>OY787625.1:7500-2954749 GCA_963678935.1 Umbilicus rupestris
TAGAGAATGAGATGTAAGTGCAACTTCCATGCTCTCAAGTTTGTGCCCAAAATTCAACAAGTTGCCTCGCTCTTAATCAAACGGATGCGGATATCTGATGTTAGTTTGGACAGACAGTTGCTGGGAAACCTTATGGCCACGATAGGGAGCGGTCGGATTGTGGTTCGGGTTTCTGTGTCGGATCCTGTGTCGGGTTATCGGGTCGGATCCTGGGTCTTGTTTCCGGGTCGAGTCCTGGGTCGGGTTTCGGGTCGGATTATGAATCGGGTTTTCGGATCGGGTCATCGCAAAGTAGGCTGGCTCATTTACCATAAACCGTGTGGGTGGATATTTGGGCCAAAAATCTGGTGGGCCTTGATGATGAGTTTGGTCACGCAATCGCTTGTTTCGGTTTCTGTTCATCGATCGGAACTCCGACCGCGCGAGTTGTTTACGTACCAATCGAACTCAGCAGTTGCTTGCCCATAGATTGGAGGTGTTGCTAGGCTTCGAGTTGGAAATGGAGGTCGGTTGAAGTGTAATTGCAGTATGAAGCCGGGTGGTTCCGTCCGGTTCAAGTAGGTTTTGATTTTTGTGAGCTGTAAGTTTTATGAGTGTGAGGAGAGATAACTTTGATTTTGTTTCTCAGTGCCGTGTGATTAGACCTAGAGTTTGGAATGTAATCTGAAAAATGAGATGCTGGATTTCTTGGTGTGAACTTTCATTACGTTTGTATTGTTGTAATTAGGTTGAATTTTTATTGATAAGGAGATCTTGCAGTTTGGATTTGGAATAGGTTCGTGAAAAGTTTCGAACTGTGGTCTTTGTAGTGCTTCAGTTTGGTGAGAAGATGGGCGTCTGATTTGTGGAAAATAGTAATAGAACTTGTGGTTCGGGTTTCTGGGTCGGTTCTTGGATCGGGTTATTGGGTCGGGTTTTCGGGTCGGATCCTGGGTCGGGTTTTCGGGTCGGATCCTGGGTCGGGTTCCGGGTCGGATCCTGGGTCGGGTTTCCGGGTCGGATCTTGTCGGGTTCTCGGGTCGGATCCTGGGTCGGGTTTTCGGGTCGGATCATCGCAAAACGCGTGGGCTGGCTCATTTACCATAAACCGCGTGGGTGGATACTTGGGCCAAAAATCTGATGGGCCTTGATTTAAGCCTGAAACTCCGTTCGCAATAATAAACCGACGTTCAGCCTTCTTTAGCTGCTTGCTTGGACTGACTTTCGACTGCAGTGTTTTAACGCCAATTGGAAATCTCACAACTGACGCTGCTGTGAGCAGCTTGAGTCGACATTGGGAGGTTTCAACTGTGGAGAAGCGACGACGTGAGCCCGAGTTTCGACGCGCGGCTCGGCTGAGGTTTTCGAATTGAATCTGGGTTCTGTTTGGATTCTTCCCCGTCGCTGAATTTGTTCTCTTCGTTTTGCATTACAATCAGAATGAAGATTCAGTTCAACAGACCTCCCAGGCATTGAATTTTCTTTGTTTAACTTGATTCTCTGCTACTTTATTTTTCAATCTGGTTGATTGAAAGCAAGCAGTGTCTTTCAAGAAAGCAAGTTCTCTTCTCATTTTATTTAATGTTTCTTGGAAAACTCGGATTTCTTAGTCGAGAATAATTAAGAGCTTTGCAATCACATAAATCAGGTACCCAATTCTTTAAGTGTAAATCTTTTCATCCACACGGTAATTCACAGTCTTCATTTTACAGGACGACTTGCGAAACTTTTGTGTGAAAATGTTTTCAATCTACTTGTTAATTGTGTACCACTTCCATGTTTAAGTTTTTTTGCCCATTAAATGCGTAGTAAGTTATCCTTAACAATAGATCACACTATCCTTTAGTCGCATTGATTGACTGTCTTCATTTGTATTACATTTTGCAAGTCTTATCTAATTTAATATATGTGTGAGCAGCAATTCAATTATGGGGATGGGTAAGGTCCTTCTTTCCGCCCAATGTACTTCCATTAGAAGCATATGATTTATAGCGATTATGTTGGCGTTGTACAGAGTGTTCACGGGAGCATTGGCAAAGGTTACTGTTGTGTAGTTTCCTTGAGTTTCTTCTACATTTTATATCTTATCTTCAATCAACTGATTGTTTTTTTGTTTTTCTGCAAATAGTCAGAAGCATCTTTGGTGTTTAATTGACAAGTGGATGGTGCTGCAAGGATAAAAGATTAGCTCCATGTATGTTGGTTTCATCATATATACGAAATATTTGTGGTAGTCTGAAAGCAGAATGGAAAATTTTATGTTTATCAGTAATTGTTTTCTATGTTGCTTCTGGTTGAAACTAATTTTATCTATGGACCGGAAAAAGATACCAAAATTAATGAAGTTTTCTAGGCCCTAATCCCGGACAGATGTGTAAGTTGATAGAAGACTCAGTTAACCTAGTTTTCCAGATGGTTTCTCCAACAGGTAGGATCACAGAGTTTTCTTAATTTTTATGTTCAATTGTCATTCACATTCTGTTCATAAGATTGTGCTCATTTAGATGTTTTTTAACTTTTCTTTCAATTGTTAGATTATGATCTTTGGGTGTCGCAATGGGTACTCTGCTGTTGTGTTTCTAATGCAAGACACCATGATTGCAAGCTGATATAAGTGCATACTCGTTCTAATAACAAGCATGTTAATCTGAAAGTGATGCATATGGGGCAAGTTGGCTGAATAAATGCAATAAACCTATTCTAATGGTAAAAGCTTATTTCACATTCTGGCCTTGGTCTGCTTTTTTTTTTTTTTTTCAATTATGGATCAAAAGAGGTTTTTTGGTAGGATTGCTCCCTATATATCATCTATGGTGATGTTTGAAAGGAATGTTGTATTTTCTGCAGACACTTGTGAAGCAAAATTATTTTTATGAATTACGAAAGGGTGAATGCTGAGGAGATCCGGGTTTTGATGAAACACAGGTATGATGTTAAGCACACAGGCAACATATATCAGAATATAGTCAATTGAAGTTCGGTATGGCCAGGTAAGTAAGCTCAGTCAGGCTACTATGCATTTGAATCGTATTGGTTAAGGCATTTTCAGTGTGCAAGCTGTCTCAATATTTTGTTTGAAGGAACTTTTAGTATTTGTTTTTCAACTAATATAGGAATTGACAAAATAAGGATAAGGCCGAAACAGACAAGTGAGGGCTGGATTGCTCGTCCTATTCAAGATAGTTCGAAGGCAGATGATATGCGTGCACAGGGTGACCAAAAGTGGGATATTGAAAATCGGGGGAGGTGACTCTGAATTTTATTATTTAGATGGTAAAAGATCATATGATCTGATGCATAAGATGTTTTTGGAGAATTCATGCCTTGAATGTTGGATGTTTGTTTTATTTTTTTATTTTTTCGGTTATCACTTTTAGTTTTTTGTTAATTGTTTGTTCGTTGCGTACATAGCTGCATTGATAATCCTTATCATCATCTTCATCAGCATCATCCATCATCAGCATCACATTAGCTTACAATTTCAAAAGAGTCTTGATGTTTGGTAATTATGGGGATGTCTGCAGACGATATTTCCAACAGGTTGGATCACTGAGTAGCCATTTCTTCAAAAGGATAAGTTCTGTCTTTTCTTCGCATTGTTGGATTTTGTTATTTCTGCATGGCTTAGTGTAGAATATGTTATGTTAAATCTTAGTTGTGTTGAACTAAAATTTTACCACAACTTCAGAGAAGGTGCAAGTCACACTTTGTTTATCTGCACTACTTATCAATACTGACTGTCGCTTTGAAGCCAAATTTTACACTTCTTTTAGTAGGTGTTTGGACATTAACCTGTTTATTCACTTGTTGGACGGGGCTTTTAAAGATTTTGCAAGCAAAAGATAACTCTTATTCGAATGTTGGAATGTTGAAGTACCACTAGGTAAAAAGTGTCGGAGTCAAGGTACATCTCCCTAAAATTCAGAACTTTTTTTTCTTTAGGTTGAAAAATTCTATTAGCCAGTTAATAATGTGTGTAGTTATCCAATGAAAATGTTTTGAATTTTCTGTAATTATGTATGATGTACATTTACAAAGGTAATTGCCTTCTTATTTGTCTTTTATTCACGTTTGTATTTGGTTAGGATTTTTAACGGCCCAGATTCTCTGCAGAAGATGAAACGGCTATGAGTGCATCTTCAGTGAGTCCTCTGAGATATCGATTATTTTAGTGATCTTTCTGTTGTTAAATATTGTGTTGTTGGAATTTCCAATTTTCGTCTTACGACCTTCCATTTCTGTTTTTGAAAATTTTATACTTTCGGAACCTGAATGACAACGCAATCGATGATGAGGCTGTGAAATTCATTTTGACATTAATTAGTAATTAAGCATACCGAATTCAAAGGGTTTGCCGTTCAATTTATTTGTTTGGATCCCTATTACCCTCCTTTGGATTACAGTAGTCATAATTATGTTCTCATTCTTAATCGAGGACATGATAAGATGTATTAAAATATAGATCTATTGGGATCCAGTCTTCTCATTTTTTGTCTTTCATATTTGTTTCTGTTGGATAGTTGGATATTTTCAATAGTAATGTAGAACAATATATCTTAGATTTTATTACGTAATAAAGTGTTGTTTATCACTTTCAAATTCAAGCATTATCATATTTCCATAGTAGTGGTTAGTGACTCCAACAATTGCATTGATGTTAGGATGATAGCGGTGTGGAGGTTGGAGTTCTCTTTCCATAACACATCAATTATCAGAACACGTATTCTTTTTGGCACATATTTTAGAAGTTAATTTAAGTTTGGGATGGTCAGGTGCATTTTCTAATATCTAAATATTTTGTTGAATGAACTTATATAATTTTTTATATTTAAGAGTTTGTTGCCTTCATTACTGGGCGAGGCCCTCACCCACGGAAAGGAAACTCCAGACACTGCTATACATTATCTACAGCAAAGAACGGAACATAACCATTTTGTAAGGTACAGTTAAAATATATCTCACAAATTTGAATCATGCTGCGGAAACTGTAATAATATAAATTAATTTTTTTTATCAAAAGATGATCTTATCATGAAACGATTTTCTGCAGCACACTGGAGCACGGGGTAGTTATTGCTGAGTGTTTAATTTGGTATTTTTACAGACTTTATTTCTTCAATGCTATCTGCTCATCTTGAATGTCTCATTAATTATGTTTCATGATGTGGTCACTCTTGATTGAACATTGAACTTTGTTTTGTTTTCCCGAAAGCTTGGCTGCGAATGAAGAAATGGAGATTGGAGAGCATCATTGGGACACTGCATTCCCTTATGTAGATGTAAGTAAACTGGTGGGATGCAGATGTGAATATGTCCGACGAAAGCTTTTCTCTTTAAATTGATGATCATTTTTAAGGTAGCGTCGCCTTTAAAATGTGACAGCTTATATTGAGTAACATCTCCATGATAAAATTCGCTAGGCACCTTACGTTTTTAGGAGTTCATGGCATGTACTTGGACTTTTAAAAAAAAAATTATCTGGATATGTATGTGCGGTCAGTTTATCGTTACTCTTGATTGTAATTTGGTATGCTTTAAAGCAGAGTGAGATTGGAAGTCAGCACGTTTGTACTGTGAAAATTAGAATATTGGTGACGAGCTTTTCATATTCTTGTATTTATTTTTTGTCTGCTTCTGCTGTGTAAGATGCACGGTGGGAATGTTCGTCCAGTTTCAACTTACTGTTAATGTTGTTGCCCTTATTATCAATGTGTTGCTGCTCTCCTTTGCTGATCTACCACTAAGCATTGTTCAGGTATGCTAATTCTTCTTTTCAGTTTGGTCTTTGTGTTCTTATGCAATGTTCTCTGTCCGGCTTCTCTTATTCAATCTTATCATGTATACTCTTGGAGCTTTTCCCATGGTTACTCAAGCATCCCTCAAGGTAAGTGGATTTTGACATGGAGGTGAATTATTTTTATGCATTATGCTTATGTAATTGTGCGCTCACTTTCATTCATGTGAAGATATGAAATTCTTCATTTGGCACTGCATCTTGCTGAGCAATTTGAAAATCTTAAATTCTGTATTATCTATATGCTGTAACATGTTCATAGGAGTGTTTTCTTCATTCGATTGTTTTATTCACTGCATTAGTTGTGTATTGCGGGCGATTTTTCTCATTGAGATATTTTTAGAGTGTTTTCACTTGTAATGTGGATTATTTATTTTGCTTATTTCCCAGATTAGTGGCGTACTGAATGAGAGTTCAAAAGGAATCCAAAGCTGAAATCTGGGTTTGCATTGATTTTGAAATTAAGTTGTTTGAGATTATGCAATGAAATGCATCTAATAAGATTTATGTCACTAGAAATTTGAGCATCTGCAATGATTCAATTTTATTTCTAACGTTAGGTTTTCAATTGTGCACTATATGGAGATGGTATTCTTTAATCTATGTAATTTCAATTTAGGCTATCAAAAAAATTGTAAAATTAATACAATATAAAAGAGACTAACTTTTGGTTTTGATGTGATTCTTGGTGGGGTAGGACGTTTTAAGATTTATTAAATTGTTTTGATGTTTGGTTAATACCGGTGATGTTTGCCGGTTAGCCTGTTGTAAAAGGATCTTGCAGGCAAAAGAGTACATCCTTATCAGAATGCTGGAATGATACAACACAACTAGACAAAAAAGTGTTCTACTCAAGGTACATCTCTTCTTCTAAATTTAGCACTATTTTTTCACTTAAGTTGAACAATTCTATTGGTTTAGGGTTTATGTCGGTTAATCATGTTTGCGAGTTATTGAAATGAAAATGTTATCAACATGCTATACTTTTGAATTATAATTTTTTAAGTCTGTCTGAGGGTGATTGTATTCATTTTGTTTCTTTTATTTGGTTTCTATTTTTTGCTAATGATGTTTAACGGCCCAATACCCAACGGTCGATTACCCAACTTATTAATTTCTAATGGCCCGATGGCCAAATTTGAATGAACCCAATTTCCTAATTCAACCCCTAACCCAGTTTCCTAAAAAAACAGACCTTTTCCCTTATAAGTATCCAAATCATCGTAAGTTTCTGTTCTGTTTTTGACTAACCGACCCGAAGACTCTCAGTTGGCAGTGTTCATCAGCTACCCAAGCAAGTTCTCATCATCGAGTCCTGCCATCACTCCGAGAACATGAATGAAGAAAGAAACAGAGTAAGTATGCCTCATCTTCTTTTTCAGACGTTTCTTGTTTTTTTCCTTTGGTTTTTTGATCGACATGCTTTCTTGAATGGTTTCTTTTTCAGCCAACCTCTTCAGCTCTAAAACATCGTCTCACCTTTGATCGATCCAGTTTCTTGGTCTTTCCTTCTGTTTTTATTATCATTTTCATGCTTTCCTTTTCGGTTTTGGTCCTCCCTCAAAACCGTGACAGTTTCTCGGTCTCAGTGTTTGTAATGATTTGCTTCTTGTGCAGATTGTGGCTCAAATTCATGGAAGGACAATTATGGCACTTGACAACAGGTATCGGTAAGCCATGTAATCTCTCTTTGACACATTTTTATTGCATTTTGCAAGAGTGTTGAAAAAGACCATAATCAGTGATGCTTGCAGAAAAAAAATATAACCTAACAAAGAAGTTTGGGAACAATTAATTTCCAATCAAGTAGCTTTTGCACTCCTCGTTTGCAGCTTTCATGTGAATGAATTGACAAATAATTCGGAATATCATATCATATAGGATTGGATGTATTCATGACAACTGCTGGAAACCATTGCATGTGCAATTGTGTGAACTACAAAGTATCACAAATCGGTTCATGGTCATTTTCATGTGAGCTGCATGGTTATAGGGGATGAGTACTCTTGAACTAGATTCAGCAAGTTTATGAAGGATGGAATAGCTTCAATAATTTTTCTTCAGTTAAAGCATGCATCTTCATGTATCTTGCTCAGTTTTCCTCTGTCCGCAATGTAGGTTGGATCGAATAAGAGGCACATGCCCAATGAGCAGTACAGACCCGGTGAGTGGCCCCGAGTCCAATAGAGGTAAACTTTTATGTCTATACCTCAAAACGTTTTCTATTGGTTTATTTCTGTCATTAATAAAATTTCTTACTACTGTACTCTTTTTTTTAGGCTTCTACTAAGATAATGTGGTGTGCATGTGCTTGGAATATGCAGTATGTGAATCGATAGACATTTGCTTGCTATCTAGTATGTAACATCTGGAAAGATAATTGTGATGCTATTGTGCAGAAATTCAAACCTCAATCTATCAAATGATGTGAAAGTCGCTATCTTCAGAGTCTAATTGTAGTGAATTCAGTTCCATAGACCTTCGTAATTTTTAATTTTTATGTTCCGTTATGATCGAAATGTCTATGGTCGTTGCTATTATTGCAACTACAGGAAAGAGAAAGATCTACTGAATCCAAAGAACTGAAAGAGGAGCTTTCGAAAGTTGAAGGGGATGGATGCATTTGTGTTCATGAGACATGCTTTCTGAAGGCCATTTTACTAGTGTACATGAGTAACTGGCTAACTGCTGTCCCTTTTCTCCTTCGGTTAAGGATGTGAGATAGTTGGAATGATAGGGACTGCTCTCCTTCTCTATTACATCTCTCATTTTCAGCAACAGATGGTAAAGATGGGATCTGATGGCGATAGCCCTTCTGTTTGAACTTATGTTTTTGTGATGATCAATGCCTTTTTTTTTTTCATTCTCTCATGAAAAAGACGAGGACGGCGAGCTATGAGATCACCTTTCACTAGCATTTAATAATGCTGGAAAGCTCGATTTATGACATCGCTACTTCAGATGGTATTGTTAAGGTATTTTTAATGTGGATTTTTCACTCGAGCTTACAATATCTTTTGTCTTATGTGCATTAACTATTGTTTGAACAAATACTGAATGGGGAATGCTAATGGCATGTATTTTTTTTTTACATGTACTGTCTTAAAATGGCCCTTGTTGTCTTTTTTTTTTTTTTTACCTTAGCTTTTATATATCACATGTTCCATGTTGTCTACTTTGTTTTAGGTATAGGTCCGGTTAAATGCCATTGCAATCTTTATTGGCATCGTTGATCTCTCTTTCTATGCTTGTGTTGGTTTTCCTAGTCGTAAGGTAGCCTTCACTTATCAAGCTGTGCACAATATTATCGTTTATGGACCATAAGAGTGAAACTTGAGAAGTTTGCTACTATACAAGTGTTCAAAAATGGCAATGGTGTGTTTTGAGACTGAAATTTACCCTCTTACTTAATAAGAATGCTTGCAATGATGGCAAATTTTGATCCAGACCAAGTCATTGTTTGAAAGCATGTTTTGCAGTGTTTGGATGTGTTGTTTGATGATCATATGCAAGTAACATTATTTTTTTTTACTCTTTTTGCTTGGTTCACTAGTTGTGGCCTTAATTTTGAGCTTTACTTGTTGGATAGGTGGAAAAAGTAGTTGCATTTTGAATTTCTGACCTGATATCTATGACTTTGTTTTGCAGTGCTAGGGGGCGACGATGGGTCTTGGATTTGGCGTTCTTTAAGGCATTATGGAGCTGGTAGACAGTATGTGGTTTCCTTTGGTTTCTTGTTCAATATTTCTAGCTTACATACAAGTTCAATTGTCTTAGTTTTGAAGTTTTTCTCTCGGCTGATGCTGAAGCAAATCACTGTGTGGAAGACGTTTCTGGTAATGTTTACTGTGCTGTCACCACTAACACTACATTGAGTGTAGCCATTAAAGTTTATTTTATCTGCCAAAGATTCCTTACACCTTGCACTAGTAACCTCTCGAATGTGCAACGCATTATCGATAATTAGTGCATTACAGATTGCATCTGGTTCAGTTCATCAAATGATAGTACTGCAATGAAGACAAATTAGCATTTGCATAGGCTGTTCTTCTATTTCTGAAGATGGTTGTTTTACTAGTTGCTGAAATTACTCTATTTGTTCTTCTATTGTTATAGCAAGGCGAAGGATGATTTCGAGTAATTTGAGAGTTGACGTGTATGTGGTTTCCTTTTGCTTCTCCTTCAATATTTCTGATTACATGTTCAATTGTGTTCTTGTTTTAATGATGTTGTCTTTCTTGATGTTCCAAGGTTCAAGGTGATGGCTGCTGATGCAGAAGCAAATCACTGTGTGGAAAACGATTCTGGTAATGTTTCCTAACATGAGATATAGCTTTATTATGTCAGAAAGTTTGTAATGTGTTGTGGTTGGGATTGTTTTGTTCAATCTTTAATGCAATAATGAATGATCGTGATGAGGGTTGTGAGATTGATAAGAGGGCAAGTTTATGTGGGGGTTTAAATTTAAAATTTGTTCTTGAGCGAGTAGTCTACGTGTTGTATAAGAGAATTAGTAGCTCACACCAACGTGTTTAGGTGCATTTGTACTCTTTTCGGTGCCATGGATGTGATTGGCTTGGTTTACATAGCCTGTTTGATGGTGCCAAGATGATTTCTTAATGTATCAATGTTACCTGTTTCGGTGCCTGTCTTGCAGATGAGTTCTTTATACGACAATGTTGCATTTTTCGCCATTTTGGTAGCCTGTCTTATTTTCTTGGGTAAGTTTTTATTAAATTGGAATGCTATTGGAACTGTGATGTCTATCAGGTGCATCTTTCTCATGACTTCAAGATCAAGAATGAACTAAGAAAGAGAGTAATTAAACTTCATCTCTTTGTCTTTTCTTTATTTTTGGGTTCTTGCATCTCCAACCACTTTGACTGACCATCCTCTTTCTTGGTATTTGGAAAACTGGAGGTAAGAAAACTTAAAAGATTCAATCTTTAAAATGATTGCTTGTCAGTGAAAGCGGCGTTATTGATGAGCACCATTGATTTTAAATCTTGTGGAGTTCTTCGGAGTTTGGTCTTTCTATTTTTGCTTTGATTTTGTGTTGTTTCTTTGAGAGGATGAAAGACGGAATCTTGATTATAACTGTTTGTTTTGATTTTATTTTGCAGACCGGGCGAATTATGAACGCCATCAGTTGGGGAGTTATCGTGCCTGCTGGGGCAATGTTTGCTCCGTTATCACTTGCCGAATATCAGCTTACATCATGGTATCTCTAAATCGTTGCATTTCTGATAGTCTATGTTTAAAGAAGTTATTGTTGGGACTTGAAAGGGGTTCAAAGGCTCACTTTATTTTCAGATTGTGGAACAGCCATAGAGGTATTGCACGTGAAGATAAAGGGAGACGAAGAAGGTCGCAGGCAGTGATTTGAAAACTGGTAGATCATCGGACCAGCACTATGCATATGACGTCATCCTCACTTATCCGAAAACTGGGTGCATTTCCTCATGGTTGAATCTCTAGTTGCATCCAAATCCATTGTGTCAATAATAGTTTCTTTCTTATTCTATCTTTCCGCATCTGACCTGCTTCTACTATATTATGCAGGTTTTATTCGTGGAACAGATTTTTTGATCAAAAATCTGTGTTCTCTGTCTAAAACTAAGTTAACTGCTGGTGCGATGCGGAGGATATGAATGTTTGCGCCACCTTATCAAATTTAGGTGTGATCTTCTTCTGTTTTTCTTTTCTGATATCAATGCCAAGTGATAGAAGTTTTCTTGTTTAGTCAACAGTTCATGCATTAGTTTAATTGGATGTTTAATTAGTTTCTAGTTCTGTTTTAAAATTTTCCAATGTGGTTCCTCTGGTTATTTAAATGCATGTTTTCTGTATTTAAAAATTCTAATTAATACAATTCTTAGTACCCTAGGATAGTGCAGAATTACTAATTAATTGGTTTTATGCATGTGATCAAAATTTTAAATGTCAGGTGCTTTGATGTGAAAGCATAAATATGTTTTGTTGGGCCAATAGTATGCTTTCAAGTTTTTAAAATTAGATTTTCAATTTGGCAAGGCATTCCCACATAGCATATTTTTATTTAGTAGAGCATTGGGGCATACAATGTTACTTCCAAAATGAACCTAATTATTGTAACAATGTATGGATTGATCGAATTACATTATTTCTAATTTTCAAGCACTGATTTTTCTCTCTTGATTTAGGCAAATCATCTTTTTTTATTGGTGTTATGGTGATACGATTGATCTATGATTTACATGTTAGGTGTTGTGACGTGAAAGCAAAAGTATGTTTTGTTGGGCTGATGGTATGCTTTTATGATTCTGCAAGCTAAACTTTTTTATTTGTCAAGGCATTGAGAGCACTAAGATGCTCTTGCAAGTTGGAAATTTATGTAATCATTTCCACTTAGCATTTTTTCATTTGGCAGAACACTGGGGAATTCAGTGCTTCTGCCAAAATGATTTTGCTTTCATATTCTACAATTGCTGAAAGAGTATCTAAATGGACAGTAAGTACGTCATGTTGCAATCTTGTCCATGATCATTTATAGTTATATTGGCCTGTTTACTATATTGTGGAAGTTGTCCAAGTTATGAGTAATGGATAATGTGTCAAGTAGCTTGCACTTGCCAGTTGTCAAAAAACTCCCTTCAATAACCACTTTGGGATAAGGGATGCGCAATGGATTGTTCATTTTTAAATTGTGGTCTTGCATTTCTGGACAGGTACATCTTGAACTGAGGAAGTGGCTTGCAGCAAACACCAGTCCTGAAGTTGCTGAACCAGACCGGATCATCTATGGAGGTATTAATTTAACATAATTTATTATGTAAATTTCTTAATATGTTTTGATGGAGTACTTTATATTGTGTACTTTATATGAGTAACGGATAATATGTTTTGTTGTTTTTTGATTGTATTTGGGAATGGGGAGTGCGCTAGAGACGCTGTGTGGCCAAGCATACGGCGCAGGTCAGATTAGGATGTTGGGCATATACATGCAAAGATCATGGGTCAACTCCAGGAAAAGCATAGTAACTTAACTTATTTGAGGTACAAACTCAGGTTTCTTGTAATTCTTTTAGTATCTTTCTTCTTTTGCAACTTCAGAATTCTGCTGGTAGTGTCCTATAACTTCAGCATGAAGCTACTAATATTATGGAGACACATTACAGGTATCAAGCCTCGAGAGCATCCCTTCTGATGGTGGTATATGTAACCCAGCTCATTTAATAATCTGTATTCTTCTTTAGGAGGGATGTTTGTCAAATGGGATGAAACAACTTTTGGGAGTCATTTTTGGTAAGGATTGAAGTTGAAGCAATGGCCAACTCTGTTTCGTTTTTAATTTTATTTGTTTTTCATTGACAAAATCGAGTTTAAAGTCTAACGGTCGCATCCATTTTCATTTGCAGATACGGATGATCTTTCTTAGGGTTTTTCAACTTGTGTTAAGGGGTTCAAGCACCGGTCTCGACCTTGGATTTGGTTGGTGATAGTTGGATTGAGTTTATAGTTGTATTGCCTTGATGAATATGGGCTGTTTGGATCTGTATGGTTTGATTAAGTGGCATTTCTATGCCAATCATGGTGCTTGTCGGATCATGGGTCGGGTCGGGTCGGATCATGGGTCGGATCATGTCCCGGGTCGGGTCGGATGGGTCGGGTCGTGGGTCGGGCCGGGTCGTGGGTCATGGGTCGGGTGGTGGGTCGGGTCGGGTCGGGTCGGGCCATGGGCCGGGTCATGGCCCGGGCCGGGTCATGGGCTGGGTCGGGTCATGGGTCGGGTCATGGGCCGGGTCGGGTCGGGTCATGGTAAAACGCGTAAGGTGGTCCATGGACCGTAAACCGCGTAACAGTATATTGGGCATCTGGAACTTGGACGTCGCGGACTCGACTCTCTACAACCGCATCTGCTCAGTTGCGGATGTCGATGTCACGCACAAGAAGATATTTGTTCACGGGATTGAGCTGGGACTCCACTCGCGAAACCCTAGTTGACGCCTTTACAAAATGTGGTCAAATTGAGGAGTGTAGTGCGGTGTTGGATCGGAGTACTGGAAAGTGTAAGGGGTATGGATTTGTGTTGTCCAAGTCGAGGAAGGGTGCTGCAAAAGCGCTGGAACAGCCGTCGAAGATGATTAAAAACCGGATGACGCATTGTCAGCTTGCTTCTTTAGGTGCTACTGCTAAATCGGCCGGATCTGATAATTTAGCCAGGAAGATATACGAAGACAACCTCCATGGTGATGTGGATAAGGGGAAGCTGAGAGATTTTTTTGCCAAGTTTGGGGAGATTGAAGCTGGTTCTATAGGGTTCGATGTTAATACCAGAAAATGGAGGGGATATGCACTGTTTGTTTATAAGCTGGAAGAGGAAGCTAGAAAGGTATTAGAGGAGCCATACAAGATGTTTGATGGGCGCCAGTTACATTGCCAAAAAGCTTCTGATGGGAAGAAGAAAAAAGATGTAATGGACGCTTCTGATGTGTGTTATTTTATTTAGCAAACTGTTATTTATCAAAGTAGAACTTTCTGTGCACTTATTGGGCAATGGTGTAGATGCGTAGAATGATGGTTATATAGTTTTTTGCATTGAGGCTTACAGTTATGGGCAATGGATGCCGAAACTGGGGTTAGTTCCCACCTATGAATTCTGGCTGCACAGAGAGCACTAGTCTAGGGGTATCTTGTCAATTTGTAGAAAGCTCAAAAGAATTTACTGTTAAGTATGCACAGTATTTCATAAAACTGATCCACAACTTTTTGAAATTAAACTATCACCTTGCATTTATCCACTATGGCTCCATTTATCTGTTGCATGAATTGTTATTTGGAAAATCTGTTTATATCATATCGTTGATGCTTTATTACTCCTAATTGTAAGGCATTCAACTCTCAGATTGTTGTTTGGCATATGCTGTTTTTATGTTAGTCCCTGAAGTGTCGACTCGGTAGCTGAAGTGTTGCCTTTGAGAGCTTGAGCATTTTGTGATATGTTGTGTTGGGAGAGGGGAATTTTTTCTGCCAGATTACATTGTCATTGATAATAGCCATTGTTTTCTACCTGCTGCATTGATCCCTTCTTTCTCTGGTTCTACCATTTATGTGTCAGTTATTTTCTCTCGTGTTGTTTTATAGGTTTGCTTCCTCCAGGTACACAATTTGCTTTTCGAAGATCTGATGCTATGATTCAAGATGTAGATGACACATTTCAAAAAGCTCTCGCACATACTATAAAAGTAAGGCCAGCAGTCTCATCGTTCAGTTTTAGTTTGTCACAAACTTGCTTCTGGAACTTTTCCTCTGGAAGTTCCTTAGACATGATTAGTTATCAGTCCATGGTGAATTTCAGTAACTCAGTAAGAGTCATTAAACCTTATTAGTAGATTCTTACTTATATTTTTAGGTTGATTATAAACTATCCCGTAAAATATTCAGTTGGGTCACTATTTAGGGTTACTTCTGGCAGCTTCATGAACCCACTCATGTACACAGTTGTCAATACTATACTTCTGAGTGGGGTTTTTTGTCATATAAGATCTTTGTTGTTTGACAAAAATGTCTGATTAATGAAAGCTTGTTATTCTGATATTTTTTATGTAGTTGGTACTGCTTATAGGTTGAAGAAGCCATGAGCTTTACGCCTCCTACTGAACCGATCACTGTGTTAAAATGTATCAAAAAAGTTTAGGCGGTACTCGTTGCTCAATATTAGTCTTTGCTCTCGGTTGCGGTCTTGACGCTCAACGGGAAGGGAAAGCACGCTTTATATCAAGTTGTAGAGGATCTACTTGACCCCTATTCTTTGTGCTTCTTTGGCTAATATATTATGAGGTAAGATTTATGTTCGCTTCGTTTATTTTTTCTTTTCACATCTTACCCAGAGTTTCTTTTCAATTGGTTGCACTTATGAAGTTAGTCAATTTCCATTTGAGAGAAAATAAGAATTAGACTGAATGCACAAGCTAGGTTCTTGGATAGGAAACGTCAGAGAATTGTTTTGAGTTTGAGTATTTCTGTCGCTTACTTCAATAAGTCATCCAGAAGCTATAGCAAGCAATTAGTGAAGTAACACTGCAGCAAAAAAAAAAAAAAAAGTATCAGTCAAGATGCATTCCAAATCATTCATAATCAAAATATGACTTGAAAGGAACACAAAACCAAAACATACAAAGACTCAATTCCCACAGTTCACTAACAACCACAATTACCCTAAATACACTACATCATTGGTGAAAAGTTCCAAAGGCCAAAAAAAAAAAAAAAAAAAACTAGCGCTCAACATGAAAGCATCAAATTTGAGTAAAAGTTCATTTATCAAAATATTTATATAACAGAAAACTATCGAAGATTTAAACAAGAGAAACTTTACAAGACAAGGGAAACTATCCAAGATTTAAACAAAGAACTATGAGTAGTCAGTTGATGATGGATTTCTTATTATTGAGTGTTCTCTCTTATGCTCTTTGATTTATCAGCGATTATGTGGCGTAAGTGTTTGAGAACTTTAAGATGATGATGATGGATTGCTTATTATTTGGGTTCTCTCTTTTTCTCTTCGACTTGAGATCTGTTTTGCAGCATAAGTGTTTGAGCACTCTAAGATGATGATGGATTTCGGGGGTTTCTTTTTTTAGAATCTTCTTTCTCCGAGTCATTTGAATTTTCTGACTTCTCTTCCATATAATTCAATGAGCTGAATTCGAGGTGAGGTTCTTCGGCAGAAATGTTTGAGTACATGAAGATATTGAGGGATTTCTCTTTTATTCATGGGTTTTCTCTTATGTTCTTTGACTTGAAATCTGAGGTTATGCAGCTTCAATGTTTGTGCATTTGAAGATGATGTTTGATTCTTTCTTTTGGGGTTTTTTTTTGGGGTTCTTTTATTTGAGATTGATTTTTGTGTTTGTTATTAGATTTCTTGACTGACTCTTTGCTTTAGCAATAACCAAAGGCTTTGTATAAATTAAAAGTTCGTGTTTTTTGAATTTGTAAAATGATTAAATTTCCAAAAGTACAATGTATCAGGTGAAAGCAATAGAAGTTGAGAGCGTTGAGCCACAGTGGTGGGAAAAGAATGTGTCCGAAATATGATAGATAATATTCACAGTACGCAGGATTTTCAAAGTGCATTGAGCCAAGCTGGAGAAAGATCAGTTGTTGTTGATTTTAATGGTACTTGGTGTGGATCTTGTGGAGCGCTTATTTCCGAAGCTTAGTTGTTTTTTATATGATCTAATATATTTTTTTCAAGATTGCAGTTGTGGCAATCAATGGTCAAGCAAATTGCTTGTTCCTTAGCAGTTTTGATATGATGTTCTGAAGGAAATGCTCTCCTTAAAACCAGTTCAATAATCGTGTTGTTACTGGACTTTTTTGGGGACTACATCAGTTTTTGTTGCTTAGCATGACACGGCATTTGCCTGCTAGAATTTAGGAGTAACAGAATAAGATCTAAGAAAGTTACTATTTTTGCTTGGCAGCAAAAGTGTTTGTTTAGTAACAATTTTCAGATGTTGCCAATCTATAGAAAATCCTCTCCTTAAAACCAGTTCAACAAGTTTGTTATTGCCTGGACGTTTTGGGAACTACATTGTACTATCATTTGTTATATCATATCATTTAGCTGTCGCTAGATGTCCCATGTATGGAACTAGATGTGACTCCGTTGGACATCATAAGCTGTACATATGTATGTATATATGCCCAAGAGAAGCATTATCTGTTAAGCTGGATATACATGAAAACAGTGTCTACAGAATAACGAACAACAAATCAACCTTTTTCCAGGAGTTGTAGTATTAAATGTTATCCTGCTGCTGCCATAACTAGCAATAACGCTTACCAGATGCAAACACATCATTTCCTTACAAGCACAAAAGCAAAAGGAGTAGGAGTAATAGTTCCTAATACAAAGAACTTCACCTTGCTATTGTCATCAGTCTTCTGCCTCAGGTTGCTATGTTGAATCTTTTACTTTTGTACTCACTGAGACATTGAGCTGGGGATCTATTCCCCAGGTTTCTTTCAAAAAACTTTACTTCAGCATAATTTTAACCTTTTTTAAACTTGGTTTGGAAGGCAAGAAAATCTCCGAATCTCTTCCCGTCATTGAAAGGAAATTAATAAGGTTTTCCCCGAATGCATAATATTTAGCTTCACAGTGTCGAGTTTTCACTAAACTATTGCTTCAGGACTTTGCATGTTGTTTCAAGTGAAAAAAAGACCTCTTGAGTTCAAATCAAAAAATATGTTTTCTTAAATAATAATAATAAAAAACTTTGAGATCTATAATTGATTCTTTTTTCCTTGCTCTCTTGAGGGTGTTCTAAATAAGGTTGTTGACGAAGATGTAAAACTTCATGTCTATCGTTATTTATTTGGAGATTCTCAGCTGCACCATGACTGAAGACTTGTCTCTACTCTGGTGGTTCCAACTCGTTGAAGCTCGTAGCTGAATACTTGTCCCTTCCTACTTCTAAAGTGTCTGTAAAAAGAGACATGTTTTCACAGAAAAACAGACACAAAATACATATAGGATGGACGCATAAAAAATACAGAAAGCCCACACGTAAAAAGGACATAACACAAACACACAAAAACATAAAGTCCCGTTAAAAAAAAACAAACAAACACGTGCAAAACTCACACAAAGAGCAGGAAGACACAAAGTGGACATAAACGCACACAAACAAAAACCTACAAAATATCACAAACACAAAAACATACACATATACACAAAAAAATAAGCGGATAAGTAAGACATGCAATAGAAAAAGATGCACCCAAACATAGGCACATGCACAGTGTGCATGCTTAAGTTTGTAATATTGTTTATTTAAGTTACATTATATCAGCCATTATTTTAGAAGTATCAATAAGAAAGCCGGGCTAAGCAGCCATTGGTTTAATATGGCCCTTGAGAAGGTGACATTCCGACCCTTAACTATGGGGTCGTGCATGGTATTTGTTCATTAAGTTTGTTTAATTGGCCCTCAAACTTCGTATCTTTATGTATGTATATAACTTTATCATATATCCATGCCGGCTGCTTTACAACCAAGTCCCATAAAGCTAGTTTAATTAAGAAAACCGAAAGTACCGATAGTAGTGTAACATAGTAGATTAACCTCAAATGATAAGGACGCGATTATGTCTAGACAACAACATATTCCAACCTAGCCCGGCCCGATCATAATCGTAGAGTTGGTTTTAGGACACAAGACTAATTGGGGTAGGCTGAAAGCTGAAAAGGAGTGATTAGAGAGGTGGTTTGAGCTTTGAGTGGTTCGTGTGTTCGGTTAATGAGCATCATTACACTTAACATGCAATCCAATCCAAGGCCGTCAAATATATGAGCATCACTCAAATATTTTATTTGATGAGTGTGCTTGTGGTTGGCAGTGGACTTTTAATTTGATTATAGGCTTCACGTAAAATGGTAGTCTTTTTTTCGCCCATCAATTTCCACTATTCACTTTAACGGTTTTTTTTCATCCATTATTGTTGTTATAATCTAGGCTCTAGATATCAGTTGTTATGATTTGATCTAATTAAATTGTAATTCGATTCCGACTCAGAAGCTCGATATTTTGGTACTAAAATTCAATATAAACTTTCATCTTTTCTTCGTTTTCGGCAATGTGGGACAATCTAAGTGAATATCTCTTAACAATCTCCCTCTTCACGTGTAATTGGTCACACAAGCAACTCATCTCTCCTCGGGGAGGCACCCGTTAGAACTTTTAGCATGTGACGAGACGATACCTACTTTAACATCGGTCCTCGTCATCCTGTAGACTGGAGTGGACCTACATGATCTCTCTGTGAGAGAGCAGCATATTCACTAACAAGTCACATCGCATCATCACCCGGTCTAATGGTTAGGATCGACAAGCAGTAATGAACGAAAAAATAAATAAAATAACAAAAGAATTTGTTACTCAGTTTATCACATAATGTGACAAGTCTGTGGCACACCAAGAGAGAAATATATTTTATTATTTTTGATGAGATAAAGATTATAATATGAGACATTGTTTATATAAAGAAACATGTATTAACATTAATGTCAATTGGACTTGATCCAACTATTAGTCTTTACACTCAACAAAAGGTAGATTGAGGTTTTGAGAATTTGGAGATTTGGCCGAAGCAGTGTGAGAATTGCTTGTCAGAATTTTTGGAAGAAAGGTTATTAAACTTATCTGAACCCACATTGCGTTTTTGTTGTTTTGTTACAGTTATCTTTTGGTATTCACGTCCTTTCACTTGCAATTTACAAATTCTACTATCTAAGGTTGCCCATAATTGACCTAGCAATTCAATCTCAATTTGAGATAGCCGATTCTGCCAAAGCGTCGGAGCTGGATTCTGCCAATTCGTGGAGCTGGGTTCGATGGCGGTTGCGTGTCGCGCTCAACCTGGCTCATGGATGTCAATAAGGTGGCATTCATCTTGGCCGTTTTATCCATCGCCGACCATTGTGAAAATTCAGGATGTTAGATACCGGAACCAATGGGTTCTCAGAGCTGCGTCTAGGAAAAAATTCACCGAGTCATCAGCGCAAGAGACTGCAGATGAGGAGGGTGTGGTACAGAAGACGGATGTATCTGCTAAACAGCCTGTAAAACGCGGTAGGAAGAAAGCGGTGGAACCGATGACATCAGATGTTGATATTGAATTGGTATCTGATGGTGATGAAGTGGTGGGAGAAGGCATCATTTCAGCTACGGATAAGAAAGATGTCAAGAAGACCCTCGGAGGTCCTCGATTGAAAGGTTGAGTTCGCTGTGATTGCCTCATTTATCATTTAACGGAAGAAAGTAGCATTGCTTGTATGAAACGCTTATATATGTGATGTAAATTTCAGCCACGGAAGAGGTTGATGTTTTGGAGGAAGAGAAAGTTGTCAAGAAGGAGAAGAGAGGTAGGAAGCCCAAGAAGAAAGCGGAGTTTAAACTCAGCGATCAGGAATCCGTAGTTCAAAATATTGACGAGAATGCTGACAAGGAGCCAGAATTAGTAGTAGATGAAGGAGATGATATCAGCCACTTGTACGGTTGGCCTCCTCTAGTTTGCTGTTTTGGAGCTGCCCATCATGCTTTTGTGCCGTCAGGGAGGCCAGCCAACAGGCTTATAGACCATGAAGTTCATGAACGGACGAGAGAAGCAAGATGGGCACCTGAAAAGTTCGTCAGAGCTCCCGGCTCATCCTCCGGTAGTGTAGCAATAGCTCTTGCCAGTTTGGGAGGCAAAGTAGCTTTCATGGGGAAACTTGGAGACGACGATTATGGTCAGGCTATGCTTTGGTTTATGAATTCAAACAACGTTAGGACAAGATCAGTACGTATCGATAGTAAAAGGGCCACAGCAGTATCACTGATGAAAATCAGTAAGAGGGGCGCGTTGCGGATGACTTCTGCTAGACTGTGCGCAGAAGACTCCTTAACAAAACATGAAATCAATATTGACGTTTTGAAGGAGGTAACACTAAACATTCTGAAATTTTTTCTTACATTTATATGGTACTTCATTTTGTCGATTCACCTAACTTGAACGCTTTTGTGCAGGCAAAAATGTTTTACTTCAACACAATGTCTCTACTCGAAAAGAACATGAGATCAACAGCTTTGGAGGCCATCCAGACTTCGAAAAAATTAGGAGGGGTGATTTTCTACGATGTTAACCTACCAATGCCGTTGTGGCAATCGAGCAAAGAAACAAAGGAGTTAATACACGGAGCCTGGAATCTGGCTGACATCGTGGAGGTTACCAAGCAAGAACTTGAATTTCTTTGTGGAATCACGCCTACTGAGAAATTTGACACCAAAGATAACGACAGGTCTAAATTTGTTCATTATGATCGTAACATAGTCTCACAACTGTGGCATGAGAATCTGAAAGTCATGTTCGTGACAAATGGGACTTCCAAGATCCACTACTACACGAAAGAAGATGAAGGTTTTCTTCGCGGGATGGAGGATCCTCCTCTTACTCCATTTACTGCGGACATGTCTGCTTCCGGAGATGGCATTGTTGCAGGTAAGAAGATCAAGACATGTTATAGATTTATTTTGGTCGCTTTTCAAAATTTCTCAAGCTTAGGAAACTTGTGCATTTTTTTTCCAGCGCTTCTGAGAATGCTTACAGTGCAGCCAGATCTGATCACTGATAAAGCATATTTAGAACATTCGATTAAATACGCCATAGATTGCGGCGTCATAGACCAATGGTCTCAGGCCAGAATACGAGGCTTCCCTGCAGATGAAGATAGCGAAGAAGAAGAAAATGATGAGGTTGAGCCTGATCCTGACGGCATTCGGTCAGTCACGGAAACCGAGTTTTTCACAGCTGATGACCCTGGAGAGCTGGAAGTACCTGACCCAGCTCGAGTTGGGATAACATTGTTGAGCCAGAAGATTAAAGAGCCTGAACAGGACTTGGAACTTGTAAGCTAGTTAAGGTTTTTGTACCTATGTTGTCTTGTTCTCATATTTTACATGAACTGTTGGAATTGAGTTCGTTCAGTTTAGCGACATCATCACTTACTTTCGGTGTCAAAAATGGATGTTAAAGTCGTAATCTTTATGTAAAATTTGACATACCCACTTGAAAAATAGACAACTTTAGATGCTGAAAAGCTCACATGATATCTTTGTCTGTGCAAAGATTTCTACATACCTGTTGGGTACAAAAATGGTGATGTTTGAACATGGTTTAGGTGGAAGCTAGCCTAGTTGGGATCTGATCAGGCTGGGCGAAGAAAATGGCAGCAAAAACAAAGAAGCTTACAATGCCAGGGAGTGTTGTAGTGTAACTCAGCCCATAGTAGCAATTCGGGCCAATTAATTTGATTGTCCAGCACAAAATACCTTAGGTATTCTTCTAAGATTCTATTAAGTACTTCCGTTTGTCCATCCTATTGAAGATGATAAGCGCTATTAGGCCGGACCGAGCCAATCCGAAAAAATAAAAAATCATATTTTTAATTAAAAAATATAAAAATTAATAAAAATATAAAAATTAATTAATTGGATCGTGCGGATTGAATCGGACTTTTTCTATTGAGTCCGAATCCGGCCCAATCCTTATCCTACTGAACCTTTTCCGACCTGTGTGAACCGGATCGGGCCTCGAGCCCACGGGCTTGGCGGGACCAATTCGGACCGTTTGATGAGGGCTATCTTAAACCCTTTTGGGGTTGTGTCCAAAATCCCCAATTTGGCATTCTGAAGCAACTCGGTGAGGTTTTTTGAACCTCCATTGATGGGTACTTTCACGCAGTTTCTTTGACTACCAGGTTTGCTCTCCATCTATTTTCTCTTCGTTTTGTGTACTGATTTTGTATGTTGGAGTAGCCTCTGATGGCCTTATCCGAATTCAGATTACTCAATTCATGAATTGGGTATCTGAAACTAGTATGAAATGCATAAAGTTTGTGTTTTTATGCTTGCTTGAATTTATGGCTTTGAAATCTGGAGTATTGCAAAACATGTTTTGAATTTAGGAGTTTGGTTTTGTGTTGATTCTTCTTAAATGATAGAATTTGAGATGCTATCTGGGTATTGTGGCTTACTATCGCGCGTTATCTACAAGACCATTTCTGAGTTTAGGCAAGTTTACTTGAGAAGTTGTCTTTGCAGTAGCTGAGGTTGAAATTTGTGTATATGATGATTCAGATGTATAGAAACGCAAGAAATGTGTGATAGCCGAAGCAGTGTGAGAATTGCTTGTCAGAATTTTGGAAGAAAGTTTATTAAACTTATCTGAACCCAAATTGCGTTTTTATTGTTTTGTTACAGTTATCTTTTGGTATTTACGTCCTTTCACTTTTGCAATTTACAAATTCTACTATCTAAGGTTGCCCATAATTGACCTAGCAATTCAATCTCAATTTGAGATAGCCGATTCTACCAAAGCGTCGGAGCTGGATTCTGTCAATTCGTGGAGCTGGGTTCGATGGCGGTTGCGTGTCGCGCTCAACCTGGCTCATGGATGTCAATAAGGTGGCATTCATCTTGGCCGTTTTATCCATCGCCGACCATTGTGAAAATTCAGGATGTTAGATACCGGAACCAATGGGTTCTCAGAGCTGCGTCTAGGAAAAAATTCACCGAGTCATCAGCGCAAGAGACTGCAGATGAGGAGGGTGTGGTACAGAAGACGGATGTATCTGCTAAACAGCCTGTAAAACGCGGTAGGAAGAAAGCGGTGGAACCGATGCCATCAGATGTTGATATTGAATTGGTATCTGATGGTGATGAAGTGGTGGGAGAAGGCATCATTTCAGCTACGGATAAGAAAGATGTCAAGAAGACCCGTGGAGGTCCTCGATTGAAAGGTTGAGTTCGCTGTGATTGCCTCATTTATCATTTAACGGAAGAAAGTAGCATTGCTTGTATGAAACGCTTATATATGTGATGTAAATTTCAGCCACGGAAGAGGTTGATGTTTTGGAGGAAGAGAAAGTTGTCAAGAAGGAGAAGAGAGGTAGGAAGCCCAAGAAGAAAGCGGAGTTTAAACTCAGCGATCAGGAATCCGTAGTTCAAAATATTGACGAGAACGCTGACAAGGAGACAGAATTAGTAGTAGACGAAGGAGATGATATCAGCCACTTGTACGGTTGGCCTCCTCTAGTTTGCTGTTTTGGAGCTGCCCATCATGCTTTTTTGCCGTCAGGGAGGCCAGCCAACAGGCTTATAGACCATGAAGTTCATGAACGGACGAGAGAAGCAAGATGGGCACCTGAAACGTTCGTCAGAGCTCCCGGCTCATCCTCCGGTAGTGTAGCAATAGCTCTTGCCAGTTTGGGAGGCAAAGTAGCTTTCATGGGGAAACTTGGAGACGACGATTATGGTCAGGCTATGCTTTGGTTTATGAATTCAAACAACGTTAGGACAAGATCAGTACGTATCGATAGTAAAAGGGCCACAGCAGTATCACTGATGAAAATCAGTAAGAGGGGCGCGTTGCGGATGACTTCTGCTAGACTGTGCGCAGAAGACTCCTTAACAAAACATGAAATCAATATTGACGTTTTGAAGGAGGTAACACTAAACATTCTGAAATTTTTTCTTACATTTATATGGTACTTCATTTTGTCGATTCACCTAACTTGAACGCTTTTGTGCAGGCAAAAATGTTTTACTTCAACACAATGTCTCTACTCGAAAAGAACATGAGATCAACAGCGTTGGAGGCCATCCAGACTTCGAAAAAATTAGGAGGGGTGATTTTCTACGATGTTAACCTACCAATGCCGTTGTGGCAATCGAGCAAAGAAACAAAGGAGTTAATACACGGAGCCTGGAATCTGGCTGACATCGTGGAGGTTACCAAGCAAGAACTTGAATTTCTTTGTGGAATCACGCCTACTGAGAAATTTGACACCAAAGATAACGACAGGTCTAAATTTGTTCATTATGATCGTAACATAGTCTCACAACTGTGGCATGAGAATCTGAAAGTCATGTTCGTGACAAATGGGACTTCCAAGATCCACTACTACACGAAAGAAGATGAAGGTTTTCTTCGCGGGATGGAGGATCCTCCTCTTACTCCATTTACTGCGGACATGTCTGCTTCCGGAGATGGCATTGTTGCAGGTAAGAAGATCAAGACATGTTATAGATTTATTTTGGTCGCTTTTCAAAATTTCTCAAGCTTAGGAAACTTGTGCATTTTTTTTCCAGCGCTTCTGAGAATGCTTACAGTGCAGCCAGATCTGATCACTGATAAAGCATATTTAGAACATTCGATTAAATACGCCATAGATTGCGGCGTCATAGACCAATGGTCTCAGGCCAGAATACGAGGCTTCCCTGCAGATGAAGATAGCGAAGAAGAAGAAAATGATGAGGTTGAGCCTGATCCTGACGGCATTCGGTCAGTCACGGAAACCGAGTTTTTCACAGCTGATGGCCCTGGAGAGCTGGATGTACCTGACCCAGCTCGAGTTGGGATAACATTGTTGAGCCAGAAGATTAAAGAGCCTGAACAGGACTTGGAACTTGTAAGCTAGTTAAGGTTTTTGCACCTATGTTGTCTTGTTCTCATATTTTACATGAACTGTTGGAATTGAGTTCGCTCAGTTTAGCGACATCATCACTTACTTTCGGTGTCAAAAATGGATGCTAAAGTCATAATCTTTATGTAAAATTTGACATACCCACTTGAAAAATAGACAACTTTAGATGCTGAAAAGCTCACATGATATCTTTGTCTGTGCAAAGATTTCTACATACCTGTTGGGTACAAAAATGGTGATGTTTGAACATGGTTTAGGTGGAAGCTAGCCTAGTTGGGATCTGATCAGTCTGGGCGAAGAAAATGGCAGCAAAAACAAAGAAGCTTACAATGCCGAGTTTCTTGGCATTTGCTGGGGTGAGCAGACTCTTGTTGCGCGGCTGAGGCAGGTCAGCAGCAGGCTCTTGTTCTTGATCTTGCACAACATGTTTATCATGTTTCAGGGATGGTTGCAGTGTGGGGTTTTTGGAGAAGGTTGAGTATGAGAAGATATCTGCTTCAGTAAGGGATGGCTTCAACGAGTTTTTTACAACTTGGAAGTGGCGGTTCAGCACGACGGCGGCGGTTATATCATCTCTTAGAGCAAGCATACCGCATTCTCTGCATAAGCCTTCTAGTTGAGCTCCTGTAAAACGATCTGTATATTCAGCTATCTGACGCAGATCAACATCTTGGGCGATGCTCATTTTGCGCGTGTGAACTTTGAGTATCTCATATCGCGCTTCTTTATCTGGTGGCGTCACGTAGAGCACCTGTAATCAGATAAAAAATAACTACCATTCAGGCTGAGCTAGCTAGTAAACTGTAACTCGATTCAGATAATGACACTCCACTTGAAACTTCGAGAACTCGATACAAAACCTCCACCGCCAGACATGAGTTATAAAAATATCTATACCACATACATGGCTACATACCAGATCAAAACGTCCAGGGCTCAATAATGCTGCGTCAATAGCATGAGGGCGGTTGGTACCAGCGAGTACGAGAATTTCCTGCAGACGAAGTCCAAAGAACTTCATAAGTGAGTATGCAGCGAAAAATAAGCTCAGAGCCAAAATTCTAGCCGTATATAAAAGAATTACCTTAGCCTCTTCTAGGCCATCCATCTCCGTGAGCAAAGTAGA
Source organism: Umbilicus rupestris (assembly GCA_963678935.1). Lineage (NCBI taxonomy): Eukaryota > Viridiplantae > Streptophyta > Magnoliopsida > Saxifragales > Crassulaceae > Umbilicus > Umbilicus rupestris. The sequence continues at coordinate 34,414 of OY787625.1, forward strand.
TAATAACCTCTCCCCAAATGTACTGCTGTTGTTTGAACTGTCACCTCTGCCAAAGATGAAAATAGTGTTATGCTGATTTCACTTCCAGGCGTTGATCTTCAATGATAGGAGTTTATTTATGCCCTTCGCAAACATAAACATACAAGGAAAAAGTTTTTCTAAATAAACATGATGTTTCAGCCTAAAGATGTTGATTATGCTTATCGAATGATTTTCAAATTTTGTTACGTAGAATGATAGACAGACCTTTTGCCAGCGACCACATCAGCCTCGTCGAAAAATATTATGCTTGGAGCTGCTAGTGTGGCTCTTCGGAAGGTATTGCGTAGAAGAGCTTCAACCTCTCCCACATACATTGAATATAAATCTGCGCCACTGTAAAAGCTGAACGAGAACTCGACATATTACCGTAGAAAATATGAGGCAATGCATTAGGAAGACGGCGAATAGATTTAGGAGATGAACCTTAAGGAAAAATATGAGGCCTGAGCAGCATGAGCCGCAGCTTTTGCCAGTGTGGTCTTTGAGCAACCGGGAGGTCGGACTCCTCGCATAGGTGATGTTGAATGTGAACTCTAATCTGCACAGATGTACTATTGAGATCCTACGCAGAGCTGGAAGTTGATCGACCTATCAGAGGTGACATAGACGGTCGTATTGTCCGTACTGATATGGGCAGTACGACCAGTACGGAATTGGAATTTCTCCACGGAGGTCGTATCGGTCGTAGCGATTGGATAGAGTCGTATGGGTCGTATTGAACGTATTGACCGTATGAGTCGTATTGCGTCGGCCCGAAAAACCTAATTCTCGTTTATACGGTGTGTGGCCGTCATAGGGTTTTGTAATCAGAATAGTAGAGCGAGTGCATGAGGCGATTCTGAGTGTGTAACGATCTTCCGACAACTTGATTATAGTGGATTGAGCCTGCAAGCGGCGAGTGGACGTACCTCTTATACTGAGAGGGAACCACTATAAATCTCGTGTGTCAATTTCGTTTCTGTAATTTTTCATCGTTTATTTCCTATTCTTGATTCGTAATTGTTAGCGCGATCATGCCCAATCTTCCTAACGCAGAAGCGTGTTTAATAGGCCACTCAACGGCTTGAATTAGTTTTTTCTGTCAATACGTTGATCGTAATTATAATTCATTAACGAAAAGAAAATGAGTAAAGCTTATGTTGGTAACGGACCTTCAAATCTTGTAAGCCTCCAATATCATCCCACGACACCTTGGGAATTTCAACAGTTACGCCTCTTGTTATGCTTGGACGAACTATCAATTTGGCTTGATCCCAATCATTTGGTGTTATAGACCAGACATTATCACCTGCAACCGACTCCCTTTTAGCTGCTAGCATGGCAGCCTCGCTGCACAGGGCTTCCAAATCAGCACCAACATAGCCATTGCATGAAGCAGCTATTGCACGAAGGTCAACAAGCGGATCCAATGGAGCCTTTTTAGCATATACCTGAAGATAAATTAACAAGATGAGTAAAGCTAAGATCACGAAGTGAGCATATGATATGAGCATGGGCGATGGGCGATGATGTTGATCACGAGATGTGTGGATGTGTGAAAGTCACTTTGGTGAAGAGTTCATCGGTTTCTACAATATGTACAGGTGTAATATTTATAATTCGCTTCGTATACTCGTCTACCAAACTCGACGTTGTCCTCGGTTACTTTTTCTCTGAAGTGACAATTTGTTCGAAGCATAATTTGCACGATAACATCATATTATGTCTAAATCAGTGCCACGCAGGTTTGGTTTTTCAAAAAAATTATCAATAGGCCTTTCAAAATAAAAAGTGTCCGAAACTCGGCGATTTTTTCATAGGGGTTTATACACAGTTTTTTTTTCTTCAGATTTTGGCTAAAAAGTTAAATATCAAAATAATTCATCAAACCATATCGTGAGATGTATGAAAATCACTTTGGTGAAGAGTTCATCGGTTTCTAAAATATATACATATATAATATTTACAGTTCGCTTCGTATACTCGTCTACCGAACTTGACGTTATCCTTGGTTAATTTTCCTATGAAGTGACAATTGTTTCGAAGCATAATCAGCACGATAACTTCCTATTATATTTAAATAAGTGCCATGTAGGTTTGGTTTGCCAAAAAAATTATCAATAGGCCTTCAAAATAAAAAGTGCCCGATCCTCTGCTATTTTTTAATAGAGGTTTATAAACAGTTTTTTAAGACTTTATCTAAAAGTTTAAAAATCACTTTGGTAAAGAGTTCATCGGTTTCTGCAATATATACTGAAAAAACTGTGTATAATGAGCATCGCCTATCATGTTGATATTTAGACTTTGAGCCAACGTCTTAAAAAACTGTGTATAAACCCCTATGAAAAAAACTGTCGAGTTTCGGACACTTGTTATTTTGAAGGCCTATTATTGTTAAATTTTTTGGCACACCAAACCTACGTGACACTTATTTAGAAATAACAAAATGTTATCGTGCTCATTATGCTTCGAAAAAATTGTCACTTCACAGGAAAATTAACCAAGATAACGTCAAGTTCGGTAGACGAGTATACAAAACTAATTGTAAATATTATACCTTTATATATTGTAGAAATCGATGAACTCTTCACCAAATTGATTTTCATACATCTCATGATTTGGTTTGATGAATTATTTTGATATTTAACTTTATAGCCAAAGTCTGAAAAAACTGTTTATAAATCCCTATGAAAAAACCGCCGAGTTTCTGAAATTGTTTATTTTGAAGGCCTATTGATAAGTTTTTTGGCAAACCAAGCCTGCGTCTCACTTATTTAGACAAAGTACGGTGTTATCGTGTTGATTAGGCTTCTAAATAATTGCACTTCACAGAAAAATTAATCAAGGACAACGTCAAATACGGTAGACGAGTATACAAAGCGAATTGTAAATATTACACCAGTATATATTGTAGAAATTGATGAACTCTTCATTAAAGTGATTTTTATACATCTCATGATGTGTTGGATGAATTATTTTGATATTTACACTTTTAGCTTAGGTCTAAAAAAATGTGTATAAATCCCTATGAAAAATCCGCCAAATTTCGGTCACTTTTTATTTTGAAGGCCTATTGATAATTTTTTTGGCAAACCAAAAATACGTGGCATTTATTTAGACATAATAAGATGTTATTGTGTTGATTATGCTTCGAAAAAATTGTCACTTCACAGAAAAATTAACCAAGGATAACGTCAAGTTCGGTAGACGAGTATACAAAGAGAATTGTAAATATTATACTTGAATATATTGTAGAAACCGATGAACTCTTCACCAAAGTGATTTTCATACATCTCACGGTTTGGTTTGATGAATTTTTTCGATATTTAACTTTTTAGCCAAAGTCTGAAAAAACTGTGTATAAACCCCTATGAAAAAACCGCCGAGTTTCAGACACTTTTTATTTTGAAGGCCTGTTGATAATTTATTTGGCAAACAAAACCTGCGTGGCACTGATTTAGACATAATATGATGTTATCGCGCAGATTATGCTTCGAAAAAATTGTCACTTCACAGAAAAATTAACCAAGGACAACGTCGAGTTTGGTAGACGAAAATACGAAGTGAATTGTAAATATTACACCTATACATATTGTAGAGACCGATCAACTCTTCACCAAAGCGACTTCCACACATCTCACGATGTGGTCGGATGAATGTTTTTGATATTTAGATTTTGAGCCAACGTCTTAAAAAACTATGTATAAACCTCTATGAACGGACACTTTTTATTTTGAAGGCCAATTGATAATTTTTTTGGAAAACCAAACCTACATGACACTTACTTAGACATAATAGGATGTTATTGTGTTGATTATGCTTCGAAAAAAATTGTCAATTCAGAGGAAAATTAACCAAGGATAACACCAAGTTCGGTAGACGAGTATACGAAGCGAATTGTAAATATTATACCTTTATATATGTAGAAATCGATGAACTCTTCAACAAATTGATTTTCATACATCTCAGGATTTGGTTTGATGAATTATTTTGATAATTAACTTTTTAGCTAAAGTCTGAAAAAACTGTTTATAAACCCCTATAAAAAAACCGCTGAGTTTCTGACATTGTTTATTTTAAAGGCCTATTGATAAGTTTTTTGGCAAACCAAGCCTGCGTAGCACTTAATTAAACAAAACATGGTGTTTTCGTGTTGATTAGGCTTCGAAATAATTGCACTTCAAAGAAAAATTAATCAAGGACAACGTCAAATACGGTAGACGAGTATGCGAAGCGAATTGTAAATATTACACCAGTATATATTGCAGAAACTGATGAACCCTTCATTAAAATGATTTTTATACATCTCACGATGTATTGGATGAATTATTTTGATATTTGCACTTTTAGCTTAGGTCTTAAAAAATGTGTATAAACCCCTATGAAAAAATCGCCGAATTTCGGACACTTTTTACTTTGAAGACCTATTGATAATTTTTTTTGAAAACCAAAAATACGTGGCTTTTATTTAGACATAATAGGATGTTATCGTGTTGATTATGCTTCGAAAAAATTGTTACTTCACAGGAAAATTAACCAAGGATAACGTCAAGATCGGTAGACGAGTATACAAAGAGAATTGTAAATACTATACTTGTATATATTATAGAAACCGATGACTCTTCACCAAAGTGATTTTTATACATCTCACGGTTTGGTTTGATGAATTGTTTTGATATTTAACTTTTTAGCCAAAGTCTGAAAAAACTGTGTATAAACCCCTATGAAAAAACCGCCGAGTTTCGGACACTTTTTATTTTGAAAGCCTTTGATAATTTTTTTTTCAAACAAAACCTGCGCGACACTAATTTAGACATAATATGCTGTTATCGTGCAGATTATGCTTTGAAAAAATTGTCACTTCACAGAAAAATTAACCAAGGACTACGTCGAGTTCGGTAGACGAGTATACGAAGCGAATTGTAAATATTACACCTGTATATATTGTAGAAACCGATGAACTATTCACCAAAGTAATTTTCATACATCTCACGATTTGGTTTGATGAGTTTTGATATTTAAACTTTTAGCCAAAGTCTAAAAACTTGTATATAAACCCCTATGAAAAAACCGTCGAGTTTCTGACATTATTTATTTTGAAGGCCTATTCATAATTTTTTTGGCAAACCAAACCTGCATGGCACTTAATTAGACATAATATGGTGTTATCGTGTTGATTAGGCTTCGAAATGATTGTAATTCACAAAAAAATTAATCCAGGACAACATTAAATTCGATAGACGAGTATACGAAGCGAATAGTAAATATTACATTAGTATATATTGTAGAAACTGATATACTCTTCAATAAAGTGATTTTCATACATCTCATGATGTGTTACATGAATTATTTTGATATTTAAACTTTTAACTAAAGTCTTAAAAAAATATGTATAAACCCCTATAAAAAAACTGTCGAGTTTCGGACATTTTTTATTTTGAAGGCCTATTGATAATTTTTTTGGCAAACCAAACCTGCATGACACTTTTGTACACATAATATGAAGTTATCGTGCTGATTAGGCTTCGAAAAAATGGTCACTTCATGGAAAAGTAACCAACGACAACGTCAAGTACGGTAGACGAATATAAGTTGCGAATTGTAAATATTACACATGTATATATTATAGAAACTGATGAAATCTTCATTAAAGTGATTTTCATACATCTCACGATGTGGTTGGATGAATTATTTTGATATTTAAACTTTAGGCCAAAGTCTTAAAATTTTTTTTGTATAAACCCCTATGAAAAAACCGCCGAGTTTCGAAACTTTTTATTTTGAAGGCCTATTGATAATTGTTTTCGCAAACCAAACCTGTGTAGCACTTGTTTAGACATAATATGATGTTATCATGTTGATTATGTTTCGAAAAAATTATCCCTTCACAAAAAATTAACCAAGGAGAATATCATGTTCGGTAGACGAGTGTACGTTGCGAATTGTAAATATCACACCTGTATATATTATAGAAACCGATGAACTCTTCACCAAACTGATTTTCATACATCTCACGTCTTTAAAAACTGTGTATAAACCCTTATGAAAAACCGCCGTGTTTCGGACACTTATTATTTTGAAGGCTTATTGACACTTTTTTTGGCAAACCAAACCTACGTGGTACTTAAATAGACATAATATGATGTTATCATGCTGTTTAGTTTCAAAAAAAATTTTACTTCACAGAAAAACTAACCCGTCATGTTCGGGCAAGTGTACGTTGCGAATTGCAAATATTAGACTTGTATATATTATAGAAACCGATGAACTCTATACCTAACTGATTTGCATACATCTCACGATGTGGTTGGATGAATTATTTTGATATTTAAACTTTTAGTCAAAGTATTAAAAAACTGTGTATAAACCCCTATGAAAAATGAAATTCGCAGCGCCTCTGATAAACAGATTTGTGAACAAGTAGTTGCTACAGCACACTCTTGTTCACCCGGAAACTGTTTCAGCAAGAATGAACAAGGACAAAGGTTTGTTCACCCAGTTTAGCCAATTGCCTACGTCTGGGGAGGACTCTTCTCAGTCCTCAATCCACTAATCTCAAGGTTTCCAAGTACACACGGTTACAACCCACGCAACCTATGCTACTCAACCTTAGGTGGATCCTAGTACACAATCAGAATAGGCTATGACTTGTGTCTGCACACCCTCTACTGATATCTATCTAGAATAGCTACTGTCTCCTCGAAACTCAGCCTATTCTAAACAATACTCAGATTCTGCAGGGTTGCTATAGCATCTGTTGTAGCACACAGCTGATGCACAAACTGTCTGCGTCGCTCCGAAGCCTTCCGCTGAGCTGTTCGAACGAATCCACGAGTGCTGCACACTCTGGAATTCTCCCCCTCACTCAGTGACCTCCTGTCACTAGCGAGCATTGCCGTCCAGACACTCGACCGAGTCACTCACTCGTCAGTTCTTCCGCGGCTGCTCTTGATCAACCTACAAGCACTCTCTGCTCTGAATTGGCTTCCAGATCAAGCTTGAATCAGATTACGCAAGTCCTGAGCACCTTCTGCTTCTGTCACCACAGCTCTGCGCTCGCTCTGCTCTCGGTGATAATCGAAGACCTCGTCCGCACACCAAAATTACTCTCTCGAAATTCTGTGTGTTCTCGCTTTCAGCTCTTTTCTTCGATCAATCTTCATTGCTCTGAAGGGTCTTCTTTATATAGGAGCACCCACTTCCATCATTATCAGATTGTAGCTCCAAAAGCAAAAACTCCTAATTTTTAGGAGATTAGATTCGATTGACAAATCTAATCTTCTACAATTAAATCTTCTTCTCCAGCTGGGAATCTCTAGTGGAATATTCTCTACAGCAACTCTGAACCTCCTCTGATGCTCTTCGAAGGACTGCCACGCCCTCTTTCCAAAGACCCAGGTTGCTGCTGCTCGGACAGACGCTACAGCTCTTCTGAACAAGCTCCTGTTATAGCTCTCTCCTGCTATAGCTGCTCCTTGTTCACTGGTCTTGTTCATATATGCTGGACTCCTGCTATAGCAGCATCTTGTTCACTTGTGAGCTGGTTTTGTCAAACACTGTCATACTGCATCATCAATCTCCCCCTTGACATTTTGACAAAACCCTAGGCCACTGATGCACACTTCCATGAACAACCAAATAACTTACTAAAAAAAACGTTTTCAAGTAAGAGTAATTGATGGCCACATTCGGCCTTAGCTAAGCCACACAGGGCCAAAAAAAATAGCAGTGTTCATTGTTCATCAGCAATGTGCATCAGTCATCAGTGCAGGTTCAAATTCATCAGTGGCTTTTGCATGCTTCTTGCTCTCCCCCTTTTTGGCACAGATGCTCAAGGGGCCTGTCTACCATCCTCCGGATACTCCAAATCTTTGAGTACACTTATGAGTTGAGCCGCCTGACATCCCTTCGCTTGGCTTCAGCCTCCAAACTCATTAGTTATGACTTCAAGAGACTCACAATCCTGGCTCGGAGGGCTGCATCAATTGAAGAGGCAGTAGGGACGGCTTCTCGGAGAGGAATTGGATCAGTCGAGATTGTCAGAAGAGAATCCTCTTGAGCTATATCAACTACATGCTTGCCTTTAAACAGCTTGTGATCAACCGTAAACACTTACAGCTCCTCAGACATCATCTCAGCAATCTCTCCTAGCTCTGGATGTTGATCGACCATCATACCATAAATAAGGGAGGGCAGCACAATGGGTTTGCTGGCGGAAAGGCTGCCAGCATGAGCAGCAATTTGAAGAAACATCACACTCCCCAGGCTGATTCTTCTCCTTTTCCCGACCGAGTGCAGGAGATCAGCAAAGAGTTTGCTAACCTTTCCCCTGTGAGAGCTAGGGATCCAGTTCCTAATCCCTAGATTGTACAGCAGAGCAAACCTAGAGGTGAGTTCAGATGCACTGAAGTTGGGTCCTCCCAGGATTGACACACACCTCCTGTGAGAACCTTGGCTAACACCTCTCGTTTGACATTTGTGGGCTCTCTAGCATCACTATCTATTCCAAAAAATTCTTCTATTTTTTCTGGGGTAACCAGTACCACCTTACCCCTGACCCAGCTTTTTCCATAATCATCTCCACCCTCTTGACCAAACTACTCTTCCATGTTAACTATAAACTCCCTAACTAACCTGCAATTGTATCTATAAGGATAGGTTAGGGATTTCAGTAGATTTACCTCAGTTAGAATTTGGATGATTGCTGAAGACATATATTTCTCCACATCCAGCCTCTTTTCAGAAACAATGTGCTTCCTCTCTACTGAGCTCCAGAATTGGGAGGCATTCCTGTTTCTGAACCATGTTCCTCCAACAGTGACTGCTGTTGTGATATCTCCTACACTGGCCTTCTGACCCACAGGTCTTTTCTCTGACGGTTCACCTGTAGCATCATCATTGGACTCCTCTTCTTCACTGGACTCCTCCTCTCCACTACTGGTGTCAGTAATGATGATTGGTGCTTTTCCTTTGTCCGAAGGAGGAGGAGCATGTGTTGTAGCAGGTTCTTGTTCAGGTAGTTCAGGTTCCATTTTCTTCCCTTCTCCTTCTATGCCAGGGGATGTGACAAGTGTTCTGCAGGTTTCTACAGTATGGTCCCCAACAGCATTCTCTGCATCTTGTACTTTTCTTGGGGGTTCTTCAATTACATCCTCTTAAGCTAAAACTGTGGCGCTGGTAGTAGGCTCCCCGTCATGAACTGGATGTCTCCTTTTCTGCGGGGTTCTTATTTGAGGAGAAGAGGTGTCGTGAGACATAGGGAGAGGTGCGGGCTCCCAGGCCACCAAGTCTAAACGCTGAGGAGGAGCTTCATTACGGAACTTGGTCCTCCTTTCGGTACTGCCTTGCCGTGCTACTGCCAAGTTTTTCTTTAGGCCTCTGGTTTTCACCATGGTTGCAGGTTTGCAGAGAGTGAGAGGAACGCACGGGAGAGATGATCGCCAACGATTTGGGGGAAGCGCCTTCAACTGACTTTGCCCTAGAATTTGATTTACCCGTTGCTTCTTTTCTTTTAAATTGAGACTTTGAGTTCACGTGCCGCGCATGTGACTTCTCCTTGCTTTAGCGACCAAAACATGTGAACAAGCTTCTACTGGCCAGGTTGCTATAGCAGACAGGAGCTGGTTCTCCTACATATTCTGGATGACTACTTTGTTGGGAGGATCCACATGAGGCTCTGTTTCTTTACCCATACTTTGGTTTGTCTTGATTTCCTCCTCTTCTGACCCTCAAGACTCCTGTTCTTTCGTTTTTCACCTTTGGGTCTCCACACCTCTATCTTCTGTGGCTTTCTCCTGTTTTTTCCATTCCAGTGGGCTGGTTCAGCAATCTTTGCAATACTCCTTCGTGATTCTTTCCAGTAATAAGCATTTCTCGGATCTACTGGGCAAGGAGATTCTATACAGCATGTGTTGGCCCTGGGTTTTTGATGGGGAGTATTTATACGACTCGCTAAACCATTTAAACCCAACTGTTTCGACATGTTTTGATGTGAACAGTTACCTCTTAGTGTTGTTTGCATTTCAGGTGTTCGGAATACATGAGAAGGGACTTGCGGCTCAAAACGATGTTTTTACGGAAGAAATCGGCGTTGGCGGAAATGGATGTGGATTGCAGTAAGTCGCGCGCCAGCAGGCAACATTAGTGTCGCGCGCCGAGAGTTAATGTATTCTTCGGGCGCGCGACATAATGTGTTCGTGGGGCGCGCTAGTCTTATGATGACGTCAGCAATCGGGCCCGCGGCCCGAAATCAATTTTACAGCCCGATCTCAATTAGGGTTTCGAAAGATTGGGACGGCAGTTGTCGACGACACAGAAGAGTTTTGGAACGACGGAGCTTAGACGGAGACGGCGTACGGAATTTTGGAGACGGCGTGAACAGTGATTCCGGCGGTGAATAGTGTTTTCCGGCGGTGAATAGTAATTCCGAACAGTTTTCGTTATTTCTTTCAGTTTAATGTATTTTGCAGTTGTGAATATGAGTAGCTAAACTTCTGTTTCAGTTTGGGGTTTTCAATTGGTGACATTCATGTTTGAGACTTGGTTTAATGCATATTTCTATTCATTCGTAAGTTCTGGATCTTAATTTGCCTGAATTGTATTGCACGGTTAGCGTAAACTTTGTCGTGAAACTATCCGTTCATCAATTCTGATTATTAACTCTTGTTGCTTTGTCGTGGAAACAAGTAGTAGAATCCAGGCTCAGTATCACCTTTGTCGGGATACTCTAGATTATTACCATTGTCGGAATGATCGCATGTTTGATTAGAATAACTATCCTTGGAAGTCAATGATAACAGTCACTATTGAATTCCCTGAGCTGAATAGTTCTCTCGATTGACATTCGTACTTTTATTACATTCGTTCTTGCGACCACTCAAAACCCCCTTTAGTTTAGTATTTACAGGGAATCGCTTCACAGTCAGTTCTCTTAGGTTCGACCCTTGCTTGCCGCTACGCTAGCTAGAGCTTGGAATTATAAATACAAGTTTGGCGCGCACAACGACGCGCGTCAGTTTTGTTTCCCTTTTTCCAGCTATGAAAGTTCTTTGGATTCCCTGCTACCGCTTCAGGTTCGAGGGTATCTTCTGATTCCCTTACTTTTGACCATAATTATTTGTGCATGATCTCCTTTTAGTCTGAGGCTCTGGCTTTGCTACAGATGGATGATGGATCAGGTGCTATAGCATCCTCTTGTTCAAGTGTCTGGTTCCATCTTTCTCTGCAGGTTTTGGGCAAACATCCGGTGCTTTTATGAAAATTGTTCCTCTTGAACTTTCTTCACCAGTGTATCCGAGCCCCGTTCTTCCTCTTCCAAGTCTTTGATATGAAAGAATTTCATCTAGGATATTTTTCTGAGGTTCGGCTGCCTTTGTTGTAGCTAGAGGGACACCAATGTCAGTGGCTTGGCTTCCTGTGTCTTCCCTTTTTAGTATGGTGACTTGTCTGTAGCTGAGGAGAGAAATTGTCCTCGTTCTTCTTCCAATAGCTTGACTTTGTCAGCCAAGGCTTGATTCGTTTGCAGAGCTTCCTCACACTGTTTAAGTATCTCTCCCAGATAGTCAATTAGGCTGACAGTTGAGTCCTCCTCATCTTCACTTTCGGACACAACAACCCCATAGTATAATTCATTCTTTAGTAACTCTTTGTGGTTGAAGTCTGACACACTGGTTAGCACAACACAATTTTCTTCTTCACTTTCTTCAGAGTCACTCCACTTAGCTGTCAGGGACTTGTTATCCTTCTTCTCCGAGTTTTTGAGGGGTTTGCTCGGACAGTCAGCCTCAATATGTCCATACCCTTCACAATTCCAGCATTGAACACCCTTTCTCATTTCTTTCTTCTCATCTTCATTCTGAGCAGGTTCCTTCCCTCTCCTTTTATTTTCTCCACCTCTTCTGAATTGTTTTCGTGTGGATGAGCTTTGCCCAGTTCTTGAGTCCATGTTCTTTAGGAGTTTCCCAAGGTTCTTTACTAGCATACTCAGCTGATCATCTGGAGTTGGCTTCTTCACTTCTGTTTCTGCCTTCAGTCCTATATTCTCCTTAAGAGTAGGCTCTTCTTTAACCAGCTTCATCTCAAATTGTTTGAGGGATCCAACCAATTCTTCCAGCCTCAAGTGTCTGACATTTTGAGCTTCTTCAAAGGCCGTCACTTTCATGTCAAATCTTGTGGGCAACGATCTGAGGACCTTCCTAGTCAGCTTCTCTTCAGGAATAGGTTCTTCAAGAGCATGGACTTCATTTGTCAGGTCACACAGTTTCGCATTGAACTCAGTGATCGTCTCCTCTTCTAGCATTCTCAGGTTCTCAAACTGCGTAGCAATAATCTGTAATCTTGTCAGCTTTGCTTTATCAGTTCCTTCATGGGCAGTTTGCAGGATTTCCCAAGCTTGCTTGGCCATATCACAGTTTGATATCAACTTGAAATTGTTAGCATCAACCGCAGCAAAGATATCATTCAGAGCCTTTGAATTACCAGTTGCTGCACCTCCCTCTTCCGCAGTCCATTGTTCTTCATGTTTTATCCGTGTAACTCCCTGTTCATCCATGGTGATCGGAGGAGACCTCTGGACCACGATAGCTCTCCAGGTCTTCTCATCAATGGCTTTGAGAAAGGCCTTCATCCTAGCCTTCCAATACCCATAGTTGCTTTCTTCCAACAATGGAGGTCTGCTCGTGCTCTATCCTTCCTTCATTGTTCCTTAACTTCTTCAGAGGCGATATAGGATCTTTTACTCTGTGTGTTGAGCTCCCACTCTGATACCAATTGAAATTCACAGTGCCTCTGATAAACAGATTTGTGAACAAGCAGTTGCTACAGCACACTCTTGTTCACCCGGAAACTGGTTCAGCAAGACTGAACAAGGACAAAGGTTTGTTCACCCAGTTCAGCCAATTACCTACGTCTGGGGAGGACTCTTCTCAGTTCACAATCCACTAATCTCAAGGTTTCCAAGTACACACGGTTACAACCCACGCAACCTATGCTACTCAACCTTAGGTAGATCCTAGTATACAATCAGAACAGGCTCTGACTTGTGTCTGCACACCTTCTACTGATATCTATCTAGAATAGCTACTGTCTCCTCGAAACTCAGCCTATTCTAAACAATAATCATATTCTGCAGGATTGCTATAGCATCTGCTGTAGCACACAGCTGATGCACAAACTGTCCGCGTCGCTCTGAAGCCTTCCGCTGAACTGTTCGAACGATTCCACGAGCGCTGCACACTCTGGAATACTCCCCCTTACTCAGTGACCTCCTATCACTAGCGAGCGCTGCCGTCCAGACACTCGACCGAGTCACTCACTCGTCAGTTCTTCCGCGGCTGCTCTTGATCAACCTACAAGCACTCTCTGCTCTGAATTGGCTTCCAGATCAAGCTTGAATCAGACTACGCAAGTCCTGATCACCTTCTACTTCTGTCACCACAGCTCTGCGCTCACGCTCTGCTCTCGGTGATAATCGAAGACCTCTTCCGCACACCAAAATTACTCTCTCGGATCGCTTTCAGCTCTCTTCTTCGATCAATCTTCATTGCTCTGAAGGGTCTTCTTATATAGGAGCAGCCACTTCCATCATTATCAGATTGTAGCTCCAAAAGTAAAAACCCTTAATTTGTAGGAGATTAGATTCGATTGGCAAATCTAATCTTCTACAATTAAATCTTCTTCTCCAGCTGGGAATCTCTAGTGGAATATTCTCTGCAGCAACTCTGAACCTCCTCTGATGCTCTTCGAAGGACTGCCACGCCCTCTTTCCAAAGACCCAGGTTGCTGCTGCTCGGACAGACGCTACAGCTCTTCTGAACAAGCTCCTGTTATAGCTCTCTCCTGCTATAGCTGCTCCTTGTTCACTGGTTTTGTTCACATATGCTGGACTCCTGCTATGCAGCATCTTGTTCACTTGTGAGCTGGTTTTGTCAAACACTGCCATACTGCATCATCAAAAAAACCTCCGAGTTTCAAACAGTTTTTATTTTGAAGGCCTAAAGATTATTTTTTTGGCAAATCAAACCTATGTGGCACTTATAGAGACATAATATGATGTTATCGTGCTCATTAGGCTTCGAAAAATATGTCACTTCAGAGAAAAAGTAATAAGGACAACGTCTTGTTCGATAGACGAGGAAGGAAATTTTAAATATTACACCTGTATATATTTTAGAAACTGATGAACTCACACCTAACATATTTTCATACATCTCACGATTTGGCTGGAAGGTTTGTTTTGATATTTAAACTTTTAGCTGAAGTCTTAAAAAATTGTGTATAAACCCCTATGAAAAAATTACCGAATTTCGGACACTTTTTATTTTGAAGGCTTATTGATAATTTTTTTTTGGCAAAGAAATCTACTTGGCACTTATTTAGACAAAATATGATGTTATCGTGCTGATTAAACTTCAAAAAAATTAACACTTCACAGAAAAAAAATAAGAAAGGACAACATCAAGTTCGGTAGAGAAGTATACAAACCGAATTTTAAATATTAATTTTGTATATATTTTAGAAACCGATGAATTCTGCACTAGACTGGTTTTTATACATCTCACGATGTGGTTGGATGGTTTGTTTTGATATTTAAACTTTTAGCCAAAGTCTTCAAAAACTGTGCATAAACCCCTACAAAACAACTTCTGAGTTCGGACACTTTTTGTTTTGAAAATCTATTGATAATTTTTATCTTAAACCAAACCTTCGAGGCACATTTTTAGACATAAGATGATTGAAATTGCTGAAGGCTGGATGACATGAACTTGTCCAACTTGTTGTCCAGACGTCTTCCTTGAACAAGTTACGCAGCGGAATAAAATGATAGAAATAAAGGCTACTGCTAAGGACACAAAGATGGTGACCCAGTTCGACTATAAACCAGCCTACGTCTGGGGGGCTTATCCCAAGCCCGTGGGAACCGATTTACTAGTTTACGATCAAGTGCAAGAATGTTACAGAACAGCGGACTCCCTCCCTATTCTAACCTCTACTCATCTACTAGTGATCGACACTCAGGCTCCCTCTGAATGTGAGACCTCCCGTCACTTCCCACTATGCACTCAGGCTCCCCCTGAATGTTTATTGACAGCTTTGTATGCACCCGAACTTCTCAGAACCAGCTTGTCGTCTTACTGCTTTTTACTCTCCCGTTTTTCCCACAGCTAGTGTTTACACAATTGTATGCTTCAAACACTCATGAACCAGCTGCCGTGTATACTTGTATTTTTCTCCAGATGATCGATAATCACAGCAGCATGAGTTCCTCGTATTTAACCTAAGAGATGCCCTTGTATCTCAGGTTGTTACAATCTCAGAGATTGTTGCGGGTTATCTTCTGTTGTTGTTGTTTTGATTATTTTGTTGCGATCCGATTATTTGTTGTTACCCGTTGATAAGGTTATCTTCAAGACTTTCTTCAACCTTATCTCCATCATTTAATCCTTATCTTCATCGCGGATTTCGCACTCGTATTTGGAGGATCGTTGAAGGATCGTCGTCACAGCAGGATGTGCTAGTGGGTTGTTCAGTATTGGCGTCTGGACAACTTCCTGTACAGTTTTGTGCACACATGCCATATGCATCCACAATCCCCCTTGGCATTTGCATCAAAACCCCATATCTGTTTTCGTGACTCCATCTTGGACACACCATTAACAATGCAACAACATAGCATCATCATAGTTAAAACACATAATGTCATTAGTGCAGTTGTCCATACCTTTCTCTCCCCCTTTTTGGTTTAAATGTTATAGGCCTTTGAGAGTCCGGAGGAGGCTGCGCTGGGTACTTCATATGTCTGATGAGATTGGTAGTCTGTGCCCGCTATAACGTGAGTCGTTTAAGTTGCGCAGTAAGAAAGTTGGCTGTATTTTCCAGTTGGTGAATTCCCCTGGTCTAGATGACCTCTTGTCCTTGTAATGCAGCTGTTGGAACATCATCCGGGACATCTTTAGTAACCCCTTGGAGCTCATTGATGTGGCGCCCAATAAACCAGTTGTTGATTTGGAGCTTGGCTCTGGGTTGCCTTTTTCTGGTTGTTCTTCCTCCTCGGTTATTTGTTCAATTTGTACTGGACAGTCTGTTCGAATAGTATCTTGTACATTCTGAGTCTGTTTCTTTGCTGGCTCCTGAGACTCCTCCTCCTCCTTTTCTGTGTGTGTGGTCATGCTGTAGGCAGCGAGGCAGGTGTCTTTTCTCTCCTTCTCTCTCCAGATCCACTTATTGCTGCGTCCAGTGCTAGAGTCCATCCTTCTAATGTGGCAGTTTCTTCTGATGTGCCCAGATCTGTGGCAGTAATAATACCTTCTTTTCTCTTTCCATGCTGCTGGTTTTTCTGCAAGTCTGGATGTGATTGGAGAGATCTTCTCAGCTTCCCTGACAAACACCATCTTGTTAGTTGTCTTGGTCCAGTGAATCCAATGCCTCTTGTGTCGTTGATTGGTCTCCGCATGGAAAGAATGGAGTCTAGCTTGCTGGTTCCGGTGTTGAGCATTCTCTGAAACTTCTTGAGGGAGATTAGTTCTTCTGTAACTCCAGCAAGTTCTTGTTGCAGCCGGTTGATGATTCTGTAATGCTCACCTTTTTCCTTATCCAGGATGTTGTTCTGGCTTTGTAGCTGAGTGTTCATCTCTTTTAAGTTGCAGATCATGGTGTTGAGCTTGGTATTGATACTTTCTACTTCAGTCCACTTTATGTGCATGAGGGAGAATTTTTCGATGATGCATTCTTAGCTGGGTTCATCATCTTCACTGGAACAGCTGCCAGTACAGATTTTTGAAATTGTAGAGGTCAGGGCCACAATATTGTTGTTGTTCTCCTCAGGCACATCCTCTTCAGAATCACTCCATGTAGTTGTCAAGGGCTTATTGTTTCTTTTGCGAGTATTTGCACACTCTGCCTAAATGTGTTTGTATCCTTCGCACTCTCTGCATTGAATTCCCTTGGGATGACTTTGTTCCTTTGAGTCGAATTGTCTCCCTCTGATTTGATAGTTCCCTCTGGATCTGTACTGCCCGTTGTACTGAGCGGACTGTCCCACCACTTTCTTGTTCAACTTGTTCATGAATTTTTCAAACTTCTTACTCAAGAGATGCATTGTTACTGAGATTTCTTCTCCACTATCATAGTCTGCTGCCTCAGCTTTTAATCCAATAGTCTTGTTTTTGAATGCAGATCGGTTGCTATCTATCCTCATTTCATAGGTAGTGAGTGATCCTAGGATGTCATTGAGTCGCATGCTTTTCACATCTTGAGCTTCCTCGATCGCGGTCACTTTCATTTCAAATCTGGCAGGTAGTGATCGCAATGCCTTTCGAACCAGCTTCTCTTCAGGCATGGGTTCTCCTAGGTTGAAAGCTTGATTGGACAGGTCTCCTATGGTCTCGGCTTCGTCCATCTTCAACTCCTCAAACTGTGTATTGATCATATGCATACGGGACAACTTTATTTTGTCGGTTTCTTCATGATGAGTCGCTAATATGTCTCAAGCTTCTTTGGTTACTTCGCATTTTGAGATGAGTTTGAAGATCCTCTCATCTACTTCGAAGAAAATGGCATTCAAGGCTTTTGCATTGCTGGTCCGGGCCCATTCTTCATCCTTTGTCCACTCTTCTTCAGGTTTCTCGGTCTCGTTTCCGTCTTTGTTACTTTTTGTTGGAACACTCCAAGGCTTCAGAATAGCTCTCCATGCACGGTCATCAACGGTTTGGATGTATGCCTTCATCCTTGCTTTCCAGTAGCCGTAATTATCTTCATCCAACAGTGGGGGTCGTGCTATGCTCTGTCCTTCTCTCATACTCATTTTCCTGCAGCCTTTTCCCAAGATCTTTTACTTTGTCTGTTGAGCACGCCGCTCTGATACCAATTGAAATTGCTGAAGGCTGGATGGCAGGAACTTGTCCAACATGTTGTTCGGACATCTTCCTTGAACAAGTTACGCAGCGGAATAAAATGACAAAAATAAAGGCTACTATTAAGGACACAAAGATGGTGACCCAGTTCGGCTATAAACCAGCCTACATCTGGGGGGCTTATCCCAAGCCCGTGGGAACCGATTCACTAGTTTACGATCAAGTAGAAGGACGTTACAGAACAGCGGACTTCCTTCTTATTCTAACCTCTACGCATCTACTAGTAATCGACACTCAGGCTCCCCCTGAATGTGAGACCTCCCGTCACTTCCCACTATGCACTCAGGCTCCCCCCGAATGTTTATGACAGCTTTGTATGCACCCGAACTTCTCAGAACCAGCTTGCTGTCTTACTGCTTTTTACTCTCCCGTTTTTCCCACAGCTAATGTCTACACAATTGTATGCTTGGAACACTCATGAACCAGCTGTCGTGTATACTTGTATTTTTCTCCAGATGATTGATAATCACAGCTGTATGAGTTCCTCGTATTTAACCTAAGAGATGCCCTTGTATCTCAGGTTGTACGATCTCAGAGTTTGTTGCGGGTTATCTTTTGTTGTTGTTGTTTTGATTATTTGTTGCGATCCGGTTGTTTGTTGTTACCCGTTGATAAGGTTATCTTCAAGACTTTTCTTCAACCTTATCTCCATCAGTTAATCCTTATCTTCATCGAGGATTTCGCGCTCGTATTTGGAGGATCGTTGAAGGATCGTCGTCACAGCAGGATGTCCCAATGGGTTGTTCAGTATTGGCGCCTGGACAACTTCCTATACAGTTTTGTGCACACATGTCATATGCATCCACAATGATATTATCGTACTGATTAGGCTTGCAAGACTCCCTCTTCAAGTCCTACCGCTGACTCGCTTGGATGCTCACTGAGCTCCCCTCAATGTAGAGATCCCTCTCTATGCTCGTCACAACAACTTCGTTCTCAAACAGCTGCTCGTCCACTCAACGTTCTCCTGATTGTTGGCTTCCTCCCGGATAGCTGGACAGATTTGTTTTGCAACAGTATTAGTGGAACATATATC
This sequence comes from Umbilicus rupestris, assembly GCA_963678935.1. NCBI lineage: Eukaryota > Viridiplantae > Streptophyta > Magnoliopsida > Saxifragales > Crassulaceae > Umbilicus > Umbilicus rupestris. The sequence continues at coordinate 53,380 of OY787625.1, forward strand.
TTCAGCAGATACTTCTGGTTCTCGTACTTGAGTGCTAACTTTGCTCCAATCTCCGATGGATGCACTCAATCACTTACCCATAAACTCTCTTGTATATTTTTATAACTCAAGAGAGATGCATAATCGTCCTGATCTTCAACTTCGTTCCAGCTTCTTTTATAGCACACGTTAATCTCCAAATATATATTTGAATATTTATTAATTTTATCTTTATCTTGCTGTCAAACCAAGAGATTGCGTCTCCAAATTATAGTTGAAGATATTCTAGGTCTTTATCCAGGCAAGACTCCAATAATCTCGGAGATGTACCCCGCGCCCTTGATTCTTGGAATCTGTCGATTCCCGAGAATATACACCTTTGGTTTACAGCCAGCGCGTATTCCAACACTTGCTATAATATCTTGTGTTGCATCTCCTGACTTCGGTTTTGCAGTTTTAACATCTAACTATTTTACGTTTATCTCTAACTTACTTGAACAATTCTTTACACAAAAACATGACATACATAATCATAGAACTAAAACAATCTGTACCACCACATCATCTGATGTATGCAAATGAGTAAGATGCAGAGTTCATCGATTTCCAAGATATTTACAGTTATAATATTTACATTTCGCTTCATAGTTTCGTGTACCGAACTTGATGTTTTATTTGATTAATTTTTCTTAGAAGTGATAACTTTTTCGAAACCTAATCAGCATTATAACTTCATTTTTCTTTAAGGAAGTACAACATAGGTTTGGTTTGAGAGAAAGAAAAAATTCATATGCTATCTGTTAAAGTTATGACATCTTTGACAAAATAAAATAATCGCAAAAAGTTGTTACAACATTCTACAGAGTTAAAAGCTAAAATATGTTCTGAAGACTGACAAAACAACCCGCAAAAAGCTATTATAACATCCTGTTGCAACAGAAGCTTGAGCAAGCTATTTGAAATCAATCACTAGAAGTTGCTATAAAGATTCAAAGGTAAAGCAACGTAGTCTAAAGTTTTTTCGACAAACTTGACTAAAGTTATCTAATTGAGTACCTAAATTAAGTGGTGAAGTTAAATACTTTAGTTTACAGCCCAACTGATTTGGTGCTGACGAAACACTCCAGCTTTCTTAGACCTAATCAACTCAATCCCAAATGATACGGGTCAATGTAGCCCATGGAAGAACAGAACAAAACCTTTCAACACCCAACTTATAAAGTCTCCGGAACTCTATAGATCTTAATTTTTCACTACAACACGGAGCATCAAAATACAACCTAAAAGAAAATGAAAGTTGATTATCCGGCTAAAGTAGCAAAGCATGGAGCAGCTTCGCGAGTAGAGCATTTAATAATGCATCTCTTAGAGTTGAATATCCTTCCATGTTCCATCCTTTCTGCACACACAAGAACCCTGTATTCCCGTAATCCGGTCTGAGCCCTCAGCTTACCGAATAACTGTTAATCATTTAGCTCAGTTACAGGCATTGAGCGTTTTGCAAAGTCTAGCAACACCTTCCTCTGTTGCCCGTTTGTGTGGGGAAGGCTTAACCGTAGTAGATCCACAGGCATCTCTTTACTTATAGCGCTAGCTGCATCTGACCCTAGAAAAGCAGTCCCGGGCACGTTACGCATGACCAGTGTTTTCATGACACTGTCATATTTGTTCATACAGTATGTGGTGAGAAGGCCAAAGAAGTCATCAAAAGAAGCCTGCCAAAGTGCCCGATTTTTTACGTTGTAAGTTCCACTAGCACGAGGATCCATTAAGAGATCAGTTGCCCTCTGAAGAACAGATTTTAAAATAAGTGAGGCCCCATCCCCAGCTAAGCTCCCAATAGGACGTAACGGAGGTTGCTCAGAAGAACAAACAACTGCTGCCAGGCACGCACTTAGAGCACCAAGATCCATACCACTAACAGAAGATGCGACAACTCTTGCAAGGTTGGCAGTGGTTTCTGCTGCTCTGGGATCGGTAGAAAGGCAACCAAACACAACCCTTAAGTGCCGTAAAATGGCCATGGATGCTACACTAATAAGCTCATCACCTGGCAGGAGATGCTGAATATAACGTGCAAGCAATTTTTGTCCTTTAGGAAGAGAAACCAAGCGCAGGAACATATGATCATTCTCCGAACTAAACCCACCAGGCTGAAATTTTTTGCCAAGGGAGTCAACTAATCCAAGTGACGCTGCCACCCCTTCAAGCAGTGCCTGCCTTCGCTGCTTTAAGTGAGCTCCACCATCTTGGAGCTGATTGAACTGCAAGACGCGATCTATATCATCTACATCAAGTAACAGACACATGCCATCTTCAATAGCGACTCGAGCTGCAAGCAATGGATCCTGCTCTAAGGGGTTCTCGTTTGCTTCTGGTTCACAGCTGCCGGAAGACATTGGAGGGTAGACTTCAAGAAGAGGTCGTGGTCTGTGTATTGAAGAAAAAGGTACCCTACCAAGAGCCTCGACCTGGAGAAAAGCATGGGGCTCGGAGTTAGCCCGGGCACCAGGAGAAATCTCTCTCAAGTGTGCAGGACAAAAATAATGTTTGAACCTTTCCCCGGCAGCTTTTTTCGCTAAAGATGCCTGGTGATAATAGTCATCTACATATGAATCATTACTGTGAGTTGCAGCCTGCTGCATTCTGAGTATGTTCTCAAGTTCATCAGTCGTCATGCATTTGGATTTAAACACGGCCCCCCAAATTCCATCCCTCTGGCCCACTGACTCATAACTTTGTCCACCTTTCCGCACCAACTTATGCCGTTGATCTCCCCAATCAGCCAATGCAAGCATATGATCAAAGTTGCTCTGCATAAATGGGGCTGAAGATGCATAAGAATTTCGAAATGGAACTTGCATCTCCGTTAGATGGCCATGTGATGTCTGGATTTGACGCAGGTTATGCTCTTGGTGCAAAAATAGCGGATTCGTTGCAGAAGGTGACTGATGCAATACACTACTCGAAAGAGATGCATTCTTGACAGAATAATTAGCAGCTTGGTTTTCCCAATGGCTGGGGAACTTGTGAGTACCAGACACTTGGAATTGAACATTAGAGGATGATAAGGTTGGTGGGAGTCTGGCTGCTGTTTGAGGTCGGTAAGGCATATTCAAATGACGCTCATGGAAATTAGGCAGAAACTTTTCTCTGTCCCCAGAGGGAGGATATGTGCTGAAAGAAGATTCAGGGATCAGTAATGGATCACCAGAAAGGCTCTCGAGTATGAGTGGCTGCTGCTCAGGGTAAGAAGACGATCTACGATGTGATTGAGAGTCTGCGGGATGAGCATAAGAAGATAATAGTTCTGATGACAACACATTTCCATTTAGAGTGCTCTCACTGTCGAAGATCTGCTGAGCAGGCCAGCTAATAGAGTCACCGTGCTTCCACTGAGGTACATATGGATCTGAAATACATTGTTTATGAATAAGAATAATGTTATGGATAAAATCTAGCATTGAAAGCAACAATCAATACAGACCGCAGATCAATAGATTTAAATAGCACCTAACATAAGCATAAATAGAGTACGGCATTTAATTTGAAATACATCATTATCATCATCGTTTTGTGTATCCAAAAAACTTACATACTGAGTAACATGCAAAGACCATGTGTATTCGCATCTTTTAAGTCGAAGATTTCATCAAATGGTATCAACAGTCTGAAAAGACTAAATGTATCCAACTTTTTCAGGATGAAAAATTGTTTAAATCATCTACTTCGTGCGTTTTGATGACAAAGTCCCAGTTATATAGGCCAACAAAAGTTTTGAAGTTGAAAACAGTGATTTTAAGCTACAGGATGCTTCATTCCGAATGGGAATACACACTTGTCCATTTGGTCTACAAGTACAATATGAAATAAAAACACTCACTTTTGTTAGAGGCCATTCTGTCCATGGAAACTCCAATCTCTCTAAATTCAATGAATTCTGAATTTATCTGAATCAAAAGAGGCAATTTTAAGTGCATCAACCCAGAAATGATTGTATGATATTCAACAAGTATTCAGCAAAAATGACCTACACATGATGTGTGCACAACATTAAATTACGATGGGTGTTTAAAATGCTGCCTTTTTGCGCGTATGTGTCATAAAAAACTTACAAGCTCAAATGTTTTCATACAACTGTGAGCACAAAATTTCTTCCACAGGCGACATAAGAAAATTCTATATACTTGTTCAGAGTGAATATTTCAACACATATTATGCTTTACATGCTAGGCATCTGTGATTGACTTCACACCTTTTTCGAGTCTTCCAATTGATGTCATTACGATGTAAAATTTATATTATACACCACATCAACACTGTGGACTGGTAGTAGTTTTTTGTGACACTTCCAGTTGTCACATATTGGACGAATCAGACATCAAAACATTAAAATTTAATCGTATGAAAAGCGAACAAACTTCTTTATATTTACCTACAACACATAAAAATAAATGAGTATTCCGGTATCCAAAACAAATCAGAGTAAAAGTGCATTGCGCGATTACCTTAGAGAGACCGCTAGTTAAGTTATCCACGTCAGATATAGATTGTGCAAAACCAACCTGTATGATTATAAATTTAAAAAAGTCAATCCGAAATCCATACAGTAACGGTAATAAAATATTTGATTCATATCTAGGGTCACATGAATCATAAAAGCTATAAAGAATTCAGATTGAGCGATCAAGATTGATCCAAAGTCACAAACCGAGTTTCTTTTTGTTACCGTAAAATAATTCACAGGGCACCACTTTTTTTTTTCTTTTACTACATATTCAAATCAGTTCTGTTATTTTGTATTCATGCATTTTGATTATTCTCTTGAATCAAAGCCCCACATGTTTTTGCCAGCTATATAAAAAATTATGCAGGCTGGATGGAAAAATAAATAAATGTCTACACATATTTACAAAAGGAACAGTTTGAAATCATTTTTTGTATGACAGCCCTCCTGTACGACTAAGTGAGGCATATGCAACAAGAAACAAACACACAACGAAGCCTGCAGCCCTGTTTTGACAGATAAAAAAATAGTGTTCCAAAGCGAAACAGTGCTTGTGAAGTGACATAAACAAGAGAAAGAACGTGATCCAAGACCAAAAAGGTACACCATGAACCTGTGATCCTTCCAAGGACTAATCAAACTGAAAATGATTACCTAAAGATTCCAAGGAATCTTAAAATGACTAAACAAAAGTAACAGCGACTCCTGAAATGAGTAACGCACATGGAAACTCGAACAAAAGGCTTAAGATGGCAGACTTTGCTGCAACAACAGTAAACGGCATGCAACAATGAAAATCTCAAAAACACTCATGGATAGATGACAGCTGCAAAGAAAAGACAATAAGCAACTGCAGGATAATAGAAGAGTCGCCTAACAAAATTTAATTTCTCGTACAATACAAATGAAGAAACACAGTCGGGTACGGAAATTCAAGAAAGGAATAACATGCTTCTCTATTGTGAATGGTGTAAACAGGCAAAAGGACTGTAAGCATGGAAATTGTTCAAGAGGAAACAATTTTACTGCACCACTCTTACACAGTTGTTTAAATTCATATATTTGCATGAAATTCTAACTCTTTCACAGTTTATAAACTTCAAGATGGGAGTTACTACGCCAACTCTTACTTCTTATAACATAGTAGTCACTGATGGGACATGTGTGTGCATCATTATAGAAATACAGAATAACAACTATATATACATCTTTTCTGAATGCTGAAAGAACTAAATATTGAAAGTCCGATAACCGAAGGATAACAAGAAGAGGAAAATAAAATGCCAGCTCAGTCTGGTGCATATAATTCCACACAACCAGGAAACTACACCCTGAAGCGATGAAATGATAACATGTGAGGCAAATTTTCAATTACAAACCTGAAGCAGTGATTCTGAAATTTTTTTAATAAAAACATTGTAAGTAGATCAACAAAATGGATTCAAAAAAAAAAAACATTGTAAGTAGATCAAAAAAATGGATTCAAAAAAAAAATGTAAGTTACGTTGCGCTACTAGCATTTTCTCTTAATTTTACTTGACGGCGGGAAGAAGGAAAAAGGATAAAAATAAAAAAGTATCCTGCACGTGATAATTAGCCTATCTCTGTTGAGATGCATTAAGACATATAAAGAAGATTCCGGCTGTAATGAAAAAAAGTAATTATTATCATCCACAAAAGAAGTATAGAGAAAAAACCTCTTTTTTCTGTAAGATATACTGGTCATCATTGAAGTCTATGGCAGGAGTATTGTCATCATCATCATCATCATCTTCCAGTCCTCCTAATTCGATTTCATCAACAGCATCATTACCAAAGAAGGCATACTGGGACGCATCAAATAGAGCACTTCCTGCAAGAGACATGTTTGAGACTAAAAACCATGATAAAATGAATTACGGAGGCATCTATAACTAGTAAAAAAGAAAGATACCTTCATCGTCAATTACAAGTTGGTTATTACAATAAGAGTCCATACGGAAGAGAGTTGAGAGTTGATAGAATGAGTAGGGAGGAAGAGAAACAAACCTGCGGAATGAGTTGGGAATTGATCGAGGAGCGGATGGTCAGGTGGGTCTTGATTATGACCGTCTCCGCCGTTGCCGAATGTTTCCATATCTGTGAAATTTGAAGAGATATAAAACAGTAGCGAGCGAGTCTATCTGTGTTGTCGGGGGATTATCGGATGAGACGACAAGGATTCAGTAATGTAATCGGGAAGGGAGCTGGAGAATATAGGGATGGATGAGAGAGAGATGCAAAGTTGCAGTGATAACCTCCTCCTCCTCCTCCTGTAGCTAGGGCAAGGTAAGGTGCGTAGGGATGGAGGAGAAGTCGATCTGATTGATGGGAAGGAGATAGATAAATATAATTAAATTAATTCTAGATAGATCTAAACAAATTTGTCTAAATTACAAAGAGTAAAGTTTATTATATTCACCAGACGAGACGAAGCGGTGTAAATTTAAGAAATAATTAAATAAATGTTGTGACAAGAACAGAACAGAACAGAACACTTCAAATGGGGCGGGTCGCCGGGTCGCGTCTCGTCTCGTCTATCGCAGCGCACCCGTAAAGAAGAATATGAAATCGTCCAAGCACGCCTCACCGAAACCCGATTTTACAGGCGACCACACTTTCACTCTCCTCCACCAACGCCTTTACAACGCTCTCAACCTCGGTTTCAGGTCTGTCCCATTCCTCCGACTACTTTTGCCTTTTCATTTGCTAATTTTTATGCCGACTACTCTCCAGATCGGATGCCTCCAAAAAGTCAAAATGGCACTGCCTGGATATTGGAATCCAAAAACACGCTGTTCGCTCCATCTCAACATTTCTGGAATGCATCACACCAGAGATGTGGAGTCATCCACTTGTAAGGGTAAAAAAACTAACTTATCAACCCCTTACCCAATTGGATGTTCCCAAATATTCACACCATCTCCTCTTTTTCAGGACTCCCTTGCTGATATGGTCAATGCCTTGGTCGGGATTCTTCAACATAAAAATGAAACTGTATTGCCACTTGCAGCCCATGTCTTATTGAAGTTGGTCAGCCTTTTGCCTAGTTTTGCATTGCAGTCTCTAGTGAATGTCCTAGTTCATCCATGTTCATCCCTGTTGAGTTTGCATCAATCAGAAGTTACAATATCGTGTGCAACTACATTGAACCTAGTTGTGTCAAATATGAGTACCAAAATGGAAAAAGAAGTTTGGGACGTGCTAAAACAAACTGATGCTGTCACGCATATTGTTAGTAACATACTTGAATTCTATTATGGTACTAAGAAAACTGAATATTTTCAATCGATGGCCTCTCTTTTAAGTCAAATACTATGGCGATGGCCTCCCTCCAGATATTCTGTTTGGAATGATGCGACTTTGATGGTAACGTTGGAAGATATCCATGTGAAGCATGATCTATCTGTAAAAGTTGAAGTGCTGAAGTTATATGCTGCTATAGGTATAACGTTTTGTAACATTTTTCCTAAGCAACTACTCCATATATTGTTTACTTGGATTAGTAGAGCTTATGCATTTTTATGTACCAGCTCTGTGTGCTAGTGGGGCCAAAAAAATTCTAAATGACTGCAAATCAGGCCTTCAACTAATGATTTATTGTATGGATCACTCCCACACTTTATCAGTTCAAATGGAGGGTTTCAGACTTGCTCAACGTCTAATGGTATTCTTTTTGTGTCACTGTCTTTGCATGATATACAGAAGCCACAATGTAACATACTGAATGATCTTGTTATGATGGATTCCAGATTTATGAACAAGACTGTGTTCAATTGATAAGTGTCTACGGTGAGCCTATCGTCAAGGCCATCATCAATGGGTTGAAGGTAAGGAACGGCTCAGGGAAAACTTTCCATCTTCGATTACCGTTATTACTGGAGGCATCTCGTTTGGCATTGATTGCTCGTTGGGCAGGAGAACACCATTTCTTGCTTTGGAAATTTGGAATCGATAAAGTCCTTCTTGATATTTTATTTGGTCGTTGTGACAGATTTTATCAGTCATCGTATTCTCTGGCACCAGAAGAGCAGATACACATAGCAAGAGAATATTTAAACCTTGACTTGTATCCTAATTTGAGTTCATACATCTGGGAAATACTGGGGTATCTTGCAGCTTACTGCAATGAGGAATGCACCCTTCTGGTGGGTGGAAAAGAAACAATCAATATGCTTATTACTTGTGCCTGGTAAGGGTCTCTTATCATCTGCTTTTCATCACTCATCTAGGATATTAAATATACTTTGCATAATGGTCGCATAAGGCCCTTGGAATATTTTCTTTGTGGTTCTTTTAAAAAAAAAATTGACTTCACCTTTTTACGGTTTCTAACATGATACTTTCGCTGTATTTGTTGATAGCTTGGTCTTTGTGGATTCAGCTCCAAAACATCTTCAAATAAATCAATCTGAGATCGCATTTGCTGATAATAGTGAGTCAGTGTCATGGGCAGTTCTGATGTTGATATACTCTCCCTCCAAATTAATTTCTTCGAAGGCCAAGCGTATACTTTCTTTCCTGATGAAGCCGCATGGCATAATAGGTCTAACAAATGTGCTGACTAAATTAAATATCATGTCTTCCGGTGACAAATTTGGAAAGCTAGATTCAGTTCAGTCATCCATCAGCTTGATCCACTTGGGATGTTTTTTAGTTTTTCCACAGTATCAAAATTGGATAATTGAGTATGAGGGGGTGAAAACACTTGTTTCTGTCATGCGATGGTGTGTAAGCACTCGCCCAAATTTCTCCCCACGTTTGAGTAATTTGATGCCTGTGAGAAGCTGCTGCCAAGCTGTGGATCACTGGGAAGGTGGAGACTTCCTTTTGATACTTAGTTTATGGGTTTTAGCTGGATTGATGTCCCAGTGTGACTTGATCAACTATAATCGAGATTTGATCTCTGGTTCATCTGATGCCATTACAAGTGAATTGATCAAGGAACTTAAAGATATTTGCTCAGGCACTTACTCTCCTGGAGCAAAATACATTGCTGCTTATGATCTTAGTTTCTTTGGGATATATGGGTCTCCATGCAAGTTTGGAGACCGTATTGCCAGAACATTTTATAACGATCAGAAATTTGCAGACTTAGAACTAAGATTTGCAAATGGAGAGTGTTCGAGTGTTCATGCTGTTGTTCTTAGAGTCCGATGCCCTGCTCTTTTGCCTCCTGAAGAGTCATTTGTTGCCAAGGGAACAGGCGAGTGGGGCTCAAGACAAGAAGAGAAAAAGCAGAAAGCTATTCAACTGTCTCCTCATGTAGATTATCCGCTATTTGTGAAGCTTTTGGACTTTGTGTATATGGGGTACTTGCAGGCAGGAGTAGAGATTGTGAAGAAGTTAAATATCATTGCCAAAAAATGTCACCTTCAAGATCTCTGTAGTATGTTGTGTCGAAAGGGTCCTAAGTGGGGCGTTTCATTTCCGATCTTCGATTTTAGCAGAGCCCTTGATCCTGCTGGGAAGAGCTTCTCGTGCGATTCTTTCTTTACATATTTTATCATTCTTAATTTGCCTAAGTCAAATTTTGTTGTATTCCTGAAACTGCAGATGCCTCATTAAATTGCTTGCCTGAATAGATTTTAACAATGTCTGTCTCAAGGGAGTAGTGAATAGTTGATTCAAAGTTCTATTTAAGTTGCTTTTGGTATTCTGAAACAATTTACTCTTTGCAGGGACCTGATTCTTGAAGCTGGAAAAACTAAAGAAACTTGCTGGACATGCAGCATCTGCTCTTCAACTATTCCCCATGTGCATGTTCACAGAGTTATCTTGTGGGCTAATTCTGAGTATTTGCGAGCTTTGTTTCTGTCAGGAATGGAAGACAGGTACTCATTTTTTTTGTGAAGATTCTTTATGCTCTGATATGTTTTATTATAAAATTTGAGGAAGTTGTGCAGACAAGAAATCCAGGGTTAGTCTTCATCAATGCACAAACTGATTACCTTTATTGTTCACATGTGTTAACTCTTTGTTGTTCATATATGTTAACACACTCACCACATCTCTTAGCCGGAAGTGTAGCAGTTAACTATCACTAACTTGAATTGAACCAGTTTCTTTCGTGTCTTAATGGCTCTTTGAAGAGGTGGCTTGAAGTTGACTTGTTTTCTCAATTTTTTTTGAACTCATGCGCTCAACTGGATGTTTTTACGACTGCAGCCACTCAAAGACTATCATGATTCCTGTCAGTTATGAAGCATTGGTCAAACTAGTGTACTGGTTCTATTCTGAAAGAAAGCTTTCAAGGCCTCCTACTGGGTGTTTGTGGGAGAATATGAATGCTGGTGATAAACTAAACGAGCTACAACCATATATAGAGCTCTCTTGGCTTGCTGAGTTCTGGTTGTTGGATGATCTAGAGGAAGAATGCTTTGGACTTATTGTGTCTCTTCTTGGCTCTGCCAGGGAACTCTCTGTTAAAATAATACAAGTTGCAGCAAGTTTGTCTAGGTGGAAACTGGCTGAGGTTGCTGCAGATTTTATGGCCCCTTTGTATTGTCAGCTTCAAAACTCTGGTGAGCTTGAAGTGCTTGATGAAAATTTAATTGAGATGATACGTGCAGCTTCTGTTAGACTCTCTCAAGAGAGGTAATGCTGCTGCCCATAAGATGTCTAGCTGTGATGATTCTTGTGGCTGGAGTTGGGAATGATGGTTTGGAGTGTGATTGCTCAGGGAAATGGGAACGGACTTCAACAGATCAATTCCGCACAAGCAGACCACATAAACATGAGAAACAGACTTCCCAGAGAAAGAGAGTTCTGCTCTGCCCAATTCGCAACTAATACTCTGGTAGATCTCCAACTAAAAGAGAGATTAGTAGTCAGCTACAGCTATCTATTGTTCAGTGCCATGTTTATGGAAATATCAGTACGTAAATAGGCAATTGCATCACACAGTGTCGAGTTATAACATTTTTTGCAATAAATAGAAAGAAAATAGCCTTTTCAGTATTTGTCATTCTCTAAAAGCACAAAAAAGCGGAAATTATTTGTAACAAAGGAGTGACCTGAAATCATAGCAGGAGCATGCTTTAAAATAGCAATTTCAAAAGGGTTACAGTCTATTCAGAATTTGCCTTATCGGTGATGTCTTTAAGCTTCTCCTCTAGTTCTCCAGACTACCAAAAAAAAAAAAAAAGGAAAGCCGGTTGTACAAGAGCACTTCCGCTTCATAGTCGACAAAGAGCATGAAGTAAATATTTTCCTTATACACTAGCCTGGTGCACATTCATGATCATATCAGATACACCAACGAATGAAGATTTATGGAAATGTTAAGCCATAAAAAGTGAGGCGACCATGAAAGCATGTTAGTAAAAACAAAGTATCTATTTTTCATAAATGAAAACAATATAAAAGACACACACAAGAAGACCAGACTTTCATCCTCTTATGCAAAAAGTACACAAGAAAACTTTCCATGCAAGAATCAAATGCAAATGTGTGTGTCATCCTATAGCCTATAGGTAGAGTGAAAGGAAGAGAGGAGGGTCAGACTACCTGAAGACCTTCACGGCATTAATATATCAGAAGTTAGCAGGTTCACTACTGTAAGCAACTTAGAGACTTACTGTATTCCCTGAGCACTCTAACAACTAAACCCGCATCTCTGGGACTCCCTTCACTTCTTCTATATTAGTAATGAAAAAAAAACACAGTCATTCTTTTGCCAGTCTCTGAAATTGGTATAAATAGAAGCGGAGTGGACAATGTGGTTGAGGGAATGAGCAGAAGGGTGAAGTTTATTGGTGTGTCAGGATCAGGATCACTAGGAATATTATCTGATAAGAGGGTTTTGTTACCTGTTTAAGAAAAGGATTAGAGAGAAGCCAGCTGGAAAATGGAGAGGCTATGCTGATATGACAGCAAGCAAAATAGCTGCCATTGTCATGATTGAAGGCATCAATGTGGAATGAACATGAATATAGTGGGTAAAATGAGAAGCGAAAATTGAAATCAAAGACCAGAAAACCACAGTACAATTTTACCCGAAACAAACAGCGGCGGCCTTGTCTGATTCGCTCGGTCCCCAGAGAAGTGACGAGACTAGTCTTCTTCTTCTTCTCTTCATCGTCTTCGTCTTCTTCTTCTTAACTTGACTTGTATTTATTTATTAATCTATTCATTGGTGGTATTCCAGTTCTGCCCTTCAAATCCAATTTCTGCCACAAAACCGAAACCTAGCTACAAACAAGGACGCAAGCGTCGTCTTTGTCCTCCTCGATCGATTTGAGGACTTAGGGAAAATGTCTCTATCCTGCGTGAAAATGTCTGAGGATGTCTGGTTAACCTGTGCGACCCATGCTTTGTCTACTGAAACTGAGGAGATCATGGGACTCCTCCTTGGCGACATTCAGGTCTCTCTCTCTCTATATATATATATTTATGTTCAATTTTATTTTATCTCCGGAATCGCTATCGATCTAGTCTCGTTACGAACAAGCTGCAGCAGCATTAGGTCTTTCATTTCAATCCCATCTACTCTCCTCTGTATAAACAGACACTCAACTCAAACCTCTCTGGTCTGCTTTTCCCAATATAGCCAACTACTCCATCCAATTTCCTTTATAAATCCATCCTCTATTATTCATTCTTCCTCGAAAAAAAAAAAAAAAAAAAAGGGTTTACTAAACTTGTTGTTAAAAGGTGAAGCTGAGATTCAATTCCACTATTGCTCCAAAATTCTTCTTCATTTATGGATGTAGACCAATGAAGGAAGGGTATGGAACATTTTTATTGCATATTATTATTATACTTGATACTTTAAACCATTTAGTATCTTGTAGTCATCAGGACCCATTTTGTTTATCTCATTAAAAGTGAACATTAAGTGTATGGCTGCACAAATTATGCATCTTTCCCATTTGATGTCGTTTTAATTATCAGGAGTCTAAAGATGGAAGCTTGACGGCTTTAATCTGGGGAGCGTCACCTCAGACAAGGTCTGATCGGCGAAAGGACCGAGTAGAGACTAATCCTGAGCAGTTGGCAGCTGCTTCGGCTCAAGCTGAGATATCCTTCTCATGTTTTTTTTTTTTGCCTATTATTGTGGTTGGATGTGGGGTCTGGCATGTGTGATTGGTGATTAATCTATTTTGTGCTGTGATGTATTGGATTTTGTTGCATCATGTGTGTTAACAGTAAAAGTACTGCAGGTTTTTGTCAGAAGTACTTAAGTGGGCTTTCTATTTACTGGATCTAGTTGCTTCTTCTCTGATAATTTTAATAAAATGTGTTAGGGAAACTAGCTTCTTAATTCCATAGCACAGAATGACCACGCTGACGGGGAACACCACAAGAGTTATTGGGTGGTACCATTCTCACCCGCATATCACGGTTCTTCCTTCGCATGTTGGTATGCCTTTGGATTGTTTTGTGCTTATCAGTTTTTGTGTTTAAGTACTTTACCTTGATACTTTTGAAAGCAGTGTTTGAATTCCTAAGTAGAATGTGCATCATTATTATTCAAGCGTGTATGTTTCTGCTATTAATCGGGTTCTCATAAATTTGACTTTGCTTCACTCAGATGTGCGTACACAAGCAATGTATCAGCTTCTCGATTCTGGTTTCATAGGACTGATTTTTTCATGTTTTAGTGAAGATGTAACTAAGGTATGTATATTACTGCCAACTTTTGTGACTAGCCTGTAATATCGAATAATAACCTTGGCAGTTGATTTAGGTTGGACGAATTCAAGTGATTGCTTTTCAGTCTTCTGATGGGAAGCAGAATCGTATGCCAACATCCATTCCTCTAACTCCTACAAACAGAAGTTCAATTATTGACTTTGAATCATCGTCGGGTTTGTGGGGAAACATTACAGCTAAATCATCTGTAGCAAGGATTGAGAACACTGACCGAGATCTCAGTGATTCAAGAGCTTTGGTTGCTCCTATCAAGGTATTTGTGGTTCATGAAACTGAATTCTCTCCCTCCCTTTCCCGCACATGCACGCAAAATTTGTGTATGGCATGGCTTACTACATGGTATAAATGGTTTTAATATGAGGTTGGATACGTGAGTTGCTGGAAGTGATGCCTTTAGCAACTTTTTATATCTATGTTCTTCACGATGTCAAAATGAAGTGGTTAGCGGTGGAAAAATATTGAAAGAGATTTTCTGGAATTTGAAAGTCAAAATGTCATCTCTTGACAATCTAGAAAAATGTGATCAAGACATTTACTGGTTAAGTAGATGAGGATTGTGAGATAAGCCTTGGTGATATCAGCTTGCTTAATGGTTAGAGTCTCTATTTTGTACAGAGTATTTAAGGTCTTAGGTCAATTCAGTCGGTGCCTGTATTAGTTTCTTGCTAATACAGTTTTAGTTGTTGCGTGTCTGTAAGACTGGTCATTTAGGAGTTTGTTCCCCTCTCAAAAAAAATGTTCTCCACAATTACCATTTTACACACTGCCATATTGGCGGAACTGAAGAAGCAAGTATTTTTAAATTACCGTGGTAACTTTTATGAATTCAATATATTATCCAAGACCTATCTGCATTTACAGTTATTAATTTATTATATCTTATATTTTAATGCAATTCTGTTCTCCCTTAGCATAACGCAAGTTTTGTAACAAACTTGCCTTGCATAAGCCTACTATTAGTTTTATGGTAGTACATTCTCTTAATTGGTGTATTGTTATTGATCTTTTTGAAATGGAATTTCAAGATAGTCATCATGGAAAACCATTATGTGGGTATTTGGGAGGATATGTTAGCAGCTTTTCATGTATGCTTGCTGAACCGTTATCAACTTTTTCATTTTACAGGATGGGGATATTTCTGCAGACTTAGGAGGATTTTTTGCAAATGCAGATGCCAACTCGTTTGGAAAAGCAAAAACAGGAGGAAATCATCTGCAGCCTTATGTTGGTGATTCGGTAGTAGATGTTGACCCTATGGACATGTCAGAGAGTATGCAAGAAGCAATGCACCGATCGAACCTTGACTTGAGGTATCTTTATGCGAATACTTATTTGATATAGGAGAAAAGAGAAAGATGTGTCAAATAACTTGGTCAGATCATGGAAAAATAGCATCTTGTAAAAGATATTTTATTTTGTGCGCCCTTTATGATACAGGCATTGTAGTTGTAGTGTTTAGAATATTTTATTATCGTGTTACAGTTTGATGGTGTGTACTTTATAGTTTTTACGTTAACTATGTAGTTTTACCTGAGTATTTTATATGTTGTGTTCTCTTTTCAGCTTCATGTCATGCTACTTAGCGGTCTCTTAAGTTGTTTATTCCCTAGGAGTAACTAGTTGATATTCTTTTGACCCGTTATAAAGTGATTTAATGTTTAATTGTGTGTTAGGTTAGGTAAGACTGATTTCCTGTCCTTTTAGAATCGATCTCGAGTTATATTGAACCAAGTTGAAGAGTGTTGGGTTTCCTTTTTCAACAGCGGAGCAGAGTATGTAAGGAAAGAAGTCGCTCTTCATGTTATTCCGGCATTACCCCTTGTTAAGCTTGATTTCCCTTTAACATCTTTTACGGATTTGCAACGTGTACTCTATGAAGAAGAGCGAGGGGCATATAATCAGGCCATCTCACAAAATGCAAGGTCGTCGTCCTGATAATCATCATTCATTATGTTTTCAGTCTTTATCTTATGCTGTTTGTGCATGTTCTCACATGATCTGATAGGGATGGGAAGGTGCATCCTCTTACATTCATTCATCACACCTCAACATACCAGGCTTCCATGTGCAAGTTAATGGAGTACTGGTAACAATCAGATCCATAAGTGAGTTGAGTTGCATTTTCGATCTAGTGCTGATGCTAATTTAGTTTTTGTTTGTATGCAGTTTAAGCCCTGCCATTAGTGCCTTGCATGATCGTTTGAGAGAAAATGAAATCCGGGTATTAAGACTATCGATGATATGACCTTGTGGTTCCTTTTTTGCATATTCCCCCTTTGTTTATGTTACAAAAAATTGTGTTAATTTGATTTGAGTAGAACATTTTTGTTTGTGCAAGTTTTGTTGACTTGAATCGGCTATACGTGCAGTTAGGATCATTGATAGAAGAATCTAGAGTGCTGGAAACGGAGTTGCTGATAACAAGAGAATCCAGTCATGGTGGAGGTCGAGGAAGTTTAGGGTTCAACAGAGCGTAGGGAGTTGCGCAGCTCCTCTGCTGAAGTGAAGCATAAACATCTCATGACGCATTTGTAGAACAATAATGTTGTGTGGATATTTCTTAATTTTAGTGTTGCCTAATATAGATATGTTTCCTTCTTAAGAAGTTACTTCAACGGACGCTGACCAACCTGACATCATCTATGACGGGACCACACAAGGAGCCGCTGTAATCAGTGGTATAATAGCTACTCAAAAAGGCAATGCGGGTCCGCACAGCATCCGCCCTGAATCTAACTCGGCCTTCCTTGAACCCACCTTCTCCGGCAGATACATAATCCACCTTCCCAACCTCCTTCCCAGCAAATACCTCCACGCCCAACCTCCCTCGGCACTCGTTCTTCCCATCCCCCACCTTGAACGTCAGCACGTAAATCTTACCAGGGATGCTCCTCACCGTCTGCCTGATGACGCTTTCCCTTCCCCCCATCAGCTCTATGGCCCTCCTCCCTCCCGGCACGTAAAAGTGATCCGAATCCACGTACTTCACTGCCTTCAGGGACTCCACTGTCCATCCTGGCAGCGGCGAGTGATCGTCCTCCGTGTATGGAGGGATCAGGACACCCCCTGGAGTTCTAGGGATCACGTAAGGCCCTTGTTCGAAATCTCCATTCTTGATTATATTCTCTGCAAGTGAAAGAAAATCTTCAGTCTTCATAATATTCAATATATGTATGCACCTGCGTGCGTACCTTTGGTGAGCTTGGGAATGGAGAGAGGCTTCAGTGCAACTGAATCCACGAGTGGCCCACAGGCAGGGTCCTCCTCCACTCCCGGATGATGGATAGTGAACTCTACCGATGAGGCATCAGCCTGAAATGCCCAACTGTACATATCCCACCCGCTGCTACTGTACACCGTCTGCATTGGAATGATCCCCCAATCATTCGGTTCCCTGTTGGGGTACACCGACACGTTCAGCTTCTCCTCTTGGGCGCATGTTCGCGCAGTGCTGAATGTTACAGAGTAGTAGCTCCCCTTGTTCACCTTCAACTCGTGCGTTATGGACGCCTCGTTCCCCAACCGCACTGCATAAGCTCCCTCAGGGACTACAAGCAGCATGTCACCTTGCTTCTGTCCGGATTTTATGTATTGCACGTAGCCTGAGATGCGCCAGTAGGGAATGGCATGTGGGTCTGTGACCACGGTTCCTTTCAGCTGGGATGACTTTGGTCCGTACTCGAAGTTCCCATTAGCCAATAAACCTGGGTTGCATATATGCTTGGTTAATTCCCTTTAAAAACAGATATTCAATGTTTCTATTCCAAAAAGAGCAAAGAAATGTACAAAGATGAGACACTAGCAAAACACCATGGCAACAGATTCCCTCCTACCCAACCATTCTATACTCAAAACAGGCCTGAGACACATCACAAACAAGACTGCATACCGAACACAAACCAGCAGATGGCACATCCCTCGGAGAAAAATTACAAAAACCACAGGTACTCATCTTACAGAAATCACATACACTCACTTGGTCCTCTGACAAGATTAACTGCATGCTTATACAGATAATGTTAACAATAGCTGAAAGAAGAGCGGTCCTTACCACCTTCTATGGCAGGTCCGGTGATGGTAGCAAACGCCAAGGAGCTAAAAGCAGCAGCAACAGCCCACAGCAAGGTAACTGATCTCATCATCATCATCACCAAAATCCTTTTTATATATGTATGTACACTTGAGCAGTTTCTTCTTCTGATAAATTCTTGGTTAGCAACTGAGATTACACAATCTGCTGCCCTGTGCTGAGAGAAATTTGTATGAATATATATAGAGAGACAGAAACAATAATGCATACATACCATGAGAGTGAGGGATTCGGGTTAACCAGTGCAGGTGAGATGATTAAAATTGCAGAAACTTATATTTACTTATTTAGAAGCCCCTTCTCACATGGATGCTACATTACATATGTTTTCTTATCTGCGAATTCATCATTTATATATTACTATCTGGCATCATTTATTGTCTGGGAACCTGCCTGGAAATAAAGAGAACATTTATAAAACAAAAGGCGACTTATTATACCATGTGCTTGACTCCTAGATAGAGTCTGTAAATGTAACCAGATGAAGATTATTGGAGCAAGCGACCAGAACGTGGCTCTGAGAATATACGCATGTGCTCTCAAAATCTGAATTGCCTACAATAATAGATGGCATCTATACAATAAACTGAATCTCGGAACCAACATGTTAATCAATAATGAATATGTAACCAAAAGAAACAAGCACTAAAACACCCAGATATAGAGTCGCCACACTAATACTATACATATTCCAACTGAATATGAGCAAAAGCTTATTCCAGTAGAACCTAAAATATGCTTTTAATCTGATATATTTACTCTTTCAAAAATAAAAACTATACGAGATTACGTTTCAAATCCCTATTTCAATTTGAATATTTATTGTAATGATTCTGAATGCAATGAAGTTTTGTATTTAATTTTAAGAGACATTGCAAGGGACTACTTCATTCAATCAAGTGTAAATGTACCTGTCTCAAAGATGACTAGAAGTGGACAGTATGTTCATTCAAGGGGAAGCTTTTGGGCCTGTACACAGCAATGATCCTCCTATCTTCTTCAAGTATAAAAGGATGGAAGAAGTTGAAAAAGGTTGCCGATCAGTTTTAGGCTTTAACCACTGTTTCCAACCTGAAACCAGATGATAATAGGTTTTACAGTATTTAAAATGAGCTGTATTTTATAAATGAAGACTGTGAGCAGTCACCTGGTTTGCCTTTCAATGATGCTTCGGCTTCACAGAATGGCAGTCAATCTCTTGGTTATCACTTCTTGGCTTCCACGAATCTTCACTCCCCCTCAAAGTTAATCTCATTCTGAATAACTGATGTTGATAGTCACATGGGATCTAAGAGCTCCATTAGTGTTCCTAACATGGACATCTTCACATCTAATTCCATCAAGACCATACCTACGCAACCCTGAACTTCACATGTAGGCAGGCCACTTGATTCTGAACAGAATAAGGAGGGGCGAGTACCATGCCTTTTGGGGAATGCAATGCTTCCATCCAGACAACTTGATTCAACAGAGCCTGGTTCTTTTAAGATCAGCCTTCACTTCTTCAAAATGATCAAATCCTGCTTACATTGATGGACATGGTTCAGAGGAAATTTGAAAAGTTTGAGTACTACAGACACTTCCATGTAGTCCACATAATATCTCATTTGAGAAGAGTGCCATTGATTCTTGCTCCCATTGTTTCTATTCAACAGAGGTGGAGCTATGAGAAGATTGGCCGGACACTCACAGTAGGTCTGTTCAGGGTGCATCAAGTGTGTATCTAAGGTTGCCTTCCAAGTCAACAGAAGCAGAACTTGTGTCTGGTATTGGAGACACTTCAGATCATTGAGAGGCATGCAAATGAAGAATAAACCTGCACAATTGCCGATCATGAACTTTTAGGTATATACGGTCAGCAATGAAAACAGATTACCATGCCATTAAAATATAAAGGCTTTGGAAACAGCCTATAAAGCCATAGATAGGCGAGTGACAGCCCAGGTAAAAAATTCAGTCCAGTGATGAACTTCAAAATTTGGTAACAATGGTTCATTAAGTGAATCAACCACTAAGCATTTCTTAATTTGGCTACCAATTGAAATGATCCCTGTATTTTTATTCATACAGTTCATAAAAGCTTTAGTTGAATGTTGAATGCCTAAAATTCTAAAATGTGAAATTTACAGGCAACATTCACATGATACCGTTTTGTTCAAGTCATCTCGCATGGCCAGTCAGCATTGACGAGAAAAGAAATTTGGTAGCACCAACATTCACAAGCGCTCTCAGATATAATTGGGCGGAATCATTCCAAGCATTAGGTTATTAAAATTGTCAAGAATCAAAACTTTGACTTTTATTTCCCACCCTTATAATAGTACACATCAAGGGAACAGATGGTATAAACATTTCCCGTAGTTACTGTTGGTAATGGTTCAGTTGCACCACTCAATGCCAAGTTATGCATAATCCACCAGGCATACATGGCTTAGTGACTACAGGCACACAATTAAGCATACCAAACACTATTGTTATGACTTGATCAATATACCAATTTTTCCTACCCAAATAAAACAAGGACATTACCATATACAAACGCACAGATCTGACTTTCAGCGCATGCTATATACCATGCATCAATAAAAGTTACAATGATTCAAATGCATTTAATCAATTATTTCTGAATGTCAAAGGTGTTGACTGTGCCTCTTCCTGCTGCAATCAAACTGATTTGTCTAATTTAAGAAATTTCATCACACTTTTTTATAATAAAAAAAAATTTGCCAATGAAGATCTTATCCATCAACTGACATTAATGTTGATGCAGGGAGGGGATGTTCTATATTCAAGAACATATAGTTCAATTGGACTAAAGCAAACTATGAAGGGTGATCGTATCATAATTCGTAAGTAAGGAGTCTGACCCAACTGGAAAGACCTAAACAAATAATTGACAAAGAATAAAAAGCCACCAGCATATTCAATTAATTTGTTCCTTGAGGAATCAATATTGGTGTCTAAAACTTCTAGACTTCCCAAATGGACCATATAACAACCAACCCATCCAGAACCAGAACCAGATTCTATTTGGACAAATAAAGATGTTCAGATCATCAATTAATTTGAAGTATCAATAATTTAATCCGGCCAGACGAGTGTACCTAATTAGCCGGAGCATAGTGAAAATGGATCCAGGACAAATACCCAGTTTTACCAAAACATATAGTAACAGTCAGCAGTAGTTTATTACAAAGAACAGAATCATGCAATATGCACCACTAAAACTATTTCTTCTAGAAGTAAAGAATCCAATGAAGACAGAAACAAAAGAATTGAAAAGTGGAGGTGTGGGAAAGAAGACCAGGGTGGGTCAAAAGTGATGGCAGAATTATGTTCAACCTGTTCAAGAGAAGACACGGACAAGTAAATTGGAGGAGGATTTTCAAACCTTTAGGCTAGAGCCACAGCAGCCTGTATGCAATTGTCCCCTTCACTGCTCTTTCTTCCTCTAACAAATGACAAAGCAACAATTTAATGAATAGAAAAATCAACTCATTTGAAAACTTTAAGGGCCGCCTCTCTCTCTATCATCACACACATATCAGATGACACTGGCCTCGTTCCTCATTCCTTTAAATACCTCCCCTTTCTCCTCCCCATTTTATTCAATTCTTTCATTCAACCTTGCCACAAATACACCCGACCTTGCTTGAGTTCCTCACACCACACCACACCACACCTTCTGGGTTGGGGCTCCTGGGATATTCTTTTACATACACACAAACATCTGTTCATAGAGTGAGTGAAAAAACAAGCTCCGGGTCTGGTGGGTTCTCCTGGACATGGATAACGCTGATCTTTATAAGTTCACCAGCAGTTTACGAGCTCCCAGTTCGACCTTATGGAGGAACAATGGGGTGGAAGTCTTCTCGCGATCCTCAAGAGACCAGGATGATGAAGAAGCACTGAGATGGGCTGCCCTGGAGAAACTCCCAACCTACAACCGCCTCAAGAAGGGTTTGTGGACTGGTCCTCAGGGAGAGGCCAGTGAAATCGACATAAATAACCTTGGCTTTGAGGAGAGGAAGAATCTGGTTGAGAGGCTGGTCAAGGTTGCTGAAGAGGACAATGAGAAGTTTTTGCGTAAACTCAAAAATCGTATTGATAGGTACAGCTTTCCAGCAGCTCTTTTCCGTGGCTTCATCACTAAATATGACTTCATTAACATTGGATTTTGTTTTACAGAGTTGGGATTGAGAATCCAACTATAGAGGTGAGGTTCCAGCATTTGACTATCGAAGCAGAGGCATATGTAGGAAGCAGAGCTCTACCTTCATTTATCAACTTCATTGCTGATATTGTTGAGGTAACCAACCAGCGAAATTTGCCCAATTCCATTCCAGTCTCTACACAGAACCCCATGATTCTCATTTTGCTCTTTGTGCTGATTACAGGGTTTCTTGAACACTTTTCATGTCCTTCCTAATCGAAAGAAACACATGAACATCCTCAAGGACGTTAGTGGGGTGGTCAAGCCTAATAGGTGAGCAATACCCCCATTAGTTTCTAGCCATATATTCCATGCTAAGCTGACCATCAACCTTACCAATTTGCAGAATGACTCTGCTTTTAGGCCCTCCAAGTTCTGGAAAGACCACTCTTCTGCTAGCCTTGTCAGGGAAGCTTGATAAAGCTCTAAAGGTGAGCCTGGTCACCCTCTATTATTTTCCAGGGGCTGGTCTTTAAACAGCAAGAGTATAACACATGTTTACTCTTAACCAGGTCACTGGAAAGGTAACTTATAACGGACATGGCATGGAGGAGTTTGTTCCACAAAGAACTGCCGCCTACATTAGCCAATATGATGTCCATATTGGAGAGATGACAGTGCGAGAAACATTAGCCTTCTCTGCTCGCTGTCAGGGGGTTGGATCTCGCTATGGTCAGTTTTTAACTTATTGGACCCGGGATAAGTAGTCTCCGTAACTTTAGTTAACTCAATCAGTGTTGTGCAATATACAGAGATGCTGGCAGAGCTCGCTAGAAGAGAAAAGGAAGCTAATATTAAGCCCGATCCTGATATTGATATTTACATGAAGGTAAGAACCCGACATCTTGGTCTCCATGATTTTCATTACGCTGCTAACTTATGTACTGGTTGGATCTTCAGGCAGCAGCCACCGTAGGGCAAGAGGCAAGTGTGGTAACAGATTATACTCTAAAGGTAATGCCTTTCTATAACAACTGCACAAAATAGCTTCATAAGATGTGGATACTAAGACCATGCTACTCATGAGCAGATTTTGGGACTGGATATCTGCGCTGATACCATGGTGGGAGATGAAATGTTGAGGGGTATTTCAGGAGGGCAAAGAAAGCGTGTCACAACAGGTATATTCTACAGACCTGAGTTCCTATCAGAATTCACTATGCTAACTGAAAATGAATAACAGGTGAGATGCTTGTTGGACCGGCAAAGGCTCTGTTCATGGATGAAATATCAACTGGTCTAGACAGCTCCACAACTTATCAAATAGTGAACTCAATGAGGCAGTATGTACATATACTCAACGGAACGGCCGTCATCTCCCTCCTGCAGCCAGCACCTGAAACATATGACCTCTTTGACGACATTATACTCCTTTCAGATGGTGAAATTGTTTACCAGGGTCCGCGTGAACAAGTGCTGGAATTCTTCGAGATCATGGGTTTCAAATGTCCTGACAGGAAAGGTGTTGCAGACTTCTTACAGGAGGTATAACTCCAGAATTCAACATGCTTTATTGATCTGTTGCTGATAAATAGACAATCTTAAAATAAATATTTGCTGCAGGTTACTTCAAAAAAGGATCAGAAACAGTACTGGGCACGTAGAGATGAACCATACAGATTTGTTACTGTGAAGGAATTCGTGGAGGGGTACGGATCATTCCATGTTGGAAGGAGAATACAGAATGAGCTTAACATACCATTTGACAAGACAAAAAGCCACCCAGCTGCTTTGTCCAAAAGCCAATATGGTGTAAACAAGAAGGAGCTATTAAAAGCATGTACCGCACGGGAGTATTTGCTCATGAAGAGAAACTCTTTCGTATATGTCTTCAAAATGGTTCAAGTAAGAATTTGTCCAGACTTTGACATGTTCAACTATGTTTCTTAACTGCAACTGATATTGAACTTCCAAATTATCGCAGCTAGTTGTGATGGCATTTATCACCATGACACTCTTCTTGCGTACTGAAATGGGGAAGGCTACGATCACTGATGGGTCAATTTATTCAGGGGCTTTGTTCTTCTCTGTCATTATAACCATGTTTAATGGAATGTCAGAACTGTCCATGACCATAGCAAAACTTCCTGTTTTCTACAAACAGAGGGACCTCCTCTTCTACCCTTCTTGGGCATATGCTATCCCTTCATGGGTCCTAAAAATTCCCGTCACATTTGTTGAAGTAGCCGTTTGGGTATTCCTCACTTATTATGTGGTCGGATTTGATGCAAACGTTGGCAGGTAAAATTCTAGGAAGTTGCAAAATTTGTACTTGTACGATTATTATCCTTGCTGTTGCCCAACACTGACAACTTGATAATCTTTTAACCAGGTTATTCAAGCAGATACTTCTGCTAATATTTGTTAATCAGATGGCTTCTGCCTTGTTCCGACTTATGGCTGCACTAGGCAGAAACATGATTGTGGCCAACACTTTTGGGGCATTTGCTTTACTATTACTTTTTGCACTGGGTGGCTTTGTTCTTTCCAGAGGTAAGATATTCAACATTTTCTTCAATGATTTGCCTTGTTCCGCTGCTAAAACTTTCCTGCCACAGATAATGTCAAGGTTTGGTGGATATGGGGATATTGGTGCTCTCCATTGATGTATGCACAGAATGCTATAGCAGTAAACGAATTCCTTGGTCACAGCTGGAACAAAGTAGGTTCTTTTTTCATTGGAGAATTTCAATCTGGTTGCATATCGAAACTGATAAATGAGTCCTTTCCTTTACCGTACAGATCATTAATGGGAGCACGGAACCTTTGGGAGTTCAGGTCATGAAGTCACGTGGGTTCTTTCCTGAAGCTTCCTGGTACTGGATCGGACTTGGAGCATTAGTCGGATTTGTTGTGCTTTTCAATGCAGCTTTTGCAGCTGCTCTCCATTTTCTCAACCGTAAGTATTAGCTTTTCTTTCCTATCAAGACTTCAACAAATTTAAACTGATGTGTGCCTTTTCATCTTCCAGCATATGGTAAGGCACAAAGCATTAGTGAGGAGAGTGCTGCAGAATCAATTAACCAGGGAGGTAGTTCAGCAGCAGGTGATATCCAAATGAGAAGTGCCTCATCAGCGAGAACAGATGGCATCGTCAAGGCAAATCCAAACAAGAAAAAGGGAATGGTTCTTCCATTCGAGCAACACTCGCTCACTTTTGACAATGTTGTATACTCTGTTGACATGCCACAGGTGAAGTAGGGGCAACAAAATGTTCATACCAGAATAGCTTCCTTTCTAATTTCATCTGCTATAACCTGGTTTAAATGTGCAGGAAATGAAAAGTCAAGGTGTAGTAGAAGACAAACTAGTCCTTTTGAAGGGTGTGAGTGGATCTTTCAAGCCTGGTGTGCTCACTGCTCTCATGGGTGTCAGTGGTGCTGGTAAAACCACTTTAATGGACGTGTTGGCTGGAAGGAAAACTGGTGGGTATATTGAGGGGCACATTACAGTTTCTGGGTACCCAAAAAAGCAAGAGACATTTGCACGAATTTCAGGTTACTGTGAGCAAAACGACATTCACTCTCCTCAAGTCACTGTCTACGAGTCTTTGCTCTACTCAGCCTGGCTTCGTTTGCCTGCTGACGTTGATACCAGCACCAGAAAAATGTTCATTGAGGAAGTCATGGAACTAGTTGAGCTCGATTCCTTGAGAAATGCACTTGTAGGATTGCCCGGTGTTAACGGCCTCTCAACAGAGCAGCGCAAGAGACTGACAATCGCAGTCGAGCTGGTGGCAAATCCTTCCATAATTTTCATGGATGAGCCAACCTCAGGACTTGATGCACGTGCTGCAGCTATAGTCATGAGAACTGTTAGAAACACAGTGGATACTGGAAGAACAGTTGTCTGTACCATCCACCAGCCTAGCATTGACATATTTGAAGCTTTTGATGAGGTATGCTCCCAGACTATAACTGAACATCCCAACTTCAATGCGGATACTGCTATTACTGAACACTGAAATTGTATTTTCATGAACTCTGCAGCTGTTTCTAATGAAGCGTGGAGGTCAAGAGATATATGTAGGTCCACTAGGTCGCCTCTCTTGCCATCTAATCAAATACTTCGAGGTAAATTCCACACAAAAAATGAGCCCTGAAAAGCTACTTGTTGATCACAGTTTCTTTTTCCCATACCTCATACCTAACTCATCACCGCAGGCCATCGATGGAGTAAGTAAGATCAAAGATGGTTATAACCCTGCAACATGGATGTTGGAAGTCAGCTCGTCAGCTCAAGAGATGATGTTGGGTATTGATTTTACTGAAGTTTACAAAAATTCAGATCTGTACAGGTATGTTAAAACTTTGAAGTGTATACCACTTGCCTTTCATATTTAGAAGTCCCCAAGTCCTTGTACTCTTATTTACGGATGTCAAAACTTTACTACGCAGGAGAAACAAAGCTCAAATTCAAGACCTGAGCACACCTCCTCCGAATTCAAAGGAGCTCTATTTCCCTACTCAGTATTCACAGTCCTTCTTTGTACAGTGCTTAGCATGCTTCTACAAGCAACGCTGGTCTTACTGGCGAAACCCACCATACACAGCAGTCCGATTTCTTTTCACTACAGTCATAGCCCTGATGTTTGGCACAATATTCTGGGACCTCGGAACCAAGCTGTGAGTATCAACTGTACCATCAAACTTTTCTTATTCTTTTCCTCTTGCTCCCCTCGCAACTGTTCTAATATTGCTCCTCGAAATTGCAGAGATAGGCAGCAAGATCTGTTTAACGCAATGGGATCTATGTACACAGCTGTTGTCTTCCTCGGGGTCCAGAATGCTTCATCAGTGCAACCAGTTGTTGCAGTTGAACGTACAGTCTTTTACAGAGAAAAGGCAGCAGGAATGTATTCAGCTTTACCTTATGCCTTTGCACAGGTATTTTACTCCTCCTTTGGTATTGAAACCTTTGATTGATGCTCTATTCTAGAATAACTGAATATTTTTCTCATTAACAGGTGCTGATTGAGATACCATATATCTTCTTCCAAGCAGTGGTATATGGTCTCATTGTCTATGCCATGATTGGTTTTGAATGGACTGTTGCCAAATTCTTTTGGTACCTGTTCTTCATGTTCTTCACCTTGTTGTATTTCACTTACTACGGCATGATGACTGTGGCTGTTACTCCAAACCAACAAGTAGCTGCCATTATAGCTTCCGCCTTTTACGGATTATGGAACATATTTTCAGGATTTATTATCCCACGACCAGTAAGTTCATAAACACTTCTTCCATCTACGTGCTGTTTGTGCTTAACACTTGAAGCAGGATAAAATTCTCTGTCCTGATGAAACTGGATATTTTTCCAATACAGAGAATCCCTGCATGGTGGACATGGTACTACTGGATCTGCCCAACAGCATGGACTTTGTACGGAATGGTAGGATCACAATATGGTGACGTAACAAGCTCTATGTCCGATAACAGTCAAACAGTCAAGGATTTCGTGGACAGTTATTTTGGTTTCCAACACGAATTCCTATGGGTTGTGGCAGTAGTTATTGTCGCCTTCACTGTGCTTTTCGCCTTCATCTTTGCCTTTTCCATCAAGGCATTCAACTTCCAGAAGCGCTAAGGAGCTTCTCTGAATGCGTCCTCTGCTAATATACCAATGTTTATGTGCCAATGTAAAGCTCTTTTATGAGTGTACTTAGGCTATTTCTGTATTGAGCAAGGTGAACTTCTCTCATCTGTTTATGTTCCTTTTGGGCTAACCTCATGTATTTGACGTAAATTTTGTAATAAAGATAAAGGGAATTCTTTTCTACAACAACCTATTGGTTAAATCGTAAAGCTTACTTATTATGTTTCATAAACCACTACTTGAGATTAAAAAATACTTCAGTACTAGGCCAGCCATCTTATATTGTTATTATACAGAAAAACAAAGACAAATCACTATTGTTGGATTTCTTAAGTATATATCTACATTATAAAGGACAATAAGTACTTAAAAGTCGCAATCTAATGTAGAAGAACATAAAAAATATATAAATTTACGGACAACTAATCCATGTCAAGCTGTAGATGAAGGTCAGTTTCTAGTATATATAGGTCTAGTTATAAGGAAAAGAAATACACAACTGCAAACACAAGCTGAAGAAAGTAAAAGACAGAGGTTAGATATTACCAGAAGAGACTGATGGGCACACAAGCACTTCCTCCCAGGCTTCCAATTATCAAATTTCCCAGGAGTGAGACCTTGAAGCCAGCTGCATACATAACAAAGTCGCTGTTAACACAAGTTCAGAATGCACTTGAAGAATACGGATGTTTTGAAGTGGTGTATGAAACCATATCGCCCCACTTCTGCCTCTCGGTTTACAAAAACATAAAAGAATTATTTGATCTTCCAAAAGAAGTCAAAATGCAAAATCAGTACCCTATGCCACTTTGGGGTTATGATGGACAACATGCCCACATGCCTATATATGAAGCCATGGGTATAAACAATGTCACTGATGTTGAAGAGGCACAAAAATTCACAAATCTCATGTGGCCAAGTGGAAATCCAGAATTTTGGTAACAGCTTGCTCATATCTACAATTTTTGTATCACTTTATAAGATAAGAATGCTAACCTCTTTTCTTTTCTTTTTTTCCCTTTCTCATCACCTAGTGAAAATATATGTATATATGCAAAAGAAGTGGAAGAAATGGATAACATGCTGACAAGAATACTATTCAACAGTTACGGTGTGGGAAAATACCACGAATCCTATGTTACATCGAAGTTTTACCTTCTCCGTCTTATAAGTTACAGATCACCGCTGGAAGCTGAAAACAAGTTAGGGTTGAATCCTCATACTGATAAGTCCTTCACCACCATTCTTAAACAAAACCAGACTAATGGATTGGAGATCGAAACAAAAGATGGCAACTGGATTCAGTATAACCCTATCAGCCCTTCCTCATTCCTCGTATTTGCCGGCGAAGCACTACGGGTATGTATGACACATAAACCATAAATTTACTCGAATGATTACAGCAAATGTTTCATGAGTGTACAGCTGAATCATTTCAGGCATGGAGCAACAACAGAGTGCATAGTCCAAACCATCGGGTGATGATGAATTCTAAAGGAAGAGAAAATATAAGATACACTTTAGGAATGTTTTCTTTCTGTAATGGCATTATATATCCACCTGAAGAGCTAATAGATGACCAGCACCCCCGGAGGTTTAAGCCATTTGATCATATGGGGTTTTGCCGGTTTCTTAATTCAGGCCAGATAGGGAAGGAACGTCGTAAAAGCTCTTCTCTTGAATACTTTTGTGGTGTTTAGGTTTTGCCTATATTATCCGCCTGATTGTCCCGGGACTGTATGACCTACCTCAACATTTGTACTCTAAGATGAATGGTGTTGATAAATTGCTTGTTATAATAAAAGTACAGAAAAGTGGCATTTCTTTTCTTGTAGTTTCAAATTTGTTTAGTAGGCCATGAAATCTATGTTATCAGCAGCATAACAGACACAAGCACCATCATGTAAATTCAATGTCTTAGGTTGAGCCGATTGAGAAGGCAGATTTTAGCTCCGATATGTAATTTTTTTAAGAAACTACACATAATTAATACTAATTTATTCTATCAAACAAAGCAACAGACACAAACACTCTGTAGAAAAACAGTTTAATCACAATCATGGATGATAAATTGACAAATAAAAATGGACCAAAGAGGTCATAATACCAATTGCTCATGGCTTTTCAAACTTGTGTGAACTCTCTCCAGTCTGCAACCATCAGCCTCAGATGCTCAAGGAAAGCTACACATAAAAAAAAAAAAAAAAAAAAGAATCCAATCAGTTCAGCATTTTCAAAAGTTCAAAAAAACTACTTTTCAAAAAAGGAATCCAATCTTTTGCTCATGGTGCTTTTTGTGTCGTTATTTTTGAAAACACTTCATATTTGACATTTTTTCACAAACAATGGAGGTTTTTGAGTTTTTTTGTTCGGCCCTACTGACTAAGTCTTTTAGTGCCATTTTTGGACATACTTGGTCCAATTGCCACTAGCAGTGAGGTTTGTTTGACTTTCAGACTGCGAGGATCTATGTTAAATGTGAACAACAAGCCGCCACTGCCATTGGCGGTTTAACCCAAGTACCGTAAGTCTCGGTCGCGGTACATTTAGTTTTGTCACATAAACGACACGAAGACTTGCAAAAAAGGCATATATGTAATGTTTTCAAAATAATGTCAAAAACGTATAAAGTTTGCCAAAGATGGTAATTTAGGATCAATACCCTTTTGAGGCGGAAACTGTCTTAAAACACAATGAACTCCCCCCATTTTAGAAATTTTCTTTCTGAGGTAAAGTGCTTAACACCTAAACATAAAATATCAAAAAACACAATATATATTTCACAAGTATGTTTAAAATCTGAAAATTTTCTTCCGAGAGAAAGTTTCATGATAACTCCAAGTAAACCATTGGTTTACAATTTATCCAAAACTTAAGTCTGAAGCTTAATCTCTACTGACAGTATCTTAAACACATTAAACATCAACAACTGGAACTTTGAGAATCTTGATCACACATCCTTCCATCAGAAGAAAACTTATTGTGATCCAAATCTAGTCAGCAGAAACCAGGGTTAAGAATTTGATTCAGTAGACCTCAAGGTCCAGGTTACTAATGCGAGCAACAGTATGCTATTGGGGAGAAGTTAAAAACAGATTTATAACAATCAGCCAATAACTCAATTTCACTTATTAAAATAGACAATATTAGCCCGAAGGACCGCTAATATCAGCTGAACTGTAGCTGTCAAATGACTGGGTCTGACTCATTAATTATTGGTCGGAGTAATATTATGATGCTGAATTTGGACTTGTAGGGTTCTGCCATTACATATGCTAGTCTTCCTTCCATTGACTAGTATAACTTTGTCCTAGATCAAACGATGCTTAAAACTAAATTCAAAAAAAAAAAAATCTCTGTATTCATATCATACTAAATAAGTTTTTAATGAATTAGAAGAGTTAGTGCATGCAATTATCAATGAAATTTAACAATGTTCATCCGTACAACATTAGTAGAATATATAGTAGATTGTCAACAACAGTACAATGTCGATACTCAGAACATTATGGTAATAGCTAAAAAACAAAAATGTGCCTCTCTCGAAGTGTACCTCTAGGCATTAAATAGTGTTTTCATATGATTTTCTTAATGGCTGCCTATAGTATAGGCCCTATACTGCATGAGAGCTACAATATCTGGTACTTGAGCATTTAAAGTTCTGATTTTTAACAATATCCTAACCAATGGTTTAGAGATAAAGTTGGAAACATGGCATTATAAAGTCGATACAAAGCCCCTTCAGCTTTGATATATCCAAGTTGTACAGAAACTACGATTTCTTAAACAGATAATGGGTTCTGCTGCAGAACCTACACTACCAGTTATTGATTTATCCAAGGAAAATTTGAAGCTTGGTTCACCAGCTTGGTCTTCAATGTGTCACCAAGTCCGCATTGCACTTGAAGAATACGGCTGCTTCATGGCAATATATGATCAAGAACCTTTAGAGCATCTAACATTTTTTGAAGACCTAAAAGAATTATTTGATCGTCCAATCCATATCAAAAGCCAAAACATCTCTAGTTTGCCCTACCACGGGTATATAGGGACGCAATCTATATTAGGCTTACATGAAAGCATGGGAATTGAACGGGCAACCACCCTCGATGGTGTTCAAAAATTCACCAACTTGATGTTTCCCGCAGGTAATGATTCATTCAGGTATAATTCTCTCTCTGGTTTCTTTTTAGGCAGATGGTGTAAAGTGTGATTGAATAATTTTTAGCTGATCTTTCCACATTCATTTTTTTGTTAGCCAAGCAATCAATGCATATTCTAACCAAGTGGCTGAGTTGGATCGATTGGTAATAAGGATGGTGTGTGAGAGTTACCGAGTCGAGTCATACTACCCATCTTATGTGGAGATGACTGATTATCTTCTTAGGGTCATGAAATACAGTGGCCTCAGCTCAAGTGAACCAAAGACCGGACTTCTACCACATACAGACAAAAGCTTTACCACGATACTCTACCAAAATCAAGTAAAGGGTCTAGAGGTAAAAACAAAAAAAGGGGACTGGATTTGTTATAATCCACTGCTTAGTTCATTTATAGTCCTGGCTGGGGATGCAGCAATGGTGAGTTCCTATATTCAAATCTCCTTTAGGCTTCATATGTGTAGCTGTTGGCACAACTTTGATTATATGAAGTTAATAATTTGGTACTTGAACACTCGAGATAACTAAAATATTGTTTGTCTAGCCTATACCAGTCTGGTACTTATGAGAAAGCATTGCTACTAACCAGGCTTGGAGCAATGGAAGAATACATTCTCCAGAACATAGAGTCACTATTAGCAGCGACAAGGCAAGATACTCTATGGGAATATTTTCACACAACAAAGGCGTAATTGGTATACCGAAAGAGCTAACTGGTGTTGGACACCCGCCAAGTTTTAAGTCTTTTGAACATCATGGTTTTCTCCATTTCTCTGCTAAGTCTCCTGGCCAGCAAAGAGATAGCAGTATCACAGCTTATTGTGGTCTTCCAAAGTCCTAGATTTATCTTTGAATTTAAGAATCCAAAAGTATTTCTGATCTTTTAAATAAGTTGTACCGGTTTTCTTCAACATCAATAATTGTTCAGAAACTTGCTATTCAATTAGCACATCTTTTTTAGTTGTAAACTGTTGTATTAAATGTCTTAATGTTTACCTTTATACAATCACTTCGAATTTTACAGGTCTCTATTTAATCTTTCACTGTCAGCTGTTTTTTTTATATAAACAGGAGTATAAAGGCCCTGTCGTCCAGACACTACCATTGTGAGGGATGATTTAAAAAGATGCTATCAAATATTTGGCACAAATGAATTACCTCGAAACCCCAATCCAAGTATTCATTAACAAGACTTATTAGAGGTTATATTTATTGAAAAAGGGTAGAATACAGACTTGCAGCCCACGGCAGCATTGATCTGTATTTTTAGTGTTTTAACTCTGCAATCCTTTTAATGACATCTTTATAGCTTCATCCCAAGGGGTGAGTCATGAGTTGGGTATACTTAACCCAAGGGGTGAGGGGATATAAGTTAATATTTCTACCAAACAAGCAGTAGCATACTACTGCATGTTCAAAGCACAACAGAGTGTTGACAACTGACAGTATGATTCATATTTTACTAACAGGCATAACATCAAATTAAAATGACTTACTTACTTCTCAAACTCATAGGCGACCAAGTCAGGATTCTATGACACAAAAAAGAACATATCAGTTTCTGCATATGCACTGATATGTTCTGTTATCATAAGATCATTTCACAGAGTAACGTAAACTCAACAGTACAGAGCAAACTCAATGACGGCCAAAAGGAGATTTCGGAACAATATATCAACGGTACTGAGATTGTATGGCACGGCCTTGAGTACATTAATAGTGCTCAACTGTTATTACATTGGATGGTCAACACAGAACATACTCAAACTATTATAATATTAAGCTCGGATTCAAGTCGGAACTAATTTCAGTATTATCATTAAATGTAGTTCCAAAAATAATTTTACTATTAAAGTCAGTGGAAAATGTTAAGCTTCTGGACATACAATGAAGAAGGTTTTACTCGTAGAAAAACTGATTCATACTTAAATATGCATTTCAATATGTTGACGTCTATTATACTTGAACATAAATGTACTACCCATTGTTTATAAGACTATATTTTATTATCAAGTACAAAAAAGTGAGTTGTGCTGACAAATTCATGTACCTTACTGAATATTTTTGGATTTTTAGTGGTTCCATTATTTGTACTTTTGCCATTATGTTGTTATTAAATAAAAAACTATCTACTGCTTATCTATTTAAATGGGTAGTAGTGGACCACAGTCATTATTATAAAAAAATTGTGTGAGACAAAGAATTATCACTATATGTATACTGCACGACTGCGCTTAACAACCACAACAGTCAGGACATTTGAGGAACACCAGCACATTCTATCATGGAAGCCCACGCCACCTCTAAAATTCCGACTGTATACTTCACTAAGGAAAGCTGGACGCAGGGTACAAAAACATGGTTCTCTATGTGTGATGCAGTTCGATTAGCATTAGAAAAATATGGTTGTTTCATAGCAGATTATGATGAAGTTTCTGAAAAACTTCAGACCAGAACATTTGATGCTTTGGAAGATTTATTCAATCTCCCAGTAGAAACAAAGAAACAGAACTGTTATTCCAAACCGCTGCATGGCTATGTTGGTCAATACAGTGCTATCCCTTTACATGAAGGGATGGGGATAGAGGATGGAACAACATTTGAGGGCATACAGCATTTCACCAGTCTAATGTGGCCTCAAGGAAATCAAGTTTTTTGGTAAGTATTTATCTTTCTATGTTTTGTCGTGTAATAAGGATTTTGAACATCTTTTTAGATAACAAACTTGTGTGTGTTTCCTTCTTTACACAGTGACAGCGTCCACTCTTTTTCAAAGATAGTTGCCAACCTAGACCTTAATGTGACGCGAATGATATTTGATAGCTATGGTCTTTCCACTTATTATGAGGGTCATCTTGAGCCCATGGGTTACCTGATTCGAATGATGAAGTATAGAGTTCCTGATTTGGAAGAGACTGACATTGGGTTCACCCCTCATACAGACAAGAATTTTACGACTATACTCTATCAGAATCAAATTGATGGTTTAGAGGTTGAAACAAAATGTGGAAAATGGATTAGTATCGAGCTCTCACCCTCATCCTTCATAGTCATGGCAGGAGATGCGCTAATGGTGAGTAAACTGTAATAGCAGATACTAT
Source organism: Umbilicus rupestris (assembly GCA_963678935.1). NCBI lineage: Eukaryota > Viridiplantae > Streptophyta > Magnoliopsida > Saxifragales > Crassulaceae > Umbilicus > Umbilicus rupestris. The sequence goes on from OY787625.1 coordinate 88,700, forward strand.
ATACTTATGGCCATGCTATTCCATACTACCTAAACTCCGATGTGTGAACTAAAATATTCTTTAATATCCGAAATCATCAGGCATGGAGCAACGGAAGGATTCAATCTCCCAACCACAAAGTAACAATGAAAAACAAGGTGGGCACGCGATATTCGTTGGGGCTTTTTACGTTTAGCAATGGGGAGATAAAAACACCAGATGAGCTGGTAGACGAGGAACACATTCTGCAATTCAAACCTTTTGAACATCTAGGATACCTTCGTGCATTTCATGCGTACCAAGGACCAAAAAGTGAATGTCCTCTGAAATCCTACTGTGGTGCTGACTAATATGATAAACCCTGATGGTGTATTGTTTTCGATTTCCTACATACCTAAACCCTTATTTTGGCTTCTTCGAATAAAATACTGTTTGTTAAAACTGTTACCAGTTTGGAAGGAAGGAAGAATGAAAAGAAGACGAGGAATAAACTACTTTATCTGGTACAGAGATGAACAAAAACACACGCATTAGCAGAGAAAGAACATCATTTGACGTACCGGGAATCATCGGGTCCACCAACCGATGGGAGCGATTGCGCTAATGAAGCAATTAGGGCTTGTCTACATTTTCTTCAAAACCATGCTCTGCTCTGCTCTGCGCGTTTTATGAAATTCAAATCGACACTGACGTCATCAGCGGCACATTAAAATTAAAAATAATTTGATTAAATATATAATTATTCGCATCTCATGATAATCTAAAATAATATCTTTATTAAGAAAACCAGTGAAAAAGAGTACAACAAGCACTTGCCAAGTTAACAGCATGATTCTCTAAACATCCCACCATGGATGTAACTTTTAAGAAACCAAAAAAATATCCATATTGAAAGACAGAAAGAACAGGGAGCTGGGTTCTTCTTTCCAACACGCTACTGTTTATGATTATACTGATGCGTAGAAAACCTAGAGAAAGAAATGAGTGAAGAATAAGTAAATCTACACCCTGTGTCCTGCCGTCTGACACGCAGGAATGTTGTAGCAAAACTTGCTTCTTGATCAGCTGGACATTCAGATGGGCTATCTCATGTATTTAGATAGCAAGTGACTTCAACGCTTCCAGGTTTCCGTTTGATGCCAGTGAATCTTTTTGCAAAGGTTGTGTATAACCAGAAGCCCCATTTTCAGAGATTTTGATTGTTGTTTTGGACAATGGATTGCTTGCTGCAGAACTCAGCTTGCCTTCAAAATATACCGAATAAGGGAAATATTCTGAGCAGCGAGTCTTCCATCCTAGAAACAGTGAGGAAAAGTTATAGTACCGACTCTTGTGCTAAATAAAAAATTCTGCATCTTTCCAATCATGTATACGCATCTCAACTTACTTAAAGCAGCTTCTTTGTCTAACAATACTGAATCCAGAAGGCGATGGACTGAAACGCAATCTTTGAGCTTCCATTGCCTGATTGCTCCAAGAGCCCCATCACTGAAAGTTCATCATGCTAACACTTTTAAGTTTGCGAATCTGCTAGCTAGCATTTCACATTCAAATGAGCAATAGAAACATTTCTCACTTGGGCAACAAACAATTAGTTGATTCTTCGATAATTTTTATACTCTCAGCTTTTTTATAAGGCTCTAGAAGAAATGTCATTTCTGCAACAGCCGCTCTGTGCATCAAAGAATCTGCAACATGGCAAGGGAAGATCTGTAGATAATATAATGAAGGGTCCCCAGACAACAGACAGAGCAGAACTGACCTTTGTGCTTCTCAAGGAAACTGGTGTTTGCTTCAGTCAAAGATCTATCATACAATTGACTGCATATTCACCGTAGGTTGAAATTAGAAAGTTATAAACCCGAAAAGAAGCAAAAAAGGTCTCGTGTGTTTAAAATAAATTAAGGCATCTTAGAATCAACCTCATAGTGGACCGTTCTGCTTCTAATACACTCAAAACAAGTTTTGATGCACCAGTCGCAGGATCGCTCGTAGACCCAATTTTATGGAAGAATCTTATCTGCAATGAAGTTTATAGTCACTAATGTACAAAAGATAAAGCTTGCTCTACTTCTAGAATGCATGACTGACAAATAAGATAGCATACCAAACATCGATGTGAGTCAGGGTGATCAGCATCCAACTTAAGCATCTGCTTTACGGCCTAGAGAACACAAGGGGAAATTCAGAAACTGGTATGAAAATTTTATTTAAAAAAAGGCACACATAAATTATTAGATTAATGAAGCGCATCGCCAAACAATTATGACACAGTCTTTCCCCATTCCTGCAAGTGCTCTCATGGGAATCTTGCCTAAAAATGACTTACTTGAAGCGCTAGCAAAGTTTTTTGTTTTCTCATGTTAACTTCAAAAGATAGCAGGTGTGTCTCCAACACGTCACTGGAGTTTTTTTGAAGCAATTTCAGATATTTGGTAGCTTCTGATAAGGGATCTTCAATCTAAAACAAGGCGCGTTTAGAATATTAATAAGATGCCTATCAAAAGTCATAAACAATTTTTGAAACTACAAATAAATTTGTCTACCTGCACTAATTTCTCGCCATGTGGGTCTGCATCAACAGGTTTTACATCTCTTTTTCCTGACTTTGCTACAGTGCCTGCACTTGAGTCCTCATTTTTCACCTCTATTTCCTGGCACAAGGTAAAGCGTTGGAATAAATAAAATAGAACTGAGGGATAACTCTTTGGCATCGCAATAAAAGAAAGAAATGTACTTTCTTAGCCCTGGCTTCCGCCTTTCTTTGTTTTTGTCTTAATTTCTTTTTCTGAGAAGGAGCCAACTTTAACATTTCCTCATCTTCTTCGGTTGAAGATTTAGATGGAGAATCGAACAGCTTGATATAGCACCTGCAAGGCAGCATAAATAATAAAAATGTGATCAGTAGGCGCGTCTTAATTTGCTGATGCAATAACTTGCAAACAGAATAACAAGGCCAGCTGGATAAGAAAACGTGAAGAAAGGGAGTAGTTAAAACTTTAAGTTAGTTTGCCCGATGGACTAGATTTAATTGGAGATATCCTATACTGCAGGCCAGCGAGTAGATATCAATAATCACAAACCAAAATCTCTACTAATAATGAATATTAAAACATGTTCAACCATTGAATCTACTGGCAATTTTGAAAGGTTAAAGGGGGCATCAATGAGCAACCCATACAGATGCTAGGGAGGCGCATTAAATTTTCATCATTTGGGAGCCATTTACAATATTAAAGGATATAAAATGAAAAATGAATTGCAAACCAGCAGATGAGTAGGTCACATTTAGAAGCCTGAAAGCCCTGATAGATATAAACATCCAACACTTACCTAATAGCTCCAGCAGCTGCTTTGTGGAAATAAGTGTGGGAGTGTAAGCGATCTTGAAATTTCAGCATCTCCACGTAGGCTCTTAATGTCATCTTCCTTAAGCAATAAGAATGAAAATCAAACTGGTCTTCGGTAATATCATTGTAGTGCTTTTCAACTGCCAAAAACTTCTTCAAAGAGCGTCCAAGATCACCTTGACGAAGGAAGCTTTCGCCAGAAGCAAGCTCATACCTTGTAAATTGTTTGAAACAAGCTTAAGTTATGACCAAAAAACACTGGATATGCAAATTACTTTAGGAACAAGAACAGACCACATGCACTGCATGTCTTGGAGATTGTTGTTCTGATCTCCATCTTTGGTAAATAAGACTGCAGTTTTTTCTGCTAATGTCACCTTCCAAAAAAAAGAGGAAATACAATTTTAGATACACTCAGAACAGGTTATATCATTGTAATTACAAACCAAAGAATATAAATGAGCTATCAAACCTGATCAGCCTGTAGCATGCGCTTAACACATTCACTATTAATGTACCGATCTGACAGATCCATACACCTAGCTTCATCGGCTAATGCTGCTGCAGATGCAAGATCACCAGCATGCTTTAATATCCGGCTCTGCAGAACACAGCCGAATCAATTATCTACAAGTTGAAATTTATAGAAATCAGCTTTTACCTCAGGTTTGCGGTCACATACAATGTTACATACTGGAGGCAAATGGAACTTGAAAGTAGCTTTGGTATCATTGAATTGAAATCATTTCTCTTTTTGCGCTTCATGAAGCTTAAATATTTCTCCACATAAATTAGCTATCTATAGATTATTAGAATCAACAAGCTTGGAACCATTTCTACTATATCTCTACCAATCAAAATTTACTCCTAAACATATAAGAACTAATTTGTTAGATCTTCTAAAAAGAGATATTTACTCTAAAGTTTGCACACCGATTAAATCTAGCCTACGGGGAAGCTACTACAAAAATAGTGGCCATACCTTTACAGAGTACAAGTCAATTACAGTTGGTGTATGTTCTATAGCCTCGTCAACTTTTGCAAGAGCAGCTGCATACTGACCACGTCTATCATAATGCTGCAATTATTATTAGACCATTAGCTCATTGTAAAATCAGTAGTCTGTATCAAACATACACCAGCAATTTTTTTCTGACCTGAGCCAGATAGAGCAATGTCCACAAGAGTGTTAAGGGAGGTTCCTTATCATCCCTGTATTAGATAATTTAGCCAAGTTAATCAGTCTGCTGAACATTGGGAGTTTCCAATTCAATCAAAAGCCAAAAAAACAACTATGACTATAAATAATATTCAATGGAAAACAATCTCATTAGAGATGTACATCTTAGAAGCACTAAAATACCAATATTTTAAAGCAGCGTCATAATTTAGGACAAGTAAAAGCATGCTCATCAGGACATGGCAATTAAAGTTTATTAAAGTATCAATCAAACATCCTAACTCTTCACTCCAGCTATAAACATTGGTTTTACATAGATAACATTCTACAAGGAAGGACCCACAGTCCTGGAAAATTAACAAAAACACATATTTAAATACATACATTGGAGTTGTGATCCCAAAGCCAATTTCAAATGGATGTGCATATGATGATGGCTTCTAAAAAGGATAAAAAAAAATCGAGCAACTGTAGTATAATTGCATTTTTTGGATCTTCACGTTATAATTTCTGAATCCATCAACAAAAAGGAAAAAAGAGATTCTCAATCCACGCATCATGGGATTCGGGCGAATGGGGAAAGTAACTATCTCGGAAATTAAAAAGTGCCCAGCATTGACAAATAAAAATCACGAACTGTGCAAAAAAAATTACAGATAAGAAAATGTACCTCCCAGGGTATCCCCCAGTTGTTTTTATTGAATGCTCCAACTCAAGAATTAAATTTTCAAGAATATTTGCCTGTAAAGAGAATTGATATTCATGCAGTCAAATTCCTGGCTGGCCTCATGACCACATGAGGACCTTAATTCTCGTTCAAGTAAATTGATCTATAAAAGGAACACTAACCTTGCCCGGCTGGTCATATAAAGAAGAAAGATCAGAAAATAATGATGGAACTCCCTGCAGCAATAATGAGGACAATCAATTTCCAATTTCAGGTGGGACTAATTAAATAATTAACTTGTCAAAACTTTATGAATACCTTTGTAAGGAGCGGCCTGATATAATTATCTGCAGCTTCCAAGAACCTCTCACTTTGAAGAAAATCAAGTGGTATTCGCTAAAGAAGCAGTCAAACAATCTAATTTAGCTCTTTCACAGTCAATTATGACTTAAATGTCAAAATTAAGATTTACATCAAACAAGAGTAAAATTTTGTTGCATTGAGGTCAAATAGTAACATAAAATTATACAAGTAAGAAAAATTCAATCCTCATCTCTAAACTAGGGGAGACTATCAAAGTGCACCATATTGCACTCTCAAAGACACTACTAACTATTTCAAGAAGGGTATGACAGCATAACTATGACAGCTGAATGTACATATGACCAAGAAAAGAAATCCAGATGAATAAGTGAAGGTCAAAAAGAGTCAAATGTATATATAACGATATAATACAAAATGAAGAGCTATATCCCTACACCGATGGAATTGCATTGGTGTTGGAGGAAATGTTGAAACATTTTTCGGAAAAAGGACTCCATAATGTTGATTCAAATCTACCAATAGCCTAGCAGTAAGATTACCTTCAAACTGACAGAAAAACAAAATGTGTAAAAAATGTCTACGACCTATACAAAATTATTGTCAAATACAGAGCATCGGTGAAGTCAAATAAACACAATGCAGAGAACCAATTGAATCAGACGGAAAAAGAAGACATGCAAAAGATAGTGTCAATCAAGGTCCGAATCCTTTTTTTATACCTAGACTAGCTCACCTAGTGCATCTCGGAAAAAGATAGTGTCAAATACAGAGCATCGGTGAAGTCAAATAAACACAATGCAGAGAACGAATTGAATCAGACGGAAAAAGAAGACACGCAAAAGATAGTGTCAATCAAGGGAAACAGATTTTGGTATGACCTTAACTGCAGATGACCAATTGTACTGCTGGGCAAGGGACTTGTAGAGAAGATCTAACCGCTCGATTTCATCAGGGGAATAACAGTGATTTTTAGAAAAAAGGCCAAGACTTCTTTGAAGGCCTTCATAATACCTACACGTGAACAATATGAGTCAGAAACTAAAGATGAAAACACAGAGGGAGACGTCAATTAGAGGGCAATGGTGACCAAACGTGAGTCCTTTGCAACAGATAATAATTAACTACATGTGACAGATTACAGAAACGATGCACAATAATTTACGGGACAATGCCAAGCTGGACCTCGTACAAAGAACAACACACACAAAATGATACTCTGGAGGTTTTCCAATGCAACATAAGCTAGCATAAAATGGATGGTGCTGTCAACATTGAGATCACCTGTAGTTGTCCGGATTCATGGAGAGTAAACCCTTGTAAGACTTTTCACATTCATCAAGACGGCCAAGCTTCATCAACAAAGACGCTTCTTGCTCCCTAAAAGATAGTTTGTCGACCTATGCAGAAAATTAAAATGTCAATACCACATTCGGTGGGGGACTATAATCTTAGAAATACCCAATATCCCATTTTGTCAGTAATTTTTAACAGGATATGCACTTACAATTTTTGACTCTTTCTTACGCAACTCCTCAAGGGCTCTCTCAAAGACGCCACATTCCTCTAGTAGAGATACCTGGATGATCATAAATTGGAGGTGTCAACTGGAATACATGCCCTTTGTATCGTTACATCATTAATAGATGATAAATCACGAGGGGGGAAATCTAATATGAACCCTTTGGATTTATTATCACATATTTTGTTCATTAGTTTCAGCTTAGCTCCCTTTTAAGTAGTTGTTGTACAACTCAGGGACTGAGAGAGGAAAATACAAAGTACACAAGGTCAATCTTGTTGAACCAACACGCAAAATTGAGCCAGACCCTTAGTTTCCTTTTAAAAAAAAAACTGTCATTTACTCATTCACAGGCTATCCTTGAAACTGAAATATCACTAGTCGGATAAACAAAAGCAGTGTGTCACCAAAAAAATAAAAATCAGGCTAACCTAAATCTGTCAAAGACTCAGATCAACCAAATCAGTTGGCATATTTTACAAGATCAGGATGAGTAAAGAGGTTAGCAGTGTTCCTCTTCTGTTTTTTATTCTGCAGTTACCGGTAGGAAATGACAATGGTGTGTCTAATAATACCAGTTATAGCAGGTTGTGGTTAATAAAACTCAAAGCGATAGCCGGTAATACCTTATACAACATCAGTTCGCCATGCTCACACCGTTCGCCATAAGGTGGATAGTCATCCTCAAGTGTCCCTTCATATGCTTCAAGTATTTCAACAGCTTTGGTCCCACTATTGTAGTAACAAAAAAGGATACGCGATTGTATTCAAAACCCAAGATGCAAGATGACTTGTGTATATAAGAAGAATTCGTATTGAAGTTGTTAAAATGCATATGGGAGGCTACCATCATCAATAACTTTTATAAGAAAATAAAAATGTCTCCAACTAGGCTGATAGAAGTGGGTCAAGTAATTCAAACATAGTAATAAACATAAAGGTCAAAGCATACTTGGAATTTAAATGATGGGCAACAGCGAAGCCAATCCAATTCATACGATGATTGGGCTTCAGAGTTAGCAATTGTTGTCTGGTTTCAACAAAACCAACTAAGTCCCTCATCTGTGCCTGAAACAGATAACAAAAACACAACATTACAACTCATGACAAGAAACATGCAAAAAAAACATTAATAAATCATGACATTAACTACTTGCAGAAATAAACTGAGAAGCTGTCCAATGTTCTGTGTGATCATCTTCAAATAAAGCCCTTCAACACCCTGATTTATTGGTAAATTCACTTTTTTGAGTAATACCATGAACTAAGTCTGTAATGCTAAGTTTTTCACCTGTAGTATGCTACATTCTCTTCTCATGTCCCTGGACTTGAACTTTATGGCTTTGATACAAATTATCATATATTCCCTCACATTTCAAACCTACTAAATGCAATACAGAAATATGTAACAATAGCAACAGGGGATATTTAAAGGAATTGCATAGGGACCTGTAAGAGTGATAGATCCCTCAGTATCTCAATATTGTCCGGATCAATCCTCAAAGCATTTCGATAGCATTTAATAGCTTCTCTGTATTCTCTGTCTGATCGGTAAAGGAGGCCATAAACATGCCAACAAACATGACTCTTGAGATCGTTCTGCATATGCATCCATATTCAAAATATGAAATGTCTGATGTCTTTATTGATATGAAGAAGAGAGATACATGAAGTGATGAACTGCAAGACTTACTTTTAATCCAAGGCGAACAAGTTCATAAGCTTCTGATTTGCGATCCATGCAGTTTAATGTTAAGCCCTTCATCGCTAAGGTTTCTAAAAACAAAGTATGAGAAAGAATTAGTTGCTGGTCTAAACATTAATCTTAATCTGGCTTGACAAGAGCATCACCAATTGTCTGTTAAGGCTCAACATCAAAATAATGTCACTGAGCATAACGCATATACAGCTACGCTTGGCTTCATGTAACATGATTGAAAACCCAAACTATATGATGGAGGAATATCTAGACCTACGAATAACATACCTCCATGATCTGGGAACTTCTTCAAAATAGAATCTGCAGCCTTCAAACCCTTCTTATATTGTTTAGTTTCATATGATTTCTGCCAGTAGCAATTCAGAAGTATAACCTCATCAGGAATGTTAAAAACTAAACCAGATGGATTAATTTAGCAATACACATTAGAATCTTGCCGCAAAAAAAAGAACAATCTGTGAGGTATGAAGTTGCCATGTTTGAAAGGTAAGGTTGTGTGTGAATTCAAAAGCTAGACATGACTCTTTCCGTTTCACAGCGGATAAAACTTACTGCCCCGTGAAATTTGCCGGAAAACAATGTTCGGAAAGGTGCATACTTTAGTCTAAATTAGCAATTATTGATGTAAATGTTCTTGTTTTTCACCTATTAATATTAAAATTAAGAAGCATTCTCGTGAGGAGCATAATATGATAGTATCAGGGCGAAAATGAAGAGATGTAAGCCCTTGATAGCCTACTGTGACAATAAACAGTTAGAAAATAAAATTTGGATACAGAATTCAAGTAAAACCCTAGTACAAGGAGAAATCCACAATCCATACATGTGGTATGTCCAATGTAAAATGGAGAAGTGAAAATTGCGAGTGACATACAGTGGTGTGAATTAAAAGTCAAAGTCAAATCAGATGGGATGGGAAGTGAATCGGAAAAAGCACTTACGACTATGAGCTTGAAGAGGTTGGCTTCCTTGGGAGGAAGCGGAGCAGCCATGGTTGCAGTGATGCGGCAATAGAGACAGAGAGATAGACTATCGAGCTGAGGCAGGCGAGCGAGAGTGAAGTGGGAGAGAGAAGAGAGAAGAGCGAAGTGTTTATCCGCAACCCGACGAACCCCAAAACCTCTCCTCGCCTTCTTTTTGCCCTTGGAAAATGTTTTACTTATATTTATAGCTAACCATATATTTTTGGATTAAAAGTTAAATTAATATGAGCAAGCTTTTATCTACTCTTTCTTCCCCTAACTGTCATTCCATTGCACAAATCTCATCAACTCCAATTTAGGTCGTTCCTGCTTTACTACTACAAAAAAGCTGTGAATTTCTCCATCAAGAACAATACATATACAATGTGCCATCAATTGAAACGGAATAAGCATTCATCAAGTAACCAGCTCTAGCTTTTTTCGTTTTTGTTACAAGGAAATCTGAATCCACTGTATCTTTGTGATGTTTAGGCGGCCTTGTCTAAATCCAATGAGGATAGGCTAAAGTGAGGTCTCTTTTGCCTGTCACACACCTGCAAGAAAATCACCAAATGAATTCATACATAGAGTAGATATTGTGGAACAATATTTACACTTAAAAAGTACGATGAATAAGCTAAATCTTGAGTCAGTTGAACATAAATAAAACCACGGGGTCAGATATCAAATCCCATGTTTACTTCATAATGATCTACAGAGCTGTCTCTGTAGTTTTGTAGCAAAAGGGGCATCCATTCTACCTCTAAACTTGTTACCATTCAGAATTGGATTGCTAACTGAGAGAATCTGTCCCTATATAAGGTGTCAAGAAACACCCCTGTTGGCCTACCTATCTAATACAAGTTTGGGTGTACTTATAACAACATAATTTGGCTAGCAACATGTATAACATAGCTAGCATCTAAATGACTATAGTGAACAATGATTAGTGTTTAGTGTCATAAGGAACTCGTGAATAATAAGATTGCTGTTATTGATATGATATTTTTAAGGTTCCACCGAGTCAGAAAACAGCTCCTGGAATAACTACTTAACCAAAAGCACAAATGAAATACTACAATCAGCAAAAGAGCATCGGAAAATTTGATGTTAGAACAAAAAAAACAAGGCTTGTTATGGGTTGAAAATACATGAGTGGGTAAGAGTTGATAACTGCACAAGCCACTCAGCCTGAAGAAAGAACTCAGTAGGCCATGAAAAAAATTACAAACTGACCAGATGTTAAGGTGAAGCCCTCATGAAGGTGATAACGTACTTAACACATAAAAGCTCTTAATAATTTTACACAGACATCTTCATGCAATTAATTGATCTTCTACAGCTCAACCAAATTTAACATAAGGATAAATTGCCTTACTTAATCGACGAGTAATAGGTATCTCGCAGAGTTCACGTTTTATGCACAAATATTCACCAAGCAAAGCCATCAATCCCAGTCCAGTAGCATTCACAATCCACCATGCCATTGAGGATGGCCACCCCCCATAAATGATGCATATAAAAAGGTGTAGAATGTAGAGAGTGGCTGAAAAATCCAAGCATTTCTTGGCTCTCTCAATCAAAGAAAGCAAGTAACCGGCCCTGTGAAAGTAGAAGATACCATCAGTATCCAAAAAATCAATTCCTACATTTAGCCTTATAAACATTGACCGCTCACAAACTACTTGCCCAAAATATGCAATTATAATGAGCTATTAGTAAAAAGAAATTTTTTTTTCTCATCTGTCTAGTACAGAAACCGAAACAGTAACTTTTCAACCGCAGAATGTAAGACATTAACTTGGTGTTTTGACACCAATTAATAAATAACACATATGGGTTTCTCATGGCCAATCACCAAAACCATTCATTATTGCATATCACTAGAAAGGAAATAAATAAAACGAATAATGTCACCATAACACCATGGGCAAATTCTTACCCTGCCAGGGAGCTGAGCATAAATGATGCAATGACACACCAACCCGTAACAGTAGAGGCAGTCACAGTGGAGTAGTCAAAGAAATACACAAGGCTCATCCGAGATACCCTCGTCCCAACAAGGATGGACAAAAACACTCCCAAAGTAAGGTAATACAGACATTGCAGAACAACAATTTGGGCAACAATTAGCCATGGATCCCACACAACCGCGCCATAGAACATGACTCTTCACACTGTTCTCCTCAACAGATGAACCAAAAACCCTATCTCGCAAGCAAAATCCAATCCTCCGCTTGACTATACAGCTCCCTCCCTTCTCAATGCCGACCTCCAATCCCCAATACAAAATTTCCTCCCAGCTTTACGCCACTGATTAGCAAGAAAACCGTCGATTGACAGAGAAATAAACCTCCAATCTCCAGGCACTCCACGGATCGCGGATGGAGTAGTTATAATAGAAAACCTCGGACCGACAAGAGGGCGATCGGTGGATCGAGCCGCTGCGATTCGACGACCGGCAACTATCAATTTTTAGGTCGATAGAGATATTCAACTTATTTGATCATCCCGGTGACGAATATGTAAATAGCTTTCCATATTTACATTTTAACCCCTTAAGTTATCAAATATGACACAATGTATACTATTGAAATAAAAGCCAATATATTTCAGTGTGTTAGGGTTTATTTCGAAAGGCTACTGACGACGACCAGCTGCTCATTTTGTGGATTCGAGAATGGCGTCTGATCCGTCGTTAGGGTTTTTGACACGGAAGGACACGGAGGTGAAGCTTCCGCGGCCAACGAGGGTGAAGAACAAAACCCCAGCTGCTATCCAAATCACCGCCGAGCAGATTCTACGCGAAGCCCGCGAGAGGCAGGAAGCCGAGATCCGCCCTCCCAAGCAGAAAATCACCGACCCCACTGAGCTCGCCGACTACCGCCTCCGTAAGCGGAAGGAGTACGAAGATCTTATCCGACGCGTCCGATGGAACATCAGCGTCTGGATAAAGTACGCCCAGTGGGAGGAGTCGCAGAAAGACTTCGCCCGGGCTCGATCGGTTTGGGAGCGTGCGTTGGAGGTCGATTACAGGAATCATACTCTGTGGTTGAAGTATGCCGAGGTGGAGATGAAGAACAAGTTTATCAACCACGCCCGGAATGTCTGGGATAGAGCTGTGTCCTTGCTGCCCAGGGTCGACCAGCTGTGGTACAAGTACATTCACATGGAGGAAATGCTAGGGAATGTGGCTGGGGCTAGGCAGGTGTTCGAGAGGTGGATGGGTTGGATGCCTGACCAGCAGGGCTGGCTTTCTTATATCAAATTTGAGTTGAGGTACAACGAGATTGAACGGGCCAGAGGTATTTTTGAGAGGTTTGTTCATTGTCATCCCAAGGTTGGTGCTTGGATTCGATATGCCAAGTTTGAGATGAAAAACGGGGAGATCGCCCGTGCTAGAAACTGTTATGAGCGCTCTGTAGAAAAGTTGGCTGATGATGAGGAGGCTGAGCAGTTGTTTGTTGCTTTTGCTGAGTTTGAAGAGTGTTGTAAGGAGACTGAAAGGGCTAGGTGCATCTATAAGTTTGCGCTTGATCATATTCCCAAAGGGAGAGCCGAAGATTTATATAGGAAGTTTGTGGCATTTGAAAAGCAGTATGGGGATAGAGAAGGCATCGAGGATGCCATAGTTGGAAAAAGAAGGTTTCAATACGAGGATGATGTTAGAAAGAACCCTCTCAATTATGACACCTGGTTTGATTATATTAGGTTGGAAGAAAGTGTTGGAAACACGGTTAAAATTAGGGAGATTTATGAGAGAGCGATCGCCAATGTGCCACCTGCTGAGGAGAAGAGATATTGGCAGCGCTACATTTACCTATGGTATGCACCTATTTCTTGCAATGAGGAAAACTATAATTATTTATGTGTTACTGTGTGCTAGTGTGAGTTTTAATATAAAGAAATTGTATCTCACATGCTGCGTATTACTAACAATCCAGGATAAACTATGCATTGTATGAGGAGCTCGATGCAGGCAATGTGGAGCGCACCAGGGATGTGTATAGGTACCGTTCCTTTGAGAATCATTTTTTCCTTAAATGTTGCGTATGTTTTATAACAACCGTTTGATGCTTTGCTCAAATAAATTAGAATAGCCCCTTGGGGTTCTTAATTGGAGATATATTGAAGGTGGTATTAGGTTATAAAATGTTATTTTAATATATTAGGTTATCATATCTATGATGTGAAGGTGGTATTAGAAGCTTTTCGGTTCACAATCACACATTTAGTTGTGTATCTTGAAGTAGTATCGGTGAAAACTCATGCTTGCTAGCCTTTTTGTACTATATGTTGTTATCTTAACTGTTGACATAATGATATCTTTAAATTTTCAGGGAATGCCTTAAGCTTGTTCCTCATGAAAAATTCTCTTTCGCAAAAATATGGCTCCTGGCTGCCCAGTTTGAAATACGGCAATTAAGCCTGAAAAATGCCCGATTACTTTTGGGTAATGCAATAGGCAAGGCACCTAAAGATAAGGTACTGTATTTGGTTTAATCTGTGATTCAATTTTGAAATGTTATTCTTAGTTCCATGTTTGGGAGCACTAACTTTTTTTGTTTCTTTGGTGTGAAATAGATATTCAAAAAATACATTGAAATAGAAGTGCAGCTTGGCAACATAGATCGCTGCCGGAAGCTATATGAGAAGTATCTGGAGTGGTCACCTGAAAACTGCTATGCATGGTCCAAATATGCAGAGCTGGAAAGATCTTTGGCCGAGACTGAACGGGCAAGAGCTATTTTTGAGCTTGCAATTGCTCAGCCAGCATTGGATATGCCAGAACTATTGTGGAAGGTACACTTCAATAATATTTTTATCAGTTTTAGGTATCTTTTAGAATTTCACTCTTCTAATAGTGAATCTCCTGTCGAACAACAGGCATACATTGATTTTGAGATATCTGAACGTGAATTCCATAGAACAAGAGAGCTCTATGAGAGGCTTCTTGACCGTACGAAACATCTAAAAGTATGGATAAGCTATGCCAAATTCGAAGAGTCCATTGTGGAGGAGCATGCAAAGGACCTTGACTTGCCGGAGGATGATCCGACCCTCCTTGAACAAAAGAAACAGTCCGTTCAGCATGCTAGAAGTGAGTAATTTTGACATTATTTTGATATGGATTCTGTTATTTTATGTCTGATATCTGAATATTATTTTTGAAATTATTGTATTAGGGGTTTTTGAGAAGGCAATAAATCATTATCGGACATCTGCACCAGAGCTGAAAGAGGAAAGAGCCATGCTCCTGGAGGAGTGGAAGAACATGGAATCTAGGTTTGGTGATCTTGGTGATGTCAGTTTAGTCCAATCCAAGATGCCAAAGAAACTCAAAAAGCGACGGCAAGTAGAGAATGAGGATGGTTCATCCGGGTACGTTTGCCAACTGATTAGTTCATATCTATCATGTTATCTTGATCTTATGATTTGGTTAGACTCTTTGGTCTGCTTAAAATGTATATGATTTCAAATCTACTTAAAATTAATGTTTTATTTGGTTTATGGTCGGTAGGCTGGAGGAATACATTGATTATTTGTTTCCTGAGGAAACCCAGAGCACCAACCTCAAGATCCTTGAAGCTGCCTATAGATGGAAGAAGCAAAAAGTTGAAGGGGACGAAGATTGAATGCATATTCATGGTGTGTATATTCATGGTGTGTTTGTAAAAGTACATTTAGGGTTGGAAGGATTGTCCTGATACTGAATGGGATAGTGTTTCCCAGATTCTTAAGGTTGTTGCAACAATGTGTTTATGATGAGATGAGTGATTATTTACTACATTAGACCCAGAGAGCTTCTTCAACTGTTAGGTTGCAAAATCAGGTGGTAGGACGAATATGCAAATTCATGTGTGAGAGGTGGTAAGATGAGGGACTGGATTGCAAATATATGATAACTTGCCAGCGTGCGAGAAAGGGCATCTCATTCGCTTCAAGCTCTTCATCCATTGTTTCTACATCACTTTCCCTTCTCTCTCTTCTGTGCTGAATCGCCTTCGGAACCTAACCTAGCCTCGCCATGTCGTCCAAGCAAGGTAGCTTTCTGCTTATACCGGATCTACCTTCATGTATATGCGACGATGAATCGGCTTACGCGTTTGTTGGAAAATTCAACTTTTGCAGGTGGTAAAGCTAAGCCTTTGAAGCAACCCAAAGTCCAAAACAAGGAATATGATGAGGTATTTCAAATCCACCCATCTTTTTTTGTCTGCTCATACTTCTTCATGTATGTGTGGTTGAATTGGATCCACTCTAGAACTATTGCTTCAAAGTGAAACCAAAGTATATGGGGTTGTGTCTACTCCCAGAATTCGACTTTTAGAAGAAAAAAAAAGAAAGCTTGATTACCATTGATTTTGGACACTTGATGTGTACATCAATAGATGTTGTATAAAATCTCAGGATACCAATCTCTGCCTAAAAGTTGTAGAGAATCACCCCAAGACTTTTTTCTTGGCCAAAAATGTCAAAAGTTTCTCCACTACTAGCTAACTTGTCCTGTTATCTACTTTTTACCAGCAAATGTCAACCTACTTGGTCTGATTGGAATAGCTGATTAATTGATATGGAAACTGGTGGCATCCTATATTGAATGCAGATTGACCATATTAACAAGAATAAAACATTCTTTGTGTATGACTGAGCTTGTGTTACTACACAAGTCATATTCAGCCACCCTTAACCTCGTACATGTCTTTCTTACCGAACGCAGAATGACATGGCCAACCTCCAGAAGAAGAAGGATGAGGAGAAGGTTTGCCATTTTGTTCTCTCGTTGTAACCAAGATATCAGATGCTCATTCGTTTTTTCCTTTTTGAATGGCCACACAGGCACTGAAGGAGCTTAGAGCTAAGGCACAGCAGAAAGGATCATTCGGAGGTACTGGACTCAAAAAGAGTGGAAAGAAATGAGGGAGTTTCTACTCGCACAAGTTTGCATTCAAATAAGTTTTTGCTTTGTATTTCCAGATTTTTAAGGAGAAAAGTGGCAGTGAAAAATTCCCATGTCAGGGTCTGTTTAATCTGCTCTCGTTCTGCCTTTGTTGTATGAAAAACAAAATTGGGTTATGTTTCACTTGCCAGCTGTGATCATTGGCATCTGTAATTATTTATGGTGATCTGCCAGCTAGATTGATGGTCGAGTATAAAGAAACCTAGTCATTGCCAGTCTAGCTCTCATATAGGTATAGCATAACATATAGTCTTGAAATAAAATCTGGTAATACAACTCATATAGAAAGAAATTTCTCACATAAAATTTATTAATTAATAATGCAGTAAAAATCCAGAAAATACAGCAAGTAATTGCTTTTTGTGGTGGCTGCAGCTCTCTCTCTCTATCTTCGTACTTGTGAAGAAAATGTTGTGAGAGTTTAGAGCAGAGCAAATCCCTGGACAATCAAAGCATCTGCAAGAACTTGGTTTGCAGCCTCCGATGGATGGACACTGTCCCAAAACACGTACTGCGACGCATTGGAGCATGTTCCGATGGACTTGGGGTTGCACAGCAAGATTGTTGTCTCCACCGTCCCGGTGCCGCAGCATCCCTTGGAAGCCTCCGTGAACCCTAGCACAATGACACTTAGATTCAGACAAGAACAAATGTGTACTGAGAAAGGGAGGGATCAGATTTGGTGCATACCGAATTTTGAAGGAGAATTGATTAGATCATCGAGCGGCTTGTAGATATCGAAGATGACTAGTTTAAGGCCTGAAAGTTGCTTCAGGAGACTCGATGTAGCTGCACTGGCCTTCTTGTTGAAGTTCTGCGCGTCCTGGTTTATCCTCGCGACGCACCCACTTTGGTGGTTTCCGAAAAGGGTCCTGGCGGCTGGGAGACATCCCAGAGGAGGGAGTGAGGTCACTCCGATCCTCGTGGCACCCAAACTGTTCAAGGTCTGTTTTTTTTTTGGGCATAACACATAAGTTTTTTTCACTCATAAAAGTTGAGTACCAAAAAAAAAAAGCTTATTATATATACCTTAATGAAATCACTCATTATCTTGACGAGCATGGTGGAGTACTGATCGACCGTGTAAACCTTGTTGATGTAAGGGTTGATGTAGTAATTCTGGATGAAATCACTCGGCCCGAAGCTCACTAGAAACAATGCGCCATTGATGATGGAGTCTGCTTTGCTACTGCTGCCTGCAGCCTTGGCTAGCTTCCCCTTGTACTCCTTGAAATATTCCACTTGTTGGGTCAAAGAAATCGCATGCTGATGAGTCAAACAAAACAAAAGTCATCAGCATTAAACAGCTATACATGAAACAGCTGGAGTGGTTTCTTACGCTCAGGTAAGCGGTTTTGTCGTCGAAGCCGGATCCAGCTGATGCAAAATTAGCTCCCACAAGAAGGGCCTTCCCTGATGGTCCGCTCAGATATGGCGGTGCATAGCTTGTGAAACCCAAAGTCTCAGCTACACACAAATCATCACTTGTCGATCAGCTCATTTTCTATATCGTTATACCGATTTTTTTCAAAAGCTGCAGGAAGATGGAAGTAATTACCAGTTATATCAGTTGCCAACTTGCCGTTGCAGAACCGGCCAGTGGCCTTGTGGCCAGCAAAATCTCTGCCATAAGGCGGATAGTTGGCCTTGAAGATAGTGTAAAGATAGTCATTGTTGCCCACATCGGCAACCGAATCCCCGAAAGTTATGATTGCCGACACCAATGTGGTGGAGTCCTGAGCATAAGCAGAGGTACATGCCAAAGCCAGAAGCACTGCAACATAAAAATGAACTGGACGACCCATTTTTTGGTGGTGTGAAAATGAAGATGATCACAGTAGTGGGTTGAGGTTGGGAGTGAGGTCTTATAATGGTAACTGAGCAATCAGGAGGGCGAGTGATGGAAAAAAGTTGAGGTTGATATTAATGTGTGTCCAAATGGGTAGTTAAGAAAATTTATGACTTTGGTGCAGGGCCAGCAAATTGAAGGAAGTGTGAGCTTGCATTACTTTTATACAACTTCTCCACTGTTGGGAAAGTTTGAGGAGCAATAAATATAATACTCCACCACATGCATGTAGTAATTGTACAGCAAGAGGTTGTATGTGTGAGAAAGGGTCAATGTTGTTGGGGAGGTGAGGGAGAGCACTTGTGGCTCCCGGCTACTTCTTGTGGAGGAGTTATGGTGTAGCCCAGTGGCATGTGCTTGGAGTTATTTTGGGTAGCTGGCTGGCTACTGCAACTTCATGTCAACAGTTCCATTTTCTTTACAAGGAAAAGAAAAACCATAGTAACCAATGTGCAGATGACAGGCTGAAAGTGACCCAAACCCAAAATGAGACCTGTTCTTTGTAGACTCGATATCAGATATGGGCATGCCTTTCTATAGAACTAGGCTAGGCTTTATTGAGAGAGCCTACCTTTCTGGTACGTTTGATTTTAGTAAGGTAAGTCCGCTTACCCATCATGATGTAGTAATTATAAGTTTCGAGGTAATGTCTATATTTGTTACGCTTTGGCAAGTATGCATCTGTATATTAAGCTGTAGGGTAGGGTAGGCAAACTGAGTAGAGTGTAGAGAGAGATAGAGAGAGTTGATGGTCGATGCCCAGCTTCCTTCCTCCTGTATATAAATGTATGATGTTTACCTTTGTCGGGACATTTGGTGATGGCTCATTCAATTCATGACTGCAGCTAGTCAGCTACCCAGCATTATTGTTTTCCATGATCTCTGCACCACCACTTCCACTGCTTGTAGAAATCGGTCAAGGGGCAAAGGCATGGCCCCAATGCTGTCATGAAAACGATGACCATGCATGGATCAAAATATATATGATCTTCACAGTCTCAGGGCGGTCTACTTCATTTCTCACTCCATTGGGGATGTTGTGATAACCAAGTTTTTCAGGCTTGAGACCCATTAGGTTCGAGTCTAGCTAGCTAGCCTTCTTGGGTCAACGGTCAAGATTGAAATATATATTCATTCGTACACTATAAGACGGGCTGAAATGACTGAAACTATAATGGGCTGGGCCTGGTGGTCGAATAGATGGGCTTCCGAAAATATGACCGATAGGAAAAGGCTGTGTCTTTATATTTGCGGGCTTCAGATAAGATGATGAAAATTGACCGACTCAGAACCACACGAACGAAGAAAGGAGCAGATGATGCTATTACCTTGGGATTCTTCAGCACAGCATTATCGTTTCAAAGAGAGCAAGGAAGGAAGGTAGGTGATCGATCATGGGAGGAGGAGGAGCTCTCCCTATCAATCCGTCACAATGTTTCTTCCCATCATCCTCTCCGCACACTTGTTCAACCACTAGCCCTAGCCGCCGCTGCTCTTACGCCCCGCGCAGCACAGTTGCCAGACCAGCCGCAGCAACAGACAGCCAGGTTGAAGCTCCGGCCGCTGTTGCGGCAGATGATGTGCCTCCGTGTATCAACTTCGCATTTGTCAGTGTAAGTCTGTTCCTAAACTTTGCCTGATTTTCAAATTACAGAAGCTTGGTCTTGGTGAGATGATGATGATGTTGTGAGAATGATCGATGATGGATGCATTCTGCAGTCGGTTCTTTTGCCTGATGGAACGCCAGACGTGCACTTCCGAACCGCTTGCGGCGGGCAGAGGCTGAGAAACATAATGCTCAATACTGACATCGAGCTCTATGGTCCTTACGTAAGAATAAGAGCGTCTCTTCTCTCTAATTCAGTATGTCAAACCATGACACAATCATGTTGTTTCAACATGTTCAGTCCAGGCCGCTACTGAACTGTGCAGGAGGCGGAACCTGTGGAACATGCATTGTCGAGGTCAGATACAGACAAAATCTCACATTCGCTGCTGTCTTCATATGACATTGTACTGAAATGTGTCTCAACAGATCGTAGAAGGTAAGCAGCTGCTGAGCCTAAGAACAGACAAAGAGAAGGAGAAACTCAAAAAGGTATGCCTTCCGGCCTTTCTTTGCTTTGATGCCATGAGAAGAACCTCATGATTTGTTGCCGCAGAAACCAAAAAGTTGGAGACTAGCATGTCAAGCCACGGTGGGCAATGCGGATTCCAGTGGCCTGGTTAGTCGGGTTTCAACCCTGCTGTTTTCCATTTGTCTTGTGATGAGAGAATCTTACTTGGTTTGAGTTTTGGGATGCAGCTTGTTGTGCAGCAGTTGCCAGAATGGAAAGATCACGATTGGGGATATGAAAAAGCCACAGACGGAGAGAAATGATGAGCTCCTGATATCCATCAGTAGTAGAATGATGTTTTAGCATTGCTTCTTCTGTTACATTGCTACAAGCCGTGCGCCTGTCTGTCTATCTGTCTGTATGGAGTGTTGGAATTTGATCTTCAGATTGCACCTTTGCCATGTTATGTCTCTGCTGAATGCCCACCTGTTAAAAGCCCTGAGCCCCGCAAATTGGCAGTATTACATACATATCTGACGTAGAGTAGAGGATGGATTTCAAGCCAGTTAGAGTATGACAGTGTGCTGCAGGGTCACACCCATGCAGTTAGAAATGTGCCTAGCTAATGCGTCTGCAGATGTTTGATGCCACAGGTATTTCAACCTATATGCCCGAGTGTGCCTGCGCAGTTTGCGTTGGTTTTGTTGTGTTTTGCCATTGCTCAGGTGCCGAGCACTGCCAGTGTTCACTAGGAATTGCTGCCGCGTTGAGCTTAGTTGATGTTGAAAAGGAAATATAAGCAACATCAACCTGGTTCACTATGATAGCTAATCAGCTAAACCTGGTTTACTATGATAGCTAATCAGCTATAACAGTGTTTTTGCAACATCAAGCTTTGCAAACTTGATGATTTATTTGCAGCTGGGCTTGTACGGAAGAAGAGGCCCCAACACTAAAACTACAGGCAGCTGTTTAGAGGCTCGAGTAGGATGATAGTATAAGTTATCTACTCGACTCATTAGTGTCATCCAAATACTGAGACAACAGTCAGCTGTTTAGAAGCTCGAGTAGGATGATAGTATAAGTTATCTACTCGACTCATCATTGTCATCTAAATCTTGGCTACAAAATTTTTTTTGAAGCAGATTCGGAGGTGGATGTTTCTCCCTGAATCAGGACAAAAAAGTCAAATGCACAGCTCAGATCAATGGCTAGGATGCTGTCTCATAATACTTTTTCCTCTATGATTTTGAGCGTCCTGAAGCTATTGATGCGTCCCTTTGATGTACTCAACAAGTTAGCTCATGAAGACCCATATCTTTCTCTCTCTCTCTATCTCATATTATCTCTATGAAGTCAGAGGATCGCCCAGAAGGCCAGAATACAAGAGATTTTAGTAGCTCATAAATAGATGTGTCAAACTGAAAGTGTTGGTTGGAGGAGCAGTGTGGAGAAGAAGCAGTTGAAGATGAGTGACCAGCAGCAGCAGCAGCTGCTGCTTCAAGCAAGGAAGAAAGGTGGATTGATCACGATGCCATTCATCATAGGTACCCTTCAAATAACAGATCTTTCTTTGAATTCTTGCCCTGCTTAGGCTCAGGTTGTTTGACTATGTTGTTTTGTGGCAGCAAATGAGGCTTTTGAGAAGGTTTCAAGCTATGGGTTGTTACCCAACATGATATTGTACTTGATGCAAGATTATGGGATGGACCTTGCCAGAGGGTCTCATGTCCTCTTCATCTGGTCAGCAGCTAGCAACTTCATGCCCCTGGTGGGAGCTTTTGTTGCCGATTCGTATCTTGGTCGATTTCTCTCCATTGGCTTTGGCTCTATCACAACCCTTCTGGTAAAAACTTATGCTATCATGTTCCCAACTTTGTCTGATAGCTCTGATCATCTCTAAAACACTGCCCTCGAATGTTTTTGATGAGATAGGGTTTGATACTTGTGTGGTTGACGACCATGATCCCACAGCTCAAACCGCCACCTTGCCATAGTAGCCTGATAACTGGTTGTGAGCCTGCCTCCCCAGCTCATCTGGCATTCCTGTTCTCCTCATTCGCGCTCATGTCAATCGGAGCAGGAGGCGTCAGGGCGTGTTCTTTAGCTTTTGGAGCAGACCAGTTGGACAAACAACAAGGCTCCGCCAACAAGAACAAGCGTGTGCTAGAGAGCTATTTCGGGTGGTATTATGCATCATCAGCTGTTTCAGTGTTGATAGCATTTACGGGCATAGTGTACATCCAGGATCATTTGGGGTGGAAGATTGGATTCGGTGTCCCTGCTGTTCTTATGTTTTTGTCAGCTTCATTGTTTTTCATGGCGTCAACTTTGTATGTCAAGCATGTTGCCACTACAAACTTGTTTACCAGCTTTGCCCAAGTCATCGTTGCCAGTTACAAGAAGCGGAAGCATCCATTTCCTCCTCAGCGCGCAGGCGATGAGTGCTATTATCACCATGAAAAGGGGTCTGAGTTTCTTGTCCCGACAGAGAAACTGAGGTACTCTGTACTACTACCTCGGTTTCAAAATGTCTGTCCATATGATGTTTCTCTAAGAATAGGTTTCTGTGTGGTTCAGGTTCTTGAACAAGGCTTGTATGATAAGCAGCTTTGAAGAAGAGATGACATCTGACGGCCGGGCGGTGAATCCCTGGAGGACTTGCACAGTGGAACAAGTGGAGCAGCTTAAGACATTACTCAAGGTCCTGCCCATGTGGTCTACAGGCATCATGATGTCAGTGAACACAAGCCAGGGCTCATTCCAGCTCCTTCAGGCCAACTCTATGGACAGACACCTCACGCCAAGCTTTCAAATCCCAGCAGGCTCATTCGGCATGTTCCTGATCATAACATTAGCAGCCTGGGTTGTACTATACGACAGAGTCATCCTTCCACTGGCTTCTAAGCTCCGTGGCAAGCCGGTGCGCCTTGAAGTGAAGCTGAGAATGGGAATAGGCCTTTTCCTGACCAGCCTAGCCATGGTCGTGTCAGCAACCGTTGAACATGCCAGGCGTCGCAAAGCAGTTGGCGCCATGTCAGCCCTGTGGCTCATCCCACAACACGCGATACAGGGCCTGGCTGAGGCATTTAATGCCATCGGCCAGACAGAGTTCTATTACTCTGAGTTTCCTAAAAGCATGTCAAGCATTGCAGCAGCATTATTCGGACTAGGAATGGCTGTGGCCAGCTTGTTGGCCAGTGCCATATTGAGCATGGTTGATGGCATAACATCCAGGAATGGGAACACGAGCTGGGTATCAAGCAACATCAATTCAGGTCACTTTGACTTGTACTACTGGGTTCTTGCAACACTAAGCTTTGCAAACGTTGCATACTTCACTGTCTGCAGCATGGCTTATGGACCTTGCTTAAGAGATGTGACCTTAGCAGAAGAAGAGCTTTCAATGCTGAGGAGTAGCCAAGTTCATGAAGATATGGAGCACTTGCCTGGTTAGCCATGTAAATAAAGCCCATGCTAGGTTCTACAACTGAAGTTACAAAGATGTTCTATCCGCAATCCATGCATGCAATGTAATCTGGATGAGAAGATTCCACCCTGTACCAGGAATAATTCACAATTTATTATGACTCATTTTCGACAATTTTCAGTTTGATAGAAAAATGACTACCTGGAGCAGGGTGGAGGCCACTTCTCTCAAGCTATCAGAACTCACGGCAAAGGGAGCTGCATGACCAAAAGATGTGAGAAATGAATATCCACAAATCTTAGTAGGAAAGCCTCAATTTGTAATAGCCAAACGAACCCAAAGCTTGGATATTCAGAGGTCACTTATGAGTTTCTATCAGGAAGGATACAAAGTCAAATACTTTTGCCGGCTGTATAGTACACATTCTCTGTTGTTAACTCAGCTTAGCCACCTCCTCCACCAGGAGTTAGGGTTTCCTTCTGGCGGGGGAGGCGTTAACAGATCCATCATGGCATCTTGCTCCTTTAGGGTCATCGGGATGCCTTTCACAAGATTCCAAGCCATGATTTCTACACTAGTCCTTTGTCGGTGTTTGCTGTAAGCCCATATACCACCAGCAGCACCAGCAACGAGAAACTACACAAAGTCAGGATAAAATTAATTTGGAATAAAAATAGACTTTAACTGGTTAGTTTTGAATGGACTTACTGGTGATAGCCACAAGGCTGCAGTTTGCATATCAAATTTTGGAGCATAGAGGACCGTCTCCCCATATTCATCTTCAAGCTTCGTATATATTTCTTTGTCAGATTTACCAGAGCGAATCTCATCACGAATCAACTGCAGGAATGGGGACGTTTAGACATTCGTACACACACCATGAAAACATTGATGATACAAAAATAAAATAGCCTACACAAAAAAAGAAGGAAATTTAATCTCAAAAATGCTTCTTGGAATAATAATGACAAGAGAACCTTAAAGAGTACTACATAAAAATTCCCTGTGGTTGAAGCCCCATCACAAAAACTAAGTCTTTTTCATCTACATCATATGACTCGGTAACAAGACTTTCACAGACGTGCTCTCGTGGCAAGGGAAAATCTTAACATACCTACTTTCCAGTGGCTTAATACAATAGAGATATGAGACCTCACAAGAAAAAAAGAATCAAAATGTAACTCCTCATTTTACCTCAGATAGGAAAGCAAAACAAGTACCTTCCGTAGCAAAATGGCAATGTCCGCTTGTGAATCTTCAATAGATTGACTCCCACACTCGGTACATCGCACATTGTGACTTATATTTCTCGCCCTTGCATCAACCACCCGCTGCTGCGTCACTGCGTCCTCTTCACTCCCCATCTGTCAATTTCACATAAATTCACATCAACTTTCTTTCACAGACGCATTGCATCGAACACTCGGTACTCATACGATACATCATGCAGCAACAAAACTCGAATAAGAAGTTGGCCGAGCGGAATCTCAGAGGTAGACTAGCCGAGTTACGACCGATTAAAGATGAAGCACAAACCCTACCCTGCAATCAAAATTCAATCCTCCGCTTGACTGTACAGCTCGACGTCTAATCTCCGGTTGATGGTCTAGAACGATTCGAGGACCTGCAACTAGAAATATTTAGGGCTCAGACAGAAATTGTTCTTCATCATCGTAAGGTGAGAATTGATCTTCCAGGTGAGGAATATGTAAAGTTTGAGATGCAAAACGGCCCGTGCTAGAAACTGGCTCTGTATTGAAGTTGTTTGTGAAGCAGTATTATCTTTTACTAATGTCACAATTGAGTTTTATAACAGCTCCTTTACCAAACAGCTCAGCAGTTGGGTGCAGATAATGGTATGAAAAAAGAATGGCAAGTTTTGATTCGGTATAAACAAAAGTGAAGCCTCATATCCATTGTTCTTGTATAGCGCAGGATCAAAAAACAATAATATCTAACTTGATGACATCAGCTGCTGCTGCTGCTGCCACCTGCAGATGAGGAGGAGCTCAGGATATGGATCTGGGGAGGAAAAAACCACTTGGATCAGATCATCACAACAACATCCCACCCAGCCAGTAACAACAAGCTACGCATCTTTACCTTGTTCACCAGCAAATTCACTTGCTCTCTGTACATCTCCTTCAGGTCAACAATATCAGCACGCAACTCCTCCAGCTACACAAACTCATTCACTCAGTTTCAACAATACTTTCAATCACTAACCACTCACTTTCTCTTCATCCAACAATTTTACCTCCTCGTCACGTTCCCCCATTAGCTCTAATGCAGCAGAATGCCTCCTCCTAAGCGCTTCCAGCTCCGCCCGTATGCCAGGAACACTACCAGCTTCACCTCGTAACTTTTCACACTGCAACATCCTCAAGGTTTAGGGATTATTCATTCAACACTGTGAATTTAGAGGAGCACTGGCAAAACGTATTACTATACACTATGACATATTTAACCTCAGCTGTCATCTTCACCAGTTCCTCCGCTAAAGAATCACGGATAGCCTCCAAGGATGCCTGAAATGAAGTGTTTACGAAAAATACAAGTTAATAAACAACACGGATAGATCAAAAAACAAATAAATATTGCTTAAGAATGAAAAGAATAAAAAATGAAGTATATACCAAACGAGACATATAAGAGGCAATTTCACCCTCCTTTTGACGGAGGGTGGCCTCATAAGCACTTGGTGTCATCATGCTTTTCAGGTAGTACGGGGATGGGCCGTCTCCATGGTTCCTTCGTTCTGAGTAGTTGTCAGATGAGTCTAAAGATGCTTGAAGATAATAACTTTCCTCCATGCTTCCCAAGCTACTAGCACTCGAGATCTTTCTTGCCAAGTTGCCTAACCAACCAAGGATGTGCATTAAAAGCATGATTCCTCAAAATGCAAGTCTTTTTGGAAACTACATCAAAGAAAGTAGCTACCATTTTCAAATGCAGAATTCTGCCTTGATATGGGAGTTTGTTCAGAAGTTGCAGAGGGATGGATACGTGGTGTCCTTTCCAGATCCAGTGTAGCTTTTTTCTCCTGTTCTAATTCCTGCACAACACAGCATTTTTTGATAGCCTGATCCTGCATGTTTCGTCCTCGTATTGGAAAAAGGAAAAGCTCCTTTAAAAGATAACAATGGTGAAAGGAAGAAAAAAAGGGAAATAGAAAAAACAGGACTGACACTGGTCTGTAATGTTTGAGTCAAGTCTACCTGCTGTAGAAGCTCCCGCTGGGTAAGCACTTCTTGTAAATCCTGCTTGTGTTTCCGCCTGAGTTCCCTAATTTCATCTTCCAATTGCTTTGCACGACCATCTTGAGTCTCAGCTTCCTCCTTAGCTGCAAGGTACTCCTGCCTACTTTCAGCAGCCCTCTGCCTCTCTTTTTCCAGGGATCTAGTTAATTGTGTCTGCTCAGCTCTAAGACATGAAATCTGAAATGCAATATCGGAATCAGTTAAGTTTCATGGGAAGCATTATTAAAATAGGACTCTACAACAGAAAGGAAAGAAGTAACAGGAAGTAAGACCTGAGCTTCGAGAACATTGACTCGAGACAAAGTTTGAGAGAGACGTTCGTTAATTGATCGTTCTCTTTCTTCTGCTGTGGCAGCTTTTGTCTCTGCTTCCTGCAGGTCCATTTTTTAGAGATTCAGCCATAAGTAATGATGAAAAAACTTTTTGAAGTAGAGAAAAATGGTAATGTTGAGATACCTGAAGTCTAGAGTTCAGGGATCTCTCAACAGCAGCCCAGGCTTCAGCCCTTCTGGAAATGGTCTCCTGTTATAAATGAACACATCCATGTCCTCAATAAGACTAACAGTAAATATTCATTAAACTACCTGGGATTACAATTTCTTCAAAAAATACCTGCATGGCTTCAATCTGCCGTAAAAGTGGCCTGGTGGATTCTGGAACTTGAGTAATCAATTCCTCACATCTGCGCTCGCTAGCCTGGATACAATGAAAATGAATTTTCTTTTTTGATAAGTAAAACAGATTACAGAAGTGTCTTTTTGTGGAGTAAAACATATCAGCTTAGCAGATAACCTCACGGCAAAAACAGAGATATAACTAAATAACGATCATCATTAATAAGAAAAAGAATAATCATAAATCAACGGCAAGCTCACTTGATAACGTTTTTGAAGATCCTCAATGTCTCTTCGCAGCATGTCTTCTCTGAACACTGCCTGTAAATTCAAACAAGCAAAAATAAAGAAGATATAAATAGTGCCCATAATGAGAACATCGCATATCAAGGTCGGAACCCAGCTGAACCTGTTGTTCTTGTCTACTCAAAGTTTGCCTCAATTCTTCAAGTGTCTGCACTAGCATATTTTCACGTTCCTGAGCCTCCTTGAAACGACTCTCTAATTCAGTTCTTGCTTCATTGTTGGCTCGTGCCTCTGCTAATGCCTCGGCCTCTTTGGCAGCGGCCAGAGAATTTGTATAATATTCCTTCTGTGTGGAAAGTTCATCTTGGTGTTTTTCTATTGTTTCTTGAAGCAATGTTTCAGTAGCGATCTTGTCTCTTTTAATACTTTCTACCTTGTTTTCTTCAACCTGAAAGGGTAGAGAGATAAGCATAGGTTCGGAAGATTGATTTGAGATGGCAATCGACCCCTATATTCAAATGTTAACAGTAATTTTAAGCTTTTTCTTTTGCTTCAAATATTGAGATGTTTTGAATCCAATGCACTCGAGTCTCATACATGATTTACCAAAACAAATGAAAAACTGTCTTTGCCGAGTTTTATCAGATGCCCTGTGTGTGGGAGAGTATATTTTTGTTTTCACCAACACCCAATGTTAGTAATATAACAGTGGTTATCAAACACAGATACGAACGTGGCTAAAAATACACAACAGTTGCTGAAGAGAATTCATACAATGATAATTGACCGAAATTATACCTGAAGTCTGGAAGTCAAACTTTTCCTTTCCTCTTCAAGCTCTCTAATCTAGGTTTTGGGAAAATGAAACACAAAATGAGAGGATATTAAATAAGAATTTAGCAATCTGACAAAAGAAAAACCATCAAATCCCAGGCCCCATACCTGAGCTCTCAGTTTCCTAATTTGAGCTTCTTGAACAGCTTGCTTTTTTGAAAGCTCCTCGCCTATCATGATGACACATATGTCATGCCACATTGAATGTATACTTTATCAACTGCTCCTAATCACAAAGTTGCATTATATAAAATTATTTATTTTCATTCAAGCATCAATTGTCCCAAACATAAGTTCCTCCCCAGCACCCAGCTAAAGAACCAACAATAATGGTACATCACCAGAATAGCATATTCAGTAGATACCTTCAGCCATAACTTGAGTAATTATTTCATCTTTCTCTTTCAAAAGTGCAGCAGCGTCACTTTTTTTATTCTGCTCTCTACGAAGTGTGTCTCTTTCTTTTGTAAGTGCATAAACCTGTAAAAAGAGAGAGGAGCTCGATAGTTGGAATTGGATAGCCACATTAAACATGTAAAATGGTGAATAAATATTCAAAATTATATAGGACTAACAGTATCCAAACTAGCATTGTGATTCAACATAGTCAAACTCCATTACCATCTTTTAAATCAAGCACCCTTACCATAAAGGAATAATTATGTACACCAACAAAAATTACGCATGGAGATAGATGTACCTTTCTTTCAAGAGTTGAAACCCTCTGATGATACTCCTCCCGAAGTGATTCGATCTCCGATTCATTAGACTTTAACTGCCATTTTTATATATCAGTCTTAATATCAAGAAAAGGAAAATAAGAAGGCTTGTTTTTAAGAAAGTTTGAATGCCTCAACTTCATTCATCAGATTCCGGCTTGGAAATCATATTCCTGAGATACTAATTATATTTTTGTCCTAAGTTTCAGAATAACTATATCACTTTATATTTTGGTTTACTTGACAATTATAAGAAGAAAACATCATCTCGGCATATAAGTTGGAACATGAATAACTTTCATTCATGCCTGGTGTTACCGCAGCCAGATACACTTACCCTCAAGTCATCAATAATGGACTTCAGCTGCTCATTTTCATTCATCAGCTTTGCTATCTCATCAGCTTTGGCCTGCAATTGAATTCAAATGGAGAATCATTAATACAACATAATATATCTAAGTCTAACAGCCAGATTCAAAATTATGAAAGGTCATGCCAAATGACGAGTTCACCACGAAACATGATTGTTCAGACAACATAGATTCATTAAAAATGATGAAGTGAATGTTATAAAGGGATCACCTGTGCTTGTCTAGCTGCTCCCTGTAATGCACTTTCCATCAACTTCATTTCCGTCCTCACCTTGTCCAACTCAGCAGCTTCTGCAGCACTGGACACAATTGTTGTAGTGTTAACGTGTTTTTCAATGTTACTCACATGCTGAATAGCCTCTACTATTGGAACCCTCTCACAGTCTTGAAAAGTTGTGTCAGCAACTGGCTCAAGATCCTTTGATGACGTAGGTGCCTTAGGTGAACTATTTTCGAACAGTTCACCTCCTCTTTCGCTGTCCTCAGTTTTTGCAACAGGTGATATGGTGGATTCACTCTGAACTGTGATTTGGCTACTATATGATGGCTCGCTATGTGCAGGGGAATCACTCTCTGAGATGTTTTCCCTATGTTCCAAATGATCATGACTGGTATCATACATCTCAACATCATTTTGTGGTTCACCTGGCACCAAAGTGATATTTTCAATTTTCTCAAATTGAGCTGTTTCTGATTTGTCTCCCATACGTTGAAAAGGATCTACTGATGAATCATCTGAGCTTTCTTTCTCATTGAGCTGATCTGGGGAAGCTCTTGTTTCATTTCCTTCGCCTGTAGGTTCAGGTGAATCAGTAGGACCAAAATTTCCATCAGTTGCGGCATGATGTGGGCTCCGTTCTACAACATTATTCTTTTCTTCAGCTTCTGATACTCCATCATCTGCAGCTCTAGTGACATCTTTCCGATCCCCTACAAGCGGTGTTTCCTCTGTAATAGAAGATAGTGATGAGGCTGTTTCAGTTTTATAAGTGTCCTCATCAGGCAAGGCATCAACAATTATAGCGTCCTTCTCGGAGGAAAGCTGCAGGTTCTCGGCTATTTTTGGAGACTCTGCTCTACTTTCATCATCCTTCTGACCCATAAAGGCCATGACAGGGTCGAAAAGTGATTTTCTGTCGGATGCTGAAGGCCATACGCTTAAAGCTGCATAAAAAAGAGAGACAAATGAATCTAGCGCCATCGTAAACCAAATATACGCACAATAAAACCAAAATGGACCTGTCAGTACATCATTTAAAATGAATCTACTTGCGATGAGCATGAGTGGTATAAATAATATCGGTCAAGTACAAGGCAAACGCACATTTCATATGAAACCAGAATAAGTATCATCCTCGAGTTTGATTTTGAGTATCACTTGGGCAAACATAAATCTGAGAAGAAAATACCTTCACTACTCTCCGAATCTTCCTTTTCTTCAAATCCAAGTGCACTGTCAAAATTCTTCTCAATATTCTTCACACTCTCACTGATCTTGTTCACAGCCCCGGCAAGATCAGGAAAGTTTCCCAATGAAACTTTCCCACTAAACCACGCCATTTTATCCTAACTCCGAGCACCTACATAGATAAAAGAAATCAGTAACACCAAAATTCGCCTTTCCTAAACCACATGCGACACAACAAATCTTCATAAGCCACTAACTCGAAACCAAGAACAATCCCCAATGAAACACGAAATAACCACCCTGAAATCAACATTGTCGGTGAATAAAAAAGAAATCGAATTTCCTTTTTTTTTTTCTGAAGAAACTCAAAGGCGGCGTCTTTCAACGAATCGTGGATCGATGCAAAAAAATCATCCATCCCAGAATCAAATGAACAAGTGGAATTTACAAGGAGATCATTACCTAATTCCACAGAAGCTGCGCGTCTTACAGAAACTATTCCACCAATCAAATCATGCTTATTTATAAGCAACCCGCGTAGTCCGTGAAATCTAATCAATGCTCGCTTCGCTTCAATCAACTGCTTCACGGAATCACAACAAATTCCACTCCGGCCAGATCCGAGCAGATTCCCATCAGCGCTCGATCTGCTTCTTCTTCGATTATTTTCATTTCAGATTATTCCGCTCTTGCCATTTTTGTCAATGTCATCAGACATCAAACGATGCCGTTCTAAAGCGCTGATCTAAACGTCACTCGTGACGTCGTTTCGTGTCACTGGGCCTGTTATGTGCTCTCTTAATATCTTCTTGGGCCGCGAAGCACGGCCCAATAAGTGAAAGATCACCGTAAGCAGGATAGGCTTATCTAAGAACATTCCACGTGGCAAATGACAACGGGAAGACCAAATCGCTCATAATCAGACACTATCGCCACGTGGCGTGATGACATCCGATCAAACAGCGGACAAAGTATTTCAATACAAAGGATAGCTAAAGCTCCATGCAAAGGTTGAACAAGATCACAAGAACAGGCCAATGGCGTCATCTCTAGCAACCTTGGCTGCAATCCAGCCCGCCGCCATCAGCGGCCTTGCTGGCAGCTCCATCTCCGGCACCAGACTCGCTTCCAAGCCGTCCCGCCGCAGTTTGAAAATCAACAACGTCAGGTCCGTTTACGTGCTTGAGTTAGTTATTTAGTTATAACTGAATTCATAGTTTAATGATGTTTTTGGGTTGCTGGTACGAAATAAGGTCCGGCGCAGTGGTGGCCAAGTATGGAGACAAGAGCGTGTACTTCGATCTAGAGGACATCGGCAACACGACCGGGCAGTGGGACTTGTACGGCTCCGACGCTCCGTCGCCTTACAATCCGCTACAGGTAAAGATTCGATGCAGAGCAATAAGGGAGCGATGAAATCTGTCTGAAATTTTGAAATGTGCAGAGCAAGTTTTTTGAGACATTTGCTGCACCATTCACCAAGAGAGGACTGTTGCTCAAGTTCTTGATTTTAGGAGGAGGGTCAACCTTAGCTTATCTGAGCTCCACTGCTTCAGGAGACATCTTGCCAATCAAGAAGGGACCACAGCTACCGCCTAAGCTTGGCCCTCGTGGCAAGATCTGACCGATCATCATCCTGGATGCCTCTGCTGGGTTGTGCTCCTATCTTCTTCTTCTTCTTATGTTCCCTTCAATCTTCTGTTCCCAAAACCTGTAAGTTTGTATGACTGCTTGATTATACAATGAACCCAGTTCTCATGATCCTGCAACTGAAATGTTTAGTACAGTAGAGAGAGAGAGAGCTGAAGAATACAAAAAGTCATCTCTACATAACATTCCATACCAGAAGACGCCTATGTACAGCCTGAGCTATAAATAAATCACAAATCCGAAAGGACTTGTTCTACATGGTTAAAATGCGCATTTGAAGGGAACCCATTTTCCCCATTTCCTATCTGTAACAAAGCATTTGTGGTCTGTTTACTTCAACCTGAGAGTTCTGTCATCAATGGTTTGGTTTCTTCTTTTGTTTTCCCTGTTAATGGCGTTCAGTGGGGCTCCTCGTCCCACCCAAGTTCTCCAGCTTCTCTATGTAAGATACCTTCTTGGGGGTGGTTGAGATGTTAGAGACCACCTTGTTGATGTGCTTTCCCAGGTCCTCTGCTGAGTCCTTTTTCTGCTCAGTGTCTGCCTGATCAAAGTTCCAGCCCATGAAATCTGATAGTGTCATGGAAATAGGTCCATCAGCCGGGTTTTGATCATCTGCCTTTCTGGGACTCACAAGGCACCAATCCCTCTTCTTCTGATTCTTCTCTGCTGATGGGTTCTGCGCCAGAGAATCCGCATGGAGAACGTCTTCAATCCTCGATATGACTGTGAATGCCAGGCTCTCTAGTATCCTCGAGTAACTCTCCAGAATCGCTTGCCCCACATCCTGCAAATATTCAGTGTCTTCACAACAACAATCTACTAGGAGGAAAAGAAGAGATGAAAATCTTACCTTATTGTACTGAATTTTGCTGATGTCCAGGGAAGACTGAGGAAGGCCAGGGAAGCGCTGCTTGAGAATAAGCAAGATGGTTTCTGCCCTCTCTTCAAACAATTCTCTCTTCTCCTGGCTAACGGAGGATCCCAAAAGCGACTTCTGATCCTTGTTGTTCATTTTTCTCTTCCATATAACAATTGATGCTTCGATTCTGTTTTTGATATCCAGAATCTTGTGCTCTGACGACAAGTCCAACGTCGAAAGGAACACACCCGGATCAAAGTGCTCTACAGTGATACTCTTGTAGATGGAGTCTCCAAGGCTAGCTCTACCATTCTGGAGCACAGAAGGAATAAAAGTCAATAAAAACTACATTGATACAAGGAAGGCCACAGCATTAGCCTTGTTCTCATCTTCTTACCTTAGGTAGTGACTCAATGTAATTCTCTGGGATTTCCATCTCGGACAAGACCTGAGCATTTATGGCCATGGCTGCTTTAAGTACCTGGTTAGCCGAATCCTTCTGGAACTGCACCCATTTTCTAGTTACGTCTGATAAGCCATTCTGAGGAACCCTCGGGGTAGGGAGCCACCATTTGTCATCTTTTCTTTTGCCCTTGTCAGCTTCACTGCCATCTTTCGTCGACACATAGTCGAATTCATTTTGTCCTTGGAAGTTGTCTAGACAAGCCTGCATTGCATATGCATCAGCAAGCAAAATGCATTTTGCTGCCTGAAATTTCTGTAACTGATCTCGGCTTACCACAAGAATCGCATCTAGCTTGCGTAGAGCTGGGATATTCATGTGAAGATCCTTTCGTTGTTGAGTGATCATAATCTAATGAAACAAGGAACACAGAAGACTATTAGAAATCAAAGTAACAAAGCTGGATGAAGGAAGGAAGGCCCTGGAAAACTGATCACCTCCATGTTGTCCTGTTGGGAAGGAACAAATTCCACTATGTGATCTGTGACAGATAAGAGCCAGTCAATTTCCTTGGTCCATCTTGCTTTTCTTTCAGGTGGCATTGGTTCTAAACGGCTTTGTTCACCAAAAACCGAAGCTAAAACAAGCAAAGCAGCAGAAAACACCATGGCAAATCAGAGAGTGTATTTGAATTTGATGATCAGATGATATTTCAAAGGGGGAGATTGCAGGTTGAAGTTTACCAGCAAGATTGGTGATTGCATTAGACAGTGCTAAAGCCGAAGATACGCCTTTTCCAGTACCAGACATATCTTCACCCAATAACAATTTTGCAAATCTTTCTCTCATCAGCTCCGCATCTGAAAAATTATACACAAATTCAAATCATTATTCATCTTGGGAAGAAAAAAAAACAGCAGAACCGTCTCAAGGGACAAGAAAAGAAAGTGAAAAAACATTCAGGAAGAGGTCTCTCTCTGCCTGTACCTGATGGTGGTTCCTGTTCTCGACCCATCTCACCAAAAACTACTCAGAAACAATCAGCAGGCAACGCCTTAAGATTTGCTAAGCTCTTAACCAACTATTTCTTATGTAAAATGGAGAGGGGAAGGAAGGTCTAGCAACACAAAATCAAGAATGATTTTGGTTGCTGTTAGAAACCAGAGAGAAAATGATATGGAGCTGATTTGGGTATTCTGTCTTTTTCTTCCCTTGTTTCTGGCTGAGGAAATTAGACGTGGGGTGCATGTTTCTGGGAGGATCTAATAAAGAAATATACTCAATATTTCAACAAACAAAACTAAAAAAACTGTGTGCCTGATGATCAGTGCTGTTATTCTAAATTAAGAATGTAATGGAACCCGATGGTTGTGTTTTGACTTTGAAAGTCAGCTTCACCCAAAATCCAAAGTTGTCAAAGATATAAATAAATCAAAATCAGACAGAACAAGCAAACACATCAGAAACAAGTCTTGGGCATTTCTGCAACAAATGCAATCCCCATGCTACGTTTTACAACTGAAGTTACAAAGATGTTCTATCCCCAATCCATGCATGTAATGTAATCTGGATGAGAAGATTCCACCCTGTACCAGGAATAATTCACAATTTATTATGACTCATTTTCGACAATTTTCAGTTTGATAGAAAAATGACTACCTGGAGCAGGGTGGAGGCCACTTCTCTCAAGCTCTCAGAACTCATGGCAAAGGGAGCTGCATGACCAAAAGATGTGAGAAATGAATATCCACAAATCTTAGTAGGAAAGCCTCAATTTGTAATAGCCAAACGAACCCAAAGCTTGGATATTCAGAGGTCACTTATGAGTTTCTATCAGGAAGGATACAAAGTCAAATACTTTTGCCAGCTGTATAGTACACATTCTCTGTTGTAAACTCAGCTTAGCCACCTCCTCCACCAGGAGTTAGGGTTTCCTTCTGGCGGGGGAGGCGTTAACAGATCCATCATGGCATCTTGCTCCTTTAGGGTCATCGGGATGCCTTTCACAAGATTCCAAGCCATGATTTCTACACTAGTCCTTTGTCGGTGTTTGCTGTAAGCCCATATACCACCAGCAGCACCAGCAACGAGAAACTACACAAAGTCAGGATAAAATTAATTTGGAATAAAAATAGACTTTAACTGGTTAGTTTTGAATGGACTTACTGGTGATAGCCACAAGGCTGCAGTTTGCATATCAAATTTTGGAGCATAGAGGACCGTCTCCCCATATTCATCTTCAAGCTTCGTATATATTTCTTTGTCAGATTTACCAGAGCGAATCTCATCACGAATCAACTGCAGGAATGGGGACGTTTAGACATTCGTACACACACCATGAAAACATTGATGATACAAAAATAAAATAGCCTACAGAAAAAAGAAGGAAATTTAATCTCAAAAATGCTTCTTGGAATAATAATGACAAGAGAACCGTAAAGAGTAGTACATAAAAATTCCCTGTGGTTGAAGCCCCATCACATAAACTAAGTCTTTTTCATCTACATCATATGACTCTGGTAACAAGATTTTCACAGACGTGCTCTCGTGGCAAGGGAAAATCTTAACATACCTAATTTCCAGTGGCTTAATACAATAGAGATATGAGACCTCACAAGAAAAAAAGAATCAAAATGTAACTCCTCATTTTACCTCAGATAGGAAACCAAAACAAGTACCTTCCGTAGCAAAATGGCAATGTCCGCTTGTGAATCTTCAATAGATTGACTCCCACACTCGGTACATCGCACATTGTGACTTATATTTCTCGCCCTTGCATCAACCACCCGCTGCTGCGTCACTGCGTCCTCTTCACTCCCCATCTGTCAATTTCACATAAAGTCACATCAACTTTCTTTCACAGACGCATTACATCGAACACTCGGTACTCAATACTACACTTCATGCAGCAACAAAACTGGATTAAGAAGTTGGGCGAGCGGAATCTCAGACGTAGACTAGCCGAGTTACCTGCGGATGCTACGATCAGAGGCCGGATTAGATAGGCGTTCTGGATTTTCAGAGAGAGTCTTTTTTATTCACTCGTATGTTATTACAATTGAGGAACGGCTCAGAAGCCGAAACCCTAGGACAGCCGAAGATGCTTGCAGAATTCTATGCAGGTTCAAATTTGTGCCTTATTGGGCCGACAGTATCTGGCCCAATAAGAGGCGTAGAAATCCTCGTATTGGGAAGTAGACGAGCTTCGAAAGGACGAGGGCGACATGGGACGAGGTAGTTACACAAACCTGTCTGTGCTCCGGTCTCAGACTCATCTCATCTCCGATGGCATCTAGATTCTCTGTTCTTCGGATCAAAGGACGTTTTCAATCATGGCTGGTAATGAACTTTTCATGTCGTACATTCATCGATGATGTTCGTGAATTTTTCTGCGAAATTAGGTTTTGTTTGGGTGATTTTGAATTGGGGTTTCGGTGATAGTTTTAAAGGGAGCAACGTTTTGATAAAGTTAGTAGATTTTACTGTTTGAAATTTGAAGTGGAATGAACTGGTTAACAATGAGGGTGTTGAGATGAGAGGAGGCCTCTCATAAATGCAAAAAGGTAAGCCTGCAGTTTTAACATGCACACATAATCATGCAATCAGTCCATCTCTTACTTGGTAGTGCTTGTTTAGCCACATTCTTATCCCTTTACTAGTTTTTCAAGCTCAGGAGTACCTTCAACCAGTTTTTATAACAATGCATACTGACCTTGTTTCCTTTTGTTCGCCTAATCAATTTAGTACAACGCCGCGTTTTCCCTCCCTTGACCATTCTTTCACTTTGCGAGGAATTCAAATAGAAGATCTTAAATCTTTGAAAGGGAAGCTAGAAGAAGAGGTAACCATTGTGAATGTAGCATTGATTAAATATGTGGGGCAGAGAGAATTGAGAGGATTTTTCTTCCCATTTTATGTCAAGGGAAATTGTTGCTCTTTAATCTAAGGGTGCACAAAAAATCTAAAACCAACTTGTCCAATTTACAAGGTGATGTAACTTGAAAGTCATTACATTAGCTGAACATGATACAAATGATGAATTTACAAGAAGAATTAGAGACGCATTATTTGACAATTTTCATGTCCACATAAATTAATCTAGAAATGCTGGCTGGCTATGAAATTGTATAAGGTTGGTTTCTACTTCCATTTGTATAGGTCACAGATGTCTAAATTGGTTGGTTAAAGGCGAGCTCCATGGTGGTAGTGAGTAGTACGATACTCCCTATGCTTCTTGCAGCTTCAACCGAGTGACAGAAGTGGAATCTGCTGCCTATTCTCTCTGGAAAACAAAGTATGCAAAACAAAACAACAGCAAACCAGACATTTGGTTTTGTGACTTGGGCAGTGGGCGACCTATGGAACTATAACAACAAGCAACAGCCTATGGATGAATGAGGCATTTGAAACATAATGCCTGGCTGGGACAAGACCACATGACTTTTCTCCTCCAAGTACCTCATCATGAGTAGTACATGTATAAGCTGTTAGCTGCAGCACAAGCGATTGAATTTTCACTTGGGTGCCAAGCAAGGTGAAGCAATTTTGTGCTGAAATCAAATGAATTCCCATTTGCATCCGCTCTGGGGCTCTCACCTCCTAATACATTTACCACACGTTTAGAAAAATTGATCACCAATAAGGACAGTTACATATGAATATAATATATAAGCACTCACCTCGTCTTACAACCCGCTGAATGCTACTGCTGATGGACCTTGAAGGTCTTGAAGGAGCTGGAACTTGTTTCCTGAAAAGAAAAGTGATTGCTCAAGAATTTAAAACTAAAAGGCATCACCAACATATAAAGCAATCTGTAAGAAGTCTCTTGTGAAGTGCTCTTTTGTCTATAAAGGTACCTCATAGGGTTCTTGCTAGCTTCTAAAGTGGTAGCCTCAGAGCTCCCAGGAGCACAGCCAAATACACGAAAAAGGTTGCTGCGATAAATTATAGCTCAATTTACTTCTTAGCGCAAAGTCATACAGTTGGAAGCAGACTAGTTCACATCACAAACCTGTAAGAGCCTGTTGCTACTCGAAGTCCATCACCACTCAAACAACATTCAAATTTATCAAAAATGGAATCATTTTCGTATAAATCACATAGCTGAGAAGGACGAGCAATTCGTGAGACACCAATAGAATGAAAACAAAAAGCAAGTACTATCTATATGAAGCTGGAAATTTTACCTTTGGTCTAAGGTATTCATGAACCTGGAAGGTGGAAACTGGACCTGAATCCATGTTGATGTCCCACAGCTGTCATATGGATAAGGACTTAGAATAGAAAACAAGTACATAACCGAAACTTAAAGAAAACATAGTGTATGGCACGATAACAAACCTTAAGGGTCATGTAATCACGACTGAGTATATATCTTCCATCCTTCGCAAATTTGATATCAGAAACGGAAGCAATTATTTCTGTAAAAAATGATCGTGAACCAGGGGTTTCTTGTTGCTCAAACCTGCATAAATATCTTGCGAGTTGAAAAAAAAAAAATCTTTTTTCTGCAGACATGTTTTGCATTGCCACAATATAGGCGTCTCCTAGTTAGCATTGAACATCAAACAACAGATTCATCACAACACTCCACAAAAAACTGAACAACCAGGAGGAAACCAGATTACACTTACAGTTTTGCATGACTGTCGCAAAGAGCTGACTGGCGCAGATCAATGAGACGGATTGAACCTTTTGAACTACTATAAGCTAAGGTATTACAATGAGTGGGATGAAATTCCGCTGAAGTTATCACCTCTGCAAAATCAACGCACATACCATTTCCATAAGCAAATGGATTTCATGCATCAACTTTGATCTATGAGGTATTTCAACAGGAACTTTTGTCCATTCAAATATATTTTATAACTGAAAATAATGGATTTTCATAAGGTGCGAAATCTGAGAATGAAAACACTTAGTTGCCTTAGTAAACTGTGTATGAATGTTCAGTCGTAATTTAAAGCTTACACATGAACAACATGTTACCAATTAAATTTAATCAAACTAATAAAAACTTGAACGACTGTTACCAGTCAAATCTTCCATGTTTGCAGGCTTCACATCAACAATATTGAAGCTTTGATTACTGATTTCCAAATTCCAGAGATTTATCCTCAGGTCGTCAGCTGATATAAATGTTTCTCCATCGCTAAGAGATACATCGAAGGAGAAATCAAGAAATATATCAGACTGATATCCTACTAAATGTTTATCCATCACTAATTTATTTCTTGTCGATCATATTTGGATAGAGCAACCATTAACTTCACTGTCAAGAAAATAGGCCTCGGAGCTTATACAACACTTTGGTTAGCAAAGCTTAGGAAAACAAAATCGATAGGAAACACAAATGAATAAAGCCGTCATCACAAAGATATAAAAAGAACAATATATATGAATTCACCTGTTAGTTGAGATGGAATTGATATGGTAGTCATGAGCATGAGCATAAACTCTTCGACATCTAGCAGTCGGACTGCCCTCATGAAATGTTACCTGCACATCATTTGGAAGTCGTTACCGTGTGATACGGGCATTCATTCACAACTTCACTATATTTATAGCATATATAGACACTCTCTAACCACGTTGTTTAATATGCTTTGAATACACATGCACAAAAGGTGAATAACAAGAATCAAGGAAGGATAGAATGAATGTTAGAGGCCATTTTCAAGAGTTGAACTTCAAATATAATTGCCTTTCCAGAAGTCATTTTGTATTGAGCAGAAATCGAATAGAATAATGTTGCATGGATGAGATTCACAGCAACATCGGAAGAAAACAGCTAGACTATACCTACCACAGGTAAGCGTAAAGACGGAATCCCTTCTGGAGGGAATGAAAAACCATTGTTCAGGGTATTGTTAGATTTTTCTGGGTAACTCCCATTAGTAACCACCGATTTAGACTTGATACTTGAAATTGCAACACCACTTCCTAATCCTTTTGTAGGATCCAAATTCATATCCGAAATCATCTTAACCTTTTTTTCCTGCACCTATAAACACTCAAACAGAGAGATATATCACAGTCTGGAAGGCATTTGGATTTGGTAAAGAAGGGCTAAGAAATATCAACAGCCACTAAGACACACGTAACAATAAATTTGAGGCTATAGTAATGATGCAAAACTGGCTTGCCTACCTTCCAATATTTGATAGTCTTATCATTGGTGGACAGAAGAAATAAAGCACCATTAGCCGATTGACACCATCTAATCTTATTTATCTTCTCCTCTATCTCCAAACTCTTCAGATAGTCAAACTGAAAAACGAGTAATGTATACAATCAGCATATTAAAATGTCTTGCAGGCAGCCAGGCAGACATCGAATGTACAGTATATTAGAAGTTTCAAAAATAGGACTTACCTCTGGTTCATGACTCTGAAATTCGGTTTTGTACCGAAACTCCGGATGCCTGCTCGGATGACTATCCATTTTCTCCAAGTCCTTTCGGGATGAATCATTCTGAAGCACATAATTTGGTTACAATAACATCATTAAAAAAGCTGATCTCAGTAACATTTATGCATATATGCAACCAGTTCAAGTACAGAAAACGCACATCCTTTGTATCTGTCCTGTCAAATAATACCACTCGCCCACCACGGTCACCAGTAGCAAGATGGTTACCAGTTTTGTCAAACTCAATAGCTGAAATTATATCAACTGCATAAAGGGACACAACAGTGTTATTTATTAATGATCAAACCTCAAAATGCAAACACTGCCCAACCCCCCCCCCCCCCCCCCCCCCCCACACACACACACACACAACCTAGCCTTGCTGCATTCACTTCTTGGCTACATCTATCGTCACTCTATGCAGTTACATAGCTCTACTTCTTTCATTTTCAGGATAACTAGCACCAAGTTTGCAATCATCATAGATCTTCTACTTATAAAACCCAAATACACCTCATATAAATCTTCTGTAGAGAAATTTTGTAACATTTGCAAATTTGCTAGCACTAAGTTTATACTTCAGCCACTAATGCTGACAACAAGGACTGCTGAAAGACATCAGACACATGTGCTTCATCTTGAGACAATTCAGAAACTCCATGATGCCCATAGACCCAGAGTGCAAGTAACACTTGTGACATAATCATCCGGCAATCGTTCATAAGAGACAGTTCAGTTTATTTTGAGATACGATACTTTTAACACATGTATCACTGATATAACCCCTATTACAAATTCTTTTCATAGAAGTCACTGTACATAACAGGTAGCTCTGGTGCCCATAAATACTAAGCACCAACAATCTTTCATATTATACAGGCTTAATGTGTCATGTAAACAGAAAAATGCAGCACAGATATCTAGAAACTCCAAATTGGATCCCACTTAACAATTTGAGATGAAACCTTGAAACCTACTATTGGAGTTAAAACACTAATCCACAGCCGCTCAACAGAAGGGCGCATACTATTATCAAGTATGTCAACTCGATCTCGGACGGACCACAAACCTCACGTATCATATTAGAGCACAACCTTAAATTGTGCCGCTTGACCAGTCATCAATTATCGCCCAACCTCCCACGAGATTGGCTCAGTATACCTAATGATTATACAAACCAAACGGTTTCAGAAGAATGATCAAACTACTAAAGATACCATCTTTGGAGGACAGAACGTGTACTGCACAAGAGACATGAACCTGTTTCTGAGCAGAAGCTTACTCGACAAACCAATTAAAAAAGCAAATTAACAACTCCTATTGACAAAGATCATGAAAACTTAAAGACCTGGATTCCTCGCATTACATTGTTCACTCTCTTGTAAACTTTGTGGCAAGGCATACTAATTTACTCAGTAGATCCCTTGACAGCAAAAGCTGACATAGCTCTAAGCAATCCATACAGTTAAGCAACACTCAGCTTGTTACTAAGGGATCAAAAAAGATGGAAAAATTAAATGTTTGTCCTTAAGAAAATCAGTAAGCATCTATCAACAAATGATCCAAACAAGTTTAGTAACAAGTCACAAATCTTAAGTCAGTCAAATCACAGGAGTTGAAATGCGTGTCGAAACGCATAATGATCCAATACCTTCCTGGACTTCCTCTCCGGCCGTCCTCTCGCCGAAGACTTGAGAGAATCTCCACTCCAGCGGCTCCGGCGGGGCGTCGGGAGCTGAAGATGCCCCATGCTCATCAGCAACACTCATTTCTGACAAATCAACAAACAAATCTGCAGTCACAATCGTCAGCACATCGAGGATCGGCCAAATCCCTTAGCCGTTCAACTCCCCGATTCGTCCAATTCCCTCCACCGCCACAAGAAAACAAATCAACGATTCCACATCGGTAAATGTGCAAAACTGGAGATTCCTTCTCCGACCAATGAAATGAACCTCAAAGTCGATTCGGGCACGTATTGAGATGATGATGGTGATAATCTACCTCCTTCTCTCTGTCCCCGTAGCTTCTGAATCTACACTTGTCCGCTCTCTCAATCTTCTCTAATCTCTCTCTCTCTCTCCCTCACTGAACGTTCGAGGACCGATTCGTAAATACATCAAACTTTCCCATGCCGATATGAAAATACAAAGAATACATTATCCTCCCCTTTTGTTTTCCAAATTTACAAAACAGGTATTTATTCTGTCAAAATAAAAGAGTGGGCCAATTTTATTGATCTATTAAGATGGCCCAATTTAAAGCCCAACAATGTCCTCAGCCTCTCCATTTGACTATTGACCCAAAAAACGATCCAGGTGCAACGAAATTCAATTAAAATCGATTTAGATTTTAGCTCGATCGATTTCTTGAATTCACGGACTGTTTTTATCCTGGTATGCATATCATCACTTTAAGCAAGGCTTTATGAACCCTAAAACTGCATGCAGTGAGAGATTTGGAAGGAAGGTCATCGAGTTAGTTTCATAGGATTATTGAGGAGGAGGAGGAGGATGATATGGACAGGCGTCCCACTAGCCACGAGGCTGAAAGATATTTATATATAGGATAGGGGGAGGCCTGAAAGATAAGATTGTATAAATTGTGGTCCAACAATAATGAAATGATGAAGAATAGAGAACATGGATCGGAGAATGACATATGCATTCAAAGCCTCTCTCTCATCTCTTTCTATCTGAGCTAGCTCGCTTCCCAGATTCACCAAATTAGCCTGCTACAGACCAGAGACGACTGCTTACTTTCAACTTATG
The DNA here is from genome assembly GCA_963678935.1 of Umbilicus rupestris. Lineage (NCBI taxonomy): Eukaryota > Viridiplantae > Streptophyta > Magnoliopsida > Saxifragales > Crassulaceae > Umbilicus > Umbilicus rupestris. The sequence continues at coordinate 133,246 of OY787625.1, forward strand.
AGCAAGGACAAGTAGCAGGCACGCAGGCTCATAAATATAAACTTCAATGCGATATGCCAACCAACACGAATCCACCAAATTCTTCACAATAATATTCTTGTATTTGACATGACTATATCGGATCCGATCCTTTTCGGATAGTCAAATTCATCATATAGTATGATAGGGTGAAGGACCTCTAAATGGCTCATAAGCCCTTTGGACATGGGATGCATTATCAAACACATAATAAGACAACTAAGCCCTTTCCTACAAATTTCCTCACCCAAAACCATACCATAACTATTCACATCATGCCTCATTATTTATTAATCACTTTTTATTATTATAAAATATTTACTAACTATCAAAAACGACTAACAAAGGCGGCCTTAGCGTCGACGTGACGGACGTTAGAAACGGGCTTTGAGGCAAGTAATAAGAGCTAAGGATCTAACGGTGACGGTGACAGGCGAGTTGCTTAAGTGGGTCCGGATTGGATTGGGGTTCGATTTGAATTGAATCCGGAAGCCGTTAGGCTGGTTCAATTTGAATAAATACGAATAAAACATCTACCTTTTTTATTTAATTTTGGTAACTTTTTCTGTCCTCACATTTATTACTATTTACGTAATTAAAGCTCTCCAAAGTCAGACAAATTCGTAACTTGAGGGGCCTAATCATAATTTAAGCGAAATGTTTCTTCATCATCAGCGCCATCTTCTTCACATAACTGTTTTCAGCTTCAGACCACAGACGACGACAATGTCGATTTCGTTTTTTTCCACTCCCACTTCTGTCTCGAACAGCTCACACTGATTTACTAGCATGCTCTAACCATCATCTGAAAACCCCACTTTCGCGCTATTACAGCGTTTTTCGACACCCCACGTTATCCCCGTACCCTAATTTCCCGTGTCGGCTTGCGGACAAGGCTCTGAAGAAGCAGAGGGGTATTTAAGTTGATGTTTTCTTTTGGATGTAATAAATGGCTCGCATTTCCATTTGAGCTCCGAGTTTTGGAAGTTTATGCTCTTTGGTTTTCAAATTTGGGGAAAGTGGTATTTCCGGGAGAGACCAGGTGTTCTGATTCTGACTGTATTCGAGTTCATTTATCTTCTGTGAATGTTGGAGGGATTGAGCTGTGTTGCATGGTGGATGCAAAGGTACCCTCTTTCACTTAACCCATGTTCCTCTATTTCGTTTTCTGGGTTTTCACCTTTTGCTTTGATATTGCTGGAGTTTTGTTTCTGATGAGAGGGATGCTTTGACTATCTGTGGCTGTGCATTAACTTACTGATTGAAGTTGTAGTTTTTGAGATGTGTTGGGCCACTACTTGGGTGGAGCAGTGCTAGGAGATTGGTGAGCTTGAGTGTGGTTTGAGGCTTTGAGGTTAAACATGAACTGCTTTATTAAGTGGAGTGCATGTTATTTCAGCAGGGAGTGCCTTGTATATGTCATTTCAATGATTTGATCTATCTGTGTTGGACACATTCCATATCCATAAGGGAACTGGTGTCCTTGCAGAACCTGATTTTCTTCATCTCTGTTGATGGTTGCTTCTTGGTGTCACTGATTTGACCTGCTGACAGGGCAGCCTCAAAAAAGCTACCCTGGTTCTTTGTCAAATGCAAATGTGGTGGTTGCCAGCCCAGGGATGTCTTTTTGTGATGTACTGCTGCCCATGCAAAACAGTGGTTTGTTGTCTTACTCTTTGTAGACTCTTTAAGGGCTAAGTGAATTTTGATACTGCAAGCAGTTGCAGTGCACTGGAGTTTTAGGGGAAATTAGTTGTTGCCATGACTGATTAATGGTCCCTCTTGCCTCAAATGTATATGATGAATCGAGTTGCTAATGATTGTTTAATGATGGCTAATCTCAGAGCTTTTGCTGAGTGCAGCGGTGAAAAGGGTCTTGTCACTTGAAGATTCGTGGTTGCTCGGTGGAAAGAAGATTTTGGTTATTGAAGAAACATATTGTCAAATTTGCCACAGCATGTACTGGGCAATAATGTATGGCTTTTGTTGTTTTCGGGGAACATAATTTGCTTGGATATTTGGTCATTCACACCGGCTTGAAGGATTTGGAGCACTGGCAATTTGCAGCAAGGGATGTTGAAGGCCCCTGAAAAGATGATGAATGTGCAACACATTCGAGGTAAGCTGGAGATAGTTAAAGGCTCAAATACTTCTGAGAAGGTAATTGTCGCTGTCAAGTCTTCGAAAGAGGTTCCTAAAAACGCCCTGGTGTGGGCTCTGACTCATGTTGTTCAACCTGGGGATTGCATCACATTGCTGGTGGTTGTCCCTGCTCAAAGTTCAGGTCTATCTCATTCCTTATTAGCACAAGATTTTACCTTTGTATAGAGCTCCAGTTAAATCCCAAAGGGGCCAAGCTCATATGCTTTGTGAATTGACGAGCTTTTCTGATATTCCCCTGACTGGTTCATTTCTTGTCTTAAATTTCCAGGTCGAAAATGGGGTTTCCCAAGATTTGCAGGAGATTGTGCCAGTGGTCGTCGAAGATCTCATACTGGGACAAGTTCTGAACAGAAATATGATATCACTGATTCATTCTCTCAGATGATTCTACAACTACATGATGTGTACGATCCGGACAAGGTTAGTCGATTGTCTTTGCTGTGATCCTTGTATGTTTCTTTTCTGTATCACCTAAGCCATCCAACCATCTGATATTGTCTTCTGGCTGTTAGATCAATGTTAGGATAAAAGTCGTATCGGGGACTCCTTATGGGGCTGTTGCAGCAGAGGCCAAGCGAGCTCAAGCTAGTTGGGTTGTGCTGGACAAGTAATAATCTATTTATTTGATTTTTCTGTATCTAATCTTATTCCTTAAAATACATCCCAAAAGTAGGATCTGCCACCTTGATAATGGTAGTTTTAGATGAATAGAAATTACACGATTAATGCCTGAGCCAGAATTGTTAATTATCGGTTTTGTGGAAGGAATCTTATGTATAAAGTGATTGTTAAACAGAAAGCTTAAATGTGAGGAGAAATGCTGCATGGAAGAACTGCATTGTAACGTGGTGGTAATGAAGCAATTACAGCCCAAAGTTCTTAGGTTAAATTTGGTCGGATCCCCTAAGAAGGAAACAGACGGAACAACTTCTGGGTCAGACAAAGCATCAGATAGACACTCTAAAGAAACCGACTCTATGAAGTCCATCAGAGGGCTTGTTGGAACTCCAGCTAGTAGTCCGGAGCTGGGGACGCCGTTCACTGTTACTGAAGCAGGAACATCATCAGTTTCGAGCTCTGATCCTGGAACTTCACCGTTTTTCATAACAGAAAATGGAGATTTGAAGAAAGAGGGGGCAAGGACAATATTGGAAGACCAGGAACTTCATGAATCTAGTTCAGACACAGAGAGCGAAAACTTGTCATCATCCTCGAGCTTAAGATTTCAGCCTTGGATGGAAGAACTTCTCAGTCCTCATTGTCAGTCTACAAAACATTCCAAAGAAAGTTCACACATTTTCAACGACCGAGTTCATATCTCTGCTACCAAAGCCTTGCTTTACAAGTTTGACCGAGAAGCAGGCTTCAATGTAAATGTTAGAGATGCAGTTTCACTGTCCAGAAGTGCGCCTCCAGGGCCTCCTCCTTTATGTTCCATTTGTCAACACAAAGCTCCTGTATTTGGTAAGCCACCGAGGTGGTTTTCCTATGCTGAGCTGGAGCTTGCCACGGACGGTTTCTCACAAGTGAACTTCTTGGCTGAAGGAGGGTATGGATCGGTTCACCGAGGGGTTCTACCCGATGGGCAGGCAGTAGCTGTAAAGCAGCACAAGTTGGCGAGTTCACAGGGGGATAATGAGTTCTGTTCGGAGGTGGAGGTCCTGAGCTGCGCCCAACACAGAAATGTTGTTATGCTGATTGGGTTCTGCATCGAGAACAAAAGAAGGCTGCTTGTATACGAGTACATCTGCAACGGGTCGTTAGATTCACATCTATACGGTAAATCTTTCATTACAAAAAATGTACATGTGTTTGTGGGAGTTCCATCGTTGATGACTTGGAGGTATATTTTGGTTGGTTTCAGGGGGTCATAAGGAGTCATTAAAATGGTCTGCACGGCAGAAGATTGCGGTGGGAGCTGCTCGAGGGTTGCGATATCTCCACGAGGAGTGCAGGGTGGGGTGCATTGTTCATCGTGACATGCGACCAAACAACATCCTCATTACCCATGATTTTGAACCTCTGGTAATGAGTTATATAACAAATTTTATGTAGCATGAATGAATCTGACTTGGAGATTTTGGTAGGTTGGAGATTTTGGGCTGGCCAGATGGCAACCTGATGGAGATAGAGGAGAAGACACCCGAGTGATCGGGACATTTGGGTATTTGGCTCCAGAATATGCGCAGAGTGGTCAAATTACAGAGAAAGCGGACGTGTATTCCTTGGGAGTAGTTTTGGTCGAGCTTGTGACAGGACGGAAAGCTGTAGACCTGAACAGGCCCAAGGGGCAGCAGTGCCTCACAGAATGGGTAATATTAATATCTTCTTCTCCTTCTTCTTATAATATAATTCACCACCAAGATGAAGATGATATACTGAATGCATAGGCTCGGCCATTGTTGGAGGAATATGCGATTGATGAACTGATCGACCCAAGGCTGGGAGAGAGTTATTCAGAAGAGGAAGTTTATTGCATGTTATACGCCGCGTCGTCGTGCCTCGGACGAGATCCCCATCTAAGGCCGCGCATGTCTCAGGTAACAACACTAAACTTGTGAAAGCAGCTGAAATTTGTTGTCAAAATGTTATAACCGCTTCATCGTGCAGGTGTTGCGAATATTGCAAGGAGATGGACTCCTCCTTCCTCAGATATAACGACTCTCAGAAAAAGGCTATCATTTCCTGGAACCCAACACATAGGGAAAGTTCCATCTGAATATGAAGAAGAAACATTTTTTCCCAAGTAACTAACATATCATATAATGTTGAATCCAATCCAGAGTGGTTACAAATTTTAATCACTTCAGTTTGCGGTAGCTGCCGCCATAGTTCCTCCCTCTGTCCCGGAACCCACCTGATCCATGATAACACAGAATCAAAAGAGAAGTTGGGGCTACCATACTTACGTTTGCTATACTTATACATGTAGCAGCAGTAGTAGTGGTAGTGGTACTGACCTGCCAGCGGAGGAGGTGCCACACGGCCCATATCAGCCAAATCAGGGCTCACCTTTTGCCCAGCTTCCTCCAGTATGGAAATAAGTTCCTTTGCAAACCTTGCATTTGCAGCTGTGAAGAAGGTGTAGGCTGTGCCCTTGGCTCCTGCTCTTCCTGTTCTACCAATGCGGTGGACATAGTCCTCAACTGATCCAGGGAAATCATAATTCACCACATATTTCACGTCCTTCACATCTGCACAATTTTTTTAACCACTGGGTTATTAAAGCTCATAACAGATTACTAAGCACAATTTGTACCCATACGTGCCTAAGCCGCGAGCTGCAACATCAGTTGCCGTCATTATAGGACTCTTCCCAGATTTGAATTCAGACAGAACCCAATCCCTTTCAGCTTGACTTTTATCTCCATGAATTGACAGTGCAGGCCAACCGTCCATGCGAAGCTGCCTAGTGATTTGGTCACACCCCTTTTTAGTGTCCATGAAAATTAGTATCCGGGTCCCATCCATGATGTCTTCCAGCAGCTTCACCAATCTGGAGTGCGATAACAAAAAAAGTGTGAAATCCAAACAACTATACTGAATACCAGAAAAGACATAAGATGATTCTAGAAGAATATATTACTTGTTGTACTTCTGATTTTCTGATACAATATCCACATACTGTCTAATTGAATGGTTGGCTTTCAAGTCTTGGGAACCTATGACAACCTGCAAAGAGTGATTTTGACATATATCAATAAGAAATACCAGAAACCGTCAACCAAAAGCAAAACAAAGAAGAGGTTCATAAGGAAAAAGCCTCTCACTTTGTATGGATTGTGAAGGAACTGCATAGAAAGTTGTTCTACTTCCTTGGGCCAGGTAGCACTCCAGTATAATGTCTGACGATCTGGCCGAATCTATGTGGAGGAAACAAGACAGGTAAGAACTGGCGCTAATCTCCATAGGGAACAAGCTAAAAGCCTAAAACTAGAGCAACACATATCATGCAAGTTTGCTGACAAACTCACTTGGACAAATGAGACATAGAAATGCAAGACCAAATGGCACTCGTGTGAACTTGGACTCATAGTGATAGGTGCCCTTTGAAATAAAGATACACCTATTTTTTTTATTACTAGATTTCGGATGTGAATGAAGACAGGACAGGAAAGGAAATAGTGAAGCAGCAAGAGAAAACAATCACCAAATTCTAATACTCAGTATTGAAATAGCAATGAGCTCTTTGTCAGTGTATTGATTTTATCTGGTTACACACCTGAGAAACAATTTTCTTCATTTGGGGTTCAAAACCCATGTCTAACATTCGATCAGCCTCATCCAACACAAGATAGGTTACCCTTCTCAAGTTAGTGTGTTGTAACTCCAACATGTCAATCAATCGACCCGGAGTAGCAATGACAATTTCAACGCCTGATCTCACAAAAATCACCATGGGAGGACCCATTATTCTTAAATGGAGAACGGTCAATAACTGGATGGACGGAGGAGGAATTTTTTATATCTTATATCAAGTTCTCACCCAGATGGGAGCAAAGTCATTCAAACTCTGTCATCACCTACCTCTCTGAAGATCCCGAACTTGAGGCCCCTTAGGAACCCCGCCATAAATGCAAGTACTTTTAAGCTTTGACGATGAACCAAACTTTGTAGCCTCTTCTTGTATTTGCACAGCAAGTTCACGCGTTGGAGCCAAAACTAAAACAATTGGTCCATCTCCAGGGGCTGGCATACAGAAAAAATGAAAGAACAAATAACCAATCATTCATTACGAAAATGGAAAATATTGATATCAGATGTTCTCTAAAGGAGTGACAACAATGGCATCAAGAAAGAAGTCGAAAGAGAACAATACCAAGAAATGGCTGAGCATTGACATGAACAATTGCAGGCAGTAAATATGCAAGAGTTTTCCCTGATCCAGTTTCAGCAATACCAACAAGATCCCTGCCCTTTAATGCCATCGGCCACCCTTGTGACTGAATAGCTGTTGGTTCTTTAAACCCAGCTTTCGAAACTTCTTCCAATACATATTCTGCAACAAACATTCAAATAAGCAGTGGGAACTGGCATCGAAGGAACCACGTCATCCCCGAGCACCGCGAGGGTGTCTTAGCAGAAGAATTATATCTCCAATGCCTGCCTCCCACCTCAAAACTAGTACTCACTATGCTAAACATATATAATCATACTACCATTTAGCATTACAAGCAGAAACAAGCTGCCCGGAACTTTAAACGAAGTTCAGAAACTACTAAAAACAGCACCCTCGGATGTTTCAACTCCCCAAAAAATAAAAAAGCAACTGAATACCTGGAAATCCAGCGTCAGAAAATCTGGTGACAGGCTTCGGAACATCCGGCCCCTCAACAGTAATCTCCCTTCGCAGTCGATACTCCTCCACCTCTTTCTCCGTCATAGCTGCCACTGCGGGCGACTCCACGTAAAAGTTCTTATCAAACGGAATCAAGCCATCCCAACCCGACTGACTCTCGTCGAGATCAACTCTGCTTGACCTCACTGTACCTCCCGCATGATGCGACCCGCCTCCAAACCCCGAGTCACTGAGAAAAAAAAAACCCTATTTTCTCAACACACGCTCAATTTCCACACACACAAAAAAAAAAAACCAAATTCCAAAAAAGTTTACCTCTTCCTTTCCCGGTAGGAGGTCGAGTCGCTGGAACGGGTATCGTAGCGGCTCATTATACTTGCTGAACCTGTAATTTGAAGGGAGCAGAGATTGGCGCGCTGCGAGTGCGAGTTTCAGTGGACTAGTCTGCGAAGAAGAAGACCTAGAAATTGGAGAAGACGAGGAAGACGAGATTCACTGATACTCCTCACCGTTTTGTAAATACAAAAACTGATCACCAAAATGATATTCCCTTAACAAACCTCCCTGTTTTGAAATAGAGTTTCCGAGCCGAGCCGAGCCGAGTTCACATAGGCCCATTTATCGGTTCAATTTTGTTCGGCCTCGCGCAATCTCTAAACAAAAGCGTATCAAATTAATTCACTAATTTATTATATAAATAATTGCAGAAATAAAAAGAACAGAAATTTCAAGAAAGGGAGAGAAGTGAAACTATTTCGATTTTGATTCAGGTCTGTAAAGATAGTTCCAAGCTTTGGTTTTTTCAAAAGGGGAACCACAATTTCCGAGATTGATTAATCGATCGATTGATCATCTTCTCCGCTACACTACGTTCTTGACAACCCACCTTCCGATTCACAATCCGAATCCCTCCAACGTCACTTTCGAATCACCAGCGAGCAAGTCGGTCGCCTTCGATCTTCATTGATCAATCATGGGTAGGTTTTCTTCTTGGGCGTATTTTTCTTCTCTCTTTTTTATTTTAATGGATTTATAAGATTTGGTGTTTCGTTTCGGTTTTATCTTATCAAGGAAGTTATTGAAATTTGATTTATTTATGTTTAATTTCGAGTTTGGTTTATATAACTGATTTTGAATCAATGTAAAGGTTGTCTTTTTTTTAAAAGGTTCATTCAATTTTGGAGCTTTGTATGTGCCCTAATAAGATGCTGTATTTGCATGTGGAGTTTTGGACTGAAATTTCTTACTAAGGTTTGTGTTCAAAGAGTTTTGTTGAAAGGATGAGGTTGTGTATGAGTTGCTTATTTCTTATGAATTTTGGATCTTTGTAAAGGATTATGATGCATTACATATTCAGAAATGTGCACAATTTTGTTATAGGCTTGCATCAGAATGGAATTTGTGTGACATGACAAGAAATCTACAATGTTATTTTGCTTTGTAATTTGTTATGCGGATTAATTGGTTTCGCTATTGTATATTGGTAGCATATCTGTATGCATTCTGTGGGATGTCCTGCTTATTGATGTGTTTACGGGTTCAACAGACCATTGCTGTTCAACACAGCTTATAGATGGAGATGGTGAGTTTAACGTGTCGGGGCTTGAACATTTCATGAAAGAAGTCAAGCTGTCCGAGTGTGGTTTATCTTATGCAGTGGTCTCCATCATGGGCCCACAGAGCAGCGGTATTCTTCATTTTAATTTTTTTTAGGACCAGTTCATAGATACTTATGATCATTGTTTTCTAGAGTTGTTACTTGAATGTGCTTGTGACTGGTCCAAAATTTACATATACATCTCAAATATTTCTAATTTATATGCGCAGGGAAGAGCACCCTATTAAATAATTTATTTGGTACCAACTTCAAGGAGATGGATGCTTTTAAAGGAAGGTTAGTACCAGAAATGACTTGATGTAACTATTGCATTGTGGCTCCTTACTGAAGACTGCATTCAGGAAGTTACTGACTACCCTTTGAATTATATCATTTCAGGTCTCAAACCACCAAAGGTATTTGGATGGCTAGGTGTGCTGGCATTGAACCTTGTACCATAGTCATGGACTTGGAGGGTACAGATGGACGAGAACGGGGTGAGGTATGTGTGTATGTGCTTGGTCTCTTAGTTATGGGTTCTCCATAAAACAAATGTGTTATCGCTCTATTCTTGGATTATTTGCACATGTGGATATGAGAATATTAATAGGTCTATGGATTTTACGGTACTGTAATCCCAGCTTCATGATTTTATGCTGCCGCTGTTGTGATTTTGCATGTTACATTTTCAAAATGTTACTTGAATTTTCTTGTGTGATCTACTACTTTTGGGTCCTTACATGCCATTACCACCACTGCTTTCAGGATGATACTGCATTTGAGAAGCAGAGTGCACTTTTTGCTCTTGCCGTTTCTGATATAGTTCTGATCAACATGTAGGTTCTTCTAAGCTGTAGCTTTAATATCGTAAAACTCTGAGCACAGTCAGAGTTTGTCATTGTATCTTTTATTAAATGCATAATTGATATCTTATTTATTGTTAGGTGGTGTCATGATATCGGTCGAGAACAGGCTGCTAATAAACCTCTTTTGAAGACTGTATTCCAGGTATCTCTTTTCACCTGCTCAGGGTTATTAGCTGTTAACATCTAAAAGTATTGGATACGTTAACTAAAAAGCTGATCCCTTGTCACAGGTCATGATGAGATTGTTCAGTCCGCGTAAAACAACCTTGATGTTTGTCATACGTGATAAAACTAGGGTGAGTTAATGATATGTAACTTCATACAATTGATGACTCTAATTTTTCAAGGCTGGCTTTTTATCTTTTAGTTGCTCCTGTGTAATATAGAGGAACTATTTCATCAAATGCTTGTCTTTTGTTCATTTAGACGCCACTGGAAAATCTGGAACCAGTTTTACGAGAAGACATTCAAAAGGTGAAGCATTCGGAATTTATTGTTGTATAATCAAATTTGAAAATACTTTTTCTGAGTCATATCATTGTTTGCAGATATGGGACTCCGTTCCTAAACCTGAATCCCACAAGGAAACGCCACTAAGTGAATTTTTCAATGTGAGATTTTTGTTTGCAAAATAAGCTACCTTTATGTCCTTCATTCAGAAGATGTACTTGTTTCCTTGTGTACCATACTGACTTTTTGTTCAGGTTGAAGTTGTGGCACTCTCTAGTTATGAAGAGAAGGAAGATCAATTCAAAGAACAGGTATCTATAATCTATATGAGGGCATATGCAATCTCAAATCGTTCAAAGTCACCATTATTTAGAGACTTTGCTTAGTTAAGGATATGTTGTAAGAAGTGGAACAAAAGACCTTTAAATTGATTACTGTAAACTCAGTTTTACTCTGTGAAAAAAAACTCAACATCTGGTTCTCCATTATACGAAATTTTGACACAGTAAATTGCACATACTTTCACAGCTAAGTAATGGAAACTTGTGAACTTGCACTTTCTAAGCACATATTTTTCAATAAATGAAGGTCGCTAACCTGAGGCAGAGGTTCTTCCAATCTATAGCTCCCGGCGGTCTTGCCGGAGACAGAAGGGGCGTTGTGCCTGCTTCAGGGTTCTCTTTCAGTGCACAGCAGATATGGAAAGTTATCAAGGAAAATCGGGACCTTGACCTTCCTGCGCACAAAGTAACAATCTATAAAACATAACTTGTTTCTTTTAAAAGAAACGTACAATTCATTCATTAGCTCTTTTATAGGTTATGGTGGCTACAGTTCGCTGTGAAGAGATTGCAAATGAAAAATATTCTAATTTTATCGCCAACGAGGTTTGCTTAACCTTTCATGAATCTTGTATTTATATAACATAAATGTCAAAGAAACTCGCATCATCTCATTTCATTTGGTCCTCAGATTTGGCGTCATATTGAGGAATCTGTTCAATCTGGTCCCATTTTGGGTTTTGGCAAGAAAATTAGTTCACTTCTTGACACATGTTTATCAGAGTGAGCATGTTCTTCTCAAACTGAAATACGTGAATTATGGAATTCAGTATTTCAGCATTTCATTTAATCTTCCGATTTTGTTGTGTTCTATTCAGTTTAAAATGGCATCTTTGCTGACTTCATTTTTGAACTTTCCCTAAAACTTCTAGGTATCACTCTGAGGCTGTCTATTTTGATGAAAGTGTCCGGACATCAAAGCAAAAGCAGCTAGAAGAAAAGCTGCTGCAGGTAAATATCGAAGGGTTAGATGTAACATTTCATTCGAAATGAGGGAAACATGGAAACTAACATGATGAAGTGAAAAATATGTTAATCTATAGGACCAATGTGTTTTGCATACTCTAACTGCTTGTATACTCAGCTCATTCAACCGGCTTTCCAATCCATGCTGGGACACTTGCGCTCTGGAACATTAGAAAAATTCAAAGAGGCATTTGAAAAAGCTTTGAACAGTGGGGAAGGTTTTTCTGCTGCTTCTACACAATGCACCAAGTCTTTTATGGCTCAGTTTGATGAAAGATGTGCAGGTAGATTATCTACGGGATACTATCTTTCTCCCATTGTTTTACTTGGGTTTATAAGATGTGAAAATTGTTTTACAGATTTTATAGATATAATGTGCTGTCTTTGCAGATGTCACTATACCACTGGCTAACTGGGATTCATCTAAGGTTAGAGATAAACTTCGCCGCGATATTGATGCACATGTGGCATCTGTATGTACTGCCAAGTTGACTGAGCTTACTTCCATGTATGAGGTATGGTACTTCCAATTGGCGAAGATTGTTTGAATTATTACTTGATGAATAGGAAAGATGGAACCAGTCATTCACCATTTTATAGCATTCCTTCTGAATGGGTTGTAGCTTTCTCTTAAGAATGTCATGTTAGACGATAATAAAATTTGTAGATTCGGGAGTTCACTCATCAGTGAAATGACAGAATAATGATAGATACAGGCTTAATTGGATTACCGTTTATTTCTCCCTAGAAAAAATTGACGGAGGCACTGAGTGGGCCTGTGGAAGCTCTTCTAGATGAAGCGGGTGATGACACCTGGCCAGCTATTAGAAAACTTTACAACCGCGAGACTGAATCAGCCATATCTGGACTCACCGATGCACTCACTGGTTTTGACATGGATGAAAAATCTAGGGAGGAAATGCTGGCTACTCTCAAAAGTTTTGCAAGGGGTGTGATTGAATCCAAAGCAAGAGAAGAAGCCGGAAGGGTTCTGATACGTATGAAGGACAGGTAAAAGACCTTTCAACTATAAAATGCTCGAGGCGTTTATTTAACTTTGTGTTTCATTCTGACTTCAGAATATTTGTAGATTCTCGACCTTGTTTAGTCGCGACTCTGACTCAATGCCACGGGTTTGGACTGGGAAAGAAGACATAAGAGGAATCACTAAAAACGCTCGTGCAGCAGTATGAAATCATTTTAGAAACTCAAGATGAACATTTCCTTTTATGTTGACCTTTATTAGTCTTATTTTCGTGAATGTTTGTTCAGTCATTGAAGTTGCTCTCTGTCATGGCTGCAATTCGCTTGGATGATGAACCTGATAATATTGCGAAAACTCTTTCAGCTACTTTAGTGGACTCATCAGGGTCTGCTTCAAGCAACAGATCCATAACGATGGGTGACCCATTAGCCTCGAGCAAGTGGGAGGAGGTGAATTTTGCCCCATTATTATAATAATTCTAAAATTTCTTTTCAACTGACCAATTGTTTATGGCTTGTTTAAAGGTTCCCATGTCGAGAACATTAATTACTCCCGTCCAGTGCAAATCATTGTGGAGGCAGTTCAAGTCAGAAACAGAATACAGTGTGACACAAGCTATGTCGGCTCAGGTACAATTGCAACTCCTTTTTTATTACTGTGTGCAATTCCACAACTTGCAAGTGTTTTTTTGTGGTGATTAACAATCATATACCTGACTTACATCTATGCATTGCATCTTTTATCTTCTTTCTCCAGGAAGCAAACAGGCGTAATAACAACTGGTTGCCCCCTCCATGGGCTATTGTTGCCATGCTGGTCTTAGGTTTTAATGAATTTATGACGCTGCTAAAGTATACTATCTTCAACCTTATAAAGTATTGTCTGATTCTCACCATCTTCTGCTTTGTCATTAATTTGAGTGTTACTTGATGACAGAAATCCATTGTACCTTGGGGTGATATTTGTTGGCTATCTGCTCTTCAGAGCTTTATGGGTTCAGATGGACATTTCAGCAGAATTCCGAAATGGAGCTGTTAGTAACTGTTTATCACATTTACTTTCATTGTATGTGTATGATGTAGATATTAGACGTAGATTTATCAAGCAGCCTTTTCTTATTAATGCTTTGGTCGCAAGCTTTTATCTGAATGTTTTCACTTTTTTTTTATGTGCTGACCTCTGAGTTTGTTGTTGTAGCTTCCTGGACTTCTGTCAATATCAACAAAATTTCTCCCAGTCATCACAAACTTACTCCGAAAGCTAGCTGAACAAGGACAAACTCCTACAAACACCAATACTCAAGCAAATCCTGCACTAGCATCTAGTAGCATTCACAACAGAGAAAATGCCACCAGCAACATTTCATCAACTGCATCTTCTGATGTTACAGGAGCTGACAATGAGTCCGATTATTCCGGCCCCATGAAACAAGATTAGATGAGGTGATGAAATTCCATCAGTCTATAGCTTTATAAAATGGCATACCTGTGGGCTGCTGTGCCACCTCTTTTTCTCTTCATATTTGGCTTCTACTTGGAGCATCTCAGGTGCTAATTTTGTTATAGAGATCCATACCCATGTTTGATGTAACCTAAATGATCCTTAGTATGATGTCCTATGACATCAATCAATGTATGGTTATTATATTATCAACCAACAAGCAAGCTGGCAGCTCAACTATGTTGAACTAATCAAAATCTACATCTTTCTTGGTCAAGATCATGATCCAACAATGTAGTTCTTATGCAATGAAGATATTCAAAAACACCCTCTTTCATACTCTACCATACAAAAATAGTAAATCAAAAGTCTATGTCGGGCATTTCTGGCATGCGAGAGGGAGGGTTCTTGGCATCTGGATGATCCACGACAGTAGCCTCAGTTGTAGTCAGGAGCATTGAGACACTGTATAACATTACAGCCCAAGCATTAGAGTATCCATGTAATTATTTCTACTCTGAAGTTGCCTGAGTAAAAGTATAACCATGTAATTGTTTCTACTCTAAGTTGCCCGAGTAAAAGTATAATACCTGGATGCGTCTAAAAGTGCCGTTCTGATTACTTTGAGTGGATCAATGATCCCTTCCTTTACCATGTCAACGTATTCGCCTGCAGTTTCAAAAGATTTCAAAATGGGCAGAAGAAGCAATCAGTTGAAGAATGCTTTGATGTTATCATGCTTATGATTTATATTTCCATAATATGAACCACTGCATAAGTGGGGCGAAAGGAGCCAACCTTTAGCAGCATCGAAACCTATATTTGGGTCATTTTTCTCTAATAATTTGCTAATAATTAGAGACCCGTCATAACCGGCATTTGAAGCAATAGTGAAGGTAGGCGCCTGCAGTGGAAAACAACACGTATGAGAGAACTAAAAATGTTCAAGATTTTGAAGAAAAACTTAAATTTTCATGAACATTGTTTTGTTTCACCAACCTTAAGTGCATTCTTAATTATTTCGACTCCTATTTTCTGATCCTCATTTGATGTTTGAAGGTTATCTAAAGCCTTGGTGGCGTATAGAAGAGCAACTCCCCCACCTACCAGGAAAGGGTTAGTTATTATGATAAAAGAAAATTTACCGGTCTGATAATAACTACAATCAATTGGTGTACCAGGTACAATGCCCTCTTCTACAGCTGCTCGCGTAGCGTTCAATGCATCTGTAACCCTGTCTTTCCTCTCTGCTACTTCAACCTCGCTTACACCACCAACCTACGAATCCAAGATGAGTCAAGAACCCGTTCACTACAGTTATATCATTGAGAGAACTGGGATGAGTGATGTAACTAACCTTAAAAACAGCAACCCCGCCAGACAACTTCGACAAACGTTCCTGTGCTTTTTCCTTGTCAAACACGGCAGTGCTGTTCTTGATGGCTGTCCTGAGCTGTCAAGTGTCAACATGATGCTAAGTTCATGACTATTCTTGGAATTTGATAGTTTAAACACATCATCAGATTTATTATTGTACCTCTTCACGTCTTTCTTCAATAATCTTCTTGTCACCTCCACCATGTAATATAATGGTGTCGTCAAGAGAAACAGTTATCTGTATGTTATAACAACTTTCAGTTATATGGCGGATTTTGTATGTTCCTTATTCATGTCAACGAAAAAAAAAACTCATGCAAACAAAAACGTTATAGTTAACCAAACTGACCTTCTTGGCAGTACCAAGCATTTCAACTTGAACTTTGTCTAGAGTCAAACCTAAGTCTTCGGTGATAACCTACAAAAGATACCAACTTGCCGTTATATGCCTATTTAACCTTATTTTATGTGGACAAGTAATATGAATGTGCATCTCTCACGTCTCCTCCAGTGAGAATGGCGAGATCCTCCAAATTCGCTCTTCTATTTTCCCCGAAACCCGGAGCTTTAATGGCACAGACCTAAGATCGGCGTGCAGAAGAAGAAGATACATAAGAATAAGATACAACTTAGACAGTGAGATGAGGTTTTGTTAGCTAGTAGCCTTGTAAAAGTTAAATGACGGAGCCCATCAATGTGCTGCTTGAACTACTTATCGGTAGCAATCAATCTAACTCAAACCTAATATTCGACCAGCATTGTTGCAATGCCTACCTAAATAAACTGATATCGGACAACTGGCAAAGTAATCTTCACAAAGTACCTTAAGCCCAGCACGATGTTTGTTGAGAATAAGCATGGCGAGTATATCACTCTCGAGATCCTCCGCCACAATTAGCAGCGGCCTGTGATTCTGTTAAAGATACACAATTCATTATGCGAGCTGAGTGAAAAAAGTTCAGCAACATCAGTTATCCGTGCATCTTTATAAACTAGTTAAAAATTACCTTTAGAGCCAGCTCCAATATTCTCACCACAGAATTCATGTCTGATATTTTCTTGTCATGGATGAGGATCAATGGATTTTCTAGTTCCTTAACAGGTGAAACTCAGAATTAGGTAATTTTATACTACAAGTGTACATCACATACATAGATAAGAGGAAATAACTAAAAAGATGGAAATGACAAGCAACTTACACATTTCTGAGTTTTAGTATCAGTGACAAAATATGGAGACATGTAACCTCTGCCAAGCTTCATCCCTTGCACCACTTCAATCTCACTATCCAAGGTATTGCCATCCTGTATTTTGCAACAAGTTAATGTAGACCATATAAATTTGCTTAAATTAATCGCTGACAATGTGCAATAAAATATAACTTACAGCTACAGTAATGACTCCTTCCTTCCCAACTTTTTCCATTGCTCTAGCAAGTAATTCACCAATATCACGCTCTCCATTTGCAGATATGGTGGCCACCTGTCCTCGGTCAAAATAGTAAGAAACGAGACATTAATACCAAAGAAATAGCTTCACATATTTAGGCATTTGAAAAAATGATAGTATAAGATGTAAATATCTTCCACAGAGTTTAGCAAATAAGAATGCCATCTCAAAAGAATTTTGGAGTTCACACAATGAAGCTGGCCTATATACCAGACAAGAGATGGTAAAGCTTATGTTAGGAACAGCATAATTTTCAATTTCTTTGAAAGCCATCAAGGCCACAAATTCAAAATACCTGAAATATTTCTTCAGACGTGCTTATCATCAATGCTTTGCTCTTCAAGTCAGCTACAACTGCTTCAATTGCCATATTAATACCTGCGCGTATGTCCATTACATTGACACCCGCTGCGATAGATTTGCAGCCCTCTATCAATATTGCTTGAGTGAGAACGGTTGCACAGGTAGTACCTATAGGCAATCATATATTATAGGCTGTTTCACATAAAGATGGCAAACCCTAAATTAATAAAAATACTTCAAAAGCATGAGGCTCGGAAACACTTACTTATATATCAGCGAGTGCTGAATTACCGGTAAATCATTCAATATACGGTTAACATTTAATAAACGCAATATATATAAATAGATATAGCTAATTCTAGCTTAAATTGGAAATTTTTGAATCACATACCATCTCCAGCAACTGAATTGGTGGCATTTGCTACTTGCTTAATAAGGTTTGCACCCATATTTTTGGCCTTGTCTTCAAAATCGATGCTTTTAGCAACAGTCACACCGTCTTTGGTGACCCTGGGGGGTTTGAACTTTCTTTCAATGATTACGTTACGGCCCTGTTCAGATATATACAGAAGAGAAGTACCTTAGGTATCAATCCGTGGCTTCATTAACCCCCCCATAAAAGAGTTATTTATAGTGAACTTTATCCATATCAACGTGCATTAATTAACCTAACTACAATTTCAGTACTGCTGAATATATATGTAGCTCAGCTAAAACAGATAACATAATCCTTCATGACTTAAAAAAAAAAAAAAAAAAATACTTCAAGCAATCAAAATATGATGAGGGTTCGCTACCAACTTAAATAGTCGATGAGTAGTTTACTTTATGTGAACACTGATTCCTCTCACCAAAGAAAAAGTATAAAATCCAATTATAACAAGCCCTCAAGATTAACTCTGCATCCTAACCTAATCCCGTTACAAACACTACCTTTGGCCCCATTGTGACTTTTACGGCTTCTGCGAGCTCATTAACACCTTGCAGCAACGCAGCCCGTGCACCAATCCCAAAATCAATGTCTTTAGCTCCATAATTTCTTCTCACAAGAAGCCTGCTGCCTCCCGGCACCTATTCCCCATTTCAAAATAATAATAATAATAATAATCAACCCTCACAAAACACCATCTGAATAATACCAATAACAAAAAGTTCACATCTTTCACTGAATTAAGCGAAGAAAAATAAAACCCAATGAGTCATACCAGTCTTCTTGAAGACGCTGAGCTGCCAAAACAACACATCAAAATCAACATTCCATACAATCAAACGCGTTGAAAATGCTTGAATTTCTGGAAATGTACAAATCTCATCTTCAGAAACAAATTACCTGGCAGAAGAGGCGAGCTTCGAAGCAAATCGATACATGTTTAATCAACCACTTAACCGTCGCGATTGGTTTTAGGGTTTTACAAACTCAAACGTAAAACCCCAGCCATCATACATGTCGATGGAAGCTTAATGTGTCATTTTGTAAACTTAAAGTAGCCTCTCTGTACAAAATCAAACATTGAGGACTTGAATACAAATTTAAGGAAAATAGCATTAAAATATAATAGCCCATTAAAATATAACAGCCTGTTATTCCACGTGCTTCCTATTTTATCATTTAAACTTTTTTAATTTATAAATCATACCTTAAATTAATGAACACGACTATCATATTTGTAAGTCAAAGATTGAGAGAGACTTAAATAACCAACCATTTTATCTCAATCGCATTCCTTACGCTAATTGGACCCTTTATTCATATTTAAAAATCACGCCCACCACGTTACTTGGTTCGGGAAGCGATTCGATCCGAGCCGTTTTACATTTTAATTTTTAGCATGATAAGAAGCCACTTTCTTGCTACCAGGTCCTCCTCAAAGATCTTCCAAGCACCAGCAATGGCGATGACCTTCGCGCGGAGGCCATTGCTGCTGTGCTCCATCCTCATTCTCCTATCTGCAGCCTGTGTTGCTGATCCCAAGCAGCCTTACCGAACTGGGTATCACTTCCAGCCTCCCAAGAATTGGATGAACGGTAAAACACTCTAATCTCATCCATCAAGCTACTGATCAGTTTTATGGTTGCCAAATATCTGACTACTGGTTTCTTGGCAATGGATGTTGCGGTGCCGCTGGCCTGGAACTTTCAGATCCTAATGGTCAGTGAGAATCCTTCTCCTCACCTCTGCAACTTGTTTTTGTTTAATCTGTGACCTTGCAGTGAAGGGTCAACGGATCTGATGAAGGTTTTGAAATGCAGGTCCCCTAGTTTACAAGGGCATATACCACTTGTTCTACCAATGGAACCCGAATGGGTCGGCTTGGGGAAACATAGTGTGGGCGCACTCGACATCAACCGACCTAGTGAACTGGCAGCCTCACGAGCCAGCCATTTTCCCTACTCAGCAAGCTGACGTCAATGGTTGCTGGTCCGGGTCAGCCACCATCCGCCGAGGCGGTAAGCCCGCTATATTATACACAGGGATCAACCAGGAGAATCAGCAGGTTCAAAACATGGCCGTACCCAAAAACTCATCAGACCCATTTCTTGTCGAATGGGTCAAGTCACCTAGGAACCCCTTGATGGCACCAACCAGTCAGAACAAGATCAACGCTAGCTCGTTTCGCGACCCCACCACAGCTTGGCTAGGCCATGATGGCCTGTACAGAACGATCATCGGCAGCAAGAGGGAGAAAGATAAACTGGGCGTGGCCATTCTGTTCAAATCCATAGATTTCTTGCACTGGGTGCAAGCAAGACAGCCTCTTCATTCAGCTCCAAAAAATGGGATGTGGGAGTGTCCTGACTTCTATCCTGTCCTGAAACAAGGCCTAGAAGGCGTCGACACTTCCGCCATTGGCCCGAGCGTCAAGCATGTGCTGAAAGTGAGCTTAGACGAGACAAGGCATGATACCTACACCATAGGAACATATGACATCACCAAAGATGAGTATGTTCCTGACAAGGGGTCTGTGGAGAGTGACTCCGGTTTGAGATACGACTATGGAAAATTCTACGCCTCCAAGACCTTTTATGATAGCTTGAAGCAAAGGAGGATCCTCTGGGGCTGGATCAACGAGTCGTCGAGTGCTGCAGATGATGTAAAGAAAGGATGGTCCGGAGTTCAGGTGACTTGAAATCTTGGCTCAAGGAGAATCAAGGCAATGCACCTTGAGACAATACTCATTCACATTCATTGCCTCATTTCTTGCAGGCAATCCCAAGATCAGTTTGGCTGGATGAATCAGGCAAACAGCTGATTCAGTGGCCCATTTCTGAGATAGAAACTCTAAGAGCAGGCCGAGTTAATTCGTCTAAGAAATTACTTAAGCCAGCTTCACTCTTGCCCATTTCTGGCATCACAGCTACACAGGTGAGCCATTTTTACAAGTTCCAAAGGCTTCAGAAATGAGAAAAATGAATGAACTTTTTTGTGTTTGTGCAGGCTGATGTGGAGGTGTCATTCAAGGTAACACAGCTGAAGAAAGCACAAGCGTTGGATCCAAGCGAGACTAATCCTCAACTGATTTGCAGCCAAAAGGGTGCATCAGGGAAAGGCGGGCTAGGACCATTTGGGTTACTCATCCTGGCATCAGATAACTTACAAGAATACACTGCAGTGTACTTCAGAATCCTCAAGGCTAAAAAGAAATATGTTGTGCTGATGTGCAGTGACCAAAGCAGGTGCATTCAAGCTCTCATTTCCTCCAAAATGAACCTGACTTCAGAATTGTTAAAACTCTGATCTGCTCAACAGGTCATCTCTGAACAATGAGAATGATAAGACGACATATGGGGCATTTCTAGATGTTGATCCCCAGCTCGAGGAGCTCTCTCTCAGGAGTCTGGTAAGTCAGTCAACACAGAAAAATCTGAATTGTGGAGCATTGATGATCATGTACATGACATGTTTTCTGAACTGAATTTTGATTGTGCAGATTGATCATTCCATAGTGGAAAGCTTTGGAGGGAAGGGAAAGGTGTGCATCACATCAAGGGTGTATCCTACAAAAGCAACTGGAGACCATGCAAAGCTCTATGCATTCAATAATGGAACTCAGAGTGTTGAAATCTCAGCATTGAGTGCTTGGAGCATGGAGAAGGCGCAGGTCAACTGATTCCCAGTCCCACAATGTTGTTGTTGTTGTTACCCAAGGCCAAGTTGGTCTTTCATTTTAAACCTTAAGGACTAAATTGAAATAATTAAAATTACGCATGCCACCCTCGTGTTTTTCATTTATAAATCAACATTTTAGCGACGAAAGTAGCGTCGCTATAGACGTCTTCACACGACCTTTGTTCAAATCGATTTTCCCATTTTCAACCTTCAACGAATTTCTCCGCAATCAAATCCGAAATCGATATCTGCAGCATCCCTAATCGATGGCGGAGAAGAAGAGCATGTTCCCTCCGGGCCTCGTCGCCAATTTACAGAACGCTCTCGCCAGCAGGAACCGAGTCCCCGAGGGTGATAATTCGACCGGCAAGGAGGAATCCGACGAGGCGATTCCGGTCAGTTCGGGTGAATCCGATGCCGCCAAATGCTCCAAGCCGGTCGTTTTGGTCACCAATGGAGATGGGATCGACTCTCCTGGGCTTACGTTTCTCGTCCAGGCGCTTGTGGACGAGGGGCTATATGACGTCAATGTCTGCGCTCCCCAATTGTGAGATATTTCTTCTGAATATGTTTTCTTTTTTATTTTATTAGTTGATGGATGTGATAATTTTGGTGGGTTTCCAGGGATAAGTCTTTGTCAGGTCACTCAGTGACGTTTGGAGAAACTGTGGCCGTGACATCCACTGAGATCAATGGAGCCACTGCATTCGAAGTTTCAGGTAAAGATTTCATTTTGATTTACTTTCTTTATTTTGTTCACATTGATGTGGTTCCTCTAGGCGATTTTGTTGAGTTTAAGAACCGGTATGTGCCTAGTAATTGGTTGATGGTGTGCAGGGACTCCTGCTGATTGTGTATCACTAGCTCTGTCAGGCGCGTTGTTTTCTTCCTCGAAACCTTTGCTGGTATGTGCCTATTATATACAACCTTATTTATAAAGGATCTTGTCTGTGCTTAAAGATACGTGTGCCATTGACTCCTCAGTTTTGATGGTTATCTTATTGTTTCATTTAGGTAATTAGCGGAATCGACAAAGGACCGAGCCGTGGTCATCATATGTAAGTGATATTCAACATACACTGAGTTTTCAGGGTTTCATCTATCAATAGGTTTATTTATCGTCATGGTGTGGAGTTTAGTGTTTGACCACTTCTTCTATTGTAACTCAAAAATACTAGTAGCTGTTGCTGTTGTCAGTTGGTCTATCTGTCATATTTTTGGAGGAGCACTTAAACTTGGTCTTGATTATGCAGGGTGTACTCGGGTGTAGTTGCAGGAGCTAGAGAGGCAATGCTTGGCGGTGTTCCAGCAATTTCAATATCACTGAACTGGTGTGTGGAGTTTTTCATTTTCTAGCAATAACTGAAATATGGTAGTTTAAATTATTATTATTGCGAGTTACTAATCAAACATTACACAGGGAGAAAGATGAGAGTCAAGAGAGTGATTTCAAAGATGCTGTGAGCGTTTGTTTACCACTGATAAATGCCACTATCAGAGATGTCGAGAATGGAACATTCCCGAAAGGCTATCTGCTTAATGTAGAAGTTCCGACATCGCCTTTAACGAACAAGGTCTCCCTGTTGTATATTTTTATACTTAGTTCATCATGAACATTCAATCATTAATTAGCATTGATATACACAATTGCAGGGCTATAAGTTGTCAACCCAAAGTTTGTGGAGATCAACTCCTAGCTGGCAAGCTGTTTCAGCTAACAGGGGTCCAAATTATATGTCAAATCATCAAAGTCTTGGCCTTCAACTTGCCCAACTTGGCCGGGATGCCTCTGCTGCTGTATGCCACTTGATCAAAACCAACTTTCAAGCTCTATTTTTTGTGTGGTCATATTTATTTTTTAAATTTATATAGCCAAGGGTACTTATTGAAGTTAAATCCTACAGGGTGCTGCCCGGCGTTTGTCAACACAGAAAAAGAGTCTCGTGGAGGTTGAATCAGTTGGGGTTGCTGGGAAGCCTGACTTTAGCAGGGTGAAGAAGTACTTCAGATTGGAGGTAGGTTGAACTGAATCACCTTTTTCCATCAATTTCACACACATGCATAAGTAGGTGATCAGTTACTCTGAACAATTTGGTAGGCTTCATTGTGATCTAGAACAAGGCTAAGCGGGGTCTGCAAGGATTTGAATATTTGTCATTGGCTCAACTTTGTTATTACTTTTCCAGAACAACTGTTGTTGTGAATAAGAATAAGTGTAACTTGTGAAAATAATGTAGTGTATTGTTATGGATAACTGTGTGTAGTGGTGAGAGTCGTTGTATCTTCGACCAACCTATTCGGGTTTGGAGTTATATTTCCTTGTCTGCTCTTTGACCTTAATATCTCTATTTCTATACCTTATGTTGTTTTACCAAATGGAATTATAGTTTTATTTCGTGAAATGAAACTGCAGTTTTCAGTCAAGGACCAAGAAGAGCAAGATGAGGATTTGGATTTTAGAGCTGTGGATAATGGATTTGTAAGTTCATAGTATGAGTTTTTTTAACATCCATGATAACTGACTCATCTGATGCGGATTCTTTTAATCTTGGTGCGACTACATATCTAACCAAAATGTTCTATGGTTTTTAAAGTCTTCAAAACTGCCCATAAATTTTATTACTTTAAAGATCTGAAGTAAAACGATTATCCTAAACTAGCTTGCTTAAGATTAGTTC
Organism: Umbilicus rupestris; assembly: GCA_963678935.1. Classification (NCBI taxonomy): domain Eukaryota; kingdom Viridiplantae; phylum Streptophyta; class Magnoliopsida; order Saxifragales; family Crassulaceae; genus Umbilicus; species Umbilicus rupestris. The sequence goes on from OY787625.1 coordinate 157,286, forward strand.
TGCTGCTGTCAGCTCATTCACTTGCTGTGTTGAACAGATTGCGATCACTCCAATTTCAGTCTCTCCCCGTATTGAGTTACAGTCTCAAACAACCTTGTCAGATTGGATTTCAACCGCCCTGAACGCAAACCAGTAGCAGTCTTTCTTCGAGACAAAAATTTGTATTCTCGTGTAAAGCTGGAACTGCACTGCTCCATGGATTCAAACTCCATGCCCTGTGATTTGAAACTCATTTTTTCTTCTTCTCTGGGATCTCAAGCTTTACTTGTATACCATTCTCTTGAACTTGTGTAAACAGAAAATATACATTTTCATCTGACAATTTTTGTATTCAGATTCAACCACACTGGCAGAACATCATACAGATAGTTCAGATTCACAACCAGCTTAAAAACAATCTGTAAACATCCCTGAACTGCAAAAAAAAAAACATGTCCTATGACTGATCTGTGTATACAAGTAACATATTGAAACTGGTTATCAGGTGTCCCTAGAACAACAAGAGGTTGTTGCAGCAGCTTGATTCATTTTTCTCCACTATTCAACTGGGTACAGATCCTTACTCATGTCACTGGATGAAGGGTCTGAGGCAGAGCAGCTCCTCAAATCATCCATCACTCTCTTCTGCTCCATGTTTGAGCATCGCTGCTTGGCCTTAATCGACTCGGTGAGGTTCATGTAGGTGGGCTTCTTCCTGCAGTTGCTGTTCCTCACAACTGGACTTGGGGTTGCAGACAAGGAAGACGTCGAGGCTGAGCCTTCATCGTATAGATATCCTGAATTAGGGTCTGAACAAGCGCGCCTGACATGAGATGCTGTAACTGGAGGCTTGGCTGAAACTCTACTGGTCATATTGTTGCGTCTGACAGTCACGAAATCAATCTCTTTAGGAGCATGATCAGCACTGACTCTAGAAAAGGTCTTCCTCTCTGATGGGTCATCATACATATCCTCCATCAATCTGTCCAACCAGCTCAAATCTGAGCTCTTGCTCTTGTCTGTCTTCTGGTGCTGCCTGAGTATATTTTCAGACTTGGATAATCTCGCATCAGGGCTGCCCTTCGATCTCACTACTGGCTGAGAACAAGCACATTTTTCCAATCAAATGCAAATCATCACAGAAAGAAAGAACACAGTAGCTCACAGCCCAAAGCTTACCTGTTGGGCGAAATGATATGTAATTGCTCGCTCTCTTTTCATGGCGCCATTTCGCCTCATTTGCAGCTTTGATCTAACTTCCTCCATAGACCCTGATCTGTCACACCACCCTCTCTAAAAAAATGTATACTTTCTTTGTATCAGACATTAGCTAGGATTTCAGATCAAACAGGAGATTTGGCTGAAACTGATACCTCAGAGAAGCTTTGGGGATCAATGTGATTATTGATGAGCTGCTCATTAACCAGTTGCTGCTTTACCAGTCCTTCCAGAGACATTGCTGAGCTTCTAGCTCTTACTCGAGCTTGGACCCGGACAAGGGCTTGCATGCATCTCAAGGTCACTGCAGCCTGCTTTCGCACCATCCTGCCTCTGAAAATGGCCTGAATCCTCACCACAGCCCTCAGCGCCCTGAATGCTCTCCTAGCCTGAAACACAGCAACTTCATCAGATGCTGCATGAAGCTGAGCTTCAATGAAACCCTAGCGGTCAACATGGAGGAGGTGAGCTGAGGCTGAGAGTTGAAATTTACCAAAAAGCCCCTGAAAGCTGTCTGGATGCGAATAGCAGCCCACTCTCTCCTGACCGCTTTGAAATCCTTTGGCGGAGCTCTGATCACTGCTGCGACCGCCATCGCGAAAGCCTCGTCGCCGGTCAGGTACGATGCTTCCGACATCTCCGACGGCGCCGCGTTTGTACCCTTGGACCCTTTTGAGCTCTTCCACAGCCTCCATCTCTTCCCTTCTCTACCACTCTCGCTCTCCTGAGAGAAAACCCTAATTCAAAATTCAAGAAAGACGACAACTTTGAGGAAGAAATGGAGCTGGGGATTGAAGTCGAACAGAGGCTTACGGATTTTTTGGGCTTGATGAGGGACTTCAACCACTGCCCTGAACCTCCACCCATTTCAGACACAACAGGACAGAGCGGAATCGAGCTTCACTTGGACAGCGTATGCTCGTCTCGACAAGGTTATAAGGCGACACCAGTCAGTGCTGTGTTCGGGATCGAAAACTAGCCGTTGGGTTGAAATTTCAAATTTTGAAGAGTGTCCAGTTTCTCAACGGACATGCATCGATTAAACTTACTTTCTCCTTTAATCTGTCTCAAAACGACGCAGTTTTAGAATCTTAATTCGGCCACTTTCATTTGAATCTTGAATAACAAAAAAGCATCATATGATATGAAAACGATCCATTTGGTCATATGTATGTTGTGACATTATTATGCTACCATCCGATGCATCTTATTCGAAAAGAAATCGTTGCAATATTTTGTCCCTAACCAAGCAAATAGTTTTCATGTACTTATGTCAAATTACAGATTGTGAATTCGTGCATAAATAAAACTTGGGGGGTCTAATCATAAATAAGCAAAAGTAGGTTGAAATCGCAACCACGTCAGATTAATCAGTAGAGGTTTCCAGGCTAGGGTTCGTCTTCCGAAGGGGCTGATTCCCAGATTACGAATATGGCGAATCAAGGCGCGAAGAAGCGGAAAGAAGAAAACGGCCGTCGCATGAGAACGCTCCTCCGCATCATTATCGCCTGTAACGTATGCAGCTTATCTCTCTCTCTCTCTTTGTTTTTCCCCTTTCTAATTTCATTGGCTTCGGAAAAAAAATCAATCGGTTCGATGCTGAGTTCGATTAAGTTTCAGTTTTGATTGTGAATTTGAGATAAAATTTTGATCTTGAGAAATGGGCATCTGTAATTGTCAAATTTCATTGGGGTTGATGGTGTTGATTGTGTGTGCATTCTGCAATTGTTACCTGGTTGATGATGGAGTTACATGGTGTCTGTTGTTGATTATGATTAGGTTGTTTATGTATTGGTGAGGATGCTCATCCTCCACTCGACATTCACATGGAAGCACTGGTTTGGGTTAGCGTTGACTTCAGGGGCTTACTTTCTTCCCTACAGTTTGTTATCGAAGATGGCGAAACCTTCTTATGATGAAGGCGGGGAGCTCCTGGATGGTGGATTTGACATGAGTACTGGTGGAGTTTGTGGGTATTATGCTGTTTATATGTTTGTTTCTATCAGTTTCAGATCCTTGGTGTTTAATATGGATACATGGATATAATGCAGCTTTAAGATGTTTTAATCTTGAACATTTTGGTTTTTTGATGCGTTTGTTGCAGGTATTTGCACGATGTGATCTACATTACGTGTTTTGTGCAACTCATGTCGATCGTGTCTGGAAAGTTTTGGTATACATATTTGGTGGTAAGGTTCTTCTTTTATTTATTTACATGTGCGTAACCATGGGAAGCAACGAACTGCACCAGCTTGAAATGTCAACCAGATTGAAGCAGTTTTAGAATTTGACCAACAAACAGACTTGGGTTAAGTTATCACTGTGAAAGCTATGTTTTATCGACATGTCTTTTTAGCATAGCAATTTAATATGTTCCCTTGCAATTTAAGCATCTCTGAAAAATAAGATATCTCTAACCATAAAATACTGGTTGCCCCAGTCAGATACCTGCATTTGGAGGCTATAAATTATTTGGTCTCTCGAGAGGATTCTTCTCGCAAGGTTCAGAGGTACTCTCTTTCTCATTTGTGATATATTCTCTCAACATTCAGTTTATCACTCATGTCATAGCATATTATGCTGTGTTTGTCTGAATGTGTTCATCGTTTTTGTAGGGAGCCATGGAGGATCAGAAAACCCGTAAGAAGAGGGAAAAGATGGAGAAGAAAGCCTCTAGAACTAAATTTGCGACATCAAGAAATCGTTAGTGACCTCTTTAATGACTACAACGGGTGAGTACCTTTCTTGTCTTTGTGTAATATTTTGCATTTCTTTTTAACTTCCGTGACAGAATTCTTACTGTTTCCTGGGTCAATCAATCTCTTCAAGTATCTTGCATGTAGTCAACTATGTCAACGAAAAACAATAGAACAATTTATAACATGTAGTTTAGTGTTTAAGAGTTCACGTAGTGGCCTAGAAAACCAACAACGAAATGTGGAGTCAAAGTCATGGCTATCTCTAAATTCTCTCCCATTGCTTCAAATTCAGATACTCTTAGATGTTGATCCTTATATATCTATTCCCTCGGCATTGTGTCGTCAGTATGCAGTTTGGCACAGACATATTCTTTCTGTCTCTAAGATTGCAGTTCCTTCCTCATTTCCCTTCATTCAAACATATGGTCACTATGGCTTCACTTTAGTCATGTACTCATGTTCCTCGGAAAATCTAACATATCTCTTTCACAGGTGCTTGTGTTGAAAAAAGCTTACTAGGTGCCCCATCCCAAAGCTCCATGAGTCTCAAAGCACAAAAGGTCACAGTGGCAGCCCTACAGATCAACTCCAACTTTTCCTAGACATGCCCACATTATGTAATCTTTTTATACACACTCCATGTTCACTTTTGACCACCCCGAATGTACTCGTGACCAATTCTCAGGAATGGCCAAATCCTCGTACCCAGTGGCATGTTTCAACCCAGGAAGAAATGCATGAAGTAGCAAACAGAGAAAAGGATAAATAAAGAAAAAGATCCTTTCATTTTCACATACAGATGAAATTGCAAAGAAACCAGACTGACTATACCCTCAACTCCAGCACTTTCCTTTGTTCAAAAACATAGAAATTGATATTCTCTTCTTCCTCATCCAATTCTCTCTCTCTCTCTCTCCACGACCCATTATCTGCCGACAGCTGATGGGAACTCTACGCCATCGTCGTCGTGGATCGTCTTTCTATTCCAGTTGATGGGGATCCACCAACGCTCCCAATTTCGCTATTGACTTGGAGATCGGCGGGGCTTGAAAGGTTTCATCTTTTTCAGATGAGATGGAGCCACGGGTCGGGAACAGGTTCAGGCTTGGCCGCAAGCTCGGAAGCGGATCGTTCGGAGAGATTTATCTTGGTGGGTCTCTTGATTTTTCTTCAGTTTCAGGATTGTAAACCTTTTTAGGGTTTCGTTTCTTCCTGGGATTCTATTTATTTTGGGGCTTTTTGTTGTCCTGCAGGCACTAATATTCAGACCGATGAAGAGGTCGCCATGAAGCTTGTGAGTGTTATCTCTATGTTTGTTGCAGATAAGAATATAGAAAAGAGGCAGCTTCAGTTGGGTGAACGTTGATTGAGTTCTGTTGTTGTCCAGGAAAGCGTCAAAACAAAAAATCCCCAGCTACACTACGAGTCAAAACTGTATAAGATATTGCAAGGGGGAGGTATGCTTATTTCTTACATTACCATTTTTTGTTGTTTCGTACGATATTTACTTGCTTAGAACTGAAGTGGTTGAAAATGAGTGCAGCTGGAATACCATATACGAAATGGTTCGGGGTCGAAGGAGACTACACTGTGCTTGTGATGGATTTGCTGGGTCCTAGCTTAGAGGATCTGTTCAACTTCTGCAGTAGAAAGTTCTCGTTGAAAACGGTTCTCATGCTTGCCGAGCAAATGGTATGATGTATCCTACTTATTTTGTTTTTAGTTCCATGAACTTTAGGAATTTACCTCTGTGACGTGTCTTGTCTGATGTTACTGCTAGATTAATCGAGTGGAGTATGTTCACTCGAAGTCTTTCCTTCATCGAGATATCAAGCCGGACAACTTCCTGATGGGTGTAGGACAATATACTAGTCAGGTGACGGAGCTGCAGTTTGTGTTCGTTTCTATAGTGGTAGCTCATGCGTCATTTAACCTTTTGCATTGCGTTTAGGTTTACATGATAGACTTTGGTCTGGCTAAAAAGTACAGAGACACCTCGTCCCATGTACATATTCCATATAGGTGAGTCTTTTGAACCAGATGAAATGTCGGTATTTAATTTCAACACTTGTTATCTGACAATTCGGTTAAGTTACTATGACCAATTGCTATCAAGAATCCCTTTTGTGAATGCGTTAACACTTGTTATATGACTCTTCCAATCCTCCAATGCTTCTGATTTCAACTGTCCATGTCTCCAATTGATCATGTAATAAGCCATGTCAAAAGGCGTTTATTATCCTATTAAGGCCCATGAGGTGTTCAATGGTTTGCAAAAAATCCGTTCATTACTTCTCAAAATGTCCATCAGCCATTTATCAAACGGCATTCAGTTTGTGTTGTCAAGTGTACCCCCATTAACTTATGCATCATTTTTGGAAAAGAATGATGTTACTAATAATGCTCGTTTTCTTTGTTGATTTCATTTCAGGGAAAACAAAAACCTTACTGGAACAGCAAGATATGCAAGCATGAATACTCACCTCGGAATTGGTATGGTCAATTTGGGAAAACCTTTTCGTGGATCATGAATTAAGGATTGGTACTTGGTCTGAAATGTCAGTTCCGTGTCCTTATTTTTCTTGCTCTTTAATTGCAGAACAGAGTCGCAGGGATGATTTAGAGTCGCTTGGATATGTTCTAATGTATTTCTTGAAAGGAAGGTAAGCGGCTCATATGACTATTGTATTTCCCTCGCTAAATCATTTGGTTTTCTGACTTCTGAGCTGTTTTATTTCAGTCTTCCTTGGCAAGGCCTCAGAGCTGGAAACAAGAAACAGAAATATGAGAAGATAAGTGAAAAGAAAGTCGCAACGTCGATAGAGGTACTCGTTGCAGTAGAAGAATTGTTACTATATTATTTGGTTTGTATTTTGATTTTCTGAATTATGTTGTTCTTTGAAAGGCATTATGCCGTGGGTATCCCAAAGAATTTGAATCATACTTCCATTACTGCCGGTCGCTGAGGTTTGAGGATAAACCAGATTACTCATATCTGAAAAGAATTTTTCAAGACCGGTTTATAGATGAAGGTTTGAAATTGATCTTTATTTTTGTAGTTTTCTGTTGTCGCGCACACTTGTTTATTACTACTTTTGTAACTTATGGCTGGATTCTCCTCGAAACTATGTTCTTTACTCAAAACATGTTACTTGGGTTTCTGCTTCGTGCTGTTCTATTTGTTGAAATAGCCAAATTATCTTCTATACAGGATTCCGACTTGACTATGTGTTTGATTGGAAAATCCTGAACTGGCAGCAGTCCCAATCTGCCACTCCTGCTCGAGCCCTAGTAAGTAACAGTTGACCATATAAGATGGATATAAAGTTAGATTGATGTTTCGCTGACTATGTCCTGACAGCTACCTAGAACGAGTCCTGGGATGCCTCCTACTTCTGCCAATATTGATAGGCAACAAGGTAATTTTTTTCTTTGGTTTGTGCGAGGATATTCTCCCAACAATCAATCCGCAGTGATGTGATAGTTGTAAATGTATTCTACCTCAGGACTCATAAAACTTACTAAATTATAACAATTCAACTCACAGAGAATTTCTTCTTACAAGTTTTCACAGTTATAGGTACTTGTACCGACTGCTGAATCAATAGATATTTAGACAGAGAGGGCCGTCCCATCTTTTACCTATTTGGTTGTCCCGTCTTTTCCTATGTTCCGAGGGCTTAGTGGATGCATTTAACTTGTTCTGTGATAGTTGCATTTAACCAGTGGTTCCAATGGTCTTTGAATTTTGCAGGTGGCGATCATACAAAAATTAACAACTGGCTTTCAGGAAGCCAAAGGCGCTCAATCCCCAATGAATCACTTATAAATCACGGTGGCCAAGCAAAACATCCAAATCCGCTCTTAAACAGCTCTGGCCCGATAAAAACAACAATAGTAGGTTTCCCCTTTATCTCGCTTCAGTTGCCCAAATTCTTTATTTTGTTTAAATGAATGAAATAGGTGATGCCCTCTAGTTTCAACTGCCTAACCCAAGACATTAACATCCGTGTATTGGTTCTTTCTTTCAGATGTCTAACGCTGCGGGTAGTGGGCAAGTTGGAATGTCAAGGCGACCTGCTATGGCCAGTGATCAATACTACCCCCCTCGTCCACGAACCATGGAATCAAGCCTCGGACCACAGCCAAGACTAGTTAGTGGACAAAAAAGCACACCTGGTATACCATCCGAGCTAAGACGGTCCTCTAGCAAAAATGCGACTAGCATGAGAAAGACAGAGTCCACCATCAAGGGCCTAGCCAATTTGAACTTGAGGCACAATTCTTAATTTCCCAAATCCCCATTACAGAAGTCTCCTCCTCCTATAGAAAAATATGTAAGCCTAGAGAAGCAAGGTATTGCTGCCTCCAACAGACATTCTATGTATTGTTGTACATTGCACTTATACATATGTTACTCTACCAACTGACACATCCAATTGTAATGGCTGATGCCAACATCAGCCAAGGTTTGATTGAAACCTGGCTCACAGGAACTTGTTGTCTGCACATTCAGTTGGAACATGAGTAAACAGCCTAGTTTGATTCCTTGCATTTTCAACCCTGGTACAATTGCTCATAGTTGAGCTTGGAGACAACATTTGATACAAGAACCAGAAAACAAGGATCATAAAGCTTGACTGGTTGCTGGAGGCAGACTTCATTTCCAGGCATGAATCACTTGACAGCAGCTGTGTTTGACCCATCTGAAGCTCTTCCTGAATGATCCTTTAACCTTCCCCTCCAAAGCATACCCTTTATAACTTGCTACTCTCTTTTTCCTCTGCAACTCCGGATCACTGAATACCCAACTCTTCGTTGACCCAAAATTCCCCTTATCCTTCTTCATCTTCGCTGCATTCTCATCTTGCAACTCTTGCACAGCTGCAGGTGGTGGTGGTGGAGACTTAGCATATGAGGTGCTGTAGCTCCTCAAGTCCCGCATACCACCCGGCTTGTAGCTGCAGCTCCTCATGTCCATGTTCCTTCCATGGCTGCATGATTGAGACCTGAAGTTATCCATCTGGGGGGCACTACCCGATGATGCAAAAGCTCTCAAAGGGAAGGAAGGAGGCCAGAGTGAGTTGCTTGCTGGTTGTGAAATAGTTGGAGGTTGGGATTGTGAAAGCAGCATTTATTTTGCGTGCTTTTTCTCCTGTGTGTAGCTGGTTGGGTTTCACACCTTGTGGTTTGGTGGAGCTGGTTCTGAATGGGGCCATTGCAAGATGATGTTGTGGTTGCCATGCTTTGAGACAGTTGAACGATTCCATGATGGGATTTAATATTGGCGGTCTCAGACAAACACACACCTGCAATTGTTATCAATCATATCCCTGGTGTTCTGGTCCATGAGTGCAAAACATACCACAAATTAATCAAACCCTAGACTTCTTCAAAACACCCAACACAGCCCACGTTCTGCAAACACATCAAAAACATTCAATCAACATCACACAAAGATACTCATCTCAACTACACAACACACTTGACTAGGTTCAGCCATCACTAAACTCAACGCCCAAAACCCACAACATAAACACGGGATATCAACATAAACACAAAGCTGGGATACACGAACCCGCAAAATACGAAAATCAGCCTTTTTACAACCAATAACCGCCTCAAGCACAAGCTAAGTAGCGCAGCAGAGAGCTGGAGATAGAAGGCGGTGGTTCAGGAGATCGAACAGGAGCGACCTCTGTAAACTGAAACGGATTAGTGCATTCTCAACTCCTCGGATTTGCGAAGATCCCCAGAAACCAGTTTTACGATTATACCCCTCGCTCCAAGATTGATAATGGGCCGGACCCATTGGTCGATCTAGCCCAGGCCCAATCAGCTCGGATTGCAAATTACTAATTAAATTATTTGAATATTAAATAAATAAATAAAAGGCGCAGCCATTTCGGAGCCGAACCAGGAGAGAAGAAAGTCGCGTGCGCAGATCGGAAGCGATTCGGCTCGTCTGCTTGACTTCGGACCAAACCCGGAAATCCCGTTTTCTCAATCCGGATCAATCGCTGCCTTGCCTTCTTGTTGCAATTCGGAAATCAATGAGTTACGCATCTCAGTTGCTATGTCGTTCTAGAAAGGTACAATCTTGGCACCCCATTTTCGCGTGTTTATGTTCTTGGGAATTTTTTTGTTGATGCGGGGTTTGTTGAAAATGGGATATTTTTGAATTAGGTAGGTGATGAATGCATTGCCTATGGCGATGATATTTGGGGTTTTCTTTGGTCTATGGTTGATGAGTATTGTTTGGTTGAAAGTGTTCGTGTTCATTTGCGCAGCTAGCTAGTGCTCCACATTTGTTGCGGCATGAGCGGGCGCTGCTAGTTCGTTGTTTTTGTAGAGATGCTGTTGAGAGAGGGGATGGTAAGTTATTGATCATCTCAACGAAGGAGGGCTTGCTTTATTTTTCAGCTCTTTCTTTTTGTTTACTAGTTGTCTCCATGTGTAACATTGGGTGTTTTATTTCCGATAATTGTGATCGATCTCCTCTGATTATTGGTGTTCAACTTCATCGGCATGTTGACTTTTAGGTGATGAGATAGTTTGGTTCTCTACAATTATGTAGGTATTTATGTTGTAGTTGGTTTTCTTTTAGGTACATTCGAGACCCAAAAGCACAAGGTGTTTAAAGCCCCCTCTTCCAGCACCTTCAGTACAAGTCTCTCTCGCAGTTATGGAACCTCAAGCTTTGGCACTGAGGTAGTCAGATTTTGGATTTTCCGCTTCTCAAGTTTCAATAGGTTGTGCAACTTACATTTGATTCCGTGACTTACACCATCATATCTAATATGTAGGTATCGTCTGCCAAAGTTCTCAATGGTAGAATTTCGAGAATGGTTGCTCCAATGAATGCACTGAGTGGAAGGTATTGATGAATTTTGGACTGTTAAGGTGTTTGTTAGTTTTTGAGATCGGCATGTTGAGTAATTTATCCAATCATACAGTTCACAAGTACAACCAATCAGAGGTTTTTCATCCGGTGCAGGTATTTGCTTCCTAGATTCCTTATCATTGCATTGTTACTTTATATATGCATCTAAAAGGCATTGGCGAATCCATTTGATTCTTCTAGTGGATCCCAGACTCGGGAAAAGTTTTCAGAGTTATTTTCCTTGTTTCCCGGAAGAGTAATTTACTGATGATGTAGGAGGAGAAAGCGAATGTTCTTAGTAGACCTGTAAATAATTTGGTATATATTTTATATCAGTGGGGCCCCTGTATCTACATTACAACATTTTCTGTGTTATATGGCCATTTCTCACAAGAACTTAGGAAGGTAATATTAGGCTTTCAAGAAGTGTGAGATGATTTTACTATGAGGATATGCTCTTCCTCTCTTTGTCGATGCACAATTCCCCTGCCTATGTAGTGTAGCATAAAAGAGAAATGTAGTCATCATTTATAAATTAAGTTTATATTTGTGTACCTTTTCCCTCACGTTTGCTGCATAAGTTTTCCTGGTAAGCGTACTCAGTTTGTTTTTTGTTTTTTTTCAACATTGTGCAGATCTTCCATCACATCAGGAAATCGGAATGCCTTCTCTTTCACCTACTATGACTGAGGTATGTAATATCCGGAATTTTGCTTGGTGCTTTCTCCGACTAATATTCTGATATAAATCAAGCAAGTTTTATATTACAGGGTAACATAGCAAGGTGGCTGAAAAAAGAAGGTGATAAAATCTCTCCAGGTGAAGTTCTATGTGAAGTCGAAACGGTATGTGAGTCAACTTTCTGTCTCTGATTGATCTCCAGTTGCCCATAGAATTAATTCACATACTTAAACAATGGCACTTATTCATTAGGATAAAGCTACAGTTGAGATGGAGTGCATGGATGAAGGATATCTTGCTAAGATATTTTGTGGAGATGGTGCGAAAGAGATTAAAGTTGGAGAGGTATCAACTTTAATCATATGTAACTGGTGCAAATCAGTTTTTAATCAAGAATTGAACATAGAGTTGTCGTTTTCAAAGAAGGAAATGAAAAATGAGGTTAGCATTTCACACGCAGGTCATCGCTATCACTGTTGAGGATGAAGATGATATTGCTAAGTTTAAGGATTACACACCCCAAAAGTCTGATGGGGCTGAGCAACCCTCAGCTCCTGCCCCACCCAAGAAGGAAGAGATCAAGGAATCAAAAAGTTCGAGCCCTACAAAAGCTCCAACACCTAGTCCTAGTGTGGCTCCTCCTACTGGAGATCGTGTTTTTGCGAGTCCTCTTGCGAGAAAATTGGCTGAAGAGAACAATGTGAGAATCATTCACTCCGATCACTAGTGAAGTTATTTGTGATCGTAGAGTCATTCCTGACATGCAATCTACAATTTCAAATGTAGGTATCTATCTCAAGTTTAAAGGGCACAGGACCTGATGGGCGCATTGTGAAAGCTGATGTTGAAGAATACTTGGGTAGTTTTCCTTTCTGTTCTTTAACCATGCTTGTGCTAATACTTTATACTAGCTTTATCTTCTTTCTTTCTTTTTTCCAACATGAATATGTTTATATCTACAGCTTCGGAAGGGAAGGAAGCTGTTGCTGCAACCCCAGAGACAAAACATGCACCTGCTGCTGCAGTTGCCGGAGTTAATTACACAGATATCCCAGTCACTCAGATACGAAAGGTATCATGCACTTGGTTACATATCATCACTATTTTACATTGGAAATGCATCTTTTGTAGATGCCAAGACTTCAAGATTCTTTTCAACCCTATATTGTCTCTGTCGAATGATATTTGATAATAAAATCAACCTCACCGTTTCCTTGTATTATTTTCAGGTCACAGCTTCTCGTTTGCTGCTATCGAAGCAGACCATCCCCCATTACTATTTGACAGTAGATGCTTGTGTAGACAAGCTTATGGACTTACGAGGAAAACTTAATTCATTGCAAGAGGCTTCCGGAGGAAAGCGTATCTCTGTCAATGATCTTGTCATCAAGGTATCATTTATACTCTTTCCCGTAGAATATTTTCATTTCCGATATCATACAACTTATCTCAAACACAGGCTGCAGCTTTAGCACTCAAGAAGGTTCCTCAGTGTAACAGCTCTTGGACCAATGACTACATTCGCCAGTAAGTAGAAACGTTCTCACAGCGATATTGTATGTTTCTAATGTTCAAACTAACACGTAACACGCGTCTTTACCGTTTTACCAGGTACCACAATGTTAATATCAATGTTGCTGTTCAAACAGAGAATGGACTCTATGTTCCAGTCATCAAGGTAGGTCTCTACTAAAATTCTACCTTGTGCAAAACCTTCTGAATTTCATCAAATTTCAAAATCTAATACTCTTAACCGAATAGGATGCCGACAAAAAGGGTTTGTCAACAATTTCCGAGGAGGTTAAGGTTTTGGCTCAGAAAGCCAAAGGAAACACATTGAAACCTGAAGATTACGAGGTTAGTGTCATGTTTTTGTACATGCATATATATATATATATATCTTGCCTTGTGAGCAGAACTTTACATATATAATATGGATTTCTGTAATTCTTCCACATTTATATCCTTGCTCATAGGGTGGTACATTTACTGTGTCGAATTTGGGAGGACCGTTTGGCATTAAACAGTTCTGCGCCATTATCAATCCTCCTCAAGCAGGCATTCTTGCCATTGGATCCGGTGAGTCAGCTCTCTCGCTCGTTCCTCCCACTCATTATTCAATCAATGACTTGGTCACCAACTTTTGTACTAAAACCATTACTCTTTGGGCATCTGCAGCTGAGAGGAGAGTAGTTCCTGGGTCCGGTGCTGAGGATTTAAAATTTGCTTCCTTCCTGTCTGCCACGTTAAGTTGTGACCACCGTGTCGTCGATGGTAAACACATAAATTTACCTCTATCAACCAATTAGACAATGTGCAGAACACAAGCAGATGCTAACTACTTGCTCAATGTTCTTGGCTTACAGGTGCCATTGGCGCCGAGTGGCTGAAAGCATTCAAAGGCTACATTGAGAACCCAGAATCAATGCTTCTCTAAAGTCTCACCATTTCGGCCATTTCACTCTCCCCTTCCATACTTCAATCGGGCGACTTTGATGGTGGCGACCATGGATTTATCCAGCAGCATTTCTTCTTCTCTTAGCAGTCCAGGATTGATTTTTTTCCCCAATAAATCAGAGGAGCATTGAACCACAAGACTATAAAGTCAACACCCTTTTTTGGGCAGGAGAAGAATTTGTCAATGGGAACTTTCACAGCTGATTGCTTGTACACTTTGTAAGAGTTCCTCAAGTAATAAATACCTACCAAGTTCCGAAATTTCCACTTCATAGTTCAGAATCCTTCATTTTCTTCCACAAGTTCATTTTTTTCACAAGCAAAGATCCCACCCAGAATTGACAGGAGCCTCCAGTTAGGTGTTGTGACAAATAAGATGATGTTATCTTCAATCAAACATGATCAATCTGTCCAAGAAAAAAGAGAGACAAAGGCTTCTGGACATTTGTACATATAATAAAAAGATGAAAAAGTAAAGTAAAATGCAAGACAGAAAATGGACACGTACCCAGCAAAGGGAAAGAGAGAATGACAGAGACAGGATTCGAGGGAAGGACAGAATCCATTCCAATCGAAAGTTGGGGTTAGGTTACTTGCATCTGTCTCCTCATCCTCAAGCCTGCCAGTGCCACCCCTCCTCCTTCCTTTCATACAATTTTTACACCCACAAATTCATACCACAACTTGCACTGTTCTACTGCTACAAGTTTGCTAGATCCATCCAGTCCAGCCATCTGTAGATCAATCAGATAGATAGATGAGATGGGTTTTCATAGATTGACAGCAACAGACACCATTCATTAATTTCTCTCTCTCTCTCCTCGTGTCATCTTGTGCTGCTGTTTCTCTCCCCCTTCAGTTTTTTAATAAAAAACTTGGAAGCATCTCCACTCATTCCCTCTCTCTCTCTAGCCAGTCATCACCATCTCCCAAAAAAAAAAGAGCTAAAAAAGATCAGAAGGAACCTATGTTGAGAAAAGTTGAAAACTTGGGCGGAAGAACATAATAATAATAAGAGGGCTACGTCTCTTCTCGTGTCATCCATCATATTCCATGTTCTTGTAAGCCTCCAAAACTCTCTTCGGGAGTCTCATCTGGGTAAGCCCCTCTTCCTTTTCTATCTATTTTACTGTGTTCGGTTTCTCAGGTGTGTGATTGTGATTGTTGTTGGATTGATCAGCTGGATCTCTTTTGACTCACTGCTTGGTGTTCATCTGTTTGGTTGTTGTAGCAAAGTGATTGCCTTTCAGTGGTTTGGTGTTTGATTTGGATGAGCTGAAGATAGGGTTTCATTTGATATGTCTGGTTTGGGTTAAGCGAGTAGGGTTTGTCCCAGATTATGAAAGGGCTTGATTTCAATGGATCCACTTTTTCAGGTTTCTTTGGCTTCAATCAGATTAGGTTGAATTTGTCCTAGGAATTTTGATTTGGGGTTTTTTTTTTGTTGTTAACTGTCCTGAACAAACCCTTTGGTCTTGTAGCTTATTGGGTATCTTGGTATGAATCTTTTTGGCTCATCTGTTTTGTGTTATTTCCAGCTCCTTGGTTGATTTCATGGTTGTTGTCTGCTCTGTGGGATCAAGCAAGACAGAAACATTAGCAGGGTCGTCTGCGAATTCTTTCGATGGAGGAGATAGTGTTGGATCAAGCAAGAATTTTGCCATGTTTTTTGAACATTTGAGGTGAAAAGAAGATGATAAACCAGTTGATTTCGAAGAGTTTCGGGGGTTACCATTGTTGTTGTAAAGTAGAGAATGGGAATGAAGGAAGATACGTCATCAGCTGTTTCAATCACTCTCAGTTTGAGTAACTGTAAATGCGATAGTTTCGCTCGAATAACGAAGCCACTAGAAGTTAAAGGAAGCAAGCTCGGAAAGGACAGTATGTTGTCGAATTATGCACCTTTGCTGCCCTCGACATTTGAGGATGAAACATGTAAAGATGTTAGAAGCAAGATTAGTAGTAAACGCACCTTGCCTGCACTGGGAAAAGGAGCTGAAACTGTAGTTATGTTGTCAGAAATGATGCCTCAAGACATTCAGAACGTCGTTGATGAGCTGCATCCAGAAAGTGAGGAGGACGAGGTTTTGTCCGTTGGGGATGCCCTTAATGAGGCTATTGCTGAGCAGTTACTTGCTTTGGATTCATCGACAGGAGTAAGCTTGCCAGCTTCTGTCGAGATTGTTGAAGTAGATGATGTTAAAATTGTTGCTAAGGCTATAATCTTAAATGATTCAAGCATTAACAAGGTTTTAAGCAGTGATGCTTGCACGACCAACGGTGGAAAAGCATCCACCGTGGTCTTACATATTCCAAAAAATAAAGTTTTGGAAGGAGGAATAAGGAGTGTGTTTGGATTTAATTGTGTACCCCTTTGGGGTTCAGTTTCGGTAATTGGGATGAGACCAGAAATGGAAGATGCTGTTTCCGCCGTGCCCAGGCTTGTGAAGATTCCGGCCAAGATGCTCATTAATGATCATGCAAATGATGTTTCCAGTGAGAAGTTGACTCATCGAGCCAGTCACTTTTTTGGTGTTTTTGATGGGCATGGCGGCTGTCAGGTAACCTATATTCACTTTCTATACCACCGCTTTGGAATTCTAGTGCCCAAATTCAGTTTCTTGTGTCCCGTTTCCGTATGTGTAGAAATTACAATAAAATGACCGCAGCAGTCTGCATTATTTCATTGGCCGTATTGTATCCAGCTAAACCAATCACTATCGTCGATCAATTTGTACGAACTTCTTGAGTAGCTTTTGAAGATTGTAAATGTAAAAGAAAGCTGACTAGAATTTTTAAATACAGGTGGCTAACTATTGTCGAGATCGCCTTCATTCGGTGTTGTTGGAAGAGATTAAAATGATCGAAGACAAAACCGATGGTGATAATTTAAGTTCTCAGGAACTGTGGGAGAGAGCATTCACGCAATGCTTTCAAAAAGTCGATGATGAAGTTGGAGGTAATTCAAACCAAGGCGCTGATGAAACTGCGGACTCGAGTTCTGAACCTGTTACTCCGGAGACAGTTGGATCTACAGCTGTAGTTGCGTTAGTCTGTTCTTCACATATTATTGTTGCCAACTGCGGTGACTCAAGAGCAGTCCTATTTCGTGGCAAGGAGGCCAAGGCATTGTCAGTCGACCACAAAGTAATATTTCTCTCTTACTCATTTCATATACTAACATTCTCGCTTATAAAAATCGATATTGATTTTTTAAGTTGTATATATCGCTCCCTTAATCTCTAGCCTGAAAGAGAAGATGAGTATGCAAGGATTGAGGCTTCCGGAGGCAAGGTCATTAGGTGGAACGGTTATCGCGTTCTGGGTGTTCTTGCTATGTCAAGGTCTATTGGTATGCTATTTTCGCATGTTGTCTGGATCAGCGTGATAATTTACAAATTTCAGCCCTTTTGTTACGTAAATCTAATTATTTTTCTTGATTAGTTGTGTCGTTTTTTAAGAAACGCATATCTGAAATGTTAGTAATTTTGGACATTATAACGGTTTTGGGTCCTATGTTTGTTCTCTTCTCTGACGCGTCACATTATAATTATTTCAGGGGATCGATACTTGAAACCGTGGATTATCCCCAAGCCGGAGATCATGTTCATTCCTAGAGCTAGAGAAGATGAATGCCTAATTCTCGCCAGTGATGGACTATGGGACGTGATATCAAACGAAGAAGCCTGCGAGGTAGCTCGCAAGAGAATCCTCCTGTGGCACAAAAAGAACGGATCCACCACCCCACTCGCCGACCGTGGCAAAGGAATAGACCCCGCAGCTCAATCAGCGGCGGAGTACCTCTCAATGCTAGCCATCCAGAAAGGGAGCAAGGACAACATTTCTGTGATCGTGGTTGACTTAAAATCCCAGAGAAAGTTCAAGAGCAAGTCCTGACGGATCGCCTCAGCCTTTCAGCCCGGTGCTGTAGGAACTGGTCAGCTGGTTTGCTGGTGGTCGATATGGCGGCGGCGCAATACGAATATATATATATATATATATATATATATATACACATACATATATGAAGGCTGATGCATGCTGCAGTCCCCTCATTTTTTCAGTTGGGCTTCAATGTGTGTAAACAGGTGAGAATCTGCAGGTGCTGCTAATGTATGTGTCTCTGTACTTTCTAGCAGACAGAATCTTATGTTTCATTTTCGGATTTTGCACGGTTACTTTCAGGTGGGCCTTCAATTTAAATGGGCCTTTCCATTTTCTGTGGTTGTGAAACTGAGCCCAATAAATATCCAGGCACAACTGGACTGGGCCTTTATTGGGCCTGAATTATGATGAAGCGTCCATGATTTAAGTTAAGAGGAGTCTGGTTGGACCCTTTGTGCACACGTGTCGTTTGATTGGATGTGCGAGATGAGTTTCGCTCTAGCAAAACAGTGGGCACTGATCATTCATTCAATCGATCTCAGAACTCTCCGAATCCAACAATGGCCTCATCGTCCTGGCGTTCCTTTCTTAAAACACCCACTTTATATCTCATCCCGGCCATAAAGCGCAGCAATTGCACCCCCAGTCCGCCTTGGAGGCGCGGCAAACCCTAAATTTGTAATGACACAAATCTTGCATATTCTTGTTGAAGGAAGGATGGAAAATCCGACAGGTTACTCCAACCAAACATATCTAAATCAAATTAGGTATTTAGTTTATTCTGTTAAATCCTTTTAGACGTGTTAATGTTGTCTTGTTTTTACGACTTTGCCACTCTGCATCTTCTTTTGATTTTATTTGTTCTTTTGCGTCTTCAGATTGAAGACTCCGCTGTTGGAAAACAAACAACTTCAGACGCTACCATTTTCCTCTAAACCTCCTAGCTGTTGAAATAAGGGTAGACAGAAGAAACCCTACAGTTTGCTTTTCTGCTGAAGGAGATTGCAGTATTAGCTGTTTGAATTTGGTCCCAGCAAGAAACGCAAAAAAGAATCTTCGAGTTTTGGGTTGAGGGTTTGTCGGCTGCTTGATCTGAGAGTTGCTTCTGGCTGGCTGTTGTGTTGTTTTAGCATGAATTGAAATTTGGGATTCAGTTGGAAGCTTGCCATATGGTATGTTATCTATACTGTCCATATTTTTTTAATTTTGAAATTCAGGTTTTGTGAATGTCTTTATATTCTGTATTAGGTTTCTAATTTGTTTCTGGGTTGAGTTGGTAATTATATGTGCTCGTCACTTGTCCTTAATTAGAAAGTAGTTAGGTCGGTTGAACATGCATGTAGCATGTGTTTTTATAGCTTGCGAGTCTTTGTAATGCTCTTCTAGCTTAACCATTTACTATTGGTGTGGGCTCTCATGTGTGGGTGGAAGACCCAGCAGAGGGGAAGTTACTCTGGTTAATGGCCAGGAGATTCATGTCAAAGCTACCAACGGAAAGATGGTAACTCGCGTAATTTAATGCTTTGAAACGGAATAGAATCTTCTCTTCATTTGAAAGAAACCTCACAAGACTCACTCTTCTTTTGGTGGAGATCACCCACAATTTTTGAGTACCTTCACCCATTTCACAAATGGAGGGCTATGATTAATTTAATCCTACGTATACAAATACAAGCTCTAGAGAATTCCTTGCAAAATATCTTCCACTTTGTCTCCACACTTCTCCATAGAATTCTTCTCCTTGGACTTGAGCTCTTGTGCCATCTTTCTCTTGAGCTTAGATTTTGATTTAGCGCAATTAGGCATTTATAACTTAATAATCTTTACTATCCATATTTTGTTAATTTTGAAATTCAGGTTTTGTGAATGTCTTTGTTTCTAATTTGTTTCTGAGTTGACATCTGACTGGTAATTATATGTGCTCGTTATAGCTTCTTGTTATGCTCTTCTAGGGTTTGGATTTCATGGGCTTGATGTTAATCTTTTGTACAGGCTACACCGGTTAATATTGGTGTGGGCTCTCATGTGTGGGTGGAAGACCCAGCAGAGGCCTGGGTTGATGGGGAAGTTACTCTGGTTAATGGCCAGGAGATTCATGTCAAAGCTACCGACGGAAAGATGGTAACTCGTGTAATTTAATGCTTTGAAACGGAATAGAATCTCTATATGCTTGTTCTGTTGTACTTATTGTGACTTCAAATATTAGGGTACATTCTGGAGAACAAAGAATGTTATTTAGTTCTTCATGTTAATCTTGCGGACCACTGCTTGTACAGTCGAGATCATTAAAGATGGTTTTGTTGTTATCTTGACAAGTTGATATTTTGTTTTAAGGTTATTGCAAATCTATCTAAAGTGTTTCCAAAAGATACTGAAGCTACACCTGGAGGCGTTGACGACATGACCAAGCTATCATACTTGCATGAACCTGGAGTTCTGCAAAATTTATCTGCGAGATACGAGCTTAATGAAATTTATGTAAGTATACACAGTTTTATGTAACTAACATTCAGTGCTAGATTGTGCTTACAGTATTCCTAATCTCATGTCTTGAATACCAGACATACACTGGAAACATTTTGATTGCGATCAACCCATTCCAAAGACTGCCTCATCTATACGACACCCACATGATGGAACAATATAAAGGAGCAGATTTTGGGGAGCTCAGTCCTCATGTCTTTGCAGTTGCTGATGTGGCTTACAGGTAATTTCGAGACCCATGGTTTTTTTTTTTTTTTTTGGCACACAATGTTCGCAGTGGCTTTAATAATGTGTATGGTTATCGATAAACAAATCAGAGCAATGATCAAAGAAGGAAAGAGTAATTCAATCTTAGTAAGTGGAGAGAGTGGTGCTGGTAAAACTGAGACAACAAAGATGCTGATGAGATATCTTGCATACATGGGTGGTCGAGCTGGAGTGGAAGGCCGAACAGTTGAGCAGCAAGTATTAGAGGTTGGACGACTTATATCTAAAATTTTAGGGACTTTTTTTTTTGTTGGGTTTATATTGATATTACGTCTGTTGTGGAAATTGTAGTCCAATCCTGTTCTTGAGGCATTTGGAAATGCTAAAACCATAAGGAATAACAACTCAAGGTGTGTAGACGGCGTTAGTGCTTCTTCTTCATTACATTATTCAGAGTGAGAGAAAATTCGAATCATCTTTACCATATGCTAATACTGGTGTTTATCTTCTACTAGTCGCTTTGGTAAGTTTGTTGAGATCCAATTTGACAAGAGCGGCAGGATATCGGGAGCAGCAATCAGAACATATCTTCTGGAAAGGTCTCGGGTCTGCCAAATTTCTAGCCCTGAAAGAAATTATCACTGCTTTTATCTTCTTTGTGCAGCACCTCTCGAGGTACCTTACGATCTTGTAATATATTTCCGGCTTTTCCTGATGAACTGTTATAGATGCCACTTGTCTTAATTCGAAACTTTTTAAATACAGGATATTGAAAAATATAAGCTTGGAGACCCAAAATCTTTCCATTACTTGAACCAGTCAAATTGCTATATGCTGGATGGTGTAGACGATGCCCAGGAGTATCTTGCAACTAGAAGGGCAATGGATGTAGTTGGCATTAGTGAGGAGGAACAGGTCCGTTTTCAGAAAATCACTATCTTGTGCACTACTGTTTTCAATCGGTATTTATATATATATTTTTGTATACGCAGGATGCTATTTTCAGGGTCGTTGCTGCAATTCTTCATCTTGGTAATATTAACTTTGCAAAGGGGAAGGAGATAGATTCATCTGCCATTAAGGATGAAAAGTCAAGATTTCATCTAAATATAACGGCTGATTTACTCAGGTATGCTATATAGGGAAATCATGTCACGGTGTAAATACAAAGAGGTTTATGTGATCCTTACTGTTACTTCACTTGAAAATCTTCTCTAATTCACAAGCCGTTGTATAGATGTGATGAAAGGAGTTTAGAAGATGCCTTGATAAATCGCGTCATGGTCACACCAGAAGAAATCATCACCAGAACTCTTGATCCTCTAAATGCAGTTGGTAGCAGAGATGCTTTGGCAAAAACAATATACTCTCGCTTATTTGATTGGTCACGATCTTAATTTCTCAGTCTCACATTTGTCTTTGTTAAGGTTCATTTACCATCAAAAGTTAGTAAATTGTACTCTATTACTTGCAGGCTTGTAGATAGAATCAATAATTCAATTGGGCAGGATCCGAACTCAAAGTCTATTATTGGGGTCCTTGACATATATGGTTTCGAGAGTTTCAAAACCAACAGGTAACTTATTATCTTCGAAACCATTTTTCAAATAAGAAGTTTCTTAATGATATTTACTGTAATTATTATTTCTTTGTTGAATAATCATCTTCACTACATAATTATTGTTATGAATTACTTTGTAGCCATTCAATCATATCATTTTCCAAATAGGATATTCTATAAATTTTAGTTTCAATCTAAATTGATTCATATATACAGCTTTGAGCAGTTCTGTATCAACTTCACAAATGAGAAACTACAGCAGCATTTTAACCAGGTATCCGAAGTTTGATTGTGTTGTTAAATCTACTTGCGCATGCCACTCTGACTTGGTATACCTTGGTTGGTTGTCGCAGCATGTCTTCAAAATGGAGCAGGAAGAGTACACCAAGGAAGAGATTGACTGGAGTTACATTGAGTTTGTTGACAACCAAGACATGCTAGATTTAATTGAGAAGGTTTAATTTTTACAACACCTCTAGTGCAGTTTACTTTCTTCATCATTATCAATGTTGTTCGGGCTTGCTTACCTTTTTATCTCGGCATCACAATAACCATACCTTGTTTTTTTATTCTACACCTTCTCCTGAGTAACTATAAGTGTTTGAATGCTTTTCCAGAAACCTGGAGGGGTTATAGCACTTCTGGATGAAGCCTGGTATTCTCATTTTCTCTTCTTGATCTGATATGAACACCACTTGTGTATAAATGGATACCATACACGCCGTAAGACTCTTTTATCGAAGTTCTCGTATGCTTCTGCAGCATGTTTCCCAAATCAACTCATGAGACTTTTGCCCAAAAGTTGTACCAGACATTTAAAAACAATAAGCGATTCATCAAACCCAAGCTTTCTCGTACAGACTTTACATTATCTCATTATGCAGGCGAGGTGAACGTTTTTTTTTTTTGGTCAGTTTAAAATGTTCCTAACAGTCTTGAAATATTGAAGTACATGCGAACAGTCTTTAATGTTTCATCTGTAGGTAATGTATCAAGCTGATTTGTTTCTGGACAAAAACAAAGATTATGTGGTGGCTGAGCATCAAGGTTTGCTGACGGCCTCCAAGTGCTCCTTTGTGGCTGGTCTTTTCCCAACTCTCCATGAAGAGTCTTCCAAGTCTTCCAAATTTTCATCTATCGGAACACGTTTTAAGGTTGTGTATATTTACACAGTTTAGATCTTCACTTGTGTTCTTGTGCATGACTGCTTTTGTCAATGGTGAATGACAATTTGGATGCTGATTTAAGTTTTTCTGTGACAGCAACAACTTCAAACGTTGATGGAAACGCTAAGTGCAACGGAACCTCACTACATTCGTTGTGTGAAGCCAAATGACATCCTGAAACCTGGAATATTCAAGAATAAAAATGTCATCCAGCAATTGCGTTGCGGTGTAAGTATATCTCGCTTTGATATCATCAATATCCTGACTTAAGTCACTGAAACTGCAATTTTTTCCCTAACAGATAATGATCTTTATGCACTCTCTTTCAGGGCGTCCTTGAGGCTATACGTATCAGTTGTGCTGGATACCCCACAAGGCGTTCGTTTTATGAGTTTCTTAACCGATTTGGTGTCCTTGCGCCTGGTATCTTGGAAGGAAAGTAAGTCTGAATTAAGGTAGTACTTGCTATATGTCACATTTTAAATTATGTTAATAAATTTTTATGCTGCTACCAGCTGGGATGATAAGGTGGCATGCCAGATGATTCTCGATAAAATGGGATTGAAAGGGTATCAGGTAATTACTGAGCAATAACATATATAATAATGGTTCTTCTTCCTCTTCCTCTTTCTTTCTCTCAGTCAACTTCCTATTACATAACCCACTATGATCTCTCTATATGCCTTCTCAGATAGGGAAAACTAAGGTATTCCTTAGAGCTGGCCAGATGGCCGAGTTGGATGCAAGAAGGACAGAGGTGCTGGCGAATGCAGCAAGAATCATTCAAAGGCAAATTCACACATATATTGATCGCAAGGAGTTTATCTCATTGCGAAAGGCTACTATAGTTGCTCAATCTCACTGGCGAGGTTAGTTGTCCTTTCCATTTGGACAACCATATCAGATCCGTATCTGCTTGTGTGTAATGGAGTTAATATCTGATACATTTTGAGAATAATTTCGTGTAATTTCTAACATAAGAGATTATATTGTGGACTGCTTGCAGGTAAAATGGCACGTAAACAGTATAGACAATTAAGACAGGAAGCAGCAGCTGTAAGGATTCAAAAGAACTTCCACTGCTATGTCACTAGAAAATCACATCTGCAAAAACGGTTGGCTGCAATCACTTTACAAACAGGCTTGAGAGCCATGTCTGCACGGAATGAGTTCAGACTTAGAGAGCAAACCAAGGCGTCCGTCATTATTCAGGTGATGTAGGCTTTCCTAGAAAGTTCGCTAACAAGTATTTATACATATCTTATAAATAATGAAGCTTTTGAAGTGATAACTTCATTGTGACACCCTAATCTGTTGGTGATAATAGACTCATTGGCGACGCTTCCATTCATGTTCGTATTATAAGAAACTCCAAAAGGCAATCCTTGCCACTCAATGTGGTTGGAGAAGCAGAGTTGCTAGAAGAGAACTTAGACAACTTAAGATGGTATAGTACTTGACAATCCTAGATATTATGAGCCCAATGTAAACTGATATTGTATATTCGTGAAAGGAGCGATTCATAATGCTTTCTAAATTGACTTAGGCTGCAAGGGAGACGGGAGCCCTACAAGAAGCCAAGGACAAGCTAGAAAAACGTGTGGAGGAACTTACATGGCGTTTGCAATTTGAAAAGCAATCAAGGGTAGTGTATTTTTTTCAAGTACTCAAGTGTAGATTTGAAATGATGTTCTGCATTTAACTCTAGCTCGCGAAATTCTAGATAAATCTTGAAGAAACAAAGGCACTAGAAATATCCAAACTTCAGGAGACACTGCGTGCTATGCAATTACAAGTTGAGGAAGCTAGATCGATAATTATCAAAGAGCAGGAAGCAACTCAGAAGGCAATAGAAGAAGCTCTTACAAATACTACTCAAACGTCAGGATTGGTTAAAGATGCAGAGAAGGTTGATCGGTTGACTGCTGAGGTTGAGAGGCTAAAGGTAAATTTCGTAGAATCGTGTTTCGTGTGGATAAGAAATTAGGCTGACTTGTTGTCTGCTACTTCGATCAACTTGCAGGCAAGTCTTTTGTCAGCAGCACAAAAGGAGCAAGAAGACGAGCAAACATATGCTGCCATTCAGCGCAGAAATGTCGAGTTAAGTAGAAAGCTTGAAGATGCTGAGAAAAAAGCAAATCAACTCAATCATTCTGTGGAAAGGTTTACAACTAACTAAAATATTAAATGCATCATTTTGAATTCTTTGGAGTTCAGGATAACTGATTGCAGAATGTAACTATTTCCATGCTTATCAACTGAGCCTTTTTCTTACTCCCTTTTATTGGCTGACTTTGATAAGTAATTATGTTGATGGTGAGTCCTGTTTTATTCAGGCTTGAGGAGAAGCTGTGTAATCTTGAGTCAGAGAATCAAGTACTTCGCCAACAAGCTTTACCCATGTCGCCAACTGGCAAACAGTTGCCAGCTCGGCCCAAAACAACCATTATTCCGGTAAAGATTTTCAATAAGCTATTGACTTTTAAGAAAATGTATGTGGTGAAAGTAAAATTAATTTAAGCTCTCTTTATTTCTGTGTTGCAGCGAACTCCAGAAAATGGAGTTGTGTCGAATGGTGAAAGTAGAAAACTGCTGGTAAGTATCAAAATTTCACTATCGTAGTCCATCTTAATGGCAATATTTTATTTATCTGATTCTGCTAATCAAATGTCCCAGGATTTGGCATATGATATATCTAATCTGCAGGAACCCGAATCTGAAGAGAAGCCCCAAAAATCACTTAACGAAAAGCAGCAGGTACATTATCAATATATCAACAAATATTGTGGGTATAGTTTTTTATGGCGTACTCTGTCAACAGTTATTTGCATGAATAAACTCTGTCTTCTCTTATGCAGGAGAATCAGGATTTATTAATCAAGTGTATTTCACAAGATCTGGGGTTTTCTTCGGGGAAACCTATTGCTGCGTGTTTGATATACAAAAGCCTTCTCCACTGGCGGTCATTTGAGGTTGAAAGGACTTGTGTATTTGACCGCATCATACAAACAATAGCTGCTGCAATAGAGGTACCTCGAATCCTAAATATGATCCTTATCATGTGCTTGCCAAAATTCCAGTTCTATCTCGGCGGGAAAGATTCAAATTAGTAAAACTATGACTGATTGTTCATACTCTCAAACTTCATATTTTTGTTTCCCTCAAGGTCCAGGATAACAATGATACATTGTCGTATTGGTTATCCAATTCATCTACTCTTCTGCTGCTCCTTCAACGCACGTTGAAAGCAAATGGAGCTGCCAGTCTGACACCTCAGCGTCGCCGAGCTGGTTCGGCTTCGCTTTTTGGGAGGATGTCTCAAGTAAGCTGAGATGCATACATGACTTGTGAAATCTTAATTTTGTAGCATAAATTCCTTAACCATCAACTGTAACATATGTGGCAATTAGGGACTGCGAGCATCGCCTCAAGGTACTGGATTCTCATTTTTAAATGGTCGCATGCTCGGTGGAGCAGACGATACACGGAAAGTTGAGGCAAAGTACCCCGCTTTACTTTTCAAGCAACAACTCACGGCATTCCTTGAGAAAATATATGGCATCATTAGGGATAACCTTAAGAAAGAGATTTCGCCTCTGCTTGGTTTGTGTATCCAGGTAATCTGTATGATCATGGTGCATGTATATTTCTTTGTTTCTATGTTTGCACATCATTGCTAGCTAGATAGTCATTTCACAGTTGTTGCAGAAAGTCGGTTAACAACTTAAGAGCAATGGCATGAAGTGGTTCTAAGCTTATTTCACCTTTACAGTCTGAAATGGCCATGAATGTGCAGTGCTTAAGTGTTAGCGCTTTTTTGTTTTACGTGATTATGCTGATATTATTAATTTATCATTCCGGTACAGGCACCGAGGGCTCCCCGAGCTAGTTTGGCCAGGGGACGCCCTCAAGCTAACTTGGTTGCGCAGCAAGCTGTAACTGCTCACTGGGAAAGCATTGTGAAAATCCTAAATAATTACTTGAAGACCATGAGAGCAAACTACGTGAGTGTTTGGTGTTTTGTAGCACGCAGCACACAGAGTCTCGTATTTTTAACGATGTCCCGCTTGTCTTAACAGGTTCCTTCATTTTTAGCTCAAAAGGTGTTTTGTCAAGTCTTTTCTTTCATAAATGTTCAGCTCTTCAACAGGTAATTTATGCAACTCTATTTTCCAATATCAACAAAAGTTACTGCATTGTAGTCGGTTGTAATTGCATCTCACTGTAGCCTTCTTTTGCGGCGCGAGTGCTGCTCATTCAGCAATGGGGAATATGTGAAAGCAGGATTGGCGGAGTTAGAGCAATGGTGTATTGGTGCCACTGAGGAGGTGATCATACTGCCTTTTTTTTTTTTTTTTTGTATTTATTCGGGTGGTGAAGCTTCAAGTGAACTGTTCCTTGTGTCCAGTATGCCGGAGAAGCATGGGAAGAACTTAAGCAAATCAGACAAGCAGTTGGATTCTTGGTATGTATACAATCTTGGTCTTGCTCTACTAGGTAGGACGTTGGTCTGACTGAATATCTTCTCGAAACAAACAGGTTATTCATCAGAAGCCGAAAAAGACTTTGAAGGAGATAACAAACGAACTCTGCCCGGTAACCTTTGCATTGGTGTAGAAACGCGCCGTTTTGCCTTGGCTCAAATTGCATCATCTTATTTTCAGGTGCTTAGCATACAACAAGTATACAGGATAAGCACCATGTATTGGGACGACAAATATGGGACTCTCAGCGTGTCATCAGAGGCAAGTATTATGAGCTATTGCAAATTGATCAGAGGGAGTAGTACATGATGACATTATTTTTGAAAATGCAGGTCATCACCAGTATGCGAGCCCTGATGAATGTAGATTCAAACATCAACTCATTCTTGCTGGATGACGACTCAAGGTATGCTTCATTCCATCCTCACTGTGGCAATTCTAGGCAGCCACAGACACAATATCATGTTGTTGTTGTTTTGGCTGCAGCATACCCTTCACTCTAGACGACATTGCTAAATCCAGCGAACATGTACAAGTGGCAGATGTGGAACCTCCGCCTCTAATGCGTGACAATTCGGGCTTCACATTCTTGCTGCTGAGAAACGAGTGACTGATCAGAACCCCCAAGAAAGAAATCGACACCCTCCCCGCCCACCTCTCTGTATATATACTCAGCTCTGAAGAATCCGAAATCCAAATGGCTGAGAGGTTCTTTTTCATAACCTCTCCATGCATGTTGTGCGATGCTCTCTTCTTCCTGGTTTGCTTCCTCAGAACTGGCTTTGCTTCAATGTCTGTTTCAGACACAAGTATCAAGGAAAAGCTACATAGGTTGCAGCCATTTTAGCATCCAGTTTTAAAGGTATAGCTCATAATATCATAGGTGAAGGTCATTGATAGTGTACAACATCTTGAATGCTTACTCTGCAATAACTAGCTGCCAGACAGTATCAGAAAAAGTTAACACTGATGAATTCTGGTCCAGAAAACACGAGTCTACAGCATATCAGCCACATAGGGCCTGTTAAAGTGTATGTGAAACAGAAAAATGTCAAAAAAAATGTTGATGCAGACACTGAGCCTCGTTAAAGTGTATGTGAAACTTAAAAAGCCAGCCTCAGGAGTAGCAAAAAATGAAAGGAAAAGTAGCCAGGGACATGCTTTTATTGAATCATTCACAAGTTGCTTTCATCGAAAAACAAAAAGCAGTGGTGGTACAATGTTTCTTGATTTCACATACAGAATAGATTCATGATTATTTTTTGATCATTCTAATGAGCCTGGGTCTGAAGCTCTCGGCAAGTGCATGAGCCCAACTTCTCAAGTATATTCAGAAAATCACCAAGGAACCACTAGCTATCCTTAGCTAAGAAGGTTCAAAAGAAAGTGAAATGAATGTTCATAGGCAACATAGGAAGATAAGAAAGATGGGTTGTTGAATGTCTCCATCAAAAACCATTGGAAACAAGGAAGATCAGACCCATATCAAAAATTACACTACAACAGAATAATATATTTTGTGCCTGATCCATGCAGGTTGAACTCTACATTAAACTGAACTTGTCGTCCAGCCAGAAAATGTTCAGGAACCAAAGCAAAGTTAGATTTTCTATTCAGACATTAGGAATGGAGTGCAGAATATAACATTTGATATCCAACAATAACCAGATAGATTTTCATGTAACAGTTTTGTTTTGATAGATTATTACCCGGATCGAATCCTCTTTTGACTGCCTCTTTTCTCTGAGCTTATAGTCTTGGCTGACTCACCCTCCGATGAAGCTTCCATGGATCTGACAAAGGAGCTTGAAAGGTCACTGTAAAGTTCCACAATTCTTCTTATATTGTTATTAAGCTCTCTAATCAGCCCCACGTTCCTGCTCAAATTATCAGGCGCCTTGGACTCGTGATTCTGATTAATCTCATTGATCAATAGCCTGTTTTGATCTAATATATTCTGAACTTGCACAAACTTGTGCTGAAACTTTTGTACAACTTTCTCGTCCAGTTGCGTAGCTGATTCTGCAATCAGGCCGGGAAAAAAGCCTCCCTCCATTCCACAGTATAAAAATCTGTAATAATTCTGCGCAAAGAGGATAATAACATCACAACACAAGCGAAAACAGTACAAAGAAAAGGCCAGCATAGTCATTGAAACTTCTCCAAGTCTCCAACTTTATAAACTGAAAAGCATTACCATTTGAAAGCCTACAAATCTCATCGATCACACACACAACATCATAATCATTCACTACTTCTAATCTCAAACCAGCTCAAATCTCATCATCAGTGATAAATCCGGAAACAATTTCCAGATTAGTAAATATAACCAATCAAAACTCCACACAAAATCAGCTTACCAAACAATGCATGTACATCAAAAGTCACACAAACCAAAAAATCCCTAATTTTCCAAATTAGCAAAATCTCAAACACATAAATTTCCCAAAACCCAATCCAAACATCGAGCCATCAACAACAGAAGAAAAAAACAACCAAATCACCGCAAGCACCAGACCAAATCGGACAACCGAAAATCAAACGAAACGGAATCGTTGGTGGTGCGCCTTTGCCTGAAAAAATGCGGAGCGAATCGGACGTTGGCCGGTTTGAATTGTATCACCGAAGAAGAGAGTCTCTGCGGCGAAGTCGAGCGTATGGTGCGATTTTCTCGCCTCGTCCGGACACTCGAAAAAATGGATATTTCTGCTTCTCGTGCGTATGTATATAAAGAAATATCTCAACTCTATTTAGTTCAATTTAATTACTCTCACTGTTGGGATTTGGTTCTCCGGCCTGAGCCGGTCCAGTTGGTTAATTGAACCGGTGTGGTAAATGTGGGCCGATGGTAATTCCAAGTACCGGGCCGTTTCAAATAATTAAAATATGGGCCATTAAGAACGTATTTGAACCCTTGTTGGGCTTGAAGAGAGAATTTCTGCTCTTTTTGAATCAAATTAGTTGATGATTGAATCATGAAGCTGTTCTATGTACAGGTACAGTTTTTATATACAATGTACATAAGATGAAACTAACTTGGTGCTGCGGCCGGATGAAAATACCAGGCCGGTGAACCAGCCCGGGGGGATGCGGGTCAGTTTCTACGGCCAGCCATCATGCTGTAATGCCCAAGGGGTGAGTCAGACAAGCCGAGGTCATACATTCGTTGGATTTCTTCTCTGTACTCGATGAGAGACTTGTCGGGGATGGTGGGGCTTAGCTCGATCAGATCACCCATCTTCAGTTTGCAATTAGGGTCGGTCAATGGCTCACGATTCAGTCTAGGCCTTAATTCTTCCTTGACAGGGATTCTTCCATAATGGAGCCACTTTGAGCTTCCTCCAGCTCTTTCCAGCAAGTCCATCATGGTTGAGCTGGCAGGGAGTTCTTGGACTGACATCTTTAAAGATTGAGAAAGCAGCATATTAGATACTCAACTAGGATAGAAAATCAAATGTTTAAACTTGGAGACCCGGTAAATAACCCGGTAACAAATCCTCAGAGAAGTTGCAAGCCTGATATAATTAGAAGTACAGATCAAGAAGATTTACAGATGAAGAAGTACCTTATCGTTATCCACCATGACGACAAACAGTGGCCCATCCTCCCCACAGTTGGGCTTATAAGAGTAAGGGCAGTCCTCGGAATGAGAAGGGAACGCGCAAGGAGTCCTATGAGAAGCTCCGTGGCTGATGCAAGACCTGTCTTTGCTCGTTGCCTCACACTGCCAGGAGACGACCCATCTTGCCCACTCAACCATCTGAAGAATAAATGAGGAGTATTTACAGTCACTTTCCTTGTATCTCCAATGAGCTGCAAATCCAAACTCAGCTTGTGTATGCATCTCTTTTGTTCGAATTTGAACTTCGAGAGGGCGACCACCCTCACCAGTAACTACTGTGTGAAGAGATCGATACCTGAAATTAAGGTAACAGGTCAGAATTGGCCAGGATGCAATACAAACTCTGCTAAGAAGTGCCTTTGGAGCATACCCGTTACACTTAGGACGAGTTATGTAGTCCTTGAACCTACCAGGCACAACAGGCCATAACTGATGAACAACCTTCAATGCCATGTAGCAATCTTCTTCATTTTCAAGAATCAGACGTAGCCCATGGATATCATGGATTTCATTCATATCCAGCTTCTTTCTGCATGGCATCAGGTAAATCAATCAAGATTCAAGACAAAAACAAAGGGCAACAACATATACTCACTCCTGCATCAAAATATGTCAAAGTAAGATTGTATATGCAAACAGCCTTTAAGATTGCGACATAGATCAGGTTAAAAACAGAGACGAAAACATACTTCACCATTTTCGAATGAATGCTGAACAGGCTTTTATGTCGTCCTAAAATATCATGGTAAGGCAGTCCTGCATCTTTAAGAGCTTGCTCTAACTTCTCAACAGCAGAAGCCACCATTTCTTTGTTGAAAGATTTCTCAAGTTTAGATGACATTTCTCTGTGGTGGTCTGGGTTCAGATGCTTAAAGCACAGGTTTTCTAGCTGCACCTTCCATGTTGATATTCCCAGACGGTTAGCCAACGGAGCAAATATCTTCAGGGTTTCTTTAGCGAACCTCTGCTGTTTGGCTGGAGGTAAAGCATCTAGTGTCATCATATTATGCAGACGATCTGCCAACTTAATGAGGACTGACCTAGCATCCTCCATGGCGAGGAACATTGTATGCAAACGGTCTGCCTCAGCAATTTTACATGCGGTGTCATTCTCACGTGCGAGCTTACTCAGGTGGCTTAATTTAGAAACCTGAAAAAATATAGCACACTTCTCTTGACTCAAGTATACAAATTTAACAAAAATCCCATTAATCTTATTAAAGTACAAGTTTAACTGAGCTGCTCATGAAATTTAACCATAATTTAAAGCTCTATTCATGAACCAAATCCTTCCAACCTAAAAGGACACTCAGCAGAGAATAACTTTAAAATCTCATGGCCTGGCCAGCCATTGGCCAACACAGATGTAGGCTCTGCCTGGCCAAGTGGTTAACTATTCATGTGTAATCCAACACTCCACATTGACTAAAATTTCAAATGTGCAGAAGATCTTCCTTCACCTAATACTCACAAGCTGAATGCCAATCACATGCTATGAAACAACATTATGTTCATTTTCATATTGTGTCAGAAGTAGCCACACAGAAAGACTACTTATATCCAACATAAACGATTAGATCAACGAGTAAAAAGGCATTCAAATGATAGCAAACTGAAACATCGTCACCTACCCCTTTAACCAAATCAGCAACCTCAGCACCAAATGTGGTAGAAATATACTCATAGCTAAAGAATGAATCATCAATGGTATCATGTAAAAGACCAGCAGCGACCACTGTGGAATTAGCACCAATCAAAGCAAGCGACACAGCAGTCTCTACACAGTGCTGCAAATAAGAATCGCCACTTGCTCTCATCTACACAAGCAGGAAATCACCATGGATCAGATTCAAAACAGCTACAAAACATTTATCCCATATAAGTATTCAGACATATGCCCACCCAAATGGACGAATTCAAGATGTACCTGTCCTTTGTGAGCTCTCTCAGCTTCGCAAAAAGCTTTAACAACAAAATCATCACAGAAGATCGCATGCCTCGACTGAGCACCCACCAACAAATCTTTCGCATATTTCTCCAAACCGGCTTCAACAAAACTATCCTCCATGTTAAACATAAGTTCATCATTAAAAATGGACGACAAGCCGAGACCAACCTCATCAACATTCACGGCCAAATTGGGAGCATCATATTCAACAAATGATTGCAAGGCATTTCTTATAAACCCATGAAACATCTTCCGGCTGGAATCTCCATACTTTTCTCTCACAGTCCTCGTCGGTAGACTTCTATATGATCCCACACTACTGCCCGTACATGAAACTGGCCCCTGAAACACCGACACAGGGCTCATATCTCGCTTCATCGACGACGAGCTCAGCGACGGGTAATGAGAATACGAGTGTGAGCTTCCCAGTCTAAAGTCCTCATCTTTTTTGTCCCCTCCGCTGGAAACGAAGCTCAACGGCGACGACTGCTTCACATGCTGCGGAGACGAAAACATGCTCGCCAGTCCACCAACGTTAGACTTATGAGACGTCAACGATGTCCCGGATGACGACGAAGGCGTGGCGGATCGGGAATTCAGCACGAGGTCGCACGACCCGTGCGAGTTGAACTGACTCTGGTACGGCATGGAGCAGACGCCACAGGCCAGACCTGCGTACAACGCGATCGTCGGTACCGCCATGGATGATGATGATGCCGTCAGCAAACCCAAATCCCGAAATTGGGTTTTTCGATCAAATCACTTTCACAATCAACCCCGCAATCCTTCCCAACACCAACCAACAATCAATTCCACAAGCGCAGCACACAATCGATGACAAATCTGGCGAATTCGAAAAATAGGAACCCTAAATTCTTCAGAGTAAAGTCTCACAAAATGAGGTGGAAATCGTACGGAAGAAGTTCAGAATAAGGTGCGAATCATAGGCTAATTGGATGAATCACAGACAATAACACGAATCGCAGGAGGAGCAGATTGCTCGGGATTCGCTTAGGGTTCGAATTTCGGTTTTTATTTTTGTTGAAATTTAAATATCTGTGTTCCTGGCTTTGGTTTCAGAGAAGGTGGTAGGAACCGGAAATGACGAAATTACCCTCAGTCCCAGTTTACTTGGTGAATTCGTGGTGCCACGTGCCAGGCACGTGAAGACAACTTCTTATATGCGAGCGACACGAACGGAACCAGACCGACTGATGACTACGGCCTTGTTTAGCTCAGCATGGTTGTGGCTGTCGCACGTCACGCATTACTTTCTATATAAACCAAACACTGTCTTACTTCCACGTCAGTAAATGGGCCGAGCTAATAAGGTATTTCTTTCACAGTCTTGCTGCTTTAATGGGTTGAGTGAATGTAGTTGGGCTTCGGCCCAAAATGACTGGGCTTGTATATTTTAATTATTATCTTTAAATTTAGAATTAAATGATGAACAACTATATGTTTTAAGTTTTTAAATATAAGCGACATAATTATGCGTTAATTATATTTAAACCCCTAATAAATTCATTAATTAAATTACAGCCCTTATAAATTCTCATTCTCTCATTTTTCCCCTCTCTGAATTTCCAGCGCAGTCTTGCATTACTCTCTTCTCAGCCATCTCTGCAAATCTCTTCGCCACAACAGAAATCGCTTCATCGATTCTCATCGCCGGAAGCCGCTGAAAATCTATTAATCCGTCCCCGAACGCATCTCTCAATCAATTGGCTCCAATTCGAACCGCCAATTCACCCTCAACAGCTGGTCACTGATGGATGATCTCGAAAAAGCTATATTGATCAGCTTTGATGAATCCGGTGCCGTAGATTCGGCGCTTAAGTTGCAAGCCTTGACGTTTTGTCAGCAGGTCAAGGATGCGCCGACGGCCTGCCAGATATGCATCGAGCGGCTGGGGTTTACGAAGCTGGCGCAGGTGCAGTTTTGGTGTTTACAGTGTTTGTATGATGTGGTTAGGTCTAGGTACGCGGCGATGAGTTCGGAGGAGAAGGCTTTTGTGAGGGAGTCGGTGTTTAAGATGGTGTGCTATGAGTGTGTTGATGAGAAGAATTTAGTTAGGGTTTTGGATGGACCGGGATATGTAAGGAATAAGCTTGCGCAGGTTTTGGCGACTTTGATTAAGTTTGAGTATCCCATGGTTTGGTCTTCTGTGTTTGTTGATGTTTTGCCGCATTTGAGTAAGGGAGTTGAGGTAATTAATATGTTTTGTAGGGTGTTGAATAGGTTGGATGCTGAGTTGATTGATGCGGAGAGTCATGGAAGTGATGAAATGACGACACCTGCTGTGGCGGCGAGGGTTAAAGATGCAATGAGGCTGCAATGCGTTCCGCAGATAGTGAGGGTTTGGTATGAGGTTCTGACTAATTATAAGAATACAAATCCGGAAATATGTACTATGGTGTTAGAGTGTATGAGGACGTACATTGCGTGGATTGACATCGGATTGATCGTGAATGATGCATTTGTGCCTTTGCTATTTGATTTCGTTTTGGGGGAAGGCTTAGATGAACAGTTACGTGGTGCAGCTGCGAGTTGTTTGTCAGCAGTTGTGTCAAAGGGAATGAATTTTCGATCAAAACTCTCCCTTTTGCAAAGTCTTAGTATGAATCGGATTTTCAATTTGGTGTCTGAGGTCAGTGAATCAGAGCTAGGGTCGAAAGTAGCTTTATTACTTACGGGTTATGCCGCAGAGATTCTGTTGTGCTTTGATAAATTAGATTCTGAGGAGGCGCGGGGTGTTTCCATGGAGCTCTTAGACGAAGTATTGCCATCTGTTTTCCGTGTAATGCAGGATTGCGAGGCTGATCTGGCCTTCAGCATTGTGCAATGTCTCTCAGGCTATGTTGATATGATGAAAAGCCTGTCTCCAACTCCATTGAGCGAGAAACAACTCTTCCATGTAGGTCAGATATTGGAGCTGATTCGTGTGAACATATGCTATGATCCTGACTATCGCCAAAACATTGATGTTTTGGATAAGATTGGGCAAGAAGAAGAAGCTAAAATGCTCGACTTTCGAAAAGATTTGTTTTCATTGCTACGTAATGTTGGCTGTGTAGCTCCTGATGTTACTCTAATATTTATTCACAACTCGTTGGCTAATACAGTTTCCTCCCCAGCGGAGAGGAATGTTGAGGAGGTTGAAGCTGCTTTGTCAATGTTCCATGGCTTTGGAGAGTCAATCAGTGATGAGGCACTGAAATATGGGAATGGGGTCGTAGGAGAACTTGTGTTAATGCTTCTATCGACAACCTTTCAGTGCCACTCAAACAGGGTTGTTGCCCTGATGTATTTGGAGACTATAACAAGATATTCAAAATATGCTCAGGAAAACACACAGTGTATCCCTATGGTACTGACTGTGTTTCTTGATGAGAGAGGCATTCGTCATCCTAATGTAAATGTCGCCAGGAGAGCCAGTTATCTCTTCATGAAAGTGGTGAAAAAACTCAAAGCAAAATTTGTGCCTTTCATCGAACAAATTTTACAGGTTACTTTTGATCATCTGACTTTCTTGCCTTTTCATTTTCATCCCTTTGCGCGAGAATCCTCTCTATATTTATCTTATTAATTTATGTAAAGATTTGGCAGAGCTTGCAAGATAAAATTGCTCAGTTCACATTGGATATCTCGTCAAAAGAGCTTGCTGGTTCGGAAGATGGCAGCCACATTTTTGAGGTGAAAGTTCTGTTTGAAGGTTTTATAACGCAAAATAAATATAATATGTCTGGCGTGCTGGCTAGAAGTTACAACTAATCTCTTGGTAATTTCATAGGCAATTGGTTTACTCATTGGAATGGAGGATGTTTCATTAGAAAAGCAGGCTGAATACCTCTCCGCACTGCTTACTCCTCTTTGTCAACAGGTTGAACCCAAGTATATACATATTAATTAGCTCAATATCTACGTTCAGATTACATAAAAACATTTTTCTCATTATGTTTCTCTTCTGTTGACAATCAATCTAACCGAACATGTCATTTGCAGGTGCAGGGATTGCTAATGAGAGCTGAAGTAGAACCTGTCCAAGATTCATCTCCGCACATAGCGGTCATTCAGCAAAATGTCATGGCGATCAATGCACTAAGCAAGGTGATACCTGCTTGGCTCTTATAAAAACTACTTGGCATACTAGCGTCATATTTTTCACATAACCTCTTAACCTCAGGGTTTCAGTGAGCGCTTGGTAAGTGGAAGTCGCCCTACCATTGGTCTCATGTTCAAGCAGGTCAGTAGAATTTGCTTTGGAATATAGGCCCTGATATATCTTTGGATAATGTTGTGTGGTCTCTGATGCTTAAATTCTCAGAGACACAAATTTTATATGGCTACAATAAAAAAACTGAAAACTACTTCAAAGTAAAACATTACTCTTTTAGATAAGTTTCACTGACTAATGGATTCCCCATGAAGTAATCCTCCTCCTGAGTCACGTATCAACTTCTGCATGTAAAATTATCATTTGAGGGGGTTCTTTATTTATTCATGATTTTACTACTGTACTCATTTTGCCTAAATTGTTTTTGTAGACTCTGGATGTTCTCTTGCAAATTCTTGTTGTGTTTCCAAAGATTGAACCCTTGAGGAATAAGGTAACTTTTGTTGTATCAGTTTAATTGAGATCAAGAACGACATAACTCATGATTCTACTGCTTTCAATTATTGTCAATATAGTTTGTATAATATTCTGACTTGGCATGAACTTGATGTTGGTTGGAACATCTTGAGAAGAAAAAAAAGAGTAGAACTCAAGCACTTTTGTTTGTGGTTTTTCAGGTTACATCTTTTCTCCACCGTATGGTGGACATTCTGGGTGCATCTGTGATACCTTACCTTCCTAAGGCATTGGATCAGTTACTCAAAGACAGGGAGGTAAGGTTTCTTTTAAAAAAAAGTCTCTGAATTGCAGTACAAACTTTAGTAGTGAGAAATGTTTAATTGGGATGTTATGGTTCATCTCCATCCAACTTATTTCTGTTATGTTTTTTGTTTACATTCATTGAGATACTCATTTTCAAAAGGGCACTCTAGGGGGTATCAATTTACAAAAAGTTACTTATTGCTTGAACTGAGGAAAAAATGCATGGTTGCGCAAATTAGACAGTCGGTAATATGGAACCCTGTTAGACTTCAGTGCTTTTTTTGTTTCTGGAGGGGAGTGGTAGGTTCAGTACGAATAACCAAAACTGAAATGAACATATTTGATACAAAGTTTGGATTGTTAGTGTATCATCAGCCTCTGTAATGCCTGAAACATGCAAAGTTAGGATAGCAGGCTTTCCTGTTAAGCATATGGATAGATGACTGATTTTTTTATGGAATTTAGGTACATTTTTAATTAGAAGTAATACAAACACACTGTCTATTTTGTTCTTTTGATATGTTTTTGCAAATTATTTTTGCATACACTATGTAATGATATTTTGATGGCTAAAAGTGTTTGAAATCTGAACTTTGCAGGATATTTGCATTTAATTGTACTTTGGTGAGTTCATTACTCAATGCGTAAATTTTACTAATTGAATTATATGTTGAACATTTATCTGTTACAGCCCAAGGAAATCGGTAGTTTTCTTCTCCTAATGAATCAGTTAACCAAGTTCCGTGCTTCCATACTCGACATAATGGAGGAAGTGTTTCCTATTATTGTAGGGAGAATCTTTGGTATTCTCCCTCCAGATCCATTTCCAACTGGACCAGGAAGCAATACTGAGGTATTGGTGGAACATTGATGATTCATGGCAGTGTCATCTATCTCATTATATTTTCAATTTATTTCAACAATTGCAAAGTAGCATACTGCTTTTGAAATATGAATCACAGTTATTAAGTATCCTGATTTTCAACTTGTAGGAAATTCATGAATTGCTAAATCTTCAGAAGACATTTTACCAATTTCTTCACCTGACAGCTACAAATGATTTGTCATCTGCACTCCTATCCTCCAAAAGTAGGGTGTACTTGGATCAAATAATGCTGTTTCTTTTGTCCTCGTCCTGTCATCACAAGGATATTTCTGTGCGGAAGGTTTCTCACTTGCTCATTTCAGTGTCTAATTACTTCCATTCCATTCTCTAGTGTGTTCTTTTGCTAATTATCATGGTCTTTGTTGTCATGGTCAGTCATGTGTACAGGTATTTGTCAGATTGATTAAAGATTGGTGTGCCGCTCCTTATGGTGAAGAAAAGGTAATATTCGGGCACCTATAATCTACCTTAGTAAACAGATTTACCATATTTCAAACAGAATTTTAAAAGATACTCTACCAAATTCCGAATAACCTTAGTGTATAACCTTTATTAGGTGCCTGGCTTCCGTAATTTCATCATCGAGCGTTTTGCAACAGATTGTTGTTTGTACAGCGTACTTGACAAGTCTTTCAACCTTCGTGATGCAGCTACTGTAAGTTTGCATGCTACTTTAAAAGAATTTTAGCTCTACCATTTATATCACTTAAAACTCACTAGTTCAAATGTATCACTGTGCCAGAATGGTTTTCTTGGAGAAATAGTTATCGCACAAAAAGTCATGTATGAGAAACTCGGTGATGATTTCGTCAATCATCTCCTGTCTAGAGCTTTCCCAGCTGTAAACTGTCCCCAGAATTATGCTGAGCAGTACTGTCAGAAATTACAGGTACTAGAAATAGTATTTTGCTAGGCTTACATGATTCGAATTCAGCAGTACATTTGTTTAGCACTACGTAGATAAATTCTGACTCCAGATGATTTTCAGCAGACCACGGACTTTAGGGCCTTAAAGTCATCCTACAAATCACTTATTGAAACTCTCAAGTTCCAGCAGAATGGGAGTCTTGTATTCAGATAGCAGCAGCATGGCCGACTTTCACCAAACTCCCACTGTACGTATGTTTTATGGAAGGCACGACTAGAATTAATTTTTGAAACACAAAAGCTAGAAGTGCATTGGTGAAGCTATTCTTTCATATATATGTGGAACGTGCCGGCTGTTCTGGGTATATATAAGTTTTGTGTTGGTACCTGGTCAATGAGGTTAGCGAAAAATTCGAGCTTATCTTGTGATCTTTTTCCCACTGTAAGCAACAATAGGCTAGTTGAATCTTCTTTTCATTTCACTGAGACTGTAAAGATGTTCTTAATATTGTGAAGCAAATTGGCAACTGTTTCAGGAAAATGTTTTGTACATCTCTTGACACAGTTTTATCTTTTGATTCCCAGTATCAAATCTTGTGAGCAGCACTTGGTGCAGGAAAGGGTTGTCAACTAGTTGGAATCCTGAAAGATGTGCGATTAGACCTGCATATAAAATCTACAAAGTAGCTGCCATGATAGATATATATATATATAGAGAGAGAGAGAGAGCGATATTTGCAGGCCTTTTCAATACATTAATCATCAAAACCAAAAAACTCCCACTAGTTTAACTTCTTCTTATCTTTGACTCTCACAAAAAGGGCACATTGTCCTTTTGAACTTTTTGTAGGTCACATTCTCCACACCCATGCATATATGCATACCACTCGCTCTCGAGCCTACATTCTTCGTCTTTTCTTTTTGACTTTGAACCCTCATTTGTAAGTGTTTCATTTTGAATTATAAGAATAATTATATATTCATGTAAATCTTCTAGTAGAAATACCTTATTCCGTAGATGATGAGGAAGGTTGGCTTGGTCCTCTCATCCAACCATTATTGCCCTAAAAAAATAGCATCATCATTCAATGGACTTATGTGCATCAATGACCTCAATCCCACATCTTATTCAATCCTCTATACGCATTTTCTAATCAAAGGGACAAACACAAGGCTTTTAGTGTTGACCCTCAACATCTTCCATCCCTTTCGCTCAAATAAATCCAAATACCAAGAGCTAGTCAAGTTCGCGCAAATTTGAATACTAGACGACCCAGTTTCGCTTCGCATTAGCTGAGAAATATATTCTAATTATTTTTTATTAATTAAAATAAATAATGAGGAAATCACAATCCTTTTGTTCCTTTCCCGCACTCTTTTTCTTCTTCTTCTTCTTCTTCATCAAAATCTCTCTCCGCATCAATTCCCGGTGACATTCTCCGCCCTCCCAAATCCCATCCTCATCACTATCGCCGCCGATTTCCATCCCGATTTGATACCGGCAGCCGCTTTTTATGGTCCGAGCTATATCAAAATGCCGGCCGGCGACCCGAATTCCATTCCGTTGACCACACGCTTCGCTCTTTTGATATTGATTGTTATTCTCAACTTGTTTGGGTTATCGGTTTCCTGCACCGATCGCGATCGGAGCTCGTTGCTGCAGCTGCAGCTCGATTTCAAAGCGTCGTTGAACTGGAGCAGTAGCGGCGGCGACGGCAGTGGTTCGGATTGCTGTAAATGGAACGGAGTCGGTTGCGATTTGGTTGGGGGAGTTATGAGTTTGAATTTATCTGGAAAGGGGCTTCGGGGAGGGATGTCGATGGCGGTTGGGAATTTGACGAGCTTGGTGTATTTGAATCTTTCGTTTAATTCGCTGACGGGGAAGCTGAGCGATGAGATTTTCGCTTCGTTGCAGTATTTGGAGGTTTTGGATTTGAGTTTTAACGGATTTGAAGACGAGCTGCGGCCGTCGGTTTTCTCGGCGGCGGGGATTCGGATGGTCAATTTGTCGAGCAATCGCTTGAGCGGGTCCGTGGATAGGTCGGTTTTCAGGGCGGGGCTGAATCTGGTGAGTTTGAATTTGGGGAACAATA
This sequence comes from Umbilicus rupestris, assembly GCA_963678935.1. Classification (NCBI taxonomy): domain Eukaryota; kingdom Viridiplantae; phylum Streptophyta; class Magnoliopsida; order Saxifragales; family Crassulaceae; genus Umbilicus; species Umbilicus rupestris. The sequence goes on from OY787625.1 coordinate 199,285, forward strand.
GTTTCAGCGGCTCTCTGCCGGCTGATGTTTGTGAATATTCACTGAGATTGATTGAAACCCTAGATTTTTCAAAGAACAATTTTAGTGGAGAGATTGGGAGTGGGTTTGGGGAGTGTTTAAAGCTTACGGTTTTGAGGCTTGGTGCTAACTTGTTGACTGGTTTAATTCCTGATGATGTGTATAATGCTACAAGGCTGAGGGAGCTTTCAATGCCTCGCAATTCTCTGGTTGGGACAATAAGTGATAAGATTGTTGAGTTGGCTAGTTTGAGAGTTTTGGAGCTGTCTTTGAATGGTATGAATGGTTATCTGCCAGAAGGCATCAGCAAGCTTGCCAATTTGGAGCAGCTTCTGATTAGTGATAATCAGTTCGGTGGTTATCTGCCCTCCTCACTGATGGAGTGTGGTAAGCTTAGGACGCTGAATTTGAGGAACAATAACTTTGTTGGGGACATGTCTGAGATGGATTTCTCAAAACTTGTTAGTCTTAGCACCATGGATTTGGGAGACAATAATTTTACAGGTACGATTCCTAGGAGCATTTACTCATGCAAGACACTGACTGCAATAAGATTGGCCAATAATAATCTGCAGGGTGAGATTTCTTCTGAAATAATGAAGTTACAATCTCTCTCATTTTTCTCAGTCTCTGTGAACAATTTGTCTAACATTGCTGGTGCCATTAGAAGTCTGTTGGGTTGCAAGAATCTCAGCACTTTGATCATCTCAAAGAACTTTATGAATGAAACTTTACCAGATGGTGATAACATTGGTTTTGGGTCCAATGGATTTCAGTCCCTTCAAGTTTTGGGTTTAGGTGCCTGTCAACTGAAGGGCACTTTCCCTTCCTGGATAGCCAAGTTGAGCCAGCTTAAAGTATTGGATTTGTCTCTTAATCAGATTGAAGGAGTGATCCCTAGTTTTATAGGTTCACTGCCAAGCCTCTTTTACTTAGACTTGTCTATCAACAGCATGTCCGGGGAGTTTCCTATACAGCTTACTCAGTTGCCAGCGCTGACATCCGAAGTACAAGGAGGTAATGCATCTAATCGCTATCTGGAATTGCCTCTCTTTGTCCTACCCAACAAGGGCACCAATGAACAGTTCTACAATCAGCTGGTTAGTCTTCCTCCGGCAATTTACTTGGGCAATAACTCATTTAGTGGGACGATACCAGTTGAGATTGGCCATTTGAGGAACCTTCATGTGTTGGATCTTAGTCATAATAACTTCTCTGGAAGTATTCCTCAGGAACTTTCTAATCTTACTGATCTAGAAAGATTGGACCTCTCATCAAATAAGTTGTCAGGACAGATTCCCCAGTCACTGAATTCCCTGCACTTCTTATCCTTTTTTAATGTTTCAGAAAATAATCTGGAAGGCCCGATACCTGCAGGAGCTCAACTGGATACATTCCCCTACACTAGTTTTTTGGGAAATCCGAAACTATGTGGTAAAATCCTGAACCGAACCTGCCAAAACTATGAACCTGAAATTGTCAGGGGAGGCAAAGGTTCGAATAAAAGGCTTGTTTTAGGACTGTTGCTTGGAATCTTCGGCATTGGTTTTCTCCTTATCTCATTGGCATTGTGGCTGGTATGGAGAAGGAAGATTCTTCCCAAAATGGAGGTTGACGGTATCAACATGGATACATTTTCATGCAATTCTTATGGAACTGCAGCTGATACCAGTTTAGTCATGCTGTTCCGCAACAATGCGAATGATATTAAGGATCTAACGATAGCTGACATCTTAAAAGCAACGGACAACTTCAACGAGGCAAATATCGTTGGCTGTGGGGGCTTTGGGCTGGTTTATAAAGCGACTTTAGCAGATGGGAAAAAGCTGGCTGTTAAGAAGCTGTCGGGCGAAATGGGGTTGATGGAAAGGGAATTCAAATCAGAGGTAGAAGTACTGTCAACTGCTAGACACAAAAACCTCGTCTCCCTACAAGGTTATTGCATCCATGATGGTGCAAGGCTTCTCATGTATTCTTACATGGAAAATGGAAGTTTAGATTATTGGCTGCACGAGAAGAGTGATGGGCCATCCCAGCTAGATTGGGCAACGAGACTCAAAATATTACAGGGAGCTAGTCTTGGGTTGGCATATATGCACCACATTTGCGTCCCCCAAATTGTTCATCGGGACATCAAGTGCAGCAACATCCTACTAGATGAGAAATTCGATGCGTATCTGGCTGACTTCGGACTGTCCAGATTAATCCTTCCACAGCACACTCATGTTACTACCGAACTTGTTGGTACCTTAGGCTACATCCCACCTGAGTATGGACAAGCCTGGATTGCTACTCTGAGAGGAGATGTTTACAGCTTCGGAGTTGTCATGCTTGAGCTTCTTACAGGCCGGAGACCGTTTGAGGTCTCATTGCCAAAGTCATCAAGAGAATTAGTGCCTTGGGTGCACCAAATGATCTCCCAAGGTAAACAGGATAAAACATTTGACCCACATTTGCGAGACAAGGGACATGAAGATCAGTTATTTAAGGTACTAGAAGCCGCTTGCTTGTGCGTTAACCAAAACCAGTTCAAACGCCCAACAATCAAGCAAGTTGTTGATTGCCTTCATCTTCTCAACTCAACCCCAAAATGTGAGTAACCCATCAAATTCAAAACTCGCATTTCGCTCAGCTTCTGATGCTTATTGCTTGCTCACATGAGATTGTTATTGCGCCTCACCCAGTAAAGCTTCAAACTTTATAGGCGCCTTGAACCGCTCAGCGGTCGGACCGATCTCCTAATCAACCGGTTCAATTATTAAAACCCTTCATCTTCTTCGAAGACCACATTACAATCTTCTCTGCAGCTGTTTTCTGCGCCGGAATCGGACGACGTAAGATGACGATTATGAATCGGTTCATGTATTGAGATTTATTGGAAGACATGAGGAGATTTGATTTTGATTTCTGCTGTTTGATTATGCAGGGAGAGGAGAGAGTCGAAAATGAGTGTTCAAGCGGCGAGATGCGTGACGCTTTTGATGATGTGCGGATGTTACTGGTGAGAGGTTTTTTCTAGGCTTTTCAGTTTGAATCTGTTGGGAATTGGAACAAATAAATGGAGGTTTGTATATTATGATGTGTGTCGTTGTGGCAACTGCAGCGCTGCTGGCTTAAAACTTGTTGTATGATTTTTCTTGAAAAATACTTCTTTTTTTAATGATTTTGATGGTGCTTTCATGTTGTTGAGTTCGATCTCTTGATGGATTTGACTTATTTTTATGGTCATCATTTTTCATGTTTTGTCTTCGTTGAAATGACTGGATCCTGTTTTGTGATCTAAGTTTGGTTATTTGATGTTGCAAGTGAGACTAGGGTTTCTGATAATCAGGCTATGTGGTTGACAAAGTGGAGTCCTTTAAAACTTCAAATAAATAATGATTCAGTTTGCATTGCAGCTGCTGACTGCCACAAAATTGTGAATTATTAGTTCACCATTTTATCTAAGTGAAGGTAAGCTTCCCTATGCTTGCTATGTGTTTTCCAGGCTCCTTTGGTGCATGCTTGTGGTCATGGGATTTTCACAATATTTCAGCCTTCGTCTTGCTTTTTTGAATTTTGGTTCCCCTCGCATTTCAAATTCATTCGTGTCAAATACATTCTTAAATCTTTAACAGGCACCAGGCTGTAAGCTATGCAAGTAGCAGGCAAGAGAGAACATTAGCATTGATAAAACCAGATGGTGTGAAGGGTAATTTTACTGAACGTATCAAGAATGTTATTTTGGAGTCTGGTTTCCACATCCCAAGGGAAAGAACGCAGCAACTCAATGAGGGCTTTGCGGCAAAGTTTTATGTCGAGCACTCATCAAAGGCTTTCTTTCATAGTCTGGTGAAATACATGACAAGGTCTCTAATTTTCTGCGACCTCGTTTTCTTTCCCTTCTAAAGTTTTTTTTCCTGCGAAACTGCAAGGGATTCGATATTGCTGTTTGCATATAGTTTTAGACCATGAAATTTGGACTTTCCTCAAGTCTTTCCTTCTTCTTTTTTTATAACAGTGGTCCGCTTGTCGCTCTAGTTTTGGAGAAACAGGATGCGATAGCTGATTGGAGATCTCTGATTGGACCAACGGATGCCCAAATAGCTAAGATTACCCATCCTAACAGGTAATTTAATTCATCACAATGACATATGATTTCGTCCGTCTATGAAGTATCTTACCAGATACACTTGCTAGTGTTTTATCTGATCCAGTGGTTCGAAATATAAATACTTGCTACATCCTTCTCAATTTGAAATTGATCTCTGATTCCTCATTGTAAGTTTCAGTATCAGAGCACTGTGTGGAGTCAACTTGGAGAAAAACTGTGTTCATGGCTCGGATTCTGCTCAGTCAGCTGAAAGGGAGATATTGTTTTTCTTTGAAGACCTGTCAACAGGTAGGAGAGTCTGTTTCATGGTTGGGTGCATGTGTGTGTCTTTTTGCACAGAAGTTTAATCATCTGACTTGTTCACAGGGAAAAATAGTATTGGGCATGACGAGCTATGAAAGGTAAGCTAGCATTTTTAGTACTAGTGTAAATTATACTTTGTCTAAACCCTGGAACCAGTGCTTTACCTTACTTAAAAAAATGATGCATTTGAAGTCCTTAATAATGAGCACTTGACCCCTCTTCATCAACAATTTATACCTTACTTATATGTACACCTCAATGTGTACAGTGCAATGTAATTTAATTCTGAGTATTTGGTGGAAATGATATTTTCTTTCATAAGAAAAAGAATGTTTGGGGAAAAAAAAAGGCATGAAAACTAAAAGAAATGGTAGCTGACCTGAGGCAGATTTGAAGGGCTAGAAGTGAGAAGGGGAAGGAAGGGCTTGTGTTAACTGGTTGGTGAGGTGCAGCAGGACTAGTTCTTTCAACAGATGGGTGCAGAAAATGAGGTTTAGATTCAAGAAGAGAGGAGGCGGACAGAGAGTTAAGTAAAGAAAGGTAGAGTGTTTTAGGCATTCAAATTCTGTCCATTTCATTTAGATGTCCATTCTTCCTTCCCGCTTTCTAAATAGTAATTACAATGCTATAAAAATGCACATTCAAATAGAGCCATGTAGACTGCTGGGGTAATGCTGCTTGGTGATCTCTGTCTGTCAGCAGGTTGTGACCAATCGAACCAGAAAGCATCAGGATTAAGCCCTTCATAACCCGGTGACCAGAAGAGTCTGCATTCCCTGTGAAATTTCCTTGACCGACGAGAGGGTATATTTTTGGTAAGGATAAATGCATAAACTTAAAATATTACGTACGGGATATCCAGTATACTCATCCCATTCATCAGAAGACTGTTCATGTCCTAGATATTCGACAGTGAAATCAAAGTTCAGGCTGGCAATAAATTCTGAAACACAACTTTCCTACTCATCAACATTTGCCGCATAGCATAAAGCACTTCGTCCAAAAGAATCACTCTGCTACCCATGTAACTCCCACTACACCACATTCCATCCGAATCAAAACCTAAAGAAGCAAAAAATCTCACACATTCTTTCATCATCAATAGAGACAAAAATCAAACAACAGAGTGTATCCAATTGGAGTTAATTTTAAAAAAAATCTGTAAAGCTCAAACTCGATGGAACGAATCAACCAACCACACAGTAACCAAAGCCTTTTGCCACTGTAGCACACAGCTCGTACAGGTATTATCAGAGTAGCTCCAAAGCCTTTTGCCGAGCAAACAGTTCTTCCACGAGCGCTGCACATTCTGAAATGCTCCCCCTCACTCAGTGATCGTCTGTCATTAGCGAGACCTGACCTTCTGCAGATTGTCCGAGTTCCTCCATTCGACAAATTCCCCTGCGGCCTTCCTTGATCAGCCAATAAGCAATCTTGCTCTGAATTGACTTTCTCCGATCAAGCTCTGATCAGACTCTGCAAGCCTCGATCACACTCAGCTTCAATCACCTCAGCTCTGCGCACATGCTCTGCTCTCGATGGTGATCCAATCTCTCTGCTCTAACACTCTGAATATAACTCTCGGTATATTGCTCTATCTTTGTGCTTAGATTCTGTCTTGGATGGATGCTTTGCTGCTCTCCCCAGCCTCATTTAAATAGGAACTTCATGCTCCATCAATATCAAATTTAGAAAGTTCCTAAAAGATCTCAATAAGATCCTTATCTCCTAGGAGATTTAATTTTTCGATCAAATCTTCACAAATTTTTTTATAGGGATATTCTGAGAATATTTAAAAGCCTCCTGTTGCACTGCTTCTTCATATCTGGGCAGATTATTCCTCGTGCCAAAACTGTTGCTCTGCTGCTACAGCTTCTGCTGTAGCAACTGTTTGTACACTAAGCTTGTTCACTCTGGCTGGTTTTGCACCAGCTGCTGTTTTTACACAAGTAGCTGTATCATCTTGCTTTCAATCTTCACGATACTCTGCCGACCTGTTGCGACGCTGACAGCAATCCTCTTTGACTGCTTCAAGTTGATCGGCATGCTATTAAGAGCCAAACAAACAGAGATTTGCTATTAAGAGCAAAACAAACACAGAGTGCATGAATAATCTTATTTTTGGTCATGGTTAAGGATGCTCTAAGCAAACCAAAACCAGAACCCCATAAAGAGAATTTGACATCTCTGTAAACAATAATTATTGATATGGCCTGCACCGGATCAATTTCTATGTTCTGGCGTCTCTGAGATTATTTTCCACATGGCTGATGACAGATTCATAAAATACTTCTCCTCTTCAAATTTCTCTGATGACAGTTCATGCAGAGTGCAGCATGAACTGAGGCTGAGAGTAAATTCTATATCAATAATGGATTAATGCTTTATTCATATTGCTTGCAATTTGCACAATGGAGATCTTTACATTAGTATGCAATGATTGGATCGTGTATATAGTATTGGAAAACATGTTTTTTAAACAACATAAAAATCTAAACATCGTATGACATATTACCGACGAGAGTGTTCGATGCTAAAGGTGCTTGATATGTGGGCCATGGCTGGCTATTTGGGCCCAAAGTTTTGTGAAGCCCACTTTTCTAACAAGCAAGCCCGAACGACACCGTTTGATATCGGGGGAGGACTACGCTAGGTTCGAGGTGAAGTTCCACCGCCGTGGGGTGATGGAGCTGCTGGTTCTCCAGCCGGTATCCACCCGACCACTGCCGACAGCTTCGACTTTCTTCAAGTCCGATTCCCATCCGTTCAACCTGAAAACCCAACTCACAGTCGATTTATCAGACCCATCTGAGCAAGAGATCCGACCTTTAACCCGATTTGATTCCACCCGTCAGCTCATCGCCTCCAGAATTTGAAACCGCGTTGGTTGATGAGGAAGCTGGTCGGGTTCGGAGTCAGGAGTTACTCCAAGATTCAACCCCCAAGGCCGGTAGCTGCGATGGAACCGGTGATTAGGGTTTCGAACAACGTTGCGCGACTGAGTAGGCAGAAAGAGGGACCGAAGCCGAGACAGCTGATGTCGCTTCCGCCCTTTCCAGGACAACCTTTGCCGGGAAGGACAATGTCAGATCATGTGACTGCCGTTAGCTGGATTAAGTTTTACTTCGATGAGATTCCTGGGTCTGTCATACAATCCCATTTCAACAAAGGACTTGTAAGTTTCCACATCACTCTTTTCTTTTGTTTCACTTCTTTTATTAAATTGAAGCTTGTGTGTTATCTCTTATATTTTCATACGTCACATTTCAAAAAGATTTAGACTTGCAACTCCAAATTTTAATCATGTGAATGTGTTGCAGTTTTAGCTTAGGAAGAAGGTAGTGGGGCCTTGATCGAAACGGCAGTCGTTTATCTGAAATTGTAATGTCGTGTGTTTGCAAGAGTTGGATGCTGTCTTGACTTAAAGATAAAAAGTTGGCTTTTTGGGCATACTGTGGTTTTTTAGTTTGTAAAATGGAAATGTGTGTTAGGAAGATATATGGTTATCTGGTGTGTGTGTATATTGATTCATTGAGGATCGGAATACGCAGTTTGGAGTTGTATAGGCCCGTTCACTTTCGGCTGATTTAGTTGTATAATTTGCCACTTGTATAGGCTGTTTCGTTTACTACTGATTTTGTTTGATTTGTTGAATGTGTTCTATCATTCAGAGAATATCACAGTAAGCTCAGATGTGGAGCTTTTCCTAGTTTGCAGTAATAGGATTTGGTTCCCTCTAGTGTCTTTTATTTCTTATTTTTTGGGTTGAAGTTTCGATCTTTGTAATTTGTCGCCTTAACTATTTTCAGGTTCAGATGGAATCAGCATACCCTAACAAGGTTTCATCCGAAAACAAACCACATACTATACCCATGAGAAAGGTGACGATGCTAATGCATATTGCAAATATTTTTTCCATCCATACAAACAGTTCTCATTGATAACATTCGGAAGTCCTCTCTATGATACAGTCGCTTCTTGATCATTCACATAACTCCTAAAGCTTTATAGGGTGATTATGTCTTGATTGATTTACGGTTCTACAGTTCATGTACAGATAAAACCCAGTGATGTAATGGAGGTTGGCGCAAGAGTTTTTGTTCCTGTATCGGTAGCTGAAAGTAGAATTTCAAAAAGATTTGACTGTATACCAAGTGGGTCTTTGTATCCAAATGCTGACGAGATAGCATATATGCAAAGGCTAGTCATGTTCAAGGTATGCTGGCTATATTCCTTTTTCAATACGTTAGCATATCGGTTGAAAAAGATGATGTAGTCGTCAGTTAGATTCAGCGGAACATTCATTAATCTCTTCACAATGTTCACATTTAACTGATTATGCATTTACTGGTTTCAGGATCAAGCAATAATTGTGCTTAATAAACCTCCAAAATTACCTGTGAAGGTACACACTCCGGTCTTTTGTAAGAACAAGTTTTTACTGTATGTCAGCCATGTTTGTAAGTTTGCGTGGTTTTTGTTTTCAGGGGAATCTTCCCGTTCACAATAGTATGGATGCACTGGCGGCAGCAGCACTTTCTTATAATTATGAAGAAGGTCCTCAAATGGTAAGCTTTTAGTTTCAGTAGTTAGCCTCACTTTGTTACTCATATAGTATACGATTGGTCTGAACTTCTCTTTAAGTCCTCAAACTATTGCTATCAATATACAGCTTTAAGTCTAACCGACTTGGATCTTACGCTGCAGAACACCTCTTTATCGAAACTTATTCTTTTATCTTTTATTGTATGTGTTACAAAGGTGCATCGCCTGGACAAAGAGAGCAGCGGCGTCATCTTGATGGGTAGGACAAGAGATTACGCAGCCCATCTTCAAATGCTGTTCAGAGATATGGGTCAATCAGAATCCCGGGTCAAGGTACTCCTATTTCACAGCCCTTTCTTCCTCACATTTTACACATATTTTACTGTGCTACAATCTACAACAAGATAATTTGATTAAAAATATTTGAACGCTTAATATAAAAACAGATTCACTTACTGATTTCGACCAACAAATTTTAGGCTTGGAGTGATGCATGCAAGGGGTTGTGTCAAAGATATTGGGCACTGGTCATAGGCACTCCTAGGGAAAAAGCGGGACTTATTAATGCCCCTCTTTCTAAGGTTTCTGTTCTCTCACATTGGTTTCCTTTTGTTTAAATTTGCATGCTTTTAGAGATCATAGCAGTATTTTATTGCATTCAGGTGTTCCTCGATGACGGAAAAACTGAGAGAATAATTTTGGCTCATCCCTCTGGAGTAGAATTATCTCAAAAGGCTATAACTGAATATCGTGTACTTGGTCCAACAATAAATGGGTGTTCTTGGATCGAACTCCGCCCCCATACTTGCAGAAAACATCAGGTATGACCCCCCCTTTTCCATTTCTTTTCCTTATATGCGTATATCCAAAGTCGCAACTCATTGCTACTATGATCTTAATTTTTCCATGATAAAAATTGCAAGTATTTCAAGGTTTTGGAATCTTCAAACTAAAGGCACCCCTGTGCTATAACATTGTTTCATTCTCTTTCATTCTTTTTCTCTTCAGCTACGTGTACATTGCGCTGAAGCTCTTGGCACCCCAATAGTAGGCGACTACAAATACGGCTGGTTTGTCCACAAAAAATGGAAGCAAACTCCCCAAACAGACATAGAACCAACCACAGGGAAGCCATACAAGCTACGCAGACCTGAAGGCATCGACTTCCAAAAGGGCAGTGTCCTCTCCAAGGTACCCTTGCTACATCTACACAGCAGAGAACTCATACTCCCCAACGTCGCAAAGTTCCTTCCTGCTCTTGAAAAAGCATCCCAACTCTCCGACAAACCAGACCTCCTCCGGTTCGTCGCATCTATGCCCTCCCACATGAAGATCAGCTGGAACCTCATGTCCTCGTATTTAGTATAGAACATATTTCATCACCTTTTTTCGACAGGTCTGTGTCGAAAAATTGTAATGTATGTTTCCTTCCGTTTCTTTCGTTCAACAGGGTTTAGGATCTTGTCTAGAATGTCGAATCAAAATCAGGCAGACTACATTTGTCATCAGTAAAATAAAGCAGAATTTTAGTTGAAAATTTTTGAACAAGATAGGAGGAGGAAGAAAGGCGCTGAAGATGAGCAGATTTGGTCGAGTTGCTGGAGATGCATAATCGAGCTATCTTCCCGAATTTGAAAATTCTCAGTCGGTCCCCGACAGGGACGACTACAGCAGCATCCGTGCCAACTTTCCTATCCAATTTTCACCGCAATTATCGTATAAAAACGAAACCCTAGTTTTCAAAGCTGGGCGACATCACAGGTCGTCCTCGACTCGAACCCAAAATACAAATATCTTCCGACCTTTTCCTCTCCATTCCCGCCGCTTAAAAAGTGTCTGGCGATGTCTGCCAAGTCTCATTCTCAGGTGGGTCAATCTTATTCCGGTAAATTTTGGTCCTTTCGATTTTTCTTCTGATTTTTGTTGAGAATTTGATTTCGATTTGATGGTTGGGTGTTTTGAGGGTAGGTGATGGCATTGGAAGCTGCTGAATCGCACAAGAAGAAGCAGTTGGTGTTTGATGATGTGTATGGAGTTGTGATGCTGGCCAAGGAGCTTGAGACAGAGAAGTATCCTCCTGTCCAGCTCCGGTTGCAGATCCCTGATCTCAGACAACCAGTTAAAGTAAGCCGATTCGACATTAATCGTACTTGATTCAGATACGAATGAAGTGTGCTTCTTTGAATTTCTCTGGTGCCTTGTTGAAAAATAGTTACTGCATTTGGGTTTGTTCGTATATCAATGATTGTTGAGAATTTTGGGACCGGTTTTCTTGTGCTTTGATTGATATGTGTGATGGGTTTGATTCAGGACTTTTTTAAGACTAGAGAAGTTGGTGAATTTTTTAGCGGCGCATTAGCAGGTGCCATGACCAAAGCTGTTCTTGCACCTCTTGAAACTATCAGGTGTGTCGTCTACTCAGTTTTGTACTATTTTGGGACAACAATGTATTTTGGCGTGGATTCAGTGTGTTAAAAGTGGGTCACTTTCCTTTTTCTCGTTTAGTCTTCTACTTCAACTTCCGCTGTTCTTGACATTCCATTATCTAATGTAGGACGAGAATGATTGTCGGTATTGGATCAAAGAACATAGCTGGTAGCTTTGTAGAGGTCGTCGAAAAGCAAGGTTGGAAAGGGCTATGGGCTGGTAATGCCGTAAACATGATTCGCATAGTCCCTACGCAAGCAATTGAGTTTGCAACATTTGAGTGTGTCAAACGGTCCATGACATTGGTGCAAGAAAAGTGGAAGCAAGAAGAATGCCCTCATGTGCAAATCGGCAGTATGAATTTGAGTTTGTCTCTATCTTGGATTTCTCCTGTTGCCGTGGCTGGTGCTGCTGCTGGGGTAGTTAGTACACTCGTATGCCACCCTCTTGAAGTCTTAAAGGTATGCAAGTTACCGAATTTGATCCGGGTTCCCTTTCCGTGGAATGTCATGTCTAGTAAATAGATAAAGAAAGCTCGAGACTTTTGATCTTTTTCTTCTTTCCTTTTGCAGGACCGGTTAACAGTGAGTCCAGTGTCATACCCTAATTTAACTGTCGCAATTGGAAGAATTTACAAGGATAGCGGGGTTGGTGGTTTTTATGCTGGTCTCTTTCCAACATTGGTCGGGATGCTACCTTATAGTACATGCTACTATTTTATGTATGAGACAATGAAGAAATCTTACTGCACGACACAAAAGAAAAAGTCTCTAAGCCGTATGGAGATGCTTTTCATTGGAGCCTTATCAGGTTAGATCACTGGCCGATGCCCTCTTCTGTTATTGCATCACCTTTTGATACACGACGTAGTTAAGAATGCCTGGCACTGCAAAATTTTCCCATCTCTTAATTGACATGCATTTTTTGGCTGGGACATTTTGCGAATAACAAGGCACCTTCATGCTGGAATTAATGGTGAGTTGCAATTGTCACCTGTTAATTATTAAGCCTATAGCCCAGTTCTATACTTATCAGTGTGAGATCATAATGCATTTTTTTCTTAATTCTTTGGTGTCCCAAAAGTTGTCTACCACAATACGGATGATTTCTCTCGGCAAATAAAATGAGAACATGTCTTAGATATACCTAAAATGGCATCATCGGCTAAGAATGATAATTTGTTTCTCGTTTGGAAGGTTGGTGAACATGTTCCCATTTTGTACTGCTAATGGCTAGACTTCTCTTTAATTATTTTAGTGAATACAAAGTCTTTTCCCAGTGCTATTCTATTTCAAAACTCACTGCGAAGAATCTGACATTGCCAGGTTTTACTGCAAGCACGATCAGTTTCCCATTAGAGGTAGCCAGAAAAAGACTGATGGTGGGAGCTCTTGAAGGCAAGTGCCCACCACACATGGTTGCCGCACTTTCAGAAATCATCCGCAACGATGGCCTGGCAGGACTCTACAGAGGTTGGGGAGCAAGCTGTCTTAAAGTCATGCCCTCCTCGGGAATCACTTGGATGTTTTACGAAGCATGGAAAGACATACTCCTAGCCGAAAGACGAGCTGCATAACAACTTTTTGCCAAAGATTCCTACCATACCAATCTCTCACCCATTACTCTTCAGGCTGAGTTTTCCTTTAGACAGTTCCCAAGCTGAGTTTTCCTTTAGACAGTTCCCAAGCTGAGTTTTCCAGATTTTTCAGTAAAAAGTAGCAAAAATCCCATGTTGTATCTTTCTTCACATCTCTAACAGAGATGCAGAGTTGTATCCTTAGAGGCTCCTTTCATCTGTGTATTTTCCAAAAACTAAGAACTTGTTTCAAATGAAGGCTTCTCTGATGTCAACAGCTTGAGCATGTAAATTCATTAGGTAAAAGAACAAAGCACATTTCATTCCAAGCACACTTTATTGGTACCTATTCACAAGTTTCAACATTTGCGCATGTAGTTATTGATTACAGACTACATCAGACATGAACCTAATTCTGTGTCTAGCTCCCAGCTACACCCTGCTGCTCCACTGCTAGGCTTCCCCCTGTTCCGAACTTTGCTTATCTGTCACGTCAGAATATGGTCTCATTAAGCACCATTTCATGGTGTGCCGACAATGAAACTGAAATCTATGAATGATGCATTAGCAAAAAATGATGTTACATGGGATTTTTATTTACCTTCCACGCCACACAGTAGTTCGAATCTAGCAACAATATGTTTCCCATAGGTATACTTCTTCAGTGCAGTTAAATGAGCTCTTATACGACTGAGCAATATACCATGGTGTCTGTCAGTGCTTACTTCCAGAATTTTCTGGACCACGTAGTTGGCAAACTGGTCCTTCATCATTACCTGAAACGCAAAATGAAAAACAAGTTACTCATGTCCTTCACGATTGTGCAAAAAAGGGATGTCAAAACTAACCAATAAACTATCAGTCTCTCCAGGTTGCATTATAATTTCCTCGATCAATCGTTCCCGATCATCTGCGCTACCATACTCCAAACACTTCTCAACAACATTCGACGCATATTTATGCTGACTCATCTGTACAATTTTTCCAGTCAAATGACTAATGATCTGACTTCTTTCTTGAGGTTTGCCTCTCTCTAAAACATGCTGCCAGCATAAAAATTGGGCGTCACAAATAAACCACAAAGCTGAACAGTCAAAGCCAGATATAACAAGCCAAACATAATTCTTGACCTGGGTGTTGCTCAGCTAGTCGAGTACAATGAGCAAGCAATATCTAAGTCGAAGGGAGACAAGAACGATAGTCCCATTAACTTATTCTTTCTTCTTTTTTCCATGTTCAGAAATAAATTTACCTAGGATAAACTGTAATGCAATGGATTTGGTGCCAAGAAATACGACATGAGAATGAACAATGAAAAATAATGGAAGTCAACAACTCCAATTTGTTTATCTACCTAACTTTTTATTCTACTTGTAGCAGACTAGCAGTTATCTGCCTATTAATGGAAGCACCGACTAGTTTGGGTATGAGCAACCATTGTGGATCGCTGTCATTCGAAGGACATGTGCATGACGAACATAGAAGCCGTGATATCATCAATAGTAAAGAGGTGACAAGGAACAAACCTGAGTAACATAATTGCCATATTGGTCTTGTGCAAGATCTAAAGCAGAGTCCAAAATCTCATCCACTATACACTGGCTCTGCAGCTCATCGGAGCAATGCTCCAACACCCTCTACGATAATTAAAAGAAGGTATTTTTAACAAAAAAAATACTTATTTTTTTAAATTCCACTTCAAACTAGTTGGCACTGAAGTCCCGAATGATACCTGAATAACCCGACAGCCATATGGATGGGTGGAAAGTGAGGCAACTTGACCTTGAAAAGCTTGAATGATAAATCCAATTTTCCCTGCAGGTATGCATTCAATACATTTCTGTATAACATGATTCCCATTCTGATCACGCACACATCTCATGACATGGCCGTCTAGCTCGTGCACCAGTTGCGTCTTCTGGTCCATCTCAATGACTTCTAAAGCCTACAAAAAAAATACCCGACAAGATATAAATCATTAGCAAGCCAATCACGTTAAGCACTAAATGTTCATATTCGTCTATGTCCACACTCAGACCTCAGGCAGATGATCATCTCGTCACTCATTGAAAAGAGATAGCCATTAACGCAATTATTAATGACACACCTTCTGAATAACACGGCAGCCGTACATTTGAAGACTCAAGGGTAAGATTTGTCCACAAAGTTGATTTGCTAATTCCTGCTTCTGTTTGGGACTTCCATATTCAAAGAACTGTCTCAAAACATTTAGAATCAACAATGCTCGTAATCAGAAACTCATGCAATTACTGGATTCCTGGTATATCATAGTTGTGCTCATACCTTTTGAATGACATAGTTCCCAAATACATCGGTCATCAACTTTGGTGCCTGTGGAATAACTTCGGAGAAAACTGCAGCCTTTTCATCATCACTGCAGCTTTCCAGTTTCTGCTGAATAAATCGACTCCCATGCTGATCCGCACTGAATTTAAAAGTTCATGGATCATGTTTAAAATGGGAATTTGTAACAAATTACAAACTATAAATTATGCATAATCTTAAAATCATAACAAAGATGTATTGCCTGAATTCGATTATGCGCCCAGCAATGTCGGAAAGCTCAAATTTCCTGGAGTTGTTAGATTTGAGCTCTTCAAGAAATGATTTTCTAGGTGAATCCTCAAAGGTAGTTCCTCCTCTCATTCCTTGCCATGCATTATATCCTCCAGAACCCCGTGAAGAGCCTTGTGTATATCTCGCTTCATTTCTTCTTCCAGGGGAACTCAGCCCACCCATTGGGGATCCAGGTATGACTGGACTGTTGAAAGGCGAGCCTTGATATTGTGTAACGAAACCCATGTTTGGTGGCATCCCATAGAGGCTGTTACCAGATATTCCCCCTTTCCTTGACCCAGGACTGCTTACATTTCCATCTGTTTGTATGTGGAGCCTCGGATCACCTACAAATGGTGCACGCATTGACGTTCTATGAGAACCAAATGCATCCACATCACTCCTAGTAGCGCTACTTGATGATACTCGACCATACTGTCCTCCGCCAACATAAGGGCCATCAAAAGGGGGCTGAAAATACTGCAAGTGGATAGGGTCCACAAGATGAGGTTGCGGCAATGATGATTGATGAGCATAAAACTTATTTAGGTGTTGCACCTCGCCTAGTAGCGGAATGCCTTCCCCATGCGTATTGAAGCTTGGACCGGAACCGAGATTGAATGGTGACATTGTGTTACCGGGAGGATATCCAGCCATATATGGATAAATAGGAGGACTAAGAGCATATCCTCCAACACCGTATTGAGATGAAAATAACCCTGGTTGTTGTAGACTCGGGAAGTATGGGTTTGTCGTACTCATATATGCAGCTGCTGAAGCATACAATGGAGGTGCTAATCCAGGAGGATGCTGCACCGGCCGTACATCAACTGAAGAGAACTTGAGTTGATCTGGCAGGAGAGGAGCTTGAAATCCTTGGAGTCTGCTAATATCATTATACTGATGATTTGACTGGTGTTGCCGACTCGTTCTTCCATGCATATACAGCTGGTCCCTATTTCTACAGTTACCTGCAACAAGAAGTGTTTGAATGCCGTCTGAATTAGATCTTGAAGTCTTGTAAAAACTTATCACTAAGCTATATAATTCAACAAAAAATCAAGCCAAACCTTCATCTCTCGACTCATGCCTTAGTGAAGGTGGAAGATGCCCAACGACATCAGACATGTGGGAAGAGGATGACTGGGATGGATCACCCTTATTTGGGTAATATGCATCTAGAGACTCTTTCAAACCTTTATTTGATTCAGGTGACACAGAAATAGGACTAGAAAGATCGTTCAATGTCAGAGAACTCAATTCGTGCTCGATTTGTTCCTCTGCTGCAGCATGGTTTGACGCACGAGATTGGCTATACACAGGAGATGGGGTGCGAGGGAAGTCCTCCTGCATATCAGATGGAATAAATAACTGAAAAACAATAAGTCCAGCAAGTAAACGAATATTTCATAAAACTGAGAGCTCAATTTTCTACATTTTCATATGATCTTGAGGATTTAGAACCCATTTCACTCAAACATCTGAATAACCATATAACAGATGAATATTTGCAAGTCGAGGTTAGAGAAGGTAAAAAGTTTACTACTGTACTTCTTGCACATCCTAGCTTATGAGAGCATATGCACATACAAGAACCAGAAATGTATTCGGCTCATTATTCAAAACCAGATGGTCAACCAGCCAAGCATGCAATAATACATCAAATCGGCTACAAAAATCATATTTTCTAAATAAACTTTAGAGGAGTTAAAACCATTCATTCGCTTTGAAGCCATCTGTGTATAAGTAAAACTAACTGAATAATTTTGAAGTGCGCCTATCCTCAATCCGTATATTAAGAGTCAATATAATCTGATAAATTATACAAAGAAACGAGTATTGGCATGAAGTACAGACACATTTAACGTAAAGTTAAAAGTTCAAGATATACAAAACCTGGATTAGATCAACCAAACTTTTGTGACGACCAGACAAAGAGAATGCATTTTGCCTGGGCATGAAGGTGCCAGTACCAGTTCCAGGCACATCATTTGAATCCTGCTGAGATGTTCTTTCTTCTTCAGACTCTTCCGTATGAGTAGAAAGAAAACCTCGTGGCTGCAAGGAGTTGTCACTGACATCATCAATGGAATTGGATTTTAGGTTGTTTCCCAAAGCACCAATGTGCCGAACAAGGCGTCTGTTTTCACGGGACATGAGAGGTGGAGGGAGCCTAGGATTCAAGTTCACGTTTGAAAAATAGTACGCCAGGTAAGCCGGGTCACTTCGCAATTGTTCTTCTGTTTCACAATTCTCAATAGCATTGCTTATGTTATCTAGGCTTGTGTTTAGGCCAGACTCATTTCGAGCCAAAAGATTTTCAATGGCTGCAAAAGAACCCTCCATACTAGGAGGAGCGCTGCCACTCCGATGTGGTCCCTTGTTCCTCTGAAGTCCATTGTAATTAGAAGTTTGTAGAAGTATCCCCAACTCCTCGGATGCCATATTATCAAGAGGATAAGGAAAATCAGTAACATTGATGGAGGATTTCGGCTCTCCAGATCCTCTGCTTTCCACCATTCTGACAAGGCTCTCAGTTGCCATTGCTTCTTTGTTAAATTATACTTTCCAAATTACATATCTGGTGTGCAGAATCGGCTGCAGTGTCATGAGCATGACCTTCACTAGGATAGATACCTGTACAAAAATAATGATTCTTACACGTACCATACGGAGTTAACACAATCAAAACTCATGGAATTCAACACCATTTCATAACATTTTACAGTCCCAAATTTCATACACTTTTTGCTACGAAGGGACCCGCTACCTTTTAGATACCCATCTCAGAAGTACAACTATGGCTAGTCTATCGACTTCTTCCACAATAAAACAAAGCAACTACAACCTCCCCAACATTACACTAACTAGTTTATATAAACGAACACTGCTATTTCAAGCCAAATCAAACGAAACAACACGAATTCACTGGCTAGCCATCATAACAAGTCATTCCCAATTATAAAATCTACAGAGAATTCATATCAAAATAGGGCAGACCTTTCCAACCAACATGATCAAACCGTCACTAGCCAGCCTAATTCACATGTAAACAAACACTACAAAATTTCACATCTTTGAACCCGTCTATTTACAGAAATAAGATTCCATACAGCTGATCAACAATTCAACACACATACAGATCATCTCAAGTGACATTTTTACAAGCCCTCTCACAAACAGAACACACAAATTCAACAAAATCATCAAGAAATCAAACACTCCCATCCAGCTACAAACCCTGGAACCAAAACCCATAAACAAAAAAGACAAAAAAAGAAAAAATACAAGCGGACAATACAATCAAGACTTTACCCCAGCTCTGACCTGCTACAGTCCCCAGAGGAAACCCTAGCTGACAGGGTAAAGGAGACTGGAGAGGTATGACGAATTGGAGGAGCCGAGAAGCGACAGAGGAAAAAGGGTTTCTGGGTAGTCTGAAAACGATGCTGATCTTGTTCTTGATGAGGGTGATGAGGGATACAAATGTCGCTTGTGAAGACCACCAGAGCGTTGGCAACGTTGCAAGCTTCCTCAGAATATTTCGAATTTAATATTCCGATTTTTATTTATTTCTTTTAATCAATTAATTTTCTGACTTTTTTACCATTTGACGAAATACCCTCTAACTTAACATAATTGCAATTAGGTGTATCAACTTTTAATATTTCATAATCACCACTCAACTAAACTTAACTAGTGAGTCTGATCGATCGAAATTACAAGCAAATACGGCACGGCGAGTATCAGAATGGAACAAAGATCCGATCTTGAGTGAAGTGGTGGAGATTGCAATGATTTGGGGATTAGGGTTTTCGTTGTAGTTTAGTGGGGATGGCTAGGCAAGCGGGCAAGCACGCGCCCGTGGCGAGGTTTTCGATCTTGTTGGTGTGTTTAGGGTTGTTGGGCGCTGGTTTGGTTTTGGATCTTCTGTGGGCGTCCAGTTCATACTCCTCCTCTGGTTACAGCTGGGCTGTTCAGAAGATTCCACCACCAGATTCGGTGATTGTGCAGGAGAGGGCGTTTAACAAATCCCAAAAGGTGAGGCTTTGTTCAGGCATTGTTCTAGTGGCTGAGATGTTTGACGTCCCTTTTGTCACTAGATTACGCTCTGATGGGCTTGTTCATATTGTTGTATATTGTCATTCTGATGCCTGTTCGTATGTTTCTGTGTGGTATTGATTATAGAAATTGTTGTTTTCGCTGAAATGTTGTGTTTTTTGGATGTTTTGTATTTGATAGAGTGAAGGTCGGAAAGGTAAGGATAGTGGGAGAATTTTATCTGCAACGTTTGCGGATTTGGCTGCGCCGGAGTTGGAATGGGAGAAGATGGCGAGTGCCCCGGTTCCACGGCTGGATGGAGCTGCGATACAGATCAAGAGTCTGCTGTATGTGTTTGCTGGTTACGGTACCATTGATTATGTGAGTTGTATTAGAGTCCTTAATATGCTTTTTGTTTTCCGGAAATTCAATTGTGTGCTTATACGTGCATTTTCTTGGACGAGGAAAAGCGAGTCTGTTTTGGGAGAGTATCAGTGTTGATGTCTTGTGTAATTGTTTGCTTGTCAGGTGCATTCACATGTTGACATATATAACTTTACGGATAACACGTGGGGAGGAACATTTGACATGCCTAAAGAAATGGCTCACTCGCATTTAGGAATGGTGACAGACGGTATATACATATATGTTGTCACTGGACAATATGGCCCGCAGTGCAGAGGCCCGACAGCTCGTACATTTGTATTGGATACTCAAACAAATACATGGGCGGATTTTCCTCCATTGCCGGTGCCCAGGTATGTTACGCAGATGCTCGAGATATATTCTGATTGACTAATAGATGATTCTCATTCTTGTACAAAATTTATAGTCCTGTTAGTTTTTCCTTAGAAAGGCTTCTTTGTAATTGCATTATCAATATAGTGCACATTGCCACTCAATAGTGGCGGAACTTTGGGTTACTTTTTAATTGGTCTCATGTTGTCTGCGATTGCCATCTCGGTATACAGGTATGCTCCAGCTACCCAACTTTGGAGAGGCCGACTGCATGTAATGGGTGGAAGCAAAGAAAATCGGCATACACCTGGACTAGAACATTGGAGTATTGCCGTGAAAAATGGCAAAGCCTTGGAGAAAGAATGGAGGACGGAGATTCCAATTCCTCGTGGAGGACCACATAGGTCTATTATGTTTTCACTGTTGTCATATATTCTGAATGTAGCCTTCTCCATTTAAAATATGTGAATCTCTCGATCTGATGAAAATCTCTTTATCAAACACTTAAGAAAGTGCCGTGGATCGCAGACTTTGCTGACGTTATATGATTTTTAATCTGTATATAGGGCATGTATTGTAATTGATGATCGTCTGCTTGTTATTGGTGGTCAAGAGGGCGATTTCATGGCAAAACCTGGATCACCTATCTTCAAATGCTCCCGCCGGAATGAGGTAACTTACACATTGCTTTGAACTTTGTAGCCAGTGTTAGCAAATATTTATTTCTCCACCCCCAGAAAAATATCTCATTGTTTTGCTACAGGGCATCCTATGGTTTGTGAATGCCCAATTAAGCCACTGTCAGGACATTTATAGCAGTTTTCGTCCCGTGCAATCAGAATTCCTGTTCTTTATAATATTGAAAAAGCTTATCCTTTACGGTTGGGTCTTTTTCGATTAAGATGATGATACTTAGATTCTGGCTATCTGAATTGAAGTATGAATTAGCAGCTTACATTGGCCACTTGTATGGTTGATAAATGTACTTTATATTTCAGGTGGTTTACAGCGACGTATACATGTTGGATGATGAGATGACATGGAAGACCTTACCGCCCATGCCTAAGCCAGATTCACATATCGAATTTGCATGGGCCATTGTTAATGGTTCTATAGTTATTGTTGGAGGGACAACAGACAAGCACCCAAATACTAAAAAGATGATTCTAGTAGGAGAAATCTTCCGATTTCATTTGGGGACAATGGTATCATCATTCTCTACTTCGCCAAACTACTTCTATTGAAGTCATACATTCTATTTGTTTCCAATTTCAAATATGACAGTTTACACAGTGAAAAAAATATATATATATAACCTGGCTTGTTTTTCTTCTGACAGAAATGGTCCGTGATAGGAAAACTCCCTTACCGTGTCAAAACTACCCTTGTCGGATTTTGGAATGGATACTTATATTTTACATCCGGGCAGAGAGATCGAGGCCCTGAAGATCCATCGCCTAAGAAGGTCATGGGCGACATGTGGAGAACCAAATTACACTTGTGATTATACTCCAGTCCGACTCTGCCCATGGTCCATTTTGGCTCGGCTCCTATTTGTACCATCTGTTGTTCTTTCCCATATTCATTGATTTGTAATGCCAGAACTTGGCTTGTATTTTTGGCAGATCAATATAGTAATTCTGATTATGGTTTCAGCAGCAAAAGTAAGACCTCTCTGTCTGTTCCTCTATCCAACCAGATGAGCTTCTTTCAACCAATCTGCACCCTTGAAATAAAAAAGAATGATAGATTACAATGTATGCAAATCAGATATGGATGAAAGTAGTTCGACCCCACTATATTTTGACATTATGCAATATCATATATTCCACATCACAAGAAGATGAGATTACAGTACATGAAAAATCCAACTTTGTCGAAAACATGAGATTGTTCAAGATGCATTTCCTAAGGAATATGCTTTGGCTACAGGTCCTAAGGGCAAAAAACCAATAGAATTTCAGAAAATGAACAAACAACAGCAGAATTCTGACATGAAAAAGTCTATTAGTGAAGAAAAATACACTGCAGGGAGGATCTAAATGCATTTACAGCTACAAACTTATAATCCATATAAAACAAGGAATGGACAAAAGAGGCTTTCACACCAACAATCTCTTCTTAAGAGCACCAAAGCCAGGAAAGATGTACAGGAAGGTGGAAGATGCACACATCCTGAGAAACTACTATTTTAACAATAATATGGCTTGTTGATTACCTGTCATTGGAATTAAACCATGAGTTCCACAATGAAGATTTCCTCATCAAATCTCAGTGCAGAGACGTCGCCAGGTTGAAGTGGGCCGTCAACCATTCCACCGAAAACATATATGTGACGCCCGGAGCGATCAGTGCAAGCTCGATGAAAGGATCGTGAATTAGGGGTGTACCCATTTGCTTTTAGTATCTTCCAAGTACCCATTTTAGAATTAACCCACTTTGAGTTCAAGTCAATAGGTTTGTTTGTTTTTGCTGAAGCCTTGATATCTAATAACCAAAAATCGCCTTTCCTGTGTCTGAATGAATCTTCCCCTCCGTGAATCAGAACTAGACCACCTAAGATGAGTACTGCAGAGTGTCCCACTCTTGAGACAGAAATTCCTGCCGGTGCATTCTTCAGTTCACAGAATACTTGTACCCAATTTAAATAATTCTCGTTCAGGTCAAAGAACCAGACATCACCAAGAACCTCATAGCCCAATCCCCTACCTCCAAAAAGAACGGCTTTGGTTCCTCCAATACTTGTCAATGAGTGACCGGAACGAGCAGGGGGTGCTGAATGAGTCAGGATTTCATGCCATCTTCCACAAAAACTACTCATGGTGAGATCCAACACCCACGTATCACCCAGTCTAACTCCAGATAACCCAATACCTCCGTGGACAATCATACTATTTCCAATGCAACACGCAGCATGTGCCCCACGTGGCGGCGGCATACAAGGACCAACACTGAGTAATTTCCATGTCAAACTGATACCGGTTACCTCATTGCAATCTATTTTTCCAACCCATGTATCGTTTTGACGAACCCCATTGTCATTAATTCCTCCAAAAAGCACCAAATAATCATCGAGCACAACACAAGTATGACCAAAACGACCAGTTGGGATTCTTGAATCAATCTTCTGCCACTTCAAGTTATACTGAATATTGTTTCCAATGTAAGCCACCCATGTATCATCGAGATGACGCCCTAATAAGCAGAATAAAAGCATAGTTATATGACTTATCCAACAAAACCAAAAATAAAATTTAAAATCCATTTTGCTTGTGAATTTTGGTCTAGCTCCACCATCACTAAACTTGATACCAGAACATTGCAGAACCACTAGCACCCGACACAATCCCTCATCTAACTTGCTAGATGCAGCGAATCAAAAAGTTATATGACTATCGTCTTACTTCAGTACTAAAGCATGAGAAAAATAAAAACCTATGTCCATTCACTTGACTATCAAGTAGAACACAAGAACCTCGAATTTCATCAACAATCTAAGCTTCACAAATGACTGAGTTCAAAATTCAAACACTAATCTATGCCGAAACACATCGCATAGGTGTTAGATAGGTGTTTATCGACAGCAGAGACCAACATACATCAACATTAACATCTGATTCACCACTTGCTCCAGCAAGTCACCAGAATCACCAAATCAAGCAGCAGAACATTGAAACATACGCATCAACCAATTCAGACCCAGATCACAAAATCAACTAGAAGTTAACACAAATCCAACTTTGTTGAAGATGAAAGAGTCTAGGGAAATTTTGAGAGAGCATGTAACTAAGACTGACCTCCCTCGCAGCCACCTCCAAACAAAACCAAGCAATCGGATACAAAATTCAACGAATGAGAAGCCCTAGGGCTCGGCTCGCATCCAAGATTACCCAATCTCCGGCAGTAAACCGAATCAAGCTGCTTGACCTGCTTATACACCTCTAACCAAGAAATCTGACTCCGCGCCTGTAAACTCGACTTCATAGCATCCACGCAGGCCTGACCCCAGTCTCGCCGGCACACAGGCTCCCATAGCGAATCGGAACACGCCAACGACCTGAATCGCTTGCAAGTCAAAGCGAATGCGAGAATCGAGTCGACCGGCAGGAGGAGAAGGATCGACAAGAGCTGGTCTTGTGAAAGGCAAACAATCGACCCTCTGTCGGCGTCGGCGGCCACTGCTACGACGGAGCTTGTGCTGCTGGAATCTGCCATGGGAGTGTGGTGTCCTTCTGCTTCCTTGCTCCTCTTTTTTGCTCTCATTTATTTTTTTGTTACCAATTTTTACAATTATTGAATTCTTGGAACTTTCTGCTGAAGATCACATTGCCATGAAAATGACACATTTATCTGAATCCCAATCCGGACTCGATCCAGCGCGGATATCGAGCCCTTTTCACTGCCCAGAATCTGATTCCTCAACTAAATCAAGATCCAGTAAAAATATCTTTGCAAAGAACTTGAAATGAGCAAAGCTTCATACTTGAGAAATCAGCTATAATTCAAAGCAGAGAATCTGAAGTTACATAGGTTGTAAAATCTTGCTTATGAATACAAGAATTTACAGCAAAGATGCAAACCTGGAGCGACTCCTGATTTTCAAAAAACTTGTACCAAGTTTCTGAGTTAAAAGTTTTATGCTTCAAAGATGGATCTTTTACTACCATAAGGCCTCATTTCTGCAGGTTAACTTGGCCTCTGTTGATTAGTTTCCGGAGAGCATCTTTGGCTTCCTCCAAAGTTTCAACGGCAAAGCCATCCACGAACGATAACCTCTGGATGTTGAACTGACCAGACACAAAGCAAGAGATTTAAAAAGGGTGAAGATAAAAGCAGGATGCGGATAAAATGCCTGATGAAAAGAATGGGTGTGCGTTGGACTGCGTTTACCTGGGCACCTTCACGAACACGGATGTCAATTCCCTTGCTGTCTATTGATATAATAGCAGCATCGTCAATCTCTGATTCAGAAGACAAAAGCTTCTTAAGCGGCTTTGAGAAAATAATATTCAGTTCCTGGAAATATTCAAGGAAACTTCAGGTACATTCTGACGCGCGAAAGTGTACAAATGTTGGGCAAAAATTATAACCTTCAGGTTTTGTTCGCCTCCATCTACTGCAATTTTATCTGGCTTTACATTTTCATATTCCTTTACATCAACCCAGGCCACGGTTCCAAATCCTCCAATAAAATATATGTCGCTGCTGGATGAACGAATTGATACATAAATTTCTAATCTGCTTTTAAATGTGACATGATATACTCTAAAATCTGAGTATACGAATCATATCTCCAACAATTTAACAGTGATCAGTTCAACCCCATCGATCTATGAGGACGAAATCGATGAGATACCTGATGTTTTCCATTCTGAAATAATAGAAGTTTCCCCACTGTTGAGAGGGTCCTTGGTGATGCTTGGATATGTATAGCTTATGAGCCCATTCCTATTAAGACATGAAACACACGTGAACAAGACTATAGCAACAAAAAAGTTTTTAAAGAAAAATTTCAAAACAGTACCATATAACAGCGAAAGCAACGTTAAGGATTCAAATATCGCGATACACGTCACCAAAGATTGTTACCTGATCCTCTGCAGGAAGAGGATACACGTCACCAAAGATTGTTACCCGAGCATTTGATAACCCACTCCAGCCAGGTATCTGCAAACCATACAACTTAAGAGAATTAGCGGATAAATAAACTATAACCAAATAGGCTTAGTAAATTAGAGATGAGGGAACAATATACCTGCACAACAAGAGTGCATCTTGGGTCAGAAAGCAAGTTCCGGGTGTGGATTGCCAAAGGTGAAAATGAGAATATTGGATCTGGAAGAAAGAGGACTTTACTTCCATTTCCATAATTATAAATCACAGAAGATGCACCGGACTACGACTCTTAGCTGCAATAAGACCTAACCGAGAGCCATATAACATATTAGCAGTAAATTATTTGGTTTCATTAGAGTTTCTTTTCCATTGCTATGCATGTAAACGGTTAGTCAATAAGTCGATGTTAAGTATCTGAAACCGTTCAGCCCAAGGGAGTGATACTCGATCTAACTTTAGGCTTTAAGGTTAAATATTCACTCAGTACTTATGAAATGAATATGTTTGTAGCCTGTAACTTTAGCTTGTTTCTTAACCTAGCGTTCACTTGCAGGCTCCAGTTTCTTTAATCATTTTTGACCGGTAAAAGATCATACAGAGTTTGTACACACGGTATATACAGTGGGAAGCATTCTCAGTCACGGTGAACCTTAATTTCTACTCCAAAGAAGTACATTCAGTAGTGAAGCTAAGAAAACTTATAAAGTAGGAAAATCAAATGAAAATAAAAAACAAATCAGTCAAGAATATTTGTTTTCTGTTTTTTCTGTAATCAATACAGTCCAGGACTGAAGATAATGGCATGAGATAGATTATATAAACTTACGCCCCAATGGATCTGGAACAAAATCAACTAGTGATCCAAATGGATATCCTTCTCTCCGGTGGTGCATGCGAGACATAACAGTGCAAAGATGAGCAAACCTAGCCTGTCAACATATCATAAATTTCACCAAAGTAACTAAAGCCGCAAGGTAGCTGAAACGAATTGGTCATGCATGAAGTACATAGACCATGCGCATTGAGAAATACAGTAAATGATCACATGCCTGCTCCATGAGATTGCGCACTGCTAATGCTGGTCTCGGTAAACCATGTGCAGATGTTGCGCTCTGGACTCCACCAGAAATCGGTGTTCTAAAGAGCCCAGCACGTGTTCCACCACTTGTTCCCACACTAGGTGGGATATGTGTCACTGACGTCTCGATATCTGAAGACTCTCCCATATATAACTGATTGTCCGGAGCATGGAGCAAATTATCCTTCACAATATGAGTGAGAGCATCATTTGTTAGAGAACCTAGCCTTTTGTTACATCGAATTATCAACTGTATCAGCGAAACCATACAGCTTTTCGTTCATATATAAATGGACATGAGAAGCAAGATTCACTTCAATTCATAGTCATCTCTTCATCAAAATCCCAACATAAACATGATTCCTCTTGCTAAAATAATCACAACTAACTAAACTCACACACTTCAATTCATAGTCATCTCTTCATCACAAACCCAAAATAAACATGATTCCACTTCCTAAAATAATTATAACTAACTCACACCTATCACACAACATCAGCAATCATCATCACCCATCCCCCTAAAATACTACACAAGACTGATTGGTTTTTATTGATCGCACTAACTGAGCGAGGCAGGCAAGAGATTCGCACATTCCATTTGAAATCGGTACAGAACATGGAGCTTCTAACTGGGCTCCCATTAGATGGAGAGGTAATAACCGGAAAGGAGGATGACGACTGGAAAAACCTTTGCATACGCTTATTTGGTGCCTACCCAGAGTGCCCGAGATCGTCAACCATGACGAAGAAAAGATGATCAGAACATGAAAGTGATACCCGTTGACGCATCGGATGAAGACCTTGATAGATTAGCTACAGTAATATCACATTGATGTCTGATTTGCAGGTGACAGGATCTCACTCCATTATTTGACAAGGGTAATAACTTTGGTGATTCATGGACGTAATGCAGCTGATATTTTCCTGAGTACCACATCTCTTTCTGCAAGGAAGGGAGTTGATCCCATTTTTCATTCGACTGCTAAGGAATTATGGGAGTTGGACGAGATAGATGTTCTGGGTGTAGGCACTGCTCTTATTCGGTTTCATAGTGGTATTAGAAAACCGAGTCTCTAATTTTTTTCTACATTCATAACGAGGCGCCATTTTCACAAATGATATATATATATATACACATGTGACTGTATTGCAGGAGAGGCCGATGATGATCAAGAAGAAGAACACATGTCTGTAGATGATCAGGATTTTTATACGTTCAGGATTTACAAATCTTCAATCCCAAGTCACTCAAGATCATAGTCATCCAGGGTCCTCTCAACCACAAAAAAGAAGACCCGTCCACGACAAAAAGCCTCCCAAGCACTTATCATTTAGTTTCCGTCAATAATTTTATTCATATCAAAATTAACATTTCTATTCATTGCTAATCAAGTTATGAACTTGAAAAAGTCCAAACTCAGCTAGGGCATATTTGAAACTCAAACACCAAACTACCGATATTTCTAAAAAAGTTGAAACTTTAACCAACCTGGAACATAGACAAGCTCTTCTCCGACAAAAAAGCGAATCCATTTTTCTTATCCTTATCATCCCCATCATCAGAAGCATCCCGAGCTAAACCCACAACACAACTCCTCCTAAACCGACTCACGCCCTCACTTCCCCAAAATCTTCTTACAGCGAATGATCGACGAATTGGGGTTTTGCTAGACAACTTATGCGACCCGGGTGTCTGCAGAAGCAGGTTGAACACGGAGCCGCTAACAGCTTCCATAGCCGACATACGTGAGAAAAACGGTAGCTTTTTGCGATGAATCGAAACCCTAAAAAGCTGGATTAGAGCAGAATAATCAAAAGGGGAAAGAATCGTTGGTGGTGATGAGGACTTGAGTGAGTGCGAGAAGGCATTGACGATGTAAAGTTCGGAGCTTGAGAATTTGAGTTGCCGAACGAGTGGGAGGGTTTCTCTTTGGCTGTAAAATCAACACAGTGTTTTGTAATTTTAGGAAGTCGTTGCACTGGTTTGATATTAATTTCTTCTTTTAATTTATATTATCAAAATAATTATTGAAAAATAATTAAGTAATCAAGGAAACCCTAAATTGATAATTTTAAGTATTAAAATTAAAATAAATTTGGGGAAACTCTCTTCCATCGTTATAGAGTTTTAGCTTAGGAGTGGATAAATCCGATCTGGCTCAATCGCCTCCGTTGATTTTCACTGTCGATCGGTGCTTTCCATCTCTCAGGTGATCCGTAAATCCTAATCCGTCCATCGCCATATCCCTCCATATCTCGATAACGACCACAGATCAACCCCTATACGCATCCAACAGGTATCAATTTGTTAAAGTTTTTATTTTTATATATCAAGTGTTTGTATTCGTGTGGCTGATCATCGGTTGGTGATGAGGAGCACATAAATTTGGAATCTGTATGGAGATTCCTAAGTGGGGTTGGAGTTTTGTGTGGGGAAATTTCAGTTTCAGGTTGTTTTAAGCCACTTGAATCTGTTTGTTGAGCTTGGCATGTTGGATTGATTCACTGGCCCAGTCACTGTGGTTGTGTTTGAGCTAAAATTTGTGGAGTTTGATGATCTGAGGTTATGCTTGGTTTGGGGAAAAAACTGTTGCAGGAAGTTAGATGGATGATATGCATGGGGGAGATGGGCAGATGAATGAGAATGATGCGCATGGGTCGATACATATGCATTATATGCAGGATCATGATCATAGGGTGCACCAGATGAGTAATGTTAATGGGATGGAGGAGGATGTTAATGATGATGTTGTTGGAAATGAGGGTATGGATGGGCATATGGGGTGTGAAGTTGAGAATATTTCGGATGAACGGTATGCAATTGTTGCTCAAGGGACTGAGCATACGAACCAGCTCACTCTTTCTTTCCAGGGTCAGGTCTATGTGTTTGATTCTGTCTCTCCCGACAAGGTAAACTGAATATTAAATTATTAACTGATGAAACAAATTTGTGAACTATCATTCAACTGAAGCAATAATCTATATAATGCTTCTGGATCCTGATTTTCTATGTAATTACCGTTCCTTCAGCATTTTGCATCTGTTAAACATTTGAAATTTTTGGGCTTGTTTGTGTGATATGTCAATTAGAACTACCAATTCATAACTTTATTGGTGTGCACAAGTATTGAACTAATAGTATCCTTCTCTATACACATATTTTGTTTCACTGCTTATGGACGATATAGTTACATGATATGTTTCCTTTGATCCGTTTGGCATTTTACAACTAAATAAATCTTCTTACTCCCAATCACTTATATTAATTTAACTTGATATATTTTCTTTATATATTCATGGCATGATACTTTTAGATTTGCTTCAGGGTGAGTTTTTTTTTCCTGTGCACCAGTCTTATCCCTGATCTTGTATTTCTATTGATGTATGGTGCATCAGCTCATTTTCGTTCCTTCGTATTTTTTCATCTTTTGTGCAGGTTCAAGCCGTGCTTCTGCTACTGGGAGGACAAGAGTTACCTGCTACCATGTCTGCTTCCCATGAACTTAATCCTCAGGGACCCAGGGTATTATTTTTTGCTGGGTGTTATGAATATGTAATTATGTATATTTTATGTAGTCAGTTTTTCTCAAACATAGATTGATATCTTATCCTGAGTCAGGGAATATCTGTCATGCCAGCGCGGTTAAGTGTTCCTCAAAGATTAGCGTCTTTAATTAGGTTTAAAGAAAAAAGAAAAGAAAGGAACTTTGAGAAGAAAATCCGCTACACTGTCAGGAAAGAGGTAGCTCTCAGGTATGACACTTTGTTCACACAAATCATACTAAATACGTAAGCTTTGGTGTTTTATTTCAATCCAAAGGACCACGTGGAAATCATGTGTTTGATGTTACATGTTATGCCAACTCCGTAATTTTTGAAGAGTATTTGAAGGTTTATCTTTCAGTTTCGCAATCCTTATCAAAATTATACTTGATGGATGATGAATGACAAGTAATAGTGATCATCGTGACTTTTAGGAGACTGGGGTGTCTATTGTTACTTCAGATGGCTCACTTTCTAAAATATCCAAGTTTCAGCAGCTTTTAGTTAGTTCAATAGTTCTTATTGCTGGTAATCTGCAGGATGAATCGGAACAAGGGTCAATTCACGTCTTCAAAACCAAATCTAGATGATTCTGCTTCTGCAGTGACTAGTTGGGTTTCAAGTCAGAATTGGGCTTCGGATGGAAGTGGAACTCAGCAATCAGCTGTGTATGCATATTTCCTTTCATCATTGGTGCACAATAGGGAAAACACTCATTATTATTTCACATTTATTTATTGTTAGTCCTCGGTCCGTAATTGAGAGATTGTCAAATCTTGAGTTTGGACTGCATAAGAAGTAGAATAATCTTATTAGTCCAACTCATATTATGTTCATATCTCTCAGTATACCACTTCCTTTATATCTAGGCAGACTAGTGTTCCTTGCGATCCAAATAATAGCAATTCTGATACACTATGACTTTCTTGCTTTTTCTAGCATGTAGCACATGATAAATATATAGGCTTATCCTTGGAGCATAAAATTATGATTACCTGATATAGATGGATTATTATGAATGCATCCATCATAATGCTCTTCTCATGCTCAGGTGGCATGTCTCTTGTGATAATTAAAGTGACGTTGTCACTGCGAGAAAAGAAGAATCATTGTATCTAGTTGTCAAAAACCATCCACCTAATGGACACAGTAATAGGACTTTGGTCTTGTTATTTGTCTGAACGTTTCATTTGGGATGTGAATATAATGCAGCTGCAGACATTGTGGCATCAGCGAGAAAGACACTCCAATGATGCGGCGAGGTCCTGAAGGTCCAAAAACTCTTTGCAATGCTTGTGGACTTATGTGGGCTAATAAGGTTTGTTGTAGATTTTTTAATATGCAGGCTTCGTAGATTTTGCACACTACTTTCCATGGGGGCATAAATGCAATTCATGTATGGACTTTTCAATTAATGTAGAGCATGTGTAAGTTGTCAGTTCAGTTTGCACGCCCATAAAAGCGTTTTTTTAAAAAAAAAAATCAAGCTCGCACATAGTTGGGTCTCTATCACCTTTGACACGCATAACTTCCGATTATTTGGCAGGGAACTTTGAAGGACCTTTCAAAGGGGACCCCAACCCAGGCCAAACTGAGAGATGGAACATTGAACCAAAATGGAGAGGTACGTAAATCAGTTGGGAACCAAAAATGTACATCTGGTGCAACTGATGCTTGTTCAACCTACTTACATTTATTCATTCCTGCAGAATGGACTTTTTGAGACAGATCATATGGTTCTTCGACCAGAAAACGGTAGTGATTCTTCATGACTTTCGCGACCAAGTTCCAGAAAGTGTCATGAAATAGCAACGAAGGAGTCAAAGTAATGTTCCTCAAATCGGATTTTACCTCAAAGGGTGGTTGAATTTCATATTACAGCTCCATAGAGATACTTGATCAAGGCATGTTTTTACATACCTGTAACCAGAATGTTGTGTACCATGAGTAGCTGCAAATATTTTGAATATTTATTACCACAAATTATGACAGGTTTTGCTGTTTCTGTGCTGAGTCTTTCTTTTGGAGAGAGAAAAAAAAAAGCACATTTAACATGTTCATTGAAAAACATATATAAATACATTCAGTTTCACCATGAATCACAAACTGATTGAAACTCGAGAGTTGATTCTTGATAATCAGTAGCTGATTAATTCCGAGGTTAAAAAGTAACAGAAGCTGTCCGGTTTGACACTTTTTTGGTACTAATCAGATAGCGGCTTCACCCAAGTCTTCTGTGATCGCCTCCAGATATACAGGCTGCAGACAGAATGTTGGGCTTAGCAGTGTTTAATTAATGATGTCGGCGTCTCTTGGCATGATCCTCATTATAAGACTCCCAATTCTTATGATTTAGTACGCTCAAATCTTCAAGGTCAGCTATGGCGAGCAAGTACTGAGCGAGTTTGAGCAGTTCCTGATCAGTTTCTCTATTAGCATGAGCCTTTCGGAATGGCTTGATTGTCAAGCCGTTCTGTGGATTCATCACAAAGTTCCTTCGCAGATCGTCAAACATGATAGTGTTCTTCGCACTGTAATACTGCCAAAAAGAACAAATTATGAGCTTAAACCGCTAGACCTAGGAAATATACATCGCTCATTTGTTTTCACGGTTTACTCAAGTCATGAGTCCAATAATAAAAGAACAAGTTCATGACTTGAGCACTAGGTTTAATAGATGAGCATTTATCTAAAAAAAGAGCCGACATGAAAAGAAAAGGCGGAACTTATGATTTCATATGCACACAGACCTCCGGAAATTGAGCCCATATCAAACCCAGTGGCTTGCAATCAAATACACCACGAGACTCTGAGTGTATGGTGATCATCGCCATATGATCCATAAGAGCAGTGATTTTATAGTTAGGATTATTGAGCACCCCAAGTTGCTCCATTTTCAATTGAACCCATTTCAAGCTACATAAAGAAAATAAAAATGTCAATTTTAAAGTACGTGCAGTAGAGACAATTTATTTCATTCTACCTTAAATTAAAAAAGCATGTATTCATGTATGAAGGATCTGTTCCGAAGTGCATTAGAAAAGAATGTGTTTGAACATACTTAGTCGCAGACCATATCATAATATCATATTCTGCATATGCTGCCGTAAGAAATTCATGGAGATCTGCAAACAACAACCTTTGGCTCAGCAATGCAGATAGCTGAAAATAGGCTGAAAACCATAGTTTAAACTTCAAACTCATAAGACTACTCACATGGGCGCATAAGTTGAAGAGGGTTCTCAGCAGTAGACCGATGGTCAAATAAAGTGTAATCTATGTCCAAAACAATCAGCTTTTTTCCCGCACGACATGGGTTTAAAAGGTTCATCTACAAATCAAATGCAACCAACACAAACTCAGGCGGTGCACCATCAATACTATACACAAACAGCCACATTTAGATTCTAAATGGCTGATACATTGTATCCATCTGTTTCTTCCAAAGCTAAACACTTGCCCATCGTATCCTTACACATTCAGTTCAAACGGAATTCTCACTAGAAAGTAGAAATCACCTCACGCATTGAACAGCTAAGATGCAATAAAATAAACCCCCAACTTCTGTGGCAGAAATGAACCGATCAACCTAACAAAAATGAACTAACCTTGTACTGCTCGGCTCTTCTCCTCAATTTCTGCTTATTAACATCCTTGTCCTTTACATCAACCACTTCATCTTGCCCAATCTCAAAATCATCAATGATCTCCGGCGCATCAGCTTGATCCATAATAATCTCATCTTCAACAGTCCTACAACAAAACACACCACATTCACATCAATTACACCTACTCCCAAACACCAAAAAGTTCCCATTTTGAGCCCGAAAACCTACTCCCTGCGCCAACCCTGATCATCAGACCAATCCACTAACAGTCTATACACATCAAACGAGAAAAATACTCACATCCCTTCATCAACCTCCAATCACTCACCAACCTCCCAAATTTGAGTCCTGAACACAAACCCTAGCCATCAAACCAACTCACAAACACAAAACACGCATCGAAAATCACATACCCAATCATGGTCATCTTGAGGGACGACTTGAGCGGAATCTGGGAGAGAAGCAGCGAATCATCAGCCAGTTTGCTGCCCATTTTAGGGTACAGCAGCTTCTGCCGCTTGGGCAAAACACTAGTGACCTCGCAAATCCGACGCTTTAATTCCGAAATCGAATCGTCGCCACACACCCGGATTGTGTACTCCTTTCCACTCCACTTTACGATTAGGGTTATCTCCTCCTCCGTCGCCGACGACGAAGCGGAAGCAGAAGCATCAACGGAGGAATCCATGATTGATGCGATCCCGTAAATTGCAATTCAACAAAGCCCTCTCTCGGTCTCAGATACTAAAACCAATAATCGTTCTCTACGAGGTTGATGTTTTTTAAATTCCATTTTGGTCCCCTGAGTTTACACTGTTTACATTAAAACCCCTTAATTGACAAAACACTCCCTTTCTCTACTATTAAAGTTTCGTTAAACTTGCCCATTTCGGTCCCCTAAGTTTCAATTTTTACATTGAAACCCCTTAATTGACATAACGCTTCCTTTCTCTACTTATAAGCATTTCAATAAACTTATTACACTTGCACGAAATACATTCTCACGAAACAAATTCCCATTCGAACTGTTTCTAGAAGGTTTCAGAACCTTCTAGAAACGAAATGGATTACATTTTCTCAGCAAACCGATGTTTCTAAAATAGAATATAACGACATGTTTTACAAGCACTTCAAAACAAGTATACAAACGCCTGAGCTTTTTTGCAGCTCATAGAATGCACCACAAAAATCACCTTGAAGAAGACATGCTGGAAATAATTTAGTATGAAGAGAATAATGTTCAGAAAACATAGGGCAATCTGGCCGATTTCCTTGCTGCTTGACTTTCGTGCAAAGATAATCTTAAGTTCATCATCCCCAGAGATCAGCAGAAACAGGAATATGCAAAATGGTTTTTCTTGGTAATGTAATGGGATAAGAATTCGTCAGCCGGCGCAGATTTGCCAGGAATGGTGGCTGGCACGAGTATTTGAGTTTTTCCAGAAGCTATTCTTTTTCCAGCTACATTTGCATAAAAGAGTCCCGATATGGCTGGAACGAAAACATCACTCTCAGAACAAATGTAGAAGTCGATGGCCTCTTGAAACTCTGCAGAGTTTTCGTTGAGGAACTTCAGTTTTTTGTCGGCTGGCATTATACCTTCCTGCAGGGTCAGACGACGAATCTCTCAGTAACTGATATTTAAAAATATGATCTTGACCTTGTAGTGAGTATAAATATGTATAGAGAAGAAAATGTTACCTTGGTATATGTTTTTGGGAAGAATTCCTTCAGAGGGTCGAGGCTGCTGTGCCAAACAGTTTGCGTTAAATAGATCGTGGTGCTCTTGTCGAACCCGGTCTTCTGCAAGAAATCGGCAATATCCATTCCATCATAACAACTCTTTGCTTTACTAGCTTCGTTTTCCTGGCAGCCTTTGCCCTCCAAAATGTCAACTCTTAGGTCAATTGCGACAAAATGGCCATCTGATTTCCTACTCAAGGTTCTTAGCCGCTCAACCATGGAGTCAACAACTTCTTGAACCGCAGGTTGTAGCTCCAAAGTCCCAAACATTCCCAAACATGCAACAGAATCCAAGTTACCTTTGGTGTCGCTCTTCTTCATATTTACAGAATGCAAATGTATCGAAAGCCTGATGTTTCCTTTCTTCCTATAAACCGGCTCTATGTGTTCCGCAATGTAGTCTTCAGTGACGCGGTTGGGGACCGCAACAGCAGCAATCTTTTGCGCCGGTATGTCTTCTGGCAGCGATTTTGCAATTCTCACTACACCGTTGAGACTACGCGTGAACTTTTTAACATCATATATCTCCCCAAAGGTCCTGTGGGCACCAAACAATGTAACGTTAATGTTTCTAAGTAGTTTATAACTAGCTGTACTGACAAAAATAAGTTAAGGGTTGGCTGATTTCTTAATAGACAGCAAAATGAGACCATTTAAGAAATTGATAAAGAGGAAACGCATTTGACCTCCTTTCACCCGGCTTCGAACCCCTGATGTCAGGAAGTACGAGACTTGCTCCGAGGGATCTTGCGATGACAACAGCATCCGCAATCTGGAGTTGCGCAAATAACAGTAATTAGAGAACTCTGATTATAAATAAAGACTCGGACTTCGAATTAAAAAATAAATACAAGGAACACGGCACGTCATATTTTGAATTAAGGTCCAGGGAAAAACTATAAAAGAAACCAAAACTACAAACCGGAAATTTCAAAAACCGGTAGTCATGTGGGAATTACTTTAATGTACATTATGAATGCCAAAACAGGATACAGGAAATGAAGCCCGATTAAACGTCAAAAGAGTAGCACAAAAGGGTACAGACAGCAAGAAGTGCAACGGCACGCAGATGTAAGTTTCTTCGGATGGAATTCTAAAGAAAATAAATCCAAGACACTAAATAAGCAAACGACGGAAAAAGGAAGCATGTCCTAGCTACCTGCGAGACATGGTACTCTGGACCATTTGTCAAGGAGAAAACAACATATCCTTTTGATTCTTCCACATCATCTGCCAATCACATAGATGCCAACATTAATTAAATCATGCAAATTTCGATGAATAAAATAATTTTCGATCCAATCTCCCAAGTCCACGGAGTGTTTAATTCTCAAGGTTAAAACCCAAGGTCGGAACAATGACTATCAGACCCTGTAATGTAATACATGCCTCTAACCATGAGGACAAGACGAGCTAAAAACTACCATAAAAATAGTAAGACATACCCAAATCCGGTTTGGTCCAACATGGTTTAAGTTCTTCAGATTCCTCCTTCCAAGCTCCTTCATACTTAGAGATGCCCTTATCCAATTTCTTACTACTGTCAGTGAAGCCATCAGATGTCTCCGAAATTCTCACCTACACAAATCACGCCACAAAAAATTCTATGAGCTGACACCCAACACAGGGTTGAATCATACAAAACTGGATAGCTAGCACAAGCATGATCAATGAAGAGAAAGCCATAAAGACATCTAGACTGAATCTAAGCTAAGGAAGAGTACAAAACCCTAGAATGAAATTTCTCACAAGTAAAAACCATCATAAAGCTCACAACTTGATCAATGCAATTTGAACAACAAGCACAATGAATCTAACCAGATCAGACAAAACAAATCTAAAGATAAGAGCTTCATGAGACACATACATAAACTGAGTCAAAGTGATCTCTTTTAATCATGTGCCCCAACATCACAAACATTGTAATGGTCAGAAACCCAGCCACCACTTGCCTACAATCAAACCCCATTTCACCAACCACCAGAAGAACCACTCCACTTCTCTCACTCAATCCTTCAATCTCAAGCTCTCATGAAGCACCAGGAAAACCAGCAGCCAGTTGTGGGAGCTGATTCCCAGATCTCTCTCTCTCTCTCTCTTCTCCTGAAGGTGCTGAAGCTGACAGTGCTAGCTTGTTTTCTGGGATCAAACACAGAAAGGGTTTGTTTTTCTGGACCTTGAGGATTGAGAAATGGGGATTTGGAGCAGTAGACTGCAAAGGGTAAATAAACTACTTAAAAAGAGACAGCAATGAACCATGAAAGAAGATTCTTTTTCTACCACCGACGCTCTCTCC
The DNA here is from genome assembly GCA_963678935.1 of Umbilicus rupestris. Taxonomy (NCBI): domain Eukaryota; kingdom Viridiplantae; phylum Streptophyta; class Magnoliopsida; order Saxifragales; family Crassulaceae; genus Umbilicus; species Umbilicus rupestris. The sequence continues at coordinate 237,490 of OY787625.1, forward strand.
AACACACACAACTATGGCCCTCCTCCTTCCTTCCTGTTTATTTTTCCTCATTTTTTTTATTAAAAAAACAAAATTTGTAAACAAAATTTCTGCCAGATTCATCAAAATATTTAAATGATACTTTAAATAACATTGTTTATTCTTTTTGGTCATTCAATGATGAATTCTATGAACTGGAAAATGATGAACATTGTCATATTTATCACCATGACTTTTGCATTCATTATGCATTGAACTTCTTTGAGTTAAGATGTTGTTTTCACTTCAATTTCAAATCTGTTTTCCACGTTTTATTCAATATAATTGTTCTGCTTCTCTCATCCATTTAATACGGTTTCATCCATCAAGATCTGGTTCAGTTAAATCAAATTCAAAATTATTAAAATAGTAAACTTTTTTATTTTAAAAGACATAATTTTTTTAGGTGAAATCAAAAAAATTTGGTTGTATCGTCAATCGAAAACATAAAATTATATAATATTATTATATATGTATTTAACTTGACTGCACAAAATTAGTTCAAAATAATATTTTATGAACGTTGTTTTTAGGTATTAATTAATATTAAAAATCAGAAGGATTTTATGTAGAAATGTAGGAGAGGTAAACCGAACTAATCGAAAGATAAGGTCTACTGTGGTTCGGTTCAGTTCGGTTCGAGTCGGTTCGATTTACAAACACAGTCGTTACCCAGTACTCATCTTCGTCTTCTTCTCGCCTGGATCGGATCCAGAACCCGATTGAATTCGACGACGCAGGCGAGGAAGGCATCGGCGATCTGTGCCGGATCTGAGGCCGGAGAAAATGGAGAAATCCTGCACGCTCCTGATCCATTTCGACAAAGCGACGCCAGCGCTTGCTAATGAAATCAAGGAAGCATTGGAATCCAACGACGTCGAGGCGAAGATCGACGCGATGAAGAAAGCCATACTCTTGCTACTGAACGGTGAAACGATTCCTCATCTCTTCATTACCATCGTCCGATACGTGCTCCGCACCGAGGACCACATCGTTCAGAAGCTGCTCCTTATGTACCTAGAGATCATCGAGAAGACGAATTCGGAAGGCAAGCTGTTGCCGGAAATGATTTTGATTTGTCAGAATTTGAGGAATAATTTACAGAGTCCGAATGAGTATTTGCGAGGAGTTACGCTTAGGTTTTTGTGTCGGTTGAATAATGCGGAGATTATCGAGCCGCTGATCCCGTCGGTGCTTGAGAATGTAGAGAATAGGCATCCTTTTGTGAGGAAGAATGCCATTTTAGCGATTATGGCTATATATAAGTTGCCTCAAGGGGAGCAATTGCTGGATCATGCACCGGAGTTGATTGAAAAAGTGTTGTCCTCTGAGCAGGATGCCTCCTCAAAGAGAAACGCTTTTTTGATGCTGTTTAATTGTGATCAGGAAAGGACCATTAGGTATCTGTTTAGTAATATTGATAGGATCTCTGATTGGGGAGATCAGCTTCAGATGGTGGTGCTGGAATTGATTAGAAAAGTGTGCAGAACCAATAAGTCTGAGAAGGGGAAGTATATTAAGATTATTATTTCGTTGTTGAATGCTCAGTCTACTGCGGTTGTTTACGAGTGTGCCAACACTTTGGTTTCACTGTCATCTGCACCTACGGCTATTAGAGCTGCTGCTAATACTTACTCACAGCTTTTGCTCTCTCAGAGTGATAACAATGTGAAGCTCATTGTGCTGGATAGGTTGAATGAGCTTAAGGCTTCACATAAGGAGATTATGGTTGAGATGGTAATGGATGTTCTTAGAGCACTATCTAGTCCGAATCTTGACATCAGGCGGAAAACTTTGGACATTGTGCTAGATTTGATTACGCCAAGAAATATCGATGAAGTTGTGATGACCCTAAAGAAGGAAGTCATGAAGACCCAAAGTGGTGAGCTTGAGAAGGATGGGGAGTATCGTCAAATGTTGGTTCAGGCAATACATTCATGTGTGATCAAGTTCCCAGATGTAGCAGGCACTGTGGTTCATCTGTTGATGGATTTCCTAGGTGACAGCAATGTTGCCTCAGCCACAGATGTAGTTATCTTTGTTCGTGAGATAATTGAATCGAATCCCAAACTCCGGTTTTCTATCATAACAAGGCTCTTGGATACTTTCTATCAGATCCGTGCTGCTAGGGTGTGTTCTTATGCTTTGTGGATTATTGGTGAATATTGTCTCTCACTATCAGAAGTCGAGAGTGGTCTTGCAACGATCAAGCAGTGTCTTGGAGACCTTCCATTTTATACAGTTCAAGAGGAGAAAGATTCTCAAGATGATTTGAATAAATCGCAGCAAGTGAATTCAATCACTGTATCCTCCAAGAGGCCTGCAATTCTTGCTGACGGAACTTATGCAACACAGAGTGCTGCCCTTGAGACTTCCATTTCTCCACCAATGCTAGCTCAAGGATCCTTGCGCTCAATTGGAAACTTGAGATCTTTAATTCTGTCAGGTGACTTCTTCCTTGGTGCAGTTGTAGCATGTACCATGACTAAGCTCGTTTTGAGACTGGAAGGAATCCAGCCATCAAAAGTTGAAGTTAACTCGGCAACATCGAATAGCTTATTAATCATGGTTTCTATGCTGCAACTAGGCCAATCTTCTTTGCTGCCACATCCAATTGACAATGATTCACGCGGAAGGATCCTTCTTTGCATTAGAGTGTTGTCTAATACGGGTGATATAATGAGGAAGATTTGGCTGGAGAAGTGCAGAGAAAGTTTTGTGAAAATGCTTTCTGATAAGCAACTCCGTAAGTCGGAGGAAATTCGATCACAGGCTCTTATTTCTCAAGCACAACCAGATGACCTCATTGACTTTTATCATTTGAAGAGCAGGAAGGTCAGTTGGTTTTTTATCTAGTTTTAGTCATATATTATATGTGGATAGAATTAAATAGCTAAATTATTTTTGGTCCTTACTGGTTCTTTGTAATTTGTTTTTTAGAATTATAATTCTTCATTTATACTTTTATAACAGTAAATTTCTCGTTCTCAATTAACATGTGCCTGTTGAGAATAGCTTTCAAGGTCGAGATTTATATCATTCCAGACTTTTGGTTTATAAGTTATTAAGGTGAAAGGAGTGCCTGGTGTTACGGGGATTTATAGGGGCTTAATTTTTACTAAATATGGGTTTCTTCAGGGCATGAGTCAGCTTGAGTTGGAAGATGAGGTCCAAGATGATCTAAAACGAGCTACTGGAGAGTTCACAAAGGAGGGAGATGATGCTAACAAACTCAACCGCATTCTCCAACTCACAGGATTTAGTGATCCTGTTTATGCTGAAGCATATGTCACTGTTCATCATTATGACATTGTCTTAGATGTAACTGTCATTAACAGGACTAAGGAGACTCTTCAAAATTTGTGCTTGGAACTTGCAACCATGGGTGATCTCAAACTTGTGGAGCGCCCCCAGAATTATACTCTTGCTCCTGAGTCAACTAAGCAAATTAAAGCAAATATCAAGGTTTCTTCAACTGAAACGGGAGTCATATTTGGAAACATAGTGTACGAGACGTCAAAAGTGCAAGAGAGAACTGTCGTTGTCCTTAACGATATACATATTGACATTATGGACTACATTTCTCCAGCAAGTTGTGCTGATGTGGCATTTAGAACCATGTGGGCTGAGTTTGAATGGGAAAACAAGGTATATTTTTCTCTGAAGGTTTCTTTATATGCATTTGCTCTAATTTCACGATACTCACATTAATGATACATGACCCAGGTTGCAATAAACACTGTCATTCAGAATGAGAATGAATTTTTGCACCACATTATCAAATCAACAAACATGAAATGTCTCACTCCTCTGTAAGTGTTTCTTCAATATTTTTTTTCCTGTCTTTCCTTTTGTGTGACTCTATATTAATGCAAGGTACATATAAGCTGTTTGGTTTTTATCTTGGAATGAAGGCTTTACGGGTAAATACAGTGATAATTTGCCTTTTTCATAACTCTACCCTGCGCCTCAATATCAAAGCCTGACTATCAAAATACCCAAGGACTTTAATTAACAAGCACCATATCCCTTATTTAAGAGCTGAATGTAAATTAAACTTGTAATAGCTATCGCATGTCTTGACTCTATTTAGAATTATAAAATGGTGTAAAGAAAGTGACAGCGCGTGTGAGTTGTACATATTTTTTTTTCATCTACATATGTGCATCTGGTAATGCTTATAATTGTTCTTGTTCATTCATTTCTTTTATTCTGTTCAATCAGGTCCGCTCTTGAAGGTGATTGTGGATGCCTTGCTGCCAATCTTTATGCCAAGAGCGTATTCGGAGAAGATGCTTTGGTGAATGTGAGCATAGAGAAACAGGTTGATAACAAGCTCAGCGGCTACATCAGAATAAGGAGTAAAACCCAAGGAATCGCCCTCAGCCTCGGAGACAAAATTACTCTAAAGCAGAAGGGAGGAGCATGATTAAACACTGAAATTCTTAACACCCACCACTATAAGTTTCTTCAACTCCAATTATACCACTCTTTGCATCATTGCCTCTGTTACATGTTTATAACTCCAGATTCGTTTTTGCATACTCTGGTCTTAGTCATGTCGATTGCTCTTGTGCCTCCCTCATCTTTTAGTCAAACAGGTTTTGTTGTTGATTTTATTGCCCACCTTTTGTGTCTCGAGAATTCGAGTTTAAATAAATAATTTGAGTTGAAATAGTTACCCCTAAATTTTACAAGATAAAATATTCGAGTAGTGAAAATATAGAAACAAATCAGGATTATTAAATAATAAGAAATTAATATAATTACCAGTTTCAGAGGCGATCCGATATCATCTCTCCCGCTCTCACTCTCTCTCTTCTCCTGCTTCCTTCCCTCACCGCTTTCTCTCTCTCTCTCTACCTTTCTGTATTTTCACGAGAAATCGGGGAACGCTCTCTCGTCCTCATCAATGCCGCTTACGATGCATCCATCTCCAATCCACAGTTCCCTCCGCCAACTGATTCATTGAACCGCCACGCGCCGCCGCCACTTGTTCGCTCAAGCCATTATCGTATGCTCCGATTTCCTAATTTCGTTTCTCGAAATTTATTTATGTATCGATCCCGATGACTTGATTCTGCTGCGATCAACTTCTACTGTTTTTAGGGGGCTGCATTCTGAAGTATAGGGGCTATCGAGGATGGAGAAGAAAGAGAACACCAAGTTTCCGATAGGCCCTGAGCATTACACTCTGTATGAGGAGGTAGGGCAAGGCGTGAGTGCTTCCGTCCATCGAGCTCTCTGTATTCCGCTCAATGAGATTGTGGCTATTAAGATACTAGATTTTGAGCGCGACAACTGTGACCTGGTTTGTCTCCTTCACTTTTCTTTTCTGCAATAGATTTATCTGTTTTTTTTTTGTGTGTGAAAAAAGGCATATGCTTTGTTTTTTTATATGTTGTGTGAGGAATGAGGAGATGTGGGTATAGTTGCAGAGTGAATCTTAGTTGTTTGAGGGGGGAAATAAGAGAATTTTAGCTGTTAAGGTTGGTAGTGGGGTGAACTTTGGCTGAGAAAATTCTTGTTATGAAGTACATTTGGCTTGTTTAGGCCTTACCGTTGAGGATTGATACCGTTGTTAATAGTAAAAGCTGTTACTGAGAAAGATCTTGTCATAAAAGGTTGGTTTTTGGTATGCAACTTTTGCGTGTAGAAGACTCTATTAAAAAATTCTGGTAGCTGGAATACTGAATGGTATCTGGTGGTTTGTTTTGCTAAAACAACTTCTTCAACATACTGTTGTGGCATGATTTTGTTACTTTATTGTACCTTGTGAGGCAAAGACATGCTTTGGGGCATATTGGTATGTCTGCCAACATATTGATAAAAAGAATAAAAAAGACACGTTGATCTAAACACGTATGAGTTCATCTTTGACAGAAGAACATCTCCCGTGAAGCACAAACTATGCTGTTGGTGGATCACCCTAATGTTCTTAAAGCCCACTGCTCTTTTGTTAGCAGCCATAATTTGTGGGTTGTCATGCCGTACATGGCTGGAGGATCTTGTCTTCATATATTGAAGGCTGCATACCCTGATGGATTTGAAGAGGTTGTTATAGCAACCATATTGCGAGAGGTTTTGAAGGGTTTGGAGTATCTTCATCATCATGGGCATATACACAGAGATGTCAAAGTGAGTATTTACAAGACATTTATGTTTCCCAGATCTTTAAGACTTAAAACTCAAGTAACACGGCCAATAGATATTCTTTTATCTTGTTATTATATCATACTTATCATCTTAATGTTACCCTAAGGAAATGCTTGATCCTTTCTATTGTCAATAGGCTGGAAATATATTGATCAGTACACGTGGTGCGACAAAGCTTGGAGACTTTGGTGTTTCTGCATGTCTTTTTGATTCAGGTGATCGGCAGCGCATGAGGAATACATTTGTGGGGACACCTTGCTGGTATGACTCAGTAAACATGCTAGACTGTTAAAAGGGTAACATACATTCTCTGTGGTGAATGAATTCGACATATGTTTACTAATTAGCTCAAAATTGTATGTGCAGCAAATATTTTGATGCTAAGACTTTGCATACAAATAAACAAATCTAAGTTGGTTGTGGTTTTGCCGCGGCCTCAATTGTATGTTTTTGTGCTCTCTGTAGGATGGCACCAGAGGTCATGGAACAACTCCATGGCTATGACTTCAAGTTTGTCATCCATTTCTCACAAGTACTTTTCATGATGTTTTCCACTTGACATCATGATCGAATTTGATAATCTGTTTTAGGGCTGATATTTGGTCATTCGGTATTACTGCTTTAGAGCTTGCCCATGGCCATGCTCCTTTCTCTAAATATCCTCCCATGAAGGTATAATGAGTGACCTAACAACCCGTGTTATGGTATCACATAACTCAAACAATGCTAATGGGTTCTGACTCCTGCTAGGTGTTGCTCATGACATTACAAAATGCACCACCAACCCTTGATTATGAACGAGATAGGAAATTTTCAAGGGTATGATCTCATTGTTGTATAGTTAAGTGTTATTTGCCTGTGTTTTTTACACACTTCTCACTATTTTGATTTCTTCTATGAGATAGTCTTTTAAACAGATGACAGCTAGCTGTCTGGTAAAAGATCCTTCTAAGCGACCCACAGCTAAAAAGCTGTTGAAGCATTCTTTTTTCAAGCAAGCTAGATCAAATGACTATATTGCTCGCACTCTTTTGGATGGGCTACCAGCTCTTGGTGATCGCTTAAAAGAGTTGAAGGTCAGCTGGATTCAATTATGTGTTAACAATTTTATTTTCCAATTCTCCATACTGTCTGCTAGGTATATATGATAATGTGTCCGTCAATATGCTGACAGAGAAAAGAAGAAGATATGCTAGCACTGAAGAAAATGCCAGATGGACAAAAGGAAGAACTGTCACAGGTTTGACTATTTTTTCAGTTTGGGTTTGAATTTGAAAAGAAGTATAGAGAGCTCCAGTGTTCAGTGCTAGTGTATTTCAGTAGGCTATCTGATGTGTTCCCATTTGCTGAAAAGAAGATACTGAAAATAACAATTAGTGAAGTAATTTTTTAGAATTTTTGAACAGCAACCAAAACATACTTTGAATTGTTGATCACTCACTCTCTTCCCCTGACATCATTTGTATTATAACTCCTATGGTTCCTTTTCATGTTACCCATCCTAACATTAAAATGCATTACCATGTAGTTGACATTAACTTATCCCTTCATGACTGATGTTTAACTAGAATGAATACAAACGAGGGATTAGTGGATGGAATTTCAACATTGAAGACGTGAAAGCTCAAGCTTCATTGGTAAGCTGCCGTTTGATCATAATTCACAGTAATTATCTTATCCTTTTTAAAATATCATGTTAGCTATGGTCATCATTTTTTGCCTTCTTCAGATCCAGGATATTGATGACTGTGTCTCAGATGACATAGTACTTGATGCAAATGAGAAGCATTCAGTATTTCAATTTTCAACTTATGGCCATCTTCCACAAGTCGATGAAATGGTATACTTTTTGTTTGTTCATTACCATGGTTCACAAACAAGTTATTCTCCTCCACTTTGAACTTTACACATGATTCTGTAGAAACTGGATGATATAACAGTATATCCAATTAGCTAACTAGCCAGAAATATATTGCAATGGAGTAACGAAAATATTTTGTCCTTGTGTAGAAAGTTTTTACTTAAACAATGGACATTTTTTCATACAGGATGATAATGATTTGATGCGCGATCCTCCGTCCCCTTTCCCAGCATGCAACACAGCCCCTAATGGCCATAAGTATGTGACTGAAGATGGTTTATCTCTAATATTTACTTTATCTTTTGTTGCTCCTGAAGTGTGGCTTTTTCAACATATTTGAATTTCTTAATATTTTCCTCAGACTGAAAAATGATAAATATGATGATGAGCCAAGCATTTCATCGTCAAATGGTGAAGTCAGCCACGAAAGCAATTGTGCTATTCTGGATATTAAACGAGATACTGATGTTGGTGGATCAACTGTTTACAAAGCAACTGTGTATGCTAGGAGAGGAGATTCTACAGGGTTGAATTCTTTATCAGACGTCATTATTCCTTCGTCAGCTGCGGACAGGTATACGACAATGTCTTCACGTTTATCTTTAAGAACCATGTCTTTTTAATTGTTATGTAGTTCTCAGGAAAATTACCTGTCATCGGGCTGAATATTTGTTGGCCTAGAAATGATCGATCATTGATTTGGCCATCTTTCCATTGACACAACTTCACGACCTGTAATTGCATCATGATATCGTCGAAAAGATCATAATAGTTTTGGTATTTATGATTTTCTCTAGTCAGTCCTCTCGAGTGATATAGGATGACCCATATCAAGGTGCCATAGAGTTTATAGTGAACTAAAAGGTAAAAGTGGACTATTGTCATGATGGGAGAAAATGAAGTGTTCAATGCTTTTTCATAAATACACCAGATTTTCAATGTATAAATATATTCGTGCTGTTTTCAGTGTCCTTTGTGTGATGAATAACTAATATTGTCACATATAGCGGTAAAATGGTGCAACTTGTGGCTGATAACACCAATTCAAATGGAGGAACAACTCCGCAAGCAGGAGATGATCAACTCAAAGACACAATTGTACAGTCAGCCAAATCAGGTATTTTGTATTTTCAAATCGAGTTGTAATTGCCATTAACTCTAATTACTAAAATTAGTTAATTTTTATCTTCTTTTGCAGCAGCAGCCAGTGATGAACCTGACGAAAAGGCAAGGGGACCTGTTGTTCAGCAAAAAGGACGTTTCAAAGTTACATCTGAGAATCTTGATATGGAGAAGGTGGGTTCTGTTTCTGTCATGTCTTATAACAATTTCCTTCTAGATGATGACAATGAGCAACATTGCTCCAGGTTGCCCCTTCTCCTATGCTGCAAAAGAGTCACAGCATGCAGGTTGGTAATAGTTTCAACGCATTGCTATATTTGTAGTTGCAGGTTCAGATACTGTTGCTAACTGAGCTGATCTTAACTTGGATGTGGTCAGTTAATATCTACCTTGATATACATGACTAAAATAAACCATTAAAACAAAAGAGAGGACTCCAAAAGTTAACAATGCTTACAGATAAATTCAAGTAAATCCATATGTTTGTAGGTGATTACCCCACATCAGGGAGTAATGCTGCCACCACCATCCATTGACGTTGCATTAACTCCAACTCAGCATAGTGATTCCACTTTTCCGATGTTATTGTCCATACTGCACACAAACATAACTCAAAGAGTATGCAGTTCAGAGATTTTTCAAATAATTCAACTGAGTTGATGAAAGCGTCTTTGATTGATTTGATTGATTTTGGTAGGATGCTATACTGAACCTAATGAAGCAAATCTCTGGTCAAGCTACAGGTAGTAGTATTTTAAATACTCGTACTCATGTACGCAAAATAAATTTCTCTAGAAATGCCTTCTATATGTTGCATAATGTTTCAAATTCAGGGAATCAAGATGGCAGCAATATACCATTAACAATGAACTTTACGGGAAAATCTCTGGTGAGTAATGCATATATGTTGTGCTTACAGTCGCTAGTTAATCTTGTCATGTACCAGGCAACTATCACTACTTTGTCCCTTGTATCTATCAAGTTAGTAGAATTCAACCAGTGGAGCATGATCCAGGGCACTGCAAACAACTACAAATAGACACATTCCAATCATCATTTTTGCACCCATTCATTGATGAAGTAATTTATCATCAAATGGCTTAGTTGACCTATGCATTACATCAGTTGACTAATCAAGCAACGATAAGGAACTGTTTGTATGTTTCTTGCAGCTAGAGGCAGCACACAGCAAAGAAAAGGAGTTATTACGTGAAGTAACTGAGTTACAGTGGAGGTAGCTTGTATGCCACAGATTCATATTGTCTTTAAAAACTGTCTAGTGTAACTCACTGACACCCTGGCTTGTTTTTGCAGGCTCATTTGTGTACAGGAAGAACTCAACAAATATAAAACAGAACATGCCCAGGTTAACCACTCTTAGTTTCTGCATTGGGGATTTTGTTACATAAGCCTCTAACACTTAACTTTCAGGTATGATTGGACCCTGGGAGTAGTAGAACAGGATCTGTAAGGCGAAAATATGACATAGAGAACAGGAAAATGTAGGGTGTGCACTGTTGATTATTAATTTTTATGGGGTCTTAGATTCTTTTAGTGTTGCAGTCCACATCCTGTGCATATCAATCTGTTTCGATAAAGTACTAAATAACATTCTTTTAGCAGATTCTCAGTCTCATGTAGTAGTTTTTAATTGTTCCTCTTTAGAAGAATGAAATCTCATCTCAGTTTGGTTGCGTCTGAAAAGTCTATGTCAGTAATTAGTATTATATACACTCATGCTGAATATGTCACAACTGACACAGAGAGCAAGCAAGAGTTCAAATATATAGGGTATCGAGTCACTTTCAGTTTCGAATCAAAATCCATTGGTCAGTTAAGCTCCCATCCTAGGTTCACCATTTGCAATCCGCAAACACTGACTCCATTCGAAACACTTAGTGTTTAAGGTTTTTTATTGCTGAAATTCCAGTCAGGTGTTGGTATAACCTTGTACAGTACCTGTGACTGTGAGTGCTTGCAAATTCATTTGCAGAGGCCAGGCAAAAAAAAAAAAAAAAATCTTGCTATTTTGGTGCTAAAAGTTACATCTTAATGGAAATTCCTAGCCTGGATAGTTTTCTTCTATTGGTAAAAGTGATCAGATTAAGGTAAGTTCCCAGAGAATATTGATATACATATCAATTTACAAGTACATATTACATTGCAGAATTATATATTGAATAACTTGAATAACAACACTTCTTCCTCCACCATTTTCATGCAGGGCTATCAGATGAGCAATCCAATGACCAGGAGAGTGCTAATGAGTATACCAATGCCACCTTGAAATCGGCCACCATCAGAGCTGCCAGCTGGCGCTTCAGCTGCTGGACCATCCGCAGTGACAGGTGCATCAGCCAACAGTGACCCTGCTGGTGCACTTGCTGGAGATGACACTGTTGCTGGGGCATCAGCTGAGGCCGGTGGGGATGAGTCATCACTAGCCGACGACGGGGCTGAGCTGGGTGTTGGAGTTTTGGACTTGGGTGGCGGGGCTCCGGTAGATGGGGAAGGTGCAGTGGATGTGGGTGGATGAGCTCCTGATGCAAACCTACTTGCTTGTTCAGTGCCCTGAGATTTAGAGCTCCCATCTATCCCAGGTGGCACAACAGGACTAGTTATCTGCAAAACTGAGATATTATAAGGCTGAGCTGCAACAGATTTAACCAACTTGGCATTGAGCGACGAGCCAGGGACCGCAGACCCAAATGCCACCGTCCCCGGCTCAGTGTTGGTCGCATTCACAAACCCCTGTTGCCCATTGGCCTCCCCACTCGCCTGGAAAAGCGTAGTCAGCAATGCTGTCTTGTTAGACAACTTCTGCAGCTTCTGAACATCATAGTAGTCAAGGATCACATGCACCTCCAGTATTTTCTTCAGCACGTCACTCGGCTTCCCTGAAATCTGCGACATAGCGCTGTTATCCAGCGCCAGAACGGTGATCGTTTGTCGCGAGTTGATCTGGCTAGCCACCTGGGTTTGGGACAGGTAGTTGCTGAAGGATGAAAAGTCCTGCTGCTGCCCCAACATCTTGGTTACGTCAAAGGATGTTGCATGGCTGATGAGGATGAAGATGGACAGCAGGAAAAAACACAACTCAGAAATGTTGTTTCTCTGAATAAATTCCATGTTTGAAAAAATTGGTGCAAGCTTTGGTGCTCAATGGCCTAATGGGTTTAAATGGTGAAATTAGTGGATTTGGAGGACCTCTGCACTTTGCTATTTTTTCTGTGGATTGTGTCCTTCCTGGGTAGAAAATTTAGCCGATTGTTTTCCACCGACCTTGGTCAACACAGATTCTATGAAGAAGAAGAAGAAAAACATCCTCTAATTCGACATTTCTAATAATGTCTTATATGTTCTGCAGACAGCATTTTTTCACCCATGTGCAAATTGACCATGAGAAGATCCTATGCTTTAATTTTGAAAAAGCCGATTTCCTGTCATGTTTGAGGAACCTCCATATCGGCCTCTGCCTGAGCTTTTTTCTAACAGTAACTTCTGTCGAAATTCATTGTAACATTTATTTTATTTTTTAATATAATTTAATTACATGAGGGTGACGGTGATGGTGATGGTGATGGTGATGGTGATCAGAGCTTGCTGGAGATGTGAATGGCGCGACCTCTGGTCTGCTTCTGCGATTGATCTTTCGGCGCAACGATCGTGAGCACGCCGTTCTCCACCTGCGCTTTTATCTGCTCCACCTTCACATTCTCCGGTAGCTCAATCTCCCGCGCAAAGCCTCTTCTTCCTCCTCTCTCCGCCACGTGCCAAACGATGTCTTCTCCCCCATTCTTTCCGGCCTCCACCTCCTCCTTCGGCCCCTCTGTCATTATCTGCAGCACGTTACCATCCTTCACCTCCACCTTCATCTCCTCCTTGCTCACACCTGCATGCAGGCAAAATTGAAATAAGATTTTGGGGACTTTTTAGGGACTGGGACTGTATAAAGTTTGAAATTTGAGGATTTGGGAACGTTGATTTCAAACCTGGGACGTTGATTTTGATGATGTGGGAGTTGGGGGTTTCGAACCAGTCGAGGAGCCCTGGGGAGCCTGGGTGGTGGCTGTAAAAAAGCCGCCTGAACGGATCGAATAGCAAGCTGGTGTTGGTTGTCGCCATTGATGATGAAATTTGACCTCCATAGATGACGAAAGTTTCGGTTTTTATACACGCCCAGTTGAGAAGTGACCTGGGCTAGTGTAGAACATTCCACAAACAGCGACGAGATAATCTCGCTGCTCGCGAAACAGCGACGAGGAACAATTGCCAAAACGGAGTCGTCTCCTTGCGGCGTTCTTATCCAAAGCTGATACATTTGAGTGCTCCAACGAGCTCCGGAGACGATCGATCACGTGGATGGCTCTCCGACCGCATCAGCTGTTTGTAGCGCCTTCGAGCTCCGGCGCTTCGTTCCGATCGAGTTGCGGAAAGTGTTGTGCTTCGGTTCGGTCGAGGAGGCTTGTCGGAGTGAGGAGTGAGAAGTCGGAGGATGTTGTTAAAGGAGGGGACAAGGACAAGCCGAGGAAGCTGTCGGAGCAATCTTCGTGGGAGGCTAAGGACGCGGAGGGTAAGGATTACTTGTACAGGCTTGGGAAAGAAGCTGACAATATGAACATTGCCGTTGGGGCTAGGGCTGGAGTGATTGATGATCTCTTCACTGGCCAGTTTCTGGGAAGAGATTGTGAGTTGTTGCATTTTCCTGAATTTTTGGTTTTGTGTTTGAAATGAAATTTATCGAGTGTTGTTGGTGATTGTTATATTGAATGTGGTGGTTTGGGTTGAAAACTTTGATGTCTTTGCAGCGGATATTGTGTTTGATTATCGCCAGAAAGTGACTAGATCGTTTGAGTATCTGCAAGGGGATTACTACATTGCTCCGCTTTTCATGGTATCCCTTGCTGGTTTCTTTTTCTTAACAACTTGGTTTGATTTTCAATTTGTTTTCATTAGATTTACTTGAGGTGTTCTTGAGTTCAGCGAATTTGTTGTCATTTAGATTTACGCAATTTTATGATCAACATAGAATGGTCCGGCACTTGTTTATTACCTAAGCACATTTACCTCTTATTTGTTTTAGGGGAAGGATGTATGAGAAGTTCCATGCTTGTAAAGAAATCACACTGTCATCAGTTTGTTGAGCTCTAGATTTACATGTATACATACTAATGAAGGTTCTATATTCTTGTTTCCGCAGGATAAAGTTGGTAAGTGCTGTTCCAGAGTGAAGACTTCGTGACTTGCCACGTAGAAGAAGTGATTTGTGAATTATAGTTGCCACGGTCACCAATCTTACTTATTTACGTTGTACACTTTTCAGCGTAGAATCTTTTTTGTTCGAAACATACTACGCTCTTTGTTGATGGCAAACTAATTACTTGTTTCTGTCAACGTGTAAAGAGTTAGCATCAGTCGGTCACATTCACATCATACTGAAACTTATCTTTGCGCTGCAGTTTATTTGGTAGCTCACTTATCGTTTATTATGCTTGCAGTATGTCACATTGTGAAGAATTATCTTTCGGATGTTCTCAATACAAGAGTACCTCTAATTCTAGGTAAGGTGAGGATTCTCTCTTGTTCCACTATAAATTCACATGGTGCATTCAAATTCTCTTGTATTTGCTTTGTTATGCGCTAGATAGAAGCTTACTGGTTATGTGCTAGACAAGGTTCAAAATTCATAAACATTCGGCTCTTATGTAAATTAATAGGAAAGAGATTGAGTTTATCAAATATGTGGTCATTAAAACGATTCCTGTCGATTGCTTTAGTTTGCTCCTCATGGAAGAGTCTGTTGGTAGTTTAGTTTTGGCTTGTTAGTTTTAGAATTTTTCATTGATTGTATGTTATGCTCTCTACTGCACAAGCAATGTTGTTTAGCGCCTCATCTGCTCTAGGTATTTGGGGAGGAAAAGGACAAGGGAAATCATTTCAGACGGAACTTATTTTCCAAGCCATGGGAGTTGAACCTGTAATAATGTCTGCCGGTGAACTGGAATCAGAAAGAGCTGGTAACATATGATTCCTTGCTTTATTTTTTATTTAGTATGTGAGTGTGTTTTCTATATGTTTTCATTATCTGCAGGAGAACCGGGGAAACTGATACGCGAGCGATATAGAACAGCTTCTCAAGTTGTCCAGAATCAGGTTAGGAAGTCTATTTCTTAATTCTTTATTTTCTATATGCTTGTAGAATTCAAGCAATCGTGTAAGACTTCACTTTCAATCTGTGATCTGTTATTCCGGATATAAATGGAGTTTTTCCCTTTTGTTTCAAGTCCGGCACCGCTTAAACACTCATTGTTATATCTGATAGTTTGAGAAATTTCATGTGCAGGGAAAGATGAGCTGTTTGATGATAAATGATATTGATGCTGGCTTAGGGAGATTTGGTGATTTACATATCTTCATTGTTTATACCCTTTAATTGATTCATCTCGAACTCAGACTGGTTAGTTAATCGTCATCCATCAGGCAACACGCAGATGACCGTGAACAATCAAATAGTTGTTGGGACTTTGATGAACTTGTCAGATAATCCGACAAGAGTAAGTGTTGGGCAAGATTGGCGAGCATCAGATGTGACACATCGGGTTCCAATCATTTTTACTGGGAACGACTTTTCAACTCTTTACGCTCCTCTTATTCGGGATGGACGGATGGATAAGTTCTACTGGTAATTGATGTGTAGTCTTATGTTATAAATAAATGTCGAGCTGCTGTTTTGACACTAGTTGGTTATTGCAGGCAACCAAACCAGGAAGACATTGTAAATATTGTGCACAGAATGTACGAGAAAGATGGTATATCTAGAGATGAGGTTATCAGCATCGTCAAAACATTTCCTAATCAAGGTAGGTAAGAGCTCTTATATTTACATGCGTTCAAAGAAGTGTTACCTGCTATATAGTTTATAGATATTGAAAATGAGTGACATTGTGAAGTCACTATTTTCCATTGCTAAAGCTAATCACTGATTTTGATTTCCTTATTCTTATGGTAGCTTTGGATTTCTATGGGGCTCTAAGATCACGTACATATGACCGTTCGATTCTGAAGGTAATCTATAATTAATTGTAATGATTTTACAATATGCAAGTTTAATACATTTGCGATCTCACTATGTCTAGTTTCTCATCCTATAAACACAAAATAGCAACTGAACACGATATGAATGGCTATTATTCTATGTCAGTGGGTTGAAGAAAATGGCGGTATGAAAATTCTAGGAAGTAAACTTATCAAGCGCAAGAAAGACGAACAGCTTCCTGTATATATCCCACCAAAGGTACCCTTTTCTCATTCTTGAACCATTCATTGAAGTTAATATATCTCCGCCTCTCTCTCGACATTAAATTTTGATACAAGATTTTTCGCTACTTCTTTCGTTCAAATATGTTCCCCATTCCTAGTAACATCAGTATTTTTCCCAACTCACGCCTTACAAATGTTTGACATTTCGCAGCAAACCATGGAGGCTTTACTCGAGTCGGGTAATTCACTTATTGAAGAACAGAGACTGATCATGGCGACTAAACTCTCGAAAGAATACATGAAAAACATGGATGACTAGGAGTAATGTTTGTATTATGTTGCGCTTTTGGCGCCTTTTATAATGTATTCTTGTACATACAGTCACAATTTTAATTTCTAATACAAAGGGATGTCATCCACCGAACATGCCTGGTTAGCTGTCTTTTTTGAATTATGTCAGATTTGGTGTTTCAGGCAAAAAGAAGAACAAACAGAAAATAAACTAAATACATTCAAGAATGGATATGAATATGGAGGTGTACCTGTTGTCACTGGTCAACTAAAAGTCAAATCTCTTCGAGTGTATCCCATCAATAAAACAATGAACTGATCACAGGTTGAGGTCGGTAAAAATAAGTGAATGTAATTTTGCAGAAGGCAAATTTACACTAAATTTCCTCATTGAGGCGGGTCTTGAGTCATATCATTCTTCGTCCGACTCGAGCCCCGGTATGTAAAGCAAGTTCACGTCAAAGACAACAGGACTACTTGGGGCAACTCTTGGCCTTCCCGGTGCAGAAGTCAGGCCTTTGGGAAACGCGAGCTGATCAAAGACAGTAAACGAGACAAGTCAGCGCAAAAGGCTGCAAGTAAATTTGCTTCCATCGCATAGACAGGTATATTCATCTCAACCTATGCACCGAGATTATTGCAAAAATACTTCTTTTCTTAGTAATGAAAGTCATCGGTGTTGGAGATGAAATTTTTACTTACGGGTCCAGGAATGTAGAGCCTGCGTAATCCTCCTGCCTTCATGCTTAGAAGTCCTTCGTCGAGTCCCTTGATTACCTAAATCAGCCACATTGATAAATAAACGCGGAAAGGTCTGATGTCTTGGAAATTCAGTTTGATTTACACTCATAGGAGCTTTTACCTGGCCAGACCCAACTCGGAAAATGTAAGGAGTGCCCTTCTCCAGCGAACTGTGCAAAACAAAATTTTAGTGCTGGTTAAATGAATGGAGATTTCATAATCATGCGGAAAGTAGCCATAGTCGTGCTTGAAAGCAAGGAGCTTCGAACATTCTCCTGTTCCATTCTACGCTTAGTTTTGCAGCTTTTGAATATCGTTAAATTTACTGTCATTAGTCTCATTACCTGTCGAAAATCTGTCCTGAAGGAACCATTGCAACATAGTTGGCAGCCACCTAATAGAAGTGAAGTAGCAAAACTAGTAAGAGCAAAAACATCATTAATTAAATTTTTTGGGGAACAAACTGTTGTGAGTACCTGAAAACCAATTGGCGGACTGGGACCTACTCCGACCTTGATATCTTTATACTGCAAGCCAGACTCAGTGGTCACCATAGGCACCTTCAATTGCCAAAACCATGGAGTCAAAAGTATCAAAAATAAGTCGTTCAGAAACCGAACTTGGAAGCAGAAACATGTAAAGGACTTGGATCAAGGGACTATGTAATCTCACCATACATTTTCAAGCTCTTTCTCGCAACTGTCATCACACAACTTAGGCTTCTCTTCTGGCGGCAAGCCAGCCCCTCTAGCATTCCTCAAACCTATTAAAACACCAGACATTCCAAATGCCGCCCCAATCACATTCCTACGCTTGATTAACGCAGAACTTTCCACACATTCCATGCCACTTAAACCCCTATCAACTCCCATTACCGAACAAGTACACCGCATTACACAGCTCTGGACCTTATCTCCAGCAACCTTGCGGCGAGTATTCACCATTGAAGAACCTGATACACAACATCCAACTTCAGTGTTGACCAAATCAATACCTTTACATACTAATTTAGTACAGCATTAAAGTTTAACAAAATGGGTCAAGAGATGTGAGCAAGAAAACAACAGATTGCAGAAACAACTGAAACCCCAGATCAAAATTACATTTTTAGGTAAAAATCACCACAAAGCCACCTAAAACCTATACAAATTGCTAACTTTCCTCCACAAAAAGGTGAGGAAGAAATGAAGCAATTAGATGAATTGGGTTCAGCTCAAATGTACCAACGCCAACTGGAAACAGCAGAGACGAAGCAGCCATGGCTCTGAGCTTGTTCTTTTCTGATCCTAATCAGAACCAAGAGGGCAATAGAATTTGAAGTTTCAGTACTGGATAAGGAAATCAATTATTTACAAAACAAGCCCTCACACTTTCTGTATATTCAAACCAACCCCCTTCCCGACTTAAAACGACGCCGTTCGTATTCTACGAGAAGTCTCCAGAATCCAACGCAGAAGACTTCACCTTCTCGATTTCACCATAAATCTCCAGAACACTCTCCGCCAATATTCCAAAACCCTATAAATATCTTACCACCTCCATCCCCAGCTGCTCAGATCGAACCCATTAAGTAGCCATCTTCATTCGCATCGATCTACGCCAGCTTGTTGATAAAAATCTTACTTTTGTCGATCATGAAGCGAATTAGCGTTCTGGGTTCTGCAGCTTTGGGCTTCTTGTTCATCCTAATCGTGTCATCGGGCGTGGAGTCGTCGTCTCTTCTGCCATTTACCAACCGACAAGGAAGATCTCTCCTTTCCGACCTCTGGTCCGAGGACCCATTCGCCATACTGGAGCGGCTTCCATTCTCTGTGGACAAAAACGACGTCGTGTCGCTCTCTCCAACGAAGGTGGACTGGAAAGAGACGCAGGACGGGCACGTGATAATGCTGGACGTCCCCGGGCTGAGGAAGGACGAGTTGAAGATAGAGGTGGATGAGAATCGGGTTCTGCGGATCAGCGGGGAGAGGAAAAGGGAAGAGGAGAAGAAGGGCGATCAGTGGCACAGGGTGGAGAGGTCGTATGGAAAGTTCTGGAGACAGTTCCGCATGCCGGAGAATGTTGACATGGAGAGTGTGAAAGCGAAGATGGAGAATGGAGTGTTGACGGTGAGCTTGGCTAAGTTGCCGCCGGAGAAGGTGAAGAGGCCGGTGAAGGTGGTGAGCATTGAGCAGGAGAGTGATGGCCCGAAAGAGATCAAGAAACTGCCTTAGCTTTACCTATGTGTCTCTATGAGTCAGAGACCTTTAAACGACGTCGTCTAATAAACTCCGGTCTGGTCTAATTTGCAGTTGTATGGATGTATTACTTTTGAGGTATATATATATATATATATATCAGCAGTTGCCGCACGTAATCACTCCTTGTTCTGCAGAATTGAGGTGGCAAGGTGGCTTCAGTCAAGATTATTTTTGCTTCGGTCAAATCATCACTGCGGAAAAGCAGCCGTGTGTTTTGTTTTCTTCTTAGGGCATCAGGCAGACGCTGAACTCCTTCCAAGATGAGGCTAGGCTACAAACTATTATCACAACAGCATTTCGTTACAAACCCATGTGAAGTACAGAAGCAACAGAGGCAGAGATGTCAGTAAGGATTTTTCCTTCTCAGTCGATCCCTAAGCATCTTCAGTCCGACATACCTATCCACAGGAAGAATGAAAGTTAGATCAGCTCTCTCGAGTTTCTTCTGTTAACTACTGAGTATAAATCATCCACACATACCTCCCAAGCATCATCATGGTCGCTTGAGGATTGGTTCCAGGGGACACATTGAAAGCAGATCCATCAACTACTCGCAAAGCATCAACACCCATGACACGGAAGTTGCTGTCCACCACTCTTCCAATAATGCAGCCACCATGGTAGTGCCATATGGTGCTCACAGTGCGGCGGCAGAAGTCAGACATAAGTGCATTATTCGACTGGTTAATGGGCAATGCTGGCCCTAGAAATCTGAAGTCCCGACCACCATACCAATCCGTAAACTTGAAGTCATCCATCGACCGACTTCTCAGTATATCCCCAATTTTACGCATGCCATTCACACAGTGCTCCAAATCCAAAGGGTTGGCAAAATAGTTGAATCTAACAATAGGATGAACTCTGACATCAGTAGATGCTAAGCGAAGTGACCCTGATGACAGAGGCCCAATTACCTTTTCCATCAGAGTTGCTACTGTTAGGTACAGAGGAGCCGATGTTCCCAAGAACACAGAACGCACTGGTGAAACAAAAGGAATCACGTTGGATGCTGCTTCCAAGTATGCCCCTGACTCAGTTATCCCCACAACTTGAATCAATGAGTGTTCCAAAGGAACTGGTGGCACAATTGTGATTCCATTGCGCGGATTATCGTAAAGAAACTGCCCAACAAATGGTGAGTGATGCGCCACTGGAATCCCCCAAGATGAGAGGTAAGGTCTTGGTCCGATACCACTCAACAAAAGAAGCTGTGGGCTTCCAATAGCACCAGCAGAGATTATAATTTCACCCCTATCTCGCACCATAGCATGGTGAAAATGCCCAATTTGATCACGAAACACTACTCCAACGGCTGATTGTCTGGAGCTTGAACCAAACCCAGTATAGGATAAGAGTATCCTCTCCACACTGGCATACACAGCCACTCTAATGTTTGAAGGCCTGGCATAGTTGAGGAGATCAGCAGCGCTGTGCCTTCCACCAGAATTATCGAAGGTAGACCCACCAATTTTAGTTCCCAGTACATGACTGAGACTAAATCCATTATAAGGACTAACTCCAGCTTCCAACAGTCCATCCCGAAATGCAGATTGCCAATTCTTCAGCTCTGGTCTAAAAACAATAGCTTTTTCAACCCAATCAAAGGATTCATTCACAGCTTGCAGATTCCAATGAATCCCTGACATTCTATAAAACTCCTTATCTGCCCTACTATAAAACCCTGCATTTATTGTACTGCTTCCTCCTAGCACCCGCCCTCTAGCATTGTGGACACCTTCTTCAGATACAAAAGCCTGGGCTGGTGAATCGAAAGCGTCAACCTCTAGCAGCGTGGAGAGAAACCCATCCTGAGTCATTAAATTGGGACTTTCTTGAGGAGCTCCTCCACGTTCCAGTAAGAGCACCCTGTAACTTGTTGACAGTGTTGCTGCCAATGGACACCCTGTTGTTCCTCCTCCAACAATTATGTAATCATAATAATCCTCAGAAGGAAAATCAGTAGCATTGAATGCAAACTTCAAGTAATTTGGAACTGCAGAGAACACGAAAATCAACAAATTCAGGATTCAACATTGAATCATCACCTACCAGTAGCCTTAATACAAAGATTCACAAAGAAAATCCATTTTTTAAATCGTGATAAAGAAATCATTCACAACATATTGCAACCAATTCGAGCAGCTGATCACAAAATGATCAAATACGAAAATACCGCAGACAAGAAATCGAAGAGCAGACCATCAATAATTCCACTGACA
The DNA here is from genome assembly GCA_963678935.1 of Umbilicus rupestris. Classification (NCBI taxonomy): domain Eukaryota; kingdom Viridiplantae; phylum Streptophyta; class Magnoliopsida; order Saxifragales; family Crassulaceae; genus Umbilicus; species Umbilicus rupestris. The sequence goes on from OY787625.1 coordinate 259,398, forward strand.
CATTTCGTAACCCTAACCCTCACACTCAACAAGAAATCAACATTCGTCGCATTGCAACAACTCAAAGAAACAGCCACGGGAGCAACCGACCAATTTCCTTTCCGAACCCCTAGGTTTTCAAAATCAAGATATCTGTATCCAATTCCCTCTAATCCCGCACAGTTATCGAGGATCGGACACTAAAGAAAGAGAGAGTACCTCGCTGAGACTGCGCGGAGCAGATGAGTGAGAGGAAGAAGACGACCGTGGAGAGGAGGTGGAAAGAGACGTAGATTCTCTTCGCCGGCATTGTTGCGGGGATTCTTCAAACTCCGCGCGCTGCTGATTTTGCGGGGATAGAAAGCAGCTTCGATCGTTGCATATTCAGTTGAGTGCCGTTACAGTGAATTAGTCTGGTATTTCCTTTTGAGTCCTGATAGTTTGATAAAATTATAAAACTACCTTTTTATAATTATTTATTTTCGAAGGACATCGGCATTTGTTGGGAAAGTTCTATTAATAATTTCTATTACTATTTACAAATAGTAATAATAATCTATTATTTTATGCATTCATAATTATCTTGAGGTGATATTTCTATTATTATTCATATTTTTTACTACTTTTTAATTTTGATAAATTAGTTTTTTAAAAAACATTGATGAATTATTGCTCGAATTTGATGAGGAGGAATTTATTGAAGTCGAAGTAGAAGATCTCCGCAATTCAAATAGTGCCTTTACTGTGTATGATGGATCAATCAAAATGGTAATCAAATTCCTCATGACCCAGTGTAAAGAGCTTAACAATCTCAAGCATTTGGTGAACGTCTTATGAACTTTTAATCTGCATATCTTCACGCACAACTTCAAAATGATTTGGTAAAGCATAATTGGTTCATTGAAACTGACGAACAAATATAAATTCGCATTATGTATTTTAATTTTATTTTCAAGTGTTGCAGTTTTATTTTCGATTGTTAATTGTCGTGTGTTACTTTTTTTCTTATGTGTTTCATTTGTAGTGTATGTTGTATTTTAATTATATTTGAAGTTCAACTTTTATGAATTCTCATTCTGTTCAATTTTGTTATTTGTAAATCAAGTGTTAAATGTGTTTCATTTAATTATATTTGATCAATTTTAATTATGTGTTTCATTTTAATTATGTTTGAAATTGGATTGGTGTCCCGAGCAAATCATCACGTGACATTCTCTCCTCTTCAACTTCTCTCTCCACCATCCAGACCGATCTGGTGGACGTCTTCCGCGAAATCGTTCCACAGATCGTTCGATCTCCTTCGGATCTAATTTTTCATCACTGCATTTAAAATTCAAAAGAACGATCTTAAACTGAGATAGAAAATTTTTAAATGAAGATGAATCCGTAACCGGTGCAGATGCTTTAAAGACATGTAGCTAGGATCAAGATTATAACACTTGGAGCCAAGAATCTGAGCTAAAGAATTTTCCTTAGTTTTCAGGGTTTAGGCATTGGTTGTAGCTTACCGGATAGAGGCCTCATATGAGATTTCTGCACTCTCTAGGGCACATGGTCCCCTGGATTGCCAAGTCCCCTTAAAATTGGGGGCTCCATAAAGTCCTTGAAGGGCAATCCAGTTTAAGACTAGGCTCTGGCTGCCTCAACAGAATCATAGTGCCTGAAGCCATTAAAACAAGAGTTCAACATATAAAAACTGGCAATTCCAGTTCTGTCAATCCTCCCCTGCCGGGAAGCCAACCAGCCAGTCAACTGGCAACAGAGATATTGTCCGCTTCTTAACAGAATAAACAGAACATTCCGTTGAAATGGTTCATAAGATCCTCAGAGATTGATAGTCCGAGAGCCCAGAAGAACATCTGTATTCATGAAAACTTTCAATTTTCATACTAGGATCAAGATGATTACCGTCTAGCAAAGTACAAACATTGCCGTCAACAGAAGACTTAAAATCCCTTAACAGTGCAACATAGCTCTTTACAAGAAATTTTGCCAATTAGATCAAGGACATAGTTCAAAAGCACATGATTCCTGAAGCCCCACGGAACCCACCATAATAACCAAAAATGAAGGACCTCGTCATTGCTGTTTTAACAACATAACACCAACTGCCAAAGACATCCATGCCCATTTCCGGTTACCTTCCTATTGCCACCAAACCAATTCCTTCATTAGAATTCCCATGCACGGAAAGAGAAGCCTAATTTGACATTTTCCAACACAGACGAGTCAAATAAAAGTGATGTTCAAGAAAACAGAAGCTAAAAAATGTTTGAGAAATTTCCAAACATCTTTTTTGCCATCATTTGCCTTCTTAAAAGACTGTGCAAACAAGTCAACACCCGACTAAACATACATTAACTCAATTATGATCATACAAGGACCTGGAATTACAAAACCAAATAAAAAACCTAGTACCTTCTTAAACAGATACCAATAACTTTAATTTCTCAAATAAGGATGTAACTTTTCCTGATTGAATCAGATGTGGCATTTTAAGAAACAATTATGCTAAATAACTAGCGTTGAATTCTATTCTATAACAGATTTAGAAACCAAAAATCTAATAGAGAGATCTAAGATAAATACACAAGTACCCATAGCAAGAACGATCCAAAAATGATCAGAAAGGTAATGTTAATCACAAAAAGGCAACAGATTTATCTAGTAATGGAATGAAAACTTAGATTCGGATTGATTGCTAATCCACATAAAAATTTGCTTTCAACAGAGATGAAGCCCCCTAAAATCCGTTGTTCAAATTATCGCCTTCACCCACCACAAAACATCATCATCATAACTATTACCATTCTTATAGCAAAATTATCAAAATTGCATAATATGGAAAAGAAGAGAAGTACACACCACTAAGCATCAGGAACCAGGAGATGAAGACGAAGGAGCAGAAGCAGGCAGAATTGGACGAGGAGGAAGGAGCTGATGACGATTAGGTAACTGATGAGGAACCTGATGTTGATGAGGAATCTGATTCTGACCCTGGCTTGAATTCTGCAAAATAAATGGATGGCGCAACAGCTGCTGCGCAGACCACCTCCTCGCCGGCTCCCTTTGCAGACAACAAGCAATAAAATCCCTAAACTCCCTGGAAGCTGTGGCTGGTGCCTCGGGCGGCTGCGACATACAAATGGCACACATCAAGCTAGCCCAATCTCCTTGCCTCCCAACTGCAAAGGGAAATCTACCAAGATAAAACTCCAAGACGCTCACTCCCAAGCTCCAAATATCTCCAGCATACCCATCATACTTGCCGTGGTTCAGATCAGTGTTGATCCGTTCAGGGCTCATGTACGCGATCGTCCCAACCGAGGAATTGCATGGATCCATGGTCTGCTCCAAAATCCTACTCACCCCAAAATCAGCTATCTTCACCTGCCTCCGTCCGTTGATCAGTAAATTCGAAGGCTTGATGTCGCGATGGACGATATGCCGGCGGTGAAGATAAGCCAACCCGCTCAAAATCTGAATCGTCAGATCGGCTAACGCCGCCTCGTTCGGAATATGCGCTCCTTCCAGAGATCCGCCATCCATGTATTCCAGCAAGACCTGGATCTCCCCGCTGTGATCGAACATATCATGACATTTGACAACGTTAGGGTTGTTCACGTCCCTCAAGATCTCAATTTCCCGGTAGATCTGACGACGCACGCTCTCCTCGTGGTTTCCGTAGATGACTTTCAACGCGTACTGTGCGTTCGTCGGTCGGTGAATAACCCTATACACCGTCCCGCCAGCTCCGCTTCCTATTCTGTTCGCTCGTTCCAGCTCCGAGAAGTTGAGTTGCTGCACAGGGCTCGAATTCGCACCGCCTCCGCCTCCGCTGTTGGCGTTGATATTGGTTGGGGGGAGCGGGAGGGGGACTGCGAGGGAGGTGTCCCGTTGAGGGAGCGGCAGGCTGAGATCCGGACGGCGTCGCGATCGTCCCGGTGCTGCCGCAGCGGCGGCTGATGGCGGCGGCGCTCTCATCGTTGATTTTTCCGATCGGCTGGATTTCGATTCAGATTTTTCGATGAGTGCAGCTGACTCGTTCTTATGTACCAGAAAAGAAGCCTTCTCTGCTTTTTCTATTTTATTTATTTTTATTTAAAATAATATTAATATTAATAAATCAAAAACATTAACAAAAACATGAAATTTCCTGGAAAGCGATAAACCTCATCTCTCTCTCCCTGTCCCAATGTCGTCTCTTCGACCGAGCTTCCTCGCGCACCCAAGGTCGCCGCCTCTAACCAAACCCAGATCGAGCCCTCGCCAATCCCACTTCTGGAAGCTTCCAAGATGCTCCCTTTCAGTGATCTCAGACCCCGCCCAGCTGAAAACATCGGCATCCGACAGCCACAGGCCGCTGCCAGCGGAGAATTCCAGGACGATCATGGAGTTGTCATCTGTCGGGACGCTTTCGACAATTGAAAATGGTGGGTGGCCTTTGGGGCTCGGAGTTCAATTCGCTGTGGATTCTCTGGGGACGCCTGTTTTGTGCTTGAATGATTCTTATACTGGATTCATTGGTGATGATATGAGGGCTAGCTTTCATGTTCAGGTAATACTCTTGTTCGATTTTGTGAAAATTTGAAGACTTATTAACAGGTGTCGAGTTCAAATGTCATGAAATTGAGCTTGTTTTTATCATGTTTGAGCTACAAATGATGCTGCTTGAAGGTGTTAAACTTTGAGTACGGATAGTCCGTAGTAGTTTTGGGTTTATAAGGTGACGTGTAAAGCTTGGTAGTCGGCTTTGACACTCTTTTCACGGTTGAGTTGGGCGAGTTGTGTTGATTTACGCTAGGCATGTGCTGAGAAACTGATGATGCCGTGGCTTTGCTTCTTGAGTAATGTTTAGAGGTCACACTAATGTTTTTTCTTCTCTGAAAATTTTCAGTTAGACCAATGTAAAATGCGAACACCGCAATGCACGATTCAAGGAAGCCTCAATAAGCCTGAAGACATGATGCATTTGAAGGTAACTTTAGTTTCGCTTTCAATGAGGATAGGTTTGGTCGATAATTATTTATGAGCGAGTTATGAGTGTTTCATATGCTGACACATCATGTGATTAGCATAGATTGGTGGTTTGTTGCGGTGGATTTTTATTATTGAAATCGGGTAGATACTGCATCAGAGAACTGAGCTGTTTAGAGTTGGATTAGATTAATCTTGCAGCAAACATTATAGGACCGATAGTTATCTAGCTTAATTTATCCGACAATCAGTTGAGGTGGTTACCGGAGTTCTAAAGTTTTCAATAATTTCACGAGCAACGTATGATTGTCTACTTTACTTTGACAGAAATTTCATTCAGCGTGGGAAAAGCGATTTGGGGAAGTAAATGCAGACCTGTTGTATGTTGTCAATATTGACCGGGTGCTTCAGGTGGAAAATTTCAACGAGGTACAAATAGTGACAAACCTATAGTATGTAATAAGGTAGTGTATATCCTTTAATTATACCGTTATTGAACGCCAGTCTACACAGTTTCGATACTTTTATCGTTGTCGTTACTATAATTTGAATCCTTGCTGAATCACTTGCTCATACCTACTTAAATAAGATTTAACTGGGAGTTCTGATCTTTACAGGCTGGCGTGTGGGTTACTTCGACAGATTATCAAAATGCAATGCCCGATCCTCTAAGAGACATTGCAGAAAAGATTGTTAATGAGATAAACACTAAAAACGTCGAGGATATTATCCGTTTTTGCAATGTGTATGCTGATTTGGATTTTCAGGTTTGTTTCGATCATCATATATTTTCAAGTCTATACCTTCCTTGGACAAAAAAACATCATATGAATGTATGTTGCAAGTCCGGTGAAATCTTGCAACTTGTTCATGAAGAAAAACTATAAATCATCAACCCGCAGCCTACCTCCTTTTTTATTTATCTTGCTAAGTCGACTTATGGTGTGGAACTAACGGGTGCAGGTCTTGGATGCAAAAATAATATGGCTGGATCGGTTAGGGTTTGATCTGCGACTGTCCTCTCACAAAGAAATATACGAAGTGCGAATTCCTTTCCCAAGAGAAGTATCAGATGAGAAAGGCGCAAAGTCATCCTTTAACTGCATGTCCCAACTTGCATGGGAAGTGGAAAAGAATTACTCAGTTCAAGAATTTAAAAAGGCGACACATTTGAAGCGAATAATATAGGCTTAGTAAGCAAGTCAAGTGTTCGCATCTTTATAGAGTTTACCGGCTATTTATGTGGCTTGGGTTGAGTGGTAGTAGTTTCATTTTTTACCTCCTGGAAGATCAAAATTGATGATTTTCTGTAGTATTTTCCATCATTGGTAATGGAAAATTTGCAGGATCCTTCTATTGTTGGACATGGTGATACTTTTAAAAGAAAATACTTCAATGAGTTAAAAGGTTAAAAATAGATACAAAGGTCACAAGAAACAAGTAACTATGTTTTCTGGGGGCACACACAGGTTCGAACAATTTAGCATTTCAATTTTCGCCAACAGTGATACAAGTTAATTCTGTAGAAGCTGATTCAGTAGTTGTGCTGCTTCCAAAAAACACTCTGCACAACTTAAATGGGTTATTGACACCACCAATAATTGCATAGCACTGCAGTTAGCATCTGCAAAAGATAGATGTACACAGTAAGTACAACAATCATATCTTTAATGACTTAGCTCAAGTGTCTTTTAATTCTGATCCAAAAAATTCGTATACATTATATTCGAAGATGTCATTGAAACCATGGATAATAAACAAACAAATGGCCATGCGAGGATGTGCTTTCAATTATGCCTCAGAAATCATCTTGAAATTGTAGCTGTGTACAACTTAAATGAGAGAAGTAGTTTATACCTTCTAATCCTCGTTGTCTCCAGCATTTTCCAACAAATAATTTATTGCCAATTCTTCATTACGGTCACAAGCTAAGAAGGCCTCAATTACGAGAGCTCTATCAAATCCCATCGCTTCAAGCTACCCAAAATAATAGAAAAGTTCATTAGCTAATACAAAGTTAAGACAAAAGTTGACAGACAAATTAAAGCACAAATTTATGTGGAACTGAATGCTCACTCTTTCAATGGCCTCTTGTTCAGCTGGGGTGACACTTATAGCATGTGGCATTTCTTCGTCAGGCTCATCCAGTAAATCATCCCTGAAATAATGTTCTCAGCTTTGTTGAACGTCAAAAGTTGGTGTAAACAGCTAGTAAGACACTTCACTAACAAGTGGCCTTTTTTTTCTCTAAAAGGGGATGCATCCATCCTTACCCTTCAGAAGGCTCATTAATTAGCTGGAGGAACTCTGCGTGATGGTCTTGTAATAGCCTAAGGAGTTGGGGATTTTGCTTGCCTAATTCCTGGAGCATGGGCTGAAACAGAACAAATAATTAAGATATCTAAAATACTCAAACTTGTGTCATTACAAACTGATTGTAATTTTTAATGAAGTCGATAAGTTAAAATTTGAACAGGGGAAAAGACATTGTCTAACATAACCGAAGTGAATAAAAGTTTATCAATAGAAAAAGTATCTGTACCTGTAAAATTTGGGGATTTGACTGAACCATTGAACGGAGTGCTTGGAACTATATATAAGACCCAGTGAACCACGGAAAAATTTAGACAACTATCGATTAGATTTGAACACAAAATGGTACTTGTATGGAAAGCCAGTTTTTGATAAATAATGAAATTGTCATTGACCACATAAAAATGATATTTGTGTTCCAAAACTAGAGATTAGATGCTAGTGATGGGCAGATAAGGAATGATTACCGCAACAAAATAGTACCTGTTGATTGTTTCTTAGAAAATCAAGTGACCCAAGTCCTTCTCCTCCACCGCCAGAAAGAGACTCCTGCATAGATAAAATCATAATATCTAATTGATTAAATTAAACTGATACACATATAAAATAACCCTAATTTGAGTAAGTGTTTGACCTGGGGAAACATGTCCAAGGGAGACGAGTTAGGTGCTCCTGTAGCAGTAGCATTTGTTCCAACCTGAGAAACTGGGACTGCAATTTCTGCTGTATGCGGAATTCCCTGAAAGTAAATTTAGATCCAAGAGTGTGATCATAAAAGTGCGCATTATGCACCTAATAATAGAAAATATATGAATATTCTTTCTATAGATTCAAACATACTGAATATAAATAATCAACAGCTCGTTCCGGATTGTTGTATGCAGCTCTGAGTGCACGAATAACAGTTTCTCTGTCCCAACTACCACCCCCTATATCCATTATTTGTTGGATAGTCTGCTCGCGATTATCACTTGCAACCAAATTAGAGGCTGCTTGATCATATGTACCTATCGGGATACTACAAATTGAAAAAACATTATAAAGATACGTATATATGTTGTAAAACAAGCCCAATACAGTTGAATCAAATCTTATTGGACATACTTAGTGGCCACAGCATCTGATGTTGGAGTATTAGCTGATGCCCTGGAAAAAACCATTCGGCAACTAAGTTTACGAAGTATTAATAATTTTAAATATAAGAGGGACCAAGCTATACTTACTGTGGTTGCACAGGAGTGAAGGAACTTGGTGCAGGTGCAGGTGCAGGTGCAGGAGTAGGTGCAGTCTGTACATGAAATAGTTTCTAATGAGTCAAAGTAAAGTGGCGTTCCAGTACCCTGAAGGTACATTGGTATTTGCAGTATATAGCTAGTTCACGCAATGGGCCATATGATTGCCACGCTCATTCATTGGCATATATCTTTTGTAACGAAGGACTATGAAAATCATTCTGAGATGCCCACATAAGTCACAAATCAAAAGCCAAAGAATAGTACCGATGTCGAAGAGGTCCCAGCCACTCCTGATGTCTTGCTCTGCATAAATAGGATAAATTAATGAATTCACAACTCATAAAAAGTTTTCAACTACATCCCCATCACAGTCCATATCAATCTTATCCGCATAACTCTGACGTATGCAGTAAAAAATAATGTTTTCTCTATTTCATAATAACACCATTTTTAATCTCATTATACATCTTGTATAATACAGGAGCTCTACAATACTATTCTATAACATATAAAAAAAACGTACCTTGCTGAGCATGACAACAAGGAAACCATCTTCTGAGACCTTGTTATCTCCAAGTGTCGTCTCATCCTTCAAGACCTTTCCATTGTGAATCAGCAACTGTTGCCCACATGGATAATTGTCTTTTCCTTGCACATCTTCAATATTTTTCTTCACCGCCATTATCTAAAATACCATAAAAACAAGAGTCAAACTCCCATTACTACAACATCCGCTCAACGCCTACTTTCTTTCCTCTCAGAAAATTGCCGCACCCTAACTGATTTGCCTGATTTCACAACTCGTGCAGTGAAATTTTTTACAACAAAAGTAGCAAAAGGAAGAAAAAAATTCGAAAAAAATGGAGATTCGAAAACAGCAGCAGGAGGAAAGAAGAAACTCACAGTGTCCGATGGCTGGACTTTGATTTCGAAATGGCTCCCTTTCAGCGTCTTTACAGTAAGCTTCATCCTAGAGATTTAGCAGTCTCTCTCCGATTCCGAAAATGCAGACGAAACCCTAGAAAATGCGCTCTCGAATATTTTGGTTGTAGTTGTGGGTTTGGGGATTAGTATCATCATTATCCTTTTGTATGCCAAAAAAAGCTTTCAAATTTTAAATAATTAAATATTAATTTTCAAAATTTGACATCATAAATAGAAAAAACATTGAATGGAACATCATTAGAATTTACCAACAGACGTGTAAGATTCAAATCTGAATTAATGGCAAGCAAAATTCCTTTGACAAGAAATTCATTATCAACTACATATGAATCTCAACAGAGTAAATTCCTCAGTTTTGCTAGTAACTGTTACAATGTCAAGGCATGGCTATGGCCATTAGTATACAAAAGTTGGCCTGTGTCCACTGCAAGTTCCATTTTCACTGATGAACTTCCTGTACAGCTTGGGGAAGCGGCTGTTGAATAGTACTAGAGAAATTTAAGCTTTCCATGGGATATGGAGGCTTTTGAATGCTCCAAGTGGCATACAGCTTTCTCATTTCCGGTCAATCCAGCACATGAGGAGGCACCTAGGGTGATAGCAAAGTAGAGATACACCGTGCATAAAACTACGAGCAGGGAGAGTGCGGTCAGTAAAAAACGATGTCGTTTTAGAAGTGTTGAGAAGTTTCCCAACTCATCTCGGGCTTGAAACTGCTTCTTATATGTTGGGGAAGAAAATGAACTGGTCTTCCTATGAGGGGATGAGATTGATTCGTGAACCATATCTTGTTAGTCGCTCCAAGCTTGTACACAAGAAAGAGTTCTGCAACTACGAGAAAAAATGGTTGTAAGGTGTGAACATACTTTTGATATGTTGTGAAGTCAATAGTGCAACAGGACCCTTTCATCGAAGTGAACAATACACGACTACTAACACATAACTGAAAACTCAGCTGACATACCCAACCCAAAGAGATGCACAAGAATCGTTTCATTAATGAAGCAAAAAAGAAAAAAGATATGCATTGGATAATACAAAAAACCATCGGAATGTGTTAATTGGCAAGGCGTCACTGGTGCCTATAGAGGATATTTATAATAATTTACTTAAAAGATGGTGAAGCCAGAAACGAAGAGGTGAATCAATATCAAACAAAATAGAATAAACACATCGCAATTTTATCAGCTACAAAGGAAAAAAGCAAAATAAACATTTGGAGGGCAGGAATGCCCATTTTCAACTGAAATACCGAACCACCCAAGAGTTACATTGTGCATCAACAATGAACAACATAAGGACCTTCCATCTACTCAACTAGCCAGTTTACAGTACAATGACAAGGCCAGCATGTGTGTAGGTATAGGCTCCTAGACTCAATTCTTAGGTGAATGAGTGTGGAGACAACGGCAGTTACAAAACATAAGCATCATGTCAATATTCAAATCTCAACATGTACTATGAAAACATAGGTAATGACTTGCAATCCATCTATAGTAGAATTATAAACACGTCAGAGCCTGATTTTACTAAAAGAACATAATTCACACAAATTTGAAACGGCATCAATCTGCGGCTTGGTTTCTATTAGTAAAATGGTAATCAATGTTTCTGCATTTCAATCCCAAAAGGAACAAACTACGAAAATTGAGCGAGTAACAAACAACTCCAGCAATTAAAACTCCTCTCACACTCTTCAAGAATGAAAACCTAATGACTCCCAGCTAGAGTTTCATCATTTACAACATCAGTTATCCATAAAGCTGCTTCTCAGCGGCAAAAAAGGATTTTTGCAAGGCCAAACCACTCTTGATTTAAACTCAACTCATCGTCTCCCTCAAAAAAATCTCAACCCAAATAACCTCAACAATCGAAAACAAATGATCAGCCAACATCAACCACAATGAAAAAAGGCACATGAAATTCTCAGATCTGATCCAATCACCCAGCTATTCCAGCCCTAAAACGCAATGAAAGCTATCTGCATCACGCAACTCATATCATTCTCATCAATCAAACCAAACCCTAATACGCACAACCCAACCCAATCCAATCAAATCCACTCAACATCAACAAAATGGTAAAACCAAATCGAGATAAAGCAAAACGACCGAATTACCTCTACACCAGAGCTTCCAATTCAACACACGCGAATAACACACACAATATGTATACAGGAGGATCCGCGGAGCAGAAACCGACGAGAAAGAAGGAAATCGCAAGAGCGCTTTCTCTGTTTGGTAGCGAGATTTTTGGTCCGAAATTTGTAGCCTTCTCTAGCCAAACCTTCCCTGAATCAAATTCCTAATCGTGAATTATAAATATATTATAAATCAATCAATTCAATAAAGTTATTACATGATGAAAATGGTTGGACCTCCTTGACTGTTGGATAGCTCCAACGGTCGCTTTTTCTGTTGGTGCTTTCCATGTCTTTAGTTAGTTATGTTCTGTCCGCCCTGATTTCAATGTAAATTTTTTTCGATTTAATTTCAATTTCTTGACTGCAGTTCCTGGGGCCATTAAGCATTCTCAAAGTCACCAAACACATAAATGGTCAACGGAGTTTGACCCGGTCTTTGAGTCTTCTCCCTCTTTTTAAGCATTGTGAGCTGACTTCCTGCCCCCAAGATCAACCTAATTTGCCTGTGTCTGCTTGTCGGATAGGCCATGTAAAGATGGGCCAACGGCACAAAGTGGGCCTCATCCGGCCCAATAATTTATGAGCATCACGTTGGCGATGTATCGGGCCGTATCTAGAGCCAAATACATGAATTGGGCTTCATCTCATCCCAAATACGTCTATAAATATCTGACATCTGCAGTGCAAATTTCACCGGGAAAACGAAATTCGAAACGAGAAGAAATCGAGAGCCTGAAAGCCAATCCAAGGACGAAGCAGCAGCAGCAGCGTCGGCGCGAAGGTGAAGATGAAGATGTCGCTCGACTCATACATGTCGTTTGTTGAGTCTGGTAGCAAATCTGATTACACAGTCGACTTTATCAACCAGGTTGACTACTAATCTGTACTTGTTGTAGTCGATCGACGGCTTTTGATTTACGGTTTTCTGTGTTGAGGTTTTCCTTATGTTGACAGAATGTCTCGATTTGATATTGATGAGATGATATTGCTTGAATTTGTGGCTACGATGTTGTGCTTCTCAGTTTGAGGTTGAGTTGGTGTGCTCGTTTGGTTTTTGATCTGTGCAACTTGTGTTTCATTTTTTCTATTGTTTTCTGCTGCGTTGCTCGATCTTGAAATTGAATAGTTTCTCGAGCTGATGCACATAGCGTTGGTTCTGTGAAATGTCTCGATGTGAATATTGGTCAGTGCTCTATTCTCCATCTCTCTGCTATTTATGAGTTGATTTTGTCATAGATTTTCAAGATATTATAAATTAAAACTGATGCATCTGGCTATTGCATGATCACCTAATATAATTATAATTTTGGTGAAGATTTATAGTAAATCAATTTTGGATGTTCACCTTGCTGCGTTCATCAGTGCAGGAATGAGAAGAAAAGTTGATAGAACTCGTTAATCTGGAAGTTGAATATTTATTCTAGAATATGAAATTGATGCTGTGAACCTTGCGTCCGTTGTGACTGTCATTTATGATTTATCTCTTGCGTTGCGTCCATCCATCCATCCATCTATATTCTGATGATGAGCTAATTTGATTTATAAGATATTTGATACCTTTTTGAATGTGATTTAAATAATTTCAACTGATGCATCTTATTACTTCATGATTTAGTTTTGATTTTCATTTCAATTTGCGATATATGAGTTTTAGATGTTTACCTTTTGATTAAATTGGTGCCTCCATCTCATCTGTGACTTGGATTTAGGCCGTTGCGTTGCATCCATCCACCCGCTGTTGATGATTTGATTTAGATTTGGATTTTAAGATATTGGATTCCATTTCCACTGAGGTTTTTATAAATCTCACCTCAGGTTTCTGGTTATAGCACGATGACCAGATTTTATTGGAGTTTAAAATATTAAGATAGTTGATGGATTGAATTTGTGAAACTTGTGTCTCAATTGTGCTGACGAGTTGATTTGGATTTTCAAGATGTTTGACTCCAACATCACTGTGATCTTATGAGACTCATTATATGCATCTGACTATTGTATGAGGGAGAATTCATTTTATCAGCTTTGTGTTTCATATCGATACTGGTGATTTCATGATGTTTTGATTTTGCTTTGAATTTATGATTAATAATTTAGTTTTGAATGTTCACCATTTGCAGATCATCCAGTTACATGGATTCAGGAAAATCTACAAAACTCCAAAGGTATGCGTGATCATCTGGATCACAGCTATTAACAATCTCTAATTGTTTAAATTTGAAATGAAAGTCTGGACCTGCATATGTGAATTGAACTTTCTGGCTCTCACCATATCTGTTCCGCAGAAGGGGCTGGTGCAAGCAGTGGAGTCCATCAAAATGACGAACCCATCCCGCTTAACTCTTCGACAAAGTATCTTTTCAGGCCCCTTCACATCTCATGATGAAGCAAATGCAGATGTCAATTTCCTGGACTGGTTTGAATGTTCTAATTGCTGTGTCACATCTGTGCAATGTCTGAATATGAACAATGAAGCACCAGCATCAACAGATTTGGTACTTTACGAGGGGGAGGATGTGCCAATCCAGTCAAAGCGGAAATCAACAGGCAAACTGCCTGCTATGCTTTTATCTCCAGCAAAGACAAAAAAGAGAGCTACTGAGAGAAGATTAGATGAACTGTTGGTTTACTCGCACTAGACGATCAGCTGTGTCAGGTACTGTACCTTACCGACTCACTATTGCTCTGCTAGTTGATATGGTAATGCAAACTGAAGTGACTATCACTAAGTAAATAACTGAAAATAGTTACTCTATCTAAAGAAATAGTTCATCTTTGAAAAGAATGTAGTATATAATTGTAGAATTTGGATGTTGATTACGACAAGGTAGGAATCCAAATTCATTAAGCACTACCGCGGGCAGTCGTGTCACTCAACCGTTTGGAATTAGACTCGCAAGTCTATTCCTGGTCGTAGCCAACATTAAGATAGTGTTTCCCATTATAACTGGCGCTGCCCCCACACTTGAACCACCGGAAAGTTCACATCAAGTTCCATGTTCTATTCACCATGTCTGATTGGATCGGAGTCCGACTTGAACTAATTCCAAGCTCACCCATCAATGGAAATTTCACCAAATCAACTCAGTTTAAATTGAACTGATACATACAAACTGAACATATCAAATCAAACGGGTTAAATTAAACACTAATCATAACGATTGAATTTAACCATATTGGTTCAGCTGTTAAATTGGATTGATTTACCAAAATTTGATGAATCATAATTGGTTTATTATTCTAATCAGGCCAAATCAAATCAATTTCAATTAAATAATGACATGAACAAGATTTAAATTGAACCACTTCTTTCTATCAAACCTGATTAACAAATCGGTTGGTTTAGTAATTTTCTCAAATCTATATTTTATACAAAATTCATAACCCAAGCCTACCAGAGTAGTTAGCATCATCTGTCCAAACATTACATAAACTCAAGTCAAATATATTAATCTCAAATCGATAGGTTAATTAATAACTTGGACC
This sequence comes from Umbilicus rupestris, assembly GCA_963678935.1. Taxonomy (NCBI): domain Eukaryota; kingdom Viridiplantae; phylum Streptophyta; class Magnoliopsida; order Saxifragales; family Crassulaceae; genus Umbilicus; species Umbilicus rupestris. Next base: position 274,473 of record OY787625.1, read on the forward strand.
ATAAAATTAAAATGACTTGAATGATGAGAATTTAAATAACTTGATTGGATCAAACTTGATTGAACCGAACCAGATTAATTCAAGTCATCTATAAGTGGACTGCCTCGTTAGGGTTTTATTCATAGACATCTTAATCGACTGCTCCTCCAAATACCTATGCCTAAAAATTAGTCAAGTTTTCCTCAAATAAAACAAATAAGAATTACCTCGCTCTTCCACCTTCTCTCATCTTGCAAATCCAGAAACCATCAATCCTCTCAAAAGCCACCGACCTAACAGCTGTCGATTCTGCTCAAGAGAGAAAAACGTAACATTGCGTCTCAAACAAGCATCATAAAGATTATGCATGACACAGGCTATGCCTCTGTCTCACAACTCATAAGTCATCCTCTACCAATTGGAGTTCCTCCAGACAAATTCACCAGATCGACAAACCAGCTCTACTCCAACCGACCATCAATTCTCGTAGCACCAACGATCTGCCTCAGAATCGCAGTGTTCACCAGCAGATGGTCTAGATATTCATCCTGTGTCGCCACCGTCGGAGCAACCTAACTCTGACTGCTGTTGCAGGGCCGGTGAACGCATACGATGATGACCATTCTGCAACTCTTGCAGCGGCGCCGTAGCGCTGAAATAAACGATCCGCTCTTCATTTGTACGGATAGAAAAAATAAAAAATAAATCGACATCTTTCTCCAGCCCACGATACCCGTGAGCATTTGATTTCTTTCTTTTTGACAATCACAGGTAACTGAGCTGGAAAATCCCAAATCACCCTGATGTTGATCAACTGAGGGGGAGAGGATGCTTCTTTGTTCTGTACATTGCTGCAAAAGGAAGTTTTAAACTAATAATAAGATGTATGTTAAATGCTTTCCGTATACTCTACATCTTGCATATCATGATCACAACTTTATATCATCAACATTTGAAAATGCATACACACTAACCCAATTTACCACTTTGAATCACTTTTCCACTAATCATGCACGTTACCACCATTTTCATCCAAACTCAGTTTATCTGACTCCATCGAATAGTATCAGCGTCAAATTGCAAATTTGCACCCACAATGTCAGCTCCTCAAGATCTAAACCCTAACTAATTACACATGAAAGACCTACTTATAGACTTCAACGGTTGGGTTTCTTAACCATGTTTGCAAACAACATAATTCATTAACCAGCATCAGCTCTTGTCGTACCAAGTAGTTAAACAAATGTTAGCTAGGCTACAAAATGCAGTTCATGGCAGTGAGAGTAGTAAAATACATAACAGGTACCACAATCAACAACTAGGAACATGACAACCGATCAAGAAACAAACAGATGAAGAGACATAATCCACAAAACAATGACCAGATAAAAGGCCTCATACCAGCTCCATTAGAGTGCTTCTTTTGTCGCTTAGACCTTTCGAACTGCAGCTGCATATCAACAAGCAGCTCCATTCTCTGAATCTCCAAATCCTTAGCAAACTGCATTCTCTGCTTCTCCAAATCAATCATCTGCCTCTGCTTCGATCCCTCCACCCTTTCATAAATTTCCCCAAACGTAGCTATTGCCTGAGCCAGCTCCTTAAAACCTCCACTCCCAGGCCCACCTATTCCACCGCACAGTCCTGCCGAACTAGATCTCGACTTACACGTCTCATCAGAATCCTCATCCTCTTTCTCCGCAGCAGCAGCTGCGGCTGCCGCAAACGCTGAGAAGTTCCTCCGAGCTGCTTTCCAAAACCCTAGACTTTTCGATCTTGTACTTCTTCTTCAACGTGTCGATCCTGTTCTTACATTGAACATCCATCCTGCACGTCTTCTTTGTGTTCCCGTGTCGTTGACCGCTTCTGCAACTTCCTGCCAGTGCTTCTGCCGGAGGTTTCCTCGGTTAAGCTCGATGTAGTCCAGGCCTCCATGAGCGTGCAAGTTCCTTCCTCCGTCCAGCAGTCCTGGCGGAATGGGATTGCCGTGTGCGATGACCTGTGCAAAATGAGCGCCCAAGATTGAGCCGGATCGTCCATCGGAGGGTTGAGCTATCGCGTTCACGGAGCCGGCTAAGTTTATGAGAAGTGAGGGGCGCCCTGGGAGGGGCGATTTCCCGTAAACTATCGCTTCTTGCTAATTGAACCGAACAGTTTAATGGTTTCAATTAATATATATTCATTCTTATAATTCAAAAAGAGACAGTTATAAATAAGAGTTCAAAGACTAAAAGAAAAGACAGAGCTAATCAAAGTCCTTTCTCAACAAAAATCCGTCTACCAATGCCTTCTGCGAAATAAAGGACAATTTCTATCTCAATATGGAGAGCGCTCCCGACGACTCTATACCCTTAGCCTCTCCCCACCTAGTTCAATTAATTGAACCAGTTTTGATTTCCCAAACTCATTAATAATTTTGAAATTTTAAAACATGTCGATTGTACAAACATATGAATTTCACAAAACCCCATTTAATATTCACAAAAAACCAAACACCCCTATCTTAATAAATAAGTAATATTGCAGTTTTCTACGATTAGACCGACCCGGCTTGTCCAACGTTCCGTTATAAAATTCTAGTTTGTATACATTGAAAAGTGAATCCAATGGTCGAACCGATCGAACCGATGGGTCTGTTTTCAGTAAACCGGACTGAGGCCGGAACTTTTTGAAGTGTAGTCGATTTCTATATGTATATATGTATTGTTCTATTGTTTTCATAACTGTGCGGTTCCAGCGAAGGGTGGCTTCTGCAGAAACTCTTCAGCAAAGTAATTTTTTTTGTAGTGATTGTGAAAAATATGCAAATTTGTATTTCATTTTGGGACTATTTTGTGGTTTGAGTTTCTGTGTAGAAGGATTTGGCTGTGAAATCTGGGAGATTTTGATGTTTTAATTTTCAAAATCTGTCTTGGGAACTCTTTGTTGTAGACCAGGTGGAATCTTGAATGTGAATTTATGTGTGTTTGTTGAACAATTTAGCTACTTAGAAATGACTGATGTTGAACATGTTTTCAGAGGTTTCTGGGATATTGGAGACGTTGAGGATCAGTTCTGTTGGATCTGATCGGTCAGGTGTTCATTTTGGGATTTAGTTTTGAGGTTGCAGGGATCATCAGGTACTGAATTTGGGATAATGAGTTAGTGGAATGAAATTCAATGGAACGCAAGAAACAGGATTTTAATCGGCCAGTGCTGGCAGGGAGGCATTCACAAGCAACAGCATCAGAATTACAAAGATATGTTGAGTTACAGTGTATTCTTTCCAGAAATGACTCAGTTTTTGAGAATGGGAGTACAAGTGCATTGGATGGTTCTCATGCGGTTTTGCCTGGGACAGTTTCTGCACATCAAATGGCTCGGGACTTTATGATGAGGCGGTTCCTAACCGCTGCAAAGGCAAAAGCTTCAGAAACACCTCCACATTGTTTCAAGAAAATGCATGTGGTTGGGGAGCAGCCCAAACAAGTGACGGTGGGAATAAAAGCGGCTAGGCCTAATGTTTCGAGTTGCCATGTCCAAAATGGTATGGAAAAAGAAGATAGTGAAAAAGAGGATTTGGATTTTGAGGAAGACCAACGGAACATTTTAGGGAATGCCCGTCCGTTGCTCGGGGCATCTAGCCTTTCAGGCCTGAGAATGTTGCCGCAGACAAGGGCTGGCAGAGTACCTGTAAATCGTTTAAGAACTGCACAAGGAATGAAATGGGCTTCTGAGGTAAATGATCTAAGATTTTTTTTTTTTTTTTTTTCTTGGGAGGGATCCCCATTAGGCCATTACTGAGAATTCTAACTGTGCCTTTTGTGCATCAGATAAGTTCCTCTGCAAATCACAGAATAAATGAGATTTTTGAAGACAGGAGCAGCCCCAGCGTCGAATCTGCATCGACTCAAAATGGATATTTTCAATGCAACAATCATGATGAGAAGCGGTTTGCTGGAACTTCAGCTGAATCTAAAAATGCTAGGAACTTTTCCACAGGTCCAAAAGATATTAAGACCTTAGAATACTTTATGAGGCGTCAGAATTCTGAACATGAGTCTGAGCCTGAGAGCATTGTGGTTGAGAAAACTCTTTACATCGATTCAGGTCAGGGCTCTCTGGTTGAGACAATGGAAAATCCTCAGCTCCCAGTGCCTCCCCCACCTTTACCAAACCCTCCATCTGACTCTTGGTTATGTCGAGCCTTGTCTTTCATTTCCTCAAGAAATCAATCCTCGCAGTCTTATCAGGCCTCACCTATGCAAGAATACAGTGAGCAACAAGCTCCGAGGGAGATCAGACTTGATCCCAAGTGCAATGGTCAAAACTTCTGAACCCCAACTGGTCATCAAAATGACCTGCAATGGCTTTTTGTCAATAAGTTTACTTATCAATTTTGTAAGCACAAAATTTGAGATGACCCGAGAGAGAGACAAGAGTCATGTCTCAATTATATATACATTCTTATATAGCTCAATATGAGACAATTACAAATGAGAATTCCAAACAAAATAAAATTGACGGACTAGCCAGATCATCTCGATTCACGCAAGGAGTTAATTGTCCTCAATTTGATTTTTCTCATACACCAAATTCATGAGAGATAGTGCAGTAGGCATCCTTGACAAGGCATTAGAAAAGGGTAAAAGCTCTTCTAATTCAAGTAAAAAATTACATCTCAAGTTTTCAAATTGCACTGGTGACCATCAAGATGAGTACTTACAAGATCTCACTAGCTACTCATTTTTAGCTGTGGTCAGATCCTTAAGTACTTACCCCCTTTTGTGGCCTTGCCAATCATTTAATCACTACTCACTTTTTTGGACTGTCAACAAATCACTGTTGCTGTTTTTTGTGGCTGGGGACAAGGATAGAGACAGAGCTGTATCAATAGATCTCTCTGCATGCCGCCCTAACCCACCATTGTGGCTCAAACTGAGCTGTAGATCTGGCTGAGACCTTACTGTTTCCATGTCCTTTTCCAGCATATCTTCAAACATGATGTTTTTCAGATCATATGCTTCATTTGATGAAGAGCCATTTCGAAATCTCTGTCTACATTCATGGCCGGAGAACAGGCCGCCAGACGGCCAGCTTCTCTCCAAAAAGTGGCCTTGCCTAACTGGCCCAAAGTGCTTCGACACTGCAGATCTTGATTCATGATTTTGTGCGCAATTGGGTGCAAGCTCCAAGTCTCTGCTCCATCTTCTCATCGGATGACTCACTACCCAGTTTTGATTCCTGCCCAAGTTACAATAAATCAACACTCGTATGATTCTGATGCTCTCACCATATCATTGCACATACAAGGTTACAGAACAATGCGACATACCTCGACCAGTCCGAAGGTTGTTCCAACAATGGAAACCCAAGATGGTTGATGCAAGAATGGCTGCTGTTATAAACAGCTTTCTGATACATTTCAATCATGTGATGGTGGTGCTTCCCACGGCTTGGTCCATTTCCATGGTGAGAAAGAACTGAATGTATAACCCATGAATATGAAAAAAAACCATTTATATCTATTCGTTGACAAATGAGTGAAATTAGGGTTAGGGTCCAAGTTGATCAAGTACCTTGCCCAGTTTCATCAAGCTTCTTACTTCTGTACATCTGAAGAAGAATCAGGTGGAGAAGAGAGAACAGAAATTAGGGTTAGGTGCCAAGTACCCAATTCACTGTTTCACATCTATTTTTAAATAGCAGAATTTTAAGATCAGAAAAAGGACCATTTCATACACATACCTGCAGATGACTCTTGACATGAGCAATGCTTAGCCCTTTCACATTCATCAACTGGAGTACAAGCTTTGGAGTTGCTCCTGGAATTTAAGAAACCGGAACATTTTTTCAGAGGAAAAACATGATGTTCTGCTTAAGGTCGCATGTTACAAAAATGTTTTGTGATGGATTTGATCATAAGAAACATAGAGATGATATAGAAATACACTTACGGTCTTGCCCACCGAGCCTTTTAATGGCATGGACGAAGCTCATATGCAGATCAGGAGTCCATCGGAGCCTAGGCATTTTAGATCTGATATACGGCCTAACTGAGTTTGTTCCGGTCCGGTCTTTAGATCCTTGATCTTCATCATTTCCACCATTACCTGTGTTATTAGTACTTGTTGAATTTCCTTCATTACAATGATCACAATCACCATTCTCCTCTATATCACCCTTTGCCCTTTGGTTGAGATCGAACACGGATGGAGACTTTTGGGTCTGTTCCGCGACGCTTTGGTTGCTGTTGCTGCTGCTGCTAACGTAGTTTTCTTCATCGAAAATGGTCTCTATCGCTACTGGCGGTTGCGGTGGTGGTGATGGTGGGATGGTTGTCTCAGCTGCCATTTATGTGGACTTTGTCCTTTTATCATACTCCTTTGTATGAGCTTTGCTTTATTATATCATTGCAGTTGTAGCAAGCTGGATCATCAATTTCTGCACATGAGAAGATATCACATATGAGTTGTAAATACTACCATATGATATGGTGAACCCTAATTTGGAGAACTCAAAAAGAAAGAGAACAAAATGAATCAAGGAAGGTATGAATAGTGGACTTTTCTGAACTGTAGATGAACTTGTTTGAAGTTTTGAAACTCACCCATCTGCATCATCATCCATATTCATCACCCAAGAAAAGTAAATGAAGAGTTGCAGAATCAGTAGATGATGTTTGTCAGAGTTAAGGTTGTTCTAAACTGGCTTATAAAAGAGAGACTTGATGTGTGTGAAATGCAGAGATAGAAGGACAGAAGACAGAGATGTTTTCCTAGTCCATTATATGTAGAAGAAACACATATGCCTCTTCATTTTCTATACGTGGGAAATGAAGCTACATTTCATTGACCCATCAAACCTACAAGGTCCAAGAAATTCCCAAAACCCTAAAATTGTATTTATGTATATACATAAGTAGGGTAGACAATGGTCGGATGAATAGTGTACCATTTGGTCTCATGCATATAGAATTTTTATTCATATTTTTGTACAGATGTCAGACATGAGCCAGCCGAGACACAACATCTTACTTGTCTTGTTTTAAAATCATGTGATTTCTCTCTCTCTCCGGGCTACATGTCCTTCCTTTGACAGCTCTCAGTTCTGGTTCATCATCTTTCTCACTTCTATCCGTGATGGTCTTTATAGGGTTCACATCTGTTATGAATACAGCTAGTTATTTTCTGACCCTTTTGGTTTCTTCTCACTGTAACAAATACATATGTTATTACAGATCATTGAAACCCTAAACTGAATGTTTACATGACTTAGAATTTCTGTCAGCATCAACCAGAGCTGGCTTGTCTCACTCAATAACTAAAGAAATCGATCTCATTCGGTTGTTGGGGATGACAACAATTCAAAAAACATTAACCCTCCCAACTCAGGATCATTTCAAAGGCTTAGGTTGCAGCTAGAAGACACTCCAGCATGAGCTTGACTATTCAATTAGTAATTCTTAGGACAGAAAATTAGGGTTTACTTGTTCATGGGTGAGATTTTTTGACCGTTATGAATGAAATTTATAGCACTTCTTGAAACCCGATGAATGAAAAATCCAGAAGTATCATAAGGGTATAATATATTTCTTATTTCCAACAAATCTATTAAGACTTTACGATGAGTTTAAGGCATTAAATGACCTAATTTCTTATGCATGGGAATATGAATGCAATTATGTTAAGGGGTTGATGTGAATTCCTCATTCTTAATATGGTAGCTAAAAAGCCTTAACAAAATAAAATACAAGCTAGATGCAGAATGTTTTGTCTATGCATGGGATAGATAGTTGACAATTTTATTAATCTAATCAAAAAATTTTGTTTAGTACTAAGAAAGAATCTTGTCAATAAAATATGTAAATTGAAATGTAATGCAAGGAAGGCGATGTTTCATCTAGATGTTGTCTTAATTGTTTGGGATGAATGATGGTCCAAAACGAACTGTAAATCAGTATATCGTTATCATTCATCGATTGAAAATAAATGAAATATCGAGTTTTAAAAAAAGTGTATGATTTTCAATGTAACTTTTCTTCGGTATGTAGAAAAACATGCCATAATACTAATTCTCATAATGCACATGGACTTCCACAGAAGCATTTTTTGATAAACCAACATGGGCATGTGTTCAAGAAAGAGGATGTTTGTCCTTTGTCATTAATAATCATAGAATTAATTGAGCCCCATTAGCACACATATTAAGATTCATTACTACAATTATAAAACACTAATGACTTCATATTCTATAGATCTAATCTTTCTATGTTGAGACAGATAAGATCAAATAATCGCATAATCAGTTCCGATTATGCGATTATTCCAATATTTACAGTCAATCTTGATACGACGCTGGTTAGTATTTATTGATACAACTACCTTTTTACCAGATGAATGAAGCACAAGAGTTCGCCGGGAACTTAGGCATGATTGATGGGGTTATTTTTTCCGCAGGAGGACTCTAACATCTTGATTTCCACAAGAGGAAAAACAGACTCATTTTAGTATCATCTCTTAAATCGGACAAAGCTGTATACACTTACCAAGTAAATATAATATACGCATTTTGGGTGTTGTATGGATTTGGATTTAGGGTTTGGGTTATTGAAATGAAATAACATCACATGTGTGTGTCCCATGTTGTGCGGATTAGGGTTTTGGCTTCTTCATACTTGCCAACATTTTCTGCATTATCAAAACTCAGCACCGTTCAGCCCTAGAGTAGAGCTTTGAAATCTGAGCTAACTATCATATGAGCAATACTAAATGACCCTCTTAAAGATCTAGATAGACTACAAACATGGCCTTCATCATTCCTCCCTTAAAAATCCTTGTATTTTCATTTTGTATAATTACAAAGAAGGTGGGCCATACAATTGTCTAACAAGATGGCACACATCTAAAGACATATAATTGGCCGTGAAGGAAGAAGAATTATTGGTAGAAAAATACGGTCAAATATTTGACTTGTTCAAATCCATGGAGTTGAAATAGTCAGCTTTTTTTTACTTGAAAGATTAAAACCAATCCAACTCTATTATTTAAGTCAGTTTCATAACGACGTCGTTTCGAAGTATTGGCACGTACTTTGACCAATCATATATAAAATGGAAATGTGACGTTTTATTTGGTAAACTTCGTGTCATTCTTTTTATGACAATTTAGAATTGTCATTATGAAAACACGCGATAGTTTCTATCATTGTTGCATGTCGTGTATGTATAACAAGTATGAAATTTATTTCAGATCCGACAACATATTTTAACTTTTAAGAATAATAATCAACACAATTATCAGCACGAAAGACACGACCGCATAACACTTAGTATCCCAAGTTTGACCAACAAGTCAACAACAGTCAAAACTCAGGCACAGGCTGGTCCTCATCACAAGGCGGGGCCAAGCTCCACTCCCCATCCTCACCTCGGACCATCCCTTTATTCTTCTCCACCCACCACGACCCAGGAACCAAGTACTCATCCTTAAGGCACGCAGAGGACTTGTTCACCAGCGCCAAGCTCCGCTTCACCCGCATCTCAAACTCCCCCTCCGCCCCATTCCACCCCGCCACCACGTGCAGCATGGCTTGCAAGTTGTGCCAGTCGCTAGGGTTCTTAGACTCCTTCAAACTCGGAGACATCCTCGTATCGATAAGCAGCTCAGACCCCATGTAAACGTATCCTAGAACGCGACTAGGGTAGTGTGGAATGAGATCAATGGTGTTGCGGATATGGAGAATTTTAGCATTTGGAAAGTTGGTGAGCTTGTTTTTGAAGGCCTCGTTGCCTACTTGAGGACATCCGAAGATGAAAGCTGCCACCGGGATGGAAGGACTGACAACGTTGTGTACGAGGTCAAATGCGCTTAGGACCGATAAACTCGCGCCGAGGCTGTGCCCGGTTAGAGTGATGCTGAGATTCTCTCCTTGGTGTTTTTCCACTAGGGACTTGATTATAGCCACTAATTGAGTTCTTGCGCTGGTTTTCGCAAATCGGGAGCTTTGGTTGGTTGAAGTGTAGATCGTCATCCAGCCCTCCATCACCTGAATTTTTATTTGAATGGCGTCAATTTAAAATTTAGTTCCTCATATGCTATCTTTTTTAAGTTTGTTTACGAAATACTATAATTTTGACAAATCGCTATTCTTTTCTCACAAACCGCTACTACTAAGAAAAGTAGTTTCACTCTAAATATGGTCAAACCGCTACTTTCAATAACGATTTATCAAAATTATGACATTTCAAAAACATTCGAAAACAAACTAGTTGATAAATTTTTCAAATTCATATGATTCAAATAAATTTGGCATCACCTTGGGCTCTCTCTCATCCTCATCCTCGCTGCTGCTGCTGGTTTCTTGATGACCAATTTTCTTCTTGGCTCCCTCTTTCTTCAAGGAGCTTGCAGGCAAGAGGGAGTTGACCGAAGTCAACTTTGCGCCAAGAACATTGATCCACTCATAGTTCCTAATGGTCCCTCGCCACGCCACATAAATCTCTCTTCGTCCAAGAGCTTTACTCGCCTTATCCGTCGTAACCGCCACATATCCAATCCAGTTTGATTCCCTATCCCACGAATCGCGGGACTGGGAATGAAGCAAGAAAGCCTTAGGAACGCTCACCTGAGCGGTAGCATAAATGAACGACACAACCTCATAATCCGCACCGTTCTCCAACATCACTTTGTCAAAAAAACCTCTCTTTCCGTACCGGCTGCTCCCGCAGTACTTAGAGTTTTGATCATTGTTGAAGGCGTCGTAGGTTCCTTGACAGAAGTCCCCGCATCGGAGGATGAGGTTTCGAAGGCCCAGGTCGAGTGGGTCGAGGAGGTTTTCCCAGTCTTTTGATCCGAGGAGGTCGTGCCATGTTGCTGGCTCGGCCCCTTCCATCGGTTGAGGTTGGCTTTGAGGTTTGCTAGAGCAACAAAACATGTGGAGATAATAAGGTCACTTTGTCCATTCATAAAGCACATATATACCTAACAGTACTGCCTGGCTAGTGGGTGACATTGGATAGAAATCTCACGGTAAAGATTGCTTTGTTGTCCTCAAGCTAACACGTTTTCATGTCGACAACATTGACCAGTTTTTACTCTATATTGAATGTAAAACAATCTTCAACATCATCAAAATCGGGCATCGTTTAGGGCTAAGTATAATTAACTTGGAGTTCATACGTGGGGTTTCTTGTCAATGATGTTGGTAAGTCCTATTAAATTTGCACAAATAAACATTTGAGACTTACTAATCACATTTGGTAGGTAGCATACTTGTGTTGATTACACATGCATGAACCACTTCATTAAATTAAAGTCTCTTTTCTATCTAATAAATTCGAATCCTTATTAAAATTTTAAAATTTTAAAAAATATGAGTCTGAAATCAATCCAATAAAGTGATGACAAATAAAACCTACATCATTCCAAATTATAAAAATACATATTTTTGATTATTTTTAAATCTATAATTTAAACCATATATTTAAATAAATAAAAACTATTTTATTGTCATACATCGTACATTAGGCCCTTCCCAACTTTTATTGGGCCACTAATGAGATATAGCTAGGCTTTTAATTGAGCCAAATCGTGTGAAAAACCCAATAAAAGTCTGATAAAGGTCCATTTAACATCGAACCATGGCGACAGTGTAAATGTAATCAATAGACGAGTCATTCAAATTATAACAAGGATTCTTACATCCACAAGAAAAATTGTAAGCCATAATTATTGGTTTGTTAGATGACTTATTGGCTTGTTTCTTGGATTTTGGCTGAGATTTTTGATCGATTTGGTTAGAAGTTTGTGATGGACAATACAAAGGTAGCGGTGGCGCGCTACACTAAATAACCAAAGTTCTGCATAGTGCCCGGTGTACTTTTAGGACATAAACTGCTCTGATACCACTTTTTTCACGATCCAAATTCTCGGACGAGACCTGCGCCTGATCAATTATTATCGGTTAATTTCTTACCGATTGTTCGCTTCATTCGATGATGAATTTCGCTCCTCTCCTGAACTTATCGTTTTGTTTTTACCACTATACTCTCGTTTCATATCAAATTATATTAAATTGAGGCTTTATAGTCCGTTTGGATTAAAATAAGGCAAAACATAAAGATTCAGCCGATTATAAACCAAATTCGATTAATTGGATATGATTCCTAGGTATTACTATCACTTGATAGGGTGATTCTATGTGTGTTGGGAGGGTTATGATTCAGGAGATGATAAATTATTCCTTGAGAATTAATGTAAACTTTTATAGATCATCTGCACCGGTTGAAGATCGATCTCAATTTGAAAACGTTTTCGTCAGTTTCAAACGCACCGGTTGAGAGAAAGATTCGGAGGAGGTAGACGTGCTCGGAGAAGATCTAACCTGGATCGCCAAGGCGATCGATCGAGGAAATCTAGTATCAGTCTCACTCGCTCGGACTTGAACGGCTCAATCGGAAGGACGCAGAAGTACAAGGCGGACACGGATGTCCGACAATACGTTCGAACTCACCGAAGGTGAGTTGGTAAGTGGCGGGGATCGAGGGTGCGAGCGATCGACCTAGTCACGTTTTTGACGCTGAAGCATGTTTATTCAACAGTTCTTGGTTATTCCCCGTGACACTCTTGAATGGGGTAAATATTTTTCTGCAAGTTTATTTTCAGTTGCTAGTATCTTGCTAGTATCCAGTTCTGTGAAATGGGAGCTCTTTCTTTTTACTAATGGATTTGATTTGTCTCACTCTTGTTGCCGACTACTTGTGCTACAGAACCGTGCCGCTAAATGATTTTTACCCAGTTAAAACTCGGTCAGTTTCATTCATCACCTGACCCACCGATTATTTTTTAAATTTACGTTATATTCCGATAATTAGCTTGAATATTTTTACATTTATAATAAATTATTCCAAATAAATTGAAAGATAATTTTAAATCTACGCCCCTATAACAAATTTCCGACTAGAGAAAAAAATTTACCTAAAATCGTGACTTCGCCACTCAGTGAGAGTGATTATTTTTGAATCGATTGCATAAAAGACATGAGTTCATATCTCAGCAGATGAATCAAAAACTAAAAGAAATAAGATTCAAGCACAATGAAAATCAAAGCCACAGATCATTGCTGTGACACGGATATTGCGGCGCGTGGCACTGGTAACCGCCACAAGCGCGGTAGCATGCAGCAGCAGTCCTCTGATTACAGGCGCAAAAAGGCGGCATGGAAGCATGAGCATCAGAACAGACCCTGACACAGGAGAATGATGGTTTGCTGGAGCAAGCTGGGAGCTGCAGCTGCGGGCAGGATGAGCAAGTCCCCCTGTTGGCCGGGCAGCTAGATGGCCGGATATGAGCCGGTGGCTTGATGCAGAATTCGCAGTCTTGGCTCACTTTGAGCAGCGTCTGGAGAATCTCTAGAGGGGCAGAGTTGCCGGAAACAGTTATAGTGTTTCTGTCAGCATTTATACATACCCAATATACACCTTCACAACAACCAAACCAATTCACCCATTATACTACACAATTTTGATACTGTTATATTTTGACCGCACCGAATCTAAATCCAAAAAAACCTTAAAAAAATGCGAAAACATAAATCAAACCTTCGAACTCTCCGAAGCATGCTCTGAATCTCAAATCTGCACTCGGCACATTGTGTTTGAGTGCTCAAAAACCAGATTCTTCAATTTCCCAAATACCACAAAATAAGTTAGCAATCAAATTCAACATTAAAGACAACCTGGCAATGTGAATAAAGGGCAAAGAAAATGTTCAGGGAAGAGGGTTAGGATGAACCTTAGGAGTGTTGTCTGGTAAGCAAGCCACGTAATTTACACGTGTCAAAGTTTGATTGGCTCTATAAGCAAGTTAAAAATAACCGAAACTGAAACTTCATATGGCTACAAAAAATAGCATCTGTATACATTGTCGCCATTGAGGAAAATAAGGCGCAAAAACGCAAGTCCTGCGAGTCAATCGAGGAACCAAAACCGATGCGTGTTTATGGGGCTGGAATCAAGAGAACATTCTGAGAAAGTTGCTGGCGTATGCCATAGGCTTCACATCAGGGTGTGGCTGCAACAAAATTCGAAACAAAATCAGCATCACGACATTTTTAAGAAACAGGGAGAGGCGAAGCTACTAACCACAGCTGAAAATGTAACAACATTTGGCTTCAACTCGGGTGATTCAAAGCGAATGAATGCGCCCTTGTTGCCCATCTGCAGAAGGGTATAAAGCGAGTTTAGCAAATTATGACAGTAGAAAATTTTGACCATACAAGTTTTGGTGATGCCCGAAACTAAAGAAAAGGGTATTACCTGATCGCAGTAGTTTGGAGCGGAGAAAACAGTGATGAGTTTACCATCATGATCGATCTCGTAGCCTTCATCCTTCACTTCATGAGACCTCACAACTAAATCTGCAGACATGAACGTTTAAGAATTATTTACACCATGGAAGTCGATGGAGAAATTCACCCGGTTAAGAATAAGACATACCTAGATTGTTGTCACTCAAAAATCTCTCAGTCACATCAGCACCGAAGGACAGACCTACGCCTCTTTTGCTAGGGCCCCTTCCAGGGGTTGGTTGCGGATCGCTCCACAACAATTCACACATCAAACCTGAAGAATCGACGTGCTGCTTGGTGAAGCATTTGCTTTTTAGACTAGTTATTTAATACAAATGTTCACCAGAAGATTTTCTGCCTTACCTTCTTCCGGAGGCTCGCAAAACCTGTCAATGGCTCTAATGTCCGACAGTTTCACCCCATCAACACTAAACAGCCCACCGTGAACAACGAAAACCTTCTCATTTATGACATGAGCCAACGGTAAGCAACAGAACACTTCAGCAAAAAGTTCCACAAATGTTTCGCTCAACTTGGATCTGACTTCCCCCTCAAAGCCATATATCTTGTTCATGCTTCTGCTCTCATGATTTCCTCTGGCGAGATTCATAGCTGCAGATGTACTAACAAACTCGGTTACAATGTGAGGTAGAAGAACTATCGGCAGATACAGTTTAGTAAGAAAAACACATTTTTGTCGAACAATCGTAACGAGTACCTGATGGAGACATGCACTTAAATGCGAAAAGGGTTAGGATGACTTCCAGAGAGAAAGATCCTCTATCCACAAAGTCCCCATTGAAAAGATACGGATTGTCTTCAGAAGGAAGTCCATTGAGCTCGAATATATTCAGTAGATCATAAAACTGGAAGCGTGTATAATTTAAATTAACAATAAAGCTGAAATCGAAAGAAACATATATGGCACGAAAAGTAACCAAAATAGTCAATTATAAAGTGGGGCACTATTTAACGACATTAAACGTCTACGGGGTAAGAAATGAACTCGTTACGAGTGGTTTTACAGCAGTGTAGTCAGATGGAGGAATGACTTTGTTATGTCCATACATGATTAGGAAAGCGGACTAGCGATATTACCTGACCATGAACATCGCCACATACTGTGAAGTGTTTGCCATCGGGGATACTAATGTCAACAAGAGAAGGCAAAGACCGCAGCATTTGCCTTACTTGTAAGACAATCTGGAGAGCGTATCTACGACATAGAAAATTTCACATGAAACAAGTCATACAATTTGTTTGTACCTCGAAGATGGAAGATGACGTGAACAAATATAATTGTTGCCAACCTTCTATGTAAGAACTTCTGATTTTTGAATGCATCCATCATATCTTTAACAAAGTCCAAAGTCACCGTCTCTCCCTCTATCTTCGGACCATAATACTGCGGCTCTACGTCTAAATCAACAAAAAATTCTAGGTAGTAAAAGTAACAAGCCTCAAGTTGTATGAAAACCCACACAACTATCGACTGCTGATTGTTTAATTATAATATTCGCTAGAAACGTCGATAAGAGAGGATTGTTGACCAAGTGGTACCTATGGTATGAAAATCAAGTGATTCTGCAATAGAACGCTTTTCTTCTTGAGGTACTGATATAGCTTCTTCGAATTTGAGCTTCATTACAGCTTTCTCACATTCTTTCAGTTTCTTGGCAGCGTCAGGGTCACTTGGACAGAGTCTCTTGACCTAGCACGAAACAAAGGGCAGCATTTTAGCCAAGAACTAATAGACAAGACCCCAGTAAAAAAGGCGGTGATTAACGGCACACGAAAAACCACAGGGAGCTCCATATCCAACTGAATCTGAAATGTTCCGGATTTCATGTATATAACAACATGAAGCAGTGCCAGAAAGGGAAATCTACACGACAGGGCGTGATTACAACACTGATTGCATTGCATACGGAAAGCATCGGTGATGTACTTTCTACAAATATTACTGCTACGAGGAAAGGGCAAGGTAATATCATACATTTATTGACACGCCAACGTAACAGTAATTGTTTGTGAGAAGGATGAATCCAATTCACCACAACTGACTTACCTGTTGAAAATCTTTTAAGGCTTCTTTAAACTTTCCCATGGCCAGATAAGCTGCCCCACGCCTGTAATAACCCTGTTGTTAACGGAAATAAATTAACTCAGACATTCATCATCATCATCTGAGACCAGAAATTCAGTAGCTAATTTCAGACAAATGAGGCGTGCCTTTGAATACTTCGGGTCAGTTTCAATAGCCTTGCCTGCATCTTGTATCGCACTTCCATACTCCTCCAGTTTAATGTGGCTGAAGGCGCGATTCGCATAGTACACCGCATTCCCGCTATTTATCTCAATTGCTTGAGTGTACAAATCAACAGCTTGGTTGTATTTACGGGCTGCAACCAAACCTCCCAATCAGCGCTAAAGCCAATAACTTTCCTCACAAATTTTTACAAAACTGCATACCTTTAAATGCTTCATTCGCTAATAGTTTGAGCTCTTCAGCTCTCGAACTCGAACCGTTAGTAGTCTTCTTCTCAGTGTCCATAACAAGCATACAAACACCAATACTTTGAAAACCTCAAATCTCTAAAACCTCTCTGAACTCACTCCTTGCTTGGACACACGCACACACAAGAATCAACTACCAAGCAAGTACAACAACATTAACAATTCAAACAACAAAAATATACAAAAATTAACCAATTTCACTATCGAACCAACATGGGAACAGTTAACTGATATTAATGAGCATTCAATTGGTGAAAACCAAAACTTGACAGCAGAAAAATAATGCCATTGAGACCGAATTCCAGAAACCCACAAATCAAAAGGCTTCAATTTTTCTGAAAGAAGAGGAAGAAGATGAAAGTGGTTCATACCAGAATAATCCAAATCTCTGCTTCAGAATGAAACCCTAATGAACGAAGGAACACAAACACACTGATGAAACATACGGTTTAATACTCCTACGTTGTCTGCAGTTCTTATAATGTATTGTAAACTCTAGAACTAATGGAGTTTTTCAACGAATCGAAATATTTTAAATTACATGTTGGTCCATTATGTTACTTTATTTACCATTAAGTCCCTCTAGGTAAGATCATTCACGGAAATAAACCTTGTTTTCCGTTTTTTGTATATAACAGGGGGAAAATTAGAATTATTAGTAAATATAGGGAGCATTGTGTAATTATAAACTTGCACGGCAGCTTACTGCTTACCCTTTTCAACCAGATTTTCTCCCACTGACAAATCCGAGCTGGCGCTGAATCGAGCCGCCATGGCGCAGTCCCAGTCCACTCTCTGCAAGCAATCCTCGGCCAAGCCCGATCGGAGCACGAGAGATGAATTGTCGATTACGGAAGGAATTGACACGAGGGTCAGATTGATGTACGCAACGAACGAGGGCGATTTGGATGGGATTCAGGAGTTGCTGGGCGCGGGAGCCGATGTGAACTTCGCTGACGTCGATGGACGTACTCCTCTACATGTTGCGGCGTGCCAGGGACGCACTGAGGTTGTCGGATTGCTGCTCGATCGAGGCGCGGATGTGAATGCGAAGGATATTTGGGGAAGCACTGTGAGCCATTTGTGGAAAGTTGAATTTAAAATTTAAAATTTTATTTTATGGATGATTTTGATTTGGAGTTGTTTTTTGAAAAGCCTCTTGCAGATGGGATTTATTATCAGAATCATGATGTGGTTCAGCTGCTGGAGAATCATGGTGCCAAGCCGCCTGTGTGTGCCTATTTTTTAGTGGTGTTGATTTCAACGTGAAAGTTAGCGAGTTGTTTGATTATGTTGAGATTTCTGATTGATTGTGTTAAGGTGTTTTCGTTGTGTGTTTGTGTAATGTATACGGTTGTGCTCTCGCAGGTGCCGCCAATGCATGTCAACAATGCGCGCTTAGTCCCGGAGTATGAGATTGATCCCATTGAGCTTGATTTTACAGATAGTGTTGAAATAACAAAGGTATGCTATGAGGTGGTTCTTTTGAAGTTTGCGATTTTGAATGTTTCTTGTAGCGTGTGCAATTTATGCTAATCTGTATAACTCTCGGATGATCATGATGGTATAGTATCACTGAGATTCGAGAGTGAGCCGGTTGGTGGTTCGTATTGGTCGAATTTTGTTTATACTTTACTTGTCAATATAGTAGACATGTTCATTGGTCAAGTGTAGAGTCATATGTTAAATTTACATGAGTTACACTCCAGGTGTTACTGGAGAACCCTAAACCCTAGTCTAACTTTTGAAAAACTTTCAGGGAACCTTTCGTATTGCAGTCTGGCGAGGGATTAAAGTTGCGGTTAAAAAGCTCGGAGATGAGGTCATCAGTGATGAAGAGAAAGTGTGAGCTCCTCCGCTTATGTGAATTGTGATGTGTTGTAAATCAAAGTGACGTGTAAATGTGCACGGTGTATTTTATTATTTCTGTTTGTATTTTGATGGTATCCGCTAATCTTGGACCTCTGGTGTTTTGTCTTCCCTTTAGAAAAGCATTTTCGGATGAGCTAGCTTTACTACAAAAACTACGGCATCCTAATGTTGTCCAGTTTCTTGGTGCGGTGACACAAAGCAGTCCTATGATGATTGTGACCGAATATTTATCAAAGGTGTATGTATATTCATGGATGCAATTCGAGCTCATTTCGTTTATCCTTTCCGTAGCTACATCTCTCATAGCCCGTTTATGATTTGAAAGACGTAACATGTTATATGTTCATGTTATTTACAATCGCGCCATAAGCATAATTTTGTTTCATGCAGGGAGATTTTCGTTTGTATTTAAAGCGTAAGGGTGCACTGAAGCCAGCTTTAGCAGTTAAATTTGCCCTCGATATTGCCAGGTACGAGTTATATGTTCCCCGTATTTCCTAATCATGTCTTATTCACCGTAACACTTTGACCAGACCACAGAAATCATTGTACTAAAGTTGCAGTGGCTGCTAACCTATTAAAACATGAAATGGGACCATGAAATCAGAAGAAGGGAGACTAGATTTGCTAGTCATTTGAATTGACACCAAAATCCGTCTTTCTACCGTGTTTATAATGAGTCATGAGCAATTGCTTCTGGTTTATGTTTTACCATTGACAATCCTTGTAATTATTTTACAGGGGATTAAATTATCTTCATCAACATAAACCTGAGGCTATAATTCATCGAGACCTTGAACCTTCGTGAGTTCTTTTTTTTTGCTTTTGTCGTGATGTCGTGAAATTGATCAATTAATGCTTAAGCTTTTCCTAAGATAACAGAAATATACTGCGGGATGATTCTGGACATCTGAAAGTTGCAGACTTTGGAGTCAGCAAGTTGTTGAAATTTGCCACGACAGTCAAAGAAAATCGACCTGTTACTAACACAGCTTGTAAGTATGCAACCTGGATATTTGCCAAGGACCTCAGTGGTATTTAATAATATTAGCCACAGAAAGTAGTAGTCATTTTGTGTATTGTTGAATTTTTTGTTTGCGTATTGCTAGTCATTGGCACGCTTCCAGATGGGTAATCTTTTTGTTATGAACAGGGCGATATGTAGCACCAGAGCTGTTTAAAAATGAAGAATATGATACTAAAGTCGATGTATTCTCTTTTGCGTTGATTTTGGAAGAGGTAATATATTTCTGCTTCATTTTGCTAATGATCGATGTACGCTACAAATATGCTTTTACCACCTCTGCATCCATTTTATCCTATGACTGAAATATTGTGATTTATTAGATGATCGAAGGTCAACCGCCATTTCCAGAAAAACAGGAAATTGATGTTCCTAAAGCTTATGTAGCCGGTGAGCGCCCGCCTTTTAAGGCTTCGCCCAAGCTTTATGCGCACGGGTTGAAAAAGTAAGTGTTTCGAGTTTTCTTGAATTTTGTAAAAAAAAAAAATCGAACTTTGTGATACATTGCATTACAAGGAAGGCACTTTGCTAGATATGTTGATCCCTAACGTACTAAAATTTGATTTAACTTTTTCTCGTCCGTAACTTAACTGAACTTATCTTAATTTAACTTAAGTACTGAAAATTTAAGGTCTAAAGAACATGGCCTAAATAGAAGTAATTTCCATGCTTCATAATTAAATTTCAAGGTGCATTATTCAAACTATAGACTGCTCTCTTATTATCAGAGTGACTTGTACTACTACAGGTTGATCGAGGAATCTTGGAGTGAGGAACCATTACTGCGGCCCACATTCGGTGAAATTATACACCGACTCGAAGCCATCAGTGACCTGCTTGCACATAAGAACTGTTGGGAGGTATTAATTCACACATTACTTCATCTCTCACAGCAACTTGCAACACGCTTAACTCATGCTTGGTCTGTTTTAATGTTTGCAGTTGCTACCTTTTCAATGTTTTCCGAGGTTAGGGTCCACGAGGAAGAAATATCACTCGGATCAAAGCAGCCGGTCCTCTTGCTCAACCATTCAATGATATTCAACCTCTGGGAAAAAAAAAGGGACAGGTTCAAAAGGTGCCTATGCTGCAGGGTTGTTGAAATTCTTATTGAGTCGGCTTTCAAGCCTCATCACATCCCCAACTTGAGATGCTGCCTTGACATTTTCCGCCATATGCTTTTACCCACATCTTAATCCTCAAGTTGTTCCAAGGATTGGGAGATTTGGAATTTTGTACCAAGCGCAGGAATTTAAATTTACTAAGCTTTGATCTGTTTAGAGAACTTTTGTCTCCTTGATCCTCAATGTCTAACTCTGTTCTCTGACAATTGCATCGAAATCGATGAATGACGGATTTCTAGAAGACAACATCTAAAGGAATGCATGAGACAGGGAAAGGGTCACAAAGCCAACCGACCATTATCATAGTCTTCAGATTCAACCAAGTGTCAAAAACTCTAACCTTAAAAAGCATAACTTGATTGCAGTGTTGTATCAAATATGTACGAAATCAAGCACTCAATTTTGATTTATAGAAGAAACACATGCATCAAAGGTGTGTGGTTTTCCAACAAAAGGATTATGGCAGTAAGGGTATGAAGACACATTCCAAAAACCAAAAAAAGTTCAGTAAGACTTCAGCGGCTGAAAAATGAATCACAAAAAGTAAAAAACTTGTGTAATGCAAGAACGCAGGTATTTCAAATTACCTTCTCCTCGCATAATGAAGACATATAATGCCTCCCACAACAACAGCTGCAGCTCCGGCACCAGCAGCCCACTGCAAATTTATTGTTCCCTTATTTGATCCTTCATCGCCCAAAACAGCTCCCCTATCGACCACACCATTAACGGCTTCCACATCCGTCTCCTTAAGCCCACTGATCATTCTCTCAGCTTCCTCCACCTTCTTCTGCAACTGAATCAGCTTTGTTTCAAGGTCTGTAACTTTTGCCTTTGAAGAGTTCAGCAACTCCTTCAAATTTTTCTTCTCCTCCTTTTCTTTGTGCAACTCTGACCCATCGCTGGAAATAGCAGCTTCCCATTCCACCACCTTATTATTCAACGCACTGATTTCCCTCTCTTTGACAGCCAGCTCGACCTTCGCCTCTTCCTCAATGGCCTTAATCTTACTCCCCAATTCAATGACCTTCGCTTCAACCACGGCCTTCGCCTTCTTAACCTCCTCGATCTCTACCAAAAACCCCTCCTTCATCAACTCCTTCTCCTTCTCCAACTTCTCAACACTCAACTTCTTCTTCTCCAAATCCCTTCTCACCTCCCTCAGCTCCGCATTCGCCTCATCCCCATCGCTCATCGCCGAAACCAAATCATGCCGCAACCTCGACACCTCAGCCTCCAAATCCGCCGCTCTCCTCGTCCCATCCTCCTCCATCTTCTCCTTCTCACTCCTCAATCCCAAAACCTCCTTCTCCCATTTCCTCACCTTCTCCTTCGCCTCCTCATTCTCCTTCGCCAATTCAACCTTCTCCTGCTCCAAAGCCTCCACCTTTCTCACCAAATCCGAAACCTTCGTCGTCTCTGCCTCAAAATCGTAGAAGCTATCCGCAGTTTGATCCTCTCCATCCGCCATTTCTCAACACTTCAAATTCAAACACCCAAAACACGAATCAGCCCATAAAACCCTACAAACTGACAATCCAAGATGAACAAAATACAAATCAATTCTTTCAACAAAAGCATCCACAATCCAAACTTGTACCTTCAAATCCCTTGACAAAGTCTGCAAGCAGCAATTTCTATTTAGGGCTTTCAGATTCTGGAAACTTGAGCAGAAATGTTCTTTTATCATAAATATAAAGAATATAAACCTTAAAAAACTTCCGAATGTGGACCACCTTATTTCACTTCTAGAAGTGTCTGGATTGTATTTTCTAAGACTAAGATATCTTGACTCTGTGGCCCAATGGATAAGGCGCTGGTCTACGAAACCAGAGACTCTGGGTTCGATCCCCAGCAGAGTCGTTTTGAAACATTTTTTTGCTGGTGAAAATTTTCAGTTATTTTAATTTCGGTGCTGCAAGTTTTGATAATTACCATTTTTGCTTCTCTCTTCTACTGCAGGTCTACTAGCAAAACCTAACAACAGTTCGCATCCGGAACGAACGGCTTCTCCGATCCGCATTTGGAGACAGAAAGTAGTTTGGAGAAAATCAAGCGGCAGTTGGCTGTTTGGAGAAGAAGGTACCTGAATTTCTGAATTGAGCTTATTTTTGTTGTTGATCTGGTACTGAGTTTAGGGTTTTGAGGTATTGGATTGTTCAGTTCCCAGCTGATGATGTTTATGTGTTGATTGATGTTTGTGATGACGGATCTGTGAACATTAGGTTAGCTAGCCCTGTGAATCTGGAAGGAAAAAAGATGCAGTGTGATACATTATGGTGTTTGTTAGGCCAAGATTTTTGTCTCATGTTCTTGATTTGATGGTACTTAATTTTCTTTTGGATAGAAAGTTTCCTTGCTCTGTGGTTTTTGAGATTATAGTTTAAGTCCATCTTTTGCATTCATTACGTCATTCAAATTAGATTGTAGTTTCAGTTAAGTGTATCATCTTATATAATAATTCAACTTCAAATTCTGGTGTTGATCCGTTTTATTGGGTTTCGTTGGGCAAGCAAAGTAAGATGGCTGCTGTTCTGTATCCTCTCACAACCCTTGTTCATTTTAGCGTCCATTGATTCTTTGCTTCTTCTAAAAGTTATTGGCGCGCCGCGAAAAGGACAATTTCCTTGGTGCAGCCAGAGCTTGGGTGTCAACATAACAGTAAGTAATTTGATGATTGTGGGGATTATGTGGTAAGGGTATAATAATTGTGCTTCGTTTTATTCTAATATTTATGTCGATGCTGTGAAAAAAATTTAGATTTTCCCCAAACTCAAATCCAACTTTCTCGAATGTCCCCTCTGCTGAAAAACTTCTCAAATGTCCCCTTTTTAGTGAGACCGATCTTAATAAGATCGGTCTCTTTAATTTTTTCACGAGACCGCTCTTAACAAAACCGGTCTCTTGAAGATAAGAAATCCGGCGCTCCTCCTTTCTTCTCTTGTTCCTCCTTTCCCCATTCGCTCCAATTTCTGGCGATTAAGAGCTTCGAAAGGTGTTTGGAGGTAAATATTATGGTAAATAAGTGTTTAGTATGTTAAGGTTATTGTGTAATAGTTAGGAATAGTTTGATTAGAAAATTTTGTGAAAATGTTATTGATTATTATGTAATTTTGATGAATACATGTGTTTAATTTATAGTAAAATTGTTTGAAGACGTTGTTATTATTATTATTTTATTATTTTTGATGAAACCAGGTGTTTAATTAATAGTAAGATTGTTTGAAGAGGTTATTATTTGGTGTTTAGTATGTATGAATTATGATTTTAATGTTAGGATAATCTTAATAGAAGTAATTTATGAAATTATTATTGATTGATTTGTGCATGTGATAAAAAAATGTGGAGAAATTATAGTGATATAGTTTAAAGATCACATATTGTTTGGTGTATTTTTTTCAGGGAAACTAAAGAGAAATGGATAACACGGAATTGGACCCGATGGTTATGTCGACGTTGGAGTCTCTAGATATGTCTGTAATGGATGAGGTTGACAGGGATAAAATGGAATTTCTCGAGAAACATGATAATGAGGATGTATTTATGGTTTCTGAACCTAAACTTTTATGGAATATCCCAGCATTCAGTGATATATCGGCGTGGGATGCGAATAATCTTGTGGATGAGTTCTTGGGTAACCATGGACGGATTCCGACACTTGGAGTGGGAGCTATATTTAGAAGCAAGGCGGATGCAATTTTCGCTGTTCAGAAGTATTCTGTACTGAACCGCGTTGAGTATTTGACGAAGAAATCTGACTCTCGATTGTTAGTTCTTCATTGTCGAGAAGGTGAGGGGAATTGTCCATGGCGGATCCGGATAATGATGAAAAAACATGTATCATACTGGGAGGTTAGAAAGTACGGAGGGGACCATACATGCAACAATGAGATGGACCATGGGGAATCCAGTACCCAAGGTCAGTCACGTGTACGTAAATGCAGTTTGTGTCACAATACAAGTCACAACAGAAGATCCTGTCCAAATAGACATGTGGCGTAAGGTAAGAACAATTTGTCACCCCATAATCCATTTATCATCCTTCTTCCTCATTATGGCCGCTATGATATTTTCAACTCTATGCCCCAAACCCTACTTGAGGGGCCTTCCCTTTTTGTTAGCTACATTTGTATACTAGGTCAATGACATACTAGTAAAGACATAATTAGGCATTCCATATGGTGACTATATGAATCCCAGATTGTTTTAAACTCAGCTTTTTAGTTTGAAGAGAAGGTAACCTCTCTGAGTAAAGAAGTGGAAATATTTGATGGTGACGTCAGTCTTTTCTCGGTGCTTAGATACCATTCATCTCTAGGCGACTTGTATGTTGAGCGTGTACACTGGGATAGGAGGCGGTGGTAATTTGATATACAGGGGTATTAGCGATGCAATTTGAAGATCATATTCGATCATCGCCAAAGTTAAATGATTCGAAGGGAATCAGTATTCCAATCGCAAATAATCAGCTTCGCTAGTGATTTATGATGTTTTTCGGACATTCGGTCATGTTGGGGCCAAATGGCGGTTCTACGATTCTCAGGATATTTTATAGGCAACCTTTCTTAAATTTATTTATAAATTATTTTCTACTTTTGATAATAATCATTTATTTGATTTCAGATTCATATTTAATGAATTTAATTGATCATATTTCTCGCTATGAACTCCCCATTAAATTGAGAACTGACAACAAACCTGACTACGTGCAATGTACGTTGTTATTGACAGCAAAAAAAACTCTGGGCAACGGTAGAACGAGCACGAGTCGCATGACCCATTATTCCAAGGCCGCGTTTGGATCACTCCAAAACCGCTAGAGACATTCGAAGTCATCTTTTTTGAAAACACCAAACAGCGCCTAAACTCGACCCCTATAAATATAAAACAAACGCGCAGCTTCTCCGCCAAGATTCACTCGTTCCTCTTTATCTCGCTTTCTTCTTCTATTCACCGTCGTTGAAGAGCAGCCAAGTTTGATCGAAATCGAAGGCGTACGGATCCACCACAGGCCTCAGTTCGTCCCAATCGCTACCGAAATCGTCGCTGGAGAACATCTCGTCGCCGCTCGCGTTCCAGAATCCGGCGCCGGTCACAGGATCGGAGCGCGATTGGCGATGATCGAAGGAATTGGAGGTGAGTGGCGATAATTTCGTTGTGTGTTGGTTTTGTTGCGTGATTGATGTGTAGGATGAGTGATCGCCGAAGCTGAGGTAGAACTCACTGCCGCTATCGTTGTTGTTGTGATCGGATTCGATGCTGCAGGTTTTGGAGCTGGAGTTGGCCAGCGATGAGGAGAAGTTGAGATTCGGCAGCGGATGCGGCTGTGCTGGTACGTATTTTTTGTATGATGTTATGCGTTTGAAGACTCTGCATAGTGTCCATACTTCCTGCAAATTTGAACAAAGTTGAGTTAGAGAGATAATCTATTTGATCTGTTACAGTTGTAAACTTGAATGACGGTAGAATGTTGATATGGAGAGTTAGCTAGCTCCTATACATTCTGGAGGTTTGTAGAATAAATGTGAGTTATACTAGTTGACAAAAGTTAGGTAAAATCAGTCTCCAACACAAGCTGGTATCTGTTATATTAGGTGAAACTAGTTTAGATCAACTTGGATAATAGTATTGCATTGTTATAGTACTATTCAGATTCTGTAAGACGTTGGATGACGTGACAGCGGATTTGCTGCTTATATTTTTTCCAGTCAAATGTTTGTCTAGAGAGCATATGTGTTAACTGTAAGAGTAAACTTATGGATAACATAAAGTACACATGAAATAGTCGAAGTGGCTAATGTTCATGTATTTATACTTATATGTGCGTGGGAGTATAACACTGGTTCGTTTTTTGAGTAGTTTGAAAACTGAAAAAGCAGAGAAAAAACTTACAGCTTCTAGGGCGATATTATTAGTTTTAGTGAGACTGTTGTGTTGTCCAGCTGAGTTTCTTGGCTGAGAGGGGAGGCGGAACTCGTGCATCATCCAATCAGTTTTAGTGCCTTTTCCTGCACTTCCACGATAGTAAACTAGTGATTTCTTAAGACCAATGCACTCATGGGGTTCTTTGAAGGAATATATAGATTTGTCGATGCCGGTAGCCTTCCAGAATCCAGATCTTGTTACTCTATTAGGCCTTACACTGTTCGTGTATTTCCGTCCTCGTAGACAGAAGAAATACCACTCCTGGTCATCAGCTCCCACTGAAGTAGCTGGTTTGAAATTGAACAAAATGAATTGTAAATTAATTAGGATAAAAGTTATATTGTATGTAAGAACAACTGTAATAGCCCATGCATGAGTTGAAAACATTTTATCCCTCGGGACAACGTTGCAAATTAGTAGATAGGACTAGCACAAATAAGTAGAAGAAAGGTGAAGCATGAACTAGTTAGGCAAAAGAAAGGTGAAATATGAACAAGTAAGGTATTGATAAAGAAGAATGTTATTCAACTGATGAGCCTCTCATGTGATTATAGAACAAAGATGGCTACTTAATATTCCAGTATATTTTATTGGTCCCTTATCATGATCATAAGATATATATATTGAAAGAAGAGCTTACTTGGAAGTTCCCAGGGGTCATACTTGTAAATATCAATCTGTTTGATGAACTCAATGCTAAGTTGTTTGTTTTCTACCTTCCGTCTCAAATAAAAAGCCACAAGCTCTTCGTCTGTTGGATGAAATCTGAACCCTGGCAACATGCGTTCATCTTCATCCCACTTCCTATCAGAAGTACTCATCGTTCTTCGGCCCTAGTTTTGTATTCTCAGTGTGTCTCTTAGCTTCTTCTTTTACTGACCAGAGCGACAGAACTCTACTTATAAGCTTTATTGCAGTTTATGGTTATAAGGTTTGAGTCAGAAGTCAAGTTTTTTGATGGCCAAAGGCAAGAAAGTCTAGCATATGCTTATGAGTTTGGAGGAGTATTGAAAGTGATACACTACTAGCATAAAATACGGTCAATGTTTTTAGGAGTTTAAATATGTGGATTGGTAATTAGAATCATAGGATTAAACATTCAAAACATACACCATGAAGTATTAAATTTCTCTCTCCTTGTAATCAGCAGTTATCATATTTCTCAGAATAGAAAACTTGATACACTTATATTATGCATAAGAAAATTATGGATGGAATAGAGAAGAAGTCAAGGGAGGAGCTGTCCAAGAGTTTTTCCAAGTTAGAAGAAATGCCTTAAACCCTCCCGGGAATGAATATAAACATATGACCTTCTGTACAATAAAACTACGAAGTGTGTGTGATGTTTAGTGTTAGCCTATTATCTTTGTCTCATGCCTACATCATTTTGTCTGAAATTGGCTCTTAAAAAAGAGACAAACTCATTTTCAATTCGATGTATATACGAGACCGAAATTAGCTCTTGCTTTACTTTTGAAATTCAAAAATTTCCAACAAAGAGTGTCTTAACAAATATTTGGGATGAGCTTGTAAGTGTAGTAACTAACAATGGCTATTGATTTCAGCTGGATACATACAAGGTATGGATGAACTCAAGCGAACTTTTTGCCGCCATTTCAGAAAAGTGAGGTAAGGGAGATTTGTATGAGACTTGATTAGCTGTCATAGCTTCATTCGAGTAGATAAGATGGTATACTTTCTGAACCTTTGCACCTAAAATAGTGGAAATAGTGATACATATGTTCCCTTATGACGCAAATTGTGTCACATAGTATCCTGCATTCCAACTTTCTCTAAACTGATTTTTGCTTGAAAATGATTTTTACTTAAGAACTATAACCATGATAATTTTGGACTTCCAACTACGTGAAAATTATAGATCAATTTGACATCCACAAATTGAAGGTCAACTATAATGATCTACATGTTTTTCGTTGCAAATTTAGAAGTCAAATTTGAGGCAAAATTTATTCATGCAAACATCTCCTTATTTTAAATCTTCTGGGTTTTCTAGTGTGGTACCTATCCGCACTTCCTCGTAAAGGAAAATCATTACACATCCGGAGAACCCTCCGCCTTTTCTCACTTCATTGTGTTTTAGAAATCTATTTGAAGGGGACAAAACTTGGTAGTTTAACCAGTCTTGGTAAGTTTTATTATTTAAGTGAAATTATTTGCCCACTTGCATGTAGATAAATTTTGTTATGCTGTTCGTACCTACATGTTGAGGTTTATATGAGGAAATCTAACTTTTCCGTGTCATGATGCATCGCAATGTGGTATGTCGAATTTCAAGTTTGCTTTAAAAAATCATAATGGTTGAATAAAGAAGGAGGAAATGGATGTTGATCGTTAAACTGGAAAAAGTTAACAAATAAACCGAGTTGTCAAGCAGTTGAAGAATTGAATAATATGATATAGGATCTTCTGTGCTAAATGGTGACAACATAGCTGAATAGTAAGAATTAGGTGTTATGAACTTATGATCATATAAGATTCAATAGTCAAGTCTTTAAGGTTATGGCGGTCGTTAATCCAGGTAATAATTGTATAATGCTAAATTTAGTTGTCACGGTACAGTATTATGGCAAGTAGAATGATTCAACATTTTTTTGACATTGAATATTCAATATAGACGTGTTGTTGTTTCATAGTCAAATATGCTACGAGGAAGTCTATCAATTGCAAAAGTTCTGACCCAAATTTCTTTTAATTTGCACAAGTAGGGAATGTGAAAAGCCCATCATGGCTGCTGCAATTCAGGTTAAGGGAAAATAAATCTATTTTAAGTTATGATGAAAATCTGATGTATTGATCACTTTACAAGATTGTTTGTGAGGTAAAAGTGAAGAAAATAGTGGTGAGATTTTATTATTTTGCGCTAAAATTGATGGTGGAATATATCTTAGAGTTAATTTAATTACTCGTGCTTAAATATCTTGAGATGAGAGGTATAAAATTGATTATTCATAAGTAAAAATCTAAGTTAAATTGAATGAGATATCGATGCTTAAAGAATGGTTTAAAATAAAAAAAATATGAGTTTATTAAGAATAAAACATTCAACCTTATGGAAATAATACAATCAATGTGTAAGTATCTCACACTACTTTGAATGTCACTAAAATGCAAGTTTATATTAAACATATTTGGTAAGATAGATATAGTAGAGATTCTCTTTACTCGCGGGTGCGCAGAAATATAAATCATGAGTCGATTCGTGTTCAGAACGCAAATCCAATGAGTGCGCCCATGACGTATGGGATGCGAATAGTAGATTGATTTTTTTGCATGTGGACATACCCATTTTGCACTTTTTACTGAAGGTCCAACTGTCATCTAAGTTTGACATTAATATATTGATTATATTTAATGATATTTAAGGTTGAAGCGTCACCTAAGACTAAGGGTCGAGGCGACGCTTTGTGACAATAATACATTAAATGATATTTAAGATATAGGCATCGCCTGAGCCACTATTGAGGAGATGCCAGTGATTAAATGACTTTTAAAGTTAACGAACACTCGGGCGACAGCACCACGTAACTTAAAATTAAAGCGACGTCTGGAACATTACTATTTAAAGCCTATAAAAATATAAATTTTCTCTTTATTTGAACATCAACTAAAAAATTACAGCATACACTTCTCTAGCAATCCTCAAAGAAGTCCCAAATCGACATTTTTTGAGTTTTCCTTGATCCTTTGAGTTTTCCCAAATCTACTTTTTCTGAACATCCATGCATAGGGACCATGACTTTCGGTATGAAAAGTTGATATATAAACTCTCATTTTGATCATGTTTGAGATATGCACTTGAAGAATTGTCTTTCATCGCTAATTTGAAGGATAGTTTGCTATAATATATTGGATTAAAAAATCATGACTCTTGAACTTAAACTTTTGAGTCCCACTTAGAAATGTAGTTCGATATATGTAGCAAATGCACAATCATGTACATATATGTGGGTTTCTAGGACGTAAGACTTTCAACGAACCCAAGAATGAACGACTAAAATTGCACTAGAGGATAGGCCGAACAGCATTAAGAGAAAATGTCAATGTGGTGCTCTACCGATGGGAGACTCGCTTCCGGGCGGGAGGGTTGAAGATTGTAGTGGTGACTCTGTGCCCTCATCTTCTTTATCCTCGTAAACAATAGGTTTTTCATCCATTAGCCTTCTGCAGCTGACAAGAAATGGGTTTGAGTATAACAAAACTCAATGGGGACGTAGTCTTGTTCAAAGACGAACCACGGATAGAATAGGTTATTTATAGTCTTTACAGTTTCTCTTAATTGTTGTACAGACTTGTGGAGTAGTGTTTGTTTGTATGCATAGAAAATCTGGTATGGTAAGATCCTACAATAAATGCTATGTTGATTAAACACTGCACAGTAGGGGAAACTACCAAAATGCATACCGTTCAGGAATGGAACCATCAGCTGGCAATGCTTTCTCTAGTCTCTCCTCGAATGGTGTTGCATGCCATTTTACCTTTTGATCCTACAATTAAACACGTGAGTGTGTAATTTCTGTAAATGTAAGAAAATGGATGTTGGAGATAGATGCAGCATGCATACCTCCTTGTATTTGGTTGTTGTGTTAGGGATGCCGTTACCATCCCAACCCTTGTGTGACATATCTGAGGATCCATCTCTGTTCCAGTAGGAAGCTGGAATCACACCAAAATTATGTCTGCTCCCGGGAGTCAACCCTAAGTTTTGAGTACCAAGTACCTCATGAGATTCAGTTTTTTTGTCAGAGGCCGAAGGAGGTGATCTTAACCAAGCAGACAAACTTGCCTCAACCTTCAAATACTTATCTGCTAAATATTTGTTCTCCTTGTCTGCACAGTGACCGGATGTGTCATCCAAGTGTTCAGATGATTCTATAACACTATCAGGCAGCTGAACTGGATCATTATTTGTTTTTTCCATTTCTCCACCCCCAGCTTCTTCTTGCTTCAGTATTCTCCAATGAGAAATATTCTCGTCGGGGTTCAAATCTGCATAAACGTACTGAGATCTGATGCGAGCATTTCTACCTTTTGAAGTTCTTTTAAGATCGACAGGATAAATGCTTCCAGGTGTCTGCATTTCATCTGTTAGCTGTAACGGGGTTGGATCAGGTGAATACTTGAAGTGAACGTGATAGCCTGGCATCTCAACCTTACAATGGCTTTGCTCAACCTTGTCTGATAAACTAGTACTTGAGGACAGCAATGGTGTCTCAGGTTCGCGTGCAAAATCAACAGACGTGGACCTACTCTTGAGAGCTGCGCTTCGGAGCCGAGGAGAGTTTAGACCTGAGCTATTATACATATCATTGTCCTGAATTTTATTAGGTGAAGCAAGGCTTGCTGATTGACTTTTCTTGTCGTCCGCCGGGCTATTTCCCTTGTTACAAGTCTCAGCTACACAACTGAAGAGATTTTACAAGCACACAGTTCATGAGCATTCCATAGAGATGGTGAAGTTTGGCCACCAAAAAGTAAAAAGATATGCAAATTGACATGGATGAGTTCAACCTGTCAGTCGAATGCTCAGATGAAGATTCCTCATCTTCGCAGTACCCACAATGCTTGGAAGGTTTCAATGACAGGGGGGGGCCCTCCTTGTTAAAACACAATTTCTCCATAGATGTATCTGGATACCATGAATGGAACTTAGGACTTCCAGAATCTGAATCTTGTTCTTCCGAGTATTGCAGTTTTTCTTTTGTTTTTCGAAACTCAGCAGGAGTTTCCACTAAAATGCCACAAGCCTTTAAAAACTTAGCCTGTGGGACACACGGAGGCAATAAAAAAGGACAACAGTTAAAGAATCAAGTAACCTATGTATCAAAAAATATGATACATGGAGCAAGAGGTTAGCCTATCAAGTGTAAGGTTATTTTGTAGAGTGTTAGGGAGGATTTTCAAAGCAACCAAAACATCAACTAATATGCAATGTTATAGAGTTCTTTCCAATAGAAAGTGATGCCAAGAGCAGATGAACATATATTTTGAAAGTATGCATAAAATAATTAAATTCGAACTAGGCGAAACACTAATTATGCATTGGTGCTATTACCAAAATTAGGCAACAATCTGAAATGTGTGAAAAAATATACGAATGCCAGAATGTGTTAAACTTAAAGAAGTCATTTCTCTATGGAACCAATTACATGGACTCGCAGGTTCAGATCTTATATAGATTCAAGAGTAAGCCTCTTAAGTCCGGAGAAATCAATTCCTCATTCAACTGGCAAGTTGCGCTACTTTTTTTTTTCGGTATATTATACAGATATTCAAATTGTACCTAAAAATTTCAGACCTAAATACTGACTAGACAGTGTGCTAAATTTTGTAATTTTACTATATCTGCTGACCAGACTCATAAGATATCCTTATTTATTACGATCAAACTGTCACCCGCTTACTAATGCATCCAGACAGAAAGTTTCAGGAGAATTCAGTAACAAGTTCAATAGTATTCACTTACACATCCATGCGATCAATTCAAGTATAAGTATGTTCACCTCATCCTGGAGATCTCTATCAGTAATTTCAGGCTGCTGAAATCCAGATGACCTATTAAGCTTCTCCTTGCATAAAGAGTCGTCATCTTCTTCAAAATCTAAAGATATTATCATTCAACACAGCTATAATCAGAACTAATATCAAGTTAAGCATTGAATTTTCCAACACAGTCACATCTACACAAACTCTAACACATACAACGCAGATGTACCTTCAGACACTAGCAGCGACGTGAATTGATTAGGCGAAGCTATATTTCTCTGTATACAATAAAACCAGAAATAATTAAGCACAAGATAGACATATCAGCGACTCCAGCAACTGCATCCAGTCAAAGTTCTTCAATAACTCGTCTACACTCTATCAACACCGCATGCCAAACGAAACGAACAGTGGAGCACAATCGTCATCCTCTCCATTTCGAAGCCTCGTTTTTCATATCGCAAAATCCAATGCAAAAAACAACACCGATGAATCTCTCGCCGGTGACTATTCTTCAGACACAACCAGAGAAACTCTAATCGATACGACAGAACAGCTCGGAAAAGTTTCAACAAAGTGCGATTAATATCTCGGCAAATACATTCAATCAATTTCAACCAAGGCTGAAACTACAACCTATCGTACACCTTAGATCAACCAAAACGAAAAGATACGAACGATCAGCAGTCTCTGGATAACGAAACCGTAGTTCTCGTTTCGCAATACGAAATCCAGTACAGAAATCAACACCAATCAGGCTCTACATCGTCGAATTTTCACAAACTACAGCCAGAGAAACTCAAGATCGAATCTACAAAACCGCTACAGAAACTCGTCTAACCACAGCCAACACAGAAGATATCAAATTCAAAACGAATATATGTACGCGATATACGTACTCTGGATCTTGATCCGGCTGGCTCGGACACGAGATGAGTTCTCGGCGGACACCGTTCGCTTCTGACGCGAAAGCGGCCGAAGAGGCATTCCATGGCGGCGCTGAGGGCAGAGTTGATGAATCGGAGAACGAGGTTGCAGGTCATCGACGCGGATTTTGCTGAGGAGCGAAACCCTAGGGTTTTGTGCGAGGGATTGATGGCTTCTTCTGAGGTTGAAATTTGAATCGAGTGAGAAGAGGGAAATGAAAAATCGAGTGTTGCATTGAAGAGTGACGCTATTTATAGTGATATTTTGCAATTAAATTAAATTATAATTTCGGGATTTTCCGTTTTAATAAACAAATCAAATCCTTTCTTATATCGAACTGATAAAAACACAAATTACTTGTACGAATCTTCTTCTCTTCTTTAGCAATAATTATCTTCTTGTACCTCATTTACTCATTGTCCGAAGATGAGCTGAGCTGAGACTGAGAGCTGACTCGTCCTTTCCTCCATTGTCAAGTTTTAAGCATACCAGCTCCAGCAGCTACTCCGATCTCGAGCTTTCAAGAAGCTTGCACCGAAGCACCCGGATTATCCCTTTCTGCTGGTAATCCTCGACTCATGCATATTTCCAGTTTCGTGTATCGATTAGGTTTGATGAAGTGCTTAGCTGCAATAAGGTCGAATTAGGTTTTTCTTTTACTTTTTTGGCAGTGCGCTGGGGTTTGATTGGTGTTGTGTTTTCTATGATGTGAAATTGCTTCTAGGGTTTTTTGTTCTTTCTGATTTTTCATGTGATTAATTTGCTTGAAGTTAAACTGGAAGGAAAAAAGGGTTAACTTTTTGTTTTTGCCATTTTCTTGGTCTCCAAATTGGACTATAGAGCTGCTTCGAATGTTGGATTCTTGAGTTTTGATATCAGAATTCTGATTTATTGGATCATTTGAGGTTTCAAATTAGCAATTTGTCTCTAGGTTGAGTTTCCTGAGGTGGCGGAAAATTTATAGTGATGTCTATGAGGTTACGGGTTTAAGATAGTGTAGTAAATTTGTTGATGCTCATAAGCAGAGAAAATTCCTAAGATGCGCGAAGGAAGGCAATCGGAGAACATTATCAGCAGTTTAGTTGAGCTTTCGGAGAATGTTTCTTCTAAGAAGAAACCAGTGTCGTTCTTTGAGGAGGAGAGTTCGCACTCAATGTCTGCTCAATTCAGTCGTCTATTTGGTCGGCAGAAGCCCGTCCACCATCTTTTAGGGGGTGGAAAATGTAAGTATGCTGACTTGTTAGTAGCATGTGTAGTTCTCAATCATTCATAAATTTATCCCTTTGTAAATGCAGCTGCGGACGTAATGTTATGGAGAAGCAAGAAGATATCTGCCAGCGTGTTAAGTGGTGCGACTGCCGTTTGGATTCTCTTTGAATGGCTTAATTACCATTTTCTGAGTTTTGTTTGCCTCGCCTTAGCTCTTGGGATGCTTGCACAGTTTCTTTGGTCAAATGCATCTGGATTACTTAACAAGTGAGCGACAACTTCTTATTGCGTTTTACTGATGCATGGTTGAGTGGAAGCTTATTCATAATTGCCGTACCTCATTTGAAACAGATCACCATCCCATGTCCCTCGCCTAGTTCTACCGGATGAAATGTTTGTGAACATTGGCATGACAGTTGGTGCTGAAGCTAATCGAGGTCTAATTTTCATTCAAGATGTTGCTTGTGGCGGAACCTTGAAGCAATTTCTGACTGTAGGTTTCAACTATTGAAATTTGAAATATGCTAATCTTTACTTGAATCTGGACCACCTCATTACTTTGCTATGCGGTCAAAGTTGTCTCATTCGTATACCTGATGGTCTTTGACAATTGCTCAAAGTCTCATAATCTCACTTACATGCTGCCAGGTC
This sequence comes from Umbilicus rupestris, assembly GCA_963678935.1. Lineage (NCBI taxonomy): Eukaryota > Viridiplantae > Streptophyta > Magnoliopsida > Saxifragales > Crassulaceae > Umbilicus > Umbilicus rupestris. Next base: position 310,533 of record OY787625.1, read on the forward strand.
ATCGGAAGCTTAATGGCTGCGGCCATCATCAGTAGCTGGTGCAGTTTCCTTACTGTTTTATATGTCGGTAAGAGACTTTCCTTATTATCAGTTATACTGTGGTCGTGTTGTAGAAATATAGAAATTTTTTGCGTTTACCTTATTTTATAACATTCACTGCGCATCCTAAGCAACTCATCTTCTTCTTGCCCCAGGTTTTATTGCAGCCCACACATTACCAGTCCTGTACGAGAAATATGATGATAAAATCGATAACTTCGTTCGCAAGTTTGGTGGGCACCTTCAAAAAAATTATAAGAAGCTGGATGCTAGCCTCCTTCGCAGGATCCCGACTGGGAGGTTTGGAGGAAGGAAGTATGACTAATAGACGATTCACAGCCCCTTGTCCCCCTGCTACTAAAATCGCCCCAAGACCAAAAATTGCCGATCTAAATTCCAAACCCTTGAAGCTCCATCATGATTATTTCCCCTTTATCAGTTGAGAGATCCACCATGTACAACTGATCTTAAATTCTGAAGCTTGCAGGAAACAAAAGATGCAACAAGGAATTAGAATTTTTTTTTTCAGTTGAAATTGACATTGTCGGAATAACCTACAGGTTGCCATGTTTTTTCCATTAGATAATCTTGCAGAAAAAAGACTCAAAATTTGATGATGTATTTTGACAGCTCTGTAGAGAGTAGCGTCCATTTAACTTTTTCCTATGTTTCAGAAAACCTTAAAGAAAGAAGTACATAGACAAAACATGTGTAGATAAAAATAAAAGAATGAAAGATCACAACTTTAAGATCCTTGAAACACTGAAGAAAATGTACCAGAGGGCAGTCAAAAAACAGTACTGAAGCTTTCGATTGGATCAGATTCTTCAAGCATGGATGCTGCCTGGAAGCAATCGGCAGAATCTGCTGTTCTTCCATCTTTCCTGTGAACCACACCCAAGTGAAACCAAGCCATCCGGTTGGTGGGTTCGATTCTCAATGCGTCGGAGAGTATACTTCTGGCAGCAGGCAATGCTTTTGAGCCCAGAGTTGACAAGAGAGCACCAAGCAGGACTTTGGTGGGAACAAAATTTGGGTCTAGTAACAATGCGTTGATATATGCAGCCAATGCCTCAGGAAACTGGCCCCGCTTTTCGCACATAAGACCTGGTTTTTTTCACAACAACGTAAGGGAATCATCCCTTGGAACATTGAATGTCTTTCATAGTATTTTCCATAAGACACATGAAGAACATACCTTCAGTATGAAGAGTTTCTGCTGAGTTTTGCATCAACTCTTCCGCTTTCCCCAAGCATATCTCGACGTCTTTCCAGTACGAGAGACTAGAATACAAAGTCGCGAGGCCATGCCAGACATCAAATTCACTGGCTTTATCATCCTGCATCTACAATCCAAATGGAGAAGGCTAAGATAATTTTAGGACTGTATCTTGCATAAGAATCAATGTCTGCGGCACCATTCCATAACAAAAAAAAAAACAGATGCTCGGTTTTAGAAGCATCTATGAACTGCAGATTAAGAGGTAACATTTTTTTGTAGGACCAAACTCAGGAGGGAAACATTTTGACGAGATTTCTTGTACAGCGAATAAGGAACAAGAAATTTTTAGGTAGAAATTTTTTTTCTTACCTGTGAAGAACTTCTTGCAGGGCCGAAAGTCTTGAGCTGAGCGGGAACTAATGCAAGGAGATGACGGTATATTTCAATAGCATCCATAGGGAGTGACTGGGAGATTTTCAGCTTAGCTTTCAGCCTGAGCAACGACCCTTGCTCCCATTTTGAAGTCTCGTCAATGGCAGCATCAGTGACCACTTCTGCTTCAGCAAACCGCTGTTGAGCTGACAATACCAATGCGAGTAGCTTCCAGCCTTTCAATACAGATCCACCAGTTGCATCAAGAAACTGCTTTGCGTACGCCAATGCAGTATTCAGGTTACGATGTTCTGCATACTGAATAGCCATCTCGAAAATCAGTTCATCATTTTCAGGGTCAAGAGATATTGCCTGGTCTAAATACTTGAGAGCTTCAGATTGAAGCCGAGATCTTTCAAAATCTGAGGAAGAAACCTTGGATTGTTTTCCTAAACAAAGGCCTAACAACCGAAGCCCCACGCTTTGTAAATGTTCGTCTGGTCCCTCAGCTTTAGCTATAGCCCTCTGCGCGTACTGTGCTCCCTCTTCGGCCACCAAGGGATCCTGACTACAGATTTTAGCAGCCAATAATAATCCCACAAGATCATCAGGCTTTTCATGCTTGTGCAAAGTCTTTCTTAGTAAATTTAACGCAACTTTACTCTCTCCTGCGACATAATAACATACAGCCATGGCTTTCCAGCGCTCAACGCGATGAAAAACTCCAGGCATGATCTCTTCAAGTTGCCTTGCCGATACTGAAGTCTGACCGCAAACAGTTAGAGCAAATGTAAGGTGCTCCATTATCGAGTCATCCCATTGGATCTTGCCAAGATTACTTTTTCTCATCAGGATCATCAAAAGAAGAATGGCTTCCTCCAGATTATTTTTAGGTACATATGCCCCATCCATCTGAAAAGCTAAACTCGGAGAGGTTGCCTCAACTCCACCGTAGAGCAAAAGACACGCAAACTTTTTCTGAATCCTCGCGCAACATTCATTGCTGATATTCCATTGACTTAGCAAAGCACGTCTATAAGCACCCATTGCTTCTTGATAAGAGCCTACCTGCCTCCACAGCTCCGGGAGAAGCTCAACGGCCTGACTTACAGTTTCCTGCAGTCTACTGTCAACTTGCATTTCAGCTAGGCCGTGGAGGAAAATGCTCTCTACAGCATCAAGCACGTTCTTACACTCAGAGGCCGCTTCTGCAAAAGGAAAATGATCTACAAATTCAGATACATTTACCACGCAAACACTAAATCAAATATCTCTGAAAGAAATTAAGCCGTTGTCACCTGCAAGTCTCCCTAACTTCTGAAGTGCTTTGGCTTTCAAGTAAATAGCTTCAAGCACTAAGCAAACAGCTGGTTGAGAAACCATCTGCGGTACCTCTGAACGAGACCTACCCCTCCTCGACGAGGAAAGAGTTTCACTAGTACTCACTTGCAGCTTCTGAACGGCAGCTTGAAGATCAATCCCTTCAAAGACACTCAACGCAGCTTCAACATTTCCTCTCATATACTCCAATCTCCCGAGAAGCGATCTCGCCTCCTACATATCAATATAACTAGCCATTCATCATCACATTCCTAAAACCTCAACTCCAAAACCAGCAATTTATCTCAACACTTTTAAGCTAAAATTACAGCACAATATCCACACATTATAACAACATCGATTTTACCCAATGTATAAGCCATCACAACACCAAAAACAACCTCAACATACACAAATGATCATCTCAGAATCAAATGTTTGACTATTTGATTCCAAAATCTGCAAACCTGACAAATTCCAGTAATTAAGAAAATCAAAATTTCAGAAACCTAAAAAACAAACAAACCTCGGAATTGAGAGATAGGCCCTCCCGAAGACACGATTCGGCTTCCTGAATGTTGTGTTCATCCAGCTTCTCTTCCACCTCGGCTGTCTTCATACAGGCTCCATTTATGCGAATTTCTCTCGAAGCCGGAGTCGGTTCCGTCTCCGACATTTCCTCCGTTTTGGCCTCTTCATCCACATCCCGCTCGCTCGATTCCATTTCGAATTTTCACGTGAATCGGATCATCATCATCATCATCAAAGTCAACAATGCCGATCGGCAGAACCACACATCGCAAGATTCAACCTTTTACCTCAACCTGGCTGCTTGTCAGGGATCTGATTGCGATCACAACCCTTCGGTTTCCTGCTGGATGGATTCGATGATTCAACCCAGAGAGATTCAATCATTCGAAAATTCGAATCATGGGTACATCACTGTCACCGTCGACCTCACAAAGCCCAATAACTGCTTAAAAGGCCCGGTTTGGGCTTATTCAAAAGCCCATTAATTGGTTTGACAATCGAACCGAAACGATTAGAGGACTTTGCAATTGGACCGTTGAGCCGGATAGTTACATTGTTTTAGTTGCATACGAGAAGAGATAGCATGTTGACTCGATAGATATCTTCAATTCTTCATACACAGATATTCCAGAAGCTAAAAATTTGAAGCTGAAACATTGCAAAAATTTCCATGTCTGAAAAAAAACAGCTTCAGACAGACATTCAAACACGGTCCTCTAAACTTGAGGCCTCCTCGTTTGCTGAGGTCAGCAACCTCTCCTCTGCGTTTGATACCTACACAGTTGAACATCATCACCTATTCAGATACAGAAAACTACCCAGAATACATGCAGGAAGAAATGTGGGTATTTGAGGATTGTGTTCTTACCTCTTTTGTCCAGTTAGTCCTTGCAGTTAAGATAATCAGAGTTATGGTTTGTAGCAGGACTCCAATGATCATCCCCCACCAGATCCCCTGGGAAAAAACGACATGTTTTTTTCACCAAGAAAATTTCGGTGCAGTAAAAAAAGGAGTGGTGAAAACTGATGTAGAACTTACTGCAACTCCTAGGCTGGTTTTGAACCCGAGGACACATCCGATGGGTAAGCCGATAATGTAGTAAGTGGTTAAGTTGACATAAGCGACGACTGCTTGCCAGCCGCTGCCGATGGCCACCCCTGAGGAGCAAAAAAAAAAGTTGTGTAAGTTAAGAAACTTGTGGAACTGGAAAGTGGGTTTGATTTTGCAGGAGCTGAAGCTGAGAGAGAGATTACCTGAGAGGATGGGCTGAATTCCATTCAAGAGGACAGAAATGGCGAGCAATGGAGTGAGATTTGAAACAGCTGCAATGACCTCAGAGTCACTTGTGAAGAGGTTACTTAAGCCTGTTTTGAATATCAGAACAATGGCTGAGAAGAGGATGCTGATCAGAAGGCTTGTGCCGCTGACGACGAAGACTGAGAACTTTGCGACCTGGGGATGCCCTCCACCTAGCTCATTGCTGACTCGGACACTGATGGAACATACAAGGATGTCGGTTAAAGATATGAGCCGAATCAAAAATGAAGACTAGGAATTTTTAGAGAAGAGTACAGACTAACCTGGCAGCTGCTGCAAGGCCTAACATGAACTGCATGTCCCAGTTCAGGTAGTTCATACTGAAAATCAAATTTTACTATTTTTGTTAGCAGGAACTTAAACTGAGAGAGATTCTGAGTTGGGTATGGCAGAGTACCAGATGGAGATGGAGTCGAGAGAGATTGTGGGGTTGGCGAGGAGGCCTGAGATCAGCACAAGTCCCTGGTTGTACCAGATCTCCAAACTGCAGTTTCAATGGAGGTACAAGTCATCAGCAGCCAGTAAAATTTGGTAAAGAAAAAGCGCAGAGTTACCATAGCATGACAGCAGAGGCCAGAGTGAGCTTGAAGTAAGGCCAGATCCCTCTGAACGCGCTGATAGAGAAACCAGTCCATGTTTCCCTGCATCTGGGGCTGAGCAAGATGTAAAGGGCACTGGAGATTGCAACAAGCCACCATGAAAAGCTCAGCGTCAAAGCAGCTCCAATCAGGCCAAAGTCCAGCACATAAACCACAAGATAGGTAAGTCCAGTGTGCACCAGAAGCACTGCAAGAGACATGTATGCCAACGGGTTCACAATGTTCTGCGCCTGTAGAAACCTCTGCATCGGGCAGGTTATGGCGAAGGCGTAGAGCTGAAGAATCAAGCCTCGGGCGAAGATTTGTCCCTGTGCGGCTATGTCATCTGATTGGCCAATAGCGCGCAGTACATCGCCAGAAAACCAGTAGAGGAATGTCAGTAAAACAGCTGCTCCAGTGTGCAAAACCATGGCTCTCTGACATATGACCCCCATTGATGAGTATCTCTTTGCACCATAAGCTTGCCCGCAAACTGTCTGAACTGCACTGGCCATCCCAAGCTGAAAAAAAAGCACAGTCAAGCCATGAAATGATGAAGCTCAACTCAAGAAATTGATGGAATGAAAGCAAGAGAAGCTGAAGCACAAAGCAGCATACCATAATGCCATAAGCAAGACCTTGAATCCCAACACTTGCTATGGATGCACCAGCAAGCTCCAGAGCCCCAAGGTGCCCAGTAAACATGAGTGTCACAAAGCTCAACATATAGTTGAAAATCGACACCGCGATCGAGGCTCCAGACAGTTTCCATAACAGCCTTGATTCCCATCCGACCAGCCTCAGCCACCACCTTGCAGCCACAGGCCTGTGGCTCAGAAACTCCTCAACTGCAACTGATGACAAATCTGGAATGGTGGAGTGTGAGTCCAGTCCAAGTAACAGTGGCTCATACTCAGCTGAACCCATTAAGCCCCAGCTAGCCGTTTATTCAAAATGTTTAGCAATGGTTTCATCTGAAGTCTCATATATATTAACAACCTGGTTGAGTTGAGGATTGGTGTAACTGCCCTTCCTGCCACCTAACTGGGTAGCTTCATTTTGATGAACTGGGAGGACTAAAAAGAGAGGCTCAGAAGTTTGACATGTCGTTGAAAAGGGCCTGATGATATTGATTTGCGGGTTAGCTAGCATGTGAGCAGGACCAGACAACATTGAATTTTGACCAACTCAACCATTTTTGCTCAACTACCCGTCTTCTGCTGAATCAAACAATGGCGTCTCCATACTATTTTCAGATACAAAATGAAGACCAAAGGATGACACGACTTGAACATTTAAGAATTCTGCAGCTGCTGAGATTGATAAATGATGTGTATAGAAAGAAAAAACAGGTCAGCTTTCACAGTGAGCCAATTGAGGCAAGTCAACTGAAAGTCTTCCTTCACTGACTTGTGTCCTCATAAATGGAGTGTATTTATTCACACTTGGTATGTTATGGATGACTCTTGATGCCTTTAATGAGAGATTCTTTCCGCGACAGGTTCCAAGCCAGCATTGCTGCGCCTACTGCGGGCTCAACCTGATGCAGTTAAAATATACGGATTAACGGCTAATCGAGCACATTAATGTTATACATGGAGAACTTGGGTGTATTCAAAGGTAGTTTCATAGCAAAAAGATGCAGAAAAAAAAAATGTCTGTACCAGGTCAAGAATTCTTCTGATACTAAAATTAAGATACCTTGGGAATGATCGAGATAACTCCTGGGTAATCTTTGGATATACATTTTATGACTTCACTACCAATGTCCCAATTTCTATTTGCTGCGAGAACACCGCCCACCATGACGAGGGGGAAGGATCCGTTACCATCTGCAGTGAAATTGTGTTGGCCGCGTTATCAGAGGATTTGGCTTGATGGAATGGCAGTGCATTTTTTTTATACGAATTGGTAAAAATTAAGGAAGAAAGTTTTGATACGAATATATTATGTCTTACCTTCACCGCAGAAGCCAAGCCTCTGGACTACAGCTCTTACACTCATAGCCAACTCTTGTACAGAATACCGTAAGATTTCATTTGCGACTTCATCACCTGCCTCAGCGCAGCTTACAACAACTGGGACAAGTGCAGCGATCCGTGCCCACGACGTATCTGCATAGGTCCACCTAAACCCAAATGAGAGGAAGATACTCAAGCTCGTCAATCCATGGGAACCATTTCACAACTCAAGAAATCAGACAATTAGCCAAGTAACTTTCTTTTTCCTTGTGGTATCATCAAACATTTCACGATAAGGATCAACATGTTCTGAAACATAATAATCACTCCACCCAATTGCAAAGACATCATGAAATGTTGTCCAAAGGACTTCTAACAATCCAAGTAAAATTTTATATAGAGATAGAAAGAGTGTGAAAGAGAATAAAAAAAAGGTACCCAATGAGATCATCCGGGCATGGAAGATCAAGCTCCTCTAAAATAGAGGATGTAAGCATTGTTGGTGAACCTCGCCCATCATGGGCTTTTATGACGGCAGTCAATGCTTGTGCAGCTATTCCATATCCACTGCAAGGAACATCAAGGAAGGTAAAAACCTTGAGTTATCAGCGGTAACGGCATATTCACATATCTAAGTGATAAGAAATCAGACAATGACATTATACTATGTTTCATGTTCACCAACCAACATTCTTTCGCATGACACTCTTCTCATTATAAGTGGCAAGTGATAAGGAACCTATTGTCATCGTGTATACAGAAGGTAACAAAACAAAGTTTGTCTAGCAACATTCTTCATACAAAAAAGGTTCACGGTGGAAACACTTTCCGAAACATACCTGCCCCAGTCACCCAACGCAGGTCCTGCGCCAGCAGCACGAGCTTCTCTACCATCACTTGTGAATCCATAAGCGATGGTTCCAGTACCTGCTATTAACACACAACCATCCAGTTTTCCCATTGTACCACTTGCAAGAGCTGCGACTGCATCATTTTGAACATACAATCTAACATGCCCGGGGAATATATCCCTGCATTTATGTGTCCCGTTAGAGCGAAACACGGTCAGTCATGCTTAATAGTAGGACAAACGGAATACCAGGACAAAAAAAATGCAAACTGAATTGAATTGAAAACGAATCCGACCTAAGAACAAGGTAACACGACTCAGCATCAAATTGGGACAAGGAAAGTATTTAGTGAGTCTCCTTTCGTTGTGAGAAAAAACCTGAGCCATTTTAAGATTCTTTCCTGGTCTGACGGATGGTTGACACCGGACACAGCCAAACATACAGCTTTAACATTTGATCTACTGGCACCGGATTTAAGAAGCGCATCTGCCATGACTTGCTCCAATGTCTCCCTCGCGGAAATTTCTGTAACAACAAAATGCTGTAAAAACATCAAGAAACACTCAATGCTGTAACCACCAAAGATCATCATCTTACTAATTCAGTAACATTCAGTTCCTCTGATCCATTTCATGGCATCTTAATAACCGGAAACAAATGCAGACCCCAGTGCTGCCCATGAATCTAAGCTACCAACAAATAACAAGCTAACGTGGCCAATCCAAGCGTGTATTTCAAACCAGCTATTTCACTGAAGAAACATGTTCAAAAGCCAAAATCATCCACAGCTGAATATCATACAACCCATTTTAATCATCTAATCTTCATCCACCACACGCTCAAATTCATCAAAAACTTCTCAGATTTCCCCAAAACATAAAATCCTATAAGATGGAAACCTCGGAGCACCAAAATCTAGTAATCTACCTCCAACGCTGTTATGATTCGACGACCCGGAAAAAGCCCGACCCAGAACCGCAGGCGGATCATCCTCGACCAACTCACCATCCACATAACCGATGCAGACACAGACAGTGGTGGTGGTGCCGCCATCAAGCCCTAAAATCACCTCCGCATCATTCCTCACACCCAGGTCGCATTCGAAATCCCATACTCCTCCATTATTGTGCATTTTCATCTCTCGCGAGAATCAATAGCAAAAATGGACGAAATTGCGACAAAGGCGCGACCTTTCAGGTTGAAAAATTCGCATCGACTGTCGGAAGAGGGGTTGGGGGTGATGGAGGACGGAAAATTGCAGCCGGGCGTCGGATTCAACGGAGTCAGATTCCCCAGGAAAGTCAGGTATGCGGAAACGGTTGAAGATGTAGAGAGAGAAAATCAGGGTTGGAATCTGGCTGGTGATTGGTTTCTCGAGGATTCGGGGGAGAAGGGAAATTTAAATAAGAAAAATATTTACACTAATTTAAATTGATTTTTTTATATTTCAATTTCTGATGAATCACCTTGTAAAAGCTGCTGGTTATTGAGAGTATCAGGTAGCAGATGAGTGAGTCAGAAATTCAGAATCTTGGCACTGAAGCTTCTGTATGTAAATTGTACATAAACCCAAGAAGCTAGCTACACACATGCATGAAGTTAAACAAGCTGTGATCTTCCTCTGGAAAAAGATATGAAACCCTAATCTGAGACCAAAGTCTCTTGTCAACTTTTAGTGTTGGGTATGTTCCCAGTAACCTCCTTGGAAGGGTGGTCAGGTTGCGGAGGAGGAGGATTCATTGCAGGCCCTGCGTGGCCCACAAGCACATTCATTAGTATTACCTTAAAAATCAAGCAGACTGAATCATGCATCAGTGAGTTGCAGCTTTACCTTCAGCTGATGACACAGTCTCTGTCTCATGTGAAGACTCGTATATATACGACCAGTTTCGTGTCGAGGGATGTGGTAACCAGTTTTGCGAAGATGAGGCATCAAGTTGACGTTTAAGGTGAGCACGTGTGCAGTTACCGAATTCAGTTCCATGGAAGAAAATGTACTGATTTATTATCTAAATTATAAAATATTTATATACTTTAGATTGAAAAACATTTCAAACTGAACTAAATTAAACACATTCAAATCTCCAAAACATAAAATACATTTAAATGAAGCTTTAGGTCCTGTTCTTTAGCCATTAAATTTTCAGCACTTAAGTTAAGTTAAGGTAAGTTAAGTTAAGTTCAGTTAAGTTAAGGTAAGTTAAGTTAAGGTAAGTTAAGTTAAGTTAAGTTAAGGTAAGTTAAGTTAAGTTAAATTAAGTACTACCCATCACCACCACCACTCCAACCTACCACCACCACCACTCCAACCTACCACCACCACCACCACCCAAACCCACCACCCCAACCACACCACCACCACCCCCACCCCCACCTCCACCACCACCAACCCACCACCCCAACCACACCACCACCATCACAACCACACCATCCCCCACCCCCACCAGCAACACCCCAACCACAACACCACACCATCACCACCACCCACCCCACCCCCACACCACCACCCCAACCACACCACCACTCCAACCACACCACCACCACCACCCCAACAACACCACCACACTACCACCACCCCAACCCACCACCACCACCCCCATTACCACCACCACCAACCCACCACCACAACCCCAACCCAACACCACCAACACCCCCACCACCACAACCCCCACCACCACCAACACCCCCACCACCCCAACTATACCACCACCACCATAAAAATATGTTTGTAAAAGTACTTAAGTTAAGTTAAGTTAAGTTTAGTTAAGTTAAGATAAGTTCAGTTAAGTTAAGTTAAATTCAGTTAAGTTAAGGTAAGTTAAGTTAAATTAAAATAAATTAAGTTAAGGTAAGTTAAGTTAAATTAAGTTAAGCATAAATTAAGATCTAAAGAACAGGCCTCAGTTGAATTTCACTAGTTGAGGAGTAAATGGAATTTTGGTTCAGGTTTTGGATCAAATGGGGCTTTTTTGTATGTTAGAAAACTTATGAGGTGGAAATGTGATTTTGATAAACAAATCTGATTGAGCAAAACTATGTGGCCAGAAGAATCCCCAGATAACCAACAACATCCATCTCTCTGCAAGTAATATAAGTCACTTTCTCTCACTGGAAATTTCTCATGGCTTCTTCTTCATCATGCGCATCATCATTATCATCCGCAGCTCCTCTTATCCACAAATCCAACTTACTCGGACACACCCTCCTACGCCACGGCCTCAATCTTCGAGCCCCGCCTACCCACTCTCGCCTCAAAATCTCTGCAAGATTCAACCTTTCCGAAATCCTCGGCGGCCGCGGCCTCTGCAACGGCGAGAAAGGCCTCCAACTCGAGCTCCAACGCGACCCCAACATCCAACAAACCCCCACCACCGACTCCGAATCAAACCCAGAACCAGAAACTCCATCCGATCCTAAATTTTCAAACTTGCCGGAAGACTCATTCGACAAGGAGCTACTCGGACTCACCGGCGGCTTCCCCGGCGGCGAGACGGGTCTCAAGAAGTTCATAGAATCCAATCCCCCACCGCCGAAAACCAAACCGGCCAAGAAAACGAATGTGGATGCGTCGAGCAAGTCGAAGGCGCCGGAGCTGCCGCTGCTGATGCCGGGGATGATCGCGATCGTGAAGAACCCGAACAACCCGTTTTATATGTACTGCGGGATCGTGCAGCGGATCACGGATGGGAAGGTGGGCGTGCTGTTTGAAGGAGGCGTTTGGGATCGGATGATGACGTTCCGGCTCGATGAGCTCGAGCGGCGCGCCAAAGGTCCGCCGATGAAGAATCCGAGGTCGTGTGTTCTCGAACCGTTGATTGAGAAGAAGTGATTTGGTTGGTGTGGTCCGTTTCATTCGGTTTGGTTCGGTTTGGTTCGGTTCAATTGTCAAAATTTTGTAATACAGCCAACCGACTTACAATAACAGCCATTTCGTTTGTTGCTCACGCGCGACGAATATAACTCTTCGGTTCGTTTGGGTTCAATCCGTGTGGTTTGGTTCAATTTGAAAATACGAGGTTGTTTTACAACGACGCTTCTCTGCAAGAACTCCCGCGATAGAAAGTATCTCCCCAGTTCGTTTCGGTTCGGTTCAATTCGAAATCGGACGAGGTTTTATAACCACGTTTCAACTCCTCCAATTCAAAACCCTCTCCAAAACCCTAACCAGTTTCTTCACTCCTCCGCTGACGAAAATGGCGAGCATCGTACTCAAGCGCCTCTCCGTTTCCGCATCTTCCTCTATCCTAAAGAATCGAGCGCTTGCAGCCGCCTTGTGTACGCTTAACTCTTTGTCTATTAAACCTGCGACGTGTAATGGATTTGTGGAGTTTGGGAAATGGGATGGATCGGTTGGCGGAGCGAGAGGGTTTCATTCGGGTTTGGGGTTCTTGGAGTTCAGGGCTTCGGAGGTGTGTCGAGCAGCGCAGGCGCTGGCGTACGAGGTTGGTCAGGATGATTCAGGGCTGGCGATTGCGAGGTTAGGGATTGCGCAGGAGATTGTGACAGCTTTGGCCAGTAAAGGGATTACTGAGCTGTTTCCCATTCAGGTAGTTTTGAAATTTTGGGATTTTCGAAAAGTTTGTGTTTTGGTGTTTTTGGGATTTGTTGTTGTGTTTGCTGTTGTCATGTTGTCGAATGGTGGTTGAAAAAGTTGAGGGTTTGTGCAGAGAGCTGTGTTGGAGCCAGCCATGCAAGGGCGGGATATGATTGCAAGGGCAAAGACTGGGACAGGGAAGACTCTTGCTTTTGGGATTCCTATGTTGGATAAGATCAGTCAGTACAATGCTAAGCATGGGTTTGAGCTCTAGAAATTTTGATGTGTTGCTTTGTCACGGTTTAAAATGCGAATTGTTTGTTTACGTAAAGATTTGTTTATTGTTTATGGAAACTGTAGTCGTGGGAAGTTTCCATTGGGTATAGTGCTAGCGCCGACTAGAGAGCTGGCTAAGCAAGTGGAGAAGGAGTTTTACGAGGCTGCACCACACCTTGATACACTATGTGTTTATGGAGGGACTCCCATTTTCAGACAAATGAGCCAGCTCAACCGCGGAGTGGATGTAGTTGTTGGAACACCTGGCCGTGTAATTGACCTGCTGAAGAGGGGTGCTTTGAATTTAGCGGAAGTTCAGTTTGCTGTTCTTGATGAAGCTGATGAGATGCTGAAAGTGGGTTTTGCGGAAGCTGTGGAGGAGATTCTTGCTAAAGTTCCAAAGAAAAGACATACTATGATGTTCTCTGCCACAATGCCAACTTGGATAAAGAAGATTACACAGAAGCACCTAAATAACCCTTTAACGGTTGATCTTGTAAGTTTCTCTACTCAGTATTAATTTGAGGTCTCTGTCACCATGGGCTATGTTGTATAAATAACTTCTGATGTCATTATGCCTGTTTCACTTACTGAATTAAATGTTCTCAGGTTGGTGAGGATGATCAGAAGTTGGCGGAAGGGATTACACTATATTCAGTCGCTTCACAGTCTTTTGAGAAGGCATCAATAATTGGTCCCCTGATAAAAGTATGTTCAAGCTTATTTACTTGTAATGTCAAACTAGTTCTAGACATGAAGACTAGGTCGCGAGGAGGTTATGCGTTGTTTTATTGACAATTAGTAGTATGGTGACGCATGACAAATTTTAAATCAATATTATCTTACGCTAGGGAAGTTATCGAGGCCAGTCTGCATAACCGTACCAGATGACCCATTTTTACCAGTGCTTTTTTTCTCTCTTCATTTTACAGGAATATGGAAAAGGAGGCAAGTGCATTGTCTTCACTGGGACAAAGCGTGATGCTGATCGTTTGTCGTATGCGCTGAGTGGCTCATGTCGAGGTGGGGCATTGCATGGGGATATTTCTCAGGATCAAAGGGAAAGAACTCTTGGAAGCTTTCGAGATGGTAGCTTCAATGTCTTGTTTGCGACTGATGTTGCTGCCCGCGGTCTGGACATACCCAATGTTGATTTGGTGAGTGTTCCACCAAGATATTCCTTCTGTGAATACATAATGCTATCAGTTTGACAATTCAAAATAATCCGGTAACATGACTCGATTAACTCATTGAAGAATGAGTATCGAATGCAAAATAATTTATCGGAAATTGATATGCCAGTCTTGTGTATTTACTATTTAGTTAGCTACTACAATATACAGCACTTGCTCTAATTCGACTTCTACTCCATTTCTTCTTACTTGTTTAGGTAATACATTACGATCTTCCAAATAATTCAGAGATATTTGTTCATCGATCTGGTCGTACTGGACGTGCTGGGAAAAAAGGGGTTGCAATTCTTATTCACACAAATGACCAGATGTCGGATGTCAAGGGTATAGAGCGGGATATTGCATGCAGATTTCAGAAGGTAGTTGACAAACTTTTTGTAAGGGATATATCTTCTCACGTCGTTTCTTTCCTAGTCTTATTGAGATCGTTGCTTTTCTGACTACTTAAACCAGCTTCCAGAAATAACTGGCGATCCTAGTATAAGGCTTTCACCCATGGGCAGCTCCCGATCTAGTAACACTGGCGGTTCTCGATTTGGTGGCAGTGGAAGTTCTCGATTTGGTAACAGCAGCAGTTATGGTAATTCATCCTATGGGGGTTCCAGTGGATATGGTGGACAAGGATCAGGTGCCAGCAGGTTTGGTTCCTATGGCGGGAACAGTTCAAGCCAATTCGGGAGCCGAGGGTCTAGCCATGGTGGTGGTACTGGTGGCAGTTATCAGAGCACCAGAAGATCATTCTGATCTCCTTCACCGGTTAGTTTCTGTTCATATCCGCCGCGGCGGTGGTTTACCCTTCATTACTAAATTTCACAACATTTAGCGCATGCAAAGGCATAAGTATCTTTTTTTCAGTTCTTATAGCTTGTTCAGACCGATGTACTTCTTACTATCATTCTTTCTTGAGAAAATACTCATCACAGACTCCTTTACATTGCAGTGGCTGTGACTGTGACTGTGGCCGGCAAGGATTTCAAAAGATAGATATCACCGAGCCAGTGAACTAGCGTAAGCAAAGCTCTACATTGTAACCAGCAAGCAATATCTGGCAGATTAAGGAAGATAATGGCTTCCCAGGTTAACCCTGATTCAGTCAGCTGCTGACACTAATTCAGGAAAACAGCATTGTCCAAGCTACGCTAATATCTTGTGGTTCAAGAAACCTCAGTAGTCAACTAGTGCCATTTTTTGGTTCCATTTTACCTACTAGTGTTCACTCAACTCTCATGGATCTGTTCAGAGCTTTGTCTGATCCAATATTATTTATAGCTATAGACACATTATAGTCTGTATAACATTCACTGTTTTGTCTCTTGTAATCTGTCTTCCAGAATTAATTTTCCTTTTTGTTCAAATCTATCTGAATTTGATTACGCTTCTGGTGTCCAAAACCTACAAACTCAGCAATAACATCACTTGCACGATTGACTTGAGAGTCAAGCTATTGCTCAAGAACACCAACTATGCGTCAGTCCCAGGTTAGAATTTACTCTCCTCTGAAATGGCGGAGCTCAGGCTCCTTGTTCGAGCTCCAGCTCTGCTAGAGTCATCATCCATGAATGGAGGAGGAAGGCATCAAGAACCCTGCTGATAAGAATGGCTGTTGTCGAGCCCGCCTGGAGTGAAAACTGGAAGCTGGTGCGACGCAGCATCTCGCTTGAATCTAGTCTCTCTTGATAAGTTAACTGCTGCTCTCTCATGGCCTTCTTTTGATCCTGAATCTCTGTTGCTCTTCATGGTGTCTTTTACAGGGGCTCTCAGGAGAGGTCCGCTGAAGAAAATTGATTCACCGGTGTACGTCAGCTTTTCAGATTGCTGTAATGGCGGCTTTGGTGGATGTTGTGCGGCTGAGGATATTGATGATGATTCTTGAACCGGAGCAACCGGTCTTCTGTTGTAGAAGCCGCGTGCTTCACCAGATTGCACTGGCTGCATGTTTCGAGATTCTGAAGCTGATGCCGGAACAGATACATATCTTCCAGCTTCCTGGTCCCATACAACAGATGTCCTTTGGAGAAGGGAGCCTGTAAGTAAAGGATCAACGCTGCAATTTGTCTTCACCATTTTCTCGTCGAAATCTGAAATGAGCTGAGATGATACCGGATTGCTGATGTTTGGAGCCATGGGTCTGGAACTGATGCCAGTAAAATGTACCATACTAGGAGCCTTTGGCAGTGGGCTCAAAGTGACCGACTCAGGCATATAACTCGAACTGCTAAAGCTGCGCATACTCTGAGTGCCAGTTTCGTGCTCATCAGCGCTGCCTCGACTTGGAGCAAATGAGTTTCTACCAGGAGATAATCCCAACCCATCACTGTTTCTCACTTCCTTATTAACACCAGCCGCGTCAGAGCTGAAGCTGCTTGTATCGCTAACATAACTGCTCGAACACACCTCAGGATCCACCTTATTACGGTGGTCAAGTGGCCGAAGCACGGAGGAGGAGGCTCTAGCTTTGGCAGCTGCACGCATGGCCTCGTTTGAATCCAACTTAGCTAGTTTCCACGCACTAATTTTGACCGGTCTCTTGGATGCTGCCTTGTTTGCCTTGTCAGCGAACCTGGCTGCATCAGGATCAACCGTCGATGGCACCATTCTGGAAGTCAAGTGAGGAACAACCTCTTCCTAATAATTTCACAAGAACCCGAAATTAACATGAACGTCTGACCACAAGCATATTACGTACGTTGTTGGAGAGCGGAAAAATTACCTGATAATCTACGAAAACCCTCGGGGGCGTGCACCATGCCCCCTTGTACGCGAGTCCCAGAGAACTTCCATTACTCATTACTGTATTGGCAGATCCTGAAGGGGAATAATGAGAATTTGGGATTTCTTCATCTTCGAATTCTCCCGCAGGTGCTTCACTCATGGCTCTCATTGCCACAACATACTCGTAGGTTGTTATGCCCTGATAAATAAAACAGACGCAGAACTAAAAAGATCAAATCATGAATTCCCAAGGCCTTAAACGTCTCATCAGCTGTATTCTTCGAGTAAAATGATCGAGTAAGATGATAAAAACCTTTTTTATAAGTATCATGTGGAAGAAAAATAATTCGCCTAAAGGAACGCAAGCAAGCAGGGAAAGAGCAGTGCATATGGCCACGACACAAGCATATGGGGCACGAGAGAATCCATTTCCAAGCCTATCAATTATCTCGGCCTCCATGCCTTTCTTGTTGACAAAACAGCGAATAAAAAGGGCAATGCCAACCCCAGCTTCAATTGCCAGCTAAAAAGAAACAAAACGAGAAAATGCAAAATTAAAAACTACAGTAAGATCGGATTATGAGAGGCAAAAGAACTTTAAATATTGGGCTTGATTAAGATGACATACCCAGAGAAGACTGGTCGTCATAAGAGCAATAAAGGTCACATAATTTCTTCGCCCCACACAATTATTAAGCCACTGAGAGAAAATGCAATAGTTGGTCGTGAGATTGCTTTGGGTCACGCTTGCATATCTTAAATCATGGAAGCTAGAATCGTGAGTACTCACCCGGCAGTGATGATCAAAACCATCAACGCACTTATCACAACTTCTGCAGTGTTTACTGAACTTGCCGACCTGCAGGGTAATGATTTGCATATACATCAACATGCGGTAAAACCAAAACGTTAACAGAGCTACAGCAACTCCTGATAGCTATAAGCTGATCAGAATACAAAAGGTAAATAGTACGGTACGTATTGTTTCTTCCGTTCCGAGTATATGCAATAATGTGAATTACCTCAGCATTGCACAAGTTACAAAACAAGGCATCTTCACTTGTACCCAATTGATCCCAGGCATCATCCTTACGGCAATCTTCATGTGCAAATATTGCACAGAGAATCCATCCAATATGGCACGCTGAAGACATTTTCCGCCCAGATGAAGCATTTGGTCTTCCAACTTCCACAACCGACTCTTTAAAACTTGAGTTAGCTCTTGCTATTGAGCTTCTAGAGGCCGATGATGCTGAAGATTGCCTTTCTGACTGACTACGGCCAAACTTTCTATTTTGATGGTCTGAAGGTAACCCATGACTTTTCACGTTCTCATTTTCTGCATCTTCGTCAAACATAGACAAGATACCAGGATCTGCAGGGTTGATTGCAGTGCAACGGACATAAAGTATGAAAACAAGGAGTGCCTGCAGTGTAATAAAAGTAAGAATTACTACATCAAAGTATCTCAGTTTGCCGCTATAAATTCAGCAAACAGCAACAATACAGTTTTGATATTACTGAACAATAATATTTAGATGTTTTCAGATGGCGTACTACGGGAGAATAAGCACCGAGTAAAGCATATTCCCAAATGCGGCCTCCAAGGAAAGGGGCAAAGAAAGCATAGAATGCAACCACCAACAGACTAAACACAGTGATTGCCACAACCTGCAGAACACAACGTGATGTTACAAACCTAAAAAAACTCAACACCAATTAAGCGACAGGATTTAAACACGGATTGGAATTTATGACAAGCACTAGAGCTCATCGTCATAAAACTATGACCTTACAGCACCAAAACGCTACTATTAGCACGGAATACGTGCTATCTGAACCCCAATGATGTGTCAAGGGACATAGAAAAACTAATTTCACAGCATAAAAACAACACCAATTTTCCCAAATGAGCAACTGATCGAGTATAGAATATAAGTGGCCGCTTGATCACACTAGAAGCACATTAAGAAACATATGTCCACAAAAGTTCTCATCAAAACAAATGCTGCCCACTAAATCTCATGAATAACCCTCTGCAAACCACAACCTAGTTTCATCAATAAAACCCCATATGATCCAACAACCCCATCAACATTTCCTCCAATCTCTCAGATCATGCCCACAATCACAAAACCCAACATCCCAATCACTAGTCAACACTGGTTTCAATTAACTCAAACCTGGAAAGTGTGGGCTGGTAGCTGCCATCCATGCTTCCTCACCATCCTTCAAAAATCAAACCCTACCCCAGAAACCACCCCACTGATAACTATTCCCAAACCCACCTCGCCCCCAGAAAAGATATAATCTTTACAATAAACATGAACATACAGCGCGAAAGAGAGATAGAGAGAGAAAGCCCAGCTGTGGGTAGGCGAGCGAAGCTTGATGCTGAGTAAAAGGAATACAACACAATAAAGACTCAATTTTTTCCACAACTTTTTTATGGATATGAATCACTGGGGAAGGAAGAAGGTGAACAAACGCCTAGTTGAAGACAAAACACAAAAACCCCAACTTCAGATCCGTCTAGCGTTGACTCTGAGTTGTGATTCTTCTTCTCTTCTCACTATCAATCTCTCTGTCTACCTGTCTTTGTTTTTGTCTCTGAATGAATGTTTCATAAACTCTGAATGATAAAGAATAAAATAATTCGATTCTACGAGTACAAAATTAAATAATAAATGAGAAAATGAAAAGACCAAAATGCCCTTCATAGTAATAATCTGGCACGCGCGGCTCGTGCGGAAAGACGAGAGGCATTAAGATCGGGCCAGAGCGACAGCGAGTGAGAGAAGACGAAAAGAAGAGCGTGAGACCGAAACCCTAACCCCGAAAAATACTCGCCCAAAAAAAAATTGGGGGAAAATTCAGCGCCACTCGCCGACGTTGATCGCGTGTAGCTTCTGCAGATCCGTCCGCTGCTCTGCTGACTCTGCTCGGACTCGTCAAATTCACCTGGGAGAATATTTAGGGTAAGCAAACTCCAATTGCGCTCTTTTTCCCCAATTGTGATTTTTCTTTGAGTTTGCTTGTATGTTAATTGGGGGAATTTTGGTGGAAGGAGTTGAATTTGTTGGTTTGGATGTTGTTTTGGTATCTGGATGCTGTGCATTTTATGGAATTTTGATATTTGGTGTTGGATGGTTTTGTTAGAGAAGGTGGCTGGTGGGGATAGTTTAGTTGGTTTGAGTGTACAAGTAGGATAGTATTGGTGACTTTTGCCATATAACTAGATGAATTTGAATCAGTAGTTATGATCAAGTGAATTCAGATTTTTGTAGCATTGCGCAAGATCGTGTTATGCTGTGAAAATGCAAGGGATTTAGGCAGTTGTTGATCTTAGCTGGTTGAAGTGTGATGATTTTAGCCCCTTCTGACTTTTTTTTTCTGCAATGTTTCAACTTCTGTGTATGAACACTTGGTTGTGAGTTTCTTGAATGAAAATTGGGGTTGCCTTCTGCTTGTTTGAAAGGTTGATGTATGCGAGTCTTATAGTTGTCAAAGTCGAGTTTTGTAGCCTTTGGTTTGTAGCAATGATGTAATATTTTGTTTATTCTGCAATGTTTCATATTCTGTGTATACAGACGGTTAGTGTTGGCCTTTTATGTGGGAAATCGATTGCTGCTGTATAGGATAAATTGTCATCATGGATATCGATCTGAGGTTGCCCACTGGTGAGACTGATAGGGAAGAAGATGAGGATGCAAACGGGTTTGAAACGATTTTAGATGGTGATATTAAATTAAGTAATGGTGACGGTGAACTTGGGAATCTAACTATTGTTGGAAGTTCAGACATTGGTCAATATGAACATGATGGGGACATGAATTCGCAGGAACGTGATCTGGTTGATTTTAAAGAAGATTCAAGTCTCGAGCCAATTTCCGGTATGGAATTCGAGTCACATGGAGAAGCATACTCTTTCTATCAAGAATATGCAAGATCTAATGGATTCAACACTGCGATTCAAAACAGCCGTCGCTCAAAGACGTCAAGAGAATTCATTGATGCAAAATTTGCCTGTTCAAGGTATGGAACAAAACGAGAGTATGACAAGTCCTTCAACAGAACGAGGACTAGGCAAGTCAAGCAAGAACCAAATAATACAGCTGGTCGTAGATCATGTGCGAAAACTGATTGCAAAGCTAGCATGCATGTAAAGAGAAGGCCAGATGGAAAATGGGTTATACACAGGTTTATCAAAGAACATAACCATGAGCTTCAACCAGCTCAGGCTGTCAGTGAACAAACAAGAAAAATGTATGCTGCCATGGCTAGGCAGTTTGCCGAGTATAAAAATTTGTCAGGGCTCAAGACTGATTCTAAATCGCCATTTGATAAGAGTCGTGGCTCGGCTCTTGAAGGAGGAGACATTAGATGTCTGCTTGAATATTTTACACAGATGCAGACTCAAAATTCCAACTTCTTTTACGCCATAGATTTGAGTGATGATCGGTGTTTGAGAAACTTGCTGTGGGTGGATGCTAAAAGTAGGCATGACTATATGTATTTTAATGACGTTGTGTCATTTGATACAACTTATGTCAGAAGCAAATACAGGTTACCTCTTGCACTTTTCGTTGGAGTGAATCAGCATTATCAGTTTGTGTTGCTCGGTTGTGCTTTGATGTTCGATGAAAGTCCGGCTACTTTTGCTTGGCTGATGCAAATGTGGTTGAGAGCCATGGGTGGACAAGCTCCAAAAGTTATTATCACTGATCAAGACATGTCTTTAAAATCAGTTATACCGCAAGTATTTCCAAATGCTGCCCACTGCTTTTGCTTATGGAACGTACTGGGGAAAGTATCTGAAAATCTGGGTCATATTATCAAAAGTCACGAAAACTTTATGCCAAAATTTGAAAAGTGTATATACAGGTCATGGGCAGTGGATGAGTTTGATAGAAGGTGGGGGAAAATTGTAGAGAGATTTGAGCTCAAGGAGGATAGTTTCTTTCGGTCGTTGTATGTGGATCAGAAGCATTGGGTTCCATTATACATGAGAGATCTTGTTCTTGTTGGAATTTGTGCACGACAACGATCTGACAGTGTAAACTATTTCTTCGACAAATATTTGCATAAAAAAACTACTGTGCAAGATTTTATCAAGCAGTATGACTCTTATCTTCAAGATAGATACGAAGATGAAGTAAGAGCTGATTCTGACCCTTGGAACAAACTACCGATAACAAAGTCTCCTTCGCCATTGGAGAAGCACATGTCCGTGGCATACACTCATGCAGTGTTCAAAAAAGGTCAAGTCGAGCTTTTAGGTGCTATTGCATGTCACCCGAAATTAGAAATACAAGACGGGGCTGATCTGAAATTCAAAGTTCAGGATGTAGAGAAAAAACAAGAATTCACTGTTGTGTGGAATGAGTTGAAGGCCGAAGTTTCTTGTATATGCAGGTTGTTCGAGTATAAAGGTTTCCTGTGTAGACATGCAATGATTGTCCTCCAGATATGCGGGCAGTCACAAATCCCATCCCAGTATATATTGAAGCGTTGGGCTAAAGATGCTAAAATAAGACAGTTAATGTCAGAGACACCTGATCAGGTACCGTCCAGGGTGCAGCGTTATGATGATTTGTGTCAACGAGTAATGAGGCTGAGTGAAGAGGCTGCATTATCACAAGAGAGTTATGAAATCGCCTTTCGTGCTATTGATGAAGCACTTACAAATTGTGCGGCTGTAAATAACTCCTGTAGAAGCACCGTTGAAACTGGCATATCAACCTCACATGGCCTTTGCACTGAGGAAGAAAACCATAGTTTGAACAAGACAAGTAGAATAAAGAATTCAACCAAGAAAAGAAAGGTAGCCTTTTGGTATCCAATCATCTTCCTATGGCTGTTATCATCAATTCTGTCAAGTTTATTAACTTTAGCGTTGTTTATACTTTGACCGTTTGGCACCGTAGGTAACTCCAGTGCAGGGGCACGATGACATGACTGTGGAGGCTCAAAACTTGCAGCAAATGGTTTGTTGTTCTGTACTCGTTTATTCCTGCCATTTCGTTTTATCGCCAACTTGTATTTCATAACATTTACGTACCTATACTAAGACATAACCTGATCCGTTGTACTAAATATGAAAAACGGGAAGTGCTCCAACATGAATAGATATGCCTCTTCAAGGACTGCTATCTTTTTCTTGCTCATCATTCTTTTGTTCCACAATCTCAAGTTCATGTTCCTTGAATTAGATATGGGACTAAAGTATTCTTGTGTTTTCGAAAATTGCAGGAAAAAATGGGTACCAGAGGTGTATCTCTTGATGGTATCTATGGCACACAACATAATGTTCAGGGAATGGTACGATGAGATAAAAACCTGATGATTTTTCATTCGCTGTGACCTTTTATGGGGATAACACGGTGCATGGTTATGGTTAATGTTTGCAGGTGCAACTTAATTTGATGGCACCGATGCCCGATAATTTCTACTCCAATCCACAGGGACTTGTACGTGAATCGTTTTTATCCAGTTTTGTAAATAAAACCTTCGCCCATTGTAGATTATCTGTTAAAATTTCAAATTGGGCTCCTCTATGATTCTCACAGGGACAACTTAACTCAATCGCCCCGGCACATGATGGCTATTACGCTCCTCCCCCAAACATTCACACTCTGGTATATCCATGACACCCAGACTCTTTCAGTGCAATTATTTCTCTTTTAACCCGAGAGTCATCTAAATTGTGTATGTGTTATCTGTAGTCAGGACAGATGGATTTCTTCAGAACATCCACCGCCTTCACCTACGGCCTTCGGGTCAGTTTTTCATGCTCAAGTCCGCAATCTTATTTTCAAGCATCCTCTTTATCACTTATACTTTATATGCTCATTTTAGGATGAATCCAGCATCAGGCCGACCCAAATTCACGGTGATCACTCGCGACACGCATGATGATCACTTCACAATGTCCACAGGAGGGTTACCAAACACATATTGAAGATATCTGCGATCAAATTGTTTGTCGAAAAGTGCAAATATGTGAAGTGCACTCATCCTATGTTGTTTCCAGCATTTCTAGAAGGTTTTCAGTCTCGGGTAAAATGATGTCATGTGTGAGAGTGTTTGTAGGTATGCGGTGTATTGGTCTAGCGGACATTCAAAACGACGTAGTTTTGACTAAAAATAGATGCCGATCTTCCTTTCTGGTATTTTTTTATCTACTTATGATACGATGATGCCCTAACTCTATGTCAACTTCAAATAGCCTTAGAATTTCCTCATTAGGTCACGTAGGGCTCCATCACATGAAGTTCTTGATAAAAATGGATAGCCAATACTCTGTTTCTGCACACAATTTGGATGCACAAAAAGACTTCACATTATTCGATTTCTTAAGTAGGAATAGATAATCGGACCCATAAGTAACATGTCATATTCTCACCATGAATTATTATGTAGCTAATACCAAATGTTTAAAAAAAATGTCATATTTTATCGTTTGAAATGACAGATGTATTAATTTATTTAAAATTACGTTCTCACGTTGTATCTATCAAATGTCGAATTTTCATAAATTATTCAAAGACGGATGGATGACAATTTCAGACTCGTATTTCAAAAAAATAAAAAAAACATAACTTATTCTTGCAACGTAAACCTATTATTGACTTGTCCAAATATGTCGACATTTTAGTCACATTAACCTCACTTTAGTTGTCTTGTTTCTCGGAGCTCCAAATCTCAATTGGGAAACCAAGTCAAACCTCACAAAGATGTCCACATAATTTCCTCACTAGAGATTTTCTTCTGCACAATTTTATAATGCCTTACGACACATTGACTCCTGCCTAAGAAGAGATAAATTAATCGATCCTGATTTCAAAAACTACATCGAGCCCCTCCAAGTTTGAAATTTTACTTTTGGCCTCTGTTTTTGCTAATAACTTTTCAACTATCACAGCTAACATACCGAGTGTTGCAGTTTGAATCACATACAAAACGATGATTTTCTAGTTTTTATAAAATTATAACATTTCAATTCGATGAATTCGATTTCAATATACTTGAGGGGTTGACAAATTTGTACACAATCAATAACTGAGGGACAGAAATGGAATTACTCAAAGTTCAAGGACCAAACTGAAATTTAATAACTCTGACACTAATATTTGATGCGTTTGAATTTATGGCTGCGACAACGAGGACTTAAAACGACGTCGTTTTGAAAATTTGCGCATAGGCTTATATATATGAAGTTCAGCCTCCGACACAGTTCTGCCATTTCGAACCAACAGTCAAATGGCAAAGCTTCAACTGCATTTCCATGGCGGAAACCAACTCCTCGGCGGAACCCTAACCGTCATCCTCCTGCTCTTCCCTACTCACTCGCTTGGTGAATGCACCTGCGACGCCGCTGACGACCACAGCAGCAGCGGGAGCAGAGACGAAGCTCTGAGGTACAAATACGGCGCGATCGCATCCATCCTAATAGGCGGCGCGATCGGCGTCTGCCTTCCTATTTTCGGAAGCAGAGTGCCGGAACTGCGTCCGGAGACGAGCATTTTCTTCATGATCAAAGCGTTCGCTGCTGGCGTGATCCTCTCGACCGGGTTCATCCACGTGCTGCCGGACGCGTTCAAGAGCTTGACGTCTCCGTGCTTGAGTGAGAGTCCGTGGTCGAAGTTTCCGTTCACTGGATTCGTTGCGATGGCGGCTGCGATGTTGACTTTGCTGATCGACGCGTTCGCCACGTCGTTCTACACGAGGATGCAACGGCCTGGCGGGAAGGCGCAAGTGGTTGGGAGAGATGAGGAGGCGGTGGACGAGCAGGGGAGCCATGTGCAGGTTCATACGCACACGACGCATGGACACTCGCATGGATCGGCTGCCGAGGGGACTGGCGCGTCTGATCTCCTCCGTCACCGAGTGATTTCTCAGGTAAGGATTTCTTCTTTCAATTTCTCTGAAATTTGCAGGTTTTTCTTCTACTTCTTGGACCTAACACTGGAGCTTATCTGGTGAAGGTGCTGGAACTGGGAATCGTGGTCCATTCCGTGATCATTGGAATCTCACTGGGGGCGTCAGGGAATCCCAGCACCGTCAGGCCTCTTTTTGTAGCTCTGACATTCCATCAATTTTTCGAAGGGATGGGGCTTGGCGGATGCATTTCCCAGGCTAAATTTAAGGCCAGGACAATCGTGACAATGGTGCTCTTCTTCTCGCTGACAACTCCGGTTGGGATAGGAATCGGAATTGGTATATCGAGTGTGTACAAGGAGAGCAGTCCTACAGCATTGATCCTCCAAGGGATATTCAATGCGGCTTCAGCTGGGATATTGATATACATGGCGTTGGTGGATTTGCTGGCTGCTGATTTCATGAGCCCCAAGTTGCAGAACAATGGAATGCTTCAGCTTGGTGCCAGCGTTTCGCTTTTCATTGGCGCTGCCTGCATGTCCCTCTTGGCTATTTGGGCTTGAATTCTCAACTTGTTCATTTTCTCACCTTGCTGATTCTCGTATTGGAACGAGCTTTGATTTACTACATGTAAAGATGTTCATATCTCACCACATTCCCAGTATTTATTTATAAGCACTTCACTGTCTTCTGCTTGTGATGAATAAAACAGAGTAATCTGCTCTCTGGTCAGCCCACACACATCTGACGGTTTTTCAAAAACGTGCATGATTCCAACAGGAGAGACATGTAAGTCAAACACCAATGTTCTTCTTCTTCCTAACATCATCAAGGAACTGCTGAACATACGAGGAAGAAGAGCCTCCCTCCACAACAGCCTCTCTACACTTTTCCATCATCAGCTTCACCTTCTTCCTCACTTCACTCTCCTCCTCCATCACTTCCCTGATCCCTCTCTCCACATCCTCACCACTCACAATCACAGCTTTCTCCGAATCCGCCTTGAACACTTCAATCCGATAATCCACACTGATCTCCACCCCAATGCCCATCTCCTTCACAACCCAGAATGCATTAAGCTGTTGCTCGGCATAAAGCGGCCACGTCGCAATGGGCACACCAAACCAAAGTGATTCCAGTATCGAGTTCCATCCGCAATGAGACACAAATCCACCCACAGCTGGGTGGCTCAACACTGCTGTCTGAGGTGCCCAGCCAATCACCTTCCCAACCCCGGCTGTTCGCTCCAAAAACCCCTCAGGAAGAACATCAGACAAGTCTTCATAATCCTCTGCCGGAGCAAAGATCATTTTACTTGACCCGGGTCGCCGGAGCGACCAGAGAAACCTGAACCCGCTAGACTCGATTCCACGAGCCATTTCCTTCACCTGAACCGGTCCAAACGTGCCCATGCTGCCGAAACACAAGAAGACTACAGATGCTGGAGGGTGGCAGTCCAGCCATTCCATGATCATGGCTTCTTGGTCCGGTTTGATAAATTCGGTCCGACTGTTCGTATTAACTGCCGGTCCAACCGGGTAAATCGGAGGAACGGACCGGTCTAATCCCATCGATCGGACCGCGTGGGACTCTAACTCGATAAACGAGTTGACCAAAATACCCTCCGTCCTCCTGAAGTCTCTAGCCATTCCATTGAATCCTGCCGACACTCCGCTCTTCTTGTCAAACGCCGGAGATGGCAGCAACCTGGCCGGAACCAAATTTGAAAACCGAGGTAAAGAAAACTCCTCATCAGAGTCCTCGAAATCAGCAATATCCAGACCCTCTTCATCGCAGAGCTTCTGGACATGGAACAGCAATGCAAGAAACGAAGCACTGGCGGTGAAGTAAACGTAGCAAGGCACGCCGAGCTCTTTCGCTACATCTATCATGCAAATGAAGAACATGTCGATCACAACCCCAGCTAGCCTCGGGCAAGATGCAGACTGAGATTCTGCACGATCACTGATCATCTTTTTGACTGCTGATTTCTTAGAAGCTATAAATTCGAAGAAACCGGGGGGATCAGATTCTTCATTCGGGACGTCGAGGAAGTTCAGGCGGTCATAGATGACTGAGCTAGTGATGGAGGCGGCAGATAAGTTGGAGAGGTTCATGATGAGGAAGGTGATGGATAGGCGGCGGTCATGGCGGAGGAGGATCTTGGCAAACTCGATTGCTGAAGGCAAATGTCCCACGCCCTGTGAGGGGATGAAGATGAGATTGATTTCAGCCATGTCTGCAAGAAAGGTGAAGCATACAATGAGTGCCACAGAAAGAATGAAACATATATAAGCTGCAAAAATGAAGCTTTGAGAATTACTGAGCACAACAAGTGATGCAGGCGCTTACGTTGGATGGAGAGTTTTTGACTTGTGTTTGCCAGAGTGCCTCTTTGTCAATGATTGTCGCCAGCGTCGTGTCCCTTAATGCATTTAACCCCCCCAAGATTTGGTTCCTCAAAGATAAGGAAGCATCCTGCTAAAGCTTGCAATAATAGACTGCTTTTAAGACTTCCATGGAGATGAAGCCAAATGGAATCTTCATCTTCATCTCTACTTGTCAAGATCAGAGGGCCCACCTGGGAGGGATATGGGAGGACTAGGCTTGTAGTTGTGGCCAGTATCTTTCATTTCAGCTACCAAATATTGGAGCATTTTGAATATATCCTTAGATTGGGAGTGTCTGTGATCTTTGGAGACGAAGGAGTTGACACTGCCTGCAACCTCAATCCAGCTGCAGCCAGCTTCCTTCCTCAATCCCCTTTCTTGCATTCCTTTCCTCTGTTGAACCACATTATTCCATTCTCCTTCATCTGCATACATGTTGGAGAGCAAAACATGATAGCCCGTGGCTCGGTTTTGGTTCTCCATCTCAATCAGCTTCTGAGACACTATTTTCCCTAGTTCAAACTCGCCGTGGATTTTGCATGCTGCGAGAAGTGATCCCCAAGTTCCTAGCAGATTACCCTCTTCGCCTAAGTTAGTGATAAACTCATAAGCTTCAGCAATCCTCCCAGCTCTCCCCAACATATCTGCCACACAACAAAAATGCTCACTAGAAGGTCGAATCCCATAATCCCTCTCCATCGATTGGAATATCTTGAGACCTTCATCAACTAGACCAGCATAACTGCAAGCAGATAAAATAGCAACCAAGGTGATAGCATCTGGTTGAAATCCAGATCCCTGCATGGAGAAAAAAAGTGTCAGAGCTTTTTCTCCCATCCCATGCTGGCCGTATGCCAATATCATGTTGGTGTATGTGATCGGGTTTTTCTCATCTGCTTCGCCAAAGACGCGCTCAGCATATGCTATTGCACCTAATTTAGAGTACATGTCAATAAGAGCAGTGCCCACAAAGACATTATCATCCATCCACTGTCGAATAGCGAAGCCATGGAGCTGTTTACCCAAGGCAATCATTCCAATTGGCGAGCAAGTTGGGAGAATCGAAGCTATGGTCACTGGAGTGGGCATGACTCCTTCCTCTAGCATTTCCCTAAAGACAGTGAAACCTTCTTCATACAGTCCGCTTTGAGTGTACCCACATATCATCGAGTTCCAAGTGGCCTGATCTATCTCTTGGAAATCGCTAGACTCAAATAATCGCTCAGCAGTATCAATTAAACCCGACTTCATATACATATCTATCATGTAACTCTCCATTCCCTCAAACTGAATCCCATGCCTAGTAAGGTAACCATGAGTTTGTTTCCCCAAAAACGGATCTTTAAGGTTTGAAGATGCTGATAGTAGAGCCGTTGCTGTGATGGAATCAACAGAGAACCCTTCTTTTTGCATTCCACGGACCAGCATCACCCCTTCATCGTCAAATCCATTTTGTACAAGGGCTGAAACCATTGTGTTCCATGAAACAATATCTCTTTCTAGCATGCTGTTGAAAACGTCAAATGAAGTCTCAACAGAACCACACCTTGAATACATGACGAGGATTGCATTCACTACCATAATTTTCGTTGCCATTGAACTCTTAACCACAAGTGCGTGCAACTGTTTGGCCAACTCCATTTTTTGCATTTGTGATGCAGCATTCAGGACTGAAAGAAAGGTAACCTCATCCAGAACAGTCCATCCTGATTCCAAAGCCTCGATAAAAAGCTGAATTGCTTCTCCTGGTTTAGTGCTCTGAACATAAGCAGCTATCATAGTGTTCCAAACCTCCGTATCCCTCTCGCCAGATTGATCGAAAATCTTTCTAGATAAAGCTAGGTAACCTAGCTCACTGAACATAACCATGGCGGAACTCATAACAAACTTATCAACCACGTACTCAGTCCCCAGTTTAAAAACCAGCCCATAATACACACTGGCCATATTAACATTACCAGCACTCGAAATGGCAGGAAAGACATTCACAAAACTAATGGGCGTCGCTTTGATTCCTGTACTCATCATGTTCCTAAACAACCTCAGTGCTTCCCCAAATCTCCTTGTCCTTACATACCAAGCAACCATCGTGTTCCAGGCAACCACATTCCTCTTCCTCATGCTATTAAAAACTCTATACACCAAATCCCACTTCAGACCGTCAAACTCCAAAAACTCCATTTCACCATAACCCCAGCTCAAACAACTGGAATACATATTCAACAAAGAATTATCCACAACTCTACTAGTTATCGCCTGACACCTAACTACATGACAATGAATCGCCTTACCCACACGAAGATCCCCCAACTCTGCACAAGCTTTCAAAACCGATGAGTAAGTGTACCCATCAAACGCAGCAGAACCACAAGCCTTCATTCTCCCATACATCTCCACAGCTTCCTCCTCCATTCCATTACACACAAACCCAATAATAACCGTGTTCCACATAACCGTAGTTGGTTCAGGAATTTCATCAAACACCTGACGCGCAAGATGCGGCTTCCCATCTTTACACAATTGCGACAGCCTTGCTCGAATTGAAGGCGGTTTCTTGAAGCTGGGATGAGCTTGGGCTGGCACGGAGGTTGACGGATGAGTTGGGTTGTGGCGCGGCGGCGGCGGAGTTGACGAGAGCGGCGTTGGAAGTGCAGAGGCCGCCATTGCTTCCTGGTGGTTAAATTCGTTGCTCGCTCGCGTTTGAAGCGCTTGTGGATAACTGCTTGTTTCTTTAGATTGGCTTACAAGATATTATTATTTATATTTATATTAATATAATATTATTGTTGTTGGGTTGGGTTGGGCATTGAAACGGCGTCGTTTGAAAACTATAAGGCTATATTGGGCCGGGAGGATGGAGAGGCCCAACGAGGTCGGTGGAGGTGGAGAACGTTTCTTTTCGACCAAGAAACGAGTAGCTGGAAAGCGAGGACGAGCGAGGCCTGAAAGCGAACTCATCTGCTGAAGTTTGTTGTGTGCATTTCGTCGACTACTACCGGTGAGTGATCGTTCCTCAGATTCTCTGTTTGATGGGTTGATTTAGGGTTTCTGATTGTTGTGTGTTGAAGAGGGAGCGAGAGCACTTTTGGATGTGTTGGAAGTTGATTTTGTGTTGTTTTGATTAATTGGTTGATTTAGTGGCTAAAGTTTGTTCCTTTGGAGTTGGTTATAGCGAGTTGATGTTGGATTGAGTGGGTAGCCAAGGTTGAGGACTAGGATGTTTGTTGTGTGAGATTAGGGATGGAAGAGGTTTGGATTGAGTGGATTAAGGTTTGGTTTGAGATTCTAATCTTCACATTTGGGTTTGTATTTCTATTTTTTTTTTTCTTCTTAAAATTATCTAGGGGATACTGAAAGTTAACAGAATAACATATATGCATTTGAGCAGATTAGAGGAGAGACTTTTTGTCCCATAGAAATGTTTTTGATGGTTTTAGATTTGGGGGTTAGTTATGTGAGAATGGCAGCCATTAAACTCTTTGAAGGGTGATGGATGATGAAGGAGACCTTGGTAGCTAAGTTTATAACATGTTGTGGTTTGGTAGAGTCAGTGGTAGCATTTTTATAAGATGATTATGAGTAATGAATAATGAGGATTCTGCTGTTGGGTTAGATGATTGTTAGTCTTGGGGTTGAGTAACACTTAACAGTATTTATTGCATTATTATTGGCCTGAGGTGATTTTTCCTGAGCTATGTTATGTATCTATGTTCTAATGTGTTATTTCATTTGTACGTGAGGCTGAATGTTTGTGGATTTTATGACGAGTTGATCTGCTGGACTCTTGTACTTTTTTCCCCAAGGATTGCTCTTCTCCATTCTTATGTCTTTAAAGTTGAGGTTTTGCTGCTTTGCGCAGTGTCATTCTTTCCCCAATTTAACTAAACAATTCCTGCTTTTGATTTAGTTTATCATCCCTCTTGCTTTAACCAAGATGTCTCGGAGGTATGATAGCCGGACGACCATTTTCTCTCCAGAGGGCCGTCTATATCAAGTTGAGTATGCAATGGAGGCCATTGGAAATGCAGGGTCTGCAATTGGGATCTTAGCAAAAGATGGAGTTGTCTTAGTTGGCGAGAAGAAGGTTACGTCCAAACTTTTGCAGACCTCTACTTCCACTGAGAAAATGTACAAGATTGATGACCATGTTGCATGTGCGGTTGCTGGAATTATGTCCGATGCCAACATCTTAATCAATACTGCCAGAGTCCAAGCCCAGCGCTACACATTTTCCTATCAGGAGCCCATGCCGGTTGAGCAGCTAGTCCAATCTCTATGTGACACCAAACAAGGTTACACCCAGTTTGGTGGCCTTCGTCCCTTCGGTGTATCATTTCTCTTTGCTGGATGGGATAAAAATTACAGCTTCCAGTTATACATGAGCGACCCAAGTGGAAACTATGCAGGCTGGAAAGCTGCTGCCATAGGTGCCAACAATCAGGCCGCACAGTCCATGCTGAAACAAGACTACAAGGATGATATCACTAGGGAAGAAGCTGTACAACTCGCACTGAAAGTTCTCAGCAAGACAATGGATAGCACAAGTCTCACCTCAGACAAGCTCGAACTAGCTGAAGTATTCCTTGCACCTTCTGGAAAAATCAAGTATGAGGTTTGCTCGCCAGAGAAGCTGAGCAAGCTGCTCGTCAAGGTTGGAGTGACCCAGCCAGCTGCTGAGGCTTCCTAAAACTATTATGCTGTGGAAGACATGTGAGTTCCTATGTATGACTTTCTGCACTTGCTGTTCTTTGTCTGCTGTTTGCTTGGTTCTAGGCACTTCTTTCATATGAAACAACCTTGGAATTTCTAATTAAAGAATGACATTCACTATTCTTAGCTTCCGTTCTTGGATCGATACGATTATGGATCTCTGTCAGGCAAATAAGTAGCCTCATATTTTCAAAGGGATTTGAGAAAAATCTCATCTTTTTGTGATTCTGGGTTTGTTGGTAGAAAAAGATTTTAACGACAGATTTTGATGAAGAAAATCATCAGATCCTCACTTGATCCCAGTTTTCAAACACCCAAGAGTTTCCTTGTACAGCAAGCAAAATGGGATACTACAAATGGACAGACGGATATTAATCAATCAGCAAGCTTGTACCTCTGTCAATAGAAAAGGCAGCATATTGACATTAAACCATCAGCTTTCTTGGAAAAACAACCTTGTTTCAGACCTCCAAAATCTCAGTGTATAAATCATCACTCCATGACAAATCCAGACAAGCCTCCGTTTCTTGAGTTTATCGAAACTTCATATACTGCTGGTTGCTTTCCTGAGTCATGAAAACAGCAATGGAAACCAGAAAATTGCCTCCAGTTTTTGCTGGCAGGAAGTTTTTACACAGCTATGATTCACAAGCCGCAGCACGTTATTTGCTATGGTGTTGCTCTAATAAATTCTAAGACTGGTAATATCTAGCTGTACATATAACTCTGGTGATTCGGAGATCGGAACATATATGGCCGACCTCTGGCCTCTCGTCCATCCACGAGGTGAAACTGGTTTCTGTGTCTAATTTGTAGATATACTAAACTTTATGGACTAAATTGAAAACATTATCTTGTCACATTCGATCATAGTTTAATAATACAAATCCAGCATCGCAGGTTGCATCGCTTCCGTGCATATTCTAACATAATGTTTACACAGGTGAGTCAGTTGCTTGCATAACAAAATTATGTTTTTTACAATCGAAAAAGTCAAAGATCGTAGTGTCGTTATATTTATTCGATAAATGTCATTTGATTTTTATACTGAATTATGACTATGAAACAAAAATTACTACTTGATGGACGCCAGTCTCAATTCAGAAACTCGTCGGCGGATGACGCGGCCTCGGCCTTTGCTAGCTGAAGCCAACTTCGCTCCAAGAGCTCGATAACATCTACTTCCCCATCTACATCCCTGAAAAATCCATCGAGCTACAAATAAATGTTTGTATCCCAACGCTTAAATTTCAATCCCAACACTCACATTCGTTACCTAGGATGGCTAAAAAGACAAGGAGTGTTAGCTCTCGGACCCTCATCGTATCCTTCGCACACAATTTCTCCATTTCCATCGATGTAACATGCAATCCCCTTCACTCGATCTTCGTAAACCTACCACAAGTGATCAAAACCCGGGTCCAGTCCAACCTACGAAACTGGTCGACAAAAAGGAAGTAGACAAACCTTGTCCCCGGCCGAACATGTGATCAGAGCCTTGGCAGCCCGAGCTTGTGTTCCATCATTTCTCACCACACAACAACATCCAACATTTCTCCTCCCCGAAACCGCCTTACGGGGAATCGAGGAGCTCGAAGAGGAGAAGGGCTCGGCCGCCATTGGTGATCTGATCGAGCAAGATGAAGAAAGGCTCGCCATTGACAAAAGGGTGTTTCGAATGAGCAAGATTTGTGAAGAGGGTAGGCTTGGGAGATGATCTACCTGATCATTGGTGGATTATAATAGAATCATTGACATTGTCATGACTCATTACCTCCTTGGGTAGTCTTATTATACTGTTTAAGATATTATTGTTAATCATCGTATTATTGTTGTGGTGGACATTAGTTATAACACATTCGTTGTTATAGGCTATACATCTCATCTGAACTTATTAATCTGAACTTTTGAGTATATTTGTAGTTTTAGTAAGTCGGATTTTCACCTTATTAATCTATTCATCCCCGACTATTTTGATGTCATTTACCCTTGTCTTGATGTTTCAGGACCTAATATGCTCTTTATCGATGTCCGAACCGTCAAAGATCAAAACCGAATAAAATCGCGAAGTTTATAGCCAAAATAGAGCAAAGAATCGAAGTGGCTGTCCGTGCCACATCATTATGTTAGTTATTAATCAACATAAATAAAAAAATTAATAATTTATGAATTATATTTAAATGTCAATATGATAGCATTTATATAATTTTAGTAACTTGTTATTAATATAATTATGTTATTATTAACAAAGCGGAATAATACGTCTACTTTTTGAACATGGGCTTGCGAGGAGCGGAAATCAGCCCATTATTTGATGGGCCGAGATATGATCAATTTCTCGTCGTCGTGAGATCCGGAGAAATTGAAACCCCTCGCTTTTTTTTTTCCTAAGTAAAATCACTCCGCTCTTCGTCATAGTCGGTGTCGACATTGCTTCGCTGCGGAAATTGGAGCTGAGGTAAGTTGAACTTTTGTAGATTTCAAGGTTTAAATTTCGTGATTTTGATGTAGTTTGAGGTGTAATTTGACTTCAAATGTGGCCGTTTGGCAGCTCTTATATTGATTTGTAAATGTGTGTGCTTTTTTGTGTTGGATGTGGATGTTGTCTCTTTTGGGCTGAGTTTTGATGTTTGCTTGTTTTGTTTTTGATTTTTGTAGGGGTTTGGGTGTTTGATTGGAGTGAAGATGTTTCTGACGAGGTATGTCGAGCTGGTGATGCAACCATTTTCTTGGGTTTAGGGTTTCTAAGTTTCGGAGGTGCTTTGACTTTTGGGGTTTGGGTTTGTGCTTGTTCTGATGTTGGTATATGTTTGGGGTATGATTGAAGGACTGAGTATGACAGAGGTGTGAACACCTTCTCGCCAGAGGGGCGATTGTTTCAGGTGGAGTACGCTATTGAGGCTATAAAGGTGAGATATGTTTGTGAACTTGATTGGTTGCAGATGATGGTTTTGTGCATGCTGGATGTTTGATGAGACGCGTTGCTTATATGGGGTTGAATGGCTGTTTTTAGTTGGGTTCCACTGCCATTGGGTTGAAGACCAAGGAGGGTGTTGTACTAGCTGTTGAGAAGAGGATCACTTCACCTCTACTGGTGTGGTTTATCTAATAACTTAATCCACTGCTTTATCATAGGGTTTACTCGCTTGGTAGTTTGTGTTCTTTTCATGTGTTTTGGTTTTTTTCAGGAATGTATGTAATTTGGGATTTCATTTCTTAATAGGAGCCGAGTAGTGTTGAAAAGATCATGGAAATCGATGATCATATTGGCTGCGCAATGAGTGGATTGATTGCTGATGCTCGTACTTTAGTTGAACATGCACGAGTCGAAACTCAGGTAATTTTTTGTTTTATGTACACCATGTAGTCACCCCCCCTCCCCCCATATGAATGATGTGCTGGTCAATATGTTTTAACTTATATTTAAATTTCAGAACCATAGGTTCTCTTACGGTGAGCCTATGACAGTTGAATCTACTACGCAAGCTCTCTGCGACCTGGCTCTAAGATTTGGAGAGGGAGATGAAGAATCCATGGTGATGACCTCTTCTTCTCTTTACTGATTTTTTCCCGCATATGTGAACATCCATGGAATTAGTAAAAGATGTTCTTTTTAAAGAAAATGTTCTAATATACTAATATTGCATGTTTTGCAGTCTAGACCATTTGGGGTGTCTCTTCTCATTGCTGGCCATGATGAGAATGGACCTAGCTTGTAAGTACCAAGCTAATCACTAATATATTTGCTATTCCCTGTAGTGTATTATTCAGAAACCAAAACTCACGCTTTTCCAAAAACATTTTCTGGTTACCTATTAAAACACTTGATAAATATTTTTTCATAGAGCTAGAAAATGTAAGATCGTTGGGGTCTATTTCAGTCAACTAATTTTATAAACCGACTAATTCTATTTGGACGATTGGTGCATTGAATATTAGAGACAAAAGGAACTTCAGACAAATTTTCAACATCATCATTCCAAATTGATTGCTTGTTTACCAACTGATCTCAGATTGCTTGTTTAGCATTTATGGCCAGATAAAATTACGGGGTCATCGTGTATTTTGTGAAGCTATACCTCCATGGAACTCGGCCATCGGTTGGAAATTTGATTTTGTTGAACTTGTAGTATTTCTCTTTTAGAATGTATAAGAAGAAAAATGAAGCTGAAGAAAAATGTGGCCTTGATACTCATATTTTCCTGCTTCTGTCCTTGTAATTCTCCCATCGGGTTCCTAAAAATTGTTTTATCTTTGTAACACAGGTACTATACTGATCCATCAGGAACCTTCTGGCAGTGCAATGCTAAAGCCATCGGTTCAGGTTCCGAGGGTGCTGATAGCTCTTTGCAGGAGCAATACAACAAGGTGGGTTTTCCACACTTGTCAAGACATAAAATCGTACACATTTGTGCCTCATAATGCCTATGTTTGCAGGAGTTGACTCTTAAGGAGGCAGAGACGATTGCACTTTCTATCCTCAAGCAAGTGATGGAAGAAAAGGTAATATCGCCTCTTGACCATGACTAGACATGTACACTAGTATTTTATCGACATCTAATGATGAGCAAACTCTTTTGCGTGTTAAAATCAGGTAACTCCCAACAACGTCGACATTGCAAAAGTGGCCCCAAACTACCATCTGTACACCCCAGCCGAGGTGGAGGAGGTCATTACTCGTCTTTGAAACACCTCATATTTCCTTCTCCAGCCGGTCCTGAGAAGCTTGGGATGATGCTCGAGGTGTAAAACAGTTTCAGAAGTTGACGATTTGGATCCACCGCTTAAAAAAGCAATCTGATGCTGTCTTTCCTTTTTTACATATGACCATGACTTGAAAGGAACTCAGTTATCCATCATCTCTGAAACTTTCTTAAGCTTCATTAATGTCTTACAGGCACCATGTCGAAAAATGCTACAACAGTGGAAATATGTACATGTTTTTTCTTCTAAAAACGCCATGATCTTCAATATGAAGAATATCAATAGCCAGAAACCTAAATGATTGTAGTCAATTTGGGAACTCTACTAAGGACTAATAACCAAACAAAAAAAAAAAACGTTTCCAGCAGATGACAAAATATAAAAGACCTGTTTTTATGGAGCTGTCTTTAGACTCTCCCATCTCCTTGCTCCACATCAGTAGCCGCACCGGAGCTGGATGGAGTGACCCTCTTGTTCATACTCCAAAGCCTAGTTAAAGACCTTAGTCGCGCGGACAAAGGGGTCATCTCATCCTGATCAGCCAGCCTTGTTCCTGAGGATGAACAACTGTCGCATAGATTATTTCTTGGGATATCAATCACTAAGATCTCCTCCGGCCTGCCTGACGTGCCCTCACCGGAGCTCACCCCCCTAGAGCTCACCTGCACCTCATTCCCCCAAAACAACACATTTGTAGGGAAG
The DNA here is from genome assembly GCA_963678935.1 of Umbilicus rupestris. Taxonomy (NCBI): domain Eukaryota; kingdom Viridiplantae; phylum Streptophyta; class Magnoliopsida; order Saxifragales; family Crassulaceae; genus Umbilicus; species Umbilicus rupestris. Next base: position 348,826 of record OY787625.1, read on the forward strand.
TTTACAGCCTCATCAGCCTGTGGCACGCTATTCTCACTTGTTACCAGTTTTTCAGATGATTGAGGATCGATAGGGCTTCGACAAAGCGGACAAGTGGAATGTGACTGAAGCCACATATCTATACACCCAACATGAAATCCATGGCGACAATTAGGCAACATTCTCGCCTTCTCGCCTTCCACAACCTCAGCCAAACAAACTGCGCACTCCAACACCTCTTTATGCTCTACGCTGCTAAAAACGACCACAGGCATGGATTTCAGAACCGCTGGATCAACCCCTCTTCTCAAACCCTCAGCGGCCGCTATCCCATCAGCTGAAGCGAACACAAAACGACGTCGTCCGACACCATTCCTCCGCCACAGGTAGAGCCTCGCGTAGATGTGAATACCCAAAATGACGACCACAACAAAGAAGAGCGTGACGATCGTCCCCACCATGATCTTCCCAGCAAGCGTCACTCCCGTTGCATCTTCCAGCCCCACGTTCCTCGGCGGCGTGTCCCCCATCTTCGATCCTCGTAATTACACCCGAAATCAGGAGAAAAATCTCACCTTTTTGTATCAGCTTTGTAAATCAACCAAATCCCACAGTCTCAGCTTGGCGCACTGATCGCTAAAGGAGCTGAATTTGAGATCCAAGTGATGAAATTGAAGAACCCTAAACCTAGGGTTTCGCTCTTTCGTACCCAAAGGGCCAAATTGACACAACCGAGAAGCCAATCAGCTTCAAAAGAGGATTAAAGTCAACGACTGCGCTTCTAATTGGGTTTCTGGCAATGGGACGGAGCTGTGGAGAGCTTGAAACTTGCAATTTGGGTTTGAAATGTACGCTTATATAAATGGAGCATGAAATGGTCAACATGGGAGCAAGAGGCGAAGTTGCGTTTGAACTTTCTGGTGCGAGAAGCAACCGAAATGGACGCAGACGTGGAGGAAGTTGAAGGGAAGACAATGACGTCAGAAGTCTCCGCGACGACGTTCCCGCCATTGATTGACTGACTTTATTTCACTGTTTCAGCTACGACTCTGTCTCACCCTCCCCAACATGTAATGGCGGCTAAGCGGAACCAAGTTGAACCGAGCTCAATTTCAAACCGGTCGGACCGGAGTCTCATGTAAAAACCAAGGGGAGCGATGTGTATAAATCAATAGTTTAGTAGAGATTTTGTAAATAGATAAACAAGTAGGACTGAATTGTAATAACGTGAAAAGAGAGGTTGGGGAAGCAGAAGGTATTTGAAGCTCATACTTGTTGAAGGAGAAACGTAACAAAGCCAACGAACATTTCTCTCTCTACTCATCATCATCATCGGAGATGGCGCCGGCGCCGGCTCCGGAAGACGAGATTAAGGACGAGAAGAAACCACCTCCATTGACGAAGACGACATCGTCCTCCTCAAGATCTACGTTAGTTTCTCTTTCGATTGGTTTTGGTGGTGCGTTGAGTGCTGTGATTACGGTTTGTGATAGTCAGAAGGAAGAGTTTTGGAAATTGATTGGTGGACGTGGATTGGTGTGTTTTGTTCACTATTTGTAGTGAAGTTTGGATTTTGCAGGGATTGAGGCCTTACTCAAACAGCATTAAGAATGTGGAGAAAGAGATCAAGGAGATGGCCAAGAAAGTTAATGATTTATGCGGTATATAGAGAGTTATGTAGTCAATCAATTGTGTTGTCATTTTTTGTATATTTGTTGTCCTAATAGCTGTGCCATGCCTTTTTCAGGTTGCTAGATGCACAAAGATTATCAACCCAAATACAAAGATTAATGTTAAGCAAATTGTCAAGGTAATCATACAGTATGTAACCTCCCTGTCTTATTTGTGGAGTCATAAACACTCTGGAATATAGTATCGATAGTTGTGAATGGCGAAATCCAATGCTATATGGTGGCATGGGAGATTCTGACTTACATAATCTATGTTTCTTAATGAATGCAGTTTGTTGTTGGGCTTGGGGATAAGTTTCCCCAACAGACATAGATGAAGGAATGGGTGTTGGGTATATTCATATCCTGATGACATATTAGAATGCATGTTAAGAAGCCTCTGAACCATTTTTTGAGCATAAGATTTCTAATCAGAGTTGTTCGAAACAAATATCAGATTCAAATTCCATTACCTCCAAAAATAGACCCGAGCGTAACCGTGATGACAGTGGAGGAGAAACCTGATGTGCATACAATGATGTTGGTGGTTGTAAAAAGCATATTGAAAAAATGCGTGAATTATGCACTTGCTCAGTAATTTTTGTTACTTATAACTTGAACGTTATTTATTTTTCAGAATAACTAATTTTATGTAACACTTGAAGGTCGTTGAACTGTCCATGCTTCGTCCAGAGAAATTTGTTAAGCTGGGTATTGATCCACCAAAGGTGTCCTTTGATATGGTCCTCCTGGTACAGGCAAAACTACTCTTGCTCAAGCTGTTTCCAATAGAACAGGTGCATGTTTTATTGGTGTTATTGTAAGTGAGCTTGTTCAGAAATGTTGGTCAGGGGGCTCGAATGGTTCGTTAGCTATTTCAGGTGACAGACTGATACCAAGAAAACATGTTAAGATTAACCTCCTCTTTTGGCTTCTCATAGAACTATTATCAATTTATGCAGATGGCTCGTTCAAAAAAGGCTTATATTATATTTTTATGATGAAGTTGATGCCATTGGTGGAGCTGGTTTCGACGATGGAGTTTGGGACAACGAGGTTCAACGTACTATGCTTGAGATTGTCAATCAGCTTGATGGGTTTGATTCCCGAGGAAATATCGAAGTTTTGATGGCTACCAATAGGTTAATTCCCACATATCTCACTGTTAGCGTGCGAATGGAATCTGTTATCTTACTTTTGTGTCTTAATATTGCAGATCAGACACTCTGGACCCTGCACTTCTGCCACCTGGAAGATTGGAACGGAAGGTGGAATTTGGTCTTCTAGATTTCGAGAGCAAAAACTGACATAAGGAGCGTATGCACGGAAGCTGGTATGTACTCCATCAGGGCGCGGAGGAAGACAGTTACTGACAAAGACTTCCTAGACGCTGTCAACAAAGTCATCAAGGGATACCAAAAATTCAGCTCAACACCCGAATATATGGTTTACAACTAAGTGGCAGAAATCAGTGTTTTTCTCAAATGATCAGAACTCGATCCTTTCAGCCTTGTTTTGCCATATGATTTCTGCCCTTTTGTAGAATTTGTTTCATCTGAACTTGGGCTCTTTTAAATGGTAGAAAAAACTCACTTATTGTGTACTTTACCAAATCTGAAACAGCTGATGATAGGAGATAGCTCATATGTATAGCTGTAGTTATTATGTATACAGGTTCTTTGCTTCTACATGATTTTGGACAAGAAAGATAGAGTCATAATTTGAAGACTATTACACAAAAGTATGAAGAAAGATGGACATGGAGATGACAGCTGCAGCAAGAAGCTTCATCAAAGTTGCTCACAATTGAGGACAGCTCCACAGGGATAGCTTGTTGCCCATGAGGAGGTTTGTACACTGATAAAGTAGTGTTGAAATGCTATGCGCAGCTATCCTTTTTGTGGGTTTTAACGTTGGCTGTCTGCAGGGATGTCGCATCATTCCTCTCGTCCGTTGCCGGTGGTTCTCTTACTCATGTTTGTGCGCTGCACTAGCCTCACCAGTGATTCCACTACTTCAGACATTGGTGGCCGGAACTCCGGCTCAGGCTGTCCAAATTAAAAGTATGTATTATTTAAGAAGAAGACACTTTTCCTATTAGCAATGTTTTGTGGCAACAACCATGAGAATTAAAAGAGTGTTACCTGCACGCAGAGGGCAATGACGTCAGCAAATCGAGAGAGGGACTTGACTGAGTAGAGCCCGTTTAATTCTGGATCTGCCATCTTGGCTAGAGCATCAATGTCATGGAGCTGAGGTGTTGCCCACCGGACCAGGGACTGCTCGGCTCTTGGTCTTGAGCTACCAGACATTAAAAAGCACAAAATTATGCGACTTCAACGTTCCACTTCTTACTTCAAATATAAAGGGTAAAATCTGCAGCATACCTATCAAATGGTTTTCGTCCGGTGAAAAGTTCCAACATGACGACTCCGAAGGTATATACATCACTTTTTAAGGAATATTGGCTCGACATAGCAACCTCAGGTGCGGCGTATCCAGATCCTAAATCTTGGCTCAAGACCTTTGCAATTTCAACAACACAACCATGAATCTCAGCTCAACAGGACCTCAAATGTAATGTGCTGAGAAAAAACCATACCTCTTCTGCGTCGGGGATTAAGCTAGCAAGCCCACAGCCTGTGAGCCGAGGATTGAGCTCTGTATCTAGCAGTATATTTTCAGACTTGAAGCTTTTATGAATAACCGGTGGCGAGCAGCTTTCATGTAAATACCTGTAAAATTTACATTGATATATTCAATCTATGACGAAAGAGGAATACTATTTCCTAACTGCGTTGATGCATCAGATATTACTCACTCGAGAGCGCGTGCAGTTCCCAATGCAACCTTGACACGGGTGTTCCATGTCAGCGGCGTGGTACTGTATTCGTCTGAAAGATGCAGAAAATCATGCAGCGAACCATTCTTGTGAAACTCAAAAACTAGCAGCTGCTGACCATGCTCCGAACAGTAGCCTACAAGCTCCGTTACATTCGGGTGATGCAACTTTGAGAGCGTTGAAACCATCTCAAGAAAATCCTCAGACTCATGAATGAGAGATGAATCTATTTTTTTTACGGCAAGAACCTGCAGCACAAAAAAGAAGGAAACGTTTGGACTGAAACGGCGTAAGGAATTTTTTTGTGCATGTTTGATTTATAAATGATGGATTTACCTTTCCATCATCAAACTGAGCGCGGTAGACACGCCCAAAAGACCCCTCGCCGACGAGGCTATCAACATTAAAGCTCCCTGTAGCCATTTGCAAATCGGCAATGGAAAACGACGGCAAGCTAATTTTAATTTTGCTAACCCTTTTCGTCACAATAGGCTTGCTTGAAACATTATCTTCAATGAATGGCTTGCTGGGCTCAGCAGGTGGAGGCTTTAAGTTAACTGATGCTGGAATCTCGTACGTCTTCACTTCTGGTACCGTAGAGTTGTGGACAAAGTTTAATTCTGCGGAACAAAGTCATTAGAACGTGAATTTCAAGGACTGTATTAGTGAAAATGAACAAATTAGAGAGATGCGGAGAAGTATTGTCTACCATGCATGTCATTGCCATTGAAAGATTTGAAGGGTTGATTATCGAGCTTCTCCTCATCTGAAGATGACCGTCTTGATCTTCGCCTCTTCACCAAAAAGAACGCTACTACAGCACCAACTACAAGTATAGATATCACTATTCCAGCTACACCACCACCACCTATGCCCGACTTACTGCCACCGCTAGTTGGGCTGTTCCCATCAGTGGGATTTGGACGCCTGCCGCTGGGAGCTGGAGGTGTGCCGGGAGGAGGTGGAGGAGCTGGGCCTGAATTGAAGAGGTTGCCATCTTTCCTGCCAAGTTACAAGCTTATTTACACGTCAAGTAAATTTTCATATACGATTAAAAAGATCCGATGCTTACTGCAAATGAATTCCTTTCAACTGCGCAGGTATCCAGCCAGTGAACTGATTGTTTGCAATATTCCTAACAAAAATAACATTCGAGTTTATAGCAGGTAAAATAAGGAAGAAGAAAAAAAAGTTCATTAGACTTTTGAACAGGAATTAATTAGCTACCGATGACTCACAAAGTGTCGAGAGGGAGATTTGCAAGGACATCAATGGTTCCGGTGAACATGTTGTTCTGCAATAACCTTCAAAGTAGCAAGTGAATGAATTATCAAGAAAGGATCTACGTCAACCGTCGAGCTGAAAAAAAGGAGTAAGAGATCATGTCAAGAGCACTTACAGAGTGGTCATGCTTGATAGGTGGCTAAAACCCTGCGGCAATTCGCCAGATAGAGCATTGAATGATAGATCCCTGAAGCGAAATTAGACAGTAGATTTCAAATTTCAAAATATTGAAGCTCCGATTACCAGATGTATAATTCAACCAATACACCATTACAACTGAAATATTTGATTGTTCATGCAAAAGGAACGAACTTACATTGTGGAGAGGGAAGAAAGTTGGGGGAAAACATCCGTCAGCTGACCTGAGAGCTGATTGTGACTGGCAACTCTACACCCAGAAAAAATACAAGATCGATTAGAACAATTGACCGTATCAACCAGGGATGCTAAAATCGGACTTACAGGTACTTAAGAGACGTCATGGAATATATCGAATACTGCAGATTCCCTTGGAAGCCATTGTTGCCCAAATTTCTGAATTTAGTAATTTTGTCAACGCAGTTATCGGAAAAGAGACTATACTTGACAGCAAAGTGTGATTCTATAGCTTACAAGTGTTGTAGGTTCTGAGGAAGGTTATAGGGTATCTGATTTCCAAAGGTGTTGTGGCTGATGTCTCTGCAATTTGATACAATTACAGAGAACTTCAAAAAACAAGTCACGAAATCTAATCCCAAAACACGATACAGAATAAAAAGTCTTACAGGTATGTTAATGACGTCAAAGTTCCAAGCTGATATCCCAGACTTCCGCTAAGTCCAAAACCTGATAGTTTACTGATAAACAGCAATCACAGGATCATCAACAAGCAAACGGAGTGATTACCAATATAAAGCTTAACCAAGAAAGATTGAGCAGAAAATAATATGTTTACAGTTCGGTGACTCTTGAACCCAAACAATTCACTCCTAGCCATGAATCCCCACATGGGTCACCGCCGCTTGCTGTCCACTTAGTTAGCTGAGACGGCGAGTTCAAGTTGCTATACATGACATTGAGAGCTTGAACTGCAAAAACAGTTCAAAGCAAGCAAATGAGCTCTGGTTCCATTAATGAATACTCATACTATGAGAACCCACAGTATACATACAACATCAAGTTCTCGCATTACAATACTTTACCATGATATCATCACACATGAAAACATTAAAGACCAGTTAACTATTTTTGAAGTGGGGCTTCCTCATTATACCGTGAGACGATAGACTTCGCTATAACAGCTCCATCAATCTTCCAACTTTTGATCAATTCTCAACCTCACAAGTCTTACCAGACCTGAGCAAGACCAGCACATCCCATTACAGTGATCCTTCCAACCTCAACATTTCACACATCAAATAAGCAATACACCAGCAGATCACACATCAAATTCTAGAGTTCTAGACTCTACCATCTAAACAACAAACCCTAACCCAAACCCCCAAATCTTCTCCCAACCAAAACCTAATCACAGACACCAATCATTGCATCAACAAGCCACCTCAAACATCAAAGCTCAAATTTTCAGCACACCCATTTCCAACCCAACAGATTCAAATCCATTCAACCACAAACCCCATCTCAAATCCATTCAACCACAAACCCCATCTCAAATCGAGCCACAATCCTCCGCCACTCCTCTCAATCCAACCAGACAGACCCTAACAAACACTCAAAATCAAAACTTTGGAACCTCAATCTCCAACTCACCATCAGTCTGATCTGTGGCAGCATTGGCTAAAGTCAAAACGCTAGCTGTTGACAACATCGCCACCACAAGCACCGCCATGAGCCCACTCACCGCCATTTTCTTATCATGCCCCGTGATTTGGGTCCCAAAAAGCATCCACGACAGCATCACAAAACTGGAAACATGGAAGGAAGGTGGGATGAGAAAGAATGAGTAAAGATCAAATTTTTCTCAACAACAATGAATTTCTATACACATATTTACAATTTTGGGTTGAATATGAATCAGAAATGTACAGATGACAGCTCAAAGCAAATTTTCAAGAATCCAAAGACCAATACACAGACAGAGACATGAGAGTCTGAGACACCCATCCTGTATTTTCTATTATTTACAAATACACCCCTCTTGTTTCAACAAGTTAAATTCCCCAAATAAAGTATTATATAATCCTCTAAAAAATTACAACTCAAGCCAATCTCATTAAATTCCGCTAAAATTCATTTGACTTCAAATAATTTCAAAATTTAAATACAAAAATTCCCCATTCGATTTTTACAATCAAACATAATTGGGGTCCTTTTGTAAGGTTTTAAAACATCCAAGGGTGTATATTATACAGGAACAAAGTATGGGGGCTATTTTTGAATTTTGTAAAATTATGTATAAAATTCATAAGCTGTTAGATGATTGTCCATTTCATTAGATTTGGCTTTTTGTAATGTTTAATTAATCAGCCAATAAATAATCATACAATTAATTAAAAGTCCACATATTTAATTTACTTTAAATTACATTGTTGAATTAATTACTTTAATTTTGATCAGCTGCAGCTTTATCTAGACTGTCATATAATTGACCTAATTTTGTTTTTATTCTACTTGTGCAACATGTTTTGTTTCTTAAAGTCTATTATAACTTATGTGCTCCTTATACTTTACCCTAGCTAAGATGTGGCATGGACCAAAATTAGTCACACAAGTTGAAGTTGTGAAGCTAAGTTTATCATCATGGATATCAATTTTCCAAGGTTTGGTAATACTTTCATGGAGTTTACGAAATGCGATACTTTTGTCAAATCGATTCGTAATAAAAAATTTTAATTAAATGTTTTTATAATGATTCGGATTCAGTTCTCCCATTGGATTATTTCAAATTTTCCAGGTCTCATCATTCATGGAATAGCCTGTAAACTTAGAACGCCAACTATATCAACAATATTATACATAAACTAACTTGCTTAAATGCAAGCAAGCTTTTAAAATCACAGAAACGTCGTCGTTTCAATACTGCGGAGTGATCGTAGATCGCATTTTGTGGCCCATTAAATTCTCGTATGATCAACCTGCCTTTGATCACCCAGCGCTGAAGAATCTCAAGATTCAGGAATATTAACATGAGAAGCTAGCACATGTCAGAATGTGGATGTCTAACCCTAATCCTAATCCTAATCCTAACCCTAACCCCAACCCTAACATGTGTTGGGCTTGCCGCAAAAACTTCAACACTGCCTTCTGACCATATGGCCTAGCAGATTGGACAATGACGTCATTTGGGTTCTCAATAGCAACAATAAACCTGGCAGCCATCATTAACTTGTCCCAAGTCTTCCCAAGATTGATCACATAAATATCTACACCTCACGTCACAGAAGCCCCAAATCTAAACCAAAATACATAACAAAACACACCACATTCTTAAAACTCAACAACAAGGCTCCAACCCTATTTCAATTACTGATTCAAATACACAGCAGAAGCTAACAATATTGCGCTGAATTGGTTGCATAGTGACAGCATAAAGAAACATAAAAATCCTAAATTTTTAGCACTAGAGCCAAGAAACATACAAACATTCATCCCCAGACACTGACGTTGACCTAGTTTGACACATCAGTCCAACTAAGCAATCCTTACTTCGACAGTCTTCCCTTTAGCTGGCGGATTCTTCCCCACAGTAATCTTCAGCACCCCATTCTCGCACATGGCGGAGATCTTACCCACATCAACATCCTCCGGCAGCCGAAATTTCCTCTGCAGATTCTCCTTCCCTTTCCTCTCCAGCCTCACATACTTACACCCCTCGTCCTCCCCATCCTCCCGCTTCCTCTTCCCGTTGCTCTTAACTACCAGAGTCCGATCATCCTCCACAGTCACCTGCACCTCGGACTTCGACAGCCCCGGCACGTCGAGGTAGAAGACGTACTCTGTGTCGGTCTCGACGATGTCGGCCGGGATGGATGTAGGGCGCTTCTGGTCGTTGGTGGAGTGGTTGGGGAAGTTGAGAAGATGGGTTACTGTGGCTGCGATGCCGTCCCCTAGTGCGTCGACCAAGCCGTTCATCTTCGGAAACTTCTAGAACCTTCGAATCCCTAGAAATGGAGCTGCGGTGGCAAGTTTAGAGCTTTGTGAATTTGAGTTATGGTTTGGCGGTGGAGTTGCAGAGAGGATTTTATAAAGCGAAAGGTGGAGGAAGGTTCGAGACGGTTCTGGTTCGATTGACAGTGGACCGTTCTGGAAGCTTCCCGCCAAGATCGACGATTGGGCCGCGGTTGACTTTTATGGGCCTGGATCCGGGCCATTTTTAATTATGACAGCCCAAAAGATTTAAAGTTCAAAGGAGTATGGTAAAATGTATCTTGATTTGCAAGGCATGATTATTAGATGCTTACTTGCCTTGCAATCCAAGCCAACAAGTGAGGTGAAATGACTCAAACACCAACGCTTCAGACATTTTAAAGATGAAACAAAGAAATATCAAAGATGCATTTTGTGGAATAACCTCCCAAGAATCTTCTGAAGCCAGTGGAAGTAACTATTCATATTTGTGGAAGTTAATGTGGACAAAATACTATGTAACAAGGTGTTTGTGACAAGGAAATTTTAAGGAGGAAGAACTTAGCGATACTGGTAGCGGCAGAGGCTCAGAAAGAGGCATCAATGTCTGAAGATCTTCTCAAGTTTCTCAAGTAAGAACTGACATATAAAGCTATCCAATTTGCACCACCTCAATTCCTCCAAACACAATTATTGTTCATCTTTCAGATTGTTTGCTCACCTCAGTTCCCCATCATCTTTCGACGATGTTCATGCCTCTATCGACAGGTTCTTTGCACTGTATGAGCTCCTAGATCCTCTGCCTCTTTCTCTTCCTTCCGCCCACCTCATCGGGAGCTCCGGTCTGATCAGGGCTCACCGAAGCCCCGTCAAACATGCCTCCCCGGTCTGAAACAAGGGTAAACTTTGCTTCCTTGGCTCGCAGCGAGCGTGGTTTCGATCATCGTTAAAACGTGGATTTGATGGCGAGTTGTGTCTGAGTTTTGTGGTGGAAAAATGGAGTCCTTTTAGCCGATGGCTGCCGGAGATATAGAGAGAAAACAGAGGAAGCGAGTGAGTTTTGAAGCGAGGATTTCGCGCTTCTTCTGCAATAGATGTTAAAACTTAAAAGGGGTCAGGGTCAATTGTGTAATTAATCAAAGAAGACAGAGAATATTCCCAATGCGTAAAGTACAAGGACTCAAATGAAATTAGTATCAAATTCTGGACCCTATTTACACACTGAAATCTGACACATCAGCTAATGTCATTGTCTTGTAATATATTATGAAAGGTAGTGGCCTTTTTTTTTAACTTCCAATTTTAGTAAATAAATTAAATTTAGTCAAATTTATTTTAAATAAAAAAACTATTGCAAATACATATGCAAACCGTATGCAAACTATATACACACTTTATTCAAATTGAGCACCTATCTAACATTTAAACTACAACCGTAAAAATTATATGCCAATAAACCAACTCGTTCAGAACCCGAATTCTCACAAACTCCTCACTTAAAATCAATCTACATTCCATCTAGCTGACAGCTTTCATCCAATGAGATTCACCTTGAGGCTGGATCTCATCCTATTTTTCATTTTCTCATTCAACAAAGCCTCGACATCCTACTTGGTGAACTCAACACTATCCGTCTGAGCAGCCTGACCTGGAGCGTTCCCATTCACCACAGAAAATGGTTGCCAGATCCTATTGCTGTTTCTGTAAGAAGCCATGATGGACGATTGGGTCCCGCGGTTGATCGAATCCAAAGCGTATTTGAATAATTTGAGAATCTATATCGGGTTTTAGGGCTACGATCGGAGGAGAGAGCGAGACAAGGAGGAGCGTATCAAATAAATAGTATTATTTATAAAGGGGGGTTCTCCTCGCACCCCCCACCCCTCCCCAACACACATACACCCCCGCGGGGCCCACCAAATTTTTCCATTATACCCCCAACATTTAATTAATTCAAATCCATATATATTTAACTCAAATTCATATACATATCTCATTCACCAATAATTCTTTTAACTTTTTATAATAAATATTTTTTTATTTTTAAAACATAACAATAAAAAAATAAGTATTGATTTAAAACTATTTATAAATTAACATAAATATTATATATATATTATATTTAATGAGCTATTATCATCAATTCAAAACCATCTATAAATTAAATATATAACACATATTTTTAGCATCAAAGTACAACATTGTACTTCATACATTTGGTAGAATTAATTGGAGCTGTTTTACCCATTTGCCATTAAGATCTCCTCCGGTTAACTACAACGAACGCATGGAAATAGCTATCGGACACGTTAACAATCACTTCGTGCAACTTTTTTTACACCTTATCATCCGGTGCCACCTGTACTAATGTGGTGGTGGAATCATTCATCGTACGAAGCTAAAGGATGGACATCTTCATATAAGATACGTGCTGATTTATGACGCGAAATCATAATCACGGGGCCTCCAGGAGCACAATTTGGAGCATTGTTGTATGTTTTTTATGAATTCATATTAATATTTGGCTAACCAATCAAAACATATATAATATAAATTAATAATATATACAATAAACGCATAACACAATTTTTCAAATATGAATATATAACATATTATTAATTAAACGAAATAAATTATTATCGCCCTAAATAAAATTAAACTATTTTCTAAATATAATCATAAATAAAATTTGTCTATCCATTCTTTTACAATAGAAATTTTATTTATTTAGTTACTCACTCACTCCTAATTATAAGTTCTATTAAAATTTTAAAAAAAATCAAACACAATATAATTTTTTTAAAAATTGATACATATTGTATTTTTATTTTTATTTTTTACTATTAATTATTATAGAATATTTTCTGATTAATAAAAATAAATAACTATGGTAAAATTAATTTATAATATTAATTTAATTTAATTGAATTTTAATTTAATTGAATTTTAAAAAATATATAATATTTAATTAAATATATAAAATTAATTAAATGTAATTAAATAAAATGTGGGGGGCATATGGATAATTTGACTTACCCAATTTTGTCGTGGGGGGGGTGCGATGAGCACCTCCCTTTATAAATCATAACTGATTGAGCCAACATAAAATTGAGTCAACAGATTGTGGAGTTAGAATTGTTAGTTTATAAATCATTTCAAAAAATTGTAAACATAAAAATCTCAACAAGAATCATAAATGATTGAGTCAAAATAAAATTGAGTCAACAAATTGTAGAGTTAGAATTGTTCGTATATAAATCATTTCAAGAAACTGTAAAACATAAAATATCAACAAGAACCATAACTGAGTGAGTCAACAAATTGTGGAGTTAGAATTGTTAGTTTATAAATTATTTCAATAAATTGTAAAACATAAAATCTCAATAAAAACCATAATTGATTGAGTCAACATAAAATTGATTACACATTCTCCAAAATATACATTATAAATTCAATATGAACTGAGCTTGACTATTAACTAGCCACAAACTGACCATAAGACTATCGTTGTTCCAAAAAAAAAGCAACACACTTCTGGCTGTCTCTAGTCGACATATGATATAAATTAAAGTAACATGCTTCATTGTATCTCCTCTCCGCGTCGTTTAACATTATCTGAAGCTTCTCTTGTTCCTCCAAATAGTTCCATTCAAGTTCTTGAAACCATTTGATGCACAACCGAAGCCTTTTGATATAGTCAGTCATATGATCACATTTTTCCTACAGATGTGCTAATAAATGAAATATGAGTATCCCCATAACAGCAACAAATTCCTAATTGCGCACCCATTTCACATTTAGACTACAATCCTAAAAACTATATGCAAGTACAAGTTAACTAGATCAGAACCCCAAATTCTAACAAGCTCCTTAGTTAAAATCAAGCTACATCTATCTAGCTGACATCTTTCATCCGATGAGAATCACATTGAGGCTGGATCTCATCTTATTCTTCATTTTCTCATTGAGCAAAGCCTCAACATTCTGCTTGGTGAATTTAGTTATCTCACTCTCGGACTGTACAAGACTAGCAGTCTGAGCTAGTATTGTAGAATCCGTATGTGACTGAATGAGAAAATGAAGAACAAGATAAGATCCAGCCTCAAGGTGTATCTCGTTGGATTGATAGGCAAGAAGCCAAGAATCGCCATCATGGTTGGAGTTGTTCTTGGTGGTAGGATTATGCAAGCATTTTCTGTGGTGAATGGGAGAGCACGGGCCAGTGCGACTGTAGGGTTTCAAGGGGGTGCAGAGGCGCAGCCCCGCGGTTCAATGTCATATCGATTTTAAAATTATATATATAGTAATATAAGATTTTGTGAATTTTTGTACTACACATACATGGATAAGAAAACCCTATAGCTAAACGTTTGTCTTCATCCTCAACACAACCTCAAGAACCAAGTCAGTTAACTCCATTGCTTCTGCAAAACCTGAGAAGCCAACACCAAGTCCAGCAGTAAGTTCAGTTTCTGAAGCTGATAAACTAGAATGGGCAGAGGGAGACAGAGCCAAGGAAATGACAGGGTTTCAAAAGCTACTACAAAATGAGGCTCAAAACTGGTTTTTCAAGTTTCTTGAGGCAGTGCTGGATGGTGGGTTTCATGCACAATCTCAGGACAGGAAAGGGAAAAATCGGCAAATCGAAACAGATGAACACATTGAAGTTAAGCTTTCACAGCTTAAACAAGCAAATGAGTGGCTGGAGAAGGTAGCTGCAAAGATGAACACAGAAGATGAATCAGCAAAGCAAACTGTTAACTTGTTAAAGAAGAAAATGTATGCTTGCTTACTTTCATAGCAGATGGCTTCTTCAACATTTAGATATCCTTTGTGGGTACGATGTTGCATGATGTTAAACATCAGGGGTTTAATTAAAATTTATTAAACTCGCTGATAAATTTATTCGTGGATTACATTATCCTTGTTTCCAAACGGGGGTCTTTCTTCACAGGCATATTAAACTTTAAAAGGGCTGAATTGGAATTTTCATTGCTAAGATTTTTCGTCAAAGAAAACCCTACGCTGATCGGACGACGATCGTCTTCGCGAATTTGAAGATCCTTCAGGCCGAAGGGATCGGCTTTTTGTGCATTTCGATTGACGAGGATTTAGGGATTGGAGGAGGTTTTGGATCTGAAGGAAGCAGTGTCGATTAGGTAATTTTGTGTGTTTTGGTTCGTGTGTGTGTCTGTGTGTGTGTATGGATGGGATTTAGGTGGTGTGAGATGGTTGATGCGGTCGTGATGTGGCATATGCGATTTTGAATTTTTGTTGGTGTTCGATTTGAATTGGTTTTATGTGGCTGGTGCATGGAGGTTGGATTGATATGGTGGTGATTGTGATGGGATGGGGTGTTTGAGTATTTAGAAGGTTGTTGATGTGTTGTATTATGCTCTGTTGGCATTATATGTTAATAGCTCATTGCTGCATTAGGCTTGGGTGATGGTAGGATTCAGCTCTAGGGTTGTAGTTTCTTACTCGTTTTTGGTAAATGATTCATTTATTGTAGCCATTAGTTGTTTTGAAGTTAGTGATGTTTTGGCACCAGAGCGATGTTTGTTGATGCATGTGAAACAGATATTGATCGAATTTCCCCAAGGAAGTTTGTACTAAAGGGAATTATGAGAGTAATCTCTTGCTTGATAGGGGTCAGGTCTGTCAAAAATGATTAAAATGAGTTAGAAATATTTTGTCCGCGAAAGTAATTTTTGCTGAAATTGTTATGGCTTGAAATAGATTAATCAGCATGCTAGAAGAAATCTGCTGCTTGTGGAATGAACTATTTGTATATGATGAATTGAAACCGTACGATTGATTAGTGAATAAGACAGTTGTGTACAGATTTATGGGCAAAAATGTTTTCAGTGGTCTTAGTTTTACACTGAGCTGTGTATTATTTTGGAGTTTTGGTTTTCATCACTCAAATTATTTTAAAACCTGCAGTGCATGTCGATAATTTATATCAAATTTTGTTTACTTTTCTAGTGTCATCTTATTTATTTAGGGGAGCTCATGTAGGAAAGCTCTTTATTACTAAGATTCTAACTTACAGATTTTGATTGTGTGAAGCAACAAACTTGGGAGGTGAGAAATGGTGAAGTTGACTTTGATTGCACGTGTTACTGATGGTCTTCCGCTAGCAGAAGGACTGGATGATAGTCGTGATCTTAAAGATGCTGAATTCTACAAACAGCAAGTCAAGGCATTGTTTAAGAACCTCTCCCGAGGTCATAATGAGGCTTCTAGGATGTCAATTGAAACTGGGCCATACTATTTCCAGTATCCTTCAAGCTATATACTATGTCTGCTTATTTTCATAATATATTTCAGATATAAATATATATCTAATCATTTGCATTGATATTTGCATTATCGACTTCGTCACATATTAACCTTAATCATATCAGTGAATCAGGATGGCTTGTTGATGCATGGTTGTCTATAGTCGTTTCTCAAGTTTGAAACCATCTGATGCTAACTATTTGTTTATCCTAGAAATTTATATTTGATGTTGTGATTGTGGGTTTGAAACCCAAGCCATTCTTTTCAGTTAGTTACCAACTGATACCTTGACATCAGTCGTTAGTTATATTATTGAAGGCCGTGTTTGCTATTTGACGATGTGCGATCGCTCCTACCCGAAGAAACTCGCCTTTCAGTATTTGGAAGACCTCAAGAATGAATTTGAGCGTGTTAATGGGGCTCAAATTGAGACTGCTGCAAGACCCTATGCCTTTATTAAATTCGGTATGTGTTATCCGTTAATGTGCACTGTTTAAAAATGTCTGCAATTTGTAATTAATTCTTGTAATAATTTTCTACATCCAAAAGATACATTCATACAGAAGACGAAGAAGTTATACCAGGACACTCACACTCAGAGAAACATAGCAAAGTTGAATGATGAGCTATATGAGGTCCACCAGATAATGACTCGCAATGTACAGGAAGTTCTGGGTGTTGGTGAAAAGTTGGACCGTAAGTTCCTCATCTCATTTGTTATATCTGCTTATTTTTTATGCATAAGGTATAAATAACCATCTAGTTATATTCATAAACATGCAGAGGTAAGTCAGATGTCAAGCCGGTTGACATCAGAATCTCGTGTATATGCAGACAAGGCAAGAGATTTGAATCGACAGGTTGGTACTGAAATTTTGTAATGCTGAAGTTTAGGGTTTCAGTAGCAGTTACCTGATGTATATTTCTGTATGTATACATACGGACAGGCTTTGATACGGAAATGGGCTCCTGTTGCCATTGTGCTGGGCGTCGTCTTCTTATTGTTCTGGGTGAAAGGCAAGATATGGTGAGAATAAGGAACATTTTAGAGAGAGTTTGCAGGGAAACCCTTTGTTGAGGACAAGTACCATCATGGTCAATTTAAGTAAACCACTGGCTAGCACTATCATTATGTCTCTATGGGGGTGGTGGTATTTTTGGGTTAGGACAACAAGCACATCAATGTAAGAACATGCCATTTCCTTCACTGTCTTCCAACTTTTATTGCATACACTCTGACTGTATCTCTACAGCTTACTGGCTTATTTAACCCCTCCTCCACCGGATTAACTTCCGCTAGAGTGTTTCTGCCTCCCATCATCTGGAAAAAAAAAAAACAGGCGCCGCTTTCAGGTATATGAAATAAAATACTTGAGCTAACAATCTAGTCTGTGTCCTAGGAACAACTGAAAGAACACATCCTATAAAGTCAAAGCAAGACAAAATACAATATTGTCTGAACCATTTGACTGGAGAAAAAAGAAGAGGAACTCCAGAACTAATACACAACATACCTTGACTCGTACGCTCTGGTCTTAGGTGCATTCCTGCTTCCAGAAAATATTGACTTTGGCAGTGGCCAATTATCATTATTCATGTCTTCAGTAGAGGAAATAAGGGCGAGACTTTGTGCAACCAATTGGGGGGAATGCTTACTGGGCTTCCTGCTGCAGTTATCAACTTTGTTCTTTTTGGCATTAAGGTTGTATCTGTGAAAGAACAACATCAATTAGTTTATCTACGTAATAATGACATAAACCTTAACCAAAATCAGGTGATGAAAACAAAAAACAGCCTGCAATTCCAGCAGCGGTTGAATGTATTCATTACGGCGTACCTATTTGTAACCATTTCAATCTTGGCGAATCTCTCAAGAATTTTTTGATCTGCCATTGGCCCTGTTCCATTTGAAAGACTATTCAAAACTGAAGGGATAGTGTTGGTACCCACACTAGCTGGAGAAGCAACTCCGCTTAATGCCCACGTCATTGGGAGAGAATTTGTCATGCGATGGATAGGTTTATGACGTTGATTGGCGTCATCACCGCTGGAAGTCATACATGACATACCGCTAACTGAAGGCACCGAACCTATAACTGCCTTTTGTGTGGTGCCAAAGGATTTTGCTTTTGTAAAAACTCCAAACTGAGCACCTGTCGAGCCAATAGAAAGTTCACCGGATTTTGAAGATGAAACAGGCTGTGCCGAAGACCAAGCTGATACACGAGGATTTATTGCATATCTAAATTTCTGGAGCTGATCCTCCCTTTTCTCCATTTGCTGACCAAGATCAGTCCACCCTGGTTGGGAGAATCCTGACCTTGTGATTGTATTTGTTGGTAGCCTCTGAGCAAACTGCAACTGTTGGTGATCCAGCTTATCTGCCTCAACCTGCTCTTTATTGGGCATAAAATTAGCTCCTAGTGCAGGACTGAAATCTGTCATCACAGCTTCCCGATTTTGAACCCCATCAAACATATGAGATTGATGTTTTTGCACTCCAGAGTTTGCGCGTTGATTTATTCTTGCCTGCAACAGCTGCCGCAACATTGCATCGTTCCATTGTGCAGTTTGTCCTCGAAGGCCATCTAAAAATGGACCTATATGCTGCTGTGAAAGACTCTCAGACCCCATTGGGGTAAGCCTTGACCTCTTATTAATGTTAGATAGAGGCGATAGCTTCCCATCATGGCTCTTCCTTTTTCCATAAAGGGAAGACATGCCAATATTGTTTGTATAGGAAATAAAGTCCTGCCCACCTGGATACATTCCGGATGCATTCATGACAGGCCCTGAACCATGACCCTGCATCGTCCTTGGATTTCTTGCATTCATCTGATACCTGGGTTGGTTATGAACCAATGGCAGCTGTGGAGTAGATGCATCTGACAAATAGTTACCGGTTCTGACTTCCTGCACATTAGTTGTGGGATCACTTTGCTGCCGCGGCACATCACTAAGGATATTTACTTGGTCGCCAACGAAACCCACTCTGCCCCTTGAATTTTCAAGAACTCTGTCAACACACACCTTCTGTCCATGTATCTTAGTAGCAATAACCTCAGGTGAATGCCTCAACCTCCTTTTCCGCACTCTGCGAAGGTCCAAATTTAGCTGCAAAGAGTTGACAAAGATTATTCAAGACTAATTATGATATCTGTCCATTATCACAAAAACTGTTCAAGTTCAGTACCTTAGGAGTGGGATCCTCGTAAAGTCTGTCCAGATTGGGAGCAGGATCTAAACAAAGGCTTGGCTGTAGGGCTTTAAGTATGCGTGACTCAACATCCTAAATAAAAGATACAGGTCATGCAGCTACATAATTATAATTTATTTCTAACCAGAAAAAAGCCTTTCCACTAAGGGATAAACATATGACCAATACCATATGGTCACGATATAGCCAAGATTCTTCTGCGATCATAGGAATGTCCTTCACTATATTTTCTAATGACATCCTCAGACATAATTTATGAACAGAAGGGATTCCATTGACACATGATCCCCGCCCTGCCTCCGATACACACTGGCGATAATCTTGCACCTAGAGCACTTATTATCAGTAAACACAAGGCAAAAAGTTGACCATCCATCTTGTACAACTAAAATGCCTAAAGTAGGAAAATTAGTTGATTGAAAGCCTTTTTAAAATTAAATAACGTATAAAAACCTGACAATAGTCTACGTACAAACACAAAGTATCTACAAACCAAGCTAACTGCAGTTAGATGACTTACCACACAAACAACAGTTCCATTGACATACTTGCATGGGATATCTTCTAGAAGATTTGCTGGCAACCTTCCAGATTCAAATGCCTACCAGTTAATTAATAAAAATTAGCAGTAAATTAGAATCTGCGTACCAACACTCAGCTCATAACGAGTAAAAATGTAAAAAATAATAATTTTAGCCAGATCTATGATTGCAAGTCATATGAGTTCTTATGCTTCGACTTCAGCCATAATGAAGAAACCATATAATAACCAAAAGCTGTTACAAATAGAAGAGAAGACAGCAAGATAATTTTATGCTTACTGCAAAAAAGGTTTCAGTGGCCCTATCGAAAGGACGAAGCAACTTCGGATTATCTTTAACTGCTGCTAGATGCTCAGTTAGATTCTGAGAGATCACAACAAAGTTGAAGATAAACGAAACCTTTACAAGATTACGCATAAGCATTATTTATCAACAAACCTCTGTGGACTTAACAATGGAGTACCCATCCGGGAAGAGATTCAACGTGAATGACACTTCAGCATCTAACAAGAAAGCAAGACAAGCCATATTAAAAACAGTTAATGATAAACTACAAACAGACATTAATTATAAAGTTCTTACCTGCTGGATTACCCCCACTGGAAAATAGCAATGTACTAGAAATCCCAGCAGCATCTTTGTTTCCATCAAAGATCCGACCCTTCTTCACAAGCCAAAATTTTATATAAAATGTGAGTTATTATTCAACTACAGAGTACGAAGGGTAATTATCCTTTTCAAAATTCTACATATTTACACTTATGAATTTGATGAGCTGCACTTGATAAGAGATTAGCTGTTTTCAATAATAAACCTCACAAAATAGATTACATTTGTGCAATAGTCTCAATTATAAAATAAAAAAACTGCAATATTTCACCCTCATCAATAATCATTAACCCTAACTTGCACACCTCCCCAACTCAACAACTCCTTCCTCCATTACCCCTCCCCCAACACACACACACACACTACCTACCGATTCCCTCTAAATAGACCACTCCACCACACCAAATTTCACGCCCAACATAATCAACACTAAACCACTCAAGTACCTGAAATTCCTTCCCGCCGGACGTCGTATCCTTGGCGCTATCCATCGGATCATCGTCTTCGATCGCCGCAGCCCGAGAGAGCTGCTGCTGCGGAGGTTTAGGCTTGTACCTAGTCCCAGTCTTGGAAAGCTTGAACGACAACACCATTGTAATATAATCTCACACCGCGGAGACGATCACACTATCCAATCCTCGCACGACATCGAAATTCAAAAAATATAATAAAAAAACTCCAACACGTTTTGGTCCGGCAATCACACAATCCAAATTCTCGTCCCTAAAATATTTTGCTTGGGAAATCAGCAAAACCGATCAAGTGAGATAAAAATGCCCGCTTAAGGAGAGAAAGCTGCGCTGTGCATTGTTACGTATTATCATAAGAAACTCCCTGGAAGGGAAAATTGAAAAGAACTCATTGGGCCGGGCCAAGTGATGTAATTGGGCCCAGTGGCCGAATTAGAGCTCGGTAGGCATGGATGCATATTATTATTCATAGTAGGCTGGCTGGCTGGCTTCAGGCTTCCTTTTGAATCAATTCACCACTCATTCTACATAGAAATGAAAGGACGCATGAGTAAGGCTTAGGGTTCTTATACAAAGCTCGAGCGGATGGATAAAGAGGGATTTGGGTGACAACCTCCAAATCCCGAAAAAAGAAGAAGAAGAAAACATCATCAGTACACTAACTAAAACACATAGATTAAATATATTGCATACGGGAGGGAAAGTCAGATTTGGATGCAATGGAGGTGCACGTAGGACAGGACCTTGGAGATGATACCTCACTGATAATACATGAGCTGCTGTCCGTTCTGAAACCCACCGTCGTAAAGTGCTTGGTTTCCGCTAGAACCCACCCCCATGCCCATGCCCATGGCTGTTTGCTTCACATGTTGGGCCTGAGCGTGTAAGAGTGCATTCACGCCGCCCATTTTGCTCATTGCCAATTGACGTTCATAGGATAAAAGATCGGAAGCCATAAGGCCTGGCATTGAAGGTGGGGCTGGTGGAGGAAGTGGGTTTGAAGCTGTTCCAGGTGGTGTGGGCTTGCTACCCCATGAGCACTACATGGATGAAATTGAGCACTGGTCAAG
This sequence comes from Umbilicus rupestris, assembly GCA_963678935.1. Classification (NCBI taxonomy): domain Eukaryota; kingdom Viridiplantae; phylum Streptophyta; class Magnoliopsida; order Saxifragales; family Crassulaceae; genus Umbilicus; species Umbilicus rupestris. The sequence goes on from OY787625.1 coordinate 370,859, forward strand.
TCCCACGTCAGTAAAATTATGTAAAAGACAACAGCCTTGGAAAGGCATATACTTGTGGATGAAATAATATACCTTAATTGGCTTCCCATAGAGAATAGAGTTTGCATTGCCCAACTGGATAGCGAGGGCAGCTTCAGCATGTGTACTGTATCTTACAAATCCAAAGCCTTTGTCACGCTGTATCCGTACCTCCTCAATAACTCCAGCACCAAGGGAGTGGAAATGATAATGGAGGTCATTTTGGATTACCTGCATGATGAAAAATTTATTGACCCAAAACCCAAAGTAATATTCTAGTTTCCAGAAAGAAATGAACTTCAAGTTATACACAACAAAAGGAAAAACAAATTCTACCTCAGGGGTAAGATTGCCAACATATACAGTAGTATATTGGGGATTGTTTTCAGGGGCCTCACTATTTATTGGCTCCTTGCTCTCCTCTGTACATTCAGGCAAGCAAATGTGTATTGCAACCATGATAAAGTAAAGCGGTTTCAGAACGAAATGCAAAAACAATAAGTCTAGCGAATATAGCTTACCAGATGAACCAGTCACTTGTTCCATCACACTTTTAGAATCTGAACTCTGCTGATCATCATTGTTGGCAGCCCCTTTAGTTGCCCAGTTACAGCGTATTTGTCTACTACAAAGCCATTTTCCTAAAAATCCACAAATTCCAAAATAAATATTTTGCAAGGCTAAAAAAATGTTAATATCACAAGTTGTAGAATCCACACAACACGCAGGATGTAGATACCAGTGGACTCAATGATAGCAGTTTGCGCTTCCTGATAAGAGAGATAATATTAGAATATAAACCATACAAATGAAAATAAGACGAGCTAGCGAGTGTATAGATAAGTACTTGTTGACTGCGGAAGGAGACAAAGCCAAACCCTCTTGAACGCCCAGTCTTCTGATCCCACATTACCCTTGCATCACTGATCTCACAAAAGTATACTAATGAGTCGCACTTTATAAAACCAAGTTAAAATACCGATGATGGACTGCACCAAATAATTGTAAGATTAAAAGGTTTAACGAGACTCACGAACAACTGGGGTAAACAGAAAAGCAGGCAAACAATGTCGCATCAGTAACCTCAGGGCTCAGATCGCCAACAAAGATGTTATAGTGACCTAGGCATAAGTAGAAGTAGTAGAGGGTATCACAAGATAGCACCAGCCACATAACATCAAATTAAACCAACATTAATATATTTAATGCATACTTGAGGTGTCCTCCCTCTGGCCACTGGCATAAGCCCAATTAACTTTTATGGGTTGCCCGAACCTGCAAACGAAAGGATAAAATATTCTTTATCGTAGGAAAAAAAAAGTCACAGACAATGAAACCAAAAAGTGATTTGCACATTGAAACACGTATATGTAATTTTACTTACAAATGTCTCCCATTAAGTGTGTATATAGCAAGAGCAGCTCCTCTTCGATCAAAGTAGTGAACAAATCCATAGGATGACTGAATAATTAAAAAATTAGGGTCATACAAACAGTGACAAGCTTTCTCTGATCAAAATAGGAAGAAAGAAGAGAATATTATCTTGACTTCAGGGTTAAAACAGAATTAAATCCCAATAAAAAATTAGCAAGTTTTTTTAACCAAGAGAAATTCTTAAAATCCATTAAAGTTCATAAGCAACATTCCAACACAATAATTAAAGATAACAAAGACAAGTGAGAACACCTTTTCTTTTCGAATTAACTTGCATCCCTCAACTGGTCCAGTACTAGCAAATACCTCTTGCAGAAGTGGTTCCGTGACTTGAGTGTGAATGTTGCCCACATATCTGCATAGACATGAGAAAACTATCAGATCAGTAAATATTTTTGAGAGAAGCATTAGACAACAATTTTGAACAGGCTCACAGAAATATGCAAAGGATTATTTTAATAAGAGAAAACACGAATGAAATAGAAAACACCGAGATAAGGAGGCATTGACTCTGAAAAGCATGGGACGAAAATACAATTCGAATGGAGAAATTTCTAAGATCACGGTGTGCAACTATATATATAGAATTCAAATACATCTCATTAAAAAGGTAAAGGAAAACATTATCCTCTACATCCCTTCATGCGTAAAAATAATCATCTATGATAGTAGCTAACAACTTCTTCATAAGAAATTAAGTGTGCAACCATATCCAAACATAACAAATTAAGTTCTGGTGAAAACGGAAAGACTGTGCAACGGACACCCCAGAAAATCAAAAGCAAACAGCCTACAAGTAACGGCCATGGCATTGTCAAATTTGGACCACTTCATGGAATTTAGTGTGTTTATTAATGGAGTATAGGGAAAAAGATAGAAAATATGTGTCCGTCAAACTGCAAAACATCACATCTCTGAAGTAGAATATTAGGTGGAAGATAATAGAATAGCTGAGGACAGATGACCAAATAATAAAAAAGAAGGGAAAAGAAAGTTTCAAGACTCTATCAAGAACTAGCAGCAAAGATGAGACCAACGGTCAAGGACTCACACACTGCGGCATGTACTGGGATCAAAACCAGGAGGCAAATTTCCACTTGGGATAGGCTCAATCTGCAAAAGGAAATAAATAAATAAAGCACTAAAAGAGAATATAAAAAAGTGGTCTTCCATCGACTACAATGAAAAATTGGGTAATTTTAAGTGCACTTTTTACTTGGGGTTTTAATGAACCTTGGACTTAGCTACATTCTCACATACAAAAACCCACGTGAATAAGTTGGTGGAAAGACTAGAGAGACAGACAAGTCAGATGATGTCAAAATGTATATCCGGCAACAAAATTTTGATCTACAAAACCACGTGATCTTTTAACTTGAAAAACATGCATATACTTAACATTCTGGAGCCACTTGCTGGTGTTCGTTGAGACACACTTCATTCAAGAAATAAGACCACCAAATTTCAGACACTAACTAGCAATAATTCAGAATAAAAACGAAGGAAACAAAAAGGAGGCCTCATTTTCAAGCTGATCCACAAAATACGAAGTTTTCTTTATAGTCACCTTACTGTACAAACAATACAACAGAAACACATCAAACGGAAATTAATGCCTACAACACACTACCAGGGAAAGAAAAAACACGTAGAAATAATTAACAAACAAGCAGAAATAGAATTTGCCCCATTTTCACTTATTCCCTGTTGTTACAGGTGGAGCCATACACGTCTTCTCCATCTTCATCTCAACCAAAAGAAAACTGAATCCTAAGAAATATCAACCTATTCAAGCTCAAAGAAGGGTCGTTGCACAATCAATTTCAAAAATCCCCATTTCCCAACCTACGAATCCCTATGCTCACAAACTACCACATGCTCAAAAATCGATGATCAGCCGCAACCACCACCAAATCAAACATCAGCATCAATCCGTCAATACGCCGATGGTAAAAAAAATAAAGATTAAAAAATAAAAATCAGACCTGAGGAGGAGCTACAAGACCAGGATGATACATCGTCTGCTGTTGCAGAAGCGCCTGCTGCATCAAAGCCTGCTGCTGCTGCTGCTTCAGCCTCTGGTGCTGCATTTTCCGCGATCTTCGTCCTCGCTTCTCCGGTCCGATTCTAGGGCTTCGTCGATTCGAGCGCGAACACGTTGGCCCTTTGCAGAAAAGTAATTGAGAACATCGAACACACACAAAGCCTCCATCTTCTAGATAGCACCCCCACCACTTGTAAGTACCTCTTACTTAGGGGTCCTCAATGTAATTTCACAAAACTTCTCAATCATTCAACTGTTAACCGTCCGGCCCAACTCAGCTCGGCCCATTCGAGCTCCAAGCCCAACTCTAAGCTGACGTCAGCGTCATGACGTCACCTCCAACCGCACACATTTCAAAACTTGAATATTTAATTTAAACTTTCACGAATATTCAATAACTTAATCATTAATATTCATTAAAGCTAATAAACACAACATATTCCCTTTCAATGGTGCTTGTGAAACTTCTAGAACTGTTTTTTTCCGACAGCAGAGAATCTGAACACTATATCCTAAAATGGCAGTTTCAAAAAAAAGGTACAGAAAAAGGAGGCACTGATGGGTAGTGTCCGGCGGACAAGATGCTTGATACTTATATTAATCCATATCCAGAAACTCCATCCTCTTCCTCATGGAGCCTTTAAGATCCATAAGATCCCTTTCAGCTTTCTGAGCCTGTGAAACACATTACGACTAATTAGTACTCGACAAAACTTCAAAAGTGCATTTTATGTATTGATGCGAGCATGAGCACGCCAATGTCTGAGATGAAGCCTAAGCAGACACGTATAATGCGAGCACGCTACTTCCTATGACAAAAAAGTACGAAGGCAAGTATGGATGGGGATAGCGGTTATTAATAAGCATTTGGTTTCGTATGTAATCTGTCGAAACGGTAACAGGGTATGGGAAATTTTTAACGAGCGATGGACAGAGAGTAAAAAATGATTCATCAAATCTTATGATGACATCGCAAGATAAAGTCCATGGAAACCACGAGCGTGAACTTTTAAGAATAAAGTGTGCATGGACTTGGTAATGATTCTGAAGTTAACGGAAAATTAGAGTGAAAATCAGTAGCTGCGTACCCTTTTAATTTCTTCTGTCGAAACACGAATCATATGTGGTGGAAGTTCTTCTTTCTCCAAATCCTATATAACGGAAAAAAAGGTATATAAAACAGACCGCATAATGGACTAGAGAACAAGAACAAGCATACGAGTTTAAGAAATTGTACCAGCTCCCCAATCAACACAACATTCTCCCCTCGAATGACATATAGGCCGAGCGGGATGTCGCAATAAAGATCACCGACTATAACCCGCTCACATGCACCCTCAATAACAGCGTTGGCTGAGCAAGCGCATAAGACATAGTGAGTCAACCCATTTTCCGAATATCAACAAATATCATGACACAAACATGAAAGATAATAATATATACCAAATTGATCGAAAGAGCGAAGTAACCCCATAAGTTTCCTGCCGTCCCGCAACAACACAAGAAGCTTCTCTGAAACATGAAAGACAGTATGAGACATAACTGAAAGCCATGAGTAGCCATGGCTAAAAAAGAATGCATCATCGTTCAAGATGTAATACACTTTGTACAGCATCGCTTCCTCGACCTATTATCTTATACACCTTCCATTATGAAATCTAATGAGCATTCCAGAACCCTAAAACAACATCAACAACAGCCACAATTGCAAGAAAAACACATGAAATACTAATCTCATCCCCCAACACGTACGCATCAAACCACATATTAAACCAAATACATCAGACAAGCATGCGGACACAATCATTCCAATCCACACTCTTTCCTTCTCTACTCGTTGGAAGACCATAGAACTCATAAACAACCATTAATCAGAAGCTACACAAAATACAATAAAAACAGATACAAAAACAAACAGTGACCAAAACCATCAAGGACTTGTCAAAGACTGCGCCTTTACTAATGCATTAAGCAAAACAAGACCAACTACTGGTTAAGAATCACTCATATCAACTCCGAACAACCTTAATCCAACCAAGTTAACCAGGGCTGTTTACAATCATATGCTGTAAATAAAGGACCAGAACCATCAAGGACTCATCAAAGACTGCGCCGTCACTCATACACATTGAGTAAAACCAGACAAACAACCGGTAAAGAATAAATCATATCAACTCAGTACAACCTTAAATGCAACCAAGTTAACTGGGGTTGCTTACAATCATATGCTGCAAATAAAGTACCAGAACCAACAAAGACTTATCAAAGATTGCGCCTTTGCTCATAAATTGAGTAAAATTGGACCAACAACCGGTAAAAAATCATTCATATCAACTCAGTACAGCCTTAAACAACCAAGTTAACCGGGGCTGATGACAGTCATATGATGAAAAAAATGTAAAAGCAGTGAAGCTTACTATCAAGATAACTGGCAAGAGAAGTAGACAAATAAACATCTTCTGGACCTGCCCACGACATGGATCTGAATCACCTCTCCACACCCTCAAAATATTCACCACAGAGTCTTCGAAGATTCAAATCCCGGAGCTCGTATTCGACTACGGGTTGCCCTAATCAGTCACAAGAAACCCTAAATCGAATAACCCAATTCACCCACCTCCACTTCAAAAACCAAAAACTAATCCTTCCTTCAAACCCCAAATCGTCAACCGTCGATGGGTCAAAGCTCGACAGGATAAAGATCACAACTTTACACCAGGTCGAGGAGTCGGATGGATTGTAAGTCGGGAACACAGATCGAAGCGGGAGATGGAGGAAGCGGAAAAAGAGAGGAAATTTAGGCGGAGAGACGAACTGGGTCGCGAAATCGTCTTCCCGATTTGGGAATTACAATGTGCCGATTCGAAGAGTTGTCGGATTTGATTCCAATCTAGCAGCCAAGTAAAAAACCAGAGAGCAGTAGGGCATGATCCTCAGTACCACATGTCACGTGACTTGCACGTGCAACTACAATATAGCTTTCCCTATTTTGATACGCCCATTAATTTATTTGTAATTTTTATTTATAATTATTTCATATTGAGTTATAAGAATTAATATAATCGATACATAAAACAAAATGCGTACATAAATGTGTACGAGAAGAATGAAAGAGAGCTGGCTAGCTTGCTTCTTTGAGAGGGTGCAGGTTACATAGGATCCCATTCAACGGGGAAGGTGATGAGATGATGATTCACAGGCCAAGGGCTGTCAAGCTCATCACCATCCATGTAAAAAATAACAATGGGGGACACGAAAAACCCTAAAAAAGAAACCAACCAGCTTGGCAACTGTTGTCCTGATGTCTTTGATATGGCTCAAGCTTCAAGTAGTGTCCTCAGAGTGAAGTTATATCTCCAGGACTATATCTGCATAACAGATTTGAGATGTCAGTTTTACTCTATGACACTAAATTGGAGATAGTTTAGATAATTAAATTCACACTACTCACATTCAGAGTCTGTTTTGACCCATTTGGATCTATCAACCCTCCACTCCTCATCTTTCTCAGATTTCTGCGCAGGTCTGTTGCCCAAGTATTTGGCAGCTGATGACGGCCGAGTAGAGGGCTGTGGGAAATTTGTCTTATAGATCATAGCCCTTAAGAGCTGAACAAAGTCAGAAAAAGAAACGTTCAGCGTTTAAGGTTTAGGGTTTAAGGTTTCGGGTTAAGGGTTCAGCGTACCTTCTCCATTGGCGATTCTGGGAGTGTATCCTTCAAGCTTGGAGGAGTCGCAAAGCGAGTGCTGCAAGCAAACATTTTCCTTAAAAGGAAGGAAAACGACTTTTTCCTTAAATCTTTCCTTTTTTGGGCGGTGGAGATCTCTTTACACTTTCCCAAAATAACACTGATAGTGTTGTTGATATCTTCGTCAGCATCTGCATTGCCAGCGTGGCACCCGAATGAGCTACGGATCCTCCTCTCGATCTCCAAGCTCGATGGACAGTTAAGAAACTTATCCAGAGGGAGTTCCATGGTCATTTCTTTGTTACTATTTTTAGCTTTAGAAACTGATTTACGCGATAAGAGATTCTTGAGCTCTTCTTGTAGCTTCCCAACTTCTTCAGGTGTAAAGTCTGACAGATCTGGAGATGATGAACCTGGATCTTGATCTTCTAGAACATCTTGGACTTGTCGGATTTCTGTATTCTCATTGTTCCCGAATGTTCCAATTGTCAGCAGCCCATGAGGCCAGTCACTGAACTCTTCTCTCACACCTTCTTTCCTTAATGAACCTGTTACATAGTTTTTAACAAAAATGTTCAGTACATGAAATGATGCTTGAAACCTCCTAAAATGTCGATTTGGCCCATTTGAATTCTAATTCAGTTCTGATTTAAAAGTGCGGGCTTGTAAATCCTGATACTAGAATTCAATGTAAACTTTCATCATTTTTTCATTCTCGATGATGTGGGACAATTCAAATGAATATCGATCAAAAATGACAGATGAGATGATCTCAGCCGGTACAAGAAACTGAATATTCCATACACAGAATCCTTACATTTATGAGAAGCTGCATTTGCTGCATCTTTGATCACTGGTTTCCCACTGAGCTTATTCTGCATCCAACCGAAGATCTGCAGCAAAATCATGGAAGAGCAATCTGAGTTCCAAGCTCAAAGAATCCAAAAACCTGTTTCAGCACAAAAAATACACACCTTCATGGTTGAAAATATGCTACTTAAACTGGGCTCGAATGCTTCAAATTCTTCCAAGATCACCAAGCATTCCCTGCTACTTCAAGTTCCTATGTGCATCCTTTTATACCCATTCCATTCCTCTTTCAAGGATTTTATGTCCATTTTCTAGTTATTTTATCAGCTCGCCTTCGCTGTTCCCAATAAACATGTCCCATTTACGCACATGCTGACGCAATGTTTAATTTAAACAACTGCAACTTCACAAGGATGACAGTGTTGGAAAAATGGTGTGCCGGATACACTGTGTAACATTCTCTTGTCTGTTGATTGATTAACCTACTACACCTGATACTTTGTCATCTACTAGTTGGACATTTAAGCTTTAATGGTGATGCAGAGAACGTAGTAAAAGAAAACAAAAGGTCACCAGCCATGATGATCTTTACTGATAAATTGAAATTCATCAGCAAAATATTGAAACGGATAAGATCTTATGTTGAAAAAAAGTGTCTGACCTAAATTAGAAGTTCGTAAATAGAAAATAAAATAGTAAACGAGTCAGATCATGGTAAAGGGATGCGTTTTTTTTTTGCTCGTTGACCGTTCGGTTTCGAAAAATCCATATAATCAAGATTCAACCTTGCAAGCTATGTGTCAGATTCCTGTGGTTTACTTTTCAGAGCATAGACGTGCAGTTCAAGAAATCGCGCATCCATCCATTGGTGGATTGGGATGGTCTAGAGATGCTAAAGGGTGTTGAGATTCACATAAGAGGAGAATTAGAGGAAGAAAGAAGAAACACTCCCACCAAGACAGATAAGTATTACAGAAAGAAGAGAAGAGCATGTGAATGAGAGTCATCGAATCTACTAGAAGCAGCCTAGGGTTTAGAAATATAAGCAAAGTTTGAATAGACAGATGCACATGAGATGAGACTTGCCTAATCTGGAATGTTTTACAACTGGGGAAAGGGATTATACTACTGTAAATGACTATTCTGAGTGACGTGGAACTCTAACAATCCAGGAAATTGTTGGGTTCCATACGGGATGTTAGACTAGCTTATCTTTCATTGGATCTTCAGCTCATAAATACTTTGTTTATAAATGTTTCGATATTAGGGTTTCTGAAATCTTGAAATTTGAACCGAATCGATAGCACATTTCAATAACGGTTTGTGTAACTATTCCTTACGGATCCAAAATTGATTTGAATCGATGATCCAAGTTCCCCGGTTTGAAATGAACAATTTCATTAAATGGTGTACTTATAACGACTTGGATCCGATGACTAGAAAACGATCAAATGGCTTAAATGTTGCCACTTGGAAATAGACAAAAGGGTATGTTAAACATAAAAGTCAAAATCAAAACTCATAAGAATATCAAAGCTCATTTTTAAAAATCAAAACTCATCAAATTCATAAAAACAAAAAATATATAAAAAAACTAGTACAAAATGTCTAAATACCATATCAATTCAATATAAGACAAAAAATTCTAACTTTTATTTACTATCAAATGACAACATATGACTCATTAGATCAAACGACTCAATTGAATGTCTCCTACATATATAAAATTATTTATCTAACTTGATTATCCGATAGTATACATTAACCCGTATCTAGTATCAGATTGGGTTAACCCGATCCATGGTTACCCGGGACGGATCTTGCACACCTATAGATTGTTTGATTTATTTGATTTTCAAGTATGAGTTTCCATTTCGTAGTTGAAAATGGTTAGACTAATAATAGGCATTTTGTTGTCCACAAATGGAGGAAAGATCACTCATCAATTTCCAGGGTTGGAGATCGATAGAAGAAAAATAAAAATCGAATCCGGGGAGGAGGAGCTGCAGAAGAAAATGTGGCTTCCTAAGGCATATGCAGAGAAGCATAAACCAGGAAAGAATGGCCTTGTGGCGGTCGCCATTGATAAAGATAAAGCCAGTCAAAACGCGTTGAAATGGGCCATTGATAATCTCCTCGTCAGAGGCCAGACCGTTATTCTCATCCATGTTCTCCAGAAATCATCCGCTCAACATTCATGTAACAATCCTCTCATTTCTCCTCTGTTAATTTGATGACGTCATGAATCAACCTTACGATTCTGCAGCATGGAATTACGCTTATGCGCATATTTCCAGCTCAAACAACCCCGCAATAGCAGCTCACAAGAAGCAGCTAGAGAAGCAGACCAAGGACTTGTTCCTCACCTTTCGATGTTTTTGTACACGTAAAGATGTAAGACAACCGACCTGGTCAACTGTCGCCTACAGACAGAAAATGTTGCATTTTGACAATTCAGTTGGGTTTTTTCAGATCCATTGCCTCGACATCACTCTTGAGGACACTGATGTTGTCAAGGCACTATCCGAATACGCCTCCTTTGCAGCTATCGATAATCTGGTCCTTGGAGCTCCATCCAGGGGCGGGTTTCTTAGGTTGTCGAATCAATTTTACTGAAACGATTACAATTAATCTGTGTCGTAAATTGAAATTTTTATCGACATAATTATCTTATGGTAGGAAATTCAAAGGGAATGATGTTCCATCGAGCGTCTCAAAATCAGCTCCGGATTTTTGCACGGTCTATGTCATACACAAAGGCAAGATATCAGCAGTGAGGAATGCATCCAGACCAGCCCCTTACACCTCCCCTTTACACGCCCAAATCCAAAGCCGCGAGGAGAATGCGGCGGCGGCGGCTTCTTCTGCGGCCACCGGAGACCGTGTTACCTTAAAAGGTTGTTCTTCATTTCTCAGATATGCCGCATGAGTGCATGCCACTAGAGGAGTGAGTTTAGAAACTAACCTCTTTCCTGTCTTTTGCAGAAAAGCTCAAGGAGAAACATCATGACCGACATCCCTCCGTTGACCTAGAACCTGTCAGGTAAGTATCAGCATTCCCATAGAACAAAATCAGATACCCAATTGGTCTGATATGATATAGAAGACAAGAATGAAACGAAACTACGGTCTGATATCGTATCAATTTCTCATTCTCAATACGCTAATAATAAATGTTTTGAGGAAAAATGTGGTGACGGGGAGTGAGGATTGTGTTGTAGAGGGAAGGAGCTGAGAAGACAGGACTCGTGGGGAGACATTTCAGTGCCGGAAACTGACATATCCTATGTAAGCTCGGGAAGGCCAAGTGTGGACCAACCGTGGGCTTCACCGATCGGAATAGTTGATTCAGGCAGACCATCACGAGTTTCCACCAGCTCAGATCAGAGCATAGGATCAGCCCGGCATGGGGGGAAGCCGCATGACGTCAGCTCACTTCATGACTTCTCTTATGTGTCGAATGATAGCTCTAGAACATCTGCTTGCTCCACGGAGAGTCTGGTAAGCCTTGCATTGCACTGCATTTATGCTTGTTCCATTTTCAGGTGTTGAAAATTCAAAATTGCAGGATGAGGTGGAGGCTGAGATGAAGCGGCTGAAAGAGGATCTGAAACAGACAATGGCCATGTACAGCACAGCCTGCAAAGAAGCGTTAACAGCGAAGCAGAAGGTATATATAAGCAGCCATGTAATCCTAAACCCTAAACCATTTTCAATTTGGACCCTTTTGATCCGACAGGCGACGGAGCTCGGGAGATGGAGGGCGGAAGAGGAGAAGCGGTTACAGGAGGCGAGACTCTCAGAGGAAGCAGCATTAGCTACAGCGCAAAAGGAGAGAGCTAAGTACAGAGCAGCCATGGAAGCAGCTCAAGCTCATCAGAGGATCGCGGAGCTTGAAGCGCAAAAGAGATTGAATGTTGAGATGAAAGCCTTTAGCAGCGCTGAGGAGATGAAAAAGGCGATAAGCGCCTTCAACGACTATGACACCAGGTACAGGAGATACACCATTGAAGAGATTGAAGCTGCTACTGATTTCTTCTCAGACAGCCGGAAAATTGGGGAAGGCGGCTATGGCCCTGTTTACAAATGCTACTTGGATCATACTCAGGTGGCCATCAAGGTCTTACGGCCCGATGCTGCTCAAGGTCGAGCCCAGTTCCAGCAAGAGGTAAGCTGTCTCGTTCATCAAGAATCGAACTCTAGTCACTCAAATATTTGATGTTTTTGTGATTAGATCATGCTCTCATCAAAATGCAGATTGAAGTGCTGAGCTGCATCAGGCATCCCAACATGGTGCTACTCCTAGGAGCTTGTCCGGAGTACGGCTGCTTGGTTTACGAGTATATGGCGAATGGGAGCCTGGAAGACCGGCTTTTTCAAATCGGCAACACTCCGGCGATTCCATGGCAAACAAGGTTCCGCATTGCAGCGGAGATCGGTACAGGCTTGCTGTTCCTGCACCAGACCAAGCCAGAGCCACTGGTGCACCGAGACCTCAAGCCGGCCAACATTTTACTAGACCACAACTACAGCAGCAAGATCAGTGACGTGGGTCTGGCTCGGCTAGTTCCTCCGTCCGTCGCCGACAGCGTGACTCAGTACCGCATGACGTCAACCGCCGGAACATTCTGTTACATAGACCCGGAGTATCAGCAGACAGGAATGCTCGGCGTGAAGTCAGATGTTTACTCGCTGGGCATTCTTCTTCTGCAGATGATCACCGGCAAGAGCCCTATGGGTCTGACATACCATGTCGAAAAGGCAATAGAGACCGGAACATTTCCCGACATGTTGGATCCATCGGTGACCGATTGGCCGGTGGAAGAATCCTTAAATTTCGCGAAACTCGCTCTCCAATGCGCCGAGCTAAGAAGGAAAGACAGGCCTGATCTCGGAGGAGTTGTCTTGCCGGAACTCAACAGACTTAGAGAGCTTGCTGATCAAAGCTTGCCCTCAACGATGTCGTTTTGCAGCTCTGGCTCTCCTCCGCGTAACAGCAGTGCATCAACCAGTCTAGTAAGTTTCTGAGCATTCCCTCTCTCAACTGTTTAAGCTTCAGAATTTCATCAATGGCGTAACACGATGCAGGACACGATCAACCACACCCCTCCAACACTTTCTTCTGTAGAGGAGGACTAAGCAGTTTCTTAACTCGGTGGGCCCCAATGGCCATTAGTTTGTAGTGCAGATTCTACAAATCCAACGCGAGGGGCATTTTCGTAATAAATAAGTTTGAAGATTATTCAAGCTAAATAATGGGAAATTATGCAAATGGTAGAGAGGATAATAGACTATTTGAAGTGGATAAATGACTTCTTCTAGAAGGCTATGCAAAACATCTTGAAGTGGTGGCTTAAACACTTATAACGTGGTTTGGTGTACCTTGTTTGACACTCCCAAAACATGCTTGACCAAGCTCTGAACAGGGTAGTGCAAGGAAGCAAGAAGTTGCATAGACCATACTGTGGAATTTTTTAGTGAGATGACAAAGATGATGTGTATGGGGATGGCTAGCTAGCTAGATGAGTACGATGAGATAACTTTGAGGAAGAGCATGACATGTAATAAAAATGGTCAAGAGAATACTAACCCACTAGCCTTAAACTCAACTCCACACCAACCATGCCTCCCCTCTAGCTTGGTCTAATATGAAGTATGATGTCTGCAGTCTTTCTAATTTTGAGGTAGAAATTATTTTTTGTCTCACAGAAGATTTTGATAGACGAATTTTTATTAAGAAATAAGTACAATTAGCCTCTACTGCATATCAAGATGGTCCGACTAGTCTCGGCATTTTCTTTTTTATTTGGTATCCTCATTTGTAATTATTTCATATTGAGTTATAAGAATGGATACATATCTATAACCCTAAAAATAGAGTAATAGTAAATGATGAAGTAAATAAATTAGGCAATTTAGAAGAAAAAAAGTGTGCCAATTAAATGTACTATGGTTGTTGGGTCGGCTTTATAGACCATGTTCTTGTCTCTTTTCTTGATGAGCTGATCACTATCAGCTTGAGATCAAACAACCATGAAAAACACACATTCAAATCTATACATGCAAGCCTCCAAAACTTCCTATTTATTCACCCATCATCCTCACTTCAACCCTCACACCACAACATTTGACCCTCTGAGAACATCACTTTTTCAAAACCCTAAACACTCATCACACAGCTACAGGAAACAATGGGAGGCCTTAGATCGGAATGTTTCACGGTGACGGAGACTGGGAAGGAGGTCGTCGCCGCCGTTCTGCCGGTGCAAGAGCATTGGCTACCACAGTCCAATCTCGACCTCGTCCTGCCCCCGATTGATGTCGGAGTTTTCTTCTGTTATGACAAGCCAAACATCCCATTTCAATCCATCGTCGCGATTCTCAAGAAATCTCTGGCTCAGTGTCTTGTTTCATTCTATCCCTTTGCCGGGGAAGTTGTCCGGAACTCGGTCGGGGAGCCGGAGGTTTTGTGCAACAACCTGGGCGTGGAGTTTGTGGAAGCCTATGCTGACGTGGACCTACGTCATCTTAACTTGTATAACCCTGATGAGAGCATTGAGGGAAAACTTGTGCCCAAAAAGCGGCTCGGAGGTGCGCTCTCGGTCCAAGCGACCGAGCTGAGATGCGGAGGTGTGGTGGTTTCATGCATGTTTGACCACAGAGTAGCTGATGCTTACTCCACCAACATGTTCCTGGTCTCCTGGTCGGAGATGGCTCAGGCCAAGCCGCTGACGGTCCGGCCATCTTTCCGACGATCGGTGATAACTCCTCGCCGCCCAGCTCGGTATGATCCTCAGATGGACAGTTTCTACGTCCCCATCTCATCTCTCCCTCCCCCTGACACAAACCCTAGCGAGCACAGCCTCATCAGCCGGATGTACTACATCACGGCTGAGAGTCTGGTCCACCTCCAATCCTCCGCCAGCTCCGGTGAGTCATACCGATCGAAGCTCGAGTCATTCAGCGCGTTCCTGTGGCAGATGGTGGCCAGGAGCTCGTGCCACAAAACCCTAGACAGCGGACATTACAACAACAATAAGGTGTTGACAAAGATGGGGATAGTGGTGGATGGACGCACGAGGCTGATCGGAAAAGACGCGACGGCGGCGGAGGCGAGGAGCATGGCGACCTATTTCGGCAACGTTCTCTCCATCCCCTACGCCGAGCACAACGTTGACTCAGTCAGCAGCCAGCCGTTGACCTGGGTGGCTGACCAAGTCCACCAATGCCTCAAATCCGGTGCAACCAAAGACCACTTCACGGACCTCATAGACTGGGTGGAGGTGCACCGGCCGGAGCCGTCATTGGCGAAGATTTACTGCGCCGGGAGCAGCGAGGGGCCGGCCATAGTGGTGTCGTCAGGTCAGAGGTTTCCGGTCGGGAAGATGGACTTCGGGTGGGGCAGGCCGCGGGTCGGGTCGTACCATTTTCCTTGGGGAGGAGATGCTGGGTATGTTATGCCGATGCCGAATCCGGCGGGTAACGGAGACTGGATTGTGTACATGCATCTGAGGAAGGCGCAGCTGGAGGTGATCGAGGCCGAGGCTGGTCAGGTGTTCAAGCCCTTGACTAATGAGTATCTTGACTCCTTGGCCACCCCACCAACCCTTTGATACTTCTTTCTCTCTTATCATTTCTTTCTTTCATTTGTTGCATATTTGTCACATAAGCACTTCAACAATTGTCCAATATCGTTAATTTGAATAATAATTTGCTATAATTTGTCCAATATCGTTAATTTGAATAATAATTTGCTATGATATATTGAATTATAAAAATATAACTTTTAAACTTAAATTTTTAGGTGACATGAAATATGATCTGATATATCTAACAAATTCACTTCAATCTTCCTCTCACGAAAAGAAAGTATACCAATCTAGTAGATTATCGTATTACATCACCTCAATAAACACCCATAATGCAAAATGGGACAAGACAAGCTTTAGGGTAGTGTGTCTTGTCGAGGGGATAAGAAAACAACTTCTCCGAGGCAAGAAGATGCCTAAACTAGTTTGACGAAGAGAGAAGGAACAGAGCCGTTTGGTACGCATCTCCCCCTTTTGAACTGTGTTCTTTTGTTCTTATATTTTGTATTGATATTTTTATTCATTTTATATGTAATTATATTTACATATTTATATTTATATTTACTTATAAATATAAAAAAAACATAACTTAAATTTCATTTCCACGTTGGTTCAAATGAGAGGTCTATATAATTAATTTTGTTGCACGTTAGTTTGCAAATGGTTAGGTTATTGATATAATCAACATCATCTCCCCTTAATCCATCCGATTTATATTTAAAATTGTTCACACGTATTGAAATTTTATTTTTCAATATGCCATATTTTTGTACCTTCTGTCACAGTCAGCAGTGCTCACTTACATTAATTTGACTGAACAGTGTAGCTAATTTTGAACCAGCCACATTCGATATTTTAGATAAGATATTTTCGCGAAAATATAGATAAAATTAAGATCAATAAAGACACCAAAATATAAATCTTCATGTCGGACCACAAGTGGTCCTCATTTTATGTCTTTTAATTTTCGTGTGCACAATTATTCTCAGCTTGACAAGAACTCTATACCCCTCCGCAACCTCATATAATTTCCATTACATTCATGTGCAAGAACCAATAATTTATTGACACTATTCAATAATATCCACATGTCCATGTACAACATTTATTATACCAATCGACAACCGAGGCATGGAATATTTATTTAGATGTCCAAATTCCATACCTAAAATTAACAATTAAATGAAAACGCGGGCAAATCAGCAACAGAAAGAGATTCAATTTAACGACTTACAATCAAATAATAATGCAATTTTATTTAATTTGACTATAAAGGAAGATGCAGAGATGACTCATTCAATCATCATCACTCACCTGAGCTCGGATCCCAAGGGAGAAGAAAACACTGTCTGTCTTTCATCATGGATGCCTTGTCGTCCACTTTCATGACCAAAATGCCTCGCCCGCGTAATCAAACGCTCTGCCGAGAATCGACACACAACAATCCGACCATCCGACACATCTCGGCAGTCGGGATAGAAGAGAGAAAGGGAGTAAAACCCAGGCGGCAGCAATCGTTACCGGCTGCGGTGTTCAGCTTACTAGATAATGTGATCAACAACTTCGTTGATCCGCCGCTGCGGGCGGCGGTAGACCCCAGGAACAGCCTATCGGACAACTTTGCGCCGGTGGAGGAGTTCCCTCCGACCAAGTGTCAGGTGGTGAAGGGCTCATTGCCGCCGTGCTTGGAGGGAGCGTACATTCGCAATGGCCCGAATCCGCAGTTTCTTCCGCGAGGGCCCCACCATCTCTTCGACGGGGATGGGATGCTCCACAGCTTGCGGATATCCAAAGGCGACGCCACCTTCTGCAGCCGCTATGTTCAAACTTACAAGTACAGAGTGGAGAAGGCGGCAGGCTCTCCGGTCATCCCCAACGTGTTTTCCGGGTTTAACGGGCTCGGAGCGACGGCAGCGCGAGGCTCCCTGGCGGCATTCCGAGCTCTGACCGGCCAGTTCAATCCGGCGAACGGCATTGGGTTAGCGAACACGAGCTTGGCTTGCTTGGGTAACCGGCTTTTCGCCCTGGGCGAGTCCGACCTCCCTTACGAAATAAGGGCCACGTCAGATGGTGATATAGAGACAGTTGGTCGTCATGACTTCAACGGCCAACTGTTTATGAGCATGACGGCGCACCCCAAGACAGATTCCGACACCGGCGAGACTTTCGCCTTCCGGTACGGCCCCGTTCCACCTTTCCTAACTTACTTCCGTTTCGACCGAAACGGGAAGAAGCAGCCTGACGTGGCTGTGTTCTCCATGACAAGCCCTTCCTTCCTCCATGACTTCGCCATTACAAAAAAACACGCCATCTTCGTGGAGACACAAATCTGCATGAACCCGATGGAGATGATCAGTGGAGGATCGCCTGTCGGGGCTGATCTGAGTAAAATTCCGAGACTCGGGGTCCTCCCAAGATACGCCAAGGATGAGTCCGACATGAAGTGGTTTGAAATCCCAGGTTTCAACATCGTACATTCGATCAACGCCTGGGACGAAGGCCAGGATGAGATAGTCCTTGTCGCGCCCAATATTCTCTCTGTCGAACATACCCTCGAAAGAATGGAGCTCATCCACGCATCCATAGAGAAGGTCAGGATAAACCTCCGAACCGGGCATATTTCCAGACAACCAATCTCCTCCAAAAACCTGGACATTGCCGTCATAAACCCATCCTACGTTGCCAGGAAGAACAGGTATGTATACGCAGCAATAGGCGATCCAATGCCTAAGATCACCGGTGTGGTGAAGCTCGATATCTCAAACCACCGTAACGCGGACTATGCGGTTGGGCTGAGGATGTTCGGCCAAGGATGCTACGGAGGCGAGCCTTTTTTCGTTGCCAGAGACTCGACCAACGCCGGAGCTGATGAGGACGACGGATACTTGATCAGCTACGTGCACAACGAGCGAACCGGGCTGTCCAGTTTCTTGGTGATGGATGCTAAGTCCCCTATTCTTGAAGTGGTTGCGGAGGTCAGCCTGCCCACCCGCGTCCCCTACGGGTTCCACGGCCTTTTCGTGTCCGAAAGTGACCTCAACAGGGTCC
This sequence comes from Umbilicus rupestris, assembly GCA_963678935.1. NCBI lineage: Eukaryota > Viridiplantae > Streptophyta > Magnoliopsida > Saxifragales > Crassulaceae > Umbilicus > Umbilicus rupestris. Next base: position 389,490 of record OY787625.1, read on the forward strand.
TCATATCTCCCAAGTAAACGTCCTCCGCTTGAGGGCACAAGATATTTCCCTATATCCAAATGCATTAGAGTGAAATTATACTGCATATACCCAAATACTCGCATTACTCGAAAATGTGTCACTTGAACATAAATCCGACAAGTTGCGGACAGCTTCATAAATAAAACTCTATATGGTGCATACCTGAGCCAAGCTTTCCATAGACCCAATGCGATATAATAGCTTGCAGTAACTAGAGATTTAATGGGTTCGTACAAGACTTATGATCTGTCCATGCTCAGTCGACAGCTTTGGACAATGAGGTTGGGAGCCTTGAGACCATAAAGCCGCCTCTCTGGTATGCGCTCTTCGATATTGGGACATCACTGTTTATCAGAGCCTCGAGAGACGTAGATTGAGGAAGTATCGTTAGTATGGCTTTCCTTTCTCTGAACGACGCCCAAGTGACCATATAAACACCGGCAATAATTGCAAGGCCGCCGAGGACACTGTCCCATAAAACAAACAGTCCAGGATTAAACACAAATCCATGGCAATACGATAAATTTTGTGGCATCATAACGAACAAAAAGTATCATACAGCGCCGAGTAAAAATTTATAGTCAGGTTTTGAAACTACCTTCCAAGATAAATAGGACTACCGAGGAAAATTCTTGAGAGAAATGCAGATGCTGCTGGTTGAAGCGGATAGTACAAAGCGACCAGTGAAGGTCCCAGAATCTTATTGGACCAGGTCATGAGTCCATAATTTAGCGCAGATGTTAAAACTCCCTGCAGACAGAAAAAAAATAACTCTTTGATTTCGTTTAGTCACAGAAACAGAAGTGATTTCATATGAAAAGAGCAACAAAAAGAGTTATCGACAATATATCATTTACTTAGTGTTGAACCAATTCGAAATCAAAATATTGTAAATAGTGATTTGTGGAAAATCATCATTCAGAACTTACCGCATAAAATACAGCAAAAAGCTCAGACTGGGTCAAACTCCAGTTGGAATCATTGGCCATTGGGAAGGCAGTCATTAGCATCAGAACAACACCAAAAAGGTATGAATATGCCGTCACCGAAAGACTGGCAGAATATATTTTCAAAAGCTGAGCCTGTCGTGGTGCAAGCGCAACATAATGAGACAAACTGAAGGACATCGGAAGTTTTAGTATGAAAGTGTTAGATTGTATTTTTTACCTGAATGGCTAGATAAGTGGCCATGCACATACAGTTTCCTATTAAGCACAACATTCCCAGATGCCAATGCCGCAGACCAAGGTTTAATAAACTAGACACGAGCCATCCGGATGGCACTGGCTGTCCTTTAGCGATTATATCATTTTGTTGTGAGAAATCTTCTTCCACGCGGCCAACGACAGTAGGACCGTGGTACAAAACCATCAATATAGCACCAAGCACGCAGACCAGTGTACCTCCAACCTTCACCTGACCCTCGATTTTGAGCAACCTCACTGTTTCAGTACTGCATATATTCCAAAAAGCAAATCAGAGCGGCGATTAATAAAGTGGTAGCATATTTCGTCCTGAGTAAAGCGGAATATATTTAAACCAGACTGACCCCATCACCACAGCTAATATAAATGTAAAAACAGGTATAGCAGGCTGAATCGCGGCAGCATAGCTGGGACTCGTGTAGCTAAGACCGAGAAGAAACAAAAGCTGGTTCCCGAATATCCTACAAAACCGCATAAAAGCACACATATTATTTAAAAGAAGTTACACAACATCAACAACTCAACAACGCGCGATCATTTGCACAATCCCAATCAACAAATCAGAAGTAACTCACCCTGATAGCCCGAGGAAAAACAAGGAAATGAGCGCTGTTCGACTCATTGGCGGCCGAATTTTCCTGCAAACAAAAACATGTAATCCAAACTCAACATTTCCAAATCCAAACAATGGCCATACTAAACTAGACAACACTGTGATCCACATCATGCATCAGCAAGTGCAATTTTGCGCACATCAATTAACCCTAATTCTGAATTTCAATCTGACACAGATTGAAAACCCTAAGAAACCACCTAGAATGCTGAAAACCGAAACTTTAATCAATTACACACCTTTCACGGACATAAGCAACCGGAGCAAGAATCGACAGCCCCAGCAAATCCCGATACAAACAAAACACGAACTGATTAATCCCCACATTGAGAGCAACCTTTGTAACCACATGAGACCCTCCATACAGAACCTGGACAAGCGCCATTGCCGCATGAGCTTTCCATGCCTCGGCTGACGCCACTGCCGGAGACGATCCCGCCGCCACCGTCATCTTCCCCAATCAACTTCTCCAGTGGTTGACGCAAGTTCGGAACTTGTCGATTGAGGAATTGAGAGTCGCTGGTTGGAGAAGGTGTCACGAGATTGACGATGGAGACGACGACGACCTCCGGAAACTCATGTCTTCGATTTTGCTCCAAGCCGCTGGCTCGATCATTTCTATTCGATTATTGAACCGATACACCGGTTCGATTTCATCAGTTGAACCGGTTGACCTGCGTTGCGATACTCGAGAAAGACGAGGAAATGGAACTTTGAATCAGAACAAATTAAATTTAAATTTAAATTTTCAATCGTCACTTTCCAAAAAAATCAAAATTGAAAAGTTACCTCCAAAAGTAAATCCTCAAAATATCCCATCTGCAAGTCATATGAAAGTTTGGGCTTTTGGAATGGGCCGCACCAAGGCCGGCCCGGCCCACAAACTCCAACAGCCATTTGCATTTTGCTATGTGGAACTTCTATGCCCTACTACACTCTATATACATATCTTAAGAACAAGGCAGGTTTAGCCACTTCATGGATTAGGTCGAGTGCGTGCCAACATAATCATCAACCGTGAATTGCTGGATATATCGGACCACATCTTCATGTGACTCAAAAGATTAAGCTCAAGAGTTACTGTTTTGAAATTCAATATATCATAGCAAACTCTCATTCAAATTAGCAATGTGAGATAATTCTTCAAGTATTTATCTCTAACCTAAAATAATGCACGACCCAAGTGAATCCGGTTGTCATGCACAACTACGTACGTGGTACTAGCAAGTGCTTACATGATTGCCCAACCTCATTCCATTATGTTTGTCCTTTTGGTTCCTTAAAAGTGCATGCAACTTCTCTCTCTCTATCTCTCTTACTCATGGCTGAGTAGGATCAGCAAGCTGTCGATACTCGATCCTGCAACTCTTCATCCATCCATATCAATCTCACATCTCTGGAATGACGTGTCTTTTGTGCCAAACTCTCTACAAGGCCTGTATGAGCTGCAGCTTCATAATAATGGAAGAGAGGCCAAGTGTTGCCAGCAGCTCCTGCCTGTATAATGTAAAGATCCAAATCATGTTGTGTTCTTACTATGATTGATTTTTGTACCCTTTATCATCACAATTTCTTCAATCATTGATTTCTCTTGTACATTAATTTAGATACGATTTCATAAATCCGGTTTTTGTGAAACTGTCTCACATCGACCAGAAGAGCGAAAAGATTATCATAAACCCTAATTTTAGTTTCATAACTCACAAAGCTAAGTTTCTAAAGTCAACCCAAAACCTTATAAATTTTGTTTGTTTTGTTACAAGCAATGGTGGATCGTCATGGCTTTAAAATTTTGTAAACAATGTCAACTTGGACAACAATTAAGCATCAGATTTGATAATCAGTTATTTTTAATATAAACCCTAACTGTCCATGATATTGTCAACTCCATGCTCCAAAACATGGTATTTTTTTAAACCTATTTTATGCAAATTGTCTCGACTTTTGTTGTTGTTGAATATTTATCATTAATATAAATGCATGTGCTGGCATTGTGATTAGACTAACTCAAAGTTTGGATTGCTTAGTTTGATTATCAAGATTAAAATAATAGCTGTGAAACCCTAGTTTAAAAACTAGGTTTAAGTGGGAATTAAGGTGATAAGATAGTTATTAATAATTAAAAACCTTACTTATCAGCATCACCTTATCATTATACTCCAAAAGTCAGAGAAAGACTAATTCAAGATCCTTATCATCATTCATCAGCTAAATTCTAGCTAGCAACAAGATAAAGAATGACTAGGGTTCTAAACTTATTACATGCCCTAAAATACTTGTATATTCTATGGTCAATTTTTCCACCCATCTAGAAGGTTTAGTAAAATCTTGTGTAAAGTTACCTAAAATCTATAGAATATGAGATTAAATAATCTTACTTAAACCGAATAGCGATGATTTAAAGTTACGGTATTTTAGATTTGGAGGGTTCGTTCCTTTGAACTGAAGTGAACCGATCTGTATTGAACTAAATTGAACGATTACAATTTTAAATTAAAAATAGATAGGATGGTGCCTTAGGGCAACCTAATATAATAAGACTCCTATCTTTTTGGATTTATTAAAAGAGAGGCATCACCCACAAAGCTTCTTCCGCCATTGAATTATAATATTCATAAGACTCTGAATTTTCAGAGAACAGTATATCAATGGGTGTGGGAGTTTGGAGTTGCATTGGATGCATGCATTGAGTTTTGTAGGGTTATATGTTATCATTTAACCTTTTTGGTCTCCCAACATGAGATATTTTAGTCCCTAAGAAGCTCCAATTTGTCAAACTACATGTTTCATCAACAACAAAAGGATGTGTTAAAATAAGGGTTTGCATTGCATGTGGAACGAGATGGGCGCCTCTCTCTCTCTCTCTCTCTCTCTCTCTCTCTCTCTCTCTCTCTCTCTCTCTCTCTCTCTCTCTCTCTCTCTCTCTCTCTCTCTCTCTCTCTCTCTCTCTCCATATTAAATATTGCATTATCATATAGAGAAGCAAGAGTTGGTTGAGAACTTGATAATTGAGATAACTAGTCAATGGTATTTTAGGGTTTTTAAATGGGACTCACCATTTCTTGCTTTGCTTGCAAGACTATGTTGTATTACCATTCCTGGTTTGTGCTTAGGCCCATAGGAAACCTAGAAAGAATAATAAATTCACATTACTATATTTGATTTGAATTATAACACTTCTTTTGACATTTATATCTAAAAACAAAGGATTGAATCTTAAAATGGTCCTTCATAAATTCATATAAATGTTTGGTTCAGTAAGAATTCTTGTCAAGTTAAGAACTTGGAGTTCTTATAAATGGTTGATCATCTCAAATAAATGAATAAGATGAAAACATAATTTGTTAGAATATGGAGAATTGAAGTGTAACTAAATGCCAACAACAAGTGGAAATCCTTCATCTTCATGCATTTGTACAAAAAAGAAGCTATCAAGCAACATTTCATTTTCACTAAGAATGAGCTCAAAGATCTATCTATGTATCCATTTGTTTGTAAAGATCTCATTCAACCCAAAAGAAAAAAGGAAAGTGAAGTGAACAATCCTTTATGTCCTCCTTTTGACCCTAAAGAAGACTCTTATACTCCTTGTCACACTCCCACCACTAGCTCTTACAAACATTTATAGGCCAAACAAAAAGTTGATGACTCCTAAATAATAATACATCAACATTGTCCTTTGTAATAATGATCACAATGATATTGTTGAAAATCATACTCTTATACTCCTTGTCACTGGTTTTTCAATTTATTGGTCTATGCAGATCTTTATCGTGTAGCTAACCTTGTTTTTTTAAAAAAAATTTACTACCAATTCTACCTCAAATCCTCGCCAGAATCTGTACACTGCCCCATTAGAAATCGAACTCTAACGGTTGATCACGGACAGACAAACTATTGTGCGGCTAACTTAACATTAAACTTTTAGCATAATATTGTGTGGCTAACTTAACATTAACTTTTTGCATTATAAAAAACCCTAATCATAACTCTAAAGTAAAGTCCAAATAACAACTGCATATTTTAATTCATGATAACCAACGTCAACCTTGTGTATATATATATATATATATATATATATTCAATGATTTATTACAGGGTTATATGATGGTGAAGGGGTGAGTTAGGGTTTAAACGACTTTTGCTGATTTTTGTTCCCTTTGGCTTTCTTCACCACCAAAAGGCAGCAACCCAAGTATAATTGATGTACTTGATTCTTGATAATTTATGATTTTAATTAATTAAGACAATTACGTTATTTAATTAATGTTGAAATATGCACTTAGTGAATTGTCTCACATCGGTAAGTGAAGGTGGAATAAACTAGCTTTTATCAGATTGTAGAATCATAACTGTTACGCACGGATTTTAGGTCGGAATGAGCCTATAATCCAATTGCACTAGTCAATTCTTATAGTTAACCCTAGAAAGCACGTGTTTTGGCTGTGGTTAGGAGCTTGCCCTGGCATCAATAGAGTTGACTTTTCATAATTTATGATTAGGCTACTTCTTCTACTAATAGTTTGACCCTTAACAATAATAAGCCTCATTTGCAGTTGCATTAACTCGAGAAGGGTTTTTTTATACATTAAAAATCCCTTATCAAGCCAAGTCAATTACGATTTTTTTTCTTAATCTCCACCAGAGCCCCTATTTGGCTCCATCAGGAATCGATGAGAGGTTTGAAGTTTATTTTGTCACTAGACCACGCCATGATAGACAGTCAAAGTCATTTTGGGACCCCCTCCAGTCCTTAAATGGTGCATATTGACCTAGCAATCGGGCTAAAACCCTAGCATACGGTTAGTTGAAAGTCTCCTTGTTAAATGTAGGAGAGATCCTCAAGCACCAAAACCAAAAAGTCCACAGTTGAATTCGCGCATAAAAACAGTTGTGCTCATTAAACCCTAACTTTTCGTGACAAAGAAAACCTAAATCTGTATCATGAAACTCAACGCGCAAACATTAAATAGCACAATTCTCTACATGTCAAGAACTGATTAAAAGTTGAATCCAACATTGAGGTTGCTAGTTGAAAATTGATGATTGAAAAGGCCGACATCTAGTGAAGGAAAAATCCTGGTCTTGGGGACTACATGGGATCCCCACGACAGCAATTTGATCATGTCCCAGTTCATGCACTGCGTGTTTTGGTTCACACAAGTTGCAGATTGATGTTCTTCCTATCATTTTGACCTAGAGAAAATCATGTAATGTTGGTGTTATGTACAGCAGCACACGCAGAGATTGTTGCGTATATATACACGTCTTTTTCCGGCTAATTTTCTTTGTGCTTATCTCAGATCATGACAATGACCAACGGGCTGCACACGGTCGGCCCGCCGGCGGGAGCGATGATCTAGCATATCCTCGCCTTACTGCAAGTCTATTTCACCTAGTCTTGTTAAGATCATAAGACATAGGGCTTTAGCGACGACTTTTGAAGAAAATTTGGATCGTCTCCGATCATTTCATTCTTTTCGGTCATTCGAAGTTATTTCAGGAAGTAAATCTCAGTTTTCCTTAGATTTACCCGATTTGACAATAATTATCATTTTTTTTTTCTCTTTTTGGTAATTTTCTCTTTTTTAGCATTATCTTAGATTACTAACTTTAACTTTTGTTTCCGTATAAATACGGTTCTCATGTATTAGAGACGTATTTTTTAATCAATCAATTTTCATAATCCTCTTTAAATTTTTAATAAATTTCAGTATTTTATTGTGTGAATTTATTGCTTGCGAATTTATGAACTTCCGCTTCGTCAGAAAGGATGACAATAGAAGGCGTGATTGCTATAAAGAAAACTCTAGCTAGCTAGATGTTTCATGAGTGAGTCAAATGCAGTATTGTATCACTCACTCGGTCTTGCATTTCTAGTAAAGTTTGTATGAAAAGGATCAAGGGTTCTTTCATCTTGTACCAAGCTTACAAAAACAACAGAAGATGGGGTATAGGGTTTGTTCTTCCAAATCGATACATTATAATTATCTCATATTAAATTATAAGAATTAATATATATAATGTCTCTAATAATGTTGTATTTTAGGATTATAATATGGTATGAGACCATCCCTAACTTTATGGGGTACTTCGAAAATAGAACCCTAGAGTCTTCCATTGATATTTAAGGGTAGTGTGCTTCCTACCTTCTTCTCTTCTTTTTCCACTATATGTCATACCTTCACTTGATGCTAATGATTTGACTTTGCTTCAAATTGAGATTAACATTTATTGAAAAAGATTATTTAGTCAATGAAGCTCCCTTTTTTTCTCTTCATTAATCTAATGATCCCATAATAGAGTCGCTTACATAGAAAAGTAGAACTTGGCCAGCTCAATTTTTCCCCTGTCAAATCTTGACATGTAAAAAATATCTATCTAGGGTTCAGTATAAGTTAGCAACTCATTCTTTTAGGGAGTCCTATCTCATTGTTGTCTTTGCCAAAATTTAAAGGGTACCCGCCAATCCTGACCACCTCCAAAAGCTCTCTCTAGTCGGCCCTAAACCCTAAATATCAAATCATCATATAAAATAATTATAAATGAGGATTTCGAACAAAAAAGAAAATGACGGACTAACAAATGAAGCAGAAATGAGCTGTATTTCAAATTGGGTGTGTGGATATTGAGCTGTAAATATTGATTGCTATGACCCTCCAATCCCCATCTACCCCACAAGGCCCTCTACCCTATTTATATCCCAAGCTCAAACCCCTCTTCACTTCATTGTCATCTTCTTCTTCTACTACCATCACATACATACCCAATTCATCAAATCCTCATCCCTTGCACCACCATGTTTCCCTTCATCGCCATTGCATTTTTCTTGCCATTCTTGCTCCATCAACTATACAAGTTCTTGTTCAACTCCTACGGGTTCCGCCTCCCTCTCCCGCCGGGCACCCTCGGATGGCCTTACATAGGCGAGACCTTCGAGCTCTACTCCCAAAACCCTAATGTCTTCTTCGCATCTAAACAAAAAAAGTATGGACCCATCTTCAAGAGCCATATACTAGGCTGCCCTTGCATCATGATCTCCAGCCCCGCCGCGGCTAAGTTCGTCTTGGTGACCAAATCCCACTTGTTCAAACCCACCTTTCCGGCCAGCAAGCAGAGGATGCTCGGTGACCAAGCCATATTTTTCCATCAGGGTGAGTATCACCAAAAATTGAGGAAGCTTGTGCTCAGAGCATTCATGCCTGAGGCCATTCGGACCCGGGTTTCCGATATCGAATCCCTCGCCATTCATACCCTTGAATCCTGCCAAGGCCGGTTGATCAACACCTTCCAGGAAATGAAAACCGTGAGTCATCCTCACCCATCAACTCTGTTTTTGTTCTGTTTTTTTGTTCTTCTTAGTATTAATTGTTAAGAGATATTCACTTGAATTGTCTCACATCGTCAGAATAATGAAATGATGAAAGCAAATATTATATTCTAGTACTTTTGAATCGAAACTGGACTATAATTCAATTGGGCCAAATCCTATCATTAGTACTGAACAATGAACATGTTGTGTGATTCTGGTGCAGTACACATTCAACGTTGCACTATTATCGATATTCGGCAAGGATGAGATCCTCTGCCGGGAGGATCTCAAGCGATGCTACTATGTCCTCGAAAAGGGCTACAATTCCATGCCCATAAATCTCCCAGGAACTCTCTTCCACAAATCAATGAAAGCGAGAAAGGAGCTAGCCCAAATCTTGGCCAAAATCATCCAATCAAGGCGCAAAATGAAGCTTGAAAACAACGACCTCCTCGGATCATTCATGGGAGACAGCCAAGGCCTCACCGATGACCAAATCGCTGACAACGTCATCGGAGTCATCTTCGCCGCCAGAGACACCACTGCCAGCGTCCTTACCTGGATCCTCAAATTCCTTGGCGAAAACCCAACCATCCTCCAAGCCGTTACGGTTAGTTTTTGTAACCCTTTTTTCCCCCATTTAGACCAAATCATCGAAATCAGAAATGAGAATGTTGTAAAGGGTTTTTGCAGAAAGAGCAGGAGGAAGTCAGGAGCAGGGAAGAGGGACTGAGCTGGGATGACACAAAGAACATGCCCTTAACTACAAGGGTCATTCAGGAGACACTCAGAGTTGCAACAATCTTATCTTTTACATTCAGAGAAGCTGTTGAGGATGTTGAGTATGAAGGTCAGTAAACAACAACAAAATCTCACAAATTTCATACTTCTGCATTCACTGAATCTTGGACTCATTTAAGGCTGTCGTTTTTACAGGGTATGTTATCCCAAAGGGTTGGAAAGTGCTGCCACTGTTCAGGAACATTCACCACAGCCCTGATTTTTTCCGTGAGCCTGAGAAATTTGATCCTTCAAGATTTGAGGTGGGCATAACACTCTTCACCATTAATCACCAAAGCTTCACAAATCAGACTCATTGGTTCATAAAGTTCGATTTTTTTCTCAACAGGTTGCTGCCAAACCCAATACATTCATGCCATTCGGAAGCGGAACTCATGCTTGCCCGGGGAATGAGCTAGCCAAGCTTGAGATCTTGGTGCTTCTCCATCACCTTACAACTAAATACAGGTAATATTAACGATTCATATGAATGATACTTATGTTTTAAGGTTGCGAAACTGAATTGAACTGAACTGAACTGAAATATTGATTTTTTTTTTTGACAGGTGGAGGAAAGTGGGGAGTCAAAATGGGATTCAATATGGGCCATTTGCTCTGCCTCAAAATGGGTTGCCAGTGAGACTGACCCTCAAGGAGGAGGCCTTATGAATATGACACATCATCAACAACAACATGACATCAGGAAAGATCAGAGACAGCTTTAGGGTTTCTGAAGATGGAAAGCCAAGCATGCTTTTCAAGGTGCAAGAAAGATCTTTATGATGAAGATGGTAGGGATGATGAAGAGGATACAATCATGAAGATGAGATGATGAACAAGGAGAGAAGTGTCATCAAGTGTACAGCTTGCAGAGTTTGGTTTGATCTAACCCTAGCCAGCTACCCACTTCCATTTTTAAACCTTCTTTTGGGTCACAAAATATCAAGTCCGCAAGGCATCACAGTACATGAAATCATATCATTATTGGTAACAACATGAATCGATATTGACAACTTTTGAGAATCTTGGAGAGAAATGGAAGATTCTCGTAGGCTTTAATGCTTAAAATAATATTACTTTTTATAATTCAATATGTAATAATTATACACATAAACTGAATGTAATCATCCATTAATAGAAATCTGTTGTCGAGAATCGTGCCAGACAAAGTACAATCAAGTTGGGTATCGCTTGTATTTTATGAGGCACAATAGAGAAAGGATTTGGGTAAATAGTGGAGCAAATATTAAATAGCTTGAGGGTGAGGGAAAGAAGATGATACCTTAACTCCATGAAAGATCATCACAAAGCTGATCACTTATACCTTACCCTACCTCACATCTCTCTCTCTTTTCTCACCATACAAATTTGTCAGCATTTCCAAACCCTAACCCGGATGTTCTCCCCAAAATGGCAGTCAAGCTGAAGCACCGAATCGACCCACAGACCACCCACCCGCTCATATGGATCCTCGCCACCCTCTGCGCCATCATCGCCGTCGCCGTGATCATCTCCGGCGTGGTGATCTTCGTAGGGTACCTTGTCATCCACCCTCGCATCCCTTTCGTCAGCGTCGTCTACGCCCACCTGGATTCCTTCGAATACGACGCTTTCGGGTTTCTAGAAACTTCTTTAACCATCGTCATCAGGGCTGAGAATGATAACATGAAAGCACACGCCACATTCTACGACATGGGATTTGTCCTAAGCTTGCATGGATTGGGCATTGCCAGCCTTCATACGACGCCGTTTAATGTGAAGAAAAATGACACGCATGATTTGGTGTACCATTTTCAGTCTGCTTCGATTCCGTTGGATTCAGAGCAGATGGAGTTTGTCGATTTGGAGCTGAAGAGGAATGAGATGAGATTCATGCTTAAGGGCGGCGGCCGTGCTCGGTGGAAAGTCGGCCCTTTGGGATCCGTCAAGTTTTGGTGCGAGCTCGATTGCGAGCTTAAGTTCCGCAGGTCTAATGGAACTTACATTTCCCATCGATGCACCTCCAAAGCCCGATGATTCTTCTCCAAATCCTATTAGAAATTTTATAGCTTTGTCCCCATTTGAAAACTCACTTTCAGAAATTTCAGACTTTCAAAGTTTCTTTCTGGTTCCCCACCAGTTGACGTAGCCAGTTCAGGTGAAGAACAAGCCTCTTTTGCTTATGAAATAGACGTGTGACGTCACCATGACGTCACACTGCGAAAATTGGAACATAACCCAGAATCTGTTTTTGTGAAGGTCATGACGGATGAATGTAATAAGAGAGTATAAACGAATATAATTTAATATATTTTGGAGGAGGAGAAATAAAATAATCAGAAAATCTAAATTTTTATTTTACTTTTTTAAGTTGAATAGATTGAACCAAACGCGGTCTTAGGCTCGTCGCACTTACTTTCTCTCTCCTCTCGCTTGTGATTCGCTCCGTTCGCGCATATAATACTCTGCAATTTGCAAATCTCTTCGATCTCCGGCGAGGAGCTTTCTGATCTTTCTCGCTGCTGTATTGTCACAGGAGGCTCTGATTCGCTTGGTGCAGGTCGGGAAGCGGTAATGCCTCTCTTCGCGATTCCATTTTTTAGTTTCATGTGGAGGAAACGGCTTCTTCCCGCCTTGCAGCAACTGAATCGGAGACTGCCGTGATGCGTGAATTCGCGGGAAGGAGAATCCGATCGGAAACGGACGGATTTGATCGGGTGTGTCTGTATAGGTTTGATTTCGATTTGGTGTGCGTGTGTCGGTTGTTTGGTTCGATAGGATGGATTGCTTCGGATCTGAATCGGTCTTCTTGGATCTGTTTGAATTGTTCATTGATTTGTCCGCTGTACGAAAACGATTTGATTTATGGATATTTTTTTTATGGTTATCGATTTGGTAGGATTTGTTTCTGTTGTTATTCTAACATCAATCTATTCTATATTGTTGTTTTGATGATTTTTCAGTGTATTGATTTTCCTGAAGGTTTGGCTATACGGATGGTTGCTGCTGCTGATGTGTTTGTGCTTTCAATTAAAGGATTGGGCTTGCCGTGGCTTCTGATGGATTCATCAGTAGGTATTGTAAAGGTCTTACAGGAGTTTCGAATGATGTTAGAGGGACTTGAATGCCAGATACGTAGATTTACAATACTGATGTGCGGTTGTAAGTTGGGTTTCTCGGATTTTTATCGCCGGCAGGTTTGTGTTTAGGTAACTGAGGTAAGCTTCAAAATGCATGCTGATGGTATTATCAATTGGTCTGGTTAATGGATTCTGTTATCAATTTAGAATTTTTTTGATGTTCGTTTTGAATAATATAGTACAGCATATGAGCTCAGCGACATTGTTAACGTGTTATTGAATTTAAAGTGAAAAGGAATCATAAGCTAAAGAAGATTGGTACTAGAATGCATGGATGTATTTACTAGAGTTCTGGAAATGATAGACTTCTTTTTGTTCGGTACTTTCTTCATGAATTAGCACCTATGCAAGAGTCCTAGTAAATAGTGAACAATTGCAACGTGAACAAATTTTGATGTCATGTAAAAGTGAACAATGCAAGAAAGATATATGAGCTTTTACCGCTGGTAAAAACCTGATGACAGTTGACGTAGATTTTCTGAATGTAATTGACCGTATTAGGTTTCGATCAGTCGTCTGAACTATGCGGAAAGCACATGAAAATCTGAATGTATGTGCTGCATGCTTTACTTCACTGGGGCAAAATGGTCCGATTCTGGTACTTTAGAAGATATTCTCGAGTTTTGGCAAGCTGGCCAAGTTTTGGTCTTATCTTTATAGAGGGGCTCACTTCTGTATTGTTGTGACCTGATGTTTAGCATTGCCACAAAGTCAAGCCAGCTGTGGCCAGAAGCTAAGAAAGACCATTGGAGCAAAAGCTGAATCAGATGCTTGTCAACTATCAGGTGTGAAATGCTTTTCATGCCCAGCACCTTCCTACATTATTTGGTTCCTTATATTGTCAACCAAAAATTTAGTTTTCTCATCCACCCAATATTTTCTGGCGAGTCACAAAAAGCATATTGTTTAGTTTTTTTTTATTCTACAAAGAATATGATCCAATTTCTACATTCATCTCACAGTATATTAGATTAATTGAATTTCTTATTTTAAGAAACAAAACAAAGTTAATCTTTCCTATTATATTAAAAATTTCTTCTCAGCTCATATTGTCATCTGGAGCTTAAATTTAATTTGTTGGTGCAAAGTGTACTAGGTATATGAACTATATTATCCTGTTAGCCTGTAGGTAAAAATGTCGCATTGAGGACAAATATCATCATCCGAGGAAGTGAGATTCTCAGTAAAGGGGCCAGGACTAAACAGTGATCAAAGATAACAATGCGGTACTGAAATGTGTTGATTAATTGTTGTTTTCAACTTGTAGTAGTTTTCTGAAATATGTAGGGTAAGAGCCTAAGAATTGCTGTATATATTCTTGGTAGCTTCATTCATTTTGACATTTTGTTCTATGCGTTTTTTACTCCAGTAGCTCCCAAAGGTAAATCAACTTTTCTTCCGTATTCTGCAAGAGCCCACATCGGATATAAGTTTCTGTACAAAGTATCATGCATCACGGAGTTGTCTGGGCATGATCGTTGGCTCTCGCCCCAACAGCCATTACAACAACACAAGACAAGACTAGCAAGCCTACCGAAGCCGAAACAATTACACATAGCATTACAATGCACAAGCGAAGCATCCCTACAATCACAAACAACTAGCTATCAGAGAACAATTACACAGAGCACAAGCAACGACCTCTTGGACAAAAATCCACATTTTTTCCCAACAGCGAAGCATCACCCACCATAAAAAAAAAAGGGTACGAGGACTTACATGGTTGAGAGCTTTTAGAGTCTGTGTAGGTAGAATTCGTCCAAGCGACGCATTCAGTTTTCCTGCAATGTAAACTGAAATGGGTAAGATGAGTAAGAAGAAAAAAGCATGGATAATTGGGAATGGGAGGGTTTAGGCTGTTGCAACATCTTTCAGCAAGCAATTGGCTTCAGATGCATCGAGGTGAGCTTACATTAGGACCTTTGGGCTGTGGCTTTTGGACCCTAAATGTCAAGACAAAATCTCTTCCTTGGCTGAAGAATGATGATATGGAAAGATACACCTTCTACAGTCGGCTGATGGGTGATTTCATGTCAAGAAAGTGTTAGGGTTTCTGATGAGGAAGAGAATGTTGGGTGTTGCTTGGATGAGGATGGTGGCCTGGGATCAATGGATTCAATCCTGACATTTTGGGCTCTGCAGCTTCCAAGTTTTGAGCCAAAGAGCCAATCTTAGGCAGATTTGAGCTCTAAAATTTCGAAGCAGGTAACAATAGAATTATCTTGCTTACAGAATCTGAAAGAAAAGGAATTACATATCATGGTTTGCAAAAGATACAAGGAAGGCACAGCCAGAGTTGAGATTCATAATGAGAAGTGCAGATAGAGCTGCCTAGCTAGCAAGAAGCAGCAGCCTCCAGCAATTGCTTCACCTTGATGATGTAATCACTCATGGCTTCCTCCTTGGATTTTCCTGCAAAGCAAGCAAGACATTGTTAATATTATTATTATTCAGCACATCAACAATCAAATTGTATTCGATCTCATTCCAATTTCCAGTCCTGACCTTCAACAGTTTTCCAAGCATCCCACTTTGCCCGGTCTCTCATGTTAAACAAGCCGGGCCGGCCTGGAGAAATCAAAACACTCATCAGAGAATTGAATTGGGGAATAACAAAATTAGCACTCACTTGTGTTCACTGCTCCGATCGTGGCTTGCTTGTAGAGGGCATAGAGGATGAGTAAATCCTCATTGGTTTGGGTGTGAGGGAGTGTCTTTGCTTTCCCAGCATACTCTTCAAATTCCTCCTGCAAATAATACCCACATAATGACTCCTCAAATCTGACATATCCAGATGCTGAACAACAACTACAACTCAGAAAAGCAATGAGTAAAATTCAACATTCAAAATTCCAGTTGGAGATTTTGTACCTGAAGACTCATCTTGATGAAATTTCCAGTTGCTGGGCGTGGATGGATGCTTCTGTTTAAGTAACTGGTAGGTAGGTGGGAGTGTCAATTGATTGATGCTAAAGTGGTTGGGTAAAGCTATAGCTGGCCATGTATTGTTCTCTGGCTTTACAGTTGGGCGGGTTCACATTAAATGGGCTGAAATCCAACAAACTTGTATACCAAAATTTATGGTGTGACAAAAACTAAAATACTTCATACTAGACTCTAATTCACAGGGCTGCTGTCCAACTACAAGTAAAATCTACAAGTTCAATTTAAGAATATAGACCGACATAGAGGCACAAGGGAAAGTACTAGACGATAAGAGTGCATTTAAGGAACACACCTCAAATTATTCATCAACAGCAGACTGCACAAGTACTGATTCACAAGTCATAACCCCAACAGGTCAGCAGCGCATATATTCAACTTGGGGTTGAAGGCATTATCACTCGGTTCAAAAAGACCAGTAGCCCAAATATTCAACTTCCAGAGTCTTCTTGGATAAATTTAGTATCTCCCAGAAGAGAGCCCTCCATTGTTACCATAAGCTGGAGGTACATTGCTTATGCCAGGGCAATCTCTTGCCCAGTGACCTTGCTTGTGGCACTTGTAGCACTCACCTGAAACAGTCCCGGCTGTGGAACCCCTGGTCAAATACCCTGCATCATATGATTGAGTGGGAGGAGCACTCATGATGGTTGGACAGTTTGCTGAGTTGTGACCACTGCTTCCACAACCACTGCATGACATGAATCTGCCACCGCTGTCAGCCAAACCTGTATACTGATTACCATATTGAGTCCTGGGTTTGGTTGGTGTTCCAGATTCTCGACCATAGTTTCCACTACTGCCCAGATAGTCTGTAACAGGGGGCAGAGGTCGTTTTACACCAACAATTCCCGAGAAGGTGTTGCTGGTCCCAGTTCTAAAGCCCATATTATCAGCATGTTTTATGTCGACATTATCCGAGATGGTGTTGCTGGTCCGAGTACTAAAGCCCATATTTTCTGCCTTCACGCCAGTAGGAGATATATCTTCACTTTTCAGCTTGCTCAATAGATCTAGAAGATGCTTGAACTCGGAAGAGAAGTTCAACTTGTCTGCTTTAATTACTGTTGACTTCACACGGGACTCATCACTATACGTCTCCTCCTTCACTTTCAGTTTGAAAAGGTAGCTCCCGAATAGAACCTTATTGATGATATCAGCACACTTCTCATCATCCTGCTGTTCATTCTTCAGAATAAACAATCCACGGGCAGATATGCCAAGCAGCTCTTCTGCACATTCCTGGAATGCAGTTACATAAGTTATGCCAGTGTGATCCTGTATCTGAAACTGAAGAATATACCTGTAGTCACATTCATCAACAGATTGATCACACCTTTCGCACCTCCACTTCCCATCTCCATTGTTAACAACCTTTTTACTGCATTTCCTATCTCCTAGATTTATGGGACACGCATTATAGCAGAAGTTATCCAACTTGATAAAACATACGGTTGCACTCACAGTGATCCAATCAGGCTTTTCTGAAGTCCCAAGTCTTTCATTTTTGATTTGAGATATAGTCTTCCTAACATCCATCCGGCCATTACTTGATGATTCCCTTGAAATGGAAACCGTAGGGGCACTCCTCCCATCTTTATAATACCATTCCTTTAGCCTGCGTGCCTCAGGAAAATCTGGCTCTATGAGCAGTTGACTACTGGAAATAGTTCCAAGTGACTTCCCACTGAAGTCATTAACTCTACCAGCTTTCAAAGCCAAAACAGGAAAATCACCAGCATCACACATGTTCTGCAGGGTCTGCCCTTCTGAACTGCAGAAACCTCCCCATAAAGTAACATCCACACTGCGGCCTGACGTATCCTTTAACTGAAGTGTCCGTTTTTGAGTTTCCGTACCATTTTTCCTCATAATTGTTGACAATGGACTCACCGATGAAACAACACCAATGACATCCACAACACTGTTGGTATCCTTCCCTTCAATATCACTGATTGGACGGAAGTGAAACTGCTGCTTGGGAATAGAAGTGTCATCATCGAGGCATGGCTGAACAGTTGATGTGCTTTCCAGAAAAATTTCATGATCATTTCGGAGGTGATTATAGTTCTTCTGAGCAGGTTTTAAGCTTCCCTTAGCAATTACATAAACCTTACCAGACTCTATCATGTTGTAGAATTGGTCCGCCACGGTATTGAAGCAAGTTACTCGGATTTCACCACCATTTGAATCAAGGAGATCAAAGGAGAAAACCTTACCATCTCCACGAGTATTATTGTAATGCCGAAGCTCTCCCTTAGCTGTTACTCGTGCTTTAATTGCCCATCTACCCATGTATGGAGTCAAAGCAGCAATTGGAATTATTCTGGAAGGAGCTTCATTCTTGGCCACAGGTCCCCTATTTGAATACATAGGAGGTGCCTGCTGAAATGCTGGTTGAGAAGGAAACTCATATGAATTTGTAGAATTGCGTGAGACATCAGCTCTAATGTTCTGGTTGCCTGGACTCTGATAGCCATATGACCCAGTATGTGCCCCTGATCCATTGGCTGAAGGATACCTCCCAGTTTCAGCATTTCTGATGATAGAACTACCATAACCACTACCTAATCTGGGGTTTTGCAAAAAACCTGCAGCCGTATTTGCAACTGTTGGCACTGACACAGAGTCACCATTACCAGTAATACATGGTTTTGGGTCCCCAATGGGATCACACGCCTCCATTACAACAGTCATATCAACAATGATGATTATCCTGCCCAAAACAGAAATTAAACTATCAAAATAACATAGCCACAAATTCCACCATCACTGCATCACATCTGACATACAGAACATAATCTTCACAGTTAACTGGTAAGCTAAATGCGAGACAGCCAGTTAATTGTAACAAAAAAAAAACCCAAATAATCACAAGGAAATTGCCAGTAATTTGAATAGGCAGAGTGGCTGACTTGGTTTGAAGATCAGATTGAGAATACATGTCTATCATAGTTAAATCACTACATTCTAAACTTCTATGCAAGCACATCATCGAGCGAACCTGGAACTCCTAGAATAGTTTAAGTTTCTCCTCTCACAACAAATGTTGCATTATTCTGTGGTCTATCATGCAATAATTGTTGACTATCGAGGACAAAACATATTGGAATTCTTATAATTCTGGACACACCAAATATTAAACTAAATCATCTTTCTGGATTCTAGCTCTTCCTAAAACGTGATGCGTCCACAATAGTGTGGTAAAATCCACACTTGCCACTACTGCACTAGAGTGATCAACTAGCTCAAGTTTACACCAGAGAACAACCAAGTTACTCATCAAAGTCTCTACACATGTCTACTCCACAAAAATTACATAAAACGAGCAGCTTACATCTTGTTCTGAACATAATTGACCACGTACTGCATTAATCTCACAACCGTCCCTTTCTTCACCCTCCCGGCCGCAATCAAATGATTCTCCTGCGTCGCGAGCATGCCCTGCTGCAAATGAATTCCATCCGATAACATCACCCGATACCTCTCAACTGTGCTCTGACTAGAGCTGACCAGCTTCAAGTCGACTATCTGCAACACCGGCTTCAATTCCTCTGGCGGAGTATCTTTCATCCTCATTATCGCCCCGTCCGTCAGCATATCCATCACTTATTCCAAATAAAAACCCTATCACAACCACTTACTATTTATCGACTCTGCAGCGAAAAGATACGATCTTCTTAAGCAAACCGCGCCGTCGGAACTTGAATCGGAGGCCGGCAGCTCGAAGGAGTTGATTGATTGCAGGAACCGAGAAGATTTGAGGGCTTGAGAAAACCCTAATTTTGTCGAAATGCGAGTGAGGAACCGCCAAAGTTAGAGAGGGAAAGAAAATACGTGAAACTCTCCGCTGGTTTTCATCAATAATTGTCATATGTATTTCCAAAATTTCCGAATACGCCCTCGAAGTTTAATATAAATTTCAATACGCTTCAAAAGTGTTGAAATATTACAAAACTATTTTCAATTACGTCCCTAATGTTTATAAGAAAGCTCTGCTTGTTTAACTTTTAGATAAATCTTTAAGACACGGTATCGAAAATTATATTTAATTTCCCTCTTTACTTTAGCAACGAAATATTTACTTTAGTAACGACTTTTTCGTCGGTAAAGATAAAGTTTCGAGCAGTACAAAGTTCACAATGAGAAGACTGAGCTGAAAAAAAAAGTAGAGTTTCATTTCTGAAAGGTTATGAGTACAGTAAACATAGAACCCTGTGAAGAGAAATTTTTAGCCAAATTGTATCGGCTGAACTAGGCACTTAAGAGGGCTGCCCGGTGAGATGTTGTTGCGCCTGTAAACGATTTGAGGATGACTTGTGCCGTCTCCTTAGACTTCTGAGTAGTTTCAGCCTCGACGACTTTGGTAATTAAATGGTACTTCATTTCATGCTTGAAGGTTGTAGCAAAGGCAGCTTCGCTGATTGGGAGGATTCTTGAGAGAATTACCAGGCAGATTTCTGTCACTTTAGACGAGCTGGTTTTCCTTATAGTATTCAGCAACCATTCGTGTATTATCCAACTTTCAGCCAGTTGCTGATGACCGACCTTGTCTGACAATAGCTGGTCCAGAAGGCGTGATAAGTTCTCCGTGAGATTTCTGCGCAGCAGGTGATCTGAGATGGATTTTATGATCCCATGGCTGATCAGTTGATGCCGGTACTCTGGTACATTGCAGAGCTCGCAAAGGGCATTGACAGCATGAAATATTAGTGATACGCTGCCATTTTGCATGAGTTCAGCCAGAAGTTTCATAATGCCTGCGCTTACGAGCGCACCTCTGCATCCAGGAACAGCTGTGATGTAATACACAAGAGTCATCGTTGAGAGTTTTGCTAGGAGGCTGCCGCATCTAAGTGACTCGAGAATTATATCAATCACTGCTGGATGATGCACCAAGAGTTGCCTGTTTCCAGGGTGGTACTTGGAGAGTAACATAGCTGTTACCAAGATGTCCTCGTGCACAGAGCCGTGAGTCGGAGGGTCATTTGCCAAGAGTGGTCTAAATAATTCAAGGATAGCCGAAGGTCCAAGATCAACAAAAGCCTCTGCATATGGGGGGAAGTCCTTAACCATCGCCCTTAGTTCCCTGGCTGATGCTACTTGATACTCTGGAGAATATGACATCATCTTTAGCTGAAACCTCAGCTCGGCTTTTCTTTTATCTTCATGCCACTTTTCAATCCGAGTTCGCAGTTCAATGTTAGGAGTCAGAATTGCTGAAGACAGGTTTTCTATTCCTGTAACTTGGTCTATGAGATCATCAGGCAGAATGTCGAATAAGTTCTCGAATGCACTTCTATCGACTGTCTGAGAAACATTTAAGTTACACGTCAGAAATATTCTTCTCCCGGAAAAATAATACAAAAAACTTTAATATGGTAATTTGACATCTGAACCGTAAGACCAAACAACCCGCTATAGCAAAGTAATCTGGTTCAAGATTATAACCATTAGTCTGAATTCTAATATCTAGCATTGTCCGGACATGATCTCAGCGAATTTTCAGAGAAATTTTCATCGTAGTCCAGTAATTTAATAAAGCTAATTGATGGGGAGAAAATCCAAATCTTGCATTCAGAAACAATTTCAACTCTCAATCCTATTATCTGAATTTTACAAAACTTAACATACACGAAATCTGAGTAAATTAATCGATCAAAATTTATCTCAAATCTAGCTTCAAAGCCATCATTTATTGCATGGAAGATTTAATAAGCACCTGACTAAACCAGCAAGCAGATTTGATAATTACGTACGTATCCTGACCGCCTCAAAATATTGAACGATGACTAAACAAACAGGAAAAATCAAATTTTAAGAAGAAACCAAACCAACCTGCCCAGTTGATAAATTAACCGGATCAGACATGATCGTCTTACTTAAGGGGCACGTGAAGTTGGCTGGAATGTAGACTGCATCATGAAAAGCCTGGCGGGCATTGACGTACGGGTCAAAAAGGAGGCCATTGTTGTCGATGACTTTTAGTGACTGCCTGGATGATTCTCCCTCGATGCCCTCATCAGCTTTTCTCTTCCTGTTATCTTCTTCATTGGCCATTCTTCTCAGGAAATAAAAAGATTTGAAGGACCAAAACACGGTAGCTGGATACAAGTTATGAGAAAATACGGCCAGGTCTTTCATCTATTTATCTTGAAATTTCTGCGCCCCAAATAAGGTATATAATCAATAAATGCATCAGAACACTTTAACCCTCCGGCCAAAAGTGATCGAGTCAATACAAAAGAATTAAATGGAAAAAAGGATGCAGTAAAGTATGAAATTTGAAATATCAATGAGTAAAATAATTCGTCTTCGGAAAAGAATATATTAGGACTTCAGGTATCTAAAAGTTTCCATAACGAAACAATTTGAGTTAACTTTTGACGTTGAAATAAATGGTCTTTTACATTAGTCTCCTTCGACAGGGTATTGATCAGCACAAGCGATTCCTTTAAAAACAATCATGACGGAGGTGTTATAAACGTATTCAGAAAGGGATAGATAACAAAGGGGGGCATCAGGAGATTGTTTGGGATTAAATGACGCATATTGTAGTACAAAGGCAATTAAAGATAAATTCTGATATGTATAAAGTTTCGAGAAGTAAAATGTGGAACTGCATATAAAGACCAGATCACGGCAGACTCGAACTGAGATCGATATAAAAAAAGAAACAATTAATAAAATCCCATATTACTTTACTTTAGCATGTTGATAATTTATATTGGAAAAAAGCTTACCAAGCAAACAACAAAACCACAGGAAAAAATCCCGATTGGAAAAAATCAGTGACAACGTCAAATATGTCAAGTCCCTGAGTTTAAAAAGAAATTGTTCTGCCAGTAGCCTGAACACTGCAAAAAAGATAAAAAGCATATCAAACCCTTGCTTTACAGGTGAGTTTGCCATTCCCTTATACATCGCCTAATCTGAGAAATTTAGATACAACGATGCAACATAAAATTGATGATACTAGAGAACAGCGCTCACCATCGCAAAAGAAAAACTAGCTGCCGCTGCCATAACACAACATCTACAGAAAGACTGCACCATAAGTGACGATAAGAAGCTGCCATGCCGGTCCTTTGATGCTTCTTGTCCAATAAATAGGTCTTACGATTCACACCACTGTGTCTTGTAAGTTTAAGGTCAGACTTCATTCAAAACCTGTTGATATAAATTTGCAAGACGGGAGAACGACTACCCCATGCCTGTGTCCCCAGTCACTACTTTTGTTTTGTTAAGGGGCCAGATTAGACTGCTAGGGCAAAATATTTATATAACGGGACAACAAATGTTTTTTGTCGTGCGACGGGCAACAAATATATGCATGTTTTTCTTGGCCAAGAGACTTACATTCAAAACATGCAGACAATCAGCACTCCATAATGACTACACTTTCCACAGCTTATGTCAAGCTTAGAGCTAGCCAAAATATTAAGGAGCAACAGACAACCTGAAGAAGTTTAATCAAGAAGGAAAATAAATCTGATACGCAGACCCGAAAAACAGAAGTGTAAGTCGCTCTTAATATCTAAATATCATTCTACTTTTAAAACTTTAACAGTGTTATGGTATCAATGATGTTGCCGTATAGGGATAAATTATGCAGAACCTTATGTATCATGCAAGATATAATTCCGACAATGACTTGGCATAGCTATATTCTAAGCTACATATGCACACATAATGCGATCTAAGATGAAAAAAGAACACATTTTTTTCTCAGACTTGTATAATAGGGTTCTCTTCTTCTCGCGCGAGAGGAGGAGATACAGGTAGAGCTCCATCATCCCCCTCAGCGTTGCAACTGCTGCTGACCAGCTTCCTGATCTTTTCGTCAGACAAAATCTGATCAAGGCCTACATTTGCACTATTTTCCTTCTTCTGCACAGAACAAATCCGTCAGCACCGACTCATAAGACGGCATTTTAGCATAACCCGGAATATAATTGATGTCAATCACCAGATACATATTCCCAACTCGAACATCACGGATCACATCAAAGTTAAAAAGGTCCAAATTCATAGCTTTCCTCAGCCCTCTTGCAATCTTCACAATGAACTTCTGAGGTGGCATCTCAGCCTCTTCCAAATTCATACTCTCATAATATTTCTTATGGTCCTTAACATGCGCCGTCAAATTAGAAATCTGTGAAAATGACATGGACCCTTACAAAGTCCCTAACTTCGCATCCGAAGAATCAGGCAACTACTTCCTCTTTACACAAACCACTCTCTTCCCAACCACATACACCTTAAAAGTTAAAAGTCACCCCACCATGATTCACAAACTCCTGCAACACAATTAGGGGCTTCAGCTTCCCCAAGAAATCAAACACGCGCGACATCTTATGCGACTTAGCATCTCATCCGCCACAAGCCGCTTGGCTATAACCGGAAACTTCAAGCTCCTTTCCTCCCAAATACTCCTATCTAACACCCTCTCATCCTTATACACCACAATCTGCTTCGGTATCCCAAACGTCTCTTCTTATCCAAACCTCAAATCCTCTACCACCTGCAACATCGAAATCCTATCATGCGACCTCCTAATATCATCTGGATGATCCACATTACACTCTCTAGGGTTCCTAACCACAAACTCCTCCAACTGCTTCCTCCACTCCTCCCCATAAATCTTGTGAATCACGAAACCAAATGGCCCCTGATCCACCAACGACTTCTCCATATCTGTCATCACCAAATCGACCCCTCTCTCCTTCACCAACGACAGCTGGATGAAACTCGCCTGCTTCTTCACTCCTCACTTCCGCCAAGACGAAATCTCACAATGCCGCTCGGCCCCAGAAAATAAGTACAGCAATTCAGGGAAAGAAACCACAGATAATTTACTTGTCAGCATCAAATGGGATTCTGTGAAATCGGAAAACGGATCGGACTTCGGGATGAAGGGTTTGGGCTTAGATTTATTTCTGGAAAACATGTTTTTTTTTTCATTTGAGGTTGAGGTTGCAGGACACGTGGCGGACGGAGACATGATGAGCTCGTTAGAGGAACAAAAGATTTAGATACGACTCTGAAGGCATGAAAAAATTGTGGTCATACAGAAAGTTCAAGGTACAAGCTGTGAAGAGTTTTACTACATGGGTGACTTGCTGGAAACAACCATCCATTAGAATTTTCTTACTTTCTTGTTCTTCTGAAAGCTGTTGGGAGAGGCAGTGCCGGGCTTTCTTTTTTTTGAGCCTTGTTTGGAGAAAGCGCCGCCGCCACCGCTGCTGCTGCCACCGCCTTTTAAAGCATTGGCTTTCCTGGCTGCAACAGCTGGTCTTTTAGTTGATCGTGTCTTTACCTTGTCGGTGCTTTGGGACTTGGGTTGAGGTATGGTGGAAACCGGGCGTTTCAGATTGGCTTTCTTTTGGGTTCCGGATTTACTCGCGCGCAAGCCCTGGTAAGATAGAGGAGCTGAGGTTTTAGCTCCTGAGGAGGGTCCGGAGGAACTGAGAGCATATCTCTTGCTTGAGGAATTCTCTGTACTGGGAGACCTTGGATTTTTTCTTTTTAAAGGCGTGGAGTCAGCTTTGGCGTGTGAAAGTCTTAACTCACGTTCTCGAAGTTTCAGATTCCGCCACTTGAGGGCTGAGATGGCAGCCTCCTAAATTAAAACCAATTTCAAACGGGTGAGGGTAGAGAAATAGGACAAATCTTACGATTAGTAAAATGGAAAGTTTAAGCTTTGAAGGATGAAAACAGAAGTAATTTGACAAAAAAATTTCAATCATGTCACAAGAACAAATATGTACAACTGAAAACTTAGGGTTGATAAAATTGAAAGAAGAATGAGTGAAGGGCGAAACTGGCGTACCCTTGTTCTGAATAACACATACGCAATGCCTTTTCCCACGCTGCTGTGCGGGTCTCTAATCACTCTAACAGCTTCAACAGCGGATTCCAGCTGTTTAATACCACAAAACAAACGATAGATTTCCTCATCCTGCAAAGAATGCACCATTATCAGGCGACAGTAAAAGGGATAGGAATCTAATAATAGCACCAAATTGATGGTAAACTTACCTGCACATCAAAGGGAAGATTTCCAACAAAAACAGTCCGCTTATTATCATATATGGGAGTGCTCTCTCCTTTGAGCTTTTTACGAGGTGGGCATGCCCTATCAACGCGAATATGATTTCCTTCAATCTATACCACCATCAAAAGACATCAGTATATGTTTACCAACCTTAAGAGATGTGCGAAATTTGATGGACACACATACCACAGCCATGTTATGTTGTAAGGATGCTTGAGCAGATTCCTCATTTTTAAAAACAATGTACGCATGAACACTGCAAAAACAATTTATTTCCACATAAGAAGAAGGCTGCCATAAACAATATTTAAGATTCTGAGATTCACATTCATAACTCGCATAGCTATTTATCTCAACCATAAGCAGGATTCACAAAATGGACAGCGCTTGAATAAATTTGCCTAGTGCAGAAAGCCTATAAAACCAGTTCAATTGACCTAAGAATAAATGCTAAAGATAACAGTTCATTTCTTCAGAAGACGATAGCAAATGAGACAGTACACTAAAAGAGCTTGTCGCGGGAAAATTCACCCCACATGCATTCCATAATCAACTCTTACGCTGAACAGATAACTACTCCTTAATTTCCTACGAAGAAAAAGGTTCAATGCACAACGCACATCAGCTGATGTTCCCCAGAAAGCAACATGGAATTTACTACGCAATACGAGCCGTGTAATATCAATCCAACCAAGCATCACAGTATATGAATAAGAAATAGATAAACCTCATGTTTATTGTAACACATATTCCCTAGAAGCGACAGATCTAAATGTACTAAAGAGCATGTCATAACACACCTGTCCACCGCTTCATTTATCTGCTTCTTCATGATGGCACCCTTCCTTGGAGTCTTACTCTGTTTCAAAAAACACAACAAAGAAGCGACGAATTAAATCTTCAGTCCACAACAAAGCACAAATTAAAGCATTGATGGCAGTCTAGGATGATTGAACACAACAATGAAACAACATAATACCCACATCAACAATCGGCACAGAACGGATCCTAACAGACTCGATCTCACCAAACTGACTAAACTCTTTCAGCAAAGTCTTCTTTTTCATCCTCAACGGCAAATTCCCAACAAACACTGTCCTCATCAGCTTGCTCTCATCATCAAATCCTTCTTCTTTCTCCACTATCATTTCAGCTGGATCATCCACTTTCTTCCTTTTCTTTCCAACAGCAGGCTTCTCACCACCCTCCGCAACATCCACCGGTCCATACACTCGCTTCTCGTACTCCTTCTCCAACTCATCCCTCTTCCTCTTCTTCTTCTTCTTCTTCTCTCTCTCACCCTCCTCCTCCTCCCTTTCACCATCTTCTACACGCACCATCTCTTTCTTCAACTTCTTAATGCCCGACGAAACCCTTGAAGGTAGCTCAGTCGATACGTCATCAGAAAATTCTTTCCTATCCATTTTCCGCTTGCCCTTCACCTCCAACTTCCCATCTTCAGCAGCAACATTAGGTTTAATCTGTTTCTCCTGATGCAATGATTCGTCCTTTTTTCTCCGGAATGGATTGTCGTCGGCGAAAATCGAATCTACTCCCTTCGGCACGTCGCCGAAGAGTTTCTCGAAAATACTATTCGACCCTGAACTCGGCTCCGCAATATTTTCTTCTGAAAAGGGAGCCGATGGCGGCTTTGATTTCTTGCCCATTGGATTCGGATGACGAGCAGTAATCGGAAATTGGAGGAAGTGGAAGCTCTGGAAGCAAATTTGAATTAGGGTTTGAAAGCCGAATTGGGGATGAAGAGAGAGAGAGAGGAGAAGATGCTGAAGTGGCGCTGGGCCTGATTTGTTGGGCCTGTATAGGCCCATTTTGGGTCCAAACATTCACATTTTCTAAAAAACAACATATCATTCAATAAAATAAATAAATTTTGAATTATTTTATAACAGTACCTTTAACCGTTAAACTGCAGCCTGTAGATTTACAAGTTACAACTACAACATCAAACTTGTAGCATCTAAACTGAAAATTTTTGATTCGCACTAAAATACAGTGATGAGTAAATTTTTTTGGACAACCTCGGCGATGAGTTTGTCGGGGCAGATATATGCTTCTTTGATGTCGAGTTTACTGCCTCTTCTTCTGGTTGGACACTGAGGATGAAGATTTGCGTTCTTCGCTTGATGCTCTGATTATGAATATTAGAGTCTCTAAGAGCATGCCGCAGACTAAACCAAGGATACCTCCAGCTGCATTCTGCAGAATGTACATGTGTGAGTTTATTCCTTATGCGTGATATGAGCGCTAACAAATCTGTTTCACGTAAGCTAACAAATCAGCAAAAAGATGGTTCTTGTTGGAGGGTTTTAGAAGTTAGAAGACAAGGCAAATAATACTTGGCAAGCTTCAATACATAAGGATAAAGAAGCAGTTTGGAAGTGTACCATTACAGTGTTGTGGTCAAACAATGCTCTAAAAGCTGCATACCCAACCAAATAGCCGGTGAGCATGGTGAGCACTACGTGTAAACCTGCATATTTCAAAGCAAAGATCCCCCATCTTGTTAAAACTTAAAAGAAATGGTTATCCTTGCATGCAATAAACATAAAGATGAAATATTGCATTACAACAATCTCCCCAAGCAGACAAATGTATGTCTGAAATGATTTGAAAACCGAACATGTAAAATCCCGAATGCCATTCATATATGGTAAAATTGATTCAAGTATGCTTTTACTGGCCTACTACGAATACATGTTAGACAGACATCTTAGTATTCTGGCACAGGGAGAAACATTTACAAGATCTCAGTGATAAAAAAAAGCATCTGAGCTCACGACACTAATCAGTAACATCATGAGATAAAAATTCACTAATTGATTTTATATTTGTACTACTGAAGCTCTTTACAGTCTAAACGCGCATGAAAAAACATTTATGATAGATGTTAATAAATAAAGTATCTTGATCACCGCCGACAGAAATTGAATTTAACACCAAAAGATCATGGAGCCTAAGGGAAAACATACAGCAAGAATGTCGTGGGAAGTAAAACTATGACAGCTTAAAAGTCTTGCAAGTAAAAATATTTCCGAATCACACACACTTTCCTTCTCTTAGCAATGCCAACAAGAACAAAAAAATATGTGGTTCCTTCGACATACGTTAAGCATTTTAATCTGAACAAATGACTAAGCACCAGATGATCAACACAGATGAATAAACAACTTTTATATCCTTGGCACTCAACACTCTAAAACTATCGCCAGAAACTCAATCTTAGAAGCTCATGAAATCCAGTATCAAAGCTTAAACATGTACTCTTACCAAACCCCATCTGATCTTTGTATGTTGAAAAAGGCTCAGGATCACTCTTAGGCATTATATCCTTAACAAGCTCTCTGTAAGCCCTCCTCTCCTCCATATCCCCCAGCTTCCTCAGCCTCTCCTTCAATTCCTCACTCTGCAAAACTCAAAGCAAATCAAATCCCATCACACAATCCTCCATCCTCCGCTCAAACCTCATCACACGTAAAAAAAACTACCTTCTCCCTGGGCCTAGGGCTATTGAAAACAAGCACCGATCCATCCAAAATCTGACCTAGCTCAGGCCGGCCCGCCGCGGTCGACGCCGACCACAATTCCCGGATGGACCTGTACGAAACTGATGGTTGAGACAAAAGCCGAGAAGCTGCTTGCTGCAGATCTTCAGAGATATTCCGATCGCCGGCGGCCGTTTCGAGGAACGATCGGATCGAGTCGGTGTTGGTGAGAGCCAGCCCTGATTGATGCATCGCTTCCTCCCAGGAGCGTT
The DNA here is from genome assembly GCA_963678935.1 of Umbilicus rupestris. Classification (NCBI taxonomy): domain Eukaryota; kingdom Viridiplantae; phylum Streptophyta; class Magnoliopsida; order Saxifragales; family Crassulaceae; genus Umbilicus; species Umbilicus rupestris. Next base: position 419,315 of record OY787625.1, read on the forward strand.
CCCGATCTCTGCTTGCAGAATTTCGTCGCCAATTTATTTAAGAAACTTTTGTAAACAACAACGACGTCGTTTACCTTTTGCACGAAACAAAGGTATTGAAACACTGTGTTGTTATTCCAACAAAAATTGGTTCAGTAATTAATAAATAATTTAGACCTAACCAGATTCAATTGAAGCCGGTCCAAATGAATCTAGTTGTGACATAAATTATTTATTTTATTGAAATGATTTAATGCAGTGACTTAAAGAGATTGAAAATAAGAACCTGTATACTGTAGAGGATAAAAAAGTAGAGTATGCAGATAAGGATTTTTAAACTCAGGGGTGAAAGGAAGCTAATGGTGTATTTTTCTCAAAGATAATTACAGCAGTAAACGGTTGGGTTGGAGATGGATGAACTCATCACCGGAAAATTGCAGACCGGACGGAGGGAGAAGCAACGCGGTTCTGATTCTTGCGGCAAGCGGTTCGAGGGCTGAGTTTCTTGGCAGGGGAGACGGAGGCTTTCTTGGTCTTTTTATTGGGTGAAGATACGTTCAGGAGGGCGAGGTATTTATTGGCTCGGGTCATGGGCATGTTGGTCCTCTTTATAGCTTTGAGAAGCTGCTTTTTCCTGGGATGGTCGACGATGGGTTTTTCAGCAGCTCGCTTGCGCAGAGTTGGCTTACTTGCTTTTGTAGCTTCTGCATGTGTAAAAGATCAATGAGTTAATTATTTTGAGAACTTTTCATAAGATATGAATTTTAAGGATGAGAGAATTTAGATATTTCACCTGGAGAACCACTAATCTGGCAGCTTGTGGGTTTGGTCATGTTCGCGCCACGGTTGATTGTGTTTTTTTTGGTAACATTGACAGCTTCTTCACCTAGAGAGCCACTCGGGCCAGCCTGACAACTTGTTGACTGTGTCAGATCCCCGCCAGCACAGACTGGGTTTTTGTTAGTAAAATTTCCAGCTTCAAGATGGGATGAGGATGCAGCGCATTCTTCATTATTAAGAGAACTAGTAATACATGGCTTTTCCTTGCTAAAATTCTTTAGGAACCCAATACTGGGAGAAGAACCGCTATTATCTGCCAACTCCTTTCTGTCAGTATTAGCCTCATCCCTACGCATGTCAAAATTGAGAGGTGAATTGTTGGAAACCATAGCCCTCTTTGTGTTTTCTTTGTTCTCGGCATTCAGTAGCATGTCAAAATTGTAGGAAGAATCTTCCATATCAACCTCATTATTATCATCAACCTTGCCGTTGAGGAGCAAGTCAGAGTATATACCATGTCCTTCATTTTCAACTTGAACTTCAAAGTTCACATTTTGGGGCCTAGAGCAAGCAGGTTGACATTTTGCTTCACTGAACTCTTTATGTCTATTTACCCGCACATCACGCTTGCTTAGGTTCTCAGTTGACGAATCTGATTCACTAGACTGATTGGCTTTTTCCAAAACTGAGCTTGGTGAATATTTTGATGTGATTAGAGGACAGTGACTCGAGACTTCAATAGCATTTGAAAACCAAGATGTTCCACGCTTGGCATAGAACAAGATATATGCTTCCCGAGATAGCACATGAGATTCACTTACTCCAGTGACCTGCCAATTTGAGCAATCAATTGATCTTGTCCAAGTATGAGCATCAAGATAATACACATAAGAGAACGAATAATTTCATATTTGAACTTTTCTAATAAAGTGGCAAACAAAAGGACCACGGATCAGATGTTAATGTATGTTATGCTATTGTGGTTCAGCAGGGGGACGACTGGGTGTTATCTGATTTGATAGTTAACAAGATTAGCATCAACGTCACTATGAAAAAAAGAGTCTAATGTACGAATAGAGCAGCATTTCTTTCTTCTTGAAACTATACAACAGTACTGATAATTCTAACATCTTATATCATTAATGAATAGCCATTTCAATAACAGACCGTACTGAGTTAAGTGAGGCTCGGATACTTAGATGCAAGACTACCCATTCAAATCAAGTTGTCATGGCATTATAACATGAAACTTCTATATAGGCTCTTCAAACATAGTTTTTAAAAAATGTCTAGCGGAGGTTGCTGTTTTTACCTCCAAATAATGGCAATACGCTTTCACATCACATGCCTACACAAGTAAACAACATAAAAATATTGAGAATGGGAATTATTACCGTCGAGTCATCAAATTCATGCCATGTGTTTGGCGAGGAACGCACGTAACAGAAGTAGTGTCCTGAACTCGATGAAGACCCGTCATGGACAATAACAGCATAAAGATCATATATCAAGCCAACCTGACATAAAAAGTGACAGTTAGATAAGATTATTAATTAGTAACGACAACATGGCCAAGATTAACTTAATATAATTGAACCAGGCCACATAAATCACTCCATAAAGATATGTAATGAATGTTGAGAGTTTTTAAAGCACCAATGTGATAAAATGTCAAAGAAAGATGACAGACATGGCATTTGAAATACTAATCAAGCTCAAATCAATTTAACCCATCAACTGATATCTTATTCTGTTACTATTGTTCTACGTATCAACAAATGTTTTCCTATTCTACTTCGTAATACCACTTGCCCGGATACCATCATTTAATTATCAATTCTTCCAGATCAACAATATAAAATATACTTCAGAGAAGAAAGTGATAAGAGATTATTACACTGTGATCCGGTTGACCCACTGTGTAAGGATGCAAGTTCAAGCTCAATGGGTACTCTACGTGCTTAGCAATCTTCTCGACAGTAATGCCGTCATTCTTAAATCTTTTCAAATGAAAAGATGCTACAGATGGGGCCTTATCAACCATGAACTGTTTCTCCATCGAAACCTTTTCGTTGCATCCATCACAAGTCAGCAGTATGTCCTCGATTCTTTCCAATTTAGTAAACGAATCCAGGGCACCTTCTAGAGTACTCACATCATCAATCTCAAGACTAAAGTCTATCAGATCCTCGGGCGTATACGAAATGTGATTACACTTGCTGCACCGTAGCTGCAAAAGGAACAATATAAAAATGTGATCAGTTAGACCACCATGTAGATCTTAATTACAGTAGCAAGAGAAACTAAAGTGACATACTCTGCTAATAAGGCTACCACCAAAAACTTGCTTCACAAGGTTCTCACTAGAGGTAGCAGAAAACGGATTCCAGGAACGCATAGGATATTTTTCAAGCTTATCTAATAAGCACTGCAGGAATTCATGGGCATCTTCTTGCTGGTACCGCACAAAGTCCGGTGAGAAGTCTGAAATTTTAAGAGTCGAGTCAATGGTCATTTTAGGTAGCAGCACTATTACTTTGTAGATTGTCCAAGATAACAAAAGCATAACAGAATTCAAGAAAAAAAGCAGGTACAGTATGATATTAATTAGTTGGAAGTTTCTGATTAAAATCAAACCGGTCAGGCATGAAATACATGATGGTGGCCAATGACTTCACGATGCCGTTATCAGTAAACAGAATTCTTCCAACTAACAAATAAAAGTACTGACACAAAATTCATACTAAGAACCCAGGTAAGGATATTTACAATTTATATTTGCTGCAATTCTGTAAGGTGCGACCTCATCAAGTGCGCCGAATGTAAGCTGCACGTGTTCGCGCAAGCAACATAAAAGACAAAATTCCTCACTAAAACCTGCACTCAAAAAATAGCAAGTCAGAACAATTCAGACCTGAATAACTACCGGTCAACAACCAACCAAATAACATAAATCAACACTTACAGGGTGAACAATGTCCAATCATGAAAAGACCCTGCAGAAGGGGAGCCGTGCGCACCAAGCACTGCAATACAGAGTTCATAAAGCAAGTGTTCCCCAAATTTGTAAGCCCCGCACCCTGCCAATTCACAAAGACGATTATTCCTTCAGATGAGTTACCAAATCCAACACAATCATTGAAATATCCAATCAATCATGAGAAATAAAATTAAGCACACCACTCTGAAAGCAGGCTCTTCAGCAACCACAACAGCAGTAGGAGCAGCATCAGTATCAGCAACAGCAACAGGGGCGTGTGTTGAAGGCGAATCAGAAAAATCCTTCATTTCATCGTCATCGTGGACGCCATCATCACTCCTCCAAATCGAAAACTCCTTCCTTTCGGGCGACCTACTCCTCTCCTCACTCCCACTCATCCCCCACGGCCTCCAACAGCTCTCAACCCTATCACTACGCAGCTCATACCCAACAAACCTCTCCCTCTCGACACTCCGCCACAAACCCCCACCCCTCTTCTCCAACTCCTCCTCCCCATCCTCCATCTCACCTCCCTCTAGGGTTTCCTCCCTCGCCTCCCGATCCGACCCGTAACCCGCTCCGCCGCCGCAATTACCCCCACCACCCCCCTCCACACACTCCTCACCCCCAAAATCCCGCGCCATAACCCCGCACCGTCGTCGATCGGGTTCCGTGGAGTGATCTAGGGTTTTGAGTAGATCACGCATTCCAACCAAATTCAGCAATTTCCGCCAACCCGCAAGCTTCCGGTTAATGATTATCGATGCGGTGGGAACCAAGAGTGGATTGGAGGGAAAAAGGAAGCATTTTTCGACTGGAGGGAGTTGGCAAAATTTTCTAGGGTTTCGTTTTTGGGTTTGAAAAGAGAGGGAAACGAAACTCGCTGAAATAATTTTCGCAGGAGGAAAGAGAAGAATAAGGCGACCAGTGCGGAATTTGAGACCTCTCAATAATTAAGACTACGCTAATTAAAATATTAAATACACTTGTTTTGCAGTGTCATTATCTAATTTCTTCTCATTTATATTCGAATTACTTTTCGTTACTTGTCATGATTATGGACGTGGTCTAATAATAAAAAAACTTAATAATTATGGTGGTGTATTATAAATCTTACGTCACAGATTCGATTCTTAGTGGGTGTTAAGATTGTGAATATATTATTTTTATTTAGCGATTGAAATGATATTCATATGACTTAACACTAACACTGGATGGTAGCGATTTATTGATGAATTCAGAGTTCTAACATTGAATATCTTTGTCGTTGACTTTGGTCAATGCGGTCGGCAAAGGTGATGTTTGAGAGGAGCCATATGGAGCTTGAGAGTTGATCAACTTGGCTTTCTATGCTTTCCAAAATGTGTTGTAAACCCTAAACCCTAATCGAGCTTTTGCAGCGCTCTGTTTGTTGAGAAACCCTGATTTGTCGAATTGGATGATTTCTTGCCCGAAATGGGCATCACCGTATAAGATGATTCACACGGTTTTAAGCATCATCAACGCACGTGTCGTTTCTCACTGAAGAAATCATGGCAAGTAACTTTTGTAACAAAGGTGGAATATGTGGTCCTAATTGATCTTAAAATCAGGGGGGTAAATTTGTAGGAAATTAACCTACGAGGGTCGAATTGTGAATAATGAAAATCGTCTGTCTGCTCCGCAAACCTATCTGTGATCTTCAGATCAACGGTGATTAAGAGTAGTCTGAGAGAACGATGGATCGGTAAAGCTCTTGCCTTTTTCATCTGGGCCTGCGAAATTAGGGTTTTCGGCTTGATTCAGATTTTAAGACTCACTTTCTACAATGACGTTGATGAAGAAGAGACTACGTCTAGTAGGAAACTCGCTACAGATCTGGAAGTATCTTTAACAAGAGCACTGAATTTGAGGACATGCGGAATCGGGAAGAAGAGAGCTCATTTTTGTAGGCCATCAGCAGAAAAGTTGTCGAGTAAAATAGGTAAAGTTTAATGGATCAGGGCAACAGGAAGAAGAAGAAGAAGTCAGTTTAATGGCGACCATTTCCGCTTTTATATTTTTTTTAATATTAAAGAAGAATTAATTATTTAATAAATAAATTGCAAATCTGCAGGGAGAGAAAGCTCCAGCTTCGTGCCTTTTCCAAGCCCTAACACGCCGACCATTCCGAATCAATCGCCGCCTCGAATTCGTCGTCCTTCACACAAGCTTATCTGATCTTGGTCAGATAGCCAATCTCAATTCTGAATCTCGCGGATAGCAGCTATCTAACAATTGTCAGCTGAAAAATGGCAGTGTAAGTATCCACCAAATCCAGTCTATCCGTGGATCTATCAGGTTTTGAGTTTAGCATTTCGATTTATTATAATGTGAATTGATTGATTTGACTGAGCTGTTTCAGCAGCAGATGTGTTCCGCCATGTTGCTGTATTTTTGTGGAAATGAAGGGATTTGTGTTGATATTTGCTTTCTGTGATGTGTGGTGGGTGTTTTCTTGGTGGCGATGTGCAGAGTTGCTTCAGCTCCTGGGAAGGTTTTGATGACAGGGGGATATCTGATCTTGGAGAGGCCCAATGCAGGTCTAGTTCTTAGCACAAATGCTAGATTTTTCGCCATTGTGAAACCGATTCATGAAGAGCTTGCAGCTGACAGCTGGGCTTGGGTGAGTAATCAAGTGATAAGTTTCTTGTTATTGCCTCAATGTAATAATGTGTGATGCTTTTTGAAGTGAGTTCTTGCTTTTTTTTTTCTTTTTCTTCTTCTTCTCGATTTACGGATAGTTTGAGCATTATTTGATATACTGCCCTTTTGGTTATTTTCTAGTTTCCCTGTTTGCCTTTATTAAGTTTTTTTTCTTTTCAAAGCATCTTAAGGTTCTTTTTGTGCTGCTTATATTTTTAGGCAAAATTTATGATTTTTAATTTGGCAGCTCAAGTTGTACAGGAAATATTGAACTTGTTTTACTTTCCAGGTATGGACAGATGTGAAATTGACGTCTCCGCAGCTTGCTAGAGAAACTATGTATAAGTTGTCTCTTAAGCATTTGACGATTCAGTGCACCTCTCAAAGGTGATCACATGTGTTTTAATTGGTGGCTCACTGTCCCCTTTATAACTTTTTTTACTGACTATTCGCTATGAAATCCAGTGAAACAAGGAATCCTTTTGTAGAGCATGCAATTCAATACACAATAGCAGCTGCATATGCAACATTTGACGAAACTAAGAAGCAGACACTGCTTAACTTGCTACTGCAAGGTAGATTTGACTTTGGATTCTGTATATGCACATCTTTATCCTCGTAGAATGGAGAGATGATTGAACTTGCAGTTTCTGAATTTTAACCAACCTAGTTATGCAGGTCTGGACATTACGATTCTAGGTTGTAATGACTTCTATTCATACCGTGATCAGGTATGGCATCAATACATTCATTAAAGATCTTTCTGTACATGGGCTACACCCAAGTACTACTCAAAGTATTAAATGTGTCTCAGGTCCCTTGTAGATTCTATTTAAGGCTTGATTGTATTTTTGATATTCCGTCCGGTTTAACTCTCGGTAGTTTGCACTACTCCTTTTACCATTTGCTGGCAGAATCATGTTTTGATGACCTGACGTTAAGGGATAAAAAATCAAGGTTGTAGGCTTACAGATATCCTTTGAGTGAATCTCACACTTTAATAAAGTTTCTGTTCTCTATGTGAGCAACGGCAATGACAGTTTTTCTCTTTTTTATGTTTTGTAGATCGAAGCGTGTGGACTTCCTTTAACACCTGAGTCTTTGGCCTCTTTTCCACCGTTTGCATCAATAACTTTTAATGCTGAGGAATCCAATGGATATATGCGCATGCCTGAAGTCGCAAAAACTGGATTGGGATCATCTGCCGCTATGACTGCTGCAGTTGTTGCTGCGTTACTTCAGTACCTTGGAGTTGTTAATCTGCCATCCAATGCAGATCGGAGCAGAGACACTGTGGATCTAGATTTAGTTCATATGATAGCACAAAGTGCTCATTGTCTTGCTCAAGGGAAAGTTGGAAGTGGATTTGATGTCAGTTCTGCAGTTTTTGGTAGTCAACGATATGTCAGATTTTCTCCAGAAGTGCTATCTTTTGCTCAGGTTTCTCAATCTCCTGCTCTATATTCCTCTACTTGTATATCTGTATGTGTTAAGTTGCTCTTTGATTCTTGGCATATACCATGCCAAATAATTGCAACGTTGTCAAATAAATTTACCACTCCTTTATAAAATAATTCAGTAGAAGTTGCAAGTATTTATTAAAACTAAAAGATATGCAAGCCTCACACTTACTGTATGTAATCAGTTTGTAACTTGGGACCAAAATTGGATGTATTCAAGTAGTTATCTTTTTGCATGGCACTGTTGGAAGATTGGAACTGCATATTGCATAATTTTCTTTCACTTTGGATAGTGACGGGCAGTGTTTTGTGAGGATAATAAAACCACTGTGGTTTGTGATACTGGAATTGATTTATGAACTTTTCTTGTAAGTGCATAATTCCCCATCACTTACTGTACGTATTTTTCTGAGTATCAAAACCACATATTTCCCTGAAACCACTTTCAAAAAGTTATAAATCATTATGCACTCATATCAGGGAACGTCTTATACATTGGACATGCTTTGAGATTTTAGTAGTACACTACATTTTTTTAATTCTTAGATTGTCTCAAGACTCTCAACACGGACTTGCATTGGTCATGATACCGTTTATCAAACATGATATTAATTATAATTAGATAATAGTCCATTTTATCGAATTGTTTTTCACAATATGCATTCTTAATAATGTTTTATAGGGTGCTCTGGAAGGGAAGCCATTGGAAGAAGTTATATCAGATGTTTTAAAAGGGCATTGGGACCATGAACGAACAAATTTTTCCTTGCCTCCATTGATGACTCTTGTAAGTAATGAATTATGCTGTGTAAATCTTGTTGTCTCTTTAAAAAGAGTTAACTGTGTCGAGCTTCTGGAAAATAGTCACGATATAAAAAGATTATAAAAAGATGGAGACAATCACCCCATGTTGTCTACTATTAGCCCATGCCACGAGGTAAATTATTACGAATTTTCAACGAAACTAGTAGCTGTTGACCAAAATATCGACTTGGTGTTAATACCCTTATCCCTGGATATTTTCTGATTCTCTACATTTTCGAATACCAGTTCTTAATGCCTTATTGTTAACCATGCTGCGAATAACAGTTACTTGGAGAACCAGGAGCTGGAGGATCATCCACAGTATCAATGGTTGGGGCTGTGAAGAAGTGGCAAAAATCCGACCCAAAAAGTTACCTTGAAACATGGAAAAATTTATCAGAAGCAAATGCTCTTCTTGAATCACAGCTTAATCTTCTAAACAAACTAGCAGTGGAAACATGGGATGCATACAAGCTAGTTGTTGGAAAATGCAGCACATTGAAACCAGAGAAGGTATAAAAATAATGACTTTGCGTATCATTCCGAAGAAAGTTAATATATCACTTTTGTCATCCTCGTTGTTGCAAGACTGTCTTATCTTTCACTTGATGTCATATAGTGGATGGAACAAGTAGTTGAACCAAGAGAAGAAACCATTGTCAGGGCTTTGCTAGGGTCGAGAGATGCTATGGTTAGTATCAGGCATCATATGCGGCACATGGGCGAGGCTGCAGGCATCCCGGTAGTGTCCTACTCTATGTTTAATGCTTGATCTTCTGTGTTTGATAATTTGTTCAAAGAACCTATGCTATATATTACTAATTTATTATTATCGCCATCTTCTATATCATCCTGTATCAGAATTCAGAATGTCTTCATCTTTCTCTATTCAAAACAAATAGTCGGTTCAGCTAAACTAAGTTTGTATTTATTCTTTGCAGATCGAGCCTGATTCCCAGACTCGACTGCTAGACGCTACAATGAACATGGAAGGAGTCCTATTTGCTGGAGTCCCCGGTGCAGGTGGCTTCGATGCAATATTCGCTGTCACACTAGGCGACTCAGCAAGTTCAGTTACCAAAGAATGGACTTCACTAAATATTCTAGCCTTACTCGTCAGGGAAAATCCTCAAGGTGTTTCTCTAGAGACCTCTGATCCTCGGACCCCAGAAGTCACTTCAGGCATATCTTCCATCAGAATTCAGTGATGCCAAATAACTTATTACAGGCCAAATAAAGACTCAGCTTACGTCATCAAATTCTACCAGAAGTTTTTACAGGAGCAAGTTCCATCCTTAAAATGGTGGAACCGATTTCTGTCCCTGACAATAATTTCTCTTCCATATATGCTCGAAATCAGCTCTGTATACCTGTGACAGTCACTGCACATTCTCATGTTTCTAGCTATCCTAATCTGAGAGCCTTCTGGTGTATGTAAAAGCCCAAAAGCTATGGCCAATTTTTGGCTATGACCACTCAATCTTCTCTTCTTCTCCTCCTCATCCACATCCATCAGCACCAGGCTTGTATCAGCTTTATACCCTTCAAATCTCAGCTGCCATTCCATCTGATACATCATCTCATACACCCCTTCACATTGAGGAAAATGTATGTCCTGGGAGAAGAATCGATACACTCTTCTCTTCACCTCGATCAACGTGTACCCGGCCGTTTTCCGCCACCCTTTTCGGGCCATCTCAGCCTGAGCTCTGGATGCATCCCCCCATCTCTCAGCCTGAGCATATATGTTTGCTAGCATCACATAATCACTTGCATTTTCAGTGCTTAAACTCTGCAGCTTCTCAGCTGCTAGCTCTGCTGCCTCAACCTCCTGGTGGACCTTACACCCACTTAAAACACTCCGCCAGCACACATCATTCGCCGCCATCGGCATGGCGGAGATCACCTCGAGAGCTTCTCTGATCCGCCCTGCTCGGCTCAGGAGGTCCACCAAGCACCCATAATGCTGGATGGTGGGCTCTATATCGAACTCATCTCGCATCCTGTCAAAATAGTCTAGACCTTCCTTTACCAGCCCCGCCTGGCTGCAGGCGGTTAGAACACCGATAAAAACCACCTCGTCCGGCTCCAAACCCGCTTCCAGTAACTCGGAGAACACGCTCAGAGCTTCCTTCCCCCGGCCATGGAGTCCCAGCCCTGAAATCATCACACTGTAGCATAACACATTCTTCCTCTCCACCTTGTTAAATAAATCCAACGCTTCATCCACTGCCCCACATTTGACATACATGTCGATTAAGGATGTTTCCAGCACAACGTTCAGGCCACTGAAGCTCCTCAGCAGCACTGCGTGCGAGCTTTTTCCAAGCTGAAATGCACCCAAATGCGCGCAGGCTGAGACCACACTAGCCAACACGCTCTCTTCACCTCTGCAGCTTCCTTCCACCAACATTTCCCCAAAAACCTCCAAACATTGTTCCCAACATCCTGACTTGGCATAAGCTGAGATCAACGCGCTCCACGCAGCAACATTTCTGAACCCCATCTGCTCAAACACAGCCCTGGACAGCTCTGGTTTACAGCACTTACCATACAAGTTGATCAAACTGGTCTGCACAAACAATTCCTCAGCAAACCCAAACTTAAAAACATGGCCATGGACCTGCATTGCCATCTCTGGACTCAACGCGCCGCCCCCTTTCAGCAAAGCTGGATATGTAAACCGATCAGGCTCAACTCCCATTTCAACCATGGCTTGATAAACCCACAATGCCTCATCAAACCTCATCTCCTTCCCATACCCTTTAATCATCGCATTGAACTCGAAACTACCCGGTTCATCCATCTGCTCGAAAATCGAACAAGCATACTCAATGCTGCCCCAATCTGCCAAGGCAACAACTGAGACAAGATTACTGGCACAGAACTGATTCCTAAAAAGCCCCAATTTCATCACCTGCCCATGAGCTTGCTTGAAATCCTCAACACTGTTGCAGCTCCTGAGCAGCCCCAGCCATTCCCTTTCCCTGATTTTCAAGGACTTGCTGCTCTGATCTGGGACCTGTGGAACTGTAACTACCTCCTGAGGATCTCCGGGGAGGACAAGATGTGTCTGGTTAAGGCCTGATACTGCCCTAATCATCCTGTAACAACACTCCACATCTCAATTCAAGCTCATGAAGCTGTTGGCGGGTTTTCAAACTGGAGGCTGCTGAGGCTGGAAAGTGATAAAGTTTGCAACTTTGGAGATGGGTATGGAGATTTGAATCCCATCCATGAAATTTGAGCGTGAAATTGTGGCCAGAGAAACCATGCTGGATCATGGGACTGGTGTGTGTTTCTGGATTAGGATAATGTTTGTCAACGTAAATTCAACTGGACCCACTTTGTCCTCTTGACCAAACATAACACTCCACGTCATTAAGAAATTCCAGTAAAAATTACACCCCTGAAATTAAACTGTTTTGTCTTCAAAATAGATTCTGTCTAGAATCTGAATCTTATTGGCTGAAAAGTATTTACAAAAAGGTCCTCAAACTTATGTTTACTACAAATAAGACCCCTTAGTTTTAAACCTTTTCATTTTCGTCTCCTGGAAAACTACAAAACACCAAAAAATGTGGCGGAGAGTTCAAAGAGGAGTGCGTAAAGCGAAAACGCTGCAAACCAACCTTGTTCATCGCAGCTCTCATCCATCTCTCTCGCTCTGCATTGCGATTTTTTGGTGAGCTTGATTTTGTTGTGATGGCGAGCATCAATCTCCCCGCCGGATGCTCAGTTTTGAAATCGGAGGGCTCCGATCGGCTCAACTCCTCCAAGCAAATGTCCCGGTCCTTCGCGGAGCCAATAAGATGTAGCAGAGCCGCGTCCAAGCAGGAATTTTCTGTTGTCAGATCGGTGCGGGTCGCTGAAGAGAGCAAGGCGCAGAACGGCCGTGGATTTCTTGATGTGAGATTTTTATTTTTGTTTTTATTTATTTTTTGGATTTGGAATCTTTTTAATTTATTTTATGATTTGGGAGGAATTGATATTTTTGGTGAAGTTATAGTGTTTGGTTTGTGGTTGAGAGTGTTTGATGTAAGGAAGGTGAGATTTTTGTGCAGGAGAAGGCTGCGTTTGTGCAGTATGGGGATGGATATGTGGGTGAGACGGTGATTACGTCCGGGGCGGAGCAGAGGAAGACGAAGATAGTGTGCACAATAGGCCCATCGACGAGTTCGAGGGAAATGATATGGAAGCTGGCGGAAACGGGAATGAATGTGGCGAGGTTGAACATGTCGCATGGTGACCACGCATCACATCAGAAGACGATTGATCTCGTGAAGGAGTACAATGCTCAGTTTGAGGATAAAGCCATTGCTATAATGCTGGATACTAAGGTACATTTGGTGCTATGGAGTTTGGTATATAATTTTCCGCATTGTATTAATGTTAGTAATCTTAACATTAAAATGAAGGTTAGTCATTGCCATGTTTTTTTTTGGGTACTTTAAACATTTACTCATAGAACTATTCTTTCAGGGGCCTGAGGTTAGGAGTGGAGACGTGCCCCAGCCCATTATGCTCCAAGAAGGGCAGGAATTCAACTTTACCATCAAGAGAGGGGTTAGCACTGATGATACTGTCAGTGTGAACTATGATGATTTTGTGAATGATGTAGAGGCTGGCGACATTCTCTTGGTTGATGGTAAGTATCTGTTAGAGTACTCCTACTGCCATTGAATGTGCAGTTAAATAGGTACTTGTTGAGCTACATTAGTTCTTCCTGAAAGAAAAATGTAGCTTATCAGGACCTACGCCCAGAAGCATCCTTGAGAATCATTAAAGTGATCTTAAAGATTTTACGCAAACATGAAACATAAGGAGATCTCAGACTGTTTATAACAGCATGCAATCCATAGCTTAAAAAAACCATGTTACCATCTTGCATTGTAGAAGAACTATATTGTAGATTTCATATGACGAAGAAATCAAAGCTATCAACTGATCATTTGCCGTGTATTTCTTTTCTTTTTTGTTTGTTAATATCACTTTTGCAGAACTCAACTTCCATAATTAGCCAGCTATGCGTGCACTTGCAACTTAACAGTTAACACCCTTGTGATACACATGATAGGTGGAATGATGTCACTGGCTGTAAAGAGTAAGTCAAACGATACAGTGAAATGTATAGTGGTTGACGGAGGGGAACTTAAATCAAGGCGCCATTTGAACGTACGCGGAAAAAGTGCTACTCTTCCATCGATCACAGGTTTTTATCGATACCCCTTTGCTGATAAAATTTTATAAGCCTTCGTTTTTGTTGATCTTGGAAATTTTGTGAGGCTAACTTGATGACGATCATGGATGGTATCTTCAACAGACAAAGATTGGGAAGATATTAAGTTTGGGGTTGATAATGACATTGACTTCTATGCTGTATCTTTTGTGAAAGATGCTAAGGTAATTCACGAGCTGAAAGATTATCTTAAAGGTACACTTCTTCTCCTCTACTGATCCCTGTTTTGAAGCATTCCAATCTCTCAACTCCATATTTATTCCTGTCTATGTGTAGGCTGCGGAGCAGATATCCATGTGATTCCAAAAATTGAAAGTGCTGACTCTATACCGAATCTTCATTCAATACTTTCAGCATCTGATGGGGTTAGCTATAAAATCTTGAAAAGAACATCTTTTATCATTTTGACTTGCCTAACCGAGACTAGAATAATTTAGGATATCTTGCATCATAAGTAATCTCTTTGTTACCATCATCAATTTCTTAGTTTTTGAACAACAAAATTATCATACTTAAAAAAATAGTTCTGCCAAGTTTGCTCTTGGTTGGAGATACACACATACAGTGCCTCACATCACTACTTTTGGCTTCTGATTCGGCATTAGTCAATTTCATCTAGAGTTTGCTATCATATAGGCTATGGTGGCACGTGGAGACCTGGGAGCTGAACTACCAATCGAGGAAGTCCCTTTGTTGCAGGTATATATAGTAGCAATTTCATGATCCGCGATGCAAGTGACTGTTGCATGTTAGATGTTTTGCGTTGACTACGAATGCAAGAGGCAAGTAGCAATGGTTGAATGCATCGCGCTTAGTGCATTGCAGGAACTTTGGTTTCTAATTGTGCTGTCAGTTGCATGTCACAACAAATTTCATCATGCATGGAGCAGTTATGACTTATGAAATGTGTGACCATACTAATATCTATGAATTACTTAAGACATAATTGTTTACATATGGAGTATGAGGAAGGTTCAGCATGGTCTTAAGGTACTCAGTTGTGGTATTTTAATATCACAGGAGGACATCATTAGACGGTGTCATAGTATGCAGAGACCAGTAATTGTGGCTACCAATATGCTGGAGAGCATGATTATTCATCCTACACCAACGAGGGCTGAAGTCTCAGATATTGCGATAGCAGTGCGTGAAGGTGCTGATGCTATAATGCTCTCGGGAGAAACTGCTCACGGAAAGTAAGAATGATTTGTTTCCCATCAATGGATTAACAATCCAGCACTACTCATGGTAGCTTTAAATTTCATATTCTATATGTCTACTCTTCGTTCTTCAATTATGACGAAGAGACATTTATTGCCATAACTAAGAATTTGGGGATGCTGGTCTATAAAAGGTTTTATAGTATTATCGTCTTTCATTTAAAAAATTCAACTCCAGCTGTTAGACTTTGGCACTTTGAAGTTCGAACTATGTTACCATGTTTTGTTCAGTCCTTTCAGGATATATACTTGCCGTGCAATAGTATGTATGATGTATTCGTTTTTGTGTGTACTAATCAGGTTACTTGTTATCCTTGGCTATTGTGTAGGTATCCTTTGAAGGCCGTTAAAGTAATGCACACTGTAGCCCTGAAAACTGAGTCAAGTTTACCAAGTAGCGCTACCCCTCCACTTCGATCTGCTGCTTCAATGGTATGTTTTATCAATTGTCATATTAAGATACGTTGTTACGGACTTTTGCACTGTTTGTGAGTGAAATGAGTCTCGCCTCAGCTCGTGTAGCGTGTCCTACATTTACGACATGGCTTCTAATTGGACTATGGTTGTGAAAATAATTCTTGTCTATTTAATGCAAGAAACTCCATCTCCACATCTGCGCTATTTGATGAGTTTGATCGGGTTCACCTGCAGAGTCATATGGGAGAAATGTTTGCATGCCATGCCACAACTATGGCCAATACCCTCAACACTCCCATTATAGTTTTCACAAAAACCGGATCTATGGCTGTACTTTTAAGTCACTATCGACCTTCATCGATGATCTTTGCTTTCACAAATGAGTAAGTTGCGTAATTCACAATTTTTCCAAATGTCTGATTTTAGTTTATATTAGCCATAGTGTTTCTTAATATCAAGGATATTGCTATTGACCTCTCAGCTTCACTCTTTGAGCTGTTCTTGCCTTCTGCTGCCAAATGCTGATATGTTATGATATTTCACAGCGACAAGATCAAACAAAGGCTTGTTCTTTACCAAGGCGTGATGCCCATAACCATGGAATTCTCCAGTGACGCTGAGGAGACCTTTACCAAAGCTCTAAATCTTTTGCAGGTTTGTTTTCTTCGATGAACTTTTTTTCATTCCTTCAACATTCACCTAGGTAATGTATGCTAAGTGAAGTTTGTCCTGTAGAGTAAGGGCCTCATCAAGGAGGGCCAGCATGTGACCATTGTCCAAAGCGGCACACATTCAATATGGCGTAGAGATTCCACTCACCACATTGAAGTTCGCAAGGTCCAAGCATAATGCTTTTTTTTACTAGGACAGTAATTCTGTTTTAAATCACTGTCAGGTATCAACGGCATCAACATTTTTCTCACTGCTATTCCTTTCTAGCAGCGCGATTGAAACTTTTTGCAATGACTGGTTTTTGCGAAGGCTGTTTATTTTGTGTTCTGTGTTATTTTATGGTTCTGATTCCAGGCCGATGAAAAAAATGACTGACCTTACTCTGCACCTACTTGTTACTTCCTTGTATGTTTTTTTAAGGTTGATGTTCCTGTCCAGAAATATTTGTCAGACAGATTTGAGATCTTGTATGGCTATAGATTGTTTTGAAGGATCTTAGTGTAAATATCTCCCCAACTAGTGGTCAATATTGTATTTACTGTAAAGTTTGGGATCTTATTTACACTTGGTAAACTACAGGGGCTGTTTTGTAATATCGAAAAGTCTGACTGCTTCAGAAAGAGGTGCAGAGGAGGAAGAAGAAGGTGATGCAGAGCAACAATGGCGGCTGCGATTCTCCGGCCACTCCAAGCTCGCACCTTTCTCCCGTTATTCTCATCGCTACAATTTCCGTCTCTCAAATTCATATCAAGCTACTCCGACTCCGGCCAAAACGACGCAGATTTCGCAGGCGTGCCAGAGCTCACCAAGCCATCGCTTCCAACTCTCCAGCCGTGTCCAGAAGCCGAAGCAATCTCCGCTATCCTCCTCCAGCACCACAACCCGTTCCACGCCATGGAGTCCTCGCTCCAGCTCAACGGCATCACATTCACATCTCATCTAGTCCACCAAACCCTAGCGCGACTTGGAAACGTCTCGAAAGTGGCGCTGGCTTTCTTCTCCTACACGAAGTCGCATCTGCCTGGCTACAACCACGACCGTGACGCGTACAATCTGATGATCGATGCGTTGGGTAAAGTGCGACAGTTCGACGTCGCGTGGCAGCTGATCGTTGAGATGGATCAGAGCGGAGTCACGCCGAGCTCGACGACGTTTCTGGTTCTGATCCGGCGATTGGTCGCTGCGGGGCTGACGAGGCAGGCCGTGAGAGCTTTTGATGACATGGAATGCTTCGTAGAAGTCAAAGTAAATCTGCAAGACTTGATCTTCTTGATCGACACGCTCTGCAAATACGGAAATGTGAAACTCGCTACAGAGATTTTCAACCAGAGAAAGTCTTTGTTTGATCCTGATGTGAAGCTCTACACCGTGTTGATTTCCGGCTGGTGCAAGATCGGGCGAGTAGACATGGCGGAGAGGTTTCTGCGAGAGATGGCCGATTTCCAATTGGAGCCGAATGTGGTTACGTACAACGTGTTGTTGAATGGGGTGTGCAGAAAGGCGAGTTTGCATCCTGAGGAAAGGTTTGAGCGAACGATAAGAGCTGCTGATAACCTGTTTGATGAAATGCGCCATAGAGGGATTGAGCCTGATGTTACCAGCTATTCAATTGTGCTTCATGTTTATAGTAGGGCGCATAAGCCTCAGCTGGTTCTTGATATGTTGGAACTTATGAAAGAGCGTGGGATTTCTCCCAATGCGGTGACTTACACTTCCGTTGTCAAGTGTCTATGTTCGTGTGGGAGGCTGGAGGATGCGGAGGAGTTGCTGAATGAGATGGTTTGTACTGGGGTCAGCCCGAGCGTGGAGACTTACAACTGTTTTTTTAAGGAGTATCGGGGGAGGAAGGACGGCGACAGTGCTTTGAAGCTGTACAGGAAGATGAAGGAGGAGAGTTCATGTGTGCCGAGCTTGCACACTTGCAACATTTTACTGGGTATGTTTCTGATGTTGAATAATTTGGCCATTGTTCGAGAGATATGGGATGATGCCAAAAACAGTGGCGTTGGACCTGATCTTGATTCGTACACAATGCTTATTCATGGATTATGCGAAAAGGAAAGGTGGAGGGTAGCTTGCGGGTTCTTTGTTGAGATGATAGAGAAGGGATTTTTGCCGCAGAAGATCACATTTGAGACACTTTACAAAGGGTTGATACAGTCAGATAAGTTGAGAACTTGGAGAAGATTGAAGAAAAAACTTGATGAAGAATCCATAACATTCAGCTCAGAGTTTCAAAACTACCGCTTAAAGCCATACAGGCGATAATTATTGCAATTGAGTTTATAACACTGCTTTTCAGAGATCAGGGAAATCAGCAAACAGCATGGTCTAAAAGAGTACATAGATTTCATTGACTAAAACTGTAGCTGATTTGTGGTTACAGAAGCTTGACAGTCCAATCCTGAGCGATTGGGAGGTTGGGTTTGCGGATAGTCACTGCTGCAGGAGAGTACTGATTGCGTAGCCAAAGGGGTCCATACTCGAGTTCAATCTTCTGATTTGCAGGTTCTATGAGGGCACTTGTAGGTCTATTAGGGAGTCCTAAAATAATGACTCTCTCGACGACATTGTTGGTTGTGAATTGGTTGCTGTTGTGGGCTGCTGCATTTGAGGATGATAGTTTTCCATTTGAGAACACAAAGCGGCGATGGATGAATCTGCCTTTTGCGAATTCAAAGGTCTTGCCGTCGTCGACGTACAGCTCGCCCTCAGCTGCTTGAGAACTGTTGAGAGCAATCACCTATAGAAACAGATGAAAAGTGGTCAGACAGAAAAAAATTGAGAGACCATAATTTCCATTTCTGGAAGAAAAAACAAACTGGGTTAACAGAAAAAACAAGGTATCGGGCAATTGTTCCATATTTGAAGAAGGGAGCGGAAGTTGGCGTTTATGCAGGAACAAACATATTTATGCATAAAGTGCTTAACCACAAATTTGGTAGCGAGGAATACCAGAGTGTATGGATCAGTCACCATCTGAGTTGAACTTCTGCGGAAGCGATCTTTCCTTGGAATGATGGTTCCAGCTTTTTGAAAAGCAGGGACACCATCTTCTCTGGCCTCCAACTTATGGGTCTTACCACCCTCGTATGATGTGCCGGTTTTCAGATCATACCACAATTGTTCTCCAGGAAGATAGACGGACACTTGTTTCGCTTTCTGACAAACAGAATGCAGTTTATTAAATACAATTGGTTATCAGGCATATGAAAAGTAAAATATGCAGATCAACCACCATGGTAGTGGTACCTCGGTGTAGATCCCTTGTGCCAAAATACTGCCCCCGACCATAAAAGCTTCATCATTGCTGAAGGTGGCTTCATCGGAAGGAAACTCCATCCACAGCGGCCGCATGACTGGAACACCTGTAGTGTTTGCCTCCCTGAATAAGGTGTAGAAATATGGTAGTAACGAATAACGAAGATGAATGGCTTCCCTGATGAGTTCCGTGTTTCTTTCACTGCAAAAAAGAAGAAGAAGATGAAGTAATTGATAATGCATGAATATGAACAGATGCTGCACATATAAATGCGAGCATCGATTAATAGATGCTAGAAACTACATACCCGAACAACCAAGGTTCTCGTCTTTTAGTGTCGTGATGGGCATGGCCCCTGAAGAATGGATAGAAAGCACCCAGTTGGTACCATCGGACCAAGAGCTCAGGCTCCGGGTTACCAAAAAATCCACCAACATCCGCGCCTGAATTAACGCAGATACTATGAGCTCAGCATAAAACTGTTATACTGGGTACAAGAAAAGGGTGCTCACCAGAAAATGATATTCCAGTAAGACCAAGTGTCAAAATCATGGGAACCGATACCCTGAGGTGATCCCAATCGGCAGTATTGTCACCTGTCCAAATTGCCCCATACCTTTGAGTTCCAGCAAATATTGCTCGGGACAAGACAAAAGGTCTGTCTGTTCCTTTTCCACGCATCACAAGCCCGTCAGATGTAGCCATGTGGAAGTAGTATCCGTATGCATTGTGTAACTCCCGATGCTCTACACTTCCAACATGCAAGGCGTCCCTCGGCATTGTGACCTGTTAAAAAGTGTAATTAGACATCTCTTGTCTCATGAAATACTTCAAATTTACTATGGAATAAACAGAATGCATAATGACATGCATCCTTGATTTTATGCCTAACAAAAACACAAACAGAAAAACTTATACTGTTGATGAACTTGTTCATTTGCAGGACACTGGCTTATGTATGCTAAACTAGACCGCTATATGCCCTTTTGTCCGTTAAAGAGTTACGTCTACAACCCAAGATGCTAAACTGTAAGAAAGCAAATGGTTGAGGTTACGATATAATCAGATATATGCATCATCAATTTTTATTGGGAAAGTCTCTTTTAGCTAAGATTTAAATGTGATTATTTAAAATTTTCAAAGCCTACGAGAACAAACAATGGTAAAGTGTAAGAAAATAAACTACCTCAGGACCATTGAAAACGGAAGGCTCGTTCATGTCGTTCCAAATGTACAGTGATGGAGTCGATCCTACATAACTTTCCAAGGAGAACTTTTCACCCCACCATGACCTGATCTCTGGACTCAACATATCCAAGTATGACGATGAACCAGGCCAACACCATCCATCAAAATCCTTCCCGGTCAAATCCTTTACGTAATAGCCCTTTTCAGTAGCTTCCTTGTGCAATGGGAAAGAGTCATCACGCTTAATATGTGGGTCGACAATTGTGACCATATGTCTCCCCTTTGCAGCCAAATTATCTTGCATCTCTTCTGGATTCGGGAATAGCATGCTGTCCCATGTGAAATACTTTTTTCCATCTGTATGCTCAATATCTAGCCACAAGACGTCATAAGGGATGTCATGTTCATCAAACTTAGCATCCACATTTCTCACATCTTCCTCATCCCTGTAATTCCACCTACACTGATGATACCCTGTGGCGAATTGCTGCGGCATTGCAGACCTACCGGTAACAGTTGTGTACTGAGACACAACATCTTTAGGCTTAGGACCCACAAAAAAGAACGCATCAACAACACCTGCCTCGCTCATCCATAATGTATCAATCCTTTTCTGCGAAGTGGGCAACAAAATACTAGACTCAGCATCCCAACCAGCGCCCAAAACATCTATCTGCATTTCCGCAGCATTCAACCAGAAAAACCCTGAACTCCCACGAGCTTTACCATGAGACAGCATAAATGGTATTGAACCATAGATCCCAAACGGCGAATCATGAATATACTCGAACACATCCAAATTAAACAATCTATATGGTTCAGAATCCTCAACGCCCGGTCCCTTAGTCGGCTTCAAAGCTAAGCTAGCGGCATGCTCAGGTATCCCATAAGCAAAATCAGCATCATAAAAGGAGACATCGAAACTAATAGACTGAGGACCAAAAGGCCTACTATCAGTATGCGAACGGAACCTCTCCTCCCACTCCTCGCCCTCCTTCTTCACTCTCAACTGCTCAAAATCAAACAATCCGTGCGAATTCACCGAAATGACTCGCTTCTTACTTCCCTTCTCCCTCACATAAACCTCAAACGGATCATGCCTGATCACACCATCATACTCATCATTCAAATACACCACAGACGACACTCCTGAAGTCCCATCCTCCCTCTCTTCCACCACTCTCTGCAGCCACAACTTCTCCTCCAAAAACTCACTCACAACCACATCCGGCACCTCAAACCTCTTCTTCACCGGATTCAAGCTCTGATCCTCGTCCACCTTAAACCTCAAAATCCCATCTTTATACACCGATAATCTCAACATCAATGGCTTCACCTCCTCCTCACCAACCCCATCACTCCCATCCTCAGTCACATTCCTCTCACCCCCAGATTTAACCACGAGCTTCGCAACGAGGTCGCCGTCGGAGATCAACGCATCAGTAACGATCAAAGGGCAGGATCCAGGGGCGCGGGATCTGGCTCGCTTGCAGAAAGGGGTTTGATTGCAGCTGCGGAACTCGTCCTTTTTCCAAGCGTTGGAGAGCGAGGTCAAGTGGATAAGGCATACTAAGATCAGGAGCGAAAACAATGGCCATGGGGATATTCTCATTTCGGATCTCGCGATCGGATTTCGAATCGGAGCATATGGGTGTAAGGAATGCCGAGGAGATCGATAAACCCTAATTAGGTTTCTGCAGAGATGAGTTGATAACGAAGTCGAGGATCGACGCGACGAGTCTCTCCTCTATACAAGTTCTTGAAGAGGGGAGAATCAGTGTCGATTTAATTGAACCAAAGTAACATATACTGAACCGAACGCCTAAATGGAACCACCGGGTCAGACATTGAACCAACATGCTTTCGGTTTGTTTTGAAAAGTGGAAATAAAACAATTCCAAGAAAATATAAATTACTCGCCACGTCAGCTGTCTGCTTCTTGCTTCTCCCTCAACTCAGCAATGAAGATCGCTCTCCCGCCAGAAAAAGAAAACCCTAACCCCAAAATGCAACCCAATCGCGACCAAGCTTCTCACTTTTTCCGACCGACGACGAGCCTCCATCGATTCGAATCCGACTGCGAGAATGATCCAGCACGGATCCAGGTGGAAATGGAAACTCAACGGTATGATTTCTGTTTCCTTAATTTCTGTGAAATTGAAAGTTCATGAATGCGCGTTGTTGCATCTGTATCTGTGATTTCTTTCTTCTTTTTCTTTTTGGATTTCTGGGAACGTTGCCTTTTTTTCTGTTTACATTTTTAGTAAGTCAAAATCAAAATCAAACATAAATTAAAAGTAGCTTTTTTCTCATCTGCGTGATGTGCTGCTTCCAGAGAGCTTCTGCGCATTTAGTGAGCCTCGCTGATGTTTAGTCTAGGCTGGTTTTTATAATTGGTTCGTTCTCTGGTCTCAGCCGTTTCCCAATCCCATTTTCATCTCAGTCGAGTTTGATGGTGATTTGGTTGAAATTTTGATCAGCTAGTCTGGTGTGGTCAGGTTTGATCAGCTAGACTTTTTTCGTATTGTTAGAGTTCTGAGTTGTATCTGGTGGTTTTGTGGATTTCTTTCAGAGGTAAGGATTCAATTTTTTTGATAAAATGGGTTGTGGGGCGTCGAACAGCGGGGTAGGGTCTTTTGTGAATATGTGTAAGAGTGAGGGGCGTGCAGTTAGTTTGTGCAAGGAGAGGAAGGATTTGATCAGGGCTGCTAGGGACTGTAGGTATGCGCTGTCAGCATCTCATGTGTTGTATCTTGAGGCTCTTTTAGATTTTAGCCAAGCGCTAGATGTGTTTTTGAAGGAGGTAGTGGTGGTTAGTGTTGATTCGCCTTCCTGCGGCTCTGTGGCTGATTCTCCTCTGCATTCTGATGAAGGTTCGCATTTAGAGCTTTCGTCTGTGGACTCAGACTCGGTGTTTTTGGGCTCACTGACTGATGAGGTCCACCTAGAGGAGAAGGATGGAAGATCGAAACTTTCTTCACCAAAGGCTTCTGTTGATAGTCAGGAGAATGAGAGTCAGATTTCGAAGAGAGGAAATGTGAGTCATATGGCGAGGTCTCCTGCCAAGGCTGTTACAGAGGTACTTGAACCTGCGCAAGAGTTTCCTGCATCAGTTGACGTGGAATACATGCAGCCTATCTACCACCATCCAGATCGGTATGCTCAGAATAATTACTGGTTTCCAGTTGATGGAACTGGGACAAGTTCTGGTGGCACGACGAACACATATTATTACAGTAGATATAATTTTTCTGATTATGGGGAAGGGTCGGCTTTTAGTGTCCCTGCGAACTCTTCAGTACATGGTCAGAGTGTCGGCGAGTATGGAAGTGGGCGACCTACGGGTTATTTTAGGGATATGTCTCAAGATCAACTGCCTTATGTGCGGCCTAATCCCAATCCCATTCCTAGCCCTCCTATGGCCAACTCCATAATGGACTACTTCAACCTTTTTAGTTTCACAGATGATATTTATTCGAGCTATTACTCAAGAAATATATTTGAGGATGGACTAGGAAGCGATTACCCTGGTCTTAATTTTGTGCGTGAAGAAGAGGGGATCCCTCCATTGGAAGAGATTGTAGACGATGCACCAAGTGAACCATTTAACGCGTCCAAAGCTGTTCAGGATACTCAACTTGATGCAAACCATGGTACCTCAGAGGCACACCCAGTAGAATCTGATGAGGGACACATGGCAGGAAGCGATGAATGTAATCAGAGCAGTCAAGGAGAAGAGATTTACTCTCTATGTACTTCTATAGAAACTGATGATAATGTTGCTAGTACTTCATTTTTAACAGATAGAGGGGAAAAGGAAGGTGGTACAAAAGATGTAGGCAGTTCACACGGAGACGGTAAAATCATCAACGAGGGTGAACTTTCTAGTCAGTTGAAGCAGGCTATAATTTCTAGACGTCCTGTTATTGATATTTTTGAAGTAGTTCAGGAGACCAATCACTCATTCCTGACTGCCTACAACAGCGGTAAAGAAGTTACAGAAATTCTCGAGGCTGAGAAAATCCCTTATCTGCCAATGGATTATGTTCTGAAGGGTAGGTTCTGTAGCCGGTGTGAGTTGATATACGCATATGCATCATTTTTTCTGTTGCATTGTCTTATCAAAACCAGAGACATCCGGAATGGTTGTAGATAGACATTAGACCTTCAATTGCCCAAAATTAGACGACAATATGACCCAATCACTGAAATTATAAAAAGAGATCTTAACGTTTTTGTTTCTTTTATATTTCTTTTTTTCTTTTTCGGGAAACCATGAAACCCCATAATTTCCCGTGGGCTGTATTCTGATATTGCTGCGTTTTACATGACTATGTAAAACTCTCATCTATTATGTCAAGTTCAAATTTTATGTTTATTCTTGAGCCTTCCCAGCCACACTATGCAAGTTATCAAGGTGGCGAGATGAGCTCAGCAATTAACTTATTTTTTATTCTCTTGCTTGCAGGATTTTACCACAGAATCCTAGGTGCAATAGCACCTTCAACTGTGAGCCTGCAGACGACATACATGCTGCGTAAGCAATCAGCGCGTAAAATACTCAAGAAGGTCGGTCGTGGAAGCGGTTACATGGTTAAAGATAACTCGCACGGAGTTGGATTGATTTCAACTCTGGACAAGTTATACATGTGGGAGAAGAAGCTATATAGAGAGGTCAAGGTAAGATATGGCAGATCAGATAACGTATAATTGATTCCAAGTGCTGATCGACTTATTTTATTTTTCCTTCTTTTGATCAGTTCATTATCCACATTATTTATTCTGATATCTTGATTTCAGATTGAAGAGAACCTTCAGGTTGTGTATGACAAACTGCACAAAAGAAGTAAAATGTTAGTAAATAAAGGCGCCGAGTCTGACCAGATTGACGCTGTACAAATGAAGATCAAACGGCTGCTCCCTAAAATTGATGTCTCGCTATCAGCAGTGTCTGCCATATCAAGACGCATAAAAGAGGCCAGGGATGAAGAACTGCATCCGCAAATTAGTGGATTGATTCATGGGTATGTGTTACTCGCTAAACTAATTCATTTGACGTCATTGTCCTATCCATTTATATTCGTGCTTGTTTGTGTGCTCGTTGATGGCTATATTACACGTTTCTGGTCTAAAGATTACAGAGGTGTCGATAGAACTATTTGACATCCCTTTTCTTTTTTTGAAAACCCTAAACCAATAGTAGGGAAACTAATCTGATCTAATGCACGAGGTTGACTCATATTTTATCAGAATAGAAGCCCATTAAGTAAAGTAGAAAAATTGAAACAAAAGGGCACGTCTGTAATGGGCTTCCAAAATGTGCAAGCCAGGCTGGACCAAGGAAACTGAGAAGAGATCATGCCTGTAATGGGCTTGCTAGGCATTCATATTTCATGTGCTATAAACACATTCATTGCCAAGGATTTGCGCAAGGATGCTTCTCAAAAGGCGATGTGGCCAGAGATATCTTTATTAAAAATGAATTGTCAAGGCTGGTTTGAAGTTTGGTCTTAGATTATTGTAGCAAAAAATGACGGTACTTTGGGGAAGGGAGTATTATCCTTAGAGATGGCTACAGGGGATAAGTGGGAAGTATATATGGAGAATTATCTGTATATTCAACCCTGATGATGAATATGCCGAGGATCCATCCCACTGAAGGAGGTTTTTTTTATCGATATTAATGAATATGTTATCATTTTCCAAGAAACTATTAATACGTATTTGGGTGAAAAGTATTTTGTCACGGCTGTTATGAGACTAGGAAATCTAGTTACTATTCCTAATCACGAATGCAAACTAAACTTGGAAAATCTAAAAGATCACAGCTATGTGGTGATGAACATTATTCAGGTTTAATAGAGCTGTAATCTTACCAGATTCGCCCTAAAGAGAGTTTGAAATTGGATTGCTCGTTTACTAACACCTTAGTTTTATTAAACTTCATTGTCAAACATATATCTTCGACCTAGGAAATTTAATAAATTGGTTTTACACTGTTGACGATAATGATTACTAGAAAACGGTTGTTTCTGATTAGATCCTTGCTGGACTTAAGGAGCATTTTTCCCTGCGACGACTTTCGTGGTTCTATGAGAATTTTGTGGAATAATGTTGTCACTCTAAATACAATTTTTGTAATGTGAAGTGTGAATCACATGTTGCTCCTATGCTCTTCTTTTGTAAAGTTACCCAGACATTTTTGTCTCCAAGACTTTTTATTTCAGTAGTCATCTTTAATGTGGATCAGAAAAAATAAATCTGCAGAGCTCTTTCCCTATTCAAAAGATTTTTTTCAGGGTAGGTATAGTAACAGCTATGGTAACGTACAAATTTTTTTTATTTTTTTCTGCTTCTTTATATATCCCACATCGGAGTGAATAGAACCAAGTTATCTCACTTGGGCGTATTTCAAAGCACGCTCAGCGTAACAGCGTAACAGCGTAGCTCGTGAGCAGTTGAGCCTATTCTGTCTTCTGTTTTTCCTTGTTTTCTGATTCTCGATGAGGATTCAGCCCCCTCATGTAGCGCTGTTGGTTGCGAAAGGTAGTCATCTTCTCCATTTTTGCATATTTAGATATATTTTAGGGGAATCCTTTCCATATGTTATTCGCTCTTGTTTACCTATTACATAATTGCAACTAGGAAATTTGGAGTTTATTTGCTCTTTCGTCATATAGTTCTCGATTTAACACTTTACCCTCTTTTACCTGGAGTTGCTGCTTAGGCTTGAAATAATTCTGTTGTATGTTATTCTTGATAAGTGGAACATTGATTATCGGCATGCCACTCTTGTTTCGGTAGATATGTTAAGCCACATTTACACCGTTAATGCATTTGATGCTGCATACTTCCTTCCGAATTTATTGACTTCTATAGATTGTATCGTCATTAACATGTTCATGCATTTGTTGATGAAATTGGATTAAACTTGGAACTTGAAGATTTCTTACTCGTCTATTCTTGTATTAGATACCTCGTCGCATCACATTTTGTTTTCCTCGTTTTTACAGTTCTTGCATGTTTTTTTTTTCTGACAGATTGAGTAAAATGTGGAAGTCCATGAGTCGATGCCACCAGACCCAAGTCCAAGCTGTGGTAGATGCTAAGGAAAAGACTGTGCTGCAGCTGCACTTGGACATGAAGCACACGGAGGATCTAAAACTGAAGGTCATGAGGTGGCGAAGCTGCCTCTGTGATCTACTCAATACACAGAGAGCGCTCGCGGCTTTCCTGGTCGAGTGGCTATCCAAGTCTCTGCAGGAGGCGGCGGAGGAAACTGGACCATTTTCGCCATGCCACGGCTGGCTCCACGCACTGGAAACCACTTCAATATCCGGAGCCTTGGATGCCCTGGAAGAATTTACTTGGTCCCTACGCAACCTGTGGGCGAAGCAGAGCGAGGAACAAGCGGTGAGGCTTCGGATGGAGTTGCTCGAGGGGTGGATAAATGCCAACGTCAGCCTTGCAGAAGCAGGCAATGCAGAAGAGCTCAACAACTGTAGGAATAATCTCGAAGAGCTCAAGGCATTGCATGCTGAGGTTTTTGATCAGGCACAATCTGTGGCCTTAAGTTGCCTGAAAGATGGCCTGGGTAAGATATTTGCTGCACTGGCGAGCATGTGCACCGACATGTTGAATGCATACGACCAGATCATATGACCAGCCACCTAGGCAGCGTTGTACATGGCTATATAGTCTCTGTAATACTCCTCTTGTTGTATGTATATATTTCTTACATTGGCTTAACAGCCACAATTTTGAATAGAGAGGAAGAAACATGTCCGAGTAATTTCATGTAAAAGTAACAGCTGTTTTACAGAGCCCGAAATCCGGGTATGTACATCAGCAAATGCCAAGAGGAAAGACCGATTCATGTTGCTTTGAAAGAAGGCCCCGAATGACATCTTTAAAGATATTTCCTAGCAAGGGCTCGAACTTTGGTGTCGAA
Source organism: Umbilicus rupestris (assembly GCA_963678935.1). NCBI lineage: Eukaryota > Viridiplantae > Streptophyta > Magnoliopsida > Saxifragales > Crassulaceae > Umbilicus > Umbilicus rupestris. Next base: position 447,931 of record OY787625.1, read on the forward strand.
ATGGGATGATGTTATGCGAGAACCAGGCAAGTACAGGGGGTTGAGAAGAGTCTGTCAAGCCAAAACAAGGTTAATGAGATGAAGAAGAATAATCGTACTTTAAGGGATTAAAAGCCGCAACAAAAAACATATCAATCTAATGCATGTTGTCTTTCAAATATTAAAAGAGAAGGAACGAGACTCCTGCTGGTTTACAGTACTGAAGAAGTATACTGTATACTTAATACTTCATTCTGTGCTGCTGCCTTACATGTAACCACAAAATAATAATCTTGAACTCATATGAGCTTAGCAGTTAGCACATCCTCAAATCTAAATAATGTACTGTTCACGAGGGAGGAGCCATAAAAGGTACCTTTATATAGAGCTCATGAACTTCTTGAAAAAAGCTTTTGATTCCATCATCGTTGCGAGAATCGTGCAGTAGCATCAGTCTTGTATGTACAAAAGTCAGATTAAGGAGATAACATGCCAGAATTTCCAAAATCATCAAACTAGTAAAAGCTTGATTTGGAGAATTAATAGCCAGATCATGAGTCAAAAAAGTAATCACTTTGACAATTTCACTATTTTCATTGGATCACTGTCAGGTTGAGCGACCTGAAAGGGTTATTGTGATAAATGTCCCGTGATTTATGATTCAAGTAAAAATTATCTGGAGAGCTTATAAGGAACTCTCTGAATTTCATATTCCCATTATTAAACATAAAACAATTTCCCGATCCCCATATAAAGATCAGCATGAAGGATATGACCAGCAGTAACATACACCGAAACAACCATGTCATTAAACCTGTCAACGGACTTCAAAAACCTGTGTATGGACAAATAAAAGAGTCAACAATGAACCAGAACCAAATGAACTAAGGCAACGGTGGAAGTACGTATTGTAAAAGCTCACATGGCACTAGTAGTCCATGCAAGATCCTGAACTATGTCCAGAGCTGCATGTAGAACGAATTGATGTTGTTGAGCTGCATCTTCTCTCTATTAGAGACAAAAGAAGTCACGGTCAACCAATGCTACAATAAGAATTAAAGAGAAAAAAAAAATACCAAAATCAATACACGCTCTCTTTAGTTTTAGTATATCAGTTAAGAGGGTATGCGCAATTGCGCATCACCCTCTAAATTCAAAGGATACCTCCAAACCATTCCCCAATCCCCATTGTTTCTCTCTCTTATCTATATAGCAATCGGCAACAGAGAATATAAACCTCACCCAACTTCGCATTTGTCCTCTATCTTATAATGTGGACGTGGATATTCAGTAGAAATGAACACACATATACATGAATCAGAGTACGAAAAAGAACACATTTTCAAAAATCATACGCAGGAATGAACTCCATATTCATTTAATTACTAAACTCATCATTTGCAAATCCAATAAATGGTCTCACTTTACCCTCCTAATGAGCTTATGTATGACATTTACACACTGGGCAAAACAATACTACCTTGGCTGCGGACCCAACTTCAGCTTCATATATAGGAATATCATTCCTGCTGACAATAACAAAACTCGCTGTGGTAGCCATTTCCACTCGCAAAAATCTCACATCCAACACCTGCAAAAACAATTACTATCACCAAAAAACGAATTCCAAAAATGCACCATCAAGCGAACATCAACATCCAATTCGCCCAAATAATCGACTTCTCAGCTGCAGAAACTGAGATCTCACTTGCGGCTCGGATCAATTCTCATATAGTCAATACTACTACTTGCACTTTCTTCAGCCTACATCATTTCATTCATACCACTTGATACTCCTAATTGTAGCATTGATGTTGCATCAAGAGCCACACCTTCAAGTCCTCATATGTGAACAATGTGATATGATATATACAAGAAAACCATTATGCTGGCATATTAAATCTCTCACATTATAAACACTAGAAATACATTGATGATTATCCAACTGCAGATAATATAGCAACCCTAAGACAGCTAGACTATCCGACCTAAGCCATTAACCAGTTAACCTCACCTTCTTGCTCTAGACGGAGGCGGATCAGGAAAAAGTTAATCCCAGAAACACGATGAAGAAAAACGGCCCCACAGATTCCAATCCCTCAACGCCTTGCGCCCTTGCCAGGATCCTCACGGAACGGGTTAGGGAACACCACAAGCTTCAAATTGCTAACAATCCTTAACAGTTCGCGCTTCACAGTGTCCCACACAGACTTGTTCACGGTGCCGGAGGAGGCGATGTGAGATCTGGGATCGGAGATAGGGAGAGGAGGAGGGGGAGTGGGGACAGAAGGGGCCTTGATGGGCTTTAGCCTTAATGGGCCTTAAACTTAACGGGCCTTATACTAATAATGACGTCATTTTAAACAATAAATTTATAAAACTCTCTTATATGAAAAAAAAAGTCTGCATTTGATTTAAATAAAATATAATAACATAATGGATTTCTGCTTCCTGTATTTGGGTATGTTATTCAACCCAGTTTAAGTTGATGTCCAGATGCTGGAGCTCGATGAGCCATTTATGTGGATCTTGAGATACAGAGGGAGGTTTACATAGTCCTTTCTTCTGGTCAGCTGCCTCTAGAGGATTTTTACTTGCCTCATGCTCAGCTTTGTCTTCTAAAGATAAGTTTGCTTGTCTGTGCGGGCGCCTGGCCTTGAGTGAAAGTAGGCGAGAGACTTCATGGAGTCCTCCCCATTTCTCCAGTGCACGAGCAATGTCATAACGGCCTGCAGCAGCAAGACTTTAAAGTGATCAAATGCGTGAAATAATATTCTGTTCGTGTCATGTGTATATAAATTGACTTATAAGATACCTGCGCGCTCAAAGGTTTTCCTGCTGGGCATGATGGAAGGTTCCATTCCCCAGCTTTTTTGAAACTGGGTAATCTGTTAAGACAAAGAGAGTTCTCTGGTCAAACTTTACACATGAATTGTAGAGCTGAGCCCAAAAAACTAAGAAAAAAAACTTAGCAAGGACGGTTTATGCTGATTTAACTATGAATGAGATGTTGGACAAAGAAAAAATTATTGCACAAACTGGGCACTCATTATAGAAAACTAACCTCTCCTTGCAGGTTTTCTAGGTTATCCCAGTAGCCTTTTGGCTTCCTATTCTTGTAAGAAAGTGAGAGATTCATTAACGTTGAGATCCTCCTGAATCCACCCATGTTAGTGATTGCTTTTTCTATATCAATTCTTCCATGTGCACGAAGTTGCTTTCGCATGGGCATAAAACCCTCTTGCCCGTGCTGGGATATAAATAGGAGAAGCTCAGATTTCAGAATTTTTATATCCCTTTGCAAGCCTGGGACTCTTGGCCTTCGTTGAAATGGATGTGAATTATTGACGTGGGGAGCTGTTTCAACTGGCTTATAATCATCCGAATGGATGTAATTTCTGGATGAATGAAGATTTTCCTCTGAACTACATGAATGGCTGTGTGAGTCAAATGTTTTTTCTTCTTCCATCTTTTCAACATAATCTCGGATGGCACATAAGTTCGAAGGGAGATCTTCATAGATTACCTATGAAAAGTTCCAAATTAAATCGGGTGAGTACAGGTTCGAATTTTAATAGAGGGATAACTTGTAAATACTGCAAAAAATGGCACCAATAAAATTCCTAAACAAGTTAAAAAATGCAGCATAGTCCAAGTGAAACAATTTACTAAAATTAGGAAAGACAAGATAAACTTTATTGAAAAGTGTTAAGACCTCCTCCATTATAGCTTCAGAAAGAAATGAATCTTTATGCATCTTCGACTCGACTGTGTACTTCAGCAGAGTGTGCTGGTAACCAAGTTGTTCAAAAATCCATTTTCCTTGAAATGAGTCAAAGTCGCCCTCGACTTGTGCAAAGCTTATTTCCTCTTCAAATTTCTCACATAAATCTAGTACTACTCGTGCATGAAGTACCATATACAATAGACCTTTGCATCCCTCCTGCAAAATGCACACATTTCACATTCAAACTATGCCAATATGTTTCAGAACCTATTTTATGCCAGTTGTTACAGACGTTCTCATGATAAAATCAAGAGTTGCATGAGCATAGCTGTCCATTACCTGAAGAATGCGAACCTTGTTATTGTCACGGAATAAAACTCTACTAATTGCAAGGTTGGGAACTATCCTGAAATGAGGAGAATATCAACATTAACATCAAAAATACAGGGCTACAATGCGATCAATTCTAAGTGAAAGAAAAAAAAAATATAGACTTACGAAACCTAAAAGTAACATATATGCTACAGAGAGTGACCTTTTCTTTTCACGACCCGGACCCACTCAAAAAAGATTCAGCATATTAACATACTTACTCGGGAAGTCTCTCATAAGCAGTCATAACATTCCATACTTCACGAACAGGAGCTTTAACTGTAATGCTGGCAACTACACAACGATGTACACCTCCATTTTCCTTCAGCCCAAAATGATGATGTCAGCTGCTGAAACATAGTTGTTTTACTGAGTAACACGAAAGTGATTAAAGTGTAACTAAGGACAAGATGTTACCAATAAGCCATCAAATCTGCGGAGATGAACTTCGTCAACCATGCATGGCCTATCAAGTCTACAGATCCTGCCAAACAAACCCCACTTGTTGTTCGGCTCAGTTGGAGGCAAAGGACAAAAATTTGAGCTGGCATAACTCTCCTTAAAATCTCCAAAAGACAAATTGTCCTCTAATGCTTCATTGATATTTAAGACAGGGGGTGGAAGAACAGCCAACGAAGTTCTAGCAATGGTGCTTTCCAGGAATGGTGTCTTTAAATAATCTTCATTACTCTTTTCAGCTCTATGTGCCAATGCTTGAAGGTTTACGGGAAGGTCAGACCCAATGATTCTCTCCAAGAATATGGCAGGAAAACTGAATCTTGGTATTACGCTAACCTCATATGACAAAGTTGTCGAAGTAGACCTATAGCAAGTATGAAACACAAAGGAGTTAAAGTTAAAATTACATTTTTAACGAATATTGTCACAAAGGGACACCCTTTAATAATTTACAGTTTCAACATATATTGGATCTCAAACAAACTTTATCACACATAATAACATCTTGAATTACCTCTTTCCAGATTTCACACACCATTTCCCTTCAAACTTTTTGAAGTCCCCGTCAACCATAGAAAAGTGTAGTTCGCGATCACCAGGCTGCACTTAGAAGATCACGTGATAAAAAAAAAGAGACAAGGATGAGAATAGATATCGGTGCACAGAGTCAACCCTTAAAATATATGTCCCTAACACTACAAATATGGCTAGATAGCTAACTTGAGCAAAATATACACCAAATGCTTGACATACATACGGCTATAAAATGTTAGTCCGCAGTTGCCTTCATTTTGGTACATTTTACCATATATCAACTAATGATCGCAGGATTCAAAATCGATTTTCAGCTACCAAACAAATATCACCTTTATAAGAAAAAACCTATATCTGGTTACCAGTTGAAGACAGAGTCCAATACCGAGTTGAGAAACTCCTGCAAATCCAAAACCACTCGTGCTTCAATATGCCAATACAATGCTCGCTGCAATCCTCTCTGCTCCAACCATATCCTCCCTGGAAATGGACAAGGTATCCTCCCACTACACCACCATCATCAAACCAAACTCAGTTCCTCATTTCGAACATCAATCAAACACACACACAGTACCAATACCGATAGCAAGTACAACCAATCCAATCACCTGTAAATCAAATTGGGTATAAAGTCCGCAAGCCTCTCATAATCCGTCAGCGCATTCCAAACTTTTTCCACTTCAGCATTGACCACAACCTCCGCCTTTATCCTCCGCTCCCTCCACGAAACCGTCTCCACCTCACAATGCACCTTCGCCGCCTCTCCGCCACCATCATCCTCCTCTCCCTCATCCCCGATCCTCCTCTTCCTCCTGCTCTTCCCCGAAAAGTAAACTTTAGGGTTTTTCCACCCGCTCAACTTCTCAATCGAGCACGAAATCCCGCATTTACGGGATCGTCGGGAAGCGCGGAAGCTCTGCGAACTCACTCCTGCTCCGAATCGCTGCGATCGGTGGTCGGATTGCGGCGATTGGGCTCCGAAGTCGAACTTCGGAGCTCCTCGTGCGATCATTGAGCTTTGGAGTGAGAGTGTGGGGTTGTGTGGTTGAGGGCTCAGCGTTGGGATTAGTTCGACCGTTGTTTTTCAGATTTGTCGGTTTATTACTGGATGAGGTTTGGTTGAATCTCGAACGTACACGTGGCAAATGGATATCTTAGACGGTTCAGATGGACTTTAAAATTTTCTTTAAAAAACATGTTTATTAATAATATACAAACCTGCACAAGTATTACAACAATCAATCAACATATGCAAAAAAAACAAAAAAAAAAACATTACATTACATTGATCGTGTTCAAAATTGTCTATTTAAAATTTTCTAATGGTCCGCTTCTTCGCTTTTCGCCTTCCAACATGTTGAATACGATTTTCTACACTGTCATTTTAGCCATTTCAGCTTTGACATTTCAACATGTTGGATTTCTCAGTATTGGAGGCACTTATCGTAATCTTCCACTCAGCCACTTCCTGAAAAATAATCGAATTTACTTGGTTAAGAAAAGAGTGATATAATAATATCTTAGCTTTAATGGAAATAACTTATTTTGCATACCAATTAAATCCTTTGAAGAGCAAGCGAATTTTTTGTGGACTTCCACATTCTACTCAATCTGATCGCAACATTTAGAAAGTATGTATGAGAATTTGAATCGGTAACAAAAGGAAACTTTAAAATAGCGTGCTGGAAAAATTTGATTAAACCAAAAAAATGTGGAAGACTACGGCGGAACCAAATGGAATTTTTCGAAGAGGATGATAAGTACTTACAATGTGGATATCTGATAGATTATTGATTCGATGATGAGATTAACTTGGATCTTATGTATACTCTCTTTTTCATCGTCTCCATCAGCGGGCTCTGGAAAAAGAAGAAGAGCCTTTCGTCCTGAACGTCTTCTCTCGCGTCCAGTTTCCATCAAATTGTTCCGCTGCAGCAAAAAGGGATGTTATGAGAAAGCATTTATGGAAAAACTAATGACGGAAGATCGGAAGAGTATAAAATGTGAGATGTAAGTAAACCATACCAGAAACATTTGGAAACCACGATTCCGCTTAAATTTCTGGATAACAAAATCTGCCTCAATTTGTGGAAGTGCCTAAACTCTCAAAATCCAAGACAACTCCGAGGACACAAAAAGCTTATTGTCTCGCAAAATTAGAGACCAGATATGAATAAATGTGAATGAAACGCTCAATAATAAAACTGAGAAAGGGAAGCGGCGAGAGGCCACTGAATTTAGATGAAATGCTCAAAACCAAAACTAAGAAGGGGAAATTGTGAAAGGCTGTAAGCAACGAATCACATGCAAGTGAAGATGAGAAGAAGATAGCCGACATTATATAGGCACAATGAACTCTCTTGAAGCGTCGAAGATGTGAATAAAAAATATCATACGTGTAAAAAGCACTTCCATGAAATAAAAAACGATAGCGGTGAATCCCAACCACAAAAAACAATAAAGATACTATATGCATAGGAACACTCTAGAAGCATAAAAAACGTGAATAAAAATCTTTGTATACCATACATATCGATGAATCACATCCACACACAAATAAAAACACGAGTATGAATTTTATCGATGCATCAAAAACGTGAATAAAATCGTCATACACCATAAATGTCGATGAATCACATCCACATAAAAATAAAATACGCGTATGAATTCTCTCGATGCATCAAAGACGTGAATAAATCATCATATACCATACATATCGATGAATCACATCCACAAAAAATTAAAATACACGTACAAAGTTTCTCCATGCATCAAAAATGTGAATAAAAATCGCCGTTTACCATAATATGAATCAATCACATCTACACAAAAGTAAAGATATCAATGAAAAAAAGCGATAAGAACGAACATCAAACCATAATCGTTCCGCTTTTCCTCAAATCAGCAATATTAGCATCTATCTAATTAGAAATGAGAAGATGAGATAAGAACAAAGCATATTAGTTCAAAATCAAACATGCGATCAAAACCAATTCATGTAACAAAAAAAATAAAACATATATGAATACAAATAAAATGCTCATAGACAAAAGATCAAAGCTAGAAATTTCAGTGTCGCCAGCATTTTACAACAATAAAAGGAAAGCCAAGAATGAGAACATGTATCATGGCGCGATTATGAAACATTGCGTGTTCTATGAATCAGATGAACCAACCAAAGATCTTGGACAAATTAAAATACACCCATCGGTACCGATAGTGTAAATCAATTGAGAGTAATTTATATATACTCAATAGCGGTTTATCCTCATCAAATAGAATAATTTTCTTGGTCATTCATGTAAAAATATTATGAAATTATGCAAGTAATTATCTGCAAGTAAAAGCACACAAATTACCAACAGGATGGGATCAATAAGCCATCATTTTTCGAATACAACCGAACCCAATTTCCCAATAAAAAAACAAAATGCAACCCCCTTCAACCCACCTCAATCTCAGTTCCGAAAGAAACTCAGAAGGTTGATTATCAAAACACAAACCCTAATCCCCAATTTCTCATTTCCTCGTCCTGGTACATTATTTATCCAAACAACTTATCGAAAAAGGCCAGATCTTTACCTAATTGGATGCCCATTTTCGCCGTCAGAGGTGAGAAGAAACATCATCGGACATTTTCGCATGATGGTAAGCAGCGGAACGCTGCGCTGACTGATCGAAGAGGAATGCAGTGGATTGATCGGATTGAGTGACGCCAGGGGCTGGACCGGTTTGAGTAATGAATGTATTCGGTTTACAAATGGCTGGTTGGTCCAAATGTTGAACCGATAAAATAGCTTCTTTTTTCGATAATAAAAAACTCTAAACTGCAATCTTCCACAGGAAAATGGATTGTTATTACAATCTGGTAGTGGAAAAATAAAGCTATAAAAAGTAGGAAATTCTAACATTGATGAGTTTCATTACACTGAAATAATTCTTCACGCACGAATGTGCGAATAATTTTTATTAAATCTTGATTCTGATTCTAATAAAATCAGATTTTTCAACAACACTATTTTTCTTAGAAACTTTCATTTTTAATCTGTCCGAGTTTTCACTATCTATTAACTCTAAATCGGAGGGCCACAAGTGTACATTCCAGCCAGCCTCAGGACTTAATTATCTACAAATAACCAAAGAAACAAATTCATTAATTTGCTCTCCATAGCTAGAATTCAAGACACTGATATGAAGGATGCATTCATGAGGATCTGACGGCTTCACTAACCTCCCTGTGTAAAGGAACCGCCACCGTCATCCTTGCAGCCTCTGGAATGGCTACGGATTGTGCACCCTGCATTATACCCTTAACGTTAAACCAACGGTTAATACTCAAAATTGAAGAAAACCGATGGTTTGCAACAAATGAGTAATCATTTATGCTAAAAAGAGTTCAGGCAGATCAGATAGGTATTAAGGCAGAAGTTGGATAGGAAAAAACAAACTGCTTACTTACTTACATTTTGGTTCCATCTGATAGATTATTGAGTCGATGAAGAAAAACATTTCCGGACATCAGAATATTATCAGTTTCATCATTCTGTTTGTCATGACATGGAAAAAGAAGAAGCTGTCGAATCATGTTCATCACCTGATCAGGATCAATCTGCATTATGCTTTAGATGAAATAAAATAAAACTGAGATCTATACAAGGGAGAGGAAGGGAGGGAGCCCAAGAGGCGAAAGACAAAGGCAAGTGAAGAATGATAGATATAAAGATGAGTATAAATACACATGGAAGGAACCCTCTCGAAACATCTAGTTGTAGATAAAATTAAAGTGGTATCATATACCATTTATGAAAATGCATTCAGCCACATAATTGAAAATCAAATCTAGAAATGAATACACGAGGAAAATAATGTATGTTGAAGTCTGACCGTGTAAATCATTTTGCCGCTCCTCTGGATCAGCATTGTTTTCATAAATCTTTCTTCTATCCTGTAATTTGAAAATCCATCAGGTGAGATTCAATGGCATTTAACAAGGAAAATACAATGTGTAATTCAACATCACAGTTGCAGAAAGGGGGGCAGAACTCCTGAGCTACGCCTCCTGAATCAGAAAATATTTTCATAGACCAATCGGGATAGCAAAAAATGGAAATCAAGAAGCAGACTATGATAGAGATAATAAATTCAACAAATCTCTTTATAAGCTCAACCATAACCAATTTACATGGTAGGCTAAGCTGTTACTGTCATAAAAAATGTCAGGGCATGAACAAGTAACAACTAAAATGTTCAGAGAATTTATAGCACAGTAGTTAATTAGATATTGGAGAAGCCCGGTGTAGGTACTGCTAAGTACAAATGTTCCATCATATTACCTTATGGCAAAGACTGGAAGCCGAAGCAAACATGGACCTCAGCTCAGAATTCACCAGTGGGAAACTGGTATATCAGAGGACCCATACCAGAACCTGCTGGAGAAGTTAGTAATGTATATCCATTGAATATCGAAAAGATGATGATACTGATGAGAAGTCTCAGCAACTTGTGGACTTCAAATATCCATTACAATTCTGATCTCTGCAGTCCAGCTTACGATGAAAGGTGTAGACGTGGTCTCCACTTGTGATGCCAATAATTTTGATTCAGCAGCAAAATTTAAGGCTGAATAGGCTCAGTTTTGAGTCAATTTCTAGAAGAAAGGAAACTATAATTGAGCCATGCTCATCTGCATGGCTTACTAAACTTGAGGTACCTGGTGCATAAAAGTTACTCAACTGGCGAGAAACTATTATGATAACGATAAGAAGCATTTATAAAAATAAGAGCAGGTTGTACCTATGGAGATCAAATTTGATTGACTGAGAATAATTGGCTGATAAAATTAAAATTCATACAAAAGGAATTTTTCAGAACGACACTGTTGAATGGTCATGAAGATTTAATAAATGAAATTTTGTAGCAAAAACAAGAGTAAGAAATATCATGTAATATTCAAGTCCATCGATGTACCACTAAAAAGTTGCAGAGGAAAATCTCTTCTACTTGTACTTCGTAGCCCACCACCTAATAGATATAAGATATGCAACAATACAGGTACCTACTGTGCCGAGGGCAGTTTCCCAGAATTGAATAGGCTTTCCATCAAATAAAGGGATTGAGATATTCATTCCAAAGAGCCCAACAACCACAATTCCAGCATTCAATATCATGTTTGCTATACTAAGCATTACTCCCATTTGTAGCAGCTGATTTTGTTTTTCGTCCAACATGATATTGATGCAATCCTCAGTGTCACCAACATAGTCATTCATCTGGATGTGAAAAATAACATTGAAGTTCAATTTGTGTATATGTGAACAGTCAAATAGGGAAAAGAGGAAATGACGAAAAAGGATAAACAAGGTGAGAGAATTCACATCCGATAGCCTTTGCAAAATTCCATCAATTTGAGCAAAGTAGGCCTCTAGCAGCATTTCCAGCTCCTGAATGTTTGGCTTCAATCCATATAATACAGATGAAGCACAATCAGAGTCTTCATTTCTGTCAATGAAACATTGTTTCAGTTGAAGCAGACAAGACAAATTCAGGTTGGAATTGGAAGTGTTGATTCCATCACATGAGACTTCCGAACGCCAACATTTACAGATAGAACATTGCATTAAAACTAAATACAGACTGCTCGTACGCCAGCTAGGAAAGAAGAAGCCCGTAAAAACTCCTACCAAACTTTCATAATTCACCTTTGATTCTCATCTTCAATGCCGGTATTCTCCGCCTCGTCTCCTGATGACATCTGATCTAATGAACGTGGAAGAAGTTTTTCTGTCAAATACATCTCCGCCATATCATTGTCATCGTCAAGAAGGTGTTCAAGTTCATCTCTAACCTACAAATTTCGAATAAATTATACAAAGAAACCACAGTACTAGAATCACTCATCAAAAGTGCCACCAACTTCTATATAAGTAACTGAAAGATAAAGTACCCACAGATAGTTCTATATGTAACTGGTAACTAGAGCTATAATGAGAAATGCTTCATTGACAAGTTCATTTTTTTGCTGAAAAAATGGTTGGCTATTATGCAGTGAAGCCAGTTGACATCAGACTTCAGAACAGAGAACAGAGACCAGAGTATGTTGTGAAAGGCAAGAAACAAGTATTATAATATACCTTTTGTACACGACCAGATATAGCGACTAGACGGTTCTTAATCTGTCTGACACGGTCAAGATTAAGATTGCTAACTTTGGAACTAAGCTCATCAAGGGCAGGATACGCCTCCTGCTCCAGGGTACGTGTCTGCCAAGGATACAAACTATTGCATTCACCAATTTCACAGTTAAAATTTTTTATTTCTTAGAAAGAGTAGAGTAAAAAATGATACAAGAATAAAGTTGTCTTTTATTAACAACTCAAAGATGTATAATATTTAACATTTCTAAAGAACAGGTCTTGGAATATATGAAAACAGAAGTCCCAAGAAAATCAGTTAGAAATACTTCTTTGTTTTAAACATACTGAGGGTAACTTAACGGGTATTCTCTTTCTGTTTAAATAGAGTTCTAGTTTACCGAAATTTAACCTAGTTCAACAGCTCCAAAATACCTAATGAAGGTGGAAATTTTACCCAACGCCATATGGTCGAACTCTATCTGCTAAATTTTATCAGTTAGCTAGCAACACCAAATTGGCAAACAAAACTTGCTGACCATTTAATCCTTTAAGAACGATACAATTTCAGACCATCTAATCTAATGTATGACATGCAAACCTCAGATTCCAAACACTTGCAGGCAGATTCAAGACAAGCTTCAAGCGCTCTAAACTCAAATGGCAACACCTTTGGACCATGTGGAACCGGCTCATCACTGTTGCCTCTAGCATTACTTTCATCACCATCTCCATTTGACTCATCCAATGGAGAAAACACCCTGGCACAAAATGTGACATCCTCTGAGCCGCTGCCATCCTGCACCTTCACGTTCAAAAGACCAAACTTCAAAAAGGTGACTCGTTCCAGTCTATAGGAATCTCCTCAAACCCCAAGAACATACAGCTAATAATTACTCTAACCCTGAACCTTTAAAATCTCGAATTTGTCTTTTAGTGTAAAGTCAGCTCCGACTAAACACATGCATAATCTCAAGCTTCATCCGATTCCAAACAAGAGAGCGCAAAACAAAACAACGCACCTCCGGCCTCAGTGCGCCACCTTCAAAAGAAGCCACACGAAGCTGCAAATCCTGAACGAACTCAACGACCAGCGGATTCGTCGATTTCGCCATAAACACCTCTCTAGCTGTAACGATCGCCTTCACGTGTTCCAAATTGACAACTATAGCTTTCTCCCTTCCCAAAATCGTCGACGGATACGACAACAGAGGATCCATCACTCTCAAATCACGAGCAGGAAGCCCCGTCCTGGCCATGATCGTCTGCTTCCCGACCTCTTCCACATGCTGGCCTGACTCGGTCACCACCAGCCACGACTTCGTCCCCGCCGTCGCCTTCCGCCTCGTCTGCGCTATCACTGCCGCCTTGCCGATCTCGCCAGTCGCCAGCCTGGCTTGAGCCATTACGAGCAGAGTCGGTGATTAAAATTCCACGATCGTTTAGGTTTTCGATCGCTAGTGGAAGCCCTGTGATTCGAAAATATGCCATAACATGAAAGAAAGCTTTACACAGAGTTCGGTATTCATAACCGAGTCCCGAGTCCCGATACAATTAATTATAATATGACTCCATAAAATACAATTAATTATAAGATGACGCTAAAATGACTTCAGACTCAGAATTTTCATTAAAAACAGCTTAAGTACCAATTCGAATAAAGTAAACTTTATGGAAAAAAATTGGCAAAAGCTTAGTGAATTTAAATAGGCATGTGTAGGGAACAAGTTTTGCAATGAAGGGAGAGGTGAAATGGAAGCACTGGGATAGGAAACAATAGCCAGAACAAAAATGAACTTGTTTGACACATGCTCATGCGAAAGAGTAAGGAAACCTAGGATTTGGCTTCCTCCTCTGCTGCGGCTTCAAATGTCTCTCCAGCCACTAGATCAGGGACGTCGTCATCATCGTCTTCCTCTTGTATGGGTGTACTTGCTGCTCGCTTCTTGAACTGCTCAGCTAGTTGTCTTAGATTCTCCAGGTTATCCGGTCCTGAGAATATAGCAAGTAATGTAGTGATTTAAAATGATTAAGTGTAATGAAATTGAACGTGATTCACGATGGTATTGATTTCTTACCCAGCTGGTTAATGATTCCAGGGAGAATGTCTTGCAGCTCTAAAGAACAGCCAAGAAGAAGAATTAAGTGTAATGGAGATATTGAAGTCTAAAGGGCATCGAGTTGAAAAGTAGCTACTGTGACTACAGTATATACTAAACAGAATGCTTCCTCCATAACTTAGATATAATTTATGCCATTGAAAGTGAGCATAGTTCATAACTATAGACTCAAGTAGCCACCAACAGATTAACCAAGAGGAGTTCCATTGACGGCCCATGACCAAATATAATGCTTTGATGAAAACTCACTATTCTTTAAGACTGAACATTTGAAATAGAATATATCACGGACACCACACTAACTACACTGATCTCATAATTAAGCCCGGTGAAGAGTCCTGACTCTTGACCTAAATCCTTGGGTTAATTTACAATATTGAAGTTAAGGAAAGTTGCAAGTAACTTACTCTTTGTCTGAGGAGAGCCACTGACCACCCATGTGTTGGCAGCAATGGAAGCTTGAACTGATATAGAAAATAAAAATGTCACACTTTGAGTCAGAGATAACACTAATGAAACAGTTGTAAAAGAAAACTAGGGTTTACCTTTGGGATTTATGAACTGGATTACTACGTCATCTTTGAAAATGTTGACTTCTTCGATAGCAGGTATGGAATTCACCCCTATTCTCTTCAAGGTACTCTGAAGCCTTTTGTCATCCGTGGTCGTTGTCTTGTGAATAGCTTTCTTCTTCCTGCGAGGAGAGAACGGCCGAAATAAGTTTACTGGAAAACACGGCAATGGAAAGCCTTTTTAAACAAGCAGCAAATAAAGTGAAAATGTGAGATAGAAAAGACAAGTTTCTAGGCAATCAAACTAGTGCCACTGGATTTGCATGCCAACCATTTCACACATCATGTTCAGAGAAATGAAGAACTCAACCACTTATGTGTATGGACCGACAAAATATGAACAGTTACAAAACGCATCAGTACAAACTTTGTACTACAAAGCGCATTCAGATTCAGTACCTTCGCACACTGCCCTTTCCACCTGTGCGAACCGCACCAGCCATCTTCATAAGCTTCTCCCTATCCATCTGTATGAGAAATGACACTAAAATATTCACCACAGCTACATATTATCCAAAAATAAAGCTGTGTACCCAAAATTTCCATGAATAAGTCACCTAGCAACACAAAATCATCATTGACAAGGCACAGAACAAAAAGAGACATGTTAAATAAATAGTTTCAGATCAAAACACCATCAGTATGATGCCGCATCATCTGATCAACTAGCATATGACCTAGCAGGAACACATTAGTGGGGGGAATTCTACATTTACACATTCAAGAACTCTTATTTTTCAAATTTATAAGTCCAATCTATCATTCTCCAGTTCTGAAAAACAATGACGTACATCACGAACCACAAACATCACCAGAAAGTTTTCGGCCAAATCCACGCATCAAGACAAAGCTTTTATGGCTCAGAATGTATACTAATCATAAGAAAAGTGTCATTCAAAAGGACCAACCACGGCAAGTGAAAGAGCCCCAACACCATTTACACAGAGTAACATACCTCAACAAGAAAAATATCAAATACGGATCTTTTCCCATAGAGACAAGAAAACTACAACCAAATCAATCAAATCAAATACACTAAACCCCCACCACACACAACCCTAGGAAACTCCACAGCTACAAATCAGCACCAAAAAAATCAAATTCAAGCCTATGCAAAAAACCAAAAATCAACTATCACCACTGCGCGTTTCGGAGTCTCCGACGGAACGAGGCTTGACGACCGGCGCTGCTGCCAACGGCTGCTACTCGGAGCTGAGAGGATAGAGAGAGGGTAGCAATTAATAAACAGAGAGAGGAGGTTATAAAAGCAGCTACTGGATTTGGATAGGTCCGGGTTCGGGTCATCGGATCCGGCTTAATGGGTCAGGAAGCCCATTGGTAGAGCCCAACCCGAGGCCCAATAACGCCTCATGTTCATAAAGCCTCACCATTGTCCCTAAAGCCACACTTTGTCTCTAAACTAAAGCCACACTTTTGTGGCTAATCCTCACCTGTCGTTAATTATATACGCACTATGCATAGCAATTTTTGAACTGGCAATAGCAAAACCGAATCAACAAGTAGATGAGATTATTCAGAATCTCCATCACCAGTTCAGCTCTTCCTGCCGACTCCATCGGAAAAAAGCCCTAGAATTGAGCGTCTGATCAGGTCGTTCACTTCCACAATCGTTTCACCGGAAACTTATCGGAGTCCTAAGTGTACGTTTCGCTGATTATTACTTTGTAAATTAGGTAGAAATTGTGTGAATTTTGATCGTTGCGGATGGATACGTGAGCTAGGGTTGCTGATTGTTGTTTGATGTGCGATGTGTTGTTGTCAGATTTTAGTTTGGATTGACTGATTGCGATGGCGGAGGAGGCCGGTATGTTCACCGTGCGTCAAACCCTAGGCACGGTGCTGTGCTGCAAATGTGGGCTTTCAATGGAGCCAAATGCTGCAAACATGTGTGTTAAATGTTTGAGCTCTGAGGTTGATATAACTGAGGATTTGCAGAAAAATGTAGTGATTATGTATTGTCCTGAGTGCGGTGGGTATCTCCAGCCTCCTAAAACTTGGATCAAGGCACAGCTGGAGTCCAATCAATTGCTTACTTTCTGTGTCAGGAGGTTGAAGAATTTGAACAAGGTTAAGTTGCTTGATGCGCGGTTCATATGGACCGAGCCTCACTCGAAGAGGATTATGTTGGAGCTTGCGATTCAGAGGAATGTGATGAATGGAGTGATTCTGCAGCAGAAGTATCGGGTTGAGTTTGTTGTGCAGGACCATATGTGTGAGGTGTGTTCGAGAGCGCAGGCTAATCCGGATCAGTGGGTTGCTTCTGTGCAGGTGAGGCAACATGTGGCACATAGGCGGACTTTCTTTTACTTGGAGCAACTTATTCTGAAGCATGATGCAGCTGTGAGGGCCATCAAAATCAAGCAAATGGATCAGGGGATTGATTTCTTTTTTGCTAATAGGAGTCATGCTGTGAAGTTTGTTGAGTTTTTGGGTAAAGTTACTCCCATTAAAAGCCGTCATGACAAGCAGCTGGTTTCTCATGATAGGAAGAGTAATACTTACAACTATAAGTACACTTTCTCTGTAGAAATCAGTCCCATCTGCCGTGAGGATTTAATATGTCTCCCTCCGAAAGTGAGGAATACTATGGGAAATATTGGACCCCTTGTGATTTGTATCAAAGTGAGCAATAGCATTGCTTTGTTGGACCCGCTGACTTTGAGGACCAGTTTCCTGGATGGTGATCAGTATTGGAGGTATTCATTCAAGTCCCTTCTTTCTAGCAGGCAGCTTACGGAATACATTGTGTTAAATATCACTCCTTTGGATGTTACTGTGTCTGGAATTAATTACACATTGGCCCATGCTGAAGTAGCGCGTGTATCAGACTTTGGTAACAATGATACAATTTTCCAAATCACGACGCATTTAGGCCATCTTTTGAACCCTGGAGACTACGCTCTGGGTTATGACTTGTATGGAGCAAACAGTAACGACATTGAAATGGAAAAGTACAAGGGCCTTGAAATTCCATATGCGATACTAATAAAGAAAAGCTATGAAGAGAAGCGACAGAAGAAGAGAGCAAAGCCTCGGTCTTGGAAGCTCAAAACTCTAGATATGGAAGTGGACGATCCAAAAGGCAGAGTTGATCAAGAAAAGATTAACTCAGAGTACGAACAGTTCCTAAGAGACTTGGAGGAGAATCCTGATCTGAGGTTCAATATTTCCTTGTACCATGACAACGAGTACCAGCCATCAGAGATGACTTCTGTCACTGATGGCGAGCATTTGCCTTCTGTACCATTTGAGGAGTTACTTGCTGATCTTCAGATAACTGGCGAGGAGCACGAAGAAACAGAAGATATCATCAAAGAGTAAACTCTACACCTCCCAGATACTTCCCCACTGTCTTCTTGCGAAACCTTATTTTAATCTCGTCTAGGATCACCTCATGTAAGTTGTAACACTCCAATCTGTCTCGTGGTCGATGTATCATAACTTCTTACAGGTATTATATGTTGTGTCATATGGTTTATTTTGTTATTTTTGCGTAGCATCTGAATCCGCATCGGATCACATTTTGAATATGTTTTTTAACAGTTAAAGCACATAAGAAATAAACAGGAAATTAGCAGTGGAAGGTCCATTGACAGATTAGACCGCTCAGCCCAGCTCATAAATTGCCTCCGCTGGATTGATCCATCAGTCTCCCGATTCCCGGTTACTCTTCTCCATCCACAGAACCCTAACCATTAGGTACGTTTGACCATTCTCACTAGCTATTACGACGTCGTATAGATTCAGGGATTAAGGTCCTTAGTGGATCAGGATTAGTAGCCCTATAAATAGTGAGGCCGAATTCCTGAGATCAGTTTGAACAAGAACTACCCGCCCAACTTCGACCCGTCGAAGTCGCCTAGGGTTAACCAGCAGGTGAAAGATTGAAATGTGATTTTTCTTACTTTTTCTCTCCGCAATTCAAATCCGCAGGTGAAAGATGTGTAGTATGAAAATGTGTTCTAGCAGAAATTTGTTTCACGGATTTGTTTAGGGTTTTGATTACCACTAGCTATACTTTTACACTTTGATTCATCTCCAGAGTCCAGAACCTTTGTTCATCTTATTTGCATCACTACAGCTGCTTATGAAACAGCTAACTCTTCGGAGATTTGACTGAGTATGATGGGAAGAGGAGCAGCTTCATCGTGGCTGGTAAGTAATCTGTAAAAATTGAATGCATTTTCCTCTTCTTGAAATACTAATGGCTATAGTTCTAACTCTGCGGCTTCATCAAATGTGATTGGTAGATTGCTGTAATTTAGTGCTCTTTGTAGCTTGCGTTGGTTTAGAACTTCAACCTCGACCATAAACTCTGAACTCACAGGTCGGTGATCTGAAAGATTTATCTCTGAACGCTTGTAGGAGAATTGCTTGATGCCTTTCCCAAGCCAAAGTATGCGGTCACACCTACATAAAGGATCACAGCCATCTGTCAAACAACTGAAGACAGGTTGTGTACCGTGTACCTGAGCCTTCTTTCTTATTTCCATATTTTATATATGACGAAGGACCTGACTATCTGAGAATGGGTGTGTAGTAGTTACCATGCTGGAGATCTTTTCTTCTCGCCTTCTTTTAGATTTGCCCCAACGTATTGATCAGAGTTTATTCCGTACTTGTATGTAGGTGCGAAGTTTATGAGCCCTTCCTTCCATCCATCAAATACACGACCACTGCAGAGCTCTCTCCTTAGCTGCCAAATATGATAAATGAATCATTAACAGTTGGTGACGAGCAAAGAATTTCAGGTGAAATGATGAGACAGAATACTTCAGTCTGTACGACTATTTTTTATTTAATTTATAACTGCTCAAAGTTGTAAAGAATCTCACCTGGTCACTCTTGATAAGTGTACTCCACTGTTTTCCAGTTACAAGCTTCCGCACCTCAGCATCCAACATATTCAGGCGATAATTCAGATCACCAAACCAGAAGATCTGACTGATGACGAAAAATGGCCACTCAAGATAAGAAACAGACAAATATTTTGAGAAGCATTTTACATCATCTGAACCTGAGTGGGAAAAATGCTTACTCGTGGGAAGGAATTGTTTGCGGTTGTTCAGCACCAAAAAGAGAAGAGAAACGGGTACGTCGTAATATTTCATTTACATCATAATTACGCTTTTGCTCATTGCCTTCCTTATGTCCTGAACTCAGGTGAGAACAGACGAAGCATATCCGTGACTGATAAAGAGACATGCTCACAGATACCGATCCCTGCATCAATAAAAATATTTGCCCGGTTAGATATGGAGCATTTCCTGTATGCAGCAGTTTCTAAATGCCCGATGGTAAGCTGATTCTTCAAGCACAGTAAATTAATGATATTAGATTTCTAGACTTACCTTGTTTCCCATGTAACCCATTAGTCCAACCCCAACTGGTGAGACCTTTATGTTGTTGATATGCCGCCTCAAACCTCTAAGAGCCCATACAGACACATATATCCCAACCATCTGCTTGCTGACTATCCTCACATATCTTGGACGAGACTTTAGATACTGATCCATCTTGTCTGTAGTGTCTACAAACTCTCCATTCAGCTTAAGATAACTTTCATGTGGAGAAACTGATTCTGCGAGTCTTTCATTCTTCTGACCCCATGTCGTGAGATCCCCGGAACTATGGTGGACTCTCTTTAAACCTCTTTTTACATTAATTTCAAGACTAGAAGGACCTGGAAACAGCAGATTTCCTTCCTGTCCTAACATTTGTCTATCTGAACAGCTCAAGGCTCGCCTCAACACGGAGTTAGATGAACTTATGGGGGCTGTATCAAGGGATCGTTCAGGCCAATCCAACTTTCTCCAAAAGCCGGAACCATTAAACTGATTGCTCAAAGTCTCCAGTGCCGTAGCATCATCCTCATCAGCAAGTGCTAGCTCTTCAGTAGCAGCAGAATTGTTCATTATTGGTGAAGGAGGGGTGCTGTAGCTTTTTGGAATCAGTTCAGGGTCAGGTTCTGGAGTTTGGTTCAGTGTTCTGCGGATTATTCCCTCCCATCTTGGGATGGGTTTGCTATCTTCTGCTCCTAGCACATTTCCAGGGCTCAAAGGAACAACCTCTTGAAACCTGAATAAAGGCAAAAGGCGATCTTTAAGTGCTGAGTCAAATTTCAGACTTTCCATCAGTTGGAGCCACAGAATCAAATTAGAAAAATAGAGGTATGTGCTAACTGCTAACCCAAGAATGAAGATATCTGCTGGGTCATCCATGCATAACCAGTCGTCTATCTCAAGGTCAGTTTTGGGAAGCTTGCCAGCAACATTCCATGTTCCTATTGTCACCCTGCAAGAACAAGTAAAGACACTCAGAATCTCAATGATCGACTTCCGCTTCAGGTGAACATGGATCAGTCATGTATACAAACCTAACATCTTTGGTGTTGATGTACTGAGCACGAAGAGTTTCAGATTTCCCTCTCCTGTGTCCCAAAGCATGGCTCTTCTGCAGCACCCCTGAAAGAAAGAAAAAAAATATATTCAGAACCATTTCTTATGCAAGCCAAAATTACTTCTGGAACTTCTTAGGCAGGTAAAAAGTGGAAAAAAAAGTTCCGGAATGGGGAACTATTAGCTTGCCTGGAGTTGGGGCTGCACGAACTGATATCTGCTTCTCCTGCATTCTGGAGGTGCGTAGCTTGCCATCATGAGTCTTTGTTTTGAGTTTCTGAGTATGGCCTGAGCGAAAACAGCTTAAAATATTAAGTATGGAAAGGCCAAAGGCATTGAGAATCAGTTAGGTAGCCTCATACCCTCATCTTCACTCTCAGTTTCTGTGTCAACCTCATCTTCACTGAAGTCATGCACCTTGGGCCTGAGATTCAACCATTTCTTCATCACAACAGAAGGCCAGTGTGCCTGATATGCAAAGAAAGGTATCATCTGACTGCATGGGCACACACACCAAATTCACTGTAAGACGACAACTGACATATATCTGCATACAAACCTCTGACTGCCCTCGTCCTTTGGTTCTCATAGTTGTACTGGTATATTTGCTTCCAGTGGCTACAAGCTAGAAAATATCTCCTCTTGAACCATTTGAACCCTCATCCATGCATATTTATATGCTAATGGATGGCAGAGCAAAATCTGAGGCAGCTTCCTGGTCATGCCATAAATAATGCAACAGAAAGTCGGGGGTCGGGGTATAGGTACAAGCAGAAAAGACAGGAAAAGGTGTGATGGGTTGACAGATGTTTACTGCCTCAACTTGTCAAGTCGTCTCTTATGATAATACAGCAACAATCTACTGCAAGTGTAGCTTTCGGAACCAGCCAGATTCCACTGAGATTAGCCAATGATGGGAGCACCCAGAGAACTAGTTTCAACTAGCGTAAAATTGAAATCTGCAACTGAGCCTAAATATTTGTCAATATGTCATGAAGATTTCTGAAATACAAAAGGATCAAATGTAAGTATGAAAATTGCTCTCTTTTTAGGACAAATGGTTTTTGTTTTTTGGAAATAGGATGTGCTTCTTTTCATTTCATCCATTTGATTGATTACTTATATGTTGTCATCCACTGGGATAAAGTAATCAAGCATGTATGTATTTATGCAGGAATATCAAAGGCTAAAATACTCGCGTGTAGGACAGTGATACCGACCTCCAAATAACAGCTGTGAGATGAGCTTATTGGTTGGACGGTTTGATTTCATACCCTTTTGGACATACAGCAACGTGTGCTTATTATTTTTGGAACACATCTGAGAGTTACATGAAATATTCAGTAAGATAAGGATTGACCAACTGGTTGGTGAAGGAAAGTGAGTATGAAAGGACACTTAGATTCATTTGAGATCATGATCACATTTAGTTCTACAGCTCTTTTGGATGGCAGTCATTATGAGTATGCTCTTATGGATTGACCAAACGCGTGTAGCTCTACATCTGCCGTGCTCATGTTGAATTGTATCCCTCTTTTACAAAAGGAGCATTCCTTTCTCTTCTCTGTGGAAAGTGAGAAACCACAGAGGTAATATCTGTAGCAGGTCGGCAAAAGGTGTTATTTTTCTTCCAGGGGTTATATAGAGTTGATCAACTATACTGGGGAGGTAAATTGGTTGCAGTTTCGTAATTTGGCAACTACAAGAGGGCTTGGAGCGTAGACATTTGAACAATGTGAAAGACTACAATGTGCCAAGCAGACGAAGCTAAATTCTGAAAGCCACTGCAGTTATGGCCGCCTGTTGAATAAAATCGAGCTGAAATCGCACACAAAGCTGACCCTCAGTCAGGACCACAAAGAGGCAAAAGAAAAAAAAAACAAGAAGATAGAGAGAAGGACTTCCACTTTCCAACTATGAGCTACACATCAATCCACATTTCTGAGGTGGGCAACAAAAATGTAGGGTAAGGCGGCGTCTACAAGATTCATTTATATTGTTCAGTTGGGCAATTTGCGTGGACCGAGCAGCTGGATGACTTTGCCGCTATTTTACCACATTAAAGTTTATAGTTGGAACTTTGGAAGCCGTTAATTCAACAGTTTTAGCAGACATGTCCTATCAATAGAAGTCTCGAATGGAGAAACTGATTCAGCAAAATTACTGGGGTTTGCCGGATTTTGAATATCATCCATCCAACACGATTGTCGTAATGAGATGCCATTTGGGGAGTAAGCCATTTCAAGGAAGGAAAAGGAAATTGTTGACCAACCAGGTTTTGCTGTCAAAAATTATTGGAGGATGTCCCTCTGATGCATGAGAAGGAACAAAGTGATAGATGCTACTCTTGCCCAACTGTTTGCGGATTGTTCCTCATGTCTCTGTCCATCCAGCCTGTATTAGTTTCATTCAGGATCTCTCAGATAAAAGGACAGAACTGTTTTGGAAGGATTACTTGAAACAAGGGATTCAGTGTCTCAGAATTCAAAGGTATCAAAGTTGAATATAAATAAACTAACTTCTATCGATCAGTTCAGGTTTGATTCACATAACTGGATACATCCCAGTTTCATGCTAATAGTTTACAGCCGCACAAAGGATCTATTAATGAGTTTCAACAAGGTGGAAATCCACAGAATTTCAGAAACAATTTTCACAATGAAAGAAAGGGGGAGCACACAGTCACAAATTCTGTGTTCTATAGTACAGGCCAACTCAACAGATGGAGGATATTCTGTTTTTCCTGACACGAACTACTCATCGAATGATTGGATCAAATGGAATAGATGCAGGATCCTCACATGATTACGCAGCGGCTTCTCTCTTCTGCTGGCTGTGCTGATACTGGTTGGAACCTGCCTGCTTCTGCTGGATTGTATGTGAACTCAGAGGTATCAAGTCCATACTTGAAGATACAGACAAGAAAAGTCATCAGGATTATAACCAAATTATTTCACTGACACGAGAATAAGTAATTTAGGATTCTAATAGTTGTGTTCAAGTCAGGGTTTGAAAAGCATCGATGGGCTAAGGATGCGGTCAACTGAAAGGCAGTATTGAATTTAGTGGGCATGTTTCATGAAATGGCTGCCGCAAGAACCTGAAGACAGATTCTTATAATATCACCACATCATATTGCACTATCAATGTTATGATCACAATCATTTTAATCCTTGGCATGGAATATATATCAGACGATCAATCAAATAGGTGGCAGAGCAGTACGTACCTTTTCTCTCATCCGTGTGCTCCAAGCATCATTTCTGCTAGGCCGCTGATCAAGAGCACCAGCCACAGGAACACCAGTTGCAGGGGGTGCAGGCCTGATTAGTGGCTGCCTTACGCCTTGTCTTGCATGGATGAACTCGTCATCGCTATCATAGTCGTCTGGCCTATTTACTGCTCTTACTATTAGTGCAAGCAAAAACACAAGGGCCTGCAATTTCGCACAAAAGGCATCTTCAAAAGGATACACAGACAGTCATTGGCTCATTGATGACGGCAATGGAAAAGTTGCTAATCACCACTCTTATTCCTTAATCTACAACCACAATGTACCCATACGGACAAGCATCTAAAATCAAGGAGTGAAACTAGCGTCACTCGTACCTCCAATATAACAGCCCCAAGAGCAACCCATTTTGCAATGTTCCAGTGTTCCTTGAGAAAATCGTAAATCATGTCAAAGTCTCCAGTTTTATCCGTTGGGATCTCCTATAAACAATGAACGCAACTAATAAGGTATTCAGGTATATAATTATCAAGGATCTTGAGAAGACAAAATGAGATTGTTCGTAGTGCTTACGTCTTCCCAAGTTTTGTCGAAGTAGATGAAAGCAGCAAGTCCCAGTTGTACCAAGATTATCAGGATCACCAATACTGAATACTGCACTAGGTCAAGGAAAACCATATTCGAACTGCGATCTATCTTAAAATTAAATCGATAGTTAAAAATTCACAACAGCAAAGTTGTCTAATATGTTTCGGCATTCAAGTTCTCGCAAATATCTCATAAAGTGCAGGATACACAGCTCAAACAGCATCCATTTCTTGTTCCTGCCCCGATGCAACCAAAGACCGATATGATAAACAGAATAGCCCCTACTCCAATAAACAAGTATATGAACCTGCAAAATAACACGGCAAGCCAAATTAAACAACATATATGATGAAGGCGAATGGAAAATAAGTTTCGAGGCACGTTGTACGTGGTTGCCATAACATGCTTAGAATCGACCTTGGGTAATTTTTCATAATACTAACCAATCAACTCCAAGCATATCCGATACAGTTAACAATACTGACGAACTATACCAGTAAATAGCATCACTAACAAGAACGATGAAGATTGACACCCGTAATGTTGTGAGCAGTTCTTTCGTATACGATATTACCACACACAAATGGCACAACATAAGACAAGAGAACCGCATGAAAGTAATTGATTCAACCAAGTCTCTGGATTAGGAGGGAAGTAATAAAAACATCAAACTTTTAATTTTGTTTATTTTCTAAGGAGCCAAGGGCGAAGTACCAACAATAGGAGAACAGAAAGGCAAACCATAACCAGACAACCTGAATGAAAAACGACTCAGCCGCACACATGAATTTCACTGAACCTATACTAACCAAATAAAATCAGGTCGGAGAAAAAATGCAGAAAACATACCAAGCTTTGGGCAAATCATCCAGAATGTTGGAGTTCAAAGAAACTGCCATCATGAGCGGCCTGCCAAACTGCGCCACATCATCGGAGACCCCCAAAGTATCACTGGAAGATTGCGTGTACACAACAAATAAATATATCCCATATCCCACCATGGCCAGACCCACAAGGGTCAACAAAAAGTTGAGAAGCTTCAACAAGCACTCCAAACACCCTTTGCAAGCCATTTCTCAACACAGTTTCCAGTAGCCCTTCTCAACTGCGATCTATATCGACTCTGCGCCCTGCCTCTTCAATTACATCAACTAGCCGATTACCTAACGACCAAAATCCAAAATTCACACACAAATCATCAACACAAGTTTATAACATTCCACCTATAGGAAAGGCATTTCACAAATATGCAACCCTAAAATCCCAACAATTGGGAGGAAATCCAGAAAAGCATAAATTCAAAAAGAAGCACAAAATAGATGAATTATGCAGACAGCTGCCAAATCAGATGAACGAGCTGAAAGATGCAAACTTTCCATAACCCATCTGCCCAGAAATCAAAACCCTAGATGCGAATTCCCCAAAGAAAAACAACAACGCAATACCAAAAGATAAGCTAATTTAACGCATGTATTCAATCAATCGAAATTGAAGTTGACAGCGATAATCCGATGATGATCTTACTGGAGGAAGCGGCGATTCGGAGACTCAGGGATGGCAATTAGGGTTCCCAAATCCAGGAGAGAAAGAGAGAGAGAGAGGGATGAAGAAGATTGAGATTGCAAAGAGGAAGAGAGAGAGAGAGAAAAAACATGAGCTGTACACCAAAGCTATTAAATTACCATTCTGCCCCTGGGCAGAAAAAGCTCTCAGCAAGCATGAGATAATTTCATGGTTGCTATCTCTAGACATGTCTCAGATCTTGGTCCTGAAAATCTCAGTCCTGTACAGCAAGTAGCTTAACTATACATAGCAGATTTCATAACATCCAAAGCTTAGAAAAGTCTGATCATAAGATAGGAAATCCAACAATGTTGTCACCCAGATAGAGGTGACTACAGGCTACATCCATCCGGTTCATACCCCCGGAAACATTGTACTCATAGCCGGGTAAAATAGAGTTTGCAGAAAACAT
Source organism: Umbilicus rupestris (assembly GCA_963678935.1). NCBI lineage: Eukaryota > Viridiplantae > Streptophyta > Magnoliopsida > Saxifragales > Crassulaceae > Umbilicus > Umbilicus rupestris. The sequence continues at coordinate 475,038 of OY787625.1, forward strand.
GAGAATAGAAATTAAAACATAGTCTTCAACAAGAGATATAGCTCTTATCAGTAAGTCAACGACGCCACCAGCTTGTAACTGTCCGATAGCCATTGCAAAAAGAGTCCTTTCTGCAATTAATTCCAACCAAGAAGGTATTATGTGAAGTCCCGCGAGTATTGAAAGGTGGGTTGCAGGAGATCATTATGTATTGCATAGCAGGACTAATCATACCTCTCATGGTTCCATCACGCCATTACCTGTCCGGAGCATCAGGAAGAAAATAAGATGCTTGACACAAATTTATGTATAAGAAAATGACTGAGAAATGTATGACTTACTTGGCAAAAGGCTTTCTGTGAAAAAACCTGAGAATGTAGAACGATCGTTGTCGTTGACATCAGCAGACATGTTTAGGAGCCACATCTTTTTATCCATATAATAAGTCAAATAGCGGCGAGGGGTAGTAATGACAACTTTATTCCCCCAAGCAGAAGCGCTGACAGTCAGCTCTAAGGGGAAGAGAGGGACAAAAGTTTCCAACTTCTTTGTCCAAATAGGCAAAGGACTCTCTAGCACCCAGATGCACATACGACTGACGCCCACAACTTCCTTGTATATCACAACAAGACCAAGAGAGTCGCTAAGACTGACCAAATATGGCCATCCCGATCCAAGATCAGGAGGGTCAAACGTGCGAAAATTGCCCAGATCGTCTATGGACAAAATGCCTCCTGGATAATCTTCTCTTCCTTTACTGATTTGCCAATAAACAGTTCCATTAAGACAAACATGAAAATTGTAGAGGGGGCAGGCTGGGGCAAGACCAAGGCTTTTCCAGCCTTCAGTGATTGATGAATACATTCGACACTCATGTCCTTCTGTCGAAAGTGGGGATTGGACAAACTTATACACCTTGTAGTCATAGCACCGAGGACCATACGCCACGCCATAAAAATATTCCCTACCGTATGGACAATGCTTATCGTCAGGAAGGTAAAATATTTGCCGAGTACCAGGATTGCATATAGACAACTGCTCAAAGAGCGAATACTGAGAATGTTGAAAGACTAAGCCATTCCAGGAAGCAATTACACTGTGTGTGGACAGTGGACGATCTACTGTAGGCCTGAGGACTAAAAACTGGAACACAACATGTTGTGGATTTTGCCTTGACCGGCTCAGCTGCATTTCAATGAAAAATCTTTTGCGAATGACGGCATCCCAAGATTTGCAAACTGCCATGAACCTCCCAATGGATTTTACTGGAAGGTATGATAGAATAATGATTATGAGATCCAAATTGTCTTCAAGAACAGGCCCGCAGTGAAACATCTGCTGCGCCATCTCATTATTAGTTGGTTTGCTCAAAGCCATCCTTTTTCAAAGTGGATAAACCACAGTGAAGTACCCTGCGACAGAAAATTTCCTTTTAGTATGCAGGTACATTCGCTAGAGAGTTTACAATTCAAGCGACACGTATCAATTTTTGAGGAGGAATACTCGCTTGTACACAATGAGTGAAACTCATATTTATATATTTTATTGAAACATGTCATTAACAGTTTAGATGGAGTTTTAAGGTGAGTTCAACTTCCCAAACCAGCATAGCTTATCTTATCACCTCTTAGGCGAGAATAAAACACAAAGCCATGACCTGGTATTTCATATTCATCTTTCTGTATGAACACTTTCACCAAATGCATAAAAAATGAAAAAGAAATAGTTTTGTATAGTTTAGCGGCCAGCATCAACAAAAGTGATGAAAATTAAATGTATCATGGCCAAGTTTGGTAAGCTCATAAGAATGTCGCGCTGATATAACTGTAATTGACTTGTGTTTAAATATCTACATTTATCCAACAACCTCAGGAATATGAAACAGAACTAAAGGCGAATAAAGCTTTTACCTTTGACAGCTAAAGGACTTTAATAGGAAGGTTCACAGATACCCTCAAGATCAACTGTGTAAGATCACAAATAAATTCATCAGTAAATTAATATGAAATGCACGACAATCAAAGCTCTCATTCAGGCCCCCGCATCCTTAGATTCTGAATATCCAGCAAAAATGAATAGATGTTAAACAAGAATCTGATTACGACACGCAAAGTTTGTTATATGAGGACAAAAATTAGAGCATTCTCCAATGCTTCAGCAGCAGAACAGTATGTTTAGCAATCAAAACACTTCTGGACGAGTACACAAACAGAGAACAGAGTTTCGCTGGTTGTCAGTAAATGGAACCAAAGGTTATCGAAAGGAAAAAAAACATCCTCAAATACATCGCTTTACATAAATCCCAAATTCACTGCATGAAAGATCTATCAATGCAACTCCTATTTCCAAACCAGAATCACACAAAGAATTATGTCACTTGATAGAATCAATCAAGTAATCTCATCTTTAATGCTAGATCTAAACTTCACAATTTTTCATCGTCAGCGAATTGAGTGACAAGCGAAGGTCAAATTTAGGAAGGAAATCTGGTTCTTTATCAGAAAAAAAAAAGTGAAGCCTTACTAAATCAAGGTAAAAAAGAGCAGAAACGAAAAACTCACCGAGCGCCGCTTAGGGTTCAGAGTGAGAAAGATGCATAAAATGAGTTCTTATAGGACTCAGCCAGTCCTGCTCTCAACCTCGAATTTTCCGCCTCAGGAAATATCATGGTCTGCTCGGTCGAACTGAAAAATAAACCGAATCAGAATTCTCTTGTATAACATTTTCTTCATTGTATGACTTGGATTGGTTAAAAATCAGATTTGTCTTAGGAATTTCCTCAATACTCTTGTTTTCCTTTTTCAAAATGAAACAAAAATGTTTGATGTCTGTGCCAAAGAAAATTCATCAAACATTCCCCTGAATGTACATAATTTGCAGTCAACAAGCAACGGTTGCCTATTTGGAAAACAATTATCCACCACAAAGATTTCAACAACGTCCATGTTTTCCGTTTTTCTTATATCTTTTTTCTTCATCAACTTCATGGAAACACTACTCCAATTCACAAACAGGACCACAATTTGCGTCTTTTATTTTTCCATGCTCAAAATCCTATATCAATGCTTATGGCAAGGAAATCCAACCAACATTCCAAGAGTCATGTTTTATAATTTTTGACCAGTATATCTATAAGTTTCACAGGCGTGAAAAAAAAAAAAAAGTGAAGTGCAGAAGGTCCCCTTCAATGCAAGAATTCATAGCTCAACCACATAAACTTAGAGGATGTAAAAGCCATACCATAACAAGACGGATACATGCAGATCACTTTTTCAAGATACATAATCAAATGTTTCCTGTAAACAGGAATTCGAACTTCGTATCAATCCCTACTCTCAAATAAAAGACACAAGCACATCTTATCTACCCCCTCTACAACACTAGATTTAAATGCCACTGAGCACTACAAAGCAATGCAAGTGCAAAGAGGACAGCTCGATGCTACATACGCCAGGATCTTAATGTTTCAGTGTTACATTTTTTGTTTATTTGATCATAGCATAACATGAAAAGTAAAATATACATCATTTCAATCATCCTCGGTATTCAGTTTTCCTAACATGAGTAGCTTATATTGCAAGACGCTACAGGGTGTAAATAATTGCTGTGAACTAATTCTCTTACCAGACCTCCTTTCCACGCGAAGTTATGTTATTGAACTTCAAGAGCGGTGTTCAGCTATTTCCTTGCTCCAGAGGGCCGAAAGAAATATCCCACTTCCGTTTCTTTGACTGAAGGATACCTGAGATGCACAACAACAAAAAATTTGTCAATCAACAGTGTCAATATATTAGTTCATAGTTCCTGACACTTCTTGAAACTCCATCTTACCTTGCTTCATAGCATAGTCCCCTGCAAGACTGCTCAGCCACAAAGCTTGAGATGGAATCAAAGATTTCTGAACCTTTTTCTAATGCTAAACAACATACTGAAAATTGTACGATTACAACGCAATCTCTTGCCAGCCCTCCTTCCCCTGCCATATATATATTCGCCTCTACGACTGACTTGATGCCATCTTTGTCTCCGTGGTCCGAAAGAAAAATCCCACTTCAGCGAAAGTATCCGACTTTTCCTTTGACACATAAACACCCGAGATGCACAACATATCTTCATTACAGTTTCTAAAATTTCTAAAGACTCCATCGTTCCTCCCTTCATCATATTCTACTTCCATCACACACCCACCATTCCTCAACTACCCGAAACCAGAAACATCACAAAAGTAGTCCTTGTAATTTGTAAAATCCCTCATCCATGTCAACCTCAAAGAGTGAAATCTCAATATGAATGCATTGCAAATCCAAATCACTAAACACAACTGACCCCTCAATTCTGAACCCATCACCAACATCATCAGCATACACAAAATATCGTTAAACTCTTCCACGCGTAAAACCCAATTCTAATTCACAACCTAGAACTGAAAAAAGGCTTATACCCATCAGAAAACGTCAATAAATCAACCAATAAAAGGAAATCCTAAGCCACCAGTCAATTCCCCCATCCCAGATTCATGCACTAAATCAACAGATCCGTGAAAAATCATGGGACTAGTGGATGATAAATAAGTTGATTGAAGAAAACAAAAACAAACTGTAGGAAAGGAGTTTGATCAAATATCAACAGGATGCTAGTGTTGGGGTCCAGCCCATACTTCTTATTTTGGGCTTGGTCCATTTAGTTTAGGGTTAGGGTAAAATCAGTTTTTCTGATACTGCTCGACGGCATAATAAGTTTCGTTAGTCAAACATTTCGTATTTGGTGAGATTTTGATAGTTTGTTGGGGACTTCTTGAGCTTCTATTTGAGTGATTTTTTACGTGATTTGGAGTTCTAGTGAGCAAGTTATCGCCGTTGGACAGAGCTCAGTTTCTGAGTATGAAAAATAAAAACAATTGGGCCTTCCCTAACATGGACTCTGGGCTCGTGCCCTTCTGGTCCATGTTCGAGTGCAATGATTTATTGTGGCTTTTAATGGCACTCAAGTCTTCAACAACTGCCGCTTTTCTGTCTCAACGCGTTTCAGGTTTTCGTTAGCTGCGGCGAGCTCAGTACTCTAATTTGGTGACTATTATAACATTAAGTTCTTCTTCCTTGTTAGTCATTGTCTACCTTAATTACTCTAATACCAAATTATAGACTTAAAACTTAAAATACAACAACCGGGTACAATTGATCTTTTGTTGTGCTTACCCAAAATCATCAACTGTAAAAACATACATACAATCGAATTGCACAATGAAGAAGACAATAAATATATGGCAAGCACGAAATTAAATATGTGGCGGAGGCCGGTTAAATATTTATTTATGGATCATGCTATGCTACTGTCCATCAAGAAGATTCAAATAATATCATAACCAAATCTCAACCGACAATAGTGGAAATATGAAAGCGAAACGTGTATCACAAGGTGAGTTTTTATTCATCTATCAGATATTTCATATAGAGATATCTATTGGGACACGGAGGAAGAAATTGTGCTGTTATAACTACTCTGTAAATAATTGCTGAGAATCATGGCAATGGTGATAATGCCATGAGAATCATTTCGGGCAGTTGGAGGTTGTGCAGTTAAGACACATTCTGAGCTGGCTTTCTCTCTCTTCATCAACAAGTTCTCAATATAACTGGAACCAATTCAACCTTGTTTAGTACTCACTAGGTTTCTGAGAACTTGCAACAATGGTGATTAAAGGGAAGATTGAAGACAGGGTTGAAATCAAGACATCTGCTCAGGAGTTCCATGATGTTTTCAATGGGAAGCCGCACCATCTGGCCACCATCACCCCCGACAAAGTGCACGGCTGCACCTTGCACGATGGCGATCTCGGTTCCACTGGCTCCACGATCGAATGGCACTACACTCATGGTATGTCTTTTACTTACACAAAACCCTAACCCTAACCCTGTCCATGATTTCTCTATCTAAACCCTAACCCTATACGTGATTTCTCTAACTAAACCCTAACCTAACCCTGTCCATGATTTCTCTATCTAAACCCTAACCCTATACATGATTTCTTCTCTAACTAAAACCATACATAGAGGGGGAGAAGAAGTCGACCAAACAGATCATAGAAGTGGACGATGGAAAATGCAAGGTGGTGTACAAGATCATCGGAGGCCATTTCAGCGAAGAATACAGCAACTTCCACATCACCTACGACGCTATCCCCAAACCTGAAGATGGAGGTACCACTGTTCACTGGATCTTTGATTTTGAGAAACCAGATGACACCACTCCGGACCCTACTTCCGTGCTCCAATATCTCTGTGACATCACCAAAGACATTGATGCCCATATTCAAGAGGCTGCAGCAGCAGCAAAGTGAAGCTCTCTACTCACATCCATCCAAGAAGACGAAGAAGATGCTTCCGGTTAAGTACTTATAAATGAATCATTCTGTCGTGTTGTTATGTATGTATCAGTTTCGAGCTTGAATAAAAAGTTCCTTCAAACGAAGAATTGATGTTGTTCAAAATACTTTTATACCACATAGCTAAATGAGTAGCAAAAGTTCAAAAAATGTCGTATGACAACAAACCAGTAGTCGCATAAAGTATGTCGTGTAAGGGACACATCATAAGTGCTTATGCGATTAAACCAAATAAGGTCAGTAAAAGTATATCACAATGACAGATACATGATATCGCAAAATCAGGCCTTGAGAAAAATCATATTAGAAAAAAAAAACCCTAAGAATCAAAAGTGAAAACTCACCGGACAAATCAATCCCCAAATACAAAAGAAAGTTATGGTTTGTCGCCGTAGAAGTGAAAACTCACCAGACAAATCAGTAAAAGTATCTTCGAGCGTAACAAATCTAAAATTCGAAGTTAGCAGAACAAAGTTATGTAGTAGAGAAGGATGCCATTTTATAAAGTTTTGGTTCAAGTTTATGTCGCATGAAGTTCTTGAGGGAATCGAAAATAAATCCCCTCCTTGCCCCATATTTTTAAATAAAGATTAAGCCACAGAGATTTGCTTTGTGTGTCGCATAGTATAGTTGTCTTGGCGACTATTTTTATTTTCCACCAGAGTCCCTATTCTAGCTCCATCAGGAATCGAACTCTAGTCGATGAGATATTTGACGTCCCGTTTGCCAATAGACCACGCCCTAATAGACCAATTTTGATCATTCTAAAGGGTCCTGTGGTCACGTTGACGACATATAATGCATTTCAGTATAATGAAAATCCTCATTCATTAGCACTCTATTATTACAAGTATAATTGAGATACGAGTTTGATATTCAATTATTTTCTCAATAATGCATTTCAGCACAATTAAATGTATGGCAAGCACGACATTAAATATGTGGTGGATCCCGGTTAGATATTTATTTAAGGATCATGCTATGCTACTGTCCATCAAGACGATTCAAATAATATCATAACCAAATCTCAACCGACAATAGTGAAAATAAGAAAGCGAAACGTGTATCAGAAGGTGAATATCTATTCAACTATCAGATATTTCATATAGAAATATATATTGGGACACGGAGCAAGAAACCATGTACGATGTATAAAATTTAACATTAATGGAAGGAAAAAGTTATGCAAATAATTGCAAAAGTGGACAATCATGGCAATGGTGATAATGCAAGGACAATCATTTTTGGCATTTGGCGGTTGGATAGGCATCAACGAGTCCTCGATATAACTGGAAGCAATTCAACCTTATTTAGTACTCACTTCATTACTGATTTCTCAGAGAACTTGCTTCATTGTGCAACAATGGTGGTTAAAGGGAAGATTGAAGACAGGGTTGAAATCAAGACATCTGCTCAGGAGTTCCATGATGTTTTCAACGGGAAGCCGCACCACCTGGCCAACATCACCCCCGACAAAGTGCACGGCTGCACCTTGCACGATGGGGATCTCGGTTCCACTGGCTCCACGATCGAATGGCACTACACTCATGGTATGTCTTTTACTTACACAAAACCCTAACCCTAACCTGGCCTATACGTGATTTCTCTATCTAAACCCTAACCCTATACATGATTTCTCTAACTAAACCCTAACCCTGTCCATAATTTCTCTATCTAAACCCTAACCCTATACATGATTTCTTCTCTATCTAACTAAAACCATACACAGAGGGGGAGAAGAAGTCGACCAAGCAGATCGTAGAAGTGGACGATGGAAAATGCAAGGTGGTGTACAAGATCATCGGAGGCCATTTCAGCGAAGAATACAGCAACTTCCACATCATCTACGACGCCATCCCGAAACCTGAAGATGGAGGTACCACTGTTCACTGGATCTTGGAGTTTGAGAAACCTGATGACGCCACTCCAGACCCTACTTCCCTGCTGGAATATATCTGTGACATCACAAAAGACATTGATGCCCATATCCAAGAGGCTGCTGCAGCAGCAGCAAAATGAAGCTCTATTCATCAGATGCTTCTGTCAAAGTCCTCAATTATCCATCTCTGTGTTTTTGTTTGTTTCTATGTGTGAATCTGTGTGTGTCTAGAGCTCCTTACCTGGAGTTCCGACAACCTTAATGAATACTTCACTTGTGTTATTATGTATGTGTCCATTTCCAGCTAAATAAAGATTTGGCAAGTGTAATTTTCTTCCTGCAATTCTCAGCCTTCAGATTTATGCTGCAATAGTTAATTAAGTAATTTTTATCGTTCAATATAAATCTGTTTACTTTTTATGTCAACCTGTTAACTGCTTCATTTTAAATCTGTTAATTTATTTGTGAATCTGTTTTTTTTAATTTATAAGTTCATATTTGTTTATATTTAATTTGTACATGTTTTTTAAATGTTTATTAGGAATCTTTAATTAAGTAATTTTTTATCTTTTAATAGAAAACTTTCATTTTATATCAACATATTATCTTCTTAATTTTAAATTTGTTAAATTGTGCTGGTTGCTTATCTGTAATTTTAATATGCTAGCTGCTTATCTTTAATTTTAATATGCTAGTTGCTTATCTGTGATTTTAATATGCTAGTTGCTTATTTCCTTACGAGCTGTTTTCGTTGTGTAGGACATATACTGAATCCGAGCCCTCTTATTATCGGGACGGTGTCGTCGCATCAGAGATGAGAAATGCTATATCTGTTTGTTGAGATGAGAAATGCTCATTCATTTTGATTTTTTGCCTGATTTGGTTGCTTATCAAGTTAGCACTTTTTGTGATTGATGTATAGCGCCTTTGTGATTCTATTCACAAAAAGAAATGTAATGCACTATGAACTAGAATTTAAAAGTTGGTATTATGTTTCAGGGTCTTCAAGCCGACAAATCTCAGACCGGTCCTGCAATGCCTAGTTCAGGCCCGCAAAACTAGTGCTTCGGGCGGCCTAAGGCCTACTAATTTTGATTGGGGCCGGCCCGGACCGACCCTTTTAAAAATTAGGTCTATTAGGGCTCGGGCTTCATATTTAGACAGGCCTATAATAGATTGCTGAAACTATGAAAATTGGTATACCTGCGTCATTGTATCTTTCCTGTGATACAGCTAACTTCATGCTTTTAAACAAGTTAAGCTCCTTAACAAGCATGTCATTAGGAGTAGGACTGGATAATATACAGAACTACTGGTCAGCACTAACAGATGAAAAGCATGATTGGTTTTACAAACATGACATGGCTGGTACCTGTCTAACGTATACTGACTTTGTGGGATGCATTCTTATCATCCCATACGCGATTTGAATAACATCAGCAGTCACAATTTGTTTACTGACGTGCCTGTAAATAATGTTAGTATTCACACTAAAGCAGTAACAACAGTGCATTCATGAGATTAGATAGACTGCATTTAAAGATAATTACTGTACGGCACAAACGAGTGTTACTGCCCAATCAAAAAAAAGTGACGTGGTGCAATACGATTGGTCAGTTCGTCATCTGTAAGTAAATAATTAAAAACAAATACGATTTTTTCAGCAATCTGCTTTTCCCATAGAAGAAATAAGTGCCTGTAAATTCACTAAGCGAAAACGAAACTAAATTTTTTGATACACACTTTAACTGAAAGAACCAGAAGCTGATTGAGCCACAGCACAAGCGAGAATCACATGTTAGTTTGGTTTCGCAGGTATTGACCCTGGCTGCGAAACAGAGTGAGCAAAGTGACTCGAGTCTCAAGGTGTATCTCATTGGATGAAAGATGTCAGCTAGATAGAATGTAGATTGATTTTAACTAAGGCGCTTGTGAGAATGAGCTTGTATTTGCATATAGTTTTTAGGGTTGTACTCTAAATGTTAGATGGGTGCTCAGTTAGGAGTTTTGTTGCTGTTTTGAGGATACTTATATTTCATTTATTGGGACATCTGTACGAAAAATGTGACAACACGGCTGTGCATCAAATGGTTTCGAGAACATGAAGGAAACTATTTGGAGGAGCAAGAGAAGATTCAAACAATGTTAAACGTGGTGGAGAGAAGAAGCAATGAAACATGTTACTTTAATTTCTGTCAGATGTCGACTTGAGCCGGCCAGAAGTTTGTAGCTTTTTTTTAGAACAATGGTAGTCTTATGGTCAGTTTGTGGCTAGTTAATAATCAAACATTCTTATTGAATTTAGAATGTATATTTTGTAGAATCTTGAGTGCTATTAGAAGCCACAATAAATCATTGCAAGATGAATTGGCATCGTCTAGGATATGTCACATATAACCAACTCACATATTATATACCAATCTCCAAGAAGTGATCCGGTGTTCCATCCTTGTTGTTAGTCATTGCCTACCTTGCTCTGATACTAAATTGTAAGCCTATAACTTAAAATACAACCGATGTGTATAATTGATCTTTTGTGCTCCTTACGAATAATTGAGCAGCCTGACATGGACCGCTCCTATTCACCACAGAAAATGATTGCCTGATCCTACTGCTGCTTTTGAAATAAGTCATGATGGCCGATTGAATCTCGCGGTTGATCGAGTCCAAAACCTATTTGATATTTGATATCGCGTTAATTGTTTTATGCTTATGTTACGAATAAATTTATTGGATAGATGCATGTTGAGTCTACTATTATCTAATGATTCAGTTTTGATTGTTCTAAAGGGGTCGTGTGGTCAAGGTGATGACATATATCTCTCAAAAATTAGGTTCGAAAATCCTCATTCATTGGGACTCTATTATTACAAGTATTATTGAGATATGATTTTGATATTCAATTTTCATTCAATAATGCATTTCAGCACAATAAATATAAGGCAAGCACGAAATTAAATATGTGGCGGAGGCCGGTTACATATTTATTTATGGATCATGCTATGCTACTGTCCATCAAGAAGATTCAAATAATATCATAACCAAATCTCAACCGACAATAGTGAACAGAAGAAAGCGAAACGTGTATCACAAGGTGAGTTTTTATTCATCTATCAGATATTTCATATAGAGATATCTATTGGGACACGGAGGAAGATATTGTGCTGTTGTAACTACTCTGCAAATAATTGCAGAGAATCATGGCAGTGGTGATAATGCCATGAGAATCATTTCGGGCAGTTGGTGGTTGTGTAGTTAAGACACATTCTGAGCTGGCTTTCTCTCTCTTCATCAACAAGTTCTCAATATAACTGGAACCAGTTCAACCTTGTTTAGTACTCATTAGGTTTCTGAGAACTTGCTTCATTGTGCAACAATGGTGATTAAAGGGAAGATTGAAGACAGGGTTGAAATCAAGACATCTGCTCAGGAGTTCCATGATGTTTTCAATGGGAAGCCGCACCATCTGGCCACCATCACCCCCGATAAAGTGCACGGCTGCACCCATCACGACGGGGATCTCGGTTCCACTGGCTCCACGATCGAATGGCACTACACTCATGGTATGTCTTTTACATACACAAAACCCTAACCTTAACCCTATACATGATTTCTCTATCTAAACCCTAACCCTATACATGATTTCTCTAACTAAACCCTAACACTATACATGATTTCTTTATCTAAACCCTAACCCTGTACATGATTTCTCTATCTAAACCCTAACCCTGTACATGATTTCTCTATCTAAACCCCAACCCTATACGTGATTTCTTCTCTATCTAACTAAAACCATACACAGAGGGGGAGAAGAAGTCGACCAAACAGATCATAGAAGTGGACGATGGAAAATGCAAGGTGGTGTACAAGATCATCGGAGGGAATTACAGCGAAGAATACAGCAACTTCCACATCACCTACGACGCTATCCCCAAACCTGAAGATGTAGGTACCACTGTTCACTGGATCTTTGAGTTTGAGAAACCTGATGACGCCACTCCAGACCCTACTTCCCTGCTCGAATATCTCTGTGACATCACCAAAGACATTGATGCCCATATCCAAGAGGAGGCTGCTGCCGCAGCAGCGGCAGCAGCAGCAAAATGAAGCTCTATTCATCAGATGCTTCTGTCAAAGTCCTCAGTTATCCATCTCAGTGTTTTTGTTTGTTTTTATGTGTGAATCTGTGTGTGTCTAGAGCTCCTTACCCGGAGTTCCGACAACCTTAATGAATACTTCACTTGTGTTACTATGTATGTGTCTATTTTCAGCTAAATAAAGATTTGGTAAGTGTGATTTTCTTCCTGCAATTCTCATCCTTCAGATTTATGCTCCAATAGTTACTTTGATCTAACCAAATTTACCTCAATCCGATCATTGAGGATTCTTAATGAACCATATCCGTGAAACGTATTATGAATAAATAATTGGCCTTGCTCCATCTAACATTATACATCATCTACTTGCTATATTTAATGAGATGAAATGCATTATTGCTTTTAAAATTAAATACCTAACCACCAATATATCAATCATACTTGCAACAAATGTGCTTAATCAACTGGCACTTGCTCATAGATTTAGTTATATATATATATATCATTCAATAGATGAGAAAATGATTGATTTCCATGCTTTAAAAACAGGCCTTTGTTTTCAGTAACATTTATAGGCCGACAAGATAAACTTTAGACTGTACATTTGACCAAGTGGCCGCGTAAACACTGATCATTGAGATTAGTCCAAGAGAGGCCTATTTATTAAGGCATGGAAATCCATAGCAATCTGAACTACTGCAAGTATGATTGAGATATGAGGGCTTGGTAGTCAATTTCCAAGCTATTCAATCATGCAATTTATTGCTTTATAGAAAGCGATAGCCAACAGGTAAATGTTAGCATTAAGCCTGGCCAGCCACTTATTCATTGATCATTTTACTGCATAGCATCGTTGAAATTGAAGCATCATTTTATTGGATGGCTATTCATAGTTAGAGCTTTAATTTGCTGCTGCAGCTTCCTGGTAATGAGCATCGATATCTTTGGTAACGCCGCAAAGGAATTCCATGAGGGTGGTAGGGTCTGGTGTGTTCTCATCAGGCTTCTCAAACTCGAAGATCCAGTGAACAATGGTTCCTCCATTCTCAGGTTTCGGAATGGCGTCGTAGGTGACGTGGAAGTTGTTGTATTCTTCACTCAAATCCCCTCCGATGATCTTGTACACCACCTTGTATTTACCATCGTCAACTTCTATGACGCATTTAGTGGACTTCTTCGCGCCCTCTGTGCAAAGAAAATAATTTTAGGTTTTAAGGTTTAGTTAGAACATTAGGGTTAGGGTTTCGGTAGATTCATCATGTCCAGGGTTAGGGTTTTAAGCAAGTAGATACCATGAGTGTAGTGCCATTCGATTGTGGAGTCAGTGGAACCAAGATCCCCAGAGTGCAAGGTGCAGCCGTGCACTTTGTCGGGGGTGATGTTGGCCAGATGGTGCGGCTTGCCATTAAAAACATCATGGTACTCCTGGGCGGATGTCTTGATTTCAACCCTGTCTTCTATCTTACCTTTAACCACCATTTTCGCACCAGGAAGGAAGCTTATGAATCAAAGAGATGGAGTGATGAGTGTGGTGTGGGAGTTAAGCTTGATGTGCTTCTGTTTATATAGAGAACCAGTGAATAAGAGAGAAGAAGCCAGCTAAGGATTTCTCAACTCCCCAACCCCCAAATACCAATAATGTTACAATAAAATAACCAAAGCAACAGTGAGATCCAACCATGCATTACAATGCATGTGTTTCTTGCTCCAAGACTTAATTTATTGTTCTATAAAAACACTATGTTTAATGACAGTTGTTGAATTTATAAATATTCACCTTATGATAGACTTTGAATAAATAAATAGCACGCGGAGATTTCAAGAGATCCTAACAGATTTCAAGAGATCGTGAGAGATTTCAATCACTGTCTAAGCTGAGGTCAGTCAGAGCTGGTTGAAGGGTATGTTCCTAAGCTAAGGATACCTTACTAGGTCTAGGTGCATCAAGTGTTGACAATGTTGGTTTTTCCAAGAGGGTCTTCTGCCCTTGACAAGATTTTTATATTATTTGAACAAATGAGGATACAGTGGATCAAAATAATTAAGTACTGAACCTCAAAATAGCTAATAGGCAGATCTCAAGCATGTGAAGGTATCTCTATTCCATACATCTGATGAGTACTAAGCAGATTATGATTCGTACCCAATCAAGTTGGAGCTGAAGTTAAAACGCATAGAACTTGCATGCCTTTGCCGGATGAAACTGCTGCGAATTCGATCTAATAATGTACATTCACACTATTTTTCCCCAACCCAGAACCATCCATCCTGATATCCTCCATAATGATCTGTTCAAGGAGAAAACTGTTTAGTCAAAATGGAGGGCAAATATCAAAGCCAAGCACATAATATAGTTTTACAAAATTTTGTTCTTGTGTGAAACAAATACTTGTTTGTTTGCCCTACCTTAGCTGGAGGCTGATTCTGGTTGACTTGCTTCTTGTCTTGGCTTTCTTTTCTAAATAAAATCCCTAGCTACCAATTCTAAATAAAATAAACCCAAACATGATTATGCACCCCAGTTCTTCAACTCTTTTAGGGTTCATCAGTTCAAATCATTTTCTGTGCTACTCAAGTCACTCATACATACATCAAACCCTTGTCATTTTCTAGATCAAGGCTTATCTAGAAGCACAAAAAATTGCACATACCAAACCAAGTACACAAAATTGGCAGACATGACTCTCAAAGGATAACATATTTTCACAACAACAACAAAAAACTTTTTTTGAAAGTAGTACAAAATTGATCCAAGAAACGTCAAATTCGGTTGTGTTTTGAATGAGATACAAGTACTCAAAGTTACAAGTAAAAGACTTGGGACTGTTGACCAGAGTTGACCGAATCACTTAGTGATTCGGGCTGCTCTAAAAGTGATTCGACCAGAGTGGCCGAATCAATTACCCAATGCACTTTTGAAGTGAGCGAATCAAACACTGGGTCAACCGGAAATGACGGAGCCTTAAAACTAAGTCACCCCATGGAATAGACGGTTACCTGAATTCGTGTGGGTGGCTGCGGGAAAGGAGGTAACAACTCCTTGAACTTCTCTGCTCTTCATCGTATAAAGGAAGACGAGAAACAGAGAAGTAACAACATCGAAAACACCGAACACAGCAGTCCCGACTTGAAGCTTTCTCCGATTTGCTTTGTTGTGTGAGTTGTGGTGAGTTGCTAGAGGTCAACAGAGCTCGCTTCAGTTTGATTCTGTGCAATCTTAGAGCTGAAAAGGGTAGTTTTATCCTGGGAAGCAAAGCTGCCAGTGAAGTCCGACGAATTGGACGGCAATTTCGCTTCAAGGAAAGCGTCGAACGTGACTCAACCGGAAAACCCACTACGGTTAATCTCAAACCAGTGTTATTTGTATTCATTGTCTAGCTAACTCGGCTTGTGCAGAGAAACGCAGGAAAAGGCAGCAACATGTACATGATCATCGGAGGGCATTTCAGAGAAGAATACAACAACATATGATGGAGGTACCATTGTGATGCAGCGCGTGTGGGCAAAGGGATGATGATACTTGAATTCGAAACCTGGTTCACACAACATATATTTTTTGAAATGGGTTAGCCAAAACCTTTTAACTTGAATTATGCAAGGTCCTATTAACTTACATGTCATGTAACTTCTTGTGTGAACTCCGGTAATTATATCCAGGGATGAATTTTTTTAGAGACCAAGCTCAATGGCCAGTGTATAGTGTTATATATATATAGAGAGAGAGGTCGGTACACAGTTAATGAACAACTAAATCTATGAGGGAGTCCCAATTGATTAAGGCACAGTTGTTGCAAGTATGATTGAGATAGGTATTTAATTTCAAAATCAATAATGCATTTCATCTCACTAAATATAGCAAGTAGATAATGATCGGATATGTGTCGGCAGTGGAGATCAAACAAAATTTGAAGGCTGAGAATTGCAGGAATATAATCACACTCTTTATTTAGCTGGAAATGGACACATACACATAATAACACAAGTGAAGGATTCATTAAGGTTGTCGGAAGGAGCTGTAGACACACACACAGATACAAATGAAAACAGTGATGGATTATTTGAAGTACTTAAGCAGAAGCATCATCATCTTATTCTTCTTCTTCATCTGGGATGGATGTGAGTAGAGAGCTTCACTTTGCTGCTGCTGCCTCCTCCTGGATATGAGCATCAATGTCTTTGGTGATGTCACAGAGATATTCCAGCAGGGAATCAGGGTCTGGAGTGGTCTCATCAGGCTTCTCAAACTCAAAGATCCAGTGAACAATGGTACCTCCATCTTCAGGTTTGGGGATAGCGTCGTAGGTGATGTGGAAGTTGCTGTATTCTTCGCTGAAATGGCCTCCGATGATCTTGTACACCACCTTGCATTTTCCATCGTCCACTTCTATGATCTGTTTGGTCGACTTCTTCTCCCCCTCTATGTAAAGAAATGTTTAGGGTTAGGGTTACTCTTACGGTAAGTAAAAGTACATGCATACACATACCATGAGTGTAGTGCCACTCGATCGTGGAGCCAGTGGAACCGAGATCCCCATCGTGCAAGGTGCAGCCGTGCACTTTGTCGGGGGTGATGTTGGCCAGGTGGTGCGGCTTCCCATTGAAAACATCATGGAACTCCTGAGCAGATGTCTTGATTTCAACCCTGTCTTCAATCTTACCTTTAACCACCATTTTCACACAAAGAATGCAGCTTATGAAATGAGAGAGATGGAGTGATGAGTGTGCTGTGGGAACTAAGCTTGAAGTGCTTCTGTTCATATAGAGAACCATTGAAGAAGCCAGCTAAGGATTACTCAACTCCCCAATCCACAAATGCCAATAATGGTACAATAAAATAACCAAAGCAACATTGAGATCCAATCATGCATGATTTCTTGCTAAAAATACTCTCTAAAAATACTATGTTATATGACAGTTGATGAATATATAAATATTCACCTTATGATAGACTTTGAATATATATAAATAGCACGCCGAGAGATATTTTTTAGTATATATAAAGTTTCGAGATCCTGAAAGATTTCAATCACGGTCTAAGGTGAGGTCTAGGTGCATCAAGTCTTGACAACTTTGTTTTTACATATTTTTCTTAGCCTCCTCCATACTAAATAAGATCCAACATCATGATCCTTCCCAACAGTTACGAAACATGCACCAAGTAACATTGTCATGCCATTTAGTCACTTCAGCCATAAGTGAAGACCACCTAAGCTTTTTAAGATCTTCTATGCTGGTTGTCAGGGGTTCATTCCAACTAGGCCACAGACACAAAATCCAGTGAGTCCTCCATGTTGACAATCCAAAAGAGTAAAAGGTTGTAAGTGGCTAAAGACTGGAGGAGCTGCTAGCTGCAAGTCATAAAATGCTCAAATTGGCGATAAAGCTTTCCGTGAGCTAGTAACATATTGTGCATTGCAAGTAGGGCTCGATAACTGCATAAAAGGACTAAGCCAAGCACCAAACTTGGCCTCGAGGAATGTCGTGATGATGGATCGTTACAAACGGTTTTATGCCTGCAAATTTAACGTTAGACTTATGTCCCTAAGACAGCTGTTTCTGTGAAGATGATGTGGGCCAATATTTGTCTCTCAGCTGCCCAGATTAGGGTTAGGAGGAGAAAGATCCACAGCAGTTGAGTCTGTTGAGATGGGATGAGGACATTGTTGATTTCCAACATTGCAGAACGGTTCCTGATTTTCATTTTCTGGGTATATTCTGAATCATGATGATAAATGTGATCATTTGAGGTTTTGGGTGGTTGATAACTAATAGGTAAACTGAAGATCAGCATGAGATACAAGCCCTGAAAGAGTGAAAGGTCATGCTCCATATACAAAAGACAAGGTATATGGAGCATATACTTCAAAAAAATATATGCAAATACAAACCATATGCAAATTATATGCAAACTTTATTTAAATTGAGCACCCATCTAACATTTAGACTACACGGTAAAAATATATGCAAATACAAACTAACTCGTTCAGAACCCCGAATTCTCACAAGCTCCTCAGTTAAAATCAATCTACATTCTATCTAGCTGACAATGAAAATACAAACTAACTCGTAGATATTTCGTTGTACAATGAAAACAGCTGAATTCGCGATTGGACGTTTCAAAAATGAACCGCCATTTGGGCTGACCTAATTTGAGCTCGTATTTGAAATGATTGGTCAAGAAGTTCTAAAAGGTTTCGAATGGGAAGCCCAATAAGGCCATATCAAAAATTTGTGCATTTATCCTTAAATACTAATATAGTTCTTAATACAAAAATGTAGCTTTTTTTAATGCGAGGATAGTACTACTGAAATGCTAACTGTGAAAGTGAATCATTAGATGGGTTTAGGGTTTCTTCTATTCATGAATCAGATGTTTTCCTATAGAAATATTTATTGGGTCATGGAGGAAGAAAAATATGTACCATGGACAAAATTCAATGTTAAAGTAACGGATAACAAATGTGTCATTATCAATATTCACCAAATTATTGCAAAAGGACAATCATGGCAGTGGTGGAGCCCGGTTTATGGATCGCCTACTGTCCATCAAGACAATTCAAATAATAACATAACCAAATCTCAACCAACATTAATTACTAAAAAGATAAAGGCGAAACATGTATCACAAGGTGGATTTCTATTCATCTATCTCATGTTTCAAATAGAAATATGTATTGCAAAAGTGGAAAAAATTGTGCTGTTATCACTATTCTGCAAATAATTGCAAAAGAGGACAATCATAGATGACAATATTTGTTGCCAGTTGGCGGTTGGTCATTGGTGTAGTTGACAAGTCCTTAGCTGGCTTTCTCTCTCTTAATCAACAAGACCTCAATATAACTGGAACCTCAGTTCAACCTTATTTAGTGCATTACTGAGAAATTCCTTCATTGTGCAAAAATGGTGGTTAAAGGTAAGATTGAAGACAGGGTTGAAATAAAGACATCTGCTCAGGAGTTCCATGATGTTTTCAACGGGAAGCCGCACCATCTGGCCAACATCACCCCCGACAAAGTGCACGGCTGCACCTTGCACGATGGGGATTTCGGTTCCACTGGCTCCACAATCGAATGGCACTACACTCATGGTATGTCCGTATGTGTATGTATGTACTTTTACTATCACAAAACCCTAACCCTAACCCTAGACATGATTTCTTCTCTAACCCTAACCATACACAGAGGGGGAGAAGAAGTCGACCAAACAGATCATAGAAGTGGACGATGGAAAATACAAGGTGGTGTACAAGATCATCGGAGGCCATTTCAGCGAAGAATACAGCAACTTCCACGTCACCTACGACGCTATCCCCAAACCTGAAGATGGAGGTACCATTGTTCACTGGATCTTTGAGTTTGAGAAACCTGATGACGCCACTCCGGACCCTACTTCCCTGCTGGAATATCTCTGTGACATCACCAAAGACATTGATGCCCATATCCAAGAGGCTGCAGCAGCAGCAAAGTGAAACTCTCTACTCACATCCATCCCAGAAGAAGAAGATGCTTCCGTCAAAGTACTCGGTGTTTGCATTTGTGTGTTTCTATGTGTGAATCTGTTTGTATCTGGAGCTCCTTCCGACAACCTTAATGAATCCTTCACCTGTGTTATTATGTATGTGTCCATTTCCAGATAAATAAAGAGTTGGCGAGTGTGATTGTCTTCCTGCAATCCTCAGCATTCAAATTTATGCTGCAATAGTTTGATCTCGAGTGCAGACTAACCAAATTTATATCAATCCGATCATTAAGGATTCTTAACGGCATTTGCACCGGCTTCAGCAGTTGTTGAATGATTTAAAGTTCAATCAGCACCTCCTACTTCATTTATAAGGTTTCTAGCCTTAAATCCTCTGACAGTTCCTGTTGAAACTGGTGCAGATACTCTAATGAACCATATCTCTGAAACGTATTATGAATAAATAATTGGCCTTGCTCCATCTAACATTATATATCATCTCCTTGCTATATTTAGTGACATGAAATGCATTATTGATTTTGAAATTAAATACCTAATCACCAATATATCAATCATACTTGCAACAACTGTGCCTTAATCAATTGGCAATGTCTCATAGATTTAGTTTTAATTAACTGTGTACTCTCTCTCAGGCTTATGTGTTCAGTAACATTTAAAGGCGGGCAAGATAAACTTTAGACTATGCGTTTAATATAGTCGCCACATATATATATATATATATATATATATATATATATATATATATATATATATATATATATATATATATATATTGATCATTGAGCTTCTTCTCTACCGTTAATTTAAGAGGCATTTTTAATCCTTCAATGTGGAAATTCCAACAACATCTGAGACATGGTAAGCCATCTTTTGAGAGCCAATAAAAGCTATTGCTTAACAATTTGGTATGGGACGATCTTTGTTTCGTTTTCTATTATGAGAGAAAATTTAAGATGGATTCTATAACTTTTTTTTGGGTCATGGCTAAGGATGTCCTTACTAAATCTAACTAACATGGCCTCTTTCCTAAACAAAAAGCAATACATGAGAGGCTTATTTATTAAGGCATGGAAATCCCTAGCTTTCTCAACTAGTGCAAGTATGATTGAGATATGAGTTTGGTATTCAATTTCCAAGCTAGTCATTAATGCAATTCATTGCTTTATAGATAGAGATAGCCAAGACATAAATGTTAGCATTGAGCATGGCCAACCACTTATTTATTGATCACGGTGTGGTTTGATGTCAAAAAGAACGTCGAATATCTGAACGACTAAATTCTGATTCCTAATGGAGTTATAACAGGGGCTCTGGTAGGGGTTTTGAGTCAATTATTCATTGATCATTTTAGTGCAGGAGGAAGACATAGCATCGTTGAAATTGAAGCAAATATCTACAAACCGAATCAAGCAAGCATCATTTTATTGGATGGATATTCAGAGTTAGACCTTTGCTGCTGCTGCTGCTGCATCTTCCTGGTAATGAGCATCGATATCTTTGGTAACGCCGCAAAGGAATTCCATGAGGATGGTAGGGTCTGGTGTGTTCTCATCAGGCTTCTCAAACTCAAAGACAGTGAACAATGGATTTCCCCAAACTGAAAGTTGGGTTTAGCTACTATGATCCATCTAAACCAATAATGAAAATAAACTGAGTTTAGAAATAATACTGAAATTGTGAACAGTAACTCGGCGATGAACAATAACTCCGGCGATGAACAGTGTCTCCGCCTCAATTTCCGCACGTTGCTGGCCTCTCCTCTCTCTTGCTAAAAATTGTTGTTCTTTTTGGAACAGCAAGTCTGTATTTCTTGGTAGATCATGCAGACTAAATCATACAGACTTCTAAATTTGATCTTGGACAGCGGGTCCAATGCTGACGTCATCAAATGCTGTCCGCTCCGAAAGAAGACATTAGCAGCGCGCCCGATGAAGACATAAAGTGTTCTTCCTTCACGAACACTTAGCACACTTACTTCCTTCAACGTCAATCTCCGCATCCATAATTCTCAAAAGCGGTCTTGATAGACCTGTGATGCGAAACGCTATAAAGAAGTAATCTATCACAAGTAAAATACAATTAAACAATAGGAATAAACAACTCGATGGATAGTATAAACGCTACAAAGAAATAGAATTTTATGGAGAGCTTGGTTTTGATTTGTCAAAGTCATCTTTACATTTTTTTATTATAGAGTAAACAAAGTTCCATAAAACTCCAAATGAGTTTTAAGATCAGGGTACTAAAAACTGGCTAGTTAACTGTTCATACCCTGACCTAAGTACTTATCTCTCAATATAATCAGGCTAACAATCCCTAAAAAACTAAAAAATTGTCCTTTCATACTGACACTAATATAATCATTGTCCTTGATACGGACACGTCCATCTGAAAAAAGTTTACCTCCCTTCTGGACCATTTAATAATCTAAATCTCTCATTTTTCCTGTCATCTCTATTATCTGGATCTTCAAAAATGTACAGCAAAGAAGATAAACCCTAGAAGAAAGATGTATTTTATGGGATTACTCCCTATAGCTTGATTAAAAGCTATGTGAAAGATGTAATTTATATTGGCGGTCTATCTTACCATACTGCCTGTATAGAAGAATCAATAACCTATTGATCGTTTCATTAATTGGGCAAGCTAGTTCAGTTTTTCCATTCCGTGCACATTTAGAATTGGAGACACTTTAGGCCAGTAAACAAATGCTTTCTAATGTTTTATTCCAAACATATGTCTCAACCATATGATTTAGTAATGTTTGATGATTGTGACCTGTTTTCCATGTGATGCGTGTGTATTCCAAATTTTATAGAGTACCCTTAACACTAAATGTTTTAATCTTTCAAGGTTGAGATTGCACATATAAAGTGATTTGAAGATAATTTGATATACATGCATGGTTTCTTCAATAAAGCAGTAGATTTAGTGATCTCATCTTTTCTACGTATTTTAGGCGAGAGTTGAAGCTGCAATGATAAATGCCAGAATCCAGAAAACAGTCAAGAGCAACTCAAGCCAAGGTTGGGTATGTTGCTGAAATTGCCGAGCGCCGCCATCGGCTTTCATCTGCTCTAAAAAATGCTAAGAATCCAGCCATCATTATTGGAGCTGGCTTATTTAAGAGAGATGATAAGAATGCTATCTTTTCCATCGTCGAAAAAATTACTGAAATCTCTAATGCAGTAAGGCCCGACTGGACTGGTCTCAATTTATTGATTCTTAATGCTGCTCAAGCAGCCGCACTTGATTTGGGCCAGAGTCCGATAAAAAGATTGAGTCTGCAAAGTTGGTTTATTCTGATGGGTGCGGACAATGTCAATCTAGATAAAGTTCCTAAAGATGTTTTTGTTGTATATCAAGGGCATCATGGTGACAGAAGTGTGTATCATGCGAATGTCATCTTACCTGCATCGAAGGAAGGGACATATGAAAATACAGAGGGTTGCCCCCAGGTAACAGTTCCGGCGGTTCCAACAGTGGGTGATGCTAGGTATACGATCGCGAATTAAAACGGTGGCTCCAAATCTGACAAACATAAATGTCCGGCGAACCTGTGTCTACATCCAATGTTCATAAATGGCTCTGTCTCCGATGTAGTAATTGTAACTTGACTGGTTTTTTTGAGTTGCATCAGCCTGCAAGCTCCTGACCTTAAGGTGCTCTAGGTCTGGTACTGGTGTGTTATTTTTACCCCCTTTAAACCTGATGTCTAGAAACTTCTAACATGACCCTGTGCCAAATCAAATATAATTTGGCATTAATCGGACGTCTTCCCATTCATTGGTCTTCCATGGATCAATAAAACTAAGTTACGTTTCTAACATCAGGTATTTACTTCTTCCCTTCACCCACTGGGTGTTTGAAATTTTATATATAGCTTGATCCCAGTAACAAATAGACAAATACTTGAGAACAAGGTTGATCAGCAAACAAGGATTTTGATTCAATTTTCCAAAATGAGGTTGTCCATCTTATATTGTTGATTTACCAGCCTGCTAGTACAGAATAATTCTACCCAAGTCCAATAGACGACAACTGTGATAAGAAAAACTTATATGGATGCAACAAATCTTTATCTCCTAGATGATTTTTTTGCTCCCTATCCATAAACCTTTGGCCTTTTTTCTTAGAATCCTATACCCCGCCTTTTTTCTCTAACTTAATGTACAGTGGCGGCTAGACATAGCTATGCCTATCTACAAATTAGACTCGTATACCTGCCCGGACATTTTTCCTTCCACTACCACTTGATCTGCGAGATTGTCCGTTCCAGTCTTCATCGTCATAATCATCGTCTTCCTCTTCCCTCCGCCCAGACCTTCCACCTCTTTTGGGTGCAGGCCTTTTCCTTTTAATATTCACTGTGTAGGTTGAATAATCGACAGTATCCTCTTTGAGAGCAGTCTTAAATTCCTGCAACACCACAGTATGCAATATAAAACAAATGATGAAATATGAGTCACAAGTGTTTGATAGCTAAAGAATTTAAAATACAAGGTTTGAAGATATCTAAGCTCAGTGTGGTTGATATCATTTCAAATAAGGCCAGAAACTAATTTTTGAAAGGTTAAACAATCAACTTCTTACGATGCCACATCCTACCCAACTGGCAAGTTTATCTTGTGCAAAGCCGACTAGTACTGTTACTTTCTTTTTCTCTTGTCAGTCATTACACCTTTATGCCCAATTAAAGTCTATTGAGTAAACGGGTTATCATAATCACACAGAATATCCATCTGCCCAGCAAGGCCAACTTGGCTATAAATATTGTATAATACCAAACATGCTCAACAAAGTGAATTATTAGGGCAAATGTTTTCAATTTTGTGCCATAAAAATAAGAGGATGCAAAATAGATAAATGGGTTGCAAATGGTTAAATGATTTAAACCATTTAAAAAATGAGATCACATTGATGAGCTAATTGATTATGTGGATGTAAATGGATAAACATTTTAAGGGGTGAGAACGGGTAAAGCTTGTTTTAATTTATATACCATACAAATTGCTCAAATATTTGAGCATATACATCAAACAGGTAAATATTTTAATAATATTTCACAAGATAGGCACGTGCATTTCACATGACATGCCAAGTGATCCAATGTTTCATTAGTTCGACTCTAGAATTTACCATTTGGTTGGTTTGCACAATTTGTAACTTAAATGATGGTTTGTACTTGATCCATTATCTTTAAGGATATTTCCGAAATGGATAATTGAGTCATAAATGTTTTTAGATATTGTATATATAAGGCCAACCATGTTAACACTAAACCCAATTAATAAATGGACTTAAATGATTAACCCATTTAGAAACATTTATGTGAATGATTGGATACTAAATCCGTTACTGAATGGCTGACTGATTTTTCAAACATTATGCAATCTCTAATGAAAATCTAAGGCTTATATATTTCTCAGCATTTAAGGTTTTATTATGATCAGAGAGATCGGCAGATTGAATCAAATTTCATAAAAGAGAAAGATGAGAAATGTTGGTAGTCCACTCACCTGGTATCTCTGCAACAATTCTTGGCAATTTGTAGGCAGTATGGTACATATTCCAGTAACATTAAAAGGTATATTCTGCCTGGACAGAGCCTCCCCGGGCTTTACAGGTTCATTAGGTGCAAATGCCTGAAATAAGTTTGCAAATTCCATGTTATTATCAATATACTGAATTTAATTGGCAAGTC
The DNA here is from genome assembly GCA_963678935.1 of Umbilicus rupestris. Taxonomy (NCBI): domain Eukaryota; kingdom Viridiplantae; phylum Streptophyta; class Magnoliopsida; order Saxifragales; family Crassulaceae; genus Umbilicus; species Umbilicus rupestris. The sequence goes on from OY787625.1 coordinate 500,558, forward strand.
TAGAGAAAAATCAGATAAAGTGTTTAGAAACACATAAACCTGGCAGCGTGCATCATTTAAGCTGTAAACAACTTTCAAGTGCCTTTTCAACTTTAGTAAGAGTTGAAGAGCAACTGCCCCAAGACAATCAGCCTGTAAAAGAAAAATCATGGACGATAAACTCGGATAGATTTCAATGTGACAACTACAAAGCGTAAAATAGAAAAGTTGATGTTTCCTTAGACATCATACTGAAAGTAGTAGAATGCACATAAAAGTTAGTTACCTGGACCATTTCCAGATCCTTCCCTGAGATGATACTACAGCTACTGAGAGAATTCATGGAACGAATCTGGTCACCCGGTTCCTTCTGAGCTGTCCCATTCAAATCTATTGCAGCCATGATATTTGAGGCAGGCCAAGCATCTAATTCTTGTTTTGGTGTTCCATTTTCACAGGACATTTTCTGGACTTGTTCTTGTGAGAGGCGCCCAATTGAACACTTCATATTTGCTTCCAGATCCCCAGCCTTGACTTGCATAAGTCGATTTATTGTGTATATCAGATAAAGTGGCTCATCAGGTGTTGTGAAAGGTAACAAAGATAAAATTTCCGTGCAGTATCTGCAAGAAGAGGACGAAACATTTTTTAGTAATTTGGTTTATCACCACAGTTATGGAAAAAGCACGAGTTGCATTATACTTACATAAGGAAAGGAAAAAATGAGCCATTTCCACCCGGGGTATCGAATTTTCGTATAATTGAGGACATGAATTTGTTTCTTGATACGCGGTTTCCACGAATGAGCTTGTAGATTCGAGAAACTCCAAGCCTTGCATACGCGGATGAATCATTATCCAACTTTCCTTTAGTATTTAAAGAACCTCTTGACTGAGAACAGCATGACAATGACTGTATAAAAGTAAATGAAGTCTGCAGGCCATCACCCAACCGGCTCTCAAAAAAGGAAGGATGCCTGAAATTAATACCAGTAAGAATCAGCACATGTTTTCAAATTACCAATCATAATTTAAATGGGCATACTTCTCATTCATATTTGCGAGAAGATGATGAGCCAACTTCGAGTTGGCCTCCAATGGATCAGTCTCAAGAGCGATCAAGTGCGGTACACAGGTTATGGGATGCACAAGACCCTGCCGCAAAACGACCTCCACAATCTGCATTAATCAAAAATATCAAATACTAAACTTATCGATATTCAATGAACTACACAATACTGTCAAGCAAAGCAGGCTGAACCAGACTACAAAACTTGACAGCTGATTGTTGCAGTCCAATCATTCAAGTCACAGAAACGAGTTTTCTTCAGCCAAACCTGGGCGCCCAGCTATACTTTCAAAGAATATTCTGTAACTTTAATATATTTTGTATAAAACATTGTGTTTATAAATCAATGTGTCACAGACCTTGATTGGTTGAAACTGTTTGGAATAACTGATTAGGAAGATGGTCATATTTACACGCACACCTATATGGAAATGCAATTTATAAGAAAGATGCATGCATGCACCAATGGCACTATCGGCAACACTAAGGTCACACTGATATCTCAGCAAACCACAATTAAACCCTACAATACAACACAAGGAGCGCTATGAATTTAGTACCTACAAGTTAATGACCATGCTTTGGTCATAACTGATAAGCTACAGTGTAATTATTTTTTGGCTCGAGCATGCTATATTTATATCAAATAAAACTCTAGACAATACCAAGCACAGCCAACATGTCAAATTCTACCTTCAGGGCTGATTGTCGAACAAGCTCATCAACATCTAAGCATCTACCAAGAATATGATCCCAGTACAGTTGCACAATCCCCCCACAAATGTTTGTATCCCCAGCACCAGCAGCAACAGGCACTAATGAAACCACTTCATCAACGACATAGTTGTCTCTGTAACCCCCAGCAGCTGTGTGAACAGCAATTTTACTTCCCTTTTCTGCAGCTGCCGCCAACTGAGCTTCAGCATCTAAGAGATACTCGTATATGCTTTGCAGTGCTTGTATCTGGTCAAATAAATGACAAAGCATGAGTGAACGAAAGAAACATCATATCATTAATGTCCAGACCATAGTATACCTTGAGACGAGGATCAGACTGTGAGGATAGTGTGGCTTCCAAGATCTTTATTACACCGTCTTCCAACATATATTCTGGTCTAGCGATGAATACATACCCCAGTGCCTGCAAAGGTATTTATATGTATGCATTTATAAATATGCTGCAACAGTACTAGATAGGACACAAGAGGAGGCACTTTTCACCTGCAATGACCTAACCCTGATGACAAAATCATCAGATTTTAGAAAATTCTTTAACAAGGTGAGGCTGTTCATCACTTCTGTGCTTGTACTATTGAAGGCAACCAACAAGGCATTCCCATATCGTATAAGCAGCCCAAGACAAAATATTGAACGTCCGATTTGCTGAATAATGCAGTGTAAATTTTTCATCAGAGTTGCTGCCTAGTCCACAGCACAAAGGTACAGCAACAAAGGTCTTGTAGGTAGGGCAAGGATACCATACCTCATAAAATCTAAAAAGCTTTTTAATCCATCTGAATATTTATTTTTAAGTTTTATTTTGAAACAAACCCTAGATATATTTTCTTTTTAGATCGAAATGAGTTGAAACCAAGATTTTAAACTATTAATAATTGAACATCATCATTAATGGAAAACAAGACTGTATTAAGTTTTACTCAATATAAGAAATTCAAACACAATGTGCAAATCTTATGAGAGGAATAATAATCATAATAGGATCTTTTCTCCAAACAGCAATGCTTTCGATTTCTCAAGCAAATGCTAAACATTTTCCTCAAAACAATGTGAGTGATACTAGGCTAAGACCTAACACTTATACTACTGTATTTTTAGGAGTAGATTAAAAAATAAAGGTGTCTTAAGGATAAGTTCAACAAACACAGACCAGCCAGCTCAATTATATATATTACAAAACATATACCTCAAAGATCCACTCGTAAAAGTATCCTTAGTCTTTTGGAATATGGGAGACACTTGGTACTTTCTTTATATATTTAGTGGTTTACTAAAAGAGTGGGTCTCGGGAGGAAAGGAATAACACAAAAAAGATGGGGTTTTCTAATCAAAAGTTTCCATTAGAAGAAATTATGTTCAATAGTTCGAAGAACTTGGAACCTGCTTATGCTCTGAGCCAAAGGATTCCAAGCGTTTGAAGAACACCTGAATGAGATTTTCAATGGCAGCAGGGCCTTTCTTTGCTACTCCAACTAGTGAGCAGAGGCATCTGCATTTGTGAATGTTAAAATGATTAATTGGAAAGATGAACGATTTAATCAGCACGCATAATTTTAATTCGATTGACAATTGTTGCTTAAAAAATGATGTAGCAAATACTAAGTCTACTCATATGTTGGGGGGGTGGGGAGCAAATTTTGTAACCTATCGTAATACGAAGACAACTTGTTAGATATTTGAGCATGCAAATTCCAGTAAAAATATGTGAATAAAACAGTAAATCTACCTATGCTTTAAGATATGATGATTGGTGACTAACGGTGTGTTCTTCTCAGCTTAGATTGAGTTGAACTTAAATGAACTTAACTTAACTTGAGATTTCTGTGAGACAAAAGAGGCTGAACTTACTAAATTTAAACTGAACTTCAAATTAATATTTAATACCAAGTCAAGCTACAAAGAACATGTCCTAGGAAACAATTTATAAGTTCCTCATGAAACAACTAAAGGGTGCAGCTGTGAATGAAAAGTATAAAGAATATATATCTTTTGGACAGTAAAATCATATTAAAGGAAAAGAGAAGATTACTTGATACAAGCATGCACAACATTCAGGAAAGAATGGCGAACAATCATGTTTTTGAAGTCTTGTTCAAGTTCTTCTACTACACTTTGGGGAATCTTTCGAAGCAAGGGCAGAACAGCATTCATCACATAGATAATACTCTCAAGCAGTTGAGCAACAACTCGGCTGTCCACCTGAGATCAAGAATAAAACATTTTTAGCATTTATGTACATCAATGATAGTCCCAACAGCCATTGCAGTCTTCAGTAAAATGAGGATAAGAAACTAACTATTCAGAAGCACTCACATCAAAGAATACAAAATATATACAGAAAATGGATCTGCTACATACACCCCTGGATCAGTGTATTTATAGCATCATAGAAAAATACCTAAAGCATAGGTTTCAAAATATGACCAAAGGCAGAAATTAAAATCAAAATGAAAAAAATACTTGGCACAATAATTTGGATAACTGACATACACATGCAACATTATCACATCTAGTCATGTAGCTTTTGAAACCCTAGGATATGAACATTTTAAGTGCAGGTAAACTATCATACAGACCCGAGCACTAACAATATTCTTATATATATATATATATATATATATATATATATATATATATATATATATATCAGATCTATACAACTAGAGATGCAAGTACAATTGATGGAAAACCTGGCTCTTGAGATAAGGCTGTAGTGTGACAACATATTGAGAAGGATCAGAGCTTGGTGCACAAAGTGTTGGGTCTACTGTACAGAAGGCATGCAAGGCCAGCACATAAGGGAGGGTCAACGTCTCGACCGCCTCGCAGTTCCTCTCGTCTGCCTGTCCAGAGACATGAGCGTTAGCTACATAAATGATGTATGACAGACACAATTCAAATATGAGAGGTAAAGATATGATACCTGCAATATCTTTTCAAGAAACCACTTGCACATCAACTCACAGCGCCGACGTACTGAACCCAGTAAAACAGGACTTAAACCAACAGCCTTAGCTGATTGTGGAAAGAAATCAAGGACTAAATTCCGCTTAATAACAGTGACAAGTAGGTGATGGCTCTGTGTTCTTCTTAAGACCTCCACAATCTGCTCTGTTTTCTTAATTAACTCCATTGGAACAGTGTTGCCATCCCCAGAAAATTGAGTCTCGGGAGCAGAAGGTTCCTCAAACCAGAATTCGTAAAATGTCTTGCAAACAAGATCCTAAAAATCAAATGACGCATAACAATATGAATAAAGGGGAAAAAAGAGATCAATAGTGGGGCTGGGAGACTTGATCAAAACCAGAGTAGCATGGTGGAATTTTTTTAGCAATTCTGGAGGTTCATGTTCTATTCAACAATTGGGAGAGATGCATAGAAGAAGTAAGGGTAAATTCCTAAGCTCTGAGAAAAGTTTATAGAAATCCAGAGGATAAAAAAAGTTAAGCCATGAGGGTCAATAAGAGCATGGACAGACTTAAAAAGAACTCATACTTCTTGTAACTAGTGGAATTCTTTTGCTAGACTATACGGAGGAATCATAGCTCAAAGGAATGCGTAGTTCTTGGCCTTAAATTACCAGTTCATAGTTCTTGGCCTTAATTCCCCAGAGCTGTTAGTTATTTGCAATTTTTTAAGAGAGATATCTATGTTAAGGTTAACCGGTCAGGGAACTTGCAAACCTGAACTTAGGAACTTTAAATTAGTATCTGTTAATTCAGTTACTGTTTAAAAAAAACAAATACAATAGTGGTAACACATGAACACTCTAAATCAATTAGGTCTGAGCACTTTCTTTCCTCAAACAAATGAAAACCAAAATTAGTCTGACCCCACTTTCGCTTTGAAAACGGCCCCTGATGTTAATTACTTAACAATGACTTCTCATCAACCCACTTAACTATATACCTATACAATATTAGCATTTCAATTATTTTTTAAAAGAACTATGGTGTTTGCTCGAAATTACCATCATGACAATCATTCACATCTTCAACTTGCAAGCTAAACATCCTTCTTAAGAGTAGATAATATTAAAAATGTACTGACTATAGAGCTCTTATTGGCTGCATTTTGGCTTATCAAAGATGGATTGATAAAGAAGATTATATGATACCAAAGATCAATTACCACAACATTCTACGCGAGAATCTCAAAAGCTGCCCCTTTATGTAGTAGCAATAGACAACCATGCAGAACCTTTGGCAAAAGTCTCATACTAGATTCTAGTCAATCATCTAGGTAAAAAGAACCACAGACCAATGAAAGGACAATACTCCCCAACCGTCCGACAACTAGCATGCAGTTTAGCAGTTTTTGTATCCATACCATTGTACCAGCTAGGGATGCCCTGTGCATACACTCCATACAGATTTGTGCTTCTTTAAGTAGATAAGCAGCAATAATAAGAGATCATTCCTTTAAAACTTCAGTCATTTAATGTTTACAAATAAAGGATATAACAAGTCCATGAGAGCAAGAAGTAAATCTAAATACTTACATGGATACTAGCTTCGTCATCACTGACACGAGCGATGATTTGAATGCATGCACTTGTAAATTCTGGGAAGTTAGAATTTGAAGTGCACATATCTCTGATGATTTTTATAGCTTTTTTGCGTACACTTACACCAGTATCCTTGATTCTCTCCGCAACTTTCCCAAAATACTACAAATAACATTAATGTTAGAGGCAAATGAAAAATGTGTTTAGGAAAATAAAAAATAGGTCATGACTAACGCAAGATACCTTTAAGCCAACTTCAGGATGAGAAGCAATATGCCTACCAACAAGTTCTAAGGCGGCTTCTCTTACGGATATTGCCGAGTCACAGAACCTCCCTTCAACAGCAGATTGGACAGATCTCTCACACAACACTTCAGGATCGGCCTCTACAATAGTACTTACCTGACACCATTCAAGATCAATAGCAATATAAATGTTAATCAATTCCTAAAGGCAACTGGATAGTACAATTCGAGAGATGGGTTTCAGTACAATGAATACTGACTCAAAATCAAAAACCCAACTTACCGCACGTAAAGCTCTTGCTCTAATGACAGGGGAATTCTCCCGCAAACTCGCCTGGAATCGAAGTCAATGTGAGATAAGCTACCATATTGCTAAAGAAGAGAACAACAAAAAACTTACTCACCAATAGCATGTACAAAATTTTATCAAACCCTCGGGAGAATGAACTGTGCTGTCCCAAAGCTAAAGTAATTCTTTTAACTGTGTCTCTTGACCATGAAGAAATACTCCATGAATGGCGAACAATAGTTTTTGATCTCATTCTAGCAAGGTAATAATCATAACTCTGAACGGACTTTGGATTGTCTTTGTACCACATGTAAAGATGGAACCTACTTGCAAGCAACATCACAAAATAAAAAATCACTTGATATGCCACTAAACCACAAAAGAGTACAAGTTATTAGGTCACTAACCATCGAGGAAAGATGTGTATATCCTCAGACAATGCGGCATCCTGTAGATAGTCCAACAGCACTTGTTGAATAACTTCAACTTGTGTGATGGAAGTGGGAGCTCTAGAACCATCAGTGAACTCGAGATCAACACTATTTTCATCCTTGTATTTAGATTTGCAGTATGACTGTAACGTAAGAAGTTGCTTTCTGCATACACAAACTGGACAATCCCATCCACTACTAATGATTTCATACTCTTTAACCCCAATGCAATTGGGATGAAATAATCTAGAACAGCTTTGGCAGTCAAGTAACACTTGGTCAGTCCTTCCAACTGCGCAAGCTGAACAAGCATCCTTCATATGGATGTGACCTGGAAGCCCCTCCTCAACTGACTCTAGTGTTATCCAACAAAGATCTTTTTTGTAAGCTACAGCGTCATTCTTTAACCTAGCAGCAATAGGGCCCAGAATATCAATTGCCATAGAGCGTGCGGAGATGTCTTTAGATTTCAGTCCAGCATTTTGAAGAAGCAACACACAGAGAACCTGCGATGGATTCGGCTTTTAAAGTCACAAAATTATTTAAAATTACAAAAGACTGAGTACAGTAAACGGAAGTATAATTACCTCCAGAAGTGGTGCAGCTGCAGGGTATTCGGGCAAGTTTAATATTAGCAAAAGATCTGTGACGAGGTTCTCCATTGTGGCTTTTAGTTCAGATGCCTCCTGAGCTTTTACACTTGTTATGCGCTGAAGAACACGGCTCCAAAATGAAACACACACGCCTGTTACCGATTCGTGGCATTTTGTTAGGTAGAAAGCATCAATTGCCACATCTTTCAGATTTCCAGTAAGCCCTTGTCTTAGAGTTGCTGGCGGGTTGGCACTACAATGAACCAACTGAACTAGCAAAGCAGTAAACATCTGGATTTGTCGCTGTTCTTCATCAGGCAGAAGGTAGGCCCTCAGTGCTCGTTTTGAAACGGGTAACTTCCATAAAACTTGAAGCGCCTCATCTATCACAAAATTCTGATGCTGTGTGTATGAACAAAATATCTGCATTCACCATTGTAAAATGCCAAAATATTAGGTGAAGTTGAGGTGCCCTGAGTTATACGTAGTGAACAGATATAGCACAAAGCTTAGTACCCCACTTATCACGCTTATTGCTTTCAACTGTAAAAGGTGTATATTTTCCACCAAGAAAGTTGTGAAACATGTCTTCAATAGTTGTAAAATGCAACTATCTGACAGACGTTCCACTAATAATAAATCCTTGAAGAAGCCAAGAATAGTGCACAATTTCTGCAAGATGGCACTTGCCGCAGTAGAGACCCTGAATATAAAGAGTTGGGATTGGTATTCCAAAACTAAAATGAAGACCAGTTATTAACTACAAAGGGAATCTAAGGATGGGATACTTGTTATTCACTGATTTTTTCAGTTTAACTGTCTTGGAACTTCTACGCCTCTTGCTTGCAGAGCCATAATCAACATCATACTCTTCATCTCCCTCACCTACAACCAGAATTAAGAGTTTTGAGTTTTACAGCCTACATTGGATAGACGGTATATTTCCATATGAGAGGCTGAATAGAGCTATATTCCCGTCTTTGTTCATGTCATGAAAAAAAACCTACTACCGTCGGGTAACTCATCCACACTCGGTTTATGCATAGCCCGATATGATGTATCATGTAAACACATGATGTCCATAATCTGGCGGCGAGTGAACTCCAGGATTCTTTCAATGATCTAATTAACAGAAACAAAACAAAAAACCTCGAGGAATCAAGAACACCATCAAGGATTAGAAATCTTATGAAGAAGAATGAACTAGATATGATGGAGATAGCACCATAACAAAAACAAAAAGAAACTACGACCTCTTCTTTATACAGCTGCTTTGGCATGTCTCCGTTTGCCATTATTAAAACAGATGCATGAATGGACTCCAAGGCACAAAAAACCAACGAAAGATCTGAATCAGACTGGAAAGTAAAAAATTAATTAGGCTGTATAAAAGCAATAGGCATCAGTAACAAATAAATGATAACAATATGCTGTGACAGAAACAAGGCATTGAGATAAACAACATGTTTTTTCAATCTAAGCAATCAAGTCAAACTCCTCATATAGGCCCTAAATTTGTATTAGAAACGAAAATATAAAAATACATAAAAGTTTCTTTGAGATTTTCTTTAAGTTTTCTACTCACAAGTTCAGAGTCATCAACAGATATCCCTTCGGCTCCATGAATCTGATGGTCCAGCACTCTCAAAAGTTTTACCAGAGTATCCACGGGTACCATATGGATGATCTTTTTTGATTGTATGGATATTATTTCATTTACAATAATTTCAAGATCATTTATAGGTATGGATGACCATTCAGCTTCATCTTGATCATCATTTTCAACTTCGGCTTTACCGCAGATATCCTCCAGCACTTCACAGAACTTACTTAAGGTTGCGTCTGCACAAATATACATTTTTTCTAAAGCTTTATAGCCTCTAAAATAATCAAAGACAGCTTAAAAAATCTAGACTGAACCTTGAAGCTCCACCGGATCTATGGCTTTATACGATGTATTTCTTTCACTATGTCTCTTTTTGGGTTTTTGTTTAGTTGCAGTTGTTGCAGATATTTCCTGCCACCAAATAGCATAACATATTCAGGGAAAAGAAGACAGGAATTCAAGCATTGAATTTATGAAAGCCTTACACACATTTGTTACACTGAACTTGTGGTTTGTCATCGCCTTGTGATCATTTTGATGGTCATCGAATGAAAGAATGTTACGCTCAACAGGCTTCTTTACAGGCTGACAGTCAGTGACTTTCTCTTCTAGATGACCTGAGGAGATTGTTTAGTGCAACCCAACATGTGTTTTGGATATTTAGTGTGAGTTATAGACATAGTTAACAATAGTTTTCTATTTAAAAACACTAGAAATCTTCGCATTTTAGCACTCGCATATCACGCATAGCAATCAAAACTATAAGATGGGATGTCATAAAGAAATCTCATTAACCAAAAGCAGTAAAAACTAAGCAATTCTTAATGTGAATTTGTTCCTTAAGCTTGTACAAAACAATCGAGTTACCTGCTCCCAATTAGTAAGCATATTAGATCATTTGTAATAAGTTGAATAGCAAAAGGAGTTTGTCAAGCAGAGATTAAACATACTACATTTGACATTTGAAAAGGCCATACAACGTTTGTTTTCAGACCTTGTTGAACTCAGAAAATATAATTTCAGAAATCAACAAATTAACTCCTTTTCTGATTGGACGGCCTAGAAATCAATCCGGTTAAGTAACTTTATTTTAGAAATACCCACTCTCGTATTCAATTGTGTATCATTATACTTAGTTCTAATGGCCCGTTCTAAAAATATAAATACAATTTCCCAAAGAACTATTAGCTGACATTTAGATAGGGAACAAGGTCCCATAACCAACTTCTAAAGATTGGCATTAGTAATGTTATGCTTAACATTGAGGTTTAAATAAAGCTTGGCGATTAATTCCATCATCAACAGGATAATGAGCATGCAACTTGACACAGTAAATTGGAGACTAGAGAGATCATTCGTCAGACTCAAGCATGATCCAGTTACTTCTATGTTACTTTTGAATTTTAATTGCATTTTGCTGAAAAAAATACAGAAGGTTAATATGTCGCGCAGCTTAGTTGTAACTCCAAATCAATCATAGCTGCATAGGGAGATTCAACAAGCATTTTGAACCTGGTGTAATGAAGTCAAGCGCTTCGGAATCGCACTGGAGAACTCTGTCATAGAGCTCCAGTGGTGGTGAGATGCAATACTGTTGAGGAGTAGGATCGTCTCTGAGCTTTCTGTGTATTGTCAATAAACTATATCAGATTGTGATGCCTTACACAAACGTTATCGATCTACGTGTCCAATATCGCACTCCTTACACATAGAAAATGACTACCAATAGTGAATCTTTCATCTAGAAACCAAAACTGCAATCCACAGGATCAAATGATGTTTCTATTAGAATTATGCTGTTAATCAACAATCATTGTCTTACCCGGCATACCCGAAACTAAAGTATGTTTCAAGTATGTTTCAAAGCAATGTATCTTGTAATCAATATGACATTGTAATTAATCCGAAAAAAATTCTACCCACAATTATTTGACAGTAATTAATATTCAAAGTTTTAGTTCAATTCAGTTCCAATGTTAGTGTCTTTGAGATACGTGTATTATTATAGAATTAGTCCAGAAAATTTGTTGTTTGGGTCACCTGGAAGAAACTAAGAAACTTATTCTACTATTGTTATAAGCATAATTGCCATTGGAGGATGTCTACAAACCAGCTGAAGATATGACATTGAGGCACTTCATTCACAGATAAACAGATTGTTCGTTATTTTCAAAATTATAAAATCAAGGACTAATAATATACTAGTTCAACTCATTGTTAAAGTATTGGCATTCTTCAGTATATGCTGCAGGGTAAGCATCTTGAGAGCTCTTTTTCTCTATTTTATTTGGATTTTGATACCGTGTCAGTTTTAATAAAGAAGGTGATTTTGAAATAATCATTAAGTTATCAGAAATCATAGACATTTCAAAAACTATAATTTGAATTCACATTTGACAAGTTGTGTTCACTGGCATTTGTACAAATGGAAATACCAGTTGTCAGTCATATAATGAAAGTTATAAAAAAAGATCCATACTATTGATATTAGTTATAAGGCAAGATCTTTGCTTGTTCTTATACATGGGTAATAACGCATAATCATTGCATATTTGTTATCTCTCCATATCCCTAGTTTCTTTTATAGACAATCACCATCAAAATATAATCATGGTTAAACAAAATCTATCGAACAATAGTTTTGGTTATTTTGACTTAGGAAACTTGTCGTTTATGTAGATATGATGGGCCCAGTTTAATATGTAAGAGCAGACACTCTATTCTCTGTGGTGTTTGTGAGACTGTGGACAGCAGTTGTTAAATTAACTGAAACTATTTATACTCGCATCAATGAAGCATAATCAAAGGAGAAAAGAAAAACAAAAAAAGAATTGTTTGGAGGAAACTATCTAATTGTAACAAAATACCACATTAGACAACACATTTAATGTACATTTCCCTTACCAGATAACCGTCAAACCATTAGTGAATCATAATAACGGAAAATCTCAATCGAACCAGGCACATCTAATTCTGGTCTTTTAACGAGATCTAGGTTGACGTACATACAAAATTAGCAGCAACACAGCCTGACTTGCCCATGCTAAAATGTTTATGTCGACAAAATTGTCAAGAGAAAACGTAAAAATGGATGATGTTATTCCTGTTCTCATACAAGACCAAAGATAAACTTAAATATACTAATATAATACTAATTTGTAGCAAAACTGTAATATTGTTCTTGGAATTTTTCAGAAAAAATGAAAGTTATTAGTGATTCAATGTTTCAAAACAGTGCCATATCACTTCACATTAGCTTAGGGTAAACTCAAGAAGAAAAAATGGTGAATTCACATAAGCCAGTAAACATACAAAACACTCCAGAAAATGTGAGAAATCAACTCAAAGTTAAAAACGTCAGGCTCTGCCGCTCCAACTTGAAAGATTAACAGCTAGTCAAACCCTAACTTCACAGAATTTTTTAAAAAAGAAGAAGAAGACTTACAAGTAAGAAACATCAGTGCTGCTCAGCATATCCGCAATCGTGCTAGCCTGAGCAAGGATATCCCTCCGATTCAACGACCTCGGCTCATCGAAGAGACGCAGGTCCCGATCAGACGCTCCACAGAAGACGGGCAGGGACGGCAGTGGCAAGCACGGGGCAATCTCGGAATGCACGGTGTTGGAAAGACTGATTCCACAGAAATTCAAATTAGAAGCGGAAGGAAAGGGGAAAGGAAATCCACCGGCGGCGCTGTCACTCATGTTGTCCATTCCAAATCGGCAGGCTAGAAGAAGCGATTTTCACATGGAGATGGCTTCTCGGAGAAGTTTGAAGGCGTGGATTTCGGGTTCTAGTGCAGCGAAAAAAGCCCTAGATTTACGAGTTGAGCAGAAATCAGGAGCAAAAATAGGGGATTTGTGAAGAGCAAGCTGGTCAGCGCTCGGTCTTCAAATCTTCGTGAAAATGATGCACATAATAAGAGTAGCTAATGATGGCTTATTAAGCTGCTAAGACTCATGTTTGAAGATCAATTTTACAATACTTGCACCTTCTACCAAAAGTAAAAAGACACTCTTTTACATGTAATTTAATTGTTTACCGCTTTTTGGGACAATTTTACCAATGTCCCAAATTTAAATTTTGCTTTCCAATCTAAATTATTTTTTAAATTAGTTGTAAAAATACCTCTTTTTAGAGGTGTTGTAATCATCAACTCTTTCACATGAAAGTATTGTTAAGAACATCATTTTTATCTCTCTCTTACCCGTCATTGGAGGTTAAGTTAGAGGTACCTCACTGAGTAGATATCATGTTCGTCATCCTGAACTTCTCGAAAGACTCCCTGCTTAGAGCCTTGGTGAAAATGTCCGCCACTTCTTCATCAGTCCTGCAGGTCTCCATTGAAACAAGTCCCTTTTCTACACTATCCCTAGTAAAATGATGCTTAATTTCTATATGCTTCATTCTACTGTGATTTACTAGATTTTGAGCAACACAGATTGCACTAGTATTATCACAATAAATAGGAATGTGGTCAAAGAAAAGATTGAAATCACTTAGCTGGTTCCTCAACCAGAGAAGTTGCGCACAGCATGCTCCTGCGGTAACGTACTCGGCCTCCGTTGTGGACAAAGCTACTGAATTTTGTTTCTTGGACCCCCATGATCCAAAGTACTTTGTCATGCCAGATGTTGACTTCCTGTCAGCTCGATCACCGACGTAGTCCGCGTCGGTGTATCCTTCCAGTGTCAGGGCCTTGTACCTCGGATACCGCAGAACAAGGTTCTTGATTCCCTTCAAGTACCTCATGATCCTCTTCACAGCCTTCACGTGTGATTCCCTTGGATCTGCTTGTTATCTAGCACAGACACAAACATTAAACATTATATCGGGACGACTTGCAGTTAGATAAAGAAGTGAACCTATCATCCCTCTCTAAAGTGTTGGATTTATCCTTGGTGAGTTCTCGTCCCTGGACAGAGAGTTGCTGGTAGAACTCGGAGTATTCGAGGGCTTTGACTGATCAAGTCCATACTTCTTGACTACCTCAGACAGATACTTCTCCTGATGTATCCGAGTCTCATTTGACTCCTGCTTTATCTGAAGTCCCAAGAAATAAGTAAGTTCTTCAACCATACTCATTTCAAATTCACTTTCCATAAGCTGAGTGAATTTCTTAACCAACTCGTCGCTGGTTGACCCAAAGACTATGTCGTCAACGTATACCTGCACCACCAAGAGATGCTTCTTCGTCCTTAGAAGAAACAACGTGTTATCCACGGCTCCTCGCTCATATCTATGAGCTATGAGAAAGTCTGATAACCTCTCGTACCATGCTCTAGGTGCCTGCTTTAATCATAAAGCACCTTGTCAATGACATATACATGGTCTGGATGCTCAGGGTCTTCGAACCCTGGAGTCTGCTTTACATATACCTCTTCCTTGAGGTTTCCATTCAAAAACGCCGTCTTCACATCCATCTGATGGAGCTTGAATCCATGCTGGACTGAATAAGCAATGAGCAATCTGATAGCCTCCAATCTTGCTACCGGTGCGAAGGTTTCGTCGTAGTCGATCCCTTCCTGTTGATTGTACCCCTGTACTACCAACCGAGCCTTGTTCCGAACAATAGCTCCCTTGTCATCTTGCTTATTTCTGAAGACCCAATGAGTACCTATCACCTTCCTCTTGTCTGGTTTAGGTACAAGTCCCCACACCTTGTTCCTCTCGAACTGATGCAATTCCTCATGCATCGCCTGAACCCAGTCAGGATCCTTAAGTGCATCCTCGACTGTTTTAGGTTCCATCAGGGACACGAACGCAGTCTGAACTCGTTCCTCCTGGAATGCCGCATAACAATAGAAATCACGAAGTCTGGTATTAGGTTGACTAATCCGAGTACTTCTCCTCAGTGGAACCACGTCTCCTATGGCTTCTCGATTAGGAATGTGATCATTGTTATCGTCCTCAGATACTTGGTCCTGATCAAGTACCTGGCCCTGATCCTCATGATGTTCATCCTGCACCTGTACCTCGGCTGGATCTTCATCAGCAACTTCTGGATCCTGATCAGCTTCCTCCTGATACCCATCAGCACCCTCTTGTGCTGGTACACCAAAGTCATCTTGTGTGCTGTCTGCATCTGGCCGTGCTAACACAGATTTCCTCTGCAGGTTCCTGTCTGACCTGAACCTCTGCAGGTTTCCTTGGCATGCAATTCTCGTCAAAAACCACGTGTACACTCTCTTCGACTGTCCTAGTCTGCTTGTTGTACACCTTGTAGGTTTTACTGTGCGCTGAGTACCCTACGAACAGCCTTTCATCGCTCCTCGGATCGAACTACCCAAATTGATCTTTCCCATTGTTGTGAATGAAACACCTGCACCCAAATACCCTTAAGTGAGATATGTTAGGTTTGCGTCCCTTCAGTAACTCATCGGAGTCCTATTCAGAAGCTGTCTTAAGTAGGCCCTGTTCAGCACATGACATGTCGTGTTCATTGCTTCTCCCCAAAATCTTTTGGGTAGACCACTTTCCAACAACATGGTCCTGGTCATATCTTCCAGGGTCCTGTTCTTCCGCTCGACTACCCTATTCTGCTGTAGAGTCCTTGGCGCTGAGAAGTTGTGTTGAACACCTTGACAAGCACACCAGCTGATGAACTGTGCGTTGTCGAACTTGGTACCATGATCTGACATGATACTCTTCAGTTTCTGAACGAGTGACGTCTCAATCGTCTTGGCCCAAGCTTCGAATTCCTCAAATACTTCAGTCTTAGAAGATAGAAATATTGTCCACGTGAACCTTGAATAGTCATCGACCAACACGAACACGTACTTGTTCCCTCCTATGGTCTGAGTCCTCATTGGCCCGCATAAGTCCATATACACCAACTCGAAAGGTCGATTGGTACTCACCACGTTCTTTGGATGAAATGAGGTTCTGGTCTGCTTACCCCTTGTACAAGCAACACATACTTGATCGGGTACATGACTCACTTCAGTTAAGCCACGAACAAGTTCTAGTCTCTAGAGCTTCCTCATTAACCTCAGATTCACATGTCCTAGACGCCTGTGCCATAGGTTGAAGTCATCTGCCCTTGATGACAGAAAGAGGTACTCACCTGGATCCCACTCTGGATCAGTCTTGTACACTTCATTTTCAACTATGCCTTTGAGAAGAATCTTACCTGTACTCAGAGACTTCACATAGCAACCATCAGTGGTGAAAACAACTTTGTTGTTCCCACCTTGACAAAGTTGAAATACACTAAGTAAATCAAACTTTAAATTGTGAACTAGATTCACATCATCAATATTAATTTTTCTATTCAAACTAACCATACCTGTTCCGAAGATCTCACCTTTACTCCTATTGCCAAAAGTAATTGAGCCTCCGGAATGTTGCTGCAGAGAAGAGAAATGGTCCATCTTTCCAGTCATGTGACTTGAACATCCGCTATCTACATACCAGGGACCTGTTCCTCTCTCCCCCTGCACATAAACAATCAGTTCTTACACACCCAAATTCGCTTCGCCTTTTTGGGTTTCTTGTCAGAACTAAGATCAACACAAGTAATAGATTTAGAAGAATTCAAATTAGTATCGGTTTTGACAGTTCGATCCTGCCGGGTACCTGTTCCTCGCTTGGAACCACCTAGTTTCTAATCCTTGTCTTTGGAGGCTTGCCTAGCAATACACTTTGCCCTAAAGTGTCCCTCCTTTCCACAGCGAAAACAGATTTTCTTCTTTCTGAAGTTCACCTTATTAAAATCAGCAATCCTTTCTTTTTGCTTGCTGAAGGTAATGCCAGCTGGTTTCTGACCTTGAGCGATCTTTTTCCAGATATGGTAGCCCTTACCATACGTCTTGGCCTCGTCTCGGAGATCCATCTTTACCCGTGGAGTACTCCTGGGCTCTCCAGCTTTCTGAACTCCCTTTGTAATGGTCACATCTCCATAACCCAAACCTGGTTTAGACTTCTTTGTTCCAGGAATAATCTTCTTCACCTTTGTAATGGGTTCATGTACATGCAATCTGGAAATTGTCTCTCGTTCCCGAACGAGTTCCTTCTTAAGTTGCCGAATCATGGCAGACTTTTCATCAATATGAGCTTCTTGCTCAGCAATAATGTTAGTCAACTCATCATTTCTATCACAAAGACTTTTAATAATGAGTAACAAATCAGCACGTAATTTATATTCAGAAGGATTAGAGGAATGACTTACCTCAGATGTTGATGACCTTCCCTTGGCCATAAGACACAAGTTCCTCCCTGAGGACTTATTCCCGCACTGACTCCCCGAGTCACTGTACTCTTCTGAATCTCCCCATGCTGCGATCATTGCCTTCTTGTCCTGATTTCTCATCATTGGATTTCTCCTTGTTGGACTTATCCGTCTTTTTCTTCCTGCAATCTTTGGCAAAATGATCCTTTTTACCACAATAGAAGCATTCTTCATCCTTCCCTGCAGTGCGCTTTGAAGAAAAGTTCTTCGAACTGAGTTTTTGGTTGGCAACCTTCACTGCCTTAGACAGGAGCACCAAATCAGATTTGTCTTCTGTTTTTTCTTCAGACTTAGTTTCTTTCCATTTGGATTTCTTGGACTTCCCTTTCTCACTCACCAATGCAATCTGCTTTGCTCCTTTCTGAGGTTCACGTCCCTCGAGCTTGCATTTCTCAATAAGCATGTTGCTTTCGAACTTAGAGACCAGCTCTTCTAGAGTGATTCTCTTTTGTTTCAGGAAGAGAAGCCAAAGTCCTTGAAATATCATCCCATTCTGAAGTAAGTCCTTGTAGGAAGTGATGAGTAACCTCCCATTCCTCATACTCCTTTCCCAGTCTTGACAGAGTTGATAGACTTCTTTGAAGCCTTGAGTGGTAGCCATGTATCGATTCGTCCTTAGCTTGACGAAGACTGTTATACTTCATCTGAGTAGTGAGGATCCTATTCCTCTTGACGTCTCCAGAACCATCATAGATTCTCTTGAGAGCATCCCAGACCTCTGATGGGTCTTTGTAGCTCATGACCTTGTCAAGATCTCCTGGTTCCAGTGCTGCATGAAGTACCTTCATAGCTTGAGCGTTCTTTTGAAGCTTCTTGAAGTCCTCGGTGGTGTAAAATGCTCGTGCTTTCTCCTTGGTTTTTTCTTCATCATCCATGATGACTTGTCTACCTTGCTCGATGATCTGCCAGACCTCGCCATCCAGTGAGAGGACATGTTCCTCAAATCTGATAGCCCATGAGTCATATTCGTCTGCCTTCAGTTTTGGAAGGGTTGCAAACGAATCAACTGACATACCTGCAATGCTAATCAAGATCTAGAACCAGCAGCTCTTATACCAATTGATAGGATCGTGATTATTAGTAACACACTAGGTATAGGAACTGTTAGGAACCTAAACTTAGTTGGCAGGTTAATGTACCTCAGAATATAAATGCACAACGGAAATACGTCTAAAGATTATTTTATTAATCTATAGATTGTACAAATACTTACAGCTATTTGTACACTTGTAATAGTGTTGGTAACTATCACAAAACAAGTCACCTAAACCTGATGATCCCGGATCACCAATCGCGACTTCCTGAGACAAGTACCTCTGACGATTCCGAATCGTCCACTTCGTCTCGCACACTCTGATCTGATTACTTGATGCACAGGATGTGGCTTACTCGAATATTTTGGCTTTTCTTCCTTTTTGTTGCGCACACAGCCGGGTTCCCGTTGGTTTGCTTTAAAGATGAGAGCAACCGTCGAGTCCACGACCTCCAACTGCCTCCATGTCTTGCTCGTGTCCCACGTCCGGAAATTACTCAACAAACTCCCGACTTGGTCAAGCGCTGCCTCGTCAATTGAGTTCGTCCAAATCACAACGTCATTTCTCACGTTGTCCGTGATATCGCAACTGCTCGGTTGACTTGGTTTCGGCTCGTTCCCTTCAAGTCCTTCTGTGTCCGACACAGGTTCTTGTCCCCGTCAGGTACAGGTACCTTTACACTCAGTTTAAGAGTTAGTCGAGTGTTGTCATCATCAAAAGACCACATGAGGTTCATGTTCCAACACAGCTCATCACCTCTCCCGATTGTTTTTATCCCAACCTTATTAGTTATGTCCTAATCCAAAACCGATATCATCTGAAACCTTAAAATCACGATTGAATCAATTGGATTCAATCCAGAATATGTATGAAGAACTCAAACAACTCCTGATTGAAATGAAGACTCGAAATTCAGTCTGCATCCCTCTAAACTGAAGTCACAGCCAAGTTCTTATTTTTGTTTTTATTTAACCATAGAGGAGCAATCCGCGGATGAAGAACAATTTTGTCACATTTTTTAATCTTAAGGCTAGTTAATATTTCTTGGATGATTGGGAGGAAGGGGAACTTTAGGAAGTTGGATTAGAAAAACCTTCACCATTATCTCCTAAAATTACTTTAAATATCGACATGATAAATGAATTCTATGATAGTATGAGGTGCCTCAAAATGATTGAAGCTTCTTGTTGGTTGAGTTTAAGAATGAATTGATGGTTCATAAGTTTTTGTTAAATGCCAACGTGGACAAGAAAAGTGTTCATGCTATTATATTTTTTAGTGAATCTACTAAAGGTCTACAGTTCCGATAGTTATGAGATGACTTCTGATGAAAATAAGTTGTGCAAGACATTGATCCTGTTGAGGTTGTAGTAGTGCAAATTATAATTTTGGGTGAAATATATTATGAGAATGTCAATGATATGTTTCTTCTTATTCGTTTTAGGGTCTAGTCCTTTGTTACTTATTTTTTTACTTGTATCAGTATATATCAGTAAGTATCAGTAAAGATTAGTACATATCAGTAAATATCGGTAAACATCAGTAAACACTTAGTTTAAATCAGTAAATATCAGTAAAGTAATAAACGTCACTAAATTTTTTCACTGATAAAGAACGAAGACTCAAAATTAATATTTGACATGAAAATACTATCATATTACATTTGTTTGAATAATAAAAACTATAATCTAAATCTCTTCATCTTCCTCCATATGCATGCGAATAAAGTTATACAAAGTAAATGTAGGAACAATTATGTCAATTTGTCGCACATCTGACAAGACCTTAGGAATGACCCGAAGTATCTTCCAAGTGATTTTCAAAACACCAAATGATCTTTCAATAATTGTCCGTAAAGACGAATGGCGATAGTTGAACGTTTCATAAATTCCAGTAGGTGGATTACCTTTTCGGAACATTGGCATATGATAATTTTCTCAAGTTCATTTCTTTTTAATTTATTTAAATTAAGTTAAATTTTAATATTCATAAAAATTCCTTTAAGTATTTAAGTTCAGCACATAAGTAAATCTCAGTAAACATCGATAACTAGCAATAATATCAGTAAAGTAATAAACATCAGTAATTTTTTTCAGTGATAAAAAACATACCCTTAGTACTGTTCTTATTGGAATGGATGGATATGGTAACAAATATGGACTTATATCCTAATTTTGTAAAATTATTGTCAAGTTTGTTGATGCATTGGGTCCTTTACGGGAGTTACTATTGGGCATTCTGGTCCTTTTATATTTCTACTTTCATTATTCTTTTTTGTTAGAGCTATTAGGCTTCGAATATGTGTTAAAATCAACACTTCAAATTGTTTGGAGCATACCATGTCAAGGAGATATATCATCAGACAGTTATTGGGGTCCATCTTTTGTTGAAGACAAGGTTGGATCAACAATTCGAAATATTAGTCACTTTCTTTATCTCTCTTTCCTATCGAGTTTGTTTTTCTGCCTTGAACATATTTAATGAAGTACTTAAATTTAACTTAAGTTGCATATTTATTTCAGATAATTATTCATGATCTCTTTCACACTCCAGCCACCACCACATACCCCATTATGACACCATCACTTCACACATCCACCACCCCACTCCCATCATTCACCCCACCACCACCCACTTCATATCACACCACCATAACCACCACTTCACACATCCACCACCCTACTCCCACCACCATCATCCACCTCATTATCACACCTCTACAACAACCCACCACCACTTCACACGTCAACCGCACCACTCAACTACTCACCCCACCACCATCCCGTTATCTCACCACCACTTCACACATCCACCATACCCCACTACCTCGCCACCATCCTACTACCTCACTATCACGCACCACCACTAATTCACCCAATACTACCACCGCCCACCACCACTGTCGTTCCACCTCTATATATTCATCACAACTCTACCACCAAGTCACCACCTCTCACTATCCACTAACTACTCACCCCACCACCACCCACACATCACCACCACCTCAATGCTCAATAATATCCACCCGTTACCACCTATATATCACTATAATATTTATTTAACTTAATTTAACGTAACTTAATTTATTTACTGAAAAAATTAAGTGCAAAAAATAGGGCATAAAGCCTCACTCGCTCATCTTCTAGATTGAGATCCGATGCCGCCAAACCAAATACAACAATTTTAAAATGATGTAGTTTTCTATGAGGAAAAAAATTTAAATTTTAAAAACTACATTGTTTTAATAAATACGAAAACAAAACGTATCATAATTGGTTGTATTTGGCTGCGCAATACAGGATATGATTCCGAGGAATAAAGGACTATATTTTTTTCCTGATTTTAACAATATATATATATATATTGCTATATAATTTTTTTCTCTCTTCTGACACAAATGTTTCAATTCGCACTTGGTTATGAAGTGCAGTTTGGATTTTGATCTTCCACTCTTTCTTGTATTCTGAGAATCTTCTCACATAAACATTATCACTCCCCAAAACTTTATATCTTTAAAAGGCGTCACATCGACTGCACATTCTTTAAACCATTAATGGAACATACAAAGCCTCAATCATGCTTGCAAATAATGAAAAATTCAAACTCGTAATAGATTTCAAATTTCATACATTTAATTATTTAAGTAAAATTTATCTGATTATATAAAATCCAGGAACCATTAAAATGTTCAAGACTCTAAGAAACACTTATTATTGTTCTTTTTTATTAGTGCATCTCTCACTCGTTCTTCAAAAGGTCTAGTCTTCAGGATTCGAAAAATATAAACATGAAAAATATGAGTCCAAAGCTCGTGTAAGTAACATAGACCTAACTAGCCAAATCATGAGTTGTCACATGTATTTTAAGTAATTGAATATGGACAAATGCAGTATATAGAGACACATAACAAAAGTAACTTCTGATCTTTTAAATCAAGAAAATTTGTAAGACGAGCTTATGCAGAACTTATATCACGATGACATAGCAAAATGAGATATTTCAAAACATGCATAACAACTACACAATCCAAACTCACATGCCTTGGTCTCGAAACAATGTTGTCGTATTTCGCTCTACGACTAAGCAACATGAATACCATATTTCGTTCTATGGTTAGACAACAAGATTACCATATTTTTTCCTGCGACTTGGCAACATGAATACTATATTTCGCCCTATGGTATACAACAAGAATCATAATCAGATTGTGAGCCGTGAGTTATACATGAATGATACATGAAACACGAGCAGTGAAATGAGACGAGATATGACGAGTGTTACATATGACACGACACGAGAAATTTTACATAGGCTGAATAATGTCATAGGGAATTACACGACATGAGTCAACAAGCACCGACAATCAGTACAAAATATTATTGAACTCTTAAGCACCACAAACATCCAACAAACATGATAAATTGATATTTTAATTTAAAGACCAAATCTATCATTCGGTTCAATTAGGTAGTTTCACAATTATTTTTCTCATAAATCGTTATGAGTTACATTCAAAATTCATGTCAATTTAATTCAATTTGAGTACAACATATTAAACATATAGACATTAATATAGACTATCGAGTTACAAATTATCAACTATTGCAATTCAATCAACTGAAACCAAGATAACATTTGATAAAATTCAGGTTACGAGTCTAACTTCAAATCTAATTTTTAGGTAACTCATAATGAATTAGCACATGTTCTTTATGTCGTTAGAAAGCTCTTTTAAGTAGAATATAATAAAACTCAAGAATACCAACTTTGATTAACGCAATCAAACTTATATTCATTTAAAAATTTAGTGTCCGTACAATAAATAAATTTTAAACCTTAACTTTTTCAATCCCATTTCAGAATCCTACCGGTTGAATCAATGACCATATAATATACCGTTAGAAAGCTATTTCTCTAGAACGTCATAGAATTTAAAATCAATCAATTGATTTAAAAAATAAGAAGTTATTTCCCCGTTGAAAGTCATTCGACAGAACTGTCCAGAGTTTATAAAAATAGTTTCAATTTCATATTTGAACTTGTTTTCAGAAAAACTCAAATTGAATCAATATGCATAAATATACCGTTGGAAAGATTATTTTGATAAATAATTTAGAATCTAGAATTATCCCATTTAAAGAACTAAAACAGAAGTTAAATTCTTTTCAAAACCAGACGTCAGAAATCTATTTCGAAAACAACATGACATAGTCAGATTGTTTACCTCTATGAAGTCATCTTCTCAACTAATCCTTGCAAGACCCTTTCACATGACATAATTTGTTTTTACTTGTAAAACTCATTATATCACAACATACCATTGTCCGTAAAATAAATGAATAAACAAATCGCGAATCGTATTCTTAGTTTTGAAGCTATGGCTCACTTTATAAGAACCTAGCAGAAACATATTCATGTGTTAATTTGTCAAGTATGTTTCATTAGCCCTAATTCAACATGTCAGAAAGCAATTTATTTATTTAAAAATAAAAACTGAATTCGCTGTTGGAAGTTTGAAACGGTCATACGGGACCCAGTCAGTATCATCGCAACACAACAATGTTTGCTGCAAATATTTACTTGTATCAAATTCAACTCGATCAATCCTCCCATTCAGTTCGTCCAATCGATTTTCAATGGCTGCACACAAGGGTCATCGGAGCATAATCTACAGATAAAAAGAACGTCAAATATCTCAGCTATTATAATTCGATTCTTGACATGGTGAGCATGACTATGATGTTATTTAGGATACATCAGAAAAAACGATTTCATTTATTAAAAATAAAAAGGCTGCACAAGGAAATGGGGTACAGCCCACTCGGTCCATACTCAATGACACTATAAACTTATGGAAAATATAAGTTTCAAATTCCAACTAGGTATGTATTTATAATAGGTATTTTTTCATACCAGAGGGTTTAGGGGATATTTTGGGATAAGGTTGGTAGGTGTTTGCGCCAGTCCAGTCCAGTCCGGAAGATGGAGAACATCACAGCCAGTGAAATTGCAGGGCTGGGAGTGGGCGCTCTTCTTCTCTGCGCCACCGTTGCTGCCCCTAAAATCGACTCTTTCATCTCCGCTTCTCAAAGAAGGTGAAGAATTCTTATCACTATAAACTGTTCCTATCATCTCTGCTGACTGTCTGTCCGTCTGTAGCTCTTTGGGTATGTGCAAGAGATGTGGAGATCTCAAATTGATTGCTTGTTCTGCGTGTAAAGGAGTTGGATCAGTAAATTCTGGTGGACTCTTTGGCTTCGCCACTGACACTACAAAAATGCTCAAATGCGCGCCATGCCAAGCAAGGGGTCATTTTACCTGCCCAAACTGTTCTTAGTACCTCTTCACTCTTCTCATTCCATGAATACTTCTTTTCCTGTCGGCATTCTTTAGTTAGTAAAAGGTTTTGGGATCAATCATCGTCTAAATGTGAATCATATCGGTATAATGAAAAATGATGAAAATTTATATTGAATTCTAGTATCGGAACTCGTAAAGGAATTGTTTTTTTGTTATTCATTCAATTGGATGAGGTTACAATATATAAAGGATACAGGAAAATGAAACGTGAAGAGTTGTATATATTTATGTACTAAATTAAGACGTGGTTATCCTAACACCCCCCTCAAGCCAAGCGGATGGGGACCAACGCTCAGCTTGGATCGGAAGAATTCAAACAATGGACGAGGTAAACTTTTGGTGAATATGTCCGCAATCTGAAGATGAGATGGAACAAATTTTGTACAGAGTTTGTTGAGGGAGGAGACAAGTTCCTGAACATAATGATAATCAATATCAATATGTTTTGCACGTTTATGAACAGTGGGGTTATGGCTAAGAAATAAAGCACTCTTGTTATCACACAGCAGAATGGGCGTTGAATGTGGCATGGCTTGAAGTTCTCTTAACAAATTAGTTATCCCATTCATTTATGAAGCAGCATTAGCCATAGCTCTATATTTAGATTCACAACTTGACCGAGAAATCGTTGGTTGCTTTTTGGCCCTCCATGACACAAGATTCGGGCACAAGAAAATTGAATAGCCATATGTCGATCGGCGAGTGTCCAAACAGCGAGCTCAATCTGCAACTGAGTAACCTAAAAGTAAGTTACTACCGCGAGTAAACTCAAGCCCAAAATCAAGGGTACCCTTGACATAACGGAGAATGCGTTTAACTGCTTGAAAATGGTCGATCGTCGGATTGGACTGAAATTGACTGACAGTATTTACTGCAAATGATAAGTCTGGCCGAGTAATGATTAAGTATTGCAAAGCACCCACGAGAGAGCGATATAGAGTTGGATCAGAAAATGCATTCCCGTCAATCCGAAGCATTTCAGATGCAGCAAGAGGAGTAGAAACAGGTTTAGCATCAACTATGTTGGTCCGAAGGAGAATGTCTTGAGCATATTTTGATTGGCCTAAGAACAGACCATGCCGGGTATAAGTGACTTCTAGTCCAAGAAAGTAGTTTAGGCGTCCCAAATCTTTAATCGCAAATTCTTTCCAAATACGATGAATGAGACGTTTAATAAGTAAGGTGTCACTACCGGTGATGATTATATCATCAACATAAACAAGTAAATAAAGGTGAGTGCGACCTTGGTGAAAAATAAAAAGCGATGTGTCGGCTTTGCTTCTCAACAAATTCCAAACTAACCACGAAATCACAAAGTCGTTGAAAGCTTGGTTAAGCCCGTAGATTGCCTTGTTGAGTCGACAAACATAGGAAGGACGAAGCGAATCAATGTATCCAAGAGGTTGCTCCATGAACACTGGTTTCATGAGAATACCGTGTAGAAAAGCATTATTTACGTCCAACTGATGTCAAGACCAATTATACGTGACAGCCATAGATAAGATAATGCGAACTGTAGAAGCTTTAACTACGGGATTGAAAGTGTAATCGTAGTCAAACCCAGGAAATTGAGAATAGCCCAATGCAACGAGTCTGGCTTTGTGCCGATCAATAGAATCATCAGCTAAGTACTTTGTACGAAATACCCATTTGGAGCCAATTACATTTTCATGTGAGGGGCGAGGCACTAACTCCCAAGTTTGATTAATCTGAAGCACTCGCATTTCATCATTCATCGCATCAACCCAATGAGGATGTTTCGCAGCGGATTTAAAACCCTTAGGTTCCTTTGTAGTGTGCAAAGTAGACAGGAAACCAGTGTGAGCTAATAGAGAAGTGGACGATGGATATTTGGATTTGAATATTCCAACCTTGCTGCGTGTTGTCATTGGATGAGAATTCAACTCAAAAGTGGGTTGTTGAGGAGGCATTACAGGTAAAGGAGGCTCACTGGATGACGAGGTCTGCAAAATTTGCTATGAGTTTGACATAGTTTGTTGAGTAACAGTAGGGACATGATCAGTTTCTTGGGCCGGATGAGTGATCGTAGTGGAGCACATGGGGCATGCATCTCAAGGAGATGGCTCACTGGATGTTTGTGATGATAATTGAGATGGAGAATTTGGTATTCCAGGTGCACTGTCTACATAAGCCGAAAACTCCAAGTTCTGAATACGGGTGGCTAATGATAAACCAACATAAGGAAAACATGTTTCATCAAATTGAGCATGTCGAGTGACGTATAATCGAGATGTTTTTGGATCAAGGCAACAAAATCCCTTATGCCTAGAACTGTAACCCATAAAAATGCAAGGTGTACTACGAGGAGAGAATTTATTTATTTGCATAGTCCCTGAGGCATGGATAAACCCGACAACCAAACACATGAAAGTTATCATATACTGGAGGAGTCGCAAAGATCATCTCAAATGGTGTCTTGTTTTGAAGGACAGATGATGGAAGCCGATTGATAATATACACAGCAGTGCCAAAGGCCTCAACCCAATATTTCATAGGAATGGAAGAATGAAACAGCATTGACAGACCAGTTTCAGTGATGTGACGATGTTTCCTTTCAGCCCTACCATTTTGAGCCGGAGTATATGGACAAGACATGATGTGGATGATGCCATTTTCTATGATTAGTAAATTCAGTGCCTCCGTCGGAGTGGAACTGCTTGATTCTGCGATCAAACTTATTTTATACCATTTTCTTAAATTGTAGAAAAATATCATAGAACTCTGATGTCAACCGTAGAGGGTAGAACCAAGAGAACCGAGAATAATCATTAATGAGCATCAGAAGATTTAATAGGAGCAGGTCCCCAAAGGTCACAGTAATGATATCAAGAAGATTGAAGGCACGCTTGTCATTATTCATAAAGGGAAGTCGTTTACTCTTTGCTAATTGACAAGATGGGCAGATATGTAGTTTGGACAAAACCGGTCAGGGATATAAATCCAAGTTTGTCCAGCTGTTTTATTGCATCAAAATTGACGTGACCTAGACGACCATGCCACAACTCAAAGGAAGCCGATGTCGTCGTAGTGCTGCGACAAAAGCTGAATGACCCCGCTCCAAGATATATAATCCATTTTCATGTCTGCCTTGGGCCAATGGTGTGCCTGTTGTTCGATTCTGAATTTCAAACCACTTGTCAGAGAATAGAAAATTAATCGGAAAGTCTCTTGTGAGCTTACTGACAGATAAGAGATTTTTTGCGATATGAGGAACAACCAACACATTCAAGAGAGACAAATCATTTGGAATCGTGCATTTTCCGACGTGAGAAATTGATAAAGTATTACCATTTCCAATGAGAACTTTATCGGAACCTGAGTAAGGCGATGCTGATTCCAAGTCATCAATCGAATTTGTCATGTGAGCCGAAGCACCAGTATCTACATACCAATCAGAACTCGCCGAAGCTTTAAGCGAACAGGCCGACTGGAAAGCTTGTGTAAGATTCGCCTGTGGGGAAGCTGTGACATAACGTTCTGGACAAGTAGTGGCAAAATGCCCATTAGTTTGGCAGATTTGACAACGCGTAGTGAAGCGACCACGGCCGCGTCCACCAGATCTGAAGTTGCCACGACCATTGTAGCGACCACCACGATTAGTAAATTGGACAGAGTTATCACGAATAAATCCAGGTTGGATGGAGCGAGATCCTTGCTAAGCAAAAAATGCCGAAGACTGAGCCTTAGAAGAAGTTACCTCCAAAGACTTTGTGAACAATTCATTAGATTCTACTTTGAAGATTAATTCAGTAAAGGAAGGTAAAGGTGTGAGATTAATCTGAGAAATAAAAAATCTGAGCCGAGTCCGCGAAGAAACCAGTGGAACTTATCTGTTTCATCAAGAGAACAACCCATTGAAAAAAGTTGATCACACAAGTTCTTAAAGTGTGCTCCATACTGCGTAACAGACCTATCACCCTTTTTGATGAATTGTAACTCATCTTTTAGGCGAATTTCACGCGCCTTAGAGGGCTGATTGAAAGCTGAACTCAAAGCAAACCAGATGGCAGCGAAAGAATAAACACTCTAACAATTTGATCTTTTGCAGTCCCAGCCAAGAAATCTGGATTGATAGATTTAATACCATCTTTTTGGACGGTGGCCGCCGGTGGAGCCAAAGAGCCATCAACATGTAGAAGAAAACTTTTGGGTGCTCAGAAGAGGATGGATCTGACAATGCCACATCAAATAATTGGTGGATTTGAGTTTAATTGTGACCATGCCACTTTTTATGGATATTGACCATTTCTACGGACAGAAATTAGTAAAATTTAAGACTTTTTGTCTCAGGTGCAAAATAATTCAGGCATATGCATGGGATAGAATAAACACTCTAACAATTTGATCTTTTGCAGTCCAAGCCAAGAAATTTGGATTGGTAGATTTAATACCATCTTTTTGGACGGTGGCGGCCGGTGGAGCCAAAGAGCCATCAACATGTGGAAGAAAGTTTTGGGTGATCAAAAGAGGATGGATCTGACCATGCCACATCAAATAATTGGTGGATTTGAGGGATTGAAGAGGAGAGGAGAAATGGGTTTTCTCAACCGTTGTTAGGCTGATACCATGTATATATAAAGGATACAGGAAAATGAAACATGAAGAGTTGTATACATTTATAGACTAAATTAAGACGTGGGTATCCTAACAGGACTTACAAATTCGGAATCTTAACAGAATTCAGTTGGACCATTTAAAAGTATATTGTCTTTGTTACATTACCAGTACAGAGGTAGAGCAAACAAGGCAAAGATTGATCAGACTATTAGCTGATTGGGTCGGGCATTATGATCTCCGCGCTGCTCGCATAGTTTCACCATTCATCACTGAGAAAATCCCAGAGCTCAATATCAAAAGGCAGTTCACCAGGACCGGTTGGCCAGCAAATCTTCTCGGCGCCATCACTCTTATCGTCTTTGGCCTGACCAATTTCATATCCCAGTTCCTCCATGCTGCTGTAAGTCACTGCTTTCTCTTGTTGGAGTGAAATCTGATCAGTCTCATTAAGCAGACTCTTCCACCATTGAATCTGCTCCTCCAAATCTTCAGCGCCTGAAGACTTATCACGCTCCACTCTTCCCACCACAGTGTTCATTCCATCAGCACACACGTGCTGTCCTTGTTGCTGCTGCCTCATACATTGGACAAGGCTCTTTGAGAAGGTCCGAGGACGAGGCCTGATCACCATGGTTTTGTGATCTGTTGCGCCGTTTTTAGGAAGGCGGTTCTTCACCTGGAGACGAAGCATCGTTTTCTTGCGCAAATGGGTGTTCCAGTAATTCTTCACATCATTGGCAGTTCTTCCTGGCAGTCTTCCCGCTATGAGTGACCATCTGTGTTGCATCATGCATCATCATCAAATCTTAGTGAATATCGGAACAAGTTTCATGTGACAATTCTTCTAAAGGATTGTGCAGACAAGTCAAATACAACCATATGAAAAACAGCGAAAAGTTATTATAAACCCATAACACAGAACAAAACGTCCAAAACTTATAAAGTTGACCTTCCTTGATATGTCAAATAATAATGTCTTGGCACAGGTGCATATTTGTATACATACATAAAAGGAAACTTTTCAGTACCTTATAAGTTCCATCATTTTTGGTTAAAGTCGATATATGGAAAGTAGAATATCATGAGATAAATTGACAGGGTACCTGTTGCCCAAAAGCTTATGGAGTCTGATCATGAGATCAGCCTCATCAGCACTGAATTCTCCTCTTTTGAGATTCGGCTTCAAATAGTTCAACCATCTGAGCCTGCAGCTCTTTCGGCATCTATTAAGTCCTGCTCCAAAACAAACAACGAAAGATGAGGGTATGGTAAGTACTTAAAAAAGAGGATAAATAAAAATATGCCGAATGAATTCAGAAACCTGCTTTAAGAGGGACTTGGTGCCATTTTCCTTCTCCATACATATCAATACACTGCCTGAGCAAGGCATCTTCTTGCTCACTCCATGCACCTTTCCTCACTCCGTAACGACCACCGTGCTCAGCCATATCGATTTAATAGTCCTCTCTGCTTGGTCTGCTTCTTTTTGAGTAGCTCAGCATGGTTTTATACCAGTCTGGTGGCTTGAGGTCTATTCTGGTTGGTTCAAATAAGTAGTGAGATGTTTCTCTTTTTGCTGAAAATCATCGACACAAATAGCTAATGGAGAGACACATTACTGTCTGCATGTACGTGCAGTTCTTGAGACCACAGGAATAAATGATGAGTATGCAAATTAAAGTGCAGTTTTTAGGCATGTGAAAAAAAATGAACATGTTCGTTTTCTCGTGCTTCTCAAATCGATCAACTAACAGTCAGCTGGGAGATCGAGAGTGTTGTTTCCAACAACATTCTCTCAACAGTAATTTAAATGAGACACATCATATCTCAAACTCGATCCGCTCACTCACTCTCATGCCTACGTTTACCCATTTGCAGCCATGGAAGTAAACAAGAAAGCACAAAAATCTATAACGTACAGTTGGTTTAATTTGTTCATAGAGATTTGCGTCTTTTGACAATCCATTTTATTACGAGGTGTCATTTGAGGTACAAATTCCATACCACGTACAGGATTTTGTTGTAGAATATCCCCAAAATAAAGTGTTTTTAGGGCATTGGAAGACAAGGTGATAATAGGCACTTAGCCATAAATAAATAATTAAGTTAATCATCATCGACCAATATATAGGGAAGCGCTAGCTAGGCTCATTCATTTTTGAAAATAAACTAGTAGTTACCTAACTAATGCTGGGCAATCCACCATCTGACACATCTGTAAAGAATTAATGTGAGGAGTGGTAGGAGCCTATGGAGAATGATCCTAAAGATTTGAAAGTCGATGGAAGATAAAGTTAACTCTCCCCAAGCTAGGTTAGGGGTTAGGGATGAATGAAATGAATACAAATTTACAATAGTTAGACTCTGTTTTTTGCATTTAAATTTTACGTTAAGTTAAGTATATTTTTACATAATATATGAGTTGACAATTTTTACATACCAAAGTTTGATAATGTATGAGTTAACAACTTTTGCTGTTTTACATAACAAAGTTTGTAGTGGAGTGGTGGTGGTGGTGGTGGTGGTGGTGGTGGTGGTGGTGGTGGTGGTGGTGGTGGTGGTATTGTGGTTGTTTGGTGGTGGTAGTGTTTTTGTGGTGGTGGTGTGGATGTGTTGTTGTGAGGGTGGTGGTAGTGTTGTGATGGTGGTGGTCATAATATGGTTGTGTGGTGGTTTTGATGTTAAGGTAGTGGGGTGGTGGTGGTGATGATGGTGGTGGTGGTGGTGATGGTGGTGGTAGTGGTAGTGGTAGTGGAGTGGTGATGCTGTGGTGGTGGTGTGTTGTTGTGGGGGTGGTGAGTTGATGTTGGGTTGTGGTGGTGGTGGTGTTTTGTGATGGTAGACTGTTGTGGTGGTGGTGCATGTGTTGTTACGCGGTGGTGGTAGTGTTGTGGTGGTGGTGATAATGTGGTTGTGTGTTGGTTGTGATATTTAGGTAGTGGATGGTGGTGGTAGTGGAGTGGTGGTGATGGGTTGTTGTTGTGTTGTGATCGTGTGGTATTTTTATGGTAGTGGGTTGGTGTCGTGTTGTGGTGGTGGTGATGATATTGTGATTGTGATGTTAAGGTAGTGTGGTGATGGTGGTAGTGGTGGTGGTATTGTTGGTGGTGGTGGTGTGAATGTATTGTGGTGGTGGTGGTGTGATGATGAATAGTAATTTAAGTAAACTTAAGTTAAGTTAACTAATTAAGTAAATAACTTAAGGTCAAAAGAGTAGACACTTACTTCTCCTTTTATAGGAAAGTTTAGAATACAAAATAAAAAAAAACATTCTAAAGTTATTCACTTATTTAAAATACAGAATTATTAGATTTACTAACTAATTATTGAATATTTAAGATAATATTTAATATCATTGATAATCTTCTGGAAACATCTCTAATTTCCTACATCTCCTCCCTCGTCGAAAAAACTTGTCCCTGAGTGTGAATTTGGATAAAGCGGCACATCAGGGTGATACTCGTACAAAACAGAAACATTAAAAGTGAGAGATATCTCATATTCAGGTGGGAGCTCGACAACATAAGCATTATCGTTGCTCTTTACGCGACACGGTCCAATCTTCTTCTTTTTAAGTTTGAAAGTATATGTCTGTTCGACTCCGGCTGTTCAAGATCGCTTGTTAACTGTTTCAAAAGCTTTAGCAGATTTCGTTTCAGTGATAGTTAGTTCAAGACAAAAACAGTATGCAAAACAGTAAACCATACAGCATATGTTAACCCTGTTCGGCTCACCAAGCTTACTCAGGGGGGGTTGCTCTTGAACCCCAAGTGAGAATCACTTCACAAATATAAGACCAATTACAATAGTTCTTTAAGTAACTAATCCCCGACCGTTACCACTATGCAACTGACTTGATGTGAGTGCGTCTGACTCCCTTAGACGGAGATCCACCTCTTCTCACCTCGATTTGCCTCCCGCAAACCGATAATTCTCTTTCCGAGAATATCAGACCTGAAACAGTGTCTGTTCAACTCTGTTCTGCAGCACACGACGATTGCTCTTTTGCTCTATCGATTTCAGGCTAGCTTCTAGTAGTGTTCATCGGAATTCTTTTTCTGATGTGCTCTATTCTTTTTCTAATAAATTCATCTTGCTTCCCTGCCTCTCATAAATAGATTGGATCAAATGATCTTCCAAGCATAAAATCTGGTGAGGATGATCAAATGATCTTCTAGGCATAAAATCTGGTGAGGATGATCAAATGATCTTCTAGGCATAAAATCTGGTGAAGATCTAATCACTTGATTGCACATAATCTGAGATTCTAGGCGCAGATTGTGGAGGTGAATATCTTCGTAATCACTGGAGTATATTCTTCATCTGCAAATCTTGATCTTCGGAATAAGATCTTGATTGATATCTGTTCGAACAGGTGCTGTCTCACCTCCTGTCTCAGCCAAGAACATTGCCTTGTTTTTGTCAAAGAATATGCCATTCACATCCATGAGCTATCTGGATCTAACAAAGTTTATTATAAGTGTCAGTTGAAAAACGTTCCGTTCGGAGAAATACCATAACCATATCACCTTCTTTAAAAAAATTGGATCTTTTATGACGATTGACTAAGACCTTGTAGCTAATATGGACCTCCCCTTAGATTTGTTAGCTTTTATTACTTTAATGATTTCTTCACCTCTGTTTGTATTGAATCCATATGATGAGCCAGTTGTTCTGCTGTAATATTGTAGCCAGGAATTTGTGGAAGTGGCAACAAATCAAGAATGGGTTTAGGAGACTACGGTAGACAATATCAAAGGGAGCTCTTCCTGTGGACTTGTTCACCACGATGTATAAGCAAATTCCGCAGGAGCAAGAATCATTTCTCACTACTTAGGGAGATCACCACAGAAACAACGAATGAGATTACCAAGCATCCGATTAACCACTTCTGTCTGACCATCTGTTTGGGGATAAAAACACTAACAAAGAACATTATGAAAATGATGCCAAAGTGTGCGCCAAAAATGACTAACAAATTTCACATCTCGGTCAGAAGTAATAAATTTAGATACCCCGTGAAGGCATACGATTTCTCGGAAAAATAACCCAGCAATATTAAA
Source organism: Umbilicus rupestris (assembly GCA_963678935.1). Lineage (NCBI taxonomy): Eukaryota > Viridiplantae > Streptophyta > Magnoliopsida > Saxifragales > Crassulaceae > Umbilicus > Umbilicus rupestris. Next base: position 535,280 of record OY787625.1, read on the forward strand.
CGCGTCTGCAATTTTTATTGCACGCAATAAAATGAGCTATCTTTTAAAATGGAACAATTGTCACAAAAATAGAATCAATGCTACGCTGAGTCCGGGTAAGGCAAGTACAAAATCTATCGAAATGCCTTTCCATTTTAGATGATCTTCAAATTTTTTTCACTGTGAAAAGCTATTAGGCGACCATTGATGAGGCAAATATTTATAGGACTCATCTAACTAGCTAATCCCATGTATTTTTATACATTTGTGTGCCAACATTTACTCCCTTGGCATTTAGGATGTGTTGTCAGTTTTAGAAAAGAACATTGACTTAAAAGAGCATTGTCAATATTAATTCATCACAAGGACAAAACTGATCTTTTCCGCTCCAAAGGGGTTCAGGGCGCAAATGAGAGATCTAATGGAGGCGTGCCATAAATTGCTGTGAAGCTGGTTCATCACTCTACAACTCTCTAGTTTACATCAAAAACAGATTCTGACATCGAGAATATCAAAACGAGTGTCGAAGATGAAGTCACTGAGCAGAAAAACTGTAGTCACAGCTGGCAAGGAAGAAATTACTGGCCGCGCACAATCTTGATAAGAACAAACAAGTCTGTTCTTTGATTTATTCTAGCAATAATTTAGAATCTTGATGTAATCTCATGTACACTGTATATACGTTCCTAATTAGAAGAAACAAAAGGAACATTTTCCCTCATATCATTATAACTTTCTTAATACATATAGGGACCTTAAATTAAAAGGGCGATGTTGTTAAGACAGAAATTGATGGAATTCATTTGGGACATGGCAGGACCATCATGGATGATGGCATGTATAAATTTGCTGGGATGAAATAGACGATACATGTTTATTCAATAATTGTTGGTCCTGCATGCAGCAGCTGTAAGGGCTCAATAGTACTTATAAGACAAAAGGGTCAACTTCAGTTAAATCCTAAACTCTAGACAAAAGGCTGTTTATAAAACTTAAAATAGTTAAGATTCTATTTTTTTTAACTTACAATTTCAGTAAATAAGTTAAGTAAATTCAAATCATTATCTTATAATAGAGTACTAGTAAAAGTGAATATAATGAAGTTAAGTAAATAAGTTTAGTTCAAAAAAACAGACCCTTTTAAGGTAAGTAAATTTAAGTTATTGTCTCATACTGAAATACTAACAAAAATAAATATAATAATGTTGAATGCTTATAGTTAAGTTCAGTTATATTAAATTAAGTAAAATACTTAACTGGTTATTCTTAAAAAACAGAGCAAGCCACTTTTTATGGATATTGACCATTTGTACGGACAGAAATGAATAAAATTTAAGACTTTTTGTCTCAGGTGCAAAATAATTCAGGCGTATGCATGGGATAGAATTTAGCTGGCTGCATGATGACTTCTCTCCACTAAATTTAGTGGAGGATGTGCGGAGATATTCAGCAGATGGGTGAGTTGCAGAGAGTATGGATCTTCTTAGAATCTGTTTGGTTTGAGAACTTTATTAATTTGGACGTCAATGATTCCTGACGGACTAGAGCAGGAGCTTTGGTGGGGATGAAATGATTCCCTCAAAAATAAATGGTTTTGTTGTTTATTTTTATTGCACCGGTGTCGTTTATTAGACACAACTGTACGTGTTGAGGTTTGGGTCGTGGATAGTAGGACTGGACTGCATAATGAAAGGCGTATGCGGGGACCTTTGTTATTGATTGAAAGTGTTGTCAGCTTTCGTCTTAAAATGTTAGGTTTCAGTCCTTCTCCCGAAGGAGCATCCTAAGTGCAAATCATCTTTTTATTCATGTCCATGTCCGGTGAATACACCACCCATCAAATCTTAATAACTAAATCAACCACGACACTACACTAGCGGGTGGTGGTGAGGTGTTGCATGGACATACACAAACATGTAAAACTCCATCTAGGTCCAGTCGACCGCCTGCAGAGAGCATCCACAGCCGTTGATGTGGATCGGATCCAAGGGCTGAGAAAACAGATCAGAGAGTTTGGTTTGTAACTACCGGATGTTGAGGTACTGAGCTCAATGTGCTTGTAGTCCCATGTACTGGACGGAAATAATCTCAACCCCTCAAACTTTGTGTGGAGCCCAGCCAGCCAGCATCAATTGAGAGAACAACATAGAAAGAAGGACACAAAATTTGTTGCATGCTTTTAAAGTTATGACTTTCTTCGACTGCTGCGGTCAGGCATCTGGACCACTAGTGTTCCTGTCCATAGCATCATGAATCCGATTGTTCAGAGAATTGAAGCCTTACGTAGCTCCATGATTTGCTTACCCAATCATCTGTGGACTTTACCATTCACATCTTTTGTTAGTAGTCCTAAAAGGCAACAATTTGTGTGCAAATAAAAAAAAAAATATTGCAATTAAATAAATCACAACAAAATCAGAATGAGGAATGGAGGTTCGTTAGACAATATCTTTAAAGGGTTATTGATTTTTCTGTGGTGCTGGAATCTTTGATCAACCGCTTCCTAGGATATAACGATTCATCGAGCTTTCTTCTTTCCAAAGAACTTGCTCGTCGAACTTTCTTATGCTTTTGACTATCACGACGTCAAAGCTCAAAGGAAAATTCAAAATATTGTCCGCTAGAACGTTTGGGGAGGACTTAGGAGTGTGTGTTGTTTCTCAAAATTGATGTTCAAATGAAGAGAATAACTTTTTTATTTTATAGGCTTCGAATAGTAATGCCTGTGGCGTTGCCTTACTCCTATATCCGGCTAAGCCTAAGACCTTAATGTAATTAATGATTACTTAGCAATTGCCTCACTTAAGCCCAAAATTCAGTTGATGCAGTCGTCGCTTTTAAATTATATTGAGGCCCCGCCTCAATTTGTATGTTCAAAATTCAAAGACTGAGTGGTAATAAAGTGCGGAAGGAGTCTGTCCACAGGCGATTCACGGGACATGAATTATCATCTGATCTTGATTTGCAAGAAACCGCGCATAGAGAGAATTTTCTGGGTTAACCTCTTACCAAATAAGTGAAATGAGTTTATTTATAGACTTACATTCAATTCACTTTTCAAACAATGTGAAGGTCAATGCGAGATACCTTCACATCGCTTTTATTTTTACTCAACAAAGTTGAATGTTCTTTTCTTAATGAACTAACATTTCTAATATTTTATACCACTATTTGACCATAAAAATCTCACTCAATTAAACTTGGATTTTGGCTTATGAATAATCAATTTTATACCTTCCATCTCAAGGTATTTAACTACAATTAATTCATTTCAATCTAAGATGTACTCCACTCTCAAAGTTGGCTACAAAATGGGATCGCACCACCATTTTTTTCACAATTTTTTCAAAAGTAATTTGAGGTTCTTCTTTGGATAATCTGAGTATCCACACTTGAGTTATTCATAAACAGTTGATGGGGAGTACAAAATTTGAATCATATGTTAATACAAACACATGTGGAGCATGCCGATTTGTCTTGAAAAAATTAGCTGAACTAGGAAAATAATCCAAGGAATGATGATCTGATGTGGAAGAGAAACAGGAGCTTATGAATCTTAGGAAATTGACCCTCTTCGTGTTCATTTTAATTTCCAAAAAGCAAAATAGGCCAAGGAAATACAAGTTATTTTCATGCAATTAGTATTAGGTAGGACCACCCAGAATGCTAGTAATCATATAATTTGTGGTACTATTTATTAGGGGTTTTTGAACATAGAGAGAAGCACACTAATCATGTTGATTGTTCCATATTTGGAGAGGCTATCAGTCCAAACGAGGAGGTTTCAACACATAATTTTGATAAACGAATACCGAGTAACAAATTATATATACAAAATGGATGTGTCGAATAACTGAAATATGACACAAACGAATTGGTGGAGTTAAAACCGATTACACAATGTCCTTAAAGCATTATTGTCCTCCCATTAAATGCTTGAAATTTTAAACAATCATTTCCATAAATACAACAACTCAGAGAGTGAAACTTTGCACCGAAATTCTAACTTTGGCGAGGTGAACAAGGCTAGAATGTATCACCGGGCATGAAGCTTGCAATGAAATAAATATCCTGCATCTTTTTTGGAGGAATGAGTAAGGATGAAACTGAATTTTTATAGCTTGAGACATGCTTTTTGAGTATCTGAAAGTTTCCCTTCTCAACAAGATGCTGAACTTGAAAGACTATGATGTCTAGATAAAGAGAATGACACATAGAATTCTGCACTGGTATGTTAGGCTATTTTTTGTGCGGGGAGGTTGACCCTGATCGAGTCTATACAGATTTTGGAACGCTGAACCAGTATATGTTTAAAAGAAATGCAGTGTGGACTTTCATTTAATGTGTATTGAATTCTCAATCAAGAGGCTTCTTCGTGTTGATTTTCACTAGTTCATATACGGATATGGTCCTTTATGACTCAAAAGCTCAAGCTTGTGAGTCATGGTTCCACATCTATATATAAGCTAGTCGTCATTCTTCCATCTTCTTGACGATATGGGACATTTCTTCCAATTGTTTATTCTCAACACTCCACCTCAATTTGAAGAAATGGCACACTGCTCCCCCTTGATCATCACTTCGCAACTATCTCTTGTAGCGTTTCAAATCTATCGTAGGTGCGGGCTCACGCGACTCCCCACTCGAGGTCCTTGACCTACGATAACCCTTAGTCGCTCTGCGACTTGCTGGCCTAGCCAGTTTGTAGCTGCCCTGCAGCTTCCTCATACTTGAGGTGCCTTTTACTCGTGCCCTTAACCATCTTTGATTGTCCCACACGCTTCATACTCGTCCCAGATCTAACCATGGGCTCTGATACCATGTTGATTTTCACTAGAAAGAAATTGGCTAGATATTCCGATTTACACTCCTATATGACTCAAAAGCCTTGGCTCATGAGTTATGGTTGTGTAACCCAATATATACTAACATCTCTTTCATTTCTCAGGCGATGTGAGATAAATTCCCAAGTGCATATTCTCAACACTCCCCCTCACTTGGAAAGTTGGACATGTTTCTCAAAAGCTCGCTAATTTAGCGGCAATTAGTAGGTGCGCTCATCGCGACTGCCCTTCACACGGGTCTTTACCTACATAACTGGTTAGCGTAGTTGCGCAACACGCGACTCCTACTATGGGTCAACCCACGCTGCCGTCAAATGAACGTCTCGTCATGCACTTGGCGCGCTCAGAGGCTCGCCCCACAATGGCATTGGCCCAGACCGCATACCGTTGCTCTAATACCATGTATAAATTGGCTAGATATTCCGGTTTTTACACTCCTGTATGACTCAAAAGCCTTGGCTCATGAGTCATGGTTGTATAACCCAAGATATACTGGCATCTCTTTCATTTCTCAGGCGATGTGGGACAAATTCTCAAGTGCATATTCTCAACTCTTCGCTATAGGAATAAATGCATCCAAATAGTAGAGAATGAAAACATATGTAGAAAACAGAACATAAACAATCAGGTTACATGTCACAAGTCATGGCAAAACCAAGAATGTAGAGAATCCCCTTCCTCTATTTCTCAAACTGAAAATATGAAATTATAGAACACATGCAAGGGCTCCAAGCCTATTTAAATAGGCGAGTAAAAAGACTAAACTACCTCGCATGTGAACAATATTTATCAGTGTTGTTAAGGATTGTGGCATCCTTGATAAAATTCGTGCAACATATAGTTGCTACGACAAGCAGTAAAGCAATCAACTGAAGCAATCTTACTGATCCAGAAACCAACAACGCCTCAATTTCAACTGGATCAAAGTCGGTTACTCGACACATAAAGTAAAATTCGGACATGTTGATGATAGCTAAGACGAATATGAAGGAAGGACAAAGCACAATCAGACCCCCGTTTCTTGAAGGAGGAAATTATGACTATTGGAAAGCACACATGAAAGCATTCTTGAAGGCCTTAGATGAGAAGGCTTGGAGAGCTGCGGTCTCGGAGTGGACGCATCCTCTAGTGATGGACAATGCGGTAGTATCACAGAAGAAAATGTGGATCGATGGACTACAAAAAAAGAAGCTATAACATCTGGAAGCTTCAAGGCTCTCAACGCCATATTTGGTGTAGTAGATGCCAATAACTTCAGGCTGATATCAAATTGCGATGTTACAAAATATGCATGGGACATTCTGGAGACAGCCCATGAGGGCACAAACATAGTTAAGATGTCAAGGATCCAGATGATCACCACAAAGTTTGAGAACCTGAGGATTCATAGCTATGCGACCTGTCAAACGAAGCTCACGCAATCAGAGAGCTTATGAAAGAAGAAAAACTCGTCCGTAAGGTGCCCAAGTCACTGCCTCTAAGGTTTTCCATGAAAGTTACCGCAATAGAGGAGGGCCAAGACATCAAGAACATGAGATTGGAAGCGTTGATTAGTTCACTGAAACCATTCGAGATGAAGCTGCTGGAGGAAGCTCCACCATCTCGCAGGAAGAACATTGGGCTGAAAGCTGAAACAAAGGTCAAGCAAAGTTCACGTGAGGAGATGTCGCAGCAATGCGCACTGCTGGCCAAAAACTTTGGAAAAATTATGAAGGAATTTGACCAAAGACCCCCATATATTGGACATTGGTCTAGGCACAATAATCGGTTGAAGAGAGGAGAACACTTTCCAAGGAATAAAAAGAATGTTGAAGAGCGGAAGTACAAACAGAAGAGAATTCGCTGCAAGGGATGTGAAGGTCTCTTTTACAGGCAATCGGAATGCCGTAGCAACCAAAAGAAGAAAAGCAAGTCCTATGCTGCCAAATGGAGTGATGAGGACTCAGAAGACAGTGAGCATGAAGCTGTACTCAGAAACAATCTTGCTATTGCATCAGTAACAGACCACAACTACGATAGGAAAGTCAAGAAAGACACAACGTACAATCATTCAAATTCATAGAGCAACGATGATGAAGAGCTTACGGAGGAATGCCTGTCTGAAAACTTCGCTCGAATGCACCACAAGTGGCTGGAAGTGATAGAGTTAACAAGAATCTGAATGCAAAGGTGTCTAGGCCATAAGAGGAAAAAGAAGACTTACAGGAAACGATGGATGCTCTGAAGGCTGAGAAGAATTACCTAAGCCAGACCGTCACCTCCATTACGAATCATGCCAAACAGCATGAGGAAGGATATGTTGTTGTGATGGAAGAGCTTAGGCAACACAAAAGAATGGTGAAGATGCTAAACTGTGGATTTAGCAACCTCAATGACATTATATCATGTCAAAGGTATGGTGAAGGAAATACTGGCCATGGCTACACAAGAGAGGTTGGTTCTGGAAAGACACAGCTTGTTTAAGCTAAAGAGCCAGAACAACCTGAATATAGAGTGCAAAAGGTGGATATGCCAAAAGAAGTTCAGTGAAAATACCCAGAAGAAACGGGCAGCAAATGCTACAACAACCGCTACAACAACATCATGAGATGACTATCGGGAGAGATAAACGCATCTACTACTTCTGCAACCAAAGTGGTCATACGGTTCTGTCATATCCTTACCAGGTACTGGAAACCACGAAGACCACCTACTGCGAGGGACTAGAGAACAATGTCGAAAAGTAGACAATGTGCATACGTGTCATACAACTCAACAAACTCATTGAAGAAAGGAAGCTGGAACTTTGACAATGGATGCTCAAGACACATGACCGGGTATCAGACTTGTCTGACTAACATTCAATCATGCAAAGAACAACACGTGGCTTTTGGGAATGGATTGAAAAGGAAAATGTTTGGCAAGTCAACTCTATGGGTTCAAGGTTTGCCTAAGTTGAAGAACTCTATGCTCAGGGAAGGGTTAAGCAACACGGCTGAAACAAGAGAAAGGATTAGATTTGGCGGAAGCAGATCCACATTCGTCCGCACTTCAGGCAGCACTGCGCGCAAGATATGTCGGGCACTTGAAGACTGACCTTGTTTACTTGACCGCTGAAGCCAAGAGGAATGCTACCCAGAGAGCCAGATTGTTAGCCTTGTGAGGGATGTGGAGTACCCCGTTGTTTTGATGGAGAAGAGGTGTAAGCCTCTTCGCTGAGTTTAGTTTGAGGACCCCTGTCATTTATTGACAAAAAGGGGGAGTAATGGTTATTCCTACAAGCGGAATAATGAAGTCCCCAAAAGAGATGAAGAGTTGGATCATGAAGAAGCTGAGGATACTGCCGAAGAGGGACCATGAAGACAAGCTTGGGATAGATTGAGATCTGAAGAGTCCTTGGGTTTTGTCAAAAATGTCAAATGAGAGATTGTTAAGGATAGTGACATCCTTCACAAAACAATTGCTGAGCAATTGCTACAGCAACCTATGAAGCAAGTAGCTGGAGCAACCCGAAGACAGTCAGCGGAGCAATTTAAAGACATTCATTAGAATCCTTGGATTTTGTCAAAAATGCCAAGGGAGAGATTATTAAGGATTATGGCATCCTTAACAAAATCCGTGAAACATGTAGTTGCTACAGCAAGCGGTAAAGAAAACAGCTGAAGCACCCTAACTGATCCAGACACTAGTAATGCTTTAATTTCAAGTATAATTACAAAACGATATAGTTTTAAATAACAACAAAACCAAAAAAGATGATGCAGAGAAAAAGGCGCCAATACCCGCTCTCAAGTTGGAGCATGCAAGAAATTTGACACGCCCTGCTTGGAACACAAATGGGAAAGAAGAGTTGTAGGCATTGGCTTGGTGAAGAGATCGGCTGATTGTTGTTCTATGCTGATGTGACGTGGTGTAATGGGGTCTAAGACAACATGATGACTAACAAAAATAATAATTGAGCTCCACATGCTTTGTGCGCTCGTGGAACACCAGGTTGTGGACAATGTGAAGAGCATAAGTATTATCATATTGGAGGTCATGGTATTTGAACTCCCATGTCTCCCAAAATGCTCGGGACCCAAATAATTTCATAGCAGCGACCATTGCTCGATATTCTAATTTGACATATGATCGAGAAATAATAGGTTGTTTCTTAGCTTTTCAAGACACCAAGCTATCACCCAGTGTGAGACAATAGCCAATGATTGACCTTCGAGTGATGGGACACGAGGCGTAGTCTTCATCACAGTGCGCAGAGAGGACTAAAGCGAATAAACTAAATAATAATAATCTCTGAGCTGGGGTCTCTTGATGTACCTGGGGATCCGATGTCCAGAGTGAAAATGATCTGTAGTATAAGCATGCATAAATTGAGTGAGGACATGCACAGTGTTTACAGTCTGAAATTGATGTGTTTCTGGTGTTTGATTTTGTCAGGTTGCTATAGCCACCTACTACGACAGCTGAATTAAGTAGCTAAGACAAAAGCTTAAATCACACATGCAATTAATCATCCAGTTCGGTCATTGCCTACGTCTGGGAGACTTCTCTCTGGTCCCCAAAATTCCACTATAACCGATTAAAGTACAAAGGTACCAGATCTCAGCCTATGCTTAAAAAACCTTTACTTCTAACCTAGCAAAAATCTCCACTCAATTTGACCACACAGATTAGCCTATTCTATTAACTACACACCACAGTGTATGAAAAGGTGCTACAATAACTTACTTGGTCAAGTTGCTCTTCATTAGCACATGTCTAAGACTCTCCGGTCTCTTCCAGATGCTAGTCTGACCTCCGCGAGTTCTCACAATTTCGGTGATGATCCCCCTTAATCAATAACCTATAGTCAGCATTCAGAAACTTAACTCTGCACTTTAATTGATCGGCCTTTTGACAACGGCGATTTTCCAAAGTATAAGTACTTGATCAACAACGAGACTTCTCTCCAGTTGAACTCGATGATCAAGCTTTGATCACACTAAATCAGTTGCGATCTCTCTCAAGCTTCCTCAGTGATCGCTCTCTAGCTCTTCACTCTATGCTTAACCTTTTTTTCTTTTTAATTGATTAATCAATAATCCTACCTATCGAGCCACTGTCCTTATATATTGGAAGCCTCTGGTAGATCATAGAAATCCTAGTCCTACTGAGACTAGTAGAAGGAAGACATCTAAAATCTTTCCAACCAACGAATCTTCTCCACAATCTTCGCAGGTTGTTACACGAGATTGTTGTAGCAATTTTTTCCTAAAATCTTTTAGGAAGATTTATATATCTTTTTCCGATCTTCTCCAAGACGATTGGTTAATTTGTTGCAGCACGAAATTCCTAACACCATTTAGGAAACTTTTACGGATTAGTAACCTTGATCTTCAGCTTGTTGTCTTCAGGTTGCTCCAACTATATGCTTCACTGCTTGTTGTAGCAATTGCTAGATCAACAGACATGAGTTTTCATCAAGAGTGTCACAATCCTTAACACAACTAAAGTTATTATCCTGAAGGAAATCCGGAGCATATTTGCACTGATGAGGGAAAATGCCCAACTCAACACCCAACCTCATGGCCAAGAAAGACCTTCAAAGTACCTAGATCCTTCATCTTGAAGAAGGAATTAATGATCTCCTTGATTATTCTTATAAGTGAGAGAGAAGTACTAGTGTGGACCACGTCATCTACGTACCCAAGAGAACAATGAAGTTGGAGTCCTTGATATAGGTAAATAGTGAGTAATCATGGAGACTCTGCACAAACCCGAACAGAGGCAGTGTTACACTAAACTTGGCGAACAGCTGCCTGGAGGCTTGCTTGAGTCCGTACAGACTCTTGCGTTTCTTGCAGACATGTCCCTTAGCACAAGCGAAAGAATAGAAGCCAGAAGGAAGCTTCATGTAAACTTCTTCAATGAGCTCTCCATGCAAAAAAGCAATATTGACGTCTAATTGATATAGAGTCCATTTGCGAACTGCAGCAACAATGAGCAAGCAATGTACAATAAAGTTATTTTGGCTACTAGAGTAAATGTGTCTGTATAATCAAGGCCTTCGATCTGGGTAATCCCTTCAAGTCGTGCCTTATAACATTCGATGGATCCATCAGCTTGAAGCTTAATCTTGAACACCCATTTACAGTCCACAACTATTTTCCCAACAAGGAGTTCAGTGATTGTCCAGAGCTTTAATCTCTTTGTGCATAGCAATAAGTCAGTTGTTGAGCGTATGTCTTTTGGTTCAACGATGGTGGAGACTTGAAGAAGGAACTGATGATGTATTGAGAAGCATTTATCATTGCATGAGGAGAGGTTCTCGTTACTATGTTGGAATATACATAATCTTGCTGCCATGAGGATGCTTTGCGCTTCTCACAGATTGTCGAACCAGAGGTGATGATGTTGGGGGAGCTCCGTCTACTTGCACTTGAGGATCGTTGTGAACAGGTCCAGCGAACAAACATCAACGAATCAATCGGCCTTAAATATTCTCCTCTCACGAAGCCAAATTTTGATCTTGAGACAATGTGATTTCTATGAATTTCTTCCACGGTACAACATTCTGTTGCCCAATCAACGCGTCATTCACCAACGAGTCACCACTCATGTCATTGTTGTTGACATAGTAAGGATCATCAAAGACATTGCCAGGGTTGCTGAACATACCAGCGTTGGATGAAGAATCGGGAGCATAAACATACTCCATTGGGTAGGATAAGTTTCAAAAAAGAATCGAGTAAGAACAAGAAGGATCAATATACCTTGACCGCCGATACTTGCTCTGATACCATGTAGAAAACAGAATGGAAACGATCAGGTTACACGCCGGAATTCATGGCGGAACCAAGAATGCAGAGAGAACCCTTATCAAAATAGAGCATTACCTGAGGTCTTCCCAAGTGCAGAAGAGCCAAGGACGGAGCGAGTCAGTGAACAAAGCAAACAAGGCTATAAACTATTGTTGGATCAAAAGATGCATGATGACAATGCTATTGGAAAGAGTGCATGTCTACAATTATTCTTACCAGTTGGATATCCAAAAAGACTCGTCCCATTAAATTAACAATATCTTCTCATTTAATTAAATTCGTAACCTTTTATCAACAAAAACCATTTTAATTTCGATAACAAACTCTCATTTGTAACTGTCTCTTTTTCAGTTATAAGAATGAATATATATATAAGAAAAGTGAAAAGTATTTTATTATAATAATTGACAAATAATAATAATAATAAAACACGGCTGTTCGGGCAGACACATTACTGCTTGCGCTTCTGTGTACTCGGTTCTCCAAAACCCTAAATATCCATTCCCCCAAATTCAGCATCAATCAATCATCCACCATGGACGCGCGCCGGAACCCTCGGACAGTAATCGACCCCAAGGTCCGCCAGGTCGGCTTCTTCGCCCCACCCGACCGCACGCAATCCGGCCCACCGGACCCGACCTCCTCACCTCCCCCCTCCGCCAACTCACTCTCCCCAGTCATGATCCCTCCCCCTCGCCACGCCTCCGACTCATTCACCGTAGCCGCGGCAACTCGCGCTGTCGTTTACCCTGCTACCCCACAGCGCGAGAGCATTCGCGTCGGGAGCTATAATGCCTCCGATTTTTATCCTCCCACTTCGCCTACTACGACTGGCGTTGGTAATGATAAGAGTGGTGGTCGAAATGGAGTGGAGGATGTGGCGTTGTCGACTTCCTCGCCGGGGTGGAGTCGGAGGGGAGAGCCGAGTAAGGCTGTGGCGTCCTCATTTCCAGGTGGAGGGTTTGATTTGACTACCGCCAAGCCGGTTACTGTGGCTGCTAGTCCGTTGACAACTGTTTCTGTTGTTAATGTGCCTATTCATCCACCTGTTGGTAATGCTTTCTACTGCTATATTGACAAGTCAGATATAGTTTACTTTTTTGTTCTGAAACTTCTTTGTTAGACATGTCTATTTTTAATGTAACTCTTGGAACTTCTAATAGGTTACTCTAGGCTATTGATTGTATTGGAATGACATGCTAGGGATACTGTTGAAAATGTTGATCTTTCTTGAATGTTTTGCTGGGCATAAAGATTTTCATCTTATTACCGAAAGAGAGATTTTCTTAATCTTGTTTTGATTCCTATTTTCTAATGTGTTTTGAAGAACACTTGTTTTTAGGTGTTCAACATTTGAGGTTCAGCCATGCTGGATTTGTAAAAATGTTCCTCAGCTGGAGCTGGTTCTGTATATCTTGTACATACTTATTTGGTCCATCGACTGGATTCAGCTGATTAGTTTTCAAACTCACGTGTCCAACTAACGATCTTTCTCTATCAATTATTTTACCACTCTATCAATTCCACCAATTATTGGAATTGATATGCTACTGAACACTGATTGTGCAGATAAAAGCGGAGGCCAAGTTGAGATGCAGAAAGAACGATCAGTTAAGTCAAACTCGCTAAAAGAGAAAACCTCAAAAGCTGAAAGGCGGGCTATACAAGAATCTCAGCGAGCTGCAAAAGCTTCAAAAGGTATCGATTGCTACATGCGTACTCTGTCATTATCTGATAGAAAAAGAAGTTGCGGGTGATTTTGTGAGTGTTTAGTTTCATAAGATTTATAGCATTTGGAGCTAAATCCTGATAAAAATTTGTGCAATATTGTCATCATTATTTCTCGGTTGGTTATACTTCTAACATACCTTTGGAGTATATTTCCAAAGCTGAAGCTGGTGTGTATTTTCACTTAGCTCTATTCAACTCTACTTTCTTTCGACACTCATTTGAGGTAAAAAGAAAAAAAGGATAATTCAGTTTGACGCTTAAGATGACTTCTGATTATTGATTTGTTTTCTCATTTCAAGGTAGCTACATTTTTCAAGTGTTTCCTAACCATTGCTACTGTAGTTGTGAAGAAGTTTTCCTTAGGATTATCAGCATAGATTTTTCATTGCTTTGCTTTAATTTTTTAATCATTTCATTAATAGTAGTGACCAGTTGCATCCTTTCCTGTCGTTCTCCATTCTTTCAACTTGGTCTTTTATCACTGAAGCAAATAAATCAGCTCCTTCTGGAGTGGGCAACACAGAAGATACAAAGCCCTCAAAGTTTGCAAAGTCTTCTTCTCGACCTAAAGAAAATGCTTCTGTTGCACCTTCTGAAAAGGCAGGAGTTGATCGAGTTGTGGAGAAGGATCGGAAGAAAGATGTTCCTCAGCCACGTATGCAGTTTGATGACAAGAGCCGGGTGGAGAAGGCTAAAAGACGTTCAGTTGTAAAACAAACTGAGGCTAAAAACATAGTTGAACTGTTTCGGCACTTACCCCAGTATGAACATGGAACCCAACTTCCTGATCTAGAGTCCAGATTCTTCCAACTTGACCCAATGCATCCTGCTGTTTACAAGGTATGTGTAATAACTTAGATAGTACATGTTGCTATTTTTTATATTTATTTGCCCAGTTTATGACAGGTTGCAGATTGCATGCAGTTACCTCCACTCTTTTTCGGTCAGTCCAAGTGATTAGTTTCTGTCTGTGGTGTAGTCTTGAAAACAGGTCTTAGGTGGTGGTCTTGAATCAAAATGGTATGCATTTTTTTTCCCCAATGTGATCTTAACTGAACCCTTGATCCTTCACCTTCCTCAACAGGTGGCACTGTTATATTTAGCTGGAGACATATCAGGTGGGAATGCACGATGCATTGCCATGCTTCAAGCGTTTCAAGAAGCCATCAAGGACTACTCAACACCACCTGAAAAGACACTCAGTAGAGATTTGACAGCTAAACTAAGTAGTTATGTTTCATTCTTGATTGAATTTCGACCCCTTTCTATAAGCATGGGAAATGCAATAAGGTTCTTAAAGAATCGCATTGCCAAATTACCTCTATCACTTTCTGAGTCAGAAGCTAAAGCAACTCTCCAGTCGGAAATCAGTCGTTTTATTAGTGAAAAGATAATACTCGCGGACAAGGTTATTGTCAAACATGCTGTTACAAAGATCAGGGATGGGGACGTTCTTCTTACATTTGGATCTTCCTCTGCTGTTGAAATGATAATAGTACATGCTCATGAGCTGGGAAGGCAATTTCGTGTTGTGATAGTAGATTCTCGACCAAAAGTTGAAGGACAATTTTTACTTCGTAGGCTGGTGGGGAAAGGAATTACTTGTACTTATACTCACATCAATGCCGTTTCCTATGTTATGCATGAAGTGACAAGGGTTTTCTTGGGTGCTTCATCTATTTTGTCCAACGGAACAGTTTATTCAAGAGTGGGGACTGCATGTGTTGCTATGGTTGCCAATGCATTTCGTGTTCCAGTTATTGTATGTTGCGAGGCTTATAAATTTCACGAGAGGGTGCAGCTAGATTCAATCTGCTTCAATGAGCTTGGTAAGTACCAGCAGGCAGTATCATGTACTTCCGTTTGTGTGCTTGTGCGGGTTTCACAATTGTATGTTTTTGTACTTAGGTTGATTGTATGTGCAGGTGATCCAGATGTGATTTCAAAAGTTCGTGGCAGGAAGGATATAAACTACTTGAAAGACTGGTCCAGCTCTGAAAATTTGCAACTCCTAAATCTGATGTGAGTCAAAGATGTTTTATTTTACTCTGGTTGGAGTTAGTATTTTATTTTCATGTGGGAATTAAATGCACGCTGACCTTGCACACTCAAAATATTTACAGTTACGATGCAACTCCTGCGGACTACATTTCGATGATTATCACGGACTATGGCATGGTATTTGATATATCCCTTCACCAGTACATTTCACCCGAACAAAGTTTTGTTCTTCTTTATATTTTGTGTTTTCAAACACTGCATTTTTATTTATCTATTTTCGTGTTCAAGTCGAACAATACTGTGATCCTGCCACATAGGTTTTTTATGCTATTATTGTTAGAAGAACTCATCCACTTAATGGCAAACCAGTAATCATCTACTATTCTATTCTTATCTCATATGTACAACCTATAACAGCGTACTGAGTGTTAATGCGACTACCATAATTTACTGCCCTGTTGCTAGATTATCAATGCTTATGTGGCCAAAACTGTTGTTGCCAGCTTGAAAAAATGTTGAAACATATATCACTGTTTTACACTTATATCTGTTTGGTGGGTTATTTTATTAGGCATCAATTTTCTGTGATGTTTTACCTCATGTTCCGTGGTTCCCAGGTCCCTCCGACTAGTGTCCCAGTCATTGTGAGGGAATACCGAGAACACCTGCTCCTATAGAAAAGTTTGGTGGCATAAGAGAGGCTTTCCTTAAAGCTGTTCGCAGATTTTGTATCGGCTTATGCAAGTGAAACATCCAAGACTGTCAATGAGATTTTGTTCACCCATTTGGGTCTTCCAAGACTGTCAGTGGGATTTTGATCACCCATTTTTCATTTTCCCAATAAATGCTCAACGCATTGTGTATTTGGTTTTGTTGTCCTTGTAACACATTCAGAGAAGAGAGCGACTTTCGCCTCTCCTGGCAACATTATTATAAAGGTCCGTTGTTATATTTCTCTCACTCATCTAATGGTAATGTAAATTCCCCGTCTCTAGAAGATGCCTATGTCCACCTTGGGATCAGAAAAGTACCGCTGATGAATATTATGTTTGATAATCACCAGTTTTCTTCAGTTTCCATTTGAGAGTATCCGCAGATTAATAACTGTCCCTGGTTATGCTTACAGGAGTGCATTGCCCATGGAAAAGAAATAATTCCTCCCTCTATTATCAATTATTTTGAAGAGCATCCTGTAGAATTCAATCATTACTTGTGCATTTAATGGGGCTGGGAAGGCCTCTGCTCAGCATTAATATTGTTTAGCATGTTGCCAAGGTTCACTGCTTCTGACTAAAGTCGCTACATTGACCAACTGCATGAGATGCCACCATTTCCATCTGAATCAGATGCTTTACCTCAACCACCATCTCTGGGCAGCTGAAATCGGTGGGTTAAGGAAAGGTGCATATCGATGAACGAGCGGATTCACACTTCTCCCAATCTTGGCCCAGACACTCTGATGATAACCAGCAGTCACAGGAGCTTGATACATTAACTTAAGCAGCTGCAGAGAGAGAATTATGATAATTAGTTGGCATTTTGCAATATCAAGTATGATTGGCTGTTGAAGATACTTATGCTGTTATGAATGTAACCATTGGGGTTGGAGATGGACTACAAGGACAGGCCTTGAGACTCAATTAATAATAGAGAAGAAAAGGTTGTCACCAAGTTCCACACCCAATTACAAGCAAGCAAACACATGAAATGAAGAAAAGTAGCTTGAAACAATGCTCCACGGTAATTGCCTTATTGAATCTAGTAAAAATAAATGAACAGAGCTATTAGAAGTCCAAGGAAAATCAAAAGGCACGATGAGATATCCTAAGTTAACAGACAATGAAGCAAAATCATCAGACGTCAATAACGTCCTGAACTAGGAATTGTTATCATTGTCTGATAACCAAGTTTCACCCTTGTAGATAATACTCTAAGAGGTGAAACAAAAGCTTCTATAAGGGGCAAGCGTTTAAAAATATACCCCCAAAAAAGCCAGCACTATGGAGGGACTACCAAAAGACAAAGTGGAGCAGATAAATGAGTAAGATGAGGTCCTAGTCTCTTTGGTCCTATCGGGAGACAAAGAAACCATTGCAAAATGTAAAGAGAACATGGGATATCCAAATTTACTCCCTGATTGCCAAGAGACTACTCACAAAGATAGAATGAATCAGCCACCTTGGATATACTAAAACCAAACTGCGTCTAAGATTCAGACTTGAAAGGGACACTGTTATGGGATGTCGATGACTTTGGTCGTAAATCCTGAAGTCTTAAAATATCCGCGGCACTCATACTCTATCAAAACATAGGAGTTTATCATGAAGAGGCTCGTATCATTGCTGTTAAACTGTATTTCTTTGTAACACAATTATTGCACCCAATTGATTGCAAAAAAGTGTATCTTCTACAGGCAAATAAACAAAACACTTTCGGTAAAACTCACTTGCTACAAAAGTCAGCAAATATTAAAGTAAAACTCGAGGACAAGTTTTAACAGTTCAAAAATAAAAGTAAAGTAAATGCTTTACAAACCTGCCAGTACATAAATGTCTGGATGATGTTACGTTGCCATCTGCATATGCATAAGAAAAATTCAGATCAGCAAAGAAAATATGATAACGATTTCCTCTTTTTTTTTTATTTACGATTCTTAACAAGTAGTGTTGATATTTCAACATACCCAAAATATTAAATAGAAAATTAACTTACGATAGTAGAGACACAATCAAAAGGAAACCAAGTCCAATCTCAGCTTGAGAAGACATAATGCTAAGAGTAGTCGCATTAGATTCCACCCAAACACATGGCCCTTCCATGTACTTCCTGTCACCACACATAAAAATTCTAAAATATAGTAGTTGGTGACCAAGCAACATCATTAAACTGCAGTTACATCCGTTTTGAGTATTAATCCCCTTAGTAGATTAGAATGGTCGGAGGATTGCAACATTAAAGCTGGGTCGCAAACAAAAGATAAGAATACTCGCTCCTAACTATCTTGAAAAATAGAATGCCGACGTATATAAGAAATTCTATTCAACAGAGAACTTACATATACAAAGAAGAACGAGCAAAATTATGTCGAAGGAACCTGGAAACTTGATCAAGCGCGCGGCACAAAATGGGGATCAAGGCAACTATAATTCAAGAACGGCGTTAGCACCTTCACAGACCAATACAAGCAGGAGAAACTGCATTTACAAAGTACACACGTACATTTCAGACAAAGCGGTGATGTAACAAACGTGAGGCAGTAAACGAAATAGATGAAGTCCTTGGTGGCAATAACTGACTGGAACCACACTTGCGCTTCCTGCAAATTCCATGCTCGTGGTCTCTGCAATTCATCATGTACCAGAATATTTGATAAATAAAATAGAGGGGTGTGCTACAGAAACAATTACATGATAAGCACTTAACAAATGTAAGCATCAGACTAAAGATTACCCCATAGAGTGAGTATAGTGAGTACAATGACAAGCATGTAGTTCCCATAAACGAAAAGCGATAGGCCCTACTTGAAAGGTTTCTAGGAATAAGTGGAATGATAGCTAGAATAGCCATGATAAGCACCTGTGGAAAATGAATGTAACAGATGTGAGCGAGTGGGAAGAATGAAGAGCCCACATAATGATTTCCATGTCTGATGTTTAAGCATTTATTTTCAATATTCTACTTCTCAGAATTCAATATAAAAAAACTGACAGAAGGCCAGTGTTTAGCCAGTTACACTCTAAATTATATGTCAGTGACCTTATATATAGAGAAATGCATGACACTCTGAGATGAATATTAAACTTCCGATTCAATTTACAGTTAAAAGTGCTTGGATTTTGATACTTTTAGTTACAATGTCTTGTTGTTTGCCATGTTACAATGGTTTTTGATCAAAGACGAATAATTTAGTTAAAGCTTCTATCCCTATTTGATAAAAATGAGAGAAACTTATAAATTATAATACCTACAAAAATACACATTTAAAATAAGGAGTCAGGTGGTCACTAGCATCTTGAACCAATATCTTTATAGAGTTTTGTGATTAATTTAAATTAATTAAAAAGGATCCAACGAAGCATACTCCATCTCTGAAAAGTAATATAAAATTTTGTGCAATGTACCATACCCAAGCATTTACAGAAAACTGAAGAGTCTGCCTATCCCAACGCAAAGAAGTATGGCCAGGAGTAGCCGACGTTCCAAACGTTCTTGCAGTGGACCCTATAGTATTAATATTATGTCAGCTCCATAATTGAGTCAATTATGAAAACTACAATCACCAGCATGTATCTCAATTATTATCCTACAAGGCAAATCACAATAAGCAATTAGTTTTACCAGAGCTCCTTGGCTGTGTTTGAGAATTTCTATATGATGAGGACGAGGAAGATGGTGCTGGTCTAGATGATTGAGATGAACTGCTTGAAGACATGGCCTCGACCATGAGACTAGGATCCTATCCAGAAAATAAAATTTGCATTAGTAAATGTAATTAATAGGTATAGCACCACATAATTCTATATATTAGGTGAACTGTGGAATTTATAACACATTCGTATACAAACAGATTATCTTCTGTATAACGAAAATTTCAAGTAATGTTTTACCAGAAGATGCTAAACCCTATTTTTCAATTAGGGTTTCACACACCGAAAAAAATAAAACATAAAACAGATTGAAACCAAGAAATGGGTAGAGTCGTTAGTAGATGGAGCATGAATCGAAAATTGACATACGATGTAGCGCTGGTAGAATTTGCGCTTGAAGTGATCGACAACATCAGAGCGTGAAGCCATGTGCGGAGGAATGAGTACGTTAGACCAGTAATCCGCCCATCTCGGATCTTTCTCGTAATCGTACGACGCCGCCGCAATCCTCTTCAGCTTCTGCGTTTCATCTTCTTCTCCCATCTTCGCCTCTCCCCCTTTTCAATTCGGTGATGATGGTGATCGAGTCGTATCTCGAGGACTCATTTGAAATTCTGCAGTTCACTTCACAGTCCCCAAAACGCATTCAATTCCATATAAACGACGTCGTATAATGTATCTGCAGAGGAGGCCATGGATGTCCTTGAAGGAAGAAGACTCCTTGGCTTCTCTCGCTCAGACTCACTAAGCATCGATCAGCTGTTTTTGTGATTGTGTTTATAATGAATATGAGATGGGGTTGATGATGATGTAATTTTAGGTTATGGTGCCCTTTCAAGCTCTTCCTTCCACCAACTTTCTCAGTATCTCCAGGTCTACCAGTTTGTTTACAGAAATAAATTCATTGTTTGTATGGGCTATGGCTATGGCTATGGCATGGTGCTTAATTGTATGGTGAAGTGTCTTTTTTTCTGTCTGGGGATTGTACAAAGATGAGCTTTTGTTGCTGTCACAGTCACTGTTGTGGAACATGGAGAGATTTGGAGCCGAGGTTTTTCTGCTTACCTTGTAATGATAGAAAAAGTGAGCCATGGAGATGATGACCATTTAGTTTTGTTTATTAGGCATTTTCTGCCTTCCAGAGTTTCCATCATTAATTCATATTTGTAGGTGTATTTTGTGTTTGAAGGATATGACCAAGTGTGTGTTCATGTATCCTCTTTTTATATAAATGTAGACTTTATTCCACACAACTATGCACTCAATGCGACATTTGATGGCATAGATGCAATTCAGTATGAGGGGCTCTTGAGTATCTTGCGCTGGATAAGTCAGTGAAAGAACTAGTGACTGCAGTTTCCCAATTCCGGTAAGCGTATTACCTCAGATTGCAATGGGCAGTTCATATTTATTCTTTGCAGGGATAGTTCAAGCTCAGACTCACATATCTTACTATCTGTGAAAGCAGTTCCCAAAGCTCTGGAGCCAGTTGGGTACCTGAAGCCTGAAGGCATGTCTGCTTGCACCATTGATGGTAAACATGTCACTCGTGCCACTTGTGAAGGTCTTCCGGAATTTACTAGTCATTTTGTGAAGGCACCATTACAATTGTCAGTAAATGAGTTATATTTCTTTCTGAAGTGAGTTCTTGCCGATTTAGTGTCCAGCATTTCATTATATTTTTCTGGAAAAGACTATATCACATATATTACGAATTGGTTCTATTGCTTGCTGTATTTTCTGTTATTAGATTCGGCTAGTAGTATCACATAGTTCATGTTAGCTTAGAGGAACACCTCAACCTTGAAGAGGATAAAAAAAAAGTTTCATCCATATATTAAAAAATTGCCATGAATAAGAATCAACTCGATACATCTGATTGCTCGGACTTTGAGAAATGTTATTATTAATTGTCTTATGTTTAGCCTAGATTCGTGGTTGAACTCAATTCTCATATACTCCTGCATAATGTGCAAATGACAATGTTCTTGGAAATAGTCCTGATTTTAGCGATAAATCTTTTCCTAACATGCTCCGCTAGCCTATTTGAGCTGGCATTATGACCTGAAAAATGACCACAACGTGCTATTGGTGCACTAAACTTAACTAGTTTTTTTACAAGTGATACCTTATTCTCTGACAGTGTTTATGGGGAAGAAAGTGCACAGTAAATTTAATGTTGTACTTGGAGAAGCAACACGGTGTTCCTGATTATGTTTCTGTTGGATTCGATGTTTTAGCTTTTTGCTGGCAGGCATGTTTTTTTGTTGTTATTTTAGGTGTGTTTATGCTAGTGTAACAAGTTGTACCTTGCCTCTTTTTTGAATGGAAATGCACTTTTCTTCAAATAAATAAAACATAGTGTGGAAGCAACTGCTTGTTTCTTGTATGTTTCGTCCCCTGGGAGTGCCCGGATGCATTTATAATGAATGTCCTTGCTCAAATTATTGCGGTTTTTAATTATACAGACTAAATCCCTTATCCTAATTCCACCTTCATCATATGAATCAGGAACTCATTCCAGGTATCAATGGGGCCAGGCAAGCACCAGTGAACACAGTCGGCCAGGGATGCATTTCCTCGTATCGGAAATCCATAATGGTTCGGATGCCCATCAGGTCTCATTACCATTGCTGCCGTTGTATCTAGCAACCTGACTTTCAAACCTGTCCTTTTTGCTTCCTGGAACTCTTCAATCTGAGTCAAGTAAAACTCCAGTGAATCCTCATCCAATGCATTTTCACCGTCTTCAAAGGGTTTCGTCCTTGGGCAGCTCCCTCCTGTGTTCCACTTCCCATGCTCAAAATGCGCAGGTGAAAAAGTCCTCAGAAAGATTGTCCCCTTGAAGCCTAAACCTTTGAGAGTTCTGAATGCAGTTCTGAAAGCCATTCTGTAGCCAAAAAAATTAGTGAGCCTTTTAATACCCGCCTCGTCGCATTTGTGGCATCCGATTACTTTGTTGTTTTGGTAGAACATGAATGGTCTGAAAAACCAGTGCCCTGCCGACAAGACCACATAATCAAAGTTTTCTATCTCATCCTCCCAGGCAGCATCAGCCTCGTCCAAGTAAAGGCTAGTGATATTATCTCCTGATGACCTTACCAGGAACCGCGACCAAAGTGCCGCCATGGTGAAATTATACTTTGGGTAGTACCATCTCTTGAAGTACTGTTTATCCCCTTCAAATTTATCAGATATGTCTACAGGATAAGCCACCTGGATGAGACCAAGCTGGCTGACGTAAGCATTTTCGCCTTCTGTTTATATGCAGAGATAGAGCAAGGAAAAAGAAAAGGTTTTTAACTTACTGCTGATAAAATGCATAGAAGGGATTGCATTTGATTTCTGCTGACAGAGTCTCCCACAAAGGCCATTGATTTTCCTCGAACAAGATTCAAGAATTGAGCAGGATCAAAGGGAGGCAGTTCACAGCCATCCGGCTTCCACCTCCAGTTGAGATACTCCGTTTCGGGCCTTCCAAACTTGATGCAGTTATGCTGGGGTATGATCCAGTAGCATGTAGAATTGGTGTAGTAGGGTTTTTGTTTGGGATGCCGCACCCATCGCCCTATACTTAAATCACACTTATCATCGGCACAAGGTGTCGCCGGACGAATAAGGAAGCTCAGGCTAGCAGTAAAGTCATCCAAGAGACAGAATGGGAGAAGTAGAATAAGGAAAACAAAGGTGACAGGGAAGAGGAAGGTGAGTGGTGAAGAATTGGTCCGTGCTGGGAGGAGCTTCTTGTGATCAGGATTATGCACTGCCATTCTGAGCACTGAAACTCTAAGCAGCCGTGTAGAGAGTTAAAGGTGGAATTAAGACGTTGTTTCGTGTACAAGTTCCCTGGTCAACTTGGAAGACCTTGCTCTCGCTAGGAAACCGTGTTGGACTAGTCAACTCAGTCTTCTTTATTGCTTGCTTGGAAAAGTATCTTTTTTCCTACCGGCTACGTCATCTACAAAATATAATAAAATATCACAACCTTCTTCATAATCCATTCCACCTCACCTGAGTGTCTTCTTCTCAAGTATGTTGAATCTGCAACTCGTGACCTTTTTCAATTCACAGAAATAAGACACAAGGATGGAGATATACAAAGAAGAGGATGTAATATGTGTTGACAGTTCTGATTCAGGTAAAATTCATCCTCTAACAGGTCATCAGCAGAAATTTTGTTCATCATAAAGTTGTAACGGTTGGAAATATGAATCGAGTGTTATTCATATGAGGTCTATAAGCTTTTATACATAGCACATAGATAAGAACGTACTAAATATATAACAAATACGAATAAATAATTATATGGCCGAGCTGAATGGAAGAAGAGACAAATTGACTTAGGATATGGACAAGATAAAAGATATCGGGACGAATGACACCTAAATACACTAGGCTATCAACCAGATGACGACATCAGTGGGGCGAAGGCGAACATTACAATCCATCGGAGTGTCGGCAGTATGTTGATCTGTAAGAAAAATACGATCAAGAAGATCCTGGATATACGTCTCTTAGGATAGAAAAGAAACCCTAGAAGTAAAAGAAAGCTCAATCCAAATAAAATAACAAAGAGGACCCAAATCAGACATGAGAAACTAAGTACTAAACTTCTCCTTCACAAACGCGGTATAGGTCGAGTCATCACCGTTAATGATCATTTCACCATCATAGAGAAGGAAAAATGTCCGACCATGAGATGATGAATGGATTAAAAGAGCAGGATCATGATCACTAGCAAAGAAGCCAGATACAGTGATAATATAACAGAAGCACTGAAACCAAGCATGGAGGGCTTACTCAAGGCCATAAAGAGCGCGACGAGAAGGCATACCATACCCTCTAGAACTCATGATGGTCAACAACATGGAGTTTCGAGATTTGAAATGCATGTTGTGCTCTGCTCTGTGCCATCATAAAGAAGTTGGCCAACTAAAGATCCAAAGGAACATATTGAAGTGAAATAATCTGATCATGTACCTGAGATCGAACATAAGAAGCATCCACATCAATATGCTTGGTGAACTCATGCTTCACCGGGTCTCAAGCAATATTGATAGTCCTTGTACTATCTAACAAAAGAGAGTAGGTGCAGAAACTGAAATACAAAATCCTCAGGTAAACATTGAAGTCATGTAACCCCAATTGTCAATAAAGCCATATCACGCAATTCGGTCTCAACACTCGAACGAGAGACTGCAGTTTTCTTTTTGGTCTTCACAGAAATAAGAAAATCGTCCACAAACACATAATAGGAAGACAAATATCAACGATCTGAGGGACCGCTAGCCTGGGGTTGCGTCAAAGTAAGTTGAAGCTGAAGGGAGCTAGGTCGAGGAAAAGAAAAAGCGACAAGTGATAGTTCCACGATACTATAGAATAGTGACTATAATGGAGCTCAGTGGGAGAAGAAACAAACTGACCCAGGATATCCACAAGATAAGAGATATCGAGACGAGTGACACCTAAATAGACGAGGCTATCAATCAGATGACGATATCAAGTAGGATCCTCAAGAGACTCACATCCGTGGGGCGAATGCGAACATTAAAATCCATCAGAGTGTCGGCAGTACGTTAATTTGTATGAAAAGTACGATCAAGAAGATCCCGGATATTCGTCTCATGGGATAGAAAGAAACCCTTAGTAGTAAAAAAAAAAAAATCAATCCAAAGAAATTAACGAAGAGGACCTAAATCAGACATGAGAAATTGAGTACTAAGCTTCTCTTTCACAAACGTGGTATAGGTAGAGTCATCACCAGTAATGCTCATATAAAAAACATAGAGAAGGAAAAGCGTCCGACCACGAGATGATATATAACAAGAGCAGGATCGTGATCACTAGCATAGAAGCCAGATGCAATGATAACATAAGAGAAGCGCTCAAACCAAGCATGGAGGGCTTGCTTAAGCCCATAAATAGAGAGATGGTGAAGACATATTATACCCTCTAAAACAAAATATCTAGGTGGTGGACGCGTATAGACTTCCTCACGCAGCTGATGCAACGCGTGTGGGCAAAGAGATGATGATGCTTGAAATCGAAATCCTAGGCACGAATTGCAAGCCGTATAGAGCAAACTTTAAATTTTGTTAATTTCAAAAGACTGTTTTTCCTACTTCCCTGGCTCTATTTATATAGTAAACAGAACCTACAAATTAGGAAACAGAATATCTACCTAACCGAATCTAAATTCAAAATAAGGAAACCTGCCTAAGAATATTGAAAATAAAATAGTAAAACACTCCGGATGGCCCCAGAAGCCCACACATCACGAGCAAAGCTGGTGATTTAAAATCGCATCGTCGTTCTCTTCGAAACGAGGTATTACACGATCCAATCAAACCCTGGGCCGCTCTTATCTCTCTAACGTGCACCGCCCCTGGCAACGTGCACCTTAGAGTTGTTGTATCATGGGAAGGAGTTAACCAAAGATTCGTAGCACCAAAGAGTGACACGCTTAAAGTAAATTGTCGAACTAGCCTCAACTCGCCCAATTATTTCCTTACTTATGTTTTGTGGTTTGACTTCAATAAATTTATATTTATTTATTCAAAGAAGCATTTTTAATATCTCGTACGCACGTATATTTAGAATTGACACCAACAATCTTAAAGCATTATGGCGTGCCATATCAATATTTTATTGAAGCTACTGAATTGTTTGCTTCTATTGTAAATATGGATAGAACATACCAGAGCAAAGACATTGCCGTCCATATTTTAGTTGATCTCAGAGTGCATCCATCATCAATAAGCGTAGTTCTAAACGGTGCATTTACCTTAAGATGATGATTGGATGACACCTAAGCACCACATCAACTCCATGTTGTAGATAAGTATTGTTTTTAACGATGCCTTGATAAAAAGGGGACAAATCCGACACAAACTTCAAAACCCTCCCTTGCTTGTTTTTAACGATGCCTTGTTTTTAACTGTGTGTGATGCAATCAAGTCCTCCTCCCTTGCTTGTGAACAAACAATGTTTGTCGTAATTTACTAGCTTCTTCTCAATCTTCATCACATGTTTAATGACTCCGACCACTCAAAATTGTGGGTGGCCTCCCACATTTTTGAGGCTTTTAGTACTAATGGAACACATAAGTGCCGTTGCAACTGAATTATCTGGACACATCTCAATACATTTAGAAATGAAATTCAAACACCGCAAAACCATCTCATCATCTTGATCACTTTGGCCCCAATTAAGAAAGAATAAACGTGCCAAAATTTTCAATCAAATCCCATTTGTCAACATCCATATCATGCAATAATGTGATAGGATAATTAATTATCCAATAGTTTTTATGATTTGGTGAAGAAGATAATCGCTGACTCCACCAACTGCATATCACATTTGTTTGATTTGAAATTTATAAAAACTTAAACACTGTCCGAAATGAATGAATGATAATCGGAGGATTCAAAATATAATATACCTTATTTGTGTAATGGTGCTGACGTGGCTTATCCAAGTTTAGTCTAAATTAAGGTTTCTTTTCAGTGAGATCTATTTTATTTGTGTTTAGCTATCCTTAAATATTAAGGTTTCTATTTAGTTAATTTACTTAAAATCAGTCCTTATTTAAGTTAGTATCATTTGTTCCAGTTCCGATAAATTTAATGAAGTTCAATTTCAGTTCAAAAGAATGTCTTTTTAGTCACATTTCATCTTATCTGTCATCAATTTTTCTTTCAAGTAGAATATTTTCTTAATTTTTGTTTTGTCATCTTACTCCTTGAACAATTAACCAATCAATCTATTATTCATTCTGCAAATAGACTCGTTGTTAATGCCCATTATCCAATAATAATTAACCCACTAAAGAATGAACACACTGCTAGATAGTATTAATTAGTAGGCTACAAGATAAACATGAGCCACCAAAACACACTTGGCGAACGTGTAGTTTGGTATGCTTTTTTGGTCAAAAGTCTTCTCCTATTAGAAGAAACTAATATCATTTTGGAATTTGAAAATATTTTCTTGTGCTTTGATGCTCCAAATTTCATCAATTCAATTTAGTTAACAAAATAAGTCTTCTCAAATTAGTTTTACACATAAAAACAATAAAATGCAAAATGTTAGATTTTTTTTAAAATTTATTTATTTATTTTTCCTATTCTATTCCTGATCCCATCAGAAATTTGACGTCTTTTTTATCACTTGATCACGCTCTGATGGACGAAAATATTAGATTGATTATATAACTTTGAACGGATCTCAACCCTTAATTAGTTACAGTAAAGGGTTAATTTTAGGTAATATACGCGGCGGATCGATTGAGCTGCCTGCTTGCTTTTCGAGCTTTCCTCTTCTATAAATAGCCGAACCCAACAGCCAAGCAAAACCACTTACTTCTCTTTATCTCTCTCTCTACATGCGCTTCTTGAGTTCTTCTATTTAGGGACGGGTTTCCATCAATCCATCTTCTTTTTGCTTGCAAAATATGGCTTCCTCCACCTCCGATCTCTCCTTCATTCTTCCTCGCGTTCTCATTGTCTCCAGGCGCACCGTCCGCAAGAACAAGTTCGTCGACTTCGTCGGTAACTATTTCTTCACCCTTAATTAGTTTTTTTTTTTTTCCAAATCCGTTCATGGTCTGACTCACTGAAATGTTTGACGTTTTTTTTATGAATAGATTTGATTTGATGTTAAAAATAGTAAGTGTGTGCAGGTGAGTATCACCTTGATCTCATAGTAAGCTATGGAGCAGTGCCAGTGATCGTCCCACGAGTCAGCGGAGTCCACCTGCTGCTCGACAGTTTTGAGCCCATACATGGAGTTCTTCTCTGCGAAGGAGAAGACATTGACCCATCACTCTACGACTCTGACAACCTCTCCTCGGAAGAGCTCGAAGATATTAGAAAACTGCACGCCAGTGACACCGCCATTGACAGGGAGAAGGACTCCATCGAACTAGCCCTTGCAAAATTGTGCTTGGAGCGCAACATACCTTACTTGGGCATATGCAGAGGGTCTCAAGTCCTTAATGTGGCTTGTGGTGGGACTCTGCATCAAGACATTGAGAAAGAAATGTCCAAGCATTGTCCTGAGGAAAATGTTACCCTGCATATTGATTACGAAAACTACGATGGGCATCGGCATAAGGTGAGGGTGGTGCAGGAGACTCCTTTGCATGATTGGTTTACAGATTCTTTGGAAGACCATAAAATGGAGATTTGGGTCAATAGCTATCATCACCAAGGTGTTAGGAGACTTGCTCAGAGGTTCGTGCCGATGGCTTTCGCTCCTGACGGTCTGATAGAGGCCTTTTATGACCCTGATGCTTACAACCCTGATGATGGAAAATTTATCATGGGGCTGCAATTTCATCCTGAAAGAATGAGAAGCCAAGAAACTGATCAATTCGAGTACCCCGGCTGCCCGGCTGCTTATCAGGTATGTTTCAATCTGTATCCGTTGGCGTGTCTTGTTCCTTCATTTTAAAAAAACAGGACTTGTTTGGTGATTTAACAGAAGTTCGTCAAGGCTGTGATTGCATATCAAAAGAAGCTCAACAGCTCAACTCAAGTTTCTAAGCCTTTGAAGCTAAACTCTGAGTTGGAGAACAAGAGGAAGACTATAATTCGTAGCTTCTCACTTGCAAAGGACTTGTACAACACTGGCCGTGGTTTGAACCCTCTGAAAGAATCCCAACTCCAAGTTGGCGCTGAGTTTTTAGAGGTGCACAATTTTTTTCCACTTTTTTCCTTTTAGAGGTACTGAAGCTGAACTGACATTGGTTGTGTGCAGTCGAACACGGCGTTGAATTTGTACCAGGTGAACAGACTGAAACAAATGGGAGCAACGATTAGAAGCGGGAACTCTTACTTGGAGAAAATGAAGTTGAAAGAGGACAAAGAGAAACTTGTCCGGAGCATTTTAAGTAAAATGACAGTGGAGCAGCTATCAGACCTTATGTCATTCCACCATATGATGGCACAGATGTGCTCAGACATGATAGAGACAAAGTTGCACGAGGTGAATGGTTTCGATTATGCAGCGTATGAATAATCATGTCTTATTATTCCATCTCTTCAACCTTGTTGGTCAGTATGTAGGTCATTGTGTGCGTGGAACTTGCGCAGCCTATTTATGTTAGTGTTGTCCAGCAAAAACAGCTTTATGTAATGGTTCAGCTACGGCCGGTAAAGATCAATAATGAATTGACGCGGCAAGGATGAGTCGAGTGAGATTTCCTTTTGTAAGAAGCTTTGGTTGATAAATTTCTCCTTTTGTAACCAACTTTTTCGAACTAGGCGGTCCGGAACATGAAAAGTAACGCTTTGTAATAACGTCTTGAAAATCAGAAACAAACTGCCAAAATGAGAAAGCAAGTTAGAAAAAACGTAAAATAGAAAACCTTGCCGTTGCAAAGTTATGCAATGATTATCATTGCGACCAGTGGCGAAGTCAGGATTTTTTTGAACCGGAGGCAAATTTTTTTCTCAATCCAGAAATTTGTTACCGGGGGCGTAGATTGAAAATTACCGGGGACAATTTATTATAAATCTAAAAAAATTCAAGTTAATCATACGTAATATAACATAAATTAGAAAAATGACCAGGGGCGGCCGCCCCCTTCCTCAAGCTGTGGCTCCGCCACTGATTGCGACAACTATATTTTTCAATGCTTCAAGCATGATTCCGTGGTTTTGCAATAATTTATTTTTGGAAAATGTTGTATTAATAAAATATGAGAGGATCATATTTTATAATACAAATGGAGTATCATATATATCTTAAAATGAAAGAATTTAATTGGAGTTAAATTCGTTTTAATGAAAGAAACAACATAAATAAATGAAATAAAATGTTCAGAGAGAATTTTAATTTTATATTGATGAAGTGAATGGCTTATTTATTTTCCTCAGAAGATATTAAGGCTTATCTTGGTCGTAGAACTACGCATGCAATCAATTACTACTATGAACCTTTTTTATCTCGTGGTTCGTCTTTGAATAAGACTATATCCATGTTGAGCTTCCGGATTTGCTCTATTGCACTATAACCTTCAAAGTAGGGTACAAAGAGTTTATGTGGCGACTCTCCTCTCTTCTCACGATGCTCCTCTGAAGAACCTATTCTACCTTCTGTGTCAGCTAACAGTCTTCTAATTAACTTCCTACCGGTTATACAAAGCCAATCGCTGACCATGCTATGAAGCTCACCACCACGATAAACAAAAATAGAAGAACCCTAGAGCAGAAGAAGAAGACCAGTCCCATATATCCCCAAAGAATGATCTCACCTCTCTTCTCCTTCTTTCTTGCCCTACCTCTCGATTCTAAAGGAAGAAGCAATAAGCCGCGCTTTTAGGGCATCCGTACCCGTTTTCTCTATGAGAAATTTCTCCAGGAGCAATTTCTGTTACTATTCATAACAGCATTCTGCACAATTTATGCACCCATGACATTCTTCGTGAGAAATTTCTTTTATTATTCACGAAATAAAATATAATTTTTGAAGTTGATATTTAAATTTTTTTGGAATGTTAGTGAATTATTGATACATATTGTGACAAGATATTTGTCCAGTTATAACAATACAAGTTGCAAATGATTTGAAAAGTTTTAGAACATAATCTAATCGTCACGACGAGAGTGATAGTAATTTGAAAAGTACTCGTCAGGATCATTCCCTTCTTCATTGTTGTCTTCATCTTCCTCGTGCTGTCGAAGAATTCCAGCCTTCCTCTTTGAAAAGTATTTCTTGGAATTTTGGATCATTAACTCCGTATTCATTTGCATAATCCTTGTGTCCTCCGCCATTTGTCTTACATTTGTGTCGTGTTCTTACATTTTGTGGGTATGCTCCATTTGCTTTTGAGCAAGCTCGATTTGCTTTTGTTGAATAGCCAATTGTTTTGTTTGGTTGTCCGCAATTGTTTGCAAAGTATCATTATAGTTACTAGTTGAACTTGCAATATTTTTACCTTTTCTTCTTGCTTCTTTAGCCGCTTTTACTCCTGACGGTACGGTCTTATCGGACTAGATGAACTTCTAGGATTGCTTTCGGAGTTAGAAAATTCCGGATCTTCAAAGGTAGGGTTCACATTTATTTCATTTGCATGCACTTCTTCAGTGGAAGGACTACCTTCATAAGCGTAATTCGATGGAGGAATGGGTTGGGTAGGCGCAAATGTTTGATGCGTCATAACTTGGTCCCAACGTTCAAAGTGTGTGAATGTTTTCTTTCGATTCGCAACGTACATGGTTGAGCTTTGTGAATCTATGCTGAAGCTTTAAACAACTACACAAATATTTTATTCAAAAACATTCCTCATCTAACAAATTACCGTCAGATTCCGGATTTCTCCTTGCGTGGGAAATACATGCACCCCACAAAATCAAATTGGGCTTCAACTTCGACCATCGAGAGCTTAGTGCCGAATGAGATTTTGATTCGGTGAACAGAAGTACTTCATTGTTCACCAATGTCCAATTTGCACAAAAATTAGCGTGAATTTTTTTCTACAATCTATCCTTTCTTTGTTTGTTGCCGGAAATCGAATCGACGGATTGCCGACAATAAGATATGCACAATTGCACGTCTTCAGACATACACCAATGAATTGCGGCGCTCATTGTTGAAAAGAAAAATCGAACTTTGAGTGATAATATGAGAGAGAAGCCAAAAATAACTTGTTGTGAAGTTTTGGTGTACATTGATGTTCATATGAGAGTTCAATTTATAGGAAAAAAATTAAAAATTAAAAATATAATTTTTTTTATTTTTTTCGAATTTTTTTAAATGTTTTCATTTGTAATTATTATGGTCCTTTAGATCAGATCTAGATATGATATAACGAACCAAAATTTTGGACTGTTGCAAATCAGACCGTTGCAATCGGCCCGTTGCAAGAGTTCCAGCGAAGCAGCAGGATGAAGGAACGGAAGCAGGAGGAGAAGACGAGGAGAAGGAGAATGAGTCGGGAGAAGGAGGGGGAGCAGGGAGAAAGAGTCGGAGTGGGAGAAGAAGAGAAGCCACGCGGTCGAGCGCTCCTTTCCCTGTCAGAATTTGACGCGCCCACCAATTTCTCCTCCGCGTCCTGGAGAAGCACTCGTCCGAGAAACTTCTTCCTCCTCCAGCAGTTCTTCTCGCCGAGCAATCGTCGCTGCACAGAAATTGAAGCAATTTCGTGCTGATTGCTGGGAGAGAAGTCGACCGCTGCATATGCTTTCATACTCTTATCACCGCTCCATCTGAACCATTGACTGAAGATGAACAACAAGAATGAATCTGGTTCTGTGATTAAATGAACCGACCATCACAGATGGACCAAAGCAACATGAACTGTACTTATCCAAATCTTAAAAATATTCACCTGGATTACCACCTTCCAGGCCTTCCCTTCTAGCTCCAGCCTTCATTCAAGACCTGGTGCAACCCTGATCGGTTGGATTCCCGACCGATAAACGCGTGCGTTTGTTGATCGTTTTCACTCATTTTTGGAGTATTATGACCATTATGCACTCTCTCCTTCTTGTTTCAGGATCAATCAGTTCAGGCGCCATGGAGAGTAAAGTTAAAGGCAACTGCATGCAAAAGAGCCGAAGAATATGTCAAATTGCCCCAAGCCCGTACTGACCGTATCGCCCGGACTGACCGTATCCATACGTCACGGTCGATATGACCGTGTCGAATCTTCGATTTTCAGCTGAGGTCTTATCGACCGTGCGGAGTGGATAAAATCGTATCAGTCGTATCTACCATATTGGTACGATCGATAATACGGACAGCTCAACTTATTTTCACAGAATTTGAAGGGATGGAAGAGGAGAAAGAGAGGCAGATTGGATTAGATAAGGAGGACGAGCTGGGGACGAAAGGGCACGAACCAGAGAAGAAAAGAAGGAAGAAAAGAGGTGTTTCGATCCTTTGTTACTCGAGTGCATGATTGTAATCTATTGTTTTCGTTAGAGAATTGGATTCATAACTCGATCTTTATCTATGAAAGCAATGAAAGCATTTTCCATGTATTGTGAATAATCTACCTAGTTCCAAGGTTTGATGAATCTTGCCTAGTATGTTCAAAGTATTGTGATGATGTTCTAAATGAAAGTTTAGGTGGATGATTGATGGATTACGGTTTACTCAAGTATGTTAAGTTATGCATGCTAGATGTTTGAAATCCGTTTTAACTTAAGTACGTTATTGAGAGATACATACTTAGGAAAGACGAGAGTAAAACCGGCTTTGATCTTATTGACATACGAAAGTAGCGTAGAGAGATAAGTTAGAGGTTAGGGAAGCTTAATCCGAACTCTTTCACTGATCATCATAACGACGGTTTGTGATTAGTGGAGGATATTAGAGCGAATCAACATATTGAGAGATTGAGATTCGACTTCCATAAGAGATTGATATTCGAAATTGAGCGAAAGCTAGTTTAGAAGATTTATCTATTCATAACCTCTATAGTCTTCAATCATCCATTCATCTTTGTCACTTTATTAGAAAACACTAGGTAAGTGAAATCAACTTTGGAATCTTCTCGAAATTTGTCAATTTAACCTTAGCTTGCTTGTCTTAGTCCAAATCATTACAGAAAATCAATTCACAAATCGAGATAGCTAAACAGAACTAGATTTTACATAGTGCATAAGCTTAGTTTACTCCTTGGACGACCCGAAATACTTCGGTTTACAAATTATTTTTGACCTGCATTGGAACTTCATATTCACTGAATTTGGAGTACAAAAATATTACACGTCAAACCCCACAAAACAAGCCCTTCATTTCTCAGTATCTGCACAAGAATTACTCGACAAATAACAAGTCCTAGAATGGTTCAACTTGGTGTTAGTCATTATCTTAGTGCCAATGTCAGTAGAATTAGCCACAGTGACTACCTTCAACAATTTCACACCATTCCTACTTATCCAACCCCTAATATAATGAAATTTAACATCAATGTGTTTAGTCCTTTCATGATACACATGATTTTGACTGTCATAGTAAATAGTTGAAGCATTGTTGCACAAACCAACTTCATCATCAATCAAAATAACCATACAACTTTTTAACAACATCACAAATGGCAACATACTCAGACTTGTTAATAGAAAGCCCAGCTAAAGATTGTAATTGTGATTTCCAACTAACACAATTTCTATTTACAGTAAAGCAGTAGCTTGTACTAGACTTTCTAGTAACTTTATCAGCAGAACACATTCTCTTTTGATAACATAAGTCAATATCAACAATGCTACTTATATATGCAAGTACCCAATTCAAAGCACACAATGGTCATATACAGGGTTACACATATACCTACTCAGTAAAGAGAGAGCAAAAAAACAAATCAGGTGAAGTGCTTATCATGACATATATTATAGTTCATATATCATTAACATAAGGCACTTGTTCCATTTAGGTCCTCGTGATCATGGGCAGTCAAATGCTCCTCCACTTGAGGGACATTTGGCCTAGGGGTATGCACTGTGTGGTCATTGTCTAATGGCCTCGGCTCTGGCTCGACAAAGGTTTCAGGTCTTAGGTCAGGGGTGCTCAGTTTTAAAGTGAGTGATTGTGTTCTACAAGGGAAATTTTTTTTTCATCAAATACTACGTCCCTTCTCACAATTATTTTTACCACTTTTGCACTCATCTCTAATAACGTATAACCCTTGGTTTCATGCTGGTATTAGTATCCTAAGAATACACATTTAAAGGATCTAGGATCAAGTTTCTCCTTTCTGTTGTGAGTATAGACAGTGCAGCTGAATATCCTAAGGAAAGTTAGGTTAGGCTTTCTACCTGTCCATTTTTCTGTGGGACATTTTAATTCTAGTGACCTAATTAGGTTTTCATTTATTAGAAATCCTAGTCCAACTAGAATTTATCAGATTTAGAATACTTCCGAACCCCTTTTCAGCAATCCGAATTTTCTTCAAGATCTTCGGAGGTTGTTTTGCAATTCTGTTGCAGCATCTCTTTCCTAAAACAATTTTAGGAAACTTCCTTCGATTAAAAAACTTTCTCTGATTATGAAACTTTAACCGTCCGCTCTGTCTTCAGTTTGCATCAGCTACATGCTTCACCACTTGCCGTAGCAACTCCTAAAATAAGTTACACAAGTTTTGTCAAAGATGTCACAATCTTTAACAAAGTATCAAAATAGCCTATTTATTATAAGAATAGGGTTCATATTGGAACAAATTCAAAGCTACGTTAAGTTTTAATCGGGAGGTACATGAAACGTTGATTTGGGGCATTAAGGAGTTCTTAAAACATATATGAGGTTATCTGCTATTTTTTTGTGCTACATATGAAGCAAGATGTCCCACTGTTTGTGGCTTTAATATACAACTTGTCAAACTATAAAGTATCCTACTTCCAAGTTCCAAGCCGGGGGACTCTGCAACCATTACCAAGTCCGGAGAGGTTTTGGGAGGATGTTGCAATGAATTTTATCACCGGATTACCACCATCAAAAGGCCAAACAGTTATAATGGTAGTGGTCAATCGTTTGACTAAATATATCACTTTGAACCCTTTACAACGGCTTATAAAAGGTCCTCAAGTTCCAAGTTTGTCTGTTGATGTTGTGGTGAAGTATCCTGGATTCCCTAACATCATTGTTTCTGATTGGGATAAGGTGTTCATCAGTAAGTCTTGGACCACTTTATTTACTTTGTCTGGAACCAAGTTGAAGATGAGTAGCAGCAATCATCCGTAGACGGATTGGTAGTCGGAGGTCTTGAATAAGTGTTTGGAGCAATACTCGAGGGAGTTTATCGGTGAACAAACATCGTCGAGACGTGGAGTTTGATGTTGGCAGATTTGTTCTTGTTAAGCTACAACCTTATTGGAAGCAGTCCCTGACATAAATTAAGCAACCAATTATTTGGACCGTATCATGTGGTGGAGTAAATAGGGTGTGTAACTTACCGATTAGCCTTGCCGACTGACAACAAGATTCATCTGATGTTTCTTGTTTCTTTATTGAAATTGTGGAAAAAACGTCTGCCATCTGCGATCACTTCTTTACCCAAAATATCAATACATGACCATCCTATTTGCTTCCTCATGTTATTTTGAGCAGCAAAATTGTTTTGCACAATGCTAAGCCTGAACGACAAGTCAAGATTCAGTGGCAACATGTTTCACCGAATGAGAGTCATTGGAACCTTTTCAGGAGGTAGTGTCATTGTATCCTTCCTTGAACCTTGAGGAAAAGGCTTGTTTTGAGGGGGATGGGGATGATAAGAATGGCAGCAATTGTTTTCCTATTATATTGGACACCGGAATCCAGCCTAGAGGAAGGTCTGCTGCAAGAATAATCTTCCCGAAGGTACTGAGATCCGAATAATGAATAAGGAAGAGAGTGTAGATTTTGGATAAGAAGGAAATTTTCAGATTGGGTTTTCATAGGTCACAGTTGCCTGTTTTACACAGTTTCTTATCCGTTTGTACAAATCGGGTTATTTCACACCAAATTGTAAAAACTTGACCCGAAAAATACTAAAGTTATATTCCTATTACAATACTCCCCTGTCCGCAACATCCTTGTCCTCAAGGATGAAAATCCGGATATAAGTTGATGAAGTCTTGATAGAATTCCCAAGTAGCATGTTTAACAGGGTAGCCCTTTCATTGAACAAGTATCTTTGTTGCAGCTTGGTTGTGTCTCTTGACCACTTTTCTATCCAAAATTACTTCCGGCTCTTTCTGATTTCCTTTGTCTAACAAGTACTGGGGCAGAACAGGCAAGGTAGCAGTTGGATTTGGGCAGAGCTTTAATTGGCTGACATGGAACACATCATGGATGGCGGCTTCAGAGGCAACTCAAGTTTGTAGGCTGAAAGACCAATTCGATCAATGATATGAAATGTACCGTAGAATCTAGGCGACAGCTTGTGTGGGATACTAGATTTAAGAGAGTGTTGCCGGTAAGGTTGCAACTTCAGGTATACATAATCTCCTACCTTGAACTCTCTAGGAGAATGATGAGAATCAGCATACTGTTTCATGCGATTCTGAGCCCGTCGCAAATGAAACTTCAATACAGATATGAGTTCTTCTCGTTTCTGCAGATTTCGATCAACAATAGCACAAAAACTCTCGCCTGGAGGATAAGGGAGATGCAATGGTGGTGGTTGTCCGTAAACGATTTCATAAGGAGTGCTCCTTGTGGCTATGTGATAGGTGGTATTATGCCACCTTTCAGCAAGTGCAAGCCATTTGCTCCAAGTATTCGGAAGGTCAAAAGTCATACATCGGAGGTATGTCTCAAGCGTTTTATTAGTAGCTTTAGTCTGGTCATCAGCTTGGGGGTGATATGCCGTAGAAAATTTCAGTTCAACCCCATGAACGCGAAATAGATCCATCCAGACTTTGCTTAGAAAGTTTGGGTTTCGATCGCTGATAATGGACTGTGGCATGCCATGGAGCTTAAATACATTATCAGATAGGCCTGAGCAACTTCAATTGTTGTCTAAGGGTGTGAAAGAGAAATAAAATGAGCATTCTTACTAAACCTGTCAACAACAACCAAGATACAATGCTTTCGGAAAGATTTGGGAAGTCCAATGAAATCCAAAATAACAGATTGCCAAACACCATCTAGTATAGTAAGGGATGCAGCAAGCCAGGTTTAGTCGAGAGATATTACTTATTCTTCTGACAAATTGTGCAATTCCGAACATAGTAGTGAACTTTTGTACTCATTTTGGGCCAATAAAAGAGTGATTTAATACGTTGAAGAGTTGCGTCCCGCCCGAGTGACCACCAATGGCAGAGTCATGTAACCAACGAAAAATTTGAAGTTTGATGTCTGGATCATTCCCTACAACCAATTTTCCTTTGTAACGGAGTTCACTGTTAACAAAGGTATATATACTTAGGATGAGATGTAGGATTATTATGGATCTCCAAAATAAGCTTACTAAGCTGAGAATCTAATTGCCACAAAAGTTTTAGGGAGTCATTAAATCCCTGGTGAGCTTGCGACAAAACAATGTGTAAAAGTTGCGAATCATTAATTCTGGACAACGCATCTGTGGAAAAATTTTATTTTCCTTGCTTATACTGTATTTCAAACGAGTAACCCATCAACTTAGAGACCCACATATGTTGAAACGATGTTGTTACCTTTTGTTCCAGAAGATATTTAAGACTTCGTTGATTGGTCTTAATAATAAAAGGCCTGTGAGTAAGGTAGGGCCTCCATGATTGAACTGCATATACTACTGCGAGAAGCTCTTTTTCATAAACCTAGAGTGATTGATGGCGTGGTCCGAGAGTGCGGCTCAAATAACATATGTGATGATGATCCTGCATTAAAACAGCGCCAATACTAATATTAGAAGCATTAATCTCGACAATAAATTGCTTCTCAAAATCAGGCAACGCCAAAACTGGAGCAGCTGTTAGGGCAAATTTAAGAGCGACGAACGAATATGTAGCCTCTTGAGTCCAAAGAAAACCTTCCTTTTTTAGTAGGTTAGTTAACGGACGAGCCAAAAGACTATAATTTTTAATAATTTGCCAATCCCAAAAAATTACGCAGTTGCTTCTGAGATTTCGTTGTAGGCCAATCTTGGACAGTTTTAATTTTCTTAGGATCTGTACTGACAAATTCCTCAGAAATGAAGTGTCCCAAATACTCACTTTTTGAAGCCCCAAAATGACACTTTGAAAGCTTTAAATATAACCCGTGTTTCCTCAAAATGGAGAAGACCACTTCAAGGTGATGTAGGTGATCTGCCCAAGTGGTGCTATATATTAAAATATCATCAAAGAACACCAGAAGAAATTTCCTTGCAATATCCCTAAACACATGATTCATTAGACCTTGAAAGGCATACGACGCATTAGTCAAACCGAATGACATTACCAAGTACTCGTAGTGGCCAGAATGAGTTTTGAAAGCTGTCTTATACACATCTTGAGGTGCCATCCTAATCTGATGAAAACCAGAGCGAAGGTCCAACATAGTACAGAATTTTGAGCCACCCAATTCGTCGAAGAGATCTTCCAGCAGGGGAATTGGGAATTTATCCTTCACTTTTTGTTTGTTCAATCCCCTGTAGTCCACATATAATCGCCAAGACCCGTCTTTTTTCTTTACTAGAACAACTGGAGAAGCATAGGAACTCGAGCTATATTGATTAATACCTTGGTAACCTTGCTGCATCATGTCCTGAATCAGTTTGTCAATAACATTTTTCTGAAGTGTTGAATAGCGATAAGGCCTCTGATTGATAGGACTAGCATCTCCCAATAAAGTAATTGCATGATCAAAGCCGACACGAAAAGGAAGCAGCTCGGAAGGTTCGCTGAAGATATCAGTGTAATTTGATAATAAGACCTGAAGTGTTGGATCATTACAGGCAGCTAAGTCATCCAATGAGACATGAGAAATAATAGAGGAACAAAACGCTGATACAGGAGGGTCCTCAAAATCATCAAACAATTCTCTGATTTGCAATAATGCAATCTGGGGGCCATGTAAAAGTAGTTTATTAAGACTACTACCTTTTATCAGCTTACAGTTAGATTTGGTTACTCGTCGCAGTACATGTTTCATGCCCCCAATGTGAATTCCATTATGAGATTAGAGAAATCCCACAAAATTGGGCCCAACGTTATCAACCATTGAACACCCAATACTAGATCACAGCAATCGTGTGGCAGCGTCCGAATAGATGTCGTAAATTTATATCCCTGCATAGTCCAAGAAAAAGTATGGCATATGAAACCAGATAACATCTTGTTTTCATTTGCTGCCCCAACTAACATAGGAGGAACCGGTACAAGTAAGCAACCAATTTCCTTTGCCACTGCCACATCTATAAAATTATGAGTACTTCCACGATCAATAAGTATATATAACCGACGCTTACCAAATTGTCCGACTACTCTCATACAGTTGAAGGTAGATCTTCCATTCAAAGCATTTACTAATATCACTGGAGACTCATCTGTGGAATCCACATTAGCATCTTCTATAGGAGGGACTACATCATCATCTGGTGGTTCATCGTCGTTACATTCCATAATGTAAATCTGAGATCTCTTGTGTTTTAGGTGATGTCCTTGAGAGTACGGTTCCTCGCAAAACATACACAACCCTTTTTGTCTCCTCTCTTTCTTCTCTTCAAAAGTGTATCTGTGAGTTGGTTTGTCAAAAGATATCCTCATTGCATTGTGTAGGTTAGTTTGGGTATGAGTTCGGAGGAATTCAGGTTGGTGGGGGAGGGGTGCCTGGGAGGTTTTGTATGGGGTGAAAGGGCTGGGAGATTTTTGGTAAGGATTGAAGAGGGCTCAATTGGGTTTTGGTGGTGCTTGGTGCAAGGATGACTCGTGTAGGCGAGCTATGATTGCAGCTTTAGCCACAGTTGAAGGATTGAACTGGTGAACATGAAGAGCAAGGTGCTGATTCATGTTAGTGGAACATGAATTTGTCTAGGTATTCTTCCACAGTTTCATTGCCTTGTTTAAGGCTCACCAAATCTGCAAGGGGATCATCAAACAACCTGCCAAAGCGGGTAGATATGTCGATAATATATTCAGGCCATGAGGGATACTGGTAGAATCTATCTCTCATATAGTTATGATGCCATTGAAGAGCTTTACCTTCCAGATGAAGGGATGCCAATCGAACCTTAAGTTTCGAGGCAGTGCTATCAAGGTTAAAGAACTGCTCGCATTTGTAGATCCATTCTTTGAGCATAAAACCATCAAACTTAGGAAACTCCACCTTTGACATACGGGTTGCAAGTCCACCTGGTAAAAGGGAGGATGTTGTGTGTTAAGTTGCTGGCGAAAGTTGTTTATATGGCCTGGGTCAGCGGGAGAGTCGTGGCCGATCTGTGTTGATGTAAACACCATGGTTGGAGCTGTTGGGGTCTGACAGAGGACAAGCATCAGTGCGCTGTGGTTGCTACTGCTGTGCTATGAAAGTTTGGAGGAGTTCTTTTATTCCGGACAGCTCATTTAGGAAGGCTTGTGTTCGTTCATCGGCTTGTTTACGAACCTTCTCAAGCTGTCTGTTTATCTTTGTAATAGCAGTCTGAGTGTGGGTTGCTTCAGCCATGGATTCAGGTCACCAAGAGATGGCTCTGATACCAGTATAATAGGGTTTCTGAATACAAAAACACCAGGTCCCAATCCAGCTCTCACCAAGAGATTAGAAAAGGGAAATCCAGCATAGAGGAAGGTCTGCTGCAAGAATAATCTTTCCAAAGGTACTGAGATCCGTATAACGAACAAGGAAGAGAGTGTAGATTTTTAGTAAGAAGGAATTTGTCAGATTGACAGTTGCATGCTTTACACAGTTTCTTACCCGTTTGTACAAATTGGATTATTTCACATCAAAATAGTAAAAACTTGTCCCGAAAATACTAAAGTTATATTCCTATTACATAAAGAAAGTGCACAAGCTTATAATATATATTCATTCTTATAATTAAAAAAGAGATAGTTACAAATGAGAGCTCAACAAATGAATCTATGAAATTAGCAAATAGTGTAGGGTTGTCACGGACAGAAGGAGTCAACAACGGCCGCGGTGATGGCGTGACTACTTTCAATAGGCGGTGAAAAGTCTAAATATATTGAATAGTGATTAATTTGTTAAATCATGAGTATAAATATAGAGCGTAATAAGATGGTTAAGCATCGGAAAAATATTAAAATTTCAATCTTTTCCTTTTGTGCCCTATTTCTCCTTCTGCTTCCCTGATCTCTAATCTTCTCCGATCGGGACAAATTGTCAAATTACGGTTACCATTCCACATTGCTGACGAGTTGATCTTCTCTCCATGTTTATCTTCACCCTAGACAACAGCCAGCACCAGCATATCGCTCTGCATCTTCATCTCCTTCCACCAATGCTATTCACCATATTCTGAATTAATTTCCTTCCTTCCTTCCT
Organism: Umbilicus rupestris; assembly: GCA_963678935.1. NCBI lineage: Eukaryota > Viridiplantae > Streptophyta > Magnoliopsida > Saxifragales > Crassulaceae > Umbilicus > Umbilicus rupestris. Next base: position 577,871 of record OY787625.1, read on the forward strand.
TCCTTTTCTATATACATGGAGGAGAGCAGCATAAGGAAGCCACACAAGCTTCAATGTGCCGTGCAGAACTATGACTGGGGCTTACCAGCTTCTGTCTCACGCGTTGCTTCGCTTCATGCCCTCAATTCGGGTGGCTCGGTTGACCCCAGCAAGCCTTATGCAGAGCTGTGGATCGGGACTCATGAATCCGGGCCTTCCTATTTGAAAAAGGAGTCCAGCTGTTTGGAGAATGGCGCGTCCTTGACCAGCTTGAAATCTTGGGTTTTGCAGAATCCGGGTGTGCTTGGGGACAAGGTTTTGGAGAATTGGGGTATTGATCTTCCCTTTCTCTTCAAGGTTGGTTAACAAAAAATTTTCCAGTCTTATGATTTCTCACTTTGACAGTTGTTTATACAGGATTCTGAGGGTTCAAATTAATTATGCTTTTCCCCAGATCATCTTTTATTTATTGATTTCAGCGCTTTAGTTCTGCTGGTGTTTGTTTTTTGATTCATTAGTAATGCAATATTAGGCTTTCTATTCTTCTTCAAATCGATATGGCAATGATGGTTTATTTTAGGTCCTGTCCGTTGGGAAGGCACTGTCTATACAAGCTCATCCTGATAAAGAATTGGCTAAACTACTGCACAAGAGGCTCCCCAATATTTATAAAGATGCAAATCACAAGCCAGAGATGGCTTTGGCTATCACTGAATTCGAGGCGCTTTGTGGGTTTGTCAGCCTTCAGGTACTTAGAATTTTTTGAATTTTGTGTATCGGTTTTTATTTATAAAGAGGACCAAGTTCGAGTTGCAAGTTTTGCATAGCTGATCACTATGCAACATGGTGCTTTTTAGCTCTTTTTTATCAGTCATGCTTATAAATATCTTCGCTCATAGTTCAATCTCTTGATTCTGATTATTTACAATTTGATGGTTCCTTTTTTTGCAGGAATTAAAGTATGTAATTGCCAGTGTTCCTGAGGTTGGAAAGCTGATTGGCAACGTGAACAAAGACAGAGTCTTGCATTTCAATGACAAAGATGGCCAGGAGAATTTTAAACCTTTGTTACAGGAAGTATTCACGCAACTAATGTCAGCTGACAAAGATGTGGTTGCAGAAGTTGTTGCCAACATTAAACGTTGGTTGCAATCAGAAAATCAGGTTGTCATAGATGTTCTTTAACTACTTTGCTTTTGTAGGATCAAATTCTGTCTAGGACCCTGTTTGGCCAGATAATTGTATAGTAGGTAACTAAAGAGGCCATATATCGTTGGCAATTTACTATTTATAGCCTCTCGCAGACTGAATTTACTAAATCCATGTATTTGCGGCAGATGGATTGAGAGCTATTGCAAGTGGCATTGCAACTCTTAGACGCAAAGATAAGATGCATTTGCATATTTAGCGTGATCATCTGTCATCAAAAACTGAGCCTCATCAAAAGCAAAAAAAGAATATGGCGTGTTATCAAATAGCTATGTGTGTTTTTTATTTACCGTGCATCACATGTACCTTAGGTGAGGGAGTTGACGGACAAAGAGCTGTTAGTGCTGCAGCTAGAGAAGCAATATCCGGGAGATGTGGGCGTGGTATCTTCATTTTTCCTCAATTATGTCAGGTTGAAACCAGGTGAAGCATTGTATCTTGGTGCAAATGAGCCACATGCATACCTATGTGGTGAATGTATTGAGTGCATGGCAACATCTGACAATGTTGTCCGTGCGGGCCTTACGCCTAAGCTACTAGATGTTCAGACACTGTGTTCCATGCTCACGTACAAACAGGTAAATGATAAATCTGAAATCTCTTGAACTAGAAAATTTGTAAAATATTTTTCTTTGTTTGGTGTTGCAGTTTTATGCAATACATTCAAGTTCATTTCAAGTATTTACAAGCGGCCTTTGTCAAAACGCATTCAAGATCTGATATGTTAAATGTTTGCAGGGAAACCCAGAAATCTTAGAAGGAATTTCCGTAGATCCTTATACCAAAAGATACCTCCCACCTTTTGACGAGTTTGAAGTGGATCACTGTGCCCTTCCACAAGGGGCTTCAACTACATGTTCAGCAATTCCCGGGCCGTCCATTTTCCTGGTCATGGCAGGACAAGGAACCATGGAGACAGATTCAGTGAAAGAAGATATTACCAAAGGTGATGTTTTCTTTGCTGCAGCTGACTGTGAGATTCTTCTAACAGCCGAAACTCAGTTACAAATATACAGAGCAGGAGTAAGCAGCAGATTCTTGTTTTCACCAGTGCCGTAAGCGTCTAATGCATCTTCTACCACTACATACACAGATAACGTAACAAGAACGAAGAGCATAAATAAAACTGCCAGTTCTGCAAGGTTTAGTGTTGGAAAAATTAGTATATTAGGTGTGAAGAAAATGTAGTGTAACATATTTTATAATCAATATTAAGTATATTATATATCTTAATAGAAAGTATTTTATTGGATTTAAATTCCTGTTAACGAAAGTAATAAATTAATTATTTACATGTACAAATTAAAATTAAAATTAATGAAATAAAATGTTCAAAATTATGGAGAGCATTCAAATTTCACATAGGTAAAATGAAAAGTTTTTTTTTTTTTTAGTTAATTCAAATGAAGATAATGTTTTTCTTTTTATAGGCTTCGAGTAGTAACGTTCCAAGCATCGCCTCACTCAGGCGTCTCATTTAGTGTCAGGATCGTTCGACTGCAAATTAATGCTCATAAAGTCATTTAAATACTCACACGTTACTCAATAGAAAGATATATCATTGGATGTCAACTCTAAATGTCACTAAATGTATTAATGTCACTCAGATGTTACTTTAACATTAAGCTTCAAGTGAGATCTTTCTTAACGGACCTGTCCCTCGATATTTGAATGAGCAAGTTTCTACCTAAAGTGCTAATAGCGGTAGCTGAATCAAATAACGACCCCTTCCTACTGGCAACACTCTTTGGGTGGATGTTAATAATAAAGGAGATCTTTTATTGAGGAGGTCTTATCAGGGATAATCTTCGAAGGCTTATACTGGCCAATTTTTCGAGACACTTTGAGATGGTCTGGTCGAGACCGAACCGACGGTTCATCAAGTAAACTGATGGCTCGTCATAGAACTGCTGGTTGAATTTGAACCGGTTTCGGAACCTGATTTCTAAAAATCACCCAATTAATTTTTTAGTATAAATACAAACCTAGAACTCATTTACAATGGTTGAAAACTTTTGCAAACCATAGGCAAGAGAGGATAGGAGAAGACAAGAGCTTGAAGCGAAGATCATCGTCACGGTTTCCTCGTTCTCTATTTTCTCCATTCTTGTATTAGTGATTATCACCATGAATAGTTAGTAGTCCTTTACTTCTGAGATCCTACGGATCTCATTCCTGCACAATTCATGTTATCTTAGTAAAACCTTTCGATTATGTTAATGAAGTTCTTTAATTCTACTGTTTTAAATTTATCGTTCCTGCGTGTTTGTCATTGATTTAGAAGTTTTCTTGCTATAACGAAGTTAGGTTAATAACCAAAAACTATGGCTGGGTGTAGGGTAATTAACCGGATCAAGTAGAATTAATATCGAAGCATGGTAGTTATACTGTTATTACATTAATCGATAGGAAAATTGACATTATTTGTCTAAAAAACCGTAGGCTTAATAAATTAAAACCGTTGACAATCCGTGATTGGGCGGCGTTCAACAGTCTAAATTAATTCAGGCAATAATCCGTGATTGGGCGGTTTGCCTGATGTTATTAGGTTATTTCCACTACACCATAATATAATTGAATTATTAGAATCATTACATGATTTGTATAAGATCCTGGAACTCATTCTCTGATAAATTCAACCTTTTACTTTAGCGTCATTAAGATAATTAACATAACTTTTCTAAATTTTTGTTAAGAGTAGCTAAACCCTTTATTTGCTAACTAGTATATACACACGCCTCTTCCCTGGATCGACCATTGACTTATCAAAATTTACAAATTATTTTCGACTACAACTTGACCCTTCAAACATATCTCAAAGTGCCAAAAACATTTGAAACCCATAAAAGCGGATCAAATCACCATTTCTCGTATTGCGTCTCATTTTAGCCACCGCAGCTTGACCTACCTTCTCCAACGAAGCGCATAAATTTTCCTTTTGAACAATCAAAGCATTTAACATACCTTCTTCAAAATTGAACGATAAGATCTAACAATTTAACTTTGTAAAACTTTCAACGCATTTGGTATCTTATTCTCCAACTTTACTTCAAAACCGAACTCTGATAAAGACTTATATTCTTTAATGGCTTCTTATTGTATGTGGCTTGAATTCTCGGCTTCTTCAACTTGGGTCCAATTGAACTTGTCACATGCTTAGTCCATCTATACTTGTCTCATCATTTGGGACAAAACTAACTTTAAAAAACCCTAATAGCACAAGAGTCTACATCTGGTCATGACAAACCCATTTCCAAGAGATTACACACTTGAAATACTTTTACACTCATCCATCCATCCATCACCAAGAGTTGTTCAGTGGCTTCTCCAACAAAGCAGATAGATACAACTCTCGACTTTCCGGACCATGATCGAGCTTCTTCCCCACAACCCATTTCAATCTCTTGAACCCTAGGCTGTTAATAAGCGGCTCGTAGATGTCCTCCAGCTGCTCTCCAACACAAAAGAAGTGATCAAGCCAGAACAGCCCCCCGGGTCTCAGGATTCTGTAATAATCAAACAACATAAAATGCAGCAACTTGGTCGGAATCCAGTTACTCAACACGTGCATGGAATGGACCATATCCAACGTGTTGTCGAAGAACGGCAGCCTTTGTGAGACGCTGATGTACAAAGGCACCACTCCTCTGGATGCTATGAAGTTGTTGAAAGGACCGTTTAAGTTCATTGAGGTGGTTAATATGGTTACATTCTTGTCCCTCATTCGGACGGCAAATGTGGCCACCCCACCTCCTATGTCGAGCCCGATACGGATGGTTCCCGGCGTTTTTGTCATCAGAACTTCATCAATGGTGAAATCCAGGCTGCCTTCGTTGCTTTTGCCCACTCCGGTCCACCGGTGTTTCTCCCGCCCGCTAAGGTCGAAGCAGTCCTTGCAGTCGTCGAACTCCTTCTGGTTGTTGCGCCTGTTGACTAGGCACGCATAGTCCTTGCAACGGTACGCGTCCCACACGACTGATGAGTTATGCGGCGTGTTCCATAGGCTCTTTGGCAATGGGTAGGGCTCTACGCAGTTAGGGTTTGCTGCAGGGCGGCACCTTCGCCTGGGTAGTGGCTCGCAGCCCTTGAGCAGGAGCCGTTGACCCAGCGCTTCGTCCGATGGGCACGAGCCGTTGACTTCATACGTCATGTACTGTCGAAGCTCGTTGGGGAACTCGGTGCAGGGATGGCCGACGGGAGGGATCATGTGGTCGGAGCCAAAGTTAGGGTTGAATCCAAATGGAAGCTTATGTGGTCCGGCAAATGCAAGGAACTCAGGCGGCAGGTCATCGACCTTCTGACCATCTCTCTCCCTGTCCTCTCCCTTTTCCTGCTCATCTGACTCGCCGGCAAGATCATTGATGAAAGTTGAGGAGCAGGTGAAAAAGGAGGAGGTGATGAAGAACGTGAGAAGGTTTGTGGAGAGGATGATAAAGAGAAAGAAGACGCGAGACTGCGTGGTTTGTTGCTTAGACACCATGGATACGGATTCCCAAGCTCGATCAGAAGATGTCTGGTATAACGTTCTGCCAGGTTAAGTGTAAAAGCAGTCAGCACGGAGCAATGATTGAAGGTAAGCACTGAATATTTGTAGTTCCAAATTCAGTAGGACTTTCTGAATCTATGTGTATGTGTCGTATTCATTAATGGAGCTGAGATCGGGGTTTTGGGGATGGGCGAGACTCACATGCACTTCCGTGACTGATGGGTCCTCCATAACTGCGCTGACCTTCGACTTACTTTGCAGAGCATCAGCATTTTTGGGAGGCCATGATTCAGTTTCACATGAACCTTCCTATGATTTATTATAATAATCTTTATTTATATATATATGATTAGATTTGTAACTGTTATATCTATTTTTGAAGATTAGTTAGGACTTTGTAAGGAATAGCTAGTTGACCATTAACCTTATTTGGTCATTATGTAACACTAAATAGATATATAAATATTGGTTCAATGATTATGAACCCTAAAGTAATAATGGGTCATCGACCATCAACTTATTTGTCCATTTCTTGGAGCCGACCAGTGTGAGTTATATAATTATTTGTGGTTTTGATGATTCGCGTATATGGATTGGGATTTTTAATATATTATTCTCCATTGAGTGCTTACTTCCAAAAGAGCTATAAAAGCCTCTAATAGAGGATATAATGTTATCATAATTTGTCCATTATCTTTATATTTTATAGTAAATTATTATTATATCAATAAGGACTTATTTTTGAAATTAAATTTATTTGCATAGTGAATTATTATTATATCATTAAGGGCTTATTATTATTAAGTGAATACTTAAGCAAATTATTTTATTATTGAATGATAACAACTAGTGTTGGATAGTGGTTAGTGTTCCCTAGCGAATAATAAGGGGTTTTATTTCTCAATGGATAGTAAAGAGGAAGTAAGTTATGCAGAAAGTAAATGGATTTGCTCAGCAATTTATAGTGAAAATTCTTCTAGCAAGCTAGAAGGATTTGGAAATACTCTTATATTTAGGTATTTGGATCGGTTACACTTGATATTATACCTCTAGCATCCAGACACTCCAGTTCACTGTCTGCTAGAGTATTCTTCACAGGTTAGCCGCACCTCAAGTAATACTTTCTTTTGACACAGACTACAGCACCGTCTTCAGTTTCCTCCGGAGTAGAAAGCTTCTCCTTTCTCGACTTCCTTAGCGGTGTAGTCTTCCGAGCCTTAGCTGTTTGGGTGTCAAGGATCTTTTCCACTTCATTGCTCGCACCGAAAGTCGAAAGTCGTGCCTTCTCCTTTATCTTGATCTTCTTAGAGAATCCCCTGATTTGCTTGACTGCAAATCTCAGATTTGTTTGACCACAAATCTCAGATTCCCTTTCCTAATTTGGAATGGAATCTCTTAGATTGTCAAGGATTATCCCATAATAATCTTGACAATCTTTGACCGGATCTTCTCAATCTAGATCCCTTGTTTTGCTCCGCGGATCTTAGTTAGAGATCATAATCTCAGTAGATTCGATCAGCTTCTGACTTGGTGATGTGGCGTTCGTTCCAGGGATCGTTCCCTGCACACTTAAGTAGCATTATTAGTAGACATGCTCCAATAGTTTCTCCCTTTTGATGATGACAAACACCCTCAACAATAAATCAATAATCATAATCAACATTTGTTTCAACTAGTGTCCCCCTTTGTGTTCCCTTTCAACACTGTACGATTCCTCCTCAGAAAAACATCGATATATCATCATATATGATTTCCCTCTCAGAATGTGCGCAGTCTCTATATCCTTCCCCCTTTTGGCATCATCAAAACGCACAGTCATGAAAAAGCAAGCATGAAATAATAGACTTACGGACGTAGTGCATTTAGATGAAAAACAAACTTAGATCAAACTGAAATAGGCAGAGTTGTTATCAGTTCACAAAGTAGCGATATAGAGCATACCCCCAAGTTCATGATAAAGAAAAGTAAGAATGAAATAAGCCAAAAAGTTAGGGAGATGTAGCTAGGAGAAAATGGATAATCAGCCAGATAGTCTATCAAGGGTCAGCTGGCACGTCAGGGACCTGAGGGACAAAAGAGGGCTGCTGGATGATGGTCTCAAGGCGGAGCAGGATCTCTTTGATATTCTGCAAGTCGGTGGTAAGCCGCATTTGTTGAGATACTAGGACACCAAGCAAGTCCTCAATCTAGGACAGACGGCGAATGATAGTGCTAGTCCTATCGTTCCCCTGCACAGCTTCCCTAGGCTCACTCTCTACTCTCTTCTAGTTTGGGAAGATGCTGTTCCACAGCTGATTGAACACGAACCCACCCGACGCTGTCTTGTCTAACAAATTTCATCTTTCGCAGATTACTTTCATCCAAAGAACGAGTGTAGAGTACCTCATCTGTGCATTCCCCATACAGCAGTTGATATGCCAGATGATTATGCTGGGGTAAGGAAGTGCATGAGCATCACTCTGAGATGCGTGTTCCATATGTTGCATCATGATTTTGGGCAGATTGATTTGTTCCTTCCCTTTGAGCTTGTCTTGGAAAATGCAGTCCTGGATGAGGATGGTGTTCCTCTTTTGTTCCCTTGGGGTGATGTTACAAACTAGGAGGGTGTGAAGGAGACGGCCTGAGATCCCCATCTGGTTGGTCTTGACATTGCTGGAAGGGGGGTCGTCCTCCTCACTCACAACCTTCATTAGTTCGACTGAGTTCACCTCGAGAGGCCACTGCCCCTTTGAGTATCCGCCATATCCAGTGTGAGGAACTCCAAGAATGAGGCTCAACTCTATGCTGGAGAAGTATTGGGTGTCCCCATTTAGCTTGAATCTGCCTACTAACACATGTGGCCTTTTTTCTAAGGTAAAAGAGGAATAAAATTCTCGGATGAGCAACTGACTTGTGTGGTTTCAGTAAACAGGTTCTGCCACCCTTGAGCATAGAGCAAGGCAGTCAAGTCTTCGAGGGGATTGTTGACGAGGAAGTCATGGTCAATCACCAGCTCTCTGACAATGTTTCTGTACGAGGGTTCCCGACTTTCCTCGTTGGTGGATGTCGTGGCAAGTCGTCGAGAGCTTCTGCACTCCTGCGACTAAGCTGTGCCGGAACGTTTGGCTCTGGGAGGTGTCTCCCTGGTGGGTTTGGAGCTTTTGACAGCGGAGTCTCTTGCCATCTGCCCATGTGTACGCCTTCTGGGCGGAGCCGCTTCATTAGTGGTTGGGTTCTGGGAGACTTCCTCCTCTCCTTCCGACAGTATGGGAATCGGTTCGATTGTGGGTTCTTTCTGGGCGACCGGGGAGGCAGGCGCCTCATAAGGAAGCATGGAGGTCAGAGGATCAATTGTAGATTAGAATGAGTTGGTCGCCATTGATTGTGTGAGGTAGAGTAGCAGGAGTGTTGGCTAATTTAGGGTTTGTGGTGTGTTTGCTATGATTTTCTCTCTCTTAAGTACCCGCAAAAATGAAGATCCCGCTCTTTTGTCTTTGGAAGGTTCCCGTGCTTCGTAAATATTTCCCCCAAATATCTCTGTTTCTAAAAGTAATCAACCATCTGATTTCCTTTGCTTCCTAAGATTGTGAGATATATTTCTTCCTTGATTATCTCGATTCCCTTGTGTTAGAACCAGGCTGTTCGTGTGTGTGGCATATTATTTGACAAACAAGGTGATGCAGCTGGAACAACGGGTAAAACAACTTATGTTCAGACTAGACGAGTTAGCAGCATTCTCAGCCATTCGGTCTGCTTGTGGTATCGATCCTGCAAAAGATATTTTATAGAGATACATCAACGTATACTATTATGGAAATACACTGAAAGGACTCCTCAAGATCCTCGAAAGGCAGACAATGTGCATACGTGCCATATAGCTCAACAAACTCGATGAAAAAAGAGAAGCTGTCACTTCAACAGTGGATGCTCAGGTCACATAACCGGATATCGGACTTGCCTGACTCACATTCAATCATGCAAAGAACAACACGTGGCTTTTAGGAATGGACTGAAAAAGAAAGTGCTTGGCAAGGGAACTCTATGAGTTTGAGGTTTGCCTAAGTTGAAAAACAATATGCTCATGAATGGATTAAGCAATATGGCTCGAACAAGAGAAGGAATTAGATGGGGCCGAAGCATATCTGGTGATGCAGGGAAAAGACCCAATCAACGAAGATGCTAAATGGTGAAGAATTGTTCTGTCTTTTCCATTCACTCGGTTGTATAATTTATACATGGAATGTCAATAAAGGAAAGTAAATACAAAGGAATATAATGAGTCAAAATATCTACTGATACTCACGTTGCCTACGCATACCCACTTCTCACGTTGTCTCTTCACTACCTGCAACAAAGTCATGCGCCGGATAGATCATAGATTTGGTCTTTGTTCGTGTGCTCCTTCATATGGATTGCATAATATCGACTACCTCACTCACCAGTATCACTAATTCACCGCCAAACTGTTGATTTTCACTAGCTCATATACAGATATGGTCCTTTATGACTCAAAAGCTCAAGCTTGTGAGTCATGGTTCCATATCTATTTATAAGCTAGCCATTATACCATCTCCTTGGCGATGTGGGACATTTCTTCTAATTGCTTATTCTCAACACTCCCCCTCAATTTGAAGAAATGGCACACTGCTCCCCCTCGAGCATTACTTCGCTACTATCTCTTGTAGCGTTCAAATCTATCGTAGGTGCGGGCTCACGCGACTCCCTCCACTCGGGGTTCTTGACCTACGGTAACCCTTAGTCGCCCTGCGACTTGCTGGCCCAGCCAGTCTGTAGCTGCCCTGCAGCTTCCTCATACTTGGGGTGTCTTTGTCCCAGATCTAACCATGGGCTCTGATACCATGTTGATTTTCACTAGCTCATATACAGATATGGTCCTTTATGACTCACAAGCTTGAGCTTTTGAATCATAAAGGACCATATCTGTATATGAGCTAGTGAAAATCAACACAAACCACTACCATTAAACAATTAAAATAAATTCATAAATTTATTTAGCTTACATCTATGGTAATTGAACTTAAATTATTTATTGAAATTTTAAGTGATAAAAAATATACTCTTGATTTAAATAATATGTAAACTTATGAAATTCATCGAAAAAAAATAGATTAAGGACTTGTTTTTTGAGCTAAACTTATTTAATTAAGTATTAAATTTAATTTAATTGAATTTAATTTAAATCAATATAAATTTAAGGTAAATACTTAAAATATTATTCACACCACCACCACAATACCACTATAGCCAAACACTCCAATCCAACCACGACATGCTATCACCATTACCACCAATCACCGTCTTCGTAATAAAAAAATAATAATTAATATATTTAATTTAAATAAATTTATTTACTGAAAATTTAAATATAAAAGAACCGGACATATATATATAGCAAACTTAATTCACTCATATGTGTATAGTCGATTCAAAATTGGATAAAAAAAATTATAATAAAAGGATATATTTTTATAGATAAAACAGTAGGTTAAAAGAATTTATACGATATATCCATTTGATCGATCGAGATGATGAGAGTGACTAGTACAACAGCGAAAGCAGATTTAGCCCGCGAAACACTCAACATAATTACTAATCCACATCGAATCCATGGCGGCTGCAGCTGACGATCTCCTCTCACCTCCATCTCTCGCAACTGCTGTCGACGACGATGCCGCTCAATCATCCAATTTTTCTGCCTCGTCCCGGACTCAGGCCTTCGCTTTCTCATCCGGAAACCCTAGAATCGAAGAGACCAGAGGCCTCATTCATCTTTTCACTCAAGAGCCCTCCGATATCTCCTCCTCCTCCTCTTCCTCCTCTGGTTTACCGGTAAGCTTCCGCCACTACAATTGATAGTATATAGGAATTTTTTTAGTGCCGGACCAGAACTTGAATCAATTTCCCCCTTGGAAAGCCAGGCAAATGAAATTATTTACTACCCTAGGGTTTTAATTATGTGCTCACTGCCCTTCTACGTTATTGCTTCTTGAAGTCTAAGAAAACCAGTCAACTCTTACGTTATTGCTTCTTTTTTTGGTGTTGATCAGAGTGGAAGGAAGCCTCTTGTGTGCGTGCTGGGAGTACCAAATCACATGACATATGCTGATTTCTGTCAGTTTTGCGGCTCATTCATACATAATGTCTTGGAGATGAGAATCGTGAGGTTGATTCTTGAAATTCCCAATATTTATCCTCTAGTTTGGGAGATTCTGTGATTATCATTATTTTGTTAATTTTTTTTTGGTATTAATATCTTTATAGGAAAGATGGGATGGAGGATCAATACAGTATATTGATGCGGTTCGATAACCAGGACTCTGCTGATAGTTTCTACAGGCATTTTAATGGGAGGCAATTCTCATCCCTTGAGGTTTGCTTTAGTCACATTAGTCTGTGTGTCTCAGTTTTTGAAATTTTGCTTGAGTTGATCCTGGTATGCTCGTGACATTTCCATGTAGGCAGAGACGTGCCACATGCAATTCACAGAGGATGTACAGTATACCGGTTCAATTGAGCACATTCTACCATCGCCAAATGGCTCAACTGAGCAACCAACTTGTGCAGTTTGTCTTGGTATGCTGCTAAATCATGTCATCTTACTTGTCATATCATGAATAGTTTAGCTGTTGAATGATCTGTGTCTTTGCATTATTCAATGGGAGTTCTGTCCTGGGAAGCTTTTAGAATAAGTGCATCTGTTGTCGTGAGTTCAACAAGATACATGTCTATTATAATTTCCTTTTTCAGTATATAGAAGAGACAGTTTGTTTCTATAGATGTTTATCGCCACACTATAAAATAAAGGCCTACCCCCACCTAGAAATTCTTACTCTCAGTGTTGCACATAAAAATAAAACTATTCTTGAGTTTGAATAAACTCAGGAAATTTTAATTCTTAGTATCAATATATGCAAGAGGTTCTAAATTAGAGTTAAATGACAAGGCCAGACTTTTAGCTCTCACTCTGCTGTAGCAACTCGAGAACAGCACATTCAACCATCAACAAGTAGCAGCTAACTTGCGCAGTTTGTCTTAGTATGGTTCTGATTCATGAGAGAATCTCACTTGTGATTTCATATATATTTTAGTTGTTGAATGATCTGCGTGCGTGCAGTATTCACTGGGAGTTTATTGGCACCTGCGAATGTGATTATATCCTAGGAAGCTTTTGGATCAAGTGTCTCTGTTGTTGTGTTCGTGCCTCCAAATTAACACACTAGAAAATAAAGGCCTTTCTAATTAACACACAGGGTCATACTTTCAGCTCTCATTCTGCTGTATTAGCTCGAGATGGACCCTTGAGACTCCCTGCATATGTTGTTTCTGATCTGCATGCAGTCCAGTTGAAGTGCATTTGACATTTACAAAATTGTTGGAATTAAATTTCACTGATAATCTTATGTACTGTTCGACAGAGAGATTAGACCAAGATGCTAGTGGAATTCTGACAACCATTTGCAACCACTCTTTCCATTGCTCTTGTATTTCCTTATGGACAGACTCTTCTTGTCCAGTAAGTATACTGTTTTCTGCAGATACGGTACCATTAACTATTGTTATAGCTCTAGCTCATTAGAATTGGCTGTTAAACTTAGTTCATTTTCATTTGGTAAACATAAGGATATTCACATTCCATTTGATAGAATTTCACTCTCGTGGTAAGGCATGACACTGAAATAATAAAATAGTCACTAGTACTTTGACATCTAGACAATGCATTTTTTTTCAACGATGATCTTAAATAGGCATGACACTGGAAGTTAATACTGTAGTATTGTATGATATACTTGTCACCTTTGAGTGACATATTTTAAATGCTTACATCAAAGAAATTGTGTTGGAGTTGATTTTTTCTGGCTTCCACTTTTAGGTGTGTCGGTACTGCCAGCAACAGCCTGAAAAATCTATTTGCTTCATTTGTCAAACTTCAGAGAACCTATGGATTTGCATGATATGTGGTTTTGTTGGATGTGGCAGGTAACTAATTTAGCATCTACTCCCTTTAATCTGTTGGTTCAGTTTTATTTGCTCTATCTATTTGAATTGAATGTGGTATAGGTATAAAGAAGGCCATGCGATAAGACACTGGAAAGAGACGCAACACTGTTATTCCCTCGAAGTGGAGACACAACGTGTGTGGGACTATGTCGGAGACAACTATGTTCACCGACTTATTCAGTCAAAAACTGATGGAAAATTGGTTGCGTTGAGTTCTCGCTGTTCGCATGCAGATGATAGTTGTGGCAGTTGCGACTGCACTGCAGATAATGATATCAGTGAAGCGCTGTTAAACAGTAAAGTAGAAGCTGTATGTTTCTCCTTGTATCGTTTATAATTTTTCGTCTATGAAGATCTGCTTTAGAAGTATGTGATGTATATGCATATTTTGATTGTTTAAGAAGCCATAATCCTCTGAAATAATCATCCGAGCGTTTATTTGCAGATTGTGGATGAGTACAACGTGCTTCTTTGCACTCAACTTGAGAACCAAAAATTAGTATGTTCCACATTTCTATTCAAATATTAGCCTATAACTAATAACTCTTTACTTTCCGTTTACATTATACTTAACATGACTACAATATCTTCTTTTTTTCTCACTTTGGTTCTTTTTCTAGTACTTTGAGGGTCTACTTCAAGAAATCAAAGATGAAACTGATAAAGAAATATCACAAGCTGTTGATAAAGCGGTCATGTTAAAACTGCAGAAGATGCAAGCAAAACTGGACAAGTGTATTGAAGAGAAAAAATTTCTTGATCAAGTAAGCACTTTCATTACACTTTCTTGCTTTTGGTTTAACAAGTATATGATGCAAGTTGATCAAATCTTGCTTTTGCTTTTGGTTCTTATTTGGTTGTTTATTATTTTATTTTATTTATGTAGATCAATGAGAGTCTCACGAAAAACCAAGAGTTATGGAAAGCAAAGATGCAAAAGATTGAGGAGAGGTATTACAGTCCTATTCCTAAATATTTGTTTCATTCCGAGCTATAAGTGACTTTCCTAGTCATCTTAATTTATTTTGGTTGTTCAATGGAACGTTTGTTTTCAGTTGATTAAACTGTCCCCTGCTTTCTGAAAACCCAGCATTGTATGATTACAATTTAAAGTGGGATCATTCAGGAGTTACAAAACACCAATGTTTTTTATATTATTTAATTGATTTATTAGAGTTGGATTGCATTCTTTAAGCACATTCATTCTGGTTGAGTTAATTAGAATTTTGGTGACACCCTCAACTGCCTAACAGTAAATATAAGCTTGACTCAAGGGTGTGTTCTTTTCGGCTTAAATTTCTCAGGTTAATTGGAAAATCTGGACAATAATTTGAAAGAGATTTTGGCCCAATTTTGTAAATAAAATTAAATTAAAATTTTGGTGGTGATGTGGTAATTAATTTTTGCTAACATAAGGGACCAGGGAGGGGAGAGTCTTTACTGTCTGAAAATAGTAGTGTTATGTGATATGCCGAAATTTGTAGGCACGTTGTTAAACTCTTGCTGATTGTACTAATCTTTTTCCAGCAACTGTACCTGATTGAGATAAGAGTTGATGAAGATATGATATCTTTTATTCAAACAAGCTAGCTTCTACTTTTCATCTGCTTGACAAACCCTGGCATTTGTGTTATGTAGGGAGAGAAAAGCTTCTAAGGTCAAGAATGACAAAATAAGACAGTTAGAAGAACAGGTAGAAGCTTGAGTATTTATTTTTTCTTTTTCTTAAACAAATCTAAGTCTGCTGAGAGCTAAAAAACTATTTCTGCCTGGAATGCAGCTTCAAGATTTGATGGGTCGCATAGAGGTTGGAAACACAATTGAGCAGCATCCGTTGTCAAATGATATTAAAGAAGGAACTGTATTTTCTATCCAAGCGAGTTCCTCTTCGGGGAAACCAAACAGAAGCGGCACGAAAGCTAGACAATGATGAATATTACCCCGCGTAGGACAATACATCTAAGCCTATAGATTTGTCCAAGTAGAGTGGTCCTGCCTGAAATATTAGTTTGCTGGAAGTGGAGGGCCTGTATACTTTGGAAATTGTGCAATATGATTGGTAAATACAATTGACTTTACGCGTCGTACTTGCCTACTGTTTGGAGCACACTCGACCGTTGATTTTTGTTCTTCACTAGATAAAGTATGAGCACCATTCAATATTAATAATGAGTCGGCCTCATTTGTGGCCGAGCTCAGAGAAAAGTTTAATTAGTAAAGAGGTCGGGCAAGCCAACTTTAGAGCTGTTCATGAAAAGTAAAAAAAAAAAAAATCACAATCATTAACAAATCAACATGCAACTTCAACCAATTAACACACCAACAAAACACATATAATATATCAAATAAAAATTTTAAGAGTTGAGAATCTCACTGGAATGCACCAAGATCAAACCAATAACCAAAGCTTACCTCACTGTAACCATAACACAACAAATCAAAGCACGTTTGTATAACATGAAGATCAAAGCATGCATTCACAAATAGAAACATAAACAAGTAGATATAAAGACATCTCCATTATGAGATTCTCACATATACTTGCTTATAACAACATATAAAAGCTTCAACATGTCAATCAAATAGCAGATCAAAGCATGTATATACTAATCGAACCATAAAGAAATAGAATGCAGCATAAACATGTAGATGGAAGCATGCATATATACCAAATCCGATGCCAACTTGTCACGACCCAAAATTTTAGGTCGAGACCGGCGCTTGACTAACGATAAAGCAAGCCTCACATATGACAATATTACACAAAAGATAAGTTTTTCTAATTAATCCAGTCATAAAATTTACAATATTTACGGAAATGAATTTACTACTAAACTAAGCAAAATGTGCTTCTAGTAACCTGCCCTAGACAACGGAGCGTAACTCTAGCCAAAAGGAATCAAAAAGGATAACTGATAACGAGTCCCAAAAACAAGACAGCTGAAGTTGGATGGCACCGTAAGAAAAGATAGCTATCTCATCGAGGACAACTGGACCCTTGAGCAGCTACCGATTCACTTATCTGTAAGGAAAGGGTAATAAAAGGGTGAGTCGGGAAGACTCGGTGAGGAAAATAACCCGTACGTATTCTAGTAAGCGGTTATACTTTTACGTATCCAATAAAGGAGATATGTAATTTATTAAGCTTGTATACGTATAATAACAAGCTAATATACAATCAGATAATTCAAATGCACATATGCAAATGCATGAATGCACAGAATGAGTACTGCAACTAACAGAAGCATATAGCTAGGCAGTCGTCACTACCGATCCGGATCATCAAAACGCGGAATTCATCATCGCGTAACAAAATACGGCATTATCATCGCATAATAAAAGTTGCAGTCTCATAATGCAATATGTATACACGTGTATGATACTTATCACAAAGTCTATTCTCAAAGTTAACATAATCCGTTTACGGATGATTATGCAATATGCATAATAAACTTATAATTAATACGAAACGAATACGTGAGAATTATTTACTCACACTAAACCTCGATTGAGGGCGTGTAGTCACACAGTTGCGCTAGCAATTTTGTTTCCGGAACCAATAACATAATAAAGTCATTGTGGTTTTGAATTATTTTTGCGTCGGACTAGGACCATTTCATTTTAAATTTTAAAAAATTATAATAAAAAATATTACAAATGTTTAGATAAACGAATAATACTTCTTTTTGAGAAAAGTATAGCTTTTTATAATGACTATTTATAAATATATTAAAAACTAGAACTTAGTAAGTAACGAGGTCTATCAAAGAGCCAAGTTTTAAAGAATACTCCAATCGGCCATGACAAACCTTTTGAGCCGGACTCCCCATCAGGCTTTCCTAAGGTCAGGGCCGGGTCAAATTAAGGGCCGGGTCAAATTAGGGTCGTCCTCAGGTTTTTGGCCCTTCGCATCATTTAATGACCCCTACCGATGCCTAATAGTATCAAGTTCAAAACATTCTTTCAAAAATGCGTAGGTACAAGGCAAAGATAATAATGATATTCATTTAAAAGAAGACGCATTTGTAGGAACTGATCCAGGTTCTAAACACAAAATCAAAAATGATGATTTACTAGTCCAAATTGCCGATTTTGCTGTTTGAACCGCCGGTTTAGCCTAAAATCGGATCATCTCGGAAGGGACTCCAAAAATCACTTTTGTCGTTTTTAGGTAAACATGCGATTCCTCCGGTGAAACAGGGGTTTCGGTCTTGAATCGGGATGTTGTACACTCAGCACAGTAATTCTCACTTTGGTCGCTTATTGACCCTCTAAACCTTCGAACTTTATCTGTAAAAAGTTGTAGTCCTTCAAGGTAGCTTTCCAATAAGTTATGACACTTCTCAACCAGACAATCCTCGTGCGCTCGGCAAGCCTTCAAAGACGAATATGTCAATCTGCCTATATTTGGTCTATTTTTGTCTAAACCTTCATGTATTGCCTTGTTTTATTTCAAATGAACTAAAAAGCTTTAATTTGATACACTTTGCCCTTAAAAAAAAAATAATAACGTGGTAAAATGATGGTAAAAAGCCCAAGAAATTAATATAAATCTATTATAAATGAGTGAATATTTAGTCGATAAAACGACCGATCAAAACACTCCAGACTAAGGACGTCGACTTGGTGACCTGAACTGGCAGTTTCACTAGTGAACCGGGGGTTTCGGTATCGAACCGGGTTACTGTTCACTTTGCACACGATTCTGACTTAGCTCGCTTATTTGACCCTCTAAACCTTCAAATGTGCCTTGGTGTAAACTAAAGACATTGTGGCCCTTCGAGCCACCTTTTTAATAACTTATGGCACGTCTCATTCAGATAATTCTTATGCACTTGGCAAGCCTTCAAAGACAAATAGGTCAATCTCCAAATTTGGTTTGTTTTCGACTAAATCTTTATATATTTCTTTATTTTCTTCAAAATGAACTATAAAGCTTCAATTTGATAAATTTAAAGCTAAAACAACAGTAACATGGTAAAAGATAATAAAACGCTCAGGAAAGAAACATAAATTCATTAATGAGTGAATATTTTGTCGATGAGAGTTGCAAAGTATCAAGTTTATCAACCAGTGTGTCAAACTTTTTAGATAGTGCAACAAATGCATCATTTTCGCTTGAGTTCAAAGCTTGTAAATCATACCTTCCTCCATGCCTTTTGGGATTACCTCTTTCGCTAGCCCATAGATGGTAGTTGTTGGAAATCCTCTCTATAATTTGATACCCTTCGTCATGGTCTTTATCCATGAATGCTCCACCCGATGCTTGATCCAAGGCTTGGTGGAAAGTATAATCTACGTTTGTGTAGAACGTGTGCATAACAAGCCATCTTTTCAGACCATGATGTGGACAAACACGTAGTAATTCCTTATATCGATCCCACGCTTCATAAAGCGTCTCCCCATCTCTTTGACCAAAATTTATGATTTGGTTTCGGTACTTTCTGGTCTTTGCTGGTGGGAAGTAATGGTTTAGGAAAGATCGGGCCAGCTCTTCCCATGTTGTGAATGATCTAGCCTCTTGGCCGCATAGCCAATCTTTTGCTCTATCTCGGAGAGAGAATGGAAAGAGCGCACGAGCTAGATGCACAAGCGTGTGCTATAGCAACCTACGGAGACATTGTATTAATTAGAATAGGCTGAGTCTGTGGGATCATAGGAGTAGCTGTTCTGAATTAATTCAATTGTGTATGTGTGTGACACTAATCAGAGGTTGTTCTGACTGAGTGTGATTTACTAGTCGGGGTTGAGTAGCATAGATAGGCGTGGAGTTGAATATGTGTTGTACGACGAACCCTCGGAGATTAGTGCATTGAGGACTAAAGCATAGTCCTCCCCAACGTAGGCAGATTGACCGAACTGGGTGAACAAATCGCTGTTCATTGTGTTTACCTAACTGCACAAAATCCGACTGTAAAGTAGGTTGCTATAGCAACTGCTTATACACAACCAATAACTCAGAGGCGCTGCAAATTTCAATACGTTTGACATAATCATTCTCGATGAATACGATAAGGAAAATCTTAATAGGTTAGATGCGATCGGAGATGATGATATTAAGGATGGGGTTAGGATCTTTAATAATACGTTGTCAAATTTTTCTAGATTTAATGATGAATCAAATTGGATGGATAATATGGATGTCGATGAATATATGACGTTAAATAATGGATTTTTTATGAATTCACTTCACAAATGGATCTTATTTGAGTCAAAGGAGCATATCATACATGCATGTAAGAGATATTCCATCACAAATATAGTTGAATATTACACGTACAAGTCAAACGTGTCTAGACTTAACCTATACTGCAGAAATGGAGCTGATAAATGTGTGTGAAATGTTCGAGTAGTAATAAAACTCATTGCATCTATGTGGGAGATTACTAGATATGAAGAAGCACACTCTTGCGAGAGTGGCATTATTTCAAAAGAGTACATTCATTTCAACAAGTCCGCTATGGAAATTAGTGGCATTATTCAAAAGAAATTGAGTTTTTCTCCAAGAACCATCAACCAACTCATGTTTACTAATCCAAGGAGCACTGTGTTTTAGAAAAAATCAATATTACAAAGCGGAACTAGATAGAGTATAATAGAAGCTTTCGTATATTGGTGGCCTATAATTTGTATTGAAAAGACGCATCTTTATGGCAAATACAAAGGAATGTTATTGGTTGATGTGGGTGTAAATGCAAATAATCATATTCTTTCACTTGTGTGTGCTGTGGTTGAAAGTTAAATAATGAGAGCTGGAGTTGGTTCATGAATTGTATATGGATCGGGGAACACAACGAGAAGAATTTTACATAATTTCAAATAGACATATTGGAATCATAAATGCAATGAAAGACCCTGCTTGGGCACCGGCGCACCGCCTATAGCGTATATCGTGTGTGTTCACGACATCTTGCAAGTAATTTTCATATGAGGATGAAGAACAAGATTTCAAAGATTTTTATACTGAGTTGGCAGGTGGCAAGGGGAACGCATTGAGAGTTGCTTCAGATCTTTTCCAGTTTCATACTGGTATTGGCATCACCAACTCTTTCATTGAAGGTTTTTTTAGTTAACTTCTTTTTCCTTTTAATGCAGATGATGTTGATCCTTCTCAAGGAGCTGTGCATGTACCTGAGAATGCAAATATTGATGTATAAGGTCCTTCATAAATTACTCTGAGTAAAGATTAAGGGTGAGGCTGAACGAATTCTTAGAAGGAGCACCAGAGCTAAAAAACTTGTTAGAAGATCGACAGGTCTATTTATTCATTAGATTTTAAGCTTCGAACTCCATTACATGCATGTCAGTTCACACTATTATGTATCTCACTAATTTGGATGATTTGGAATTTATTTTGTTTTCATTTGAATCAAACTACTAACTAACTCTGTTGGACAAGAATGTACGGAGTTTGGAATGATTGAACTGTAAATGAAACGTGAATGGCTATCTTCTACAAACCGCTATTACGAGTTGCGATTTGACTTGCTTTTCAATCAAACTGTTATTCGTAGTAGAGGTTTGATGTAAAATCGAAGTTTCAAAACTTTTCAATGCTTTTGTGGTTTTGAACACAAACAAACCGGGAATTGGAATACCAATTTGTGGATTTTTGTATATGCCATCAATAATTCATCGCCCAATCATCATTTAAAACAAGAAAATATAGAAATCATTATTACGAGTAACGGTTGGTTAAAAAAGTTGTATTTTGAAAAACTTGTTTAAAAAAGTGGCATCTAAAGTTTGATGTTGTGGCAGTTTGAATATTTTTTCCCATGATTGGACAAGAAGAATGGGGAGAAGTTAATGTATTTGTTGAATGTTCTTGAAAAGATATATGGAACGAATCATGTTCAGTTAGCACCATCCTACACAGAAATTCAGTATAATAAAAACTCCAGAAAGTTATGAAGACTTTTTCTCACGCGGAATTCAACAAATTCTACCAGGAAGTGAATTAAGAGATTACTGCACATAGCCCAGCTTAATTCTGGACTATTCGACAACCGTGTCGGAGCAATACATGTTTCTGTTTCTCACTCAGCAACAAATTACTGCTCCTCACATTACAAACCACCACCTTCCTCAACGACCTCCTCTGAAACACCATAGACGCCAAGTTTCCATAGCTCATTTCCTCATACCAATCCAACCTCATCTCTCTCAATTTAGTGCACTTCTTCACCAATCTTTTTACAGCAGCTGAGCTCAAATTCAAACAGCACCACAAATCCACACACAACAAATTAGGGCACCCCTCGCTGATCATATTCAACTGATCATCATCAATGCCCCGCACCGACTTCATTTCTAGAACCTCAACTTTACACTTGTCCCATTTCATCAGTTTGCCAATCTTCAAGTTATTCAGACTCAGATGCCTGATTTCCTTACACGAGCAGAGTATTTGTGTGATCCCACTTGCAGTAATCTCCCTGCATTCGCTAAGGTCAAGTACTTCCAAGTCGGGGCAGGCTGATGCTATCCAGAGAGCACACTCGTCGCTGAGGCTGTTGCTAGATGCCTTCAATGACCGCATGCTTCGATTTACTGGAAAAACAGCATCAGTAGGAGCCCAGCCTTTCCCCAGACTGGTGCGATCCATCGAAACTTGTTCAATGAAACGACAACATTTGATGATTGCGAAGAGTGTCAAATTGCCAACCTCATAACACGAATTGAGGCTGACAGAAGCCAAGCTGGGTAGAAACTCGGTCATTCCAACCATGGCTTCATCAGTAAGACAATCAACTCTTTCCAAATTCAAATGTGTCAAACTCCGATATGCAGTTATCAAAGTTGAAATCCCAGCCAGACTAAAACCCAAGCAACTGAACACAGTGAGCTGCTTCAACGGGAGCCTCGCTTCCACCACTGAGCACAAAAACTCATCAGAGATGGACGAGTTGGAAAAATTCAGAGCAGACAACGACCTGCCACTCCTAATTATCGAGCTCTCCGAGTAGCCACATTCCACTCGGCTAAAGGATACAGAAGTCAAATTAGGGCATTTCTTCATGGCATCCGCAATCCCTATCTGCGTAACTAAGCAGCAATGGTCGGCCACAATCTCTCTCAGCATCCCGCAGTTTGTAGCTAAAGCAACAATGGCTCGATCGGATATGAACGGATTTCCGGAGAGGTTGATCTTCATCAAATCTGGAAGTTTAACCGACATTTGTTCGATTCCTGCATCGCTCAGATTGGCTATTTCCACACTCAACCCAAACTCCGCGATTAAATCGCAGTCGTTCTCCGGAAAGCTGATGTCCAGATCCTGAATCCACGGCACAGCTTCCGCAATCGCCACTAAATGACTATTCCGTAGAGTCCCGATCTCGGCGCATTTCAAAACCTTGAGATCCCTAAAATTAGTTCCGAACTGGGACAGGCTCTTGACGGGTAGGTATTTCTGGTTGGCGAAACTAATCTCTTGGATGGGTAACCCGGATCGATAAATAAGGTATACGAGCTGGTCCAGATCTCCGGAGAATCCAGAGGCGTCGATGGCTCCGAGGTTGGTGAATCTGCGAAGGAGAGTTGGGAGGGTCTGAGGCGTTGGGTAGGAAGGGAGGAGATGGAGAGTGCGTTTGAGATGGTTTGTGAGGGTGAGGAATTGCTTGCAGACCAGTGACAATGCCTCGAAGCGATGGTGGTGGTGGTTGGGGATTAGGGTGAAGATGTATGCCCAGATTTCGTCCGGCAAGTTCCGATACTCGGCTGCCATTTTGATGCAGCAGAATGAAGGTGTCCGAATAGTTTTAGAGTTTAGGGTTTGACTTTTTATTGAAAAAATTTTAGAACTAGGCAAATCCCATTTTCAAAACTGGCATACAAAAAAAATTATTTCCCATATGCTTTATTTTTTATGAAAGCGGTTTTAAGCAAATC
The DNA here is from genome assembly GCA_963678935.1 of Umbilicus rupestris. Classification (NCBI taxonomy): domain Eukaryota; kingdom Viridiplantae; phylum Streptophyta; class Magnoliopsida; order Saxifragales; family Crassulaceae; genus Umbilicus; species Umbilicus rupestris. The sequence continues at coordinate 601,437 of OY787625.1, forward strand.
AGTCTGTTCTGTTTTCTAAAGACACAATAGGCGATGTGGCCCGATTTCATTAAGGCACTGCCCAGATGTCATACTAGGCTTGCTAAGCCTGATATTAACGTGACCGGTTCTGTTAAGACCGATCACGTGCAGATAACTCATCTACTCCCCTTCTTTCTCCACAATTGCTGACATGGAGCCAGCTCGAGAAATATCAGAGACTGCTGATGCAATCTCTGATGATCCAGTCCCTGTAGTGGATACAACTCTAAGGGTCAGGATGATTAGTCTACTGAAATCCAAGCATGTTCATCTGACCGAAGTGATCAACAAGAGCTCAATGCGAAGATCCTAGATTGGCAGTCTCCTCCGTGACCTGGAGTATCCCACTGCCAACAGGTCCGCCTCTATTGAGCCATGAGCTTAATTGAAGCCATCGGCATTTGTGCCAAAAAGGGGGAGAAGGTTGTAATAAGGCCTAGACCCTTACTTTGGCTTAAACTGCTCTTAGAACTATTAGATCATTTTTGATGTTTAGTATTCATTGAGGTACTTTAAACTCAAGTGTAATGGTTAGAGAAATTATCTATCATAGCTCTAGTTGTTACCAGAGTGTCTGGATCAGTAGTTTAGCTGTAGATGTGTTTTAATTTTGACAAAATGTCAAGGGGGAGATTGTTGAGGATATGACATCCTTGATAAAACTGCTCAAGAGACTGTTGAAGCACTCCCTGAAGATTGGTGGCTGGAGCACAATTTGAAGATTGACAAAATAACAACAACAAAGAACCACAGTCTCTTTCAGCAATCTCTGAAGATTTGAAGCTGAGACACTATCTGAAAAATGGGCGAGAGTCAGCTATAAAGAGTCAGAGTCTGCTTCAACACTCCGTGATGATCCAGAGCTAGAGTAGAATTCTGGCGTTGCACGGTGAGGCTCCGGCATGATCGGGCTGGCATCGGGGAAGCTCGGAGAGGTATGCAGACGTCATCAAGAGCTCAGCAAATGCCAGCACGTGGTCTAAGAAGATAAGGATCCAAGTGTCCAAATTTAACAACGGAATCTTCAACAAATTTGCTAGAATCCAGGAGAAGATTCTGACAATGATCCTTGGCATTTTTCGTGTGCTGGTGCGCTCGAAAAGGAAGGCGGGGACACACACACAAGACACGAGAAAAGAACTAAGAAAGCAGAGAGCGAACACACAGAGTTCAACCACGGTAGCAGAGCTTATACATTGAATTGAAGACTGGTGTAGTGTGTAGAAGGAAACAGAACTCATGGAGTTTGATTCAGGATTGACCCGGAGTTCAACTGGAGTGCTACTCATTGAAGGAACAATCGGAGCTCGGTGAGCAGCCGAGGACAGGCATTGTCGCGAGCTGCGAGGCAGAGATAGAAGCTACCCAATAGTGACACAGTGTGTCATTGATTGAGGGGGAGCTGAGGTCGAGTTTAAAGAACTTAGAGTGTTCGACTACTTGGCAGAAGAGCTTGGAGTGTCGTTGACTGAAGATACATCAACTTTGGTAAAGAGTGTGCTAAAGCATTCCGTGAGTTACATATTGTAGTAGAATAGGCTAAGTCTCAGAGTCAGTACTGTAGCTATTTATTACTGAGAGTGTGTAGGTTGCACGAAGAGAGTCTGTGTGATCAGACTGCTAGCTAGACTATGAGATTAGACTGAGCAAAAGATTTTGGCTAGGTGAGAAGTAGATGTGTGAGTCCTTGTACTTCGAACTGAGATAGTGAAATCTTGAGGATCGGAGCATCCTCCCCAGACGTAGCCAAGTTGTCGAACTGGGTGAACAAACAATGTGTTCTTCTTATTCTGATAGTAAAGTAATTCCGCAGAAAGATACAGAGAGTGCTTAAGCAAAAGCTATAACTCCACATCAGCAACGCAGGAAAATTTCAAACCATGTGGCGTCTCTATGTAAGACTTAGGTCCAAACAATTTTCTGCACAATGAATAAATATTACATTTCTGCATCGAGTTATGAAGTGTAAGCAAATGATGAATACAAACACTAACGTGTATGACCATGCTCCTCTTTAGTACGGGTCAATTGCGCTTCAATCGGTTCAAACGTCCTACTAAATCCTTTTGGCCTACCAATTGCAATGCAATCCCAGCTCCAATGATGTAATAGGATAATGCAGCCATCCATTTGCTTGTGACACTCTCGAGCTGTGCAGCACAACTGCCTATATAAGTAGCCCTCGGCAATGGGCCGGGCCGACTTGGCCCAATTTTTCATTAACCCGAGCTCATCCGAGCTGTAAAAAAAAATGGCTCCATGTATATATCGGGCCGGGCCGAGCCGGGGCAATATAACAAATATTTGGCCCGCAGGCTGCCTTCTGCCCGATTTGCATAGGGTCGGACCGGGTCCAGCCTGGTACATGATAAAGTTTTCTTAAATAATAAAAATTACTTTTTTTAATATTGATATTGTTTCAGACCACTTTATATAGACTCTTGTCATTTAGACCCACTTTCAAACCTCATACCAACATTACAGACTCTGATTAATTTTTTTTACAACAGGTGGCCCATTACAAACATATTACAACTATGACACAAAAGAACAAAAAACCTAACTATCTGCTGAGCATTGGCATTGAGCATGGAGGCACAAGAAAGCTATTTTTGGTGAAGAATCAAGTAGAAAGGGCTGAGGCGAAGTGGATCTATCTCTGCAAAATCTGTTGGCATTTAGGGTCCCTGTCATCACAAACAACATCAAAAGTACATTAACATTTTAGCTAAATTACATAAGGTTCTATGAGTAGAACCACAAAAAGTTAACCTATTACATCGTAATATCATTGGCTCTACAAACAGAACCACAAAAAGTGATGATGATCATATTAATAATAATAGGCATAATAGGCAGCTAGTAGCCACAAATTCATAACAAAATGTGCCATTCAGCAGCTAGAACCACAAAAGCTACAAATCAGAAGCTATGCAATTCAAAATGTTGCACAATGAATATAACTAGTATCACAAAATGTGTGAATCAATAGCTAGTTTAAAATGTTGCACCAAAAATGTAGCTAGTTACACAGTTAAGTGCAAATCAGTAACTAGTACCACTTATAACAGCCTGTTTCAGCGGTTAATTAGCTCAAATCATGTCATAGACAGGCACCAAAAAAATCATGTTATTAGCTTGGACCACAAAAAAAGCAAACAGTAGCTAGTATCACTTTCTAATATCAATTCAAAAGTGGAGATGATCAAGGACATTATAAAAAAATTGCACTCATAGGTTGCACAAAATCTGTTTCAGTAACATTAACATCAGAATTATCATGCAAAATCATCATTTTCTAATAACCAATATGGCCTACTAGCCCTAGCATTCATTAACTCTTCAGCATCAGCTTCCTCAGCTGCTGCATCTTGTTTCTTAGACTTACAAGAACCAATCCTTCAAACAAATTAATGATTCAATAGTAGTTGGACTAAGTGAAGCCCTTTTCTCAGACACAACCCTGCCTCCAGCAGAGAAAGCAGCCTCTGAAGCTACTGTGGAGGCAGGAACACTTAATAAAGCTCTAGCCATGATTGATACGGGATACATACTGCTATTTGCATTCCACCAAGCCAAAATATTAAAATTACTATATTCATCAACACATAAGGTCTCTAGCTCTAAATAAATTTGTAAGTCAGTAGATGCACCACTACTACTTACTCTAGCTCTTTTTAACTTAGCCATAGAAGCTGAAGCAACAATAGGAATATTGACATCAATAGGTTGAGATTCAACAGCATTAGAGGGAATAAGAACAGGATGGTCAGCCTCATAGAAGAGGAAGCAACAAGTAATTTCAGCTTAAAAACGTCATATAGTTCATGTAAAATTGACTTAACATATGCAACTTTCATTTCTATGTCCAATGGATCCAGATCATACAAACTCAGTCAAGTCTCAATTGCTAAAACCTTAAAACGAGGATCCATAATAGTTGTCAAACAAAAAATAATAGGAAACTCAGCCCAATATTTATTAAATTTCAATTTCATGGCATCTAAAACAAATTTGAAAACATCAAGAGGCTCGTAAGCTTTAAAGGTGGCATAAATATCAACTAAGCTATTTATCACTTTATTAGAAGGAGAATAAACACCGCTGCAAACTTTAGTAGTTGAACTAAAAATTGACAAAAAATTTATGCACAAAGAAGCAAGCAGCCAATCATGCTCAGTTGGAACAGTAACAGAATAATTTCTAGACTCATTAATCTTTTGACAATATCTATGCATGGCAGTTTTATATTTAATAGCAACTTTCAAAAGATCATAAGTACTATTCCACCTATGTGGTACATCATTATCAATGTTACGCCTACTTAAGCCCCAACTCAGAACAAGATTTAATCCATAACTCATGCCTTTTAATAGATGAATTCATTGATCTAACAATTACAGTAATCTTCTCTATGCTAGGTGACAATATAGCAAGTCCATCTTGAACAATCAGATTTAATATATGACATGTGCATCTAACATGAAGAAGTTGTTTTGAAATATTTATAAGCATGAGATGACCACCAAGTTGTGCAACAAGAACATCATTGCTAGATGCATTATCTAAAATTAAAGTAAGCACTTTATCATGCAATTGCCAAGCTATCAATTCATCATACATATGCCTAGCCAAGCTGTCCCCGTATGAGGATATTCAGCCATTTTGAATGACAAAATTCTTTTTTGCATGTTCCAATCATCATCTATCCAATGTGCAGTTAGACTCATATATCCCATTTTTTACCTAGATGTCCACATATCAGATGTGAAGCATATGTTACCCTTAAATGATTTAAAGTAGGCAATCAGATCTGATTTGCATGCATTAAACATTTTCATAACATCTCGTTTACATGTATAACTGGAAAACTTCTTAAACTGAGGTGTTAACCCTTTCTGAACCATACCCACAAAATCATGCGTATCAACAAATGTGAAAGGCAATTCTGCTCTAATAATAAACTCCAATATTTCAGACCTGGCTCTATCATTATCAAATTGAAAATTAGATACAATCTCACTCTTATCTTTTGCAAGCAACATCTGATTTCTAACATTAGTCCCAAACGTAGTAGCAGATAAATGTGTCTTAACATGCCTAGACAAATGAGAAGTACTAGAATTACAGGAGCACACAAGCTTCACACTACAAATACTACATTTTGCCTTCTGAATTTTTTTCCCATTTAATAATTCCTCATCCAGTTTAACAAAATAGTTCCAAACATTAGAAGTGGTTTTACTTGTAAATGTTGGTGTGTTACTAGGAATTGAGGAGGGTGTAACATTAATGGACTCAGGTCTTTCATCATTACTCGAACAAAATGTTTCCATACTTAACAGGAAATAATATCAAGCATTTACCTAACAACAAGCATCATCCGATGAACATTCAAACTCCAAGCAGCCAACAATATAACATTAAGAGGGAAATAAAAAAGCATTGATATAAATCCAAGCAGCCTTAAACACACACGTTTAAATGCAAGTTAACAGCAATAAACATTACCTCAATAACTCACCAGTTAAGTGCAATGCGCATTACCATTAAATACTTTAATACCAAGCACCTCAACTCATTACAGCTCACACAACAACATTACACCTACAAAAGTATAACAAACAATTAGAGATTGTTTAAAAATAAGCTAGAACTTTCAGATTAAAGGTTCTAATGTACACATGTGATACTGAGGTAGTTAGCACATAGAAAATAATTACAACATCTGAAGTGAGTGACGCTAAATGAATAAAGTCATCTGATTTCAGTGAAAATAATTAGAACATTAGAAAATAATTAGAACAAACACCTGTAATGATGTACTGTTTTCAGACACCAACGAATTATATCTAAAATAATGAGTGAATGAAGGTAAATGAGTGATTCACATTAGCTACACATGTCATCAGGGCACATATCTTAAGTGTGTCATGAGGGTAAATGAGTGATTCACATAGCTGGACATATCTAAAATAATGTAGACAAAATAATTTGATGCTGCTTCTGCTAGAATTTTGCAATCATAATGAGAGATTTTGTCACCAATATTTGGGACTGTCATTGCTGCAAAATTCTAGCAGAAGAAGCATCAAATTATTTGTAAGCAATGTTTGGGACTGTCATATATTGATCCATTACCTGAGGAAGATTTTGAACAGGAGATGGCTGGACAAGAGATCCCAAGTTTACAGACAGCAAATTTGCACAATGTCCACATCAAACTGTCATTATGTTGAGCATACTTTTCCACGGAACACTTACCTGCAAACACACCCTCAAATCAAAAACTCATTTTAAGCTGTATAATTGCGATTTTCAGCAATATGCAAAGCAAAAAAGAATCAGAACAAAAACATGCAGTAAAAACATCCTAACTATAAACTGCCTATAAACTGTTACCTTAGTAGAACGAGCTGTCAGTGAAGAGGGAGAAGGAGAAGGAGATCCAACCACCCGAACGGATAGTCGGTGAAGAGGGACAAAGGGGAATCAAGGGGACAGTCTAACAGAGCAGACAGTCGGTGAAGAGGGACGGAGGGAAAAAAGTGAACAAAGCGGAGGGACGGAGAGACAGTCGGTGAATAGAGCGGACAGTCGAACAGAGCAAGCTGTCAATGAAGAGGGGCGGAGTGGAATCGAGCGGACAAAAGGAAGACCGGGCGCAGAAGAGGGAGCAGCGACGGATTTTCTTTTGACACCAACATGATTAGTTTTCTCTTGCTAGGATTAGGGTTTCAGAATACACCTGTTTTCTCAGGTCGGGAGCGGGCTTAGGTCGTGCCGGGCCTCCGGGTCGTGCAGACGGGCTTTCGTACGGGCTGGAAAAGGACTCAAGCCCACGGGCCGATGGGCTAAAATCGGGAGAACGGGCCATCCAGGCCAGTTGCCGACGGCTATGTATAAGTATGTAAGGACGGCACCACGCCAACTGTATGTCCTAGTTCTATCCAGGTTCGACAATTACGGCATATAATGGAGTGACACCCGGTCTCCTGACAGATCGGGCATCAACGACGATCCAAGCATACAGAGAATATATGCCCTCACATATCGTACAAGTGTGAAAATGTTGAAGGCTGGATGACAGGAACTTGTCCAACTTGTCGGTAGTACAACTTCTTGGACAAGCTGCTCAGTATGATGAGACGACAAATAATAATCGATCCTACTTGCTAAGTGCACAAGAGTGATAACCCAGTTCGGCTAAACCAGCCTACGTCTGGGGGGCTTATCCCAAGCCCGTGGGAACTAATTCACTATATCAAGAACGAGTACAAGGACGTTACAGAACAGCAGACTCCCTCTTTATTCTAACCTCTACTCATCTAATAGTAATTGGCATTCAAGCTCCCCCTGAATGTTATTGATCGCTCAAGCTTGGATGTTTTCCAGATTTGTCTTCGATGCTTGTGTAATCTCTCAAGATTAGCTCACTATTTTTCTCCTCAAAAGGATCCTTTCATAGGTTGTGTGTTGCTTGTATATATACTGAGATGCACCCCACAAATCCAGCCAATTTTTTAAGATAATATCCTTTGAATATCCTTATCTTCTGAGATTTGTTTGTTGTCTCCTTTAAATATTTGTTGCGATCCCGTTGTTACTTGATATCTTTCTAATGTTATCTTTAAGAATCAACATTATCTTTAAGCACATATCTTCGGATTTAGTCACGGATTTCGCGCTCCCGTATTTGCGAGGATCATCACACGAGGTTGTTCAGCTTCGGAGCCTGGACAACTTCTTGTACAGTTTTGTGCAAGCATGCCATATGCATCCACAATCTCCCCATTGACATTTGCATCAAAACTCCATATCTATTTCCGGACTCCATCTTGGACACACCATTATCAATGCAACAACATAGCATCATAGTCAAAACACATAATGTCATTTGTGCAGTTGTCCATACCTTTCTCTCCCCTTTTTTGGTGTAAATGCCACAGGCTTTTAAGCGTCTGGAGGAGGCTGTGCTGGGTACTTCGTATCCCTGATGAGATTGGTAATATGTGCCCACTGCAATGTGAGTCGTTTAATCTCCGCAGTAAGAGGGTTGGCTGTAGTCTCCAGCTGGTGAATTTTCTTAGCTTAGATGGCCTCTTGTTCTGGTATTGCAGTTGCTGGAACATCATCCGGGACATCTTCAGTAACCCCTCGGAGCTCATTGATGTGGCGCCCAATAAACCAATTGCTGATTTGGAGTTTGCCTCTGGGTTGCCTTCTTCTGGCTGTTCTTCCTCCTCGGTCATTTCTTTCATCTCTATTGGATCATCTGTTCGAAAAGTTTCTTGTACATTCCGAGTCTCTTCCTCTGCTGGCTCCTGAGACTCCTTCTCCTTTTATGTGTGTGCGGTCATGTTGTAGGCAACGAGGCAGGTGTCTCTCATCTCCTTTGCTCTCCAGATCCACTTGTTATTGTGCCTCGTGCTTGAGTCCATCCTTCTGATATGACAGTTTCTTCTGATGTGTCCAAGTCTGTGGCAGTAATAGCACCTTCTTTTCTCCTTCCATGCTGCTGGGTTTCCTCTGGGTCTGGCTGTGATTGGAGAGATCTTCTCAGCTTCTTTGACAAACATCATTTTGTTAGTCGTCTTTTTTCCAGTGAATCCAATGCCTCTCGTGTCTTTAATTAGTCTCTGCATGGATAGAATGAAGTCTAGCTTGCTGGTTTCGCTATTGAGCATTCTCTGTAATTTCTTGAGGGAGCTTAGTTCTTCTGTAACTTCAACAAGTTCTTGTTGCAGCCGGTTGATGATTCTGTAGTGCTCAGCTTTTTCTTTATCCAGGATGTTGTTCTGGCTTTGTAGCTGAGTGTTCTTCTCTTTTAAGTTGCAGATCGTGGTGTTGAGCTTGGTATTGATGCTTACTACTTCAGTCCACTTTGTGTGCATGAGGAAGAATTTTTCGATGATGCATTCTTTGCTGGGTTCATCATCTTCACTATTTTCAATGTCCGACTCTTCACTGAAACAATTGCTGGCACAGATTTATGAAATTATAGAGGTTAGGGCCACAATGTTGTTGTTCTCCTCGGGCACATCCTCTTCAGAATCCCCATCACTCCATGTAGCTAGCTATCAAGGACTTGTTCCTTTTGTGAATATTTGCACACTCTGCCTGAATGTGTCCGTATCCTTCGCATTCTCTGCATTGAATCCCCTTGGGATGACTTTGTTACTTTGAGTCGAGCTGTCTGCCTCTAGTCTGGGAATTTCCTCTGGATCTGTACTGGCTTGTGCTGAGCAGACTCTCCCACCACTTTCTTGTTCAACTTGTTCATGAACTTTTCAAACTTCTTACTCAAGAGATCCATTGCTTCTGAGATTTCTTCTCCACTATCATAATCTGCTGCCTCAGGTTTTAATCCAATAGTCTTACCTTTGAATGCAGATCGGTTTCTATCTATCCTCATTTCATAGGTGGTGAGTGATCCTAAGAGGTCATCGAGTCGCATGCTTTTCACATCTTGAGCTTCCTCGATCGTGGTCACTTTCATTTCAAATTTGGCAGGTAGTGACTGCAATGCCTTTCGAACAAGCTTCTCTTCAGGCATGGGTTCTCCTAGGTTGAAAGCTTGATTGGACAGGTCTCCCAACTTTGCGAAGAATTCTCTTATGATCTCGGCTTTGTCCATCTTCAACTCCTCAAACTTTGTATTAATCATTTGCATACGGGACAGCTTTACTTTGTCGGTTCCTTCATGATGAGTCGCCAGTATGTCCCAAGCTTCTTTGGCTACTTCACATTTTGAGATGAGTTTGAAGATCTTCTAAACTACTCCGGAGAATATGGCATTCAAGGCTTTTGCATTGCTAGTTCGGGCCCATTCTTCATCCTTTGTCCATTTTTGTTCAGGTTTGTCAATCTCGTTTCCATCTTTGTCTTTTGCCTTTGGTGCACTCCATAGTTTTAGAATAGCTCTCCAGCTCGATCATCGACGGTTTGAATGTACGCCTTCATTCTGGCTTTCCAGTAACCATAATTGTCTTCGTCCAACAAAGGAGGTCGTGTTATACTCTGCCCTTCTCTCATACTCATCGTTCTTCAGCCTTTACACCAAGATCTTTCACTCAGTTTGTTGAGCACGCTTCTCTGATACCAATTGAAAATGTTGAAGGCTGGATGACAGGAACTTGTCCAACTTGTCGGTAGTACAACTTCTTCGACAAACTGCGCAATATGATGAGATGATAAATAATGATCGATCTTACTTGCTAAGTGCACAAGAGTGATAACCCAGTTCGGCTAAACCAGCCTACGTCTGGGGGGCTTATCCCAAGCCCGTGGGAACCAATTCACTATATCAAGAACGAGTACAAGGACGTTACAGAATAGCATACTCCCTCTCTATTCTAACTTCTACTCATCTAATAGTAATTAGCATTCAGGCTCCCCCTGAATGTGAGACCTTCCGTCTCTACCCACCTACTGTGCACTCAGGCTCCCCCTGAATGTTATTGATCGCTCAAGCTTGAATGTTTTCCAGATTTGTCTATGATGCTTGTGTAATCTCTCAGGATTAGCTCACTATTTTTCTCCTCAAAAGCTTGCCTTCATAGGCTGTGTGTTGCTTGTATATATAATGAGATGCAACCCATAAATTCAGCCAATTTGTTAAGATAATATCCTTTGAATATCCTTATCTTCTGAGATTTGTTTGTTGACTCCTTTGAATATTTGTTGCGATTCCGTTGTTACTTGATATCTTTCCAATGTTATCTTTAAGAATCAACATTATCTTTAAGCACATATCTTCGGATTTAGTCACGGATTTTGCGCTCCCGTATTTGTGGGGATCGTCACACAAGGTTGTTCAGCTTCGGAGCCTGGACAACTTCTTGTACAGTTTTGTGCAAGCATGCCATATGCATCCACAAAGTGTTTTGTCAGACGCTTCATGAGGTATTTCTTTCATGTTGTCCAGAAACCAACGTCTTTTTGTCAGAGTAGGCGACCTGGGACAATCCGGGTAAATACCAAGTAATTCTACACATATACTTTCCCAATCCTCATCCTCTTTACACGTATAATGTGTGAATCTTCTGTCTCCATCTTTCAGCCAGTGTTGTGAGTAGAGCCCAATCAGCTTTAATGTTTTTCAATTGGATCCATGGATAGAAACCGGCCCTCGCAATGTAGACACAATTCGTGGATCCATCTCCCACATCCAGCGATGTACCATTTTAAGTTTTTTACTCACCTGCAATACATAACCAGATATCAACGACACAAAAATTCTCAACAATGGCTGAAAGTAACGTTATTATCTACATTTACATTTGCTACGAACCAGATCAATCCAACCATCTATCGGTCCAGGCTCAACAATTTGGTCTATATCCAATCTGTATAATGAAATAATTATAAGATAAACACAAATTATGCTTACAAATTACCATATCTCCGGAACAATATCATGTAGCACCACATTACACATCAATAAGACATCACAATACACCTAATTTCACCAAATATACCAACCCTAAAATAATACATAAACATAAAAGAATACATAAACATTAAACATATTCGGGAAAACCCTATGCATTAAACCTTAAACACTACATTAACCCTGATTTCAACTCAAATCTATTAAACTCCAATTCTTTCAATCGATCCCTAAACCGTGCAACACATAATCAAGCCAAATCGAGGAAGCTTCAAATCCAATTGGGCTCAACCTAGTTCACCTCAATCGGATTTGAATCGAGACCGCAGTCAAAAATCGAGAAAGTGTCGACCTTTCGGCAACGTATGCGGAGCCTTTGCCTGCGGACGACAGTGGTGGGCGGAGCGAGGACAGCGATGACTGCGGATGGAGCGAGGACAACGACCACTGCAGACGAGTTATCTGCGGATGGAGAAGAGAAGAAGAAGAAAGAAGGGAAGCAGATGAGTTATCTGCACGAGACCTGTCTTAACAAGACCGGTCTCGTTAATCATACCGGGTATGACACTTAGGCGGTGACTTGACGGAATCAAGCCACGTCGCCTATTTTTCAAAGAGACCGATCGTGTTAAGACTGGTCTGGTTAGAAAATACATGAGACCGTTCTTGTTAAGACCGAACTTGTAAAAAATAGGACAGCTCTTAAATGATTTTTTATAGACATGCCAGTTTTGAAAACGGGATTTGCCTATAGGGCAGTTCTAAAACATTTTCCTTTTTATTGGGAATAAATCCCTCTAGTATCAATTTCTTAATAAGCTTATTTTTGAATGTCATTAATCTTGCAAACTATTTCTATTTGACTTAGGAAATAAGATATATCCAGAAAAAATATTCCAAACTATTTTATTTGTTTTCTAGGAAAACATTCTATTTATGTTATATTTCCTACAAATACTACTTTCAATAGCGGTTTGGCACCACTTTCGTTCAAATCACTAGTTGTTTCTGTATTTTTCCGTGGTCAAAGCTATAATCTGCTATTACCGACAATTTGTAGAAAAGATGACATAAGTATTTTCAAAAAGAAAGACAAGACACTTATCGCCGAAAAATGGAAAAAAATTTAGAGTTGTCCTATTTTGAAGTTTGAGTTTCACAAATACCGTGTTTCAAACTGAGTTTCAGATCTATCGTGTTTTTATGGAAATTTACAGAAGACGGTTTTCATACAACCGTTATTCTGCATTTCATAAGAGAACAGCCCCGTTCAAGAAAACGGCCTTCACAGACCCGTTCTCATGTGATGGTATTAAATTTCCACCGGCTGTGCAGATGGATCCGTTACACATATTGATGAAGCCGGCCTTAACAAGGCCGTTGTGAGTCGCCCACTCATTGTTAAATTATCGCCTTACAGTGATGTGCTACGTCTCTAATCTCAACTAATTATCTATGTTTAATAAACATGTCAACCCTCTTATTGTTCTTTGCAGAGTGCTAGGCCCCGGATTCTGGAAAGCCATGAACTCTGCTCCATGACTTTGGAGTACAGGAGGGAATGTGGACGTGAGAGTGTGCTACAGTCCCTCGCTTCTGTTTCCAGCCCCGAGTCGAGCAAATTCGAGTGCCAACACTTGCTTCAACTTGAAAGTGAAGCTGCGATCGTGAGGGGCAGGACAAAATGGAGGCGCAAACTAGCTAAAAAACCCGAGTCACTGGTCAGGTCCTGACTGAATGTACCACCTTCGCCTGAGACCTCCCTCATCGCCCTTAATCTCCTCCGTCTCTTGGGCATAAGCACAGCTACATCTCATGCGGACGACCCCTGTGTAATAACAACCATGACTTCATGATCCGTGGGCTGTGTTTTTTTGTTGTGCAAGTTCAGATGATGAAATTAAATCTTCTTACGGATTGATATGTCGAACTGGGCATAATTTATTGCTTGTTAATTTGTCCAAAATGAAAATGAAAGAAAACAAATTGCAGGGGTGCGGCTGTGTCGGCATCTCGTCATATCTTTTTCTCTCACACCTCCTCGAATCGTCACATCATTCACAGACTCGAATCAGAGTAGAGGAGGACACTTTTCTCTCCAATTGTGTGTCACGGCCGAGGCTCATATTATTAGACGATGACCTTAACAAGGCCGTGGTCATGAAAGGACCGTTGACCGTGCCTACCACCCTGTTAAGGCCGTTCTCTTGAAAATTAACAAGACAACGGCCTTAACAGGGCAGTTCTCTTGTGAAACGCAGAATAACGGTTGTATGAAACGCAGAATAACAGCCTTAACGGAGTTTTGTTAAAATCGTTCTCCATAAAAATACGATAGATCTGAAACTCAATTTGAAAAGACGGTATTTGTGAACTCAAACTTCAAACTAGGGCAACTCTAAATTTTTTTTCCCGAAAAATGTCGAATCTTTATTTTTTATAATAGATTGGTTGGTGTATTGTAGGGATGAATTTTTGACATCTATTGGCGTTTGATTTGAAAAATTGATGAATAATAATGAGTGAGATATATAAATTTGGAAAATGCAGATAAATAGGAATTTTGTTTAACGATAAAATATTGGTTCAATTTGTACGTGATTCTTAAATATGTTAACCATGTAACACAGAATGTATGGAGCTACCGGCAGCGCTTTCCATTTTGAGGTCGAAATTGGCTTTTATTTCGCAGAAGGCGTTGGCGGACGAATTTTTATTAAGAAATGATTACAATTAGCTCCGTCTTTCCCTCTTTAATTTGAGATCCTCATTTGTAATTGTCTCTCTTTGAATAATAAGAATGAATATATGTAACACAAATATAATACAAATAAAATAGAGTTCATTTAAAATTTTATTTTCACACATTTGGCCTACATCGATGAAAGTGAGGTTTTATACTGGAAACATAAATTTGGCTTAATATGAAATGTACATTCGTCCAATTTCAATCGTAATTTAATTTAAATATAAAAATATAAGCAAAAATAATGACAAATCGATTTTTTGTTATATTGAAATAAATGTGTAAAGAAAAAGTTACTTTTAATACATTTTTGTCATTTGCTTATTTTAAAATATCCTTTTTTTAGGTACTTGAGGGTTGATACGACAAATTCAGAAGCATTTTGTTGCGGAGTGGTCCGGTCCACAAGGATATTCAGACTTGCTTCCTTCTTCTGCACACCGGTATGTTCCTTCTCCGATCTCTCACTTCTCTCTATCCACCGCTGAATTCTGCATCTCTAGGGATTTATGGATCGTCTCACTGAGTCCAAGTCTTAGGTAGGATCCATGTGTTCTCAGACTCGTACATGTTGTGTAGATTTGTTTTCCCGAGTGCAGTAGGTCTTAAGGTTTTGGTCTGAGGCCTTTTTTGCCTCGCTTCCGACTGTAACATCAGTAGATACTGCGTTTGTTTTATTTCATGATGGATATGTTGATCTGAGAAAGGGGAATTTGGTTTATGTTGTTTTCAATGACGTGCTTATGAGTTGTTAGGGGGAAATGAAAAGAGAATTTCAATGTCATTGTTATTTTTCTTTATTTGGTTCTTTATTTTTGATATGGTTGGTTTTTTTTGGTGGACCAATAACTTGTTTTGATTTAATAAAGTATGATCCTGTGTTGATTTGTGCAATGCTGGGTTTTAAGGTACAAAAAATGGGGGTATATCTAAGTGTGCCCAAGACGGAAAAGGCTTCTGAAGATGGAGAAAATAGCAGGCTTAAGTATGGTCTGTCTTCTATGCAAGGATGGCGTTCGACCATGGAAGATGCTGTGAGTACTTGTGTCCTTGTTTATTGCATTTTCCGTTTGGTTGGCTGTGATTAGTCAGTTAACCTGATCTCGTGTCACAGCGTGTAATGTAACTGCAAAATCATCTAATATCTTTGCTCAAGGACTAATTACAAGATGCCATTTTCACACTTCTAGTTGCAACTTGTCTCTTTGTACTTAACTTAAAACAATCTTACCAATCTCATGTACTGTTATGATTTGTCATGCTCGCAATGTGTTGAGTAAAATTTATCTGGATAGAGACAAAGTTTGGCCAGCTATAAACTGTGTCACTTAGATGCCTTCTATTACAATTTTGATATGCTTTTAGGTTGCATGTAAGTCTTCGTTAATTTGCTCATAATCATTGAAAATCCGCTCCTGATCCAGTCGAATTTGATCCTAGTAGCATCAGTAAGACCGATGGCAGTATGTTTCTGTGTTGTGATCAACCATGTGCACTTTGTCGACAATCTAGGCAATTGATTCTGTAAGTTGCTTCATGTGGTTGTTTTTGTATAAAAACACTTGATTACTTAAGAAACTATTCTTTTCTAGAGCGTTGAGTGTATATGGCAATGCTAGCAATCTAAAATATGTATAACGTGAACCCCAAATTTGAATGGCTTTGCCTGCTGTCTATGTGTTTAATTTGGAAAGTGTCTCGTAATTGATCGAATTATGCATTTGAGTAGTCAAGCTCCCTGTTCTTAGGAATTGAGTCTCTCCAAAAGATCTTATTGTACGGAAACTAATAGTTACATGGCAGCTCTGCTTGATTGTATTGACTTATTATCTTAATGTTCATGTTATAATTGTATTACATATAGTAATTTAAAAATTGAGTAATTCATCAGTTGACTTGCTACATTTAGTATTCTTCTTTTACAATTGTATTACATACACATGGCTTTTAGTGACAGAATATCAATCCGTTACCAGCTCTGGTTTGCATACTCTTTTTGCTTTTATGTTCAGGACGTAATTTTCACAAGTGACTCCAAGTTGGAACTTTTGGATGTTTTTCTTCCTTAGAAAGCTAGGTTAACTCTTTGAGCCACTGACGTAAGAATATATTGCCTATATGCTAAATTGACTTTATGGGTTGCAGCATGCAGCTTATCCAGATTTGGATGATTCAACATCATTCTTTGGTGTTTATGATGGCCATGGTGGTAAGCATCACTTCCTCGACCACTTGAATGATCCCATACACTTAACTTGATCTGTAATGATATTTAATTATACCATACGACATGAAGTTTGACTAAGGGAGCTCTGTCTTTTAGGCCAATGGATGTAATAATAATGTGGAAGCTAAAACATCTTAATGTATCGAATGTTCCTCACATAACTTATCTCTAGTCCGACCTTCAATTCAATACAGTTGTTAGTCCAAACCATTCTTTGTTTAAAAAAACTGATGAAGGTTAAAAGATGCAAGTGCTTTTAGTGCAGCTAAATTTAGGAAATCTACCGAATATCACTTGATTCCCTGCTGGCAGCTGATAGTTTTCTTGCATGGGAAGTGTTTTAATTGAGACAAGATATCCCTCTGACTTTTGCTCTCCTTTCGTTTTTCTTATTTATATAGTCATGGGTGTAGTATGCTTGCGGCATCAGGTTTACTGTAGATTAAGTTTATGAATATGTTTTGCAGGCAAAGCTGTTTCAAAATTTTGTGCCAAATACCTTCATCAGCAATTTATCAAACATGAAGCCTATTCGGCTGGTGACTTAAATAC
Organism: Umbilicus rupestris; assembly: GCA_963678935.1. NCBI lineage: Eukaryota > Viridiplantae > Streptophyta > Magnoliopsida > Saxifragales > Crassulaceae > Umbilicus > Umbilicus rupestris. The sequence continues at coordinate 618,375 of OY787625.1, forward strand.
TTCTATTGAAAAAGCTTTTTTCAGGTTATGATCTATTGCCTATCACATTATGATTTGGTGGGTCTCTATTTTTATAGGATGTCACTTTCATAAGATAGGTTGTTACTAGGTAAGAATTGACAGTGTCAACCTTTATTGTAATCTCTACTACTTAGAGCTTACAGTCCCCCTTTCTTTCATATAACACAGCTTACTAATTTGAAACTGGTTGTCTAAGACTTCAGTAGCTTGGTGGTTGCAGTAGCTTACAGTAAAACCTGGAATATGCTCCCCTCTTGTAGTATTAGTATGCATTTTTATACAAGAATGCCAACCATGGGATACTCCGAAGTCACTCCGTTCATCCGAACCATGAGCTATTCTGTTAAATAACTTAAATATCTATCTAAATGGGCTATTTTGTTACTTCAAGTTTGTGAAGGCAGTCACCTGTATTTGATGATTTTGCTTTTGAGTTCTGGTGTGTCAAAAACCATTAAGCAAGCACACCACTCCGAAATATTATCACCATTAGTTCCCAGAATGTTCTTTTCATTTAACCATACATGCTACTGTGAAGACAGAAGGATAAAAATGTTGAACCAGCATATAGGTGTCATATGTTCGTTTTCATAGCTGTAAATTTTTATGCATTTTTTTCCATTGTATTGATCCTCAAAGGCCACTGTGAATTTGTCTAATAGGCAACTTTTTTTGAAATTGTTTTTACATGTGGTCCGTTACAATTGATGCAGAATGGATGAAATGATGCGTGGACAAAAAGGATGGAGAGAGTTGGCAATTTTGGGGGATCGAATAGATAGGGTATCCGGGGCAATCGAAGGACTAATATGGTCATCGAGGAATGGTGAAATCAATGACCACGAAGATGATTGGCCATTTGAAGAGGTATGCGCATGATATTTAATTTGAATGCAGTGTCTTATATTCTTCCACTTTGAACATTCAGGAACTTTGATGATGATACCATAGACTTGTGCTAGAGCTACTAAGGTTAGAAAGTAAGCCTGTCATCAGGAACATTAGGGCGTTAACCCATCCTCACAAGGGATCAACTATCCCAGAATTGATTATGGGGATGACTGAATCATCCCTATAATTGATTATGCTGTATACCTTCGAGAGTTTCACACTTGTCCAGTTCTTTATGATGAATGTTTAGAAGTGCACTTACTAACAATATCCTACAAAATTGATTTTCTAGTCATACATATTCAATTCTATCCATTGATTATAGTCTGTTAACCCATCAGTCCCCTTAGCATTAAAAAAAAAAATTATACTCTAGCTTCAAAAGTTGATATATGGAGAACGAAAAAACATGTATTGACAAATGGATATCATCACTTAATCTGAAAGAACGTCGCCACACTAACGTCGGCTTATGGTTGGCAACAGAAATTTAAATCAGAATACAAAATTTAATCTCAACTACACCACTCAGCATTAATTCAACATAGCTTATCAGTTATATACTGTAAGCTCAAAATACGAAGAATTTGTTCTATAATTATGCTATGAGCCTACGACATCTTTTCCAGCCACAACTTTTAATTTAAATCAGATTGCTGTGTTACTTCCCATGATTATTTGCAAAGTTGTACAGAACAGTCTTTGTACTGTAGGAGGAGGCTGTGGTCCCTAATTAATTAAGATGTTACTGCATTTTCTTCGGATTAGCTCTAACTAATTACAAGTTACATTCCCAAGTTTTAATTTCTTCAATTAGTTTTTAAATCGTTACCTAGACTAGCCTTTCCAGCTAGATTTCGTGGATTTTTTTTTCATGCACCAGGGACCTCACTCTGATTTTCATGGACCAAATTCTGGAAGTACGGCCTGCGTTGCAGTTATCAGGAATAATCTACTAATTGTTGCTAATGCTGGCGATTCTCGCTGTGTAATGTCAAGGAATGGGCAGGTATTTTATCTCTTTCATCAATTTTAATGTGGATGCAGTGAATTCTGGCTTCAAATATCGCCCCTTTTCTCTGTCAAAATGGTTCTGTAGGCAGCGAAATTCAGTCGATTTGATTCAACAATGACATTCATTAATTAAGTAGTTTGGTAGTGTACTCAAAATTCTGAGAATCTGCATGCTATTAATAATTGATATGCACAATAATTAAAGCGCCCAGTGATTGTTGCAGTTGACCAATCATGGAATAGTCACTTTTGGGATTATATTTGCTTGATTCTCATTAATTACATCTTATTATGAAACCCTAATTTCAAATTGAACACTTTGTGATATGCAGATGTAATTCCTCAAGGTTATTCGGTGATACACTCTAAATATTTTCATCATCTGCATGATTGGGTTTTGATCACTCGACTTATGATATTTGATCGTAACTCTTGAAATGTAAGTTTTCCTCATTGATGGTATGTCTGTGCAGGCTCTTGATATGTCTAAAGACCACAAGCCTGATCTTGAATTGGAGAAAGAAAGGATTCAAAAGGCAGGAGGCTTCATCCAGTGTGGAAGAGTCAATGGAACTTTGAACTTGGCAAGAGCTATTGGTAATATTTTGGATTGCTGTGAATAAACTTCTCGCACACCGAAGGAAAACATTATTTTCTAAATTAATTATACAGTGAAAAAAGCTCTACTTTTCTTTTTCCCAGGTGATGCAGAACTCAAACAGAACAAGTTTTTACCAGCAGAGAAACAAATATTGAGTGCCGAGCCAGATATACGGACCGTAAGTGGCATGCTTTTACATGAACCTGATCTGATTAATTATTATTTCATTATTTGAATTATAAGATAAAGTAAGGGTTGGCTTCCTTCACATTTGTCTCTCTTGAGTTTTACATGACAACCAAACACAATTGCATTTTATCTTTCCATCCCTCTAGTTTTTCAAGATCCAAAAGGGGTGCTAAGTTAAAAGTAGGTCAAAGTCACTACAAAACGCAATGCATGTTAGCCTCAAGAATAATTGTTCAAGATTTGACATCAGGGGGAAAATGTTAATAAATATGTTGTTTGTACCTTCAAAATATGAATGTTTCATAAGGGCCGGCATCCATACTTTTTCCTATGCAGCCAATGATCCAACGTTTGGTGTCAATGGTTTGGAAATTTGGAAATGTGCCTTTTAGTCGTACATTAATACTGCACTTAAGTGTTGTATAAAAATGTTGATGCGGTTTTTTCATTTTAATTCGGATTTTTGAATTTCTTACTTAGACACTTTGTGCACTCTCTATGGGGCACAGGAAACTAAATAGCGAAAATTAAAGCTGGGAATGTTTCAGAAGCAGAGTAACTTTTTTACCACTGAAACTGTTTCACTTCATGTTTTCGAATGGTACCTATAATCTGAAAGATTCCAAATACCTCTGGCTCCTAACTAAAACTTAACATGAAGAATGTACTTTGCAAGGTGCCCGTTGTAGATTGTAACATTGTTCGACAGAAATGATTTCCACCAGATAATTTGAAAAGAAGGATTACAATTCTTATTGCAGCTTAAATATTTTGTTGGATTAAATTATCTGAAAACCTTACTTGAATCCCATTTTGTATCCCCATTCGCATTTAAGCTCATGCCTATTACCTTCTGTTAACAGAGAGATCAGTCTTGATCATGGCTTTATGAATCAGGTTGAGCTTTGTGATGATGATGAGTTCCTAGTTATAGCTTGTGATGGGATTTGGTAAGTCGCTTTACACGTTTGCTCTTTGTTTATAATATTAAATGGAATCTGACCACATATAGGGTAGGTAAGTTTTAAATTCCATTTGTTCTTGCCTACCTTTTAAGAGACAATGGTGGTTTAACTTTGTGCTTTCATTTTTAGGGACTGCATGTCAAGTCAACAACTAGTAGACTTTGTTCGAGAGAAGTTAAAAACTGTAAGTTTCTGACTGATTTATTATAGTGAGTATAAATCTTGGAAGCATTGTTACATGTTGTAATAATGTACGTGCAAGAGTGTATGGAAGATGACTATAAGAGGCCCATGCAACTGATGGATAGCTTTTCTCAATGCACAAACCACAAACTGCTAGATCCTTGAATGACATTTACCTTGGCTATCGCAGGAAACAAAATTATCACTCATCTGTGAGAGTGTGTTTGATAAATGTTTGGCACCCTCAGCTGGCGGCGAAGGATGTGACAACATGACAATGATATTGGTCCAATTCAAGCGATCACACTTGTCAATTGGATCTACTGGTGAACAACAAGATATATCTTCATCTTGAGAAAACTGTTGGTAATGTAGAATGTTAGCGTTCTCTTTACTAACAATATATTATGATATGCGGGCAAAAATGTCAATAGAATGCAGGAGTTGGTTTGGGTTCAGTAAACTTGGTTAGATTTTGGACAAACTCTTTTGATCTCTGCAGATGTTACTGTCATGCTAAATGTTTCTTGTTGTTTCTGTCAACATAGAATCGCAAAGGTTTGGCCAGAACTGCTGCTTGATCCCCTGATTTGTGACATGCGTTCCGTAGAGATTTTACAAGGAAAGGTTCAGATGTGATATATACTTGATTCTCAATTGAGTAGTTGTGCAAAAGAGGTGCTTGCAGAGTGGCTACTGCCGACTCCTTGATCTGCCCAACAACTTGGAAGGAGGAGATGGAGAGAAGTCAAATGGGAGAGCTGGCAAATCCATCTCCCCATTCAAAATCTTCACCACATCTCCTATATCAGGCCTTAGCTCCGGCATTTTCTGTAAGCAAGACAAGGCTAAGTTAATGCACAATGTGGCTTGTTGCCTACCATATCCTTGTTGCTTCAACCTCATATCCACCAGTTCCAGCACATCACCACTTTGTGCCAAATGCCGACACCAGCTCACCAGGTTTGCCTTTTCAAGCTTCAGTGGGGATGACAGAACATGTAAAGGCCTTCTACCCGACACGATCACAAGTATGAGAACTCCCAGGCTGTAAATATCCGCCTTCTCCATCAGGTACCCACACCCACCGCACTCCGGCGCTACATAGCACAAAGTTCCTCGCATGCTTGTTGTGCTACTCAGCTCTCGGCTAAACACCTCACCGCTATCCGCCTCCTTGTTCTTCTTCTTCTTCTTCCAACCTCTCCTGAAACTGAAGTCAGATTCCGGATCACAATAATGCGTGTCATGTTCTCTGATTTTTCGCTTTCTCCTGAGCTTGAGGCTCCTAGAGAAAGTAAGAATCGGTTTTTTGAAGCTCTTGTTCCATTTCTTTTCCAACATCCTCAGCTTTATCCTGGACTTGCTAATCTCAGCCGGCTCCTCCTCCTTCCACCATTCGTGCAACTTCCTATGAATCTTCTTGTCACGCCCCCTCTTCCCTTCTTTCTTCGCCAATCCTAGCTCTGGCACCTGCAACTGAACTCTGTTATTGAACACAGGTGAAGAGGCTTGGGAACAATGGCTTGCTGACTTATCTCCATCATCATCATCATCATCCCAGCCATGGTTATCCGTGCTGGGACAAATCAGACTACCAATCCACTCTGTGATATAATCCTTGCTGCACAACTCTCCGCTCCCATCCTGTCTCCACCACCAATCTTTACCCCACTGCGGCCCCTCCTCCTCAAGATCCTCCCCCAGTACGCAGTGTCGCGCATCTTCATGACAATTACCACTGCAACCCCTCTTCTTCCTATATTCATCAACACTGTCCTCCTCAACCACCAAATCATCCTTATTCTCATTTTTGGAAGAAGCTGAAGCTTGCAGCCCTTGAGCAAAATCAACCTCGTTGTAGCTATAATGACCGCTGCTCCCTGCTGCTGCTGGAGAACTGCCTTCAACAACTGCAGCCACATGTTCCTGACTGAATGGCGGAGCATGATCCTCCTCCTTCTCCCTGGAAAGCCCGAAATCCGAAACCCTAGCTCTGAAATCCATGTCCAGCAGCACATTACTCGGCTTGATATCTCCATGGATGATGGGCGGATCGCATTCGAGATGCAAATACGCCAGCGCCTTGGCCACATCCTGCACGATCCGAAACCGGTGGTCCCAGCTGAGATCGGATCCACTGAACAAAGTCTCCTGCAAGCTCCGGTTCGGCATGTACTCGTACACCAGAATCCGATGCTCGTTTCTGAGGCAGTATCCGAGTAGCGCGACGACGTAGGGCGAGCTGAGGCGGGAGAGAATACGCAGCTCGTTCTGGAACTCGAGCTGCGCAGAGGTGGATGAGTTATCTATGAGCTTCACAGCGACGGACTTGCCGGTGGGGAGGACTCCGCGGTAGACGGTGGCGGAGGCGCCTCTTCCGATGGCGTTGTGAAGAGAGAAGGAGTTGGTGGCGGCGAGGAGGTGGGTGTAGGAGAAAATGTGAGAGGGGGCCAGTGAGGAGCGGAGTCGGCGGCGGCGGCGGCGGTAGATGAGGTAGAAGATGATGGCGAAGATGAGGATGATGGGGGTAACGAAGAAGGCGGCGGAGTTGGATGACGACGATGATGATGACAAGCGGCGAGAAGGCATGGCCGCTCAAGACATGAAAATGCAGCAGCGGTAGAGTTTCGAATGAGAGAGGGAGAGGATGAAGATGGCCAAAAAGGAGACGATGGTGGACGTTAGTGGAGAAGCCATTCTTTTATCATCATTTCATTTTCCCACCTTTCCTTCTCTCTGCCCTTTTTTTCAAAGCTTCAAAGTGTCGTCGTATCACTGTAACATTTATCAAAACGACTCCGTTCTAACCGGGTTGTAATGATTTTATCAATGATCGAGAAGAATCTTCAAAAGGGAGAGAGGAAGGAAGGAGTAAAGTGGGATGAAATCAAACATTGTTGGTGTCGAGAGAGAGAGCTTTTGAGTTGTTTGTTGACCAGGCCTCTTCTATTATGTTCTACTCGAATTTGAAGGGAGGGAGGGAGCAATGTCTCATTGCTTCATTCTCAAGTCTTTATGTCTCTAAACTCATTAAGTAAAATGGACATGGTTGGTTGGAAATCGGTTACTATACATTTTGGTGCGAGAGTAGTTTAGTTGTCAAAATTACTCCGACCCAAAAGATACGAAGCTACTGATAGTACTCTTTATCTTGAGATAGAAGAATGTTATTGTCGGTACTCTTTATCTTGAGATAGAAGAATGTTATTGTCGAGGAATTCTTATTAAATAATAATTATAATTAAGGACGTACCTAATTTTTTAAATTTGTATTGTGATATCATTTGTAATTATGTTTTATATAAATGTATAATAATGAGTTGGGCGTCATCTTATCCCAACTCAAGCTTGCTCATTTCCTCTCCAATGGCGACCGCCGCTCTGTCATTCACATTATCGCTGCCTCCGCGATTTCTATATTCGCCTTCTCCTTCTACTTCCCCGCACCTCAATTTCCCACTTAAACCACAGCCACTACCACTAGCAAGGAAAAACAGCACTTTCAAGATTTTAAATGTCGAATGCAAAGCTCCATCGTCTTCCTCTTCATCCGATACGAACCCTAGAAGCGGAGTCGCCGTTTACAAACCTAAATCCTATCAAATTCTCGTCACCGATGCTGCTAATTCCCTCCTTGCCGCACTCGATGACGGCAAAATGCGCCTCGAAATTGACTTCCCGTAATCTCGCTCTCCCTCTCTCTCTCTCTCTCTCTGCCTTTATTTATATATTTAATTTATCATGTCCGGAATCTTATTTTATTGGTGTTGTTATGCTCCCAGGCCACTTCCTAGCAACATTTCTTCGTATAAGGTATCTATGAACAATTCACTCCTAACTTTCTTTTAACTCTGATTATGCAATGAAAACCTATCTGATTATTGTTTTTGTTGGATCATCCGACTTTGTAAAGGGATCGTCAGATGATTTCATAGATGCCAACATTCAACTTGTCTTGTCCCTCGTCAGAAATATTCATGAGAAGAAGAAACCCACGAGAACGTGCATAGTAAGAACAGAATCTAACTTTTTACACCAGTTGAGTGTTTATGAAAGAAACATATGAACGTTTTTCAACAAATGACAATATATTATTATCCTCTCAGGTGTTTCCTGATAACCCAGAAAGACGCAGAGCCACTGAGATGTTTAAATCTGCTCTTGACCTGGTATGGTAATTGATCATTATTCGTATCTTCACATATTAACACATGTGATTATAAGCATTTAAGCAGTTTTCTATTTTGTGTATGCTACAACATTGGAATTCTGTGTACAATATCATTTGTTGGAAACTTATAAGATACCCTATAGTGGATTCATAGTTCAAATAAATGAGAAGTCATAAGAATATGGTATTCAAAGATGCATGGTACGAAGAAGGAACATGATACAGTTTGTTACATAATAGATAGCAAAATACCGTGCAACCACCCTTTGTTGCAAGTGACATTTACTGGATTGATTGGCAGGTTGCAATCTTTTTCTAATGCTGATTAATCATTATCCCATTGCAGATAGATGGAGTTACAATAGGTTCACTGGATGATATCCCCAGCTCTCCAGTCAACTCATTCTTCAAATCTATACGAAAGACTCTAGATTTTGACTTTGATGATGAAAATGAAGGTTTGTTAGATTCATCTTACGTCACATCATTATTTAATTTCTTAAATTGCATTTATACTAAGGCCTAATTTGGCTGAAAGCATAGATGCAATACTATATAACATTAATGCAGAATGCATCACTGGAAGTTATCTAGCAGTATTTGGTTGTTTAAAAGCATGGCCATATTTGCCAGGTCATTTTGGGTGAACAATTATGTGCACAAATACTTTACAGGGTTGTTGTGAATGAGTGTCCTACTTGCCAGGTTTAGTATGTATCGTTTGATCCTTTTTTATCATAGATTGCTGGAAGTCGAGCGAACCACCGTCATTGTATATATTCATCAACTGTAGCACACGTGAGCTCGGATCTATAGAGAAATATGTGGTATGTTATCTTTCAGTTCTGGATGTCCCTAATTTATAATTATAAATCCAGGAGCATCTCTCAACAGGCTTTCTGTTGCTGCCAAAACTTCTGATTTGCAGGAAACTTTTGCTCAATCAACCCCAACGCTTCTTTTCAATCTGGAACTTGAGACGTTGCGGTATGCTTTGGCCCCAATTATTGAATATCACCATTCTTCGATTTTAGTATGGTTAGTACCCTGTGTCACTCATCTTTTCTAATGATGGTGCACTAATTTTGCAGCGCTGATTTGGGCATTCTAGGGTTTCCACCGAAAGATCTACACTATAGATTCCTTTCTCAATTTACTCCAGTTTTTTTCGTCAGAATTAGAGAATACTCAAAGGTACCTTCGTTTTTAATCATTATTTCCATTTTAAACTGTTCATTATCAATATATTGTATTTTGAGTAATAATGTGACTGTTTTCATGAAAGACAGTGGCAGTGGCACCTTACATTTTGAATTACAATGGAGCACTTTTCCGCCAGTATCCAGGTATGTGAGACAGGCCATATCCGTTTGGCTCCTCAAATATATTTCGTTGGTATTCTTAGTAATAATTGTAGAATCCTCATCTCATGATATTGTCTGCAGCTTTAAACTTGTTTCTACCTGCAGGGAAGTATATAGTTACACTTTTTCCCATTTTCAATATATCATTGAATATGTTTCTATTTATCGCTTAGCAAATAAAGTGTTGCAAACTTTTAATTCAGCTATACTGATTCGGGTTTCTTCAGGGCCTTGGCAGGTGATGCTCAAACAAAATGATGGATCCTTTGCTTGCATAGCGGAAAGTGCAACTCGGTTCACCTTAGGAGAGGTAGTTTTGCGACTGACTTGCTTTCATAGAGACTTTTATTCTAAATATTTTCCTCACATTTTTGTTTAATTCAGACTAAGGAAGAATTACTGAGGGTGTTGGGACTGCAAGAAGAGCAAGGAAGCTCTCTAGAATTTCTAAGAAGAGGCTACAAGGTTCTTAAATCTCAGCTCATTCCAGATATGATCTGTGGGGTTTTATATAACAAATTTGAATCTTGCAGAGTGCTACGTGGTGGGAAGAAGATGCTGAGTTGGAAATGTCATCGGAATGGCGTTCTTGAGATCAAGTATATGCCGCAAGCAGCAATGAAGGTTATAGAGAGCTATATATCATCACATATAGGAAGATATGCTTTTGTATATTCGTAGATTTACTATGAACGCAGTGGAGTAGCCACATTTGAACAAAATACCCGGAGGATGACTGGGAAACCTTGTCTAATGACATCAGGAATGGAACTTTGCAGGCTGAGATGTGTGCGCAGGCGAGAGTTGTCATTCAAACTATTTACTCTATTCAAATAGGCCTGTTATGGAGAATAGAAGCAGGGCAGGATACGTACGTATCTGAAGAAGCACCTGACGGAGGTGTGCGGTTGTGATTGTGTTTCATAATATGTACAGATAGTTTTTGATAATCAAATGTTACACGTTTTTCCTACACCGATGAATCCAACTCGTCCCCACTTGTCGACTTCTTTGTAGGTGCCTGCCTGCGTCTTTGCACGACTTCACTCTATAGGCCATATATCAAAAGATACATGCTGGACTCTCAGGTTCTAATTTCATATATATATATTCTAACTAATCAGAAATGTATGGTCCTGAAATTTCTGCTTTCCTTTCATTATCTTCACTATTCCAATAATTGTACTTGGAATCTCGCTAACCGGGTCTAATCGTGTTTTCATACAACATTATGCTACTTGAATGGCCAGATTTATGCCTTTTACAACATTCAAAGATCTGTTATGATTACCATAGGGAGCGGAGGAGCTCTTTGCAGCAGTTACCAGTGATTTGTTCGTTGGGGCCTAAACCAGTGAAAATGCCTTTTAGCATGAGAAACTTGACTGTCGTCATGATCAGAACTCCATCATTATCAGCCTGACTTGGATCGGTACATGCATCATTTTTCTGCTTGCGCCACTAATGTGCATGCGGAAGTTGATTTAAAAGTTGAGAAATGCAGGTTGAAAAAGGTAGTAAAAGATTCCTCATAGCCATCCTCCATTCAAAACTCCAAGCACCTTCAATGGTATGTATCCGAGCAAAAGCCGGAGGAATATGTTCTCCTTCAGGCCCGGTCATATCTGTATAGTTCCTTATGCTCACATTACACATCGTATATCATCATCTCAGTTGTGCCGACGATGAGTAAATAACTGTCGCATAAAAGTTATCGTTGTATCGGTCCCAAGAGAAGATATAGTGAATCTAGAATATGATGTAGGCATCACTCACATAACGTAAGGTTAAAAACAACAAGATAATGGATGAACATAGTTGTGTTGCGGCATTACATGAATTTGCCAGTTGTTATTATTGTTTGTTAGTTTATGGGCGTGTGGAAATGAATGCAAGTAGAGATGGCTCTGTTTTTTTAGGAGACTTTGACTTGTGTTTCTTTTGTTATTATAGTCTGTCTATCTTATTCGTAAGGATTTATTGTCGGGGCTGCTTAGAAGAATATGTTCATTCCAACATGGATGCTTCATTTGTATCTTTCTCCTTTGTTTTTTCTTTGACCTCTTTTCAACTTGAAGATGCTGATTTGTACTTGTTTTCTTTTTTTCTTGACCATTCTTTAAAATAGTATTCTTAACAAGAGGACAAGAACATTAAGATTGTCTTTGTCTAATTAGTAGCAGCTTGAAAGTCACACTCACTCCCACCACAACCGTATAAGAGGAGGGCATACACCAATAAATTCACCCAAAATGTACAAATTTGAAAATTCAGATGGAAATAATGCTGAAAGGTACACTTGCTAGTAGAAAAAAGAGTATATCATACTCATTTTGAAAATAAGTAATTGGAAGAAATGTTTCACATCGCCAAAAAGATGGAAGAATAACTAGCTTATATATAGATGTGGATCCATGACTTATAAGCTTTTGCTTTTGAATCATAAAAAACCATATTCGTATATGAGCTAGTGAAAATCAACAACCCATACCCATCCCTTGTGTTAAGAAGTTTTCTTTTTGAGTTTTCTTTTATAAAAATTTAATGTATGCTATTTTTAAATAAACCTATTAGCAATGATTTAACAATACTTTTATATTTCTAAACTGAATCAGCGTTATTCTGACATCTTGTATAGTGAATCGCAACAATATCGGAAAATAATATTATAATCAATAAAAGGTCTTTATTTATGGAACTAATGAGTATTTTCGGAGATCAAATAAATTTGTATCGTAATTCATATTAAAATTATTTAAAATTTTAAAAATGAATGATTGAAAAGGAGATTATTTGTCAAAAATGAATGACGAATTGAGAATTTTTATATTGAGTATTGTTGCTTATTATTTATGAAATTAAATTATTTTTAAAAAGGGATATATTTAATCACTTTGATCCGGTCATTACTCGAGTTTTGAATTAAAGATAATTAATAATATGAATGAATTAAGAGTGCCGCTGAAAACGGAGCTTCCGCCTATTTATAGCGCGAGCTAGAGAGAGTGATGATGTTGGAAAGTGCAGGGGATTCCAGCAGTCGTGAGCACAACCTCTCCGACACCGAAGATTAATTTCCTCGTCCGAGTGAGGGAAACGAGTCGACAGGATGGCAGCGGCTGTCGGCGGCGCTCGGCAACAGTTTATGCTTGGTTCCGGGAATGGAACCATCTCAAACGCTCCTTTGATCGAAGACTCTGCTGAGCCTAATCAGATTGTCGTCCCTGATGTAAGTATCATCATCGTCGTCATCGCTTTCTTTTTTTTTTTTTTTCATTTTATGGTTGCTACGTTTCATCTTTTGAGGATAGTTCGTGGTTAGCTTAGATGAATCGCTGTTTCAGGGAAGTACCATTTTGCAAAAGATCAAAACTCTTACTGTTTGATTTCATGCCTAATGAAGCTCTTATGTGTGTGATCCTCTCTAGTCAATAATTGTGTTGCTGGACAAATCTTTTGGTTTTTGATCCTATCCTTATGTATCTCGCACCCATATCAACCTATTTTGTCGAGACCTTTGAATTATATAAGTTAGCAAATGCATGGGCCAAATTGCAAGTGCCCCTAAAGTGGAGGATATTCAATGAGGGTAGGACAAGTTGAAACATTAAAGGGATTTCTGAAATGTAATCATAAATAAAAGTGGACTACTGCACTGGTCCCGGACCAGCTTTCAATTGCAGAAGCACTATTAAAAGATACTCGTTGAGTATGGGTTTGTAGTTTCTGCTACATTCAGCGTGAGTGCTATTATGTTTAACGAACTCAGTGGGCTTTGATGTTTTATGAGAATTGACTTTGGTTTTTTGGTCAAACCGGTACTTTTGGTAGCGGCTTGTTATTTTTGTCAAGTCGGATGTGTAGGATCTGTCTCGTCTGTTAGTCGATCTAGTAAATTGAACTGCTACTGCAAGTAGCGTTTTTGTTCAAGAATGTCAAATGTGGAACGTTTCGGAAAGAATGGCAGAAAAGGTAGTAACTTTTATACTAAAAGAAAAAGTGAAAAAAAATTTCATCCAAGTGCATCTTCTCAAGACCTGGAATCATATTGACATTAGTTGTACTTGAATTATGCATTCAGTATTGATGGGGGATAAACATCAATCTGCAGAATTTTTCTTGACTTGGTGACTTTTTAATATGAACTGCAAGTTCAATATATAAAAGGTTGAAATTTCACTTAAAGAGTTCAAGCTTCAAAAGTCCGAAAAATGAGGAATTTTTATGCTTGATAATTGGTACTTGGTGCGCTATGTTCACATGTGGTTGAATGTCTGGTTTTTCTCTCTCTCTCTCTCGTGTTGAAAGTCAGAAAACACGTGCAATGTATGAGTTTAACCCATGATTTTTTTTTTTTTAATGATGCAGAGGAGTAGCTGGAAAAACTTTTTTGCCTACATTGGTCCTGGTTTTCTTGTTTCAATTGCATACATCGACCCTGGAAATTGTGAGAATATAGTTGCATTATTTCCTTATTTTCATTTGTGTTTGTCAAATAAGTTTCTTCTCACCCTTATGAAATGTGTTGGAATTGCAGTTGAGACGGATTTGCAGGCAGGAGCTCAGTATAAATATGAGGTGAGCTGACTTTTTTGCACTTTGTAGGGTTGATGAATGGTTTAATTCAACTCCTGACTTGGATGATTCTCAGCCTAGTAATTAATTCTCTTGTTCGTGGTATCAAAGAAGCGTTTGACTTGCTTAGTCAAGTTAGAAGATTAACTTCATAATTACTTATATTGACCTCTCCATTTCTGTGTAAGATATAGTCAGATAGATTGAGAAGTTGTCTCAATAAATATTCTGAAATTCGATTAGTATTCGACTCACAGTTTCTAGAAATAACTTATGCATATACACACAGGTGGTGGTTGGTTGTGAAAATAACATTTTTATGGGAGTCTAACTATGTACTGTAAATGGTTGTCCTTTCAAACATGCTTATGACAGTGCATTATTATTTCCTTATTTATGTATTCCCATGTGGTCACTCATATAAATTTTCTTGTAGCTACTGTGGATCATATTGGTAGCTTCGTGTGCTGCGCTTATTATACAGTCTTTGGCTGCCAACCTGGGTGTTGTGACAGGTTGATTAGTCTTCATCTATATGTGTTTTCTTTGTCCTTTTTCTTCTTCAATCATGTTAATGTTTTTTTTGTCTGGTTTTTTGGATTTAGGGAAGCATCTGGCGGAACATTGTAGAAAAGAGTATTCAAAGGTTCCAAACTTTATATTGTGGGTTCTTGCTGAAATCGCTATAGTTGCCTGTGACATACCTGAAGGTATCAATGACCTTAGTCGCACTAATCCGTCAACTAACTACATGCTATTCTGCAATTTGAAAGTAATTATGTTTTTTGATTATTACACTTCATCATGACACAAGTTTTGTTGTATACAAAGATATGTGTCAGTCAATGCTTGTAGACTCTTAAAAACGTTCCACTGATGGTTCTTACACCTAAAATGTCAAATCTGTGAAAGTTCATACAATAGCGTTGGCTAGACATGTGCAAATCAAGATATCCATCAATCTAATCTAATAACATTCGTGTGGAAAACTTCAAATGAGAATTGATCTTGTATTCAGGCCACTGATACATTTTTAAACTGGAATTGCATGCTTGACAAGCTCTCTATATTCCTTTTATCTGTTTGCAGGCTTCCACGATTTAATATTTTCTTTTGTGACTGTGTGCTTTAGTGATTGGAACTGCCTTTGCGTTGAACATGCTCTTCAAAATTCCAATTTGGTGTGGCGTCCTTTTGACTGGGCTTAGTACATTAGTTCTTCTGGCATTGCAACAATATGGGGTATAATTTTTTTTTGATTCAAGGTTTCAACAATCATCCTCAGAAATAATGTTTTTTTGTTTGAGAAACAGTAACAAAATGTAGCCTTATATATTTTGGCTTTTGAATCTCCAGGTAAGGAAACTGGAGTTTTTGATTGCATTCTTGGTATTTACAATAGCAGCAGCCTTTCTTGCGGAGCTTGGCTATGCAAGGCCTGAACGATCTGAAGTTATAAAAGGCCTATTTGTTCCTCAACTCAAAGGAAATGGTGCTACTGGACTTGCCATTTCACTATTGGGCGCTATGGTCATGCCGTGAGTCTCTATGTTCCCTCTTGGGCATTATAGCTTTTTATGATGATAATCTTTAACCTCATACAGCGTTTGATCCATTGTGTATTTCCTGGCCCTTCCACGCAGCCATAACTTGTTCCTGCACTCTGCACTGGTGCTGTCAAGGAAAATACCTAGATCTGCTCGAGGCATCAGAGTAATTTTTCTTCTTTATCTTTGCAAAAATTTGATCATAGTAGTTTCTTTCTTGTCCAAATCAACTAGTTTTTCTAGTCCTTAACCTGTATGAGAAATATGCATATACAAGTCTTTCAAATTGAAATTAGTGTGGTTTTAATCTACACGAAGTTAAAAAAGTCATGCTGCTCAAAACTGGACTTCAAATTTCTCAGTAATAGTTAAAACCAATAGCTTTGTGGGGATTTGAATTATGGTTTGTACTGAGTTGGTTGCCAGCTTAGACTAAGCAAGTAATGACATTGCGTAGGCTAGTCCACGTTTAGTAGCTTTTCTCAATTTTGCTTGTGTAGACTGTTACCCTACATTATCTTTTATAATGATTTATCTCTGTACCTGTTTGAAGGGGGAAAGCAATGGACTTCAACCCATTAATCAAATAGTTTAATTAGTTTCATGCAAAAGAGCTATGGAGTTTAATTCAAAATCCAGGAACTTCAGTTGGCTTTAATCGGTTGTCATAATCATCATTTGGAATTTCTGACATATGATTACTAATCTAACATTAACCAGTTGATAATTACTGATAGCACAAATTCATGGCAGGAGGCATGCAGGTTCTATATGATCGAAAGTGGATTTGCTCTTATGGTGGCTTTTCTCATCAATGTATCTGTTATATCAGTCAGTGGTGCTGTGTGCAGTAAATCGAACTTGAGTGAAGAAGATAAGATGAATTGCAATGACCTGAATTTGAACAAAGCGTCTTTTCTGTTAAGAGTAAGATACAAATGTTTGATCATGGTCATACATGGCTCTTAACCTATAACATAAGCAATCATGCTTATAACATTATGATCAATGACAGAATGTCCTGGGAAAATGGAGTTCAAAGCTTTTTGCTATCGCATTGCTTGCATCTGGTCAAAGTTCGACCATAACAGGAACATATGCAGGGCAGTACGTAATGCAGGTATGCAATTGTGCATGCCAACTAGCTTTATACTCCTAGAGAAGACATATACTTTGTTTTTTAGATTATCAGGATTAATAGAGTTCATGAAATCAGATTAATAGAAAAGTATCTTTTACAATCAGGTATCAATACTGTAGAAAGAAAAAATGAAAAATAAATTTGATTTTCCAATTGAAATATGTTTGAATAAGTTTCCCCTAAAAAATCGAGAAGGAAATTAAAAATAAATCGAAAAAATGTCCTTTCAAGTGACACCAGTAATTTAGGTTCTTCATGTCTGGGAATGCAGAAGAGCATACTACCATTATTTGAGTGGTTTTTCAGTCACTTGATTCATTATGTCACCTAGTGCTCCATCCTCCACTAACTCCCTCCAACATGTAAAAATGTTGTTAAATCATGTTTTTATCGACTAAGTTCTCATACTTGTCTTTTCAGGGATTTCTTAATTTGCGTCTTGAACCATGGTTACGAAACTTTCTGACACGATGCTTGGCGATAGTGCCAAGTTTGATTGTTGCACTCATAGGTGGTTCTTCTGGCGCCGGGGAATTGATAATTATTGCTTCGGTAATCTCCACTCTCTGGATTCCAATAGCTTACCAATTTCCCCTGTTTGTTTTCCGTTCCATGGCATTATCATGATTAATAGATGATAGGCTGCTTTTAGCCATAGGATAATTCCAAATTATCCATAATGAGTAGATTAATACGTTTGCTCCATCAAGGTTTCCATTTTACATTGTTCTTCCATTCAAGATCATAAGTGATATGTGTTAGTGGCGACAGAGTATTGCTTTATGCAGGTTATAGTTTTAGTCCATTCTCATTTCTTACGGAGCTAATCAGACGTCTGTTGTTACAGATGATATTATCATTTGAGCTCCCCTTTGCTCTCATCCCGCTTCTCAAGTTCACGAGTTGCAAAAATAAAATGGGTCCACATGCCAATTCAACTGCGGTATGACTCTTATACTAATAACATCATATGCGCTACAGCTATGTACTCGCATCATAAAACAGTCGTATGCCTTCATCTTCTCAACAGTTACTGTTTTCTTCATCTTCATCATATGCGCTACAGCTATTTTTTTCAGCTATGGTTTATTAGATGATTTTGGCCTCTTACTGTTTTCTTGGTCATCTATGTGACAGATATCAGCAGTTACATGGATCATCGGCTCCCTGATCATGTCAATCAATATATACTACCTATCATCCAGCTTTATAAAGCTCCTCCTGAATAGCAGCTCCAATCTCGGGCTGAAGGTACTGTTTGGTATATTAGGCTTTTCGGGTATGGCAATCTACCTTGCTGGAGTTGCATACCTAGTCATCAGGAAGAACAGTAAAGCAGCACCTCTCTTGGCATTAACAAGTGGAAGTCAGGCGGGCAGAGATGATGAGACATGCGACGCATCATCTCTTCCGAGAGAGGACATAGTCAATATGCAGTTGCCTCAGCGGAGATCTACCTCGGACATTGAGTAGAACATCTACACAGAGGAGTGGCATCAAGTAAGCTAAAGCTTCGAGATACCTGAGTAGTAATAATATAGCCCGCTAAGGTTTAACAATAAGCGGGCATTGAATTTTTGAACAGAAGTTGCCAGTGATAATTATCAGTAATATGGATGCTTGCATATGTATATGCGATTATTAGATAACAAGCATCAGAACTCACTAGTGTCACTCTGTCCAGCACACACCCAGGAATTGGCAGGCTCTGAAATTATACTTCTAGGTTTGGGGTTATCAAAAACAAAAGACAGGCCAAGTGACAATAAGGTCATGCATGTCCCTAAAATTTGGGAAAAAATGTTTAGACCAAAATTGATGACCAATTTTTCCTTGTGTTTATCTGAACAGCCAATTTGTACTTCTCAGGGAATTCTTCATTCCTTCAAAGGATTAAGGATGTGAAAATGGGCCGAAGCTGTCACCACCTTGACTTGCAGAAGGCAGCCGTGCAAGCAAAGAATGTATCTTTCAAATGTAGTGGGGCTTAGAGAGCTCCGTCTTTATTCAGAGATTGCAGCCGCTCACTACCAGCAACTTCATAATGATCAACTGTAAATCCCCATGCACCATTCCGTTCAGAGTATCAAAAACAGTTTTTTTTTAATCTTTTTTTTACGGAGAATCCAATTGTGTTGCTCACGCGTACTGATTAAAATTTCGAGTATCGGAGTAGTCTACAAACCACATCCACCAGGTGGGATCACACAATACAAGATCGATCAATGATAATTTATTTTGCAGAGCATTCAAATTTGTGTCTTTCTCAAACTTGTCTACCTGCTTACCATTGAATCACCTCTTACCGATAATTGGATAAACCCTCCCGTAGGGTAATAGTCTTTTTTTTTTTTGTTAATGCCTTTCTTATTGCATCCTGATTTCGCAGTCCTCTCAACTTTTCAGAAACCATCCTCATTATATGAGACAAGCCCAAAGGATTATGAGTGTTGCAATTTGCAGTCTGCAACCACAAGCACCTGTTCGGGATAATAGTTTGTGGAGTGTGGCCCACCATACAATTGGCCCAAGTTTTGAACAGGTCAAAAATAAAAAGAGACCGACATTACTCATATCGACATGAATCATTCGGGAGGTATGTCAGTACATTATGTTTGATGAAGAGTACCGTCAAAAGCAAGAAGGTTAGAAAAATGATTAGATGTATATCCACCTCCAAAAGCAGAACGAAAACACTTACTGATGGCTTATGCTAAGTTTTGACAAGAGCATAAAACATTAGGTAATTTCTAAAAAATTCAGAATGTTGTTTAATAAGATAGACAACACAAATACGAGTAGCATCATCAATGAAGGAGATTGGGTTCTATCGTCCAATTTCTTTTTCTTTTCTTTCGAAATGTGTGTAAGTACAAGGATTTCAAATAGTCTGAAGTATTGTACATATGGTTTTATTTCTGACCACGCTTCTTCAGGTGGCATATCTTTCACAGCTGACATAAGACTATGATTGAATACATAAATACACTATATTGTTGCTCAATACTCTTTTAGAACTCCTTTCCCACCTAACATACTACAAACCATGTTAAAAATGGTTCAACTTCTCTCTACCACACCATTTTGATTTGGTGTGTATGATATAGTCACTTGTCTTTTTATCCCATATTTTAAGCAAAATTCATAAAATCTTTAATATTCATCCCCTCTGTTAGCTTTGAGACACTTGATCTGCATTATAGTATCTTTCTCCACTCTTGCTTTGAAAATCTTACATTTCTCTAGAACTTAGGATTTCTCGGTTAAAAAAAGAAAGTCCAACTTCTTCTGTGATCATCAATAAAACCGATTATATATTTCTTTCCATTCATTAATTCTGGTGTAATTGACCCGCAAACATCAGAGTGTATAAGCTGTAATTTTTGAACTGCCCTCCAATTACATTCATCAGGTATATCTAATCTTTGTTGCTTCCCAGTCAGACAAGCATTGCACTGCTTGTTTATCACTTCAATGGTAATCCTTGCACCATATCAGTTTGTTTTAAAGCTCTCTGTTAAGGTTAATGGCATCTTGAAAAAACAAAACAAACAACAAGAAGTTTCTCAGTTGCTCTACAGCATTGGCAAAAAACAAAGGGTAGACTGGGAACATGTTATCTTCCTAAAGATTGATGCACATGTTGGCTCAACCAGATCCAAGTTAAGCATTGTCTTCCCGTCCCTCATATATGAGATCATCGCCAAGCAGCACCCTGAGCTCATAAGGCCCGCGGAAGGACTTTTTGAGGAGGCATGGTAAATGTTCTTGGTGGATCAAAACTATTTAAAGGAAGACACATTGTTGATGTGTCTGAAGGAGAACCCATCTTAAAGGCAGCTCGGTCAAGGTAATGAAGATGTTGAAGCAACCGAGGACACTCCTTCATGCAGCTCTGAGACACCTGAAGTCAGAGCTGGAGCACTTGACCACCGAGGCAAAGAAGAATGCTATAAGGCGTAACAAGAATTGAAGTTTGCTAAGGGACTTGGAGTATCCAGCACCTGCAGATGAGACCCATGTATGATGATTCCATGACATTTGTGACAAAAAGGGGGAGAGGAATTGAATGATTGCACTGAACCGTGATATAATTTTTGTTGAGGCCTTATGATAGGCCAAAGTACCTCGAAATTTATTGTAGAATGTTTGATATGGCTAGTTAGTAATAGTTCAGAACTTCTTATTGAAGGAGCCATCGTATGAGCTAACTAGCATATTAGAATAGATTTGTGATAGATGTGAAAGACGACCTTCGTTCCTGGTGAGGTTTTGTCAAAAATACAAACGGGGAGATCGTTAAGGTAATGACATCTTGACCAAACAAAACAAACCGTAAGAAGTTGCTACAATAGCCCGTGATAATAGAAGCTGGTGCAAGGTTCTGAAGTTGACAAAACAAATCGGTAAGAAGATGCTACAATAACTCGTTACAACAGAAGTTGGAGCAAGTATCGGAAGCTGTCAACCGACAACCAGAAATTGCTATAACATACCATGGAGACTCAGAGCTAAAGCAAAGTAGCCGTTTGACATGGAGCAATACAGAAAGCGTCCGGAGGACTGATGAAGGCGTCACAATGGTTTCCGAAGGTGTCGCAATGAGTTAGGGAGTCTTCATTAAGCGATCGAAATTGTTTTAAGAAGATAAGGTACCGTCAAAAGCAAGAAGGTTAGAAAAATGATTAGATGTATATCCACCTCCGAAATCAGAACGAAAACACTTAATGATGGGATTATGCTGAGTTTGGACAAGAGCATGAAACATCAGGTAAATTCCAACAAATTCAGAATGTTGTTCCGTAAGATAGACCCAACAAAAGCGAATAGCATCATCAATGAAGGAGACTTGGGTTTTGTAATCCAATTTCTTTTTTCGAAATGTGTTCAAATATAAGGCTTTCAAATACTCTGAAGTATTGTACATCTTGTTTTATTTATGACCACGCTTCTTCAGGTGGCATATCTTTCGCAGCTGACGTAGAGCTACGGTTGAGTACATAAATACATTATATTGTTGCTTCGGCTTTTAGAACTCCTTTCCCAGCTAGCATACTAAAAACCATGTTAAAAATGGTTCAGCTTCTCTCCGCCTTACCATTTTGCTTTGGTGTGTATGCTATAGTCAGTTGTCTTTTTATCCCATGTTTTAAGCAAAAATCCTTAAAATCTTTTGAATTATATTCACCGCCTCTGTTAGATTTGAGACACTTGATTTGTATTATAGTTTCTTTTTTCACTCTTGCTTTAAAAATCTTACATTTCTCTAGAGCTTAGGATTTCTCGGATAAAAAGAAAGTGCAACTTCTTGTGTGATCATCAATAATACTAATTATATAGTTCCTTCCACTCTTATATTCTGGTGAAATTGGCCTGCAAATATCAGAGTGTATAAGCTGTTATTTTTAACTGCCCTCCAAGTACTTTCTTTAGGTATATATAATCTGTGTTACTTTCCAATTAGACAAGCATTGCACCGCTTGTTTATCACTTCAATCTTAGATAATCCTTGCACCATATCAATTTGTTTTAAGGCTCTCAATCCTTTATATCCCAAATGCCCATATTTGTGATGCCAAAGCTATGTTGTATCGACTACAATTAAACTAAATCAAGCTTCAATCCTGAGTAGACAACTAGCAAGAAGTGAAAACGTTCTATTAGAGCATCTCCAACGCTGTTATCTAAACTGGCCCATTAGCTATAATAGTCCAACTTTTATCAAAAATTTACATTTCTCCTTCTCTAACGCAGATCTGACATTCTCTATAATTTTAGAGAATCAATACGTCAATCGCCAAATCTGTCAGCCATCTTCCGATCGCTATCCCGTTTTTCTTGTTGTTGGAGGCGATGATTTAGAGCATCTGCAGACGATTTTCACCAGCAACAACAATATCGGAGACGACTCAGTCTCTTCCTCCAGGGCTCAGCCCCTCTTCTCTCCTCGATTCGCCGGTTCAGTTTTACAATTTCAAGGTCAGTTGGTCGAATGGATTCAGGTTTAGAGTTATAATTTTAGGGTTAAAGATTATAGCTTGTTGATTTCTGGGCTTTGTTTATTTTGAGTTGTGAAAGGTTTGAGCTTTGGATCGAGGGGAATAAAATGGTAGTAAAATGTGATGGGTAGGAAGCACTTCGCTGGAATCTGATCCTCAATGTATTTGCTCATTCTTGTGATATGATATAGGAACTACAAATCACTGTCTCCATTTATTACCATCCCGTGATTTTGACTGTCGAAGCTCAGATAATATACTTTGGCTTTTAATACCCATCTAATGTCTTTAGTGTAATTATAGTTACTTCGATATTTAGTTGTATGAATGTAGTTATCGCAACTTGGATCGTAAATGTTTTTCGCTGCTCAGGCTAAATATGTTGGACATTTGCAAGGTGCACTCAGTAAGAATCTATTCTTCAAGGTAATGTTGATGTCAGTCATTTGAGCATTTAATTGCTTGACCTTTTGATGGTATCACTTACTATAATTTATCACAGTTACTCAATAACTTAATGCTGATGCGCAAGACAAGAAACAGCGACACTACATTGTTTCTGCATTTTCAGATATCAAAGTGGATCTGAAAGGTAAAATTGTTTAAGTCTTTGTATTTTAATAAAAAATTTCGGTAGTCTTCATATCAATATTTGTGCCATCTGCAGCTGTATATTCATTTTTTAAATCATTTACGAGAAACTTACGGGTTTTAATTTGGTAGAAGTTGCTTGATGGATAAACAAGTCGCTACTAAGAGTAGTGGTTTGACCAAAAAATATCAGAGCCCACTGAGTTCAATAAACATTTTATTCAAATTGAACTCTCCGTCGATGATCCTAAACAATATATATGAAGAAAAAACCTCATTATCCTACCATCATTTCAAATTTCTTTCCACACAACCAACAATTGCAATACACACAATTAAATTATAAAAAATAAGTTCCAGATAATCAACTACAAATGAAAATCATTTCACAAACCGCATAAATTCAGATTTTGGGATTTTGGAGTCGGATTTCAAACGAAACCGCTACTCCATGTGGATTGGTGGCTTTCTCATTGTTGGTGTTGCCGTGCATGCAACCATTTTATGCTAAGAGACTATGATCCAACTATTAGATACAACGGTCTATTTGATTGTGTCCTTGGACATCGCGATCCAATAATATCACATCTTAACTAGGTATGTATATTTCTTTGTTTTCACATTATTGGTTTGTATATTCATAATGATACCATGAGCGTTTTAGGGCGGCCCCAAGATATGTTTTTAGATATCGCTAGCCACTTACAACCTGTGTTTGCTCAATGGACACAAAACGGACACAAAACACTCGTGCTTTAGCACATAGTGTTTTTGCTCAAAGTGGCGATTTCACTAATTTAACTACACATACCCTAAAATTATGAGATTACATACCTTCTAAGCGTCGTCACCTGGAGAGAAGAATTGCGGAGATAAGCAGCGTGGGGGAGAAGAGAGAAGAAAAGAAGTTGCTACCATTTAATTCCAGAAGAAGCCGCTTATCACAGTTGCGGTTTGTTATGTTTAACAAACTCAGTGGGCTTTGATGTTTTATGAGAATTGACTTGGTTTTTTGGCCAAACCGGTACTTTTGGTAGCGGCTTGTTATTTTGTAAAGTCGGATGTCAGGTAGGATCTGTCTCGTTTGTTAGTCGATCTAGTAAACTGAACTGCTACTGCGAGTAGCGTTTTGTTCAAGAATGTCAAATGTGGAACGTTTTCGGAAAGAATGACAGAAAAGATAGTAACTTTTATACTAAAAGAAAAAGTGAAAAAAAATTTCATCTAAGTGCATCTTCTCAAGACCTGGAATCATATTGACATTAGCTGTACTTGAATTATGCATGCAGTATTGATGGGGATAAACATCAATCTACAGAATTTTTCTTGACTTGGTAACTTTTTAATATGAACTGCAAGTTCAATATATAAAAGGTTGAAATTTCACTTAAAGAGTTCAAGCTTCAAAAGTCGGAAAAATGAGAAATTTTTATGCTTGATAATTGGAAAAATGTAAGGTAGCGTGGGGGAGAATGGTAGATCTGCGTTGGAGAAGGAGAAATGTAAATTTGAAAAATGTAGCCCCATTACATTTGAAAGATACATTCTTTTCTTGCACGGATGCCTTCTGCAAGTCAAGGTGGTGACAGCTTCGGCCCATTTTCACGTCCTCAATCCTTTGAAGGAATGAAGAATTCCCTGAGAAGTACAAATTGGCTATTCAGAGAAACACAAATTTAGTCTAAACATTTTAGTCTAAACATTTTATCCCAAATTTTAGGGACATGCATGACCTTATTGTCACTTGGCCTGTCTTTTGTTTTTGATAACCCCAAACCTAGAAGTATAATTTCAGAGCCTGCCAATTCCTGGGTGTGTGCTGGACAGAGTGACACTAGTGAGTTCTGGTGCTTGTTATTTAATAATCGCATAGACATATGCAAGCATCCATATTACTGATAACTACCACTGTTAACTTCTGTTCAAAAGTTCAATGCCCGGTTATTGTTAAACCTTAGCGGGCTATATTATTACTACTCAGGTATCTCGAAGATTTAGCTTACTTGATGCCACTCCTCTGCGTAGATGTTCTACTCAATGTCCGAGGTAGATCTCCGCTGAGGCAACTGCCTATTGACTATGTCCTCTCTCGGAAGAGATGATGCGTCGCATGTCTCATCATCTCTGCCCGCCTGACTTCCACTTGTTAATGCCAAGAGATGTGCTGCTTTACTATTCTTCCTGATGATTAGGTATGCAACTCCAGCAAGGTAGATTGCCATACCCGGAAAGCCTAATATACCAAACAGTACCTTCCGCCCGAGATTGGAGCTGCTATTCAGGAGGAGCTTTCTGAAGCTAGATGATAGGTAGTATATGTTGATTGACATGATCAGCTAGCCGATGATCCATGTAACTGCTGATATCTGTCACATAGATGACCAAGAAAACATTAAGAGGCCAAAGTTAGACTAGGCCTTTCCAAACGGCCCACGGCCCTGGTTCGGGCTTAATAGTTAAAGTCCGAACAGTCCGCGGTCCGACCCGAAAATATTAATTTTAATTATTTTTATTTTTTAAAAATTAATTTTAATATTTTTAATAAAAAAATAGTATTATTTTAATTATTTTTAATTATTTTTGTCGTGCTGGCCCGATTTGGCCCCGGCCTCATGAATTTCGGGCCTACGTTGGGCCGCGTGTTTAATTTTTTTATATTGGTCCGGCCCGGCCCGAAAAATAATAAAGGACTTATATTTTTCGGGCTGGGCCGGGCCTAAGTTAGACTCCCCTAAAAAGTTAGACCTATGAGTGCAACAATCAAACTTGGCACTATTGCCAAGCATCGTGTCAGAAAGTTTCGTAACCATGGTTCAAGACGTAAATTAAGAACTCCCTCAAAAGACAAGTATGAGAACTTAGTCGATAAAAACATGATTTAACAATATTTCTACATGTTGGAGGGAGTTAGTGGAGGATGGATCACTAGGTGACATACAGAATCAAGTGACTGAAAAACCACTCAAATAATGGTAGTATGCTCTTCTGCATTCCCAGACATGAAGAACCTAAATTACTGGTGACACACATTTTTTCGATTTATTTTTAATTTCCTTCTCAATTTTTTAGGGAAAAGTTATTCAAATTGGAAAATCAAATTTATTTTTCATTTTTTCTTTCTACAGTATTTGTGCTATCAGTAATTATCGACTGGTTAATATTAGATTAGTAATCTTATGTCAGAAATTCCAAATGATGATTATGATTAAAGCCAACTGGATTTTGAATTAAACTCCATAGCTCTTTTGCATGAAACTAATTAAACAATTTGATTAACGGGTTGAAGTCCCTTGCTTTCCCCCTTCAAACAAATACAGAGATAAATCATTATAAAAGATAATGTAGGGTAACAGTCTTCACAAGCAAAATTGAGAAAAGCTACTAAACGTGGACTAGCCTACGCAATGTCATTACTTGCTTAGTCTAAGCTGGCAACCAACTCAGTACAAACCATAATTCAAATCCCCACAAAGCTATTGGTTTTAACTATTACTGAGAAATTTGAAGTCCAGTTTTGAGCAGCATGACTTTTTCAACTCTGTGTAGATTAAAACCACAATAATTTCAATTTGAAAGACTTGTATATGCATATTTCTTATACACGTTAAAGACTAGAAAAACTAGTTGATTTGGACAAGAAAGAAACTACTATGATCAAATTTTTGCAAAGATAAAGAAGAAAAATTACTCTGATGCCTCGAGCAGATCTAGGTATTTTCCTTGACAGCACCAGTGCAGAGTGCAGGAACAAGTTATGCCTGCGTGGGAGGGCCAGGAAATACAGAAAGGATCAAAAGCTGTATGAGGTCAAAGATTCTCATCATAACAAGCTATAATGCCTAAGAGGGAACATAGAGACTCCCGGCATGACCATAGCGCCCAATAGTGAAATGGCAAGCCCAGTAGCACCATTTCCTTTGAGTTGAGGAACAAATTGGCCTTTTATAACTTCAGATCCTTCAGGCCTTGCATAACGAAGCTCCGCAAGAAAGGCTGCTGCTATTGTAAATACCAAGAATGCAATCAAAAACTCCAGTTTCCTTACCTGGAGATTCAAAAGCCAAAATATATTTGGCTACATTTTGTTACTGTTTCTCAAACAAAAAAACATTATTTCTTAGGATGATTGTTGAAACCTTGAATCAAAGAAAATTATACCCCATATTGTTGCAATGCCAGAAGAACTAATGTACTAAACCCAGTCAAAAGGACGCCACCCCAAATTGGAATTTTGAAGAGCATGTTCAACGCAAAGGCAGTTCCAATCACTACAAGCACACAGTCACAAAAGAAAATATTAAATCGTGGAAGCCTGCAAACAGACAAAAGGAATATAGAGAGCATGTCAAGCGTGCAATTCCAGTTTAAAAATGTATCAGTGACCTGAGTACAAGATCAGTTCTCATTTGAAGTTTTCCACATGAATGTTATTAGATTAGATTGATGGATATCTTGATTTGCACATGTCTAGCCAACGCTATTGTATGAACTCGCACAGATTTGACATTTTAGGTGTAAAAACAATCAGTGGAACGTGTTTAAGAGTCTACAAGCATTGACCGACACATATCTCTGTATACAATAAAACTTGTGTCATGATGAAGTGTAATAATCAAAAAACATAAAATTACTTTCAAATTGCAGAACAGCATGTAGTTAGTTGACGGATTAGTGCGACTAAGCTCATTGATACCTTCAGGTATGTCACAGGCAACTATAGCGATCTCAGCAAGAACCCACAATATAAAGTTTGGAACCTTTGAATACTCTTTTCTACAATGTTCCGCCAAATGCTTCCCTAAATTCAAAAAACCAGACATAAAAAACATTAGCATGATTGAAGAAAGAAAAAGGACAAAGAAGACACATATAGATGAAGACTAATCAACATGTCACAACACCCAGGTTGGCAGCCAAAGACTGTATAATAAGCGCAGCACATGATGCTACCAATATGATCCACAGTAGCTACAAGAGACTTTATATGAGTGACCCACATGGGAATACATAAATATGGAAATAATGAACTTTATATCTACCGCATAAAATGTGAGTCGAATGCACAGTCATAAGCATGTTTGAAACGACAACCATTTACTTTTACATAGTTAGACTCCCGTAAAAATGTTATTTTCACAACCAACCACCACCTGTGTGTATATGCATAAGTTATTTCTAGAAACTGTGAGTCGATTACTAATCGAATTTCTGAATATTTATTGAGACAATTTCTCGGTCTATCTGACTATATCTTACAAAGAAACGGAGAGGTCAATATGAGTAATTATGAAGTTAATCTTCTAACTTGACTAAGCAATCAAAGCAAGTCAAACGCTGCCTTGATATCACGAATAATAGGGTTAATTACTAGGCTAAGAATCATCCAAGTCAGGAGTTGAATTAAACTATTAATCAACCCTACAAAGTGCAAAAAAGTCAGCTCACCTTATATTTATACTGAGCTCCTGCCTGCAAATCTGTCTCAACTGCAATTCCAACATATTTCATAAGGGTGAGAAGAAACTTATTTGACAAACACAAATGAAAATAGAGAAATATGCAACTATATTCTCACAATTTCCAGGGTCGATGTATGCAATTGAAACAAGAAAACCAGGACCAAGGTAGGAAAAAAAGTTCTTCCAGCTTCTCCTCTGCATCACACAGAAAAAAATCATGCATCCAGTTAAATAGATCAGTTAACTTACTTGACTCAAATAAGGGTTGAACTCATATATTGCACGTGGAATATTTTCCGACTTTCAACACGAGAGAGAGAGAAAGAGAAAAACCAGACATTCAACCACATGTGAACATAGTGCACCAAGTACCAATTATCAAGCATAAGAATTCCTCATTTTTCTGACTTTTGAAGCTGGAACTCTTTAAGTGAAATTTCAACCTTTTATATTTTGAACTTGCAATTCATATTCAAAAGTTACTAGTCACTTGAAACAGTGATTCATTTAAGCTATCCACAAACTTATGAAGCTTCATTAGGCATGAAATCAAAATAGTAAAAGTTTTGATCTTTTTTGGAAAATGGTACTTCCCCTGAAACAGTGATTCTTCTAAGCTAACCACGAACCGATGAAAACACGCGCAAATTAGGGTTACCAGTTGAATGTCTGTCCTCAACATACGAAACGTAGCAACCATAATATGAAAAAAAAGATGAAGAAAGCGATGACGATGACGATGATACTTACATCAGGGACGACAATCTGTTTCGGTTCAGCATTGTCCTCGATCAAAGGAGCGTTTCCATGCACGCCGCCGAAAGCCGCTGCCATCCTATCGAGTTGTTTCCGACGGAACCTCACTAGGACGGAATTGAGAGGAGAGGAGAGGAGAGGAGAGGTTGTGCCGTTCGACTTGTGGAATCCCTATGCATCATCACTCTCGCTATAAGTAGGCGGAAGCTCCGTTTTCAGCGGCACTCACCTCTCTTTCTTTAATTCATTCATATTATTAATTATCTTTAATTTAAAACTCCAGTAATCAGTGAACCAAACTGATTAAAATACTCATTAGTTCCATGAATAAAAACCATTTACTGATTGGTCATTGTCATTAACATCCGGTACCTTTCAAAATTATTCTAACTTGACGTTGTCCTTTACTTTACGTTGTCCCTGATGTTGATGTTAATGTTGGAAAACATGTGATGGAAACATTTTCCGCCAACAACATTAACATGTGGAAAGCAGATATTGAACATCAACATCTGCTTTCCACATGCAACAATAGTAAAATGAAAACATGTGGTGGAAACATTATTGATGTTACATTGTTGATGTTCAATGTTTCGACATGCAACAATATTAACATGAAAACATTGTCATTAACATCAACAATGTTTCCACCACATGTTTTCATGTTAATATTGTTGCATGTCGAAACATTGAACATCAACAATGTAACATCAACAATGTTTCCACCACATGTAACATCAATAATGTTTCCACCACATGTTTTCATGTTAATATTGTTGCATGTCGAAACATTGAACATCAACAATGTAACATCAATAATGTTTCCACCACATGTTTTCATGTTAACATTGAACATTGTTGATGTTCAATGTTTCGACATGCAACAATATTAACATGAAAACATGTGGTGGAAACATTATTGATGTTACATGTGGTGGAAACATTGTTGATGTTCAATGTTTCGACATGCAACAATATTAACATGAAAACATTGTCATTAACATCAACAATGTTTCCACCACATGTTTTCATGTTATATTGTTGCATGTCGAAACATTGAACATCAACAATGTAACATCAATAATGTTTCCACCACATGTTTTCATGTTAACATTGAACATTGTTGATGTTCAATGTTTCGACATGCAACAATATTAACATGAAAACATGTGGTGGAAACATTATTGATGTTACATGTGGTGGAAACATTGTTGATGTTACATTGTTGATGTTCAATGTTTCGACATGCAACAATATTAACATGAAAACATGTGGTGGAAACATTGTTGATGTTACATTGTTGATGTTCAATGTTTCGACATGCAACAATATTAACATGAAAACATGTGGTGGAAACATTGTTAATGTTAATGACAATGTTTTCATGTTAATATTGTTGCATGTCGAAACATTGAACATCAACAATGTAACATCAATAATGTTTCCACCACATGTTTTCCTGTTAACATTGAACATTGTTGATGTTCAATGTTTCGACATGCAACAATATTAACATGAAAACATGTGGTGGAAACATTGTTGATGTTAATGACAATGTTTTCATGTTAATATTGTTGCATGTCGAAACATTGAATATCAACAATGTAACATCAATAATGTTTCCACCACATGTTTTCATGTTAACATTGAACATTGTTGATGTTCAATGTTTCGACATGCAACAATATTAACATGAAAACATGTGGTGGAAACATTATTGATGTTACATGTGGTGGAAACATTGTTGATGTTACATTGTTGATGTTCAATGTTTCGACATGCAACAATATTAACATGAAAACATGTGGTGGAAACATTGTTGATGTTACATTGTTGATGTTCAATGTTTCGACATGCAACAATATTAACATGAAAACATGTGGTGGAAACATTGTTGATGTTAATGACAATGTTTTCATGTTAATATTGTTGCATGTCGAAACATTGAACATCAAAAATGTAACATCAATAATGTTTCCACCACATGTTTTCATGTTAACATTGAACATTGTTGATGTTCAATGTTTCGACATGCAACAATATTAACATGAAAACATGTGGTGGAAACATTATTGATGTTACATGTGCTGGAAACATTATTGATGTTACATTGTTGATGTTCAATGTTTCGACATGCAACAATATTAACATGAAAACATGTGGTGGAAACATTATTGATGTTACATGTGGTGGAAACATTGTTGATGTTACATTGTTGATGTTCAATGTTTCGACATGCAACAATATTAACATGAAAACATGTGGTGGAAACATTGTTGATGTTACATTGTTGATGTTCAATGTTTCGACATGCAACAATATTAACATGAAAACATGTGGTGGAAACACTGTTGATGTTAATGACAATGTTTTCATGTTAATATTGTTGCATGTCGAAACATTGAAGATCAACAATGTAACATCAATAATGTTTCCACCACATGTTTTCATGTTAACATTGAACATTGTTGATGTTCAATGTTTCGACATGCAACAATATTAACATGAAAACATGTGGTGAAACATTATTGATGTTACATGTGGTGGAAACATGTTTTCATGTTAACATTGAACATTGTTGATGTTCAATGTTTCGACATGCAACAATATTAACATGAAAACATGTGGTGGAAACATTATTGATGTTACATGTGGTGGAAACATTGTTGATGTTACATTGTTGATGTTCAATGTTTCGACATGCAACAATATTAACATGAAAACATGTGGTGGAAACATTGTTGATGTTAATGACAATGTTTTCATGTTAATATTGTTGCATGTCGAAACATTGAACATCAACAATGTAACATCAATAATGTTTCCACCACATGTTTTCATGTTAATATTGTTGCATGTGGAAAGCAGATGTTGATGTTCAATATCTGCTTTCCACATGTGAATGTTGTTGGCGGAAAATGTTTCCATCACATGTTTTCCAACATTAACATCAACATCAGGGACAACGTAAAGTAAAGGACAACGTCAAGTTAGAATAATTTTGAAAGGTACCGGATGTTAATGACAATGACCAATCAGTAAATGGTTTTTATTCATGGAACTAATGAGTATTTTAATCAGTTTGGTTCGCTGATTACTGGAGTTTTAAATTAAAGATAATTAATAATATGAATGAATTAAAGAAAGAGAGGTGAGTGCCGCTGAAAACGGAGCTTCCACCTACTTATAGCGAGAGTGATGATGCATAGGGATTCCACAAGTCGAACGACACAACCTCTCCTCTCCTCTCCTCTCCTCTCAATTCCGTCCTAGTGAGGTTCCGTCGGAAACAACTCGATAGGATGGCAGCGGCTGTCGGCGGCGTGCATGGAAGCGCTCCTTTGATCGAAGACAATGCTGAACCGAAACAGATTGTCGTCCCTGATGTAAGTATCATCGTCATCGTCATCGCTTTCTTCATCTTTTTTTTCATATTATGGTTGCTACGTTTCGTATGTTGAGGACAGACATTCAACTGGTAACCCTAATTTGCGCGTGTTTTCATCGATTCGTGGTTAGCTTAGAAGAATCACTGTTTCAGGGGAAGTACCATTTTCCAAAAAAGATCAAAACTATTACTATTTTGATTTCATGCCTAATGAAGTTTCATAAGTTTGTGGTTAGCTTAAATGAATCACTGTTTCAAGTGACTAGTAACTTTCAATATGAATTGCAAGTTCAAAATATAAAAGGTTGAAATTTCACTTAAAGAGTTCCAGCTTCAAAAGTCAGAAAAATGAGGAATTCTTATGCTTGATAATTGGTACTTGGTGCACTATGTTCACATGTGGTTGAATGTCTGGTTTTTCTCTTTCTCTTTCTCTCTCTCTCGTGTTGAAAGTCGGAAAATATTCTACGTGCAATATATGAGTTCAACCCCTTATTTGAGTCAAGTAAGTTAACTGATCTATTTAACTGGATGCATGATTTTTTTCTGTGTGATGCAGAGGAGAAGCTGGAAGAACTTTTTTGCCTACCTTGGTTCTGGTTTTCTTGTTTCAATTGCATACATCGACCCTGGAAATTGTGAGAATATAGTTGCATATTTCTCTATTTTCATTTGTGTTTGTCAAATAAGTTTCTTCTCACCCTTATGAAATATGTTGGAATTGCAGTTGAGACAGATTTGCAGGCAGGAGCTCAGTATAAATATAAGGTGAGCTGACTTTTTTACACTTTGTAGGGTTGATTAATAGTTTAATTCAACTCCTGACTTGGATGATTCTTAGCCTAGTAATTAACCCTCTTATTCGTGATATCAAGGCAGCGTTTGACTTGCTTTGATTGCTTAGTCAAGTTAGAAGATTAACTTCATAATTACTAATATTGACCTCTCCGTTTCTTTGTAAGATATAGTCAGATAGACCGAGAAATTGTCTCAATAAATATTCAGAAATTCGATTAGTAATCGACTCACAGTTTCTAAAAATAACTTATGCATATACACACAGGTGGTGGTTGGTTGTGAAAATAACATTTTTACGGGAGTCTAACTATGTAAAAGTAAATGGTTTTCGTTTCAAACATGCTTACGACTGTGCATTCGACTCACATTTTATGCGGTAGATATAAAGTTCATTATTTCCTTATTTATGTATTCCCATGTGGGTCACTCATATAAAGTTTCTTGTAGCTACTGTGGGTCATATTGGTAGCATCATGTGCTGCGCTTATTATACAGTCTGTGGCTGCCAACCTGGGTGTTGTGACAGGTTGATTAGTCTTCATCTATATGTGTCTTCTTTGTCCTTTTTCTTTCTTCAATCATGCTAATGTTTTTTATGTCTGGTTTTTTGGATTTAGGGAAGCATCTGACGGAACATTGTAGAAAAGTGGTGGTTGGTTAACATTTTTCGGGAGTCTAACTAACCCTCAGCAGACGGCCCATGAGGCCTGTCTGCCCGCAAATTGGCCTGACAAAGTTCGGCCCGATAAGGGCGGGGCCGGCTCGGGCCTAATTGTCGAAGCCCGTCCAGCCCGCTCCCTGGCCCGCAATAATTAATTTAATATTTAATATTTTTTTAAATTATTTAAAAACATTTTAATTTAATTTAATTTTTTTATGAAAAAATATGATTATTTTTAATTATTTTTTCGGGCCGGTCCGATTCGGCCCGGCCTCATAATTTTCGGGCCGGCATGCGGCCCACAGGCTTTTTATTTTTTATATGGCCCGGCTCGATAAACAAAAAGGGCCAATGTTTTTCGGACCGGGCCGGGCTAGGATTATATATTTTTCGGGCCGAGCCGGGCGAGGGTTATATATTAAACAAAAAGTGCTTCCTACTCATCTCATTTTACTACCATTTTATTCCCCTCAATCCAAAGCTCAAACCTTTCACAACTCAAAATAAACAAAGCCCAAAAATCACCAAGCTCTAATCTTTAACCCTAAAATTATAACTCTAAACCTGAATCCATTCGACCAACTGACCTTGAAATTGCAAAACTGAATCGGCGTATCGAGTAGAGAAGAGGGGCTGAGCCCTGGAGGAAGAGACTGAGTCGTCTCCGATATTGTTGTTGCTACTGAAAACCGTCTGCAGATGCTCTAAATCATCGCCTCCAACAACAAGAAAAACGGGATAGCGATCGGAAGATGGCTGACAGATTTGGCGATCGACGTATTGATTCTCTAAAATTATAGAGAATGTCAGATCTGCGTTGGAGAATGAGAAATGTAAATTTTTAATAAAAGTTGGACTATTATAGCTAATGGGCCAGTTTAGATAACAGCGTTGGAGATGCTCTAATAGAATGTTTTCACTTCTTGCTAGGTGTCTACTCAGGAGTGAAGCTTGATTTAGTTTAATTGTAGTCGATAAAACATAGCTTTGGCATCACAAATATGGGCATTTGGGATATAAAGGATTGAGAGCCTTAAAACAAATTGATATGGTGCAAGGATTATCTGAGATTGAAGTGATAAACAAGCAATGCTTGTTTAATTGGGAAGCAACCCAGAGCATTTGGGATCTAAAGGATTGAGAGCCTTAAACTGAAACTGATATGGTGCAAGGATTATCTGAGATTAAAGTGATAAACAAGCAGTACAATGCTTGTCTAATTGGAAAGTAACACAGATTATATATACCTAAAGAAAGTACTTGGTGGGCAGTTAAAAATAACAGCTTATACACTCTGATATTTGCAGGCCAATTTCACCAGAATATCAGAGTGGAAAGAACTATATAATTAGTATTATTGATGATCACACAAGAAGTTGCACTTTCTTTTTATCCGAGAAATCCTAAGCCCTAGAGAAATGTAAGATTTTTAAAGCAAGAGTGGAAAAAGAAACTATAATACAAATCAAGTGTCTCAAATCTAACAGAGGCGGTGAATATAATTCAAAAGATTTTAAGGATTTTTGCTTAAAACATGGGATAAAAAGACAACTGACTATAGCATACACACCAAAGCAAAATGGTAAAGCGGAGAGAAGCTGAACCATTTTTAACATGGTTTTTAGTATGCTAGCTGGGAAAGGAGTTCTAAAAGAGTATTGGCCGAAGCAACAATATAGTGTATTTATGTACTCAATCGTAGCTCTACGTCAGCTACGAAAGATATGCCACCTGAAGAAGCATGGTCATAAATAAAACCAGATGTACAATACTTCAGAGTATTTGAAAGCCTTATATTTGAACACATTTCGAAAGAAAAGAAAAAGAAATTGGATTACAAACCCAAGTCTCCTTCATTGATGATGCTACTCGCTTTTGTTGGGTCTATCTTACGGAACAACGTTCTAAATTTTTTGGAATTTACCTGATGTTTCATGCTCTTGTCCAAACTCAGCATAATCCCATCATTAAGTGTTTTCATTCTGATTTCGGTGGTGGATATACATCTAATCATTTTTCTAATCTTCTTGCTTTTGACGATACCTTATCTTCTTAAAACAATTTCGATCGCTTAATGAAGACTCCCTAACTCATTGCGACACCTTCAGAAACCATTGCGACGCCTTCATCAGTCCTCCGGACACTCTCTGTATTGCTCCATGTCAAACGGCTACTTTGCTCTAGCTCTGAGTCTCTATGGTATGTTATAACAACTTCTGGTTGTGGGTTGACAGCTTCCGATACTTGGTTTGGATTCTTCATGTCTGGGAATGCAGAAGAGCATACTACCATTATTTGAGTGGTTTTTCAGTCACTTGATTCATTATGTCACCTAGTGCTCCATCCTCCACTAACTCCCTCCATGTAGAAATATTGTTAAATCATGTTTTTATCGACTAAGTTCTCATACTTGTATTTTCAGGGATTTCTTAATTTGCGTCTTGAACCATGGTTACGAAACTTTCTGACACGATGCTTGACGATAGTGCCAAGTTTGATTGTTGCACTCATAAGTGGTTCTTCTGGCGCCGGGGAATTGATAATTATTGCTTCGGTAATCTCCACTCTTTGGATTCCAATAGCTTACCAATTTCCCCTGTTTGTTTTCCGTTCCATGGCATTATCATGATTAATAGATGATAGGCTGCTTTTGGCCATAGGATAATTCCAAATTATCCGTAATGGGTAGATTAATACGTTTGCTCCATCAAGGTTTCCATTTTACATTGTTCTTCCATTCAATATCATAAGTGATATGTGTTAGTGGCGTCAGAGTATTGCTTTATGCAGGTCATAGTTTTAGTCCATTCTCATTTCTTACAGAGCTAATCAGACGTCTGTTGTTACAGATGATCTTATCATTTGAGCTCCCCTTTGCTCTCATCCCGCTTCTCAAGTTCACGAGTTGCAAAAATAAAATGGGTCCACATGCCAATTCAACTGCGGTATGACTCTTATACTAGTAACATCATATGCGCTACAGCTATGTACTCGAATCATAAAACAGTCGTGTGCCTTCATCTTCTCAACACTTGACAACAACACCTCTCCCTATTTCTGAAAAAAAAAAGTTTTGAAAGGTACCCATCTCCAATCCCATGTGTTATGCTGTTTGTAACAATGATTTATTAATAATATGAATGATTTAAAGAAAGAGAGGTGCTTTGTGCGAGTGCCGCTGAAAACGGAGCTTCCGCCTATTTATAGCGAGAGTGATGATGTTGGAAAGTGCATTAGGGATTCCAAAAGTCGAACGAGCACAACCTCTCCTCTCAATTCCAATACGGAAGATTGATTTCCTCGTCCTAGTGGGAAACAAGTCGACAGGATGGCAGCGACTGTCGGCGGTGTATTTTGAGGACAGACATTCCGCCTAGTGGGAAACGCTCCTTTACCAGTTGAATACAGATTAGATGTTAGATGTTATAAGTAGGAATACAGATTTTTTGGTCAAGTTTTAATTTGATATGATGAAAAGGTCCTACCTAGTTCATTGATAGAAAATTTGCATGGTTTCAGAAAGATTGTATCCTTACCATTGCCGGTACTGCTTGGCTGTATACAGAAGGAAACTGTGTTGCTAAATCTTCTTTTGTTTCTTTCTTCTTCTGATTAGCAGTTTCTGTTGGTCCTGATTGTTGGATAACAGGTATCTGAACAAGAAGAAAACAGGCGAAGAGCACTTCTTTATGCTGGAGGAAACTAGTAACAAAAAAGAGCCTACTCTATTTATCCAAACTGCCAATAAGACGATCCTCAAAATCTCACCCTGGAGGAAACAACGTCCCAAAGGAATCAGAAACTCCTGAAAATGAAACCGAGTCCAAAGTACAAGAAGATGACTTTGGAGATTTCCAGGCTGCAAATTGAACATAAATACTGGGTTCAGTGACCTTGCTCTTGGAATTTTTCTTTTACATCTTTATGTGTCTCTCTGTTGTGCCAAATATGTTCTTAATGATCCCTGTAACTTACACAACAGTGAAAGCAAAGAAATTTTAATGACTCGCGTGTCATTAAAATAATATATTTTCAAAAAGTAAAAAATCCATAAATAAATAAAAATTCTTTTTTAAAAATAGCATTACATTTATTTTCAGAGCTCTATATTTTGACCCATTTTGAAATAATTTAGACCAGATATCTTGCTAATTTCTTTAATTTTTCTTCTCTGGTATCTACTATTTTTCATTTTTTCAAGTCCAACATACTAATCATCCAAAGTAAAAGCGCTATAGAAAATAAAATTTTTTTGGATTTTAAGCTGAAAATTCTTAGTATCTTCATCAGTTCAACAAAACTCTCAAAATTTATCCCAACAGAATCAAAACCTAGCATAATCTCAATTTCTTGAATATTCATCTAAACATTGATCATACTCTAATATGGAGGAATTTAGTCAAGGTAGCAATTATGGGTATGATGATAATTTTTTATTATGCAGTCAATAATGAAGAAGAAGATGTGAAAGATAGATGATGAGGTGTTTTTTTCAACTATATTTTACAAAATTATTATCATAATCATTTATCATCCAAATTATAACTAATATATAGATAATCAATATCAATTTGGTTGTTCATTTAATATATTTTATTCAAAATTTAATCCATTAAATATTTAAAACTATTTTTTGTATAACTACTTAAATTATTTTAAATTAGTAATCATGGAATAAATTAAATAATAATATTTAAATTTTACATATTATTATCTACTTTTAGAAAATAAAATAATAAAGATGATGAGGGAAAATATATGATGGGGTAGATAGATTGTAAAAGTAAGAGAGAATTTGATGATATTTTTAATGATTATTAAGAGGAGGAAAAAGATAGTGGATGATCTTTTACTTTTGAGAAAAGAAAAAACTGTTGTTTATCATTATTAAAAGGAATAAAATGTAGAAAGGTAAATAGTAAATAAATCAAAAAAGCAACCCTCCTGAATTCCTGCCTGAGCAACATGAGGAGAACAAGGTAAAAAAGAAAAGGCTGTATTAAATTTGTTCATCCAGCTCTTCTTCATTCCTGGCAGCCTTTGTCAGCAAGCAAACAAACAATACCCTAACCTGCTAGCCAAGGCAGCAAAAAACCCAGCAGCATTCAATCTCCATCACAATGAGAATAAACCAATCTCCTGTTTTTTTATTTCATTAGTGTAATTCCCTGAATTGTCATTGGAACGATTCACTGCCCTGTAACCAAGATTTGATTGATTTCTGTTATAAAAATAAATAAAAGGATGAGGGGAAAGATTTGATTCGTATTGTTGTAACAGAAAGCTCAGAAAAAAGTGCTGTAGGTTCTCCTGATTCCAATATAATTAATTAATTAAATGTCCCACACGTGTACAAGGGTGAAGAAGAGCTGATGAGTCTATTCTCTTTCCTTGGGCACGCCTTTGTCAATTTTCCAACTCAAGTAGCTAGAGCAATTTTCTTATCAATCTCAGAGATTTCTGTTTACAGGAGGAGAGGAGCAGACGAATAACAAGTGTCGATTTCTTACATATTCAGCTTTCTGAGGTTTGCCCCATCTACGCCACAGCCTTGTAAGTCCATCTTAATCTGAAAAAATATAATAAAAAGATCGTCTTTATCTCTCTGGGTTTTGATCGCTACAAGGGTTTTTGTACTTATGCGTGTAATTTTTGGCCTTTTGTTGTTAATTGATCATCTGGGTCTCTCTGATTTGGTACTGAGAAATTTGAAGGTCTGCGTTTTCTGGTGATTTCCTGTGGCTGTTTGTTGTTGCTGTTTAACTGTCAGTCTGTGGAATTTAGCCATCAGTTTGCAGAGGCTCCTTAACTTTGTGGCGGGCTCTATTAGGCTTTGTGCTTTGGAGGTTTGTTTTGTGAGTCCATTTGGTTCAGGTAGAACTCTGTGTGGTTTCTGGGCGAGAGGCCCTTGAGTTTTTGTGTGATTGTGAGTCTGTTTATAGTTGTATTTATGTTGGTTGATCATATGTATTTTTTAAATGGAAGGTAGGCTATCTGAATTCCTGCCGTCCCAATGTCTCCGCCTTTGCAGTTAAAGAAATTAGATATGTGATCTTATTGTATACTGGTGAAAACCTCATCAACTGCGAGTATACATACTGTGTGACCCTTAGTTTGATAAATGAGTTATGTCCATTATTGAAATCTTGCTTTATTTTGCTGGCATAGACCTCTTCTGCTGGCTGGCATGGGGCGCGATGTAGTTGATTTTTGCAATTGTGAACCTTTAATAATGTTCAAAGCTTGGTTTTCCTTGTATACTTGAGTATTTCCGAACATTTGTAGATTTAGTTTGAAACCAAAACCAGTTGCTGAGAACTCCCGGATGACTAAAACAGCTGCATTTGCCTAATTATTGCCTGCCTTCTTTTTCATATGCTTACTTTGTTTGGATTTTCAGTTTTACATTCGTTGGCTTCATTCTTCTGAATTAGAATATAAAAAGTTAAGACATAACAGTCTAAATAGTGATTTGCCTTTAAAAAATGCTTCCAAATTGCTTTTGCAGTCACAATCACAATAGGAGGATTTGTGCTAAAAGCGATGGATGTGAAAGGTATAACATGGTTTGGTGATGTCTATCAGAAGTTTGAGACTATGTGCTTGGAGGTGGAAGAAGCTGTGTGCCAGGTAGCTTTCTATCTTTCAACCGTCACCTAATTAGCTTAACAAAACTTTGACACTATTTTCAGTTATCAGACATGTTTCTGTGCGGTAACATTTATACATATTTCTGAAATAGGACACTGTAAAGTATGTGGAGAATCAGGTGCAGACTGTTGGCGCCAGTGTCAAGAAATTTTACTCAGAGGTTGTTGATGATTTGCTTTCTCCATCATTGATGGACCCTGTAAAAGTGAACTCATTACCTTGTACCGGGGCGCACAAGAAGCCTAAAATGGGTATCAAAGAAGAACCGAAAAAGCAGTTATTTGAGGATCGAAATGCAACCACAAAGGTCTACAAGAACTCAGCATATGGATCATCTTATGACAGATTTTCAAATACAGACCCCGCAGTCCCATGTAATCTTGTGAACTCCAGTGATGAATTAAGCTCTAAATTTACCGTTGTGAGCAAGAGTACGAGTGGTGCTTCTAACAAGTTGAAACTGGTTATCAAGAGGAAGCCTAAAAGTGTGACCGCATATTCAACTGAAGTGCCAAAAACAACCAATCCTACTGCAATTAATCCAAGCAAGAAACCACAGGGTTCTGGTGCGTTGACCGTCGAAAATCATGAAGCTCCAACCGACCAAATATTTGAGCAACAGCTTGATCCTGATGCTGTTTATTGCGACTTTAAAGAAACCGAAGGAAAGACTGGTGATGGTAACCAAAACAATTTCAAACAAACTACTGATGCTTTAGTCAAGCCCATCAAAGTTGTTCTTCCAGGTGAATCTGTCGGTTGCCGCCCCAAAGAATCAGTAAAAGGCAGCAGTTTTGAAAATAAAGAGTGGTTTAAATCCACGCATCTTACTGAAGATCAGGGCACTCTCACCAATATTTTTCCTTCAGACTCATCTCCAGGTCCAAATGGTAAGTATTCGACATTGTCTAGTTAACAAGTCTTAGATGGTTCCAAAATATATAGCTGAAAAAATGACTTGATTAGTTTTTAGTTTCCCCTATGCTAACTCCAACTCGAGCAAAAACATATGATCCTTTATGTATTGCCGGACTTAATTGTTACACTTGGCAGGAGAAACTGATGGTTGGAATATAGAGACAATAACAAGTGATGATGATGTTGAAGAAGATACGGAAACTGTGGATATGATTTTTAATATACAAGCTGAGTTGGAAGAAAGTTGTGTCATTGTGGATCGAAAAAATCTTCCTTTAAATTTTGACAAGGAGCCGAAGCATAAGTCATACAAGGTATTTTCTTGATCTC
This sequence comes from Umbilicus rupestris, assembly GCA_963678935.1. NCBI lineage: Eukaryota > Viridiplantae > Streptophyta > Magnoliopsida > Saxifragales > Crassulaceae > Umbilicus > Umbilicus rupestris. The sequence continues at coordinate 660,591 of OY787625.1, forward strand.
TTTCTTCTCCTCACTCCCAATTTCCGTGTTCTGCCTTAAAATGTATTTATTAATGTCCAAGCAGAAGAAGTTTAGGGATGCATTTTTGTCGAGAGGCAAGTCGATGAGAAAAAAGGAGTACAGGCAGCTTGCTGCACATTATGAATCAGCAACCAATGTTGAGCTTGATCAGCACAATGCTAGTAGTTCTCTGCACACAGCATCAACTTCAGAACTGAAGAAACTCAAAAGCGTCCAATTATGTGAATCCGAATGGGAGATTGTGTGAAGTTCCATATTAACATAGCAGATGCATCTCTGTAAATGAAGTATCACAAATTGTATTTATGCAGCTTATTGGGCAGAAATTGGATATTCATGCTCATCACTTTTTCAACTTATGTTGCATTATCCCATCAATCTTCTTCAGCAACTTTAGGTGGGTCGGTGAGGAGATGAGCAAGATCAATTTGCTCTGTTTATTTCCCTACATTGCGAAACCAAATCCCATGTTTTATGGGACGCACCTGTTGATCATCACCATCCAACACCAAGTACATAAGACTTGAACAAACATGCAAATCTACTAAGAGCTAGCCAAAGACGGTTGGTTCTTGAAATTGTCGGTTGGGGCAACATAAGTAAATGACTAGGTAGCTTTGTGTAGAATAAGATGAATGAGAGATGGGTTTAAGGTTTAAGAATATCATTGTTGATTTGAATGATTGATAAGAGTTTAGGTCTCGATCGGTCATCATCCGACACTCCAAAGTCATGAATGTTTGATCTTCATCTTGAGCTAGCTTAGCTTGCTTCTAAGAAAAGGAGGGTGCTTATACAAGTGCATGCTTGGTTTTGAGCTAGCCAGAGTCATCACGAAAGCTCTCCATCTTTTCTTTTTGGCTTTGAGCTCTTTTTATTACTGTCAGCTCCGGTCTTATTCAATTGTAGGCCCTGAGCAAAAAAAGTTTTTGGACCCTATTTATGAATAAAAAAAAATTTGGACCCTATTTATAAATAAAATTTTAAATTTATTGATATTAATAAAAAGAAAAAAAAATTTGTCCTAAAAGCTTAAGCTAATGGATCCTCCCAGATGACTTTGAATTGTCATTTTTAACAAAAAAAAAAAAAAAAATTCACATACAAGTGGACCCTTCCCGGGGGTGGGCCCTGGACTGGGACCCCGGTCGCCCACCCCCAGGGCCGGGCCTCATAACTGTCTCTTTTTGAATTATAAAAATAAATATTATATAAAAATAAATATTATTTGTACAATTATAGTGGAGGCTTTGAGCAAGTTAAACCACTGTTGATAGTAACTAACAATTCAACAACTTAGAACATTTTCATGGCAACCTTATTCAACAACAAAGAAACTAACTGATGGAGATTAATCATTTGTAACAAGACATGTGAAGATAGACAACCAATATTATTAACACATCTCCCATTATTTGTGAACCTTTGTCAATGCTGTAGGCTCCGCTTGCAATAAGTTTTGATTCCACTATTAATTAAGGTCTTTGTTGTCGGGTTCAAAATAACAATGGACAAACACATCAAAGTTCATAATTCAATAATGCATTTTCATAACAAACATGTCCATCCAAATTAATGTATTTTCTTTAATACGACCTCACATTCTACTTTCATGCAAAACGATCCAAAAACGCACCTTCATACACAACCTTTGCTCACGGACGGAGCCATGAATGAAAAGTATATAGGGCTGGAATACTGGCTTTGGCCGCGACGGTAGAAAAAGACTTTGGATTTGCGGGTGATGCGATTGGAGATGATTCAGAGGGAGCGGAATTGAACGACCTGAAGGGCTAGCACTTAAGGGCAGAGATAGAGCAGCTTCCGATGTCGGAAGGATTTAGATCAAAATACAGAAAATAAAAAAAAATTATCTAGCCAAAACTACTTGGGCTATAGCCCAAGTAGCCTATGGCTAGATCCGTCCCCGCTTCGAGTTATGTGTCCAATTAATCTTCTGTCTTATATTATTTTCGATCAATTCACATATGCCCAATATTCACACCATTAGTTACATCAGTTTCAATTAATCTTCTTTAACCCAAATACAATTTAATAATGTATTTTCCTACACAATAAGGTACAATGCACTTTCATACTTCCAAAGAGTTTCAATAACTCATTCTCATCTATTATTCATAGCCAACTCACATATATTATTATTATATATATCACTTGACCCACTATGCACATCATAATTTTTAATGTAATTTACTTAACACAAAAATCGAATCTTAAATCATAATGTCACGTGTACTGCTTGTACACATCATTATTTTCATCAATTTATATGTAAACACGCTCGAATAATATATTCATACATAAAAATCCAATATATACATTTTCATACTCAAAATATGGTCATGTTTTTTTTAGAGTGGGATGGGAGTGTAAGTAAAACAAATATGTGTATTTCATGCATCAATCAAATGGATGAAGAAATATGTGTTCCAAAATAATGGTCAAAAAAGGTTACCTCATTATATCATAATTAACACTCTTCTTGTCTTGCATTTATTTTATCAGATATGTCTTGATGCTTCTAATAAAGAGTGATGTGATGTGATGGTTGCTAATTATCTCTATGATGGATGGATGGCTACTTTATCATACATCCCAATCTTCATTCATTTCATTTTATTATTCACTAATTTGATTGCTTTTCTCCTAGAAGTTATTCATTTCATGTACTAGAAATAATTCATTTAATGGACAATAGAATTTTGTTGAGGCGTCCATTTGGCCTCAAAACCTAATTTCTAGTTTGAACTGAACAATCAGAGTCCTGATCTAACTTTTATAATAAATATGTTATATCTTATTTGTTGCACACTACTTAACTATTTCAACTACAAAAGTACCCAACCAAGCTCCCTCCCTCCCTCTCATAATATTGGATATGGGCTCAACCCAAGCTCTCTTCTTCTTCGCCCTGCTTATTTCTCAGCAGACAGAAGCAGACAGGAGTAGCAGCTGCAATTGGTTCAAGGGAAGCTGGGTGTTTGACCCTTCTTATCCCCACTACAACTTCACCACATGTCCTCTCATAGATCCTCAATTCAATTGCCAAAAGTACAACAGACCTGACACCAATTATCTCAAGTATAGATGGCAGCCTTCTGCCTGCAACCTTCCAAGGTGAATATATATATATATACATACAACAACACTGTTGGATTGAGTTGATTTTCCATTTTGGTGGGCAGGTTCAATGGGGTGGAGTTGTTGGAGAGGATGAGGGGGAAGAAGATGATGTTTGTGGGTGATTCACTGAGTTTGAACCAGTGGCAATCACTCTCTTGTATGCTGCTTGCTGGAGTGCCTAATGCAAAATACAGCCTGGTCAGAGGAGATGGGCTTGCCACTCTCACTTTTCTGGTTTGCATCTTCATCTTCCACTTCACTTCTTGCTCTCCTATGATATAATATACCATGTCATCATTCCTAGAAGTTTCAGAAAGTTTAGTGCAACCAACCATTTCTTGAATCAGAAGCTCCTCCTTTGGATACATCTAAAAGTTTCTAGTGTAAAAAAGTTGAAACCATTAATGGGAAGCGTGTCATGTAATGCATGTGTGCCGTCTCTTTCCTCCCCAAGACTTCTGAGATGGGGAAAGTGCTGCTGCTGCCCCACCATCCATCTGCTGCACTATTTTGCTTAATGCCACTCCAGTTTCTGCTAGGGCCATTTCACTGGATAGAAATATTAGTCAGATCTACACCCTTACCTGCCACAAGCTAAAATGGTAGGTGTGGCATCATCAACTTCAGAGTTTTGAAAATTTGAAAGGTTTTGGTGATGGTGATGTGAATGGTAATGGAGGCATTGATGATGGGTTTCAGGAAGTGGAGGTTCATATGTGGCCTGTGGATAGAATTTATGACTTTATGGGGTTATAATGTGAACTTGTTTATGTTGGTGGTGGTCCAACTTTTGGCTTTGAATTTCAGGCTCATTTAAAATATGGCAAACTCCAACTTGCATTAAATTGTCTTTATTTGGAATGGAAAAATTTGTCTGTGAATAATAATGACCTTGTGTTTTGCAGGACTATGATGTTGCATTGAAGCTGTACAGAACCACATACATAGTTGATATAGTTTCCCAGAAAGAAGGAAGAGTTTTGAAGCTGGACTCCATCTCAAATGGAGATTCCTGGAAAGCAATGGATTATCTGGTGTTTAACACTTGGCACTGGTGGACTCACACTGGGAGAACTCAACTGTATGACTTCCAGACTCATCAACTTTGAAATTTTTTAGAAGCATTTTCTCATGATTTTGTCTGCAGGTGGGATTTTGTGGAGGATAAGAGCATACTGTACAAAGACATGAACAGATTGATAGCATATTATAAAGCGCTCAACACTTGGAGCAGATGGGTTAACAAAAACATTGATCCTTCCAAAACAAAACTCTTCTTCCAAGGAATCTCTCCAACTCATTACGAGTAAGCATAGGATACATGGCATTAGTCACAAGTGAAAATTGCTAAAAACTGGAGTAAATGTTTTTTTCGGGCAAGTTGATTATTCACTCATGTTTCTAAATTTCCATATTTAAAATTTTATCAGGGGAAAGGATTGGGGACAGCCATCAAAATCATGCCTGAAAGAGACGATGCCATTTTTCGGCCTTCGGTATCCTGCAGGGGAACCTATGGCAGCAGTGGTAGTAAATAAAGTACTAGAAAGGGTCAAAGTACCTGTGTATCTACTAGATGTGACTCTACTGTCGCTATATCGAAAAGATGGGCACCCTTCTTATTACAGTGGAGATCATCCAGGCTTAGATTGTAGCCATTGGTGCCTTCCGGGAGTTCCAGATACTTGGAACGAGCTCTTATATGGAGCCATAGCAACCGGAAGATAACACTAGGATTTATGTGGATCAACTCAACCTTAATACCTGCAAAGGAAACACCACTTTGTATTTTACAGCATTCTAAATCCATTGTTACTGCTTAAAAGCTGCAATAGTTAAGATGTCGATTTGTTGTTGGTAAACAAAGTATTTTTCCAGAAACCCAAATTACATTAACTTACCTGTTCAGACTTGAGATCAACCTCTGCCAATTCAAATCCATGACTAAAATAAGCTCTATTTGAAACAAGCTGTCTTGTAAGAGAAAAATACAAAAGATCAGTTGGAAGAAACAACATGAATTCATACAGAATCATCCTCAGTAACTGGATGCCACATACAGTACAAAGTTCTTAAAATGTTCATCTAATAAAAAAAGTAAACATAATTTTACCTGGAAACTACCATCAAAAAAGAAGAAGAATGAGAACTCACCTCGGGAGACTGGCAGGCATACTTCACACCTTCCTGATCAGGTGATTGTTTGAATATTGACACACTTTATACAGCTGACCGAAACAGATACAGATATGTGGCGACAAGGCCAAACATAAAGTATATATCTAAATTACTCATAAAAATGGCAAATGCACGGTTTTATGTCATAGATGAGTATCAGACAAAACTACTTGAGAAGTTTCATTCAGATAAGCAAGCAAGTAGTTCATGCCAAACACACAAAAAAATCCCACAGGAAATGCCAATCTCATGAACTATATAAAGTTGAATTTCAGCAAGCAAGATCTAGAAATTACCCTTATGAAATCAAGCAGAAGCTTGGGGAAAGGGCTTAAGCGTGATGAGAAGCATAGCACAAAGATGGAGGGACTTGAGCGGCCAGGACGACTGGAAAGAGCTGTTGGACCCTTTAGACACTGACCTCAGGCTATATATCATACACTACGGTCAGATGGCTCAGGCAACTTACGACACATTTAACTCTGAGAAGGTTTCAAAATATGCCGGGGCAAGCAGGTACTCAAAAAAGAATTTGTTTTCAAGAGTTGGCCTGGATAAATCCAATCCTTACAAGTACACCGCTACAAAGTACTTGTATGCCACTTCTCAAGTTCAAATGCCAGACTCTTTCATGGTCAAATCTTCGGATGAGGATGCCTGGTGCAAGGATTCTAATTGGATTGGGTATGTGGCTGTGGCTACTGAAGCAGGGAAAGAGGCTCTGGGAAGGAGAGATATATTGGTTGCATGGAGAGGGACCATAGAGAACAATGAATGGTTAGCTAATTTTGATTTCCCCTTAGTTTCAGCTTCTGAGATCATTGATGATGCCAAGGCTCGAGTTCATCGTGGCTGGCTTTCCCTTTACACCTCATCTAATCCAGACTCATTGTGCACCAAAACCAGCGCCAGAGAACAGGTTTGCCCTCCATAAATCTTTTAATAAGAATAACTCGAGCAACCTGAACTTCATTTCCTTTTCACTACCCAATGGCAGGTTGTAAATGAGGTGAGGCGGTTGCTAAATGAGTTCCAGGATGAGGAGATCAGCATAACAGTTACTGGCCACAGCCTTGGAGGTGCCCTTGGAATGCTAAACGCAGCGGACCTGGTGTACAATGGACTGAACAAACCCACAAGTAGGCCACAAAACACGTGCCTTGTAACAGCTTTCCTCTTTGCCTGCCCGCGCGTTGGAGACTGGAACTTCAAGCAAGCTCTAACATCCGTAGACAATCTCCAAATCCTAAGAACACGAAACAAGCCAGATATCATACCAATGTTTCCCATTATAGCAGGGTACACAGAAATCGGGAGAGAACTAAACATAGATACACGCAAATCCAACTATTTAAAATGTCCTGGAAATTTAACTATTTGGCATAACCTGGAGGTACACTTACATGGGGTCGCAGGAACACAAGGTCCAAAAGGAGATTTTAATCTGGTAGTGAAACGGGACATTTCTCTAATCAACAAATCCATAGAAGCTGCAAAGGATAAGTTCCTGGTGCCGGTCTCACGGTGGTGCATGCAAAATAAGGGAATGATCCAACAAGCTGATGGGACTTGGAAGTTGGAAGATCATGAGAAAGATGCAGAAATTGAAAACATAAAAGCACTTGAAAGTGGAGAAACTTCACTCAGGCTTCTTCATTAGCAATTCAGAAATGCAAGTAGTCCTTATTCTATATCAACAATAGGGAGGTGCATAGAAGAAGTCAGGGCTCATCCATGATTCTTGGTTAGGGTTATCGGAAAAGCACAAGTCAGAGAAGGGAAACAAAGTTAAACAACATGAAGAGAAGAATTTTACTGTTAGAGTATTTAGCCTTAGTTTCCCAGGGAGAAATTAAATTCAGTGTCGTGTTTTAAGAGAGTCATACCTAAGGTCAGGATGACAAGGGGATTTATAGTCCCTGAACCTAAGATCTCTTGATCTGTGTAATTTTTACTCTATCAAAATATATATGTAGACACAAGCCAACAAAACAGAAACCAGATACTAAGGAAGGTGAATTCGACAAGAAAAATACTTGAATTTTATTTATTTGAACAGGCAATGGATGTGATCAGCCACAATCACCCCCAGATTGAAACAGCAAAGGGAAATAAACACTCATATCCTAAAACCAGATAAAACAATGATGAAGCATGCAGGGACAAAGGGAGAAAAACCTTAATACAAAATAGTACACAGAAAAGAAATCAGCAAGGGATCTGTTCAGTGAACCACTCCATGACATGAATGGGAGCTTTGATGAGTCCAATGGCCAGCTCCACAATCACAGTGACGCAAATACAGCAGGGGCATATACAACTCAACAGTATCCTGCAGCAAAAAAAAGAAGCTCAAAATTGAAAACCCAGACCTAAACTGGAAGGGGTTGAATGAAAGATTGGAAAATTTACCCGACAATCCAGATAATGATTCCAATTAGGGATAAGAGGATTGAGAGTAGGGCGAAGGGAAGGCCGAGAAGAAAGCCGAGGGGACGGCATCTGCAATCATCTCCGCAGCAGCACATGTTTTTGGTTACTCTGGGGTGGGTAAGGAAGCTAAGTAGTGGGTTGGTTTGGTGAATAAGGAAAAGGAAGAAGGTGTTATGAGTTGGCTAAAAGAGCCGAACACGTTAAGGATTGAATTGAAAAGAGAGAGAGATGCGTTGGCGATGAAATTATGATACTTTATTTGGGAAGCAAGTCGAAGAAGAAGATGATGCCTTTTCTTTCATCTCAAATTGATTACGACGGGGCCGTTGACTACTCGTGGTCGCCTTCATGGCCTTGGTCTTATAATAATCAATTATACATTTACAAACTGACGCATTACAACACCTAAAATTTCAAGGGTCCCGTAAATCTAAAAACTCAAAGCGCCGCCCCAAGTACAAGACTTCTTATTTGTAAATAGTCATTTTAGAGCAGTGTATTTCTGATAAAAAGATGTATATATATTTAATAATATTTTTTGATTATTTATGAAAATTTTAAACCCAGCCAGATGGAGATTTAAGATAATAACAATGCTGACCAATGACCATGTTGGCAAGTTCTGGCAACCTACCTATGCAAGAAATAAAGTTACGTCTCACAAGTCCTGGCCAACTACGAAGAGTCAGAGGACTATGACGCACGCATTTCTAAAGGCGGGCGGGATGATACACCAGAAATTACTTCATTCAAAAAATGAAGCAAGTCCGTATCAGACTGCAGAAAATAATGGTCACCACATGTATTTTCTTTCATGGTTGTTGGGAACTTAAGTGACTGTTTTGTAGCAGATTCGTAACCACGCCACCCTATACATACTCTCACGAGCTTTCGACCAGAAATACACCAAAGCCAAAGCCAAGATACCAAAACATCCATGCTCTGGGATGATAGCCAAAATTTAGTAATTTTGTAGCAGAGCACTCGCATACCAGATTCATTTACTCTTTTAAAGACGTAAAAGCTTTCCACCAAATCCAAGTTCCTTCAACTATTGAATAAAGCATATTAACGGGAATATGAAACCTGTTCATAAAAGACCTATAATATTTGAATCCGAATAACTGAAAACTTGTCCCTATTTCCAATATGGAAATGTAAGATTGCCCATTTTTGACACTAACCAAGCAGCAGAAACTGAGCACGGTGGCCCCTATCCTAGTACTAGCAGCATCATGGTCGAGGATGATCATTGACCTGATATCTTGTTTACATTGTTAATATGACTGCATCATTTGTCAGGCAACAAACTGAACAATTCAGGACATGCATATGCTCTATAGCCTCGTTGTGCACCAAGGGATATATAATCACTCTTGTACATGTGCAAATAGTTTTCTCTCACTGAAGAGATACCGAGTACCTAATCATGATATCCCAATATTAGCAGTTGCAATATTATCACCAGTGTCAGACATTCCGATGAAGATGACCCGTAACGGATGATACACAAGTGCCAAAATTAATCAAAATATTGAATAGGATTCCCCAAATACTATGGAGATTCGAAGCCCAAACAACACAATAATCATCACGTGAAGTGGCGGGCAACGTGCACAATCCTGCTTCTAGATCAACCATATGCACAACTATCTTATACAAAAGCTGAATAATTCACCTAAGGAGGTACAGTGGATTTTAACAACATCCTAAAGGATATGTCCCTACCTGAACAAGACGCTATAGGTTCTCAAGTTGAATGCCCAGCATTGGACTCATCTGACGAGCTGTCACTATCAGAATCTGCATGGCATTACAAAACATTTAAGCATAAAGACTCCCCTCAGAACAATATTTTTAACAGATGGGATTAAATTTCTAGGGTAAATACTAATTACAAATAAATGAAGAGGTAAAGTACCACTGGTGGAGGACCCTGAACTACTTGAACTGCTTGAACTACTTGACCCACTAACATTAGCAGCTGGACCATTCCCTCGAGCGGGTGATGATGAAGTTGCATTGCCATTGCCTGAATGAAGATAGTTAATACATTAATCCTAGTGTCACCAGGTAATGCAGCTGAATCCAAAGTTAAAATAATTTACCAGCTGTAGCTTCTTTTGGTAGCACTGACTGAAGCGGGTTGGTGGTCTGCAATAACAACGGGTATGTTGAAGTCATGAATTCCTCGAAACAAATCAGCTATTTGATGTAACAAGGAGATTTATATACAAATATTTTTCGTTTCTAACGTTTACCTTTTCTACATCTTGTCTATCATCTGCTCGCATTTGGTTGGCAAGTTCAGCTTTCCTCCTGTTCTTGCTTAAACTCTTTTTGTAGTTGGTTACAAAACGATCCAGCTCCCACAAAGTCTCAGTATCAACACTGTCAATGTCAACTTCAATTTCATCAGCATTTTGGGAAACAGCTGTACTCCTTTTTTTAATGATCTGAATAACCCCATCCAGCTTTTCTGGCGGTAAACTCTGAAGGTTTGTGCTTAACTTCTGTTTCTCGTCGTAAGTCATATCCCTTTTATTAACATCCTTTGCCTTAGGCTTCTTAAGTGCTGGTGTCCTAAATGATGGGGCAGGGGTAAGAGTTCTGGGTTTTGGGTTGAAAGGGTATGACATTGATTCGGATCTATTCAATATCCTCGTTTCTAAAGGTGGCAACGCTGATGATTGAAATGGATTTGTTCTCCTGGATGTGGGTGTTGGAAACCCCATATCATAATCAACAGCCGTCCTCAACTCTTTCAGATATTTCCACTCAATATCAGGCCATTTATTTTCAAATATTTTCAGCAATGTCTCAGCCATAATGTGGACATCTTGCCCTTTAGGGTTATACAACATAGCATTGTGGAATGTCAGTCTAACATCCTCAGCAAACTCCATTGGTGATTTATACCAGTATTTTATTAACCTTGCCTTCACTGTGCCCAAGTCCATGGGATTTTTTATGATAAGAAAATAATCATGCAGTCCTAGACCTTTCACATCAACCGGAGTATTGAATACCCAACCATGTTTGTGCTTCATCAGCTTCTCAAGAAGGGAACTACAGCTCTTGTACACCTTACTGCCTGCTCCGAAACCAAACTCGCCCCCACTATTCTTTTTTCCATTAGACTTGGACTTCTTATTACTTTCTGCAGGAGGAAACTTGTCCTTTGCAAGAAGGAACTCAGAATTTCTGTAAAACTGATTTGCCTTAGGTGTCCTTTTCTCTCTCTCGATGCAATCAACCATGCCCTGAACATTATCTAATACTGAGACACTAAGCTGGTTAAAGGGCCTAACATTAGGTTTCAAAGGAACATGCCCTAGAGACCTTGTCGTGGAGTAAACTGGGGTGGAAAAACCATTACCTCTTGCACCATTGACTAACAAACCATTGTTCACAACAGGGGGAATAAACTCAGGGGCCATCTCCTCACCGTTTCCCTCCATTTTCTTCACAACCTTGCGCACCCTGTGAAGCTCATTTTCAAAATTTCTCCTAAGCTCCAGTAATTCAGGCTTCGAGGAAGTGGACAAATTTATCTTTACTTTACTGTCAAAGGCCAGTCTGGAAGCACCATTTATGACGTGCGAATCAACTGGGATAGGAAACACACTATCAGTCCGAACAGAGCTCAAAGCTTTCTCTGATATCACTTCCACTGCAGCCTCAGGTTGGATCTGCTTCAAATCAACAATTTCAAAAGGTAATTTGACAGAAGATGGAGCCAAAACAACTTCTACACTTTCACATACCACATTTCCGTCTATGTGGTTACTGTTGTGGTTTCCCTCTTCAATAGGAGTGTTTTCCCGGTTGCCTATTTTAATATGATTGCTGCCTTCAACGATATTGCTTCCATTTTTTTGGTTGATATTGACATCATCCTTTATAATTGTTGTTGTTGATGATGTTGTGGTCGGATTGATGAGAACACCATTGTTCTTCACACCTTTAAACGATCGCCTACGATAAACCTTAGACTCTGCCCATCTCTGCTTCTCACCACCCCCAATTCCACCACCAACAACCCCTCCTGCTTCCTCACCAGCCCCAATTTCACCACTAACGCCTCCTGCTTCCTCACCAGCCCCAATTTCACCACTAACGCCTCCTGCTTCCTCACCAGCCCCAGTTTCACCACCAACGACTCCTGCTTCCACACTTACTGTAGTCCCGGAAGCCATACATCAACCTCGCAAAACGCTAATTACCAAATTTACCAGCTGATTCAATCACCCCAAAATCCAACAAACCATAACACCCCCTAAGAGCCGACCGCCCCGAGATCTGCGAACACGGCTTCAACAAGCCAAATCACAAAACCCTAAAATTTACCGAGCATAGGGCTACGTCCAAATTCCCCGACCGTCCAAGGAATCCAAGAAAGCACAAAAACATTCCCGAGAAAGGGATACAAGGGAGGTCGAGAGCGAAGGACGCTAGGGTTTCGAATTTCACATACCTCTGCTTTCTCGATCGAATCTTCTCTTTACTCTCTCCTCGCAATTACTTTCCCGATCGAAAATAATTTTTATGCTTTTATAAGGCCGTGTTTGGTTGAGACAAAAAGGGCCGCAGTTGGGTTTAAGAGTTGCGACCCAAAGTTGGATGTACGAATATAAATTGTAATTATAAAATGATTTGACTTTAAACGAATATAAATTGGAATTATAATTATAAAAATGGTTTAATTTTATTTAAAATTAAATCTAAAAATCTAAACATAAGAGGAACAGCACACGTATTCTGAAGGCAAATCTTTTTCGTGTTAGTATTACAAAAGACAATTTTTTTTAAATTACAAGTAATTAAATTTTCTTTTTTACAGCATCATAATTTTTGTTTAATGTAAAAGTTTGGTAAGCCTTAAGGCACATGCACCGCCCGCACCTGCTCTGACAGGTGCTGAGCTGATTAAGGGATGATTAAGGCTGAAAAGCTTTAATCACCCCAACACCTGCTGTTAGCAGGTGCTCCCCGTGCATATGCCCTTAGGACTAATTTGCCATTATAATTTTTATATTTTTAATTGCATCACTCACTCTTTTTTGCAATATATTAATTGGTTCTGTAACATTATATTTGTTATCAAAATGTAGAAGGAAATTTCTGTAGAGTAGAACCAAAGAAATTGGAGGAGAGAATGTGTTTATTGTATTTCTTGTCTTTTTTGAGTTGTGTATTCATCCTTTATAAAAACCTTTATTTATCGTCTTATATATTCTTGAAAGGATATAAATAAATAGATTTTTAAGGTGATGTCATAATATATAGGAATACATTGGACACTCTGAAGCCCAAGGGTCATCCAACTTATCTTCATATCTTAACACTCCACTCTTTAATGTGTGCTTTGTTTTATCATCTTTAATATATTCTTCTTTAATTTGAGCTATACAAACAACATTATCCTCATATAACATTGTTGGCCCTTGTTTTCCTGATATTAAACACAAGAGGTCTTGACATGGTGGATAAATGATCTAAGCCAAACACATTCTCTTCCAGCTTCAGATAATACAATCAACTCTGCATGGTTTGATGATGTGGCTACCAAAGTGTATTTTGTAAAACGCCATGAATGTCAGTTCCTCAACACATGAATAAATAACCTGCTTGTAAAATAGCTTTGTGTGAGTTGGACAAATAAATCTGCATCAATATAACCAATCAATTTGCTATTTTGTACACTATTTGTTCTTTTGAAAAATAAATTTGTATCACTGTTCCACGTAAATAACGTAGGGTGTGCTTAACACCACTACCGTGTCTTTTTGTTAGCGATGAACTATATATTACGAGTAAATTAACAGAAAAAGATATATGGTATTATTGGTAAGGTACATTAAAACACCAATTACACTAAGATAAGGTACTTTATGACCTAAAATATTTTAGTATTTGATCAGAGGTGGAAAGGGTCCTTTTTGATATTAAATGATCTTACTATCATCAAATCAAAGTACATAATAAATGTGCCTTATCCATATTAAATGCTTTAGCATGTATTCCGTGTAATTTGATTCATGGATGAAAATTCCATCGGTCCTATATTCAAACTACAAGCCAAGACAATACAAGGTAGTTTTTAGATCTTTCATCTCAAACTCCCTTTTCAAATAATCTGTTACCAATTGGATCTCTTCTGGAGTTCCAATTATGTTTAAATCATCAACATAAAAAGCCATGATTATGTTCTACTTATGAAAACTCATGGGCATATTTGATTGTTAACAAATCTTTTGGCTAGTAAATTTTTACTTAGGCGATTACACAACATCCAAATTGTTTCAACCCATATAGTAATCTTTTCAATTTAATGGAGTACAAATGATGACGCTTTACTTGTAATGCTTTGGACATTTTTAATCATCCAGGAACTTTCATGTATATGTCTTTATCAAATGACCCCATGAGTTGCAATTTAAGTCGTTCAACAAAAGCTAAAGCAACTAGAAGTCTTAGAGTTGTTGCATCCACTACATGTGAATAGGTTTTCAAGTAGTCCATTCCAAGCTTTTGTGGAAAACTCTGTGCAACCAGTCTAGTTTTGTATCTTACAACTTCAATTCATTACGTTTTCGCACGAACACCCACTTATAGCCAACTAGTTTAACACCTTCGCGTTCTGGAACTACAGGTTAAAAGATCACGTTTATTTAAGGAATCCAACTCTGCTTGAATTGCTTCTTTCCGGCTCTCTCAATCATTTTGGTGTCGACATTCTTCCATTGTTTGGGGATCATTGTCATCTTCTCCAATAACTTCTAAGGAAATTGAATAAACAAAGATATCATTGAGATATACATCATCTTGATGCCATCCCATAATAGAGTTGGCATAATTAATGGACATTTCAAAATTATCGTCAATATCGTTGTCCTCGGTTCAATATTGAGTAAAGGCTCATCAGAGGTCTTACCTTCATGAATGTTTGTGTCATGACCCAAATTATAGGTCAAGACCGACCTGGTTAGAGTATCAAGCAAGCCTCACAGTCGTAGTTCAAATTAATTTGCTACGTAGAGAATTCAAATTAGAAAAATAAATTTGTATGTTTAATTTTACCAGAATCTTGTCCAAGTACAAAGGAGTAAATACTCTAACTGAAAAAAAAAAAAAAAAAAACAAAGCAAACAGAATGTTCCGATAGCATAACTAGCCGGATGGCACTGTACTTGAAGCGATCAACTCTCTTGCAACAATGGGTGATAGCTCTCTAACTTACGGCACACTTACCTGAAATTGTTTGGATCATAATGGATTATTCAAAATGACCTAGTGAATAAATAACATATAACATTAACGTTAATATCTTTATGAATTTCTTTACAATATAATGATATAATTCAAATTATCATATACCCAATAAATGCGTGTATGAATGCGTGAATGCACGATAATGTTCGTATCGATCGATCATAACAAGTGATGGGTAGTTGTCATTGCTAGTCCGGACCATCGTATCAAAGTGCGGACTGAGCCTTATCATATCATATCAAAGAGCTGATGCCTCGCCATATTACATGTCATGACGGTGGTCAATGCGTATAATGTATCATACTATATTTCACAACTTTGTAATACGTGTTAGTATTATTATTATGTCAATGTACGATCCGAAATTTATTTTTATTTTTTTATCAAGAGAAGGGGATTCGATAATGAAACAAATTTCATTATTACCCCACTATAATTAGTAGCATACATAAACTATACGATATGATATCAATTTACAACGAATATATTATTGAATCACCAATCCAATGTGAGTCTCATACTTGGATGCACTAGTATGATCAGTTCCGCCGATGTACCATGCAACTTGTGTCACCTAAAATAATATTTAAGATTAAACTTAATTTTGTATTAACCAATTATTCTTAACAATGAGCATGATAATGATTCATATCCTCATGACTAATCACATAACTTGTTATTATCATATGTTACATTATATCATACTCATCATTATTATAATTAACACTTAGGAACTCCAATAAAGCCACGGCCTTAGTGTAAATTATATTTAAGCCGACTACTAATGTTTATTAATAAGTTTCTATAACTATGATATGGTCCCATTGCATGTTTTATACATTTGTTAATCTCTTCTTTAGATAACGCTCTTCTATTTGCAGCAGCTAAAACTATGACTTCTAAATTCATTAAAATGGCTCATTGAATCTTATTATTTATGTATATATTAATTCTGATTTATATGACTAAATAAATCCCCGTGGAAAAATTTCTAATAGTAATTGAAAATGGATTTTTAATTAATTTCATCTTATGTGTTCTTTCCTTTTTCGGAGAATGGAATCATTATATCATAATGGTTCCTCATGCCATCGATGTATTTGAAAATCACTTGCTATATTTTCGTTTGGAGTTACTATCGGAATCTTCAAATGAATTGGTGCATTTTCAGCACGTACATGTGACTTTTCACTTTCTTGGCATTTGTAAAGGTATATAGTAGTGTATTTGCTATATTTTGCAAATTTAAGATAAGTTGTAGTGGAGAATACTTATTTTATGCAGTTAGAAGAAATCGAATTAAAGCATCGGCATGCAAAATTGCATGTCCCGAAGCCGAGCATGGTAATCTTGACTTCATTAAAAGCGGTTTAGCTATTAGCTGCAACCGCTTTATTACGACTCTATAGACCATTTTTTTGCAAGTACAAGAGCAACTAGATGCTCAACCGATATACCAATCGATAGATAATATTTATTAAAAGACTTAGATATAAATTATCGTTCATTGTCTAGTCTGATTCTTTTGATTGTTCATTATGATAGTGAGCTCGTAACTTAAAATTTTGGTAAAAAGCCTTGCAAATGCAAAATTTTGAGTTAAGAGCAAGCTTACATGTGACCATCGTGTTCTGACATATATCAATATCATAAAATATCTAAATAGTCTGCATGATGTGTTATTGATCCACATATGTCACCTTGAATTTGTTCAAGAAATACTGGAGATTCTGGTTTTACTTTTGCCAAGTGAAGAAGCAGTGCATGTCAAGTCATCCTTTGAAAGGATCTTCAGGTTCTTAAATGGGTGTCCATGTGAATTTTTAATAATTTTACGAGTCATTGTTTCGCCTGGGTGACAGAGTCTATCATGCCACAGAGAAAATAATTTATTGTCAATAGACTTCTGGTTAGTAACTTGATAAATTTCAATGAGATGGATTTTTTACCATATAAGCCAGATGCATATGCTCTCATTTTCTATATGACTTGCTTCTGGCCAATCTGATAAGATATAATAGGAGGTACTCAATTCCATCTTCACACATTGTTTCAACATGAAAATCATTTCCTCAAATATCTTTGAAACTAAGCAAGTTTCTTTGTGATTTATTTGAATATAATGCCTCTATTATATTTATCCTTGTTCCTTCAGGTAACAAAATAGTTCTTCTGCAGCCTTCTATATTACTACTCGTTATAGAGATAGTGTTTACACTAGTTTTTGTCATGCTCAAGTTTAAGAAAAACGTCAGATTTTTAATATAGTATGAGTTGTAGAACTATCAACAAGACACGACTCCCATCATACATTTCCGTTTGTTTGATTCATTCTATAAGAAAAAGAAAAGATATGTGAATGGTATAATGGAAAAGAAATTTAATTCGGGTATCTTGAATTATAGAAACTATACGAAATTCATTACAACTTTATTTAAGAAATAACAACGAAATAAAAACAATTGTGTAATATGACCAATATCTAAAAGAAATCTCCTTCAAAAGGGAGATCTAAACTCTAAATCATAATAAGGCAAGACCTTGTCTGGTTCAATTTGGTGAACAAAATCATTTGCCTCAAAGTGAGTGTTGTGAGGATTGCCAACTTCAACCAGATTAGTTTCACACCTTTTCCCTTTCTCTTCAATAAATCTTGATACAATGCGACAAGATGTGGTGTCGCACGACAAATGCGAAACCAATGCCCAACATCTCCACATCTATAACATCATATATTTAGTTTGTTATGAGGGCCTTTCTCGATGAAACAATACGAAATAATCAGAATTTTGATTTGAGACATTGTTAAAATCTTGCATCCTCGAGTGCATCCATTCATCCCTTGCACGAGGTAAAATGGCAGTTTTTTGGTGATCGAAACAATCCTTTAAGCTCTTCGAGAGTTAGAGAGATCTTTTACGGTCAAGTATTGAGCTTTCAAACTCTCATGAAGATGATGATGAAGTAGAATCATTGCCTTCAATCCCGCTGGGATGCGCTAGAATTTTTTTAATAGTTTCTTCTAAATATTGTTGTTTGACAAATGAAGTTCAACATCAACTACCCATGTAAGATAGTTTCTTCTAGAAACATTAAGGACGGTGAATTCAAGTCTTGCAAAATTTAACATCTTTAATAGAAAATAAATATGAGTTACAAAAAATGGGATTAAAATATACAGTTACAAAATAGATAAAATGCATGCATTCATTTATAGCATTTGTGATAAGCAAAAATTAAGTGAAAATAAATTACTAGTTTAATACACTAATGATATTTAAAGCATGAATTAAACAAAATATATAAAAATACCAATATTGATCACACACAACAACATATTATGAGAGAATTTCATGGACTTATCAGTTATAGGGAAGTGATTTTATCAATGTTTATAATCATCACTTCAGGAAAAGATATCATCTAGCAAAACAATTTCTCGTATCACTTACAACCGAAAGTGATACATTCCTCTCTTCAAGGAGTAAAATATTAGTTGTACACTTAAATCCTCTTCAGCGAATGATTCCAATTATCTCAATGGATATATAGAATGTATATATATACACTTCGGATATAAAAATATATGATGTAAATATGTCCACTTCGGGAGATACATGTGATGTATATGATTCCACTTCGGGGGAAGCAATTAACAATACACTGAATCATATGTAATGAAAAACATTAACATATATGAGTTTGTCGTGTTGATAACATGTTATAAAATGTAGGAGGAGATTTCTGTAAAGTAGAATAAAAGAAATCGGAAAAGAATGTGTTCCTTGTATTTCTTGTCTTTTTTTAGGTGTATCCATCCTTTATAATAGCTTCTATTTATAGGCTTACATAAGAAGTATCAAAAGACACAAGTAAATAGGTTTTAAGGCTGAAATCAATGTGTTGCTGGTGTCTGGGACAATCAAGATGATATAGCAACTAATAGCGACGATTGCGGAATAATATATCTAAGACCAAAACATAAATCACACAAGCATTTTGGTCATCTAGTTCGGCTACATCCTACGTCTTGGAGGACTTCTATTTAGTTTCCAAGATTCCACTATTATCGATTAAAATACACATGTACAAGTTCTCAACATCTGCTAGAACAACCTATACTTATGAGAATATTCGTTCAGTCTGATCACACAGACTAGCCTACTTTGTCAACTACTCATCTCAGTGCATGACATGATGCTACAACAACTTACTCAGTCAAGTCACTCTTCCGTAGTATAGGTCTAAGACAACCTATCCTAGTCGGACCTCTACGGGTTCGCTCAATGCCGATAATGCTCCCCCTTGATTTGTGACGTCCTGTCAGCGTACGAGAATGTTGATTAGCAACTTGATCGTCAGTGTCTAGCTCAGCAAGGACGATTCTTCAAAGGGCATGTGCTTGATCTTCAACTAGACTCCTCTCCAGTGAACTCAAGCTTCGATCACACTCACTCTGTCATGATCTCTCTCATGTTTCTTTCTATGATCGCACTCTCTCTATTTTGATTGCCATATGCTCTATGCCTATCGCACTTCGCTCTCTTCTCTTTGCTCTATTCTCATCGCCCTGTGAACTCTTAGAGACGCTGCCCTTAACCCGACATGCTTTGGCAGATTATAGAAATCCTAGTCCAACTAGAATTTATCAGATTTATGACACCTTCTAAATCCTTTTCAGCAATCTGAATCTTCTCCAAGATCTTCGCAGGGTGTTTTGCAATTAGGTTGCAACAAATCTTTTCTAAATCGATTTAGGAAACTTCCTAGATTCTTTTCAGCAATTCTAATCTTATCTAAGATCTTCGCAGGATGTTTTGCAATTCTGTTGCAGCCACGCTTTCCCAAAACAATTTAGAAAACATCCTCAGATTAGGAAACCTTGACCGTCGGCTGACTATCTTCAGTTTGCATCAGTTACTTGCTGCAGCAACTCCGAGATCAAGATGCATAGATTTTGTCAAGGATGTCACAATCCTTAACAAAGGTGATGTTATAATATATAGGTATAAATTGGGCACTCCAAAGGCCAAGAGTCATCCAACTTAATTCTTGATATTTATAACAATATCAATATTTTTTTAAACATCGATTATAGTGTTCTCGCATAATACATATTGCACTTTTTATTCTTTTGAACTTAAAATTTTAGTTATTCATTTAAGTGCAATTCAAATCAGAAGTTCAATTCAGTTAGTTTCAATTACAAATTTTATCACTTATGTCAGTTAGTTTCAGTTTCTATAAAGTTTCAATTTGGATCATTTCAGTTCAATTTCACTTCAAAGGCATGCACACTTAATTTCAAGTAAAGGCGTCATCTGATTATAGATTTGTCAATTCAATAAGTTCCAATATTCTTTGATTGTGTTTTTCATAAGTGGTTTCAAGCAGTAGTTTGGACAGTGAAGTTTGTGAGGATGACATTGTGCGCTAAATCTTATCATTTAGATGTCAAAACCTAATCCATATCCACATGCGTCTCTACTTGCCTAGAAGTGACTCAATTAGAGAGATAGAGAGAGAGTTTAATTATTCAACCTTGAGTGGCACACATGATTATTGAATGTCCGGTAAATCTAGTTAGCCTATTGCTAATCAAACAATTAAAAACATGGGTAGTAAAACTTATTTCATCAACAAGTAGAAAGAAAGAAAAAAACACCAAACCGACAAGAATAAAAACATCTTAGTACGAAAACAATCACTGATTATGACAATTAGGAGCAAAGAAACAAAACATGTAAAATGTTTGGCATATAAAAAACATGCAAATGGGAGGAACTACTTCAATCAAATATTGACTTATCATCTTTTCCAAATTGCAATACCCTCCTCTGAACTTGACAAAACCTTGCCAAGATGAGAGCATTTTGTTTTCAGGCTCAGCTCAGTATATATGCTCTTTCATCCTCATTATACAGCAAGGCTTTTCTACTTCAAACCAGTTTAATAAATCCGGCTAAGATAGCTGCAAACGGCACGGGACAAGACCGAGCATGGGCTAGTTCCTGGCGGGAGGAGATGTATGATGCTCAGGGTTTGGACCCCCAGGAGAGACTTTGTCCGATGGGCCTCCCAGGACTGACCTCCTTCTCTGAAAGTAAGCAAGCTGTGATTGACTGAAGTACTTGGCAAAATTTCCTGGGATGCTTAAGTTGTTATTATCCAAGGGCGGTGGGGTTTGCAGATGACGCGCAACGGATCCATCGAGCCCCGTGAAAAGGATCAGAGAAAGAAACATTACTAGTAATGAGAGTGATGAGTTAGGCATGTTTATGGGATCAGAACTGAAATGCAGACTTATGTATGAGCAAAACCACAGTGTAGCTTAAGGCAGAATTAGAAGAGAGTGAAGATGTTTGGAGTAAGTGAAGTGACACAGTTATTTATAGTGGCGAAAAGGCGTTGAAGAGGAGTTGGATAGGGTTAGTGGATGTAACATGTTGATGTTTTGCATTGTCATAATAAGCAGACAATCTGATGTGTTTTCTCGCAAACTAAAGTGAAAAATTCTGTTTAGATAGGGATTAGTTTACATGTTTATGGATATGTTCTTTCGGCTTTCTACTGGATATGCTGAATGGCCTAGTCAGCTCTCATATTGCTTGGGCGGCAAAGGAATATAGTTTATGCATTCAGCTACGTGAAACCCTTAAGCATAGGTTTATGATGCATTTTGGCGTGTGCAAGTCTTTTCAAGTTAGGTCAATCCGTGCCAGTCAGCTAAAAACAACATCAGACCCAAACAAAATTTAGCCAATGTCAGAAGTTTCATTTAGATAACTTTTATGAATCCGACTATCTGGAAATTGGTTCTCAAATTCATTTGGATGGTTGCAGTGTTTTGTGCTGAAATGGGCCAAGTCTGGGTGCAAGGGAATTAGGCTTGCAGCAGGGGAAGCAAAACGGCAGCGTTTGGTCAGTTTAGTGGGGGAACAAAAGTATGGTTGTTTAATAGAAAGTAATCGTTCTGGCTGAAGCTCGAAATAAGTAGAGGGACGTCGTTTGCTTTAGGAGGGAGTCCGGCGTGAGTAAAGCGGTGTCGTTTTGTCCAAATATAAATACCTTAACGACTAGTTTCTGCAACAGTATTAGGGTTCTTGAAATTAAGGGTGAAGTTCTTTAGTTTGGTTACTCGGTTACCTTAAGCGTATTGAGCAGTTGAGCGACACATTTTGTAACCGTCAATTGCACCAATAAAGCTCCAATCTTGTGTTGAATATAAGTCACCAAACCGGTGGTTGAACTAGGATAATTCGCTTGTGTTTAGTTGATTCTTCTGCACACATTCTCTCAATATTCTAATTAAAAACGCAATAGCTGGTATCAGAGCCTTCTAGTTGAGAGAATGGTGTCGCCCAAGGTGGAGATCGATCGTTTTGCTAGGAGCGGTGATTTCGCTCTGTGGGGGCAGCGCATGAGGGTGATCATAGTTTAGATAAAGATCACAAAGACACTAAAATGCGAGATTGAATTGCCAACAACACTGACTTCTCAAGAAAAGGAGGATGTAATGGAATTGGCATATATCACAATCATCCTCCATCTCGGGGATAAAATACTTAAGTGTCCAGAGAAGATATTGGTGTCAGGGTTTTTCTCAAGCTAGACTAACTCTACATGACAAAGACTTTGACAAACAAAGTATACCTAAAGGGGAAGCTCTTTTGGTTCAAAATGGAAGCTGATAAATCTGTGCCTAGAGCTCTAAAATGCATTTTCTTAGGACACCTTGATGGTACAAAGGAATATAAATTGTGGTGATTAGAGGAATGTCACAAAAGAAGCGTAATTGGTAGAGATATGATATTCAATGAAATGGAATTTCCTTATGAGAAAAGTCTGAGTAACCATTCACCTGAAAAGAATTCTTTAGAAATTAAAAACATTGTTAGAACTGATAGTGTCATATCTGAGGTGGAGTTAGAAATAGGAAATTCCCTTAATGATCATGAAGATCAATTTGTAGATAATAATGACCAAATCCCAAAACAGCCACGAAGTGAAGCTATCTATTAGCGAGGGACAAGTCTAAGAGAGAAACTAGAGCACATGTGAGATTTAGGTATGCAGAGTTAGTAGCTTATGCCTTAAGTGTTGCTGAGAATTTTTCTGAAAATGAGCCTGACACTTATAATGAAGTTATGAGCACAAAAGATCTTAAACTGTAATTGAAAGTTATGCAAAAAGAAATGGACTCTCTACATAAAAATAAAACTTGAGAACTGGTAGACATACCTGAAAATAAGAAATTGGTTGGCTATAAGCCTGTAAATGTGTATTTAAAAGGAAAGAAGGTATATCTAGTATAGAACCTCATAGATTGAAAGCTAGATTAGTGGCTAAAGGCTTTACTCAACGAGAAGGAGTTGATTTTAATGAAATTCACATGTGGTTAAACATATGTCAATAAGAATTATTTTGTCAATAGTCACTCATTTTAATTTGGAATTGGAACAACTAGATGTCAAAACAGACTTTTTGCATGGTAGTCATAATGAAGCTATTTTGTAAAGCAGCTGATGAGTGGATTTTGTCACACTTTTTGGACTCCATTCCTTAGAGATTTCGAGCGACACATATTGTTTGATGCCTCTTTCCTTTCTTTACATTACATTTGCACTTCATCGAGGATTTAAAGGACGAGATGCGCAAACAAAGTGGAAAGAGACCAAAAAGAGCCAGAGATGAGCCTGCAAAAGCTCAGGCGTCGCCTCATCATTCTACCAGCGTCGCCCATAGTGTTTAGAACATTTCAGGCGTGATATCAGGCAACGCCTCATTTTTTTAGAAGGCCATCAGACGACACTTCATTCATCCAAGCAATGCCTCGCTAATTAGGAAGGTTTCCTGGCAATCCTTGACTATGTTCAGACGATGCCTCATAGATTTGGATAGCTTCTAGGTGACATCTCACTATGTTCAGGCGACACCTCTAACTATTGCGACATTTTCGGGCGACGCCTCACCAATTTAGAAAAATTCCAGGCGACGCCTTATTTCTGGTATAAATTGGCAACTCATTTTCAACAACTGTTAATTCGAGATTTGCATCTCGAATTCAAGCCTTTGAGTCTAGAGAAGAGTTTCATACCCTTGTTCTTGTTGTCTTCTTATGTATTTGTCATCATATGACCTGTAAAACTTAATTTTCATTATATATTGAGTTTGTTATCTCGTACTCTATATTTTGTTATATGCTTGCATGATAGATTAATGTGTGAATTCTACACTTGCTTATAGTTGATCCACTCTTTATTGATCTCTTCCTACTCAGGATTGTATGTTAAACCCTATAAACTTAATCCGTTAGGATAGATTAGAAAATATCATATCATAACTTGTGTATATATATATGCATCAGTTCTTTGTAGGTACTTAGTAAGTTTATAAATATTGTTTGACTACAATGTACCCTTCAATAACATAACTTTGATTGCTATAGAGGTTGAAAATACTGCTGATTAGCAAGTTGAAGGTTCTGCATTGGTGATCCTGAAGGTAAGGTTTATTTGTTGAAAGCGTCATTATATGGCCTAAACAGTATGTTAGACAGCAGTACATGAGGTTTGATGAATTTATGATGAAATGTGACTTTAAAAAGGTCCAAGTTTGATTACTATTTTAAATTTTGGGATAATGGTTCTGCCATTTATCTATTATTATATGTTGATGATATGTTAATTGCAAGTAAAAATGTTGGGGCAATTAATGATTTAAAAAAGTAGTTAAGTGGTATTTTTGTAGCTTGAAGGATCTTGGTTGTGTAAGAAAGATATTGGGAATGCAAATAAAAATAGATATGAGCAGGAAACCTTGTTTTCATATCAATCAAATTATTTGGAAAAAAAAATTAAAATGCCCCACATCCAAAACTCAATATCTCAAATGCCTCACTTTTCAAAAGAGTTTTTGAAATGCCCTACTTCCTATTGATTCCGGGTTTAGAAAACCCGGATTTAATGAAAATCATAGAATCCGGTGTCGTAAAAACCGGAACCGTCCAAAAAACTTGGATTCCGGTTCTTCTAAACCCGGATTCGTTACAAAACCAACCGGTTCGAACGAAAATCGTTAGATCATCCTACGTGTCGGTCCAGTCAGCGGGGAGTCAGCAATTTAAATATATCCGGCTTTTGGAAAATCGGATTTCATATTGAATCCGGTTTTCCAAAAGCCGGACTCGTGCAGAATATTATCTGCCCTTCCCTTCTCTCTTCTCGCCCGATTTTCCAGCCGTTTCTCGCCTCTGCCGCCGCCGCCGCACACAGGAGACGCGCCACGCCCTAGATTCGTTGCCATGGGAGGAAGGGTTGAAGGAGAATTCGAGGTGATATCCGATTTAGGGTTTTATGTTGTTGTATAAGTTGGATTTGGGGGTTAGGGATTAGGTTTTTGAATTTACGGATTGGGAATCCGATTTTAGGGTTTTATGTTGGTGTTTTTGATTTAGTTGTTTTTGAATTAGTGTGGAATTCGTTTGTTGTGTGATTTAGGGTTTAGGATTAGGTTTTTGAATTTACGAATTGGGAATCCGATTTTAGGGTTTTATGTTGGTGTTTTTGATTTAGTTGTTTTTGAATTAGTGTGGAATTCGTTTGTTGTGTGATTTAGGGTTTAGGATTGAGTATCCGAATTAGGGTTTTGGAATTTGGGTGATATGTTATGACGAGTGATATGTTATTTTGGGTTGTAAATTTATTTTAATTTGTTGTATGATTTATTGGTTTTGGATTGCATATTCGAATTGTGTATTTTGATATTTGGTTATGGATTGAATGTGTTGCGTGTTTAAATTTTTAGTGTTTGAATAAATTGTTGTTATTATGTTGTTGATCGAGTGCTTCAAATTGCATTTGTTATGTGATATGATGCGTTGTGATTTGTTGTATTTTGTAATTATTTGGATTGTGGAGTATTGGAACTTAATTTTTTTGAAATGCTTATGTTGATTATATGGTGAGCTTAATTGATTATATGCTTAGTTGATTATTATGTTGTTGTATTTTGTAATTATTTGGATTGTGGAGTATTGGAACTTAATTTGTTTGAAATGCTTATGTTGATTATATGGTGAGCTTAATTGATTATATGCTTAGTTGATTATTATGTTGTTGTATTTTGTAATTATTTGGATTGTGGAGTATTGGAACTTAATTTGTTTGAAATGCTTATGTTGATTATATGGTTTAGGAAAAATGTTATCTCGTGTACGGAATTAATATTGAATGGTGCTTCAATATAGTGACTGGAAATATGTATTATTTTTAGCTGGAATATATTGTGCTGTAATATAAATTATTTTTAATTGGTAGGATAGAATTGCGATAGAATATAGAGCAAAGTTATGACATATTATATGTGTATGGTCGTGAATAACTTATTTAATGATACAGATGGACTTGGATGACATTGTGACGCCTGGACCGATTAACCGGTCTATCTTGACTCAACAGCATACACATCGTACGGAAGAAGTGTGGGCAGATCCGGTTAGATGATCATTACTCTATCCCTATATATCATTTTGAACCTAGAATATCTTAACTTATATGAAATTTAACTTTGTCTTGCAGACTGGGAAAACTATAAAGATGGTTCATCGTAGGATGTGGGATATGGATCTCAGGATTGTGTCGTACATAGTTAGAGCCGGTTTTTACACTTGGACGCAGGTGCAAAATGTGGAAGCTGACTGGGCATTACTTACGGCATTGGTGGAAAGGTGGAGGCCAGAGACGCATACGTTCCACTTGAAGACGGGAGAGTGCACAATCACCCTTCAGGACATTGATCTACTTACCGGCTTGCCGATAGAGGGAGAAGCCGTTACGGGTAAGGAGGACCATGATTGGGAAGCAGTGTGCATACAGCTGCTCGGAGCATATCCAGACTGTCCTCGGTCCCCTACTTTAGCTCGTCGCAAGTGGTTTCTAAATAATATGAGAGTTATACCGGACGACGCTACGGATGTAGTTCTACAGCGTCATGCTAGGGCATACATCCTGTGCATGCTAGGGTCGTCTTTGATGCCAGATTTGTGCGGAGACAGGGTACCGCTCCACTACCTACCACTTCTGGCGAATTTGGATGTGGTTAGTTCATATTCTTGGGGGAGTGCTGTGCTCGCCTACTTGTACCGCCAGATGTGTAATGGGGCGCGGGAGGGGCATAAGCAAATGGGAGGGTGTATCATTCTGCTGCAGCTTTGGAGTTGGGAACGAATGACGATCGGACGACCACTAGGTTTTGCCGCGATACAGCAGCCAGCCGAAGCAGGGGATGAGCCTCTCATGAGGGGGGGATGGTCATACACGTAAGTTGTCCCTGTATTGACTATGAATAATTTATATATTGCTAATTTGTTTGCTAATGAATTGTTCCCGTGTCGCAGGAAATGGTACGGGCCAAAATCTTATACAGAAACACCACACGGATCGCCGATGTTCTACCGAGATCAGCTTGACCGAATGGGTGATTATGATTTCGTATGGGTGCCGTACGATCCAGAAGAATTCCATCTTCTGAGCCCATTATGTGTGGCTGGACAGATGACATGGTTAGCTGAGGTGCCACTTATATCCTTCAACATTATAGAGTGGTGTCTTCCATCGCGATGCCTTCGGCAATTTGGTCTTCCTCAGAGCATTCCCTCTGCACCACGCGCATCATCAGATCCCAAGCACGGACTTCAGAGGAAGAAGCGAGTGGACTGGTCAGTAGAACTACGAGAGTATATTGATATGTGGAGAGGGCGGGCAGAGCGACGGGTGGAAGTTCAAGTGGATGCAGAGGCTGTCCATCCGACACCGTAGTACCGCCATTGGTACCGCACCACAACACGTAGATTCGTCCAGCCTCCGTTCGAACAGGCACAGACTTATCGCCCCACTGCACCTGGGTTGCAAAGTGTGGTGAGTAAATTAAAATTAAAATTTTATTTTATAACACATGATAATAATAATACGTGGTTGATGTAGGTAAGAACTCTCGTATATAATGCTCGTGAAGCCGCAGAGATGTTTTTCACCATCGAGAACCCTGCGACGCGGGAGGGCTCCCATCGTATTTTCCATTCTGCTGTTGAAGAATTGGCAAGGCTGGGTGAGCTAGATGCTGTGGGGATAGATCCAGCACTTGTCAGTTTTGACATCGGTAATACTATATTCGTATATATTCATATTAGTGTGCATGTCTATACTACATTGCTTATTTGTAATACAATGCAATTGCAGATCACAATGAGGGAGGAGCGGACGATGATGAGAATATCGAGTCCCAGACATACACTGGTGTGAGTAACATGCAATCACAAGTATATCAAGCCCCGAATGAGGCTGGACCATCACAACCGGCGCGCAGGAAATCAGATCGGCAGAAAATGCCGACAAAACGTTTTTCATTCGGTGCATTTAGATGATGACAAACCCATGCTTTTAGTGGATTACGTCTTTTTGAAACCATTGAACATTATTCGTATGTAACACAAAACATTATTCGTCTAACCCATAGTAGGTTTAATTAGATGGTCGATTAGGACAAGCCCTCCTATTATGTCCGGTACCATGGCACAATCGACAATGCCTCACACGTGGTTGTCCCTGGCTGCTGGACTCTCCGATGTCCATCTCATTGTGTCGGCGCCTGGATGGAAGCCTTCCCACTTTCGATCGCCTGAAGCAGGAGTTGGGTAAATGTGGCAGGCCTTGGTAAGCACTCCAACGTGATTCATCCGGGATGACATTAAAGGTATATGACCACGTCGCGTGATACGCATCTAATGTGTAGTGATGATCCACAAATTGCATGTACTGCATACCTTCGCTTTTGCAGACAGCCAGAACGTGACTGCAAGGATAGTGGAAAATAGTCCATTTGCCGCACGTACATGTCCCGTCTTCAAGATCGACGGCATGAATCCTGTGTTTTCGAACAGTGCGCACTTGGTAAAGTCCTTTTGCTGGGTCAAACACCTGGACTCTGTGATATTCAGCCCTCTCTCTAAGCTCCCGAAGCCGGAGGTCGATTTTCGGTGGGAACGGGGAAGCACTGTTGACAAACATATCACGTCTTTTGCAAAAGTAAGTGTTGCACTGCAGGAAGGTAAATTGTACAAGAGCACATATAGGTAAGTCTCTACCCCCCTTCAGGACGTTATTAAAACACTCACTGGCATTTGTAGTCATCGATCCCCATCTCCTTCCTCCCTCATCATATGACATGGTCCACTTATCCCATGGCATTCCTTGCAACCAATCCACCACTGTTGGGCTTTCGCGTAGGAGGTGAATCAACTCCTTGTATTCTCGTTCAAATTTATGACACTGTCTTTGATGCGCTATGTGACCCATCTTCTTTTTCAGACTACGATTTTTTACCTTCACATTAAAGTTGCTCTGAAGATGTCGGATACACACACGGTGGTAGGCACGGGGTTCTTGCCAATCCGGCTCCTGCATTGCACGAATAATACCATTATGCCTATCTGAGATTATGCATAGCCCATCCCGATCAGTGACACCCTCACGGATGCATCGCATAAACCAACTCCAGCTTGAGATGTTCTCGCTTTCTACCAGAGCAAATGCAATAGGAAGTAAATGGTTGTTGGCGTCGAGTGCAACGGCGACAAGTAACTTCCCATCATACTTCCCATAAAGATGTGTACCATCGATGGACAAAACGGGGCGACAGTGCCGAAATGCTTGAATACACGGTGCAAATGACCAAAATACACGATTAATTACCATGCACATGTTGTCTTCAACTCTTGTGCGATCCCATCTGATAACTGTGCCAGGGTTGGACTCCTCCAATGCCTGCATAAACCTAGGTAATTTTCCAAAAGAATCGTCCCAATCTCCAAATACGTTAATCAACGCTTGCTGCTTCGCCTGCCACGCCTTTAGGTAACGAATTTCATAACCGTAATCCTTGAAAATCATCGCTCGTATTTCCGACGGGGAAAATCTTAATCTCTCGCTTATTATGTCCCCAATGTCCATTGCAATAAAATGTCTCGTTAAATGTACATTTTCTTTAGCTATGAAATCGTTGTTGCATGTATGGTCGCCTCTGTATTTTCTCACCTCCCAGTATGATGCATTCTTCTTCTTGATAATTCGTATACGCCAAGGGCATGAGTCCTCCCCTTGACGACAATGGAGAACCAAAATCCGTGTGTCTGACTCCTTAGTGTGATACTCGACACGATGCAACAGTGAATACTTTTGCACCGCATATATTGCATCTGCTTTCCCGCTAAAAATGGATCCAATGCTAATAGAACCAAACTGACCGAAGTTCCTGCCAAGAAATTCATCAGCTGGTTCATTAGCATCCCATGCTTCAATATCACTAAATGCAGGAATATCCCACGTATTTTCAGGTTCACGCACTGAATGCTGGAATACACCCTCGTTCTCAAGTTCATCGAGATGTTCCATCTCATCCCGACTGTACTCATCCATCACAGGCATATCAAGGGTCTCTAGCGTCGACATGACCATCGGGTCTGTATCAATATTTTCCATTCCTGTTTATATAAGATACACAACAAATGATGCAAAATTTCTTTTTACACTTGTATCAATCAAATTAAATTATTACAAATAAAACTGCATGAATAAAACCAAACCTTAATGCTGAATTCTTCGCTTGCAAAGAGAGATTATATGTGAGGAAAGCAGATGGATGCCGAAATGAGGAAGACGGGGGGCTGAATTTATAGTCATATCAATCCGGTTTAAGCAAAACCGGACTCAATACAAATCAACAGAATCCGGTTTTACAAAAACCGGATTCATTGCTGTTTCTGCACAGTTCGCACCGAATCGGGTCATGTCAATGGACTGTCAGATTCAGAAATAATTGAAGTGTGTCGGACTGAGATGCATGGATGAATCCGGTTTTACTAAAACCGGATTCATTCTGAAATCCGGTTTTGCAAAAACCGGATATATAAAAAAGCTGACTCACCCTCTGACTGGACCGACACGTAGGATGATCTAACGATTTCCGTTCGAAACGGTTGGTTTTGTAACGAATCCGGGTTTGGAAGAACCGGATTCCTAGTTTTTTTGACGGTTCCGGTTTTTACGACACCGGATTCTCTGATTTTCATTATATCCGGGTTTCCTAAGCCCGGAATCAATAGGAAGTAGGGCATTTCAGAAACTCTTTTGAAAACTGGGACATTTGAGATATTGAGTTTTGGATGTGAGGCATTTTAAAATTTTTTTCAATTATTTGTGCAAAGTGGCTGACATATGTTAAAGGAACTTTGAGTAAAGTATTATTGTTTGGAGGTGATCATAAAGTAGTAGATATTATAATGGGATGTGGCAGAGTTGGGATGCGATCAAAATTGTGTTAAAGTTCATAGTGGCTGACAAGGAGCAATACATTTATCGAAGCATTAGGTCTTCTATGAGAGGTCAAAGCATATGAATGTAAGGATGCATTTCATGACAAATGTGGATGAAAGTGGTGAGGTTCAGCCGGTGAAGATTGATACCAGATACAATCCTACCGACATATTAACTAAGGCAGTTCCAAATGACAAATATGAGTTGTGCTTGGAACCGGCAACGGTAACAACTGAGTGAAGTACAAAGGAGCAAGGTTAGAGCTTGGGAATCAGTTTGGAACCAAGGTGGAGAATTGTGAAATTTGGTTCTTAAATAAATTTGGATGGTTGCAGTGTTTTGTGCAGAATGGAGCTGAAATGGGCCAAGTCTAGTGCAAAGAATTACGCTTGCAGCGGAAAAAGCAAAACGGCGAAAAATTTTCAACTCTGCCATCTTTAGACAAGTTAGTTCCAACTATGCAACGGTTTTAACTTACTTCCCGAATTGCCACTTTTTTCACAAACGCTACTCCCAATGTGTTTTTAAAATTAAAATGCTAACTGGGCGATGAGTAGGCGCCGAGGTGTATAAAATAAAATAAACCGCTACTACGAATAGCGGTTTGTTGTGTATTTACTTTAAAAAAAATTCAATTTTGCCATCTATAGGCAACTTATTTCCAAATATGCCATGGTTATGAACTTACTTCTCAAAATGCCATTTTTTTTCACAAACCACTATTGGAAGTAGCGGTTTGTGTCTTTTTAAAATTTAAAAAGCTGACTGTGCGATGATTTGACGCTGAGGTTTACAAAAAAAAACAAACCGCTACTCTTAGTAGCGTTTGTTGTGAGCAAAATTTAAGAAACCACTACTTATTTGCCAAATGTTCTTGGATGTTGTATATTAACATACGAAAATCTCATAAATGTAACTAATTGTATTGAAAAATTTAGAAATCATCCTAATCATGAAGATATATAATAGTGCTAACGTGCAACGAAGTTTGACGACTCAAGTCTAACGAATAACAGAGCCTATTGACCTTCGAACCGATCTTTTTGGCCTGATGCTCCACCGAAGTCTTTGTTCACCGTCTTCCTGAATATGCACTTGAGTAATTTGTGACGGAATTTGGTCACCAAAAGTTACATCTTCGGATATCGGTTCGCGAGAAGGGTCCACATTATCTACACAAATGCGGAAATAAATTATCTAAAAATACCGAAAATGTGCAAAAAGAGCGGGAGATGCATCTACCATGATGGAATTGAACAAGGTCCGGTGTAATTCCCATAGCTCGCTTCTCTCCAAAATCCGTCAGATCCGTGTAACTAGAGTGAAATAAATCGTAAGCCAGCTTTTTATATTTTTTGGGCACATCATCTGAACAAATTTCAGTTGCTATACGGCCAGATCTGACCAAAGAAAGTACCTAAAAAAATGAACCACAATTATAGGCAATAAAAAAAATATGTAAATCATAGAATAGTATTTAGGGTATTTAAGGTTTTTGTGCAGACATCTCATGTGAAGTCGGTCGATATGGAATTGGCTTATCCTAGCTTGGGTGGCTGAATAAATCTGCGTGTAACCGAGTTATATCATGCAAAGTACTCGTCCAAATACCCACTAATCTCAACTTGTCCGATGACCACAATCTGGATCCTATTGTTCCACATCGTCACATACGCTTGCAACTCTCTACTCCAATCTTTCTTTTCTTTCTTCCATGTTATCAATTGCAACTCTTTGTGACTTGGATGTGGCATATGCGGGATTGGTTGTCGGAGCCGAAACTATCGTAACACTTGAGATGGATAATGCTATGCTGCAATGTTGCATACTAAAGGCACTTGAGGCATCCAAATATGGAGTCCCTGTACACACATCGGATGTAGTATCATCTATGTAGGGCATCCATACCACGTTAATATTCTGTTGCCGATCAAGCTGGTCTCGGTACAAGAGTAGCACGTGCTTAGGAGTCTCACGATATGTCTTGGGAGTTGGGACCGTCCGATTTGCTATATCCCAGTGCGGCGATACCCACTACCGGAGGTCTAATAAGCCGTTGCGGCCGTCCTATATACATGTGCTCCCATGCCCATCGCTGGAGCAGTATGGTGCAACCAGTCAATTGCCTATGGCCGACCTCGCACGCAATTGAAGCTGCATGTACAAAATGCGCTGCTCCAACTATAAAAGCTGACTGAGTCTAGGTCAGCTAAACACTATAGGTAGTGAAGCGAAACATCGCTGCCTGATCTGTCTGGCCAGTCAATTGCCTATGGCTGATCTGTCTGTCGAGCGTATCTCTGTAAATCCTCTTCAGAAGCATCCGACGGCACTACGCTCATGTTATTCTTAAACCAAGTACGATGAATGTTGGTTCGTGAATTCCCTCGAGGTGGAATTGTCCCAAGGTGGTCATGCATAACTGAACTCAGTTGACGACATCCTCACTGCCGGTAACCGACCTGCCATCCAAAGGTAATGTAATGATCACACCAACGTCCTGTAAGGTCACGGTCATCTCGCCGGGTCTAAAATGAAAAGTATATGTCTCAGGTCTCCATTTCTCTACTAACGCAGTTAGAAACCCGTGATCCACTTTCATGTTCTACACTAGTGTCCATGGGTAGAACCCTGCCCATATAACAATCTCTCCTATCATGGGATCCAAGTCCCACATGTTATGTCGGCGTACATCTAAGACATCGGAATCCTGTATGCAATGTAAATAATACACAATGTCAAATGGAGACCAATATAACCATATTACACATGTAATTCAGATGCATTTGTACCACATGACGCCAACAATCCGCAAATCTGTGCGTGTCTTGCATGTCAATAGTGAACCATCTATAGGGCCTGGGTTGACAATCGAGGATAAATCGTCATACTGAGAGTCACTGTGAGGGCTCGCATGAACTCCCGATGATGAAGGAATGTGAGTACCCCGCGGTATAACTAATTCAAAATTAAAATTAAAAACACACAAACCGCTATTTGGATTAGCGGTTTGTGAAAAAAGTGGCATTTCGGGAAATAAATTCAAAATCGTGACATATTTAAAACTAACACTCGCTTCGCTCCAATTCCTACGCGGAGGATGTTGAATCAATGGCCAAAGCTGGCTTAAGATGAACGAGTGGAATACGAGGGACCAAAGGGGGAATAACTTGCAAAAACCCTAGCATATCTTCCACGGCCGTGGTAGTGGCATCAAACTTCCCCCCATACGCAGCAGCACTGATTCCTCAAAAAAGTAAATGGAAATTTCTGGGAATCTAATCCAAACTAAGGTAGAGGTAATCGTCTCTTATCTAAAGACGACAGTTCTGAAAATTTTTCCAAAACGGCAGGGTTTGATCAACTCCAGTGCTCCCAGTCGTTCTGGTTGAAGCTCAAAGTAAGTGGAGCGACGTGGTTTGCTTTTGGAGGGAGTCCCTCGTGAGTAAAGCGCCGTCCTATTATGCAAATATAAAATATCCTAACGACTAGTTTCGTCAACACTTCTTCCTGTTTCATAGATTTGGGAGTTAGGATTACTGAAGCTACGGGTGAAACTCGTTAGTTTGGTTTCGAATTGATTACTCGGTTAGCTTCGCGTATTGAGCTTGAGTTGATCGACACACTTTGTAACCATAATTTGCATCAATGAAGCTAATATCTTGTGTTGGATGTAGGTCACCAAATCAGTGGCTGAACCAGGGTAATTTGCTTGTGTTTGGTTGATTCTTCTACACACATTCTCTCAAAATTCCGCTAAAAAACTCAGTAAATTACATATACAGAAATGTGTTCCCTGATCCATAATCTGTTCCCGAAAACAAAAAAGTGGCAGCTTGTAAAACAGTTAGAGCAGTTGGACCTCCACACAAATGACATGATAACGATATGGAAGATCTATTTTCCAAAATAAATCTTAGGACATAGACGCATTCTTTCATTTCTATCCATGTGACAAATCCAGCATGTTCAATGAGCAAATTCTCATGTGGAAAGCTAATAAGTTAGGATAATCTTTTAAACAGCGCTATTCATAAGACCTTTACGAAGTCAGTGTCAGTAGCTTTCTTAGTGTTTTGTTTAAAGACAAGGAATATAGAATTAGTGTATAGTGGATCAATTTTATCCAGTGGTTGGCAGTGACAATGAAAGGTGATGTTCCACGCAAGGAGATTGTATTTATGTTTTGTATCAAATGAGGTTCATGTGTGGGCTAGCTAAATATAATAAAGGGAAAAAATATTGTCTTTGTCAATAAGATATCAATTTTAAAGCAAAAGGGATTATGTATTGGATATGATGCGTCATTAAGCTCATAAATAATTCAATATGAAGGAAACTCTAACGTCTTTATGCTTGTTGCTATTCCAAAAGCAATATGACCAGACTGCATTTAAAAGGATCAAATTTTAAATCTAGAGTTAAGCAAGTATCTTGACTATGTTAGATAGTAATATAGTAATATTTTCATATTACTATAAGGGTAGTTTAGTCCGTTAACGTATTATTTGTTAACTACTTATTCTGGTCCTGTATTGTGTTTCACTTATTCTTTTACGTATTTATGAAACTTTATCCTCCTTTTGTTCTATTATTTTCGCAATTGTAACATGGTATCAAGAGCCACCAATTTAAGGAATCAGTTCCTATTGACATTAATTGCAGCTCCGTTCGCATTTGCATTTGAGATTTTGCGGCTTGATTTTCTTCGTTCGTCATAGCTGGTGCAAAAGATGGTTCGCTTCAATCTATCATTGTGCAATTCTGCCCCTTCATGATTCGTATTAGTCTATCATGAATGGGGAGAATTATTTGTATTGAAGTTATGTGATGAAGAATTTTCTGAAAGGAAAATTTATGTGGGGTTATATTTCTGGAAGGACAGGAAGTCGACGGATGTGAAAGATGGGAAAAAGTTGAATTTCTGAAAGGCCAATAATTCGAAAATCATTACCTGGATCAACAACTCTGTTCAATAGTCCATCGGTATTCAGTTGGCCTAATATGATACGGCTCGAAAAGTTTGGAAACACTTAGATCGATTGTTTACCAAATTAATTTTGTAAAGCAATATCAGTTAAAAATTGGCGTTCGGGCTCTTCAACAAAATAAGATGACTGTTCAAGAATTGTATTTCTTTATGTCTAATTTATGGGACCAGCTTGCTTTGATAGAATTGGCAGACCTACGGGCATTTGCTTCTTATATTGCTCGGACAGAGGAGCAATGTCTGGTTTAATTTTTTATGACTCTTTGAGATGAACGCGGTACAATTATGCACATCCTCTCCCATCAGTTGATTTAGTGGTTAATGAGTTATTAGCAAAAGATATTCGCTTTAAATCTTGTCTTGATAAAGGATCTACGGACAAGGGAATTCTTCCTCCTCCCAATCATTCTATTTATGCAGAACCTACTCGTTCAATAAATCAACAGAAGATCCCAGCCAAAATTGGTTATGACGAGTGCAGGTTTTTTAAGCAGAAGGGTCATTGGAAGGCTCAATGTCCTAAACTATTGAATAAACCTCAGTCAGGCAAATGTGATGTGACAGCTCTTAATCCACCTACAGATTCTACAAGCACTCAAAGTACTGATTTAGCTACACTTACGGAGCATTTTCAAAAGTTCATTGCCTCGCAGCCACGTGTCATGTCCACTTCCTCACATACAGGTTTCCCTTCTCATAACATATCATGTATATCTTTCCCTACATGTCGCATGATTCAAATTCTTTTTGTTATATTAAATTTGTACTCGCGACTTTGGCTTATTGGTTCTTTTTATTGTTCTTGTTGTTATTTGCAGGATCCTCAATCCAAGAAGCTGATTGCCATAGGCACGGGGGACTATACACCCTGGATGAGCTGAAGGTATATGAGGTTGCAACATCTAGTGTCGACTTGTCTTCTTTTCGCTTGAGTCCTTCTAGTTTCTATTTATGGCATTCTCGTCTTGAACATGTTTCTGGTTCTCATTTAAAATATTTAGCCTCCACATGAGCATTAGGAAAACTTCATAGTCATAATATTTTAGACCGTCATGGTTGTAAGTTAGCAAAGTTCTCTGCATTGTCATTTTATAAAAGTCTTTATGTTTCCTTTAACCATTTGATTTAATTCATTTTGATGTGTGGGGACCTTCACCTGTTCCTAATGGTGGATCCTGATATTATGTGTCCTTCATTGATGATTCTACTTTTGTTGGGTTTATCTTATGAAATAATGTTCTGAATTTTTTGAAATTTACCAGATGTCTCGTGCTCTTATCAAAATGCAGCATAATGCCACCATTAAGTGTTTTCGTTCTGATTTGGGAGGTGAATATATATCTTATCATTCTTGCTTCAGATGGTATTATTTATCAAACATCTTGTACTGACATATCTGAACAATGATTTTGCTGAAAGAAATATAGACATGTCATTAAAACAACACGCTCAATTCTCTTGTCTGCTTCTGTTCCTAGTGAGTTTTGGGGAGAAGCTGTTCTTACTTCTGTCCATACTATTAGAATTTCATCATCCGTCATCTCAGCTTTGTCTCCTTTTGAAAAGCTTTATGGGCATGCTCTTGATTATTCTTGCTTGAGAGTCTTTGGCTCTACTTGTTTTGTCCGTCGACCTCATGCTGATGCCCCCTGTCCTAACCGCCTCCCAAGATGACACTTCTATGATTATGGATCTTAATCCTCCTTCTTCCACTCGGTATCCTCAGCAAATTCGTAAGTACTCATTTACCTGATTTTATATACTCCACATATGCTACTTCTTTTTTTACTTCTTTTCACCAACGTTCGGAGCCTTCTTTCTATAAAAAGGTTGTTCTTAATCTCTGTTGACAACAAGCAAAGGATGAAAAACTCTGTGCATTGTACAAAATAGATATTTGGGACATTGTTCCTCTTCCGATGGGAAAACGTGTTATTGGTTCTCGTTGATCTTACAAGATTAAAATATAAGTCAGATGGGAGTATTGAGCGATACAAAGCTCGTTTGGTTGCTAAGGGACTTGCTCAACAGTATGGCATGAATTACAAGTAAATTTTTACTCCAGTTTCTAAACATGTGGCTATTCGCACTCTTATTGTCATTGCTTCTGTCAAGCAGTTGCCTATTTCTCAGATGGATGTTAAAATGCATTCTTGAATGGAGGTCTTCAAGAGGAAGTTTATATGGTTCCTCCTCCTGGTGTTCCTCATAGTTCAAGGAAAGTTTACAGATCGAAGAAGGCTTTTTATGGACTGAAACAAACTTCTCGAGCCTAATTTGACTCATGCTCTAACATGAAGAGATGTCAAGAACTTACTCTCAGATTGAGGATATACATATAGACATTCTTCGAAAAACATGTTTCGAGCTCCGTGTCATAGATTCCTCATCTACGTGCTGTCGCATATGTGAAATAATGAGTTCCTAAAGCACTGAAGAGTCAAACATTTTTTTATTAGCAGGATGTGTTTGGGTCCACCAAATGAGGCTCCACGATCATATTATCCCAAGTTATGCTGTCGGGATTATCTTATTGTACAATGTTCCACTATCATCAATGTTTAGTGTTTCATACTTCCATTAATTGAGCCAAAAATAATCTGCTGACATGCCGCAATATGTTCTTCACTCTAATGTATTATATGCACTGCTTCAATTTCAGGTCATATGATCATGTACAAAATCCTAGGAGTCATATAAACAAAACAGAGTAAAAAGGACTCCTTACCAATGACTTATCCGCATACAAAGTGCTCGCAGTTTGATCTGGTGGCTGCCTCCCCTCTGCGACGAGGATCCCTGCAAAAGTCAACATAAAAAGGTTTATTAAAAGAACTGCAAGTCTCATTAGCTTTGCTTTCATTAAAATTTTTTAACCCAATTAGTGTTGTAATCCAAATTCTGAGGCAGAAAAGGAGAAAATGCTTGATAGGTAAACTCTCATATTGTGTATTTTTCAAGCTCTTATGTAATAAAATAACTCATCCAAATGCAAACATTGATGAACTAATAATATAAGCAATAAGACAAAGGCACTTGTGCAGTTTTTTCCTTTCAGAAAAGAAGCAATTCTTTAACATTAACTATGTTTCAGGTCAAATTATCAAACAGATACCTCCAAAACACAAGGACAAGAT
This sequence comes from Umbilicus rupestris, assembly GCA_963678935.1. Taxonomy (NCBI): domain Eukaryota; kingdom Viridiplantae; phylum Streptophyta; class Magnoliopsida; order Saxifragales; family Crassulaceae; genus Umbilicus; species Umbilicus rupestris. Next base: position 700,139 of record OY787625.1, read on the forward strand.
GACTAGCATCGGCATTGGAAAGCTTCTTTTCCCTGCCTGGATCGGTGTGTGTCACTACTCACTTCCTGAGAGGACAAACAGAAATAACATTTACCATTAACAAAGCTTTTGCCCACAACACCATTTCCTTCTGCTAATTAATTCACACTGTAAATTCATGACAATGGAGCACACCGACGACAATTGCTATTGGCTGCGTACTGTACAGCCAAAAAAAGGTATTCGGTAAAAAGGGCATATTATAAATAACTTGCTCAACTTCCTTTGCAAACCCAAGTCAGCGCACTGATAATTACCCATGTCTGGTTGAATCTAATAACTCTTCATTTGTATATATAATAAATCCACACCTTCCTTCAATACCCCATCATGCATGCTTGCAGGTTGTCAGAAACACAAAGAAAGTTACTACTAAGCTTAAACCCAGATGACTTCATTTCTAAAAATATCTTAACTGCTTCAGATGCATAATATAAAGGCCAGGGATTAAAATACAAGCTGCCCATGACATAATCTTATTTGTCCGTCATATGGATGAAAATTTTCACTGACTTATGGACGCTGCCACATTACCCATGCATGTCCTTTAGAACATTGAACACAAATGTGTCTGCATCTTTGAGCACAGGTTTTCACTAATAGACCATATATAGAGAGCTCCTTAAAGCATGATTACAGAGATTACACTTACGCACGCACATAAAAAAAAAAACTGACAATTGGTGACTGTGTAGTAGATTACATCCACTTGCATGGCATGTGTTTAAAACACCTCAATGTAAAAGTCATTCCATAAACATGCAGTTGAATAGAAAGGTTTTAGATAAACCTCCATCTTTCCTCGAAATCTCACCAAAATATAAAAAGATTCATCTGCAAACTGATAATTTCTCAATAATGCTATCAATAAAATCCAAGTGATCAAACTTTTACCATGTCATACCTTCAAACAACTCAACTGCCTCATCCAAGTTATCCGTTACTCCCAACAATGCAGTACCTTAAAACCACATCATACAAGATGAAAGATCACATTCGTCATCACCAACGCATGCAATTACCTATCCCATAATAATAAAAATCAGTGAAGACAAAAGTCCACCACCAGTAAACTATATACACGGCATATCATTTCACAGAAAAACTCCACTGCCGTCTCTGCATATCAGCGGCAAAGTATTATAAGACACCACATTTCTTTGAGGCATTCAATCAAACAGCTTCAGTGCATTGAACACTTCATCAGCTGAACATCAAACACCATAATGTTACGTTGTCAATGAATATGGGCTGGTCCGAAACCGACCCAATCGTAATGGGACTAGCGTGAAAACACTTGAGTGAGCCATCTTTGAAACATGAGTGGAGGTGGAGGAGCACCAGAAGACGCCGTTGTGGGGGATGGCCGAATTCTCCATGAATGGAATGCAAGACCAGATGCGCAGTATGATCGGGTAGAGGTTGAGATTGAGAAGAGATCAATGATCGACCAATGGATAAGTTTTTCCATGCATTACGTCCTTATGGGGTTGCAGTTGGCTTCTTTCACCAAGCAGATTGCATACGCTGGCAAATTAAAGTTTTTTCTTACCTGTGCAATTTAATTAAATTTATGGAAAAAAAGGAACTATTTTTTATTCAATATAAATCATCAATCAGCCCATGGGGTCAAATAAGTTTTCCTCAATTGATAAATTGAGCACTGAGCAGAAGTTACAACTCTCGGAACAAATAATTATGATTGACCATACTTCGTATTTTCGCCGTTAATGTTGATGCAGAAGAGGCCCGAGGTCACTAACAGCACGTATTGAATTTGCACTACACTGCTCGATCGAAGATTTCAATGATGGTGTGGATCTGGTCCAGTGGGACTGACTCTTTTGGAAAGCTCGACTGGTGACCCAGCCGGTCCTGGTTCATTGAACAGTTCTCCGAGGTCATCCACAAATGCAGCAGCTTGTACTGTTGTCTCAACCAGAAGTCTAGACTCGTATTTTGACATTGAAAGAAAGACCATAACAAAAAGTAAGCACAAGCACCTCAAGGAGTTGGCCATTATCTGTCAGGAGTTGTGAAGAAGTAAGTTAGTTCACACTTGATGAATGAGTAAGATGATACGAAGGCACAGCTATATATAGTTCAAGAGTTGCCTATTTTCTTTATCCAGAAGGCATATAAGGAGCAGAGGCACATGCACACATAGCAAGATTAACATGCTTCATTATTTTATGAAAAAAGGCGTCATCAGCCAGTCTGGTTAGAGATACGAGCTGCTCATCTCACAAATTGTCTGACACAACAAAAAGAACTTGTACATGGACACTAATGCAGTTCATGTTTATTAAGTGTGTGTCATGTCAGTGGGTTCTTGAAAAGAAAAAGCTTTGCTCGCTTATTTCTTATACTATCTAAAAGAAAACACTTCTTCAAATTCGGCCTTTCAACCGAAAGCATGCTCTCTTTTTAAGTTCCTCTACGAGATTTGAAAGGCCACTCTTACCTTACTTCAAATTTATCGTGTACATATACTTCTGTAGGTGTGTGCTTGCACCTCACTTAACTTCCTCTAATACCTGCAATGACATAAAAGATTTAGCATTTTAATTCTCATGTTAACCTACGGAATGATCATATACTAATGGTATAAAATTATGCACACATGTATTCAGAACTCATAAGGGCTAAGAATATTTGAGTATGGGGCAAACATGAATTGAATAAATGTGGATTTCAGAAGAAAAAAAATGGTTATAGATAATGCATCAGCATGTTGTATCAAGTTTGACAAATTATAATGCATGTCATGGCGAGAAAGCAATATTATAACGCAATAATCTTCAATCATGCAATATTTTATTAAACTGCAAAAGTAGAATCTCACATACTTACATGTGTATTGGATATAATTCGGGCTGATGCTGACGATCATAACTTGCTTGAGCACAATGTTTTAACTATATATGCCGATCGAGCTACGCCTTTAAAAAAAGAGTTGAAATGCGATAATCATATCAGCATCCTTGGCAGCATTCACATTCAACTGAGTAAAATAAAATATCAGTGCTCCGCAGGTGCTAATCCACACAGTCTGGTTCTGCAAAAAGGTATACACGTCAGTGCCTGATCCTAAGTCTTCCATGACGCCATCTCTGCACAATATCATTAATAAATCACCACTACAGATTGAAGAAACTCTCCATTCATCTTTTAACACTAATAAATCACCATTATACAAAAGAAGTAGTCACGAAGACACGACAAAGCTATACACCGTGCATTAACAAAGAGGTTTTGTATGCTTTATGATGAAATCTGATTTAGTTGCAGATTTATCTCGCCGCTAATAAATTATCACCAGCAACATTTACAGAACCAAGTTGTATCAACCACATTCAAAAATACAGAAATGAAACGCATAAAGGGCAAAGAGCAACTGGCTTTTATATATATATTTAAACCAAAATGATGCCTATGACAATGAACAACTCCACCGAGACCAGTTTAATCCTAATCCAACTGATCTCAGAAACCTCCATCACCCCAAATCGAGCATAAACCAACTTACTGGAAACCACAATTACACAGATTTACACTCCAGATGTGTTTTAAACAAATCAAGCTTTGAGCTAACTGAGAGACTAATTTAAACTGAGTTTATATAACTCAACAACCTATCTGAAGCTCATTCTCAGCGTCTTCGATCTGCAACTCATCGTCACTTCACCACCATCACAATCACCCAAATCAGCTTTCCTCTTCAACGTCTTCTGACCATCACCAGACCCCCAACTCCCGAACAACCCATCACACGACGAATTCCGCCGCTTAAACTGATTGGTGATATCCGCGAGCGGCTTCCTCACAAACCTTCTCCTCTTCGGCGACACAGCCGAATTGGCCGCCAAACCAGTGATGGGACAGATGTTCTCCTTATTGGCGCCGGCTTCTGCAACTTTCGGAAGCGACCACTGAGCCATTGGTGATTTGGGTACAGCGCCTGAATCTGGGGAATTGGTGACGGGATTAGGATTGGAATTAGGGTTTGTGGAAATTGGGGATGAACAGGCGAGATTTGAAGGAGTGAAATTGGAGGGAGTGTGCAAAGCTTGCATTTTTGGATTGAAAATTTTCAATGGGTATCAATTTTTGGAGAAATGGTGGGAGGGAGATGGATCGATTTCGGAGATGTAAGTTTTTGTTGTTTGGGGTTTTCGGCGAGGAGGGAGATTAAAAAGAAAAAATTGGATTAGAAAAAGGAGCGGCGTTTACATTGAATTATTTCAATTCATTTATCAGGCGACACGTGGCATTTTTAATACACAAGATTGATTGATTGAACAAATGAATATGTTTTGATATAAAAATTACCAATATTTCTGGATTTCAATATAAGGTTTTATTCAAAAATGGCTCATGGTAAATTCGAGTTAAATTCATTGGTTGTGTGATTATGGTTTGGTAGGAATATTTTTAGCCAATTAAGATTATTTTTTACCAAATGGTCACTGTGCAAATGCTACTCTGTCATTCATCACTTCAATTAACATTGCTAGTTATTGATAATATTAATTTGTACTTTTGTCCTTATTTATCTGGATTAAATAATTTGATTATACGGTGCTAAATTTGAAATTAAGTATCTCGTGGGTTGGTAAGGATATCCATCCCTCCAGTAGAGTCGTAGACTGTCGATAATTGGTTTTAATCAAATTACATATTTATAATTAACAAACTTTCGAACGCATTTCATTGAGCTTATTACTTATTTAAACGATTCATTTTCTTAAAATTATGCAAAATTAACGTAATTGAGTTCACAAATAAATTTACATAGTAATATCCTATTCTAGGCTTAACCCCCATCAGAACTCATCTCATCAGAAATCGAACTCTAATAATATTAAATATTTAACGTCTTTTTTACAAACAAAACAAGCCACTTTGAGCGGATGGGTTTGATTTAGCAGGAGTGTGCGTCCGTAACTTTAAGGACTTTCTATTCCGTCATAAAATAAATTTGTGAAACCTGAAATTTCTAGATATGATGATGTGGAGTCTAAACAATGAAGCGACTTCACCGGGGAATGCGAAGGAAGCAACATACAAAAGAATTTAGTTGGTGAGACAAGTGGAAAGACATGAAGGTCAATAATTACTTATTTCAAGCTACTGATAGAGAGATTTTGAAAACTATGTTAGATAAGAATACATCAAACATTATTTGGGAGTCCATGAATTAAAAATATGAGGGATCAACTAAGGTTAAACGTGCTTGGTTGCATATCTTGATAAAGGAGTATGAGCTTCTCAGAGTGAAGGAATGTGAAAAAAATGATGCAATTTTTTCAAAAATGTGGCATATTCTAAGCAATTCTTCATCTTATTTCCTTTAAAAATGTGTGTTTGAGAACCATGAATGATTGAAAAAAAAATTCCATTGATTATGGATTGCAATTATTGTAACATCTAAATGATATTACTTCTCTTCTATCTAAAAAAACTAGTATGCCCATCCCATGATGGATGCCCTACCACTTAAAAATAGTCCTAAAGAGCACTTCCTTTGGCAGAAGTATTGGGACCATAAGACTATCAAGTATGTACTTATGTGAATATACAAATGCTGGTGCCATCGCCGGAGAAGTCGCCGGAGCTCACTAAGAAAATAAGAAAATGTTTTTTGTTTGAGAAATTAAATGGACGTTTTACTTTTATACAAAAAGATTCAAGTATTGCACCTGAGTCCCTAATGTTCTCTATTTGAGACAAAAGACCCCTCTTTAATAAGTACAAAGCAAATAGAATTTTGAAATTTCATCTGCACGCTCTACGCACCGCATCCTGTACAACTGTTGCCCGGACCATCATGGATGGGGTCAACCGGAGGCAGCAGAAATGATTTAACAACCTCAGGTGACAATCGATTTTGATATGATCATGAAAAATGGGATTGCGCGAAATATGTATGCCACCATATTGTCATAAATAAGGGTACGCGCTCGAACATGGAGGTCAATGAGCGAAGCGGAGAAGCACAAGACAATTTATGCTTCTTTATTTTTCTGTAGAGGACAACTAATTTAAGGATCTTGGGTGATTTTCCATGATATGAAGGAAACATTAAAGATTTGTCCTTGGTAAAAGACATGTTAAAGGCTAGGACTTTTAACTTCTTCGATATGACAATGCTCTTCTATAAAAGGAGAGACATTATTGTTCATTGAGAAAAGAAAAAGAGAAAAATAAAAAATACAACTCCAAAAATCGTCTCTTGAAGCCTTATGACAGTATGATTTCTCTTACTTTTGAAGTATTTTATTTTATTCGACGGTGATAGTAGAAAGTACAAGTAAGTTCGTTTAAATTGAAATTTGAGGTGAAAAATTCATTCAACAGTTGTTGTATCCTGGGAAGCAGTTGCTCATCAAAGCACCCGTGCGAGCAGTGGCGGATCCAAGATTTTTCTTTATTGAGGGCAGTATAAAAATATTTAAGAAAAAACTGTTATTATAATTTCTCTCTGCGAGTCTTCATTTTCATTAAACTTCCTATTATATCTTCATTGGTTATTGATTGAAATACATCCTTTTCAATATAGCAAGTAAGACAATCGCATAAAAAAGAATCTGCCATCCGATTATGCAAATTAGTCTTCAAAATGTTCATCGAAGAAATTATCTCTCAACAATTGAATTGTCAAAACTAGCTTCAAGAGTCGAAAAATCAAATGATATGTAAAATGTTTTCTCATATCCACCATTACTCTAGCTAGAGCCCCAAGATCTTTCAAATTTAAAAATGTACATCATTTCGAACATTATCAAATATAGACGAAGTTGATATTCAAGAGTCATTCGAGCCTCGAAATCAAAATCATCTGGATGAAGCTCGGCCAGTCTCATCAACTGCAAAAGATCAAAATCACGAAATGAATCAATTGGATTCAAAGAAGCCATACAAATAGCAATTCAGAATTTATCTCATTAAAACGGTCATTGAACTCCTGAAGCATCAAAATCCATCATTGTGTCAAAATAATCTCTTTGAAGATGTTGTAAATTGGTCAGGTTAGTCTTTCTCCTTGGCTTTCGCGCATCAACAAACTCACTCTCCATATTTAATACTTGAACACCATACTTGTCATAAAACGCTAACACTTTTGACATATGAGAATCCCACATCATGTTGCTTGTTACGTTAGTTTCTTATTTTGTGTGCGAAATACATATTTACTGGAAAGTCAAAATATTTAAGCTTTAGATTGAATGCAAATTAAATCAAATTCATGTAGTTCCTCCACTGTGTGTGAGGACAATAATGCTTAAGAAAATCGCCGAGCGAGCCTCAACTATCCCCATTCTAGTTTGATCGTTTTAAATTACAATTCAATTATTTAATCGTAATAATTATCTGATTTTATTAGTCTGTACCATCCGTCTATGCTCATATTCCTGCAACTCACACATTATTACAAACTATTTTATGCAACTACCACCCAACAAAAATCACAACCTTAATTAACATGAATTGGATGTAGCGTCTTACTAAACGGATACTAAAATTTAGGGTTTATGATTTAGGACGATTGAAAGCGGTCTTTTGTGTTGCCAAATTATTTAGTTTAGCTGTGCTAAGCCAGTATTATCGTTGGCCAGTTTTTGTTTTTTACAATTTCAATGTCATTACCGATGAGTCCTTGTAAGTCTCATATATCACAAAAAGACCCCATAAGTTCCAAGTACACTAAAAACCGAATCGCGAAAGAAGAAGCCATTTGCTCTTTCTGGGACGCAGAAGCTTTGGTAGAGGCCGGATTTCGCCAAAATCATGACCCCAGATGATCCTCAATCCCCACTCCAGCAACAACCTGTTGAAGTCGATTCGCACATCCCAAACCCCAATTTCGCCGAAATCGAAGATCGGATAGAGGGATCCCAATATCCCAAAACCCTAACCCTAGACCCCCAAATCCCCGTAGACCCTCCGGGAGAGGACAATCGGGCCGCGAAGGACGACAGGGAAGAGGATCCGGAAGAAGCCGAAGAGGAACCGGAGCCGCAACTAGGTATGGCACTCGCGTCTCCGACCCGGGCGGTTACGGATGTGCATGTTGTCACCACCGTCGCGAAAGCGACTTCGTCTCGGCGTGGATATAAGCGGAAGAGAATGAACAAGAAACATCTTGAGGTTTTGCAGCAGAAAGTTCAGATTTTGACGGCTAATTTGAAGTTGATCCCTTTTGTGCCTAATAGAACCCTAGATGTTGCGTCGCATGAGAGTCTGCTGAGGCGTATTGGGTTGTGGGATTTTGTTCACGTTGAGCTTGATAACAGTGATTTGCGCGTTGATCTGATTGCGCAATTGGTTGTCAACTACAAGAGGCAAGGGAGGTTGAGTGAAGTAAATGGAGTTAGGATAAAGGTTAGCAGGGCTGATCTCGGGCGCGCATTGAAGTTGCCTCCTGTGAAGAAGGATAATAGTAGTGTGATTATGATAGTGGATGAAGATGTGGAGTTTGTGACTGAGAAATCTGTTCATTTTATCGAGGAGTTGATGTCAAATTGGATGCTTTTGCATGACGAAGATGCATGGATATTACCCGCGGAAGTGATGACGTGGATTGAAATGATTAGGAAAGGGCATCCGGATAAAGTGGAGTGGGCCAGTTTGATGTGGTTTATGGTGGAGAAGGAGTTAAGTCAAGGTGTGAGTTTGGTGGACTGTTACTATGCTTCACACTTGCAGCATTTGATTAAGCACCAGAATGCAAAACTCTTTCTAGCCAAGCCTGGTGAAGATGATCAGGTGAAAGAAGAGGAGGAAGAAGATGGTGGGTATGTCACCATGGTTGACGGGGGCCAGGAACATGTAGCTCCTGCTGTTAGCGAGGAATGGGCTGATGAGAAGATGACTTTGAGTGTTAGCGAAAAGTCTGAGGCTGAGAAGACTATTATTAGTTTCAGTGAAGTGTGTGCTGGCGAGAAAATTAGTGACGAGTTTGTAGATGTTGAAGCTAGTTCCGTAAATAATGGCACTTATATGATGGATTCGAGTAGTCATATTGAGACAGATATGAGTAATGTTTCTATGGATTTGCATAATGATTGTCCAGAGGTGAAGTCAGAAGAACCAAGTGTTGAGTTGACTCTTGGGCAAGATAACATTGAGAAAGACAATCCACATCCTGATGATGTTATGAATTTTGACGATCTTGAATTAGGAGATTCTGATCACTGGCAACCGAATGAAAAGAATGCTGGAGGGGAGCCGTTTTTGCGGCAGTGTAGTTTTGGTATAGATAATAGTTCATTTGACATAGAAGGAAAAGAAGAAGATGTAATTAAGGAAGAAGAGGTGGATGAAGAAGATGATGATGATGAAGTGGAAGAGGAAGAGGAAGAGGAGGTGGAGGTGGAGGAAGACGAGGAGGAGGAGGAGGAAGATGATAATGATAATGATAATGATGATGAGGTACGGGAGGAAGGAGGGAGTGATATTCGTGAAAAAGTTGATTCACTCCAAGGTATATCTGATGGTCATACGTTCCAAGGACTTGACGTATCTCAAGGTGCATTTGGTTCGCCATTGCCTCTTATTAATGAGTTTTCTATGCAACATTTTCCTTCACATACTGATACAAGTTCATCTGCATTTGGTAACACTCTTAAAAGAGGCTCAAACCATGATCAAAATTTATCCTATCATACAGTTGCTGATGGAAATAAGAGAATAAGGCGTGATGGCCCTTGGGACCATCAAGAACCATCTGACTTTTACAGGTGCATGGAAAATATAGAACATTGGATGGGGAAGGCTAAGATCATTTATGCGGCAAAAGAACAGGAGTGCACACAAATGGGCTTAAATCAACAGCTTTTATATGCTGAACTTGAGCAGCGGAATCACATGATCGAACACCAAGAAAAGATTGCAAATGAAGTGCGTCAAAAAAGTCAAATGGAGATTTATAAGCTTGAGCGTGAACTATTTATAATGGGAGGTTTATTAGATTCCTACAGAAAGGCTCTAAAGGAGACCCGTCGTGATTTTTCTGAGTACAGAGAGCGATGTTCCCTCCCCGAGGAACCACTCTACAAGGATGCGGGCCCAGGAGGTGTAGTCCTAAGTGTTGCGGAACTTGAGAGGCAGTGCCTCAAGCAGGAAGAAGAAGATAAAATGAAACGTCTGGAGTTAGAAGTCGCAATTAAAAGCTTTGAAGCAGAATGGTATCCTGTATTTGAAGGACATCACAATAATGTTCAGAAGCTTGATGAGAAGTTAGTGCTTTTTGAGGAAAAAGTAAAATTACTGAAAGGTCTACCAGAGACTCAGAAAGCTGAAAAAGTTATAGAGCAACCTGCTGTGGCTCAATGTTGATCTGGTACGTGATATTTCTTAATTAACACCCTTGTGGAACACATGTATGATTGACATCTTCTAATGAGCTAAACTACATAAAACATTGGCTGATGTTAAAGTCTGAAAATCATCTGCTTACGAAATTACTTAAATGCAGTACATTGCGTACACAAGTGCTAGTGCACACATATATGCTTCATTTTCTTGTGGTTACATCATATTGCTCTGTTCTCAGTGAGACTTGTTGCCCACTGGTGAAAAATACAGGTAACAGTTAAAAGGGGCGGCTGGCTGGCGCTGCCATTCAGTCAATTCAAATCTCACATACACTTCTGGAGTCAGCAATCTACTCAAGTAATCCTCTCTTAATTATCCTTTCTCCCAACCCCTCTGTCTCTATTTATGCATCTTGCTGCTCTAGGAATTGTAATTTTCCCAATCAACACATGCACAGAACTTGGAATTTCTGTTGGCATAACATATGTCAGTTTTGGACAATGCCTATTTTATAGCCATGGAATCTTTATGTGCGACGTGTTTTCTTTGTTAGCGTCTTTTATAGCCGTGGATTCTTAATGTTTTCTTTGTTAGTTATGCTGCCAGTCTTGAACTGCCAAGATATTTAATGAAATTCAGACTCCAAATTTAAACATGATTCACCTTAAAATAAAAAGTTTGGCGAACATGGGCAGATTGAGACTATAATTCTAAATTGAAGATGCACTGATTTTTATAACACCGCAAGACGAATCTCACTGGTCCTTATTGTTATTACATTTGCAGTATCTGACAATTAGAACAAGACTACAAAGAGGGAACCAAAAACTGGAAAAGTTGGCATCCGACAACCTGACAAAAGCTTCCTCCTTTCAACACAAACCCAAAAAAATGGCAAATGAGAAGAAGAAAATGATGAAATCCAAATCGGAACCAATGAAAAAGTTACAGGGATGGCCTCCATGGCACATGCTCTCTCTCTCTCTCTCTATCTTCCTCCAACAGCTTGCAACACATTGAAACATGTCATGCATGCACCATTTGAAGTTTTATACACAACAACTTGGGTCAACCCTTTCAAATAATGGAATATGAGAGGCTTGTGTTTAATTTGGTAGCAGGCAGGAGCTGCTGGTCTTCATTCTCTATGCTGCTGGCTTTTGGGTCAGATAGCAGCTGCAGCATTGTCGTCTATGTTGTTCTTGAGGCTTTGCTAGCTGTTGCTCATACACTTGTCTCGCCCTCTCTATTTCCTTCTTCAATGCTTCTTCTTCAGCTGCACTAGGTAATTAGTCTGTTTATTATTTCCATCCTCAATGCTGCCTAGATCTGATGACTGAGTGGCAATGCCGCCTCAACATTAAACATGGAGGAAACAAGCTGCTCTCCAAATTTTACAAACTGGTGTTCATAGATACTCTTCTGTTGTGTACGCCCCTCATCGCATTCCAGTGGCTCAAAAGGATGGAGTCCCTATCGGTGGTGCTGAGGAGAACTCATCCACCCATGATCCGAGGCGTAAGGAGATGGGTAATGAGAAGAAGAGATTTAGCTGTCTGTCTGAGTATAAACTAAACATGAGAGTGTGTTTGAGGCTGCCTGCTTCTCTTTTATTGTATTTGTATAAGGTTTCTGATATGAGGGAATCCCTCCCCACGTATATATATTCCAACATCATCATCACCTTCCCCTCAACAAGAATTCAAGCAGGAGCTGCTCATTATATATCTCTTCTTTGGTCATGCATACATCATTTGTTTTCTTTCACTCAAGTTGTTAAGAACCCAAACATTTGTGTCACTGCTGCCAGCTCATATCTTTTGCTCTCCAGGTTGCTGCCAGTTTCCTCCTGAGCTCCTGAAATGTTTCAAGCTCGAGTGGTTTGATAAATACGTATGCTATCTGTTGTTAAGTGCCACAGAACTTCAACTGTACAACTCCCTCAGTCACCAGATCAACTAAGAAATGAAACCGCACATCAATGAGCTTACTCTTGTCATGCATTACAGGATTCTTGGATAGCTTGATTGTTGAGCTATTGTCACAAAAGATAACTGGACTTTCACAACCGAGTTTCTTCAGCACTCTTTTCATCCAAACAATCTGACATGTACATCCTTGTAAATATCTCAGAATCCTCTTAGCTGCCAGCTCAATTGGCTTGGATATACTTGCTAATGAAGCTAATTCCATACATCACATCAGGTCTTCTGCTTGTCAAATACACCAAGCTCTGATCAGCTGCTTGTACACTGAGCTATTCACCATCATCCTCCCTGTGAATTTTGAAGTCTGAAATGATTGGATTAAGAACACAATTGCTTATTTCCGTTTCAAACTTCTTCAGGATTTCTTTCGCCTATTTCTTCTACCCGATAAATATCCCTTTATCAAACAATAACACTTATATGCCAAGAAAATACTTCATCTTTCTCAAGTCAACATATCACACTCCCTCATCATGGACCGTTTAAACTCATTCATCATAACTTTATCATTGTCAGTATAGATCAAACTGTCAACGTAAAGGCTAACAATTAAGCAGTTACCTTGTTGGTTGACTTTGGTAAACTGAGTCTGCTCATTTGCATTCTTCTCGAATCCCATTTGCTTTAAATATGACTCTATCCGGCTGAACCATGCCCTTGGTGACCGCTTGAGTTCATACAAAGCTTTGTTAAGCCTGGAGACATTACTCTCTTCATTCTTTATGAAATTGATGTGTTGTTTGTGACCGGATCAGATTGATTGCTATAGCAGCTGACAAACGCATTTTTAACTATTTATAGTTGTCAATGTATGTTTTAGGAAAAAAGTTAGAATCAAACACAATTTATAAATCTTGGTAAGTCAAATGTCGATCCGAGGAGCAAATCTCTATGTATACTATGTAAGATAGTGCACTCGTTTAGTCATTCTAATAATGAAAATTTTGTAATTACCTAACTAAGTGATTCTAACACAAGAACAAGATTATGTAAATAAAATCAATATTCAATAATCAAACTTCACTCATGCCTAATGGTGTGTTTTTTGTACTTATTTTTTATACTTAAATTTATTATTTATTATTTATATTTACTCATATGTACTATTCATCACCACCACAAAAATCCACCATCACCACAAAAACAATACACCACCAATAAAAAATAATAATTTAATTTAATTTAACTCTACCAACAACACCACCACTCAACTACGACCACCATTACCACAGCACTACCACCATCATTACCACAACACTACCACCACCACCTCACCACAACATCAATACCACCACCACATCACCACAACATCAATACCACCACCATCACAATATCATTACCACACACCACTACCTCCATCATTACAATCACACTTCCAAAATCACAGCAACCCGCCATCACAAAAACAACACACCACCAATAAAAAATAATATTTTAACTTAATTTAATTTAACTTAAAATAAAGAAAGAGATTATGAATAGTGGTTGTGGTGATGGTGGTGATGAATAGTTGTGGTGGTGTGTTCATGAAAGAGATGATGAATAGTGGTGGTGGTGTTGGTATGATGGTGGTCATGAATAGTGGTGGTGGTGGTGTGTGGATGAAAAGTGGTGGTGGTGGTGTGTGGATGAAAGAGATGATGAATAGTGATGGTGGTGTTGGTGATGATGGTGATGATGGTGATGAATAGTGGTTGTGGTGTGTTGATGAAAGATATGATGAATAATTATATTGGTTGTTGTGGTGGTGGTGGTGATGATGATGAATAATGGTAGTGATGGTGGTGTGTTGATGAAAGAGATGATGAATAGTGATGGTTGTTATGGTGGTGGTGTTGTTGTTATAGTGGTGGTGGTAGTAGTGGTGATGAATAGTGATGGTGTGTTGATGAAAGATATGATGAATAGTTAAAATACTTATATTTACTTATATTTACTCATATAAGTACTTTATAAGTACAAAAGAACATATCCTAACACACAAATCTTTCAATAATCTAAATAATTCAATTATACTATGGAGTTATGGAAATAACCTAATAACATCATACAAGCCGCTCAATCACGGATCATTGCCTAAATTAATCTAGACTGTGGAACGCCGCCTAATCACAGATTATCACCATTTTCAATTTACTACACTCAGAGTTTTCAGACAAATAATGTCAACTCCATATCGATTCATGAACAAATAGTATAGCTAGCATACTTCGATATCAATTCTACTTAATCCGGTTAATTATCTCAGACCCAGTCTTATTTTTGATTTTTAACCTAATTTCATTGTAACAAGAAAACATCCCAACCAATGTCAGACATGCAAGAACGGCGAATTAAGAACAATAGAATTAAAGAACTCCATTAACATAATCGAAAGGTTTTATTAAGATCGCATGAAATGTTGAGTACAAGCATGAGATCCGTAGAATTCTGAAAACAGACGACTATTCACTAATCATGGTGATAAACCAGAATATATGTATAAAAGAGAATTAAAGAAGAAATCGAAGGTAGAGAAGAAATCTTCTCTATGAAGCCTAGTCACCGATCTTTAATTTTCTTGGAGTCTTGAACCGTCTTTGTCTTTAAAAATTAGATTAAATCTTGTTGAGGTCGATAATTCTTTCTCCTAGATTCTAGGTCTTGGAAATCCCTGCGACAACGATGTAGTTGGGCTATCTGAACTCGAACATTCCCTTACATTTCATCTTCATGGAATTTCCGAGTTGTTTGTATGTATACTTTTTTGTGATTATCTTCATAATTGACTTGTCAAGAGATTGAAACAAGTAATATCTCAAAGGCACAACAGTCCATTACTCCTCGGAAAGAACCTGCTCCGGTGTTCATAGTCGCCATCAAACTTCGGAACAGGAGCCGAGAAAAATCATTGTTTTCCGACCCTTTTCTCATGATCTCTTTTCTCTGGTATTTTTTTTCTCTGGAGTCTAGATCGGAATCCAGATTGTTAGATTGAAAGAACAATGGTGGGAACTGACTTGTTTATTGAATGAGAACAATAGCTATTATATATAGAACTTCTATAGAAACAAACTACTCCTACGATGAAGCACACTTGGCTTCACATAGCCTCTAAATAATAATTGTTCGAATATAAAATTATTTTAATAATAATAATAATAATATTAAATGAATAATTATAACTAATATTTGTAGCAAAAGCTGTTGGTTTGGATGATCTTGTTTCTATTTGTTTTGGAAAAAATGCATCAAAATATTTGATGAATCGAATCGTGACCGTCAAAATTACACTCCTTAATCTCCGCCGTCCAATTCCGTAGCGCCCTCCAAAATCTCGACGAGCTTCATTCTCTCTTTCTGCAGCCCCCGACTCTTTTTATTTACTTCGCCGCCGCAGCAGCAGCTTGCTTGAAAATTCGACATGCTGGACATCAATTTGTTCAGAGAGGATAAGGGCGGAAACCCGGACGCTATCCGGGAGTCCCAGAGGCGTCGCTACGCTGATGTCGTGCTGGTGGATCAGGTCATCAAGTTGGACGATGAGTGGAGGAAAGGTTAGTCATTTCTGTTACTTTGGACTTGTGGTTTTGTTGATAGCATTTTATTAGGGTTTTTGATTGGTTAAAGTTTCTCCGGGATTTTAGCTCAATACGCCGTGGACCAGATCCGGAGGGAACTGAACCAGAAGGCTAAAGAGGTTTCCCTGCTCAAGAGAGTGAGTATTTCTCTCTTTTCTTCTAGTGTACCTCTGCGTTGTTGTGGTTTTTTTGGAAATAAATCGAGGCTTGAATTTCTTGTTGTTTGAAAGTTCTTGTATGTTTTGGAAAATTTTCTTTGTGCTCACGTTGTTCTTATTATAAGCATAGATATCAGGGATGGCTATAAGAATTGAAACTTTGAAATTTCATCTTTGGGTTGAATTTTTTTCCCTTCTCGAAATGAGTGTAGGATACAGAAATGTACTTTCCTTTGATCAAGAAGTATCACTACAGTAGTGTTTTCCTCTATCATTGACTCTTTTAGGAAAAGAAGGATGCTACTGAAATCATCCTGGAAGTTGGTGTAATCAAGGAAAGCAAAGCAAAGAAAGAAGCTGAGGTGGAGGAAATCAAGGCACGGTTGGACTCTAAATTGAATTTGATTGGGAATCTTGTGCATGATTCAGTGCCCATCCACAATGATGAGGTGAATAATCTATGCTGTATCTTTTGTTATTTCACATTTGCGTCTCCCGTATTTAATGTTGTGGTTTTTTCCTCAAATTTGCAGGCAAACAATACTGTGGTTCGAGTATGGGGTGAGAAGCGCGAGGAGGAAGGATTAAAAAACCATGTTGAGCTTGTCGATCTACTCGGCATTGCGGATTTGATCAAAGGTATGACATTCATGTTACAAGCAAACATGACATTTTAACTTGTCAATTTTTAATGATGATTTGTATTAAGATTTGCTAACTTTCGTACTAATTTAAACCTGTTCCCAAAATATAGGTGCTAATGTAGCAGGTGGTAGAGGCTTTTACTTAAGAGGTGATGGTGTCCGGCTCAATCAAGCTCTTATTAATTTTGGTCTTGATTTTTTGGAGAAGAGGGCATATATAATGCTGCAAACTCCATTCTTCATGAGGAAGGATATCATGGCCAAGTGTGCTCAGTTAGCACAGTTTGATGAGGAACTTTACAAGGTAGCTTTTGTTTTTTTATTTGTGGAAAATTGTCGACTGCATATGGATTTTAAAAATGTTAACCATTGATTTTCCTGGGGATTTGTTGGTATTCGTTAGCTTTTTGTAGTCTTCGAATATTAGGTACTGGTTTAAATCTGTGTAAAATCTTGGTGATATTTTGTTTTGTTTGCTAAAGGTATCCAGGATTGACAATGTATTACTTTTAAAGACTATATCGGTTACGAAATACTGGCTGTTGCTTTATGCCATTTGGCACACTATACATGCATTTGCTAGGTGGTGTTACCTTTAATATTAGGTTTGAAAATTTTGTGAGTGGTCAATTATTGGCTGTCACTCGGATGAATTTAGATTGATCGGCTGGTCTCTGGCTAGGGAGATACATGCATTTTCAGTATGGGATTTAAATTTTCAATGGTTGTCCTGCATATCTGTTCATTTTTTTGGTTTTACTGCACAGTTGCCACAAGTAGCAGTCGTTGACTAAGCTGTTAATTACAGGTAACAGGCGAGGGAGATGATAAATACCTTATTGCAACGGCAGAACAGCCATTATGTGCTTATCATATTGATGACTGGATCCATCCTACACAATTACCTATCAGGTGAGAAACGCATCACATTAAAAAAAATAACCTTATTTTCTGTTTCTACCATTAGTTCTCATGTTAAATTCATAACATCTCACTTACAGATATGCTGGATATTCGTCATGCTTCCGTAAAGAAGCTGGGTCACACGGTAGGGATACCCTTGGGATCTTCCGTGTTCATCAATTTGAGAAAGTGGAGCAGTTCTGTTTAACCAGTCCAAATGATAATGACTCCTGGAATATGCAGGAGGAGATGTTAAAGAATTCTGAGGACTTCTACAAATTGGTATGAATCCTGGTCTATTTTCAATCTCTACTTTACACGGGCGGATCACGCATCACTTATTTGTTATCATCTACTCCCATTATCTTGAAGTTGACTTTGTTTTTGCAGTTGAACATTCCGTATCGAGTCGTTTCTATTGTTTCTGGTGCATTGAATGATGCAGCCGCTAAGAAATATGATTTGGAAGGCTGGTTTCCTGCATCCAAGACTTACAGAGAGCTTGTTTCATGCTCAAACTGTACAGACTACCAGTCGAGGAAGCTGGAAATACGATATGGGCAGAAAAAGGTGTGTTTGATGCCTCTTTGTGCCATTTCAGAAACAAAGAAGTTGTTGATGGGGCCACTGGATTCGTGCATTAGCATGTTTATGCTCGAGGATTGAACATAATCTTGATTGACCTTTGTATCATTGTTTGTTTATAGGGCAATGACCAAGTCAAGCAGTATGTCCACCTTTTAAACTCTACTCTTACTGCGACTGAGAGAACCATTTGCTGCATCCTTGAGAACAACCAGACAAAAGATGGTGTCAAGATCCCAGAAGCATTGCAGCCATTTATGGGAGGGAAGAGCTTCTTGCCTTTCATCCGAGAAATAGGAAAGAAAATCAAGGGATAACCCGTCATACTGGTTTCTGAATTTCAAAACATGAAGACCTCTGATTGTTTGTGATATCCACATCTAAATTTTGTTGGAAGTCAACTATTAGCTTTCAGTGTTTTTATTTGTTGGAAGCCATAATTCATCGTCAACACAAATTTTACCGTTTTCCCAATTATTTTCTTTACAATTTCTTGAAGAACAGCTTACCAATGGAAGATGAAATCAATGGAGAAATGGAAAGGGATGCATTTCTCATTTCAATTGAAGACATATTTATGGTGAGTATATACATGGGAAGCAAAAATGTCTACCACCCTTTAAGTAAAACTTTACTTGGCTTCTGACATTTTATTATGTTGTTGCAAGTGCAAAACAGGAGAAGAGGATCATGATGAATGTTTTTCAACACTGATGCTAATCTTGGGTGAGACATAAAGTATATAATCTGTGGCTTTGTAACATTGGGTTTGGTCATTATTAAACCTGGGCATTAGTTTCTTCTTACCTTTGTCAGTTAGTTTTTGATGCTGGAGTGGAGCGGAGTACTAGGTTGTGTGTTGGCTATTTATTCCTGTGTGGCTGTTTCCAGCTTTCAGAGATGTGAAGCTTGCTTGTCTTGTGAGGGTCAGTTTAAGGTTATGAAACCTTATGGTTGTCACTCTTCTCTGGTCAAGAAAAAAGAAATCATTAATTATGTGTATGCAGCTTTCGAACAATAATCAGATGACATGTTTCGAGTTTACAGAAGATGCAAAGCTCAACACTTTGTAGCTGTCCTTTCTGGTCCCTGTGCTTGATTAGTTGCTGATATGTTCTTGTTTTGATTCAAACAATATCGACACACTCTTCCTTCCTGTCTTGGGCCCTGATACGCTTATCAACCACGCGTGTCGATATTGTTTGCATCTTATTGAATAATCAGCATATGATTCTGTCTTAAATAACTCAAAGCAGACATGGACAGTTCAGTCAACCTTCAGATGACCCACAATGTCATCCTCCCTGAAAATTCACTAAACTACAAATAAGATGTTATTATGCTCTAAGAAAATTAGGCTCATGTCCTGAGGGCCACCACAAGAAGGCTCACCAGCAAGTAACCAAACATTGAACAATAAAAGTTGAAATCACAGCATTTTGGAGCTGGAATTTAAAGCTATGAGCTCCTCCTAGTCCCCCATCTTACCTGCTCTAACTATCAGACTTAATGGTCAAAAGTAGCATATCTTTGACTGAAATATTTTTATTTTTTGCCAAATCACGGTAGAGTTCCTGTTTGGTAGATGCTGGTCTTCTCCGGTGTTATAGCCAAGGTGAGGCAGAGGAAACAGTATGGCAGATGGAAGTTCCTAAAGCGTTGATAATCTCAGGTTCCGATGTGGTGCCATAATACATTAATCTTTATCGTGTTGCAACACCGGCTTCTGAATCATCTTCGTAGTAATATGGGGAAAGTTTCCCATCTTTCGTTCCGCTCCTTGAGCGGCTGCCTCCACCTGCCTCTTGCAGCATTTTCACTACCTTCCGCATTGAAGGGCGGTTAATAGGTAGTGAATTAGTGCAGAGCAGTGCAATGTTTAGGACCCTGTCAATTTCTTCCTTGTGACTAGAATCAAGGTTGGAGTCAATAACAAGAGCCGTGTCTATATGGTTTGATATAGCTGAAGCAACCCAATTCACCAGATCTTTTTCACCATATTCCGGGTCAACGGGTAGTTTACCAGTCACAAGTTCGAGGAGAACCACTCCAAAGCTGTAAATGTCACTCTTTTCATTGACTCGAAGGGTATAAGCATACTCTGCAACACAATTTGGATCAAAATAAATTAGAAAACAACAATGCTCGGCAAAAACTTCTATAAGAGCAATATGATTAATTAATGGTGGTGTACGGAGAGAAGAGAATGTTAACCTGGTGCAATGTAGCCACAGGAACCAGCAATGGTGGACATTGACTCGATAACCTTACTCCCACTGGCAACAGCTTTAGCCACTCCAAAATCCGAAACTCTAGCTCCAAAATCTCCATCCAACAAAATGTTGTTTGCCTTTACATCCCTATGGATGATCGGAGGACTGCAATCGTGATGCAGATAAGACAAGCCCTCAGCGGCATCCATCGCGATTTTATACCTCGTAGGCCAGTCCAATGAGCAACCTTTACTGCTATGCAGCAAGTCCCCCAAGCTGCCGTTAGGCATGTACTCATAAACCAGAAGCTTGCAATCATCTTTGTTGTAACAGCACCATAATCTCACGATATTTTTGTGCCTGATATTTCCCAGTGTCTCAACTTCGGCTTCAAAATTGTAATTTTCCTTATCCTGCAAGGCATCGTAATTCTTTGATTTATTTCCATAGAGCTTCTTCACGGCCACTGTCTCTCCATTACTGAGGGCCACCTTATGTACCTTGCCCGAAGCTCCACTTCCTATAACATTCTCGTCACTGAGGCAACTTATGATCTGAGACTCACTGAAGTCGTATTTATGGAATGACTTCCACTTGGAAATTTTCATTTCTTTCTTCGCCTTGGTGTACTTGAAGTAAAATCCAACCACACCGACTATCAATACTACACCAGTGACTATAAAGATTAGCCAGAGCAGCCACGGGTGGATCTGCCTTTTATTCTCGGTCGTCTGTGGGCAAAGGCCAGCCATGGCCTTGCACAACCCTGGATTCCCCAAGAAACTATCCCTGTAACTCTGCTTCGCATAAAGCGGAGGGATATCACCAGAAAGTTGATTATTCGACAAATTGAATGTATTTAGCTTCAACTTCTGCAGCACTGTTGGAATTTTTCCAGTAAATTCATTCCCAGAAAGATCAAGATAGTTCAGCACAGGCAAGCTCCCAAGCTCATTTGGTAGCTCCCCGGACAACTTGTTATTCGCCAGATTAAGCTCATATAGCTTCCTCCACAACTTGATCCCTGCCGGAAACCCCCCTGTGAGCTCATTTCCACTAAGATCAAGAGTACCCAACTGATCCAAATTCACCAAGGTCCCCGGAATCTCACCGGAGAAGTTATTTCCACTGCCAGAAAGCTCCACCAACTCCCTCAACAACCCAATTTCTTCTGGAATCGATCCTGAAAATCGGTTATTCGAAACCAGCAAAACTGAGAGATTTTGACCACCTTTTATACTCTTGGAAATCTCTCCAGTCAATGAATTTCCAGTAAACTCAATCAAACTCACATGCGGCAATCCCCAAATCCCCTCCGGCACATCCCCAGTGAGCTTATTACTCCTCAACCGCACCCTTCTCAAGCTCCGGCACTCCCCAAGAGTGGCTGGAATATTCCCAGAAAACGAATTGTAAATCAAGAGCAGCTCTTCAAGCACTCCACCAGCACACAAATCCTCAGGGACGGCTCCAGTAAACTGATTATGCGAAACATCTAGGGTCTTCAATGGGGAGTTCCTACCAAGCTCACTCGGCAAAGTCCCGTTCAGAGAATTATTGAACAGTCTGAGCTCGAACAAGTACGGCGAGCTCGCTATACTCTTCGGCAGCTCCCCGGTCAAAAAATTGTCGTATAGATTCAGTGAATCGAGCTCCAGTTTACAAAGCTCGTCCGGAATCGTACCGGTCAATCCGTTGACAGAAGCGTCGAGCCTTTTTAGCTTTGTCAGCTTCGACATGCCTTGAGGAATCTGTCCAGTCAGCGAGTTCTGATACAGCTCTACTTGCTCCAAGCTTTTCATCTCGGTAATGGTTCTCGGAATCGATCCGGTGAGCTGGTTACTCGAAATGTCCAGGTTCCATAACCGAGTCAATCTCCCGATCGTGTCCGGAATCTCTCCGATCAGGTTGCATCCCGCAAGCCAGAGCTCTTCCAGATTCGTCAGGTTGCCGAGCTCCGGTCCGATTCGATTTGGTTGAAAGATGTTGTAAGCGAGCTTCAGCTCTCGCAAGCTGGTGATGTTGAACAGAAAGCTGGGAATGGTCTCGTTGAAGAGGTTGTTGAACAGCCAGAGCTGCTCGAGATTCTCCATCGCCCCGAGTGAGGTCGGAAATGCGCCAGTGAAATTGTTGTACGAAAGATCGAGGCTCGTGAAGTTGGAGAGGTCAGCGATGGAGGAAGGAATCTCGCCGACCAAGTAGTTGGACGAGAGATTGAGTCGCTTGAGATTCCTACAGTCTGCGATGTGGTCCGGGATGACGGAGCCGATGGAGTTGTCGAAGAAGGAAAGTGATGCAAGAGAGTGAATCGGGCAGAGATTGGTCAGTATATCCGGCAAGTCCCCGGCGAGGTTGAAGCTGGAGAAGTCGAGCGAATCGACGACTTGTAGCTGTTGATCTCGTGCTGTACAGGTGACGCCGGTCCAGGCGCAAGGAGTGGCGTCGCGGGAGTTCCATGAAGCGAGGTTTCCGTCGGGGTCGGAGAGGACCGCCTTGACGCGGAGGAGATGGAGGCCGTCCTGGTTGAGAGAGAGAGCGGCCGGTAACAGCGAGACGAGGAGGATGAGGTGACGCAGCATCGTCGTTTAGATATAAAACGCAGCGTATTATATGTCGGGTGAGGAGGAGAGCGAGAGAGAAGCGCTATGGAGCGTGCGCACGAGTGACTGTGAGTTCTGGTCTGTACAATGTTTAGTTATATGGGTGAAATGCAAGAATATGGAGGTGGGCCCTAATGGAAATTTAGTCTCGAAATTGAAGAAGAGGATCAGTTTTTAGTTTTCAATTTTTTATCTTAGAAATAATTCTTTTCCTAACAAGTTAATACTCTCAAGTCTTTTACACCTCATATATGTTTTACAGATTAGTAAATTTTTTTTCTTCTTAGACGTCTACTTGCCCTATTTTTGGAATTCGATATCAGTTAATGATCATCCGATTTTAGACCGCCCAATTTAAATATTGACCCCCTAGCCGGTTGATTTTTTAAACATCAACATAGATATATATATAAAAATATTTTATTATTCTTGATTTTTTTACCACATCACCACCAATCTCAGTATCCACTCACCGCTCACCTCGTCACCATCCACCTAAAGCACCGTATTACCTCCGCATACTTATCTACAACCACATCACCACCACTGAATTGATATAATACATAATAACTGCACCTCATAATTAGGAATCAATTGTTAGTAATCAGGCTTGTATATATTCAACCCATGTGTACTCATATACTATATCCGATTAACATATCAATTCAAACCTTATTCTCTCATTCAATATGGTATCAGACGCCATTTCGTCCGCCACCTCCGCTGCAGCCGCCGCTCCTTCAATGGCGGTTGGTTCGTCCTCCACAAATCTTATTGCATTCAGCCACCTTATTACTATCAACTTCACCACTTGAATTAATATACTCTGATGTATGGGGTCCGGCGAGAACTTCTGTTAGCGGACACAATTACTATGTCAGCTTCATTGATTCATTCAGTCGGTTTACATGGATTTATCTTCTCAAACGTAAGTGTGATATTTTTCACATATTTATTCACTTCCAAACGCATACGGAAAGGCTTCTCAAACACAAAATACTAAGCGTCCAAACAGACTGGGGAGGAGAGTACATGAAACTCGATTTGTTCTTTAATAAGTAAGGCATTCAACATAGAGTGTCATGTCCTCACACTCACCAACAAAACAGCTCTGTCGAGCGCAAACATCGGCACATTGTCGAACCGGATTAACACTCCTTGCGCACGCCTCTGTTCCGCTCTCTTATTGGAGTGATGCATTCACAACAGCCTACTTTCTCATTAACCGAATGCCGTCAAGGGTTCTAGCTATGGAAACACCACTAGAACGCCTACTCAAAGAGACACCGGACTACACCTTTCTCAAGATTTTCCATTGTGCTTGTTGGCCTAACCTACTCCCTTATACAACAGCTAAGCTACAATACCGCTCAAAGAAATGCGTTTTTCTTGGCTATAGTTCGCTTCACAAAGGATACAAATGCTTACACGTCCTGACAAATCGATTTTACATAAGCAGAGACGTTGTATTTGATGAAGCTATGTTCCCCTTTGCCACGAGCGTCATCTCAGAAACTCCTACCTCTTCAACCATGACTCACGCAGATACAACTCAGTTTGAGAATGATATTCAAGTCCCTATCTTTTTACACATGGTGCGGGTTTAGGCCGAGGAACAAGACTTGCACTCCCTACTACTCCTACTGAATCACCCTTGCATGACCCACCCAATCATGCACATATTGACCATACACCTACTTTACCTCAAACCACCGACTGCTCCTCGGATTCACATGCTGGAGCTCAACCTAACCAAAAACACATTCCACCTGAAGTGCTTGATGGGGCAATGGACCGCAAAGGCCAGTCACTAGATCCATGAGAGGTAATACCAACGGCATGGCTAGCAACCTATGTCACCGAAGCAATCAACGACCCTACATCCGAACCTCGTCATTATAAGGCCTCATTGAGTATACCACAATGGCGAACAACTATGGAACACGAGTACAATGCACTAGTAAAAAACAATACATGGTGCCTCGTTCCTCCGAACTCAGGGACCAATATTATAGACTGCTGGTGGATTTTCAAAGTAAAACAACATGCGGACGGCTCTACCGAGCGATTCAAAGCGCGCCTCGTGGCCAAAGGATTCAAGCAGCACTTCGGATTGGATTATGCAGACACCTTCATTCCCGTCGTCAAGCCAACTATGATCAGACTTCTACTCACTCTAGCTGTGAGTCAAATATGAGTTTTCTGCCAACTCCACATACAAAATGCTTTCTTAAACGGGGTGCTTGAGGAAGAGGTTTATATGAGACAACCTTAGTCTGTCTGATCTTACCTAGTCACATATGTGGTCAGGGTGCTGCAGATCTTCAAAACCAATGCCTTGGAACTACTCTTCGAAAGCTAGGTTTTCGGCCGTCAACTACGGGCTCCTCTCTCTTCATCTATCACAAAGGCGCTTCCATCTTGTATCTCCTAACCTATGTTGATGACATTATTGTCATTGCCTCCTCATCCTTGGACATCACTTGGTTGATCAAGGAGCTTTGCAAAGAATTTATTGTCAAAGACGTAGGAACACTCCATTATTTTCTCGAGGTCGAGGTGACACAGTGCGCTAACGATCTATCCTTGACTCAAAAGAAGTATGCTCGAGATCTTCTTCCCCGTGCAAATATGCTGAAATGTAAAGCATCTACCACTCCAGTGTCATCAACCACCAGACTTTCGGCACATGAGGGAGACTCATTATCACCAGAAGATGCTACCACTTATAGAAGTATAGTCTATAAGTGGTAGCTTCAATACTTGACCCTAACACATCCGGACTTATCACTTGCGGTTAATAAGGTATGTCAATACCTTCATTCACCCCGTACATCCCATTGGGCAGCTGTTAAGCGCATCTTGAGATATGTTGTCGCACCAAAGAAACAATCCACCGTCTCTCGATCGAGCACTGAATCCGAATACAAAGCACTTGTCGATACCACTTCAGAACTTATTTGGATTGAAGGATTACTAAAAGAACTCGAAATTCAATATGAATCTCATCCCATCCTTTGGTGCGACAACATTGGAGCGATATACCTGTCAGTTAACCCTATTTTCCATGTTCGCACAAGACATGAAGAAATTGACTTCCATTTCGTCCGTGAACGAGTTGCACAAAAGCTCCCACAAATCAAATTCATCTCATCCAAACACCAGCTGACAGACATCTTCACTAAACCACTGCCACTATCAAATTTTCAAGAATGCAAACGCAATCTCAACATGTCTCAGACAGTTGAGATCGATGGATGGTGATAGAATACAATTCAGATTAAGACTACACAAATATAGCAGTCAACATATAATAACTGCACCTCATAATTAAGAATCTATTGTTAGTAATGAGGCTTGTATATATTCAACCCATGTATACCCATATACTATATCCGATTAACATATCAACTCAAACCTTATTCCCTCATTCAATACGAGTATCCACTCACCGCGCGCACCATCACCACTTATATTCACCATCACCTACATCTCACCACCACCACCTTAATACTCAGCCAATATCCTTCCACCACTATAAAATAATAATAAAAATCAGAAATTTACTGCACTTAAATATATATAACTTAACGTAATTTAATTTATTCATGAAAATTTAAGCTTATAATCATTTTTTTCAACTTGTGTGTTTACATTTTTTATAAATTTAATTTGTAAATAATGCATTTGGTTTGATGAAATAGGGTTTAAATAATAAGGGATATAAGGAGTTTTCTTTCAAATGATGTGGACATTGGTCCCATTATGTGCATTCTCTTTTCTTCAGTGGAACTCGAAGTAGGAAGCCAAACATCTTTTAGTCAAGCCATAGACCTTAAAATAAGACACATTAACTTTTGTTGGTATTAAATATTACAAAGAAAATGCAAGAGGAAGGTGCATAGAAATCTCAATAAAGTCGAGCATGCCTTAGAAAGTGCTTCTGTGTTGTGTTGTTAAATTAGTACAGCAGCAGACCAAATGGCTATCGTTAGTAATGTGAAATAGGTCAACACATGTCATGTTTTAATAATATTACACATTCATCATGTTCGGATTCAATTTTGATATAATTTAATTATTGAGTAATTTTCACTACGAATTTAATAATACAGGAAATCATGTGGAGACGAACGCCTCTTCTTTATAGAAATCTATTCTCAATAATTGGACCTTGAGCTAAGGTCCAAACTTTCAGTGCATCACTCTTAAATTCATTGATTTGATATATTGATAATACAATACAGCTCTATCCACAAGCAATTTATCAATTCAATTCGATATACAAAGTCTTTTTATATGGTTCACTTTACATCCATGAAACCTGAGAAGGTTCGAATCAATTCCGCTACTAAGGCCAATCAACCGGTTCTTGCGAAGAACCTAAAATTGAATAAGATGTTACACCACTGCCACATCACCAAACAACATAAGAACAGAGTAGGAGGAAGAATAGAAAGACTAGGGAGCTTCTCTGTTCAGCTCATACAGCAATCATTCCCTGCAAAACTCATGCAACAAATCCCAGTACGAAGCACAAGTATACCTGACTAAAACTCATACACAAAGGAGTCTCAATAAGAGACCTAACTGAAGCAAGCAACAACTGAACATATTTGTATCATAAAATTTGTATGGACTTCAAATTGTTGTCCACAGATTGATTATTCTCGAACAAGAAATAAAACTTTGAACGTGAGATAAAATTATGTCAAGAAAGTGAGCATCTTGAGACAGCTTGGCTAGTAGATAGTACACTCCACTCGGCGTACATTTTTGACCGATATTGTATGCGTAAAGAGGTGACATTAACATAATGCTACGAGCGTTCATCCTTCGAGCCGATTATGACGTGGTCTACTGATAAAAAACACATCAAATATTTCAAGCATTAGAGTTCGATTTCTGATAGAATCAGAGTAGGGACTCTGGTAAGAGATTTGAATCTTAAAATAGAATTTTATTCAATTGCTGAAGTTTAGGATGTAGAAACTATTTTGATGAATCAAAGTACTCGATTGCTCAATGCCGGATTGGGGGAGAAACATGAAAAAAATCAGTTACTTGATTAGACATGTTGGATTTTTAATACCGGGTCCCTTGGTCCAAGTCCAACCATACCTAACCTCGACTTAATAATATTCGATTTTAAATTGAAAATTACACGTAGATGTACTTACTACTAAGTGGACAGCTGGTTAGTTAATTGCAATTGGGATGAAAATTCCACTTGTTGCTGGTTGCCCATGTCATCATGGTGACGCCAAATTTGCTTGTTAAACCCGTAAGAGGGTCCATATGTGTATATATGCTCATCCATCGATGACTGACCATAGTGTTGACATACAAAAATTAAAGAAAGAGGCTGAAGCCCTTGGTGTGGAATGTTGGATGGAGGTAGGATCTAAAATTATAAAGGCTAATTTTTTTGAGGTTTGGAAATCAATGAAATACTTATTCTCATATCGTCCAAGGTATATACGACGGTGGCTTCTATATAAATGTCTACTTTTATTATTATAAAACTATGTTTATAAAGTGTCATCTTAAGTGTTGTTTTTAGATAATGTTTAAAAATATATATTTTGTTGTTCAAAGAAGAGATGATGTTTACTTACGAAAGTGTTGTGTATGATAAATAAATAACAACATTTTATAAGAAGCAATGTCGATATTTTGAACATAAGTCAGTATTTTAAGAAAACACCATATTATGTTTGATAATAGACGATGATTTTTCAAAATAGATATTATCTTGTGTACGAAAATATAGAGATGTTATCTTATGTTCAAAAGTATAGTCACAAACTTCATAAAAAAAAAATATTTTATGTTGATACATTTGACTATGTTTATAGAAAGTGACATCTAATGTCTCGACTTAAGATAAAAAAATATGATGATATTATTGTAAGCATCGTCTATTATTATATTTAAATATATTTAATGCGATTTTTGTAGTACTACAATTGTCATTTTCGCTAAATCAATAAATTTTCATGCCATAATTTTTTCGGTCAAAACAACTTGGGCTATAACCAAGTAGCCTCTAAAGTGGCTCGTCTCTGGTTGGAGTACAATGACCGACTTATATATCTTTGTTAAGAAATTTTACTCATTTATCAAAGGACGCTCACTTGGGATCCCAGTGTTGGGGTCCGAGAATTTGAATTCGGGGAGTGAGCTTTCATCCAGCTATAACAAGCTAAATGGACTAAGACCAAGTGCAGCAGGTAGGCATTGGGGTGTTTTTGAGGTGTAATTACAATACAGCAGGTAGGCATTGTAAAAGGCAAATATTCACACCTCCATTGGAAGGTAAAAAATGCCTATAGGCATTCTGACAATAATGTGGGCTCCATGCGCCATGTGGCTACTTTCTATTGGATCGTTATTGTTTGTTGTTTAATTAATGTTAATCATTATTTAAACCTATTATTATTACAAATTATTTTTAAAAAATTACACCAAAAATTTTCATTTTTCGAGATCTATAAATAGAGACTAAGTTTGTGTCATTTGGACATAAAAATTTCAAGTTTTTACTACCCATTTTCATTATCCTTTCAAATAAGCGCTGTCGTATGTCTTACAAATAAGCGCTGTCGTATGTGGACATACGACAGCGTTTTGTGTTCCTCAACTCTTTTAATTTATTATTTTAACCCATAATTATTATGAATTAATTTCTGGAAAATATATATAAAAAATTTCATTTTCCAAGATCTATAAATAGAGCCCCACATATTCAGTTGAAGAAGGATCTTGTCGAGCACATATGGCAAAAATTTGGGACTACCCTCGATCAAGTTTAGTTTATTAATTATGTTTCTGTGTACGTTTTTAATAATTTATATAGTTTTAAATTATGTTCTTTTTTCTAAATTGTATAATAAATGCTTTATAAATTTAAATAATGTACTTATAAATTAATTTATATATTAAATATAGGTTATTTCTTTTTTACAAAGTAATTATTGAAATTATAAATATTATATATGTGATTAATAATAATGTATATATGATATAGTGATGTGGATGAAAGAGAAAGTAAAAAGTAAATATTGCCTAGCTGTTGTGGAGTAGGAAGGGAATATGGTAGGATTTGATGATATAGTGGGGTCAGAATCTGATGTGGCAGGCAAATATGAGGAAAATATTGCCTAGCTGCTGGAGATGGTCTAAGGGTCTGTTTTTTTGGCCTTAAATTATTTATTTAGTACTTAAATTACTATTCATTCCCGTCAAAACACCACACCACCACCGCCACAACACATTCACATCATCACCAACAACACCACCACGATACCTTAACATCACAATCACTATAACCACCACCAACACAACGACCCACCACCAAAAAAACACTACCACCACCACAACACAACAACAACCCACCACCACAAAAACACCATACCACCACAACAACAACTCACCACCACACTACCTTAACATCACAACCACCACGTAACCACATTATCACCACCACTACAACACTACCACCACCTTCACAACAACACATCCACACCACCACCACAAAAATACTATCACCACCTCCACAACAACACATCCACACGACCACCACAAAAATACTACCACCACCACACAACCATAATATCACTACCACCACAACACATTACAACAAATCCGCATCACCACAACACCACCGCACCACTACCACCCCATTCCCACACCACCACCACTCCATTACCACCACAATCACCACCACCATCCCAATGGCCACTACCTTAACAACCACAACACATTCACATCACCACCACCACCACCACCACCATCACAACCACCCCACTGCCTTAACATCATAACCACAATATCACCACCACAAAATACTATCACCACCACAAAAGCACTACACCACCACAATACAACAACAACTCACCAGCACAAAAATACTGCCACCACCACAACACAACAATACCCCACCACCACAAAAATACCACACCACCACAACACAACAATAACCCACCACCACAAAAATACTACCTCTACCATACCACCATTACACCACTACCACCACCATTACTACAACACTTCCAAAACCACAACAATCCACCACCACAAAAACAACACACCACCAATAAAAAATAAAAATTAACTTCACTTAATTTAAGTTTACTTAACTTAATTTAAGTACTTAAAATTTTAATGCAAAAGAACAGGCTCTAAGGCCCTATTCTTTAGAACTTAAATTTTCAGTACTTAGGTTAAGTTAAGTTTAGTTAAATTAAGTACTGAAAATGAATATGTTTTAAAAAGTAAACCCACCACCACCCCAACCCACCACCACCCCAACCCACCACCACCTCAACCCACCATACTACCACAGCAACCCATCACCACACCACCACCCCAACCCACCGCCACCACCCCAACCAACCAGGCAGCCACCCCCCCAATAATGGGTACATGCCATCATCGAGAGCCAATGGTACCAGGACATTAGAGGTTAGGCTCATTGATGCATCTTAACGCTCAAGAGATAAAACAACTTTCTATCGGGACTAATCAATACTTTGAAGCTACGAGCATCATGGAGAAGTTCATGAAGATAAGGACGACTACAATATACCTTACAGACACAATCATCCTTTGGGGGAGAAGGATGCGAGGCGGCATCGAGAAAGGTACGTGCACCATCTATACCTTTGTGATTTCGTTAAGGAACGTTAGCGTCAGTTCTACTCGAAGGATGCCAAAGAAGAGGCATGGCCAGGGCTTTCGAATCAAAAGCATATAGGGTGAAATCAGGCTATGTCAAGGAGTTCACAACCCTCATACTCAAGATTCCTGACTTGTTCGACAATGACTCCTTGAGATACTTCAAGGATGGTCTTCAGCCTTGGGCTAAGAACATCTTGAAGTGTCGGGGAGTAAGGGGGCTCTAGTAGGGGGTTTGTGATAGAATAAAAATAAACAAACTTTTTTAAGAAAATGTCAGAGAGTATAAGACCTCTCATCCGCAATTTCCACGAGTCTTATGGACTATATTGGTGCAAGGGAGGGCGCGACCATGTAAAAAGACAAGACGAGAAAGGAAAGAGGAGTCCACGAATCGACAATCAACAAAGCACCACCTTATCTAAGAAAAGAATAAGTGTAAGGCGAAGGAAGGTGCACAGAGTTCCACCAACCCAACAACAGCAAGTGCTTCATGTGTGACGGTCCTCACTTGGCTAGAGACGGCACACACAATAAAGTACTTAGCGCGATCTTCAGAAATCACCAAGGATCAAACAAAAATGGGGGACGACGGTTCATGCATGGGGTTGATGCAATTGCTCAATGCAATCGGAAATTTGTCTGTGTTGCTGATCTCGAGTTATAGCTTCTGGAGTTACAGCCTCTGCTGTAGCACTCTTTGTATCTTTCTGCGAAAATTATTCAATAGACTAATATGAAAGACACAAGAATTTGTTCACCCAGTTCGGCAACTTGCCTCTGTCTGGGGAGGATACTCCGATCCTCAAGACTACACTATCACGGTTCAAAGTGCAAAGGACTCTCACCTCTAATTCTCACCTAGTCAAAATCTTACGCTCAGTCTAACCTCCTAGACTAGCTAGCAGTTTGATCACACAGACTCTCTTCGTGCTACCTACACACTTCCAGTAATAAATAGCTACAGGCCTGACACTCAAACTTAGCCTATCCTATTACAATGTACAATACACGGAATGTTTTAGCACACTCTATCTTAGAGTTGTTGTAACTCCTGTAGACGACTTCTCCAGCACTCTCTGCCAATCAGTCCGTCTCTCTCTCTCTCTCTTTGTTCTACCAGCTCAGAATATGTTCTCCCCCTTAATCAATGTCCACCTGATAATATTAAGGAGAGACCTTGCGACAGGTTTGTCGACAGCTTTTCTCCGAAGCTCTTGTTTGATCAAACTCAGCAAGTTCTGATCTCTTCAGCGCACATCACAACACCTTTTGCTCTCTGCTTTAAACTCTGATTGTGAGAATTCTTAGCTTTGGTTTCATTTCTCTCTAAATCTCTGGCACTACCTCTGCCGTGCTCTTATAGCTTTGTGTATTGTCAGCGATGGAAACCTTGTTGCCTGTTGATTCGTAGGGCATCACATCATTATCTGATCTCTTCCTAGATTCTTGCAAGGTTGTTGAAGATTCCGTTTCCTAATTTGAACTTTAGGATCTTTATCTTTCAGAGTCTTTCCTCCGACTAAGTGATGACCTCTTCTAGACATTTGATGACGATTGCAAAGCTTTCTTGAATCTCTGCTACAATGGCAACACCTCTCTGGACTTCCTTTGTGCATCTTCAAGCTTTCTTGGTTATTTCTACTTTTGCTTCAAATCTTCAGAGATTGCTGAAGCACCATCTGTCTTTTGCCTTTTGCCTAGTTTCTCTTAGCTTTTGTGGCCCACAGAGTGCTGTAGCAGAATCTGGTTCTTTAATGATGTATTGTGTTGCTGTTTTGTCAGCTTCCAGATTGTGCTTCAGCTCCAAATCTTCAGGGACTGCTGTAGCAAAATCTTATGCTGTTTTGTCAAGGATGTCATACCTCAACACAATCCACTCGTCGTCTAAGGTCCAAGCCAAAGGGCTACTCTTTGTCGATATTGCTTTTGGAGGCAACCCCACCTCGCCAATGCTCGACACCGGGGCAACACACAATTTCATTTCCATTGAAGAGGTCCTACGACTTGGACTCAAGGGAAGTAATGGAGGGGGCTTTATTAAGATCGTCAACTCTAGCCACGACATCGCTAGAGGAGTCAAGAGTCATGTTAAATTATGAAAAGGAAAACTCAACTAAGAAGAGTACCCTTCACCAACATTATGTGCATCTCATGGGACAAAGCATGCGACATGAAAGTGTTATTGGCGATACAATTTAATAAAGTCATTCATAGGGACAAGAAGAGCTACTTATCTATCCTCAAGGAGTACGATGATGAGGAGTTGGAGCCACAAGCGGAAATACTTTGTAGGTGTCAAGGTCCTTGAGTAGTTCACCGTCTGAGCTCTTCAAGAAGTTACCACCAAGGAGAAATGTAGACTACGCCATCGAATTGGAGCCAGTATCCAAATCACCCACTATGGGTACCTGCCGTTTGGCGCCTTCAGAGTTAGCAAAATTAAATAGGCAGCTCAAAAAATTTGTGGACGTGGGATTCATCCAAGGCCCATACAACGCCTAGTACTCTTCCAAAAGAAGAAAGATGGTTTTGTTAAGGATATGTATCGATTATAGAGCTCTCAATGATCACCGTAAAAAAACAAGTAAATAATCCCTCTCATTCGATCTCTTCAGCCAATTTGGGCATGCACGCTACTTCACAAAGTCGGATTTTCGTTGAAGGTGTATTACCAAGTGCGAATAGTTGGAGGTGACGAACTGAAGATCACTTGCATCACATGGTGTGGATCATATGAATTCTTAGTGATGCCCTTTGGTCTAACAAATGTTCCAGCGACCTTCTACACCTTGATGAACAAGGTATTCCAACCCTACTTGGATTAGTTCGTGGTCGTATACCTTGACGATATGTGGTGTATAACCGGATGTTGCATGAGCAGGTACAACACTTGAGGGAAGTGTTCAAGGCCTTCAGACACACCGAACTTTACGTCAAGGGAGAGAAGTGCTTCTTTGCCAAGTCGGATGTATGAATCTCTGGGCACAAGATCAACACTTGCAAACTAAAGATGGAGTAATAAGTACGAGCCATCCAAGCATGGGAGCTGCCCACCAAGGTACACGAACTGAGATTTATCAAGAGCTATTCGGCGAGGGCAACGCCACTCACGGATCTTCTTAAGAAGAACAAGGTATGCAAATGGACAAGGAAATGCCAAAGAGAATTTGAGGACTTAAAAAAGGCTATATGCAAGGAGCCAGTGTTGAGTATTATTGGCCACACTATACCATATGAGTTTCACATGGATGCCACAGAATTTACAATTGGGGAGTACTAATGTAAGATGAACAGCCAAATGCATACAAGAGTCGAAAGCTAAATGGCACGAAGCGGCGTTACATGGTGCAAGAGAAAGAGATCATAGCTATCATACAATGCTCAAGTATGTGGCGATATTACTTGTACGGGACAAAAAATGTGATCATGACGGGAAACGTAGCATTAGCTACTTCCAAACTCAAAAGAAGTTATGTCCCAAGCAAGTCTGGTGCCAAAACTTCTTAACTGAGTGTCTGAGTTCGATTACACCTTGAAGTACAAGCCCGGAAAACCAAGTAAGCTGAGTTTGCAAGCATCTATCAAGTCACCAGCCAACTACTTGAGAAGATCAAGGAGAGGCTCTGATCGTGAAGCTCAAACCATCATGACTTTGATTAATGAAGGGAAGACGCGGATGTTTTAACTTGTAGAGGGTCAAACTCAACTTAAGGAGAGAAGTGATCAAAGAATGCCACAATTCCTTGTGGGCAGGTCATCTGGGATTTCAATACGCACGCTTGTCTAATTTTGGCCGAGGATGCGCGAAGGGGTTGAAGGGTATGTAAGGATTTGTCTTCTTTGTCAACAAGAAAAGGCGATTCAACGTCAGCCAAGGGCTTGTTAAACCCCTTACCCATCCTGAAAACATGGGAGAGTGTCTCGATGGATTTCATCACCTGTCTATCCATGTCCGAAGGGTTCAGAAGCATCATTGTCGTGGTTGACAGATTCAGCAAGTACGCTACTTTCAGGGTCTCATCAATGGAGTGCACGGCCGAGGAAACAACAAAGCTTACTGGGAAGTTTTGGATAAATTAGTTATTCATCCAAAATGTCGTAAACAATCAAACATTTGTAAACATTCTTCAAGAGCAATACAAGTTTTCTTCTTAGAAGTGTTCTTCTCTTTGGTCGTTTTAATCTAGAGTTGTCGTGTTTGGAAGAATAAAGCCACAAGCAAATTTCACATCAAGAAATCAAGTGCATGACAGCATGTTGACATATGGTCACACTGAGACTGCCCACTGGCAAATCGATGGATGCGAAGTATGCACAAAAATTAAATTTTCTGTCATTTTCTATGAAAACATAATAAATTATTTTTCTTGATTTTCCCCTTTCCGTAAGCGGAAACTGTTTGTTGGTTTCATCCTGCTTCATATCTTAATTCTGGATATCATATTGGCTGTTTCGTTACCTGGTTGCAGTTTTTTCACTGGAGAAACTTCAATAAAAATATCAAACATTCTTTGAGTTGCTGGGGATTTCCATAGTGTTTTGCTGTCTGATTGCTTCCTCAGCTGTTATATGCATTTATTCATTGAGTTGCTTGATCTATCCAACTTTAAGGCAGCTGGATCTAACGAGAAAATGACCAATTGTGCCCCCAAAGTGAGGAAAAAAAAACAGTTTGAGCTGTGAGGTATTCTGCAGAAGACAAAATGGCTACAAATACAAATCTTAGCCCACAGCTGATTTCCAAGGATATGCTTAAAATGCTGCTTTTAAACATTCAAGCTGGTCCTACAGTTTTGCTGAAGTGAACAATACGAAACAGAGGAGCTCTATGACCTTCTCTTTCTATCATCTTCGTCGTCTTCATCAGAATCACCACTATCACGAAAACGTGGGTTTTTCTCCTATGGAAATTTAAGTAAATAATGAATGCAGAGAAGAAGTAACTTTGGCAAAATTCGAATTGAATTGACAAGAAATTGGGGATGGCTGCATCAACTTGTCAATGTAAATGTTTTCATTACCGGTCTTGTATCATTTTCTGCGTTCCTCTGAGAGTCATTATCAGCATTTCGTTTGTAAACATAACGTTCATCGTCCCTACTTCTTTTCCTCGGATAGTCTGCTCACCAAAAAAATGTTGCATAAGATACAAGTATTTACGAGAAAGCGGATGCACCCAGTAATAAGTAATGGAAAAACCCTTTCCACTGGAAAAAACAAAATTACCTCGACCACCCTGACGACGCGAATTTCCATATCCCTGGCCTCCAACTTGTCTATCATCTGCAGCATATAAAGGCATAATACCTCAGTAATATTCTGATGGGCACAAACACATTGTGCACTTCACAAAAAACACAGTTTCCACAGTTGCAAAAAAATAAATTGGATATAATTAAGTTTGCCACTGTTAGGACTTACACTGAGATGGAATAACAGATGAGAAAGATGCTAACGAACCGGTACCATAATCAACTAACTCCCTCTGCTCCTCCAGCTCCTTCTGCACTAACTTCCCGTAGCCACCTCTACGTGAAGTTCATTAAGGATACAAGGGAATTCAAAACAGAGTATCGCACACGGCTCATCAGATTGAGGCATTTAGAGTTATATTTATTATTGTACAGGATATATAATGAAATTCAAATTTAAAATGTATTACTTAATCAATAAGAAATCAACCAAAGGATATCAGGATCATAGTCGGTACGGTATTCATCTCGTACCTGTTACACATATATTGCAAAACCAGTCAGAGTGTGCATGAGTGAACCAATACCAGCTAAGGGAACTGACCTGTCCACCACTGCGGCCACGACCCCATTGCCTTCCTTCCTGAAAGCCCCAATCAAAGTCAACACGAATAGGACGGTCATCCAATATTGTCCCACTGATATATTTCGCAGCGTCCTCGGTATCTTCTCTAGAGTAGAATCTAACAGACACGATAACAGCAAACATGAGGATTTTGTATAAATTTTGCTCATAGGAAACGTCTACAGACCGTATTAACATTTATTTACAAGAAATAAAAAAATTCAACAAATCTTAACCAGAAATTGTGCTCTGGCACCATAAAAACCTAAAACCACATTTGAAATCACAATGTTAACTCACACCAGTACACAGGTCCTACATATAGTAATAACTTAAGAAAACTACAGGAAGTCAGACCACTCACAAAACAAAACAAAAGCCACAGGGCGTTTTGGAGTTTTTATCTAGGCCCATGATTATCTTTTTAATTTCTCCAGCACGAGAGAAAAGTTCGTATACTTGCTCCTCAGTTGTGTAGAAGGACATATTGCCAATGTAGACAGTTGAAGATGCCAGGAGAGCATGCTCAAATTCTTCCTGTGTCCCAGGAAATCTTCGATCTCGGTAAGCCGACAACTTGTTCAGATCCTACGGGACATATACGATTATATCTTAAGTCAATATAAGAATCACATACACTGTATCATGTGATGTTGAGTAACTTCCAAAACCTCAGGCTAATACACGAAAGCAATCTAACCTAAGTCCGAACATGTAAAAAGTTAGCAGGAACGGCATTTCTTTTAAAAAGCCACCCAACTTGTTAAGCTTACATGAGATTTTAACATAAGTTTTCTAAATGTATTAGAGGCACCAAGTCAAGTACCTTGAATAGAGAAGCCATGGAAATGACGAAGACTGCTTGGAAATCAGAGATATCTGTGTCACTCCTAAAATTCACAAATCAAATGCCAACTATTTAGCAGAACCAAATATACACTGACTAACATGAACAAACCAAATGCTTACGGATCAGTCCCCTAAAATTTACAACAAATGTCTCATAATATCACCAAACCCCAACTCTTTTCAAGCAATACAGCAAAACAATAAATCATAAAATTCTCTCCCAGTCCGCCACAAATCGACATCTTATCTCAAACTTCAAACCCCTCCATAACCCTAACATGAAAAATCGCAAAACAAAACTTAAGCATGATTTGTAGCCTTGTTCAAAGAATATAAAAACAGACGTCAAGAAATGAAGACTCACCGAATGATGACGATTGGGTTACAATTTGAGAATGTTGAAGATGCAACAACACATCTATCCTACTTCCTCGTGATCGAAAGCCGAGCAACACTCTTCGCCATCATCTTCAGCCAAGTGCCGACCCGAGCTGAGTTAGGGCTTTATTTATTTTTATTTTCGTTGATTTCGTCATTTTGAGGAGACGAGGGAGGACGAACCAAGTAATTTAGTCCGGTCCGAATGTGTTAAACCGAGTTATTTTTTGAAGGAAAAAAGTGTAAATTTGTGGTACAAATCGATTTTAACTTTTGCAATTTAGTTACGACCATTAACAACGATAAATAAAATGAACATATAAAAATAACGTTCATAATTAATATTTGACATGAAAATATTATGTCTATTTGAATAATAAAAATTATAATTTAAATGTTTTCATCTTTCTCATGGTATCATCTATTAATTCTCAAAATTTAATTATATAAATATACTATCATGTTTCGTACATGATTCATGTATTATTTTCTACTTGCATCGAACAAGTTAAATCAATATCATGCACCAACTCACATGATAAAAAAAGATAGTTCTAGTTTATGCATGCGAATAAAGTTATGTAAAGTAAATGTAGCAAGAATTATGTCAATGTGGTGACACCTTAGGCATGGTTTAAAGTGTTTTTCAACACACTAAATGATCTCAGTAGTCATTCGTAAATATGAATGCCGATAATTAAACGGTTCATAAATTTCAATAGGTTGATGACCATTTATGAACGCGGATGAATTTCCTTATCTATATGAGGAGCTAAATATCTAGTTTATTTAGATATCAGAATCATTATATAATCAAATAATATTTACTTATACAAAATTACCATATCGTTGTATTTTCAAGATATGATTTCTATGACGTGTGCCTCATCCAATAGCGTGATGTATGAATAGTGGCCATTGATCTTGGGTTCTACAAATGCTAATTGTTCTCAAGCTCATCATTATAATTTTGGCATGCTTAAGTGAATATTGATTTAAGTGAATTATCAACTCTGAATATATGCACATAAACTGTTTAGTGATAATCTTCTAGAATATAAAAAACCGTAACGATAAGAAAGTCACAAACTTTAGAAGGCAGCGGTTTAAAACAAGGTCCGAGAACGTGAAACAAACATATCAATCCATTTTTTTAAGAAAGGATTTCAACAAAGTTAATCCAAATACTACTCGGTCTTTATTTCGACGATTGATGAGTTTAAGCATAGCGAGATGACTGAATTTAAGGTGAAATACTTAAATATATTGTCTTGTTTTCTTTATCTAAAAATGAGACAATGCTTATGGAGTTGGTTTGTTTAGTAAATATTTAGAGCATCTTCAACGATCTCATTAACAAGTTGCAAACAAAATTCTTTGTTATACCGTTAGAATCAGATCCGTTCCTGACCTTGTATGGTCTCTGCACAAAAGATATATATAGAGCCTTTTATAACATAATATTTTTTAAATT
Source organism: Umbilicus rupestris (assembly GCA_963678935.1). Taxonomy (NCBI): domain Eukaryota; kingdom Viridiplantae; phylum Streptophyta; class Magnoliopsida; order Saxifragales; family Crassulaceae; genus Umbilicus; species Umbilicus rupestris. Next base: position 740,349 of record OY787625.1, read on the forward strand.
GTGCATATGTTCACATAGGAGATTCTGTAACAACATTTCTCCAATTGTGAGAAAGAGCTTGAAAAATTAAAGCATCTTCATGCTTCTTATTTCATCTTTAGTCTCATCTATCCTTTTCAATACCCTAATTTTCTTTTTTACTGGTCTGTTTTAGTATATGGAGTAGCTAAAATTCCATGACTTGACATGTTAATATTATGCTCATGTGTGCTGGGAAATAATTCTAGATTCCTAGGGGAAGTGCCTAATCTATCCAAAAGGGAGTCTCTGTCAGATTAGGGAACTTCAAAGGATCAGACATGAGGAAACAAACCTAATTTTGAAGACATGAGCTGCAGGTAAGGCACATGAGCCTGATGTCCCAAAGTAGAATTTGCATTGCTTTCTAAAATGAGCAATGATGCAAAGAGAGAAGAGTGTCTATGGTGGTTTAAACTAGAAGATGAGAAGGGTACATGAATGAGGATATCCATCATTATGTACAGTTAGAAAACTGTAAACTATCTGATGTCTGCCTTTCTGTGCATACTATGACTCTCTGATTTTATGTGGTCAGGTCATGGCCGGGATTGTCCAGTTAGCGACTGCAAGGCTTTGGAGAGATCCTTGCGCTTCTTACGTGAAAAGAAGCTAGGGTGCTCTAGACTTTTCCATCCGTACTCTGCGAGCATACTGTTGGAGTTTGAGGTCGTGATCCTTTAGAACTTGGTCTACATTGTTGGGCTGGACTAGGGGACCAGAGAATGAGATTGAGTTTGCTCGGGATCCATTACCATTCTGCAACAATAGAAGAAGTTCAGTGAAAATTTGATGAGGATGCTTGCACGAAAGGGAGAAGTATGCATAACTCATTGAGCTTCTACGAGAACCAACCTGCTGTTAACAAACTGAAATTGTTCAAATATGACATGAGAAGCAGGATGAATAGGCAACGATATTTGCTGTTTTTGACTTAATAAATCTAGATGCACACACATTTTCTGATACTGCAATGAATATAAATCTTATATTGATAGAACCCTTCAATTTAACTACTAAACCTATTAAAAAACTTACCGTTGATTCTCTGGTACGCACTTTTTCATATTCCCGATGAGCAGCTGATATCTTCTGTGCGTGACGAACTATATCTTGTCTTATAGAGGATGACCAATCATTCAAGGGACCAGAAAATTTTTCATCGTGCTCGGGAAACTGTGCTAGTGAATTATCATCGGTATCGCATCGATCGGTAGTCATACTGTTCCTCGCTGCTACCAGGCCAGAAGGTGTACACAGATTAGATTTGATTAATGAAAAAGAATCATCAGCTTTGTCCTCCGACTTTATCCATCCCAGTGGGCCAGAACGGAAGGCTCTGTCATGTCCTTCATTTGCAGATTCTATTCTCCCCAGACTCTTTCGGGTGTGTCTGATTGGAAAGCCAGAATCAGACCCCTCCTTCTGATATTCATGTGTCAAATATCCACTTCTTGGATTGGAATTGCCGAGCTTTTTCTGATGAAAGTCAAAAATTTACAACTTATGCAATAACTGAATTAGAAAATTCTACTAATGCTCATGCAATATCCTCTTTCCTAGTTTATCCTGATCGCTTAACTTTAGAGGATACAAGCTACAGATATGTAAAGCGCAATAAATCAAAGGAAATGCAATGAACATACCTGATTCAATGTGACTATTCCACAGTTGACATCTGGGGTAAGACCAGCTTGAGATTCTTTATGCCTTCTCTTTTCCAATTCAGGCCTGTGATCCCTACTGCCGGCTTCTTTTCTCCTGCAAAGTTAAGACACTTTAGTTCTTGATGAGCTTTGTTTTTTTAATAACAAACGCATATTTGAAGAATAATGTAGTGTGTTTCTAAGAAAATGACACACTTGACCGTTTTCTTTTTAATAATGATGTTTATGTATCATTTTCTAGGAATTTACATATATTTTAGAGTATATATTCTAAATGTATGAGATATGAAACAATACAGTGTTCCATATTGAATACTATAAAAAATAAAGTTCACAAAACAAAACAAAAAAATCAGTACCCTCTAGCTTCATCTTCCCGCAGTTTTGCATTCCTCTCTTTGCTTGGGGGATACTTAGGTAACTCTGAAGGATCACAGGCACGAGGTTCCACAGTGAAATACTGTTGTACAAAATGAAAACTAAGTCAAGTACAGAACATGAAAACAACTCCAATGATATTTATAAACAGTGATGAGGTCATGTACATATCAATCACTGGTCAACTTCTTTTATACCTCGCTCTTGAGAGCACGAGCCGCGGTACCTCTATCTGCAGGATCTAAGGAAAGTAATGTCTCCATGAGTCCTATCGCAGGGCCGGGAAAACCTTTGAATGTTTCTGCAATGCGCCTTCTATAATGCTCTCGAGGCTTGAAAATCGCTGCATTAGGAAGCTTTGATTTCCTCCATAGATCCTCAGAAGGTGATCCACAGAGCTTGAAAATCTTGTGAAGTTGCTCCACCTGCATTATCAAAATTATGGACAGTTAATGTCAAATGAGATGAAATAAATTATCTAATTATTATGCAAATATATGATCTATTTACATGTAATAATAATGTATGGACAAGAAAAGCTTCATGAAAGGTCTCATTAAACTACTAATAGGCATGCATCTTAAACATTTTAATTTCGATTGGGACTGTGAGACAAAAGTTCATTAGGTATTAGTAATAGTTCAAATATTGCACAGCTAAAGAAGACACCTCTGTTTTTCCTGGCATTATAGGTCTCCCATAATAGAGCTCTCCGAGTATACAACCAACACTCCACAAGTCAACTCCAACTCCGTAGTGAGAGGCTCCTAATATCAGTTCTAATGGTCGATACCATAGTGTCACAACATGACTTGTCATCTGAACTGGGCGATGAGGATTGAAAAAGCTTGCCAGGCCAAAATCGGCAATCTTCAGAATTCCATTGTTGTCAATTAGAAGATTTGAGCCCTTAATGTCACGATGCAGGATTCCACGACCATGACAATAATTAAGGCCACTTAATAGCTGTTGCATATAACATTTGACCTAAAAGACAAATAAGTTAGTTGCTTAGTGAATGTATATAACTCACACATGCACATATACGGATAAAATACTCATGGCCTACAAGAACAAGAAGTAAAACCTGGGACTCCTTAAATTTGATGCTCGGCGTGGATGTCAGTCCATTCAGATCATGCTCCATATACTCGAAAATCAGGTAAATGCTTGAAGACTTTTCAGAAGCAATCAACCCCTCAAGCTTGATTATGTTAGGATGATCAAGCCTACGCAAAAGAATGATTTCCCTTGCCATAAATTTGACACTTTCAGGATCTTGATTATCAAAGCGTACTCTTTTGAGTGCAACGATTTTTCCGTTAATAGTATCTCGAGCCTTATAGACATTACTATAAGTTCCCTGCCCAATCTGCAATGAAAATGAATCATTAAATGAATGAAGCTGATAAAAACAGCTAACTTCCTTTCAACAGATACTAGTTAAATTTATTGTAATTGGTAGTTACTGAAACAATGGAAAGTGAGGCACCATACAGCAAAAGTATGATGAGGTTCCAACGGCAGCTGAACTTCTTCATTTAGCTTGGCTCAAATTAAAGTTTTACAAAAATGGTATTTGTTTATTCCACTTATCCATAATACCATTGCCACAACTACGACTTAGAGATAAGTTAACCATAACTCTAATAAGCGGTTGTAAAGAATAGAAGATCCAATACCAATATTTATTTACTAGAATTCAGAGTGAAATGAATGGGTGACATACTTTAGCTATCCTCTCAAATGTATCCGCGCGACGTGGTACCCATCCCTTGACAGCTTGACTAGCAACAGACAGAAGCCATGATGGCCACCTGGGGGGTTCCTTATCCCAATGCAACACCTTAGGGATGCTACCTGTCGCACCATACTGAGCTCTGACAGCTTCCTCCTCCTCCTCCCTTCTCTTCATCTCATCATTTATTCTCTGAGATGATCCATGCCTTTTGTCAATGGTCCAACGATGCCTGCTATCCGCTCTATCTTTAACCACAGCACCTTCCTCATTTTTCAAAGAATTCGCTTTAGAACATTGGTTTTCAAGCAACCCTCTGTTCATGAGCCCCTCCCTCGGACTCTCCTGGATACCTTTAGAACTAGATTTTTTACTGCAAGACCCACCCATTTGCAATCACAACAAAAACAGCCAGTCTAATATTCAAATGGATTATTGCAATCACATCCCATTCCCATTCAGTACAAAAAGCATCATAAAATCCATCACCAGAATTTTCTAAGCCATTTCCGAATAATAAAAAAACTATGATCACAAAGAACCCTTCCAATCCAACAACCCCAAATGCACTAATCCATCAGTTCCTCACCACTGAAGCACCGCAAAAATCAATCCTTTTTCAATCCCTCCACACTCAATACCACAATGGAGCACGTCAATACAAAAACCCGATCATAATCCAGTTGAAAAATCCCTTCGATCGAAACACACAATACCAGAAAAGCTAGGTTTTCGCCATTGCCGAGTTCCGAAGTAATTTACCCAACACAATCTGCGATGGATCACTCAGCCCGCATTAGGTTGAAACAGAAGCCGAATCAAATCCACAACGAATTACACTGTAAGCGGAAGAGAATCGACAGTTGGGATTCTCCGATTCTCGCTCGCTGGCTCGCTTTATCTGAAAATCGATCTTACTGAATCGTAACAGTTTTGTGTTTCCACACTCACTCTCCCTTTTTTATATTTTTTATTTTGATTCTGTGGTTGTTGATAGGGTCGTGTTTGGAAAGGCGTAATTAAAATGAGGATACGCGTTGGGAATTTTGATACGTAAAAGCAAAGATCAAACAGGGGATAGCCAAAAGACGCGGAAAGCTTGACGTGGTGTACGAGGGCTATCTCTCCATCCTGGCCGTTCATCTCACTGGTTAATGCAATGTGAATACTTTCTCAATTAATTTTTATTATATATTCCTTCATATTAACCAACTAAAAATCTATTTTTATTTAACAATTGATAATCATTTATTTTAACAATCCATCTCAACACTTCTCCTAATAATATAATATTGACAGATCTATTTAATTACTCCGAAATTATATTTATGCTTTTACATCCGGTGCTAACAAACCATATACGACAATATAAAAACGATGTAATTTTATTTGATTATTTTTAACTATGTCTTATTATAAATATAGATGGAAAATGACATCATATAATTAGTTGTATTTTACTGTGTTGCACTAGATCTGATTCCATTTTTTAAGATGACTAAATATGGTGATAGGAAACAGAATTCGGACTTCTTTATCACTCACAAATGTTTTGATACAATTACACATAATGCTCACAATCACCCTTGTATGGGAAGTGAAAATCAGCCCTTTACGATTATAACCACTACTACGATAAACCAAGTAATTCCCAGATGTTTACAAGTATGATGGTTCCTCTATCTATAATGCTAATGTTCCTTGGACAGAATGGATCTGGCTGCTTGAAAAGGTGGCAGTCACATGTCCTTATCTTGTCGCACTCCTTAGAATATAATTTGTCTAGAGTCTTTATGTGTTGCATGTACATGTTGTCCAGGCTTTAGGTTATGCCCCTCATGTGTATAAGCCAATCTCGCTGACCCTAATCCCCTCAAACCTTATGTTATCTCCATAATGCGCATGAAGGTCCTTATAAAGGTCCTAAGTCCAGCGGACCTTAGGTTATCATCAAAATATACATTATGCGTATTATGCTCCAAAGTTATAGTCTTCTCGTACAATCTGCCCGAATCGTCTTTAGAGCCTTCATTATGGATCTTTGAGCAGTTTTGGTCGATGATGACTGTCTCAAGAACTTCCGGCTGACCTTGTTCCTTTAGATGGTCATTGGCAGATTCTTCCACAAGTTCTTTGCGGTGAACTTCAACAAAGTCTAAGGGCATCCGCACCCGTTGAGGAAGTTCTATCTCGTCAAGGAATTTCTCGAGAAGCAATTTCTGTTACTATTCAACAAACAGTAATAGAAATCTACACATTTTATGCACACATGACTATCTCGAGAAGATATTTATATTATTATTCACATTTTTTAATAAATTTTTATTTTGATAAATAAATTTTTAAAAAGTATATTTACGAATTATTGCTCGGATATTTATGAATCTATACATTCAAATGTTGCAGTTTTATTTTCCGTTTTTAATTGTCGTGTGTTGCTTTTTTCTTATGTGTTTCATTTGTAGTGTGTGTTGAATTTCAATTATGTTTTAAGCTCAACTTTTTCGAATTTTTGTTTTGTTGAATTTTGTTATTTATAAATCAAGTGTCAAGGACGGTAAAATGACATTACATTAAACTAAATATCAAATAAAATACATAATCTAATCATTAATTAGATTAGATTATGAACTTTATTATATTAAACTAAATATCAAATAAAGTTCATAAACCAAATATCATGTTTATTTTTTTGAACTTTATTTTCCATTTTAAAATTTTGTTGAATTTTTGAATTTTTCATATTTTCTTGGATTAAATTCCGTTCAAAATAAATTTGAACCGTTAGATCAAATTTAGATCTGATCAAACGGACCAGAAATCTTTCCCTGCCTGTCACGTGATTTGCACTAGTCATCTCTCCTCCCTTCATCTTCTTTCTCCTCTTGCTCGATCGATCTCCTCGGCTATCCAGACGAGAGCGGCTAGGAGATCATTCTACCTCCTCCGGAGGATCTTTCTCTCAATCGGTGCATAGAATACTGAAGAGAACGTTCTGACTTTAAGATCGTTCTATCTCAAAATGAGAATCGATGCAGATGCCCTAACTCAATGACTTCCGCGGTTCTTCAATTGCTACATTTCACAAAGTTCTTTTTTGTTCGTCCTTTTCCATTCTTGTTGGCCGAGGTTCTAACATATGGACACATAAAGCATTAAATTGGAAACATGATTTTGCTCAAAATGATAATTGACATTTTCTTTTATCTTTTGGATTCAATTTGTACAAATTAACAAACGATGACTCTCAAATTTAATGTCTAAATGTGCTATCTAGCACTTTTAAATTTTCTATATAGCAAAGTAGAAGTTTATAAATCATATATGTTGAGTTTTGGTTGGTTATCCTGATTTAACTTTCTTCTCATTTTAAAATCAGAGGTAAAAAAAATATTTTGTCCTGTGCACATATTTTTCTCCTAATTCAAGTTTTAGGATTTGTACCAATTAAATTGTAATACAAAAGCCTACCGTTAGGATTTGTTCCAATTGAATTATGACACAATTTTGATTTAGAAAATTGAATTTGTAAATTCTGATATTAGAATTTAGTATAATTTTTCATCATTTTTGCGACATGAATCCAAGTGAATACATCAACATCAAATCAAAAGAAATTCATTATGGGAATTGAAATAATATTATAAGCCTTGCAATATTATGAGTATGAATCTCACCAAAATTAATATATTAAGATGAATAGAAGAGTTATGAATAGATCATGCTATATTAAAATAGATATGCACGTATTCATTCCATGAAAATCTGTCATATCAAATTCATTGTTCATTGACACGCGTTTTATATATAATAATACATAAGCAGAATCTCTCTTCCACTACTTAGAAATTGGTAGCAAAAAAAATGAAATGGAAGTTTCGAGTGACATTCCAAGAAAAAAAATTCATTAGAAAATTGTAATGCATTTCCAACAAATTTTGTCAATGGATGTTCCAACGAGCTTTCCATCACACAAGATATTATCATGAAGACGATGTTATGAGTATGATGATTGTGGATGAGATGAATCTAATAATTGAAGTTACATTATAACATGCACACCTTAACAACTACATAATTTTAGCATTTAATTAAATTAAGGACAACACATTCTAACTTCATTCTTTTTTTTAGTTTATTTATTATTGATGAAATCGAAAAAGCCCGATTCATGGCAATTACAAAAATGTTGGTTTGACCCTCAAGTGTCGACTGAGAGTTATAATATCTCCCCATCTAATAACACTGAAAAGGTAGAAAAACTCACCAATCCTATGGAGACAGATACTATTGGATCCTAGATCAAGAATAGGCTCGGGCATACCCATGACCTTAAAATATATAAAAAGAAACGACAAAAACTAAACAAAATCCATGTCATCACCAAAAATAATGATATCCTCATTCCTGTCTTCATTTCTTCCAAAGGTAGTGTTGTTGCGGCACACTCCACCTCTAGTGATATTCAAATCGTCATGAGTCATTACAAAATGATTATTAGGGGTTGGAGTGTCTGTGACAAAGTGTCTAAGGTTCTTTCTATCTTGATGAAGACTTCTTCGAACAGCCATTGGTAAATTAGACAAGTTAGAAAACACTTTGTCACCGTCACCATTAAAAGCCAAGCTGATAGCGGCATGGTTGAGAATCGGTGATGTTCTTTGAGTTCTTGACACCTTAAAACGATGGAGAAATCTTAGTAGGTTGTGAGTAGAATACCAAGGAACATTGCCAAATCAAACCATTTGTTATTCTCAGAAATTTAAATAATTGAAGTGGAATATTTAAACCGATTTTAAAATCTAAATAGTATTTGAGTGGACACAGATACAAATTGAACTCATGGTTAAATTTAACGACATATTCACAAGGGGGCGTTCTGCTGAGCCCCTCCATTAAGGTGGATCATTGAAGTTTTTTGTGAATCATTTGATCAAATAATTTACTAATTGTCATGCGTTGTGTAAGAGTTGGACTTTTTTGATTTGGTTTTGTTCATGTGTGCCTTTATTAGTTTGGATGGATTTGATTTGTTTTGCTTAAAGTGTGTTGCATTTTATGGATGATTTATTTTTCTTGTGCATTGTATATTATGAGTTTTTAAAAAATGCATTGTTTGTAAATGAAGTATATTAGTACTATTCATTAAAACTCTCATATGAAAGTATGTTGCCACTCAAATGCTCTAAAAACATATAGTGGATTATTACATGTATGTTCAAAAGCTCTAAAATGTAAGTATATCGTTATATATATGTCCAAATGCTCAAAAAATATAAAGCACATGACTACAGCTATGTGTTTTGATTCTTGTATATTTAAGTACATTGTTAGGTTGTGTTTTAAAAATTAGAGAGAGAAAAGTGTATGTGCGGCACAATACACATGTGGACGAGTAGAGAGATAAAGAGAAAAGAAGATTTAAGAGAGAAACTTTATGAGTAAAAGCTAAATTTAATATTTTGACCAATTTGTTATTTGAAAAATAATAGTTAATGAATGACATGTGACGCATTATGAATCATTTGATCCACAATGAGTCTTAGAGATGTACCTTATTGAGGCGCTTTCATTTGAGCGATGCTCCCCACACATTGGTGAAGTTAAAAACAATAATTTTATTGATTGAAGTTCGTTCTTTTAACTTTAAGACTTAAATTTATAGTGGTGTAGATCAATAAGGTAGGTTGTTGGCATACAATCAAGAGGGCAACATTTCAATTTTTTTCCTCTAGGCATTTATTCCCATTATTGGGGGTGGACATTGATTCTTGCCCGTTGTGAGTTAGTAAAGTGTCTTGCGTGATTTATTTTTGAAATGTATCAATATATAATTTAAATCGCTCTCTTTGAGCGAAGATGAATTATAACATTGTCCATCAAAAAAAATTATGAATCTCTTGGGCCTCGTTTAGTTCTTGGAAATTTTGAATGATAGAAAAAATGAATTTTTTATTTGGTTTGTCATTAAAAATGAAAAGAAAATAGAAGAATAAAGTTTAAATTTTTCCTACAATTTTTCATGAAAAACATATTTTCTCACTTATCTTCCATTTCATTTTATTTCCACCTAAATTTTGAATAATATAAGTGGGTGGCTGATTTTTATTTATTTTCATCTTATACCGATGCAAGAAAAAGAAGTGCATTGTAAGAATTATCCATAGAACAAGAAACCGAAGCACCTCAAATTATCCATAGGCCTTGTATATTTTTTGTAGGGTTTTTCTTGTGAAGAGTTGTGAAAATGTTTCTTTTCTTCTTTTTCTTCAAATCTCCGCTTCGTTTTTATCGCTCAACAATGTTGATCAGACACATGTCTGTGTGACGTCCCAATTGACATTTTAAAAAAGTATAGGTCAAAAGAGGCGTTTTGTTAGTTGTGATTGATGCACTGAGCTTACAGTTCTGAAAATTTTGTTACATTGTCTTTTATATATATATAACGAGTTTTGCCCGTTTATGCACAAATGATTAGTGTTATTACAATAATATGAGGAAATATTTATAAACAAATTGTGTACAATGAATGGTTAGTGAAAATTCAATAGAGTATGTAAACACAATGTTAGAAATACCAAAACTAATTATAATAGAACCAGCCAGCCAGTATTAGTAGCATTTTGTCTCAACATACATTACTTGGCCCTCAGCCCCAAGAGAGAAAATTAGACATACGTATTGATTTTCGTCTATGTGCGAGTGTTTCATATCGCCCTAATAAAAATTCGTCCTGCGTGGACATGTTGATTCTCACTCTTGTACAAGTTAACAAAACATTGTGTTTGAAATGTGATAATTTGTAGTTTGAATATCACTATTTTTCTGAGCTGAATATGAATTGTAATTTCTTCCATAAAAAATCAATAAATAAAAACAAGATGTAATTCCAAACTTCATAACATGCAACAAACAAGACATGGCTACACGAACTTTTAAATAAGATTGGGAAGACTTGATTGACGTAATCAGAGAGGGCTCAAAAGTTATTTGAAAGTAAGTAGCTTGCATCTCTTTCACATACTAGAACATCCAATCTTTGAAAATCCTTTAAGATGTTTTGCTGGGTGGTGATAAGCGATGTTATATTAGAATAACTCTTCTGATTCAAGGCATCGGCCATTGTGTTCGCTTTACAGGGGTGATACTTGATGGAAACGTCATAATCATTTAGCAATTCCAACCATCTTCTTTGTCTCATGTTTAATTGTTTCTAAGTGAAGATATATTTTAAGCTCTTGTGATCCGTGAAGATTTCACATCGTTCCCCATACAAGTAATGCCTCCAAATTTTTAGTGCATAAACCACAGCTGCTAGCTCCAAATCATGTATACGGTAATTTTGCTAATAAGGTTTCAATTGTCTTGAAGCATAAGCAATAACGTTTCCTTCTTGCTATAGGACACAACCAAAACAATTCTTCAAAGCATCACTATATATTGTAAAATTTTCTCCTGGCTTCGAAATTGCAAGGATTGGTGCAGTCACCAAACATTCCTTTAACTTCTTGAAACTCTGCTCGCACTCGGGAGTCCACAAAAACTTAGCGCCCTTGTGGGTAAGTCATGTCAGCGGAAAGGCCACACTAGAAAACTCTTTAACAAATTTTCGATAATACCCTGCCAAGCCTAGAAAATTACGAACCTCAATCAAAGTAGCTGGTTGATTCCACTCATTAAAAGCTTCGATCTTCTGAGGGTCGATCTTTAACCAATCCTTACTCACTATGTGTCCAAGGAAAGCAACTTGTTCTAACCAAAACTCACAATTCTTAAATTTGGCATATAATTTATTTTATTTAGTAACTCTGCAACGGTTAGAACATATTGCTCTGATTCCATTTAACGGTATATTATATGCATATTGATTCAATCTGAGTCTTTCTGAAAATAGGTTCAAACATGAAATTGAAAATTATTTTTTTCTTTCGAAAACATCATGACATAGTCGATTACATACCTCTATGAAGTTAGCTTCTCAACCAATCCTGAATAGATCCTTTTGTATGACCTTGGCCTCTGAAAATGACAATTTCAAAACTCTAAACCCTTCTTCTTATTACAGTAAGAGTGATATGTGTCAAAAGGGTATGTACTTACCTTTTTTAACCCACAAAGCTTACTCTCTAATGGTGGAGTGGAACTGGTTAGGATATTCTACTGTTATGGAGGAATAAATTCTTATTTACAGATGAGAAAGAAAAGGAAAATGAAGAGGGGATAAGAATAAATAAAAATCATGTTCTCTTTCTCTTTTCTTCCTAACCCTTCAACTTTCCAATCTTAATTATAATACAATATTTTTTCCTTATAAAATTCATTGTATTACAGAGGTAATAAAGTTATATTCTATTTGAATATTAAATTTATAAAAAAAATTTATCTAGCTCAATAGAACCCTAACAAGGGTTTAGTAAATAAAAAGAAAAATCTTTAGCAAGTGATAAGGTTGCAAAATGCATATTCTTCAGCCCATTACACAATTATTTAAACCATTTTATTCGACTAAAATATTCAATAATAATTTATAATTATGAAAATTTATTCATTTTGGTGGTCTCGATTCGGTTAAACAACTTATAATAATCATGCATATGTTAATTTTACAATAAGCCTTTTCAAAACATGTTTGTATCGCAATAGAATCCAACCAAGTCAAATAAAACCAATCATAATACGATGTAATGGTACTTGATTAAACAATGTAGTTTTCAATTTTTTAATTTTTTTAGTTAATATAATATTTTAACATCAAAATTACTTCATTTTAATACGATTGTATTTGATTAGGCTGTACTGAATTTAAATTCATTTGTTTAACCCCTCTAAATTATAGAAAAACACGAGTAAAAATTGGTTACCAAATAAGGAGTACAATAATATTTGGAAGGTGCTCGTATCGTGTCTGGGTTTTGGTTCAAATTGATTCTCAACCAATCATTAGCAACCTTCCATTCTAATTTCAACAATAATAAAATTATATTTGGTATCCCCTAAAATAAAAATACATAGGACAACTTTTTCTAATAATTTGTCATGGAATCGAAATACCATGTTCTATTTTATTCTAATTGAATTTTTTATTAGTATATTTTCTTAAAAATTGAATGACTTTCCACCAAATGGGATGATACAATTTATCGATTCATGGCATGAGAGTCTCTATGTAGATTTTTTAACAGGTTGAGTCATTTAAAACACCAGAAAAGGATCATTTGAAAGTTTATTTTCAATGTGCCATTTTTATGAAATTTACTTTTAGAATGACACAATTTTAAGAAATCGTTTTTAACATTTAAAGTAAAATTTGAAAAGGGTCTTGTTTTACTTGGAAATGGTTATGCTCTGGTTTTAGAGGGAGAGAGATAGAATATGGCCACTAGATGGCCCCATGGTTGTTGAAACTCAAAGCTCGGTAAGGGTTTTTTGTATTATAAGATTTCATTGAGGAAGGTGAGTCTGTAGGTATGAATATTGAACTTGTTTTATTTATGATCTGATTGTTTAGTAGATATCAGATTTCAACAATATTCCCAAGTTCCAACCCACTTTGTCATCTCACCCCATTTTCATTGCCTCGACTGTTTTGAAAGAGTTTGTGGCCATTGTTTATTGGATTAGTCGCTTCCCGCAACTTGAATTTTTGTCCGTCTCTTTAGCTGTCAGTGTTTATTTGTCGGTTTATATGATGGGTAGTGCGAGATGTGGAGGTTCTGATTAGGTTTTGAGGTGTATTGTGGATGATTTGGGGAGGGATCAGGTGTTATCTGCTCTAGATCTTGAATGTTTGATGCTATTGGATTTGCTGCACCTGGGGTTTGATTGAAAGTTTGGTTTTTGATGATTTTTGGAGACACCCATTTGAAGATTGGCATCTGGGTCTGGTTATTTCAGTTCACTCAACTGGATTCTTAAATAAATTTTGGAGTTCTCAGTCGTTGTATTCGAGGATTCGGTAAGATCCAACATCAATTCGGTGCAAGTTTGGTGCTGTGTTACCTGGTGAAAAGAGATAATGGGAACCGCAGCTGGAAACAGTTTGTTTTACCCAATTGTTGGATTCGCAATATGCGTGGCCTTCATCTACTTGTCATTTGGGAACTTGGGAGACAGTGTTTACAATGAAGAAGTGGAATTTTCATTTGTGAGAAGGAACGGAACTCAGTTTATGGTGGATGACAAAGCTTTTTATGTTAATGGATGGAATTCATACTGGTTTATGGATCAAGCTGTGGATCTGAATAGCAGGTGGAGAGTTACTTCCATGCTCCAAGCTGGCGCTAAGATGGGGCTGACCGTGTGTCGAACTTGGGCTTTTAATGACGGTGAGTACAACAGTCTCCAGGTTGCCCCTGGCCGATTTGATGAACGAGTATTTCAGGTACTTCTTATAATCTTGATTATCTTGCCTGCAGCATATTTTGATTCTTCAGTTAGATATACTTAAGAAACAATCTGGCTGCCGGAGCCTATTGAATCTTATTCTTGTCTCGCAATGTTACACTGTTTGAATGGTCCAGTCTGGAAACTGAATCTTGATTGAACTAGTTTTACCTGAGAACTACAAACTTAGGTTAATTACATTCACACATAGTTAATCCAGACTATGACCCAAATAGTGGATTGTACTGTTAAACTTGTTTCATTTAAGTAAAGAGAAAACTCAGAAACATGCAACGGTCTACCATACCAAGAGTGTCGGCAGGGTGTAGTGGATTGTACTATGTGTTTTTTTCCTAGCAACTGATATTTAAAGCATGAAAATTGAATATGTGGGGCTGGGATTTGTTTGAGAATCAATCTCATTGTTGTTAACTTAATTAATCTCAACTTTCTAAGTAAATAAACTAAAGTGCATAAAGCTTTTTGGTGATAATTCTTATATCATTCTTGCATCTTTCTTCTATATGGAATATGTTTTTATGAGATCGCTCATTAGGGATGTTTGTTAGCACCTTCGTATGCACTTATCAAACTTGAGAGCGTGCTCTTTCAGAAGAAGCATAAATCATCATGGCTGTTTTTTAGCTTCTTTTGACCGGTTCTTGTATATCTCTACTTGCTTTTGTTTTTTCCTCATATAAGTGCATATTATTTTGCAGGCCTTGGACTATGTGATAGCGGAAGCAAGACGAAATGGCATCCGATTGCTTCTCAGCTTAGTTAATAATCTCCAAGCATTTGGTGGGAAGACTCAATATGTTAAATGGGCAACTGAAGCAGGCATTGGCCTGAGTTCTTCAAATGATTCGTTCTTCTTTGACCCATCCATTCGCAACTACTTCAAGATCTATTTGAAGGTAGTCTATTATTAGTTCATCATTTCCACATTCATATGTCACGGATTGGGATTTTCTTTCTTATTAGATGCACGGTCTGGATCCACATAGTTTGTTAATGGCCCCATTTCAAGTGACCTATGCTCTTAGCTAAGTATGCAATGAACTTTCTTCGGGACATTTGTTTGCACCTTGCAGGAGCCTAAACGTATCTGTAGTTGTGTTCTCTTTAATGGTTCTTACATACATTACTTATGCTAAATGTAAGACTAATTTTACCATATATACTTTTTACCACCCTTTGTCTGATTAATATGCATGCTTTATCGTATAATAGCGATTGGTTTCGTACTCAGCTCTTAAACTCTTTGTGCACTTAACAGGCTGTTTTGACTAGAAAGAATACAGTTACTGGGATAGAGTACAGGGATGACCCTACCATCTTTGCTTGGGAGTTAATGAATGAACCTCGATGCATGTCTGACGCTTCAGGAGACACTCTACAAGTAAGTAAATATTTCTTTTGCATCGCACTTCTCAGCAGTTATCAAATCGTATAGCTAACTGGTAGCCATTTTAATGTTTGACAAAGTGTTGGAGCAGCATGCAAGGTAATTATTATGGTTCATTATCTAATAACCCGGATCAATTTCAGGATTGGATTGAAGAAATGTCTACCTATGTGAAATCAATTGACAGCAAACACCTACTGACTATTGGACATGAAGGATTTTATGGCCCTGATAGCCCCAAAAGGTTTGATGTGAATCCTGGACCATGGGCTGAAGGACTTGGTACCGACTTCATCCGCAACAATAAGATCCCCACCATTGATTTTGCTTCAGTTCACATCTACCCTGATCATTGGTAAGGAAACAAGCACTCAGTCCATGGAAAATCTTTATTCCCATATTTCCTAAACATGGCCGGGAACAGTGTACTGTTCTTACTATATGTATCCAAATTAGCATCGACTAAATGAAACTGACGCTACATTTGTTTTCTTTCTCCAACAGGTTCCATGACCAGTTATTCGAGGACAAACTGAAATACATAACGAAATGGACAAGATCTCACATTGAAGATGGCGACAATGAGTTGCACAAGCCTATAGCAATCACCGAATTCGGGCTATCAAATCTGAACGCGGATTTCGAACCAGCTCAAAGAGATAAGTTCAACAAAATCATCTTAAACCTGTTATACAACTCTGCAAAAAAAGGCGGGGCAGGTGCAGGAACATTCATCTGGCAGTTGTTGGTAGAAAGAATGGAGGAGTATAACGATGATTTCGGGATGATACCCCGGGAGAGGTCATCCACTTACAAACTTCTGACAGACCAAACCTGCCGCCTGGCTGCACTTGGAGGCGCCCAAGCGCAACGCAGAAGGATTTTAAATAGGATATGTTCCCTTAAGTGAGAGAATGAGTAACATTTTTTGGGTTTCATAAAAGTTGTGGTGAACTGGGTTTGGATGTCATAGAGTACAAGTTAATGAAATCCATTCAATTTTCAGTTCCAAAAAAGGTAGGGACACTACTATGTTAATATGCCTTGGGATGGATGAATTTTCCTGAATGCCTCATTTTCAGAGTTGTGTAGCGAATCATGGAAACACATTGTAACATTACACAACTCCAATGTTGAAATCTCATTGTTTCATCAGATTGCCTTTTCATGCTCTTCTCCACCATGATAAAAGTTTCTTGGTAAGGAGCCTCATTCTACCCAGCACAAGGAAAATATGGTGTTCTTGCCTTTTGAACATTGGTTTTGAAAGTTGCATTATACTCATTTGAGTTCCATTCTCATCCAACTTGTTTCCTTTGTAACTTGCTACATCAGATTCACGGTTGAGAGTGAAAGAGATACTAGGTAACTTGCATCTCTAGCCAAGCCAAGCCCGCTTTACTACGTTTCTGAGTAGATTTTGTTATACATTTTAGATTATATTTTTTAGGGATTTTAATTCGTTTTCAAGCGACATATGTTGATTTGATGTATTCTTTCTTGCTTTTCAGGACATTTGTACTTAACGGAGAATCCAAATGTCAAAATGCTCAAGCGCAAAGAGCCAAAGAGGAGCTGACAGAACTTAGACGACACCTCATTCAGTTGAAAGGATTTCGGGACTTATCTGGAAGCTTTTCAGGCAACACCTCACTTACGCAAGTGACGCCTCGTTCTGTTGAGAAAACTTCTGTTGAACACCTCACTCATTCAAACAACGCCTCAATCTTTTAATAAGAATTCGGGCGACGCCTCATACAAATGAGAAGACTTTGGGTCACGCCTCAACTCTTCAGACGAAGTCTGAGCCCCAGGTAGCGCCTCACTCGTATTCCCGGCTACGCTTAAGATGCAATATAAAAGGACTCGATTCTAGCTTTCATCATTAAAGTTCGACCCCACAAATCCAGTTCAAAGTATCAAGAAGAGCAGCGAAGCAGGTACCTCAATCAAAAAGTCATTAGGATTACACAAAGCAACGATCGATACTTGTAAAGAAGACTCGTGGTCACGGAATTAATTTCTTCTTACTTTAGCTTTCGTTGTTTTCTTTATATTCTTCATCATTTGACTAGAACTTAAATTCTTTATATATTGAATTGTCATTATCTTACTCTATATTTTGTGTTCTATTCGCATGATAGATTGTGTGCATCTTGACTTGCTTTAAGTGATCCAGTGCTTATTGCTCTCTCATTATTCAGAACTGCGTGCTAATACTTGATAACCTTAATCAGCTAAGGTATATTAGAAACAGTCAAATAATAACTTGCGTGTATATATGCATCATTTTCTTGAACGATCCTAAATACTTACTTAGCATTATAATATTGCTTGACCACATCCTACCTTCCAAAATATATATCTTTAATTGCTATAGAGGTTAAAAGTCCACTCATGGCGTTTGCGACCTTCTTGTTCTTGATTGTTCTATTCTTACTGCATCTGAGGTCATGTTTTATTGAGGATGTTTGTACTCTCTTACAGGCCACCGCAGTGCCTCATAACCACAGGTTTTGAGAGATTAAATTAAACTTCAAACCTTGTTAATATGGGTCGGTTTTAGCGGGTCGGATCTCGTCCGGTCCGTGCCTCAAAGAACGAACCGTTTTGTGTTTATTGATAATTTTTTCGAATATCTAAATGCATTTAACGTCTGTCTGAATATTTGTATATTTATTATTATAAAAGATTATATAAAAGCTTCACGCTTTGAGAGCCAGCCAGAGCTTCTCTCATTCAACTCCTCCTCGATCATCTCTCCCTGCCCTCTCGCCGAATTTCTAGCTTCGACGTCACCGGCCGCACAATCATTCCGGCGGATCAGATTTCCCAGGATTCCTTATTTACTCCACCGATCACTATTCTCTTACTTCGTACCGTACGTACTATTTCTGCTAATCATGCTTTCAGGAAACGTCTTAACATGTTTTTGCTTTCATGGTGCTATTAGGGTGATTACACGATACCGATCACTGCGTTTAATCAGTTGTTGTGCCTTTGCGTTGCTTGCTGTTGGAGCCTTGTTTTTTGTGTTACTAGCAGAAATTTTTTGGTTGAGTGATCGAATATGATGTGTCAGATAGTGGTGGAAGACTGAAGAGTTCCATCATCTACCCACATGCGTCAGTTACAACCTTTGCTACAAATTGGCAGGTTTAGGTCAAGTCTTTCTGATTAAGGTTTTGTTAGGGTTGTTTAATTGGTGGATTTTCTATTTCAATAAGTTAAAAGGGCCAGTGTCATGCGAGCTTGTTCTTTGAATGATGACCCACCTCTTAATTGCGTGGTAAATGAGGTTTTGGTTGTTGAGTAGGAGTAAATGCTAAAGAAGTACTAATCCATAGCTTAGTTATGTTTAAGGCTATCTTGAAGTTGTACGCTACCTATAGCATATCCCAGCTCATCCATCACATTGCTAAATGTGGAATTTGAGCGGCATTTGTTTGCTGCAATCATAGTTCATTCACCGATCGTTCCTGTGAGTAATTAGAAGCATTCCTCTTGCCACTTTATATGTATTTTTTGTGCATTTGTTGTACTGGTTATGGTAGCCATCATCATGGCCTCAGAAGTGTAAAAGATTTGGATGATTATACATGTTTTCTTGAGCATTTAACCCAATCCTGTGTGGTAGTTTTACTGGCTGTTTTATGCTACGTGTCTTGTTAAGTGAAGTATCTCAAAGCTGTTGAGGAATATAACTTTTTTTTTTTCCTTTGGCATATATACAAAAGAATGTGCATATCAAGACAACTAGCAGACTGGTCATATCTCGCCGTGCTGGCTACTATGATGGGTCTTTCTTATCCATTCATTATCTTCTTCACACATACCTTGTTATGAGTATGGGCTTTTCTTTGAAGTGTACCGACTGGTACATGGAAACAAATCTAGAAAACAATTTCAGGGAGTAACCAATCAAAGCTAAAAAGATTGTTTGTCTAATGACTAAGACTTTTGTGATAGCTCTTTTTACCGCTTGTCTTTGTGTGTCCTCCATTTTAAGTTTCCATTGATCCTGTGATGGTGGGGCCTTGTGGATGTATGCTGTTTGCTTCATAATTCAGCCTCTGGTGTCTTGAATACTTTCCATCGTTTTAGCCTTATCCTGATAAGAAGATGAACTTTCCATTGTGTAACTCTGCTGCATGATGTCCTCTTCTTCGTTTCATCATTGATTCTTTCTTTCTTTCTAGTTTCTTCGAATGGAAGATTGTAGGTATGATAATTAAGTGGTCATCAATGTTTCAAGAACAGAAAAAATGCCTACCTATTAGGATTACGTGTTACATGGACAACTTATCTTGGCAATTTGCTCGACCATTGAACAAGAAAGTCTTTGGTTTATGACCTTGTTATAAGCTGCAAATTCATGTGCTTTATATTTTCTTGCAGAATATTGCCTCATCAGGATTTCATCCCATTCACAATAGCAGGCAGGGTAACAAGGTTGGACGCAGATAGATGGCATGGCGTCAGAGTGTAACTTCCCAGATCATAATACTCATCTAGAAATGGACAAGGAGGACGAATCTGTTAAACGATGGAGTTCGAATTCAGATACAACTACAGGCTTGGGGTGCAATTCCTCTAATGGTTTTGACTGCAATATTTGTCTGGAGTTTGTGCAAGATCCTGTTGTGAGTCTTTGTGGCCACCTCTATTGCTGGCCCTGCATATATAAATGGATCCACTTCAACAGCGTTTCTGATGAAGATTCCGACCATGGACCACAATGCCCTGTATGCAAAGCTCAAGTTTCAGTTTCAGCCCTTGTTCCACTTTACGGTAGGGGTAAAGACATGAAACCCTGCGAACGTGAAGCACCAAATTATGGTCTAACTATACCACAAAGGCCTTGTGCTCCCATTTATCGGGGAACGTCGTCAACGCCGCCGCTCAGACATAATCAGCAAATACCAGAACCTTACCATACTCATGATAGCCCATTCGCTGCATCAACGCTGCTCAGACTTGGTGGTACCAATTCCTTTCGGCCGATAATTGAGATTTTTGGGGAGATGGTTTATTCAAGAATGTTTGGACAGTCAGTAAGCAATGCTTACAATCACTCAAATTCATATAATATGGCTTCGGCTCAATCACCAAGAATGAGAAGACAGTTGATGCGAGAAGATCAGTCACTGAGCAGATTGTGCTTCTTCTTCTTTTGCTGCATGATTTTGTGTTTGCTCCTGTTCTGAGTCTTTCGATCCCTGGTCCTGGATCCTGGATCCTGCTAGACAGAACGCTTGCATCGGCATGGGAGGAACAAGCGCAAGTTGAGTTATATATCTGTAAGCTAGAGTTGATTATGGGTTTGTAATTGCTCCTGCAAATTTTATGTAGAGAAAGTTATTCCATGGAACAGGAAGCTAGAATGAACTTGAGATGTGATTATCAGACTGGAAGGGATGATTAGTAATTTTTCTGTATGACAGATGACTGGGACGAGTCTTGTTTCCATCTGATATGTGAAAAAGGAAGAAACCCACTTGAGATTGCAGCCTGCAGCATATATATATATACTCGGATGGGGTCAGATTCTGCATTTTACATTGCAACTGGCAAATATGGATTCTATCTGATCTGATCCATCTAGCACTAGCAGCGAAGAATTTGAGAATGTGTAGTGCTCGCCAGAACTTTCAAATTAAAATTATAACGGTCAAAATGAGCCAACATTGAAATCCAAATCCCCAGACCGGACACCAACGTTATAAGTACTCGACAAGATCTGCGGCTTGGCGTTCGGCGTGAGCTTATCCACAATCAGCGTACAATTCACCAGCACGTACACCTGCTGCAACCTGAACTGCACCACCTCCATAACGACCGGCACCTTCACCATCACCAGCAGCGGAATCCTCCCGGCGTCTCGGCTCTTCATCAGCGCCTGCTGCAACCCCGACCCGAACGTGCTCTTCCCCGTCAGCGACACCTTCATGATCGTCGTGTTCTGGTACCCCTGGTAGAATGCCGGGAGCTTTCCTGAGCACAGGATGGAGTTTTCGAACACCACCACGACCGAGCTGTCGTCGCCGTACACGAAGGCGATGTGGGTGTTGGGGTTTTCGGCTCGAACGGTGACGATGAACTCGGCGTAGAGGCTGAAATCCATCTGGGGCTCGAAGGCGCCGATGTCGAGAGCTTCGACTTTGTAGTTTGGGATTTGGGGACGGGCGGCGGTGAGGAAGTAGATGGCGGCGGCGCCGAGGATCAGGATGAGGAGCAGGATGAAGCAGCAGCAGCAGCAGATGCATTTCAGACAGCCGTTGCCCGATTTTCTCTTGGAGTGGTATCTGGGGATGTTGCGGTGGTAGGGTGGCGGCTGACGCATGGCATTGGGGTCCTGGTAGGGATTATTGAGCATGACGTAGCTCGGCGGAGGAGGCGCCGGCGCCTGGGATCCGTAGCTGTTGCTGTGATGCATGGAACCAAAAAGAAGAAGTAGAAATGCAAAGATGGAATTGTTGCAACATTGGGGTGTTGAATTAATGCAACCTAGGGCTGGCTGGCAGCCTTGCATGCAGAAGAGGGTATGGAAGTTTTTGAAGATTGTTAGGACATGAGAGTTTTGAGGAGCTTCCAACCTGATTTGTTTGAGTGGCTAATTTTAGCTTCCTGGATTTCTGGTCGGATTTTGTATCATGCAAGAGACTATTTCATATGGGCCGGGCTGGTTGAACTAGAGAAGCTTGCTCCTCATAATATGAGACAAGAAGAAGCTTCTTCATAAATCTCATTACTAAACAAATTCCAGCATACAACTTCAAAAATCATTAGTAAAAAGCTTCAAACATCATCAAATAAATAATAGACATCTTCTTCATCCTCAAAAGGTACATTCTCTGGTCCCTTCATCTAGAAAGACCTCCACAGACATTATCCATTGACTTAAACTCATCTCGTCCAATATTCTACATCTCTCATTTTTCGTATTTATCATCTCTCCAGCCGAAAATAGTTAGGAACAAAAAAACCCAAGGCTTTCGCTATTTGGTTTTGAGGTGTAATTCTATTCCTCTTTAAAACGTGTATAAATTTGTAATGACTCTAATTTCTTCACATAGTGCATATAGTTAAAAATATAAGCTCGAATATCAAATAATCGCTTAAAGTGTGCCTCGAGATTAATGGAAAAATATTGAGAGTTGCCCGCGTTTCGAGTTTGTGTTTTAGATATACGGTGTTTTGAAACTTAGTTTCAAAACTACCGTGGTTTTTAAGATAACGGTTCTAAGAGAATCGTTGTCTTACAAAATCGCTTGACATGGAAACTGTTGTCATTCATTTTTCAAACAAAATGGTTAAGGAAAGGCCGTTAAGTTGTGAAATTGAAGACAACGGCCTTGTCAAGGCCGTTGTCATGTTAGAAATTAATTCTCACCGGCCGGACAGGTGGAATTAATTCTCACCCGCTGCAAATTGAACACGTCTCCTCAACCTCAACCAGCAAGAACATCCAAAATTCAAACCCAAAATCCTAATCGAAAAATTGAACCCTCAACCAGCAAGAACAGCAAAAATTCAAACCCTAAATCAGCACATATCAATCCCAAATCTACTCAGTCTCAACCATGAAAGTCAGCCAACAATTCCCAACCCAAACACATCTTCACACCGAACCCTAACATCCCCACATACACACCCTACCCTAAACAAATCTTACCTTCAACGGGAGTGTGGATGGCCTGCTGCTCGTCGGGAGCGGAGAGGACGGAATGGGAGTAGGGCGAGATGCGACGGGCATCTGCTTCTCGTCGGGCACAGAGAGGACAGGTCGGGCGATGGAACTCTGGTTCGTCGGCCAAGTACACAAATATGAGAGGCTGCGTTGATATGAATTAGACAATGCTTTTGTGAAGGAGCCGGTTGACCGTGGCGACGGCCTTTTTAAGGCCGTTCTTCTAAAATTTACAAAGACAACGGCCTTTCATTGACCGTTTTGTTTGAAAAATGCATGACAACGGTTTACATAGGACCGTTGCCAAGCGATTTTGTAAGACAACGGTTCTCTTAGAACCGTTATCTTAAAAACCACGATAGTTTTGAAACTAAATTTCAAAACACCGTATCTCAAACACAAAATCGAACGCAAATCTCAATTTTTTTCAGATTAATGAGTGTGAAAGAGATAATGAACTTTAGTGCACTTTGAAAACAAAATAGTATACACAACTTTATAGTTTATACAACTCTAAGACTTGTCCATCTTTTTTTTGCCTTCATGCTCATAAATATCCTTCATTTCCTCATTCATCATATAAAGTCGTGGTACGCATCTCATAAACATGTAAAGTGGAAGGAAGAATGTAATCAATCTTCTCCAAAAATTCATTTTCACAATCATCTCTTTTAGAGACCTTGATTTTGTCCTACCATCACTCATCGCCATATTCTTTAACTCCTTTCGTATCTTCTTAAATCTTTTGACCTTTCTTTACCGCAACACATGTATTGACAACTAATTACGTTTACAATTTAAATAGAAATAATTTTATAAAATATATATTACTTCTTATAACTCAAAAAGAGACAATTACAAATGAGATATCGTCATAAAGCTGGCATATATCTACTTTGCCGCAGGCACTAAATGTAATCATCTCTTAAAAGGAATCAGCTATCGCCTTCTGCGAGACAAAGGACAACTTCTGCCTTAAGATAGAAAGAGCTGCCGGTGGCTCCATACCCCTGGCCTCAGCCCATCTTGCTGCCACGGTCTTGATCAGTTGATCTGCTTACGCTCCAAAACCTTCTAATGATTTCATGATAAAAGGCACGAACAAAAGCCCACTGGCTAAACAACCACCACCGTACTTAGAGATTTTCGTCTCCTCTGCCCTCCTAGTTGCCTCTTCTATGCTAGACCCCTGCCCTTACAAAAAGGGAAACAATGGACACATCCACACAAAGATCTCTACCACCATCCCACGTCGGCACTAAAATGTCCGCCGACTTCTCTCCCTTATCCAGGAGACTAGCTTACCTCCAGCCTAGGTCTTAAATTAGCCTCCCTGAAAAAAGTGAACAAAGAATCTCTCACTCGTTATGCCTCCGATCCTCCTCCCTCCCCCTGGGCAATGAGAGTCGTGATCACCAGCTGCATCAGAAGTGTGCAAACCTCGACAGGCCGCACAAGCGCGAGACACGATGAACACATTGTGACCGGTACGGTACTTGAAGGCCAAACGATATATCGTCAAGTTCATACGTAGCCCAGAGAAAGTATCATTGTGGTCCAAATACCGCTACCGGACATAGAAACTGCATTCACCAATGTCTTACTCGGGCTCCTTCCCGCCTCTTGATCTCTTCCCTAATGACTTCTGCGGCCAACCCAGTAAGCCACTGCTACGGTTTAGCCTTCGATCTCAGCTCACTCAAACCAACTGGAGAGGTAGGTCAAAACCTCATATTCCATTCTTCAAGCAATACTCCACACCTTGCCAAAGAGAATTAGTCTCTCGTAAGCACCTCCCACAACCCCCCTGCCTGCACTAAGGAAGCAACGACAGCCGAGAGGGCTACGCCATTCCCTACCGGAATGCCTTGCCTACCGAACTTAAGAGGCAGTCCCACCAACCTCCGTTTCTACCGTGAAACCCATGTTCCAGATATGCACCAAACATTGATGCACCGCTGTATTAAAGCACGAATCGACCCCTCGATCCAATCCGGTGGTGTATTCCTTGAATTATACATCATCTTCGGCATGCAAACACAAGCCCGCAAAAGTAACAACTCCAACTGCGGGTTATCCAACTTAGACACCTCAATAAAGATGGCTTGAATCCCCAGAACTCTCTGCTTCCCCTCACACTCCCACACCAACCTGAAAAACCAACAAATAAGCTACTGCTGACGCTCTGACGGCGCTTAGAGCCACTCTTGATGTAAGCGGCGCCAAACCTCTCCCACTGCAACCGATCGAACTCCTCCTCCAAATTTAGCTAGAGGAATGATAGGAGCACTCATAAGCAACGGAACCAAACAAAGAGATACTCATTATAAAATTCTTAAAGAACATCATGTCATCAGAACGGCGTGAAATCCATCTACATGCTTCATAAACTCTCATATTAGAAAGCATTAAACTAGATGTACATATGTTTCTTTAGAGCAAGATTAAGATCTAACAAAATTTATGAAGAAATATAATAATAATTCTTGCAGCCTTACGATGATTACCTGAATAACATGTTGCTGTCCAATCTCTAGGATACATTTAATGAACAAGTTCGCAATCAAATGTTTGTCGTGGGCGTCCTTAAAACATAGGCCACTTTTACAAACTTCCATGACATTTGAAAGTGATCTTTTTTGGAGCATGAGACCATCCCTTTTATTCACGAATACTTATGAATATTGTCCCTTTTTGTCTTTTTGTGCAAAATATAATAACGGGAGGATAGTACCCTAATACACATGCTTAGTGGAAAGGTGAAGGCTGCATGAGTTTGTGTTATGAATTCCTCGGTTAGAATTGAAACTGACATGTTGTGCAATGCTTAGTTGGATCACATTTGAGGTTTTATTAAGTCTGGATGGAAGACCAGAAGGCATCCTACTTGGGTTTTCGATGATGAAAGTGGCATGGAGCCAATCACTTTCTTAAGTCCACAAATCAAAGTCTCAACCCTTCATGCATCAGTCTGAGTTAGTGTTTCTGGACATTGACATCCACTAAGCTAGTGCCACTAATCTTTAGGTTTTCATTATATGGGCACTGCACTTGGAAAAAAAAACGCCTTTGATCATCTTCATCATGCATGATGATGATGATGATGATCCGGTAAGTCAATGAATGGATCGCAGCTAGGTGAATTTTGCAATACAACTGGCAAACGCGCTTTGTCTGACCCATGTGCGCTTTAGTGACCCAACCAACCATCTCTAGCTGCCTGCCTCTAAAGATCAAGTCTTGCTCAACTTCCTTTTAATGTATCCAACACTAAAGCTCCTCCACTTTAATGGCGATTACTTGAAAATGGATTTCTTCATGGGGCCATAAACATGGCCATGGCTCATTCAATTGGTGCTTAGGTGTGACAAAACAGCACTTCACTCTCCATACACATGATAAATTTGCCCATTAAGCACGCACTAATCAAGATTATGAAACAATGATCACACTCATAATCCCATCATCACTCTAACTTTACCTCACCTATAATCTTATCACCATCATTAGTGTCTAATCCATTTAACTCCTTTATGAATGGTGCTCGTATTATAAACACATAACTCAAAACGACGTCACATTATAATTGACTGTATTTTACTGCGCTGCAATGAATCTTAGTCTCTTCTTAGATATTTTTATCTCAAAATGACGTCACATTATAATTGACTGTATTTTACTGCGCTACACTGAATCTTAGTCTCTTCTTAGATATTTCTATCCAAAGAAGCAATTTGGATCGATCTCTTTTTTGCTATATGTTGAATTTTGATAGCCAAATTGAAATCTATTTTTGACTCTACTTAAAATTTTAGTAGACTACAAACTGATTCGTCACATTTCATCAATAGACTTGTACTCAAAATAATGAAAGTTGAAGGTGCATGAGGAGCGTCCTAAAAACTTGTTATATATATATTTTTTGTATCATACACTTGATAGCAGTCAAAGTCAAATTACAGCATGTAAAAGGAGTTTTATTATGCAACAGGCAGGCACTGAAACCTTCTCTTGCATAAATCTAAGACGCTCCTGAATCATTTTTCTCTGGCTGAAAAAAGTTATAAAGAAAAAACTATTTTTCATCCTAAGTAAGATTGGAACCTTGAAAGCCTAGCAAAGAAAAGAACTTTAGAATCGACCAACTGCCACAATCCCCGTCAAGCAGTAATATGAGAATTTGCGCTGAGCGTTTAACCTCGCCTGGTGAAGTAGTTGAAGTCGTGGTGCTGAACCATGAGCTGCTTCAACCATGAATCAGCCACGCTAAGAAGAGACACCAGCCTTTGGTGGTCAGGACCATTATTGCTGGAGGCCCACACATTACCTTGCATCCGGTGAGTTGCCATACCAAAAGGTCGGAGATATATGCCTTTCCTTGCTTTTGGCTTCTTCATCTCATCAATCTCCATTTCATAATCAGAATCCATATCTACAACACTCGAGACCGGCCATGTTTTTAGTTCACAAGTGCTTGATAAAGACGATAACATCATTCCTTTTTGTCCAAAGAACTTATACCTTGAAAAGACGATGAAAGGGTATGATAAGTTAGGAAGCAAGTAGACAACCTCTTTATCGTTCTTCCCATCGGAATGTGATAAATAGGGTACCTGATACCAAAAAGATTCAGACACATCTTTTAGTCTATGTTGCTACAGCGAAAAATTGTTGAGCTTCTTGTTTAAGCGTAGAAAATGAAAAGGCAGGAGTACCATGCAACAGCCATCCAGCTAGCCGGTGAAAGGTCTACGCTCCTCAACGACATAAGACCAGGATATTTTTTACCGAATTCATTGATCTAAAAGTTAAAAAAATAAAAAGAGGTTAGAGTATCACATAAATCACCAGGGAATTACATCAATTGAACAAAAAGGATTAGGATTTTTTGTCATGTTTGAATCAGATTAACTGATTCAGAAATTGTGACTACTTTACACTATCCGTCTGATTTGATTATAATTCTTGCCCATCCAAAAGGGGATAAAATTAGGTACCAACAAACAAAATTGCAGATCTAAACTGCAAATTGTTTGTGAATAGTTTTACCTTGTCCGTGAGAGGAGTTCTTTCATAAGGAGTCGATTGATCAAAATACTGAAAATACAGGTTACCCAACCGATCATTTAACGAAATTTCCAGCTCTGATCCTCCTTCCTCGGATGAAGACCCGTCCCATCTAGATAACTTGTCGCTCTCACTTTCATCGCTGCAAGAATCACTAGATGAGTCCCTTGCCTGGCCATCTCTTGACTCTGTCTCATCCCTAGAACATAAAAAAAATGACACCGTAGCCGTTCATTTGACACACCACTAAACGTCAATTTGCATGATAGATCACAAAAACCGGGAAACAAAACATCTGGAGATGTTGAAGATCTTTTAATTTGTGACAACTTTATACCATCTCGAGACCAACTTGAAGCACACGATGTGATTCCACTTTACAAAAAGCTAACAATCCCTCTGAATTTCAGCCAAGAACAATGCAATAAAAAAAGATGATACAGAAGCATGCGTATCTCAGGTATAAACAACAGCTTATTGGTTGGGCTGAAAGCGAGCATGCATACCACATAAAGAAGAATTTTTTTATAAAAGAGGATGATTGAGGAGCTGGGTTGTGTGATTACCTTAGACAGTGAATTGAGGAATTGGTAGTGAAAATCTGGATTGCAGAAAGATATGGAACATAATACTGAACTAAACTTTCAGTATTTTTGAACAAAATAGGCACACCAGCTCCATAAGCACTCCATTCATCATAACAATTCCAAAGATCAGCCAATGTAAAATATTCAACTTCTTCTTTATCCCAAGGATGCCATAACCTATTCAACTTCCTCTTTTCACCCTGCAGCATGCAAATCAAGACAAACCCATTTCACAAGATCAAAACTTTTTGACACCCAATCAACCAAAAATCTGGTAAAAAAATAGGTTTGATGCCGAAAAGGGTACCTTGTGGAGAAAGTGAGATGGCACAACAGGCGTTGTGCAATCCAAGAACCCCTCCAAATTAGATTGCATTGGCTCCTGGGCCATGATTTCTTCAAGAAAGACAAAAAGAACAGTAGAAAGGGAGAGTTGATGATCTCTCCCAGAAACCCCAAAAGAAAATTCCCAGGAAGAGAAACAAGGGTGGGAGAAACGGAGATTTTTTTTTTTTTTGAGAGGGCTTAATACAACAGAGAGAGATTTGTGGGATTTGATTTCCCAACAAAATTGCAAGGCAGGAGGAGAGAGAGAGAAGGCGAACTCGTCTGGGAAAAAGTCTAAATATTGACGTCTGGACAGCTAGATTTTCAGAAACCGTATAACAAAAACAAACCACACCTCATAATGATAATATTCTACTAATATGCAATTGCATGATCCGGCAGAGGACCGGCTCTGACTGAGTTCTGCTGACACGTTGGAGGTTGCCGCATATTCCTCTGACCGAAGTCAAACAGGCTTGTCTAAATTAAATCCAAGAAAACAAAAGACTAGAAACAGGAAGTCTCAGAATTTTGAAGGCAAGGGACTTTGATGATGGTGGGTTTGATGGAGAATGGGGTTGATTTCCGAGTGGAATTTTGTAAAAAAATATTAGGTTTGACCTACTTTAGGATCAAGTTTTGTCTTCTACTCTATTTGAGTCAAGTTTCAAATGCCTTGTTCATCTTAATATTATGGGTCTCTTGTATTTTCTAAGAGACGATCTTTCAAAATCGATCTTTTTACATTCTTTGTTGACCTAGCCTTTCGTTGCGGACGGGTCGAAATGAGAATGGGAAAACAGTCCACGTGGGAGACATGTCTCTTAATAAGGACGGCGTCCTATGGTTACCAATCTTTGGGAGAAATTTTGATTAACAAGTGAAATTGTAAGCATATTAAAATGATGTTGTATTTTTCATTGTAAGAAATTGTATTTAAAATTACAATAGAGATAGAAGTTCGAATCGATTCAACTTGAAACAAGTTCATCAACCGATAAACTTAATGAGAAGCGTTGCGGTTTTCACGCATTGGGCGTGTTTTCCTTTGTTCCGAAGGACCTGCATGGTTTTAATCTTGAGTCAATTGAGATTGACGGTTGGTGAGACATCATGATCACACAAAGCTTGATAACATGTATTAGAGTAACATGTATATCTACAGGAGCGTCATTTGATTAAATGGTTCACATAAAGGAATCAAATGAGTATTTTTTTGCCATTAAATAAAGTCAATTTGTATTTTAATTTTATATCTCGAGTCAAATCTCATCAAACTTTCATTGTAATGAAACTTATTTCACTAGACCGAACCCATTTTATTATATTGAATTTTGATGTTCTAAGCACACAAAATGCAATGAGTTTAAGTTATGAATGTAATACACTTTTTTTAAAAAATGCATTGTTAATGTCTATTATTAAAGTGCATTACTACATATATGTTTAAATAAACTAGCAAAGTATAAATATTAGCAAAGTGCATTGCATTGCTTTTTAAAAGTAACGTTGTTCGTGATTTTAATATATATATACATGTATATATATCAAAATTACAAAGAATGTTGGTAAAATATTATTGAAAGAGTCTTGAACATATCAGACATCAACGAGGATTCTAACTTACAAAGTATGTACCCCCTAACATATCTCTACTAGTATGACATGCATATTTTGGTGAAACCATCTTCTCTTTGCCATAGTCGATGACATCAGACACTCTGGATAAACTGCGAGAAACTGTATGTAAAGGTTCTCCCAATCTTCATCCTCATTCCCTATAACCATGTCATCCCCCATCGGGAGCCCAACAAGAAACCCCACATCCTGCAATATAATTCCAGCGTCCCCCAATTTTAAATGAAAAGTTCGGGTCTCTTGTCTCCATCTCTCCACCAAAGCGGTCGAAAAACCAATCAGCCTCAATATTCTGTACTTGAGTCCATAGGTAAAATCCTGCTCTTGTGATATAAGATACAATATGAGGGTGTATATCCCACATCCTACGATGAACTATCTTTAGAACTTTTGTCAGCTTGTAATAAATTGAAAGTTATAATGTAAATCCTTAATAAGTAATAACAAATGTCTTAATTCAAAATTGAACTTGCAGAATCATTTCATATTTCTTGTGAATGGTGTGTAGTTTGCTCATTGTGAACAGACTTATCATGATCCAAATTGTATGTTGAGATCGACACCTGCTTAGAGTATCAAGCAAGCGTCACAGTCCAATGCAAATTAATTTATTAAGTAGCAGAATCAAATTAGGAAAAGAAATTCATATGTTTAATTTTACCAGAATCATGCAATAGAGCAAATACTCTAACTGAAGAAAAAAGAGAACAAAGCAAACATGATTTTCCGATAGAACAACTAGTTGGATGACACTATGCTTGAAGCGAGTGACTCTCTTCTAATGATGAATAAGCTCCCATAACTTACAACTCACTCATCTGGAAATATTGGGATAATAATGGTATGAGTCAAAACAACTCAGTGAATAAATGACATACCGTATTAACATTAATATCTTTATTAACTTCTTTTCAATACAATGATATAATTTAAATACTCAATAGATGCTTGTATGAATGCGTGAATACACACGATAATGTCCATGTTGATCGATCATGACAAACGATGGACAGCCATCACTGCCGGTGCGGACCATCATATCAGAGTGAGAGCAGAGCCTCTCCATATCATATCAAAGAGCGGGCCATGCCTCGCCATATCACATGTCATCCCGGTGGTCATGCATGTGGTGTATGCGATGATGTATTTAATAGATCATATTATAGGCAATTTATTTAATAGTTCAATTAATTACTGAGTACATTCTACCTTTAAAAAAATCGGTCCCTAATTTATATGATCATACCTTGAGAATCAAAAGTTGAAGATATCTTTATTGCATGTCTTTCTCAGATATCCTTATAGCTTCATTCTTAGTATGATTTTCTATAAGACTTTGACAAAAACTACATCTTTATTATACTACATCTTTAATAGTTGACCTACAATACCAATTGGTTGCTCGTCATAGGACAACGTATCATCAATTTGAAGGGGTTCATATTCCAACACGTGATTCAGATCTGAAATACTTTTGCAACATCAAAACATAGAAAAATGGATGGACTCTAGACATTGTTGTAGGTAAAGTCAATCTATAAGCTACATTACAGATTCGCTCCAATGTTTCAAAGGACCGACGAATCGAGAACTAAGCTTGCCCTTATAGACTTATAACGGTTGTGATTGGCCTTTTCGATTGGGTTGTTATAGATGGTATCAGAGTCGATCCTCCACGTTAGGTGACAGAGGTCACCAAATGGAGGGGGATCCTATGATCTATTTTGTGTGTCATAACAAGGACGTTAGGAGTATTTAAGTGGGTGAGTATGTAACATCCTGATTTGCCACACATCTGTTGGGATATGTATTTGTGATATGTTAATAAGTAAGTCTACAAATTATCTTGTTACTAATAAAATATGTTGAAATGAAGCCTAGGTTGTGGTGACTGATCAGTTGATTTAGTTATCGATTATTCATCCACTCGATGATGAATTTCGATTCTCTCTCAAGCTTTTCATTTTTTTTTACCACTTTACTCTCGTTTCAGGTCAAACATATTAAACTACAGCTTTGTAGCCCATTTAGAGCAAAATAAAGAAAATCACAAGATTCGAGCGAATACATACAAAAAAATGGGCAGATTGACATGTTCATTGTTAAAGGTTGGCCGAGCACACGATTGTTGTCCGATTGAGGCGTTTCATTTCTTGTTGGAAAGCTAACTCAAAGGCCTACAATTTTTCCATTAAGAAGGTTTCAAGGGTCGAATAAAAAAGCGAAGCCAAAATCATCGTGCAGAGTGAACAGTAGCTTGGTTAGAGACAGATCTGCCGGTTTAGTTCAAACTGGCCAAAAACAAAAAAATTCGAGACGTTCTGAGATAGCCCGGTTTGAAACCGGCGGTTCATCAAGCGAACCGACGTGTTGGTCATAAAACCGTCTGGGATCTGAACCGGCCCGGAACCTGATTCCTAAACATCAATCCATTAAAATTTAGTATCAATACAAATCCATAACTCATTCAAAAGGGTGGAACTTTGGAAGACCTAGATTTGAGGGAGA
Source organism: Umbilicus rupestris (assembly GCA_963678935.1). NCBI lineage: Eukaryota > Viridiplantae > Streptophyta > Magnoliopsida > Saxifragales > Crassulaceae > Umbilicus > Umbilicus rupestris. Next base: position 773,758 of record OY787625.1, read on the forward strand.
AGAGCAGAGAATTGAAGATCGAAGAGCCTTAATCAACAATAAGGTTTCCTCGTTATCTCTTTTCTTTCATCTTGTATTCGTAGTAATCACATGAGTAATGAGTAGTAACTTTATTCTGAGATCCTACGGATCACATATTTTTACTCAATGATTCATGTGATATTGGTAAAACCTTTCAAATATATTAATTGAGTTCTTTAATTCTAATATTTTTAATTCACCGTACTTGCATGTTTGGCATTGATTGAGATGCTTTCTTGTTAGAACGAAATTAAGTTAAGGACCAAAAAGTTGACTAAGTCTGAGATAATTAGCCGGATTAGGTAGAATTGAAATCAAAGCATGTTAGATATATTTTAGTACATGAATCAATAGGGAAGTTGACATCGTTTGGCTGAAAACACTAGGCGTAATAAATTGAAACTGCTGATAATCCGTGATTGGGCGGCGTCTGCAGTCTAGATTAATTCAGGCGATGACCCGTGATTCGGTGACTTGCCTGATGTTATTATGTTATTTCCATTACTCCATAATATAATTGAATTGCTATAAATACTGCATAATTTTGTGTTATGCATGTGTGAAGTTTGATTTTGGAACTCTTTCTCTGATTAAATCAACCTTTTACTTTTAAAGTCATTAAAATAATTAGCATAACTTTTCTAAATTTATGTTAGGAGTAGCTAAACACATTATTCGCTAGCTACTATATACACACGCTTTTTCCTTGGATCGACCCTTGGCTTACCGAGGGGAGTGTGTTTCTGATTGCTTAATAAATAAATTTATCAAATATCTTATCACCAATATAATATGATTTTTGAGATGAACCACAGGTTGTGGTTACCTAGGGATGATGTTGTGAAAGACAGTTGTGACAAATTAAACTTATAACGGGTCGGATGGATCTTTCCGATTGTGTCGTTGCAAGACCCATATATCGGTCCAGGATGGACAATCAGATCTAAATCCATCTAATCAATACAAGCATCTTACACTAAAAAACTATAACAGTTCAACTACAATTTTCTAATAATTCGAACCAACAAATTTACAAACTCTAATCTACACAACATATTAACCAACAATTTATACGAATTCATTAAACATAATAAATCATCTAAAAATAACAAACCAATCAACAAATTCAACCAATAACAACTCAACAAACCAACACAAAGTTATAAACCCTAAATAAGAACAAAGCAAAACGGCCAAAACAATATTTATAATTAATATGAACAAAAAATAAACGAATCTTGATACAATAGAACTAAAACTAACATTTGGACAAGCTGGAAACTGAAATTGCCAGAGAGATGGTCAAATGGAGGGTTAAGAGAGAAGTGAGACTTTAGAGTGAATTAAAGGAATAAATCAAAAGTATGATTTCTTTTTGCGGTCAGACAGGTCCTAAGAAGATCGATCTCTCATATGTGGATCAGTCTCATAATTGGCGACACATCTGCAAAGGAAGGTTAATAATGCAAAAGACCAGTCTCTTAGAAAATACAAATGACCGTTCTATTAAAAAACATGACAAATATGAACCTTGAAACATAAATATGGTAAAAGATAAAACTTAAGCCTAACATAGAGCAAACCTAATATTTTTTCAGCAATTTTTGAGGGAGATGCCGTACGGTTTTGATATTGTGAAGACACAAGTTTGAGACCGAGATTTGAATTATTTATGAAGAATTTTAACTTAATCATTTTTTATTACCTTATAAGTTTTTGTCAAGTCCCTATAAACAATAACTACTAATCATTTAGTTTAATGTTCAAATGAATCCAATTCAATGCAAACGGCATAAATTAGCTTTGATCTCATTCCAACATGGAATTATATTGGGTGTAGTTAAGTTAAATACACTGATATCAAAACTGTATACTTTTATCTATAGAAAAATTATAAGAAAAAATTATATAGTATTATAAACTCAAAACACAAAACAACGTCGCATTATAATTTATTAGGCTCGAGTGATGCCATTTTCTAAAGCATAACGTTTTTTTGAAAACACTTTGATGGTAAAGCAACAACGCATTGTTTATTAATTTGCTCCATTATGTTAAACTTTAATCAAACTTACTCCGTGCAAACTATCTTATCGATTTTAAGTGGGTTTTGGGTGAACTAATTCTACGTCTTAGCGTTTTGACTACCTATTCCGATGACTAATTCTACGTAGTTAAATCCATCATATCGGTTATAAAGTTTGGGACCAACCATAAACTACATGGCATGTCGAATTAATGTAAGCTCCCACTTAATTTTGACCTAACCAAATCCACGTCACTCACCTAATTACTACAAATTTTATACATTAAACATATCATTAAGAAATGAAAGAAAGCTGATTATGATAAATGAATGACGATATGGGCTTGAACGTTTCGGCCCATTAGCCGTTTCGTTTGACTCACGTGGCCCTCACGTGACAAGCTGATTCGACTCGGAGCGAGGTGGAGCGCGCGCAAACCATTCTTAACCGAATCTCTCTCCCTCTCTCTCTGTCGTCGAATTCGACCTCTGATGCGACCGACAATCCCGCGATTGATGATCGTCGCTCTCTTTGTCTATTTCGACATAGTTTCTGAAACTTGTTGACTCTGTTTCTTGATTCAATGGCCGGGCTGTCCAATCCATTCGATGAAGACGACGTCAATCCATTCGCGGTGAGGGGTTGTCGCTTTAGGTTTTTTGTTGCTTTGAATTTTATTTTCCTAGTGTTTTCCTGATATCCTTGTCGGTTGAGAGATTTATGAATATCTCTTCAGGTTTTCATTCATTTTAATGAGGAATGTGAGACCTGATGCATTCTTGAGCTGTTGTTAAATGCCTAAAGTTGATCACATATTCACATTGACCTAGATGAATACATAGCTCATTGGATTATGTTTTTTCTAAACAAATTACCTGTTAGATATCCGTATCATGTATTGTCTGTCATGCTCTTGTTGTGCTACAGTATCATACAAATCAAATTAGAGCTACATGTCTTTGACCTCTTGTATAATGTATGACTTGGCCACTTGTTGGGGATGATTCGGATTCTGTTAGATATTGCTCATCAAGAATGTTTTTTTTCTTCTGATTATTGCCTCGCCTGACATATTTTTATGCGAATAAATCAGAACAATGCACATGTCCCCCCTGCTCCTAGCTCAAAGCTTACACCTCTTCCTCATGAACCTTATGATCGAAGTGCTACTGTTGATATTCCTCTCGGTTCAGATTCCAGGAAGGTATCTCGTTGAAAAAGTGGAGTTTTGTCATTGCTTTTAGTATTACGTGAGAATGTGCTAATGGCTTCGGTAACTCTTTATATTCAGGATTTGAAGGCCAAGGAAAAAGAACTTCAAGCTAAGGAGGCTGAGTTGAAAAAGAGAGAGCAGGTGCATTGTTCATGATGTAGTAATTTTTATGGCATATTGGCATGTAAAACTTAAACCAGTTGCTCTATTTGGAGTTTTCTCTTGGTTTCAACACTGAGATGCATAAAATTTAACACACAACTAGGTGGCTTTATACTTGGGGACAGTGTTGTGTTGTAACTTTTATTCTTCATATATAGGCAAAAATGGTAAATAGCTTTGATATCTATCAAATATTTTGAACTGAGCACAGTACGTACAAAATGCTCTAACTCCATCTCGTGCTGCTTGCTGCATGTATATAGATTTTACTTTTACGATAAAATAGTAGATTCCTCGAGTCATTTTAATTGGAAATGCAAAGATGTGGCAACTGAGAGGCCATTGTGTAATGGATTGTGAAGTTGATATTGAGATACTATCTTATCAGCTTTTGTTTATGGGTACTTTGTAGGAATTAAAGAGGAGGGAAGATGCTATTTCAAAAGGTTCATACTATGCGAGTTAATCCAAAAATATTTGTTAGAGAGTAATCCTACATCTAACTTTATTCCTTTAATTTTTAGCTGGAGTCGTTCTAGAGGAGAAGAATTGGCCACCATTTCTCCCGTTAATCCATCATGATATTCCAAATGACATCCCAATCCATTTGCAAAAACTGCAATACGCTGCATTCACAACATTGCTTGGTATTTTCACCCTGCGCAATTTTTTTGTTTCTTTATCTTCTCTTGCATATTGCTGATTCTGGTTATGGTTATGGTGAAATATTGAAATCAGTCAATTGATCTTTCCTTGTCTCGGAGAGGTGGTGTTATCTAACTTTTTCTCTGCCAGCTTAGAATCTGAATCTTTGTCTTTATTCTACAGGTATTATAGTATGTTTAGTTTGGAATGTGGTAGCAATATCAGTAGCATGGGTTAATGGCTCAGGTTAGGATTCAAGTATTTTTTATCTTTAATTACTTGCCTTTCCCGAGATACAATGTGAAAGGTCTTTATTCGATTGTATCTCGTCTTTATATCGAGGTACTAACATTCCCATAATTCAGATCTTTCACTCTGCTTCCTGGCTGTCATTTACCTCATATCAGGGGTCCCAGGAGCCTACATCATGTGGTATCGTCCACTTTATCGAGCCATGAGGTATATAAAGCTATTGGTTCATCCTTGGAATATAACTCATCATCTGTTCGACTATACCACTAGGTCAAATTATTTATGTATACAGGACTGATAGCGCTCTTAAGTTTGGCTGGTTTCTACTGTGTTACTCGGTAAACCAAAATGATTCTTCTCATCTACTTAATGCATCTACTAGATTTATTTGTACTTCAGAAATTATCATTTCATTTCTCTTATACAGTTTCACGTTGGCTTTTGTGTCTTTGCTGCCGTGGCTCCTCCGATTATCTTCAAGGGCGAATCACTCACGTTAGTTCCCCGCATCACAATGCGCCTATACTGTGTCCTCTTCGTATGATCCATTAGGATCTAAATATATTAAACCTAAATTTAAATTGTTTTATGATGGGACTTTGTCACTTATCACTGATCAGCTATGCATTCAGGAGTTCATATGATAATTTCAGTATGTTGCATCTAATGTGATACTGTTTGCTTTGCAACAGAGGAATTCTGCCAGCAATTGAGATTCTGACCTGGAGCGGTTTTGTGGCAGTAAGTCCTCACTCTTTCTTGCTCATATTATCGAGAATTTGCTACCACATTGGGTCACCATTTTTGTGAAAGAAATTGTTTTCGCTCATTCAGCTCTGTCATCTCTTCCACAGATATTCTACTTAATTGGATTCGCCTTCTTCACCATTGAGTCATTAGTGAGCATTTGGGTTATTCAGGTTTTTATGCAATTCAACTTTTTTTCTTTTCTAAACTGTAAATCCTGATCAGCATACCTGAGCTTACTCTAATCCACTCTGTCAAATATGATATCATGCAGCAAGTTTACATGTATTTCCGAGGAAGCGGCAAAGCTGCGGAGATGAGGCGCCAAGCCATGATGGCTGCACTATGACAACCTCATTCAATTCTCAAAAACCCCAGCTGCCAACTTGGTACTCAAATATGTCAGAGAGCTCACTGTATGTCCTCTTAAACAGAAAAGCTGATAGACAACTGATTCACCATTGTCATATTGGAAAATCCTCTTATAGAATATGTAACAGAAACATGTATAGAAAAATGGAAACATTTGTGCATTTATCACTAAATGAAATAATCAGAATATAAAGTAGCCAACTAGTCACAATCATACAGCCATAGGCATCCTTGTTCATGCAAATCCATACATTTTTCTGAATTCCTAGAGTTGGGTAGATCATAGATCTATCTGGTTTTCTGCTTCATTCTGGTTTATAGGTAGTTGGTGCAGCAGCTGCAACATGCATGAAGTGTGGCTCTCCAATTTAGAGAATTTGATGTGAAGAAAAATGCTGACAAGAAGTTCAATGAACATGTCTACAAATATCTGAGAACTGAGCATCTGCTTTGGAGGACTACTTTAATCAGATATGAAGGAATCGGTCTGATCATATAGTAAGGTTGGTTAAATTGAAAGGTGTGAAACTTTGACGTTCTTTGTGAAGTCAGTGCAGGTTTGCAGCTGCAGTCTAAAAAGCTACACAGACAGAGGAGGTGCTATTAAGTTATAAATGTTTAATTGGGCTAAATTCAAATCTAAGCTCAAGAGAAAGCTGACTCAAAAAAGAAAGAACCCAAGTTTAAGGAAAAGAATTCTCTAGAATTCTATGGAGAAGTGTGGAGACAAAGTGGAAGATATTTTGCAAGGAATTCTCTAGAGCTTGTATTTGTAGCCGTAAGATTAAACTAATCATAGCCCTCCATTTGTGAGGAGGATTAGTATAAATAAGGGTGAAGAAGAAGGGGAGAAACACTCAAGCAATTGTGAGTGATCTCCATCAAAAGAAGAGTGAGTCTTGTGAGGTTTCTTTTCTTAATAAGATTTCTCCATTGCAAGCAAGTTTTCTCATCAATTTAGTATCAGAGCTAGGCGGTCGGGGAACGACGAGGAGTGTAGGAGCATCGCTAAAGGGAGTATAGCGAAGAGTACTGTCGGGGACTGTTAAGGAGTTTGTGGTCAAGAAGCAATTAAGGTACGCTCTCATCTTTGATCTTACTATGGCGGAGTTTGGAACTTCGATTAGTGCAATGGAGAAGTTAAACGAATACAACTATCGATATTGGAGAACATGCATGAGGACTTTCTTAAAAGTCAAGGGTTGTGGAGTATTGTTGATGGTGATAACACTACTTCACCTTCTAAAGATAAGACTGATGAATACGAAAAGTGGGAAATGAAGGCTAACAAAGCACTACTTGCGATTGAGATGACTATCGATAAAAGTCTTCTCACTCGAATCGAGGATATGGAAACCCCAAAACAGGCATGGGATACACTCGCCGCGCTATTCTCAAGAGAAAATGCAGCACGTCTTTAATTTCTTAAAAAGGAGCTTATGAACGTCTATGAAAGTCTCGCAAGGTACGATGTCCATTGCCGACTATTTCTTAAAAGTAAAGAATCTTTGTCATGAGATTGAACAACTCGATGCAAAGTCCAAATTTGGAGATGATAGAATTCGAAGGATATTATTACTGGTCTAAAGCCGGAGTACAACGCATTCATCACGGCTATAAAAGGTTGGAAGGAGCAACCTTCACTAATTGACTTAGAGAACTTGTTGATCAATCCAGAAGCATTTAGTAAACGAATAACTAAACTGTTTGCACAAAGTATCGAGGAAGCTTTGTACACCAACAACAAAGGTGGCCAACCACAACAACGAGGTGTTGCGAGACGATACGAGAGAGGAGGTCATCAACGTAGGAGCTTCTATAAAGGGAGAGATCAACAATAACAAAGCAGGAATGGAGATCGTCAAAGGGCAACTCCAAAAATAGATGATAACTGCTATAACTGTGGAAAGAGAGGACACTTTGCACGAGAATGTAGAGCTACCAAGAAACCAGCCCACGGTAACACAGCTACTCACCTCTACCGAAATGATGCAAGTGAAGAGGAGTGGGATTTCAAGGCCACATATGCGATTGAAGAAGACATGTCCGAAGATGAGTGGGATTTTGAGTAGAACAATGATGAAATATGGATTGAAGACTTGGAGAGTAGTGGTGACTTTGAGATGGTATCAAACTTTATAGTTTTGGAGAATGATGATGAAGAGCATCATAATGATGTAACTGTCGAGATTGAAGATGAGGAAGATGGTTGCGGAAAGAAGATGCTTTCTGAATTCGCGCTGAGTCACGAAGAGATCGATTTAATGGCCACACAACCAGATATAATAGAGTGGCTGGTAGATGCAGGTGTGGTCAAGTCCAAAGACAACCACGCACTTGAAGATACAAATAGAGGCATTCATAAGAGCAATAAGACAAAGAAAGGAATGTTAGCACGTGACGAGTCTGGAAGACAAACAGTAAAGGAGGAGTCGAGTGAAGCTACTGACATTAAAGCAATATTGGATGGCAACAGAGAGCTAAAAGAGAAGAAGGAAGTCTTTGATAAAGTCAAATAATGTCCAGAAGACCTAAAAAGTAGCATGCTCATTCAAAGACTACACGAAGTTCTTCAATCCAGCCAAAGTTTCAAAAGACATTAATTGAAGAGAGGCGATATGATCAAGTCACACATGACAAGTACAATATTAGTACATACATCAAGCAACCACCGGGAAGAGAAGATCAAATAGGCATTAAGGGGAATATTAAGTTATAAATGCCTAATTGGACTAAATCCAAATCATACCCCTCCATTTATGAGGAGGATTAGTATAAATATGAGTGAAGAAGAAGGGGAGAAGCACTCAATCAATTGTAAGTGATCTCCACCAAAAGAAGAGAGATTTCTTTTCTTAATAAAATTTCTCTATTGCAAGTAAGTTTTCTCAACAGGTGCAGCCTTTGCAGGTTGGAGATCGAGCACGGCCTCCGTAGACTCTGACTTGCTCGTTCTTCATCATTTTATCCTAAAAGATTGTAGAAGAGTGGATAAGCGCGCGACGAAGAATGGAATGAGATTAAAAATTAAAAGAGAACATAACAAATGCAGAAATGAGCAGAGGGAGCCAACTCAAATCGACATATAATGAAGCAAACAAACGGTGCCTCTTGAGAAAAATAAAAGGACCAGACTATAAAGAATGTGATAGTCAAAGATTGTAATAGAAATTGTGGACAAAATTTTGGGCTGTCTATAAAATTCTAAAAAGATACTGCGTGCCGACTATTCAAGCAAAAGAACCTCAGAAGCACAAAAAATGAAAAAAAAGGACATGAAATTTTAACTTTTTTACATGAAGACATCGTGTTAAATCACAGATGCTTGAGAGCAAAAAACCGCTTCTGAAATCGTTTCTATCATTTTTAAAAGATGGTAGAAAAAAAGTCAGCAATAGTTTTGTAAGCTGGTGACAGAGGTAAATTCAACTAAAAAACACATTTAACACTTGAAAAATTCATCACGATGCTTGAGAGCAAAAAATGACTTCTGAAATTCATCACGATGAAAGACCCGCTTATTTTGGGATCTGTTGGATCCATTGGATTTATTGTAGCATTTAAGCAGTGGTGTTTTAGATAAGGAACTATGACCCACAACATGTTCTCCTTCCAGACTGCTTCTCAAATGCGGCTGGTGTCAACTAAACCCTAAACTTTGGAAGCATAAATTTCCATCTGCTATCGATTTCCTGTCATTAGGGGTTTTCGCAACATGCAATTCTTACCCCAGATTTGCTTGTCGGGATCGGAAGTTGGCGTTAATGAAGTTTGCTTCTGCTGCAGCCTGAGTACTCATCGTTTCAGTTCAGTATAACCGGAGTCGTTTGCTTGTCATTGCTAAATATAGAAACTCGGTAACTGTCTTAGCTGTTAGATTCCTTGCATGTCAACAATGGCTGCCATGAGAAAGCCCTGTCTTAGTTTCATGAGATGCACAGCCACACAGGTTACTTTCTTTCTTTCAATATAGAAGACCCATTTGATTGATCGACAATAATGCAATAATACATACTACTACACAGTTGCAGAAAACTGAGTAAGAAGAAGAGTAGGGTAAAATGTGTACACCATCACTTGATAAAAGCTCTCCAGATCCAAAGCATTCAGATTCAGTCGAGTAGAAGAGGTCAATATGAAATTATTCTTGCGAGGGAATAAACATGGCAAATGCTTTCTCTGCAACCATTACTTTATACACATTTTTTAGTAGATTGTATATAGTGGGGTCTGATTTACTTACATACATACATCCTCTTTTGTCATGTTGCAGTGTACTATTATATCTGGTTAGCAATATGGACTCCTCACTCCATTATTCAACATTTTTTCTCCACAACCACTTCTCTTTTGAACTGTTAAAAGCCCATGGCGTCCTGTATAGTGTATACTGTTGTATGTTCTTAATTTGGATCATCTTCTTCAGAGACCTGGAGATTCAAAAAGACATAAAAATATCATCCAGTACCACTACTCTAAATGTAAAATGTATCAAACATAAGCATGTAATAAAAAGTTGCCAAAGGTTCTTTTGTTGTGCTGGAATACTCTCCTCACTCAGCCCTGGGAGTCGGGTTGAAGAAGCTTTTTGTAAAGGGCACTTTTTTATTTGTTTAAATTGGTTTATCTTGGATGGAATCATTGATGCCTGATTGCCCCTTTCTGTTTGTCCCACAGTCGATCAGCATAAACAAACCAACCCCACCCATCACTCAGACTAACATGGATTTCATGAGCTTCACTCTGACTAATGTTGTACACTGAAATACTGAATCTTAGTTTAATCATTCATCCATCTGAGTGTGTGCAACAGCAGTACATACCAACATGGGGATGTACCAAATACTCTGTCCTCAACTGACATGAAAATAGGATACCCTTACTCTACAGAAACCAAATTCAATTTTAGGGAAAATTTGAAAAACACATCTCACTAATTGTAAAACAAGTAATTGCTGGGCTACCCATTGCTGAAGCTCAAAGTGGAAGTAACCAATTTGATATGAACTAAAGAGAGCTTAGAAAGAGAGGTATGGATGGAAAGAAGGATGAGTGGATGCAACAACAGTGGAAAAGCTTACTTTATCAAAATCCAGCCTCCACTTTCTTCCTCAATTTTCTTTTTTCTAATGCCTACAATCAGCTCCACTCAGTAACCCCATTATATAAAACAAAGATTTATGAGATCTCTCACTCTGAGTATCCTCATATTCATCCGCCATATCTCTTCAGAAACCTAACACTATAGACTCCAGACAACCATCATCATCAACCACAACAACAACAACGATCCTTTTTCTTCAAATAACCTGGGAAGAAGTGGAAGAAGTAGAAGAAGCAGTTTACCTGAGAGCTGAAGTGAAGCTTGCAATACCATAACTCTGCAGAAATTCAGAGGTACTGTTGTTGATGCTAGAAGATTTTTCACATTATTATTCTCCATTTCCCAAGCGCCTGTCCTGCTAAATTGATTGCTTTTTTTTCTCTGACATTGTCCTCGGCTACTTTCTAGGAAAACAAGCACTCTCTTCCTGCAATTATTGCTCAATTCAGTGTTTAAAATTCCAAACATTCTCACCAGAAACACGGGAACTGCTTCGCTTTATCAAATCTAAACACTTCCCGGAATGAGAAATCAACGCCTGTCGCCGCCGTCTTCCTCATCCACCGCTTCAGCAGCGCTAGCTGCTTTGACGGTTCTCTCCTTAGTATCATATTCACTCGCCGGATTACTCTCCGAGCCGGTCGACGGCCATCCCTCACCTCTGACAGTCCCATCCCTCCCTCTCCAAACCGACTCCCAACTCTGCCATCTCGACCTCTCCGACGAGCTATTCGGCGGCGTCGATGAAGCCTGCGGCCGCAGCCTCGACCGCAACCGCTGCTGCCCCGTCCTCGCCGCCTGGCTTTATGCGGCTCACGCTCGCTCCGCTCTCCAAATCGGGAATTCCAGCAATTCCAGCACCTCCGAATCAACTGATCTCCCCATGCTCCCCGAGGAGGAATCTCAGAAATGCGACGACTCGCTGCAGAACTCGTTGCTCAACCGCAACGTCCGCCTTCCGAAGCCGAACGCGACCTGCGACGCGGTGTTGTGTTTCTGCGGAATTCGTCTCCATCAGATTAGCTCGTTAAGATGTCCCGCAGCATTCAACGTCTCCGATCATCTAAACTCGACTGCAACACCAACCGCTGCCGTGAAGAATCTGGAGCGCAGCTGCCGGAGCTCTTCCTACTCCGGCTGCTCCAAATGCCTCGGTGCCCTTCAGAAGGTCAGTAGTTTCCAATATTTACAATCAAGTCCCCCAAATTAATCTTCTTACAAATAAGTCCCTTTAAATATTGTGACGGAATTACCCTTGTAGGTCAAGGGCGGGAATCACAACGGGACGGACCGAACGAGCCAGATGTTCAACAAGGACTGCCAGCTAATGGGCCTGACATGGCTTCTGGCCCGCAACAAAACGGCATATATTCCTACCGTTTCAGCTGTTATTCGGGCCTTGATGTACAGCCCCCATCCACATGAGGCCCAATGCAGCCCGGACCAAGAAAACATGCCGCTGGCCGTCGATTCTCTTTTGTATGAAAAGTCGGAGTCATCATCCTCGCCGTCCATTTTGCTGCACTATCATTCTGCACGACTGCTTACTTTGTTTTCATTTCCCATTTTGCCCCTGCTCATGATCATTTGATCACCTTGTTTCAGTCTTGTAAATTTTCAGCTATGATTTATACAGAGCTATTTTTGATTGGTACAGTATAGAATGCTGCCATAAGGAAAAAACATCCTAGGAAGAAAAAAAACATGTCGGCGCGGCGTATTTAATTAGATATCGAAGAAAACGAACTGAAGACATATGAAGAGTATGTGTAACAAATCTGGCCACTGAATGTTAGGATGGTAGCTATCTATACACATTGCTACTGAGAATTCAATCCACTGTAGGCCGAGTCTCACCAGCCTTTGCCGATGAGCCACAGCCAATCGGCCGTTACTCCGGCGAAAATACCAGCTAGTAGGAACAGCACAAGTATATTCCCAAGAGCATTTTGCTCAGGTCCCTGCCCGACAGAAAGAAAAACAATGTCTTTAACTGCTGCTTCTTCTTCAAAAAAAAAAAGCATGTTTGCTTGTACGAGGTTTTTTAATGCAACAGTGTACCTTATAGCCCTTGGGGGCGGATGTGAGGACGCACACGGTGAGGTAGCCGTTGGTTAGGCCAAGGAAGGATGTCAGCAGGATCATGTAACCTTGGTCGCCGTATTTGGCAGTGAAGTAGAATGCTGGGACGAGAGCAAATCGAGCCAGGATGGCGCACATTAGGCCTTTTCGTGATTGTAGCTTTATTGGATTGTATAGAGGTATGTAACGGCCGATGAGGTCAGCCACATTGTACATTGCTATCAGCACGAGCGCATACCTGTTGGGAACGAAAAGGAAGTATGACGTCAGCAGCAAGTTGTTATGTACAGAGTTGTGAAAAATTCAGCAACTTGGAACATTTATCAAAATACCATGTGCCAAGGCTGTGCTTGCCGGTGTCTTCTGACAAGAAGCCGGGGAAGATGGAGAGAGTGAGGATGTAGATGAGGAACATGTCAAGTGCATAGTCTGCGTTTTCGACCAAAAGTTCCTTGGAACTTAGCCGGGTCTGTGGCTTTTCTTGCCCTGCAAGGGACTGAATGCCACCGGCTGCAAGATCGGCTGCAACAGTCTTGGATCCTTCCGAGGCAGCTTTCGAGCGATAGTATTTTACAACGGGTAGCTTTGGGAAGACATATGCGTAGAGCAGCACGCAGAGAAGCTCGAAGAACGCAGAGATTGTAAAGAACATGACTGTGGAAGAAAAAAACAGAAAATTTGTTGGACAATGGTGTTTAGAATAAGGCAAAGTTTAGAGCATACTTGCGCCGTTGCGGAGGCCGTTTTTGGAGTTCTCAAATGCTGCCTTGGTGATCAGTCGGAGGCCGGAGGTTAGAGCCCCTGACGCAGCCAAACCGGCTAGGAAGGACTGATACATGACCCAAGATGGTCATTAACATTGGACATCCTAAACTAAAAGTGTCATGAGTCTGCACTCACCTGAATAAACTGAGGAGCCATGTAGGACAGGTCTCCGACCATGCCTCCCTGCACATGAGCATCTGCAACTCCAAATAGGCCGCTGATGACGCATATCCCTATGAAAGTCCCAAGGCCACCTTTGCCGGAAGTTGCCAAATCCAGCTGCAAGTATTGAAATACATGAGTTCATAGATCAATAAAAGGTACAAAATATAGATACTTACTATCAACACCAAAGAGCAGCTGATGAAGAACAGAAGATAGCCAGCGAGATTGCGCAGCCTGGTGTTAATTCTAGCCTCATAGTAAGCCAGAATGGCTAGAGTCCCGACGGCGAAGGGCTGGTAGACAAGAGTAAGGACTCTTGAAGGATGATACTTCTGCGAAAACCATATAGAAACACCTTCAGCACATGAGTTTCCTTTTTTCAATAAACCGGATGAAAGTGAATTACGGGGAACAAGTAGACGTAGTAATCTTCAATGGTGAGCATGCTATTCCACGCAAACAAGCATCCATTACCCAGAAGCCAGCAGACCACCATTGCCCAATACTTCCCCTACACATTCATCATCATCAAAAATCCCAGTTTTCCAATTTACCCTTTAATCATATTAACTAGCACTAGTTTTTCTTCAAAAAAGGAAAAATCTTGGCTCAGAGGATGAAACCTGAAGCCTTGTTGGCTCGGCGCCATGTTCATTAGGGTTCCCCATGTTTGTCTCCATTGAATAATGCTTCTGAACACCATGAAAACAAAGCTCAAACCCAGAACACATAAAATTTAACCAGGAGTAAGAACCCTAAAGTATGATCAGTGGATGACCCTGGAGATGATACAACAACCTGGTATTTACCGTAGATGTGGACTGCTGATCACCTTCTCTTTTTTTGGCAGAGCAGGAAGATGAGTGATGGATGGAGATCAGGAGATGTTTTGGTAAGATGGAAAAGAAGAAGAAGTTAGAGAGTAATAATTGAGAGAAAATTCAACTTATGTTTGCCTGCTCTGGTAGTTAGTTATCCATGTTTTTCTTTTATTAACTGAATTTTGAGTTGATGATTACCTAAAATTCAACTTGATAAGAACAATTCTTCACGAACCAAAATCAGTATTCATATGATATGCTCCTTTTGTTAGTTATAACTGTCATATTTTATTTAATGATTTTTTTTGATAATGCTCCGGTTTGTTGTTGCACAGCAAAATAAGTAAATAACATATGTACGAGAGTGCAATTAATTACCACATCAACCATCCGCTTATACCCTAATAACATTAAGAGTTGTTCCTTGATTTAGAACAACAGAGCACGCATGTTTTATGTAAGAAACAAACATGTCTATTGATAGAGTTCAAAACACAAACTAGTAAAAGTCATGATCAAATACTGTAACTTGTTTCATCTCAGAGAGCATCAAGGTTTCCCTCACTGCGACTCTTGCGCATAGCTAGATCCGACCGTAAACTGAGAAGCTTGCTGCCCAAGTCGAAATAACCTGGTTTCTGGCTACTCAATACTTTTGCCCCACTAGGGGGGAGTTGGCGCACATGCCTTCCTCTTGGCAATTTTTGAGATATAACTGCTTCAGTTTTACGTCCATGAGAAGAAGTCTTCCTTGCGAGTTTGGAGTCTGAGCGCAGGCTGCGGTCGCTGATGCCCAACCTGAGTGATCTGTCTGCAGCATCTTTTAGGGAGCTGGATTTGATGGGCTGCCGATTGTAATAGGCTAGATGGGGAAGGAGGCCTTGCAGATACTTCTTGAGTTGCTCGTCTCCTACATTTTTTTGGGCAGGATTGCCTTCCAAGCTGATAGCCTGCAAGGAGTTGTAGTTTGCAGCTAACTGACCGAGGCACTTGGTGGTGGACAACTTATTGAAGCGCAGGTCCAGCACATTTAATTTAAGGAGCCGGTGAAGACCTTCTATTTCACTGATCTTGTTTCCAGCCAAATATAGCTCTTTTAACGAGGAACACGAAGCAAGACCTGATACAAAATGGATTAAACTTCAGAAATTGAGGTTTTGCTATTTCCTCGGAACTAAATATTTGAACAAGCACTGAAAAATACAGCAGTCATACTGTTAACGAGTATTGATGACCTAAAGAACACATGTACATGCGACCTTACATGAGTAAAAATGACATTACAAATTTATTGAAGGAAAACATAATGTAGCTCGAAAAGATCTTTTAGACAGAAGTTTGTTATGCGGAGTTTCATTTAAATCATGCTTACGCTAAGAGGGATAATCCAACAGATGTTGTAGTCCAAATTTAAATAGCATACCGTGTCCAATACGGAATATACGGTTGTAGCTCAGGTCCAAGACACGCAGTCGTGTAAGTTCCCTGAGGCCCTCAATTGTAGAGATATGAT
Organism: Umbilicus rupestris; assembly: GCA_963678935.1. Lineage (NCBI taxonomy): Eukaryota > Viridiplantae > Streptophyta > Magnoliopsida > Saxifragales > Crassulaceae > Umbilicus > Umbilicus rupestris. Next base: position 789,647 of record OY787625.1, read on the forward strand.
TCTTAGACAGATTCAATATGTGCAGACCGCGAGGAAGAGCTCCAGCAGTTATCCTAACTGAGAACTTGAAACAACGGTTACTATGCAAATCATAAACAAACCATGTGCATGACCAGAATACTTTGATATGCAATAAGATTTTCAACCACGATTATATCGTAATTAAAAAGAATACATATGAACAAAATTGCTAAACACACTAAATTATAAAGCTCAAGGCCTGAGAATAGTAGAGGCATACCTATTGCGTTTCCAGAAAGATTAAGCAATTTCAAGCCCACAAAGGCACTAAGGAAGGGGATTAAAATCAATCCATGATTTTCCAGATGTGCTGCAGTAGTAGCAGGACTCAGAGCAGAAATGTATTTCTTGGCAGCTTGCATGCCCGGGGTCACCTTAGCATCCATCTTGATGGCAGTCAACCCATCTGTGACATTAGCCGGTCTCTTTACTGGTTCACTAGAACTGGGCACCGGATCTTCCTCCTCTAGGGGGACACAATGCTTAAGATCCATAACCCACTCCTCGATACGCTTCGTCTTAAAATCATTGCGAGGCACTTCTTCCCAGTGATGCCTAGAGGCCACTCCTGGAGCAATTTCATCCATCTCTGCCTCATCTTTAACTGGCATTATCCAGTCTTTTGCTGCAACATAGTCATAAGAATCATATACATTTTCAGCAGTAATTTCAAAAATATCAGTATGATTTTTGGTCAGGCTCTCATCTCTTTCTTTATCCCGGCTCAACTGTTCCTCCAAAGCCTCATGAAAGGAGTTGTCTTTTCTCCTCATATCTAGGACATGTAAATCCAAGGAGGATCTAGATCGTACTGGTTTGGGGGTATGAGAATAGCCAATAATGTTCGGGCAGGAGAAAGATTTTACAATGACAGGCATAGAGCGAGGGGTATAGTCACTTGTGTCTTCCTTGGCACATTCATCAGATAATACAGCAACAGAACCTGTTTGGACATCTTTTTCAGGAAGCTCAGAACCTCCAACTGAGAATATTGATTCATCAATCGCCCTATTAGAACTTACTATGACAGAATCACGACGAAAATCCGGATACTGATCAGAGTAGCTTGCAACTTCATCCTTTTTATCATCATGTCCTATCAATTCATTGCTATCCTGGGTTTGTTGTGTTTCCGTCTCATTATTGCTGTCAGATGCCTGGCTTTCCTCCACAAAAACACATCCAAGAGATTTACTTTTCTTTAATCCTGTCTGTTGACTCTTGATCTCATTGACCAAAGTGTGGTTTGCCTCAATCTCATCTGAATTCAGCAGACGTTCCGTAAACGAGAGACCCTTTTCAATCTTAGCATGGCTACTGATTTCCATTTTTTCATGTGCTGCCACCAATGAGGGGTTTAAGGTTGAACCAATATTATACTCTTGTGCCTGCATTGTTAATGGAACAGGTGGCTGACCCGCCTTCTGAAGAAAAAAGAAAAACACAAAATTATAACTGATCGTCTAGAAACTCAGTGCATAAACATTTATAAGTCACAAAGAAGCACTCAGTTACCTTTGGTTTGTGAGTTTGTGGGTGATAATGGAAACAAGAGAGCTTAAACATTTTTTCAGTGTTCCTGAGAGCAACTTCATCCACGCATAAGTTGAACGAAACTATATACGACGGCTTAACCTTACTAACTAGTAACTACTATGCTTCCGAATGTTCAGATCAGAAGCTTATCAAATAGATGTCCTTGGGGCAATGTACTGTAACAACATACGTCAAACGCCCGGAGCAGCATTCAACCACAGCAAACATTAGCCATAATCAAGGCATAACCCCACCGAAACACGGCAAAATCTCCAAATGTGGGATGATTGTGATCGCCTTAATACGCAGATTAAATTTAACCCATCACTCTTGCTCCACACCCATTCAGAGGTGCAAGAAGCTTTTAACTTGATAGCAGCAGCCAGAGTTAAAGAAGACGTCTGTCAATTAAATAAAAGGAACTACAGCGATGCATATGAGTCCTAAGCCTGTAAAATATGAAGAGAATTACAGATAAGCATACAGAAGAATGCATAAATGACGCATGCCGGTGCACCAACATCAGATTACAAACATCTGGCAAGTCAAACCGACCCCACACACGATGCCACACCAAAATACCACAATCAATGAAAACATGTTCATCCACTAGTCTCGGTCAACAAAATAATCTTCTACTCCTGAATCCTTGCTCGCCTCATTACTCAAGATAAAATTACAACACTGAAACGTATAACAGGTCTCACCGGAAAACGGCGATTACCGCAAGAAATCAACAGCCAGTGACACGAATACAGTCTAATCCTATGGAAGCAATCCAAAAGAGAAAGAAAAAAACAGTTGCAGCTGAAACACAAAAATCAACCCAAACAATACCCATTAAATTAACCAATCCAGAAGATAAATTGAACAACAAGAACGCAATAAGAAACTACCAAATCTCATCAATTTGCATCTGAAAGGTTCGCCGACAAAATCCCCAACTCTCATCCGAAGGCCAGAAAACAAACAAAGAACGCATCAACAACAACATACCATGAGTGAAGCATATCTGCCGATGAATAGAAAACATTCTCGCGGACGAAACTATAAAAAAAAAGGCTCAACAAGAATGAGAGATAAAGCGGCGAACCTCTCTGTATCCAGATTTGCAGGGATGAAGAAAGATGCTTCTTCTTTTCTTTTCTTTTTTCTGGGGAGAATTAAGAACAAGATACTGGTGGCATCACAAATAAAATATATTTGATAAATATTTTATTAAAAATAAACGAATAATAATAATAATCACAGTAAAAAAGAAAATTGTGTGGCCTCCTTTTGATTTGGTCTTCTCAATTTATACTCGTCACATTAATTCCATCGCTTCTTTTGACCTTTTAGGTTAAAATTGATGCTGCCAACGAGTCAAACACAATTAATAACAAATAATATGATGCAGTTATATTTGAATAAATAAATTTAAAAATTATTTTATATTACAGTATAAAGTCACTTCACATAATAATTGATTCTATTTTCTTAGACTACGATGATATCAAAATCATGTCATTTTGTGCAATAGTTTTCAGATAGTCTATCTTCGAATATGTAAAAAAGAAGTCGGGAGTCATTTAATGTCCGGATGTTATGATCCCTAACTTTAAGATTTTACATTTCAAATAAACGTGACATCAAAGTGCTCTGGCCGGTGAATATGACCAATGGTATTGGCATTGTTCTTCTAAAAAAATTCAAATTATTTTTATAGGGATTGGCATTGCTCAATCGGGGTACAATGTTATCAACTGAATTAGGAGATAGATATGTAACGGATTAGGATCGGTTCACACGGCCATTTTTCAAAGGAATTACATAAATAAAAATAAATGAAGTCTATGAATCAAATGTTGAGTTTTATGATCCATTTATTTTAAGTTTTTGCATACTCATTGCACTTTGATTTTTATTATTTTATTGCATTTGTAGATAGATTAAAGTCCATCAACATGGTTTATATTTTTAAAGCAATTTGATTTTAACAATTTTTGTACTTAAAACCACTAGATTTTATGCACTTTTGTTTTTTACAATAATACACTTTCTGCATATATTAAAATGCACCGACTTGTTTAATATATATATATTATACACTTTGAGTTTCAAAATAATGAAAGTTCAATTATTTTTATGCTTAAAATTTATTCGATTTTAAATACTGAATTTTTTTATTTTTAATTGGAATAATACATTAAATTACGTGTATTTAATTTAATTATATTGTGTGTGTATTTTGTTCGATCTCGCATATATTCATCTTTCCAAATTCAGATAATGTTTGTTTAAATCGAACTTAAGATGCGGAAATTATACTTCTTAACTTATTAAATGATTAAATAATAATTTTTTAAAATAAGCTTATAATCTAACGTGCTGTCTCACCGTTTTAAAAATAATTATTTGTCTCAATAGATGCTACGTCTGTGTATAGTTACATTGCACGAAATTACAACAATATGTTTTTGAATAGTATTGAATTGAATAAATTGTTACAAAAACAAGAGTAGGAAGAGTCAGGATTCGTTGTCCTTAAACCAATATTGGCATCTATTCGGTGTTGGGACTTTGGTCAACCGCTTCCCAGGATACAACGATTCTACGAACTTTCTTTTTGCACCGAAAAATTGCTTGTCGAACTTTCTTATGTCGTCTTTCACTATCACCGGGACTTTGAAAAATTCAAAGAGGGATAAAACTCAAAGTGCCAACTTAAGAATAGGAGATGACCATTGGAGAGTGTAGTATTTTTGGGTGTGATCCAAATGAAGAGAAAGCTTCTCTTTTTATAGCTTTCGAATAGTAACGCCTCAGGCGTCATCTCACTTTTATGTCAGGCGACACCTCACTCGGGTGTTGCTTCATTTTGTGACAGGCGATACTTCATTTGGTGTTAGGCGATGCTTCATTTGGTGTCAGGCGATGCTTGATGCTTGTTAATGCTCACTCAGACGTCACCTCGACATTGAGCCTCAGGCGACGCTTCAACCTTAAATGTCATTAACCGTATTAATGAGCTCAGGCGTCGCCTCAACCTTAATCTCAAGGCCACGGTTCAAACCTTAAATGTCATTAAGTCTAATTAATGGTCAATCAACTAATATGTTCAAAAGTTAAGAGTTCAAATTAAGTTTAGGCTTCTCCTCAACTAATATGTTCAAAATTAAGAAGTTTGAGTAGAAAAAAGTACAAAAGAAGTATGTCCACATGACTAAATCAGACCACCATTCGCGTCTTCTACGTCGCGAGCGCACTTATTTGACCTAGTTCCGAACCTTAATCGGGTCGTGATTTGCCCCCTGCACACGCCTACCCACCCCGCTCATAGAGAGAGCCTCATTGGTTACTATCTTACCAAATATGTAAAATATATTTATATATAAACTTACATTCTACTCACTTTTCAAGCAACTTGTGATACTTATACATTGATTATATTTCACTCAACAAGGTTGAGTGTTTTTTCTTAGACTCACATTAATTTATTTTAGAGCACTTTTTGAGAATCAATATTTGATTCAACTATACTTTAATTTTGGATTATGAATAACCGATTTTATATCTCTTATCTCAAAATATTTAATTAAGATCCTCAATTCGAAATGTACTCCAACTTCAGTTTTATCTCACAAAATAGAATCGTACCATTATTTCAACAAGTTGTACCAAGCTTATCAATGGCGGAACAACTATGAATGGATTGGAATACATAATTGAACAATTGCTTCGTGTCATTACTTTTCGTGTTCATTTTTAGTGTACTCAAACCGAGGAGTAAGGAAAAGATATTGGAACCGTATGATAGGTGTGGCCGTGTGAGGCCTAAGGCCATATTTTTTTGTACTTATAAAGTACTTATTTGAGTATATATAAATAAATATAAGTAAAGTAATAAGTTTAAGTACGAAATATAAGTACAAAAGAACACACAAGGCCATGTTCTTTTGTACGTATAAAGTACTTATTTCAGTACATATAAATAAATATAAGTAAAGTTCAGTACATATAAGTAAATATAAATAAATATAAGTAAATATAAGTACATGTAAATAAATATAAGTAAAGTAATAGGTTTAAGTACAAAATATAAGTACAAAAGAACACACCCTAAGAGGGCAAAAGCATGCAAAATTAGGAATTTAATCATCATCCCAAACTCTTACTTGAGTTGTTGATACTTAGGATCTGTTTTTTAGAACTGAATTTATACTTAATTTAATTTGATTTAACTGAAATTAACTTAAATACTTAAGTTAAATACTGTACTTTTGTGGTAATGTAGTAGTGGTATGGTTGGGGTGGTTGTGTTGTGGCGGTGGTAGTATGGTAGTGTGATGTTGTAGTCAGTAGTGGTGTAGTGGTGGTGGTAGTGGTGTATGTGGTGGTGTAGTAGTGTTATGTTGGGATGGTGTAGTAGTGTGGTGTGGTGGTGTAGTAATGTTATAGTTGGGGTGGTAGTGTTGTGTTGGTGTAGTAGTGTGGTGATGCAGTAATGTTATGGTTGGGGTGGTGGTGTGGTGTGTGGATGAAAGATATATGAATAGTGTTTGTGGTGTTGTTATGGTGGTGATGAATAGTGGTGGTACTTAAATTAAGTTAAGTTAATTTAAGTACTGAAATTTTAAGTTGTAAAGAATAGGTCCTTATCCTCCAAACATTTTGAGCGACCAAAGTATCGAGCAATGAGCGCACACAGTTATATTTGTTGTGTGTTCAACTTGAAGTCTTGTTTGTTCAGTTATATTTGTTGTGCGGTCAGCATTAACTTTTCCTTGTTCATACTCAAGTTGGTAACGTTCGTTTGACTTTCTCATCTCATCAGCAATTAAAGAGGTACGTTGTTCACTACTTTTTTATTGTCACTTTTTGAGCTTTTTGACCCATGGGACGTGCATGTGAACTGCTAGAGGATGGATTATCACGCTCTTCATCGTCTCCCAAAGAGATCGGGGAAGAAAATGTTAAATTAGCATCCAATGATATCGGTAGACTAAACTTCAACAAATGTCTGAAAACTAGCCAACAATGTGCAAATGCAAAATCTTTTCTCTTGTTCATTGAGCAGTATATTGATTTCGCTTGTAGTTCCTATATTAACATAAAGACACATCACATCAAAAATTATTTTAAGTAATAATAAATATTTATAAAATAATAATAACAAGACAGAGTATATACATGTTGTTTTACGAAACATTACCAAATCAATTGCATTTTGATCGCTTAAAAAAGCGGCTTCAGCTTTCGTTAGAGCTTCACGCCATTAGTGCACGCTAGCATAATCCTCCTCCAACGAGCTTCACAAGCTCCTCCGGCTCTTTCTACAACATTTTCAGGCTTTATAGTGTCGTATACAATTGATATACGTTCCCATAATTTAGTTTTTGCTTGACCGATAACTTTATCACCATCTTCACCGATGCTCACTACGACGTTGCATAAAGCAACATCTTTGCTGTTTCTCCAAGATTCACCTCTACCTTTGTTCATTTTTGTGATAAACAACAATGAGTGATTGTGGCAGATTGAAGAGGCGAGGAGAAAGCAAACCGGTGAGGTGTGAAGAATGAGCAAGGTGATGAGTGATATTTGTAGGATGAAATATAATACATGTGACATGAATGAAGACAATACATGGACAAAATCTATTCATATACTACAAATACATGTAACATGAATGAGGATGGTTCATGGAGAAAAAGATAAGATATGAAATTACGAGTCATATAGACATGAATGACAATGCATGTCTATAAATGCCAAATAAGTATGACTATACATGAATGCAAAGATTGACAAGCAAAATTCATGTGAGAAATGCAAAGACAAATTATATACTACAAAAATGCAATGACAAATAGATAAGTGGACACATTCATGTCCATGCATGGGGTAATAGATTTTTTATACATTATACGCAACACAAATACAAGACATTGATAAATGAACAAATTCATGTCCATGCACGGAGTAATAAATATAACATATGTAAACATATTATGCAATCAATATATCAAAGTTAAGAATACCAAAATGATTTTAGCTTTCCCATCAAACATTTGAGCTAAATTAGCTTGAAAGCTAAAAATAGATTTTAGATTTTAGCTTAGCTCCACCCACTAAAACCTTCAAAAGCCAAATTATAGCTTTTTGGTATAGCTTTAGCTCAACCCTGTATAGTTGCCCTAACATTAATGGTTTGAAAGCAATTTGGATAAGTTCAATATATAATAACCTTGTGAGTATTTTTATAGGTTAAAATATCTGTTTCATCTAACAGTTTAACTGTAAGTTTATATGAGTTGAGAGGAACCGTTTCATTTAACTATTTGTTTTAACCAATTTTTTCAAAAGTCCCTAATACAAAGTAGACTTGGTTCAACTTTTGGAATCGTCCACTTTTTAAGTTCATCTAAGTTTTTAGGAATATCAAATACTTCCTTAATATTATTTTTAACGGTGTGTTTTTTATGAATGAAATTCATGTTTACAGGAGATTATATGTGAAAAACCTTAACTAATCATATAATACTTTTATTCTGGTTCTGATACCATAATTAGCAGAACTTCTATTAGATTCTTGATTTATGTTCCAGCCAACTTATACCTGAACAACAACAATCATCCAAAAGTCAACCGTGATATAAACCCTCAGTTATGTTGATTCAATCAAGAGATTATTCGACCGATCATAAGCTAAGATGCTTTAATTACAGTAATTCTATAACTATCACTATGCTGTATAATTGAACTAACTTATGGTATCTTTTATTTATTTATCGATTAGATTATATTCTTCACAACAAATCATACTTTAAAGATCCGAAAAATCTAAAATTAATTTCAAAATAATGACAGAAAAGTTTAAAAAGAAGTTTTGAAAGCGGTAAAATGAAATGTTATTCCCGGTAATGTGGCACTAAAGAGCTAAATTTTATAGATAAAAAGTTAAATGAAGTTTGATTGTGATCGTTTGAAACCCCTAGCAATGGATGAAATATCGATGTGACGGTGACCAGGCTTGACCTTATCCCCATTAAACATCCAAACAACTGGCACCTGAGTTGAGAGCTCAGGGCCCCACGGACGCACCAATGTTCGTCCTAACCCAGATATGTTCATGTCCAAGCAAAGCAAAGATCCTTCTTTTGTTCTGTCATAAACCAAAGCACTCACAGCCACAACCTCCACTTCAAATAAAAAATCAATAATAACATTTCTTACCTGTTCGATTCCCACCACATGACGATGATGTCGCGTTCCCATCATCAAATTAAACCCCGACATGATTATTAATGTTTATCGATCAAAACTCGTGGCTGGAAATGAACTTGGAAACTTCTAGAATACTCGAACAACGTTCTTGTATGCTCCAAACTGTCACCAGCCACTAACTAGCTCCTTAATCAGTATTACATTGGTTCAGTAATGCTTTTTATTGATACCGAAAACGCACCGTTTTAGCTCATACTTTATTCTATAGAGATATTTTCTCCAATGTAACGACTGAATTTGCATTATCAATATATAATGGACCAAAAATGAATGAAGAGACTCCGAATCTCGCGTATCTTTTTCAAGCCAAGCAATTTGACACATACCAGCTAAAAAGATTTGTGTGCCTCGCCCTATTCAAATGATCAAATTAGAATTTCGAGTTAAGATAAAATGTCTAATCCAACGGCCACATTTCAACACCGCCCTAGTAATCAACGGCTAGATCTGAAGCTAAGAGTGTTAGTTACTCTACGTTTTGAATCTTCAGCTGCTCTTCGCGATTTGAATGAGCTGCTTCCGTTACATGATGAGGACGCGACGACGTCGTTCTGTAAAACATGACAAAGCAGATATGTAAGATACTTGTGTGCTTAACCGGTTTCAAATTTGGAATTCGGAGATGTTTAGGTTATGTACCTGGGGCTGGGGCTGGGGCTGGGGCTGTGGTCGACGATCTGAGTCCCACTCGCGCACACGCTTCATTGTCCTGCTCGCGCAAACCGAGGAAGATGATGACGAGCTCGCGGCCGGAGGAGATGACAACCGAGGAAAAGGCACCACCTGATTCTCACCTTCCTCTTCCGCTTCATCCTCGTCGCATTCAGATCTGTCGGTGTTAACCTCATCATCTGTAAACACATCGTCGTCCACATCTCCTCCTTCGCTCTCCTCCTTCTGAAGTTCCGCGCATTTGTCGCACTCCGTCACAGTATTTCCCAGCCTCGCACCGGACGCCTTCCATGGCGTCGGAGACTGGCACGTCCTGCAAAGCAGCGTCCGCGAGTGCCTCGCCACTAGAAAGTTCGCCTCGTGTACTTTCGAGTCGCATCGGGCGCACAGACTCGCCTGATCTGACTCGCAGTACAAACTCGCTGGTAGTTGGCAGAGCTCGCACTTCTTCTTCGCCATCTTCTCTCTCTCTCTAGTTTTCTTTTCGTTCTGACCACGCAAAGAAATTCGTATATAGAGAGGGTTAAATTCTTACTACCATTTATGCCCTCCACCTTTATCTCAAAATCAAGTGTTTTTGACTATGTCATTTTCGTAATAACTTCCAAAAACAAGGGGCTAAAAGCTAGGCTGAAAACATGCTGGTGAAGCGCTGTGGTTTGTGGCGTGTGATTTTAGTTTTAGATTTTATTTAATATATGGGGTTTTCTCAGATTTCGAAATGTGGGATGTGCGACATGGCTGCCACGTGGAGTATCTTTTCTCGTTTTACAGATTCTGATTCTGTGAGCCGACATGTGGCATGCTGCAGTCCAATCGATTGGTTCATTTTTTGTGGTGGCTTAAGGGTCCTGAAGAAGATATTTTCATAGCTGGCCTCAGAACGGATAATTTTTTTTATTTGAATAGCATAGAAGTAATGACAGTTTCAATGAACCCTGAGACATTAATACTTTGAAATAAACCTGACAAGTGTGTTTTTTTGGAACTTAAAAAGTTTTATAATTTAGTTCAATTCAGATTAATTCAGTTTAGTAACATTAATATTTATTTTAATAAGTTTGTTTAATGATAAGGATGTGAGTTCAGTTAATTTTAATTAATTATCTTTGTATGGAAGATTATAGATTAGAAGAGAGCACCTTGTTGAGCATGACAGTTTCTTCTGTATTTACATCACAACACCTAGCTTCCATAAAGCTCAACAAACATTTTTATTACTCCTCTTTTGAAACTATAGATCGTCATCTATTCATCACCTACCACCTCTCCGGACCACCTCCGGGATCCGCCCAGCCACCATTTCCACCATCACCATCCAACACCTCCATCCGCTGTTTCTGGCCGACCAATCAACTCCTGCCACCACGGCTGGCCACCACGTGTCGGCCACTCCGACATTGGTGGAGGGTGATGGCAGTAGTCGGACACTAGATTTATGTAATAAAATATATTTAATTTAAATTTATTTATTAAAAAATTAAATAAAAAAACAGGACATATGTGTGGCGAGCAAGGCAAAGTCTCATTAGCTAAGTTTAGAGAATTTTGGCAGGTTTTAGCAAGGCCTCGATCAATCGGGAAAAACTGGGCTCAGCAGTTGTGCTGTTATTTCCGTCTGATGATCCAAATTCAACCCCTTTTGATTATCATAAATGTGAATACATGGCTGCCCTTTCTCTTCCCCTCTCTGTTTACAACATACAAAAATCATTTACACAACTTTCTTGCTTCCTGGTTGGCTCTTTGAGGTGGATGAATTCCCAACAACATTCATACTTGCTACTTATATACTGATTGAATGCACAAAATTGAGCAAGTCTATACCTTTTTGCATCTTCTTAAGGAGACTATGAGCTATCTTCATCATCCATTCGCCGTTCTTCAATGGCCGGAAACAATCTCTGTTGAACATCTGATAATTGTGTCCGCGCCTGGTGGGTTTCTGTAGAGGGTTCTGAGGCTGTTGAATCCTGTTTTCTTGGAGGCTGCACTTTTGTTACGGATAAGGAGCCTTGTATTCCTTTACACACCTTATCCAACATGATCAGGAAATCACGGACGATAATGAACAAGCGCAGACCTTCTTCCCTTCCTGCATTGCCATGGAAATAATCCGCAGTTCTTTTAATCAAAGCCATCATTCTCTTTTCTTGTTCAATATGATGGGGGATTTCACTTTCTGATAGCTCCACAAAACTTGCCAGTTTTCTATGAAACTCACTATCTTCATCCAAGTTTTTCATGTCTGTGTTCAAAAAGTCTCGCGTTTTTAGCAGCGCATGTCCAAGGTTGGAAACCGAGCTTCTCAGTCCATCAGCATCGATAACAGCTGCCTTTTTCACATCCTCTAGCTCAGTGCTGAGTCCTGAAACAACCTGCAAGCCCAGGCTCTTGTAGTATTCTTCTGTTTTCTCTGTATATTCATCGACCAATTCATCTATCTTTAAGTCAGACGAGCCAGCACTTTGGCTTTCTCTGGCTATACGAGCAGCTCGAATGCCTTCAGATCGGATCATTTCTTGCACAACAAAGTGCAAGAGGGTGGTCTTGCCATCCGTCCCTTTTACGTCAGAAAGTTTTAGGAGTGTGTCCAGTTTAAATGCTTGTGCCCCGCCTCGGTATGTCCCATCATTCATCCGATTGCCTGTTTTGAGAACTGCTTCAAGTAGTTTCAAGAAAAGCCGGCTGTTTTTGAGTTTGTCACAAGCTACCTAAGGATTTAAAATGCATATTTTTTATGTTAGATGAATCATCTATAATTTTCAGGCTCATGAATAAGAATTATGGTGAAGTAGATTCCTAAACAGGAAACTTTTAATTTAATCATTACCTCCAAGGTTTCATGCGACTCTTTAATGTTAGTGACCTCTTCCTGGTAAGTGCTCAACAGCAACAATGATTCAAGACGCTTAAAAGCATGAGGAATTTCTACCAACCGCTTCAAGAAACGCTCTGCAGGACCTAAATGAGAGAGCTCACCATTATAGAGCCTAAGTTTTAGTTCCTCGTCCGCAGATGGCGCCATCTTGATTAATGTCTGAATGAGATCTGCTGGAAGCTCATTGCCTGATTTACAAGAGAAAATAATGACACAATTAGCCATGGAAACACAATTACATAGTAACTGAAACTGCCTGTAATGCATACAAATTTGAACTAGAGCAGTGAGCGATAAGCAAGAAAGAGCAAAATAACTGATGATGATAAAGGACATGTCAAATGTAATAACTCAAGTTGTTGCCAGATAGTAAAACACATATAGTCATTAACAGCCATTAAAAAGTAGAATGAATAAGGCGTACCTTCTTGAAGAGCATCACAGACTTCTTCAGTAGTCACGTTCAAGGCTCGAAGAAGAATCGATAGGTTTTGTGCCTTCTTGGGTTCAATTATCTTTATGTATTGCGGCATATTATCAAGGGATGGGGATTCCTTCTTGCGTTCTACATTGTTCTTATCCATAGGGGCATATCCAAATAGAGATTCCATCATCTCTTCATTGACCCTGTAAGTAGCAAAAATATCAATTTAGAGACGAATCAAAATTACTGCAAATACATGATGCTCTAAACATAAAACAGGAGATAAGAATATACTGCCATACTGAAAGGATCCTGCTTTGAGCTCATGCCAAACCATTGATTGATCATCAGTGGCCTGCACCTTATCCCAAAAGAAAGGTTTCAGTTTGGCTTTTGGAGCTTCAGCTTCACCCTTAGAGTTATCACCATTGCTAGAAACACTGGATCCTCCAGGAGCACCTTTTGGTGGTAATGGCTTCAACCTACCCGGAGGTGGAGGTGGGCGAGCACCTTTTGGCGGCGGTGGTGGTCGGGGGGCTGGAGCAGGAGGAGGCGGTGCATTAGGTGGAGGGATAGCTGACTTTACCAGAGGTGTAGCTGTTACGGCTCCATCAATATTTCCAGAAAAAGCGCCAGATGATTTCGCACCAAATGTGCCATTTGCTTCTGCAGATGCAACGCTAGAAGAAGACTGTATCTTCCCACTAGTGATATGGAACACTTTACTACTTTCTGGGTTCTCAAAAGCTTGAGAGTTTTGGGATGAACCTGAAAAACAGTCACGAACACCGTTGATAAACTACTTGAGAGCTATATGAGTGAAATATTTTAGTAGAATAGCTAAGTAATATCATACCTGCTGACAGATTACTAGAGCTCAAGTTTAGAAGTGGTCTGTCATCTTTATGTTCATATCTTGGACCGACTTTGTTCCTTTTATTCTTCAGCAAGTAAATAAGCAATGCAGCTAGGATTACAGTCGCCGCTGACATCAAAGCTATCAAGGCAATAAGTACTTTCCTTTTAAGCGCATCACCATTGTCACTAGCTGAAGGCACCTGCAAACGTGGTTTACGAGGCAGTCCAGGAATAGGATGTACAACAGGTGATGGAGAAGATGGCTCTTCCGGAACTTCAGCAGGAGCGCGGAATAAAGGTGATGGTGATCGTGATCTGGAAGGCACTGAGGCAGGACCGGGAGAACGAGCTTCCAATGGACTTGAAGATGGTGCTCCAGATGGACTCAGAGATAGTGGCCTCGATCCAAATGGGGATGAAACAGGAGCCAGGGGTGAAGGCAGTCTTTGATGTTGCCGCATTACAGGTGGCTTACTTATGAGATACCTTCTTTGAGCACTAGGTTGATCATGGAACATGTCAACATACTTAGCAATCCAAGAGATGACGCTGCTGGATCCAACATTTCTTGAGCAAACTAAGAGAGTCTGCTTCACATCAGGAGGTAAAGAATTGACAGTTGCATGCCAGTACCTTTTTTTCACCTGTGCAGTTGCTTCATCGAAAATACCAGTAGCTTCGCAAACAAAGAAGAAATTCAAGTCTTGTACATAATCCTTCATCGGCATCACCTCTTGCCTGCAATTTCTCCAAATCTGTTCCGCCTGGGAACAAAATATTTTTGTAAAACATATCCCAATTCAGAAGGTATAAATAAAACATGAATATGCCCAACATTGTTTGAGCAACAGAGGGCTTCACATTTTCTTTTCTTGGGCACTTGGGTATATTCTTACACAATATTCCTTGAAAATACCGTGGACGTAAGCTCATGGAAATTAGCAATGGAGCGCACTATTACAACAAACTCTCAAATCTTCAGCTCACCCACTGCAAACATCTATACGGATGAATCTAGGTGTTACACATAGCATGCGCAATGTCTAGGTGCTAAGGTTCTCCAAACTGGCAGAGGTTTCTTCAAATACACATCTTATTTTGCACAAAATAAACTTAAGAGAATGTAAACACTTGAAAATCTAAGCAAGAGATTTCATCAAACATGTAGATACAACAGATTCTCATCATACCGTATATTCATCAATCTCTCCAACCCAAGATGCATCATCTCCATTGTTCCCAACAATCGACTGCAAAGATCTTCTGCTTCCTTCCGAGATCACCACCACAAGCGTACACGCCAAAACCAGACACACAATCGCTCCACATCGCACTCTTCTATATCTCATTTCAATCATTCGCATACAACCAATCTGATTTCATCTACGTTCAAATATCTCAGCAATCACAACCACAGAAAAACACAAACCCTAGATCCCCAAAAAAATTCCAGAAGAATATCGAAACGCAAATGAACCCCAAAATGATGAGCCCCCAATGCTGTGGATCGGTGATATGGCTATTAACTAAACAAGACTCGGGCACAGCGCAGATTGTGTTGGTTGCGACGGAGTGCGATGGGTATGCGAGTTGGTTGAGGTTTAGGATGAACGAAGAGCAACTGCGGGAAAGGGGAACTCGGAAGACAAACTGGGATTGAAATTCAGAAAACAAGAAACGTCCTGCCAAAAAATGAGGAGGCTGGGGTTTTGTTTTGGCGTCGTCTCAACAGAAAAAGAGAGAGGTGTACTTCTGGCTTTGCGGGGTTCGGAAGAACGAAGAGATGAGAAAGGTGACGGCGAAGCGTTACGTTACGAGGAGGAGGAGGATGATGACAGCGGCGACCACAAAAAGATAAATTATTTAAAATTAGAAAAATTAAATAATTAAGGCTCCTTCCACCCTGTATGATCCGACGTCGTTTTGGGTCCCTCGTCACCATCACCTCCCACTGGCTTGTGGCTTTTTCCTAGTCCAAAAACACCAGACCAAACCATGAACAACAACACCAGACCACCAAGGAACACCTAATCACCAAAAATTGGAGACAACATCAGCAGCACGCTAAACCCACCTCGCCTCATCTATTCTACTCTCGCTTTCATTATTTTCCAGCTGAAAATGCCCATCTGCTACGTCGGCAAAGCTACCAAGATTTTCATCTTCATCGTCTCTGTCCTCCTCATCATCGGCCTCGTCCTCGGCTTCGGTCTCCTCCGCCACCGCGTCCACCAATCCAACAAGTCCTGCTCCGGACCAGACTCCTGCTTTCCCGATCCCAACTCAACCACTCCTACAGCATTCAACCCTCCAACCGGCTCCACCGGCGGCTCTACCCCGCCCACTTTCTTCTTCTCCCCACCTCCGCCACCCTCCCCCGACCAAACCCAGAAAGCTCCTACTCCACCATTTGTACCCGATCCGAACCCGCCTCCAGCCCCTCCCGATCCCGTTCAGAACCCTCCACCCGACCGGGACCCGACTCCGGCGCCTCCCGATCCGGTTCAGAATCCTCCACCGGACTCCAGCCCGCCACCGCCTCCGCCTCCGGTTGTTGAGACTGAATCTCCGCCTCCCCCGCCTCCGATTGTGGTTCCGGTAGCGCCGACGCCGGAGTTGAGTCCTCCTGGAACAACAACCCCTGCACCAATGCATGCTCAACCTCGCAAATTTCTGACACATTTCTGATGTGGGTGTTCTTGTAATGGATATGGTTGAGGGAGTGTACATGATGAAAAGAGATTGGAGGATTTTTTTCCTGGGGATTGGATTGGATCCAGCTTTTACTATTCCCAGCTTCATTTACTTACCAGGCTGTTGAATGGAATCTTTACTGTTGTTTTACCCTACAACTAGGCAACTAGCAGCCTACATAGATCGCGGTTACTGTTAGTGGATGCGCTTGAGGTTGTTGTTGTTCGTCTTGTACCAGTATGTTTTGGTCCACCAGAAAGTCAAACTTTAACTATGCTATCTGTTAAGACAAGTGTCAGACCTACGATGCAATAGAGCAAGGCATGCCTTTCTATACCTCAATTTTTAATAAATAAATAAAGTTAAATATATTTATATGAAGCTAATGGCCGGAGTGATCGATGGACAAAGCTCAAGCTGGCCGATGACCGGGAATTAGGAAATAGGAGAACAAGCCCCTTATGGTTATATACTACACACCTCTACTTAATTACAACACTGCCACTCATATGTCCAGCAAAGCGCTGCTGTAAACTGGACAACATCTTCATCTTCTTCCTTCAAACTGGTAGCTGCATAATTTCAGGACACGAATGGTAGCTCCAATAGTGTGAAGTGATGATGGAGTATCGTGACAGTGAAATAATGTGGTAGGTGATGGTGGTGTGGATGAGGGTGAGTGGTTAAGGTGGTGTGATAATGAGGTGGGCGAGTGATAGGTGGTCGCGATTATGAGATAATGGAGTGGGCGTTGGTGGTAAGTGGTGTATGCGTGAAGTGGTAGTGATACGATAATGGGGTGGTTGATGGTGGTGAGGGTCGAGTGGTGGGGGATGGGAAGATGAACAAATAAATACTTCCTTTTCTTATTCGTATTTGACTCGTTTATTTAATAACTTTATAAGCTTGGTTTCAAACTTGCTCAAGCTAGATGAACTACGGCTTGGGGCGGCATAGCCAAGAAAAGCCTACTTGTGCGGTTTGTGACAGGTGGTGGTGCCACTTGTCTAGGGACAATCACTCATTTCTCAACCTATCCGAGCTTAGACGAAACTAAGCTAATTCAACTGAAAATAATGAATAAAAATACACACTGCAATGCAACAACCGGTCACCATCTAACCTTAAACTGGGTTGGTTGAAGTCGAGGAACAGGCCGAGTTTGTGGCCTGTGAAACTGGGATGCGCCAAAGGAGACGCATGCGTGAGTGATCCATGCTAAAAATAACATGGTGCACACCCAAAGTGAGAACTGTAAAACAACAAAAAGCGGCCAGAAAGAACCATATATAATAATGCGTCAAGTGTTAGTGTCTGCCCGTGATGTGCAACTACACTATAAAACAGAGTGACAGCCTAATAAAATTATAAGGCAGTAAAGTACAAAGGTAAGGGACATTCATTTATTAATTAATTTCTCTGTGTTATCCTAAAATATAAGATAGTCTAGTTTTGTCATTCACTTAGTCATGTAATTTTAGTGGCGAAGAAATATTTGTTTCTAACAAAAAGATAATTATGATATTCTTTTAGAGATGAAATTCATAATTATATTGATTATAAGTATCCATTCCCAAGGCTTTGCTTCATGTTTAGATCCATTCAACAATGGATTCAAGTATGTTTTAACTTATAAAATATCATTATTTTCTGCTGCATATATTGTTATAACAGATGAAATCGGAGCCGACCATTCCCGGTTAGAGACCGAGGTTAACGATGGGGAGGATCCTGTGTTCTGTCTTATATGTGGTCTAATGAGGAAGGATAATTAAAGTGGAGGAGTATGTGACACCTCAACATTCGTGTGATTATCCAATATGGACTAGGAATTATATTTCTGAGTGTTTGATAAGCATGTCTACCACATATCTTGTCATCAACATTCTATGATTTTTTGAAGTGGATTCCAGATTGTGTTGATCTTGAGGATGATGGTGATAAGAAACATGTGGGACAAACTAGGCTGATTACTACTCAAATCAAGTCCTCTGATTGGGTCATAGGACTATGAACATATCAACTGATAGTGTTTTATCGAAGCCACTACGAGAATAGGGTAAATTTGCTATGAACTCATCATATTTTAGCTTCGACTACTTGTCACTCTAGGTTATGATTACCTAAAGGATGATGTTGGCTAAAGACAACAATTGTAATAATAATAGACAAAACATTTGATGTCACTAGATTTTGAAGAAGATGGATTATGATTATCTGAAGAAGATATTGTCATGGGCTTAACTCTTTTGGAGCATCAAATTTTGGTTTGTATAGTGGCGACTCCTCTCTTTTTGGATATGACTTCCATGAAGCATTGGACTAAGAGATTAAAATTTAGGTCCATTATACCAAAGTTAGTACAAGTAAATAATGCAAAAGTGCATTCTCCATATTTTGTAGGAGATTTTAAGATAAATTACTTCCATCACAGAATTAGTGTAATCTTCGCCGACAATTTAAAATTTGTAGTAAAATTATGTGGAAATTTTTTTAAACCGCCGCAGTTTAAAGTTTATTTTAGAATCTGTCACACCTCAAAAATTTCTTTCGGATATGTCATCTTTTTCTAAAAGTCGTTTTTGACAAGAACGATTTTTCAAAAACTTTGATTTTCTCGGCTAGTCAGTAAAAACCGCTCTTCCCAAATGCGACTTTCATTGAAATCGCATTTGGGAAGAGCGGTTATGGGAGAAACATAACTTAGTAGGCTCTGAGAGAGTTTGGGCCTTTGTTCTAACAAAAGCCACCTTTGTCAAAACAATTTTTGTTTGAACAAAAATCAGCCGCGTCTTCTTCTTCTCTCCCTCTGCTCCCTGTCTTCTCTCCTCCCTCTCCGCTGCCAGGATGCTCTCCTCTGCCCCACCCAACTATCTTGAGAGCCTTCCTTCAATCCGAAATCATCCTCTATTCAGGTGAGTTCGACATACGTCGGTAGTAATTATGGTTTAGGGTTATATGAACATATACTGAACTTGGAGATTTAGGGTTTGTGAAAATTAAAATTGTTTGTGGATGAGGGTTTGAGTGTGTATATACAATTTAAATTGTATGTTTAGTTTGGTGTGAATCAATACAAATTGAGCATGATGATGGAAATATGGTTACTTGATGAATCAATGCAAATTTGGTCTAGTTTTCGTTGTCTGTTAATGTGATTAAATTAATAATTAATAATTTAATTAGTTGATTAAATTGTGATTGATCATAATATTTTTTTGCTTAAGTTGGTCAGTATTGATACATTTAAGTGGATGGAAAATCATGATTTAGAGGATATGATAATGTCAATTAATGGACACATTTGACATTCTTATAATTGACGAATACAACAGAGACATACTTAAAATGTTTGAATATGTGGAGGAAGATAACGTAAATGGGGAAGATGCGGGGCTAATGAAATTGAACCAACTCTTCTAGATTTTCTGGCATTTAATGATGTTTCTGATTGGATGATGATGATGCCATTCATGGATATATGGTAGACAATTCTGGGTTTGATATGAATTCAATTTCTACTGGGATGATGTTTAGGAGAAAAGAAGCGGTGATACATACATGTCAAAGATATTCAATGATTAATCGAGTTGAATATCAAACATTTGCTGTTACATTGTAGAGTTGGAAAAGATAAATGTCCATGACATGTGCGAGTAGTGAAGAAAAGCAAAATGTCGATGTGGAAAATTACTAGATGTGAGAATCCAAACACATGTGTCTTTGATGTTATTATGAAGGATAATGTTCATTTCAGTAAGGACTTCATAGCCATGAAGGTTATCGATATTATTCGAGAAAAACTTAGATTTTCTTAGGTGCTATCGAAGATATTGTGGGTCAAAAGTATAGGTACGATATTTCATATTTTAAAGCATGGTTGACACATCAACATGCACTGAAAATTCTATTTGAGGATTGACATAATTCATTTAAGCAGTTACCAGTTTATATATTAGCTTTGAAAGAGTTTATTCTGAGAACTGTAGTTATATGGAAAAAAAACTCCAATTGAAGATTAGAAGATGACTATTGGCCGTTTGTTTTGGGCATTTGGTCCAGCGACACAGGCTTTCATTCATTGGCGTCCGTGACTTGTATTGATGGGACACATTTGTACGGTAAATTCAATGAGATTTTATTGGTTATTGTGGGCTTAGATGAAAATAATCATATCCTACCTCTTGCATAAGCTTTGGTGGAGTGAAAATAAAGATAGTTGGAAGTGGTTCATAACATGCATCTGTGGAGGTGTTACTGGCCGTGATGGACTTTATATTATTTCGGAAATGCATGTTGGAGTTATACGTGCTATTAAGGAAGTGGAATAGAGGCCTCTAAGAGCATCATATACATCACACGAAAATTAATTTGGCTACACCAAAACACATTTCTTAAATACATTTCAAATTACTACCTCTCTGATTTTTGTTTTTCTAACATAACCTATCGATAAAATTATTTTAATTCAACACTGAAACAAACATATCATCAACCTATCATCCAGGCATATAGAAGATGTCTAACCTAATACACATCATAATTTTATGAACAAACCCTAAACAAATTTAATGATTTCATTTTATCAACAAAGCCCTACACAAATTTAAGGATTTCTAAAGAACCCTAATTACCATATAACAATTCTAACATACCTGAACCAAATCTTACCTCATAATCACTTTCAAAGCCGCTGAAATCTCAAAATCTACGAAATTTATAAAGAGAAATGGAGAGCAAAGTTTGCCGATCTTCAAAGTCGAGAGCAATAATGAGGAGCTGCAGATCTAAAATTCACATGAGATAGGTTTGTCATAGACCGGTTTCCTGACTCATAACCGTTTGAAGTAAATCGGTATGACACCTGGACCGGGACTAGGCTTCCACGGTCCAGCTCGGCTGTTTTCTCAACAGACCGGGCTGCAAAAGCTCGGTCTCATTCAAAATCTTAGAAGATCGGATTCAGTAAAATCGGTCCCCTAAAAAACAGGACAGATCTGAAACTTTATTTTCAGATAGGACATTACTGAAACTTCAATTTGCCCATAGGACAGTTCAAATTTTTTTTCCAAAAGCTCATAAAGTTAGTACATTGCTTAATCTATGAGTTTTTCTTTTTTATATTAAAATACATTATTTGGTTGTATTAAAAAGAAATTGATAAAAATAATAATATTCATTGTATGACCCATGTTATATGTGGGTTTGATAGAACTAATATGAGAAATGATGATTTGAGAGAGAAAATAAGATTTGAGAGATCGTAGGTAATGCGTCCTATTATGAATAATGTACTTTAATATAAAAGAAAAAATTCATAGATATGACAATGCACTTTAACTTTTTGAGCATTTGAACATACGTATAAGTATTTTACATTTTAAAACATGGGAACATATATGCACTTTAGGTTTTCGGAGCATTTGAGAATCGATGCACTTTCGTATGGGAGTTCTAGTGAATATTACATGCACTTTATTTACAAATATGCACTTTCATTTGAAATTTTTAATGAATAATACCAATGCACTTTCTTTGAAACTATTTTTCAAATATCAAAAATCATTAATTAAATATGCTTGTAGATCCTCTCCAAGTACTTGGGAATGTATAGCCGGTGCTCTGACGCCATTGAACTCGGCCAGATTCTTCTACCCTATGCTTGTTCCCACCCATCATAAACTAGTCTATCATTTCTGGCCATTAGTCTTTCCACAACAAAACTTCTTCCCCAATCCAGATCTTTCTATGAGGGTCAGGCTTCATTGCATTAAAGCTTCTTTTATTAAGCCAAAAGGACAAGGAACAAACAACGTTTGAAATATCCGCATGTCGTTTAGAAGACAGGCTAATATGGATTATAGGAAGAATGAAAATTTATAAACAGAAATATGAACTGTTCGGTTGATTAGTTGCAGTAGCTTTAATCTGTAGATATGTTCATGTTTCTGGGTGCTTCAGGATCAGAGGGGGGAGTTTGATGATGCGTATAAATGTTTAAACATGGTGACTGCTGTTGGAGCCGAGTAATTTGGTTTCTTCACTTGGGATCTCATTCATGGAAACAGTGGGCAAGTTTGATTTGGAGGTCATCTTGTTCCACTCATTCTCAACGCGGAAGAAAGCCCACTGGAACCGACGATAGATTTCCAATGCAGTGATAGTGAAAACTGTAATATGGTTGTGCCGAAGATGAGCAGACAATTTGTATGTCCATGTGCATCGCAGAATCAAGTTGCTGCTAAGCACCCAAAAGAATACCTGCAAGTCCATAAACCCATATTATCTTCAGAAAGCGACAATTAGAATCATGGCTTGTAAACTCATATATAATGTTTGGTCCGGCAAGTTGCTTGCATTTGGAAACTATTCTGCATAATGACCAGCTGCAGTTAAAGATAGAGGAATCACAGGTTGGGCTGTGGATCAATTGGGTAACTACTCAACTATGCATATTTAAGATGAAATATGATGTACAGTATTTTTTTTGTATTAATAATTACCATGTAATAAGTAAGAAATGTTTTCTTACCCATTTTCTTCCATGAAATATGTAGGAGAAGAGACTGGGCTTATTGAATTTGAACACCCGGGTAAGCACACTGAAACAAGAACAATCATGTCAATGATGTTAACTGAAAATATCCAATAGTCTTATCCAAAAAAATCCAATCGTGTCCTGTGCAGTGTGATAGCTAGCTATCATTGTGAACTTCATATTAGGCAAGAGTTTTAGGTCACATAAACATAAAAATCAACGAAGACATTACAAGGACAATGTTAAAAACATCAACAATCCCAAAGACCATTACTTCAGATTATAAACAAGCTGAATAAAATGTTCTGTACCTCAAATCCCAATCTCGGGTAACATCCCAGTAAAAAGAATACATGGAATTGATAACGCCTGACAATAACCAGAGAGGGCGATATACATTTGTCCAACTCTCTGGGATGACGTGATATTTGAGGGCTGATAGAAAGATAACTGGAACGGCAGTTGAGTACTTCAAAGCTGAATCATAAATAAGGGTAATTAAAAATCTGAAGCCATGGGTGGTATTCAGCAAATTTCGCAATGAAATTAATATTATCAAGCAGACAGATATCAATATGGTTTGCTTGAATCCAGAGGCATATTTAGCTGGAGAAAATAAACTGACTCAGAGATACTTCGAATTAAAGAGATGTACCATTGAAAAGAGATGTCTTCTCACGGGTATCCTTGTATTGACGAAGACACTGAAAAAATCTGAAAATGTAAGGCAGTACGAGAACGATTGGGATCGCAGCAGAATGGCTACCACAAACGGAGTCAGCTTCAAACCATGCAATTGTAGCAACCTGTAGAGATTTAAATTTGAGGCTAATAAATGAAGGGATTTTGAAACAGGCCTCAAATTTACATTTGAAATCTCTTCAAACTATTTACAAACCTGTCGATGGACCATACGACAGACTGAACGCTCCATATCTGAAAACACCTACATGAAATGATAATTTAATTCATTAATGAAGGGAAAGCTTGATGACCAAGGAGGAACAAAATAGTTACTGTTAGATTTCCATAGAAAAGCAAACTGCCAAGCACAGAACCAGAGTTTTTGTTATATAGCAAGCACCCGGACTCATATGATATTTAAAAATCTAGTTTCTGTTATTATACTAATCATAAAACTAAATGCTTGTGCTATCTCAAGGATTCAAACCATTATGTTATTTTGAAATCAATCAACATTGTAAATCATAAGGGTTACTAGCTAATGTTTTCCCACCTTAGACATTGAAGTCATAATATCAGCCAAGAAGAAGTCAGGGAAAGTTATTGCCTGCAATACATAAAAAATTACTTTTCATTATTATTGGGAACACAAGTGATGAAAGAGCTCAGAATATCCAGTAATGAAAGAAACCAAGTTAGCTCAAAAACTTGCCTGTAATGGCAACACAATGCGCCATAGAGTTCTCAACAGAAAATACCGAGATGACAAGAAGAAAATATCAAAAGGGGATATGAGGATCATTACAGAAGCCGCATATAAGAGAACCTGCAATACACGGAATAATTGGTCATAATAGTGATTGTTATAAGAAAACAATTCAAGGATTCAATCGTTGTTTAATATTTTGATTTACGTGCATTATCTTTACATGTTTAATAAAAAGTATTCAAGTACATGGTTTTATCGTTTAAATTATAGATGAAGAGACTAATTAAGCGTTCAGATTGTGTTCCAGTGGGATGCCAATAACGTTGCCCAAATTTGATCAAGGTATTCTTTCCTATCTCTCACACGCAAGAAGTTGCGAATATGTAGAAGTTTAGACCAACCAACATGCCTAATTTTCGTTTGATGAATAACAGTAAAAAATTAAGAGGTATCCAGTAATACACATTTGAATGAACTGAACAAAATTGAACACAGAGAAATGAAAGAGGAAGCATCTATTACACTGGTTGGAATGCAGCCAGGGATACTTCACCGTGTGAGTATAGGTATAGGTACGACGTCATACTAGTTGGAACAATAATGGTCATCCAGGTAGCAGACTGCAAGCATTAGAAACACTTAAAAGTCATTTCAAAATCTAACATCTAGATTAATAAAGTACAGAAGTTGAAAAGTTCACTAAAGATAACAACCGCTAACTAGTTAATTTTTAACACTCAACATTTATAAGCCTTAACAAACAACCAACGAGCTTTATCAAAGTATTCCTAGTATAGATCCAAAAGCAGTAATGAGTCTAATGACTTGATGAGTTTTTAGCAATTGCCATGATTCTAAATAATAAAAACACTTGGGTATTCCCAGTTTTCTAGAAGAACATCCTCAATGACAACATATAAGTAAAGGCCGAAATTGTACTACTTTATTGAGAGGCTAGCTGTACATCAGTGTACCTTCCATATTTCATTATGTGTCAGATGGTATTGATCCAGGTCAAATACTTTAGAAAAATTGATGGTGGAGTTGGAAAAGACCCACAAGTTGACTCCCCAAAGCCAAACCATCAAATTCTGCAATACCAAAGCAAATAAGAAGCAGCCTTCCATGAAACAAGTATACATAGACTAAAAATATATGGAAAAAAACATTACTCACTAACCACAAGAAGAAGAGGATTATAATACAGAAAAGCTTCATAGAGAAACAGGTCCCACTTTTCACCAATTCGCATTACTGAATCCCATCCAGTCTACAAAATATGCCCAAATATAGATATGGATAGTATCAGATACACAGGGATGTATATATGTCAAAGACCAAAAAATCATAAAGAAAAATAGAAGGGTTGATAGCTGACCTTGCAGCAGATGAAACCCCATATGATAAACAACAGAACCTAACACCAATGAGAATAATAGTGTCAAAAACTAATATACCATTGAAGAAAAGCAAAGGTGAGCTTACAAACACTAGGATACGAAGAAATACCAGTGTTAGGATATGAAGAACTAAACAACGTTTATGAGTAACAAAACAAGAGTTTGTGTTGTCTTGCCATGTGATGGTGATAATAATCAATAAACTACAATCCACATTTTAATAAAAGAATCCAATGCATGAACATATTATGAAGAATGCAACAATGAAAACCTTGAATCTCCACAGCAATACAGGAGATGGCACTATCGTGGCAGCACTCAAGGGTGTGCTTGAACCCTTCATTTCATCTGACTCCGTTAAGAGCGGAAAACCTTCTTCTGAACTGTTCCCACCTTCGTTGGAACCTGATGTTGAACTTACATTTAGAAGATAAAAATAAAAAATAGAATATGTATGAATGAGAAAGCCAATAAGATGATGTAAAACCATATATTAAACTGTCGCCTACTTGGATCAACAAAAACCGCTCGGCTTCCGGACTTCCTTAGATGTGGACTATTGGAAGGCACTGTCGCAGACCCTCCATACATAGGTAAAGCTGCAAAACGGAATGAAATCTAGATTTGTTTGCCAGTACGAAGCTGCTGCAGTTAAATCACAAATTCATGAGGTCAATGCATTAGTCAAGAAAAGGATCTACAAAACTATATTGTGTGGAGACTAAAAGAAATCTATTTTTAAAATTCATCACAGCCTATAGCATTTCCTGACTTCATAATTATAGGCAGTTTAACTCCTTAAACTTCACATTTATATAAAAATCTTTATTTAACATCTAATGTACTTCACGATTTGAATTTGCTCCCCCAGGTATTGCTTATTCGACATACCATCAAACTCAACTATACATGGATTCAAAATGTATCACAAGCAATGACAGTACTTTTACTGATTATAAGGGTCCATTTCCAGAGACCTCATTGTTTCTACCGATATAGTGCTGTTTCTAATTTTTTTTCCTACCCATGTAACACCAACAAGTTTTTTTTTTTTTTTACAAAATAACACCTCAAAGCATTCACCATATGTTTCTGTAGCATCAATGAGAGCATAGCCGCTACCATATCCTGAAAGACTGGAAACAATAAACGCTACTGGCTGCAAAATACCAACTCATTTTGATCCCTTTAACAAAGTCCACCTCAATGTACATGTCATCAATCAAGAATGATACAACAATATAAACCAGTATTCCTCTTCTAATTCATTAAGACATTGTAGCAAACTCCACATTTTCCATGTGAAACCTTAAATCATACAACGACTCTTAACCCCATAGATCATTATAAAAGCCACCACATAGCAGAAGTAATGTCCCAATCCCTCCACTATTTATAAATTAACCTAAGACAAACATATCCTCCACGCCATTCAGCCATCAAACTTCCAATCCTACATTGAAAGCATCACTCCACATCTGATTTGTGACCAAATCCACCTCAAAAAACAAAAAAACCGTCAATGAAAAGTGACGGAACATGATCGGATCTGCCAAAGAACAAATTAAAAACTGAACACTCACCTCCGATTTCGTCTCTTCCGCGAAAAAGTTCAAGAGTCACATAAATCTTCAACTCTGCTTCACTGGATCTCGCTCGGGAAAGAGCAATACGTCGACTTGCGTGAGATTAAAGAAGAAGACGGAGATGATGAAACCCGACGTGCAACGGACTCTTACAAAGCGCAGAAGATCAAGCCAGGGGTAATTCCGTCATTTCATAACTCCTGCGGACATGTTGCAGGTTTGACCTTTAGGTGTCGATTTTGGGCCTTATCTGAGGCCCAAGTGTGAAAATGAATCGTGAAAAATGAGAAGGCCGGCCCAATCACACAAAACTTAATAACACCACATTTTGATTTGATATTGA
Source organism: Umbilicus rupestris (assembly GCA_963678935.1). Classification (NCBI taxonomy): domain Eukaryota; kingdom Viridiplantae; phylum Streptophyta; class Magnoliopsida; order Saxifragales; family Crassulaceae; genus Umbilicus; species Umbilicus rupestris. Next base: position 817,262 of record OY787625.1, read on the forward strand.
CAGAGTAAATTAATGTAGTTACGAACTCTTTCATGGCTATTGGATTATATTCGTAGCTAAAATGATATTTGAGTCTCCAATTGATAAAACATACTCTGTTAATAACAATTCTGATACGTATATCTTTGCTTACCTGGTAAGGAAAGTTGGCAACTCGACGCATGACTCGTCTGGCTCGCTCGCTTCACTCGCTCAAATCGGCCGAGTCGAATTTGATCTCCGCATTTCGACGCAAATCTCCAACCCGAAATTTCCTCATTCCGAGAAGACGACACGACGATCTGCGATTTGCCAGTTCGGAGCGTCCTAGGATCCCAGCAGTATCAGCCGTCAGATTGAATTGCCGGAATCGGTACTCATCCCCATCGGCAATGGATTCGAATGTTGAAGTGGCAGCGCCGGCGGTAGATGGGTTTGTTAACGTGACGGGCGCTGATGTAGACGCTGAGCCGTCGCCGAACCCTAATGTCGTGGCGGAAGATGGAACTTCTGTGGAATTTTCGGAAATTGAAGGTGTTCAACTGCTGAGCAGTGATCAGGGGAGTGAGACGGCGGAGAATTCGGAGCAAAGGAGGGAGCTTCCGGAGGAGTTGGCTGGGGATGTGATGGTTTTGACATGTGAATCGTCTGCCGATGGTGGTAGCTGTATCGTTCATGTGGTCGGAACCGCGCATGTCTCGCAGGTATCTGGAATTTTCAGCCAATTTGGAATTGCTTATTATTATTTTAAATAAATCATATTTTGATATGCATTTCTTTTCTCAAATTGGGGTACATTTTATATACATTGCGGATTTAATGTTGACCTTAAATGTACAAGTTTGTGTCTTTTGGCAGACTGGGTTGAAGGATTATTTATATGATGGAGTAGAAATTCAGTTTTTGTTTCTTGTTTTTCATTTGCAGGAATCCTGTCGGGAAGTGCAAGAGGTGATTAATTTCTTGAAGCCAGAGGTATTGGGATAATTTACTGAAGTAGGCTGTTGTTGAAATGATTATTGTGCATAAATTGTCAATATGGAACCATGAAAAATGAAAATTTTACATTTTCCTGATTGGAGTTGATATGTAATCAGGTGGTCTTTATAGAGTTATGCAGTGGTCGAGTGGCTATACTTACCCATCAGGACCTGAAGGTACTGAGTAATTTTTTGTGTTTCCTTATCTTGAATATCAACTGTTGTTTGTTAGGAAAACTTGAATATTTGCAGATTGGTTGCATTGTCATATCTTCTATATATTAAAATGTATTATCTCTTCGCATTTGTGGTGAGCTTTTAAATGTTGTCAAGCTCTCAAAATCCTTTCAGGAGACTTTTGGTTGATCTTATTGTTAATTTAACTGTATTTTATACTGCGAAGGTACCAACCTTGAAGGAGATGGTTGATAGCTTCAAGAAGAAGCAAAATCCTTTTGGCATAATCTATGGCTGGTTCCTTGCTAAGGTGAGCTCCTTGATCGTTATTCTTATTTACTCCTTTGTATTGTCATAATTATGCTATAAAATCTTGCTCATTGTGTTCTTAATGTCATTTTAAGAAAAAGAAATAAAAACTGATAATCTTGTAGGTTGCCAATCAACTGGAGGTTTTACCTGGTGCCGAATTCCGAGTGGCATTTGATGAAGCCATGAAATACGGGGGCAAGGTTGTACTTGGTGATCGCCCCATACAGGTTTTACCCTATAACATAAATATTTTTCCTTTATTACTTTCGTACCTTTTACTGATGAAATGAACCTCAACTTCATGGCCACAATTACAATTTGACTTCCTGATATAATCAGAAGTTTGTACTTCGTGAATTCCTCAGGTCAATTATATATCTTTTATTATTTTATAGTGCCTTTAATTACGTTTTACTTACTCCATGAATAAAAAAACATTCTTGGTAGTGGGTCCTTGTTAGCAAAGTAACAGTTTTGCATAGACCTGTTAAGGATATATGTACCTCACTAATATTTTCTTAAATAATAGATCACATTGCGGAGAACATGGGCGAAGATGCCTCTTTGGCATAAGGCTAAGTTGTTGAGCTCATTACTTTTCCAATCTTTTTTTCTACCAAGTGCTGATGATCTCAATAAAATGGTAAGAGTCTTGTCATTCTCACTGATTTAGTTCCATAGCTTCTGACTTCTCTCTGAAAACTGCATGAAATGGATAGTAATATACAAATTTTAATTTATCATGTCCCAGTTAAAGGAGATGAATGACTCAGACATGCTTACGCTAGTCGTTCAAGAAATGAGCAAGCAATTTCCAACTCTAATGGAAACCCTTGTTCATGAAAGAGATCAGTGAGTATTTGATTCCATCCATCTCTCTCGAACATTGTGAATTTCTGCTTCTTGTACTCAAATTTTGATCGAGTTGTCCAGCTAGTTTGCTGTTTTATCGAAAACAGTTAATACATCTTAGCATGTTTGATTGTGTTTCACGTTGAACAGAGAGCACGCTGGAACGGAAAGCATGCTTAAAAACTAAAATAAAAATGCCCGACCTGAATCCTGGCAGTGGTAGCTACAAAATAATAGAGTAATAACATAGCAACATGAAAAGGGACCTTATTCCTTGGTGCGGATTGTTTCCCATTTCCATTAGTTGGTCTTTTAACCTGATGTTGTCGTTGCAAATTTGTAGTGAACTGGATGGTTTTGGTGATACGGTGCTGTGAGAATGAAAATGTCTTGGTATACGGTAATAACTAAAATCTGCACTTGGTTTACCATCCAGGTACATGTCATCAACATTGCTGAGAGTTGCCCAAGAGAATAGCTCAGTGGTGGCAGTTGTCGGCAAGGGGCACCTTCGCGGTATCAAGCATCACTGGCAGCAACCAATTGATGTGAGACCTTCCTCAATCTAATCCTCCTTATACACATGTGGTAGACTGTAAACAGTTTCTCATGTGTTTCTCAATACTTGTTTGTTTCAGCTGGAAAAGTTAATGGAAATGCCTACCCATAAACCCCGCATCACTTTTAAGAGAATCATTGGCACTCTAGGTGTTGGAGTAGCAGCAGGAGCCATAGTTGGAGGGCTTTTTCTGTCAAGGAAAAAATAGTTTGTGCAACACATGGAAGGTTTTTAAATTTTAAAGGAATCTCAGAAAGTTTAACTCAAGTACAGAATGACAGTCAAACACCCTGCCAAGAACAAAATCCATTAGTCCTGACTTGGAGTTTCACATAGGCTCTTTGTCTCAGCATTTTGTGAAAGAGCTGCATCGCCTTTTTCCTTTAAGAACAGTTTTGTAATAATCTTGGTCGAATCGTCTGACACTTCCTGGGTCCATGCCAACGGTGGCGGTCAAGTCCCCTGGCTTGCATTGCCCCTTTAGTTGGTTTCTGTAGTCGGAGTCAGCGTCGCCTTTTGCCGGTGAAGTTACTGGGTCATTTTCAAAGTTGTGGCAAAAGTTCAAAACTTTTGGAAGAATGGCAAATCAGAAAATCTTAGGAAACTTATAAGGAAAGTTTTGCTATATGTTATTCCATGTTTTGTTTGGATGGCTCGAATTTTCTAGAACGAAAGGATTAAGTATATATAAAAAGTTACAGTATCTGATAAAACTACCAGGTTCTTAACACTCAAAACCCTTGACCCAGAACAGGTCAATGAGCTGAGTTATGTCATATGTGTGCAAAAGGCGGTGGCAGTTGATTTATAGCATCAGTCTGGAAGGACAATGTTCCATCCCTTCGTCCCAAGGGCACTTGGTCCATTTATCTAAAACAATTTATTACACATAAAGCAAACAGAAGCTGAACCAAACAAAACAGGCCTAGCGGCTTCGCATGAGTTACCTGCGATTTTGAGTTGATAAAACAGAATGTGTAACTGATTAATTAAACTAGTATGTTGGCCGTAGGGTACCCTTCCATATTGGTCTGCACTGTCCCTGCTGGCAATGAGCATACCCAGTAGTCCCCTGGCACCTTGCCAATTAAGAAACTAGAATGTCATGTCACAAATGGTATCCAGAAACATAAGAATTGTTTTTCACAATTCACAGTTGTTTGATGAAGTGACAAAGATTGCTAAATAGCCCGGAAGTAAATAAAACATGGACGACTTCACAGGTCAACAAGCTGGTCAAGTCAAGAATGATGAGCTCATCACTTCCAGTTCCGTCATCTCATCTCCAATAATCCAATCACTTGAAAGTCCAGGCAAAGCCATTTTCTGTATCGCCTTTAATATCAGAGGTTTCATTGATCTGAAGATGAAGAACAAATCAAGGATCAGGTTTTTTTGTGTGGCTATCTTGTTGTCCAGTTGCTGTTGTCATGTTGTTAGTTCCAAGTGCAGAAAAGGTTGCCATCTAGCATTGACTTCCTACTTCGTCTCGCCTGCATCAAACATCAGCCACCTTTCTCCATTCATAACCACAGCCCCGTCCCGAATTGTAGCGTTCAATTCTTCTAAGGTATTCCACAAGGAAACTCGCCCTAGCTATTACAGGATTAATGTACCGTTTACTTGTGAACGTATTAGAGGTGAGTTCTTAGGACGCATTTTCCTGTACAGTCTTCAGCTTGGAGATTCTTACAATCTGATTGCTGAGACGTATAATTCTAGTTTGTCTACGTACCAGTGGCTCCTACTGTTAAATTCCTATCCTGGAGATAAGATTTCTCGTACCATTCCTGTTAAAAGTGCCACTGCGAATTGTTCATGTGGAGATGGTTCCACCTCCAAGGACTATGGCTATTGTATGACTTACCCTCTCATGGAAACCGATACCCCGGAATCTATTGCAAATGAATCCGGTATTAGTAAGGAGTTTTTTTTCCAGTATAATCCAAATGCACACATTCGTGCTGGGACCGGTCTGGTGTACATTCCTGGAAAAGGTGGAGTGCGCGGTTCTGAGCTTGCCTTATGCAGTTTATAAAGATCTTCAGAATTGTTATTTGAGTATGCTAGGGCTTGAAAAGCAATGTTTTCATTTTTTTGTTCGCAGATCTGAGTGGGAACTTTGTGGCCTTAAACTTGAGGTACTCTCTTGGTCTACTTGGGATTTTGGCAGCCAATTTACAGAAACTAATGTCCGCATTTGTTTTACAGTGCAGGTAATTCATCCTTTCCTGTGGTGACTTAATTCACATATTTCATCTTTATGATACTAGAGCAAGATAGAGTGTCGGTATAAGGCTTCGCACCTCGCTGTGTCAGGGTTGGAACTGAAAGATTTTGTTGGCATAGCAGTAGGATCTTCCATCGGAGTAGTTTTCATCATCGGTTGCGTAGCATATTATGGATTTTTCAGGAAGAAGCAAACATCCTTGACATCTGGCTCCGCTAAAGGTAATAAATATTGTTTTCTCCAGTTGCTTGCATTGTGCCTGGTGTAGTTATATGCTTATGGAAAGATCTTTAGGTAGTTTTCTGATTTTTTCCGACTATGATAAATTAGTAGATGATTATGTTAACGGCGAAGCAGAAAGGTTCAGTGTTGTAACCATTGACAAAACTGTGGAGTTCTCATATCGCGAACTAGCAAAGGCAACTGACAATTTTAGTTTGTCTCAAAAGATTGGGCAGGGAGGATTTGCCACTGTTTACTATGCGGAACTAAGAGGCCAGGTTTGTTCAGTGTCCGTTCTGATGGTAATAAATAAGTACGAAGTTCAGTTATTTTCCTATGAAAAACTAATAGTAATTTTTTTGTATCCTGATTTTCCTCGGGACTCGTAGAAAACGGCAATAAAGAAGATGGATGTGCGATCATCGAAACAATTCCTTGCTGAACTAAAGGTCTTAACGCGTGTTCATCACACAAACCTTGTATGTGTTCCCTGCTAGCATGAACGGATTCATTTGCGTGGAAGAAACAGTTAGCAGAATATTATGATGTCTGTAAGTACCCTAATCAGTAACTGTGAGACAGGTGCGCTTGATAGGATATTGTGCCGAGAGTTCTTTGTTCTTAGTATATGAATTTCTAGAAAACGGCAACTTAAACGAACTTTTGCACAGCTCAGGTGAGATTATTTTCGTAAACAATCTTCTTCTTACCGTAAAATACCTTATACAGAGTTAGAGTCATAAGTAACAACCACAATTTAATTTTTCCTATAGAAAGGGAACCACTGTCATGGGGCACCAGGGTGCAGATCGCGCTTGATTCAGCTAGAGGTCTTGAATACATTCATGAGCACACAATTCCTGTTTATATTCATCGAGATATCAAATCAGCAAATATCTTGATCGATAAGAACTTGCGTGGAAAGGTATATTACTAACTCATTACAGGTACTCATAAGATTTTGAGTAACTTTTACATTTACTTGTTATCTTCTGCAGATTGCAGATTTTGGATTAGTGAAATTGGCTGAAGAAAGTGGATGTCGCCCCTCAGGTCACCTTGCGGGTACTTTTGGTTATATGCCTCCAGAGTAAGATGCTCATTGAATTAGCATGAGCAGAAATTATTGGATTGGATCGGATCGACGACAAGCTGTAAATTCTTTCTTTGTTGCGTGTAGATATGCAAGAGATGGTGTGGTTTCCCCGAAAGTTGATGTATTTGCATTTGGGGTTGTCCTTTACGAACTTCTTTCGGGGAAAAATGCTGTCATCAACACAAATGGATCTACATTAGCGATGGGACTTGTTTCCATGGTTGATGATCAGTTAGTTTCATTTACAGTTGGATGGCCTGTTTTAACTAGTAGAGAATCGAGTAATCTCACCAACTTCTTTTGCTCACTTTGCAGTTTGAGGGCATTCTAAATCAGCTGGATTCAAAAGAAGATCTGTGGAAAGTAATGGACCCTGAGCTTGGAAAAAAATACTCTCTGGAAGCTGCATTCCAGGTTAGACATAGACAGATTATCACACTCAAATTAGGCTGAAGGAAACTGTGTATAGTAATTTGTCAACTATTGTAACAGATGGCTCAGCTTGCCAAGGCCTGCACACAGCAGGATCATCAACTAAGACCCAACATGAGGTCAGTTGTAGTTGCTCTAATGGGTTTGACATCTGATGAAGACCCAGATGTTATGCCGTTACAGAAAGTCAAGAAGAAATCGGTTAGTTGGTCGCAGAGAGCAACCGCTTGATTACCAATTGCAACCGCTTCATAGACTTTCCACAAATTCCTCATCTATCTCAACATGCAAGGTTGGATTATAAAATTTGTGAGACACAAAATTTATTATTTGGAGTGCACTTTTTCATATAAAAAAGTGTATTATCATATTCTAAAAAATACATTATATATCCTCGGAAAGCATGCTACTTATTCAAAAGTGTATTATATATTTATGGCAAGAAAATGCAGCGTATACATGAAGTCAGATCCGTTAGTATACGTTATCAATTGTGATAAAATATTGTTTAATATATACAGGAGGTAGTTTTTCTTTCAAATCACTTTACCCTTTACCATTAATCTCAATTACCGCTCTTCCATACTCAAACTTGAAGCGCATCAATTCAAACCGTAGGACTACGATTTTGTCTGTTTCAAGTGTTACCTCTCACTCCGATCGGTTAAGAGTCGATCCATAAATCAAAATCAATTTAAACTTAGGCGTTGTTCTTTAGACATTAAATTTTCAGTACTTAAGTTAAGTTAAGCTAAGTTCAGTTAAGTTAAATTCAGTTCAGTTAAGGTAAGTTCAGTTAAGTTAAGGTAAGTTAAATTAAATTAAGTTAAGTACTACCCATCACCCCATCACCCCAACCCACCATCACGCCCCACCACCACCACTCCCCACCCCCACCACCAACACCCCAACCCACCACCACCAACCCACCATCCCAACCACACCACCACCATCACCACCACCACCCCAACCACACCATCCCCACACCACCACCCCAACCACACCACCACCACCACCCCAACAACACCACACCACACCACCACCACCACCACCACCACCAACACCCCCAACACCACAACCCCAACCCACAACCCCCACCACCACCACAACCCCAACCCACCACCCCAACCCCAACCCACCACCCCAACCACACCACCACCACCATAAAAATATATTTGTAAAAGTACTTAAATTTAGTTAAGTTAAATTCAATTAAGTTAAGGTAAGTTCAGTTAAGTTAAGTTAAGTTAAGATAAGTTAAATTAAATTAAGATAAATTCAATTAAGTTAAACATAAGTTAAGGTCTAAAGAACAGACCCTCGCTAATGGCTTTCATAAGGTGCTCCGATAAGTTGCACCGACTCCTCGCTAGTGGCTTTCATAAGGTGCATCGACTCCTCATTTTATTTATTATTTTTGTTTGAGATAATGGAGTTCTGTTGGTTATGTATTTATGTTAGCGTCATGTTTCATATCTAAAGTGCATTAGCGTTCTTAGCGAACCTTCATAAACATATTTTTGGAAGTACATTAATATTTTCAAAGTGCAATATATTTGGATGGCCTTAGATGAAAGTGTCTTACACTCGCCCAATATGGAATATGGATAATTTTTTGTAAGTGCGCTTTCAAAATACCATTTTATTTACCGAAAATACCGTTTTATACTAAAAAAACCGATTTGCTTAGGTCCACCGACGCTTTTTAGTTTTTGAATTTAAACTTCATGTAGTTAAAAAGTTATAATTCTTGAGGTGTCTCTCTAACAAAATATTATTTGTCTCAATTATATATTTCATGTGCACTTGACAATCCTCTGAAGACAAACATGTCACTCTATCCAGAATTTTGTCATGACAATCACCTAAATATTCGTTGTCTTGTTTTGCTCCAAATAAACTACAAACCCTTTGTTTCATTGACCTAAAATAATATAGAAGAGGTAAAATAATAACAAAAAAAACAAACTAAATTCTATTAAGAATGAGGTAAATTTTGACCGATCAATTTTGTTTTGACTGAGATATGTTTTTCCCCCATTATTTTCATTTCTACATTCTCGATTTGGTCATTTTCTACTCATATTTTTGTTGCCTTTACTAGTGTATGATCGAATCATATGGGTGGAAATTTACATGCATTTGTTTATTGTTCTCGTTCGCAGCATATCTGCAGACCTTAGCAACGCAATTTTGGAAACATGAACTCAATTTATCATTAATGAGACTTATGAAATCACTTATGAGATAGTATGGTCAACATCCAAAGCGTGGTGGATGAGAACAACGACAAGTCTTTTTTAGGGGTGCATAATGCCATATGTTCAGCTTGTAAAAATGATAGTTGTGCGAATAAATATAACGACCCACTCAGATTTGATCCGATTCGCTAATAAAGTCTAGTGTATCATATCTATTTCTTAGCATCACTATCTCTTAGGGTTCGTGTAAGAATTTATGTTATGTTCGTGACAATACAGGTTGTAGACATACTTATGAAACACTCATAAACAAAATTCCCAACGAGTGTGGATAATCATGTTGAAAAACTGTGTGATGATGTGAAGAATGGAGGTGTGATTCCATTTTGTTATTTAAATTTGAGAGGGGAGTACACATCGGATTGAATTGAAATAAGCATAGTTAAATACTTTGGAATGAGATGTATAAGATCGAATATTTATAAGTCAAAATCCAAGTTAAATACCTTGGGATTCTGATGGTAAAAAGAATAGTGTAAAATATTGGAAATGTAGGTCCATTAAAAACAGAACACTCAACCTTGTGGAATAAAAATAAAAGCAATGTTAGGTATTCCGCATTACTTGGAAAATGGATGAAATGCAAGTTTATATATAAACTTATTTCACATTGATAATATTTCAACCAAGGAGGCTCTCTCTACGCACGACTGTAAATGATGACCTGGTTCGTGTTCGAAACATGCCTCTTTTGCACTTTTTTCCACTCAAACTCTAATTTTTTTAGCATCAAAGTTGAGGCGATGCCTGAACTACGATTAGGTGGAACTACAATTTAACATCACTTTTTGGGCCATGTGAGTGTATAAATGACTATGAATGGTTATCAATGAGAACTCTGGCATCGCCTAACTAAGTTTGAGGCGACGCCTGAATGTTACAATTTGCACACGTTTAAAAAAAGAATATTTTCTCTTCATTTGAAACACCGAAAACACAAACAACAATTCTCTCTTAAATATCACTTTGCTTTGCTTGATATCTTGAATCTCTTTGCTTGAGTTTGATATCTTGAATCTCTTCTTTTGAATTTTCAAATTCGCTAATACTGAAAATCACAAGTTTGATTCGTCGGAGCAAATTTGATAATTCGAGCAAATTCGATGGTGCACAAATAGTTGCTCAGAGTTGTTGTATTTTGGGAAGCAACTGGCCAAGAGTCCCAACAACTAAGGGTGGACATTACCGTTTAAGGAGATCGTCAAACGAAGCTCAACTCCTCCTTACTCATGTTTTCTTCTACTACTAGATTTATAAAAATTCAAGTATATTTTTTTATAATCTATTATGTCAACTTGTCAACATATACAAACACCGATAACAAATCACCCGATGTTACGGTGCCACATACTCCCCACTTAAATACTCAAACTCTCTTACCATCTTCGTTAGGGTACATGCAAAACAAACTACAGAGTCCTTCCTTCACTTGGTGACCTCGGTCACCTACTGCGGAGGGTTCTCTCTGATATTATCTTTAGCGATTTGATCAAAGGATTTAATTTAAGCCGTTATAAGTCTAATATGTCCACCTATCTTTTGCCACCACCAACCCCTATGTGACAATAACCTACGGTCCATATTAAAAATCGTGATAGTCTTGTGACAAAATACCTGGTAGAGATGCTTATCAAGTAGCCACAAATAAAATTTCAATCTAAAGTAGGATATTCCCATGATTTTGGGTGTCACAATACATAATTTGTCGAAAAAGAACATAAGAGAAGATTCCATCTTGGACTATGGTAATCGTATTTCTCACATTTTCTATTTCTGTAATGCTTTTCACTGATTTATTTTCATTTGATTTTACATTTCTACGAGAAACTACCCAATCCAGTAGGAGAATCCGCAATTGACTACATTACCCATCTTCAATATAGATATTTCCAAATGGTTTCACGAGCCTAAAAATCTGCAGACGATCCGTAGGTCTACGGGTCCAAAGCCTGATTCGTCCAGCATTGATCGGTTAATTTTTTATCGATTATTCGCTTCATTCGATGATGAATTTCGCTCCTCTCCCAAACTTTTCATTGTGTTTTTACTGCTCTAATCTCATTTCGGGTCAAATTATATTATATCGAGGCTTTGTAGTCCGTTTAGAGCAAAATAAGGCAAAACACGAAGATTCAAGCGAATACAGACCAAATTGAAACCCTAGGCTTACTAAATTGAAACTGTTGATTATCCGTGATTGGGCGTCGTTCAATATTGTAGATTAATTCAGGTGATGATCCGTGAATGGGCGGCTCACCTGATGTCAATTTGAGTTATTTTCAAAGCTATTTTGCATGACTATATGGTGTGACTGATTGCATGAACTGTGTTGCGAGCATGGGTGAAGTTCGATCTTGAAATTATTTTTTCTGATCGAATCAACCGTTAGCTATATTAATTGGGATAATTAGGATAATTAGAACAAACCCAGAATTTCTATTAGGAGTAGCTGAACACATTGATTGCTAGCTAGTATATACACGCGCCTGTTCCTAGGATCGACCCTTAGCTTACCAAGTTCTATAAATTGTTTTTGACTACAATTTGACCCTTGAAACTTATATCTGACAACTATAAAGGGTTAAAAATACGATTGTCAAAATGACGCCGTTGTCGGGGAACAGTGTCTAAGTGTACTATTAGTTTTTAGCATACATAGTTTATATAGGACTGTTCCATTTTTAATTTTAATTTTATCCTTCACTAATCATATGTTTATCTCAAATTGCGAGGATATATTCATACAATCAATAAGGCATGTATGCGAGTGGAGAAAGCTCACGGGACGAGCAACACTTTTCAGCACCTCATTATACTCAATCTTGGAACAATGATACCATCTCTTACCAAACTCTTATTGTGCAGAACATGATTATAGGACACAATCATATGATCAAAATTGGAAAAGCAACCAGTATTCACTTATGGGAGAGCAATACTATGAAGACGCACAGCATTACGAATTTTCACAACAAGTTTATGAAGCGCCCGCCCATTCACCTCTATTTCAGAACCATAATCAGCAGACCCAACCTGAGAACACCGAGATATCAATTGTGGAGTCCATGCTCGCTCATTTTCTGGCACAACAGAGCAAACATTCTCAAGAAACTAAGGTTATGATTGACAACTTGACAAAGTCAGTGGAGCAGCTCACTATTCAGACTCGTATGCTAGAAACTCAGATGCAACAAAACCGGGCGCGACCAAGGAATTCATAGACAATGACATCGAGATGGAAGTGGCCAACCATCAAGAAGTTTATTTTTTATGAAGCATTTGTCCCTTCATCCTTATTTCTCAATGATGTGAATGACCATGGTGATGAAGTGGAAGAGATGGAGCAGACACCATAAAATCAAAATTATGAGGACTTCGTTGATTTGTATTTGAATGCAACTAAAGAATATCCTTGCATACATATGCATGTGATAGTGAACAGAGCTTCAAATATATCGGCACCTGAGTTACTAGTCGAAGAGCTCACGGGAAGCATGCCAATTGGATATGGAGCATGTATTGAAGATGTATATCTTCTTGCACCACAGCCGGATAAGTTTCTAGGGTTCTTGCCATATTTATTCAAACTGCCGAGAAGAAGCTCCTACGATCCCTTGGTTCTTGAGGAACTAATATTTATAAAGGAATTGGATTCTAAAATCAACGTCCATATTGCACTTGATGGACGTAAATTCAATTGGAATTTTAAGGTGGATTGACACCTTTGAGCGTTGAATGCCCCGCGAGAAGAGATTCTAGCAAAGAACTTCTCGCGAGTGATTTCTATTGGGCACTTTGCTGAGTCTTGCCAAGACGTTAAACTAGGCCTTGACGAGAAGTAACCCGGTTTGTAAGTTTTTATAATTATGTCGATTAGCTTGAGTTGTGCATTGCATGACATGACATGATGTATGACTTATATACTCTCAACTTAAGTGTGGGCTGCTTATCGTGGTTGATATTTATTTCTATTTTTATCGCTTATAGACTAAGCTTGCTTTTAAGTGTGGAGTGTTTGGGAGCGCATAGTCACTCCATCATTGTCATGTACTGCATTTTAGTTAGGCATTGCATATTAGTTGTTTAGAACCAATCATGTTGCTTATATTTTTGCTTCGCATTGCGTCATGCTCATTACACTATCAGTCTTGCTTGTCAATATCTCAAGTCGCTTGATGAAGAATTTAGAACCTGGTGTTGTTTCCTTGAATGTGTATTCCTATGAACTCAGCATCTCCCCCATCATATTTCTATCACGCACTCTAAATGACTTTACAAGCATGCTAGAGCAGGATTTTAGTAGGCACCGGCTCATATTGTTCAAAAACTTAGACTAACTTTGTGATTCAAGGTGACTTTAGCACACTTACGGACTTCTCGTGGATGTTGTTACTCACACACACCCGCCTCCACCATTAGTACATTTTGTTAGGTTTTAAGTGTGGAGTCCCTCGAATGAGAGAGACAAAAAGAAAGTAAAAAGAGGGCGCAACATAGGCCCTAACGAAAAAATTCCATTTCGAAAAAATTAATATGGGAAATAAGATGCAAAGGAATGGAAGAAAAGTTCCCCTTAAGCATGACAAGGCCATTAGATACTCCTTGAGCTTGACATTGTGTAGTAAACCACTTGTTTATTGTGTGTGATTGCATCTTGTATTACAGGTCATGTAAGAGGAGTTAAGGAACGACCCTTGTGCTTGCACCGAATCATTAAGAGAGTCTTCGCATCTTTCAAAAATTTCCGAAGTCAGGCTTCTCTTCTCTTACGGGTCACTAGCCTAGACTTTGACACTTGAGAACGAGCTTTGTGCCAAGAGCCTGTGTACTATCCCTAGATAGCATAGGTAAATGGCGAGCATGTTTTGTGTAGGGTTTAAGGTTTTGATGCGTTGCAGGAATGTTGATTAGAGTGAATGACTAGACATTTGATAGCCTTGTGTGCTAATTTGTTTTCAATGCATTATTCTTGTCAATTACGATGGCTCGAAAGTTTTTTTGATAGTGTTTTGAACTATAAACTATGCAAGCATGAGTTTGAAAAGACGCAGAGTAAACACGCTTGAACAATGCTTAATTCATGCATTCATATAGAACTAGCTGCATTTGCGATTTGTAGGTACGCTCTCTTCTGAAAACCTTCACGAAATTATAACTCGTCCACTAAAACATTCTAGGGGTTTAAAGGCTTGATGCATATGTTAAATGCACCTGTGATTCCTACGAAAGTGAGTCAGGACTTGCATATCTTAGGACATTAGTTTAGTTAATCTAGATTGCATGAACTTGATTGGTACTTGAATTAACTTGCTCTGCTACTCATTGTGAATTTTATATTTGTTCGGGACGAACAAATTCAAAATGTGGAGTGTTTTGATCGGTTAATTTCTTATCGATTATTCGCTTCATTCGATGATGAATTTCGCTCCTCTCCAGAACTTTTCATTGTGTTTTTACCACTCTAATCTCATTTCAGGTCAAATTATATTATATCAGGCTTTGTTGTCCGTTTGGAGCAAAATAATCAAAACACAAAGATTCAAACGAATATAGAGGAAATCTGGGCAGATTTACCTATTCGTCATCAAAGGCTTTCCTAGAACATGATTATTATCCGATTGAGGTGTGCTATATCTTTTGGAAAGCTAACTCAAAGGGCTACAACATTGTAGTTTATCACAAGACGTAAGTCGAAGGTTTAGATGGTCAAAAAAGTAAGAAAAGTCAGATTTACAATGCTGAGTATACAGTAGCCCGGTTCAAGTAAGAACCGCCGGTTCGGTTTTGAACCGGCCCGAAGTGCAAAAAATTGTAATTCACTGAGACAGGCCGGTTCAATGTTGAACTGGCGGTTTGAAACTAAACCGCTGGTTTGACACCAAACCGGCCCGAAGCTTAATTCTAAAAATCAACCCAATTGATTTTGAGTATAAATACAAATTGAGAACTCATTGGCTAGGGTTGGACGATTTGGAGAACGAAAGCAAGGGAGAAGAGAAAAGATTGGAGTGAAGATCATCGTCACGGATTCTTCGTTCTATATTCTCTTCATTATTGTATTGCTAGTAATCACCATGAGTAGCGAGTAGTTTATTTAGTTCTGGGATCTTACGGATCCCACTGATTTCATGTGATTTGTACGAACATCAGTTTAGTCTAATGCAAGTTTATGTTTTTCAATTCTATTATGCTTCATTCTACTGTTTTATCATTGTCGGTCATTGATTAGGATTTGACTGCATGTTAGAAAGAAATTAGGTTAAGGACCAAAAAGATGATTGGGTCTGAGGTAATTAACCGGATTGAGTAGGGTTGATGTCGAAACATGATAGCTATATTGTTAGTACATGAATCGATAGGAAAGTTGACATCTTTTGTCTGGAAACCCTAGGCTTACTAAATTGAAACTGCTGATAATTCGTGATTGGACGGCGTTCAATAGTGTAGATTAATTCAGGTGATGATCCGTGAATGGGCGGCTCACTTGATGTCAATTTGGGTTATTTCCAAAGCTATTTTGCTTGACTATATGGTGTGACTGATTGCATGAACTGTGTTGCGAGCATGGATGAAGCTTGATCTTGGAATTATTTTCTCTGATAAAATCAACCGTTAGCTATATTAATTAGGATAATTAGAACAAACCTAGAATTCCTATTTGGAGTAGCTGAACACATCGATTGCTAGCTAGTATATACACACGCCTATTCCTAGGATCGATCCTTAGCTTACCAAGGTCTATAAATTATTTTTGACTACAATTTGACCCTTGAAACTTATATCTGACAACTATAAAAGGTTAAAAATACGATTGTCAAGCATTGAGGCCTTTTTGTGTCCGACTTGAAAGATATTAGGTCGGGCTCGGCATCTGCGTTTGAATCCCGGACTAGAGGCCTGACCCGATGCATTCGCAGCCCGACTATAAATTATATCAGTATGTAACCTTATGCTTTTCTTTGGACTTGTTCTCTCTCAGTCCTCTCTTCTCCTCGGCTATAATCGGCCAGCTTTAAATAGTAAAAAATTAACACTATTAAATAACCACAAAAATAAACACTTTTTAGTACTTTTCATTAAAAGTTTGGTACGGTAGGTAAAACCCGAACAAAGTTAGTCCCATGGATCACCCTAAGCTTGGCAAATTTTGTGGAATCTCTGCCCGAACCTTAAATATTTTCTTTTGAGAAGACCATGGTACTTCTATTTTTCGGGCCGGGCCATTGGAGAATGCAACTGTAGTGCCTAATGTCTCGTTCTTAATTTGTAACCGTATATTTGACATGAAACCAGATGAAATATTTTTCGAACTGCCATTTTCGGAAGTTTGATTTTACAAACTGATGCGTCAAGTTTTCTTGGTACATTTTTTTAAAAAGCCGCTTTTGACAATAGAGGTTTTCCAAAAGAGTGTGGCATATCTAGCCAGTGTTTAATTGACTCTATTTTCATCCATTTTTAATAGAAATGGAAGTAAATTAGACAACTCGCGAGCCGGCCCGGGTGAGCCTTGCGCTGGCTTGACTCGGCCCAGTCCGAACCCATAAACTTGTGGGTCGAGTATGGTGGGTTATAGTTCGCGGGTCAGGCATAAAAAAAAAAATTTGCCAGCCTGGGTTCGACCCAGCCTAGCCCTGACCCAATCGCTCGACCCATGGGCTAAAATTCAAAAATATAACCGTCGGAAGCTCCAAAATATAAAAACTTCAAAATCTGATCTCATTCCCAAATTCGATAAAAACCTCATCCTCATATCCTATTTTACTCACCAACAACTCTCTAAAATTTTAAGTGCTCAAATCACAATTTTACAAGTAACGGGCGAATCAAATCTTGTACAAATCTCCATTTCGGTAAATGATACCTATAACATGTATGATTTCTATTATTTGAAAAAAAAAAATGACATGCCATAAAGAAAACTTGAAGGCATGACATACTATAAAAATAAACTTCCAAAAATGACAGTTAGTTTTTCAAACCAGATCACATAAGTTCCATTTCTTCCTTAACTCTACATGATGTAGCTTAATGGACATACTTACAAATGCATCTCGCTAAAACCAATTTTCGACTAAGGTAACCTATCTTCCCTCCCCTCTCCTATGATGCTTTACCTAGCAAAGCTGCTGCTCGACAATTCACCTGTGCAACTTTATATAACCCGAAGCTGCCGCAAATCATCATGTTCTAGGATACGAGGTTGCTGCGCATTCACATATGTGAAGAAAAATTAGGCCAGCAGCACTGCCAAAATGACTTGGCATATTCAGGTAAGGTGTTCAAAACCATCTGCTTAAGATCAGTAATGGCAAAAGGAGAGCCACAAACAGCTGTTGGTTTCTAAACCATGTAATAACTCATTAACTTTTTTCTCAAAAAGGGTTTAGTTGTGACTCTGATTCACATTCATAAACAACCATATCTTCTTCTTCATCTCCACAAAGATGAGAAAAAAAAAGAAGGTACGGGTACAACACAACATTTAGTTAGCTCCGCTGCGGCACATATGCCTATCTACATGCCTCCTCCTTGTCGGATTAGGTCGTCTTATGTATAATTTATAATCACATCATGCCACGAGCCTTCCCAAACACAGACACCTGTCGCCCCATAACTGGCTAACTTTGGCTCGATTCCCATTAATATTTTTCTCGTATAAATTTATTATCGTCATATTTAGCAAATATGAAACCGATAAATATGACAATTTATATGTACAACTGTACTAGGGTAGGGACAGCTAGCTATAATTTGCCACGTGTCGGCTTGCATTTGATACCGTGATTGTTGGACCAATGGGTTCTCTCCTTTTTATGCTAACTGCTAGTTATGTCTTATGTTTTATAAAAGTATATGAGGAATGGAAAGTCAACTTTTTCTATATGGACATTTGTCAAACTTCTTAAATAAGGTTATTCTACTATGACGAGACCAGATGTGAAGTGTTGTCGTTCTGAAACATTCTAATAGTAGCTTAATAAATGCGCAAATGGAGTATGATGTATGATGAGTCATATAGCTAGCTACATAGCCACCACCAAGATCGGTGTTGAGTTCACTCAAAGGAAAGTCATCACACCATCACACCGTTCTTCTCTTTGTGTCCTTAATTTCCACACGTAATGAATCAATGAATATAATAAACAGATGCGAATCATTATGATATATCATAACTGTCTTTTGTTACTATCGTTATTATTTTTTCCGATCATCACAAAAAGATTACTTGTTTATCACGTGTGGGCAAAATCACTTTCAAAAACAATATTCCTATGTGTAGGCTAGTCTTAATCACACGTGCCCAAATGTCAAATTGTACTTAATTAGGGTGAAACTTACGACACATGATGCGTGCAACCCAAGTCGTTAAATGGGTCGAAAGAATGGGCATGTTTCAAAACATTTATAAACTTAAGACAAAATGATTATGATTTCTATAATCAATATCAGAATGTTCGCGGGCAAAGTGAGATAGATTCGTGATCTTAGGGAGGTGGAACATCATAAAAATGCCTTACAAGCCACGCATGATTTCATTCACCTTGGCATAACGTCCACCCAACTATTCTACAGTATGTACCATGATATGATCAGAGTTAGTTTTGTTAGTTACAACGTCTCTTCTAGAAGCTTCCTTAGTTAGAAACACACAAAAGTAAAGGTTACTCAAGAAATGATGTAATATTGATTTCATCAAGTGTCATGATATGAAGCGGTATGATTCGGAGGATTTCAAAAATGATGAATCCATCATATAATACTATTTCAAAATGTGAACCCAGACCCACTTTCACACTCCTCAAAACAAGATGAGTTACCAAACTAAAAGACCAAAGCATTGAATATTTGAATCAGCTGCTGAACCAAACCAAACCAAACTCTCCATTTTGACCACATCACTTTGGCTTATTATAAGCACACACACAACCATAAACTATACCAACAAGGTTTAACAACAAATGATTGTTGCCACTTGGTTGAATAAGGCCACTCCACATACCCCAACAAGAGTCTTGTAAGGACTCTCTACCCCTCATCCAAACTTGACTTCAAACCCCCTCCTACATATTTGAATATATTCCCCAATTCAACTCCAACCTAAACCCTAAACCTTAAACTAAATTATCTCACACAAGTTCAACCAATAGAGATTCTTGTTTAGTGGTTCAACCCACTCCAAACCCTAGTTTTATACCAACCCTCATCTCACTTGTCAACCCCTTTCATCACACCATTACCCCCAACACCAAGATGGCTCAAGGCTCATCAAAACCAACAAAAAAAGCCGATGAGTCATCAAAAATACAGATAGTTCATCCAATGGGACAGCAACCTAATAACTCTCTTGCCAGACCAATCTTGACCAAATTACATGTCTTCAACTCCCACACACCAAGGCTTTGAATCTTGACACGCGCCCACGTGTGGCCGTGCCATGTCACCACTGGCCGTTTGGCCTGGTTGAAACCCCAACCTTTTAACCTCCTAGGACAGCAGAGTTGGACACGTTTTGTGCCAAGTAATGAGATGAAAGTTGGACAGACATGCCAACCAATGAAGCTAACTTATTTTAATGCACACACTTTGCTTAAAGATTAAACCTTTATATAAAGAGAGGCTTACACAAACCCAACAAATCAAACTTTTAAGCTCATCTTTCAATTTTCAAGCTTTTCCAAGGTCACAGAAAAAGACAATGGCCTGGACAAGAGGCCGCGAGATAGGCAAAGGCTCCACCGCCGCCGTATCTACTGCCGCATACGGCGGAGAGATCCTCGCCGTGAAATCCACTGAGCTTTACAAGTCCGGATTTTTACACCGGGAGAAGGAGATTCTTTCAACTCTAAGCTCTCCGCATGTTGTGGGCTACAAAGGGTTTGATGTCAGCGAGGAGAGGAACGAGCTTTACTACAATCTGTTCATGGAGTACATCCCCGGAGGCACACTGGCCGACGAGATTCGCCGGAGCGGAGGCAAAATGGATGAGCAGACTATCCGAGCTCACACGTGTCAGATTCTGAAAGGCGCAGAGTATTTGCATTCAAATGGAGTTGTACATTGCGACATCAAAGGTGGCAACGTTCTCATCTGCGGAGAACACGGAGCTAAATTAGCTGATTTCGGATGCTCCAAGAGAGCTGATTCTGAGTCTAACGACGCCGTTTCAATCTCCGGGACGCCGGTTTACATGGCGCCTGAAACAGCCAGAGGTGAGGAACAGGGGTTTGAAGCTGACATCTGGGCTATTGGATGTACCGTGATTGAAATGGCCACTGGTGGACCCGCGTGGCCGGATTGTGGATCAGACCCGGCTCGGATTCTGTACAGAATCGCCTTCTCCGATCAAATTCCCGCGTTTCCGAGCTCGCTTTCCGAGCAAGGAAGGGACTTTTTGAGTAAGTGTTTGGTGAGAGATCGGGCAGAGAGATGGACGGCGACGGAGCTTTTAACTCACCCGTTTGTCACAAAGTTGGAATCTTTACCAAAACCCAATTCGATTTCTCCGACCAGCATTTTAGATCATCACTTATGGAACTCATCTGATGATGAATCATCGTCGCATTCTGAGCAAACCCAGATGGATGTAGAAATGAGTACGTCGCAGGATGGCAGAATTGAGCAGATGGCGGGTGTTTCAGGGAGACCCAGTTGGGGTTTCGATGAGGATTGGATTCCAGTTAGGTCGGAAAGTGGTTCAATTAAATGTTGCGTGGATGATGGTGGGTTAGGGTTGGGAGATACTGCAATTGATTTAGGAAGATGTAGAAATGATCTTTCAGTTTCAAGTTTAATAATATTATCGTGAAAATTCTTCAACATTCTGAATTCGTTTGCTCTGTTCACCTCCGTTGACCTAAAAAGTCAACAATTTTGGCTTAAAGGTTTTTTTTAATCTCATAGTTGAAGAAATCAAGTTTTACCAACCATTTCGAGAATAATTACTACTTTTCCCACCATTTCAATTTTGCTACTTTTTTTTACTACAAGTTTTATGAACATTTATGTCTACAAACGCCTCCTTTTCATATCGGGTTTATATATTTCATCAGGTAAGATATCATCGGATACTGACTTATCTTGTAAATGAAAAAATTGTTATTGACAGTCACTGAAAACATAAGTCAATGGTTATTACGATTTGTCAGGGGCGGAGGCATGTGGTTGGGAGGGGGGGCAGCCGCCCCCGGTCAGTTTTAAAATGTTACTATGTATTCGTATGATTAGTTTGAATTTTTTGAGATTTATAACAAATCGCCCCGGTAATTTTAAATGTCCGCCCCCCATTATTTCGAGATGAATACATTTTAGCCCCCATTATTTCGAGATGAATACAAACTCAAATTAATAGAGTAAAGATCTTTCGGTTTTTTCTCATTTTAAATACAAATAAATAATAACTTAGTATAATTAGTTCAAATATGTATATAAAAATGACTCCGGGCAGCCCGGGCAAGCATGAGGGCAGGTTTTTTTAATTTAAAATTAAAATATTAAAAGAAACCTAAAACAATTATTTGTTCAATTGTTCATCCGACACTCAGATATTTTTCGTACCATTCGTAAAGATGATGTGATTGAGCGTTTCATAAAAATGAAAGCTCTCAAGGAACAATTGTAATGTATTTATATTATTATTATTATTTTGAAAAAAAAATTGCCCTTGGTCAAAACAATTTCTGGCTTCGCCACTGCGATTTGTTGATATCAAAATGAATATTTTTAAAATTTATGAGAAAAAAAGAGTAAAAAAATATGAAATGGTGGCAAATTGCAATGTAGAGGTTATCATTGGCCCAAGACCTTGTTGGACTTTATTGGCCCATTGTTTAGCCCCATTTTGACATGGAGAGGAACTTAGGGCAACTCTTTGAAATTTTTTTTAGAACCGTTCTTCCCAAATATGAGTTTCAGATTTATCCTATTTGAGAAAAGATTTACAATTTGGTCATATTTTTTATAAGACCGCTTTATTATGTTTTTCAATCAGATCGGTCTTGATAACAGATCTTCACGTCTTCTTCTTCTCTTCTCCGCCCGTTGCATCTTCTCTCTGGAACCCTAAAACCCTAAACCTCCTCCGCAAACGCTGCAGAACGCTCAAAGCTTCCTCTGAGAGTGTGTTGATTGTAAATGGACTGACATGTACCTCTTACCAGATCGGTCTTATTAAGACCGGTCTGACATGCGGCCGCGATTTGGCTCGATGCACATCGGTTGTTTTCCAATCAGACCGGTTATAACAAGACCGATCTGATTGGAAAACATAACAGATCGGTATTGCAAAAAATAGCTCAAAACTGAAACGTTTTTGTTAGATAAGGTAAATGTGAAACTCATATTAGGAATAGGGCACTTCTACAAAAAATTCCAACTCTTTTGAACAAAATCCCTGAATGGTTTTCAAGTTATTAGGGCAGCAAAGTAGAATGAGGAGAACAAGTTAGAAAGAGCATGTTGCTTTTGAAAGCTGTAAAACCCAACAAGAGGAGAGTAACGATCACTGAAGTGGCGGATAGCACCAGCATGAGCGAGTGCGCGAATATGCCCTGTACTTCTTGCGCATACTCCACTGAAGCCATGCCTAAGATGGTTAATGGAAAGGAGTATGCCCACCACGCAACGTTGAACTTTTTCATGGATTTCTTGAACAAACTCGGTCTGCAAACCTGCGACAAGAAAAATCCACTACAAGTTAAAAACAAATGTTTGGTACATGTTTAAGCATGGATTTATATAGTAAGTTGTGTATAGTGCATGGTGCACTAGCTCCATGAAACTCGTGCATAGATGTCCTTGACAGCAACATGGACGGTCTCCATAGTCCCCTTTTATGAGAACTGAGTTTACGGCCAATCGGAGTCTAAAGGTTTACGAGTATCGACAGCGACTAGGGAAGTGATTTACCAGTGACAAAAAGTTGAAGAGTGATACGAAGAAGAGCATCTTGGCCGAGTCATCAAACTTCCGCAGCGAAATGGAGTCCCACGCCAAGGCAGCCATGCTTGGAGCCGCAAAGACCAAGAAAAAGACCGGTTTCAACCTTGTCGGCAAGCTACTGTGACCTTGTAGCCTCTGGTAGATTGTTACAAACAAAACCAAGTAGTGTGTCATGCCCAAAGCAAACATGAAGATTGCAACCTCTCGCCACCCCATCATCGCCGCCCCTCTAGCTCCGACCAAGTTCCCGATCACCGACAAGAGGCTGCTAGGGTTTGCCACGACCGAAAGGAACTTATTCTTCCTTGCCTTGGTAAACCATTGGCCGTAGATTTTGACGTCAAGAATGAGAATAGGAATGGTGAGGACCCACCACAAGATATAGTGGATGATTGAAGGAGAGTTTGGAGACATGAATGGAGAAGATTGGATTAAGAAAAGGCAAGAAATCCAAGGGACAAACAAGTAGTTCACTCCAACGTTGTTGCCAACCTCAACCTTAACTTTCTTGTAGTGAAGCATGCATCGTAAAAGATACATGACTGAGAGTGTAACAGTGGTAGACAGTGCTAGCGACCATAAGAGGATGAAAGCCGATGTGGGCAAGAAACCAAGCATTCGTCGAAGACTGTGAGAATCTTGGGGTGGGTTTGATAGGGTTTTCCATAGCAAGGTTTGGCTGGACAACGAGAGGCTTATTCTAAAGTATCCTGCATGGAACTTGGCCAGTGATGGAGATATGGAGCTCTTGATCCTGTCGAGTATTTGACACAAAAAACTATCAGGTTGATGATCGTTGGATTCATCTGAGTTAATGGGGTCGCTTTCATCTCCAACATGGATCTGGATCTCCAGTTGGGGTTGAAGGGACTTGTTGCTGGTGTCCATTCTCGGCCTTGGCTTGTAACAATAAGCAAAAACTAGCTACACGTTTTTACTTGTCAATGATGATGAGGTGTATATATATATAGAGAGAGAGAAAGAGAGAGAGAGATGTACCAGAGTGTGAAAGTGATTAGAGTGGAGGCTAGCTAGAATCCGGGTGTGAAGATTTTGATGAGAATTTTGTGGAATGAAAATGTAGATGAAGGTGGGAGGCTGCTGACTAGACTACACTTGGTTTGACTCCTGAACCAGAATTTAGAAGCATGCCTGGTGGTCGCCTCTTGGACTTGTTGGGTTGGATTCAACGCTTTACAGCTAAACCCAATCGAGCTTGAGATACTAGAAGGAGGGCCCCATTTTCTGAAAATATTCAATACAACACAGCTTATGAAAAGAGAGAGAGAGAACACTTACAGGTCAATATCGTGTACTTAATCAATGTATCCGTACAAAAGACTTCAACCTAATTCAATTTATTGCACAATGTTTTGCAATTTCCCTTCAGAAACAGTTGTTAGGAAAAAACGTGTTTTTTACATTTTTTTTTTCATCCATCTAACTTCTCATGTGGGGCTTGAAGAGGAAGGTTGTGCTATCATTATTCAGATCCTCGCAATCTAATGTCCACTACAAATATTATGATTTGTCGATAAATTTTAGATATGATGGTCTAAAAATATAATAGTGACCGAGACAATTAACATAAACTGACCTTGTAATGATTCAAATTCGATTCTCGTTCAGTTAAACTAATGATGTGGTTCGTTACTCAGTTTCTGATTTTCCAATTTTAAGTCATGAACTTCATCATATCTACTTGCACGATGGGATATGTGTATAATCTAAGTGGTACGGTACCCACCATCTCTTCTAATTCTCATCATGTCAACTTGCCCCCAACGGAACTATCTAATTCGCACAAAATTTTGATGGACGAATTTTTATTAAGAAACAACTATGAATCATATATGGGTCATGCACTACTTTATTAAATAATGTACTTTATATGATCGAATTAATTACTGATGCACATTAGAAACCCTACTTACAACGTATATATTTGAGTGCAATGAACATGGATTTAAACCTAAGTTAACTTAAATCTTGTGTTTTTAACTAATGTGAAATTTATTCAATTCAAAAAATTACTTTCAATTTGGTTAGATTCATGCTTTAATGATAAAAAAAGAAAGCCAAGTGAAAAATTGGAAAGTTTTATAGGCCGGCCGAGCAAGATAACAAGATAAGCAAGAGCTAGCTAGCCACTTTTAGCGTACATGTGATGGATGAGTGGAATCCACTTGAATGGTTACTAGTAGGGCAAAATTGGAGGCTGGATGAGAGACAGAACTTCGTACCTTCTTCCTGTGTCACCATCTCCAACTCAAAAAAGCTAGCAACTTGCAACTAGAACACATTACTTTACCAGCTCCAAGTACAAAACCCTAAACCTACTCATGAACCAAACAAAGCTTGTCAGCTTGTGTGCCGTGTCCTCATCACTTCACTAATATTCAACCACATTAACAACAAAGCCATCGAGTATGAAAAAATTATTAGAATATTCTGATTAATTTAATTGGGACCGAACATGTAATCAGATAATTGTATGTGCTATCATTATGATAAGATTAAATAAAATGATCAAATCTTTTGGGAAGCTTATCAGGTATAATTTTAGTCGTGAAATATACTGTGTAGATACCGGGAGATAATTATGGAAATCTTTGAGAGACGGAATTCATGATTATCTCAATTATATCTTTTCGTGTAGAAGATATAAATATGGGTTATGGTCCCCGATCTATCAGATGGTTCTCCAGTTTCTTACTCTCAAAGAACTGATCCCAGAGACATAAGATTAGACTGGAAGCACCAACCCTGCAGGTATTTTCAGTCAATGGATTCAGGTACGTTTTATTTTACAGTAATCAAATATGCTAATTATTTTGGTATGAGTTTGATCCTATTAAATTTGTTTCCGCTGTATGATTATATTCCAACAATTGGTATCAGTCGCCTCCCTTATGCAATTAATTGAGCATAACAAGAATCTAATTTTTTTTGTTAAAAACTGAACAGAATATGATTAATTTTCGTTCAGAAAGTTAAGCAATTCGATCAGATACTAAAACGAAATACAGATTAATGCATGAACATTGTTTATGAGTTCACTGGGTTTCTGGGTTATGAGTCAACCCGCCGAGTTGACTCGAGTTGAATCAGAGAACCCTACGCCGCCCCAGCCTCGAATTGGCCGCGCTCTCCCCACCTCCAGCTGCAGTTGCTTCGGCCCCGCCGCGGTTTTACCCTCGCTTCCCTGCGTTCGTTGGGCCGCTCCCTCCTCGGTGCTCGTTCCAGTGACAGCCGCGGAGTTAATCGATTCAGATCGTCTTCGGACTTCTCTGCGGCGGGCCAAAGCTTCTGTATTGGAGGAGCGAAGAGATTCCAGTATGCGGAGCATGAAGGTCGTAGAGCGGGATGCGGAAGGCGCTAGATGCGGATGACAGACGCTGTCAAAGTGGAACTAGTATTAGAAATAGTATAAATAGATCTGTTGAATTGTAATTGCACAGACTTGTATTTTTGAACATTGTACCTTTCGTTCCCACATCAATAAAATCTAAGCTTCGTCCGGATCTCAGATCCCTGCGAGCTCCATCTGCAATTGATCTCCGTCGCTGTCGACCTAGGTTCGTTGCAACTGGTATCAGTAATCCAGGCATGCGATTCCTTGCTGATCACGATGGCGCGATTCAAATCGTGGATTCTGGCGCGCTTAATTGTGGCGAAATTATCCAAACTGATGGAGGATTGTCTTGGCTTTATTGAACAACGGATGCACGATCAGCACCTGCTGCAACAACAACAGTAGATTCAGCAGGAGCAGACTGATTTGCGATTGCAGGAATTAAGCAATCAATTGGCTGACCTTCTTACCAGATTCCTAATCCAGGAAGGAGACATCATGAGGATCCTGCACATGGAATTGCCGATGAAATCAACAACATAGAAGGTATGATTCCTAATCGCAATCGTCCCTTACAGTTTGCACCGAGAGTTGAATTTCCTTCATTCGATGGATCTAATCCTAGACTATGGATTAAGAAGTGCAAACGATATTTTGACCTCTGTAAAATTGCGGAAAATCAGAGAGTGAACCTGGTTTCGTTGTACATGACTGGTAAAGCGGAAACATGGATGAACAGTTACCTGAGTACAAGAGGAAACATAGAATGGGATGAGTTTGTTGTTGATTTGTGCATAAGATTCAAAGAGAATATTGGTAGCACTGTGGTTGAAGAATTCAATAAATTGCAACAGAGGGAGTCCTTAGAGGATTACCTGGACTCTTTTGAAAATTTGAAGGGACTTATGCTGTAAAGAAATCCACTGCTACCTGATGCTTATTTTCTGGACAGTTTCATTGGAGGACTAACTCCATCTATGAAGCCTTTTGTACGAGCTTTGAAACCTGCATCAATTTCAGAGGCTATGGAATTAGCAAGATGACAGGAAGAGAGTTTGAAGGCTGCTAGGTTGGCACTTAAACCAACAATGGAGAAACCTACCTTCAAACCTTATTCTCAAACTGTTCAGAATTCCAGTAAAGGAAGTAATTTAAATTACACTACTAAATTCAGTCAGGCTTTCAATATTTCTAATGGACAAACGAAAACTGATCCTACTGCTAAGTTCAGGAAATTGTCGCCAGCTGAGATTGATGGAAAAAAAGAGAGGAAGAATTTATGTTTTACTTGTGATGAATCTTATGCACCAGGCCACAAATGCAAAGGAAAATTTTATAGCATTGTTTTAGTACCTTCAGAACATGGTGAGGATCCTCCTGAGATTCTTGATGGAGACTGTGATGATAGTTTAGTGCAGGAGTGCATCCCTGTACTTGAACCATATAAGGATGATCAGCCATTAATCTCTTTAAATGCTATATCTGCCAGAACTCCTATCAAGCTATGCGAGTAAATGGTAAAGCAGGTAATATCATTATTCACATTTTGATTGATTCTGGCAGTACTCATAATTTCCATTCTTCCATTGGCACCACCCCTTATGAAGTTGTCTATGGTCAGCCTCCACAGGTTCACTTGCCTTATGTGAATAGGGACAGTCCTGTTGCCCATGTTGATAGGAGCCTGCAAGCAAGGGAGGAGTGTATCAGGATGTTGAAATTCCATTTGAAAAGAGCACAGGACAGAATGGAAAATCAATGTGATAAGCACAAGTCTGACCTTCAGTTTGAGATTGGAGACTTGGTCTATGTGAAACTGCAGCCATACAGACAACATTCACTTGTATTCAGGAATTGCCAGAAGCTTGCGGCTAAATATTTTGGTCCTTTTCCTATTATTGCTAGAGTTGGTCAAGTGGCCTATAAATTGCAGTTACCTGAATATTTGAAGATCCACCCAGTTTTCCATATTTCGCAGCTCAAGAAACATCATGGCTCAGCTCCTGTTTCAAGTTCCTTGCCTATCTTGGATGATAACTTGCAGATTAGAACTGAACCTATTGCAATTATTGATAGGACATTAGCTAAACGTGGAAATGTTGCTGCTATCTACTTTCTTGTACATTGGTCAGATGGCACTGAAGAGGACGCTACCTGGGAATGGTCTGAGGATTTTGTGCGCAGCTTCCCTAATTTTCCTATTGATGCTGGAGATGCTATGCGGCGGGCCAAAGCTTGAGGACAAGCTTGCTTTCAAGGGGGTGGAATGCGGCGGGCCAAAGCTTCTGTATTGGAGGACCGAAGAGATTCCAGTATGCGGAGCATGAAGGTCGCAGAGCGGGATGCGGAAGGCGCTAGTCAAAGTGAAACCAATATTAGAAATAGTATAAATAGATTTGTTGAATTGTAATTGCACAGACTTGTATTTTTGAACATTGTACCTTTCGTTCCCAAATCAATAAAATCTAAGCTTCGTCCGGATCTCAGATCCCTGCGAGCTTCATCTGCAATTGATCTCCGTCGTTGTCGACCTAGGTTCGTTGCATTCTCGCTCGGATCCGCTCGACGCGGATTTGCTCCCCGTCCGACGCAGCTTGGAGGTCTCGCACTGTCTTGCTTCTTGTCGCCTCGCCGCTGCTTAGAGTCTCCGCGTTGGAGCCGCTGGGGTCGTTCCATGAAGGGGAGAAGCAGGAGCTGTGCGCGGTGCATGCTGGAGAAGAAGATGGAAATGCAATTAGGGTTTGCACTTTGGGCCAGACAGATTTGGGCTGCCAAATGTAGGTCGGTCCAATGCAATGTCGGTTAGGTTCAAAATTCAGTTCGGTTCAATTTTAAATTGGTTCAATTCCGATTTTGGTCGGAATTTAAATGTTGGTTCAATCAGTTTTCTGATTTGGTCTATGGTTCAATTTTAAGCATAATTTTGGGAACCAACATTATTAAATATTTAATTGTAAGATTGACATTCAACTTGAGCTAACACTCTAAAGTATTTTAATTGAAACGAAAATACACGTACACCTAAGTGGCGTATCCGCGTAGATTAATTTATTTGATTTGTTAGAATGGATGTGTGTAGTTCATATGAATATCTAACTAGCCTTAAGGTAAATTAATATTCAATATGGCTGCATACATATCTGCGGTGATAAACATATGACGTTTCTTCGGCATATTGGTGTGAATAATAAATACATCCTAAGATGGTTTATTATTTGACACATATTCTGGTCAATGATTTGATCACTACAACAAGGTATTCACTCACAGTTAATACCACTGTCCTAAAACTTGCTATTAATGTTGTGGCCGGTATCTTGGAATGTCATAATCTTCTTTTAAATATTTATGGTGTATACATTTATATGTATACTTTGAGCCTAAACTTATTCAAATTCTTTTGTTCTCTAATTCAGCTTACATGTCAATATCTTCCGCATTACCAACATAAACAACACTCCTAAGGATAAGAAGGGCAAGTTTCTCAATTTGGTCTGTTCTAAAGTTAATTTAGCTTTGGTACCTAGAAACACATGGTGGATAGACTCTGGTGCTACCACTCATAAATGTGTTTCTATGTAAGGTTGCCTGAATCACCGAAAGTCAAATGATGCTGAAAGACGCATCTATGTTGGAATGGCGAGTCGGTGCAAGTAGAGGCAATTGGTCGATTCAGATTATTATTGACATCTGGTTCAATTCTTAGATTTAGTGGATACTTTTGTAGTTCCATCTTTTAGTCGAAGCTTAATTTCGATTTCCGTATTGGACAAATTCAGTTATTCTTGGTCATATCTCGAGATCTCGAATTCAGCGTCTTGTGTCTGATGACATTTTGGTCACTCGACTTTTCTGATCTGGATACTTGCGTCGAATGCATTAAGGGAAAACAGACCAAAGTTAAGAAATTAGGTGCCAATAGGACTTCTGGCATCTTGGAACTGATTCATACGGATATATGTGGGCCGTTCCCTACTACTTCCTAGAATGGTCAACGGTACTTTATCAGTTTCATAGATGCTTACTCACGTTATGACTATTTATTTCTTATACATGAGAAATCACAGTCTCTGGATGTGTTAGCATTTAAGGCTGAGGTTGAGTTGCAACTCAACAAGAAAATTAAGAGCGTCAGATCAGACCGTGGTGGTGAGTACTATGGTAGATATGATGGCTTAGGAGCACAGCGTCTAGGACCGTTCGCTTTATACTTAGAGGAATGTGGGATCGTACCTCAGTATACCATGCCAGGTTCAACTAGCATGAACAGTGTAGCTGAAAGACGAAACCGGACACTTAAGGATATGGTAAGAAGCATGATTAGTCATTCTTCGTTACCAGAGAGCCTCTGGGGTGAAGCACTTAAGACAGCAACATATCTCCTTAAACTTGTACCAACTAAAGCGGCTGCTAAAACACCTATTGAGCTTTGGTGTGGGCGTAAGCCCAGCCTAAAGCATTTGCATGTTTGGGATGTCCAGCTGAGGCGAGGCGTTATAGGCCTCATGAAGGAAAATTGGACTCCAAGACAGTTAGCAGCTACTTTATTGGCTATGTGGAGCGATCGAGGGGTTTTAAATTTTATGATCCTATTTCCAGAAATATTTTTGAGATGGGAAATGCAAAATTTTATGAGGATGTTGAGCTTGGAGGGAGAAATTTGGTCAGGAACATTGTGTTTGAGGAAGAGGGATCAACTACTGCTTTTGATAATGATCAGGTTTCTTTACCCATCACTGATCAAGAAGTGGACTTCGATCATCAACCTACTCGCAACGTTGTTCAAACCCCAATTATGG
The DNA here is from genome assembly GCA_963678935.1 of Umbilicus rupestris. Taxonomy (NCBI): domain Eukaryota; kingdom Viridiplantae; phylum Streptophyta; class Magnoliopsida; order Saxifragales; family Crassulaceae; genus Umbilicus; species Umbilicus rupestris. The sequence goes on from OY787625.1 coordinate 848,457, forward strand.
ATCAGGACAATGTTTCTGATGTTCAAACTCAACAATCTCAAGAGACAGTGCCACTTCGTAGATCCATTAGAGAGAGGGGAAATGCGATTCCGGATGATTACATCGTATATCTCTTGGAGCATGGGGAAAATGGATTGTTGAAAGATGATCCAATCAACTTCCAGCAAGTCATGGATAGTTCAAACTCTCAGAAATGGATTGATGCGATGAATGAGGAGTATAAGTCTATGCAAGACAATGGAGTTTGGGAACTTGTCCCATCACCGGACCATGCGAGACCCATTGGTCGTAAATGGATATTTAAAACCAAGAGGGACTCTAATGGTAATATGGAGAGATTCAAAGCTCGTCTTGTAGCTAAAGGCTTTAGTCAGAAGGAAGGGATTGACTTTAAAGAGACCTTCTCCTCTGTTTCTTCGAATGACTCTTTTAGGACAATCCTGGCATTGGTTGCACACTTTGATCTTGAGCTACATCAGATGGATGTTAAGACAGCGTTTCTCAATGGTGACATTGATGAAACGATTTACATGGTACAGCCAGAATACTTTGTGTCTGTGGATGCAAAGAATATGGTTTGTAAGTTGAGGAAATCCATCTATGGGTTCAAGCAAGCTTCTATTCAGTGGTACTTTAAGTTTCATCAGATTGTTGTCTCGTATGGCTTTGAGGCAAATCCGATGGATGAGTGTGTGTACCACAAGTTCAGTGGGAGTAGGCATATTTTCTTGGTTCTATATGTCGATGACATACTGCTGGCTACTAATGATATGAGGACTTTGCGCGACACTAAGGAATTTCTATCAAAGCATTTTGAGATGAAAGACCTTGGTGATATGAATGAGGAGTATAAGTCTATGCAAGACAATGGAGTTTGGGAACTTGTCCCATCACCGGACCATGCGAGACCCATTGGTCGTAAATGGATATTTAAAACCAAGAGGGACTCTAATGGTAATATGGAGAGATTCAAAGCTCGTCTTGTAGCTAAAGGCTTTAGTCAGAAGGAAGGGATTGACTGTAAAGAGACCTTCTCCTCTGTTTCTTCGAATGACTCTTTTAGGACAATCCTGGCATTGGTTGCACACTTTGATCTTGAGCTACATCAGATGGATGTTAAGACAGCATTTCTCAATGATGACATTGATGAAACGATTTACATGGTACAGCCAGAACACTTTGTGTCTGTGGATGCAAAGAATATGGTTTGTAAGTTGAGGAAATCTATCTATGGGTTGAAGCAAGCTTCTATTCAGTGGTACTTTAAGTTTCATCAGATTGTTGTCTCGTATGGCTTTGAGGCAAATCCGATGGATGAGTGTGTGTACCACAAGTTCAGTGGGAGTAGGCATATTTTCTTGGTTCTATATGTCGATGACATACTGCTGGCTACTAATGATATGAGGACTTTGCGCGACAATAAGGAATTTCTATCAAAGCATTTTGAGATGAAAGACCTTGGTGATGCATCCTTTGTTTTGGGAATTCAGACACTTCGAGACCGTTCGAAGGCTATCTTGAGATTATCACAAAGGAATTACATTGAGATAGTCCTCATAAGATTCGGCATGCAGAAATGTAGACCATTGGACACCCCTGTCGCTAAAGGAGACAAGTTTAGTCTCGATCAGTGCCCTAAGACTACTCTGGAAATTCAGGAGATGCAACAGCTTCCGTACGCTTCGACTGTAGGAAGTTTGATGTATGCTCAGGTGTGTACGCGTCCGGATATTGTGTACATTGTTGGTATGTTGGGAAAATATCTGAGTAACCCGGGAGCGGATCATTGGAGAGCAGTCAAGCGGGTTATGAGATATTTGCAGGGAACAGAAGAATACAAGCTCACGTATAAGAGATCGGATCATGTTGAGATCATTGGGTACTCTGAATCTGATTTTGCTGAATGCCAAGATAGTAGACGATCCACGTCAGGCTATATCTATCTGTTAGCTGGGGGAGCCATTTCCTAGAGGTCTGTCAAACAGACACTCGTTGCTCTATGGACTATGGCGGCAGAATTTGTAGCTTGTTTTGAGGCATCAAATCAGGGCGTATGGCTGCGAAACTTTGTCACTGGACTGCGCATTTTATGTGATATTGAAAGACCACTAAGGTTATACTGTGACAATAAATCAGCAGTGATATACGCCAATAACAACAGGAACACTACGAAATCAAAGCATGTTGATATCAAGTTCCTGGTTGTGAAGGAAAAGATACAGAGTGAACAAATATTCATAGAGCATATTAGGACAAACTCCATGATAGCGGATCCGTTTACAAAAGCATTGACACCAAAGGTCTTTCATGAGCATGCTGCTCACATGGATGTAATGTTGTTTGAGGATATTCTTGATTAGTGGGAGTTTGTATTTTTTTGTGATGCTTTATGAGATGGATAGATTTTTTATCTATACATTTTGGATTATGTTCTACAGAAATTATGTTTACACGGTACACTCTGTATGATTATGTTGATCTCACTTTTGAGGAGACCAATTGGAAATAGACATGTGCAGATCACATTTCATGTTATTTCCATGTTACGCATCACGATGAATCCATGTTATGTAGCTATGTTGGCATACGTGACAAGAACAGTCAAGTAACGATGATGATTACGAAGGCCTTGATCCTATGTTTGCATAGTTAATGGACCGGATGGTTTATGATATACCTGTTCTGGAATGATAACAATTTTGTGCACACTTATGTTTATACATTTATTTGGTTACACATGCGGTCCAGTGGGAGATTGTTAGACTATTCTGATTAATCTAATTGGGACCGAACGTGTAATCAGATAATTGTATGTGTTATCATTATGATAAGCTTAAATAAAGTGATCAAATCTTTTGGGAAGCTTATTAGGTATAATTTTAGTCGTGGAATATACTGTGTAGATATCAGGAGATAATTATGGAAATCTTTGAGAGATGCAATCCATGATTATCTCAATTATATTTTTTCGTGTAAAAGATATAAATATGGGTTATGGTCCCCGGTCTATCAGATGGTTCTCCAGTTTCTTACTCTCAAAGAACTGATTCCAGAGACATACGATTAGACTGAAAGCACAAACCCAGGCTTTTGTGCTGCATGTATTTTCAGTCAATGGATTCAGGTACGTTTTATTTTACGATAATCAAATATGCTAATTATTCTGGTATGGGTTTGATCCTGTTAAATTCGTTTCCGCTGTATGATTATATTCCAACAAAAATAACAAAAATTAATTGGCCAAAAAGACTTGTTAGGTTGGGAACAATCATGCGATCATAAAAGAAATTAATAATTAAAAATAAATAAACGGTTACAAAACAAGAAAAGAAGAAATCGAGGCATCAGAACTAACTACATCGATTCACCATTCGCATCACGGAATGTCATGGACGCACCCATTGAAGTCCAATTCTGAACCTTAATTTTGGCTCACAAATGGGATCAGAGCAGTGCTTTCTTCCCATTAATCACACGTTATTTAACATTTTATGATTATGTGTCATGGTGTGTCATATGTTTGGAAAATATTTAGATGCAACTATAAATGAGATAGCTAGGGACATTATAAAGGGTTATGGATTGTTGAGGACTGACAGCTTTATTCAGTTCCTGAGGTTCTCTAGCTGCGCAAATCCTAGTCCCTAATGGAGGATCCTGTGTTTAAAATGGGAAATATGTCAACATTGTTTTAGATGAAATGATCTACATATCATGCTCTCATATCTGTAGGCTTACAATGGCAGCACCAATCAGATCCTTGTAAGCAAATCCAGACTTGTGTGAATTCAAAGACAGCCATTTTCATCTTGTATCATAAGAAAAAGGAAATTCTTTAAGATGTACGCTTCAAAATATTATTCTTTCTATCAACTTCCATCCCAAAAAAGGTCATTACTACAAGGATATGACCCTTTACACATCTCTCTCCGCCAGTTACAAATTCTTCTAGGCATCAACTGGTTGCAATCGACGGCGGAGGCTTTCATTTTCCTCGGATAAGCGCATGTGCTCGTGCAGGAAGCCTTCGGATTGTTTCTTTAGCGTGTCTGTGATGGCTTCTGCAGCTTGGGACTCAGCTGTTTTAGCCTCGCATTCCGATTCCAGGTGCTTCATCTTTATCTTCAGTGAGGCGATTTCTTCTTTCATGGCGGCTCTGAGCTCTTCATGATCTCCATTATTTTTATCATCAAAGGATCTCCCCTGCTTCTTTGTCGTGTCCATGGTTTTCCTCAGCATGCCCAGTTCTCTTATGTAGTGGTGAAGTCTGTCGAGCATAAATGCGAGGAACAGCATAAAGCCTGCATATTTAAATTAAATCCATAAATCAACAACCGACACAAGAGACAGATACTTGAGTTGTTTGTAGACGAGGAAGATGGCTATCATTTCTGATCGAAGCTCAGCAAAAACATAGTTTTCTTTCATACTAAAAATGACTACGAAGAAGTTTGATGAAAACTCTCAAACCAAGTATCATCAAACTATAGACTTTAATGTAAGGTTTGCAAACCTGAGTACGGTACATAAACTCTAATTCTAAATCATCGATAGACAAAATACAGTAACTGTTCATCATAAACCTCCCGAAAGGCGAGATACAAGTTTGTTCTGTCACAGTAAGCCACATTGATATTGAACACCCAACAAACCTAGAAACAGAAAACCAAGCCAATGATTCACATGCTGTATGGTATCATATAAGGCTGCATTCAAATCGAATTTTCGCAATGCATTATGCATACATCAAACAGAATACACACAGTATTATTGGACGAATCTCGTTCTGAAGCAAAGATCAAACCATTTGTTAATAGATAGCCTTCGTTCTGAAGCAAAGTTCAAACGATTTGTTAATAGATAGCCTTTGTTTCTTCTCAAAATGACGATTTCCATGGCAAACACAAACTCACAAATATAATACGTCCGTATCCCCATTTGCGAGTCAATCAAATTATACCCATGTCAATAGCCGAGACAAGGCAAAAAGGTCGAGTAGCGGTGGAACTAGATTCTGATTCGATCCTTCAACGCCCTTAAATTGTGTCACTCAGCTCTCTCCATCCAGAACCCATAAATTAACAGAAGAGCACTTTTAAACTCCTCAAGACATTTCAACATATCAAGCAGTCAATCCTTAGTACTTTGAACAAGCATCAAAATTCTTCAAATTTCAACATCTTGCTGACAACAACCACCATCAAGAAATCAACAGACAGTAGAACAAGCTAAAAAAGTTACCCATAAGAGAAGCCTCCAGCATGTGGACGGCCATGAGCACCTGATCCGTAGGATTCAAAGCTCCAGAATCGAACACGCGCTGCTGAATCTCCACTATGCTCCAAACGCTAGACATCAGAACCATGAACACGGTCGCAGCAACGGTCTTCGCCACTACAGGACCTCGTCCCCGCTTAACCTTGTCCAGCCCGACAATCACGAGCTTCCTGAGTGGGGTTTTGAACAAGAGCGCCAGGACGAGCACCATCTCCGATCCGATCACTGTGAAAAGAAGTTGAATCATTTTTTTTTCTGCGCTCAAATCAGAAACCCTAGTTTTCGAATTGAATCAGAATGAGAATGAAAATGTGGGTGTGGAAGGAAATTGAAGGAAGAATGGTGGGTTTGAATCGGATTGACGGAAAGATTTGACAGAAGGTTCGAGTTCGATGGGGTTGAAATATTGGGAATCACGACGACAGCCATGGGAATCCTCAATTTTGCCGTTTTAGAAAAATAATTTATCACCAGCTATTACCAAATTGGGCGAGACAAGTTTTCATACATGTTTTATGAAATTGATACATATTTATTTTAGAATTTAGCGCATCAAAATAAAGTTGATTATAATAAAAGTGTTTTCATAACAAAATATAGTTGTAAGATTGATGTATTATGATTCATTAACCATGAATTGACGTGATTTTCCACATCATATGAGTCGTGACCTTTCACAGTGATGGACGTTGACCTTTCAATTACTATAAATACAAAAATTAAACGGTCCTCGTCTTCACCTTTTGATAAACAAAATAATCACCCTCAATTCTTTGTACTACAAATCTAAAGGGTTAGGAGGTAGAAACGAGTTTCCTATTAAAAGGATGAATCAATGTATGTTGTTTCAATTCAATATTTATCATATGTTGTGAAAATCATTTGCTTTATATATCCTACACAAAATGTTGTCATGTTAATTAAATAACAATAATATTTTTATCTTTTTAAAATTTTCTTCCATAAAATCATGTATTTTAACATCAAAATTATATTATATTATTTTTTATATTTAACCTAACTGCACCGATGGTAACGGATTCTTTTTAAGGTTATACTTGTCACTGCCTGGACAATTTACTGCTGCAGAAATCTGCATTTTTATTATTATTATGGACATGCCATTTTTATATAATTAGTTGTCATAATGTTCACTACTTTGCTCTTCTTGAATGCTGCATTTTATTGAAACCATGTCCAAATGTAGGGTTAGACACAGCTATAACTGAACTTTTGTAGTTGGTGCAACTACCAATTTCTTATTCTTGATTTACTTTGTCAATGGATTAGTATGTTCACGCCCAAATTGGACTGCATATAGTTTCTAACGCTTGATTTCAAACTACATATCATTATGATATGTAGTTCCTAGGTACATAATTTGGTCGCTTGACTTCGAACTACATATCATGTGAAAGTTTAAGATCGGAGTGTCCGGAGATGCCCGAACTTGATCGGAACTTGAACGGAGAAGGAGAAGAATTTCAGTTTTAGAATATTCTGTGTGTTCAATTACTATTGAGAAAAAGATAAGAGAATAACAGATTTTGTTACAAGAGTTTTGTATTTACAACAAAGTACATAATTAGTGGTTATTAGCATAACCTGTCCCTGTAACTTTGTCAATTTACACTTGATAACCCTCATTCGAAATCAGATCCTCCTTTTAAGTCAAATGTGTCTCTGCATCTCCGTTGGATCCGCCCCCGCATTCCGCTCCTTACCTTAGTGAAAAAATCTCACGCTTGCTCGGTTGTGGGGACGACGGAAGGTTGCACCAGGACAGAGTTGGTGTATTGGCGGACCAAATGACAGTCCAGCTCAATGTGCTTCGTCCGTTCGTGGAAGACTAGATTTCAGGCTATGTTTATTGCTGCCTTGTTGTTGCAAAACAATGGAATGTGACTTGATGTTGGCACCTGCACATCAAGGAGTAACCGGATAAGCCATGCTAACTCACAGCAAGTGTGTGCCATTGATCTGTACTTTGCTTCAGCATATGACCTTGATGTCACTGATTGTTTCTTTGTTCTCCAGGAGATAAGTGAAGAGCCTAGCATAATGGCATACCCAGTGACACTTTCTCTTGGTAACAGGACATGAGCCCCAGTCTGCATCACAATAAGCGGTCAACGTTAGGGACTGATTTGCTGAGTAGTATATAGGCCACGAGCAGGAGCATTTTTCAACTAACGAAATACATATGTGCTGCTTTTAAGTGATCTTTAGTAGGACTATGCATGAATTGACTGAGAATGTGATCTGAATATGTAATATCAGGCCTGTCATAGTTAGATATATGAGTTGACCAACTAGACGTCGAAATGGTGTAGGATCAGGTAGAGTAGGAGCCTCAAATAAAGCCAATTTGTGTATAGGATCAATAGGAATAGGAGAAGGTTTACAAGCAGTCAGTCCTGCTTCAGAGATGAGGGCATATTTTATTTAGTTTAGAAATAGGCCAGACTTGGATTTAGCTACTTCAAGTCCCAGAAAATAGTTTAGGTGCATCAAGTCTTTGATCTGAAACTTAGAATGAATAAAGGCCTTCACTTGATCGATGAGAATAGGAGAAGTGCCTGTGAGTACCACATCATCGACATAAACTAGGAGGATCAGAAAATGTCCATTCTTAGAATATGTGAACATAAAATAATCGTTTAGGCTTGCTGTGAAACCAAAAAATAGTAGAGCTTCACTGAATTTGCTGAACCATTGGTGTGAAGCTTGTTTTAAACCGTAGAGGCTCTTGTCAAGCTTGCAAATTAATCCTTGTGATCTACCTTTTCTATAAAAATCTGTCGGGATTTTCATATAAACGTCTTCTTTAAGGGTCCCATGTAGGAAAGCATTATTAATGTCCATTTAGTATAAAAGGGCAACCCCTTGAAACTACCACAGCTAATAGGGTGCGAACTGTATTCATTTTGAACACAGGGGCAAATGTTTCATGATAGTCGAGCCCTTCAAGTTGTGTAAAACCTTTAGCTACCAAACGAGCCTTATAGGGTTCCACAGAACCATCTGATCGACGCTTGATTTTAATGACCCATTTGCATCCAATGACCCATTTTAATGACCCATTTAACGACCCGTTTATTTTCAGGTGGTAGGGTAGTCAAGTGCAAGTATTATTGTCTTCAAGAGCTTTTAGTTCATTTTTCATTGATGTTACCCATTCACTGTTTTTACTTGCTTCTGCATAAGATTTTGGTTCATAGCTGTATTATGAAACTCTTCAGAGCAACATGAGTAGTTGACATAAGATGATATGGGGAAGTAACTTTCTGATCAGAAACTGAATTGATCCTTGGGTATATGTAGTCTTTTAATCTAGCTGGTTACTTACGAGATTTGGTAGACTTTCTGACTGGTGCTGAAATTTCGGGGGAAATACTTGTTTTTCTGTTGGTCTGACTGGTTCCTCAGTAGGAGGTGCAGCAAGAGTCCTTGTGATCTGAATAGGATCATCATCATTTGAATATGTAGGAGGATGATAAGTAGGCATTTGTAGACATTTCTCTCCAGTGCTAGGTGACGGTTTGAGGAAAAATATCTTCATAAAAATGAATATCCCTGCTAACGTGAATTTCATGAGTATGCAGATTGATTATCTTGTACTCTTTCTGCCTGAATGGATATCTAAGAAATACACAGGGGTGTGCTCTTGGATCAAACTTTCTTTTATGAGGTAAAATATTTGTTGTATAGCATATACAACCAAATATCCTTAAGTGTGATAAATTTGACCGAAACTTTAAATCTCTCGCAAGTAAGTGACGATGTTTTCTTTCAACTGTCCCATTCTGTTGAGGAGTGTACGCAAAACTGGTTTGGCGAATATCTCCTTGTAGTAAGAATCGAGACAAGTTTAAATTTAAAAATTCTTTACCATTGTCACTACGCAGAATCTTGATGTTTTTATCAAACTGAGTTTTAATCATCCTGAAGAATTGGATCACTATGTCAGAAGTATCTCCTTTGCTTGTCATTAGGAAAGTCCATGTGCACATAGAGAAGTCTCCACAATAGTAGAAAATATCGTGCACCTGTTAGAGTAGGAACCTTATATGGCGCCCCCATACATCAGCATGAATCAGCTCAAAGATAGATTTGCTTTGACTGTTGCTGTTAGGAAAAGGAAGTCTGCATTGTCTTGCTTGAGGACATATATCACAGTTCAAATTCTAATTATTACAATCTGCAACTGGGATATGGTTTTTCAAACTATTTAGCAATTTTGAAAAAGGAATATGTCCCAATATTTTGTGCCATAGCACGACTGATTCTTTGGCGCTTTGAATAGTTGCACAATGCTTTAACTTATCACCTCTAAATTGAAATAAACCATCAGTAGCTTCACCAATCCATAAGGAGTTCTGATTTGCTTTGTCATGGATATAACATCCATTATTACTAAACTTGACTGTCATATTTGTATCAGATAACAACCTTGACACACTAATCAAGTTGTATTTGATTTCAGGAACTTGGACATCTAGTAATGTGAGCTGAGGACTCAGATGACAACTTCCAGTATGACTGACCAAAATAGAATTTTCATCTGGCATATGAACTTTATAAGGTTTAAGTAACTTCTTTATGTCTTTCAATAGGTGCAAATGTGGAGTGATGTGGTGAGTGACTCCATTATCGATAATCCAATCACTTTTGCACATTGAAATAGAAGTTAAGCAAGTTATATCTGCCACGTGAGTCATATCAAAGTTGGAAGTGTTTAAGAATGCCATAACCTTGTTGAGTTGGTCCTGATTCATCTTGACAGCACTTAGATGTATTTGTTGTTCTTGAGCTTCATTTTTGTCATTTGAGCCTGCAGTATTGGTGTCAGTAATGACATTATTGACAGTTTTATTGTTTTTATTATCAGAATATCGCCTGGACTGAATCTTTTAGCAAACTTCTCCCGGAACTTGATCGGAATTTGAACGGAGAAGGAGAAGAATTTCAATTTGAAATATTCTTGTGTTTTCATTACTATTGAGAAAAAGAGAAGAGAATCTGTTAGAAGAGTTTTGTTTTACAACACAGTACATAATTATTGGTTATGTGCATAAGCTGTCCCTCCAACTTTGTCAATTTACACTTGATAGCCCTAATTCGAAAACATATCCTCCTTTAGGTCAAACGCGTCACTGCATTGGATCCGCCCCGTTCAGCTCCTGTCGTAGGTTGGCTGACATCCTCAAGATATCATTATGATATTCTGGTGACACAAATGAGAGAGCTCAGCAAAGGGGTCGTAAAGTTTTTTCAGGAGTTATCTCATAGGTACTGGCTAGAGAGCATTGCTACTGTCCTCTCCTGCCTTTGCTTGATGAAGTTGGCAAAATGAATTCTCAGAAACTTAAATGAAAAAGAAGAAATGGCAGAGCATGTCATAGAAAGCCCAAGTTGCAGAAGCTGATTTTATGAAAGAAAACAGCACCAAGAACCCTTTTTCTGCCTCACATTAGCATCTAGAAAGGAAGGTGATGACTTCAGACTTCTTTAAAACTTGGAGGTCCAGAGACTAGAGACTTTGATCTTAACCAAAGCCTGAACAATTCAACTATGTACATGTTGGACTTCAATGAAACATCTCAGGGACAAGAAATGACAATAGGGTTTGAATGAAACTGAAAAGGGCTTGTAAATGCATAGAGAGGAAACAAAACCAACATGCTTCAACCTCTTCTTCCCACTACTCATAAATGCACAGCAATAAAGGCTCAAGATTTCAGTCGGCAATCTGCCTTATTCTTTTTTTTCTTTCTCTTTTGCTGTACAGAATTTCCTGTTGATTAGTCATGAATTTGTATTCCAACTTGTGTTTGTTATCCCTGAATTTTTATAGTTGAGTAGTTGGAGAATTGAATGCCAATACTTTAATGCTGACCTCCTCTCTCAACCTTGATCTTTGCTGTGCTGAGCACACTCAGGCCCTGGCCTTGTTAAAAGGCTGGCAATCAGCTTCCTCCACCACTTGCCAATTTTTGGCACCAACAATCTCAGTCACTCCATTTAGATACCAATCTCCTCTTCGCTGGCCTGCCTGCTCATATTCATTCATGTATCCATGAAGCTGGAGAAAATGGTATGGGTTGAATGGATCAGTTGAAGCGAGATATTGATGCGGTTCAATGAGAAGATGCGCCTCAAAATGAATTTGGGCTCCATCTTTTGATTGAGCCGTGCCAATATCACGCCCACTCTCTTTACTTTACCTCTATTGTCTCCTCTGGGCTATCTTTTTCTTCATTTTTCAATGCCCCAAAACTCTTGTTCTAGCCTAACACATGCATGCTGCACATTTCTGTACAACTTTTACGTCTGTAAATGTAAATAAAGACTTACTTTTATGTACATATATCTCACATCCATTCCCATGATTTGATGCGGATGATACAAAATCTGGGAAAGGTCTGCTTAGCAAAAGTTCTCTTCCTCAATTTTGTGTCTTCTATGTGTATAACTTTTCAAATTTTGCAACATGCTTCCTCAGATGGTGAAGAGAGCTCAGAGCTGACGTCAGAATGCTGCCTTTCTGCAGCTTTAAAGTTACACTAAAATGCTTCATAAGGACATGTCTTATGAAGTTAAAAACTTGAGTGGGCTTCTCATGAGTTTGAATATAGGCCCAAAACTGGTCACGTTTTTCTTGCACGTTTGGGAGACCGTTTCGTGGATCTGATCCAAGTAAAAAAGAAAATATCTACGATATTATCTGTTCGTTAATGACACGTGTCGAAATCTCAACCGAGTACATGCGGATTGCGACTCTAATTCTCTAGGCTTTTCCCGCCAAAATGTAAACTCTGGATATGAATATCTGACCTTTTTATTTCTTGCAGTACTCAGTTTTTCGCATTGCTGGGAACGGCCATGAAAGGAATGAAGACTGTCGTCGTCGCTCAGAAGAAGCCTAATCCTGAGTACGTTTCTCGGCTCTCTGTTGTGGATCGTGATGCAGTTGTTTCAGAATTTGATCCAAGTTTGCATTGATGATATGATGATATGCTGTTGAAATTATTGGTGATTTTCATGATCACCTTCTTTGGTTTTGAGATGAATGATCTACATTTCGTGCTTCGATGTTGTGCTTCGTTAGTCAGTTTCTGATTTTTCAATTTGGCTGATCTAACTGGCGATTTCCTCTTCCGGTTGCGAATCTTCTGGTTATCGTCTTATTTGAGTTTCAATTGATCGCCAACCGCGGTTACTAATACGTTTTGCTACTTCCTGGTGAATGGCGATGATGAACGATCAATGCTTGAGCAGTCTATTTCTTTCTGCGTTTTCTGCTTACTTTTTTTAGGATGTTTCTGATGCGCGCTCCTTGAAATTGATTTGAGATCTGATCGTCTGCAGGATGCTGAAGAAACGCAAGGCTGATTCGAATGCGAAGAAGGAGAAAGCTGCTAAGAAGAACCCGGGAGCTCCAAAGCGTCCACCTACTGCATTTTTTGTCTTCATGTATACTTTTGGTTCCTCTTTGCTAACTATTATGCGACAGTATCATCTGTGGTCTAATTTTGATTCATATACTGAAAAATAGGCAGGACTTCAGGAAAATCTACAAGGAGAAATTTCCAGATAACAAATCTGTTGCTATTGTGAGTTATTGAAGCTTCTAAAGTTTTTGTTTGATTCTGTCTTGTTAAGGAGATGTAGAATGCAGTTGAATTCCAGAGAAGTTTCTTAAGGAAAGCTTTATGTGTGCAGGTTGCAAAAGCTGGGGGAGACAAGTGGAAATCAATGTCTGAATCTGTAAGTTCATAATAAGATATACAATAATCCACCATCAAAATGTTCCACTTACTTTAAATCTCTTGTTAGTGTTCCGTCTTCAAGGCAAAGTTCTCCTTATTCCTGATTAATGCATGTTCTATATGTGTTTCTTGGCAGGAGAAGGCTCCATATGTGGCAAAGGCATCAAAAAGCAAGGCTGAGTATGAGAAGGCAGTGGAGGCCCATAAGGTAATGATAACAAACATTGCTCATGATCTTAATATTTGCTAACTGACCTGCATTGCGAACTGTCAATGATGTCTTTGCCGATCATATTGAAATACTAGAATGGCAGTGTCGAAGAAGTCAAGGCAGCTGAATCTGAGAAATCATCATCTAACATCCATGACAATGATGAGCAAGAAGCCAGCTCCAGCAACTGGTATGTATCTAGTCTTTTGACCTGAGAGTAACACATAGTACATTTTTGGATTATGTTTACATCACGGAGTTAAAATTTAGTCCAGGCCATATTTTTCACCAGTTAGTAAAACAGCAACTTGAAAGTGTGGCACCTAGAAACACTGTACTTGTACAATCTGTTGGTCCCTGCATCATTAGCATGTATGGCCAAATTAAGACGCTTATAAAGTCGCAACCGTGACCTATACCTGCTGTGTACTTCGTTGCAGATGATGGGAATTTTAAAAGCTCTGCAAACAAAAGTGTCAGTGAACTTCATCACTGTAAATTCTCACCACTGTAAATGACAGTTGAAATTTGTGTTCTTTTCGTACTTCGCCAATCTACTTGTTTACTCAGTATTGTGGCTTATTGTGTTAATTGTTACCTGAACCTGTTTTGCGTACAAGTTTTCTATCTGCTGTAAAGTTCGGTCTCTCTAACTAAGCTTCAACAATTATCTTTTTGAAGTTTGATTAGGATTTGTCATCTTTTACGCAAGTCTTCATCTTTTTAAAATGATTTTCTACGAAGTTTACAAACTGATGTTATGTTAGCGTTGACGGTAAAAACATGTACAAAATCTAAAAGATGACAAATCCGAAACAAACTTAAAAAGATTGCATTCTTGAAATATAACTTCAACAAATTGGCATTATTTACAAAACAAAAAAAAAATTCTGTTTTTGAAAACAATGTTACTTTATACATAGTACTCACAAGTCCACGTTAAGACATTCTATGGGACACCTGCAAATATTACGTTTACAATAAGCTAGGAAGAAACCAGTGGCATATTGTTTGTCAGTTAGCAAACAATATTTGCTATTTATTTATTCTTATTTTCGGTATTGTATCAGATATCCTTTTATACATATATGAAATCATAACCATCTTTTATTATCCTTTTTACCACTTCAACAAAATTAACTTTATGATTTAGTGATCTAGCTAATGGTCTATAATCTTATTGACGAAGTTAAAATTTTAAGTCTGAAAGAAATGACTTAAAAAATCTAATTTCGACTATTCCCGCAACAAATTTAAGCAAGTTAGCGATAACAGAATTGATACTCAACAAATGAGACTCCTAGTTAAGATGTAAATTTGAAGGGTTGAAGGCGTCAAGGATTGTTGGTCTTTTTTTTTTTGATAAATGTGTTGGGTATTCATATCTTTAACTAGACATTGCATATATGGATTATTTTTATCAACACGAGTTGTCCATTTAGGTGAAGTAATGACCTATAACGCTTCTTCGAATTAAGTTAAACTTTCCCATATATCTGAATATCTTTATCTTAGGTACTAGATATTTATTATTTTTTAGTTAGGATAGCTAAACACAAGAGTATAGTTTTTCTTAGTATACACATTTGCTCATTTGGCTTCAACTTGGTTTTTACCAATCATAAATTTTGTTTGACATTCCAATGTACCCTATGCCATAATATTTCACAATATAAATGCTAAAAATACAACACGACTAGTGTATGTGAATTATTTGCTCAACTGGCATTGAAAAACACATTGTGTCCTTGAGGCCTGTAAAGACTTTGAAAGAGTACCCTTATTATAAAAAAAGTCCACCATGCAAGTTTGCGACTTCCATTTTATGTTTGATCAAAAACGTTTATGTAGCCCAAGCGTAATCATTTCTAAGAGTGAGAAAACATCTTGTTACTTGGAATCGCCTCCAAACATTATATTCCCATGAACTTGTTCAAAATATAAGTAAACAAATGTTTGCTAAGGGAAATGGCCTAGTTCTACTCCACAATAACATCTATGGGATTCATAGTTGACATTAGAGATGTACTTAATTTAACATTTGAGTCAATTTATCAAAAGGAATATATATTTTTAATCCGTTGTGCCAAATTTAAGTAGAATTTTTAAAATTGATTTAAGTAGAATCTTTAAATTTCCGACTTCCATCTTGCATGGTGCAGTCTTCTCATCATGTTGAGAGATTATAATGAATAAATCTAGTTGACCTATAATGAATTATATGAATTTTTGGGTCAGAAAGAGATTATAGTCTAGTTGAGCTAGCAAAATTTCACATAGTATTAGAGCCCATAGTATTATCTGAGCTAAATATTGGGATGTGAGACACATATTTGAGTATCAATGGCACGAGTTAAAGCGCCCAAGCAGCAAGGGAGACGTAGCATGAATATCTGAAGGACTCGCAAGGTGTGATGGCCGGATTTAGTAAAAGTCACTGACCGTGAAGCTAAGAGGGGAAGTCGCAAGGCGCACCTACGAAATGCATATTGAGGAGGGGCATGCCCAATTATTTAAGTGAGGGGAAATTCTTCCACGTAAGTACATAAATCACCTAGTGGTGAGATAATGTGATGATTTATATTGGATTATAAAACTTCGACTCACTAACATATATTTTTGGATCAGAATAAGATTATAGTCCAATTAAACTAGCCAAACTCAACCACATATAAACCTCCAACTGGCCAATGAACTTTTAGGAATGTTTTGAGAAAGTTCATGTACCTTGCATGAATTTTAAGAGAACAAAACTTAACATTTTGTGTGTGAAATCAATTTTCTGAGGGATAAAATGTTAATCTGAAATGATGTAATAAGTAACATCACGTCATAATACACCTCTATTAATTACAAGCAATTTTCTATGTCATGTATATCATCATTCTCGTAAATTTAATTACACATTATTCGAATGTTGAAAAGTATTGGTAAATTCAATTTCCAAAATAATAAACAAGAACTAATCCTTGAAACATGAACATGGTTTATTTCCAAAACAAATTCAAAGGATCGAGCAGCATTTGATAGTTTCAGCTCCTTGTACAAAACCTTAAATAGAGGCAACACATTTCTGCTAATATTACTTTTTGAATAAGCAAGCTAGGAAGATAATCATGGCTGTCCAAGCCTCCTCGCTACCTCTCTATGAAGCAATTCCTCTCAAAAGTTACTTGAAGCGTTTCATTGAGGTCTTCCTGCTATTCTTGCTCCTCTCCCTCCTCGCATATCGAGTCTTCTCATCCGATGGCGGTGACCGGTTCGTAGTCTGTCTTTTGGCCTTTGCATGCGAGGTGTGCTTCACTCTCATTTGGGCCATGGTGGTTAGTACCAAATGGAATCCTGTCCATTACAAAACCTATCCCGATCGCCTGCTACAACAGTAAGCACGTATCACATTAGTTTTTTGTATTAGGGTTTACAATTTAGGGTTTGGTGTCACTACACCAAAATATCTTTTATGCAACAACACTAAAAGAGTAGCATAAGTACAGTATGTCTCACCTTACATGTGCAACAAATCCTTAGTCTCATAAAGTATGTAGTATAAGTGCTAATGCGACTGAATCAAATTAGTCGGTGCTTAAGTACGCGACAAATCTTTGATATCACATTAGCTTTCTTATGCCACATATTCTAGACATAGAGTTAAGAATGAAGTTTCTAATTCTAGATTTGACATAAAATCTTTGAGCCAACACTACAATATTCTCGGACTACAATGAAGGAATTCTTTGCCTTGTGTTTTTTACATCAGGGTTCAAGATCTACCGCCGGTGGACGTATTCGTGACCACGGCAGACCCACAGCTTGAACCTCCAATGATCGCAGTGAATACAGTCCTATCATTTCTAGCAGCTGACTACAATCCTCAGAAGCTAGCATGCTACGTTTCCGACGACTCTGGCTCGCCCATCACTCTCTATGCCCTCATCCAAGCTTCTGAATTTGCAAAACACTGGGTCCCATTTTGTAAGAAGTACAACATCCATGTCAGGGCTCCTTTCAGATACTTTGGAACTCCTCAAGTTCCATTGGATGCTGCTGAATCACCCGAGTTCCAACACGAATGTCAGGATATGAAGGTAAGAATTACACAGTTGAAATTATATATTCATTCTTATAACTCAAAAAGAGACATTTACATGCATGACAATGTGTAGGTCGGTCACATGCATGTCTGTACTTTTTTGATTTATGTGTGTGCAGAATAAGTATGATGAACTCAATACCTTAGTGGAGGAGGCCTGTACGGATTCGACAGAGTTTGATATTTTCGCTCATGGGACGCGCGATAACCACGAGAGTATAGCGAAGGTCATACATGCGAACGAGGATGTTTCGGATGGAGTGCCCCATTTGATATATGTAGCAAGAGAGAAAAAGCCTGGGCATAACCATCACTACAAAGCTGGAGCAATGAATGTTTTGGTAACATGTTGATAGCATCTCAATTGCTTAATTTGCAGACTATTTTTGGCATCTCATTTTGGTGGGTTAACAGACTAGGGTTTCTGGAGTGATGACTAATGCACCATTCATGCTCAACCTCGACTGCGATATGTTCAACAACAATCCACAGACATTCCATCATGCAATGTGCCTTTTGCTTGGATCTAAGTTGGAGCGAGAGTGCGCTTTTGTTCAGTTTCCCCAAGTGTTCTACAATGGCTTGAAAGATGACCCATTTGGGAATCAACTCGTTGTATCACACAAGGTACAACTATTTTTACTGCCACTTTTTTCTGTCTTTTTTGCTAGTGACAATTATTTGTTGTTTTAGAAATTCTCGACAGGGATTAGTGGAATTCAAGGCCATTTCTACACTGGAACAGGATGCTTTCATCGGAGGAAAATCATCTGTGGTTTACCATCTGATCAAGTCCCAAGCGGAGTTGCTTCCGGTAATAGAAGAAGCTACAACAAAAATGTCTATTTATGTCCCTCCAAATTTTAAAAAAACATGTTCCTCGTTTATCTTCAGGTATGCCGGACCACGTTTATGGAAAATCAATCCAACTCATAAAATCAATAGACAACATCGGATCAATATCCACGAGACATAGTCTTTTGGGGTCACTAGATGCAGCACAAGAAGTGGCTCGTTGCGACTACGAGCATGGGACCGATTGGGGAGTCAATGTAAGTCGTTTTCATAGGATTGAGGTGTTACATGATTGTTACAACAAAATCAATCATCTTTTATTAACCTGCACATGTTTTCAGATTGGTTGGCTGTATGGAACAGTAGCAGAAGACTCGCTCACAGGCATAACCATTCATTCCAAGGGCTACAAATCTATGTACTGTGATCCAGACACGCCTTCATTCTTGGGATGTGCTCCGACCAGTGGGCCCCATACGAATACCCAAATAAAGAGATGGGTCACAGGCTTGCTAGAAATCTTCTTCAGTGTAAAAAACCCTATCCTCCTCTCGCTCACTTCAAAGCTCCAACTCAGACAAGGCATAGTTTATACTTATATCTTTGCTTGGGGCCTCCGCTCCATCCCCGAACTTTGCTACTCTTTTCTCCCGGCCTACTGCATCCTCTCCAACACTGCCTTTTTGCCCAAGGTAACACTCATTCCCTTCTCTTATGTCCCACATTCGCTAGATGAGGAATTATGTAGTGAAATATAATATCAAGGGGTTCTTTCTCACATCAGACTAGTCGTTTGTGATGAATTCTTCCCTTGAGCTTGTAACCTAAAGATTTCCCTCAAAATATTATTTGGAAAATGAAAATGTGAACCCTAAACTTGTTTTGCAGATTGATGAACCCGCATGGCTAGTTACAGTGGGGTTATTTGTGGTCTACAACCTGTACACGCTGGCTGAGTATTTGCAGTGTGGTCTCTCCGCGCGAGCGTGGTGGAACGGTCAACGAGCGTCGAGAATAAATTCTTCTAATGGATGTTTTTTCGGGGTTATCGGCACTGTACTAAAGCTCATGGGTTTGTCCGAGACAGTATTTGAAGTAACATATAAAGGTGAATCTGGTACTGATGATGATGGAGGAGCAGTCGACAAAGATTCTGGAAGATTCACGTTCGACGAGTCGCCCATATTCCTCCCGGCAACTACATTGGTTATGGTGAACTTGGCCGCTGTTGGGCTGGGCTTTGTGATGTTGGTTTGGGCTCGGGTGAATGGGCCGGCCTGGAGTAATAATATTGCATTCGGGGCTGGTGAGTTTGGTTGTTGTGTTTGGTTGCTGCTGATGTTCTGTCCGTTTCTTAAGGGACTGTTTGGGAAAGGGAAATATGGGATTCCTTTTGTAACGATTTTGAAGTCGATGGCTTTTGCATTAGGTTTCATTTCATTGTGTTTAAGGGCTTGAAGTAGATGCCATTAGCATGAAAATTGAATGAAACATTTAAATTCCTTTTTGGTTGCTTAAATTAAATCATTTCAGGCACTTTTTTTAAAAGGCGAAACGCCAGCCGCTTCTCTTTGAGTGAGCACTGGACAAATCATACGGTTGAGCGCATTAGTCTGCAAATCATGTTAATCGGGTGCGACCTTATCAATATAGTGTGACAAATTCGACCGAGTTAAAGTATTTCGTCTTTTAAAGTACTTAATAGGGGATTCGTACCTATAACCTGCCTTAAATTAAATCATTTCAAGCACTGGCCTGTTATTTTGTCATTGTATTACCTTTTCGTATCAAACCTTGTAAAGTGAACACACTAAGGAAGTAAACTTTGATAATCAAGTACAAATTTCATTTTCCACTATTTTTTGTACTTATGGTGTTAAAGCTGGTCATGGATTGAGATTTGAGACACTATATATCTGTTGAGTTATAGAGACTAGTGTTGGATCAAGTCTAATAAAGATTAGTGTTTGCACATGTCTCCCTATATAAACATGTTCATCATAGTGTAAACAATCATTTCATCGAAAATAGTGAAACACATTCCTGGTTTTGTAGTGCCCCTAGACGTAGTCACTTTCTGTGACGAACTAGGTAACAAATTCTTGTATTTTTTGTTTACTTTTTCGTTTATTACTGCTTGTCGATCCTAACAATATCTCAGTTCAATCCATAATGGGATCGAGTTGTGTATGGTTTCTTTAGTATATGATTCTTTCATTAGAAAATAGTAGTATGCAGTCTTTAATGTTTTCTTTATATATTATTATTTTTGTTGATCGTCAACGAATCTCTACACCATTGTACAAATCTACTTATGTCTCGTAGGATTTGTACTCAAAAATCAAGTTTAGATGTTTAGCTTAATGGAATCAATCTATCATGAAGAAATCCAAGTCATCATGTTGCTTTCACATGCTTTTAATCACATCAGAGCCAGATTGTTGAAATTATTTAGTGAGAGATTCTCATCTTTATCCATCAGTATCAAAGTATAGAGATCGAAGATGCTCCTACTCAATGACCATCACTACTTAAACGATCGAATTGTAACTTATGAAATGATGTTATGAAGAAGATAATTGTAAAAAAGTCTTAGATTCTGATTAGTATGGGGAGGAGATTAGGGTGGATGCTGATTTATCATGTGACGTCACTGTCGATCGACAAATTTGGCATGTGACGTAATTATTCTATATTCTCACCCACCCCCTATTGGAATTAGATCCCACCTACTGCGCCTAGAAGACAGGTCAGCAGCATAAACACATTCTTATCATCAGATATCTTGTCTCGAAAATCCAGCAAAACAATAGGCAGATCTCACTCCGTCCCTGTCCCGGCTGGATTACAGGTTCGTTTTTGCAGTCAATTGTGTATGATCCGTTTGCCTGATTTATTGTCCGATTGGATTAAGAGATAACGCGTTGGAATTTCTCTAGGTTTTATTGAAATCCTAGAATAATTATGTTGGTGATTGATAGAGAGTTTTCGGCTTCTCGCAGCTGCTGTTTTACTAACCCTAAATATTCTTTCAATACGTATTTGAAGAAGTGCCAGCAGGTAATTAAGATCTCTGTGAAGCAAGTGTAGGGTTAGGAAAATGGATGACGTAAGCATCGGCTTTAGCAATCCTGCGCCACGGGCTCACCAATTATTCAACCCTAATGCTATTGTCCGGGTGGCTTCTGCTGCCCATACGGTAGAGTCAGATAATGGCCTCTCTTCTTTGATTCCAAGAAAGAGACTGATTCCATTGGAACCTAATTTTCTGGAACCTTCAGACCACGTTGGAAACTACACTTGTCCGTATCTACATTGCCCTTACAGTAACTACTGCCTTGGATTCAACACTAGGGTTAAGAGGAACAATCACACGGTTCATTGTCCGTATCGCAACGGCCAATGTGGAACTGATTCCCAAATGCAACTCGTTAACAGTATGGTTGAAGCTGGTCTTAACAACAACTCGGTTCAGGGTTCCCCTTTGATGACGCCAGCAGGGCTATCGGCATGCCCTTTTGGCTCATTGAACACTTTTACTCCGGCGGAGGCTCAGATAGCTCTCAACAACAATGGAAAATACTACTCAGGTCCAGTTTTTACACCAGCCTCGTCATTAGAGGAGAATAATAGCCAGTGCAACATAAGTTCCCGGATTGTGGAACCGGCAGTGCAGCTGCCTGAACATTATTATCAGATGTCTGCGGAAATTGGAGCGCTTCTTGATAACTTTAGTGATGGACATCTCACAGCAATGGACCAAGTTTTGAGTGATGTGTATGGTTGGATTAAATGAAGAATGTTGATGGGTCAGCCTGCATATGCTTGGATTATATATAGGCTTTTATAGCTCCGAGATCCCTCCAGATATTGTTCTCTGATCATTATTTTTAGTAATCTCTGAACAGGCGGTGGGCAACTTTGTCCGAAGCCATTAGGGTTTTCCTTCCATTTTCAGTATCATAAGAACCATCTGCAAATCTTGTTGACAGGTTTAATAAGCTTTATTGGCGTCCGGCCAAACTCTGGTTATCCTCTTGGTTCATGCCAAACAAAATATAATGAACAAACTTGTAGCTTTCAACCCAGAAACTGTAGAAAATCATAACAGTTCTTGTTTAGGGCCTAGGGCTCCGTACCAATCACTTACCTTATACTGGTGTTACAAAATAAATATAAAACCTGATTATTTTGATTTCGTCAACAAGAGTAAAGCTTGATTAGAATTAACAGTATGAGCTACAACTGTTTTTTTTTTCTTGTGGAAGCTAGAGTAGATGAAATCAGCTTATTAACAATATTACAAGAAGAGATGGGTTTGAAATCATCACTTGTGTACATTCCTGTTCCAGGTGACTCAAAATCAGATAAAAGAAGAAATTACTCTTGTAAGAAGAGTAATCTTCCCAAGAAGAGTTGCAGGCTTTCGAGAGTAATGCCCGGGTGGACCAAGGCGGTGCAGCCCCCGCAGTTCGATATGACATTTATGTCATGTCGGTTTTAATGTTGTATATATAGTAGTATAGGGTTTGTGATTTCTTGTACCACACATACATTGAATAAGAAAATCCTAGAGACTTTGACTCTGGTCGTTCGTCTTCATCCACGCCAATTCCGCCCCATGAAAATTAAAGCTAATATTATTGAGTTAACTCCTCTTGCCTTAATTGGATATATGAAGAATTTAGATTATATATGCATGTACAAGCGTATGCTCTTTTGATACAAGATACTCTCATTCTCTATCTACAACCTCCTTAGAATCTTCTCATTTCCTCACCTGAGACTAGCGTTGTCCACCGATCTTCTACAAATTAAGGGGAACATCATAGTTAATTCTAGTATCAAAACTCTAAAGATTAATGAATGCTTATGCGTTATATACTAGTCAGTTTCTGAGTTACGCGAACACTGGAAATTTCACATGACGGTTTTATAAAAAACCTAAGAAAAGTCATCACTTGAGAAGGTCATATTCTCGTGGGTTTTTTGTAATGTTCTAGGGCACTATGTATATATACCTTCAAGGCTGCTAAAATCTAGAGAAAGTACAATCTATTTTTCAAATATTCTCCAATTATTTTGAAATTATGTTGTTCTTGAAAATATCTTGGCGATTTCAATGGTTGGAAGAATGCAATATCCAAGATGACGGACATCTTATCTCATGCCGAAGGAGTTAACTTCATACATAAGTCTTCTATGTATAAGAGAGAAAATTTTGAGAACTGTAATGGATTGGTTAGAGAATGATTTTTCAAATATTATTGGTAACAAAGTTAGATTTAAGATTTGGAGGAAGTATGTGAGTCTAAATTTTGCATCCTTGTTGATCAAGCTCTTGATGCAAATAAGGAGCAAATGACAATCATTCTTCGGTTTGTGAAACGTAATTGATTGATTATAGAATGATTTTTTTAAGCGATTAGTGTTGTCGATAATTTTTCACAAACTTTGAAAGATGAGAAATCTAGGACTTGCTCAATATAATCTTAAAGAAGAAAGCACATGTGGGATAAGGGTATGACGGTGCAAGTAACATGCGTGGTCAATTTAATGTCTTGCAAGCTTTATTTCTAAAAGAGTGTCCATATGCATATTATGTACGATGCTTTATTCAACGCTTACAACTGACTTTAAATGTTGCGATTAAAGGAGTGACCGATGTGTAATAATTTGTTTTTACTCCGACTACAGTTGTGAAAGATAAATTTTAGATTTGGTGGCAACCGCTACATTGAAGACAGGTTCAGATATAAATTAGGAACTTTGCAAAGATTTGAGGCCACTCGCTGGGCTTCACATCTTCACTCTATCTCAAGTTTGATGAAGTTATTTCAAGCTACTCGAGTAACTGTTGACGATTTGTATAAGAATAGAATAAATAAAGTTCAAGGAAAAACAAATGGAATTGGTAAGGCTTTGAAAGAAAAAATTGAGTTTGTCTATTGTTTGCTTTGCATGACCTCATGAATTTTCTATGAAAAAAGGTCGATTAAATATATTTTAATGGATTAGTGAAGCTGAGAAGAAGAGCTATACAAACCCTTCATTAAGCGCAACAAGTTTTGAACAGATTAATAGTCATAACCTCGACTTGTTTACGAGCCAGTTTTCATTCTTCTTATGAGATGTTGGAATGAAAAGTGGATGGTAAACAAGGCGGAATTATGACTATTAGTCTGCTCAAAACTTGTTGTAGTTTGTGTTGATTGTTGCTGATGATGCTAGTTTGCTCAAAACTTTGTTGCTGTTGCTGATGGTACTAAAACTCATAAGTTATGAAACTCCATAAATGGGCCTCGACTGGGCCTTCCATATCAACTTCGGCCCAATTCAGAATTCGGGGTGCCCTCTACTCGTTGCGCTCAGGCTCTCGCGTTCCGCTTGCTCCTCGTCCCTGTGAATCTCCGGTGAGTTCCGAGCTCTCTGAATCTCATCTCGTTTCCTTTTCATATGCGAACTAAATAATGTGTGAAATTGAGGTTTGGAATGAATTTGAATGAAAATTTTTTTACATTTGCCCTAATCCCATATTCTTCTTTATCAAATGTCACATCTGTAAATTTTTTTTTCAAATGCCTTATTTTTAATGAGATCAATGTTAACAAGATCGGTATCTTTAATTTTTCTAAAAGATCTCTTGTGATTTTCAAGAGACTGATCTTAATATGACCGACCTCTTAAAAAATTAAAGAGATTCGGGATAATTATGTTGTTGCTCGAATCTTCAGGAGACCGGTCTCTAAAAGATAACAATTTAGTAATTCTTTCTTTTCTTTCTCCGCCTTCTCCTATTTTTCCACCTTCCCTCATACATAGGCGCTCTCCAGTTTTTCAGCGATTAAGTGCCTTGAAAGATGTTTGCAAGTAAATGTTGTGGTAAGTAGTGTTAAATATGTGATGATTGTTGTGTGGTAGTTAGGAATAGTTCGAATAGAAAATTTATTGAAAATGTTATTTTTGATGAAAACATGTGTTAATATTGTAAAAGTGTTTGAAGAGGTTATTATTTGGTATTTAGTATGTATGAATTATAATTTTAATGTTAGGCATGATTCGAGTAGAAGTAATTTATGAAATTATTGTTGATTGATTTGTGGATATGATAAAAATTATGTTAGATTTCAAGTGATATTGTTTCAAAATGTTATATCGACATTGGAGACACTGAACATGCTCGTAATAGATGAATTTGACAAGGATGAAATGGAATTCCTCGAGCAACTTGATAATGAGGATGTATTATTGTTCCTAAAACTGAACATTTTTGGGATATCCCATAACGATGTGTCTGCGTTGGACGAGAATAACCATGTCAATGAGTACTTAGGTGGTAACCATCATGGATAGGTTGCGACACTTGGGGTGGGTGCTACATTTAGCAGCAAATTAGATGCAATTTACATTGTGCAAAAGTATTCTATACTGAACCGTGTTGAATATCTGACGAAGGAATGTGACTCATGGTTGTTGGTTCTACATTGTCGAGAATGTGAGAGGAACTGTCCTTGACTGATCCGGAGAACGATGAAAAAAACTCATCATATTGGGAGGTTAGAAAGTACCGATGGATCATACATGCAACAGTAGATGCCCTTTCGCGGAGTCAAAGGCATGGTGGATACCTATAGGTTACCGTGGAGTCACGTATAATGAAAAATTCCTTAGAGAGTCAGCTTTTAAGCGATCGCAAAAGAGGATCAGATCTAAGGTTCAAATAAAGGGAGATGATTTCATTTCAAAGCAAAATGTGCACCTCGCGAGACACTTCATAACCATGGAAATAGAGGATGTTATTAGCTAAATTACGATGCATCGTTTTGAGTTTTGAATGAGGGGTAGCATGCATCGTACAACCAGAGTCCAATATCCAAGCATCAATATCATCAGAAAAAGCGGTCAATTACAATTAATTTTAAAAATCAATCTTAGACTCGCACACATTTGAGAATTTATTTTCCTTTGAGCTTTTATTTTTAAATTTCTATTTCTTCTTTTCTTAGTGCAATTATTAACATAGTGTCCCATTTAATTGCAGTACAAGCATTTTATATTTCCCAATTTTCTTAGGTTGTTTTGGGGTTTGCTCAGTTTTATTTGACCTTTTAAATTTTTATTCCCTATATTTCTACTCTTAAATAACAGAATCTCATTTTTCGGTCAGTCATTGGTCCAACACGTGACTTAAAAACTTTCAAGGACTCAATTTTTTGAATGATGACTTCTGTAATTTTTGTTAGGGTAAGCTCATCTCTACCAAATTATATGACATTTTTCAAAGTGTCAAACTGACTATTTAATGCGCTTAATAGGATTACAGTCAAATGATCATTTTTAATCTCATCTCCGCATCTCTTTAAATCAAGTGTTAACCTAAGAAACGAATCTAGGTTATTTTGAATTGTGGCGGACACATCCATCTTAAAATTAAAGAACCTACTTACTAGAGAAATCCTATTTGGAAGAGATTTAGCTAAATAAATATTATTTAGAGCTTCTCACAATTGCTTAGGGTTCATTATATTGATTGTTTAGATATGTTATTTGTTAGTCTAATCATGATCTCTGAGTGGACCAATTCCTTCATTTCTTTATTGTCGCCTTCTGAAGTTGGGACCACCCAATATTTGGCCACAGTGCACCAACATTTCTCCCTACTCAAGATGGCTTTCATCTTGATTTTCCACATGGCAAACTTCATATTGTCATCGAATGGCCCAAGTGTAACATCTGACATGCTCAAGACTCAAATAAAGAGAGAACACCAAAGACCAAATTAAAGAATCACAGTAATCAAAGAGCACAGTAAGCAAGTCCTAAATAGCTATCTTGAACATAATCAGAGTAAATAATAAATATGAATGTGATCGGTGATCTGCAATAGTTCAACTTCCATAAAAAATGAACAACAAGATCACTGATACAATTCATTGTTCAGCCACAATTCAATCTAACAAGAATCAATCGAGCTCTGATACCAATTTGATAACATTCAAATTCGATTTTACTCCAATTTATAAGCAAAGTCGAATTGCAAATGATCAAGAACTGCAAAGACACAAGCAATTTTAACATCTCGTTTTCAATGAAAATCTAAGAAGCATGGAAATGGCACCTCAGCCTGAGCTACTGTTTTTGAAACGGGGAAACGGGGAGAAGCATGGGGAAGCTTGGAGAAGCAGCAGGAAACTTAGAATTTGGAAATAATAAATATACATATATTTAAAAAAAAACTGGAAATTTGCCTTACCTTGTTTTCACTTTTCAATCGACTCTCTCCGGCGACCGACGGCTCCAGCACGCAGCAGCAAGCCAACAACTCGCCCAGCACCCAGCCACCCTCCGTTCTTCCAATTGCACGCCAGCGCCCAGCGAAAGATTTCACTAGCAGAAACTCCCAATCGCCAGCATCCAGTCACAGTCTGCGCCCGAAGAAATCTCAGTATCTCACTCTCACCCAACCTTTCTCCTTTATCTGTAGGTACCATCTCACTTCCTCCTCTCTACTTTCGTCCTTTTTGTTTCATCTCTATCCTGCATTAGTTTTGATGATAACAATGATTAACAATATTGAAACGATATTAAGTAATCTTGTTGAAACTGGAATCTCATTAGCAATGTAGACTACATACTGAATCCAGATGTAGGTTACATAAAGTTACATTGTTAACTGCTTGTGCTAATGGAGTCTTCATATGGAAATCTGTATGTAGACTACATCACAGTGATAGTTCATATACTTGGACAAATTCAGTTGTCTGGTATTGCATGTGGACTACATGTAACTATCATATGTAGGCTACATGTCGGTTAAACAGTTTCCACACTTAGCAGTTTCTTGACAGTTCAGGACAGTCTTGTTATTTGAATCAAAGCTTATCCTTTAGAAGTTAAAAGGTGCAAGCGGTTGTTGAATTCAAATTACAAACCGACACAACCATTCATCTCTTTTCCTATATCTATACCTTACAATCTTGAGAAGAAACCACTTTTTCTTTTCTTTGGAATTTATACAAGCGCACAAAAAGCAAACTCAACTCTCGCAGATTCTTTACTTTCAATCTTTCCCGAGAGTTCC
This sequence comes from Umbilicus rupestris, assembly GCA_963678935.1. Lineage (NCBI taxonomy): Eukaryota > Viridiplantae > Streptophyta > Magnoliopsida > Saxifragales > Crassulaceae > Umbilicus > Umbilicus rupestris. Next base: position 876,683 of record OY787625.1, read on the forward strand.
CTTCTCCTTCAAAGCAAAGTTTCCCGCTGCCATATACTCTGAAGCTTTGAAGTACTCTGCACGGATTCATCAGTTGAATCTAACTCTTGTGCAGAAAGAGACGTGTTCCCACAACAAAGAATCTACACCGTCAAGGTTGTTGCTTAGCCTGCAAAAGCAAAGTTGTGAGTTTCTTTGTTGATCTGAAAACAAAGGGGTTTCTGGTTTAGCCCACTGAAAGTCATTGTACAGGTTCTTTGGCAGATCCTATTGAAAAGCCATCGTTAATAAGAAAAGCCTCAAGTGGTTACTTGGGGAGTGGAGTAGGTTATTTGCGGTAATAACCGAACCACTTTAAAAGACTTGTGTTCTTTACTTTTCTGCTATTCTATTGATTGTCCATTCAATTCAAATATTGGACAAACGCGAAGTTTAGAAAGCCACGATTCCAACAATTGGTATCAGAGCAGGTTGATTCACTTTGGTTTTGCTTCAAAACGGTGAATCACTCGCTATGGCAAACTTCGCTAATCCAGTAGAAGGACTTTCAATATCCAGACCTCCATTCTTTAATGGAGACAATTACTCCTTATGGAAAACACGTATGGAAGTGTATTTCCAGAGTATAGACGTAGATCTATGGAAAGTAATAAAACAAGGTCCTTTTGCTCCCGTCAAAGATGCTGGTACAAAGGAGGAACCAAATTGGAGACCTAAGAAAGATTCCGAACTCACTGAGGATGACAAAAGAAAACTTACCTTGAATGCCAAGGCTAAGACAATACTCTTTTGTGCACTCTGTGATGTTGAACTCCAGCGTATTCTAACTTGTGAAAACGCAAAGGAGATATGGGAAAACTTAGAAGTCATCCATGAAGGAACCTCTCAAGTTAAGCAGCAGAAAATTGATAGACTTGTAAGAGCATATGAACTCTTCAAGATGGAAAAGGATGAGAACATAACAAGCATGTTCACAAGATTTACATTCATCACCAACTCTCTTCAATCTCTCGGGAAGACCTACGCAAACCATGAAAAAGTCAGAAAGGTGTTGTGAAGTCTCCCTAGAACATGGCAACCAAAAGTTACTGCCATCGTTGAGAGTAAAGATCTGAATGTGTTAAGTCTACAGGATCTACTTGGATCACTTTTGACTCATGAGATTGATTTGGAAGGTTTTGAACCAGAACCTATCAAACCAAAGACAATAGCATTCAAATCCGAAAAGATAGAATTTGACAGTGATGATGATGATGATGATATCGCATTAATCACTAAACAATTCAAGCAATTCCTGAGAAAGAGATCAGGAAAGAAAACTGATTCATCACAAGTTGTATGTCACAACTGTGGTAAAAAGGGTCATTATAAAAGTACATGCACTTTAAAGAAGAAGAACTTTGAAAAGGGAGAAAAATCTTTCAAAGTCACCACTTGGGATGAATCAAGTGAAGATGAAGAAGCAACTTCAACGGATGAAGTAAACCTATGTCTTATGGCAAATAAAGACGATCAAGTAAGTAATGATCCCTCAAATCTCTCATTTGATGAAGTATCCAATGCATATTTTAATTTATATTATAGATACAAGGAATTGTATGAGGAAGTAAAATCATTCCGTAGTGAGAAAAGTATCCTTGTTAAAGAAAATACGAAATTGAAAGATACAATTTCAAATCTTAACAAAGGTACTTGTGATTTAAATGATCTCTTGGATGTCCAACGATCTGTCGACAACAAACATGGGATTGGTTATGATCACTCCATCAAAAAGGGTGGAAATATCACTCCCATTAAGTTTGTAAGATCTACTGACACAAGAGAACAACTTCCTGAACAAACCTCTGTTCACCATACTATTCCTAAAATAGCTAAGGAATCAGGTCATCAAGTTGAGAAAACCCGTGTATCAACAACTATTGATACTAGACAAAGGATCAGTAAGACTCATACAAATGATCGATCCAAGTACAATCAGATTAGCCCACGTAGACGTAGGCAATCAGATTATACCTGTCATGAGATTCACAATACATGTAGGAAACAAAATGATCACGCATGTAACCTCCATGTGATAGATAGGTCAAGTCAAACTTTGCATAAACGTCATAACAATGCTGCATGTAGGCAACATGCCACTCGTTCATGTAGGCTACATGTCAGGAATGGACGAAAGCAAAGTCTGCACAAATCATGCATCACTGATACATGTAGGCAACATGAGAATAACTTATGTAGGCCACATGTTAGGAAAGGGCAGAAGCCTGTCAATAAAATAAGAAACTCCTCTAGGATGTCACACTCTAGACATGTTTCTAAGATCATACCTAGGATACATAGGGTATGGATTCCTAAAGAATACCTACCAGACATTCTTATAAAGTCAAGAGAACCCATGTTAGTTAGGGTTCCTTAAATGCATCTCCTCACCTATTGCAGGATGTCAATACCAAAAGTTGGTATTTGGACAGTGGATGTTCACGCCATATGACATGGGATAAAACCATGTTTTCATCTTTCAAGTCCTACAATGGTGGGACCGTATCCTTTGGTAATAATAAGAAAGGAAAGATCATTGGGATTGGTAACATAACTGGTGAAAACTCATTACTAATTGAGGATGTGCTGTTAGTCTCTCATCTAAAGCATAATCTCATTAGCGTTAGCCAGCTATGTGACAAAGGATACAAAGTAACCTTCACTCCAAATAACTGTATTATTCATGATTCAGTTAAAGGACAAACCATTGAAGGGTTACGGATAGGAAATGTTTATAAACTAGATATGAACATATCCTCATCCAATGTATGCCTATCAGCCACTACCGAAAGCACATGTCAATTGTGGCATAAGCGTCTTGGTCATGTCAACTATGATCTTCTGAAGTTCCTCCAAAAGAATAAGTTAGTGAGAGGACTTCCTGAGACAAGTTTCAAAAAGGAAGGATTGTGTGGTCCATGCCAGAAGGGTAAACAACACAAAACCTCCTTTAAAAGCAAGAAAGACATAACCACGTCTAAGCCACTTGACTTAATCCACATGGACCTGTTTGGACCAGTGGATGTCAAAAGTATAAGTGGAAAATCCTATGCTTTCGTTCTTGTTGATGATTATTCTAGATATACTTGGGTATATTTTCTTGCACATAAGAATGAAGCCTTGGAATGTTTCAAGGAGTTCTATAATCTTGTATGCAATGAAAAGAATGATAAAATCATCAAAATAAGAAGTGACCAAGGTGGAGAGTTCAATAGTGAAGTGTTTGAAGAATTCTGTAAAGAAAAAGGAATTCAACATCACTTTTCTAATCCTAGAACACCACAACAAAATGGAGTGGTGGAAAGGAAAAATCGAACTCTTCAAGAGATGACAAGATGTATGATTCTCGGAAATAACTTGCCTAAATATTTATGGGCTGAGGCTGTGAACACCTCATGTTATATTATCAACCGAGTACATCTTAGAAATCATCTACAAAAGACTCCATATGAACTATATCATGGGAAGAAACCTAGAATTTCCTATTTTAAAGTTTTTGGAGCAAGATGCTTCATCTTAAATGAAAAGGATCATCTTGGAAAATTTGATTCTAAAAGTGATGAAGGTATCTTCATAGGTTATTCCACAAATTCTAAGGCTTATAGAGTTTATAACCTGAGAACATTTAAAGTGGAACAATCTATGCATGTCGCTTTTGATGAATCCATCATTGGTCTTCCAAAAGATGGAAATGATGAAGGTTTGACACCCTGCACTACACCTTCGACACTTGATGACAATCATGTTGTTGATGATGGTATAAATCTCCCAAAAGTTTGGAAGGAACACCGTGATCACCCTATGGAGCAGATCATTGGTCCAGCAGACCTTCCTGTAAGGACAAGAAGGAATGTCCTTGATGAAACATGTCAATGGACAGCCTTCATCTCAAACATTGAACCAAAGAACTTCAAAGAAGCAGAACCACATCCTGATTGGATATTGGCCATGCAAGAAGAATTGGATCAATTTGTCCGAAATAATGTATGGGAACTTGTTCCTCCTCCCATTAATTATCCTATTGTGGGTACAAAGTGGGTTTTTAGGAACAAGTTAAATGAAGATGGAGATGTTATAAGAAATAAGGCTAGATTAGTAGCACAAGGCTACAATCAACAAGAAGGCATAGACTATGATGAAACTTATGCTCCTGTTGCTAGACTTGAATCTATTCGTATGATATGTGCCTTAGCAAGTCATATGAATATGAAACTCTATCAAATGGATGTCAAAAGTGCCTTCCTAAATGGAGTCATTAAGGAAGAAGTCTATGTTAAACAGCCTCCTGGATTTGAGGATCCTAGTAATCTTGAATATGTTTATAGACTAAAGAAAGCTCTTTATGGTCTAAAACAAGCTCCTAGAGCATGGTATGAAAGATTGACAACCTTTCTTCTTAAGAAAGGTTACAAAAGAGGAGCAATTGATCATACTCTATTTACCAAACATGATGGTAAAGAAATGATCATAGTCCAAATTTATGTGGACGACATCATTTTTGGTGCTACAATCTTGGAATTGTGCGCTGAATTTGAGAAACTCATGCAAGAGGAATTTGAGATGTCTTCTATGGGAGAATTGAATTTCTTCCTAGGACTTCAAGTTAAACAAATTGAAGAAGGCATTCTATTGAGTCAAACTAAGTATACTAAAGAGTTACTTAGAAAATTTGACAAGGATAGTCAAAAGACATATCCTACTCCTATGAGCACTAGCATAAGTCTTTGTAAAGATGAAGAAGGCGCATCAGTAGACATCAAACTTTATCGAAGTATTATCGGGAGTCTACTATACCTTACCTCATCTAGACCAGACATTATGTTTAGCGTATGCTTGTGTGCTAGATATCAATCTGATCCTAAGCAATCACACATGCGTGCTCTAAAGAGAATACTTGGATATCTAAGATATACCCCATCTCTTGGTATATGGTATCCAAAAGGATCAACTATTGATCTAATAGCATATTCAGATGCTGATTTTGCTGGATACGAGGTTGATAGAAAAAGTACAAGTGGGAACTGCTTTTTCTTAGGATCATCCTTAGTATCATGGAACAGCAAGAAACAAAATTCAGTTGCTTTGTCAACTGCTGAAGCTGAGTATGTTTCAGCAGCTAGTGCGTGCGCCCAAGTCCTTTGGATGAAACAGACATTAAAAGATGTTGGGCTATGTTATTCACAAATTCCTATATTTTGTGATAACACAAGTGCAATAAGTATTTCAGAAAATCCTGTTCTTCATTCAAGAACTAAGCACATTGATCTAAGGCATCATTTCCTTAGAGATCATGTTGCGAAAGGAGATATATGTGTCAAGTTTGTTTGTACTGAAAAACAACTTGCTGACATCTTTACTAAGCCTCTTGATAAAGACAGATTTTCATTCTTACGAAGAGAACTTGGAATGGTTGATCTTGAAGAAGTCTAAAGGTAACTTATGATCAATTTCCTATACTCTATAGTTACAATGTAGACTTCATTCGGAATATTTGATGAAGCCCACAACCTGTCCAACGATTGGAAATGTTACTGGCATTCAACTGTCACTCTGACAGCCTCCAACGGTTAAAAATGGGGTGGTCAAACGGTTAGAAATTAGTGGGATAAAATCAGATCAAGTTACATCTTAACCTCCCACTACTTTCTTGCTCAAACCTCCTTGGCCCACTCTCTGCTAAACCGCCTCTAAACTCCCCGCAACCTCCTTTTACTTCCTTTTAAAAGGACTTTCATTCTTCACCCTTACTCCCTTCATCACACAATGACTCAAAAGGGATCTAGGTCAGGAAAGATTCGCGGCGCCAGTCGTCAGACTAAGGCGACGCATTTGCCTCAGGAGGATCATACCGGCAGAGTTGAAGAACCTGTGGAGGTTGAGCCTCCTCGTCATGCTCAGAAGCGCCCTGGAAAGGAAATCTTTTCTAGTGGGTCCAAGAAAGCGAGAGTTGATGAGGAAGAATCTTCAATTCATCCTGACAACTTCTTCAGCACTACTCACCTTCAGCTCTTCAACCACAAGTTCAAAGATCGTCAAGTCCAACATGGATACGCCTACGACCTGGACTCGTTCCCAACACTCAATTTGAAAAGGAAGTTTCGTTCTTGGAACTCTGTTGTTGCTAATCCTCGCAACTGTTACCAAGATTTGGTTCGAATCTTCTTTGCAAACTTGAGGGTTGATGATCAGGGGATGATCCAGTCAATGGTAAAGGGGGTCTCCATCAAATTGAATCCCCAAATTATTGCTGAGATCTTGGACTTGGACAGATCTGACTGTCGTGACTTCTGCTTCCCAGAATGGGACCCTGAAACCTCCATGTCTCCATCTGAGGCACTAAAGGTTGTCATGGACGGCTTGGATCTTGGCGGCGAACGGATTACTCTATCCAGGCCCCCTATGCTAGGAAGGTTAGTACTTCACATATTAATGTACAATTTCCTTCCTCGAGGTGGTCGATTGCAGTTTGAACCATACTATAATCTGTTGGTTGCGGCTAAGATCATTCAAGGGGATGAACAGTTAATCGATCTTCCGTATGTCATGTATCGGTTGATTATTAAAATTTGGGCGGAACCCAAGGTCATGGGTCAGAAACAACGAAACACTGATCTACCATTTGGTAATGTGTTCACTATCTTCTTTGAAAAGTTTGGAGTTCCCTTGTCTGGAGAACGGCCTATGGTGCCTACATCTGCGTATGGCTATGACAACTTCATCAACACTGGATGGCAATTCTGTGATGAAGTGGACTGTTACTTCAATGACAAGTCTGCCAAAACATCCAAGTATCTGGAAGGTGTCCCCATACCAGCCCCTGTGATTGATCTGGTCCCATGCTCAGCTATCTTCAAGAGCAAGGCTGCCTCTGGACAGTTGCCTAAGTCCTCTAATTATGGGACTTTAGGGTTACAACACTCGTCTAATGCAGTTGATCTTGCTCATGTTATGGATATGCTCCGGGACATGGAGAGATCTTATACTGTTCTGGTACTCCAAGTCAGCAATGATTCCAGGCCTCCTCCAACTCCTTAGACTGCTAGGTCATCTTCACAAGTAGATCTTCAACCCTTGTTGGAAAGGCTTGATAGGATCGAAGCTGAGAACAAGGAACTCAAGACCCTCCTCTTGGAATCTCAGAAGAATTCTCCTGCTGATGGCTCTACCTCATCATCTCCCTCCACAGCCTCTATACTGGCCTTGGTAAAGGCAGAACTGGATAAGTTCTATACTATCCTGTTCAAGCAGTATGATGACTTCGCTGAGCTCCATCAAATTCTAAGGAATGAGATGGATTTGGAGAAGCGAAGGGTCAAGGGCTTTGAGGAGGACTTGATGCAGAAGCTGGACACATATCAAAGGTCTCTTAAGACGTTGGACAAAGCTGTTAATAACAACTTTTTATCCATCTATGCCCTTTTGGACCACAGTAAGGATCTTATCACTAAAATCCTTAAGTCTCAAGGCAAAGAAAAGATTCCTCCTGTGTCTGTTGGTGGTATACCTATGGATAGCACTTCCAATCCAAAAACCCACCGAGCCTCTGCAAGTAGATTCACAGAAGAGCCCATGTCTCCGAGAAAGCGTGCCCCCAGTAGTACTTCCTCTTCCAATGTGGAAATCAGTGATTCAGACTAAGGTCACTCTTTTTCACTCTACTAAAATTCTGTCATTTTGTTCTTTCGTTTTCACAAGAAAAGCGTCTGTCCCTTGGTCGTGATGTTCCATTCCACGCCCTCATGAACTTTTAATCAAATCAAGTCACTTAGCATATATCCCCGCTTTAATTCAGGGGGAGTTTGATTCTTTTTGATTTTGACAAAGGGGGAGATTATTTCAATACTGATTAATCATGCTATATGGTTGTCATCATCAAAAAGGGGGAGATTGTTTCATCTCTATCCTGCATTAGTTTTGATGATAACAATGATTAACAATATTGAAACGATATTAAGTAATCTTGTTGAAACTGGAATCTCATTAGCAATGTAGACTACATACTGAATCCAGATGTAGGTTACATAAAGTTACATTGTTAACTGCTTGTGCTAATGGAGTCTTCATATGGAAATCTGTATGTAGACTACATCACAGTGATAGTTCATATACTTGGACAAATTCAGTTGTCTGGTATTGCATGTGGACTACATGTAACTATCATATGTAGGCTACATGTCTGTTAAACAGTTTCCACACTTAGCAGTTTCTTGACAGTTCAGGACAGTCTTGTTATTTGAATCAAAGCTTATCCTTTAGAAGTTAAAAGGTGCAAGCGGTTGTTGAATTCAAATTACAAACCGACACAACCGTTCATCTTTTTTCCTATATCTATACCTTACAATCTTGAGAAGAAACCACTTTTTCTTTTCTTTGGAATTTATACAAGCGCACAAAAAGCAAACTCAACTCTCGCAGATTCTTTACTTTCAATCTTTCCCGAGAGTTCCCTTCTCCTTCAAAGCAAAGTTTCCCGCTGCCATATACTCTGAAGCTTTGAAGTACTCTGCACGGATTCATCAGTTGAATCTAACTCTTGTGCAGAAAGAGACGTGTTCCCACAACAAAGAATCTACACCGTCAAGGTTGTTGCTTAGCCTGCAAAAGCAAAGTTGTGAGTTTCTTTGTTGATCTGAAAACAAAGGGGTTTCTGGTTTAGCCCACTGAAAACCATTGTACAGGTTCTTTGGCAGATCCTATTGAAAAGCCATCGTTAATAAGAAAAGCCTCAAGTGGTTACTTGGGGAGTGGAGTAGGTTATTTGCGGTAATAACCGAACCACTTTAAAAGACTTGTGTTCTTTACTTTTCTGCTATTCTATTGATTGTCCATTCAATTCAAATATTGGACAAACGCGAAGTTTAGAAAGCCACGATTCCAACACTTTTCGCTGTTCCCTCAGTAATAAACTAACAATATAATTTTTTTGCTTTTGATTTTTGATTCTAAAAATTAATTTGTATTATCAATTTTACAGATAGAAAATCAGACACAACCTCCTTCAAACGATATCGAAAGTAGCGAAATAGTTCTTCGTCAATACAAGATGATGGAAAACCTCTTTGAAATTTTATTGAAAGAATTTCGAATACCGGAAGAGGAGGAAATTAGAGATGGAGATGCAAAATTTATTATGAAGAAAAATGAGGAACTTATACAAGAATTAAGGCTCACCTTTGAGGATAAAAAATAAAAGAATTGCAATTTACATAAAGACGTCAATGTAATACGTTATTGAAATGACGAAATTAGAATAGAATTATAAAAGAACATATATTTATTTTTTTCAATGTAAGAACATTACACTCATTTATTTTAATTAAATATTCTTAATAATTATAAATTATATACAAATTTAATTTAAATCGACATTTCCTTTCTAATTTTTAAATTTGGCGCTTTCACATTTCTTACCATTTCTGTTTCCCATTTCCCATTTCCATTTCCATTTCCATACTACCTATATCAAAACTACATCCACGGAGCCTTTCAGCCATGGAGGCTCGCCCAATCTTCACTAGACAATCAAGTTCAGGATTACAGACACCAAAATTCACCCTCAAGACATGGAGAAGATCAAAGAAACCTATAAACCCTACAATAGAAGAAGGGGTAAGAGAACGAGAAGGAATCAAGTCGCCCCGCGCAATTCGGCACCGCCGCCACTCCTGGTGAATCCACATGCTACCTCCGCCTTCGAGATCTGCAACGCCACTCCAAAAGTTCGAATCCCCTCTCTCACTCTGACTTGATCTTAACTTAAATCGGCTTCTAAAAAAAACTGGGAGACTACGGACACAAAAGGGAATATAGAACTTACCAGTGTCTTCTGCTGAGATTGAAAACCTGTTTTTGTTCTCAACCTCTGAGACCTTTCTGTTTTTGGTATATGAATTCATCGATACATAATCATATTTGTATACATACATTCTACAATTGGGTATGCAAAAAGATGAGAGGGACGAAAAATATGAGGAGCATTCTCAAGTATCAGTAGGAAGCTAGGAGAGGTGAGTTTTGATTGACACCATCATCCTCTGTTTGCTTCTCTAACTGCATGAACTTTGCAAAAACTCCAACCAGAGGGGCTGTGTTATAAGTGCAAGCCTCGGTCTGCATGTAGTTTCCTCTTTCATCTCTAAAATTGTCTTGGCAGTCAGGACCCCCAACCAAAGCCCCCACCAGCACATTAGGGTTCCTCTCCTTCTTCCCATACCAGTTATCATACCCTTGTGCGCATCCTATGAACCCTTTATTTTCTCTGTAAGACACAATGGAGGCTCCTCTGTGGTGCACTCTTTTCGGGTAGTTTCTTCCATATCCAACTAAGTAGCTCATGTTCATAGGGTTCTGACCCAACATGTAATCAACTTGTGTTTTTGCCAGTTGGAGAATTTCACTGTGCTCTACATTTCCGCCCTGACAGCTCAGCTCCTTGTTTGTTGATTTCAGGAATTCGGAGTAGATTGTGAGCAGGAAAGTGGCGGTGGATACGTACTGCAAGTTGTTCCATTGCCGGATATATAACAGCCCTCCCGGAGTCCTCTCAACATTGCTGCCATTATTCCGGTTGAGTATCGAACAGAGGTAGAATTCAGCCTTCTCCTTGTACAGCTCCAGTATATGTGAATGCCTCTTGTGCTTCTTCTCATCCTCGAGCAACTGAAAAAAGCATGGGACAACAGTTCAGAGTTGCAAAAAGGTCTTGTTTCAGGCTCCATGGTCCTACTCATCAAACCCCAATCAAGCCGACAATGATGCTCTAAATGCTGCACTCAGCTTCCCAAAGCTAAACTCAAACATTTAAACTTGGAAATGTTCCTTGACAAGCTTGTGGCTCTGGAGGTTTAAGACCCACCAGGCCCCACCCAATTCAAGGTACCCCAATAATACACTTAAACCTTCCTCTGCACATGTTTTTGCTCCATTGAATTCAATATGCTGTACACTGTCGGCATATTTACTAGTTAGTTACAGGTCCAACATAAAGATCTGGTTTTTACCTGAGAAGCGAGGATTTGAATGCCGGCATATTTAACATCCCAGCTGAACTCGGTGATGGACCAGCCAATGCCACCGAAGCAATGCGCCTTGTTGACAAGGTAGTCCAAGTAATGGTCGGTGTCGGTGGCCTTGTAGAGCCATAGAGCAGCCCACAGCAGCTCGTCCTTGTACCCGCTGACCGATGCGTAGTAGCTCTTCACTTCTGCAATGCTGGCGTCATATGACCCTCTGTACTTGTCTCCAAACTCAAACAGCTGCACACAGACAGCAGACCGCGTAGATCAGAACGTGGATTATTTGAAAGCCAAAAATTCACAATTTTATTTGATTTGTACCTGCTGGGCATGGTGGAGGAGGAGGTGGGAGTAATGTGGGTTGGATTTCTTGAAAACAATGGAAGCGGCGGCCATGGCTGCTGCCGTCTCCCCTGCAAGATCCGACCCAGGATGAGTTTGGTCTACTTTGTAAGCTTTGCGTGACGTTGTCATGTCCTCCGGCCTCTGCCAGCAGTAGTGGTCGGTGTCTCCATCACCTACCTGACAGTGTCAAACTTGAAATTTCTGAACTGAATTTGAGCTTTATGATGTCGGTTTCTTACCTCGGCCCAGAGGACATTGGGGCTGGTGTGAGCCTTGATGAAGTAATCAGTTCCCCATTTGATCGCTTCAAGCGCGTGCTTCAGCTCTCCCGCACTGCTGATCTGGTCTCTGAACTCGATCACGCTCCACGACAGCATTGTTATAGTGAAGGCCATCGGAAGACCGAATTTGACATGGTCTCCGGCATCATAGTATCCCCCGACCAAATCCACCTGGTTCAGTTAACACAAAAGAACAATCTGTCAAAATGGGATTATTATATGGGATTGCGTTTAGGGTTAAGTGAAACTCACTCCTTGTTCCAGACCATCAACGAGGCCGGAGTGATCCCGCCAAGTGACTCTCTGATCATACGGCAGCCTCCCGGAGCGCTGCGACTCGAAGTAAATCAGTGACTTGGTTAGAGCATCGGCATAGTCCTCACTGACAGCTCCTCCTCCACAAGAAAGTATGACACAGAGGAGTCCGATACGCCATTTTCTTGCGGAATTGTACGCTCCACATTCTGAACCCATCTTCCTCATGCTATGTTCACCACTTTCATCTTCGCTATTTTATACGGGACTGGTGATTTGGGTCACGCGGAACGCACGTGGGGAATTCTCTAGGTTGTTGGTTGTGAAGCTGGAAAATGGGAACTTTGTTTGGGTGGCGTGATTAGTGTCGGTTATGTGATGTCTTTTCATGCGGACATTCAAACAATCTTTTGAATTTGAGTGCATCATTTCTTTAATAAAAAAAATTAGTCGCGACCAACATCGAGATGGGCTGAGACTAAGGATTTGGAATCACCGACAACTCTTTGTATTTTAAATCAGAAGTTATCATTTGCGCAGAAGACTCTGGCGGATGGTTTCTTATTGAGGAATAATTATATTTAACTTCCGCGGCAGAGATGATGGGTATTAGTTATTTAACGACTTCTCATTTGTAATTCTATCCCATTGAACTATAAAAATTAATTACAATTTGATGATGTAATTAATATGACAATATAATTAAATTACATTTTAGGTCCAACATATTCTTTGATTAGGAAAAGCAAAATTGAATTAGGAAGAGAGACATGAAACGATCTTGATTGGAAAAAAGTGTGTGACATGAGGCAAATGACAGTACAGAAAAGTCAAACATGCACGAAATTAATGTCAAAAGCATTCTTAATCTACAGTCAACTATTTAATTAAAGTGCATACAAACCTTAAGAAAACATTTTTATTTAAACTCGCATTAATAATATCATATAACAATATTATCATTATCTTATTAATCATAGATAATTAACAATGACTCGATAGAAAGTGGACCGAATATGAGCACTTCTTATGTTAAAAATTATCTATAGCAACAAGATTTTATGATTTTATGATAGAAGAACTACTCGCATTAAGTAGTTCTTCTTGGACTAAATTGTTCAATATTAGTAATGATGGAACATATAGACATTTTTGTCATATAAATATATTAAGTGCAGTGAAATGTTTTAATGGAAAATTAAATAAACATCTTAATGATTATATTGAACCAATTGTTGCATCAGGAAGAGCCGGCTAGAACAAGAGGCAGTCCTTGATGGGCTCAACCGACACCATAACAAAGGAAAAGAAGAAAATAATTTCCTGAGACAAAAAGGAGCCAAACGCTAGGACATAGACCTCCTTGTCTTTGTCTCTAAGCACGGACTAGGAATATGGTCGCTCAAATATTATATATATTAGTAGTGCGCCACAAGTAATTTGCATAACAGAGGGCAATCGTCCGATTGTTCAATGCCTAACTGTGATAGGAAGGATGATAGAACGAGAGAGACGAGAAGAAGAATGTAGAAAAGGTTTAGGAGAGGGATGGAAGATACTGATTTTTCATGCCCCCTCTCAATCGATTATACAACATTATTTATACTCCCAAGCACAAAATACAATGCACGCTAACAACCTGACAGCTCACCTCAACGCACACTCGTAACATCTTGTGCCAGCTCATCCTCTAACGAACTGATCCACCGGGTACCTTCTGGAAGGCGTGTGCACTCTGCCACTCCTACGCGCTCCCCTTGCGTCCTGACCATTCCCTTCCGCAACATTACCTCCCCCTTGCAAAGAGACTGAGTCCTCGAAGTCGAAACCTGGAAAGTCCGCACGAACAGCATTGGTGTCCTCCCATGACGCATTTTCTGACGACTGTCCTGATTCGGTCCTGACCACCGAATCAGGACTTGGTGAACTGGTCCTGTAGAGCGCTGAACCCATCGAGACCCAAGTACAGCGCTGGGGCGTATCTCTCCGTCTGCTCTTGACAGGAAGTCAGGCCATTCGACCGAAGTGAAAGGTGGCTGGGACCGGCATATTTTCAGCCCTGAGACGTGGAATACGTTATGGATCCTCGCATCTGAAGGCAGAGCGAGCTTATACGCCACCTTTCCTACCCTCTGCAACACTTGAAAGGGGCCATAATAGCGCTTTGCCAACTTAGGTGATGTGCGTGGGCAGATCGTGGTCTGTCGATAAGGCTGGAGTTTGACAAGAACCCAGTCCCCCACCTGAAACTCCACGTCCGAACGATGCTTGTTTGCCTGTTGCACCATCCGGTGTTGGGCCCTTGTTAGATTCCCTTTAAGGCTCGAGACTAACTGAGGTCGTGCTGCTAACATGTCGTCCACTCCAGCGACTCTGGCCGACCCGGGTTCTAAGTCCAGGAGACATGGAGGTAACCTTCCATAGACAACTTCAAATGGTGAAGTCCCCAAACCAGAATGTTCCGCAGTATTATAATGCAACTCAGTCCAAGGTAACCACTCCATTCATCTTCCCTGGCACTCCGATACATAACATCTCAAGTAATCCTCCAATACTCTATTGATAACCTCGGTTTTGCCGTCCGACTGCGGATGATACGCGCTACTATGCACGAGAACGGTTCCCTGCCTGCGAAACAAGTCTTGCCAAAAGGCGCTCATAAACACCGGATCGCGATCCGACATAATGCTTGCGGGTATTCCGTGTAAACGGTAAATGTTGTGCACAAAACAGCGAGCCACGGACTCAGCGGTGAAGCTTCCAGTCATGGCGCATAAGTGCGCATATTTGGACAACCTATCAACCACCACCATTATTACTGTTTTCCCCTCCAACTTTGGCAAGTGTGTTACAAAATCCATGGAGATATCTTGCCATACGCTTGTAGGAATGGGCGAAGGTTGTAACAGACCCGTCGATGCCGTGTTGAGGGCTTTGGCCTGCTGGCACACCAAACAGCGACGCACATATTCAGTAATGTCCTTCCTAAGTCCGGGTCAATATAGGCAGCGAGCCACTCAAGCAAATGTCCTCCTTATACCAGCGTGGCCACCAATAGCCGAGTCATGATATTCCTGTAATATTAGCTCACATAATGTAGCGTCGTTAGGCACCCAAATCTTGTTTTGGAACAGAACTAACACATCACGCACTGTGTATTGCTCGAACTGAGAAGGGGAGCTTAACACATTCTGCAGTAACTGCCTTGCTTCCTCATTCTCAATGAACAGGCATCTCAAAGTACGCTTTCGGTAGACAGGTCGTGATACTCCTTGCAAGGCCGTCATGGATCCGTCAGGCATGCGTGAAAGTGCGTCCGCGGGCGTGTTCTCACAACCCGGCTTATATTTCACCTCAAAGTCGTACCCCATTAATTTGCCGATCCACCGCTGCTGTTCTGGTGTATGCGCAGTTTGAGTGAGAATCATCCGGAGAGGCTGGTGATCGGTCTCCAACACAAAGTGAGATCCCAGAAGATAAGGTCTCCACCTTTGTATTGCCATTGTCATGGCTGCCAATTCTCTATTGTAGGTCGAGCTCAAGTGTGGGTGTAAACTTTCGACTATAGAACGCAATCGGATGATCGGCTTGCGATAGGACAGCCCCCATTCCCTCACTTGACGCATCAGTGTTTACCGTAAAGGGTCTAGTGAAATCCGGAAGCGCCAACGTTGGTGTTGATGTTAGCGCTGTCTTAAGAGCATCGAACGCCAGTGATGCCGCATCTGTCCACACAAACGCCTCCTTCCGAAGCAAATCAGTTAGCGGCATTGCAATTTGCGCGTAGTTACGAACGAACCTCCGATAGTACCCCGCTAACCCCAAGAAACTGCGCAGCTATTTTGTGACGTTGGAAGTGGCCACTGTTTGATGGTATCCACCTTGCTGAAATCAACCTCCATGCCCTGCGAACTGATGACGTGACCAAGGTACTGCACTCTGGATAGCGCTAGCTCGCATTTAGATGCCTTAGCCACAAAAGAGTGCCGCTGCAACACATCAAAAACCCATTCAAGGTGTTCCAAATGCTCTTTCCATGCAACACTGTAAACCAAAATATCATCCATGAAAACAAGGACAAACTTACGTAACTTGGGACGCAACATGTCATTCATCGCCGCTTGGAAGGTAGAGGGTGCATTAGACAATCCAAACGGCATCACCAGAAATTCATAATGGCCATCATGCGTACGAAAGGCCGTCTTGTAAACGTCCCCCGGAGCCATCTGTATTTGCTGAAAAGATTCGTAAACGTCCCCGGAGCCGTCTTGTACGAAAGGCCCTTAGATCAAGCTTCGAAAAGATTCGCGCCCTATGCAACTCATCAAATAACTCGTCAACGGTGGGTATGGGAAATCGATCCCTCACGGTGGCTGTGTTTAAGGCTCTATAGTCGACGCAAAAGCGCCACGACCCATCTTTCTTCCTTACCAACAATACCGGTGACGAGAATGGGCTTGTGCTAGCTTGAACAATCTCCTCATCCAGCATTTCTCGTACCAGCCTTTCGATCTCTTGCTTCTGACAGCGAGGGTATCGATACGGACGCACATTGATTGGTGATGTATCCGGTTGCAATTCAATGTGATGATCACACGGCCTGCTTGGCGGGAGACCGGTTGGAGCTGCAAAAGTCTGCTCAAATCTGTTCAGCAACTCTCTCAACTCCTATAACTGCTCTGTCGTGAGGTCAGGTGAAATGTGTGGTCCATTCTTGGGTTGGGACTCAGTGTGTCCCTCCACGGACTGCATGATCACATGAAAATACGATGCTATTGCATTAGTTTTGACCGCGCGCTTAATCTGTCCCAGAGAAGCTTGAGTAGGTGGAATCGCCCGTTGCAAGCCAACCAGCTTGACCTCTTTGTTATGATATTGGAAACTCATCCATAAGTCTGCAAAGTTGAATGTAGTCGGACCCAAGGATGCGAGCCATTGCGCGCCAAGGACCACATCAGCGCCGTAAATAGGTGCTCTCAACGAGAGCACCAAATGATAGGAAGGACAATAGAACGAGAGAGACGAGAAGAAGAATGTAGAAAAGGTTTAGGAGAGGGATAGAAGATACTGATTTTTCATGCCCCCTCTCAGTCGGTTACACAGCATTATTTATACTCCCAAGCACAGAATACAATGCACGCTAACAACTTGACAGCTCACCTCAACGCACACTCCTAGCATCCTGTGCCAGCTCGTCCTCTAACGAACTGATCCACTGGGTACCTTCTGGAAGGCGCGTGCACTCTGCCACTCCTACGCGCTCCCCTTGCGTCCTGACCATTCCCTTCCGCAACAAACTGACTTTAAATACTAGAATATTCTTTAACAAATTTGTAAGTAGCCTCTTGATGGAAGAAGCTTCCAGTCCACAAACAGAGTTATTTCGCAACAACCCAATCTCCATAAATTGCAGCACACCAAACAAAAACCCAAGCAACTCATCTAATCCTTCACGCTCCAAAATAAAGAATTTGATGCAAAGATGGTGGTCTGTCTGGGCTTTTGAAAGAAAGCACAAAGAAATTTCCACACATTATTAGCTGCCTCGCTAATTAAGAATAAATGTTCCACAGATTCAGTTGATGGCTTAATGCATCAGTGACATTTAGAGATAATGAAAGTGCCAAGACTTTTAATCATGTCATTAGTTGGAATAACTTTAAACATCAACTTCCACAAAAATAATAAGAAACCTTCATAGGAATCGAGGATGCCATATACAATAAATAACAAGTTAATAGATAATCTATTCAACCAAATGCTCAAAGTAACAAGAAATTTAAAATACAATTAAATCGGAAAAGTATAATGACTCGATGCATGTTCGACGATTTCCTTAAAACTTTATTGTCGTCTCATCTGATGCTAGGAGGTGAAAAGAGCTTCTTAATATACAAAAACTATCTTGCACCGCAAAGTATTATTCCGGCAAACTAAACTTGTGCTTGAAATTTGTTAGAGATAAGCATTTGAATAATTGTCTCACATCGTTAATTTGAAGGATAATTTGCTATAATATATTGGATTACAAAACCGTGAATCTTTGAGTTACATGAGAATGTGGTCCGGTATATCTAACAAATTCATATGGTATCAGTGCCGCAGGCACAGAAACATACTCAAAGAGTATGAAAAGAACAAATAAAAAAATCAGCCGGCTATCAAAGATAAAAATGCTGAAAATAAGTGAATTATTGTGATGTTTATGTTTTTCAAGCTATCATTTCCATAGGGCACCCCATCATTATGACATTGTGGTGCCAAAATGTGATAATGAATATTTCAAGAAAGCTATTGGACTCACAATGAGGTTTCTTCATTTCACAAGACCAAAATTAATTTTTAACACTCTTAAAAAAATGAAAAATATCTCTCATTAGTGCATAGTCATAAATAGAGCTGACTAATCAAGTTTTCATACTATTAGAAAGTCAATAGGTCACAGATATATAATGACATATTCATAACCAAGATAAACATTCATGTCTTCTTAAAAAATAAAAATACATTTCACTTTATCAATGTCAAATTTAAATGTTCTCCAAAATTTTGAACAATTTATTTCATTCATTTTGATTAACTTTTGAAAAGTAAATAATTAAAATTATTCTTTACATTATAAATTTTTTTAAAATTCAGTTTAATACTTTCATTTTAAGATATGTATCATACTGACTACATTTTCTTCTTGTTCCAGTTAATTTAAATGGCTCAACTGCTTGAGCCCCATACCACATCCCTAGGCCCAATGGGCCGACATATTCACCAATCCATAGAAATGGAAGAAGAAATGATATCATTTTAATTAAGCTTAATTATATCTATTAAGTCTAATTCAAAATATAAGGTCAAATGTTTATTCACTAATATTGATCTTCTCGCATGAATCTCAATATTATTAATTTATACTATTCAGCATTGGATAATATTAATTTACATATCGTAAATGTATTGACTTTAGTATTTTAGCTTATTTCCATTATTAATCCTTTTTGTTAATTTCAATTTTTTAATATGCATTTTAACAAGTTAAGTTTAAGTAAAGTCATCTTAATCTAAACTAAGAAGAACCCACATTGGTCCATATCTACACTAGTAGTTAAATAATGAGTTGGTGATTATAGTATTCAGTTAAATTATGAGTTGGTGATTATTTGAATGATTTAATTATTCATTCCAACTTTATTTAAAAGACATACTATTCACTATAAGTTCATTAAATCATAATAAATTGAATTTAAAAGGTTCAAAATATTGGACCCATTTTATACTATGGATGTGACGTAAGTAAAAAATTCACATCCAATCAAATAAATAAAATGTCAAATCAAAATTCATCATCACATTCTGATCTTAGTTGAGATCTCAATTTCTGACACCTTCATGATTACATGGGCTTCACCTAATGCATCCGTACTACGTCGTTTCGCTTTCATTACCTGCAAAATGAACCTTTTCGTATATTTATTATTCAGTAACGAACGGTCCGAAAAATCTGAGCTGAAAAAAAACAATCCACTGTGACCGTTGTGAAATCTCACCAAGTCAGAGTGGCATTTTCGTAATAAACCCTTTATCAGGGGAAAATTTCAACAGAGCAAACTATTTGAGCCAAATATTTATTTTAAAAAAATTCCACTCTTTTCTTTTCCATGCCCATGAAATTGAATGCTTTTTCGTTTTCCCATTTGCCTGCTCGCTTTCCTATCTGTACTTCACTTTTGTTCTCAATTCTTCTCCTCTTACAGTTTCTGGGTTTTCTCGTTGCATTTCTTGGCCATCAGCAATGGCGGACATAACCCATCTTCCCATGGAGCAGCTGCAGGACTTGGAGTATTGTATTGATTCTAATCCTCCCTGGGGTATCATTTTTCCAACGCTTCTGATCCCCTCTTTTGTATTTTAGTCATAGGTTGTCTACTTGCTGTCTCCCTGCATATGTGTTTGTTGTTTGAGTGATGTGTGTTGTTTGGGTAGTGAAAATTTTTCTGTTCATTGTCTCCAAAGTCTTGCATAATCGATAAAGGAAGCATCTTGGAATATCGTGTCAGGTTTGGGAATAAAACAGCTATTGGAAAGATTCTAGATGTTTTTGTTTTCTACACACATTGGCTATGAAGCAAGACTGGAGAACATGGCTTTGGAGAGTTTGAATTTTGGTTCCATTCTATGAGCTCGTTATCTGTATATGCTCTACTTTGGTGGGAAGAATTGGATGTTTTGTCTCATTATGATTATGGTTGTGGTAATGAGATGATCATTCTCAATCATGGCCAATTTTTTTGTATCATTTGTTGGTTGGTAGTTGATGAATGCTGGTTGGCCTTTTACATATTAATGCACCTGAAGGCCTTATTGTTTGTACAATCCATTAAGTGTACTTGGGATGAAGAAATGTGCTAAAATATGCATTAGATGATTGTTTTATATGATGCAGCGTATACATGACTACAATGTGTTTTCTTGGCAGTCGAAACAATTTTATTAGCGTTTCAGAACTACATTTTGATGTTGGGAACAAGTGTGATGATACCGTCAGCTCTAGTCCCTTTAATGGGAGGAAGCGATGTAAGTTGGCCTCCTATAGCTTTTGGATGATGATGATAATAACACATATGCTCGTCTTACATATTGTTATTTGTATTTCCTGCCATTAGGGTGAGAAGGCACGCGTAATACAGACTCTACTCTTCGTAGCTGGCATCAACACCCTTCTTCAGGCCCTATTTGGAACTAGGTTACCTGCTGTAGTTGGGGGCTCGTTCGCTTATGTTGTTCCTATAGTTTATATCATAAGCGATTCTTCTCTGCAGCGGATAACAGACCACCACGAAGTAAGATTCTCTCTTACATGTCAGTACTAGTAATTGTTTAGCTTAGAAAATTTTCACAGGACTCGGTCTGTGCCAGTAGTTGTTTAGCTCAGAAAGCCATTTAAGTTGGTGCGTAAACTTTAAGTCTCTTCCATGTCCGTGGCAGGCAATCTATAGATTATTTTCAATGAGATCTGGACTCCAATATGGAACCCCTAAATGCTGCCAACTTCTATCTTAGATATTCCGGCCCTACAATTCTGAGGTTTAGAAATGTATTTTCTTGTTCTGTGTAGAGATTTCTACAATCGATGCGTGCTATACAAGGAGCTCTTATTGTCGCCTCAAGTATACAGATTATCCTAGGCTATAGCCAAATCTGGGGTATCTTCTCACGGTATTTGACGATGAATGAAGATGCATTTTACTTGACCACATTATCGGTACACGTAATATCCATCTAAAATAACTTGATTCAACTCTGCAGATTTTTCAGTCCTCTTGGTATGGCGCCAGTAGTTGGATTACTTGGACTGGGATTATTTCAAAGAGGATTTCCATCAGTACGTATTGATTTAAGGAGTTCTAGCACCACTTTAATGATTAGATTTCACTTCATCATCTTATGCCCGTCAAAGTTCATACTCAAACAGATTCGATGCTCATTTTAAAGTTATTTATATACCATCAGTTTTCTGTTTTATAGCAGTTAGGAAACTGCATTGAGATTGGACTACCTATGCTGTTGTTGGTCATCGGAATCTCTCAGGTAACTGTTCGTGCAGTTGTGTTACTACCTTCATTTTGACATTGTACCTGGTGTAATTTTTATTTTTTATGTTGTAGTATATGAAGCATGTAAAAGTATTGAAGGATATCCCCATTTTCGAGCGGTTTCCTGTCTTGATCTGCATTACAATTGTATGGATTTATGCGATCATCTTGACCGCTGGCGGGGCTTATAGAGAATCGCCGGCCAAAACTCAATACAGTTGTCAGACTGACAAATCAAACCTCATATCAACAGCACCTTGGTAGTAGAACATAGCCCCCACGCTTGTTTTTTAAATTTTCATTTTATTCATTTTCTTACATGGTTATGCTGTCATTAAGGTTCAAGTTCCCCTATCCGCTGCAATGGGGCCCGCCTACATTTTCCGCTGGTCATTCATTTGCAATGATGTCAGCAGTTCTCGTCTCAATGGTTGAGGTAGGAATGTTCCTGGTTTATTTCACATATAATGCAGAAATAGCATACATAAAATTAATCTTTTTTGCTTCAGTCAACTGCGGCTTACCAGGCAGCCTCTAGGCTGGCCATTGCAACTCCTCCTCCAGCTTATGTTTTGAGTCGGGGCATTGGTTGGCAGGTATGTGCTTGATAATAAGCATCATCTATGGGTTTTGCCATCGGATAACTTGTTACCATTCATTTTTCTTTCCTGATTTTAAACGGCTAGTATTTTTATTTCATCTGCTTTTTGGCAGGGGATTGGCATTTTGCTTGACGGTCTTTTCGGAACAGGAACTGGCTCTTCTGTATCTGTGTAAGACCACTAGCTTCCGAGAAAAAAAAAACAGTTGAGAGAAAAATACTTGAAAAGTTGATGACACTTGATTATCAACTTGTGTTTGGAAACTTGCCAGGGAAAATGTTGGACTCCTTGGGCTGACCCGAGTAGGAAGTCGCAGAGTGGTTCAAATATCCGCTGGTTTCATGATATTCTTCTCAATCTTAGGTTTGGATCCGGAGCTTATTATTTCTCCTACATGTTAAAAAAAGACTAAGCTCTTGTCACACCTAACTAACTTTTTTACCTGTTTATAGGGAAGTTTGGGGCAGTCTTTGCATCTATTCCGTTCCCAATCTTCGCAGCGCTGTATTGCATACTCTTTGGCCTCGTGTGTATGTTTTATTTCATTTTTTGCTTTCAGAAATATTAAGCAACTCATAGGTGGTTTTAAAGATCCATACCGTTCGGTTTCTTTGCAGCTTCTGTTGGATTATCGTTTCTCCAGTTTACTAACATGAACTGCATGAGAAACCTCATCATCATCGGAATTTCTCTCTTCCTCGGGCTATCCATCCCCCAGTTCTTCAATGAATACTGGACTTACAGTCGCCACGGTCTTGTCCACACAAACGCCGGATGGGTGAGCTAATTATATATTTGCAGCAGATGTTATTTTCCACTACCAAGCACAAATCATTCACTTGACGCATGGCTAATTGCTTGTGCAGTTCAATGCGTTCCTGAACACGATCTTCACATCACCGGCAACAGTTGGGCTAATAGTGGCCGTCTTCCTGGACAACACGCTAGAAGTGAAGAATTCAAAAACGGATCGAGGCATGCCTTGGTGGAGCAAATTCAGAACTTTTCGAGGAGACAACAGGAATGAAGAATTCTACACATTGCCATTCAACTTGAACAGATTCTTCCCTCCTACATAATTCATCATCCCACTGACCACTTGAAATTAGCTCCGATTTTTTGCAGGTTGCAGTTTAGTGAAACCTGAGGTTTAGGATCTGTAAAGCAGTTTTTTTTATTGTAATAAGAAGAATGTACAACATCAGCTTCATTTGGTTCAAATGAATAGAAAAGGAGAAGACTGAAGCACATCTGGTAGATTATTACTTGTAGAATGGGTTTAGCTGAAATTGACATATCCATGGCGACTGGGTATGGCCTCTGAATGTCCGCACCTGTAACGATTAGGAAGGATGAGTGCCACCAGCATAGATCAAAATTCTTCATTAGACAGTGATGTTGTAACCTAGGCTTTCTTGCCGGTTATGTTAGAATAAATATAATTAATTTTATTATTAGGTCACTAAATAAATAAATTATTTTGCATAAGCTATCGGTTATATTAATTTAAATTAAAGTGATCTAATTATTTATGGACTTAGGGTATACATACATGAATTTTAGGATTAGAAGATCAATATATGTGTAGATACCTTTTGAATAGACATGTACCCCTTGAGAATAGGAGTCATGATTATTCACACATAATCATTGGGATAAGTGAGAACGTTCTAACAGACTAAGTTTGACGATCATAAGACGTGGCATTCCATAAATTTTCAGGGGTGCGGTTTTAGATGAGATAACCAATGCTAGTGACTACCTTTGCTGAGCAGGGAGTGATCTAGTAGCAAAAACCAAAAAGGGACGTCAAACATCTCAGCGACTAGGGTTCGATTCCTCATGGAGCCAGAGCAGAGGCTCTGGTGGACGCTTTTGGAAAACTTGATTTCTAAGAAATATCATGGCAAGGGTAATAATCGAGAGTATATTATGGAGGTTTCCAGTATTGCTTCTAAGCTAGAGGTTTTGGGTCTCGAGTTATTTGATGATTTACTCGTGCACTTAGTATTGATCTCCCTTCCTGCGCAATTCAGTCAGTTTAAAATCAATTATAATTGTCAAAGGGAGAAATGGACTCTTAATGAACTCATTTCATTTTGTGTGCAAGAAGAGGAGAGGTTGAAGCAAGAAAGGATAAAGAATGCTCATTTGGCACTCACCTCTAAGAAAAAGGGCAAAAGAGTCGTTTAGGATGATAAAACTGCTACATCTGAGGGTCTAGAACAAAAAAAGCAGAAGACGGGCAAATGTTACTTTTATGACAAATCTGGACATGTGAAGAAGGATTGTAGCAAGTATTCCGCGTGGCGGGTTAAGAAGGATACGTTCTATGCTCTAGTCTGTTATGAAATTAATTTAGCTTTAGTACCTAAAAAGACGTGGTGGATAGACTCTGGTGCTACTACTCACATTTGTATTTCTATGCAAGGTTCCTTGAGTTACCAAAGACCAAGTGATGCTGAAAGACACATCTATGTCGGTGATGGTCAAGCGGTTGAAGTAGAGGCAATAGAACATTTTCAATTATTATTAACTACCGATCAATTTTTGGATTTGTTGGATACTTTTGTTGTACCATCTTTTAGAAGAAATTTAATTTCTGTTTATGTATTGGACAAATATGGGTATTCATGTTCATTTGGGAATCAGGAATTTACTTTATGTATGAATTCAAATATTGTTGGGACCAGTTTTGCTTAATGTTTATGATAATTTGTATATGTTGGAAATTATTCGATCATATTATGAATTCCTACACGTGGAATCACGAGGTATAAATCGTAAATTAATACGGATAATTCATCTTCATTATGGCACAAACGGCTCGGTCACATCTCCAAGTCAATAATTGAGCAACTTGTGTCTGATGGAATTTTGGATTCACTTGACTTTTCGGATTTTGATGTTTGTGTCGAGTGTATTAAGGGTAAATAGACTAAAGTTAAAAAATGGGTGCCAGGAGATTTACAGATGTTTTGGACTTGATTCATATTGATATTTGTCAACCTTTTCAACACAATCATGGAATGGTCAACAATATTTATCACATTCAAAAATGATTATTCTATACATGGTTATCTATTTTTATTCACGAGAAATCACAGTCTCCATAAGTTTTCAAATCATTTAAAGTTGAAGTTGAGTTACAACTCAATCGGAAAATTAAAAGTGTCAGATCAGATCATGGTGGTGAATACTACGGTAGATATGAAGACTCAGGGGAACAACGTCCAAGACCATTTGCTAAATACCTAGAGGAGTGTGGTATCGTCCCTCAGTACACTATGCCAGGATCGCCTAGCATGAATGGTGTAGCAGAACGACGAAACAGAACACTTAAAGATATCTTAAATTATCCGACGCTCTAGCTCGCATATTTATAGCTTTTGCGAATCCACAGATATCTTGACTTGATTGCCAAGAATATATTTCATTTGGATTTTTCAATTATAATCAAATATCTCCAACAATCGAATATCTAGTTTTCTCTTCTTTAAATTAGAAAACTTATCTAATTAAATTAGATTCGTTTCCAAATCCATCAAAGAGATATATTCGTTGTTATCTAAAATATATCTCATAATATATTCTGGATTTTATAACAATTCACATAAAATTGCCATCAATATCTTTCGAATCTTCTTTAAATGTCTTCGATGATTTACCCGAATATTCTCCTAGAGAATCCATCATTCTTTGCTTTCTTGCATTCAATGCAATTTAAACTCTTATCCGTGTTTTCCTGTACACTAGTTGAAATTACTAGTTGAGTGTTTGTAATCATCAAAATTTTATGAATCCATCAAATTTTTCCTTTTTGATGATGACAAACACTCATTCGATAAATAGGAAAACAACACACAATATAAAAGAATATGATCATGAAGTGTTTAGTGTTTCATTAGTGTCCTATTCAATTCCTTTTTGGTATAGCATGTCTGATTATTCCCTATCAGGTGTAGCACCGGTTAGTTCCCCCTCAGAAAAATATGTGTATAGTTTGGATATGTCACTTCCCCCTCAGACTGTGCATTCCCTGTATTACTTTTCCTTTTTTGGCATCATCAAAAGAAATTGTGAGTAACAAGTTAAAGACCACAACAAATTAGAAACTCCGTTTATCAATCATATCTGGATGCCATACGAAGTGGCACAATCGCAAGATAGGAGGCATAATTCAAGACTAACATAGGATGAGGACCAAAAAGAAGAAGAAGCAAGGAGCGGGTATAATGAGGTACGGGAACAAGGAGGGGGTGAGCCATAAGGGTAGAAATCGATCACCGACTTCGCGAGTAATTTTTTGCAATGTGTGAGCAGCTTAGTCCCGACATAGCGAAGCTGGGTGTTCAGATCGGTGATGCGCTAGGAGTGCTTGAGATGATTCAGATCATGGACTTCTCCATTTTGGTCACCCGCTCCACCAGGGAGGTATCTATACCCTTCAGCCCCTGAATGCCCCCATGACAAGATTGACATCCACATTAGGGACATCCGAACAAGTAGTACTATGCATTCC
This sequence comes from Umbilicus rupestris, assembly GCA_963678935.1. Classification (NCBI taxonomy): domain Eukaryota; kingdom Viridiplantae; phylum Streptophyta; class Magnoliopsida; order Saxifragales; family Crassulaceae; genus Umbilicus; species Umbilicus rupestris. The sequence continues at coordinate 903,308 of OY787625.1, forward strand.
TTCCACCGGGGACACCACTTTGACAATTTTGGATTTTGGAGCATCCTTTACTCAACCGATCCCAGAGGTGAACGTATAGCCCATTTTATCGCAGTTATCATCAGCGAACTCCATGCAAGGACTCCTCCTCTGATCGGTATATATGACGGTTAATGAGAATGTTACCACACTGAGATAGGTCATGCCATGTTTATCCATGATGTGAACACGGGTCATATAATGCTCATGATCTGGGCAAGTTTGATCTTCTCTCTTTAGTAGATAAACACCCCGATTTTAGGAAAACCAAAGGTTTGGTAATCAAATCCATAAAATCTCTCCAACTTCTAAATTCGTATCCCAAGACTTGATAAGTATGTCCATAAATTTGCTGCCTAGATTTTTCTATTGATTTCTGTTTTCCCTTGTTTTTTCTCCGATAGTTTCTGCTCGATAATTCCCACTCAAAACATTCCATTCAGCCCAGATACTCGGTCCAAGTCTTACGATTCAATCAAGGAGGGGTATGATGTGTGATTTACCCAAGTGGTACGAGAGAGGCATCATACAAACAAACAAAAAAATAAATGAGAAAGTATGTGAATACCTCAAGATTGATCGCTCCAGTTTCAATATGAAAATGGGCTCATAGGAGCGTCAAATTCTGATCGGCTAAGGTAGGTTGTAGAGAGCTTCCGTGGCTTGTAGAGTGGGATCAATTTTATGGAAGACTCATTAAGTCTAGAAAGAAACTCATCATGTCTTCTTAGATCAATGTTAGAGTTATCATGCTACAATGTAACAACTACCCATTAAGTGATTTAAAGTGTCCTTTCATAATTGAGTGAAGTCTAGAACAGGTACTGACGTGTGCTTTTCATAGTCAGTCATTGACGAAGTTTGACAGGGAACACATATATCAGTTGAGGGACGTCATATCTATCTCCAGACGCAGTTTTTCAAAGGGTTCTCTATTCAATGCTTTCGTGAGTATGTCCGATACTTGTCCCTCCGTACAACAAGGGCTCACTGTTACCAGACCTTTTTCAACACTATCACGCAGAAAAATGATATCGTATCTCAATGTGTTTAATACGTGAGAATTGCACAGGGTTCTTAGAGATGTGTATGACACTAGTGTCAACAAAAAGTATAAACGAGTGGTCAATATTAAAACCCTAATCACTTAGCTGTTGGCGCAACCATAGAAGTTGTGAGCAACAACAACTACATATTCAGCTTCAATGGTGGAAAAGGCTACGGAGTTTTGTTTCTTCGATCCCAAAGAGATGAGACAGGGGCCTAAGAATTGAGCCATTCCTGATGGACTTCCGATCAGCTATGCTTTCGCATAATCGACATCAGTAAATCCTGCAAGTCGCAGGTCTCCCTCTCTGGGATAACACAAGCATAAGGCATTTGTACCCTTCAGGTAACGTAGTATCCGCTTTATCGCTTTCACATGTGTTTCTCTTGGATCAGGCTGAAAGCGTGCACATAAGCAAACACTAAACATAATGTCAGGTCTGCTAGCTGTTAGATATAACAATAATTCAATCATCCCCCTATATAGTAGAATCAACAGTGGGGGAGCTCTCATCCTTCCTGAGGGACTCATTTGGTGACAGGGGGGTGCTGTATGTTTTGGCGCTATCCATATCGAATTTTATGAGTATTTCTCTGAGATATTTTTGTTGACGAATGCCGTCTTGGCCCTGTGCTACTTGCAGCCCAAGAAAGAACTTAAGCTCGCCCAGCATATTCATTTCAAACTCACTGGACATGAACTTGGTGAATATCTTGGCAAGGTTATCATTAGTGGATCCAAAAATAATATCATCTACGTAATCTGTACCACCAGAGTATGTGTTCCTTCCCTCATGAGGAATAAATTATTATCTACCTCACCATGTACATATTCGTGGAACAGCAAAAACTGAGATAGCTTTTCATACCAAACTCGATATGCTTGTTTTAGTCCGTATAGAGCTTTGTTGAGAATGTAGACGTGGTCTGGATGAGAAGGGTCTTCAAAACAAGGTATTTGACCTAAGTATACCTCCTCTTTTAGGGCGTCATTCAAGAATACGTTATTTACGTCCATTTGATGCAAAATGTAACCATGATAATAGAACAAACAATTAAAAGACGAATGGATTCTAACCTGACGCTAGTACATATTTTTGATCATTTTTACATAATCTTGTACCTTTGTTTTGTTAAAATGGATTTTTCTTTTAAATTTTATACTTTATTTTGTTACAATAATTGGATATATACTTTTATAAAATTAATGTGAAACCAAAGACCTTGCTTCACCAGATTTGCGGCTTTGGCAACGATAGAAAAGAAATTATGTTGTTATTGTTTCAAACTGCAATTTTACTTCGTTTTTTATAATTCTGATAATTTGTGAATGGCACTTTTGTCATTTCATACAAAAGATATGATATATTTTTATTAATTAATTAATTTGTATAAAAATTGGAACAAGGTGAAGCTTTTCCATATATATTTCCAGAAGAGATGCGAAAGAGGCAAAAACGATCGACCGAGCCGAGCCGAGCCGAGCCGAGGATGGAGACTCAAGAGCAGTGATCTCTCCGCCGAGTGTTATGGTGATGCATCAGCAACAATCGGATTCAAATCCCTAATCGCATCCTGGGAAAAGCCCTAGTAAAAAATCCTACAATTTCTCAATTTCAGATTGAAACATGGCGAAGGGAGGAAAACCGATCGACGCGGCAACCGCAGTCTCGCCCAAGTCCGAGACCCGCTTCCGCGGTGTCAGGAAGCGCCCCTGGGGCCGTTTCGCCGCTGAGATTCGCGATCCGTTCAAGAAGGTCCGCGTCTGGCTCGGCACCTTCGACTCGGCCGAGGAAGCCGCCAGAGCATACGACGCGGCCGCCGTGTCGTTTCGTGGATCGAGAGCCAAGACCAACTTCCCGATCCAGACTTCTTCAATCCCCTCGCCTCCGGTTCATCGGCTGATGTATGACAATGAGGGGTTTGGGCAGCAGCGGCCGACGACTAGTGGCATGAGTAGCACGGTGGAGTCGTTCAACGGGCCTAGGGTTTCGAATCCGGGGTTGATGGTGAAGAAGCCGATTAATGGGCCGGCGGCTGTGAAGGAGGAGGGTGATTGTAGGAGTGAATGTGATTCATCCTCTTCGGTGATTGATTACTGTGAGGATGCTGGAGACGTCTCATGCTCAAAGGTGTTGCCTTTTGATCTCAATCTGCCGCCTCCCGTAGATGATGATGGTGATGCTGATTTACACGGTGATGATCTTATAGCTACTGACTTATGTCTCTAATTATGACGAACATATATTACCTACAATTTATGTTCTACTGCAATCTGCTATTGTTAATTAGCTGCTACTTTTGCTGATGATGATGGTGATTGCCATGCTAGAGGGGTCTGATCTTACAAAGGCTCAGATCTCCTTGCTTCTGTAACTTACATTTCCATCTAATTAAGAGAGTTTTGAAAACTTTCATTGAGTCATGTCACTGATCTAATTTGGTTTTCGCCTATGCTTATGATGGTGAGCTTGAAAGCCTTGGTTTGATCAGTAATATAGAATTTGTTTGCTGGGTATTATGTTTATTATATTTCCAGGTTTTGAGTTATGGGTCTGATGATCTTGGTAGCAGAGGAAGAGTCCTTTTAAGGGTTATGCTGGTTTGGGCATGAAGTGGAGTTGTTTGTTGTGTTTGGTTTATGAAGCTTCCCAATGGGTGGTTTTTGTTTGAACACAGCTTGCCATCTTTTGTGGTCTCCTCCCCAGCTCCAATTGTTGCATCTGCATCATGCTTAGCTGATTTGCTCATTATTCATATTTCAACTTTAAGGTTTCCTGAGCTGCTTGTATTCATATCAATCATATATATTCATGGCAAATTAAGCCCAAATACTTCCATGGTCACTCATACTTGATATGTGAGGCATAGAAAAGCTAGATGCCATCTGAAAGCAATATGTTTTTTTAAGAAGAAAACATTTGTAGATATTGTGAAGTTCCATAGATGATGGATGTGCCTGGGGTTATCTGACCATGGTGAGAATGGGATTGCATTGCATGTTCGGTGTCATCAGCATTCAGCCATGCCCATGGGCAGTCAGTCGATCAATCATGGACACCTTGTATTCCCTTAACATGTATACATTAAAGCTTGAACTTTTCCATATTACTTTGAGCAGGTTTGTCAAGTCAATTAGTATAGTGAGTTTGACTTTAGTGGTGAGAGATCAGGCTCCCTATATTACTTGTCTAAATATCCCTTTTGATTGATTTACCCATCTGAGTTCTTAGGGCCTGTGCAATGTCAGTCTTGAAAGGAAGGTTTTCTTGTCAACTACTTCAGTCATCATCTACATAGTTTTCATTAACAATCTTCCTTTTAGAACCACCCTCTGTTACTGTTGCAATTGCAGAAATTAGAATGTATATGAGAAGTTTGGCCAGTGAAATGCATCATTTTCAAGTAAAACGACCTGGTTGAATGTTGGCCTTTTCATGTTGGCTTGAACTTAACTTGGGTTTGTGGTTGAAGGCTCCTTCCTAGCCATGGTTCTTGTATTCTAGCATGATCCTTCCTAGTTTGAAATTTAGAATCTTTCAGTTGATTGTCTATATGAGTTCCAGTTGTCCTTTGAGGCACTATGACCTCGGAATTAAAACAAGAAAAAATAGTTCTAATCACACCCCTAGAATCATTTTACTATAAGTTTCATTTTATTCATCATTACTTATTCGATTCGGATTGAAAATTAAACATAATGTAACGAAATGAGATTCAATGCCTCGGATCAAAATACATATGCGATGTTATTTTGTATTATGAGTATATAATACGAGATAGTCGTTAAAAAAATTCTTCAAATGAAGTTATGTTATTTTAACATAAAAAATATATAATTTTGATATGGCTGTATTAAATTATATGGTTTTGATCACCAATTTCCTATTTTTCATGTATTTCTTTTTTTAAAATTCCAGCCGAATAATTTGGAAAAATAATTAATATCTATTCTCAAAATTGCTTTTTCGCTGACTTGCTCATTACGCAGTATTGGGATTTACCAGAAGACCCAACTTGGCACCTGGGCTGTAAAATTCTCCGCAAGCTTTCATCGAAGTGGACGGAGCTGAATCGTCTAGCATGCAGTATGCAGAGATTGAGGAGCTCGAGAAACTCGATGTTATCTTTCATGCCATCGCGTCTTCTGAAGAAGAAGGTGACCAACGCATGGTCGTCCGTCCAGGACACATTCTTTTCTACCAAGGTTAGCAATAATTTCAGCCGTGTTTGGGATTTGATTTCTTGGGTATGATGGGTTTTTATCAGATTTTGATTTTGGGATCAAATTTGGGGGTTTTAGGGTTTTGGAGGTGTTGATGATTAATTGTAAGTGTAACTTGTTGGTTTGTGCAGGATATATTTGAGCGGCACCGCGTGATTTTCACTGTCTCGACTTCCATTGCTTCGGTCGCCACGGCATGGGTAGGTAAGTTGATGGTGAATTGCTCATGTTGCAGCTTTGTGCAAAGATTGATTTAATTGTTGTTGGCTTACAAAATTTTTGTCCTCTTAAGTTTGTAGGTATGAAAATTAAGAGCTGCGTAAAAAATGTCTTAACTTATTGAATTCTCATCTATGCATCTTAGGAGATTAGTTTTATAGCCCTAATATCCTTCGCGAAGTTTCAGGGATGTGTAATATATTTGTAGCGCCATTTCGTTGGTGTTTGCAAAAGCTCTGATTTGTTTATTCATCAGTAAAGGAATAATTTTTATGGAATACTGGTGTGAGGAAAATTGTTATTGTCATTTGTTTTGAGCATTGCGGTTGAAGTGGACTTTGGTAATTGGATTGGAAACGTGTACAATATTTCCAAGTGGCATCATATGCTTAGGCCAAAAGTAATTTTTTTTTGTTTTCTCATGTCTGATATTATGAAATAGAAATACACCGACATCATTCATTCAATGAACGTTTGAATGTTGTACTGCTATGCAGGTTATTCTATAAGGGTTTTGCACCAATCTAAAGTTGAAAACAGACTTGACTCGATTGAACAAGCCGTAAGTCTCACAAATTTACATTCTGAAAGAGAGGGTTGATTTGCTTCCCTCATCCAACTGCCTTGGAAATAATCTGTTGGGTTGGACTTTGTTATTGGCATTATGCGGGCAAAGCTGGTTTGTATGAAATGTTAGGCACTAGTCTTGTTGAAGTGTTGTCTGTAAGCGAGTTTTTTATTTGAAGCTAGAGTTATATTTGTATGGGTTTATGGCTTTATATGTTCCGGGTCATCATCATCTAAGTAATTTATCATACAGTAGGCAGTAGCAGGTCAAACTTGGTATAACGGGAATCAATACTGTTAATGAGACACGTCAAAGCATGATGCTACTTTGCTTGTGTAATAAAGAATGAGAACGGCGACACTAATGAATCAGACGTGTACTAAATTATTGCATTGTGAATCTTAATTCTTGCAAGTTGTTTCTCATTTCAAATATGTTCCAGAAAAGGTCTTACCGTTTCAATGTCTATATGTTTGGCAAATGTATCCTATATGTTTTCAGTTCATTACTTTAAATCTTGATGTATCTTTTTTTTATCAATCAAATGTTTTGTCACAGTTGAAAGAACATTCTCAGTTGGAAAAAACAGAAATTAAAAAGATGGTGAATTCAGGCAGTACTGCAGCTTCTTTAGCCACAGCTGGAACCACATTTCTCATCGGGTATATCCTTGATGATTTTTACTGCATAGTATGTTACATTGTTTTTTCCCGTATTCCTTTGAAGTATTCTTTATGCACTTTAGTAGACTTGGGTCTTGACATTATTATTTGGTCGACTTGGTCTTGAAATCGTCTCGCACATATAATGGATTGGAACAGTTTCCCTAGTCTGTTGCTCATGGCCATGTGTCACAGGTATGGCTTGGGTTGGAGAGGAGGACGGTGGCAAGCTCGGAGGCAGTTCAGAAGGGAGCAAATGAAATTAATGGGGCAGATAAAACCAAAAAGATGGCAGTTATTAACAGGCATAAAACCCAAAGGTCTGCAACTGTTAGCCGGTATAAAGCTGAAAGGTTGGCAGTTGCAATTTTTTAAGAGACCTTTAGCTAGGCTCAGGGGGGATTCCAAAGTAAGTAAATCAACCGACAGTTTTCCAAAGGAAGCCCTCTCAGGACAAAACTCAACGACAGCACAGCCATCTTGTGGTTAGACCCTCTGCCGGGTGCATCCCAATTAGTAGAATTATGCAGGCAGGCGATGAATCGAGTAGCCTGTCTTTTCTAGTCTAATATGGTGTAAGCTGGATGATTGACTGAAAAGGAATGCTCATACTATTCTTAAATCTTAGTTGGTTGCTTGATCCTGTTAGACATGCCTGTGTCGGTCAAGTCATTTTGTCTGCTAAAACAGGCCAATACTTACATTAATATTCTCACCAAATTTCTGTACATCTAAATCTTCATCTGCACAAGTAAAATTTTATATTTTGCTGATTCAGTGGAACTAATGAAAGGAAATGTTTTTCTGGAGCTGAATTTGGAACAAGATGATCGAAGCAGCTCGCGGAAAATGGCAGGTTTTTGAATCATCTGGAGAAAAATGTAATATACTCTAGACTTTTTCCAAAATTTCGAATGTAAAGAGGAATATAACAGTGTAATATACTCTAGACTTTCTGACGCTGAGGTTGTGTATTTCTGTTATGAAATTTTGACTAAGTTCGAGGAAATCACTATATTAGTCCTCTATCGATTTGTCGACTGAATATTCAATTTTTTACAATTGATTTTTGTTCGTTTTTCAGAATGATATGACCACTTTCCTCTTGTTTTATGTTAGTCTATTACGTTGAAGCTTTGTAAATAGTTTGGAGTAAAACAAGGTAAAAACACAAAAATTTAGCTGAAAAAAAAACTGAATCTAACCAGATTGACCTATTGACATCCGAAGGCTTTTCGAGCACACGAAGTTTGTCTGATCAAGACATATCATTAAAAAAGTAACTTAAATGGCTACAATTTTACAGTTTATATCAAGATAAAATTTGAAAGTTTAGATGGTCAAATAAGCAATCAAAAGTAAAATTATTGGGCAGATTTAACAACTGCCCACTTCAAGACCAAAACCGCCAGTTCAGTTTAGCCAACCACCGATTCAAGAAGAATCAACCAAAAATACAATTCTTTGAGACCTCTCTGAGCTGGCTCGTTTCTCCAGCAAACCGACAGTTCGATCCAGTAAACTTCGGTTTCAGGAATTTTTTTATAGATTTTATAGATTTTGTTTTTTCAAATGCCCTATATCTGAAAAACGTTTCTTAAATGCTTCATTTCTTTTTGAGTTCGATCTTAACAAGACCAAACTGCCATAAATTGTATGAGGTCGGTTTTAGTAAGACCGAACTCGTTAAAATCTGTAATAAGTCAGAACCAATAATGAGTTCGGTCTTGTGAATTCGTACAATTTTTAATTAATTCGGTCTTATCAAGACTGAACTCGTACAAAATAAATCTGCTGGGAAGCCGCCTGGTCCGGAGAGGAGTAATTGGAAGCGGAAGAAAGGTATGGAAAAGCAGCAGGATTTGATTATGAGGAGAAATGAACAACAAATTCAACATAAAGTTAACAACTTGGGTATCCAACATTTACCTAACGTGAGAGGTGGAGGCTATCAGCCTCCGATTCTTATGGAATTGCAGTCCCAGAATAGGACTAAAATATTATCATCCTAAGAAGAAGTTTAATAACAGGTTTGTGCCTCATGCACCGAGAAACACTTCTTCTTTCATAATTCGAGCTACGAAGTCTAGTGGAATCGCTTCCCTTGTGTCGCCCTGTCCTGTGACACCAGCCATGCTTCTCACACCTGTGTTTTCACTTTCACTGGAGGTTTTGGGTGACATTACTAAGGAAGAGTGGGGTGTGGATGAATATGGGTCAATGCAGGGGCTGATTAGACTTAGGTCTCCTGGTAATGATTTTGACAGTGATGAGGATGAAGATGGATGGAGTGAGAGTGATGTAGAAGAACATGTTGAGGTGGAGAGGAATCATCTAATTGCAGATTTTAACGAGTTCGGTCTTACCAAAATCGAATTCTGGTACACATGAGATATTTAGATAATTAGCACATAAAAATAATTAGAACATCAGTGAAGTGACCGAAGCTAAATGAATGAAGTCATCTGATTTCAGTGAAAATAATTAGATCATTAAAAAATAATTAGCACAAACACATGTAGTAATGTACTGATTTCACATACCCACCAATACATTATATCTAAAATAATATAGACAATGCGAGTGAAGGTAAATGAGTGAGTCATCTGATTTCACAAGCTAATTGAGTAATAAATAATTAATAATATACACATCAATGCATTATCACAAAATGATCTACTGATTTCACACAGTAATGCATACTAGATAATTAAATGAGTAAATCATGTAACAACAAAAAAATAAAGCAAAGTGAGTGAAGCTAAATATACCGGATAACAGTTACAGTTTAAACTTCACCAACGATTAACGAAGCACCATTTATCCCCAAACCCCATCAACTAAGTACCTCCAAGAAAAAATTACAACGAAACTACAGCCTTGCGAGCCCATTGTTGAGACTTAATATCATGTTTATATAAGTAGTCACACATTTTATATCATCCCACCAATGTGGGTTTCAACCAAGTCATGACATCACTCAAACTTCGCTTGTTTTCTATGCAACTTCAAGTATCGATATCTCATTCGATACTTGATCAATTTAGGCATTCGAATAGTTAATCTTATAGTATACCTTATTAGGATTTTTATCAAGAATTTAACTATTCATTTCAATATATATACAATACCGAAATTGACTGTTGAAAAAATTCAAAATTTCCATCGGTTGTTACCTGTATTTTCACCAGATTAGCGATGGGTGTCTGCCAGAATCCAAATGTAACTGATGCGCGGGGATGTGGGCGACAAAATATGGAGGCTTTTCCAGGGGCATTGAAAGTAAGAGACGCATAGTGATTGCTGGGGTTTGGGAATCCAACGTTAAAAGTTGGATTGGAGAAGAGATGAGGAGAAGAAGTGTTGCTGGCCACTAGTCCAAAGATATTTTTGTTCAAACTCTTGTAATTGTTGGAGTGTTAACGGAAATATATATTAATTCATATAATTTAATATGCGATAAATACAAATAAGGACAAAGTAAATTTTAACAAAAAATGAAATGAGCAGCAATTTTTACAAGAATTTTAACAACAAAATGAGGTACACGAGAGCGAGCGTTAAGGGAATGTGCATCTCGCTTGAGAATTTTTGAACATAGCTAAACAAGTTTTAAGGGAATATGCAATATCATAGTCTCGCCCATCTTGTTCTCCGCGCCTAATTTTATAATATTCGAAAGATAGTACATTTATTTATATCTATCGTGAGTAGTTATTTTACGATAATCAAAAAAAGTCAAATTATTTGTGCGTAATGATTTGTTGAAAAGCTGCAAATATGTATCATTTTCAATGCCAAAATGTAACAAATTTATATTTTGTGGTAAAAACTAAAAAAAAATTGCCAGCACAATTTTTATTCACAGGCCATCCAATATGCCGGGCAAGTAGTAGTTCAATTGTGGACCTTCTGTGTCTAAATTCTATGTTATAAAAAATTAATAATGACAATATAAAACCCTTGTCGTGTTTCCAACAACTATTTCTTTTATTATTATAAAAATGTAATAATTCAAAAATCAAACCAAAATCCAGTGATAATCATTAAACGGTCCACAATTACAACGTTCAAATTTTCATAAAACTATTTAAAATTATGAATCAGTCCTTGAAGATCAGATTGCATCATATTCGGAGACCCTTGCTTTTCTGGTTCGCATACAAATCGAAGAACGATTGGGTCCATCTCAGGCCACAACCATCTCACAATTCCTCGTCGAATTTGGATCGGCTCCGTTTGCATACCACATTTGTATGCTCCGGATTGAGCCGCCCAGCTTTCATCTTGAAGGTACACCACACCATTCATCTCCGCGTTTTGATTTATCTAGATAAAAAATAATCGCAAATTTTGTGTTTTCCGAGTCGTATTGGTCGGTGTTTATTGGTTGTTTCCTATGTCTAGGGTTAGGATGTTGGATTGAATTGCTTCCAGGTGAGGAAGTTTGGATTTTGAGAATGCGGAGGAAAATGAATTGTGGGATTTTGAGTTTGTGGAATTTGGGATTGGAAGTGTGTATCTTGGTTAGATTTGATGATTGCGTGGGGGGCTGGTTCATGTTGTTAAAGTAATTTGAAGATTGATAGATGGATTTTACAGGTGATGAATATGTTTATTTGTTAACTGTTTCAGTGCAATCAGCTGGCTAAACTCGTTTGAGTTGATCATCTGTGTTGAAGTGATGTATAAAACGGAAAACAGAAGAGACTCGTCTTTTGATGCGAGTTTGAGGCCCAGCATACACACCAGAAGGGCTAATATAATTGTGAAGTTTCAGGATTCATATGATTTTATAGTGGAAGGCAATGTTGATGATGTAAATGTGTTAAACGAGGTCAGGGAGAGGGTCCGGCAGCAGTCTCGGGTATGGTGGGCATTGGAAGCCAGCAAAGGTGCCAATTGGTACTTGCAACCTCAGATTTCGTCTATATCTCAAGTGATTAAGCTCAAGTCTTCACTTAGGTTTTCAACTATAGTTAATGCGGTCACTTTAAAGAGGCTAATCAGAAAGGGAGTTCCACCTAATTTAAGACCCAAAGTATGGTTTTCGTTGTCCGGGGCAGCTAAGAAGAAAGATATGGTTCCAGAGAGCTATTATACTGACTTGACTAAGGCTGTTGAGGGTAAGGTCACACCTGCCACCAAGCAAATTGATCATGTAAGTTACTATGAAGAGCGGGGATCTAACAGACTACCATTCACTAGGAAATTTGTCGCTGTCTTTTTTTATGCATAGATAATAACTGATTATATGACTCATAAAGCCACTCTCAACTTCCATTTGCTATATTTGATCTGTGATATTGTCTTATGCATAGGACCTCCCACGAACATTCCCTGGTCATCCTTGGTTGGACACTCCGGAGGGTCATGCCGCTCTTAGACGTGTGCTTGTTGGTTACTCCTTCCGTGATTCTGAAGTTGGCTATTGTCAGGTGGGCTTTTTTTTTTCCATGTTGATAAAGATATTTCACATAAAAGCTTGCTTTCGAGTACGATAACATAAGTGGAACCTTGACTATTGCTGCAGGGTTTGAACTTTGTAGCAGCAATGCTGTTACTTATTATGAAAACTGAGGAAGATGCTTTCTGGATGCTTGCTGTTCTCCTGGAAGATGTTTTAGTCAGTGATTGCTACTCCCGTAATTTAACAGGGTGCCATGTTGAACAGCGAGTCTTTAAAGATCTGTTGGCTAATAAATGTCCAAGGTGTCTCTTCAACCTTTATACCTGAATGTTCTCTCGTTTTCATTATGCAGCCAACATTCTTATCACGGGACTAAATGAAATGTACAGAATCGCAACTCATTTGGAAGACTTGGAGTTTGATGTATCCTTAGTGGCTACTGAATGGCTCCTGTGCCTCTTCTCAAAAAGCTTGCCCTCGGAGGTGGGCACTCTTTACTCACACACATGCTAAATTTTCTTCTATAACCTTCGTTAACTATTTTTACTGTCTATATTCATGAGACAACCTTATTTCCAGCTTTTTAGAGTCTTGTTTTTATTTCTTGCAGACAACTATGCGGGTATGGGATGTTCTATTTTTCGAGGGGGCACAGGTGTTGCTTCATGTGGCGTTGGCTATCTTTATGGTAAGTTCCACTAATGGTGTTACTGCCGTGCACCATTTTATTACTCCTGTTGAGGTATTTTAGTAAGACAGAAAGAGTGCGATCTATAATTTTTTGCAGATGAAGGAGGATGAGTTACTTGTAGCGCATCATGCTGGAGATGTAGTTAAAATATTACAGAAGACAACTCACCATCTATTCGACCCTGAAGACTTGCTTAATGTAAGACTCGAACTCTCCCTGTCAGTATTTGTAAAACTAACTTATCAGCTTCTGCCAAACTAACCAAGTCCCTGCAGCTGGTTTTTGATAAAATCGGGTCAATGACAACCAACACTATCACCAAACAAAGGAAAAAGCAGGAGCCAGCAGTGATGGCAGCACTGGACCAAAGAACACGCCGACTCAACTCTGTGAGAGTGCACGCTGACGACGATTAACTCCAATCAGCTAAGCACCTGTGCAAGTGTTATGATCATGCGAAAAGCCGTCCCATAGGGTCTCGAAAAGGAAAAGTGAGAGACATGAATGTGTTTGTAGATGTATTAGCAATTGTACATGTAATGTTTCATTTTTTGAATTTGTAAACAATCACCTCCAGAGAAACAACATCCTTGTAAATCAAGAAACTTGTCCTTAAATTTGTAATGCAGATGAGATTCTCAGATCCACAAGATCTATTATCAGCCACTATCTTGCTAAGAAAATCTGAAAGGGAACCTCAGATTAAGGACCAGTAGCCTTCTGAGCTCCTCCTCTGGTGATCCTGAATTTTCTCAATAAATACTCTTCTTTCATATCTCATCTGAATAGACTCAAACATCAGCTGTTATCACAAATCATTTTCAGCAGATTCATACTCGAGGCTAGATGGCGACTAGCCCAGCCCAGAAACTGCACGCCTCTCGAGGTCGTCGCTAAAAAGACCCCTGTCCGGGTTCACGCAACAGTTTTTCATTAAATTTGAAGGTGAAACAAAGAAACAGATATCCTCAAATCTGGTTATGAAGCCTTCAAGTTCGCAGCTTCGACGATTCTCGTCGGCGGTCACCTCGGCAGTAACCGACCCAGTTCCCGGCAAGCCATCAGCGCCGCAGAATCCATTTCGCAGAAGCTTGAATCCACTCCCAATTCCCAACAGAAGTATCCTCGAACCCAAAGGACAGGATCTCGATTTCATCAACGTTGCGCAAAGCCACCTCGTACACTCCGATTGGGAAAAGCTCGAATCTTTATCATCCGGATTAACCCAATTTAGGGTTCAACACATTCTGCTCAAAACCCAGAAAGACTATGTCCTCTCTTTCGAGTTCTTCAATTGGGTCTCTACTAAAAACCCTAATTTCCTCTCTTTAGACACCCATTCCATGATCCTCCACATTCTCACTAAACATGGCAAATTCAAGTCCGCAGAGGCGATTTTCCGGCGGCTTTTGAGCTCAGGTAATGTCGATTTGCAGGCCAAGCTTTTTGATTCGTTGGTGTATTCGTATAGGATGTGTCAATCCTCGCACAATGTGTTTGATTCACTTTTCAAAACTTGTGCTCATTTGAAGAAGCTCAGGAATGCTACTGATACATTTTGTAGAATGAAGGAGTATGGTTTCATGCCGAATGTTGAATCTTGCAATGCTTATTTGAGCTCCATGATTAAAATGAAGAGGCCGGGAATGGCTTTGTGGTTTAACTCTGAGATGAGGAAGTGCAGGATATCACCGAATGTTTATACGCTTAATATGGTTATCTGCGCATTTTGTCAGCTGGGTGAGCTGGATAAGGCGGTTGAGGTTTTTGAAGGGATGGGGAAGATGGGGTTTAAGCCGTCGGTGGTGTCCTATGGGACATTGATATCTGGGTATTTGAGTAAAGGGCTTGAGAATCCGGCATTGAAGCTTAAGAACGAGATGGTGAGGAATGGGCTTAATCCCACCGTGGAAGTGTTCAATGCTTTAATAAATGGATTTTGCAGGGGCGGGAAGGTGGCGATGGCCAGTAAGATGTTCGGGGAGATGAAGATGATGGAGGTCACTCCTAATGTTGTGACGTATAACACGTTAATTAATGGGTATGGTCGGGATGGAAAGATTGAGATGGGCTTGAAGCTTTTTGAGGAAATGGAGAAGAAAGGGCTGAAAGCGGATATTTTGACTTACAATGCTTTGATTTTGGGTTTATGCAAGGATGGTAAGACAAAAAAAGCTGCTTATATGGTTAAGGAACTTGATAAGGCGGGACTGACTCCAAATACCTCGACGTTTTCAGCTTTGATCTATGGCCAATGTCTTAGCGATGAACCTGACAGAGGATTGCAAGTGTTGAAGAGTATGATAAGAAGTGGGTGCTGTCCAAATTATGAGACGTTTGAGATGCTGATAACTTCATTTTTCAAAAGTGAGGATTTTGATGGAGCGGTGCAAGTGTTAAAGGTAATGAAAGAGTCGATGGCTCTTTCTTCAGCCACTTTGGCTCAAATTTTTTCGACACTTTGTGGGGATAAAAATGATCAGTCGGCTTTGAAATTATACAAGGAGTTTCAAACCAGAGATCTCCTTACAGAAGGATTCGATATCACTAAATTCATCAATGAGACACCTGTTCAATAGAGAAGAGAGGTTTCATCCGTATATATTTTTGGAAGCCCAGCAGCTCTCCAGTTCTTGGGCAAATTGCTTCTCTCTGCCTAAAATCACTGAACTGTGATCAGCATTTTTAAGGATCGTGACATGTGCGTCGGGAACTTTCTTCTTGATATTAAACAGACAGTCTAAAGGAACTACCAGGTCTTTATCGCCTTGAATGACGTTGAGTTTCACACCGGATTTATTCAATATTGCCAAATTGTCGTCCATTAGCTTGGCACCGCCGCAGAGCAGGTTGTGCATTGTATGCCAAGCTGAGTGATGAGTGTGACGAGTTAAATCCGTCATCATAAAATGGAGATTCCTTTTCCGGGTGAATAGCTTGAAGACTGTCTCCCAGGCAAGGTGGTGGCGGCAAAAGAAGAAGCAAACACATCGGCCCACATGCTCATACCAAGACATAACAGCTGTACCAAACGCCAGCGGCGGCCATAGTTTCTTCTCCGCAAGTTTTTCCAGTGCTGTCAAGCCAGCATTTTCGTCGCCGGGGAAGTAGGGCGGAGCAACGAGTGTGACAGAGTTCACAGACTGCGCATACTCAGCTGCCAATGCCAATGCAACAACGCAGCCCATCGAATGAGCCACGACGTGGAAAGAAGCCAAATCGTAAGATTGGATCACTGATTTCTTCACCATTTCCAGGTGGTCTCTCAAAGAGTAGAAACAGTCTGTCGGCTTTGGACTCTTTCCAAACCCCAAAAGATCCACAGCAAACAACCTGCATTTTTCCTTAGCTTTCTTGGAGAGATTAGGTACAATTGTCTCAGTCCAAAGTGAGGACGAAGCCATGAAGCCGTGCAGGAATATCACGTTGTCGATCTCAGCTCCGGAATCTGAGGGCTGGAATGTGACAACATGAAGCTTCAAATCATCACCATTGCGCAACCAAGACAAGCAAGACTCGCATCCGCAATCAGACCACCTCCTCCTTTCCACCACCCTCCCACCAACTCCCTCATCAGATTCCCTCACCAGCCTCCGGAACGCATTTTTCCTCCCATACAAACTCTCCGACACCTCACCATTTCCACCACCACCTCCGCCGCGACAGTAACATTCAACAGCCCGTCCCTCGACGACCCCATCAACGAATCTGAACAGGACGCACAAGACAACGTCGAGGAGATCGAAGAAGAGGAAGACGAGGAAAGCGAGGAGCTTCTGGGGGCTGGGCATTGTATCTGAATATGATAGGATAGGATAGGATTGTTATCCAGGTCAACTCACACTCATTTCCATGCTTCATTTACCAGAAAAGCATTATTGTTAGCCAACTGGAATTTGGGAAATCAACTTTGCTCGAGGGTGATTAGCACAGACGTGGGAGGTCATGATCAATATAAACTAATAAATATGCAGTACTAATCTTGGATGAAAGAAAAGAGCACACAAAAGTTGAGAAATAGTTTAATTTGAACGGACTCAATTCAACTGAAAAACATAAAGCACGCTCAGATCCAAGGATGGGGAGAAGAAGGATTGACAGAAGAGGGCTGTGGTGCAGCTCTCTTCGACTGAAGCTCCAACTGAAGCTGCAAGGACATCAACTTGTCTCATCACCATCTTATCAATCTTTCAAATAGCTTGCGTATGTCAGCTGCTGGCAAAATATTTTTTCTCTAAAGGTTGTTCTACATGGCCAAATCAAAGGCAATGTTTTTGTTTCATGGGGGATGGATGTTGTCGTTATTTTTAACATTCTTCTTTGATCAATAATTTCAAAATTTTAAGTATTTTTCAAAATATCACAAACTTGAACAGAGAGCACCTTGATAAAGACTTATGCAACTTGCTCTTCGGTGTTGCAGAAATCTGGTTCAATTTCATTATCTTTTAAGACTTTTCCAATATATTGATACTTAATCCAAATAGGCTTGCGATGCATGTCGCAGTAGTTATTGCGATGTATGCCGTTTCAACCGTAGAAGAAACAACAACATATTGCTTTTTTGGCAATCATGAAATCACTCCATCTCCAAGATAAAAGCGTACCCGATGTACTCTTTTGGATTTTAATATCACCAGCACAATCACTGTTCGAATAGCCTGTCAAACAAAAATCAATTGTGTGAGAGTACATAATGCCATAATCATGTGTACCCTTGACATATCGGACAGTACGCTTTGCTGCTAGCAAATGCAGCTGATGCGATTGCTCCATGAACCGACTGATAAGTCCAATTCCGTACACAATAGCTGGTCTAGTTGAAGTCAAGTAGCGCACACTTCTAGTTATAAATATGTAGGATTTACTAACTCTCCAATACCTTCTTTCATCAACTCAATCCTCTCTGCGACTAGTGTTTGGACCATCT
Source organism: Umbilicus rupestris (assembly GCA_963678935.1). Lineage (NCBI taxonomy): Eukaryota > Viridiplantae > Streptophyta > Magnoliopsida > Saxifragales > Crassulaceae > Umbilicus > Umbilicus rupestris. The sequence goes on from OY787625.1 coordinate 921,078, forward strand.
TCATTATCTTAAATTTGAACTTCTTAAGAATATCCCTGACATACTTCTTATGTGAAATAAAGATTTCACAATTAGTCTGCTCAACCTTGATTCTTAAGAAGTATGACTTTATCCATGTAAGACATCTCAAACTTACAAGTCATCGCTTCTCGAAACTCGATGAACAGAACTCCCAGAAAATATCAGGTCATCCACATATAAACACACTATCAACATGTTTTCATCAACATTTATCTTGATGTATAGTGTGTGTTCATACGGACACTTCTGAAATCCTTACTCTAAAATATACGTATCAATCTTCGTGTATCATGCTCGCGGGGCCTGTATCAAACTGTATAATGCTTGATGTCGTAGACATTGTTCTCTTTTTCTCTTTGCACATATCACGGTGGTTGATGAACATAGACCTTCCTTTCCAGAACTCCGTTTAGGAATGCCAACTTCATGTTCATCGGGTGTATTTTCCACCTATTCTAGGCTGCAAGTGTAATTATCATCCGAATGATAGTCATTCTAGCAACTGGTGGGAATACCTCAATATAGTCGACGCCTAGCTTCTGCATATTTCATTTAACGACTAGTCTTGCCTTTAAACGGTTCACACTTCGTCTTGTACACTCACTTCACTCTAATCACCTTCTTACCAATCGAAGATGGTGTCAACTCTCATTTATCATTCTTCTCAATGGAAGTTGTCTCCAAATCCATAGCTTGAATCCATCATTTGTCTTTTTTTGCATCCTCGAACGTCACAGGATGGCAATCTGCAAATAGACAAAAGTTTATCATTGTTTCATCAGTAATGTCAATCTCAACATCTCGAGTGACAACAAAATCTTGAAACTGAACTGGTGGCAATTTTCATCATACTTGACTTCGGTTCAACCAATTTGTTAAGTAAATCAGCTGGTGCGCTTATGTTTTCCATAGAGTCATCTTCAATCACGACACTAGGCTTTCTAGTATCTTTTTTATACCAATTACAGGCCTCGTCTTCAGCAAACTGCACATCATGGCTAATTTTCAATTCTTTGGTATCAGGGTCATACAATTTGTAACCATTCGTATTAGTATTGTATCCAATAAAGATACATCGTGTGTTATTGTCATTCAGCTTCATTCGCTGCTGATCTGGTATATATATGAGACACACACAAATACTTGTAAACAATATACATCCGACTTCACACCATTCTAGGCTTCATGTGGTGTCTTTCCATGAACTGCCTTTGTGGCACACCAGTTTAACAAAAAGTGCACATGCTACTGCTCTCGCTCAATACGGCTTTGGTAGCTTCTTGGCCTTCAACATGCCTTTTGCCATCTCAAATATTGTTTGATTCTTCCTCTCGGCTAAGTCATTCTGTTGAGGTGTGTACCGACTTTGCAAAAATAAGATAACTCATTAGAAGTGAATTATCCTTCTCTATCTGATCTCAGTAAAGTGAAACCACTTTATTTTTTAACAAATGTCTTGAACTCTTTGAATGTTCGGAAAGCTTTTGACTTTTCATTCACGAAATATGCCCAAATATTTCTTTAAAAATCATCAACAAGGGCAATCGTGTATCTCTTTCCTCCAAAGGATTCGACATTTATTGAACCACAAAAAGATCCGTATGAACGAGCTTCAATGGTTTAATCGTTTGGCATTTCCGAATGAAAACGACTCTTTGAAATGTACTACTGCCGGTTTCGCCTCGTCCAGCGGTGTAATTTAGGCCTTCACATCGGCCTTTTCCAAGCCTTAGCTTCCATGGTAACCTGGTAATTCCTCGCTTCGACTCGGCTTTCAACGCCTGCTCTTGGCTTGAGCCGTTCGCCTTCTAGTTCATCCTTTGCTTGGAATACTACGTTCTCATGAGTCGATCCATCGACAACTTTGATATATTGCGTCCATCTTTAATAGTTGCAACAATATATTCAAACTTAGCCGATAATGAGTGTATTGCTCCAAGCGTCTCGCTATTATCTCTCAAATTGTTGATGATTGTCTAGATCCGGACATAGTATGTCAACACGCTTTACGAGTCAATCATCCGCAATGACTCAAATCTCCCTTTAATGTCTGGAAGCGCATCCGCATGACTCTTTCATCACATTTCAAGAGTTTTACAAGATAGCTCACGCCTTGTCTGATGTTTCTGCCTTTGATATTATTTCAAATATCGAGTCATCCATATCTTGAAAAATCGCAAATAATACTTTCTACTCTTTCTTACGGTTCCCGTCAATAAATCTCTCTCTTCCTTTTTCAGTTTGTCAAAAATTATGCCACCTATTTGGGGGTAACATGTCTGGACCAAACTCCACAAATCTTGGACTGAAAAAATGCTTTTAATTTCAATTTTTAAAATTTTGTCCGTTGAATTATAATATTTGCAGTGGAATCGTGTTATACGTAATTGATCCGAAATACACAAATATCACTCATATTTTGTATAAAATCGTAACTATGATACCAAATGTACGAATAAATCTTAATCTCTTAGGATCAATATAAATACACAACACTAATTTAGGTGGAGCTAAGTGAAAAATACTCGTACTTATTGAAATTGAACTTAATTAAACACTCAAATCAACCGGACAAACATAAAACACACTAAATGAAGTTTGTTGTATTATAGAAAGAAGACGGTCAAGGGATGCAGCTCTCTCCGACGGGAGCTCCAATTTATAGTGCAAGGACCATCAAATTATTCCATCACCATCTTTTAAAAAGCGTGTTGAGCAAAATAATTTTTCTCTCAAGGTTGCCTTATACGGCCAAACTAAAGGCAACATTTTTCTTTCATGCACGACCACAATCGGTCCCATGTTGACCATCATTTTCAACGGATCTGAATCTAACTATTGCACATGCAAATCACAGCCGTTCAAGTATACGATGTTGGTTTTACCAGAGCTTGATTTAGTTGTGTGGTGAGATAAGCCAGCGTAGTGGCCATCGATTTTGCTTATGCAAATGTCAGCTATCAGTTTAAACTGCCCGTGATTTTGAACAAAAGGCTGGCGGGCATACTCATCAATTAGCATCCACTGAAAATAAGAAGAAACAAATCAAATAATAAGTCATTCTGCATGTTAAAAGTAAAAATGTGATTTCTCTAATCTTGATATTGAGAGTTTTTTATATCTTCATCGACGTACCTTTGCAGCCTCGATCTCTGTATCTTGTTTCTGAATGTCTGAGCTCAATGGTTTCAGCATGCAAACGAAGAACAAATCGGATTTTTTAAAGAAAGCTTTGTGACTTTGCCTGTAAAACAAGTCGATAAATAGAGAAGAAATGTCAGCACTACAACTTTGTGAATTCACCTGTGATCAGGATAGTAATACAGACAATGGGGAAAAAAAAAAACTCACCTAAATGCTAAAACCTCGACAAATTCGGCATCAATCTGAAACGAAATTAAAACTTTTAGCAACCTTGTTGCCTGCAGCAAGTGTCTGACTGTCTGCGTCTGGAATTGAAGTATAAGCTCAAAAAATTAAAACTGCTCAACATAGTCACTTACTCCTGTCTCTTCCTTAACTTCCCTTACTGCAGCATCGCAAATATCCTCACCCTGGAAGAGAGAAATATTTCATGATGAATATGTTTTCTTACATTCTACTGTTTAAGGAAATAAAGGTTTAGGTATCTTCAAGCACAAACCTCGTCAACAACTCCGGTGGGGAACTTCCACACTCCTGAACCTCCAAAAACTCCACTCTTTTCCTGAACTACCAGAACCTGCGTGTTTTATAGAGCGACTTCAGAAAATGATGGTCTGATGGACTACCAGTAAAATGCAAGAGCTACAAAGTTGGACGAGTAAGCAATAACTTGACCCAACAACAATGGACATAACGTCAATATTGAGATCTACAGGATTTTGACTGTCTCAAATCCTCGAAAGAAGCCACTTCATCATGCGTCAATATCGCATGACCCATGCATGGTTAAGTAAAATGAAAAACCATAACTAGAAAGAAAAAAACCGTAGTAAAATAGAAGGTCATACCTCTCTATGATCGTTAATAACAAAAGCACCAATCCCGACTCTGTGTGAAGCATTTGCAGGTAAGGTGTGAGGTCTGCTGGGGAGCCAACACACAAGCATCAAGTAATCGGGTTCAGCATGATGATATTTGAATCCTTCCTGCAGTAAATCAAAAGCAAAGCGGTGAATCACAAGAATATAGAGAAGATCAGTTGACAGCCAAAGATTAGCTACATCTCAAACAAGGTTGAGTAACTGTTGTGTATCATCAAATCATTTCACGCTAGGGCATTCAGGTTCTTCTATTCTGAATCTTAACGCTGAAAGTACCTGGACAGCAGATTCAACTAGGCCGGCGAATTTCAGAGGAACCTGAATCCAAACGCCATTTTTCTCCTACCATCATCAAAATTGACATTATTTAGAGCACAATATAGATGATGCCATCACATCATCAAAACACTTATCGGGCAATATCTACGATCTGTCTTGACCAATGATATTAACCTGTTCCCTCCACTTATCCATTGAAGCCTTGAGTGACGCAGCAAAGACTGTAGGCTCCATAGCTTCCTCCAACACCACAGCAACTCCCCCATAGCTATCTTCCTTTCCATTCAGTAATTTTATCTCTTTAACTCCAGCATCTTGTACCCATATTTGCGCAACCGATGACTCCAAAGCCAAACTCGACATGGTGTATAAAAGTTTTCGTTTAACTCGTCTCTGCACTATCCGTACCTGTTGAAGAATTTATATAAATCAGAACAGTAAACGTGCCTATTACATTAATCTAATAAAGAAACTAGCGCAGCTGCGTGATGACCGTGGCTGTTCCAAGTAATATAGCAACTATTATAACATCGACCAGGTCCTAATAATTAATGGTGGGCATGCTAGTTCCTCAAGTATACACCTGTAACCTAATCATGTAGAACTAATCAACACCATTTACCATTCAGCAAAAGCCCCAACTATTTTTGAAAGTTCAAAAGATAAAACGCATAACAGACAAGTTTCTGATCAAAAATGGAAACCTCCATACCCTACCAAATCATATGATAAAGTCAACCAGTTGGGAAATTGTCAACTTGTATAAAATCTAGTGCGTAAGTAGTTTCACATACACCTTCACAACCTAGGGTTTTAAATTGACCAGCAGCAGCGTGAGGACTTGTCAATTAATTGGATGTGCAGGCACGATACGAAACCTCTGGAAAATTGAGGATACGGGCGACCGACTTTGAGGAAAGATCCTGGAGTTGCGAGGTGGTTACGAGTCGATCTTCTCAACGCATTTAAATCTGGAAGAGGAGAATACTGAAAGGGGCAGTTGACGCCATCGGAATCTTCTCGGCCGTTTCTGTGGGAGAGTTGCGTGGCAAGCACATGCCTCCCTTCCTGCCGCCCGCTGCCTTCCCCTTTTTAACTTTTATTTTATTTTAATAATAAATAAATAAATTTTTTTATCAAAACTATATGATATGTACGAAGCACAAAGAAAAAAAAAAAAAATATATATATATATATATATATATGAGATAACATCTCGACCGGCACTCGGGACCCTCATTTATGCTAGGCCAACATACCAACAGAATATTTTTAATAATCTGTAAGGCAACAATGCCTTAATTACATGGCTCTAATAACTGTCACTGACTAGCTCCTAACTAACCCATAAGAAAATATTCAAAAAAGCCCTCACATCGCCAATTGGGGCTCAAACGGGCGACAGGAAAACAGTGGAGAATCAAGTTTAACCCTTCAATTCAAGTAGACCTGTTATTAAAACTAATAATTCATAACCTTTAACCTGGCTACAAGATTAATTCTCTGAAATATTATGTGGTTGTTGGTACTAAGTTAATCTGGATTATAAACTGAGAATCCCAAACTCCTTCAGGATCGTGTTCATACAGCAAGGAATATATGGTTCTAAGTTTGTTGAATTAGACCAAAAAAATTATATTATTTCATCAAACAATAAACATATACATAACTTTAATTAATTAATTCAAAAAGTTTACATTCAATTATATTTAATTTGATTGCATCATATTACCTAATTTATTAGGATCGGAACTTTAATAACATTACAATGAACATGAATATTTTGAAGAAAGTACGAGACTTGTAGCTGACGGTTGAAACGTCATTACAAGTGGACCCATTGCATTCATTGTAATGCACATGTCACATATGGTTCGAGATATGTGCGTGTTTATTTAATAAGTGAAGGTATCAATTATTTTATCATACGTTTCTTACGATCCTCAGCTCAAGAAAATTTTTTCAAACTGTCCTATACCCAAACTTGCTTTTTAAATCTCTTCTATTTGAAAATAACATTTCAGATCTGCTCTATTTTTTAAGAGACCGATTTTACTAAGACCGGTCTCTTAGGTTTTCAAACCAGACTGGGCTTAACAAGCCCGGTCTGCTGTGTTTTCAAAACAGTCCGGGCTTAACCAGCCCGGTCTCCTTAGAAAGGAGATGGGCCTAACTTGACTGAATCGTGCCACATCATCTACTTTCTAAGCGGACTGGGCTAGTGAAGCCCGGTCTGATTTGAAAATCCAAGAGACCGGTCTTAGTGGTCTCTTAAAAAATAGGACATATCTGAAATGTTATTTTCAAATAGGACAAATTTGAAAAAAATTTCTCAGCTCAAGTGTCAAGTACACATCCGATTTGTGGTGCATGTCCATTTTGTAAGTTGGTGAAGTACACATCGGATTAAGTCGAACTAATCGTAATTAATTATCTTAGAATGAAAGGTATAAAATAGATTATTCATAACTCAAAATTCAAGTTAAATTGAGTGAGAGATTGATGTTTAAATAATGGTCTAAACATATTAGAAATCGAATATAATGTAACTTTATATATAATTCATTCTACATTCTTGGTAAGATATTAACTGAGGCTCTCTCTACACTCGGGTGCGCAGAGGGAATACAAATCACAAATTAATTGAGGTTCATAATAAGTGTCCAATGCGTCCGTCCGTGACGCGAATGATGTAATAGTTTAATTAAATATACAAGAAAGTTAGACGAGTAAGTTTTTGGTATAAGAAGAAAGCTCGTTGTATTTAAGAATTATTTGACCAAGGATCTCAGCACCCAAGGGAGATAAATAATCTCTTAAGGAGATCGTCAAACAAACCTCAACTCTTAAGTTGATTTTGTTTAATTTACTTAATTTCAATTTCGATAATTAATTTCTTTTATTAATCTCACATAAATTATTGCAACTTTCCCGCGACACTAATTACCAAAAATCTAAAGCATCAAACACCCAAATGAGAGTGCAAATCAAATAGTCTTTATAATCATTATTTGTGATCAAATAGGCTATTTGTCAATTTGTCAACAATAATTGCAACATGGAATCCTAATCAACTTAATAGTTTTTGTTGAAATGGTAAATAATGAAAGGACGAAAAGTAACATTTAAAATTCGTGCGTGTCTTGTTCCACATCGAATGAGAATTATTTTTATGTAAAATTTATATTCTAATCTACCGACTACATTGACACCAACATATTATAAACTTTTTTTTATGAATTATATATTATTCTTATCTATATAAAGATGACTGTGACGAGAGATAATTAAAATATACTTTTAAATCATTTACTTTTTATCTTCTTCTTTTTTACGGAAAGACACATTTCCCCTTTTTGCCTAACCCATTAGGGTTTATGGACCTTATTATATGTTACAATCACAATAAATTGGTATGATGAACGAAAGGTATTGACTTTATGTTAAACGATGTCAGACTTTATTAAGAAAGAATTTCGATTAGTTTCATTTTTTTCTTTTGGCTTTGAGCGTTTATTTGTAACTGTCTTTTTTTGAGTTATAAGAATATATATATATATATATTTCCAGATTTTTTTTTTGTAAATGCCATCGTTTAGTTTTTAAAAAACGTGAATTGTAGTTTGATCTGTACAATCAGCACTGAAAATGATAATAGAATTTTCTAAAGGTAAGAGGCGTAGTGAGTAGGTTAAGTATGGAGAAACTTGAAAAAAAAATTATTGAAAAAATGACAAAAAAAAGTTGCAGCATAGACAATAGATTTCCATTTCAACAGCAGTTCGCACCAGTGGTGAACACATGCGTATGTCACACATTTTTCATTTTATAACATCAAAAAATAGCTGCGAGGACATGCCGGCCAACGAGACACGTTCAAGATCACATCACTCGCCTCCCTTCGATTCACCATTTCCACTTCCCCCAGCTTGTGATTTCACGTTTTGGGGACAGTTTAAAAGCGGCCCTTTTTCGCTCTTGCTGAAACCAGTCGGCGATCAGCTGTGCGAGGGCTGCTTTGAGTTAGGTGAGCGTTTTTGGCTTCTGGGTTGGTCTTTTTGGATCTTGGAATGATTAAAGTTTGTGGCTTTTTTACTTTTTTGTTGAAATATTTTGTGGGGTTTGGATGGGTGATGATGTAAGGGGTTTGATGCATTGCCATTCGTGTTTGACCTTTGTGCTGCTGGAGTTCTTGTTGAAATTTTTCGTATCCTCAAATTTTCTGATGATTATGTTGTGTTTATCAAAAGTGGTGTCTGAATTTATGAAGAAATTTATGTATTAAGTTCACTAATGAAGTAGTTTTGTGAAGTAGTAGGTGTCTGTTGACTCTGATTGCTATGGCGGCAGTTCTTTCTTCACACAGCTGGTTCAGTGGAAATGGGGACTTAACGAGGGGTGGAAGAGCGTCTAATGACCTTAGTTCCATGGGTTCGATTTCAGCTTTAAGAGTGAGGCAAAAAAATTGTGGTTTCCCCGCCAGGCGGAAGGGATTTATGATTCGTGTGGAAATGCGCCAGACTGGCTCACGCGCAAAATTAGGTACAAATGGATCAGCTATCCAAATGGTGCCTACAAGTGAGATAGTCAAAAGAAAATCAATGGTTAAGAAAGTAGAGATCATTAATGGTTCAGAGAAAGCTGTAAATGGCACAGCCTTGGTTAAGGTAGTGGAAACTCCAGTGGAGTCTGGAAAAGGTGTGACGATGAAGCAGCTTCCACCAGCTGAGGAGCTAGAACCCATTATTTCAGTAAAAAATTATAGTTGGTCCAATGAAAACTATAGCTCATTTCAGAGGAATATTGAGGTGTGGTGTCTCATTATTTCATTGCGCATTTTTTCTCTTTTGGACAATGCAAAATGGACGTACTTAGGAGGCTTCACAGAAGATAAGAAAGTGAGTTTTCTGTTTTGTTTGAGACTTTTCTTTTTGTTTCTTCCTCCAAGTTCTGTGGAATTAGCTTGCTCCTCCACTTCCTCTATTTTAATTTATTTTTTATTTCTGTAATTTTAGAGAAAAAGAATGCGTAGAACTGCCTCATGGCTTCGGGAACAGATGCTGAAACTTGGTGCAACATTTATTAAACTTGGCCAATTAATGTCATCAAGGTCGGATCTGCTACCTACTGAGTATGTGGAGGAACTTGCAAAGCTTCAGGTTTCAAGCATCTCTCAACAAATTTGTCGTTGTAATCGGCAAGCCAAATTTATTCTTTCTCCACCTTCAAAATGTAGGATAGAGTCCCAGCATTCTCACCAAAGCGAGCAAGAGAGTTGATTGAGAGTGAGCTCAGAGTTCCTATTGAAGTGTTGTTCCAAAAGTTCGACGATCAGCCAATTGCTGCAGCTAGTCTTGGTCAGGTGTCTGCTCCAAGATTTTGATAGACATTTTTTATTTGGCAGATATTGCATTCAATAGCCCAACCGCACCAAGGTCGGACATTTATTCATTATATACTACATCATTCCTTAGGTGCACCGTGCTGTTCTACATGATGGTGAGAAGGTTGTGGTTAAAGTCCAGAGACCGGGATTAAAGAGATTGTTCGACATTGACATGAGTAAGTACACAATTTCTGGTTATGAGTTGGCCCAGAAAATATGCAATCTCTAATGATAAAAGTAATATTTTTGAACTGAAATTTTTCATTTGTCTCAGAAAATATGAAGATACTTGCTGAGTATTTTCAGAGAACTGGAACAATGGGCGGTCCTATAAAAGATTGGGTCGGTGTATACGAAGAATGCTCTACGTGAGTTGCAAGTGTTATCAAATTAGTTTAGCTAACTTGAGCTGCAGAATTTAATGTTCCAGATCATGCTTATTTCAGGATACTTTATCAAGAAATCGATTATATAAATGAGGGAAGGAGTTGTGACAAATTTCGTCGTGATTTTCGAAACATAAAATGGATTCGAGTACCTGTATGTTTCACTTGTTGTCCTATGTCTTTTTGTTTTTCTTCCTCCTGCTTAAAGTGAAATTTTAGTCTCGTTTTGCAGTTGGTATTTTGGGATTATACTGGCTCAAAAGTGCTCACCATGGAATATGTACCAGGTTAAAGTCGAGCTCTTGGATTATATTATACAGTTTAAAGCAATACCTGATATATTCCTGACTACAAGGATGATATGCAGGCATCAAGATAAATCAATTGCAAGTATTGGATGCACGAGGTTATGACCGCTCTCGGATTGCTTCACGAGTAGTTGAATCCTACTTGATTCAGGTTGATTATATTTTTCAGTCCTTCCAGTCTTCCATCTATACAAGTCCAGAATATTTTTATGTGCGACGTAACTAGCTAACCTTTGATTGAATCAGATATTGAGAACTGGTTTCTTTCATGCTGATCCTCACCCTGGAAATCTAGCAATTGATGTGGATGAGGCACTCATCTATTATGACTTTGGTATGATGGGTGAAATAAAATCTTACACGCGAGAAAGACTACTAGATCTTTTTTATGCTATTTATGAGAAAGATACAAAAAAGGTCTGTTTCCTATCTATGGCGTCTTTCATCACTTCTATCGGTGTACATCTGTCATCTTTTCTAGAATCACTACCATTTCACGATTTGTGTAGGTTATGAAAAGCCTTGTGGATCTCGGCGTTCTGAAGCCCACTGGAGATATGGCGTCGGTACGTGATCAAAAGCAAATGAATAGTTGGAAGTGGATTGAAATTGTGCATGCAGGTGTACCTATCATATAATCATTTATCTGTTCTTGGTACTCGTCTATTTAGGTGAGACGATCTGTACAGTTTTTCTTGGACAATTTATTAAACCAAAAGCCAGACCACGAGACAACATTTGCTGCCATCGGCGAGGTATGGAGTATTTCAGATTGCTCTTTTGAAACTTTTGTGCGAACATATTGCCAAAAGGAAACAAAACTCAGCTGGAGTTGCTTTGTAGGATTTATTCGCAATAGCAACAGACCAACCGTTTCAATTTCCGTCCACTTTTGCCTTTGTCTTGAGGGCATTCTCAACCCTTGAAGGTGCTACATTTGGTTCCACCAATTCATATTGTTACATGATTTTAGCGGAAAGAATACTTGAAATCGGTTCACTGTTGCAGGCATTGGGAATATATTAGATCCAAACTTCTCATTTATGAAAATCGCAGCACCTTTTGCAGAGGTAACTTTGTGACGTGCCTGATCTCACATTTGTTTTCTCTTGGTTTTAACGCCCTATTATGCGCAGGAAATTATGATGATGCAACGACAGCAGAGCAGCCCGCATCTCGTGGCTGAGCTTGGGAGACAAGCTGACGATGTAACTTACTACTTTTCTTCGTCTACCTTCTATGAAGTTCTTTTTATGATTTAACACTGTATTCACAATTTTAATACAAATTATCCAGGCCAGAAATCATACCATGTCCATGCCATATAGAATCCAGCGAATAGAAGAATTCATAAAACAACTCGACTCTGGTGACCTTAAACTTCGTGTCCGCGTCCTCGAGGTACTCAACACTCACTTCTCTATCAAATTATCCTCAATGACAGTAAAACTCAACTATATATAATTGTCAAATCCTTATTTCCAAATTCAGAACTAGTTTTTTTTTTTTACTTCAATGCTTGCATCAATCAGTCAGAAAGAGCAGCTCAGAAGGCCGCTTTACTGCAAGTGGCAACCATTCATACAGTCGTGGGATGCACCCTTTTAAACCTCGGCTTGACCCTGTACACGCAAGGGCGTCGAGTCCTATCAAATGTATCATTCATCAGCGCAGGTAAAAATTTAAACCATCTTTTGCATACATGCTTTTTCCCAAGCTGAAGAGGATTCATCATCATGCAGGCTTATTCTTGTTGCTATTTTTGAGATCGGTTCAGAAAGCGAAAGACATCGAGAAGTTTGAGAACAAGATTTGATCAATGGACAAACAGATGTTCATATCATATGATTCATTACAGATACAAATAGTTCTGTAAACAACATAAGTAGTTCTGTAAACCTGGTTCCCATGACGTCATCGTACATATCACAGTAATGAAGGTCTATTCGATACAGCTTAAATCTGCACTTCAAATTGAATGCATATGGTGACCTCAGATAAAGAGTATTTCAATCAAATTGAGTCCCTAGAGTATAATTTATTACCGAATTTATAAAACAGGCGAAAATCCAAAAGAAAGTGACTTAAAAGTTCTTCAGAAATGAGTTTTAAAGAGGCTAAGTATCCAACACTAATTTATAGACCCTAAACTCTTGATGTTCCAAGTTTCCGATCAAAGAGCCGCTTCAGGAGAAATACTTGCAGGAAGCTGGCACCAATCAGTGCTAAAGACTCGAATATGGCTTTGTGGACTGCCCTCTTGCTCATTCCTTCATTCACTGCAGTTAAAAGATGGATGGATCAGAATTCAGAAGGCGTGATTTTTGGAAAAAATCGTCACAATGAGCCACAATCTAATGCACATAAATTTGCTACATAAGATTTGTGCTTCTTGACATGAATATGTACGAGGAAAAAACCAGGAAGGTAAGCAGTTTACCTATAGCTTGTCGGTCAGTCTGAGCCTCCAACCAATGCTGCTCAAACTGGATGTTGTAAAGAGACTCCTCCAGTTTTGAAATTTGCTCCATCAACGGAGTAAAATGCTCTGCAGGATTCACAGGTTACTTAAATCAGGAAGATTCGTAACATAATATCCTAACGTATATGTATGAATCTCGCAACAGTAGGGCGGTTACCATCCTTTGCGTGCTGGTCATAGTACGCAAAATGGCCAACGTGAACATCGAAGTCTATGGTTTCATGGTACGGCGATTTGTTAGTAAAGCAGAAGCGGTGGAGGCCTTTCTTGTGAACTATAAACTCGTACTTCTCACTCGTCTTGTCGCGGAAATCATGAATCTGCTCTCCCCCGGGCCCCTTTATCTGCCAACCCCAATCAACACAAACATATGATGACAGCCCTAATCACCAAATCCACATACAGAAGATCTTCCAAACATAAAAACAGGAAAGACAAAGCTAGTAGGTACCAGGTACTACAATAGCACATAAAAAGCAGAGACATACCACGAGATCAACACCGTCGTCTCCGTAATGCCATGGAGCGTCTGCCTTGATGACGACAAAGGAGACATGAACAGTGTCGCCCTCGTACTCGACTTTATGCGAGAAGCACTCTTCTCGGTCGATCACGAACCTGATGGCGAGCGCCGCTTGCGAAATCGACAAGATAAGAACAGCTAGAGCTACCAGATTGGAGGAGCTGCCCATCTAAGAAGGAGAAGGTCATCGGAGATCGTGCAATCAGAAATCATACAATTAAAGAGATCGAATCGAATCGATCGGATCGGATGGAGGAGAACTTACTGGTGAGATGGGAGATGACGCAGGCGTTGAATTTGGAGGAGCGATTCGGATCGGAGTCGGACCTCGTTAGGGCTAGCTCAGGTCTGAGAAGAGACGCGAAGATTTATGAAGCACGACTTCTCTTCGTCTGGTTTGGTTTTACGATGATGTTTTTTTACCCCGACTCATCTTATTCATCCAAAACTGGTTAAGCCATTAAAAATTAAATTAAATAGGGCAGAAGCCCAAGTTCTGAACCAAACGACGCCGTTTAAGAAGCACTGGGATGACTTTGTTTTATTTTTATTTATTAGCAGGAAAAAGTACAAAACCGTAACATGAACTATTCCTCTGTTGTGAATCAAGTACCGAACTGGCAACAGCAAGTCTAGATGAGGTCAACGGCATTTGAATCATTTTAGAGATGAGGTCAACGGCAGCATGGTCCTCCATCTTGCAAGTTTCGGTCTTGTAATTGTTACGACTGTATAGTACCTCAGCCGTGAGCGACAAGTAGCAGTTTCTTAGCGATCAGGCTTCAACTAGTTGATCGGCCAGGTGTGTAGAATAGACTATAGGTCTTCAACACGGTCTCTCCGGCCTCGACGTGCTTTCTCAAATCTGGCAAATAAAATGACGAGCCACAGTGCCCAATAGCAAGTAAATAAGAAGCTGCCTGGTGCCCAAAGAAACCTATGTACAATTTTTAAATCCACCATGGCACAGCCGAATCACTACAGTCTGCAGCTCCAACAAAACACTACGAGAGCTCAAAAGAAGCAGTTATTAACGGTAATGGGACACCCAATGTTAGGAACTTGTCCCTCAAAGCACCTTAGATGAGTCCGGCAGAAGGGTCTTGGGATTTTGTTACGTTACTCATTCAAGAGTTTTTAGATAATGTGTAAGGGATTCATATTGAAATCATCAACTGTATTTTGTCAAAAATAGCATCAGCAAATTGCTTTTCTTGCCACCTGATGATGCCTGAAGGATGAAGAATTTGGCTTTAGTTTTTTATCTGCCTAATGCCAACCTGTGCTGATGGGTAATCAACTTCCCATACCTAGTCCAAAACTAGTGATGGGTGTGAAGGGCCATCTTCTTTATCAAAACTTTATTTTCTAATCACTCTTTAACTCCGGTTGGTTTATATCACTGCCCATCACAGATCACACCCCCTCCCCTCCAAACTGTCCATACTCTTGTACAAGTTTGGGGCCTGGTTTATATCAATACACATTGAGATTTCATGGTTGCCAAAGAAATATTAGTCATGAATACAATATTCATGGCACACCATTCATACAACAATTCGGTATGACCTGTGATTGTCCAGAATCATAGTTATCATTCCCAGTAGATGTGCCATAAAATTGTAAAATGGCAACAAGCATCGGTCAAAACACTACAAGTTTACTCCACATGCAAAAATCTATGGCATCAGCCAGTTGATCAGGATCTACCCCAGTTCAAATGTAGGTCATTTTGACATATAATGATGCAAAAAATTAGCTCAAAAACTAACCACAGTGGATGAGGAAGGAGACATACTCAGTTACGCACCATTGTCTTTTACTCCATCTTCCATGCGTACAAAAACAGGCAGAACTGCGATAACCCCCCGGCGCAGCTATGCGTAGAATGATACCTACTCCCACTTCCATCACTCCCGCTCTCCGCATCCCCATCATCCCCACAATCCTCACCTGCAGCTGGCTTGAAAATAAAGAGGCCATGCCCAGTCCCGGGTGCCTTGAACAGCCAATCATGCACGTCCCAAAACACCTGCACTGCCTGATTCCCAACGCTGATTGTCTGATTCCCTCTAAACTTCCACTGCAAATTCTTTATATGAATCAACACAATCCCATCCACACTTATCCACATTTCAGGATCTCTCGGCCAGGAATTTGAACACTCTACCACAATGTCATGCTCGCGCAGGCTCCGCTCGTCCAACCTGGACTTAGTGGAGAAGCTCTTTTTGGAGAAGACGTTCTCCTTCTTGTAGCATAGTATGGCATCGGCCAAAGCCGGCTTCGCCTTGGTCCGCTTGTAAGCCTTTTTGCTGCAATCGCCTAACAGCAACACCACCTCGTCATCTGAAACAAGAGCGACGTAGTAGTCGGACGAAGGCTCCGGACTGCAATTGAATTTTGCGGATCGGAGGTCCCAGTAGACGTCAACTTCAGCGCCATCGACATCAAACGACCTGTATCCCTTTTTGCTCCAAAAATGCCATGGCTTGAGGTCGACTTTACAGCTCTGGTAGTGCAGCTGCTGGCCGTCGTAGCTGTCGACAGTGATGCTCATGGAATGCGTCATCAGATTTTTGGACCATTGCACGGTGACGTTGCGCCAGGCGGCAGCGATGTAGGCTTGGTAGAGGCAGGAGACGGAGTTTTGAGCGGCTCGGTTGGCCGAGGTGTCGTCGGTAGTTTTCTCGGCTATCGGTGGATACTGATGACGATCGAAGAGTGTAGACGATTGGATTCGCCTATGGTACGTAAACATCTCGTCGCGTATGTTTCCAGATTGGCGATCGCAGCAGCAGATCCGTCGACAATCCGAAAACGCAAAATCCGATATCGGCAATGTGCCCGGAATTAGGGTTTGGAACGCAACAGATTTTGAAAGGAGACGCAGGTTCGCAGCGTGGTGAAGATTGGGATCGGTTATGATGACAATGGGGAGTTTCCAGTTTCAGAGAGACGAAAACTATAACTTCTAATTATAGTAGCTGCAACATTTGAGCTGTACAGGTATTGCCTAATTTAAGGGTTTTTTTTTTCATGAAGGTCAGGAAAGCTGGGAGCGAGTACAGAGAAGACTCTACTGGTTACACAATGTCGGATTGGCGGGGCTGGGAGTTATGATTGTTGGAATCAGTGGTGTCTATGCCGCCTGTAATGGAGCTGTTTCGGCCTAGGGATGGATGGACCATTCCGCCAATGTGATTGGATGAGGCACTTGCTTGGATGCCTTCCAGGTAGAGTATCTTCATCAGGTTGTGGAAGCGGCGTCTGAAAGTTGGGATTCTGGACATGGAACCTACCATTCCTCGTATCCTGAAGAATACAAAGTCATATTATCAGACCCCAATCCCACACGAGGTTTTCATGTACTAGGTAGTTGCACCGACCTCCTTATGATGGCTTGTAGCTGCGCTCTTCGGACACTATCGGAGGAAGGAAATCCAATGTCATCCCAATCTTCTGGCTGTTCGTTTTTAGACCGCATCACCAGCTTTGCAAGACAGAGCTCCTCATTTTCATCCAACTGTAGCCCTTTCAGTTGCTCCTTCAGGACAAATAATGGCTCGACATACCACTCGAAAACCTTGCCTTTTGGCCAGTTGGTCTTTGTGAGTTCAACCTCATCAGCTGGCAAAAGCAAAATGGAAAATGAAGATGCAACAAAATGAATCAATGACACGTGATGAGGGTTTTTAGGGCGTACAGATGACCAGGCCTGGTGAATCGGACTTAGCTGAAGTAACCAGGCACTGCAGAATGGACCAAGCAGGTAGTTTGATTCCCAGCTTCTTAAAATCCCCCTTTATGCATTCCTCAATGTCCTTCACCTCTATCAAACCATCACGCAAAAGAATCCTCCCATTTATCTTGCAAGATTTAAACATCCAACCCCAAACCTGAAAGATTTTATTATCAAAACGCCGGTGGAATGATATGAGCAAGTTCAAAATGATACAAGTGTAATAATTACCTGCACTGGCTTGTATTGCTGAATCGTCTTCTTCAGTGTAAATGACCCCCCAGAAACAAGCCTAGAATTGTACGTAGCTAGCTTTGTGTCGTATGAACTTTCTCTTCCAATTTTAGTTTCATCTGACTTCCTCGTGCTGGTAGGAGGATTCATATCCTTGTGATATCTTGGCCTGGCTGTCAACAACACGTCACAGTATCAGTTTTGGACCATCAGGGTGAAATTCTCTCTCGCTGAGTAGATTAATCCGAGCACTAATGCATCTTACCTTGGGAGGCAGGAACCCTCCCTCAAATAGAGCAAATCATTCACATATTCATCATACAGGGACAAAACTGATACGATGTAGGCCAATCCCATTATGAGGGACTCTTCCTGGAATGAATAAAAATAAGGTCCAAGCGATAACACATCTAATACTTCTTCCATCATAGTTAAGTTGCACAAACCTGATGGACAACAACCCCACCATATAGTCCGAAAAAGAAGCTTGAAAATACAGAAGCCAGTACACCTCCCACAACAGCTAACGGCCATAATACTATGGCCAAGCCGGCTAATGGAACACATGCAGCTTCTAAAAACGGGCCTTCCCGTCCTATTAAATCCTCAAACAGTCTTTTCCAACCTCGAAATAGCATATACGGACTCTTCCAAACGGCTAACAAAGTGATCAGAAGCACATCAACTGGCACACCAATCAGGACCACCAGAAAACAGCTTGGCAGCGTCAAAAGCCTGGTGGCGTTCATTCAAGTGATATTTAGACTAGACATGTGAATCACAATGTAGATAAATCACATTGTAAAGAAAATAATACTTTATGTCCACGGGCTCCTCGTCTGCAGGCATCTTTTCACTTAATTCATCCATGTAAGAGAAGTACGAGTGGAAACAAAAATCAGTGAAATCCCTCACTACGGTGCAGCTTTCTTCTATAGTAGACCAGCAACCATCCTGATCAACAACAATCAAGCTGTACAATAATTCTACACACAGCCCAAAAACTAACTGAAAACCAAAATTTAATCATTTTATGAAAAACCCAATGATAGAACCCCACTGAACAAAATCATATATCTGCTAATGTTCCAAGTTGCAGTTGCAAATACTGAAGCATTAAATTAACTTACAGAAAAACAGTGGTAAAATTTGTCAGTAACGCCCTCTCCAATGGCCTCAAATGTAGCAAGCAATGGAGAAAACAACCCATATCCTAATCCACCAACAAGGCTTCCAACAATTCCAACAACTGGCCAGATGACCAGAGGCACGGGCAAACATAACAGTATCAATATCTTCAAAACCAGGCCAATCCTTTTGGTCCTAAAATAGTAAAACAAAATTCAAATAAAGAACATAAAAACAACTCCATCTGCAAATCATTTTATATATATAAAAAAAATCATGATCAACTAGCTAGAATCCTACTTGACCACACAGTAGTAAGTCCACACAAAATGCGCCATCCAAAGCCCGATTATAACAGCTGAGTTCCCAAAGAAGACAATCCCCGCAGCCACCGGTCCAATTAATAACCCTACCAAATCCACAGAGTAAAAATTCGCATTTCAACCCTAATTTACTCGAATAAAAATCACTGCATGAATGCTGAAACTCGAAAAGAATCAGTTACCTTTGAGGACGCCGAGCACAAGTAGGCAGAAGAAGAAAGGCAGAAACGACAAGAAGCTCCACAGCATCGCCAAAAGGCCTCCTCGAATCTTCATCGCAAATCAAATTCGCTTCTCCGAATCAGCACAATAGAGTCGCAGATGATCAAATCGGGACACGAACTGGAAGCCTGACGACGACAACAGAGTAGGTTTGAAGTTCGAATGTCGCCGGGGCAGTTTGAAAAGTGGCGATGGAGCCTGGAGGCTGGGAGCGATTACGTGGTCTGACGAATTGCTGCGACGCTGCCACGTGGCGATACGTGGAGGAGTAGGACGAGGTCCGCTCTTCGGTTACGCTTTTGGCGGGAATCGATATGGGCCGATGCTATATTGGGCTTGTGAATAATTACAATATTTTTATGTTTAATAATAAATTTTAATCGCGCTCTAAATTATGTTTAGCCAAACATGGCCTTATTTTATTCCCTTCATTTTTTCAGCAGTTAACATTTTTCCAGTATCACGAGCCTGGCACGTGAAGAACATCAAATCGACGAGATGAGATGATGCATTTGACCTAATCAACAACAATCAACAAAATTGAATTTCTGTCTCTCTCCCAAATCCAAATTCCCAAACCCTAAATTTCACTCCTCATTGCCGTCGCTGTCGCTCCAACACTCACTAATCGCACCAATTCGACACCTCGTCGTCGACCGCGCTTTGGTTTCTCCAATTTATTTACTCCATCGGTTCATCCGATGACCACAGCTTGAAGTTGAATGCGCCGACTTAAACTACATGGTTAGTGCGACTGCACCAGTTGTTCGTTTGTGTTTCCGTGATGAATTTTGTCGTGTTTTTTCAAACACTTTCGTAAAAAATCAGCAATTTTGATTAAGTTTGTATGGGATTAGTGCAGTGGTGCTCACTTGTCATCATCGATTGTTATTGCTAATAGAATTACCATCACAGAGTTTAACATAGGTGCAATGAGGTTGGACATGCTGTGGTTTAAGTTTCCTACAGCGTTCTTTGTATGGACAGCTTTGAATATACAGCCTATCTATTTAATATTCTTAGAAAAACTTTGGAAGTCTCTCGTTCTATTTTTTATTTTGTTTTTTGTTTCAGTGAGAGCGCCTTTTTTTTCTATTGAGATAAGTTCAATTATTATAGGCTAAATGTTGTCTTTCGTTTATTCAGGCTAATCGAGGAGGAGATAGATTTAGGCAGAGGAGGGATTTTACACCAAGGCCTGAAGACAGTAAAAGTCAGAGGGTCAATGCACCCCCTTCTAGGCATCTATGGGTTGGGAATTTGTCACTTAATATTGATGAAAGAACTTTGGCTGATCCGTTTGACAATTTCGGGGAACTTGAAAACGTAGCATTTCAACCTGGGCGTAGTTATGCATTTGTTAATTTCAAGAGGGAAGAAGAAGCCATTTCCGCAATGAGAGCACTCCAAGGCTTTCCCTTAGGCGGCATGGCACTTAAAATTGAGTTCACAAAGGCGGTTAGTCTTGATCAATATTTCCATATGATCACTATTTTATTCTATATTATACATGTTTTCATGTGTACATTACTTCACTTATTTGATTCTTCTATTTTTAAGACTGGGATCCATATTTTACTCTGAAACCCCAGATTGAAACAATTTAACAACAACAAAAAAGCTGCCTTTACATGAAAGGGCCACTCATCCTGACTCATTTAACTTAAAGCATAGTTAAAAACCTGAAGATACTTAGTGACTTGTGTGACTCACTTATTCAGCTCCCCGCCGTGCAACTTCTCAGACTTGATAGTTCTCCATCAGCCATTACATCACTCTATTTTAACGCTTGCTCATACAGATAATTTACATCCACTAGGTTCTGGGCGTCAAACCATGATTTTAGTAGTCTCACCGGATTTATCAGAACTTTGCAGTTTAAAAATAGTTGCAGTAAAAATATATGAAGAGACCCATATGCTTTCTCTAAAAGAATATTCAGATCCATGGTTTGAATCATTGACTCAAATCAAAGTGGGAAAATAAAATTTGTATTGGAGAATAACAGAGGGCAGCACAGAAAAACAGTTTGACGAAGGAAACCAGTGTCATTTTCTCTCTCTTGTTCAAATAATTAGCAAAGCCTTCATGAGTTGAAACATCAACAACATTTTTATCGATACAAGTCAATTCAAAAGCAGCATCCATATTAAGCAGTGAGAATTAAAACTGGTCACCTCACTCCATAAGTTTTTATAAATCATGAGCTGCACTTAAGTAGACTGGGTGTGCTGTTTTAGTGAGTGATCATTTGAGGAGATTTTATATAACAATTTAAGAGCAGCTACTAAAAGAACTAGTTTTTTTATCTCTATTACCGTATAAAAAGTACTGCTACATCTGGGACGTAGTTTGTGACTGGTGTCACACTTTTATCCCGTTTGCATCAAAAACCATTTCATGTAATAAATTTTGTAGGATAACTGATTATTAAAGACCTTCATAGGGTGTGCGACTACAGTTTTGATCAGTGGATCAAGTCAAAGGAAAAAAATAAACATGATGTACAATACACAATATTGGTATCAACCATCAATTAGCATTTTATAAGCATGAGATATACACAGATGGGAATATTCATAACATCAAATTCCACTTTCTCAATGTCGACATGCCTTAACTAACCACCAGAAGATTTCAGCATGAATTATGTTCTTTAAATATATAAGATTCTGGGCAGGCGTCAATGTTAAGCTCAGAAGATGCATGCATTATTTATGTTTAAATTTTTTAGATTGCGTTGAGATGTCAACATGAAGCCATCCACTGTTAATTTATCAGTAGCATGTCTCCTCTCAGTTGGCCTATCTATTTTATTTTCCTCGACTCCTCACATTTTGGTTTCTTTTTCTTTTTCATTGTAAATCCTAATTTTTATAAAATGCTAAACCACTAAAGACCTGTCAATATTCTGGAGTTACACTACCATAATGTATCCTTTTTTTTTTTTTTTTTTTGTAATTTTGAACTCCATATCAAAGGGCAAGAAAGTAGTAATTTTCAGTCGCTTAAAAAGGTTTTACTGGATTTTTCAAGGGGCAGGTCATACCATGTAAAATAGATGGCGTTTGTGATCTACTGCCTTCGCTGATGTTGTGCATGCAGATTATTGACACTCCATAGTCAATCTTCTCAGTTAGGAGTTGTAGTGTCCCGCAATCTTATTCATCCCACACTGTCTAGAAAAAAGAAAAAGAATCAGCAACTGTCAGTACAAACATTCAGTTTTCAATCCTATCAATTCATACTTTTCTCGGCCTATTGGCTAAGATCAAGTTTAGTATAATACTAATCTCCACTGCAACTATTAGTGAGATTGGTTTAAACTCCAGTACATTAATAGCTGCATTTCAGAAACTGACTTGCATCGCTAGCACTCCACCATGTATCCATGTTATAATAGGAAAGGGTATATTTTTACGACTCCGAAAGCTGGGCACCATAACTAATGAACAAAATCAGATTTGTTATATTTATAAATATGGTAAATTCTTAGGCATACTCCACTTTTTGTAATTGTGTATATACACCATTGATCCTGAAACCTAT
Organism: Umbilicus rupestris; assembly: GCA_963678935.1. Lineage (NCBI taxonomy): Eukaryota > Viridiplantae > Streptophyta > Magnoliopsida > Saxifragales > Crassulaceae > Umbilicus > Umbilicus rupestris. Next base: position 943,686 of record OY787625.1, read on the forward strand.
GTTCTGCTAGTTGTTATGTTTAGGTTATCATTGGATGCGTGCCAGTTGCCAACAACCACTGGTATGAAAATGACTGTTTTGCTATTGCCAATTTTAATAGGAGTTACTATCTCAAATTAGTCCATTTAGATGCCTAATACGAAATTGGTCTCTTGAATATGGTAGTTGCTAGCTGTTGAAATGAAAGAATGTGAATGGGACATCATCTTTCTCTTTAACAGGACACTGATAAGTAGGCTGGATTGCAGTTAGATACAGAGTTTCGTTTTTAGAAATAAATGTTTCTGGCTTTTTCATATGTTTGGTTTCATGTTAGAACCTTGGCAGTTTTGGTTAACGACTGCCAACTTCACTCATGTTTTTCTTGGAATGCATCTCGAGTTTAGTGGCACTGGTCTGAGTATCCAGCTGTCCGAGCGTCTGAGTATCCAGCAGTCCGAGCGTCTGTGCTTTTGATGCTTGAACAGTTTGTCATATTCTTCATAAAGAGTTTTTTGTCTTTCATTCCATTTTGTGGAAATTTATCATTGTCACTTGATACTATTGCTAATGAACTCAACTGCTGGGTAACAGAATGGCAGTATGTGTAGGATTGTCGTTGTTTATCTTAGCTGCAGAAATCAGTGATAAAGGCCTTCTATCTTTGGTGTAGACTTGATCACTATTGGACTTGATTTGGGTGTGTGTCGCATGTATCACTATTGGCAAGTTTTCATTCTTTGTATTATGTTGCCTATTTGTCTGGTCTTGTTCATGTTTGCGCTGCATTATTTTTGGTTTCTGATGATTCATGATAGCTAGCTTCGACTTTAAATTAATATCCCTCTGATGTGTGATGGACTTATGAATTTCCTGGATGGGCTTTTTATAAACAGGACAAATCATCTGCATCTTCCCGTGGTCAAGATTACTCACAGCGTCGAGATGATCAACGTACAGTTAGGGATTCTAGAACTCATAATGATATCATTGAGCCAACCTTTTCAGTTAAGTTTAGGATGAACGAAAAAGATGAAGAACCATGTGAGGTTCTCTGGATTGGATTTCCTGCCTCGCTGAGGGTTGATGAAACGATCCTGAGAAAAGCATTTGCACCTTTTGGTGAAATTGAAAAGATCACTGCATTTCCTGGTCGCAGTTATGCCTTTGTACAATTTAGAGATATCATGTCAGCTTGCAGGGCAAAGGAAACTCTTCAAGGAAAATTATTTGGCAATCCCCGAGTTCACATATGTTTTTCTAAGAGTGATAGCAGCTCCTCTCATGGGGAAAGGAACTCATCAGATGTACCTCCGTCTCCTGCAACACATTTCAATTATAATGTTCCTTCAAAATTTCCATCAAACCACGATGAAAGGAATTTTCCTGGCTTACTTGGAGATCCAAACATGAGATCTCCAAGTTTTTTACCTAATGGAGAGCATGGACATCCAGATACCTTTGGTTCTAGTAGAGATGGCTCATTCTGGACATCAGGGAACAGTGCACTTGAAAAGAGGAAATTCTCTGAAATGAAACCTGACTTGCGTTTCTCAGAAGATAGATATGAACGTGGAAGGAGTCCAATAATGGAGAGGGATCTACAGTTTCCTGGATATTCTCCTCAACGAGTTTCTAAAAGAAGTCCATTGTATGCAGAACCTTGGGATTTACCGGAAGAGAAGTATTCTTTTCACGTTATGAAGAAATTAAAATCTGATCCCTTTCCTTATGAAAAAGAACTTCCAGACTATCCTCGTTCAGGTTTCGATTATGTTAAACAAGTTGGCTCAAGGGTGTTCCATGATCACTCTCACCCTCTCCCCGTCGATAGATCTTCTGATCCATCTGAATCTTTTGGGTATCGACAGAATGCAGACCATACCTTTAGTATTGCCCCACATCATCGGGAAGATAGGAATAAATTAACGTATGGAAGCTTTCAATCAGTCTCTGGTAATTTACCTCAAAATTCATTAGGGCAGAATGCATTTATTCCTGAACTCAGTGTAGTTTCAAAAAAGGAGTGGAAGTGGGAGGGAACAATAGCAAAAAGTGGAACTCCTGTTTGTCGTGCTCGTTGCTTTCCTGTGGGGAAGGTCCTGGATAGCTCTTTGTAAGTTTTTATGCTATTTATAGCTGTTTATATATTCTGCAATTCATAATGCTTTCTAAGTTCTGTCTCCTCACGTAGATAATCCTTAAATAACATGTTTTCCTGATTTCACAAATATTTTCATTAATGTCCATTCATGGTTTGGAAGGAATTTGCTACAAGAGCTGTTGCACCGAATTGGCGCTTGCAGTTTGCATCAGGAGCCATTTCTGACACACTGTATCTTGCATTGAAAATTGAACTGTAATGGTTCAGTAGTCTGAGATATTATCATAGTGTCTCCTTAAAATCATATAGTTATTATTAGGCTTGACTATTTTAGGAACACAATTCGTATGAGAAACATACTGCAGCAGTTTTGTTTTATCTGTTGCTTGCCAGTCATAACTTCTTGCAAATTCTGCTAGGCCGGATTCTTATTTCATATGTTTTACTTATTGATTTTTCTTGCAAACTTATAATTTAATTATATCTCAGGCCTCGCATTTTGGACTGCACAGCAAGGACAGGATTAGAGATGCTCGCGAAGCATTTTTATTCGGCAGTTGACTCATGGGTAGTGTTTTTCGCTCCGCAAAGCGATGCTGATATAGGATTATATGATGAATTCATGCACTATCTCGCGGAAAAACAAAGAGCTGCAGTGGCTAAACTTGATGACTTGCACACTTTGTTTCTTGTGCCTCCTTCTGAGTTCTCAGAGAAAGTTCTGAAAGTCCCGGGGAAACTGAGCATCTCTGGTCTCATATTAAGGTTAGAGCACCCAGTTATCAATTTTGGATCAACTAATACAAATGATAAGAATGGTGCATCTTCCATGCACTTCCCTGGAGACCCACAGATTATGAGGTCAAATTCTGCGCGACCCTTTACTGCAACGGGATCCTTACCGAGTTTTGGATTCTCAGGTGGGCATAACACCCTTTACCAAGAAAACATGCCCGTCTCTGCTGCGCCACTTTCCCTGCCACCACCTCCGCCACTGCCTCAGCATTCTGCATCTTCGAATGCATTTGGTAGTAATAACATTGACTCGTTTATAAATGGCCGGCAGGAGTACCAGCTGCGTCATCAGCAAAGCGTTTCACCACCACCTGGCTGGTCAGATCTGATGCAAAATCCAGCACTTAGACCTGTTGGGCAGGACAAACCATCTAATGCATACAACCACACTACAATGCCCGTCCAATCAAATTCACAAGATTGGCCATCAGGTCAATATGGTTATGGTCAGCAAAACTCTGTTTCTGGTGGCAGCAGCAGATATCCAGGCCAGGAAATCAAAGCTACTCCGCCATCATCATTTTCATCATCTTCAATTCCACCTGATCAGTTAGCTCAGTTGGCATCTTCTCTACTCGGTAACCGGACAGATTCTGCTCCAAATTCTTCTGCCACTGCAGATTTCAGACAAACTGGATCATCCTATCAACCAGAGAATGCCTACAGGATGCCAAAAGGAGGTCCCTCAGATTTCATGACACATCAACTTGGTCAGTCACAAGCACAACAATTCCTGCCACAACAACCGGCAGCCACTCCGTCTAGCCAATTCGAGCAGCAAAGGGGACATCAAGGGGGTAATCAAGTCCCTCAAACTGGCACTTCCCAAGATGAACCAGCTGACCCAGATCCTCAGAAACGCCTGCAAGCAACCCTTCAGCTAGCTGCAGCTCTACTTCAGCAAATCCAGGAAGGAAAGGGAACTTGATCAGGACCCAAATACGACATTTTCAAGGTACCATAAGATTCGCATCGGAGGATTAACACGCGTGAAATGACAGGCAGCACATGGCTTTACAATTTTCAGAAAACTCCATGGATTTAGTGGGGCCCAGAACTTCCTGGGAATTGTTAGAACTTTGAACTTGTGTTGGCACATGCATGTTGCACAGAACACATGCTTGTGTGCGTTCAGTTCCAAGATCAACATCGACAGATCCAGCGGTCCTGATTGTAAGTTCTCTGCTTCAACATTATGAGATCCAACGGTCATATTCACGCCACGTACACAAAGCTTTATTCACATTAAATGGCGACACCTGAGAATCTTCCAACCTCCCACTCCGAGCGCTAAATTAGCGTCCGCCGTCAACAGACAGAAACCCTAAGCAGATGAAGATCGTCGGATTCCGATTCGCTACAACTCGCGTCTTCGCGCGCGGATGGGAAATTAGGGCAAGATGGATGAGCAGCAGCGCGGTGATGACCTTCGGAGACGGAAGCCAAGGGGCGTTGGGGCTGCCGTCATCGGTGACGGGAGTGGGAGGAGACGCGTACGAACCTACGAGAGTCGATGGGCTGCCTTGCGACGTGGCGAGTGTGTGCGCAGGTCATTATCACTCGCTTGCGGTTACGTCGGAAGGTCATGTTTGGGCTTGGGGGAGAAACAACGAAGGACAGCTAGGTAGAGGTCGTCCTGAGCCAAGGTGATTCTAACGCTCCATCTGAATTTTTTTATTTACTCTCATATATTGAGTTCAGTGAGCATCTGTGATCGACTTATGCCAACCATTGACGTATTTGATGATCCAAATGCTTGTTGAGTAGTTGTGAAGTTGGCTCAATCGGTCTTCGATTGTTATTACGTATGTGTAGTAGTTTGATTGTGTGGTGTGTGCGTGTTACTCTGGTCGAACACAGATGAGTTTCAGTGCTTGCACATACATGTTTTGTTGTTGTCGGATAGGTTTTGTGAAACTTGCACATCTTGGTGTTATGGATTTGGACATACTTAGGGGTGTGTCGCATGAAATGATAAAAGTGAATGTATTGGAGCTTCAGTTTTTTCTACTCTGGAAGTGTGCTGGTACCTGGTACCTGCTTTTTAATTTCATACCATGAATATATTCATGTTAGTTCTTCCTTGAGTGTCTTCCACCAGACGATAGACGAGGATTTCAGCATCTCAATTTTGACATGTTATACACTTTGACTTGAATACAATGTGATTTGTGGTAAATTGGTCGTAGACTACTAGTTACAAGTCTTTGGATGAGTTTGCTCTTGGAAATTCTCATTTCACCAAGTTTTGTCATCAGTGTTCATAATGAATTCATTTTGTGCTGGGAACACTGCAGAGATTTGTGGGGCGTACCAAGGAAAGTGGGAGGGCTGGATCAGGTGAGAGTTCGAGCTGCATTTGCATCTGGTGTCATTTCTGCTGCTGTCGGAATTGATGGCTCTCTATGGGTTTGGGGAAAGTCAAAGCGTGGGCAGCTTGGGCTCGGAAAAGGTGTATTGGAGGCCATTCTACCATCTAGAGTTGAAGCGCTGACAGGAGAAAATATAGTGAAGGTTGTCATTGATAATTACGTAGTAGGACTACTCTCATATCGAAACTTGATTTCATCGGAAAATAGTTAGTTTGATGATATAATGAAATTTATCATGTGTTCTCAGTTCAGGTCTCACTTGGCTGGGGGCATATTATTGCCCTATGTGAAAGCGGGAGATTATATGGATGGGGTTACTCAGCTGACGGTCGCTTAGGAATTATGGGTGGTTCTGAAACATCACTGCTAGAATCCGATGTCGGCCTACCTAATGGAGGCCAACAATTGGAATTGGTGGAAAAGCTTGTTTCGGAGGCAATCGGAAAAGAGAAAGACTTGCCAGTTATCTGGGAGCCTCAGCCGTTGACAGAAGTGCAGGATATTGAAGTGGTTGATGTAGCATGTGGACTGGATCATACTCTGATTCTTTGCAGTAAGTAAAAATTATGGTTATTCTATGGTCGTATCTCTATATTTTAAAGGATCTTCTTCTGCAGGAGACGCCACTCTATTAAGTGGTGGAAGCAATGCTTATGGGCAATTAGGCAGAGAGACTGACAAACTGGGAATGTCACCGGTTAAACTGAGCTACCTCCCTCAGTATATATCCTCAGGCCTCGGCCATTCTTTTTGCATATGCCAAGAACCTGATGCTCCGGATACCAGAAGCATTGTTTCATGGGGCTGGAACCAGAACCACCAGCTGGGTAGGTCCGGACCACACAGTATTCCACAAGTCATCCAAGAACTGGAAAACGAAACACCCGTGTCAGTTTCTGGCGGACGTGTGCACTCCATTGCGCTCACGTCCAACGCAGAAGCCTGGGTGTGGGGCTGCGGTAAGAATGGGCGGTTAGGATTGGGAAGCTCCATGGATGAAATGGAACCATGCCTGTTAGAATGCTCAGATGTCTTACAAGTCTCAGCTGGGTATGATCACAATCTCATCCTGGTTGCAGAGTGATCTCAATCCAAGGCTGATCAAGTGGGTTGGCCTTTGGGTATAGAGCCTGGTTGGTTTGACTCCTGACTAGCAGAAAAATGTTCCAGTTGCAGAAATGCACCGTTGATGTGCGGTCGGAGTGGGGCCCAGGTGTCACCTCATATTACCGTTTGTATTGTCACCAAAGGGCGATCTACAGAGCTACTAAGCGACCTCAACCAGACACGGTAGGGTTTTATCATTCATCTTATTAGTTACATGACCATATGACTCAGTTAAGGCAGATATTGGAAAGCTACATACATGCATGCGCAGATGAAATTAGTTGAGCCAGTTGAGTAGGATGAAATTGACTAACAGTGTCCTTGTATCCTTGTTTTGCATTGATGAAGTTGTTGGGTAGAATAAAGAAAAATGAAGCTTGGCAAGTCACATGGCTACGCACAAAAACCTTGCAAAAGTTTCCTCCAACCTATCTCTATAACTATAAACAACTGAAGCCTGAGGATGACAACAGCGCTACAGTTTAAGTTGATAATGGTGATCAATTATTAAGCAAGGAACATGGGGATTTCAATTTCTATCAAGTGTCCACCAGTATTGTCTAAAGACACCGAGCACTGTCGTTTTGTGTATGGAGAATTTCATTTCACAAGGATGGTATGACTATTGAGTACGGATTTTTAAGTTGCTTTAAATTAATGGGAGGAGGAAAAAAATGAGATACATAGGATGGGTTGATTTTGGGGACACTCATATTAATTACAGGGATGTATGTGGATGTGGGTATGGTTATGGGCTTATGATGGTATTGCCCTTTTCTTTTCTCTCTCTTTTTTTTACAGTGATGCTTATCCTTCTATCTATGAATTCTTGGAACTGTCATTCTTATTTGATATATTTGTTTTATTATATTTAAATTCGCATTTTGTGGATTGGGGGAGGTGGAAGCTTGCTGTTAATTTTGTGTGTTTACAACTTACAATGGCTGCTTTTTGGTGGAAGGTCGAACCTGATGCCAACTCTCTTGATGTGTGAGTGGGTGGTGCTCTTTCTTTCCCTCTTCTTCATAACATTAACATCTCTCTTTCTCTCTTGACCCTCTTCATCTCTCTCTCTCGTTTAGGTTTGTATCAGTATAATTTGCTATTGCCCCATCTGCCGGAGGAAGAGTAAAGATTAGAGCTTTCAGGAAGAAGAAGAAGAAGAGAAGGTGTAGATCTATTCTGAGTGAGTTGGGTGGGCCTGAAGCTTGTCATAAGCTCCTCCATCTTTGATTTGCTGTGGTTGATGTAAGCTGTCGTTAGGTCTTGTTGACATTATTTCAGCCAAGTTAGGCTTTCCTGCTACGCGTTCTTACTTGATTGGGGTCATCTCTACGGATTCCTTTTCCTTAATTCCCCCATCTTATTTTCTGGGTTCATCATCATATCATTATCCCCACAAAAAGTCTGTTGATTTCCCCTTCTTCCGATTGCTGCATGAGTTGTCAAAGGGAAAAATTGAGTCTTGGAATAGTCAGGTTACTTGTGATTTCATGATGTCTAGTCTTATTATGATATTTGGGAAGATTTTCAGCTTTTTCACACTCCAATTTCTTGGTGTGTTCATAAATCTATGTAGCTTATCATCTACTCCACAGGTCAAAATTTGTTTCAAGTCCTCTACAAGACACAGTCCACTCCTTGATTGGTTTGTCTCTTGACCTTTTGCTTCATTCTTTTCCATTGAATCTGTGGCTGAGTTGCTCAGTCTTGATTGTAAGAGGGCTCTGGTAAATCGGTTTTGTTTTACTGATCTGTCTTTGGTGGGTTCCTCATCCTCTTCATCACATCTCCCTAGTTTACATCAAGAGTTTTACTACTATCTTGTAGATTTTTCACCTGCAAGTTTTTTTTTTGATGTTCTTGTCAACCACTTCCTGTGCTAGTAGATCTGATTCCAAGTTCAGTTCTTGATTTTGGGACATCCATTCTCTCTAATCTTGCTTTTGCTAGTCTTCTCCCCCACATAAAATAACAAACTCCATACACAGTTCCTTTCTTTTGCTCTCCCATCATTGACTTTTTACTCACCTAGAAAACTTGCTGAATTGTTGCAGAATTCAGATATTGTAACTTGGTCTCCACCACATGAAATAATGATCCCAACCTTTGTTGTATGAGTTTCTTCTTTAGCTGGGTTGAACTAATAAACTGGAAATCTCACTCTACTCTCCTATAATTGCAGACGAGCATATTCTGCTGAGGATCCAAAATCTGGGGTGGTTTGATCGACTTGGGTTGCTGCTTTTGGTGGTGGGGCTCTTAGTTAAGTGCTGTTAGGGGGAGAAGAATCTGGTCAAATAATCACTGTTGTAATGTGAATATGTGCCGACTGGGAAGAAGCTTGTGATTTCGGTTAAGCAGCTCAAGAATAGAGCAGGCTTCTCTTCAGATGTTATCCCATGAAAATAATCCATCAGATCCGCTGAAGTCTATTGGAAATTCTACAGTACATCACAATAGCAGTGATGAGAATATCACTGGAGGTAACTCTTTGCCAGAGGTGGAGCATCAGTTGAATTCATCATCTGTTGAAGCTCACAACTTCTCCATTAGGTAATTATGTACTACTAGTTTTTTTGGCGAATATATGTTCTCATCTCTACGATTTCGATGTGTTCTTGCTCGTTGTTCTTCAATGAACAAAGCGGCAAACTCTCTGAGTCGGAACCACAAGTTGTTTTTCCTTGAGGGATGATCTTTATCAAGAATTCATCTTATTGTAGTCTCTAATCCATCGATAGCTCTCTTTGACTTCACCACTTAGAAATGTTTTTTTCTCTGTTGAAAGTTGGCATATCAACTTCATGTGGATCCGTAGATGTTCTTGGATAAAGGATGCTGTCTGGCATCTGAATTTGTTATAGCTTATCTGAATAACTGTTTGCAGAAATGTTTGCGGTTCTAAATATCCGAAGTCTTTCAGTCGCTAAGCATGCAATATAAGGTCATTTTCTTGAACTTATGATTTCTGTTTTGTAGAGATTTTGTATCGTCTGCTCGGAACAAGGATATTGGGAAGAACTGGCCTTTTCCTGAAAAGCATTTGAAGCTTTGTTTGAAGCATGGAGTGAAAGATTTGCTACCACCTTTTCAATCCAAGACTTTTATAAGGAAACATTTTTCCTCCACTTGTTTGGAGAAGAATAGTTTGGTGGATGATGGGAACATTACAAGTATCTTGGATGAAGAACCTTCGGCGAAAGTTGACAGCCTGACAGTGTGCTTTTTGGGCGATGTTGCATTGACACAGAAGATAACAGCAGATCACTTGGGCGTCAATTTTGATAAACCCGATAAAGACAGTGATTTCCCATCAAGTGTTACCAGTAACTCTCAAGCTTATCCGAGTGCATCCGGTGGTACCTTCAAACATCACAAGTTTTCTAAAACCTCAGCTAAAACTTCTGCCAATAAGTGCAAGTTGATTGTGAAATTCGGTAGCCCATCTGTTCACAGTGCGAACGAAGAGATTATGCCTCATAAAACCAATATATCTGACTCACCAGCTTCCAAAGTTTGTCCTGTTTGTAAGACGTTCTCGTCATCATCAAACACCACATTGAATGCTCACATTGACCAGTGTCTTTCTATGGAAACGACCTCTGAGGGTGTGGCAGATTCTAAAATTGGTACTAAATGCAAAGTGAAGCTGAGGAAGATGAGATCAATGGTGGATATTTATGCGACGGCTCTTGTATGCACAATAGAAGATCTTGACCGAAGAAATGGTTCAAGCTGGGCCACTGATTTGAGCTTGACTGCTCGTAATATTGGTGTGAATTATCCGCAGGGAAATAAAAAGCTAATAACATCTCCAACCGAGCCTGATAAAGAAGATAATGATGACGGCGGAGTCTACATTGATGCTAACGGCAGGAAACTTCGGATACTATCAAAAATGGATAGCTTTTCATCAGTGGTCACTACAAAAGAGGATCATGGATCAAGAAAACCTCAGATAAGCAAGATACTTTCGAGTAGCAAGAAAAAGCACCAAGGAAATAAGCATCTTAAACATGCTGTTTCCGGCGAGAAGCTTTTTGCTCCAAAGGCAAACCCATCCGAGGTAAGTTCTTTTAATTTTCAGTTGTTGCCTATGATAATGATATTTTGGGTCTTCTAGCTCATAGTTTCCGGCTAAACATAATCGTGAAATTGATTTATGCATCCATATTCTATGTACATATTGAGTTACAAGTTAGAAATTCAACTGTGATCTATTGAATGGTTTATCCAATAAATTTGACGAGGTACCAAAGGAACGATACTAATCTACTGATCGATGTTGGATACTTTGGATACCCGATTTCTCCTGCATTTAGCTGTTCCGTCTCGTTGGAGAATATTTAACTACATTTAGCGGGCATTAGGTTGATAAATAACTGTTATGGGTAATGGTACATTGTGTTTAGACTTTAGACATGGTCTGTGAGACTTGCAAGTTAGCCTAGCCGATGGATCTATTCCACATCGTTCATTTTATTAGTTAGTTCAGAAGTAGGCCAATTGTGTGGATATGTCACTTGGTTGTGTATGGCTGATCAGCGATTTAATCAATGCTATGTCAACTTTGCATACAGGTTTCACGGAATCAAAATCCCTCAAATGATGCACTGCTCTCTAAACATACAGATTCTCAGATCAAAAGGTCCAGAGACATTGATGACCGAGAAACATTCAGAGATGAGGGCATGGGCATGCACCAACACCCTGGGCGTAAATTACATGCTGTTCAACGTTCAACCATCAAGAGTCAGAAATCACGTTTGGGTAGTTCGTCCCAAGACTTCTATAAAGAATCAGACTCTACATGTTTAATTGAAAGCCGCAAGAGAATGAAATCATCCGATGACATCCATATGAGTATGAAGCGATGCCTGGGAGTGAAGAGAACTGGGCTCTCTATATCGAAAGATGATAAGAACTACAAAACGGATAGAAATAGTCATAAACGGCTAAAAAGGTCCACAGAGTACATTACTGGAAGCACTTATGTGGGTAAGGACTCCTCCACATGGAAACCACTGAAAAAACTCAATAGACCTGAATTGGAGATTGACGAGAACCGACCGAGTCCTGGTAGCACCAAGCATATCCATCGATTCTTGCATAAATCTGCTAAGTTGAGCAAGGGCAATACCTCCTCACCAAGTCAACAAATTCTATGTTCGACCAATGAAGAGGATCAAGTGCAAATTGAGGTTGTAGAAGAGGAGGATGAATATGAGGATTTAGATAACAATGAGCATGTAGCAACATGGCAATCTGAAAGTCATGTAATACATGATGATACTGTGACTGAGCGGACTGAGGATGACTTTATTGAGAACCTCGGTGTGCCTGGGAAAGGAAGATCAGACAAAGTGACCGACCCTCTCATGAATTTAACAGCTGAGCGGACCATGAGAAGCTTTATCAGATCTATGAATCCTGATATTCACGAGAGAGCCGACTCGTATGATCACCAATCCTCACCACAGCCATCAAAGGACTCTTCAACCGGACCAACCTCAGCACCATGCCATCCTGATACGGTTTTTGGTGGTGGAGTGTGTAACTACAGCATCATGGAGCTAGAATCTAACGCCACACAAGGCAATCCATGCTCTGATGTTGATCCTATTCCAATTCCAGGTCCACCGGGGTCATTTTTGCCTAGTCCTGGCAATGCAGAAACTGAAGACTACCAAGGAAACTCATCGCTGACCGCTAGTTTGAGTTCTTCTCTTGAGCAAGTGAGTGGAAATTCGCTAGAGATGCCCAATTCTCCTGTGTCATCAGCATTCAACTTGGCTGCAGAGACGACCAAGAAGATTGCAGAAATGTACCCTTGCACTGGAAATCGTGCAATTCCAGATTCCTCACTGTTGGGCCTCCCCAATCCTATTTCAGAAGTTTCTATACCCGAGGCACGGCTATTCCCACAGGTACTGAAAGGTGGAGTATCTCCAAATGAACATGACAATCAGAAGAGCTATGTGAAGCTTCAAGACAATACTCAACCTTGTTGTTGTTCGCGGAAGGAAAGAGTTCAACGAGGAGGCAGTGTGGTTGATTATCAAGAATCTCAAATACTCCGCCGGAGGACCATGCCTGCAGTAGTGATTCCTGTTAAGGAGAACATCAGTTGTAGTCTGAATACTGCGCCCAGCTACTCATATGCCGGCTCAGATATCTACTCTCTCAGTAGCTCCTCAAGTTTTCGAGTTGAGGCCTTCCCTGTATCGGATAAACCAGCAGGTTTTTCTTCCCCAAAACGCCCAGATACAGCGAACAAGTTCAATGCTAATGGGGATGCGGAATCTGCTAGTCCTTCTGCTGTTCTACGCCTTATGGGGAAGAATTTAATGGTAGCAAAGAATGATGAAGATTCGTCTGATACAAGCACGCAAATGCCCAGATGTAAAGCAGCCAGTCGAAGCTACTGTTCTCAATCTGGAAGGGCAGTCCCTACGGATCCAGCCATGAATTCTCCGTCGTACAGCAACATGAGACATAGTCTTGACTTCAGGATGCCGAATGGACCCTGGGGAGAGATCAGTTTTCCAAGGCCAGATTTAAGAAGCCCTTCACCGGCAGTGCTCACCCGAATGCCAGAGATGCATATTATTAACAGGGGCTTACCGGCATCTTTTGATAACAAATGGCCAACGCCCAAGAATGGATTTGATACGTCATCTTCAATCGATTTCAGAAAACCTGGCATGATCAGAGATGATGATGATGCAGGAAGAGAGGCCCGTGCATGGAAAAGAGATATAACAGTGAAGGGCAAGGGAACATCAATGGCGTCGGAGCAGGAACAGTCAAGACTCATCTACCCAGTTTATCCTGGTTTCCCGCCAGCACCTATATACATGCAACAGGCCTCCGGAAACTCCTGCTTTCCCTTACCATTCTCCTCCGGCCGCGCTCTGAATCCCCAAGTGAACTTTTCACAAAATGGCTCGTATGTGCTGCAGGGAGGTCCTTTCATGGCTTCTTCATCACCCTCCTCGACCCATCAGAATCCGGGACTGTTCTACTCTCCTAGACTGCCCTAGTCTCGTCTTGAAGACCCATCAAAGCTGTGCTTCACTCCAGTGGCTTGCAGACATTTTGTGTACGATGTTCGAAATTCAATTTACGTGCATGGCATTGTCGGAATAGAGAGATGTACAAAAAAAACAAAGAATCCTCACAGGTGTAGACAACTTTTTTAAGCTTTTATGTCAATAACTTAAAACCTATATATATATATATATATAATGTTCAAATAAGAATCTAGGCTTTTAGTAAGCACCAAAACCATTTTTTTTGATATTTAATTAGTTTAATTACGTAAATTTCACATCAGTTTCATTTCAAATCATTTCATTCCCTTTAAAAGAACTCCCTCTAAAGGTCTGTTCTTTAAAGTTGAATTTATATTTAATTTAATTTAACTGAATGTAATTTAACTTAACGTAACATAAGTATTTAAGTTAAAAATACTGTAATTTTGTACGTGTTCACATAAATGAAATTTGCAACACAAAGCATACAAGAATGAATTTAGACATTGATTGAATAATGATTGTATTTTGGTTCGGACGATTTCAGTATTTTTTGTTCAATCGACTGAACAAGGTTGATCTTATTCGTTCAATTATGGATATTAGGTGGTTTTCCTTATAAATGGAAAGGAACTTAGTTAATATGAAAGTTTATAGTTTAAAACAGGATATTATAGGTGGTGCACACTGAAAATCCACTTTGATAACAGACTGCAAGAGATTACAGCTAGCCATAAACAAAGCAAAATTGGTGAGAACTGATTTTTCGGACGGCCAAAGCAAGCCATCTCAGAGTTTCTGGGTGACGGCCGTAGCTGTGATCACTATCTCTGGAATGGAAGTTACTCTTTGAATCTTCCATCCCTGAAACGAACAACAAATGTAATGTAACTTTAATAAAATGGGGGTAAGAGATTGTGGAATGAGGAAAAATTACTCATGAAGAAGGAAAGGCAAATATATACTCTCCCTGCCCCCACCCTTGTTGTCCCTAACCTTTTCTTGGTTCTCACGAAAAACCATCCAATATTCTTTCTCAGCATCGCCTGTACAAATAAAGGAAAATCAATTCTTTTAAAGGAGGTTGGTAGCATACAGTTGTCTGTTTTCACTATGTAATTCCCTATTGATTTGGTGCTTAAAGGTGCAAATTTAATATGAGAAAACGTATTCTGATAAGTTGAATTGGTCAGAATGAGATGGATTTAATCATTTACCAGTCAGAGGCTCTAAAGCTGCAATGAAATTTTTGACACCTATTCCTCCATCATCAGCTAACACTGCAGCAGCGCGAGCCTTCTGAGACCCCGAGGGATCTTCAAATTTGATGTATCCTAATTGATAAGAATAGATGAATCAGGTGCGGAACTTCATATCATCTAAAATTATGCTAGCACATCCTGACAATGAACCTGAAGATATGATGAACAAATATGATGATATGTAACACGTATTGTATATAAATTATAAAACTTCATTCAATATAATGATAAATCTTCATTATCATACTAGTTTGTTTATCATTTTTTTATATATCAGAAGTGTAAACTTTACACCACTTTTTCATAAAGCAAAGAATATTTCATGACATATTGTATTGAGAAATAAAAAGGAGAAGCAATTTTTTTAAAGCCAAATATATTTAATTAAATTAAATTTAACTTAACTTAAAAACTGAAAATTTAAATTCTAAAGAACAGCTCAACTATAACCTTTGTAGGTTGAATTATATAAAGAGAAAAAATATTTTCTAAGACGATGTAAAAATATAACTTAAATTAATAGACTTCATGTTCTCTATTACGTAAAAGTTGAGTTAGTTAAATTTAATTAATTCAATTAAATTGAATATATTGATAATTGTGAATATTACGTTGTTAAATTAAATATTTAAATTTTTTTAAAAAAATTTGGTTTTATATTTTAATTATATATTTAATTAATGAAGCAATCTCCCAAACCTCACATAATGTCCCTACCCTAACCACCAAACCAAACACATCGACGGTCCTCACATGACCTACGTGGCATCCCCACGTGCCTCCTCATCAATCTCCACTTCTCATCTTCCGCCACGTGTCTCCATCCCAAATCTCTGTCCTCTCTCGCTGCGAAGGTCTGCGAAATAACTGACCGCGCACATGGAGTGGGAGGGACGTGAGGTCAACTGAAATTGACGACGACGCTTGAGGACCATTGCTGGCAGTCATCGTGTTGTTGTTCTGAGGTATCGATGTTGTTGCGGAGGCTGTTTTCCTCAGGTACGAATCGGTCGTCGCTGAGTACTGGTTTGTCCGATGATCAGCGGCCGCTGTTGTCCGGGGCGTTCGATTTGTTGCCGACTGATTTGTTGATGGAGATATTGAAATTGATTGACCCGAAGGACGCGGCAAGGCTATGCGCTGTTTGTAGGTCGTTGAAATTGGTCATCTCTGATAATCGTTTGTGGATTTACTACCTGTGGACTCATCCTGAGCCTGATCATATTCTTTTTTCCGAGACGGAGTTGCGCTCTGGATTCCCACTTCAGTGAGTATACTTTTGTTTTCAAAATAAACTTAAAGAATGGTGTTTAGAAAAGGATTACCTTCTTTAATTGGTGATTTTGTTATGTTGTAATGCAGACCAGTTTGCAATGAGATGTCCCAAGTGTTCTTTAAACAAATATATGGCCAACGAGAACAAGTTCCGGGAGTTGTTGTTATTGATGGTGTGTTCTGTTATACTTATATGAACTCAGTTTTTAAAAAATGGTTGAGTAAATGAAGGTCCCATTGAGCTATTCGACACATGGTATCTGATGATTGATGAGGAATTTGATGTGCTTTCTTTTGTTGTTCTGGAAGGTGGTTCGGGGTACTGCAAGTTTGGCTGGAACAAGTATAGTGCTCCTTCTGGAAAGTCTGCAACTTTTCTGGTGAGATGTCGAGAGCCAGTTTCGGGGAGTCCTGCACTAGTTTTATAAGTTAGTTTTGAAGGACTTGTCGTAAATTCTAGGATTGAATGGTCTCTTCATTCGAGTACCAGCTAACATTATCCGTACTCTTGCAGGAATTCGGTAACATTGAGTCCCCGATGTACTCTAGGCTGCGACATTTCTTTTCAACCATCTACAGTAGGTATGTAACTATACATGTCATTGAATCTAGATGGAGATGATAGGTCAAAAGTTTTATTATATGGTATTCTTTATATGTAAATATGAAGCTGAAAGTGAAGACTAAAGAAACTCGGTGTTGTGTGCCTCAAGTATAATAGTTATATCTTCATTCAATATAAAATTTAACTCATTGAAAACATAAAAGGATAGTTTTGTATGCTGTATTTTTAATTTTTGCTAAATCCTTGAGTTATGTCTAGTGCCTTTTTCTATTAGCTAAAATTTAAAATTATCAAAGAATAGTATCATGGTTTTTTTATATAACAAAGTTCTGCATTTGAAGCGATGCAGGATTTTGAATGAACCACATTATTATTATTAATCTTTCATATTGATTCCTACCAATGATCAAGAAATTTATTTCCATTCTTTGATATTTGTGATGTACATAATAATGGCAGGCTTCAGGCCAAGGCATCTGCACAGCCGGTTATAGTGTCGATCCCTCTTTGTCATTATGACGGTAAGCATTCACCAATATATGTGCCTCAAATTTGTAGTATGTTTTTGAAATTTAAAGCAAACATGATAGAAGGTCATTTTGTCTGGTGACAGTCGCCGGTCCCCGTGTCCATTTAGTTCGTTCATTGACACAACTATATATAACTTGCCAGTCACATAATATCAGCTGTGAATATTTCAACTATTGGCTTCCATCTAGTGATACTGAGTAGTCTGATTTGTTGCTACCGAAATGTGATGCTGGCTATTTTATTGGCCGAACTTCGTTCACCACATTTTGTAACTGTAACAATATCCCAATTTTTCAAATTTTGGTTCTTTATGTTGTAGTGTAGGCCTTGTGTATGTTCAAATACACTTTTTTCGATCAAGAAAAGTATTTTCTTATCTTGCAATACTTCAGTTTTAACTTTAAAGCGGCTCATGTAACTTCTCCATTACTTAAGCTCCATCACATACTATATCTATCATGGGAAAACTGAAGTTTACCAGGTCATGGGAGTCTTTTGCTTCTATACACTAACTAGGTCCTTTTCTCTAGTAAAACTTTAGACTAGTTTTTCCATGGTGTGCAGTTTGAAATCTTTACCACAATGACTCATGATTTGCACATGGAACAGTCAGTCCGTATACTGTATACTTTATCGAAAACCTTTTTGTAACGTTCTTATGTAATTTGAGTGCAGATACAGAGTCTGCTAAAGCTTCTAGAAAACAACTCAAGGAGGCTATCTACTCGACATTGTTTGACCTAAATGTACCTGCCGTCTGTGCTGTTAATCAGGCATGTTTTTTCCTTCTTCAAGCTGATTTGTAATTTGGGACTTGCTTCTTACACTTTTCTCACTAAAGCATCCTCATCTGGTGCCTCATTTTGGCTGTCCTTGGGATGGTACAGTAGTGTTTTCATCAATTGACAACACTCTTAATAGCCAACCCTGGTCTAAATTGCATGTAATGTAGTTAACGATAGAAGTTATTCGATTTTGTTTAACTATATAGATGACTAGTGGATTGGAGTCTCCGAAGTTTTTTGACTTTTTTGACTTCCGTGCAATGGTTATCGTTCTAGTTTACAACCAATGCTTCTGCAGGCTACTTTGGCTTTATTTGCAGCTAAACGAATTTCAGGGATTGTTGTCAATGTTGGTTTTCAAGTAACCTCTGTTGTTCCAAGTAAGAAATGCTCTTTATATTTTACGCTCATACTAACTTCGCTCAGAGTTTAATTATAGACTTCCCAAATAACAGTCTTTGATTTCTAATCCATGTGAAATAGCTTTATTTGGCCCCTCGTATGGTAATGTTATTGCGATTTCCCTCCTTTCTCAGTCTTGCATGGAAAAATAATGCGGCAGGTTGGTGTGGAAATTATTGGAATGGGTGCCTTAAAGCTTACAGGATTCCTTAAAGAGTTGATGCAGCAGAATGGCATAAATTTTGATTCTCTGTACACTGTACGCACATTGAAAGAGGTATATGGAAGTATGGAGTGCGCACTGCTGTTTGCTTTTCATAATCTTTAAGCGCAAATGCTCCTGATACAGGATGTGTTGTGAATGCGATTATTGTGTTTGGTTTTGGTGTTTACTTACTTGAGGTCTTACAACATTTTCTGCATGAATAATTTCCAGAATTTATGCTATGTTGCTTACGACTATGAAGCTGAGTTGTTAAAGAATACGGAAGCTTCATATAAAGTTGGGGGAGAAGGTTGGCTTACTCTTTCGAAAGAGAGGTTTCAGACAGGGGAGATTCTATTTCAGCCACGTCTTGGAGGAGTGTAAGTTGGAGTATCTGGTAACTTTGTTAGAGTTTGGGGGTATCTAAATATCTCCTCTCAGAAAAATCCTAATCAATTTGAGTCTCGCACATCGTGAACCCCCGAGTGAAACTGAATTTATTAGTGTCACTGGACAACATTGAACTTGGTTGTTAAATTTTCTAACTAATTTTAGTAAAGCACATTTGAGAACTCCAGAATGGAGCCTTGATTAAGATTTGCATGGTCTGATTTTTCCAACTACACTTGTGCTGATTACATTTGGAAAAGACTCGATGTGTTAAAATTCCAAGGTTGAAGTAAATATTTAAGGAGCATTTCTAGGTTATATAAACACACATATCCAAACTAATTGGAACTAGTTTCCCACATGGTTCATGTTTAAAAAAATCAATAATTGAAATTAGCATGAAGGATCAATCAGTTGCAGATATCATGTGCAGCAGTTAAACTTGTTCTCTGATTCGCATTCATAAGCAATCAGATAGATTTTGGGATTCCATGTTTTGTGTTGTTGAATGCCGTGAGTCTGATTTTGTTCTAATACAGGCTTGCTATGGGATTGCATCAAGCAGTGGCACTTTGCATTGAACATTGCCAAAGTGCAGCGCTTACAACTGATGATTCTTGGTACAAGTCTGTGGTTTTAACAGGTGGATCCGCGTGTCTACCGGGCCTCGCAAGTTAGTAATTTGGTTGATTCCTCATACTTATAATTAGTTAGACAACAAAATGCAGTCATGAAACTGATAGAAATTCTAAGATTTATGGAGAGACGTTCAACTTATATATTTTTATTTTTGAAAAAACCAGCAAGGCTGGAGAAAGAACTGCATGATCTTCTCCCGCAAACTACTGGGATCGCAGTCGTACCTCCTCCCAAGGGTGCAGATTCTGCTTGGTATGGTGCCAAGCTCATAAGCAGTGTAAGTCTTTGACGTCTATCATTTGGAAGCAACTTGTAATCTTCGTTAATGCAACTCATAAAGTGAGAACTCTAGCTTAAGTGGATGGTTGCTGAAAGTCATACACCATGAGATCATCAATTTACTTGTACTTGAACATATCTGATGGGAACATGAATTTTCTTTTGATGATACAGCTCAGTACCTTTGGAGGGTCGTGGTGCAAGACTAAGAAGTTGTCGCGTCGAAGATCGAGAGTAACCTTCCTATGGTAACAGAGTCAAATATGCAAGAAATGTGTGAATAGATGAAGAGGAGTGGGATGTCCGGCAGCCATCCATATAGACGTTATTATGTTTTGGAAACAACAAGCTATCACCAAATACCATTCACAGCACGCAGGTGTGTAACATTCAGCGACTGTATTGTATTATATTGTATGTTCCACTTATGTATGTATATATAATATTTATGTATATATAAGGGTGATCCGGATCTTCTGCATACATGTGAGTTATTTGATCAAACAATCGGTGATCATTAAAAATTGTCCTTTTGAATGAAAATGTATATCAAACATTTGTGTTAGGTTTTTACTTTTTGTGTTTAATCGGACCAGATTTGTTTTAATTTATCATATGAAATTAGTGAGTGTAAGCAAGTGTCAATATTTTCAAATATTTTTCTGTTGTATAAAAAATGTATAATTTTGTAGGAAAGGAGAGGACGTTTTTCTTTTACGAAAATCATTCTTTCATGAAATATTTATTTGGAGAAAATGTTTTTTAAATGCTCTCGTTTTAATGAGGTCGATCTTGATAAGATTGATTTTTTGGTATTTTGAATGAGATGTCTCAATTTTTCATAGTTAGCTGCTATATAAGAGATTAGTCGTCTGAATAAAATTTAGGATTTTTTTCTGGAATATAAATGTTCAGATCTGTTTTCTAAAATATTTGAGAATATAGCCGAGAAATGTTGGAATATCTCATATATTTTATGTTTCATAAACTATAACTCCTTATTAAGTTGATCTATGAATCAAGTTCATCCTTGTCACACTCATTTATTCCAGTTCAGAAACTATAACCATCGGGTCTGATCAGTATTTTCTATTTCGATTTATCGACCCTAAACAAAAACCATCAAACAACAAACTCTTTAAACATTATGAGAAATCATTCAACTATAATTTTCATCAAATCAAAAAAGATTTCAAAAAATACTACAATTTAAATTCATCATAACATATAAATCATAATCCTAACATACAAAATACTCCTTTTCCATAAATTCATCTTCCAATTCACAAAATGGCCGAAGAAGTGAGAGAATTATTGGTTCGCCGATGAAGAGAAGAGGAGAGTGGAAGAGAAGGAGAACGACACACTTTTTATTTTTGCAAAATCGATCTGTTACGTAACATCTGATTGAATAAAATCGAGTCACATTAGTCAGGATACTAGAAAATCGTTATTGATAAGACCAATCTTATTAAAATGAGCGCAAGATATTTATGGAGGGCAAATCAAATTTGATGTTTCATTTTAAAATGCTTTTTTGTCATGTTGGTTTTTGTTTCCGATTTATTAGTTGAATTTTCTCATCATTACATGCGCACACTTGTCCCCCTCCGCACTTCCTCGGGTCTACAATTTAATGGTGTAACATTTCTTGTTTCCCAAACCAACCCAAGATCTTGCTCACCAGGTGCTTGATGATTTGCAATCGCTGTTTCTGATTTGATTCTATGTGGGTTTAGAAGCATTTTGCCTTCGTTCATCTGATTCTCGATTCTGGTTGCTGTCTCCAGGTAGGGTTTGACTTCGCAAATCCAATTTTATGCGTAAATTAGATCTCTTTTCGTTCTGGGTCACATTAGATTCATTCATTAGTGATTTGCACCTGTGGATTTTCTTCTCAATCTGACCGTATAGGCCCAATTTCACGTCCTTGTTGTTGTTGACCTTCTGCATTTGTAGATTGCACTTGTAATCTGTTGTGCAGTAGAGACTTACATGACATAAATAACCGAAGCACGCCTGCTGGGACTAAACTGTATGTGGAGTTTTGTGAGCCTCAAAGCAGTGACTTTTTTATTTCTCAACATTACCTGTTTGATCTCTGAAATCAGTTTCGGTGTTTTATGGTCTGCGTGTTGTAGTGTAGACCATTGTGCTTGCAGGATAGGCACTTATTCTAAATCATACAGTAGTTTCGTTTAAATGAAACATAAGGAAAAAGGGCTGTAGGATGGTTTCGTAAGATGTTTTGTTTTGTAATTGCTGAGAGTCGATGCTCAACAATCTCTTTCCTTCTCAACTGGTGCAGAATTATTTTGGATCGTATCATTTCATCTCGTGGATCATGGGAGCTGCCATTGGAAAAGTTGAGCTGCCTAGAAAGACATGTGTGCCAGAAACAAAGCTTGAGGCTAAAATGGTTGAGGCTATGCAGCATAGAGCAGCTAAAGGAAATTCTTTGAGATCATTCAACACCATAATATTGAAGTTCCCCAGAATTGACGAGTGCTTGAAAAAGTGCAAATCCATTTTTGAGCAGTTCGGTAAGTACACATTTTGGCAACCGTGATTTATATTCTTCGGAACATCAACTTTGAATTCACTGTTCTTCTGCTTTCCTCTTTTAAAGATGAGGACTCGAATGGAGCAATAGACCTGGAGGAGCTGAGGCACTGCTTTGACAAACTTGAGATTTCATTCACCAAGGAAGATATTAATGATTTGTTTGAAGCTTGTGACATCAACAATGATAAGGGAGTGGAATTCAAGGAGTTCATTGTACTTCTGTGCCTCGTGTGTCTGCTGAAGGATGATCCTGCCGCGCTTCATACTGTATCCTTAACAATATTGTTACCAATTTACTTGTCATGCTTATTCTTCTTCTTCTTCTTCTGTCTGGACTTGTGACACAAAATAAATGCAGTTATCGAGTGTGGGGATGATGAATTCCTTACTTGTGGTTTGCGGGAAGTTTTGGTTCTGCCTTGATTCAGTTTCAGAAATCGGGGATGGAGATGCCACACTTGGAGACCACATTTCAAACAGTGGCTGATGCATTTGTGTTTCTCGACAAGAACAAGGATGGATATGTCAGCAAAAGCGAGATGGTTGATGCAATTAATGAAACTAGTTCCGGGGAACGATCATCTGGAAGTATTGCCATGAAACGATTTGGTCAGTTCCCTCCCTCCCTCATTCTCTTTTTGCACCCAAACTGTAAACCTATTTACATGACACTTGTTTCTGTCTGGTGCACTTTTTGCAGAAGAGATGGATTGGGATAAAAATGGCATGGTTAACTTCAAGGAGTTCCTTTTCGCTTTTACTCGCTGGGTTGGGATTGATGATACTGAGGATGATGAAGGAGACGACCACAGTGAAGAGTAAAAGTAACAGCTTACATGCCATAAACCAGCAGTTCCTCAACATCTTCCAGTTCAACTTTTGATTATAATACACATAAACTTGTTGGCTTTGATATGTCTACAAGATCTGTAAAACAACTTCTTTCGACTAAATGTTGCCATGTAAATATACACAATAGCTGATACACCTCAAATACTGCTGCTACCCTTGGAAATGAATGGAGGATCAAAGTTTAGATAGAATGAAAGAAAGAAGAAACATATGTAGCAAATATGACTCAACACTCTATGAACATGCTCAAGTGAGCTCTCCATGACATCTGCTCTGTGATAGATAGGTAACTCATAGAAAGTTCTTAGCCTCTGGGGACCCTCTGTGGACGCAGAGCCATTTCATCAGGTCATCTTTCACAGAACCAGCCACCAAAGCTCACGAGAAGCTGTTTATTGTTACCATATACGACTCTTAGTAAACATTTTATGCTCAACATGCACACTTACTAACTTATACACTTCCTAACACACAACAACTCCCAATGAGATTGCAGCTTGCTGCCACAAGGGTTTTAGTAGAGAAGCTGGTGAGCGGCTAATTAGCCTATAGTTTTGGCCCTTTTCATACCGAGGCTGTCATTGAACGGGGACACTGATCCAGACATGGGAGATCCTTCATCGCGAAGTGTGCCATTGAGCAGTGCTAGCTCCCTTAACTGCTGCTTCTTGTACACATCTTGAGCTTCATCCTGTACAATAATGGTTAGGATGATTGATGGTATCATCTAACAGGTTCAGATACAGAGTCAGTGAAACTGTCTTACTATGGGCTTCAGAAGATCTTCTAGTATTTCCTTCGCTTGCATAAGTCGTGCATCAATGATCTCAACAGGAAGTTCTGCCTCAACAAGCAGGTGGAGCGGTTCATTCAAGTGCTCATAACCAGGTTTGCCTCTCATCAACTCTTCCTAAAAATAAATATAGGAAATCAAATCTGCGATCTTAGCACATCTTAGGATTGCAATGGTTACAAGTCAATAGTGAGATGAGGATATCAAATTACCCTGGCTGGATCTTTTACACTTCCATGTCCACGTATCAAAACTCGACATTCAGTACTTGCTTCTACTCGCTTGAGGGAGTTCCCCCTCGGGCCAAGGAGTCGCCCAACAAAGTTAAACTGTAGTATAAGATTTGTCAAGCAAGCTTCAAGCGGCTTTGAAAATTAAATAGGGAAAAAAGATGGAACCATTTGCGTCTTACATTTGGATATTGATCTACGGGAATGTCCACCCTAATAGTCCTTTTCACAATCAAACCAGAAGAACTATTTTGAGAACTTAGCCAGTTGTGAGCTGGGGATGATGGCTGTCTTAATCCTGATATCTGAACAATAAAAGAAAAAAACTGGTCAGACTAATTGAATAAATGATGAATGGTAGTGAAATCAAGTATAACATTTATGCTGAGCTCCATTTCTCATTAATTTCAAATTTGTGACAAGGAGAATGCATGTAGATGTTTCAGATACTTTACAATCCATGAATGACATTAGCATTTAAAAGTTAAAAAGACTCCCCCGTTGAGGAATGTGCATTTGTGTACTGCAAAGAACATACAATTAGTGCCCATGTATGCAGACTCAAAGAAAATGTAACATAGTAAGATATGTAATCATGTTTTTTTAAATTTACTTCACTACACATATGACCATACTTTCTTCTCTAAAAGTATTAAGATCGATGTCAGCCAGGATGAAGATATGCTAACAGTCAGTCCATCTTATTATATTGAGATTAAAATATGTAAAATACTGTTTACTGTCCTACATAAGTAATAGGATTACCGATCAATTTTCATGTTTGGTCATGTTTAGCTTTGGACAACAGAATTAAGAGACGTTAGTGACTCGATATCATGGTCGTACGACCATGCAAAAAGTGCATTTCCAAGAAAGTTACTTTGAATTAGAAAAATGGGCTTATTAGTTACTATCCATACTTCTGACTGAAACCTTGATGTCCATCCGTTAATTTCAGCTCCTCCAATCGCAAATATCCCTCCAGAGGTCAAAGGGTTAGGAAGTTCCAATCCACCCTGGCCTATAACTGAACTATTCCCCAACACTGACGTTACACGCAATATTTCTGTTAAGAGTCATTTTTAAGAAAAGAGACACAGTTAGCAGCTCTCTTAGTACTCCAGTCAATCACACTTTCACCCAATGAGTAACACCAAGCCAGTAGTGAGATACACTTTTTAACATGTTTTAAACTCTTAAACCCAAATAGTCATGTGTCGATTCGCCGCATGTCATGAGGAATTCTATAAGTCAGTAATTATTCTGTAAACACATAAAACACCTCTATATGATGATCAGCCGGCTTATCAAACTTTGAGCACATCAATGTACATTGGTAAGTCATCCAACCACTAACCAGGACTAGTAATCCTTCAATTAAGACGAAACGAAATTCTAATGACTAGTAGGAAAAAACACAAATACAATGTGCATTTGATCATCAGCTCCATAACCATGACGAAAAATTATTTGTAACCATTACTATTGTGGACAAACCTTGATTTAGCAGCCGGTAGCATTGCGGCAGGACTGGCATAAATGGCCCAAGCTTATTGCGCTCTGCTAGTAACTCTGTCAAATACCTGTAAAAAATCAACAAGAATAAGATGTTTTACCCTCCAAACAACAACAATATAAACATCCACATATCAACATACAATAAAATGAGTGTAAGTTTCATGCACACATCAGCCAAGATCAAGAAACCCAAGAGACAAAACCTAACTATACAAGCTAAGATTTTATCCCAGTCAGTTAGGTAATCAAAAAACGTCTTAGGTTGGCAAAATTTACAACAAGAGCAGACAGAGATGAGCAAAAGCGTAGAGCGTGTCCATCAACTCCACCTCGGACCCCAAATCCACAACAACAACATCAAAAGGAGACAAATCAGGCCTCGAAACAAACAAAATCGATTAGACGAGGAGACGACATCATACTTGTCTTGCTCGACCATGGCAGAAGTGGCTGAGCGAAGACCGGGATGGATAGGAGACTGGGAGGCAGGAGATGGTGAAGGCGAGTACGCCAGGTAGCGACCCGAAGACATGGCTGGCGATGGAGGTCACCGGTCGTGGAGTGGCGCGCTGAGGAGTGAAGCGTCGGTCGATTGCACTCCCTGTCGTGACCTGTCTCTCCGGCTGTCGCTCAATATTTATACAACGCCAGCTAATATTTAATTATATTTAATCATAAAAGGCAAAATATTATATTTATACAAAACCCTTTACTCCCTTCTTTTTTTTTTATATTAAAGTATATTATACCTAAAATAAGATATTTGTTTCACCTAAATTTCAATAAAAGGTGTGTTTTTTTCTACAAACTGAATAACATAAATATAAATTTAAGTAACTGAACTCTTATTTAAGTAACATAAATATAATTTTGAGTTAAATCATGCAAGATGGTATGAAGGACTATGTGAAATGGCAAATGAGAGAGTGTTCATGGATGATAGTAATGCGTTTGAGGTTACTGTCACGGTCTTTTTGTTTTTGACTTCAAAGCGGGGTTATACAGGGCCATGACAAAGGAATTTGATTAAGTGACTTAACTTATTACTTAGCCCAAAAACTAGCCCACGTAGACTAGCCCAAAAAAGAAGAGAACTCGACCCAAGTCCCGGAAGAGCGTGGAACCTTATAGAACACCTTGGAAGCTTCCGGAAGATGGTGGAAGGGTCTCCACCCTTGTAGATATTTTGAAATACTCCAGACTTGTATTTATAACCGTAGGATAGAATTAATCTTGGTCGTCCATTAAGGAAGCCTAAGTGTATAAATAGGGGATGAGTCATTTGCTCCAAACCAACCTCAAAAAAAAAACAAATCATTTTCTCACAAGCTCTCTAGCTTTCAAGTTCTCTTGTTGTCTTAGCACATCAAGCGACTTTCGGGGAATGCTTTCTTAGCTAGTCGGGTGAAAGGTCTAGCTAAGCGACCCACGACTTAGGAGGGAAAAATCTAAGTCCGTGACAAGTGGTATCAGGAGCAAGGTTCGACATCTTCATAGCTTCCGACACGGAAACTCGAGGGAGGAATACCGAGAAGGATTCCAAGAAGACGAAAGCATCAAGGGATCATTCCGTCTCGCGAATGAGAAACGGTTTGCTAAGTTGGAGCTTGGCATTGAGGAAGTGTCAGATCGCATTGGGATATGCGACGACCACGTCGAGACTTTAGAAGACAAGGTGAGAGTTCTTCAAAGTCAAGTAGTGTCCTTGGGGGAGGACCTACAAGCCAAGCTATTCCAACACATCAACACCGTCCTCGAAGCATGACGGGGTGAGAAGGAGGAGTACCAGACAACACCGTCCTCGAAACCCAAGGAGCTCAAGGGGTCACGGAATGCGGAGGAAATCGACAACTTCCTTTGGCACATGGACCGCTACTTTGAAGCCATCCAACTGGATGACGCTTCTAAGGTGAGTACTGCATCCATATACTTAGTTGATCTTGCTGCAACTTGGTGGCGTAGAAAGTTCCATGAGATGCAAAAGGGGCTTTGCACGATCAACACTTGGGGAGCATTCGTCGCGGAACTCAAGAAATAATTTTATCGCGCGAATGCTAACCATGAAGCTCGCAAGAAACTGAAGGAGTTGAAGCATGGGTCGTCGCTTCAAGACTACGTAAGGGAGTTCTCGGCCCTCATGCTCCAACTTCCCGATGTTAGTGAGGCGGAGATGTTCTTCAACTTCATGGATGGGTAAACCATAGGCGAGGATGAAGTTAGAGAGGAGGGATGTAAGGGACACCGGGACGGCCATGACTATCGCGGACACTTTGACGGAATACTCAAGGGAAGAACTCATCTTCAAAGCCGAAAGCTAAGAAGGACAATTCCGTCAAAGGTGGGGGAGCGCAGAAGCCAAAGGGGGACAAACCTAAGTTTGGGGGGAGGAAAACCGAACCAAAAGGGGACGTTCCAAGGCAAGACATCCGAAAGGAAGCCGCGGAACGACTGCTTCTTATGTGGAGGGCCACACTGAGCGAAGGAATGTCCGAAACGGAACGCCCTCAATGCGTTACTCGAGGAAAAAGAGGAGGAAGCATCGATGAGATGCATCGAACTCCTCGGAGTGCTAAAAGCTAAGCATACTCCTCATAAGGTTGGGGTAACGAACATTGATGTATGTGGATGGAAAAGTCAGCGGGAAGACTATACCCATCATGGTGGATACGGGGGCGACACATAACTTCATCCAACCCAACGAGGCAAAGCGATTGAGGCTAAAGACGAAGAAGAGTAAGTGTTGGTTGAAGACGGTTAACAGCAAGGCGAAACCCTTAGTCGGGGTGGCAAGAGGCGTGGATGTCCAACTCGGAGAATGACGAGGTAATGTCAACTTCTCGATTGCTCCTATGGATGACTTTAAGTGTGTCTTGGGGATGGAGTTCTTGCGCCAATTTGATGTGTTAGCTTGCCCGAAGAAGAACACCATGCCAATCATGGAGGGAGGTCCGCACAAGGTGTCTACTACGACCAAGGTAAACTTGGATTCCATATGTCTCTTGGCAATGCAAGTCGAACATGTCCTTAAGGAGGGACGAGATACTTGGTTAACATCCATCAAAGTGGAGGAAGAGCGCAATCAAGAAGCCGTAGCCACAGCCACCTACTTGGTAATAGGTGCCCTAATAAGAAACTGAACTTTAAGTGGCCTATTGACTGTTGAGGTTTAGTTAGGAAGGACCCCTGACCTTGGGCACTTAAGGGTTTTTAGTTGTGCATCTTATGTTCACACCAAACTTGACTCTATGATAATTAAGTGCATTTTCTTAAGATATCAGACTGGAGTTAAGGGTTATAGACTGTGGGGAGTTAGTATTAATGGGAAAGATCGTTATTAGCAGAGATATAGTGTTTGATGAGAGGACTTTCCGTTATAAGACCATACTACCTTAGTAGCTGCAAAGGAAATGAGAGCAAGTGAGCCTAAAAACTTACTTGAAAACCTTAAGTTCCATGGATATGAATAAGCGGTTAGAAGCCAATGAGGATGAGATGAACTCTTTAAGGGCTAATCACAGTTAGTAGTTGGTTAAGAAGCCTAAATTCTATATAAGTTAGTTAAGTGTAGGTGGTTGTTTAAGTTAAAAGAAGCTATGTTAGAGTCCGACCTCCCTAAATAAAAGGCTAGGCTTGTAGCTAAAGGGAACACTCAACGTGAGGGCATCGACTATACTAAGATTTTTCCCACGTAGATTGGTTGCTAACTTTGACTTAGAGTTGGAACAACTCGATGTTAAGATTGCCTTCCTTTATGGTGAGCTAGATGAAGTGATATATATATATATATATGAGGGAGAGGATTTTGTTGATAGTAGATTAGTAGTTATCCTAATCATGTGTGCTTGTTGAAGAAACCACGGTATGGCTTCAAACAAAGTTCTAGGCAATGGTACAAGACGCTTGAGTCATTTGTTTTGAGCATCGGATTTACTAGACGTAGCAATGACATTTGGTTATACTTTTGTGATTTTAATAACCGACCGGTTTATATCGTGTGGTTTGTGGATGACATGCTCTTGATTAGTAGGTTTATGCATAAGATTGATAAAATTAAAGCTCATCTTAACTCTGCTTTTGATATGAAAGACTGTAAGGCTAAAAGTATTTTGAGTATGGTTATTAACGTATATATGAGTAAGACCTATTTAAAGACGCACTAAAGACAATATTTGAAAATTTTGATGTCTAGATATTCTAATCAGAATTGGAAGGTTGTACAGATTTCATTAAATCCTCATTTTGTATACAGTAAGCCACAATGCCCAAAGAGTGAATCTGAACTAGTAAGAATTTAGTGAGTGCCTTATGCTAATATTATTGGATCAGTGATGTATGCAATGATTAGTACTAGGCTCGATCTCGCTTATGTTATATCTCTTGAGTCGATGTATGTCTAATCCTGGATTAGAGCATTGATATAATATGAAATGGGTACTTGCATATATTTGCGGTACATTGTCTATTGGATTGATTTATGGTAATATAGTGTCAGTTTCTGATTATGTTGGATATGTTATGACAGAATCAAATTAGGTTTCATTACATTATGACTTTGTTGTTTGATGGTATTATTCAATTGCAGAAGATTCCCACCGCTGATAATCCAGCTGAAATCACTCACCGGAATTTCAAGCATTGATTGAGACTGCTCTCTGTTGAGTGATTTTGCAGGTGCACGAGCATGAATGATGGTGATCGATTTTGTACTATGACCTGAATGTGAAGAAGGTGATCAGAAGTGTGAGGCCGGTTGAAGAGCAAGTTTGATAGGTTAGGGTTGTTGGCTGCTGGAGAATATGTCTTCTCTCTTCTCGTTCTAGGGTTTGTTGGAGTTCTCGATTCTGCTCTATTCTTTGGGCAGTGTAGACTCTGTTGAGGTCTTGTTTGACCTGATTTACAGTCCCGATTTGGTGACCGTTCAATAGCTAGTTGGTTAGGTTTTTGATGAACAAAATGACGCATAGCTTAACGCATTTCAGTTGTATACACGGTGAGCTCGATCGCTGGCCTAGCTTAGTTTCTGAGCTATGACGCCTTCTAAGGATCCAGCCAGAGCAAACAAAGTCACACACAAGCAGGCAGCGCTGAAGATTTGTACCAGTACCCATTTTGTGGACCAAGGCATGACTTTCTTTTGCACAAAGTATATCTGCACAGGGAAGTATATCGCCAAAGGCCAGAAGTTCAGGCCTCCTAGAACTCCCAGAACCTGGTTGAAGTATGGGAACAGCATTGCTACTGCAGTGGTTGTAGCGACGTAAAGGCTCCGGTAACATAACTTGGACAGGTTTAGTCTGATTGCTGCGAGGAATGGTAATTTTAGCAGATGATCATGGTTGATAAACTTGCTGTCCGGGTACTTTCCTATTAGCCATCTGTCGATTGCTCCGAATACTGGCTGACTGTAAATCTGTAACAAAGGGAAGAAAATGAAATGTGATGGGGATGAGAAATGGGTATAAGGAAAAATGTGAGATTCATTACCTGAAAGCCACCCACTAAGTGAAGGACTATGCAGGCGTTGGCGAAGTCTATGAGCCAGTATGGCTCGTAGAACCCGAAGCCTGTCAATAAATTTCCTGGCGTGTCATCCCCGAATGCTGCGTATCCGAAGCCTCCACAGAAGAGATAGAACAATGTTGTTATGGAGACAGATATTGCTGAGGCCTTTTTCATGGTTTCATTTTCAGGTGGAGGAGACTTCAAAGTATCCTTCATTTTTCAAAAATCGAGTTTTCTCTACTGTAAATTCCTTCAGGACATGGTTCAGATAAATACAATGTAAATTCCTTCACCTGTATCTCCAGCAAGATGAGCGAGTATGGATAGGCAAATGCAATATCTCCAAGAGCCTGCGCAACTAAGCATACTTTTTTAAACAGGCTAGATGCTGCAACCCCGGAGATGCTGCCCTTGATCTTCCCGTCTCCTGCAGATTTCAATCCTGAATAAGTAAGCCTCGATGAGGTAACTTGTATCGCACGGAGAGTACTTGTGCATACCTATTGTCTTGGCCAGCCCGAGTGCAAGTCCAATGGAGGAATATGCACATGACATGACTGCAGCAACAACTGAGAGCCACTCCATTTCGTGGAAATCGGGTATCTGAGACATAAAAAGCTGAAAGACCCCAAATAGCAGCATGTATCTGGTATAGCCATACTTGCAAGCTGCCTGATGCCCTTCCCTGTGGTAACAGTTTGATTTCTGAATGGCTCTACAAAACAAACTAACATGTTCAGAAAAGTTTCACACATGAAACAAATGGGAATGGGCTCATTGAAATCCTAGAAGGCAAACCTCATACTCGTCGCAGAAGTAATGGTGTATGCAATTCCATTCCCGTACAAGCTGAAATACACTAAAAGTCCACAAACAGTTGCATTCCAGTTTCCTGAAAAATGGAAGGTTAAGGTCTCATTTGCAGATGGGAAAAAATAATCCAAGCTGCATCAGAAGAAGTCGATTTTGGAAGAAAATGCTGCATTTTGTGCTTTGGGAGTTGCTAAACGAAAAGCTAAGATGCCAGTAATTGTCATACCCAGATTTAAGCGTACGGCGTCTAGGTAAGATCGGTTTCTTATGCTGCCAAATTCAGGGTCTGGAGACCGGTAAGAGTCGCATAAAATAAATGCAGAAAGACTTGTTATAACTGCAAATAACAGCATTGACAAGGGGCCTGCAATCCATCCAAGTTGAGCCATGCTCCATGCCAGGGACAAAACCCCAGAGCCAATCACTCCTGTGATTATGTGAGCTACTGCTGTCCATAAGCTCCCTTCACACAATATTACAATTACTGACAATGTAAGCCCAGATCAGGAAAATTCTAATCTTGTCTGGTTTTCAACTCCTGTTCTGACAAGTGGTAAATCACTGAGCTAGGGTCAAGATCAAAACCCACATCAAGAACCGAGTGGAGATTTCATAAATGCAATCATCAGATGATCAAGGCCAGGATTTTTGACAACCCCATCTCATATATTGTCTAAGAAATGAGAATGCACATCAAACAGCTTACAAGAGATTGACTAAAATGCAGTATGAAACACCTCAACCTGGGACCTAATCAATCACAGCAGCCGAAGGAAATCACAGTGAGAAACATGATACCTGTTCTCTTGACAGCTTGAGGAGATTGCTGGTGACATGATGAAGATGAAGAAGATGGAGGAAGCAGAAATGGTGCATCTGCTCCTTCCATTGGCATGTTTTTTCTTTGTCATGAAGATTTTATTAAAACATAGAACCAACAGGCAACAGAGAGCTGGTTGTTACTTGTTAGTTGCTTGTGGTTTGAAGGGTTGGTAGGGTTGGCTATTTTATGGTTGCCACAGAGACCTTGGAAATTATTGGAGTCTGAAAACTGTTGCTAGTCTCTACTTTGGAGCAAATGCTGAGTAGATCTTCTTCACCATCCACACAAGATAACCTCAATTTACAGTAATATAATCCAAGCCCAAAGCATGAAGAAATACCAAGAGGTAAGATATTTTGTGAAATCAGTCATTGTTTATTGAGAAGGTGATCAATATTACAAATAGGGGGATGGAGACTTGTTGTGCATACTAAAAATTAGTTAGCTTCGTTCATTATCTATAAATTACTCTCCTCATCTTAAGCTTCACGCGAGGCTTCATCCAAAATGAATGCAGTATGCTTAGACTGAAAGAAAAAAAAGCAATTGATTTAATATTTGATACCATCAAGAATCAACTGAAGAATGTTTTATGTGCCAACAAAAATCAATTTTTCTTGAAATTAGGAGGCATAGTAGTGAGAAGCGTATTTTTAATAGTATATATTGACAATTTATGTTTCAGGGGTTAAATTACAATCAAACATAATTTATAACTTTGGTAAGTCCAATGGTTGATCCAACGAACAAACACCTGTATATATTACGCGAGACAGTTCTTTATTTAGCTATTATAATAATGAAAAAGTTATAATTACCTAAGTAAGTGATCCTGATGCAAGAACAATATTCTTGAATTTCTCAAATTAAACTTCACTCATGCGCACCACTCAATTCATGAAATAAAATAAATAATCACTCATATTATATTATAAATGGGAATAAACCATGTATGATATAAGTAAGCCAGACATCCCGGATCATTACTTTTTGCGACACATCTTGTACTTCGAATCCCTCAAGCGAGGCATACCCTGTAATGTTTTTAACAATTAATATTAAATCAACATTAATAACTACTAATTACTTTAGGAACGCATTAACAACATATTTTTCAAACACGAGATGTTAGCTCCACTACCAAATCATATATACTATCAACTTAAGTACTATGATTGGATATTAATCATACATAAATTCGGTTAATTGCCTCAACTACGGTGATACTAGTTATTAATCTAATTATCCTTACGACAAATTCGAATAGAACATAACGTTAAGCAATGTAGGATTAAACACATACGTATAGAAATAAAGTCTATATTAAATCCCGGAACAAGACTACTCACTACTCATGGTGATAAAATCAGAATACATGTATAAAAAGAAATTAAAGAATAAGAAGTTGAAAGTAAAGAAGAACCTTCACTACGAAATCGATCTTTAATTTCTTATAATCTTGAGTCATCTTCAGGAATTAAATCTAATCTTGTCCA
Source organism: Umbilicus rupestris (assembly GCA_963678935.1). Lineage (NCBI taxonomy): Eukaryota > Viridiplantae > Streptophyta > Magnoliopsida > Saxifragales > Crassulaceae > Umbilicus > Umbilicus rupestris. The sequence continues at coordinate 978,005 of OY787625.1, forward strand.
AATCCAGAATATTTTCCTAGATGAACAGTATTTTCTATTTATAGGAACAAATTTATGCTTCAAAGTCGATACGCACTTCATTGACTACATTGACTTGAACAAGACTGCAAAATTTCCTATATCATAAACAAGAAAAACAACTACGTTGACTTCAACGGTTACCAAAGACACTGTTCCATGCAGGGTGGTAGAGATGGAAGTGTGTCGGCCAGCCCGCCAGCTCGGGTGGGTTGTGGGCTGGCTCGACTCAGCCCGACCCGGACACATCAACCCGTAGGTCGAGTGGGTTGGGTTACAGCTTGCGGGTCGAGCTGGGTCTGTTAAAAAAAATTCGAGCCAGCTCGGATTCGACCCGGCCCAGCCCTGACCCAGCTCGCCCGACCCACGAGCTCGACCCACGAATTCGACCCACGGGCTAAAATTCAAAAATATAGTCGTTAAGTTCAAAATTTCAAAATTTGGATCTCATTCCCAAATTCTATAAACAATTTTCTCTGGATGTGATCAATAGATGGAATTCGACACGCGATATGCTTAAACGTTGTATGCTTTATAAATATGTTATTACAAGTTTTTGGAATGAAAGAAACTTTCAAAATTTAATTTATGAAGAAGATTGACATAAGGCCGAATTGATTCTTTCATATTTAGAAGTTTTTTATGTTGCTACTAACAAATTTGGTGGTACTTATTTTCTCACTTCTCCTTTTTTAATACAACAATTATTTACTATGTCTATATGTTTTCAAAAACATAGGAGTTCAGAATTTTATGTTGACATTTGCTCTCCCATGGAAGCTAAATTTAAAAAATATTGGGAGAATATTCCCTTGATTGGTTGCTTAGCCTCTTGTATGGATCCTAGACTTAAGGTGGCGAGTGTACAATATTTTGTTGAACACGTATATGTAATTACTTGTATTAAACAACAAATTTATGATGCTTTATTTGAATTATATGATATATATGTTGCAAAAGTAGGTTCTGATTGTAGTTCATCATCACAACAAGATACAACTAATGTGTATTTCGCTTGTGAGGAAGATTTTGCATTATATCAATGACAAGCATATGAAAGGCAAGCCACAGGTGAGTGTAGTACCTCCTTTCAATCAAATGCGGATAGTTCAAATTACAATGAGCTTCAATTTTATTTGTCCCGATCTGAGTCTCCAATAGACCCAAAACTGGATTTGTTGGCGTGGTGGAAGGTAAACGGTCATACTTGGCCTATACTATCTGCTACGGCTAGGGACCTACTAACGCTCCGATGTCAACTGTGGCGTCCGAAGCTTGTTTTTCTGCAGGTACAAGGGTATTGGATGACAAAAGTTCACGGTTGAATGATACTTCAATTGAAATGTGCAATTGCCTAAAAGATTGGCTTGCTGCTGAACGAAGAGAACAAGATAGTAAAACAAATTTGGATTATGAAACTGGAGATGAATTAGAATAATATATCATTGACTTTTTAGCATGTATTATAGTCAATTGGTGTTAGACTATTGTAAGATTTAACTATTTATAAAGTTCAAGTTTAGACACTTAGAGTTTGTGTCAGGCTTTGGTCATAGGTGTGTACTTCCCTCGAGGCAGGATGTTTGGCTCCCAATTAATAAATGAGCGGGTTTCTGATTAAGATTAAAAGAATAATTTTTTCTGTACTCACAAGCATTTTACTAATATCTTCTACATATAAATTAAATAAAAAATATAATGTACAAGTACAAGTTCCCTAAATCCTAAACCCCTGAACCCTATACCGCTAAACCCTTGTACAATAACCCTAAAGTCCTAAACTCATGGGTCTAACCCGTGAGCTCAATTCGTGAGTATAACCCGTGAGCTCAATTCGTGAGTCCAACCCGTGGGTCCGTGGGTTTAACCTGTGGGTCCAATTCGTGGGCTCAACCCGTGAGTCAGCCCGACCCAGCTCGTTCGTGGCGATCTGACTTATAACCCGTGGGTCGGGCTGGGTTCATGTTCTTTTTACTTGATCCGGCTAGTGGACCAGCTCGTTTTTTTTAATCCAGCCCTAGCTCACGTGTATTATGAAATTTCGAACCGTGGTTCGATCCACTTCCATCACTACACGGTAGCGAACTATTACTATTAAAGTGAGCTATACAACTTGGCCCATTAACATTCAATGGGCTTTTTAGCAATAACATTACAGTACAAATCTTTATTAATTGGGTATTTAAACTAAATTATTTCTTATTTGTGATAATTATATGTCTAGCGTTTCTTAATGGTAGGGCTAAAAGATACATCTATTTTCACTTATTTCGGTCCAACTATTTTATATTCAAAAAAGGATAAATTAAAGTGATAAGCCCACACGTTATTATGCATCATGTTGAACATTCCCATACCAGCAAATAATAATGCATCATGTTGACCTAATTACAATAAATCGAACACTTATTATTACAAAATAAAATATGCAAAGCGCATGGGACATGATTCTAGAAGGAAAGTCGGGCACGGGCCCACACGTCTGGCACATGTGAGGTTGATGTCGGGAAGGCAACCAAGGGACCGACGAGGCAAGATTACAATGCGGTCGAGGCTGCTGCTGAATAGTCGCGATCCTCAGTAGCTCCTTTGTCACTATCAGCCGTTGGATCTGATACACGGGAGCAATCTTACCGTACACGCGCTGAGGAGCGAGATTAATTGTTCACCTTCACATCAGTTTTCCTTCTAGAAGTTTTTCACTCATCCCATGTGACACACAAACACACAGTATCCATCCATTATTACGTACCCAATTTTTATTTGAAGTTCTAGAAGGTGGAATCTACTTGCGTTTCTTAGTTAATAGAAAATAGATTATCACAACTGTAGCCGCTAGTTACTCCTTGAAACTATGGTCGGTCAACCTCTCATTAAAAACCCTAACCCTAAATCCAAATTGTGAAAATATCTATTCTTAAAAAGAGTGATAAGATTATTAACTTGTCGCCCACTGCTTTTGTCGAAGGTTTCCATCTTCTAGAACGCGTCTTCTCTCTCCTACTTCCCAAATTCCAATCCTCCCTCCCTCACTTATAAAATCTGACCAAATCCCCATTTCGAAAATCATTCAGTCTCAATCCTCAATCTTCTTCCGATCCCTACTTGACAAATTTTCATCATGAACGGAACCCTAGCAGCTCTCTCGTCCTCCAACTCCCTCTTCTTCTCGCCGGCGACGCAGTCGGGATCTGCCAGTCATTCCGCCTCCAGCATCTCCTTTCCTCGCCGGGCCGTGATCAAATCCTCCGTGCAGACGTACCCGGAAACCGCGACGGCTAGGAAATCCAAAGCCCCGAGCCTCTACGAGGTTCTGCAAGTGAGCAGAAACGCGACGCCGGGGCAGATCAAATCAGCCTACCGGACTCTAGCCAAGACGTACCATCCGGACGCGTCTTCCCAATCATCCGACGGTCAGGATTTCATCGAGCTCAACAAGGCCTACCTGACGCTCTCCGATCCGGCCTCAAGGGCACTGTACGATATGAACCTCGGGTTTGGGTTTTCGAGCCGGGTTGGGTTCGAACGGTCCGGGTTTTACCCGGCCGTCCGGAGGTGGGAAACTGATCAGTGCTGGTAGTAGAGGCTGGGCTCTTTGTTGTACAAAATTGAAATTAGGGTTTTTTTTAGAGGCAGGTTTTTATGAGTGGAATGTTTTTGTGTTCTGGCAAGTTTTTTGATGTTATGAATGAAAGGCTGATTCTCATGAACTACCCAAACCTCAAATTTCCCAACCATATTCCATCTACTCCATCCATTTTTAATTTGTTGTCATTTTCAATAACTTAGCTTCTAATTTCAATCGCAGAGAATGTAATAACTTTATTCAAATCTCGTAAATATATATTCATTCTTATAACTCAAAAAAAGACTCTTATAAAAGAGAGTTCAAAGTCAAAAGAGAAAGACGAAAATGATTGAGAATCAAATCCGATAGCTATAGAAATTACCAACCAAATATAATACATAATCCTTGGCATAGGCATCAAGCAAGTATCAAAATGGGCATTTTTGGATGTGGTACCCATGCGGGAAAAAGTGGGCTGGAATTGGTTGGATACTTTTTTTAGTTCCTTCCAATTGGCCAACAAGGGTAAATTAATAGATTACTAAAACTTTGTTGTCAATGAATATTTTAATTATTTGCAACCTTCATCAATAATTCACAAAAGAAATGATAAAATAATGATAGATACTGTTCGATTTGTGTTTTTGAACAATGATGTTTTGTCCTTTAACTATTGATAATCATTAGTGTCTCCAATGTCAAATTTATTGAGCTATTTTTGGATTCATTTGTTTTGTCCAAAAATATCCAAGGAATTAATTAGGGAAATCATTGACGTGTTATTTTGAACTTCAATAATATTCAAATCAGAATTCAGTTTAGTTCATATGTTAAGAAGAATACACCTAAATAACGAGAAACAGGCATGAACGAACTTGGACGTTATTTCAGTACAAGTTCAGCTCGCTCATACACAGCAAGAAAAAAAATACCATTTAAGCAAAAAGGTTGATTTGATTAATCGTTTGCTAAAAGACGCTTAATTTGATGGGCCGATCCATTAATTATTCTGGCCCATAAATAAGCCCGCTAAACTTGTCGCTCAACTGCTCCACCAATCCCGTTCTCCCACGTCATCCACCACCCCCAGAAATCAACCGTTTTTTTTTGGACTGATTATTAACAGAAGAATAGAAAACACTACAAACCCTAAATCCGCTGCAAGTGATTGCGATTCGGAGAAGAGAAAGATGTGCTGCGCGACGAAGGTGTGCACGTTGTGCACTTGCCTGATCGTTTTGGCGATAGTGCTGGGAGTGGTGTTCGGATTTGGGATCTACAAGGATGGGTTTCACAAGGTGAAGGAAGTGTTTCATGTCTGCGATCCGAGCTCTACCGCCGGAAACCTCTGCGGGAGACGGCCCTTCATCAGCTACGCTCCTCCTCCCTCAACATTCCACTAGCTTTCTTTCTCTCTCTCTTGCTCAGCAAATCATTGTTATTGGTTTAGATTCTCGTTTCTTCAAATAGAAAAAAAAGATTAATTATTTTCTGGATTTTCAAAATTTGAATTATCAGCATATGTTACAACAACCCAGAAAATGAATTCAATTGTTTGTTTGTTTTTCAACTATAAGAACGTGGATGAAAAATCTTGAAATTTATACCAGGAACATTGGTTTGCTAAGCAAGTGAGCAATCTTAGCTGAGAGCATTATTCTTGATTTAGAATTTTCTTCTTTAACTGGAAAATAGAAGTTGTTTTCTGGGTTTGGTTATCAGTTTTGAAATCTGAGAGATTGGCAGATGCTTTATTGGATGGATGGCAAAGAAAAAGAAGCAAGTAGTTGTTGCCTGTTGGTGAATATCATTCTACAATTTGGAATTTTAAACCTGTAAAGGGTGCTTTCTGTCTTTCAGGAGTAATCAATCCAAGAATTCTATTGTAGAATCCGATTCTGAGAGATGCTGATCAAAATTTGTCTAGGCATGAAAATAAGATCAACATGAGATATAAAGGCACACCTACATGTCTGCTTACTTGAACCACAAGGGAGATTTGGTGATGGAATCTCACGGAACAGACTCATTTGTCCCCTAAATTATGAAAACAGTCTCAGGCTTCCCGACAAATTTTGGGAGAGAAGATATGACAGTGAAGAGTGGTGCAATGGTTGGAATACAGCATTTGCTGAAACCAAAAGGCGCGAGGACCAAACTATAGCATAAGAGAAAACCTGCTGATTTACCAGTTGGCGTTAGACTAAAAGAGTTGAGCACTGGAGCGTGTTTACTCGTTGGTGAGCTTGTAACCTTGATTCACAAACAAATGCAGATTTTTTTTTGTCATAGTCAATAATTTTGAGTTTGTGATTAGCCTAGCGTAGCCTTTCTCAATATCACGCTCGTGATTACCACCTTGTAAGGGTGATTTTACGTGTGTTCTAGAGTCATCGGCATCACTCTTTTGATCAAACATCAGCAGGTGGACATTTTATCAAACATCTAGAGTGCATAAATCAAGCATTCAATCCAAGTAAATCACAATCATCAAAAAGTCATACCATTACATATATTCCTCATAGATGAGGTCATTACACCTATGAGAGCAATATTCACTTCTTCAGTAAGAGCTTGATAAACATTTATATTCTTTTTCGTACTCTTACCTTTAATTTTTCGAATGTTCTTAAATAATTCTTTTTATGTGTAATTGCGAGGATTGATAGCTTCAACAACTCTGTCGATGCCTTCTCTAAGTGAATGGAGCTCTTCTGCTACTAAGTTAATTGTTCTTTTCTTTTTATTGACACTCTTTCTGTGCTTTCGATTTAGATATTGAGGATGTTGGCTCAAGTTGAGAACTTAATATGTTCCCATCATTCATAAGTTGAATCATCAACGTTGTTTTCTTCATGTTTTGTTTGGGCTGAAATTGTCATTAGTTGAAACTAGGAGGGGTTTTCGGTAATTACGAAAACACAACAACATAGAGAGAGAAAGCTTCGGATTTCATATGCTGGAGAAGACTGATGTTGACTATGAGGAGAAGTATTCGCTACTGCTAATTGCTATATAACCTAATCCGTCCACAAGGCGTAGCAGAGTGTCGTATAATTCGTTGCATACTCGAAGCGCTCTAGCGACACTCAGCATCACGCCAACCCATTGGTGAGACAGTTAGTCGTCAGCGGATCCAGCTCGATCCGGAATTCGAATCTGGCATAATCGATCGATTCTGTTGCAGAATTCGGTGGCGAGGATGAGGATCACTGTAATGACTGCGGATGAGCAGATCATCTCTCTAGATGTCGACCGGGATGAATCGGTAAGGGAAAGTTTGAATTGATCTGAATCCTAGTTTGAATTGGGGGATTTTTGTGAGGTTTTTTTGTTTTGGGGTTTTGTAATGGATTGCGTTTTTGACATTGTAGGTGGAGAACGTGAAGGCTTTGCTTGAAGTCGAGGTAAAGTTTTGATTTTGAAGTTCTATTAGCTGAAAGATGCCGACTTTGTATTGTTTTCTGAGGTTGTAGGTTGTGGAAAAGATGATGTAATTGGCTGATTATGTACAAATGTGATCAGAATATTTTTATGTTACTGTCACAATCACATTGATTTGTAATGACTGTACTATGTCGAGGCAGACAAGAATTGCTCTTCAGAGGCAGCAGCTTCTGTATAATGGGAAGGAGATGAGGAATGCCGAGAAGTTGAGTGGTCTGGGTGTGAAGGATGATGATTTGATAATGATGGTTTCTGGCGCTGCATCTGGGTATGTTTGACTTATATGTGAATACGGTACTTAAAATGTCTGATGTTCATCTTACACAATGGTGTGTATGTATTGTGTAGTAGATATTTATGAGTTATGACAACCACATATGTGACTTTGGTTGTGCTCTTGAATTAGTATTAGGGTACCATGACTTGTTTGTAGCTGATAGTTGGTGGTCGTATTTCATTGTATGTATGCTTGTAGTGGATCTGGAGCTTCAAATTCTCTGGGGATGAATCCCGATGGATCTGCTGTAAACCCTGCAGCATTCCAACAGCAAGTTCGAGGTGATTCAAATACTATGGCACAATTGTTTCAGGTAAAGTTGAAACCCATTCTTTTGTAACAATAAGGAATGTGGTAGGCCTACATGATACATTTCTCATGCTAGAGGGTTTTTAACATGTTGTTGGTAGCTAGTTCTTACCCTTGCGTAAAATTTGCAGTCAGATCCTGAACTTGCTCAAGTTATTCTTGGCAATGATCTCAACAAGCTACAAGAAGTCTTACGAGCTCGCCATCAACATAGATCTGACTTAAAACGTCAACAGGATGAAGAACTGGTAAGTAGGTCATTTTGGCTCATGGCTACTCCTTATCACACGGTTCTCACTGATTAATCGTACTTGTTAATTGTATTTGTCTTTGGTCTGGGGTTGCTGCTGCTGCTTTCAATAGTTGAACCTCTTACTGGACGCAAATTTATCTGTTGAACTTGATCCTGAAGATGCTGACCAATAAAAAATCATTTTAAGTGTTTGATTTTGTATCACAAAATTTGTTCTAAGAACTTTTGCGGTTCTTACAAAAACCTGCACATTTTGCATGTTTTTGTAGTTACCAATCTTCTGCTTGTTTGACTCTCAGGCTTTGCTCTATGCTGATCCCTTTGACGTAGAAGCACAAAAGAAAATTGAAGCTGCTATCCGCCAGGTTAGTGCATCTCTGCTTTTGTTTCTGACTGCATGTTGTGAATAGTACTTCAGTGTAGTGTTTTTCGCTGTTTGATGTGGAAATCAAACTTCAAGCATGGATGTGTACATTTGTATTTCAGTATCCAACCTTCTTTTAGAAATTCATGCCTTGTATTTATGAAACGGAGAACATACGAAGCATCTGATACACCGTTAATATAGACTGTAAAATAGCTGATTGTTAATTCTAGCATGCAGTTTTATTAAGCACGACCTCATAAATTAGCGTCTAAACTTGTTGAAGACAAGGATGTCCTATGTTTTCCAAATTTGTTCTATAATACTGTGCAGAAAGGAATAGATGAGAACTGGGCTGCTGCACTTGAGCACAATCCAGAAGCTTTTGCGCGAGTGGTATTTTCCGGACGCCTTACTATTTCATTACTAATTACTAACAATGTAACTTGACATTGCTGATGTCCGACCCTTCTTTTTTCATATAGATTATGCTATATGTCGACATGGAAGTCAATGGCGTCCCTTTAAAGGTAGAGATATGCTTGTATATTTTGTATCAGCTCACTTTCGTGTTTCTCTGTGTGACAGTTCATACAAAATTTCAGTATGTGATAGTGGATTATTGTTTACGTAGTGGTGCGTTTGAGTACCAGAATATTTATAATTTTAAATCAGACTCCTGCTTCCTTGCTTTGTTTGTAACGGAGCCCAATCGACAATTTTAGGAAGGCATACCTACTTATTATGTTTTTGTCAACGATATTCAGGCATTTGTTGATAGTGGAGCCCAATCCACAATTATATCTAAAAGTTGTGCGGAGAGATGTGGGTATGTGTTTCAGTATCTTTTTTCTTCTAACTACAATATAAGATTCGTATAAATGTATGCCATCTAATATATTTCTACCAATGTCCTTCTCTTCATAGACTGTTGAGACTTCTTGATCAACGTTATAAGGGAATTGCTCATGGTGTCGGCCAGACAGAAATTCTGGGCCGTATACATGTTGCTCCAATTAAGGTGATTACTTTTCGGTTGAAAGAAACTCCGAAATCTATGCTAAGATGTTTACATTTCCTCCCACATGACCTTATGTTATGCCAAACTGTGTTTGTGTTTTAATTTCTCACTGCTTTAATTTCTTCTTCATTAGATCGGTAATGTTTTTTACCCATGTTCCTTCATGGTTCTCGATTCTCCGAACATGGAATTCCTCTTTGGGCTGGACATGCTTCGAAAGCACCAGGTGTGTCTTCATGAGTTTACTCGTAGTATCACTTTCGTTAAAATCTTGATACTTGACATTTTTTACTTTTGCAGTGTATTATTGATCTGAAGGAAAATCTCCTCAGAGTTGGTGGTGGGGAGGTTTCTGTACCATTTTTACAAGGTAGTTATTTCATGACCTGCGATCACTGAATACTCTTTTCATTACTATTCATCAATTTCTCTTCATATTTGCCAGTAGTTAGTTTTATGCGGCCCAAGACGCATTCTCCAGCCTTTGTTGGTAGTAGCGAAATCAAGCTTTTGTATAAGATAATATCTGCCTTTTTTGCTCTCTATTCTGTTCACAGAAAAGGATATCCCATCTCATTATTTGGATGAAGAAAGGTATTCAAAACAAGCTTCCGGATCAGGAGCAGCGGTAATGATTTCTCCGCGAGCACTACAGTTCAAATTCATATATATCTCTATTCTATCATACGTATCAGAGATATCCAGTCTCAATCCAGAAAAGAGAAAATCTATCATGAATAAAATTGACACGGATGGCCACAAGGGATGGATGACATACTACTGTCGTTAGATTCACTATATTTTTTTAACATGAATGCCTGTTGATAGGTGGCACCGATCACAACTTCAAAGACTAATGACGGTGCCTCAGGGAAATCTTCTGGTCAGTCCTGTCTTCGAATATGAACCTAGCTAGTCCCTTATTCTTCTCTCTGTTTTATTAGTTTTCATGAATTAATAAATGGGCATTCCTTGGTTACAGTCTTAAATTTAAACTTGACTTCAAACGCGTACTGAACAAGCGTTAACGTGTTTTTGTAGGTGGAGGGCCGGGCGTGAATCTAGAATCCAAAGTGACGAGGTTAATCGAGCTTGGGTTTGACAGAGAGGCCGTCATCAGAGCTCTTGAGATCTGCAACGGAAACGAAGATCAGGCGGCTTCATTTCTCTTTGGAGGTTGATGCTTTCCAAGCTTTTGGGCGCATGACAGTTCAAATTTCCGCAAGGACCAAATTTAATTTTTGTAACTTCAATTATTGGATTCCAAGTCCGTCCATTAATATTCACTCAAGCTCCCTCCTTAAAGCATACATTTTCATATATCATGTCAAATGCCTGTATTTAGAAACTCCATTTCCTTTAAATATATTCTATATCTGAGCATACAGTTAGGTGCGTTCTTTATTATTCAAATTTTAGTAAATTTTTATAGTTAAAAGCAGGTGTACACATCATCCAATCATCTGTTATTTTGTATTTCTAATTTATAGACGAATAAAGATGTACAAAGTAAATGGAAAATTATGTCAATTTGACGCACATCTGACACCTAAGACAAGATTTAAAGTACCTTCTAAATATTTTTGGAAACACTAAATGATATTTGCATAATTGCTTTCAATAATTGTCCGCAAAAATGAATGTGGATAGTATGGAGCCTAATATCTTAATATATTTTGATAGCACGATCAATTAAATAATATTTACTTATAAAAAAGAAAAAAATGATGTGTCAAATAAAATTATTATATTAGGTAAACAAATAAATTTAGTTGATTAAAAATTCATAGTTGTGATGGATGTGGATAATAATATTTGATAATAATATTTATTTTGAATATTATTAAATATTTAAATAAACATATGTAAAGTATGTCGGTAATGATAAAATAGTATCGGAAGGGGTTTGGTGAAAAAGCGGTGAAATGATCAACACCCACAAAATATACGGTAAAAAATATGGAATACTAAAATTATAGAAGTTTACGATTGTGGCAAGAGAACCGAATTAATCTCAGCAAAAATCATAATTGAACCGAGCCAATTTAGTGAACCAACTTGAATTAAACTGAATGTCAAATATTTAAAATAAACGTAATTATTCACTTTACAGAAACTCGCCGATCTCGTCGGATTCTTCATCCGCCAAAAACTATCTGAGCGCGGCGCTGGCGGCGTATCACCTCCGACAACCTTGTACGCGAATCAACGATGAAGTACGGAAATGAGATTCGAAAGCAGCAGCGTTTATCGGTCGCCAAGCCCCCTATGACGCCGGTCGATGAATATCGCGAAAACCCTAGAAATTACAATGGCGGTGGGAGCATGTACAGTGGGAAGGGAATGGTCGACAAGGACGGGAGCGGTGGGATTCTCGAGCGGTACAGGGAGATGCTGAGGGACCGGGATGAGGATGTGATGAGGGTTTCGGCGGAGGACGAAGTGCCGCCGTTGAACACGGAGGAGATTGTCAGAATTTACGAGGCGTTGTTGGTTGATTTGACTTTGAATTCGAAGCCTCTTATTACGGATCTTACTATAATTGCTGGAGAGCAGAGGGAGCACGGTGAAGGGATTGCGGATGCTATTTGTTGCCGCATTGTTGAGGTTTGAGTTTAATTTGTGTGAATTTCTCGTTGCTTCTTTTTAAGGTTTGAAATTTTTGAGCTTGGTGTTGTGGGATTTAATGTCTGCAGTTTACCATGATATGCCATTAGGTTTTATGAGCAGTGCTATCATTTCTATCCTGTCTTAATGTTTATTATGAATTTATGATTATGAGAGTTTTGGAATGTTAATTGACAGTCATTGGACATCTGCATACTGTCCGAAAGATAGTACACTTTTTTTTTCAGATCCACCGTTGTCAAGATTAATTGAAGCAATGGTCCTTGTGTATTTAGTTTGGTCATTTTACTAGTACCATCATCATCATGATTGAGAAGATTGCATTCCTAGATGCGTAGAGGAATGCTCCAGTTCGCTCACACGAAGCTACCATACATCAACATAGATAAACAATGAAAGACGAACATGATATTGTAGACAAAGAGAGTGATATGAAATAACTACATTGCAGTTTCTCTCACAATTCTTGTGGGGAATTCCTTCTCAAGTTCTCTCCATCTCTAGAATATCCTATTTATACAAAATAACTAATGTTGAGTTATTAAGATTTCTATTACTACCAAAAACAACTAACAAGCAATCTGTAAAACTTAAACTCCCAAACCTCACCATCGTTTAGAACAGATTGTTTACTGTTCTTTGCATTTTTTTCGTCTTCAAAATTTTGAATTAGAAATTTTAAACATTTTGTGACACATTGTACCGTCGATTAATTTTTCACTGTTCTTGGGTACTTCGTTTTCCAGGTTCCAGTAGATAGAAAGCTTCCCTCACTCTATCTTCTCGACAGCATCGTGAAAAACATTGGCCGTGAGTATATTGATTACTTCTCTGCTCGGTTACCAGAAGTAAGTCTTGCTTAGCCATGTTTCCGTAACCATCATGCCACTCGGGTTTAGTTTACCTAACAAGCACAATCATTGATTTAATATGCTCCAACTGTTAACTTTGTTTTACTATGTTTGTAGGTATTCCTTGAAGCATATAGACAAGTGGACCCAAGCCTGCATTCTGTTTTGCGTCACCTCTTTAGAACATGGTCTAAGGTGTTTCCAGATTCTGTCCTTTTAAAGATTGATGCTCAGCTGCAACTCATGACAGAATCTCCGCGGCCAAGTCATGGCATTCATGTGAACCCTAAATATGTGGAAGCAAGACGTCGGTCTGAAAATTCAAATCTGGATAACGTATGAGTTTTTATTGAAATAAGTTATTTGAGATTCTCTTCATATTGTTTTGTTTATTTTTCCTTCTTAGGAACAACCATTTGTGAAGGGTTGTCAGAGTGATATCCCTTAAACCATTTTGTGGTATCATTTTATTTTTATTTTTTTAGTAATCAGTCTTAATGCACGTAGTATTCCTGACATTTATTTCTATGAGTTAATATGTATTTGAACTGCGACATTTACTTTGCAGGACAAGCAGCGTGCCAGAGTTGCATCTTCACCTTTGAGGTCCTATGGACAGCTCACTCTTTCTCGTGATGAATACGATCTTGATAGTTCAGACGTTCCTGAAGAGCGGACAATGACAGCAACTGGTCGAACAGGTCGTACATCCCCAAGTCTTGGAGCCAATAGGTTTGTAACCTCTTCAGCCACCCGACTTGCTACGCCAGCTTCCTCTCTATTAAAAGCAGGCTAGATCAGTGTTTGGCCAGTGCCACACAGCTGATGAATTTTCAACCCTTAATTTTCCAGGTGGTTTCCAGAGAGGGACACTTTGTTTAGTGATCCTGATTACAAGCAGAGCAGAGCAGCAGAGAGAGACAGGGGGGCGACTGAATGGTGGAGGAAACGTTCATCTGGCAGAACTTATTCTAAGATGGACTCTTCTGCTGCATATAATGAACTGAATAATCCTAGAGCTTTGATTGATGCATATGGCAATGATAGGGGGAGAGATCACAAGTCCAACTGGCAGGATACTCCGAAGGCATTGATTGATGCATATGGAAACGACAGAGGCACTGATAGACTGCCTCGTTGGCAGGATAATCCATTGAATATTGATTATTTTAATGAAAATAACATTAGCAACAAGGTAAATACAAGGTCATGGAAGAATACTGAAGAGGAGGAGTATGATTGGGAAGACATGAGTCCGACTCTAGCTGATGGTGGAAGAAGTAATATTTTTTCCCAGTCCTCTCTTCAGCCCCAAGTAGGAAGCTTAAGGACTAGTTATGAGTCTGGAATGCTTGGTGTTACCTCAGATTCCGAGTTCAGAAGGAGCAATTGGTCCACTTCAGTTCCGGCTTCTATGGTAGGCACTTCTCACTGCAATGACTACTTTCTTATTTTCTAGTGCATATCTACATTGGATTTCATTTTGGATAGTCAACAATCAACCTGTAATGCGTGATACAGTCCGTGGCAAAACTGTGTTCTTCATCATAAAATCACTTTTTGATTTTTTAGGCCTCTCAAACATTTAAATCTGCTTGTTATATCTCGACATCTTTTTTCAGTGTGTTTATATATTTATTTGCATATCTAGGATGTGTCTAAATGAGAGTCTACGCTGTAGTTGCATCTTTGTTGGAATTGCATACATTATAATTATTTGATTCGACTTGTGGCCTTGTTTGAGAGCTTAGTTCCTTCTCTGTTCATCTTATTTTAGATGACTAAACAACATAATATGTTCTGCAATTTGGAGGATAGAATCGCGTTTTGTATGATTTGTGACATGTGGTTCATCTTAACATTTATATTACTAGAAACATGCTTCTTGTCAGGAAGGCATAAGAATACCTTCCAATTGTTATATGAAAACTGTTATTTTTTTTCTGCAGCATACTAGAGGAACAACTGTTGATGCGCATGTTCACCAAGACCAGAGAATTCATCCCAGCTTTCAGGCTTCACAATCCTTATTTAATGGTAGAGGAAAAATCAACAGTTCTCATCCAGCAAAGAACAGTAATTCTTCAAATGGCCAGGATGTACCTCCTCGCGATTATCGTTCAGAATCAGATGCTTACCTTTACAGGCCTCCTATTGGTGCACTTCATGAAAGGTCAGCAAACTTTGATACGAGCGACGGAGATGGTACTAGTGTAGGAATGGTGGCATGGCCGTTAGGAAACATGCAAAAATTTCAGCAGCCCTCATACTCTATTTTACCACAACAGAAACAGATTGGGGAGTTCAACTTAGTGAATGGTGGTGATACAGTGGCTAATCAAGGATCAAACGACTCTCGGTTTTTAGCTGAACGACGGTTTGACACAGCTCTCAACAATGTACTGCCAAGTCAATTGCAATTTCCTAACCAGCTTCCTGGATATCTTTCTAATAAACAGCCTAATCAGATGCAAGCCACTTCATTAACACCACGGTACTCGTCTTCTCGGCCTTTGCACCATGGAAATGCTCCACAAGGGAACACCAGTACTGCAAGCAACTCTGTGCTAAATTCGTTGCCTGGTGCATATTTTCCAAACACGTTTTCCTCCGGGCAACCGTTTATGCAGGGAGCACTTATTTCTGCATCAGTCCCTCGTCCTGTCCCACCGCCATTATTGCAAACATCTGGCTATCATCAGAACATGGCTAATCATGCCCCTGGAGGTGGTGCTTTTTCTGGTCTTTTTAGCTCTCTTATGTCTCAAGGATTGATCTCCTTGACAAATCAACAGGTATTGCTTCATCAGCATGCATTTATGTAGTGATTTGTGTATAATCTTGACATTTAAAACATTGTGTCTGAACCGTTAAATCGTATAGGATTCAATGGGAGCTGAATTCAACCTCGAGGCTTTAAAATTGCGGAATGATACTGCCATAAAGGCTTTGTACGCTGATCTCCCCAGACAATGCACTACATGTGGCCTTCGTTTCACGGATCAAGAACTTCATAGGAACCATATGGATTGGCATGTCACCAAGAATCGAATGAACAAGAACCGTAAGCAGAAAGCTTCCCGGAAGTGGTTTGCAAGTGCTAGCATGTGGCTCAGTGGCACAGAGGCACCAGGACCTGAAGCTGTTCCTGGATTCTTACCCATGGATACTGTTGTTGAAAACCAGGATGAAGAAGAAATGGCTGTCCCAGCTGATGAAGATCAAACTACTTGTGAATTATGTGGTGAGCCATTTGATGATTTTTATAGCCATGAGACGGATGAGTGGATGTATAGAGGAGCTGTGTACTTGAATATGAATCCAGGATCAACAACAGGTTTGGATAGGTCCGAGTTAGGTCCTATTGTACATGCTAAATGCAGACCTGACCCAGTTGCAGGTTCCTCCCAATATGTTTCTACAAACAATCAGGTATGTGATTTGGTTTTAGAATTGCAGAATTATTGGTAGTGCATGTGAGTTTTGAGTGGTCTTTGTTTCAGTCACATATATACTAGCCAGCGCAGTTTATTTCCGTTCTTCTCAATTTTATTGGACTGTATGTGTAGGTATATGTATGCTGACTCCAGGGTCAAACGTTCATGGTTGCTTCATGTTTCTTATTTATTTATTTCTTTGATGGATATGTTATGCATTCTTGGTTATCAAGATGTTATTCTGCCCAAGTGGCAACCTTTTGTGAAGCGATATAGACTAACCTTTTTTTACTTTTTGCAGCTTAACAATGTTGATGGTTCTCCAAGGAAACGGTTACGGGTTAGCTGACCAGCGCGGAATTCTGTAACTTGAATCTTATACCCCAGTTTTTTACCGAGTAGTTCTAACTTGGAGAGGCGGTATGTTGTGGTTATGTCTCATGTTCATGTAGTCCAATATGTACTGTTGCTTGAAAAGATACAAATTTCTTCCTTTGTTATCATCACTTACAGATAGTGGGATTGTGTTGTTTTTAAAGCAATTTGGTATTTGTCAGACATCTCTGGGCTGCGGTTTTATTGACATAGATGACCAAGAGCACGCATGCAGCTTCTGAATGCTGAATGTTGCAGGCGTCTCTCTTCATCACCTGTTTTCTCTTTTATGAAAGTAGTTTCAGGATCAGGCTACAACTGGGGTTTATGATGTATGAAGTGAACTATGTTTCAGAAAATGATAAGTTTTCATATTCATTGCCGAGTCATGATTGCACTAAATTGGTGATGCTCAGGATGGAATTAGAGCTCTTTCCACATTCCACAAGGTGAGGTGCTGATGAGAAGGCAAACCAGAAGGAGGTGTCCTGAGCTCTGAAGTTCATATTAAGCAAGCAAGGACCTTGGCCAGAGAGCAGTTTTACACAAAGAAATGCTTTGCAGATTATGTGATTGTAAGTTGCAATTGCCATAATATCTACTACTGCGTATTGCTTGCTTAGCTTTTAATAACTGATTTCCTGTTCCAAGCTAGGATCAATCTACTTCAAAAAGCTCAAGGGTTGCTTCAGAATGCTAGAAAGAGAAGTACTAAGGATTTGGAACAGATCAAACAAAATGCATACCTTGTCAATCTCATAATACTGTCAGTCCACAAAGGTATCATGAGAGACAGGAGGTCGCGCTGTCACAACTGTAAATACATAATGACACAGTCGAGGAGCCATGGCGCCAATGTGAGAACAAAATGAGGCCTGACCCGCCAAAAAGTAATTCCACAGGCATCTTCAGTTTTCAGTAGGAGCTTGTCAAAATGTAATTCCAGAGGCATCTTTGAGCTTTTGTCAATGATTGCGCTTCAGAACTAAAAATATGGAGGTGTACTGATCCCTAATATCTCACGCAGCCATGCTGATCTAGAAATGCTCAAATGCTGAAGCTCACACAGCAGATAGATGTATCCGTTCACAGTCCTTCGAGGGGATTCAGACATGTATGTATTATAACCCGGTCTTAACTCCTCGTGCAGCGAGAAGGCGACATTTTGATCTGGCCTTCCATAAGTTACCGGCACGTGTTCGAAGTATCCATCAAAAATCCTAGCACAATTGGATCCTGTTATAGTGCAGGGTGATTCTACTTTTTGAAGGTCAGCACCATGTATGAACTTAGTGATAATCAGTCGAGGATAATTATAATGTCGCCAACTTGATGGCTCTGGATGCCTGCTTGAAGCACGATTTTGATCCTGGTGGACTTGTGGAACAAATCTTTTTTTTGCCGTCCGAGATGGGATGAACTTGTAAGTACTACTTTTTCCAAGAGGAAACGGCTCATCACATCTGGGATGACCTCCTCGCTTGTTATGATATCCAGGATAGTCATTCAGTTTGAAGTCAGTACATTCTGTCAATGACAGAGAGTTGCGAGAAGCAAGTTCTTCAAGGTTCCAGCAAGAATATGGCCTTGTGGTTTTATGATTTACATGCACTTCTCCATTGCTTCGTACCATGCTACTTGCATTCTTGAAGAAGCCATTGAGAAGACTTTGATGCATTCTGCAAATTTCAAGTGTAAGAGCTTGCACACCAGTTGCTATAAATTAGTTTATCTGAACTAGTGAATTATTTTTTGAACTGAATTTATTTATTCAGTATTCAGCTTAAATATGAGACCGTAATTTAAATTAAATTTATTTTATTTCCTGAAATTTGATGCGGGAGTTGAGTCAAAAGAAAAACATGATACAAAAATTACTACCAACCTTATCAAGTTCATATGATCTTCCTTGCCATGGAAGCCAGCATGAGGGAAGTTAAAAACAATCTTATCAAACTTGCGAGACTTCAAATCTTTATGACGCATCATCTTCATGGCATCCACTCCATGAAGAATGTGTGCTCCCAGCTTCTTCAGCTTCTTGATATTTGATTTTCCATCTCTGTACTTCTTACTCACTTCATCTGTGGAAAACCATCATCCAAACTTCAAATGAATTCCAGCAAAAGGGGCACAAACCAAGATTAATCATTCATCACCTCCAGAAAAGGTAACACAGGAAAACCCTGAACCCTAAAAACCCAACCCCAAATATAGCTGATCAAACTATCTAAGTTCCACGGAAGAAGAATAATCAAGCAAAGATATAAACTTTAACCATTTCACAAGCCGTAAAGTCCATATCTGTCCATTCAGGTCAAAACAAAGTCAGAATCAACCTTCCTGAAAATAAGCATGA
Organism: Umbilicus rupestris; assembly: GCA_963678935.1. Lineage (NCBI taxonomy): Eukaryota > Viridiplantae > Streptophyta > Magnoliopsida > Saxifragales > Crassulaceae > Umbilicus > Umbilicus rupestris. The sequence goes on from OY787625.1 coordinate 996,912, forward strand.
TCAACAAAACTAGGTCAAAAATCTGAAAGCCATCACCGGTGAAAATAAGCATGATCAACAAAACTATGTCAAAAAACGACACATACTCACGCTCATCCACATTTCGCCAAAACCACAGACAAACACATCTATGTAAATTTTTATCAGAAGAAAGAGCTAGAAGAGACCATGGGAGTCGAGCGAAGTGGCGACAATGTTAGAACCAGAGCCGAAAGCGGTGGCTAAGCAGAGGGAGAACGAGAAGTCACCATCGCCTACCAGCAGAATCCGATGCGACGAAGAGTAATGCTTCAGCCATTTCTCCTCCGCACCGTCGTCTTCGTTCTTCACCACCATCGACTTGAGCTTCTGCAACTTCGCCATTTTCGAGCAGAGCGAAGTGACTCTTCGGCTCCATCATCATAAGTTATATATATTCATTCTTAACATTCATACAGACATTTACAAATGAGAGCTCAATATCAAAAGGAAAAGGCGGAGTTAATGGAAGTTCTTTCTTAATAAAAATTCGTCTGTCAATGCCTTCTGCGAAATAAAAGATAACTTCTGCCTCAAAATGGAGAGCGCTGCCGGTGGCTCCATACCCTTAGCCTCCGCCCACCTCGCCGCCACTGTCCTGATCAGCTGATCCGTTCTCGCTCCGAAACCTCCTACAGATTCTATGATGAAAGGCTCGAACATAAGACCATTGGCTGAACAAAAAGCCCCACACTTAGACATCTTCCTCTCATCTGATCTTCTAGCAACCTCCTCTGACCCTACATCCACACAAAGATCCCCCCTACATCCCAAACCGGAACTAAAATGTCCACTGGCTTCTCTTCCTCATCGAGAAGGCCAACCACCTCCAGCCTAGCTCCAAATTAGCCTCCCTAAAAAAAGTGTATAACGCATTTCTCACCGCGTTATGCCTTCGAATCCTCCTCCCACCCCCCGGACAATGGGAATCGTGATCCCCCGCCGCATCGGACGTGTGAAACCCCCGACAAGCCGTACAAGCTCGGGAAACTGCAAACACATCGTGTCCGGTACGGTACCTGAGGGCCAAGCGATACGCCGCCGGGCTCATATGAAGCTCGGAGAAAGGCATAGGTATCGCAGTGGTCCAAATACCACTCCCCGACGCAGAAACAACATCCACCAGAGTACTCATCCGGACCCCTCCCTGCCCTTTGATCTCTACCTTGATGACTTCCGCAGCCAGGAAGGTAAGCCACTGTTGTGGCTTAGCCTTCGACCTAAGCTCATCCAAACCAAATGGGGAGGTAGACGACATCTCAAATTCCACCTCTCAAGCAAGACTCCGCACCTGGACGAAGAGAACGAATCCTTCGTAAGCATCTCCCACAAACCTCCAGCTTGCACCAAGGAGGCCACTGCAGCTGAGAGAGCCACATCGCTCCCCACCGAAATTCCAAGCCCACCAAACTTAAGAGGTAAACCCACCAATCTTCTTTACCCGTGTTCCATATATGCACCAAACTCTGATGCACCGCTGTGTCGAAAGAGCGAATCGACCTCTCAATCCAATTGAGCGGTGAACACCGCAAATTATACATCATCTTCGGCATGCCTACGCAGGCGCGCAAAAGCAACAACTCCAGCTGCGGATTATCCAACTTAGACACCTCAGTTAGAATGGTCTGAATGCCTAGAACTCTCTTCCCCACCACCCCATCGGCCCCTCTCCCATCCGCTGAAATAGGATTACTCAAAAACAGATAAAGCCGATGAGTCCGAGACCACAACCCCGTCTAGCACCTCCGGAGGCCGGTTCCTGCCACCCCTGGCCACCACCATAGGGACTTGGTATGGTTCACCACCAACCCAAGCCGTGGCCCGGAATCCCGAATGACCCCAAACGCCATCAACAAATCCTCTCTATGTCCCATCAATATACCATCGTCCAGGTACCAAGCGTTGAGCATCAAACGAGCACACAACTCTCCAATCCGACGAAGCAAAGGCTGCAAAGCGACGGCAAAAAGCAAAGGCCCCAAAGGATAGCCTTACTGCACCCCCGACAACTAAGAATGGTCGACTCTCCAAAAAAGAGCAAAGCTTGAGACCCATAACAATACTCAACCCAAGCGCTCAGCGATGGGAATTGCAGCCGCACTCCTTCCAAGAAAACCTCTCTACTGACCAGATTAAAAGCATTTGTGAGATCCACCTTCAAAACCCCTAACCCCTCATTGGCTGAATGCTTCCCCATCAAGTGGTTTAAAGAGCGTGTAATAGCCTCTACTGCCCCTCTCACTCCCACCCCCAACTGAAAAGGCAATAAATGTCGCTGAAGCTCTAACAGCACTCAGAGCCACCCTCGACGTAAGACGCCACCAAACCTCTCTCACAGCAACCGGCCTAACCCCTCCTCCAGATTTTGCAAGAGGAATAACTGGAGCACTCATAAGAAGGGGAGCCAAACTAAAAGGCGCTCTCCCACTGAGCAAAAGCGCGACATGGGCTGTCAAAACTCTCTGCCAGAACCTCCTCCACCCGGCCTGCGACCCCCTGAACCATATCCAATAACAGCTGCGGCTTAAGCCCATCCCGCCCCCCAGCGGAACCGCTCGGAAAAGAATGAAGAGCCCGCGACACCTCCTCCCAAGAAGGCACAATCGAATCAGGAGACAACCCCGTGGGGATCCCTGGAGGTGGAGCCTGCGGGTGCTTACGGACGAGCTCATCCATCATCTACCCCTCTACTAACTAAAGCACCCGCCGCATCACAGAGACGACCCATCGTCGCCAGCTTCCTGCAGCGCTTCACATTAACCTTCCTCTGGTCTTCCTCCGAAAAAACTGGCACCCGCCTCCCAGACGCCCCCAACACCAAAGTCTCCTGCCAAAGACGACGCTGACCGTCCCCTCCCCCTCCCCACACCTCTAATCTACGAGCCACCAACTGCTAAGGAGACTCCATCCCTATCTTCTTTTTTGACCGATCGAAGAACTGATACAACAAAAATCTGCATGATCTCCCACCGGTTAAGGTCACCAGGAACCTCATTAACCGCTCTAATTGTTTCGACATAGCACTTAGCTACCCCGCAACTACAAGCTCTTGAAATGAAGTTCAGGGTTGGGATCGCTGCACACCTCAATTTCTTAAGAACCTCAGAATCTTCTCAATTTCTTAAGAACCTCAGGATCTTCGTCAACAGGGTCAAAACCACCGGGAACCTCCCCAAGGACCGTAAGGTCCTGCTGCACATCTATCACCTCCCTCAAAACCGACACCGCCGATCCAGTCGGCATGCTAATCGATAACTCTTCAGAACCAACAAAGATAGCCCCACGACCGCAGTCTCGATACCGCGTCCCACCCTATACGTCATCATAAGTTTGAAACTTGCAAGACAATGCTGACTTTTGTTAATTGCACACCAGTCCCTCTAATTTTATTATATCACTTTATTTACTAACGGTGCCGTTAACCACTTCTTACTCCTCGGTTAGTTCGGCTAAGTTCAGGTTTTGGATAATTTTAGCCACCAAAAATCCAATTTCAGTCCCTACTGATAATCATAATTTCGTTTCGATCCACAAACTATAAAATATTACAAAGCAACCCCACAGCTTCTGAAAAATAACAAACCGGGCTTGGAAAGAAACATAATGACCGATTAACCAGCGACCGATTCATAATCGTTAAAACGGTTTCTCGATGAAATTTAAAATAAAATAAAATAATAAATGTAACAGAATTAGTAATGGAAGGCTCTAGACGTTCTGGAACATCGCACACACGGGAAGGATCTAGAAGCGCCTGGTAGTTCGCAGCAGGTATAAGATTCCGCCTCGCTGCTGCGTTTCCCATCATCTCAGAAAACCCTAAAAAAACTAATCGGCATTGTCGACCGCGATCCGCTCCCGAGCTTTCTGCGAAACCTTTTCTTCTTAGCTTTGTGTTATTGGAATTGTGTGAATCGATGGCGGAGACAGAGACGTTTGCTTTCCAGGCTGAGATCAACCAGCTTCTCAGCCTCATCATCAACACCTTTTACAGCAACAAGGAGATTTTCCTCCGCGAGCTTATCAGCAACGCATCGGATGTAAGTTGATTCTGACTCGGTCTCACTCTCATCCGTTTTTCGATTGTTTTGCAGTCGATTTTTTAATCTAGAGATATCGTGCATGTTGTTTTGCATCTTTGAATATGGAATCTGCTGTACATATACAGAAATGATCGATGTTGAATTGATTTGTAGATTTGCGTTTCTGCATCTTGCCTGCGCATGTTGATTGATTTTTTTCTTCATGTTGTTGGTTTGTGTTCAGGCTTTGGATAAAATCAGATTTGAGAGCTTGACAGATAAGAGCAAGCTCGATGCTCAGCCGGAGCTATTCATCCACATTGTACCTGACAAGACCAACAACAGTCTGAGCATCATTGACAGTGGTGTTGGAATGACCAAAGCAGGTAATTACTATTCAATGATCTGAGGGATTAGTTATTGTTTGATTATCTGCGATGGGTGATGATAGTGTAAAAAGCTGGTGATGAAGTTCACTGATGAAGTGGTTTTTCATCAATGTAATAGATTTGGTGAACAACTTGGGTACTATTGCGAGGTCTGGGACCAAGGAATTCATGGAGGCCATTGCAGCTGGGGCTGATGTAAGCATGATTGGCCAGTTTGGGGTCGGTTTCTACTCTGCTTATCTTGTTGCCGAGAAGGTCATTGTGACCACCAAGCACAATGATGACGAGCAGTATGTGTGGGAGTCTCAGGCTGGAGGTTCCTTCACTGTGACCAGGGACACCTCGGGTGAGAAGTTGGGCAGAGGGACCAAGATCACTCTGTTCCTTAAGGAGGACCAGCGAGAGTATCTTGAGGAGCGGAGGCTGAAGGACTTGATCAAGAAACACTCTGAGTTCATCAGCTATCCAATCTCTCTGTGGGTGGAGAAGACTACTGAAAAGGAAATTTCTGATGATGAGGATGAGGAAGACAAAAAGGACGAGGAAGGGAAGGTTGAGGATGTAGATGAGGAGAAGGAGAAAGAGGAAAAGAAGAAGAAGAAAATTAAGGAAGTGTCTTATGAATGGTCTTTGGTGAACAAGCAGAAGCCTATCTGGATGAGGAAGCCGGAGGAGATAACCAAGGAGGAATATGCGGCTTTCTACAAGAGTCTGACTAATGATTGGGAAGAGCACCTTGCAGTAAAGCACTTTTCCGTGGAGGGACAACTTGAGTTCAAGGCCATCCTGTTTGTGCCCAGGAGGGCGCCTTTTGATCTGTTTGATACGAAGAAGAAGCCCAACAACATCAAGCTGTACGTGCGGCGGGTGTTCATCATGGACAACTGTGAAGAGCTGATACCTGAGTACTTGAGCTTTGTGAAGGGTATTGTTGACTCTGAGGATCTGCCGCTGAACATTTCCAGGGAAATGTTGCAGCAGAACAAAATTCTGAAGGTCATCAGGAAGAATTTGGTGAAGAAGTGCATTGAGTTGTTCCAAGAAATTGCTGAGAACAAAGAAGATTACAAAAAGTTCTATGAGGCCTTCTCTAAGAACCTTAAGCTTGGGATACATGAGGATTCTCAGAACAAGACAAAGTTGGCTGAACTGCTGAGGTATCACTCTACCAAGAGTGGTGATGAGATGACCAGCTTGAAGGATTATGTGACCAGAATGAAAGAGGGTCAGAATGACATCTATTACATCACTGGCGAGAGTAAGAAGGCTGTTGAGAACTCTCCATTCCTTGAGAAGCTGAAGAAGAAGGGATACGAGGTTCTGTTCATGGTTGATGCGATTGATGAATATGCTGTCGGTCAGCTGAAGGAGTTTGAGGGAAAGAAGCTTGTTTCTGCTACTAAGGAAGGGTTGAAGCTGGAGGAAACTGAGGATGAGAAGAAAAAAAAGGAAGAACTGAAGCAGAAGTTTGAAGGGCTGTGCAAAGTCATCAAAGAGATTCTGGGTGACAAGGTTGAAAAGGTTGTTGTTTCTGATCGTGTGGTGGACTCGCCCTGCTGCCTGGTGACTGGCGAGTATGGATGGACTGCGAACATGGAGAGGATCATGAAAGCGCAGGCACTGAGGGACTCGAGTATGGCTGGGTACATGTCAAGCAAGAAGACGATGGAGATAAACCCAGAAAATGCGATCATGGATGAGCTGAGGAAGAGAGCTGATGCGGACAAGAACGATAAATCAGTGAAGGACTTGGTGATGCTGTTGTTTGAAACTGCTCTGCTGACATCTGGGTTCAGCTTGGATGATCCCAACGCTTTCGGAAACAGGATTCACAGGATGCTGAAGCTTGGGCTGAACATTGATGAAGAAGGTGGTGAAGATGTTGACATGCCGCCTCTCGAGGATGATGCGGATGTGGATGCTGATGGTGAGGGAAGCAAGATGGAGGAAGTTGATTAAAAAATTGGTCAGGAGAGTCTGTCATTAATGTAGTTTGAGACTGAGTATTTGTCGGTGTTTCTCTGGTCTTTTCTGTTTTGGTCATGTCGTGTATTCCTGGTGGCCGAGTCTCATAAGTTTGCAAGTAAACTTCGTGTTTTGGAACATTTTTTTAGAACTACCTTGTCTTTTTAAATGGTTTTTGTAATGTTTTATCTTTTTAATGAGGTTCGTATTATGATTCATTTTATTAAAAAAACTTAGAGGGTTGATAATGTGATTGGTTATGTCATCATCTGTCTAGATGGTTTCGATGGACATTTCAAAAGGGATTTAGAAAGATGTTTTGATTCGACTGGGAAAAATATGACATGGCAATATTACTAGCTTGAACATTGCTTGTTCGTCCAGTTTAGTAGAAGGTTACACTGTAAAGACAATAGAGTTCAATAATTGGATTGACGATCATCTCGGTCAAGCCGTACCATTGAGCCGAACTAGCATCACGCTGGCTCGAGCCACCATCCACCGGGGCTATTATCTGCAAACGACGCCGTTAGGGACACCTATATACAAACAGCATATGCTGAGCGTGCCTTCCTGCCAGTTTCGGAATACGATTTCGCCTCTCGCGTTTATCGTCAAGCATCGGAGGACGAAGGGAATCATTCAGTCGGGACATATTTTCTCTACTGAGGACTCGGGAGGGTTTCTCAGGCATGGGGAACAGAAAGGACCGCCGGCGGGCGGCGTTGAGCACCGCTGGTCGAAGAGTAAAGCTCGATCTCTTCGCGGAACCCTCTGGTACAGATGTGTGAAATTGTTTACACCTTCTGATTTGATTATACGATTTTTTTTTTGTGGGATTCTGATTTTGATGTATTTGGTTATACTTTTTGTATGCATAGTGTCTGTATTTCTAGTTTTCCATGGATGATAGTTAGGGTTTTCTTGTACTTTTTGGGATGTGTTTTGAGAAGTATGCTTTTTTGGATCTTAGTTTCTGGAAATTATTTATTTAGGAATTTAGAATGTGAATCCAAAGGATTTGACATAGACACATAGTTGGGTGGTGTTTATATATGGAGAGAAACAAATTCAAGCTCTAGCTGATTTAACCTTATAATTATTTTTTGTGCTGTGTATAAGATAAAAAGAGTTTTTGGCATCTGAAATTTCAAAAGTGAATGACGATCGTTTTTTGATTTGTAAAGGAGAATTGGGTGGCTCCTCAGTGCATGAGAATGGAGGAGGGGATACAGACTCAAAACATAGTACTGGGTCACCCGAGCCGTTGTCTTCAGGTGGGTTCCGTCAGTTTTCTTCCAAGGAATTTGTAGGACGACATGAGTGTTCTTCTTCATTATGTTGGTGGAATTGTACCGATAAAAAAATTGCAAGACATGCTACGTTGTTTGTTCTGCAAATTTGATCCCAGACTGTAGGGTGGCGTTGGTCTTGGGAACATTCAATTGTCTGATGGAGCTGAGCCCTGCCATTGTAAAAATTGAATGACTCCCAAACCGTTATGCCTTTTATTGGTGCTGCGAAGAGGATTTCAACTGGAAGTATCTCTATATTGGTTCGTATGTTTCTGTCTTTATTTGCATTGAGGTACACTAACAATTTGCTCACTTTGCAACAGGTGGTGGTGATTTTTAATCCTGCCTTTGTTCAATCTAAGGAGTGGTCATAGATCCTTCTAACATCCTGTCATTAACCTTTTCCTAATATGTGTTAATTTCTCATAACACGTTGAGAACAAAATCCGTCTTTAATGAATAGATATGGTAATTATTACTGTTTTTAACTTGCTGTTATCATGCCTTCAGGTCAGCCAACAAAGAACCCATTATTGTTGCTTGGGCAATACAGTGACGATGAAGAAGACGACGAATCCAATGGCAGTCCAAGTCTCGCTGCTGTTACCAATTCCCCAAAAGATCTCACTGATCAAGTAATTTTCTGTGTCTATCTATTGTCTACTTAATTTATTTTTCCAATAAAAAGTATATATCACCCAGTTTCTCCACTCAACTGCTTACATACTCTTTGATTTGTACTTCATGTTATGAACACTAATTTCATACTTTATTTACAGATTTTCATGCTTCATTAACAGTTAACATGCTGGGTACTTCCTTTGACTAGGTAATTGAATCAACCAACAACATTTCAGATGGTGCGGCAACAACCATTGCTAATTTATGTAAAACTGATGAAGTAGGAGATCCTGTTTCCCAAGACGATACCCAGGCTTGCAGTGGTAATCAGAAGACCGCCATTGATGCTCCAAACCATATACACCAAAACTCAAGTTCAGACCATCATAACGTCCCTGAAAGTTCAGATATGCTAGTAGTTGGGGATGTAAGTTCAGGATGGAAAATGGTGATGCATGAAGCAACCAATCAATGCTATTACTGGAATGTTGAAACGGGGGAGACGTCATGGGAAGTACCAAAGATTATATCACAAACAGATGAAGCAACAACTGCCCATAAACTTTTCAGTTCATCTGAAGGAGTGAATCTAAGTAATCCCTCAGAAACACCTGAATCAGGGTTGGTAATGCATGCTCTTCTTAATTCAGACCATGCTAATACTGTTAACGAGTGGGGTCAAACTGACCAATCAGACAAAAAACAGTTAGTTCCTGAATCTGGTTCAAGTGAACCATTTAACGCTTATGCCTCTTCATTTGGTACTCCCCTTGGTGCTTATTACTCATATCAACAATCAGATGGTAATGCCGGCGACTGGAACAACTTGACAACCTCAGATGGTATTGTAGGTACAGGAGTGGATGAAAATGTAAGGGCAGATGATCTTTCTTCTCGTGTGGTGCAATTTGGTGAATACTTATTGGAGAGACTTCAGTCATTGAAGGGGTATGTTTCGGTTGCTTTGATTTGATTTTCCAATTTAATTTCCTGCTTAATTTCATTTGACATGGAGGTTTCCGGATAAGTTTGTATATATTGCCAAAGTGGCCTTGCAGTCTCTGATTAAGGGCTGATATCTAAATTAGATTACACATGTAATAAATGTTGATTGCCTGTATATGGGATTTGTATGTTTTTCTTTTCTTTTCAAAATGAGTTGATCATACGAGATATTTTACTTCTTTTTGTAGGTCGTTGAGTAATTCGAATGGTCAAGAGTGGATATCAAGATACATTTTAGAAGTTGAATTTCGGCTTTCTGACATTAGATCACTTTTATCTTATGGGCCAGCATTGCTTCCATTTTGGGTTCACTCTGAAAGGAAGCTAAGACAGCTGGGAGAGGCTTTTAATTATGAGGCCTCTCAACTAGAAAATCCAAATAATGTAGAGTTGAATTGTGTATCAACAATACCAAATGGATCAGAAGTACGCAAGCAGACAGAAAAAGTGGGAAATATTGCAGATCTTCCTCCTGATGATATTTGTAATGCCTCAGGTGGCACCAAATCCTTAGAGGAAATTAATACTCAATCTGCTGATGGCTGCATCAATGCTGTGAAAATTCCTGAAGATGAAGGCATTGTAGAACATGCTGTTGTCGATACAAATGGACCCAATGAAAAGCTATTTGTCACTTCTAATTCAAATCAGTCATCCGGAGATCATGCTGAGGATGACATGGACATGGATGTAGACATGGATGTTGAGGAACCAACATTTCCTTCCTGTATTGCTGTTGTGGAACCAGCATCTCAAAGTACATCTGTGCAACATCTGCCCCTTGCATCAGAAAATGAACTTCGTATTCCAAATCCTCCTGATGAAGGATGGATTCCCCCTCCACCTCCTGATGACGAAATGATCCCCCCACCACCACCACCTGATAATGAAGTTTTTCCGCCACCACCACCACCTGATGATCCTCCTGAATTTGCTGTACAGCCTCCTGCATACACAAATCCTTACAATCCCTATCCGGAGTATACTTACGGGTATTATGATCAAGCGGTAGCTGGTGTCCAAGGTGCTGAATTTCATGGACAAGTAGAAGGATACCAGGTTGCTATGCCCCAGGCAGGAGTATACTATGAGGTATCTAACTCATACGTCACTAGTACTCCAGCAATAGTGAATTCTTTGGAACCTGTACTTTATTATGATCCCCAAGGAAGACAAGTCCAGCCTCCTACAACTATGAACGGGGCATCGACTGGATTGCACATCACTCCAGGCCTCGCTAATCACAATATACTTGGTGAAAGTGGAATATCCTGTTCAGAAAATGAAGTTAGCACTGGAGTTCAGAACAATGAGAAGGGACACACGGATGCCTCTTCTGTCATACCTGCAGCTCAAGCTCTGGCTACTGTTTCAGCACAAGCAACTGTCTCTTTGCCAGCAATTGATAGTACAATGATTGCAAAAGCAACTATTAGCAAAGGTCAATCTAAAGGTGATGAATTTTTTGCCAACGATTATAATTCTGATGAATATGGGCACTCAACTCACTTGATTAGTGCATGGGTTAGCATAAAATGACTTGAAAATATCCTTAACGAGAGTACCCTTGCTATTTTGCAGCATTACGTGTGAAAAAGCGGACTTCTAGCTTGGTGCCTTCAATGAGGTCAAATAAGAAAGTTTCCAGTTTGGTGGATAAGGTGCGTTAGCGTGTGTTTTATGTTCAGAGCATACTTGTGTTATTCAGATTCTTTCTGAATTCTTAACTTGTTTTTGTATCAGTGGAAGGCAGCTAAAGAAGAACTGCAAGAAGACGAGGAAGATGAACCTGAAGATTCTTACGAGGCTTTAGAGAAGAAGAGGCAACGGGAAATAGAGGTTTGCTTTATACTGATCAATCTTGGCTTGGGTAGGCATGGTACTCCTTTCCTAAATCTTCATTTTGTATATTGTAAACTTTTATATGAATCGGTACAGGAATGGCGAGCAAAACAAATTGCAAGTGGTGAGGCCAAAGATAATGCAAATTTTCAACCTCTAGGCGGAGATTGGTATGGTAGTTTGAGCCTTTTATCACCTTATACAATGATGTACTGTATTTTAGTGTCACTGTCATGTTCACCCTTTCAGGCGTGAGCGCGTTAAGCGAAGGAGAGCCCATTTGAGTGCTGATGCTCCCCAGACTTCATCAGATGAGGCTAACAATGGAAAGCAGGAACCTGACTTAATAAAACTTGCAAAAAATCTCCCACCTGGATGGCAGGTAGCTATTGAAGTTGTCCCTGTCTCACTTAATTCAAGTTTCAGATTGTGCCTGCAAATGATCTGAAATAAGTTTAATACCTGAAGGTGCTAGTTGTGCTTGTAGCTGATGTTTTCTTTTAGGTATACAGGGATGACTCATCAAAGCAAGTTTATTACGGAAACACAAATACCTCCGAAACAACGTGGATTAGACCGACCAAGTGATTTGCTCGATGCTTAGAAAAAAGATAGACATGGTACGTCCCTGTTAGTTTCATAGGGGCAGTTTCTGGATTATCTACTTGCTTGCCTATGTATGTTGGCACAATATGAATATGACATGCAACGCCTGTATGCATGCATTCACAGTACATATTTTCAATGCTGTTGTAAAGCCACGTCGTCATCATCATCATCAACTAAAAATACAGTGGAAAATTTCACCTGAGAAAGGAATCTTGTCTGAAATCTTTGTCAATTTCCCACCCTGCCTAAACTCCCTTGCTATTCTTTCTTGTTCCAATTTGACAGTCACAGAGTTTAACTGGGGCATCTAGCTGATAGCCTTGTAAGGGCAGAAGCCAGAATACATAATTGTAGGTTGAATATGCGACTCGGGCCGACCATGTATTCATGGAATGATATGCACGCCATTGTAACGTATTTCACAATTCATGGCAAAATCAGGTGGGATAACTTTATAGTAGGGGCTGGCTTACATGTTTCTTGAGATTTAGTTTCTATTAGAGTTTCAGATTTGGGCTCCCTGTCCTTTCTAGTTTTGTACAAGTAGCAGTCCTTTCAACAGAATATGCACCGGCATCCAGGGAGAGGCCTGCAAGAGTCAAGAAGGTCAGTCAACGTTGAGATCGAAACATGAGAGTGAACCAGCCAAGTCACTGCCTGGCAGCTTACTTTACAATGTGGAAACTAGGTTAGTGAATATGTATTTATGTTGTTAACAAGGAACCTGGGAGCTAAGTAAGTCAAACAGCAACATGAGACTGTTGTTGTTGCTCCAAAGCCTCTTTTCCTGTGATCCCATCTTTTAAAGTCTTGAAAAACTGGTTGTAATCTTTTTCTGGAGGAGGGTTCTCGGGGTCAATGGTGAATGGCTCGCTGAAAGGAATTACACTCTTAACCTGCATTTAAGAATTCAACACATGAGGACCAACCCTAATTCCATTGTCTGTAAATGTAGCACCATTAACAAAAACATATGCTCTATTATGTCAGCTCAAAAAAAACCTCAAATGTCTTATCGCAGGCATACGGGCTACTAAGAGCAGCCACACAAATTCGAGCAACCTCTTCCCTTGATATCTTCCCCTGAATAAATAGCTAATTGTCAGGAAAAATAACCTCTAATCAAACATGCGATAGGCCGTCAAAGAATAGTTGCAGATTCCAGATTTTGTCTCGATAAATTATGTATGCATGCACAAATGATACAAACTTCAAATTTTATGATCAGTTTCGTATAACAGGCAGGCATCGAGAGTACCGTTATATTGTCCCCTTGATCGAAAATGAGATCTGCTCCAGCAGGCTCCTCCGTCAAAGCGCATGGTCTCACAATTGTGTATGGGATCCCGCTCTCTCGTATCACATCCTCTCCCTGTTGCAGAAAATAGCTATATTAAGCTAAGGCAAATTCTTTAACCTGAAATTGTGTCCACGCAAAAAGCAGGAGATGTTCAGATTGAGAATAGCAGGACCTTCAGCTTAAATGTTAGAATATATCCCAATTCTTTGTTCAAACGAACTGCAGGAGGTTGTTTACTCAGATCAAGTCCTGGCCTGTCAGGTCTAGTAACTCCAGCAGAACCCACATGTACAAATCTACAAAAATGATAGAAGGAGAGTGAGACAGGGCAGATTTTGAAGACCTTAGCATTTTTATAGGATATGAGTAATGGAGTCAACCTAGGTGTTATAGGCTCAGCCATATAAGCTCGTACGCTAGAAACTGGAAGTTGAAATGCACCTTCCTTGAAAGTTGGATTCAGCTTGCCATCGGACTCAAACTTGCTAAACATGAGCTGAAATGAAATATGATTACATGATCAAGAAACTGTATGCAAGTGCACACAAACAAGTTTAGTCAATAAAGGTGGACCTGGAGTGACATAACATTTCCGGGGTTGAAAGGAGGTGCATCAGCTACTGTCCGTGCACGGAAGATAGGTTTGAATACAGAAAATGGCAACCGAATCTGTGTGAAGTTTAACAGTATGAGAAAACAAACAAACTGCTATACATGAGTTTAGAGGAGAAACCCGTAGGTATACTAACCGATTGCCATTGTCCGGCCACAGTGTCAAACATTGCTGTATAGCCCACTGTATCCCACTCACCACTGGTTCTCACGATAAGTTTATAGCGACGGCCATCACCTTTGAGTCTCATCTCAAAGCCATCATATGGAGATAAGTCCTCTGGAGCTGAAAAATTCTGGAACAGGGGATTCAGGAATCAATTAAGCAAGACATAAAATCAACAAAAATATAAGCGTGAAGCATCCAAACCTCCTCTTTTATAAGACCTCTCAGTTGTACATGTCACAACAAAAACACAACTTTTTATTTTACAGCTCTTAAACTAACTGAACACATGGAATAGTTTGTTTGTAAAGTCGGCGTTTATATTGAACAAATTACTAACATCTCGGGTTTGAACATTCAGGACAATTGCAGTTTACCTTAGTTCTAATGCTAGTGAATCCCCCATTGTTTGCAGTGGAAACAATGCCTGAGAATACCAAAATGAAGCATATAAGCAACACAAGCATATTAATGAGTACATACTCTTCATAGTATAACCTGTAAGTGGCTCAGTCCGTGCCGCTGTTATCTTAACTATCTCAGTTACAGGCAACCAAATTGACACAGTATAATAAAATTTTAAATTACAAACCTTTAAAAAGCCCAGTAGGTCCACCATTTTCACCACCTGTTGGATCAATTTGAAATGAACTTTGACTTACTCCTCCCATTACAACATCGTCTAATGCTCCCCAAGCAATTTCTTTATATTTATCATCTGTAATACATGAGGATAAAGTAAATGCGCACAAAAGCATCGTAGCTGAAGAAGCTGTTTAATTCATGATTGTCAAGTATAACCGACTATATAATGTTTTACCGATACTAAAAGACAATCTAAACATTATGCATCAGAATAAATATGGTCGTAGCTCTACACACACACAAAATAAGTATACCTTGGAATCCAAAAAGTATTTTACCACTGCGGAATCCTAAGCTACCCTTGACTGCGTTTACCAAATTTTTCATGCCAATGTATTCCACTAGCTCAGGAGAATCACCTTTTATCTGCTTTCAAACAATCAACTCAGAGCAGTATCACAACTAGACAATGAATTAAACTTGTTCAATTTATCTGCGAAAGGTTTTCTATTTGTATAGACACAAAGATAGGCAATCAGTCTACCTCTGGCTCAAAGAACTTGATTCCCTGCAAAAAAAGAAGAAGAGAAAGGAGGCACATTTATTGTCAACATATAGTCAAAGAAAGTATACATCAGTAAATAATGTACTCTCCTACCCTGGGAACTTGAAAGTTGAAACAATACACAAACTATCAAAGGGGAGATGTTTAATTTGCTGGGAATAATATTGGCATAATATTGAAATCAAACAGTTGAAAGTCATACTTGGCTATATTTGGCTCTGTCAGGAGTGTCTCCTTCCTTAGGACCGACAATAACTGAAACAGCATTTATTATTTTCCTTACTCCTTTGAACTTTTCAGGATCCAAAGTGCTCTCCTTTGTGATGTCTCCAATAATCTGCAAATTTAATGAAACAAAATTGAATGGACAATGTATGGGCTAAGGCCTATCCAGTATGTGTTTGGAATTTGGATTCCTAACCAAGTTAACATCCGGACCTAACAGTCTCCTGGCCTTTTCTTCATTTCTAACCTGAAACACAGAAAGCAAACACACACACACACACAAAAAACAATAGTGAAACCACAGAAGCGATATAAGATCCTAATATTGCAAATTTGAATTTCATACTGTATAAGTTGAGCATGATAATCCCTATCATGTCAGCTTCAAAATACTTTGTCAGCCCAGTCAAAGAAGTATACCAATACACGAACTGGGAAACCCTTTTTCCGCAGGATATCAACCACTCTTTTCCCTACACCACCGGTTCCTCCAGCAACCAATACAATGCCAGAAGGTTGCATTGGTTTCTCAGGCTCAGTAGATGCCAGGCCAGGCAACTTGGCAAACAGAGCTTCAAGGATCTAGCATGCAACCCAACAGGACCATTATTAATCAACTAAGAGAGTGGTGTTCCAAGACATGATCAACATCGGCTGTGATGGTTTTACTGACCTTATCCGGAGAGGGAGGCCCGTTAAAGAAGTACAATGTTTTTATAAATCTACCCAAGTCCCAAGCTTCCCTTTTAGACTCAGCATATATTCTTCCCTTGTATAATTTTTTACGTAAGAGAGGTGTGGCTCTACGATGATCAGTAGGAAGTAAACTGTCATTAAGTTGAAGAAATGGTTTAGCCAGCTGCCCAGGATGTAATATTTTCTTGAAATATCCTTTACCACAAGGCGAAGAATAACCCTGCAAGTACAGTAATGACGCAAGACTACAATCAAATGCCATCAGCCTTTTCATTTCCAGTAGCAAAATCAAGCCAACAGATTAAACCTCCTGTTCAGTACCTAAATTTTTTTATTCCAATTTGAGCCTCAATATCTCTATACCCTGATTTCCCTTATATGACACATAAACAATAATCCCTTAACCACTCGAGGATCAACAAAACAAACAATCATGCACTCCTGAAAATTTCCATACAATCGTTGTGTCACACTTTCTAATTCTAGCTCAATAAATGTTACACTCGTTCTTAAACTTCGATTGATGACGTGGGAGCAGAAAACAGTGTCTGAAAGTAGCTACACGGCTACACTGCATATGATCTCTCCCTCCCCATATCATCGAATTCTAAAAATACCGACTGGATCGAAATTCCCGATACTGAAGTTACACACCAAAATTCAAACAACTACATTACAACAAATGAATAGCCAAATGCCTAAATCGTATCCACTATGCTAAAAAAAAGCACAATAAAGAGAGGGATTGATGATGAGGAGAAGTGGATTAGATACCTGAAAGGTAGAGAAAACCGAAGATGAGATGTTACCGGAAGAGTAACAACAGTCCATGGATTTTGAGAAATGAGTGAGAGTGGAAGACGAAGGAACGTTGTAGATGGTGAAAAGCAAATTTGAACCACACAACACGTTCGCCCTTGTGGACCTAAATTTGAACCGAAAATCACTGAATTGGACCAAGCCCAAACGGAATAGCACCCACCAATTTCGTTTTCAACGTTTGATCGTAATTTAGGATCTAATTGCAATTTCAATAAATACAATTTGAACCGAAAATGCTAATTGGACTGGAATTGCAAAATTAGATAGTCATGTTTTGAATAGTGGTTATAGAGAGCTTTTTCAGATTTGAAAAGGGACATTCCGACACTGTCCAGTCCACCTGAAATGAGGAATTAAGGTGGAACCAGCTTGCTTGCTTTATCATTGCATTTGGTTTTGGTTTTCATTGTCACCATGGCACGCACTGGCGACACTTGTCCTTCTTTTCCATGAATAATACGTTTCCAGGGTCTTACCAGAAAGTTTGGTCCGCTACAGCAAGCAACCATCACACTATTGTATATCCAAGGATAGGATTGACCGAAATCCCAATACAATTGAGAAGTTGCCTTCTTCCTTTTCCTTCTTTTTTTTGTTGTTGCCTTTGTGTGTGATAGTCGAAAATCAATCGAGGTTCTTTTAGCGAAATTTTGTTTCTGCTAATATCCTGGAAAGCAAACTTTCAGCTGAAGTGCAACACATTAGGATGACAAATTTGCTTCAAGGACAGCGTCCAACGCCACTCAATCAAACTCTACCTATAATTTGAAGTTCTAACTTATTACTTTTTATTAATCGAAATATTATTGCAGCAGTCAAATTCTATCTTGTCACTGGCAAATAGATCATTGATCGAAATATCCTCGGTTACTCACAAAGACCCAAATACCTACTGCTCTTATAACAGAAGAAGGCAACTAATAATTGATTGATGGATATTGTCGATTAGTTATGTGGAAAGTTGGCACTTAAATCAAACCGAGAAAAAGCGGTTATTACTGTTCAGCTAGGGATGTGGTGTCTAAATATAAACTACACTAGAAGGCCTGTGAATTTGCTAGATATATCAGAGTACATCCTCATGTGACTCAAAAGTTTAAGCTCAAGAGTCACGGTTCTGTAATCCAATATATCATAGCAAATTATTCTTCAAATTAGTGATGTGGGACAATTCTTCAAGTGTTTATCTCTAACACTGCCCCTCACTTGAGGAATTGGGCAGCTCCCCTTAAACTCGCTAACATCTAGCGGTAAACTAGGCGCGCTCACTGCGTCTCTCCTTCACGGATCAAATCTACAAATACGGCATTTCATGTGGGTGCGCTCCACACATTCCTGTTATACCCATTAAATAAATAAATAAAAATTGGTTAGATATTTTATTTGGATAAAACTTCTCTCTCTCCTCCCCCATCTTCTCCCTTCCCCTTTCTCCTCTCTCCCCGTGCTCCATCTTCCCTCCCCCTCCTCCTTTCCCCATCTTTTCTAGCAACTGATTTTAGGGTTCCTCAGGGCTTTGATCAGGTATGTTGTAGCTTCTCCCTGCTTCTTGATTGATGGTGTTTTGTGGATGTTTTGATTTTGGAAGATGTATATGGGAAGTTGGTGGTTTGGATTCATGTTGGATTATGTGGGTTTTGTGGTGTTTTTGGAAGAGGATTGTGGCTAGGTGTTGAATGGGTGTGAGAAGGAAGAATCTTGGATGATGATTTGGTGAAGAGTTGAGAGTTGGCAGGGGAGACGGGGTTGGGTTTTGATCATTTGAAAGCTTGAGTTATGCAAAGATTTTGGGGTGGAGCAGGAGATGACTTAAATTGTTGAATAGTTAATGGGTTAAAGGCTGTGTTTATGGTGGTTGTTAGTTTTTTTTGGGTTTTGGATATGGATGGTGATTTACTTGGTTGAGTTATGGATTGATATTGTGACGATTATTTAGAGAGTGATTTGGTGAAGAATAGAGAAATTGGCAGAGGAAAATAGAAATGAGCTTTGATTAGTTTAGCAGTTAATGATGTTTTGGAATAAGGAGAATAATGTATATATAAATATTTTATTATGTGATAGGTTCTGGAAACGAAACTGTCAGCAGAGCGAGGTGACGACACGCCCTCAATCGGAGTTTAGTGTGAGTAAATAATTCTCACATATTCGCTTCGTGTTAATTATAAGTTTATATTGCATAATCATCCGTAAACGGATTCTGTTAACTTTGAGAAGAGAGTTGTGATAAACATCATACACGTGCATACATATTGCATCATGAGACTACAACTTTTGTTATGCGATGATAATGCCGCATTTTATTACGCAATAATGAATTTTGCGT
This sequence comes from Umbilicus rupestris, assembly GCA_963678935.1. NCBI lineage: Eukaryota > Viridiplantae > Streptophyta > Magnoliopsida > Saxifragales > Crassulaceae > Umbilicus > Umbilicus rupestris. The sequence goes on from OY787625.1 coordinate 1,015,975, forward strand.
TTTGATGATCTGGATCGGCAGTGACGACTGCCTAGCTATATGCTTCTGTTGGTTGCAGTTCTCATTCTGTGCATTCACGCATTTGCATATGTGCATTTGATATATCTGATTGTTTGGTAGCTTGTTAATATTTACAAGCTTAAAAAATGACATATCTCGTTTTTGGATACGTTAGTGTGTAACCACTTACTAGAGTACGTGCCGGTTATTTCCTCACTGAGTCTTCCCGACTCACCCTTTATTACCCTTTCCTTACAGATAAGTGAATCGGTAGCTGCTGAAGGGTCCAGTTATCCTCGACGAGAGAGCTATCTTTTCTTACGGTGCCATCAAACTTCAGCTGTCTTATTTTTGGCACTCGTTATCAGCTATCCTTTTTGATTCCTTTTGGCTAGAGTTATGCTCCGTTGTCTAGGGCAGGTTACTAGGAGCACATTTTGCTTAGTTTAGTAGTAAACTCGTTTCCGTAAATATTGTAAATTTTATGATTGAATTAATTAGAAAAACCTATCTTTTTGTGTAATATTGTCATATGTGAGGCTTGCTTGATCGTTGGTTAAGCGCCGGTCTCGACCTGGATTTTTGGGTCGTGACATCTCCCCTCCACAGGTCTAACCCACGCTGTCAAACGGATGCCTCATGTGCCTGCGGCTCTGATACCATATGAATTTGCTAGATATACCGGACCACATCCCCATGTGACTCAAAAAATTAAGCTCAAGAGTCACGGTTCTGTAATCTAATATATCATAGTATTGGATCGTTAGTAATGTTCCTTAGCAAGTAACAAAGGGTTTTGTTCCTTGCCAGGTAAGATAACAGCGGAAGTAATAATGCAGAAAGTAAATGAACTTGCACAGTAACTTAGAGTGGAAACTCCGGTACTTTAACTAGCACCTGAGAGAAAAACCACTACCTTCTAGCAAGCTAGAAGGATTTGAAAGTACTCTTGTATTAAGATGTGTTTATCGGTTACACTTGAAATTGTACCTCTAACAACCAGACATTCCAGTTCACTGTCTGCTAGGGTACCTTCCATAGGTTAGCCGCACCACAAGTAGCACTCCCCTTCTGACACAGACTACAGCGCCGTCTTCAGTTCCCTCCGGAGTAGCGAACTTCTCCTTTCTCGTCTTGTCAGCAGTGTAGTCTTCCGAGCCTGAGCAATTACGCTTGTGGGTGTCAAGGATTCTTTCCAATTCGCAAGCAGCCTCACCGAAGCCTCTGCCTCTTGTTTTTGTCTTTTCCTTCTTGGAAAAACACTAGATTTGCTTAACCGCAAAACCTGGATTTGCTCAACCGCAAAACCCGGATTTGTTGGATAACAAATCCTAGATTCTTCTTCCAAATTCGGAATTTGAATCTTTTAGATTGTCAAGGATTATCCCATAATAATCTTGACAATCTTTGACCAAATCTTCTCTTTCTTGGTCCTGATTTTGCTCCGAGAATCTTGATTGAGATCGTAATCTCAAAGATTCATATTCGAGACCTGTTTTTGTGTTCTTCCGATGTTCATTTCAGGGATCGTTCCCTGCACACTCAAGTAAACTCATTAGTGGGGTGTTTGCCTCATCAAAAACATGGAGTGGATATACTCCAACACATAGCAAACTATTTTTCAAATTAGTGATGTGAGACAATTCTTCAAATGTTTATTTCTAACAAGCCTGTAATATTCAGCTAGGGATGTGGTGACTGAACCGGGATGATCGATTGTTTGTTTCGTTTTCTTGTTTCTTGGATCGAATTGCAGGGTTTACGATAACCATATCACCTTCTATATCTCGAACTGCCTTTCATCTGATGTTCAGCCTTTTTAACCTGTAACAAAACAAAAGCCACTGTTTATCTGCAGTGGTAACTATGAAGTTTATAACTATGAAACTGATACTAAGAGATGCAGTAGTTCTTATATGAGTGCAGAACAGTGATGTGCTAGCCATTTCACTTGAGAATTTTAGAATCAAGTCCTTGGACCAATACACTCCTCATTTCTGTACATCTTCCTATCATGTAGAAAATACGTGCTTCTTATTAGCTATGCTGGATTCATTACTAAGAACAACCTCAAACTAAGGATCACATCTCAACTGAACTAAGATACAACCGCATGTTCACATCTCCCAAACCTAGAAAAAAAGAAGTGAATTTCTAGACATGATACACCCAGGTTTGCTTCTTACTACGAACCAATCAGGTAAAATCACAATAATAACTGTATCAGACCTTCGCTGTTTCTGGAAACAAGCATCCAACTTCAATCGGCATAAGCTAAACTACCAAGCTTTCATGGCAACGCAACCAGAGGCAGGCATCAACAACATACTGTGCCCTAAATTGGACATTCCCTTGATCACCATCTTTAAACACGCATACACGCAAATCCAAATGTAGTCCGTAGCTCATGGTGACGCAAAATCCAAATGGACCCGACCTGGGACGACAGCTTCCGACGTTCACCATGCGATCTTCGCAAGAGGATCGCCGTTGAAGCAGCACTCGCACAGTTCAACACTAGACCCGAGCAAAGCAATTTCAGGCTTCCACAAAACGGCGTCGTTGCATTTATCAAGAAAGACGATCGACAATTTTATTACATGCACGTAAGATGACAAGTTATGAGCTACATAGACTACTACACATTCCACAACAAGGTTGCCATATTTCAACTAGCCGGTGCCGGTGACACCAAGATCCGGCTTGCCTTCCTCTTTCCCAGCTCCGAAAACCGGCCCTCCTTTCCCGGCAGCATCCTCGACCTTATCCTGCAGTTTGTCTATCTGAATCCCCCCTTGGTCCTCCTTGGATCGCAAGTCAAGCTTCGTCTTGTTCTCAGCTCCCTCCACCGACTCGTACGTGGTTGCCGTCCTTGACTCCTTCGGCTGCGCTCCTTGGGCTCCCGACATGCTCACCTCACCTCCTTGATTAGCTTTCCTCGGTTCAGTTCGGTAGTTGTGTTTCATCTTTATATACTGATTTCATGAGTGGTGCACGTGGCAGCACGGGAGGATGAGGGGTGTGAGGACTTGTTGATGGTGTCGCTTGAAATCCTCATCCACGTGTTTTCAATCTTGCGCTGCTTCCTTTTTGAGGGTCTTAGGGAATAGGGACTATGATCGTGACATCAGGTAGATGTGAGTATTAGTCTGTTCTTTAGATTTAACCTAACTTAATTTGTCATAACTTAATTGAATTGAATTGAATTTTAGTTTAGTTTAATTTAATTTAAGTACTTTTATAAATATATTTTTAACCTAAGTATCTAAGTATATAAGAATTAAATAAGTATATAGTGGTTGGGATGGTGTGGTGGTGATGTGGTTAGAGTGGTGGTTGTGAGTTGGGGTGGTGGTGGTGGATTGGGATGATGGTGGTGTGGGTTGGGGTGGTGGTGGTGGGTTGGGATGATGGTGGTGTGGTTTGGGTGGTAGTGGGGGTTGGGGTGGTGGTTTTGTTGGAGTGGTGGTAGTGGTGTGGTTGGGGTGGTGGTGGTGGTTGTGGTTGTGTGGTGGTGGTGGGTTTACTTTTTAAAAACATGTTCATCAGTACTTAACTTAACTTAGTTTAATTTAACTTAACTGAATTTAACTGAACTGAACTTAATTTAATTTAACTGAACTTATTTAACTTAACTTAAGTGCTAAAAATTTAAGATCTAAAAAACAGAACCTTAATGAGAGAATAAGGTATGAATTGATACGATAATCGGGTGTAGTATATGGGTACACATGGGTTGAATATATATAAGCCTGATTACTAACAGCAGATTCCTAATTATGAGGTGCAGTTATTATATGTTGACTGCTATATTTGGATAGTTTTAATCTGGATTGTATTCTATCATCCTCCCTCGATCTCAACTGTCTGAGACATGTTGAGATTGCGTTTGCATTCTTGAAAATTTGGTAGTGGAAGTGGTTTAGTGAAGATGTCTGCCAGCTGGTGTTAGGATGAACTTGATTTGTAGGAGCATGGAAGTCAATTTCTACATGTCTTGTGCGAGCATGGAAAATAGGGTTAGCTGACAGGTATGTCGCTCCAATGTTGTCGCACCAAAGGATGGGAGGAGATTCATATTGAATTTCGAGTTCTTTTAGTAATCGTTCAATCCAAATAAGTTTTGAATTGGTATCGGCAAGTGCTTTGTATTCTGATTCAGTACTCATTCGAGAGATGGTGGGTTGTTTCTTTGCCCTCCAGGCGATCAAGGTGTGTCCAAAGAAGATAGCGTATCCTCTATCAATATTTCCAGCCCAGTCGGAGTCCGAGTAAGCTGACAGGACATTAGAAGTGTCTGGCGAAATGCTTAGACCATGTGAAATTGTCCCTTGTACATACCTCAAGATGCGCTTAACGGCTGCCCAGTGGGATGTACGGGGTGAATGAAGGTATTGACATACCTTATTAACCGTAAGTGATAAGTCCGGACGTGTTAGAGTCAAATATTGAAGTCCCCCGACTACACTTCTATAATGGTAGCATCTTCTGGTGATAATGAGTCTCCCTCATGCGCCGAAAGTCTAGTGGTTGATGACATTGGAGTGGTAGTTGCTTTACGTTTCAGCATATTTGCACGGGTAAGAAGATCTCGAGCATACTTCTTTTGAGTCAAGGATAGACCGTTCGCGCACTGTGTCACCTCGACCCCGAGAAAATAATGGAGTGTTCCTAGATCTTTGATAATAAATTCTTTGCAAAGCTCCTTGATCAGCCGAGTGATGTCCAAGGATGAGGTGGAAATGACTATAATGTCATCAACATAGATTAGGAGATACAAGATCAAAGCACCTTTGTGATAGGTGAAGAGAAAGGAGTCCGCAGTTGACGGCCGAAAACCTAGCTTTCGAAGAGCAGTTCCAAGGTAATGGTGTCAAGCTCGGGGGGTTTGCTTTAAGCCATATATGGCTTTAGATAGGCGATATATGTGGTCAGGGCACTGCGGATCTTCAAAACCTGGCGGCTGTTGCATATAAACCTCTTCTTCAAGTATCCCGTTTAAGAAAGCGTTTTGTATGTAAAGTTGGCGGAAAACTCATCTTTGATTCACAGCTAGAGTGTGTAGAAGTCTGATCGTAGTTGGCTTGACGACGGGACTGAAGGTGTTTGCATAATCTAATCCAAAGCGTTGCTTGAATCCTTTGGCCACGGGCGCGCTTTGAATCGCTCGATAGAGCCGTCCGCATGTCGTTTTACTTTCAAAATCTACCGACAGTCTACAATATTGGTCCCTGAGTTCGGACGAACGAGGCACCATGTATTATTTTTGACTAGTGCATTGTACTCGTGTTCCATAGCTGTTCGCCATTGTGTTTTACTCAATGCGGCCTTATGATGACGAGGTTCGGACGTAGGATCGTTGATTGCTTTTCGGTGACATAGGTTGCTAGCCATGCCGTTGTTTCGTCGTTGCGCTTATTGGGTATTACGATATCTCTCATGGATCTAGTGACTGGCCTTTGCGAGTCCATTGCCCCATCAAGCACTTCAGGTGGAAGGTGTCTTTGGTTAGGTTGAGCTTCAGCATGTGAATCCGAGGAACAGTCGGTGGTCTGAGGTGAAGTAGGTTTATGGTCAATATGTGCATGATTGGGTGGGTCATGCAAGGGTGATTCAGCAGGAGTGGTAGGGAGTGCAAGTCTTGTTCCTCGGCCTAAACCCGCACCATGTTTGTGTAACAAGATAGGGACTTGAATATCATTCTCAAACTGGGTCATATCTGCGTGAGTCATGGTTGAAGAGGTAGGAGTTTTTGAGATGACGCTCGTGGTAAAGGGGAACATAGCTTCATCAAATATAACGCCTCTGCTTATGTAAAGTCAATTTGTCGGGACGTGTAAGCATTTGTATCCTTTGTGAAGCGAACTATAGCCAAGAAAAACGCATTTCTTTGAGCGGAAGTGTAGCTTCGCTGTTGTATAAGAGCATAGGTTAGGCCAACAAGCACAACCGAAAACATTGAGAAAGGTGTAGCCCGATGTCTCTTTGAGTAGGCGTTCTAGTGGTGTTTCCATAGCTATAACCCTTGAAGGCATTCAGTTAATGAGAAAGCAGGTTGTTGTGACTGCATCACTCCAATACGAGGGCGGAACAGAGGCGTGCGCAAGGAGTGTTAATCCGGTTTTGACAATTTGACGATGTTTGAGCTCGGGAGAGCCGTTTTGTTGGTGAGTGTGAGGACATGACACTCTATGTTGAATGCCTTGCTTATTAAAGAACAAATGGAGTTTCATGTACTCTCCTCCCCAGTCTGTTTGGACGCTTAGTATTTTGTGTTTGAGAAGCTTTCAACATCCGTTTGGAAGTGAATAAATATGTGAAAAACATCACAATTACGTTTGAGAAGGTAAATTCATGTAAACCGACTGAATGAATCAATGAAGCTGACATAGTAATTGTGTCCTTAACAAAAGTTCTCTTCGGACCCCATACATCAAAGTATATTAATTCAAGTGGTGAAGGTGCTGTGTGAGTTGAGTTGATGAATGGGAGCTAATTGCTTTTTCCTTGCCTACATGCATCACAAGTGTGTTGATCTTTGGTCTGAAGGGAAGGTAGATGACTGCTACTGAGTATGTGTTGCACAATCTGCGAGGATGGATATCCTAGGCGAGCATGCCAAACAGAAGGGGATGTTTTCAGGCTGGTGAGAGCTTGATTTATCATTGGAGCGTCAAGGGTGTAAATTCCATTGCGACAACGACTGGTTGACTTGTGTTGCGATCCTTCACAAAAACGCCGTTAGGATGAAACTCAACACAGACATTGTTGTCTTGGGTTAGTTTGTGAACTGAAATCAAGCTTTTGGTAACACTAGGAACATGTAAAACATTATTAAGAGATAGTGGTTTTGACGTAGGAGTATGTACGTTTGACCTGTTTGGACTATTGGCATACTTGTGCCGTTAGCGGCATGGACTTGTTCAATGCCTAAGTAACCCTCCTTTGCATGAAGCTGCTTCTCATTGTTGGTGAGGTGGTCTGTGGCACCAATGTCAAGATACCAGCTTGCATCGACAGGAAAAGATGACGTCTGGCCTTGTTGAATCTGGTTTGCCATAGCAAGTTGCTTGGATATGAACCGGTCATCGTTGTTCACTCCTAGAAAATTTCTTTGGAACCTTCGAAAGCACCGTGACCCGATGTGGCCTGGTTCGTCACATAATTGACAGACCATACGCGAGCCAGTTTTTGTTGTGCTGTTGTTACTAGGAAGAGACTGGGTATTTGTGTTTTGTTTCAGAGCCGATAAACTTTGTGACTTACCCCGATTTGTAGACGAGGGATTCGCACGAGGGTTTCGCACGAGGGAAACGAACCGCATTTACGACAATGTTTAGGTTAGTGGCACGCCTACATTCAACACGCTGCTTAGTGGAGAGGAGTCGAGCGTATAAATCATGGAGAGGCATCGAAGAGTCTCGACCATATGATGCGCGGGTACTCTATTCTAGTGTCGTTTCCTGAATCCGTTCTGTACCCGATATGGATTCACGGTGGGTACGCCATGGATACGTCTTCTAGAAGTATCTGGTTCAGTGGAAACTTCGGTCCCGACCTGAAACGGTCAATAAATTTTTTAAAACATTTTTGGTACGTTTCCATCTAATGAAAAACGTTTTTATGAATATAATAACTTCTAAATAAAAAATAAGTTATTATTTTAACCCTTAGACTCAGTTTTTAGCCCATCCGACTCCTTAGACGGCCATTCAAGTCACCTGTTGATTCCAACTCTCAGGTAAGCTCAACTCACTCCAATTTTAGGTTTCTTTTTTCTTCGCACCACCTGTTGATTTCATTGTCAAGCATCGTATAGTATGACTGCTTAATGCAAATTGCTGATTGTGTTCTGTTTATCTACTCGATATCGGCTTGCTGCTAATTGAAGAGAGAAGCACGAATGTGTTAATGATGAGTTTGTTAGATTAAGAATTGTGTTTGTCTTCAATTGAAAATCACCATGTCTTTTTGGTCTTCGCCGATGTCATGTGCTGCCACTGTTGCATAAATAAGACCTATATTAGACATTGGTTTTTGGATATTTCCTTTGATTATGATGTTTTCTTTTAATAGTTATGACATCTCAATCCAATCAAGAAGTGGAGATTGTAGTAATATGGGCAATGAATCTTTGGATCACTCTTTGATGGAAAGTACTAAGTTGCCTCCATTGTGGAAGTATGTGACAAGATTGGAAAAGATAGGAACAATGGGAGGAACTAGGAAATTTAAATGCAATTTCTGTGACCTAACCCGAACGTCAAGTTATTCAAGGGTTAAAGCTCATTTGTTGCAACTTACAGGACAAGGAGTTGTTATTTGTAAGAAAGTAACTCGTGCTGACAAGCTTGAAATGCAAAGGCTGGATGAGAAGTTTGAGAGTAAAAGGATTGAGTCAAAACCTAAACAAGTTCCGTTGCCTAGTGAATCTCAAATGGAGACAAGTTCTTTCTTCAAGAAACGAAAGCCTGATAATTCACCTATTGTTAGAGCTTTTGGGGTTGAGACAAGGGATCAACTAGATCAAAAGGGATCAACTAGATCAAGAAATTGCAAGGATGTCCTATACCGGAGGCCTACCATTCAATCTTGCTAGAAATCCACATTACATGAGATCCTACACTTTTGCTGCTACTCATCATATAGTTGGATACAAACCTCCTGACTATAACAAGTTGAGAACTACGTTGCTTATAAACGAAAGAAAGAATGTGCAGAATTTAATGGTTCCTCTTCGATCAACATGGAAGGAAAGAAGAGTGACAATAGTGACTGATGGATGGAGTGATCCAAAAAGGAAATCTCTTATCAATTTCATGGCTACATCTGGAAGTGGTCCCATGTTTCTTAAAGCTGTGAATTGTTTCGGTGAAACAAAAGATAAGTTCTTTATCACTGATCTTATGAAGGAGGTCATCAAAGAGGTCGGCCATCAAATGTAGTGCAAATTATAAATGATAATGCTGCCAACTGCATAGGGGCGGGAGAGCTTATTGAGAGCGAGGTTCCTCACATCTATTGGACACCTTGTGTTGTTCACACACTTAACCTTGCCTTAAAGAATATATGTGCAGCAAAGAACTTAAATGGAAATGAGAGAACTTATGAGGAATGTAGTTGGATTACTGAAGTTCATGGAGATGCGATACAGATCAAAAATTTCATCATGAACCAGAACCACAATATGAGATTAGCTATCTTCCAAAAGTTCTCCCCTCTTAGATTGCTTTCAGTGGCTGACACTCGTTTTGCCTCCATTATTGTGATGCTTAAGAGATTAAAACTTATCAAACGCGGATTACAAACAATGATCATAAGTGATGAGTGGACTTCTTACAAAGAAGATGATGTGGGAAAAGCGAATTTTTTAATTATATATTTTTATATTTCTTTTATTTTGCCAAATCCATGCCGTACCCGTATCTGAAATTTTTTATTTTCCCATTTTCTGTCCCCATATTCGTTCCCCTAACTGAACTCGTACTTGTATTTGTGCTACCTACGGACCAAGTACGGATTCGACTAGAGAGTCGTAGTCTTCATCAAGGCCCTTTAGAAGATAGGACGTGAATTCCTCTGGTCGAAATGGTTGGCCAATTGATGTTAAGGTATCAGAAAGGGCCTTAACTTTATTGAAGTATACAGCCACTGAAGATTCGAGCTTTTTGATTGCTCCAAGTTGTGTCCGTATTTGCATGGATCGAACAGACGACTGGGAAGCAAAACTGCTTTCCAATGTGGTCGAGGCATTATGGGAAGTTGAGGCGAAGAGTATCATGCCAGCAATGTCAATGAAAGATGATGCGAGGATGGCCGCAAGGATAGCCTGGTCTTGTTGCATCCGGGTGGTGAAGGCAGGGTTTGTTTTTGTTGTAATAGAACCGTCGTCCTTTATTTGGGTGATAGTTGAATTCGGACACTTAAGAGTTCCGTCAACATACCCATAAGAAGATGGCTTCGAAGTAGGGATACTTCTGTGCCCTCCAGAAGAGGTAATTCTCCTGGGTTAATTTGATAGTAATAAGGTGGCTGAATGCAACCGATTTGTGGTGGACGAGATGGCTATGATACCATGTGGAAATAGCTAGATATTTCACTTTACATTCCTATATACTCAAAAGCCTTGCCTCGTGAATCATGGTTGTGTAACTCAATATATACTAACATTTCTTCCATTAATCAGACGATGTGGGATAAATTTCTAAGTGCATATACTTAACACTCCCTCTCACTTGGGAAGTTGGACGTATTTTTTGAAACTCGCTAACTCATCGTAGCGTCAAATAGGTGCGCTCAACGCGACTGCCTTTCATACGGGTCTTTACTTACACAACCAGTCAGCATAGGTGCGCATCATGCGACTCCCACTATGGATAAACCCACGCTGCCGTCAAATGGGCGTCTCATCATGCACTTGACGCTCAGAGACGCGTCCTACAATCGCACTAGCCCGGACCGTATATCATTGCTCTGATACCATATTAAATGAGAGAATAAGGTTTGAATTAATATGATAATCGGGAGTAGTATATGGGTACATATGGGTTGAATATATACAAGCCTGATTACTAATTATGAGGGGCAGTTATTATATGTTGACTGCTATATTTGGGTAGTCTTAAGCTGGTTTGTATTCTATCCGTTAGTACGACTAAACTGTCCCGAGCACAATTTGATCGGTTTTCTTAAGCTGAAGTTACCTACGGTGATTGTGAGATTAGGGGAGGCAGCATCCGCCTGCAGTGTTCTGTTCTTTTGTCTTGATCTGGGGGGCGATTACGCTGTGTTTTGATGTCTTGGTCAGATGATATGTTTTTGTTTCTGTTCCGGAGGACGTCCGTGAATCTGACTTATTTCTTTCTCTCTTATGTCGTTTCCTGAGCTCTTTTTTCATGGCATCGGCTACTTGTGCTCTCTTAGTGGCTAGTTCTATTATTGCATGCATATCTTCCATCTGCTTTTTTCTTCTTTCCAGTTTCTTAAGGGCCTTATGTTCACTTGCCTTTGCTGATTTGATCTGTTCCCTAGCAGCAGCAACTTTCATTTCTGTTATTGTGTCTGTCTCGTGAATTCTCTGGATCAGATACTCAAATTCCTCTTCTGGTATTGTGATCTCAGTGATAGACTCTGGCCGCGCATCAGTTGAAGGAATGACTTTTTCAGACAGAGTCTTTATCTGACTGAGAATTCTTGCTTCTGATGACTTTGCTTCTTCAGTTACTTGCAATGCAAGTGTCAGCTCGTTCTCAATGTGTGATAATGAGCTGCTAGCAGCTTCTGCTTCCTTCTTCAACTCGTCAGTCGTTAACTTCATTTCATCATCTTCTTCTTTCCTTGCATCCCTTGTTTCTAATAACATTTCTTGAAGAGCTGAAATGAGTCCATCAAACTGACCTCTTGCAGCAAACTCTTCAGCTAGGCAAGCGTTCAACTCAAGTTTCTGGGTTTTCAAGCTGAAGCAGATAGACCCAGTAAGTAATTCTTCCATCATCAGTTTGGAATGCTCTTTCTTCAAACTCTGCAGCTCCCATTTGAGGGAATCAAGCTCATTTTTTAAGTAGCTTTCTTCTTTTGTAACATCAATCCAATCTGGAGATACGTTTCCTATGCTTGACAGCTCTCCTGATGCAAGTAAATTTAAAAGCTTGTTATTGATATCTTCCATTACTTTTCTCTCCTCTTCAACCTCAGAATAAGTTTTCTTATCACTCAAGTTGGCAGTCTTTAACTGCCTTTTCAATTCATACAACTCTTTCTGGACCAAATGCTGCTCCGACTCCTTGATCATCACTCTCTGCAAGACTTACACACATTAGTCACATCTCCTTGCGAGGTTCCAAAATTCATCATAACTAATGTAGCCAACAATATTAAGGCGTGATGATCTTATTACATGTACTTGCAATTTCCTAAAAGACAAGTGGTCTGATCTTACTTCAAACACTCAATGATGACTAAAATAGCACATACAGAATGAAATGCCATAAGCACTGAGGTACTCTTTACATTAAGATTCAAAGCTTCAAATGTGCAAAATGAACAGGATCGAGTACCTTAAGTAAATAAGGGCTAAAAGGCTTCATGATAGATTGGTTCTCAAAGAAGGTATTTCCACTAAACAGTGAGATAGCTTCCTTAACAGACATAAACTGGGGCTTGGTATCTACTTCTCCAACTTCCATCTTCAAATAATAACTTCCCAGCTATAATTAGATCTTCAAATCCCACCTATTCAGTCACATATCCAGTTACTGTGAAGGATCAGATAACGTTATCTTATCACAACACAACTGAAATCATGCATTGCAATCTACAATTGTCCACTGCAAATTTGAACAAAGAAAGGAGGAATAAAAAATAAAACAACAACGAAAAACCTGCAAATGCCTTTCACCTGCATATTTTCAGTTCGGCTATGAATCTAACGACCCAATTTCTCCTAAATCAGTAGCGTATTCCAAACCCTACAGACTACAGTCACTTCAGCAACATCAAATTTCAACCGAAACGCGATTATAGTTTCAAAACTGGATAGCGATCACAAATTCGAACCTTTGCGACGACCACCAACTCCAACGATTCCAAATGTAAACTCAAAAAACTTCAGGTATCAAAACGATACAGGAAGATCTATGCTTCATCTTCGCGACGCTGCATGCACGTGCAAGCAACCAGCAATCGACGATCCTCAGCAGGAAGACCTCCGCATTGCGCTAAGGCGTGATTATATCATCAGCTGGAATTTTCTGGCTTGAGAAATTTTCTGATTCTGCTCACGAGAAAGTCTGCTACGATAATCATCCGCTGCGTGATGGTCCACGGTAGTGAAGAAGAAATCTCAGCCGTTGATTTTGATCCATCGCCGCGACAGATATCCACCACCCGAATGAGTCCAAAACGCAATTTAGCCCGTGAGTTTCCTAGCGCATGCCATCAAGAACCGGCCGAAAACCAGACCGGTTCCTGGTTAAACCGGTTGACATGGTCGAATTGATGTTAGACCGAACCGGTTCGCTTTTGCTCAATTTAAACCCCATTGCCGTTGCAAAGAAGTCTTCTCCTGTTTACGTTACGCAGCGATGCAGCAGATCCAAACCCATATACCTCCGCCGGGCACGGCGGCTGGAGAGGCGGCGAAGGACGCACCACCGAAGCAGGTGGCCGTAGCGATGGAGAGGCTGACGCAGGCCGGTCGGCTCATTGCTGATATTCGGCTTGGCGTTGATCGCGTCCTTGAAGCGCTGTTCATCTCGTATGACCCTCACCAGACAAACAACAAGCCGGTTCAATTGTTTGTGAAAGAAGACGCTGATTTACGTCAGAAAATTCAGGATCTCCGCGCCATCGGTACGCAGCTGCCTCTGGTTTGAACTCACGGTACAATCGGCTTGAGTTCCTCTTTTATGCTGGCTACAGCTTTAGGGTTTTTACTGGTGTGCGCGATGAGGACAGATGCTTGAATGTGAACTGCATAAAAGTTTAATTGAAGTGGAGGTTGAAGCTAGTAAAAGTTGATGATCTGAATCCATAACTTGTTTTCTTTTTTCAACAGTAGTAATAATTGGCATCAATTGCTGCTGCAGTGATTTACAATGGAAATGGGATTTTCAATTTGCCTTAAGAACCTTCAATTGTACTGTATTGCTTAAAGGTCAGAATCGGTAAGATGTAGAGGTTCTTACAGTTAATAATTATGCATTGAAGATCGGTAATGTTTGTCCTAGCTATTTTGTGTTAACAGGCGATGCTGAAAGTTTGAAAAACATTCTGCAGTTTGTGGGCATAAGCATACTATGTTAGCATTCTACAATGCTGGACATTTGTCTTCGTTAATAGTGTTACTATCGTCAATGTTTTGTTTGAGTGTTGGCAGTTGGCAACCTCCTGGGGAATTTATATTTAGAAAGGAATTTGTCTGATGAGTTTTGTTTCTGCTCGACTTATTGGTTTAAGATTTGAACATTAACACAAGAGTAGCACATGTCAACTATTGGCTACTTTTAAAATGTTGATGTAACTGTGATAGGATGGAAACTGGAAGAATCAGGGGTCCTCAATGAAACTCTTCGATCGCGTATTAATTCTTGGGGACTTCACATGCCGCATGTTTGCCCAGATGGTGATGCTGTTGCATACACGTGGAAACGTCAGCTTGCTGGCCAGGCTGGTGCATCAGCAGTTGATAGGACTAGGTAGGTGCAATATTCACATTAGAATTGAGCAACATATACAACTATTTTGCAGGATGTAGGACAAATGGAGTTACCATGGATAATGACACCTCTATGAGCCGTTTTTCTATAAACTAATTGATATATGAATGTGTGCCCATCGTTCCTCGTCTTAACTGAATATATAACTTCCAGTTTTTTTTTTTCTTTCTGGGCCCTTTTTAAAAATTATGGATTTCAGACTAGCTCTGAAGGCATTCACTGATCAGAAACGGAGATTTTTCCCACACCCTGATGATAAAGCAAATGGGCAGACCGGTATAAATGAGCCAAGAGCAAAGAGACATGCTATCTCCCAGCTATCTGTAGTTAGTTCTGTTGAAGAACTCCATGACTGTGGATCACTGTCAGATGTTTTGAAGCGTTTAGAAAAAGATGTTCCACAGATGAAAATTTATACGTATCAGCGACTAGAATGGTTGAAAAAGGCTGCTGCACTTTCCTCCTCGTCCCCATTTAATGAGAACCCTGAAACATCTACTGAACACTGCTTTAGTCCTTCATCTACGAAGTTAATGCCAGGTTCAGACGAAGTTGCAGGAGCTGCAGATGTGGATAAGATCGCTGTAATTGAATTAGTGGTCCCTTTTGTATTTAGAGCTTTGATAGCACTACATTCAGCTGGGTCAATGGATCCTGACACTGTATCCTTCTTTTCTCCAGATGAGGTAAGATTCTTGTGGTGTGTTTATACATCAGTGATCAGGTTCCTTTTTAATTCTTTTGTATCCAAATTTATTCCAATTTCCAACATCTCATAAAAACTTATTTAAACAGGGAGGCAGCTATGTACATCCAAGAGGAGTATCAGTTTTTCATGTATTTAAGCACATTACGGTAAGTTGTTGGTACTTATTGATATTAATCTCTTTACAGAAGACTCCAAAAACTGTGTCATTATTTAATATATAATTTGCAGGAGCAAGCGGCTACGGCGATGCAGTTTTTTCTCGGTTCTCAAAGCAATGCAGCACTATACCTCCTACTGGTACATATTATTTAGCTCTGTGGTTTCAAAATGATTAGAGCTGTTGTTATTTTGATTTGACTCCCTTTGTTGTTCCAGCGCTGGATCGGCAATTATCAAACGCTTTTCACAAAAGTTTGCAGGTGAGAACTGTCATTCATCTCAGACTCATAACAGGGATTGTGCAATCGTTTTGTAACACAAAAACTCTCATGCAGCAAGTGTGGAAGGTTACTTTCAATGGATAAACAATCTGCATTACTCCTACCCCCTGTTAATAGACCTTTTCGAAAATTTCCGGTCAATCAAATCTTAAGCGAGCAACCCAGCTCCTCAGAAAAGGACCAGAGTTCAGATTCTTACCAAGCATGTCACATTGGTTGTCCGTCTGAAGAAATGTAGTCAGTATTGCCAGATTAGGTAACTTCACACTTTGCAAAAGTTACTAATCCTATTGCTATCTTTCTTTACACCAAAAATACCAATTTATGACTCCTATTGTCATCTCTCTTTACAATGCTTCCATTAAGTTTAGCTGCATCATTTCTGTTAGTAATTCCGTGTCAACAATAGCTCATTTGCATTTCAGAAATGGTTCATCATCAGTGGACCTCTCTTGGTATGAGATGCAAGGACTTGTCACGCAAATAGATGCAGCATAACATCAATAGAAATGATGCATTGTTCTATACTTGAGTGTATCACTAGTGAAAGCATTTGCTGTGCCTATATACCTACTTGTTATTTTATGCCGGTGAACTGAATGTCTTGATGTTTCCCTGTAAATATATGCACACCATCATTTAATTGATTTTGAAGGATTTCTTGTTCAGGATGATGATAATGATGGGTCGGTCTAAAGGAACAAAAATTCCAGTGGGAGGTAATCCAGCCCCCTGACCTTTCGCACCCTGTGGAAACGCTTGGCATGGTTCAAGATCCACTTTAGTCAGGTGAAAATGGCAGTCATACTACCATGACTAAAACCTATAACATGTGGTGGTCTTTAGTGGCTTCACAAATTTTGTTTTTTTAGTATTTTAGCAAAATGGTTTTCAGTTCTGTCCTTGCATCTGCTGGGCAGTAAACTGTGCCTGGCATCTGAAAATCATTAAAATCTAGTGTAACTTCCCTTTACAGAATTTTTGTATAGCATTCTGGCCTCCTTTCTGGAAAACATAACTTTTAGCCTCAGCTTTGGATCTTGAAAAATTCATGATAAAGAAAATAAATTTCCGTTGAAAAGTTTGTATTATTTACTTGTTTTCATTTCCATGACAAAAAATCTTTTTCCTCAAATTTATTTTTCATCCCTCAAATTTTTGAAGAACTAAACGGAATCTCGGAGATCCCAATTACGAGGAAGTAGCAGGAATTGAGAAATCAACACTTCACATCACACGTATTGTTTCAACTAGTATTTGTACCTTAAACTTGTTTTCGGACAAAAATTGTTTGAAATTTTCATGCTAGGTAATTAGCAGAATCTACACACACTGTTGTGGAGGTATTACAACTACAAGCTCACCACTTCAAGAGTTGGTTAATCTTGTTCCCGCTGACAACAACCGTCTCATCACTAGAACACGACTCACTTTCGCATGAACTGTCATCTGAATGGAGCTTTATTCGGTTTGCATTCTCAATTACCCAATCCGTGAACTCTGGTGTTGAGGCCAGGTCCGACATGGCTTGACGGGTGGACTCTTCCGTGAATTCCTCCCATTCCCTCTTTGAGAACCTCCTCCTATCACGAGTCTTGTGGAAAGTCGAGTAGTGGTTTCTTGTTACTCCGCCAGAAGATGATGAAACTAAACCTACACCCACAAAAAAAAAATTTGAAAAGAAAAACGAATACTATTTAGTGGCATGTACAAAGCTCGACACAAGGTGCATGGTGATAAGAAACAATTACATTGTTCATTGCATTTTCAATTGTATCCTCTCGAATAAATAACAGTGTCAGCTATGTATGTGTCGCTGCGAAAGTACTCATATTAGTGGGACTTGGTATTACCTTGGACGTGAGAATTATTGATGCTTTGAGGGCTAGTCCTTAGTGTTCCTTTTCTGCCTGATCTTGATTTTCTACTAAGAAATTCAGCACAGCTATGCCGGGTCACTGCTTTATTGTTCCTCCAGGGCCAAGGACTTCCTGATCTGTAATTACCATCACGCCTGCATGAAGCAGTAAATTCGCTACATGAATCCCAACAAATAACTAAGTAATGATAAAAATTAATTATACTGCATCTCAGCAGGAAAAACAAACAAAAAAGCTTGCTCGGCCCTTCACATAAGCATGGGAAACAAGGTTAGTCAGTAGTCAATATAAACCAATGGAGAGCTTACCTTTGCAAAATCCATTTTGCAGAATGGATTACAACGCATATGGTCCAGCAAGAAACCAATGCTCCCAAAGCTAAAGGCGTGTCCAGAGAGCTCTACCAAAATATAAGCCATATTACCTTTAATGCAATGGACGAGGACTATAACCTTCACCTAATAAATGAGGTAACCCCTAAGGAAGCTGGACTTATGTCGATAAACTTACCTGTAGAATTAATGTGCTGCTAACAATGCGCATAGCCCATTTCACAAATTGAGCTATACCAACATCAACGTGCCCATCCTCTGAGATGATAAATTTTCTAACTGTCCAATACCCTAATCCAGCTCCAGCAAGAGCAATTAAAACGAGCACAAAGATCGAAACCTAGAAAAGGAACACCATACAAACTCGATTAATAACATTCTTGATTATGAGGTGCGAAACATCATATCCCCTACCATGACATGTCAGAAGTTATTCTGAATACTTATCCTAATACTGAAGCCTGAAACTTTTTGTCTACATTAAGACAGATAAAAAAATGAGGTTAACTCACAGGATTGTGCATCTCATCAGTCAATCCAAAATTGACAAGAACTGAATTTATCATCATAGACAAGTGATGCAAGAGGAAAGATCCAGCTCCAATCTGCAACAAGTTCAAAACATTAAGTACATAGCTGCCGTCAAGTGAGGTGCTACCAGTATCACAATGAGACTTTAACCACAATTAATACAACAAAAATAATATCCACAAGGCTACTTACCACTGATCCGTAGATGGTAAGATAGAAAGCACTTTTTCTGCCAGTGGGTAATAGTTTCATTCCCTGCATTCATCTCCAAGTTAAAACAATGCCATCAGGAAAATGATTTTAAAGAACTCGGAGCAACATGTAATGGTTGGTAGTAGAAGTTTTAAATGTGCGCGCAAGAGTCATATGAGGATTGTTCACAAAGCCCATGCATACCCAAAGAATACTCTACGTACTTAAGATATTTGTTGACAAGTTATCTGGAGATTCAAGGTTACAAACAAAGAAAATTTCCTACATGTCTAAGGATGATTTATGAAGAATATAACAGGTATCATTATATCACCTGAAAAAGTAAGATTATGACCACAAGCAACACGCCAATGACCATTGAACTGCTATAATAAAATGGAACCCAACTGCTAACTATTGGTGCTAATAGTAGCATCACGAATCCAAGAGCCAGGCAAACAAGCCGCCACTGTTGAGGATCTTCATGTCAGAGAAGATTCAAAAAATATCAGAGAGAAAGACAACCAGTTCCCTGCACTAGTACGCCGAGTAAATAATCAAATGAAAACACACAATGCAAATGATTCATTGCCTTCTTCCACAGTAACCATGACAGAACCAGATACTCCTCCAATAAACTTCACATCAACATATCTTTCTTCATATGGTGACATGCTGGACGTCCAAAATCCCTTATGGATGTTCTTCCAGTCATCCTGATCACACTGGCACATTCCACGAGAGGCATTTCTGCAGCATACCACCAAACAGGCTTATACTAAAGTCTACACAATAGAGTGATTTTACTACAAATGCAGTTGTTTTGATATAAAAGTCTTGTTTGGAAGATCAATGACGAGGACTCCTTTCTCTTGTACATTTAGAATAAACAGAAAGCAATAATACAAATTACAAACCCAAACCCAAACCTTTTATTCTTCATAATACTGAATTACTGATAACCAAACCAAATAGTTTGAACTCTACAATCTAAAAGGAAAGATGAGAGAAAGGAGTGTGAGTTACCGATGAAAGCAGACTTGAATATTGGAATGCAATCTGTCAGGTATAACAACAGAGGGAAGCAGCGTGACCCGAAAAGAGTTCCCATAGCTACCGATTTTGACCCTTGACATACCAGAAACTTGCACACGCTCACATGACAAAACATCTTTTAAACCAAGGGTAGTGAAATCTCCAAGAATGGGCGATGGAGAGACTTCTATTACCGGGTTGGCCACACCAATGCCTTGAATACCTAAACAAGCCAATTGAAGCAGTCTCAACACCATAAAGGCAGATGAAAGAGAAAAAAAGGAGATTGAGAGGGAATTTGGATACCTTTGGAAGTGGAGGTGTGGTCATGGCACAAGGAGAGGACGAAGAGGTAGATGAATGAGAAGGCGAGCAGATGAGAAACGAGAGGAGACGACTCCATCCCTTTTACAGCTCTCCGACCTCAACCTCGAACTCCGACGAGCTTCGACTTGAAGTAAGCCTAAAAATCTCATGTGCCTTGGTCCTGGTCCTGGAGCTTCCTCTGAAACAGCTCAATTGTTTCCTTAACCCTAAAAAATTAGATGATTTTTAACTCATCCAAATAAGGTATCATGTTACTCAATTAAATAATTTAAATTTTTAAATTTAGAAGAAAAGAGCGTGTTGCGTTGAACGGCAAACATATGGAGTATGAGTACTCAGGCTAAATGACTGCCTCATTTCAAATTAAATATGGAACAATCAAATTTTTCAATATAAATGTCTAGCGATATAAAAAAATGTAAGACTATCTACAATGTAAAAAAAATTCAACATCCTACTTTATCACTTTTTAACACTCCACGTCATCTTCTCTATCTTCCACCTAATCATTCAACACAAATTCAACTTATACCCTCTACAATGAACTTATTTAATAAAATTCAACACTCTATCCCACAACTTTTATTTATCTTCTTTTATTTTCTTCATAATTTAATTTTTGTAATTACAATTCAATAAATTTATCATTTTGCATTAAAAAAAATTTTAATAGTAAAATAAATTATATTAATTATTTTTAATATTTTTATTTCATCAATTTTAAATTTTATATCATTGCATCTTGCAAGAAATAAAGACGAGAGATATAGATAGACATTATTAAAACAAATACACACCCATACTTTGAGGAATATGTCATCATTGATTGATAATATTGACTATAATTTGGAGCAGATGAAGGCACGATGAAATTTGGTGCAAACCCATAGTTTGGAGTGTTTTGAGTATTTTGTTAGCTGGATTATTGATTTTGAAACTGATAATTGTGAAGAACTGGGTAGAGAAAGGAATTATTGTTAGGACATTTGACTAAAAATAAGGGTTTAAAATGGAGAAGAAAGAGGTTTTTTTTTTTCGGTATCCAAATCAAATGAAGCGAGTATGTATTAATAGAGCATACAAAATATGAATTTTGGTATAAAAATTAAAATCTAAAAAAATCAGTCAACCAATAAACAAGACGTATATTGGTATGTCACACATGGTCCCCACCACATCTTCATTCAACATGTTTAATTAATTCAACACCGAATAATCCAAATCATATTCAACTACCTCATTAAACCTATTCAACTACTTAATCCCCATATTCAACTACTCATTGTAAATAACCTTAATTCAATACCAAATAATCCTCATATTCAACACCAAATAATTCTCATATTCAACACCTTATTCAACTACCTAATTAAACATATTCAACTACTTAATCCATAATTCAACAAGCCCATTGTACATAGTCTAATAAGTATTTAAACATATCGAGAATAAACTGTCGTGGACGATCTTAGAAGGGTACACGGAGGGTTGTTGGAAAAGAAATACCTGAATGCTCAAAAGACCAGTGTGAAGTAAACTGTCGTGTATCTGTGAAGGGTAACTCGGAAAGAAGACTGTCACGCTAAAAGTTAGCCGAGAAGAGCAATGCCCGACTGGCCAACTCGGAATGAAGACTAGCTAGAGGGTCTGTGCCCAGTTAGTCGAGAAGAGCGCCAACCATTTTCGTCAGGTCAATGAATACTTTTGAAAATCAGTGCAATATCGAATGAAGTTCAAGTGTAGAAGCGCAACTCTGAAGGTCGCCTTTGATGGTATGAGACATAATCCTTCGGAGAACCTTGCATGAGCCTCTAGTGGTATGAGACACTATGCTCAAAAGCGAATGGAGAACTTCTATAGCCAAAAAAAAAGGGTGGAGGCGGTATGGGACGCCGAAACCAATGCGAAGGGTACAATATCAATGCAGTGACCGGCCAGCACGCATGTTGACCTTGAGAACAAGGTCAGTTTTTCAGGGGCGGATAATGATATGAACCTGCCTTTGGACAACTCAGTGGTGAAGCCACATGGTGAGGAGGGGGGGGGGGGGGGGGGCCGCCCCCAGTCATTTTTTAAATTTACCTTATATTACGTATGATTAGCTTGAATTTTTTTAGGTTTATAACAATTTGCCCCGATAATTTTAAATCTATGCCCCCGATAAAACATTTCCGACTTGAGAAAAAAAAAAATTGCCCCCGATCCAAGAAAATCCTGGCTTCGCCACTGGGACAACTTAAGAAAACATGCGAGCCCCGACAAAATGTCTACTAGTTGTACTAAAGGCAGGGAAGGAATACAGTAATAAAGCGAGTACGCGCCTCAAGAGTCCCTTCAGATGCGCTTTTGGGTGACTCACTGGTCGGGAGCTGTGTCCGCTTCCCTGATGAGCCATGGAAAGGCGAAACCAGTAGACATGAGGATGACGGATTCTTAGGAATTGTCCCGAAAGACAATAATTTGCTTGCTTAGAAGCTTCAACTTCAACAAGTGAATTACCTCCTACTGACGGTAAAATCTCGTTTGTTGACTTCAAATGGTCCTTGAAGAAGGTGCATGTTACTCGAGCTAAAGAAACAGAATGTTGAGGGGAGAAGTTCTTGAAAGCTACATAAATACTTTGACCTACGAGGGGATACAAAGGCACAAGAGGCAGTGTGAATAACTGCAGGACAGCTTCAATTCCCTTATTTCTACAAAGATTCGGCACATGTCAGTATTGAGAAGAACTCTTTCAAGAAGTCGAACGGCATTATTAACAAAATCTGGAACAAAGGACTACTCAATATTAGATGAAATATCTGAGGACTTGGCAGTCTCTGCCTTGTTTGTTTCTGTTTTGAATAGTTATTTACATTTTATTTTGAAAGTAACTGATGATAATCAAGCAAGTTGTAAATTTCGTTTTCCTGCAAAATCAAGAATGATATATGATATACATCTATTGTTCAACTGTAAGGCACCGCATTCTCTGTGAGGAATAATTATGAAGAAAATGAGGGACTCTCAGTGGGGTATCCGCAGCTCTAATCCGGCTTCTGTATTGATCAGGGTCTTCGGATGGGGTTCAGCTAGTGCCAGTTCTTCAGTGGATTACCCTGGTGGAAGTTGTGGATTGGAGTGTTTAACTGACACCTAAGAATTCTAGCCCTGTTGCTGTGGGTGTTAAATTATGTTCTGCTAGGTACTCCGGATTGTGGAACTTGCTCAGATGCCTCATGCCGCTGTCACATAAAATGGTCACAATTGTATGACCACGGCCGAGTGTTTGTGCAACTCTGACAGCTCCAACACAGTTCATTGCAGAAGAACTACCCAGGAAGAGTCCATCTTTTCTCAGAAGAAGCCTGTAATAAATTGGAAGGTAAACGGTCAGCACTTTCCCATCAACTGAAATGGACGGAACATACAAATTATAGACATAATTGCTTTATCAGGTACATAAATAAGGCTCGAGGAGTTCTAACTTAGTGGCTTGCACTGGAATTGATTTAGAGGTCCAAGTCCAGCAAAAGCAATAGTATGACACAAATATAACAAGTAAACTATAACCTTGACATTTCAACAGCTTCCTTATCAGTGCCTCGGAAAGCTCCATCCAGATTTGCCATCTTAAAATTTTGGGTTATTCTATTAATCCCAATTCCCTCAGTCACCGTATCAAAAGGATTTTTCAGCCTCTTTCCTTCGGCCTCCTCTTTTGTGTACATAACTCCTCTTGTTACCTTGTTAAACAGACCAGAGCCAGGCGGATCGATCAAATAGCACCTGATCTTAGGGCTTTTTTCCTGGAAAACATACAAAGCGCAAACTTTAATGTGACCCAGAATGAATCAAGACCAAGAGTTAACAATTATGCAACCACCGTCACCTTGAGATACTTGGAAACACCTGCTACAGTGCCACCAGTTCCGGCAGCTGCAACAAATGCATCCAATTTTCCATCACTCTGTTCCCATATCTCTGGCCCGGTACCTTCAAAGTGGGCGCGGAAGTTAGCTAAATTTTCAAACTGATCTGCAAAGAATCCACCTTTAAAATTGGTTGGGCTGTGACAAGCTTGGTTTCCCCCCTCAGAGCAGAACCCGTCAACCCACTCTCTATCATTTGCACTCATCTTCTCTTCTTGTATAAACTTTCTTGCTAATTGATCTGCTTCCTGTGCTCTTCTGCGAGCAATATTGACAAAGTGATCCTTGTGTGTTATTGAAACTGGTCTAACCCTTTCAACAGTTGCTCCAAGGGCTTCAATTATTTGAGACTGAGTGGTCGCAAGAGATAATAAAATCGTGAAAAAATTAGTCATGCAAAAAATATACAAATAACACCCGCAAGAATGATGTAACACTTGGAAAGAATCCAGATTCACAAAGCTGGTGAGATCACGCAGCAAATCCTTATCAAGTAACAACTTACCTTACACACAGAAGAAAATAAAGGAAAAACATAGAAATGAAAAATGATGAATCCAAACTTACTTTCTCAATGGCAGCGTCATCAGGGATAACCACATGACATTTGCATCCATAAGCAGGTGCCACAGTTGCAAGGCTGATAGCCGTGCTACCTGCACTACCCTCGGTCACAACTCCTCCAACAGCTAACTTTCCAGAATCAAGTGCCTAACAAACCAGGCCAAGTCATTAGCTAGTGATAAGTAGCACATAATCCATTGCAGACCTGTAGAATAATTTATAAAACTTACAGTAGATCTTATAGCTACATAAACACTACCTGGCAGGTTAACAATTATCCTTTCATCTACTAACTAAATCATTTTTCCTCATTCAAACTTGACTTTTAGAAAGCTACAAGTTCAATTCAATCACAAAACTCAGACCTTTCAGCTGAAGACATCAACAATATCAATGAGTGAAAATTAAACAACATGCATCATATCTCAAATTCAACACCATCAATGGCCATTTCACATATCCAATTCATTCTAGTTACCTCCAGCAACAAGATCCAAAAAGATAATACAACTCTTACCTCTTCAATGATCTTCAGCGCAACTCTGTCCTTCACGCTTCCTCCCGGATTCAAAAACTCTGCTTTCCCAAAAATCTAAAACAAAACAAAACAAATTCAAAATTAATTAATTAATACAAAGCTTCAATTTCGGCTAGAGTAAAATCAATTTCTAGAATCAAAACCATCCACAACAGATGATAACGAAGTCTAAATCGTACCTCGCAGCCAGTAGCATCAGAAAGACTATTGATTCTGATCAACGGAGTATTCCCAATCGCATCAATCACCCCCTTCCTCAACCTTGCCTTCTTCGACAACCAACTCTTCTTTCTCGATGATCTGGAACTGAAACTGCATAAAAAGAACGATAACACGGCAATGGCTGAAGCCGAAATGGCAGCAACGGTAACCACCACGCCTGCGGAGGCCGTCGCAGGCGCCATCGTCGCTGCCCCGATTTCGAAACCTCTAAACAGCTTCTGAACTGGTTCCGCTCCAGCGCAAGTATTCTAAACTGGGCCGACTCGCATTTGGGCTTATACATTTTGGGTCAACTCATATTTGGGCTTTCCCATTATTGGGCCTGTAGAAACCTCCTTTTTAGGCCCATCTCGTTTGAATTATGCAATATAAAAAAATTGTAAAATAAAACAATATAACATGTCCAAAATAATGATACATTTATTTTATTATTTTTGTATCTAATTATATTCAGGGTATTTTTTTGAGTTGAAGTGAATTTAAGTATAAATTTGAATACAAATTGATAATTATAAAATATCAAATATAAGATTTTAAAATCTTATACTCGAACTAAGTGAATGCAATGTCAAAACTAGGTCGTTTTAAACTCACAAGAATTCAAAACCCTCCGGCAGACCATTGGAGTTTGTGAATTTGCTATTAAACTCTCATATTGACGGATCATAAGATGATTATGGATGACTGTATGAGGGATGGAGAGTAAGGTATTGTGCTAGCAATATGCTCACTGTTTTCTCATCCCTTTCATCAGTAATTTTACAACCGCAACATGATTCCACTAACCCTACTTACTTACCCATATTGTCTATTATTCATAACTACATTGACTTAGTCTCTAGCATGCATCTATCATGGATGAGGCATGTTTAATTTGACACGTAAGTCAAAAGTTTAAATTCCAAAATGATGATTTTTATAATTTAATATAAAATTTTGTCTCACATCATTAGTTTGAAAATAGTTTACTATGAAATATGGGATTACAAAATCGTAACTCCTCAACTTAAACTTTTGAATCGAATTTCAACTTGTACGCCACAAAATGATATTCGAGCGACAGAAAAAAAGTCCACATAAGGCCACTATGAGCTCTGAAAAGTCTTGATAAACATTAAAAACAAAAAAAAAACACAAAGCATCTTCCTTTTGGATGAACCATCAGAGAATCTTGCAGAACCCTCGCGCACATGTTTCCCAATCTAAGCTCCTCCCATTCTTTCTCTCTCTCTCTCTATATTTTCTGGAGAAACTCAAGCAGCCTGTAACCTGCAAACATCATCACTCTCATGAAGATCATCCTGCAGAGGCTGCTCGACTTGAAGCTTCAAATCTCAGCACTAGTCATTGTATCCATGAGCGTAGGCGCAGTCATTGTCCTTGCACCGCGCTTGGTCACCGTCCTCCTCTACTTCCGGCCACTACTCTTTTCCACATTCCTTTTTCTGGTCGCGGTGGCGGTGTTTGGCAGAATCTCACCGTCCCCTCCGCCTGTTTCGGCGGACGGTCTGATCCTAATGGATTATGTCGCTGGGCAGGCCGAGCTGCACTGTCATAATGTGGCGGATGAGAGTTACAAGCAAGGAACACATCAGCATGATGGTGATGATGATGATGGTCGCATCCTTGTTTCTGAATAATCTATGTATTTTAACTGAATGCGAACTCCACTAGCTTAATCGGATTCTCTATATCCATCACCAGCAACAAAGATGTCATCTTGAATCATCTAGATAAATCTGTGATATATTTATTCTTATAACTCAAAAAGAGACAGTTACGAATGAGAGTTCAAAATCTGTGATTGATGGAGCTTCAACTAAATTCTTGTATAGAAGAAGCAGTCATGCTTCTAAAATCTGAAGAAGCTATGAAGGAAGTTATGAACTCATCCATTCCAACATTTCCACGCTTCGCTGAAATCTACAGGTTGACAATCTCATCACATCCAACATTTCGTTGACGGTGATGCACCATCGAAAGGTGGTGGTCCGGGACGATCAATTTAAGTTAAGTACTTGAATTAAGTTCAGTTAAATAGTTCAGTTAAATTAAATTAAAAAAAAACTAAAGTACTTGAATATTTTTTTAAAGGGTTTAGGTACGGAGAGTGTGCTTTAATTTGTAAGCATCCAAAACTTGTATACACAAATATGTTAAGCATCATACTTGTGTATACGTAGCTAGCTTCTGATAGGAAGCTTCTAGTCTAATTTCCTCCTTCATCTTCCATATGAACTCATCAAACCTCCTGTTCACTTCATCCATACTCAACTCCTTAATATCTTCATCTTCACTTTCACCCGATTTCTCCATTGTTGCCTTGTCAAACATCCATCTCTTAAGCGACGAACCCTCGCTATGCACCATCACAACCTTCTTATCCACCACCGGACCACCCATGTTTTTCTCAATCAGCCCTTCTTCTTCCTCCTCCTCCTCCTCCTCTTCCTCGTCCATGTTTTTAACGGTCTGATCCTCAGAGGAACATGCGCAAGTGATCAGGCCAGAGGAGGTTCTGGCAATGAAAACCAGGAGGCCATTACATATGAGGAATATGCAATTCCTGTTAATGGAGTGAGTGATGAGCTGAAGAGGCAAAGTTGTGACGCAAAACCTCACTGTCTGAAACCCATAACACAGCCATGAAGATATGGAAATGAGGAATGAGACAAGTGAGATTGAGAACAGCAACTGCATCATTCTCCTCTTCAGATATCTTCCCTGCCCCATGATTATCCGATTCAGACCTTCCTCTGGCTGACCTTATTCCCATCCAACTTATGCTCAATGGCAAATGGGAATTTGATGCTGTAAATATCTGACCCTTGTATGGATGAGGCCATTGATTTATAGGACTTTGGTGTCTATGTAAAAATATATGCCCACTAAACTGTGTGATGGATGAAGCTTCCTTTTAGCATAAGGGCATGGAAGCATATATGCCCATTTGACTTAAACTTTAAGTCTCGTTCGAAAATTTAAGAGATATAAATAAAATTTAGATTGGAAATATAAACATCACATTCAAGTCTATCAGGACGTCTAGTGGTAAAAGAAATATCAAATATTTCGGCGATTAAGGTTCGATTTCTGATAGTCCCACAGTAATAATTTTCTATTAAATCTTTCTGTGAAAAACCATTTTTCTCATCTCACTTTCCATTTTGTTTACGGGTGACTCGTGTCATTCCCAACTTTTTTCAAAATTTTTTTTGTTTATATAATAAAATTAGCTTAATATTTAAATTTAGTAAGTTATCATCAATAAAACATCATTACTGTCCATCTCAATTCATGAGAATTCGTAATGAATAGATACGTTGTGGAGTTTTTTTTTTTTTTTTTCAATTCAGCCATCTAGATGATTTTTTGAAAATTAGGGTTTGATGGTGTGGATTGAGGGAATTAGGGTTTCTTGGTTTGTGTTGTTTTGACTAAGAGCTAGCTACATTACATAATTAAATTAAATTAACTTTGTAAGTGTGCAAACCGCTCATGTTCAAACTGAAAGTTTGGATTGAAATTTTGTATTAATTAGTTTATATTTAAACAATTACATTATGGTCAATATCCATATTCAGCTAAAAAGTAATCTTGTAGCTTTCACACTCGTCTTCCATCGTGGTTGATATATTCTATTTTTGTTTGTCATTTCTATCTCAATTTCTGGATCCGTCTCTGATTGTTATGAAATGTAAATGTCGAAATATTTCTTGCACGACTTGTACTCAAACTCGTGTAGATGCGAAACTAAAGATTGGTTCGAATAAATGGAAGCACTTCGATACGTCTAGCTAGCTAGAGGGAATATTCAAAGTGTTATGGATTTATATAAAAATCAAAAGAGGGAGAAGCATAACCATCGACATTGTTTTGCGCATCTAAATATTCGAGGCAACATTTAAAAAAATAACTGTTGTTAATGTCGATTGCGGTCTGTGTTTGAAAATAGTCAATAAAAAAATATATATATATATATATATACTCAGTTATAGAAAAATATTTATATAAAATAACTTTTTTTAGGGTAACGAATTTGAATTTCGATCTGTTGATTTGATTGGCCGGCCCATAGTTTGAGGCTGTTCAACGAATTCAAGGAAACCTTAGGGGTGAAGGTGTAATTTATAAAACATTCGGATTACACACCTGGAGAAAAGCTTCATCAAAAGCAAGAGAGAGAAAGAGGCAAAATGGCGTTGTACGCTTCGATTTGCGCGACGCTTTCCGGCCTCGACTTCCTGCATGTCCGCCAAAAATCAGGTAGCCTTCTTCAGCTCTTCACCAATGGCCTCCTTGAAGTTCAACGCTCTCACGAACTCGAGCTGCTCGACTGTGGTGTTTGCGGTCGTGAAGTGTTGGATCCCGAAGAGGTAGCAGACCGTCCCGAGACCATTGAGGTCTGTAACTACGCTTCGTATATTGATATTTGTGATGTTGATTTGTTTAGGTTGATTTTTCAGGTTGGAAGTGGCGATCGAAGCCACAGGGTTCTTGCGGATGAATATTGGCTTTGATACGGATGAGGTTTGTGGTAGATTTGTTTGTGAATTTCATTGTTGGGCAGATTTCATTTCAAGGGTGAGAATTAGTAAATGTTTAGTTGTATGAATGGGCTGGAAAGTGTCAGGTTGGTATTTGGTGACAGTGGGACTGATTGATGCAGTCGGATTACTGCATCAAGAAACTGGGACGACTGAAGAAGTTGAAGAATAGAAGAAGGTAGGTTAGGGATTTGGATGGGAAGAGGGCAGGCGAGAAGAGGAAGACGAGATAGAGGAATTGTTTATTCTGATTCCTTCCTATCTTTTCTTTTGGTTCTTTCCTTCTTAGACAATCTGAGTTGTCATCTTTAAGAAAATACATTTAAGACCCTACACTTTATTAATCCGACTAAACTAAGTAACACTGATCGAGTTGAGTATATATGCTGACTAGATTAGGAAGTGTTCACCTTGACGTAGAAGTTGTTTTTCATTTTAGTTTGGCACTATTTGTTGCAAATTTTCAACATTTGTTGGTCTTTTGAAGATAGCGAGATTTGTTATTTGGAGCATTCTGTTGGAAATTTTTGGATTTTCAATGTGTGAAGAAAATGAGTTTGTCTTATTTTCATGAGCCAATATCGGTGTCGTTTATACATCTAATTGAATAGTTAAGATCTTGATAAAAAATCCTTGCAAGGTGTACTATAAGATTGACTATTCGAACGCCGAAATTGATCAAATATCGAATGAGATATCGATACTCGAAGTTGCATAGAAAACATGCAAAGTTTGAGTTCATTGGGAATGGATGTCAAGGCTTTATGTTTTCACTTGATTGATATCCCACATTGGTGGGATGAAGCAAAATTTGTAACTTCTTATATAAACATGTTGCTGACATGTATAAGTCGTTAAAGAAAGCTATTCTCCAACACCTTTTAAAGATCAAAAGAGTTGGTCCAAGTTTCTCTTTTAATCTCCAGCCGTTTCTCTTCATTTTCCCATTTACTTTTGGGAGGTTGACGGTCATGAGAAGATGGAACGGTGGAGAAGTGGAAGGGGCGTGAGGGGTTGGCTCTTCATCACTATAAAAGGAGGGTTGCATGAGGTTCCGTTGTCGTATCCTGGGAAGCCAATTGCCTAACCACACCCAGCACGTAAGGGAGGCAATTCAGCTTTAAGGAGATTGCCGAGCAAGCTTCAACATAATTCTGGTTTTGTGTTTCACTTCTTACTTCAGTAACTTCAGTGTTGTGTACACGGTTATTTACGGACTCTTGTATACTGTGCTTATTTCACTAACAATCTTAAAGCTGAATTTGTGGTCACAGGCAGGTTCTGAGTTCGGCCTTCGAGTTACTGATTTTTCCTTTCTCTGTGTAGAAATGGACACTGAGAACCAAACCATGGATGTTGACCAGAACATTCCAGCCAGTGATTCAGTTCTGCAGATGCTGACTGAAGTGGCAATGGGTGTGGACCCGGCTCCGGTTCCTAGTGCTGCCAGAGTGCAGCCTTCTGTGGGAACAAGTGGACTGCAACGGACTCCTACTGTGCGAGGGGGAGAAGACAAGACTCTATCTGTGAAGCACGTTCACAAGGATGCCAGGAACTTGGTGAAGAAGTTCGGGTTGGAAAATGCAAGTCATAAGCACACTTATTCTAGAGTCAGCGTGGAACAGACCCTCTACAGGAGCATGATCGGAAGTTTACTCTATCTCAGGAACAGACCCTGTTCTGCTCAGGAGGAATATACAGTTATAGGAAGCTGTTGCGTTGAACATGTATCCACTGATGGACAGCTAACAGATATCTTCACTAAGGCGTTGAACAATGCTCAGTTTGAAACACTTAGACTTGCCTTGGGTCTATGTGTTGTCAACACTTAAGTCAGATCCAGAAAAGCTGGAGCAGTTCCTAATCACTGTACAAGAATCTGTTGAACTGGTTACAGAATTTAGGGGGAGAAGTTCTGGTGTTTATCTAGTTGGATGGGTGAGACAGTGTCTGTGTCAGACGAGGTGTATTAAAACATGGATATCTAAAAGAAGATTTGTTTTGGAAAGAAAAGATCAGCAAGATCCGAGAGTCTGATTGAGGTTTCTGATTCTTTAAAACTTATGTTTTGAATTCCTAATTAGCTCTTATATATTTGCAGTGCATCCAGGTGAAAGCTCCGGAGATGAGTGCAGCAGTTGAACGTATTAGTGAATAGAGTGTGCAGCAGTTGAAAGCCTCTGGTGCAGAAGTGTGCAGCAGTTGAACAGAGCCTGTTTCAAAGGTTCTGACAGTTATGGGGAGTTGCCTGCCGAAAGGACTGAGATGATTAGCGACAGAAGGTGAAGTCGGTCAAAATGTCTCTGGCAGACAAGTGTGGAACAGACTTGTTTCAAAGAAGAAATTATTTGAAGTCTGTTTGAAAAAGACTAGCTAAGCTACTTGCTCAGAAAGCTGATGAGAAGATAAAGGAAGTAGAATTTGGGTTGAAGAAAGATTCAAAGGATGCGTTGTCAAGGAGAATAAAGAATTGTGCTGAGACTGGCTCTGATGGAGCAGACAAAGAGGCAGATGATCAGTTGCTGAGATAGATAATCAGAATGAGGCAATGATGAAGTCCTCTGCTACAGCACGACGTCTAAGCAAAAAGGGACAGCAGAACAAGGAAAAAGGAGAGTGCAACCACTGAGACAGGGGGAGCAGTGTCACGAAGAAGAGCAAGATTGGTGCAAGGAAATCCGAGAAGTGTCCACCTTATCAGAAATCTAAGTGGAGAGTCTTTGACAAAGGCTGTCACAGTATCAGGAACATTGTTCTGCAACAGTGAGGTTGATAGAAGTGGAACACTGTTCTGGAGATGAGAGTTGTTCAAGAAAATGTATTGAAGTTCCTGAGGATGTCAAAGCCATTGAGAATCTGACTTTGATGATGCGAACACACCCTTGGCTAGGTTATGTCGCTGTCTAGTATTGATTGGTCATGTATATTGCCTTGTCATCTTTTGTTTACAAAAAGGGGGAGGATTATTCGAGCAAATTCATTCGGGAGCTAGTTTTGTTAAAAAAATGCCAAAGTGGAGAATGTTAATCCAAGTAGTTCATGGATCATGAATGGCATAGTTTTTGACAAACAAGGCAAAGACTTCGACTGGAATAGAAGGTGAGACAGTAGATGTTCAGACAGGCGCTGTAATAAACCAATCGAGATCTACAAATATATTGTATCTGCAAAGCAATATTCTGAGATATTTCGAAGATATTTTATCCCAAATTCTCGTCTTCAAAGATTGGATCCGCTCCTAAGTTGGAAAGCATGATCGAAGATATTGTTTCCAAAGATGTGAAAAATTATATATCTGATCTATTTATGAGGAATCGGAATATGGTAGAGGTGATGATGAAGAACTGAGATCAGCTGAAAGAGCAGCAAACGAAGTTATAGCACGGCGAGTTTTATCAGAGATAGTCGGAAAGTCGACGAAGCAAAGAGCATCATCGCCGTGTGCTGAAGTTCTAAGTTGAATAGACACTGTTTCAGGTCTGATATTCTTAGGAAGAGAATTACCGCTTTGCGGGAGGCAAATCGAGGTGAGAAGAGGTGAATCTCCGTCTGAGGGAGTCAGACGCACTCACATCAAGTCAGTTGCATAGTGGTATCGGTCGGGATTAGTTATTTAAAGGACTATTGTAATTGATCTTATATTTAGTTACTTAAAAAACTATTGTAATTGATTTTATATTATGAAGTGATTCTCACTTGGACTTCAGAGCAACCCCTGAGTAGGCTTGGTGAGCCAGATATGATAAACATATCCTATATCGTTTACTGTTCTACATATTATTTCTATCTCGACTAATTATCACAAAAACAAAATGTGCTAAAACTTTTAATATAATTAACGAGCCATCTTCAACAATCGGACCGGAACAAACTCAATAACTTTCAATAATGATGATGGTGATAAATTGCAAAACGCTTGGCAGTTGTTCAACCTAAATTTCAAATCAAAAGCTGCCTCTTTGACCATCAATCTGAATCCAAGTCGCCACCTTTGATTCTGGGTCTGCTCCAATCTCTCGGCCCTGCAACACCCTGACTTTTTCTCGCCGGACAACAACCGATTCTCCACCCACCATGGCTCTCTTCCTCATCAGGTCACTGGCTTCCTCTAACGCTCTCCCCAAGTATTATTACTCACTCTCCATGTCCATTTTCTCAGTGAATCAGCTCGCGGATGGGCTCAGGCCGGCTGCGTGTTCTCAATCGGAGAACCAGAGGAGCTTTGGTTCAACGGCAGCCGAGGGTTTCGGAAGAAAGACTCCACAAGCGGGCGCTGGAGTGGTTGGTGGTGATGCCAGTGGGAAATATGTAAAGCTTTGCAGATATGGTTTGCTTGATTTTGTTGGGGTTAGGTTCGGTGGCACAGTTGCTGGAGCTGATGAGGTTGAGGTGGAGGAGGCTGATGAGGGTGTGTGGCACAAGTTGCAGGATGAAGCAAGGTCAGCTATTGAGCAAGAACCTATCTTGTCTGATTACTATCATAGTTCAATTTTGAGGCATAGTTCTTTAGAAGGTGCTTTAGCTAATTATTTATCGAAGAAGCTCGCTGATTCGACTTTGCCCAGCGGTACTCTGAATGATCTGTTGGTAGATGTTCTTGTAGAAAATCAGGATATTATCAATGCGGTTGAGGAGGATTTGAAAGCTGTCAAGTACAGGGATCCAGCTTGTGGGAGCTATTTGCATTGTTTGTTGAACTTCAAAGGGTTTCTAGCGTGTCAAGCGTATAGGATCGCGCACAAGTTGTGGTTGCAGGACAGGAAGTTACTGGCATTGTTGATTCAGAGTAGAATTTCTGAGATATTTGCAATGGATATTCATCCGGGTGCGAGAATTGGGCATGGGATTTTGTTTGATCATGCGACGGGGATAGTGGTGGGTGAGACGGCTGTGATTGGAAATGATGTGTCTATATTGCACAATGTGACTCTTGGCGGGACTGGAAAGATGAGTGGGGATAGGCATCCGAAGATTGGGGATGGAGTTTTGATAGGCGCAGGGACTTGTGTTTTGGGAAATATTAATATCGGGGAGGGAGCTAAGATTGGAGCGGGTTCTGTGGTTTTGAAAGACGTGCAGCCGTGGACTACTGTTGTCGGTAATCCTGCTAGAATCGTCGGTGGGAAGGATAATCCTGTTAAGCTTGACAAGAAACCTAGCCTGACCATGGATCACACATTACATATCGCCGACTGGTATGACTATTGTGTTTAGAACTTGCAATGAGTTTTTTTGCAAGCCAAATTTATCTGCTTTCATGAACGAGAACTGAAGTTCTCCCACTGACAAATATTTTGCATATCCATAAATTTTATGGAGACGGTCTCTTAGGTATTTTTCGTCGGTCCGTTTGAATTTCTAAGTAATGTTTTTGTCTTTCTAAGCCGTATTTTTTAGCACATGTAAGTATTTCACATAGGCAAGTGTAGTTAGCTGTAAACTCAGGTAGAGCGTCAAGATTTATAAATCTAAATTTTCAAGTCCGGATGAACTAGATTTCAGTTATGGCTTTTGTGGAGGGAGTGTTTCATTGTTAAATTCAGGATCCTTGCCCAATCTAGAGTGATTGAGGGGAAATTTCAAGAGAAGTATGACTGAACTGTTATAAGTTTAGTCTGTCCCATATTAATTCAAATACATTTTAAATACGAGACGATGTGGAACAAAACAATATGATTTAAGGGCACAAATGAAACAACCTTGTTTTACTCATCCTAACTCCAGGCGGGGCGTTGAAATGTATCCCTTTTTCCTCTGCTCTGCCAAGTTAGCCAAGGCCTTTCAAGGTTGGCATGACGACATATCTCGTGTCTCCCACAGTTATGACGTCATAGTTGTAAATTATTAAAGTTGGGTGCAGTCCTGTAAAGATACCTCTCCTTTCTGAGTCTCCCACACAAAGCTCCCCCACCAACCATGAAAATACTCGAAACCATCACCAAAAGACAAGAATGCTTGGTTTTATCTTGTAACAGAGCACTAGCACTAGCACTAGCACTAGCACAGTCGTGTGCCATTTTTTTTCTTCAAATGTTTTTTAATCAATTTTGTTTATCCTTATTTCTTTAATCATTTATAATTTTTGCCAGTTATAAATATATATATATATACTTTAAAACTGAAATTGACAACTTGTTGTTTTTAAATTCTCAACAGAGTTTTTGATTTCCACTCCACACTGACAAAAAGGTGCCTATCAGCAAGCCCCAGTGATCTCGAAAAAAAAAAAAAGCAATGAAATAACAAATAATCTTAACTTCCACTGGAAGTTGAGCAACACTCCCAATGAGAGTCTGACACGTATATATGATGCTTTTTTAGGGCAACTGAGTCCAGATTGACGTGCGGTTTTCTGACAAGGAATCCATTCAAACTATTCAACAATTTGAAAGTTGAAGGAATCTTCAGTATAGTTTTAAAGATGTTTTACTTTCCAAGTAATATCTATTTATCTAACCCTGAGTTCAACATGATTTATAATCATTTAAGCGAGATATTTCTCAAGCCGAATTTATTATTTATTTAATTAATGGTGAGGCTTGCTATGCAAGTTTCTACATTTTTGTACACAAAATTGGAGTCATGTGATTGAGTGTTGTGGAACTATTAGCCTATAAGATTTTGGTCCCAAAGTGCAAGAGAATATACAAATATAAAATATTACCAAGAGATTTCTAGTCAACAAATAAATAATATTTAAATGATAAGATGACATTTTATATAATGCAATGCGATGATGATAGAGGATGAGTTATAAATTTTAGGTTATAAGATTCTTGTATTCAACCATGTGTAATTTATATTTAAAAAATTATCATAAGCGGTTTTTTTGTGCTGGTTAAATCGGTTACAAAAGTAGGAGTTAATAATAAGTCCACATTGAATTGGGAATAAATGTTATGATTAATAAAATATATGCATTTATACACATTTTTGACTCATTTTACCATGACTAAATTAAATATAATAAATACGCAAAATTATATTAGAATAATTGATGAATTTGTGTCGGATGCAGTCCAATCAAATACAACTAAATCAAATTATATATTTATTTATTAAAAAAATGACTTGACCGATTCTTATTCCATGATTGGAAATTTGAAAATATGAGATGATTGGTTTGATGACTGATCTCATTCCCCCTTAGAAGATTGCTACCCAAGTTTTCCAAGCCATCTGTTGTCCCCCCACTTTCAGGGTTTTTTTTACTAAAACAAATTGAAAGACAAAAAGCCGCCCGGGACAAAATGGTGGTAGTATTAATACACTCCATATGCTGGAAACAAACGCATTGCCGCAGTCGCTTCCCTCTTCTTTCGTCACTCACTTCTCCTCCAAATAGCAAAACACCCATCTGGCAAAAACCTCGTAAAAATGGAAGCTTTAGGTGGAAGCATGTTGTTGTCTATCAAAGACTACTACTACCCAGGTAAAGATTTTGTTCTCAAGCCTGAGTTCTCACGTGGGTTTTCTGGGTTATTGCACGTCTTGGTGTCGATTGTTTTGATTGGGGTTTGGGGATGGAGGAGGAGGATCATGTTGGGCGGTCAATGTCCAGAACCGAAGCTGGGGATTTCAAGACATAAGTTTGATTGTAACAAGATGGTGTTGGCGGTGTGTTTGTGTCTTTCTGGGACTAATTTGTTACTGAGTTTGTTGAGTTATTTCCATTGGTATAGAAATGGCTGGTTTGATTTGAAGGTTGTCGTTTTGTTGGATTTTGGAGCTAGAACCCTAGCTTGGTTAGGGCTTTTTGGCTATTTGAAAGTCCGGGGTGAGAGAAAGATGCCCATCTTCTTGAGGGTCTGGTGGGGATTTTACGCTTCCATCTCCTGTTATTGTCTGGTTGTTGATGTTGTTGATCATAGGAATATCCGAGCATTGCCTTTGCCTTTCATGGCTTTGGATTTTGTTTCGGTAATTATTGGGTTGTTCTTGTGTTATGTGGGATTCATGGAGAGGAGTAATGAGTTTAGGGAAGATCTGAATCATCAAGAGCCACTTTTGAATGGAAATGGCCAGGATTTGAATAAGGCAAAAGGGGTTTCAGACCAATCTCCTTTTTCAACTGCTGGTGTTTTTAGCCTCTTGACCTTCTCCTGGGTTGGCCCGCTGATTGCTGCTGGGAATAAGAAGATAATAGACCTTGAGGATGTTCCTCAGCTAGACTCAGCGGATAGCGTTTTGGGTACATTTCCTTGTTTCAAGTCTAACCTCGAGTCGCGCAGTGGCAGCGAGGATATTACAAGTTCTAAGCTGGTGAAAGCTTTGGTCTTATCATCCAAGGGTGAGATTCTAAGCACCGGTTTTCTGGCACTTGTATATACTTTTGCTTCTTATGTTGGGCCGTACCTCATCGATCATTTCGTGCAATACTTGAGTGGGAAGCGTGGATATAAATATGAAGGGTATGTTTTGGTTTTGACATTTTTCGTTGCGAAGATTGTTGAGTGCTTATGCCAGAGGCATTGGTTCTTTAAGCTTCAGCAGATTGGTGTTAGGATCCGAGCAGAGTTGATTACGCTCATATACAACAAGGGCCTGACTCTTTCGTGTAAATCAAAGCAAGGCCAGACATCGGGTGAGATCATTAATTTCATGACAGTTGATGCTGAGAGGATTGGCGATTTTAGTTGGTATATGCATGATCCTTGGCTAGTTGTGTTACAAGTTGGCCTCGCTTTGTTGATTTTGTACAAGAATCTCGGGGCAGCTGCATTTGCCGCCTTAGCAGCCACTTTCGTGGTGATGGCATTGAACTTTCCTTTAGGGAAAGTGCAAGAGAATTTTCAGGAGAAACTTATGAAATCCAAAGATGAACGAATGAAGGCAACTTCTGAGATTTTAAGGAACATGAGGATCTTAAAACTCCAAGGATGGGAGATGAAGTTCTTGTCAAAGATCATTGATTTCAGACAGTCGGAGAGTGGATGGCTGAAAAAGTATCTCTACACTTCTTCTTTAATCACTTTTCTCTTTTATGGCGCTCCAATTTTCGTATCAGTGGCTGCTTTTGGAACTTGTATGTTATTGGGGATACCACTTCAGACAGGGAAGATCTTATCAGCACTTGCCACATTCAGAATACTGCAAGAGCCCATTTACAATCTTCCCGACACAGTATCAATGATAATTCAAACTAAAGTTTCTCTACACAGACTCTCGGAGTTTCTCAGGTTGGATGATCTTCCACCTGATGTAGTTGAGAGGGTTCCTAAACATGTTTCTGATAATGCCATTGAGATCATTGATGGAAACTTTTCTTGGGATGCAACTGCTCCAAATCCAACATTGGAAGATATAAACATTAAAGTGTCCCATGGAATGAGAGTGGCCGTGTGTGGGACTGTTGGCTCAGGCAAGTCAAGTCTACTTTCGTGTATACTTGGAGAAATGCCTAAGGTGTCTGGAACTATAAAACTGTCCGGGACAAAGGTCTACGTTGCTCAGTCGCCGTGGATTCAGAGTGGAAAGATTCAAGACAACATTTTGTTTGGGAAAGATATGGACAGGGAAAGGTATGACATGGTACTCGACGTATGCTCCTTAAAGAAGGATCTGGAAATCCTCTCATTTGGTGACCAAACTGTTATCGGTGAGAGAGGAATCAACCTGAGCGGCGGTCAAAAGCAGAGAATACAGATTGCAAGGGCGCTATATCAAGATGCAGATATCTACTTATTTGATGATCCCTTTAGTGCAGTTGATGCTCATACTGGAACCCATCTTTTTAAGGTCACAATTTTTTGTCAGCAAATCACACGGCTTAAGTTTTCGTTTAAAAACATTTGCAGGCTCGTTGAATTTGCTATCTTAGCTAACGATTTTTTTTTTCTACGACAGGAATGTATACTGGGGCTGTTGGGTTCAAAGACTGTGATATATGTCACTCATCAAGTGGAGTTCTTACCTGCGGCCGATCTGATATTGGTGAGTAAGTCGAGTTGTTTCCATTTCCACGAACACTCCTTTAATTGTAAAAAACCATTAATGTGAATATGGCTTCTTATAGGTTATGAGAGGTGGAAGAATTACACAAGCCGGAAAATATAATGATATTCTGAACTCCGGACCAGATTTTATTGAACTTGTCGGTGCGCATAACAAGGCTTTGTCGGCTCTAGATTCTTTTGAAGCCGGGGCATCTTCTGGAAACTCGGTTATAAGTGAAGAAGAAAAGACATCTTCAGGACAAAAATCAAAAGATGAAAACGATCGAAAAAATAGTAATTCAGATGATAGTGGCATTAAGGCGCAGCTGGTGCAAGATGAAGAAAGGGAGAAAGGGAAAGTTGGATTTGGTGTATATTGGAAATATATCAGAACCGCATATGGTGGAGCTTTGGTGCCCTTCATTCTGATGGCGCACACTCTCTTCCAAGTTCTTCAGATTGCGAGCAATTACTGGATGGCATGGGCTACTCCAGTGTCAGCAGATGTACAACCACCAGTGACCGGCTTCACTCTCATATCCGTGTATGTTGGTTTAGCAGTTGGAAGTTCATTTTGCGTTCTCATCAGATCTTTGCTTCTCGTCACTGTTGGGTACAAGACAGCAACGATACTCTTCAATAAAATGCATGAGTGCATTTTCCGAGCTCCCATGTCATTCTTTGATTCCACACCAAGCGGAAGAATTCTGAACAGAGTATGTAACTTCTTCCTTCACTTTTTTTTTTCCTTTGGAAAATCTCTGAATGCAATTGTTGACGAACTATCAACATTCTTTTTGATTAATGTTCTTTGCATGTTGTTCTACAGGCTTCTACGGACCAGAGTGCAGTGGATTTGAACATCCCGTTTCAAATAGCAACCTTCGCTTACTCAATGATACAGCTAACGGGTATTATAGCAGTAATGTCGCAGGTTGCATGGCAGATTTTCATCGTATTTATTCCTGTTATCGCAGCCAGTATTTGGTGTCAGGTATAAATTTTCCCCCTTCAGGATTTTTCATTATGAACTCTCTATCGCATATTTCTGCTTTACTTTAGATGGATTCATATCTTCTTGAACTATGCAGCAATACTATATATCTACGGCTCGAGAGCTGGCAAGGCTCGTTGGAGTATGCAAAGCTCCGGTGATCCAGCATTTTGCAGAAACCATATCTGGATCAATAACTATCCGTAGTTTTGACCAAGAAAGCAGATTTCAGGACACAAATATGCAGCTCATGGATGGATACTCTCGTCCCAAATTTTACGTAGCTGCTGCCATGGAGTGGCTATGCTTTCGCTTGGATATGCTGTCTTCCATTACATTTGCCTTCTCTTTGGTGTTCTTGGTATTCATTCCAACCGGAGTAATTAATCCTAGTAAGTTAATCCCAATTGCAGTAAAATTCACTAGCCAGCTTTTCAACTTGATTTTGAAAGCGGTTTTGAGGGAACTTTCTAACTCATATCTTCATAAAAACTTTGTAGATCTTGCCGGCCTGGCGGTCACTTATGGTTTAAATCTGAATATGCTGCAAGCTTGGGTAATATGGAATCTTTGCAATTTGGAGAGCAAGATCATATCGGTTGAGAGAATATTTCAGTACACTAATATTGCCAGTGAGCCTCTTCTTTTTATAGAAGGAAACCGCCCAGATGCATCATGGCCCTCAAATGGAGAAATAGAGTTGCAGGACTTGCAGGTGAGCCCCCCAGACTTGTTCTCTTTTATTTTTCCATGACAAAGAGTTATGTAAACACTACTTTACTTGCTTGGTTATAGAATGTTTCTTTGACACCCGATCATGAATATGGTTTAGGTTCGTTATGCGCCTCACATGCCACTTGTGCTGCGAGGTCTGACCTGCACTTTCTGCGGGGGAATGAAAACTGGTATTGTTGGTAGAACTGGGAGTGGGAAATCAACGCTCATCCAAACACTCTTTAGACTTGTGGATCCTGCTGCTGGTAAAATCACTATAGATGGTATTGATATATCAACAATTGGACTTCATGATTTACGGTCTAGGCTTAGTATTATCCCGCAAGACCCTACGATGTTCGAGGGAACTGTGCGATCCAATCTTGATCCACTCGAAGAGTACAGTGATGAGAAAATATGGGAGGTAGGTACAAGATTTTACAATTTAATGGTTGTTCAATTCAAAAGATTGATACTTTTTTGTTTTGCAAGTTTCGCTGAATCACAAACTGTTGGTGTTAATTAGGTGCTTGATAAATGCCAACTGGGAGATGAAGTAAGGAAGAAAGAAGGGAAACTGGACTCAACAGGTTTACATCTCAATCTGGTCCATACTATGAAAACTTAGACATGAACATTTGGTGAATTTAATGTCAACTGATATACAAAATGCTCATGTGATTTTGCAGTGAGCGAGAATGGAGAGAATTGGAGTATGGGTCAGAGGCAGCTGGTGTGCCTCGGTCGCGTGCTGCTCAAGAAAAGTAAAGTACTGGTCCTGGACGAAGCTACTGCATCCGTCGACACTGCCACAGATAATTTAATTCAGCAAACACTTCGACTGCATTTTGCTAACTCAACAGTGATAACTATTGCACACCGAATAACATCAGTGCTTGACAGCGACATGGTTCTACTCTTAGACCACGGTGGGGTTTAGGCACTACTACACGAATGCTAATCTCATTCATACTTTCCTCCACAATTTTTCTCTTATTTCTCGAAATTTTTTTCTGATTGTGCCTGCAGGACTTATTGTGGAATATGACACCCCCTCAAACCTTTTGGAGAATAAAGCATCGGCATTCTCGCAGCTTGTGGCAGAGTATTCAGCCAGATCAAGCTCCGGGTTTTGAAAGTCTACGATGAGCTCCAATACCCTTGTGTTACCTTGCTTTCTTTTTTGAAAGAGTAACTATATTGATTTAAAAAGAACATATTACCTTGCTTTTGTAGTTACAGAATTGTTAACATGACTGCAATTCTGCCTTGAGGTTTGGGCTTCAAGCTCTGTCTTGTGCTCTTAAATTTTGGCCTGAGCCGATAGATGTACCACAGAATGGGTAATCCCTGATAACTTACAACCAAATAGAGCAAGTTTCGCACCTGAAAATGGCAGGGTCCTGTTAAGTTAGCTGATGATGATGATAATAATATTGAGATGATTTTTTTGGAAACTCTTTTGCGATGATTTCATTTGTGAACTTCAGTCTGATGAATTGCTAGCCGTTGAACATTAGTTGAGGTTGAATATCAGTACAAGAGGAACCGGTTTGGATTCGTTGATATTTACGGTATTCTGCTTAGCTAAAAGGTAAGTGAAAGGTGATCCAGGTTGTTTTTTACTGCTTGTGGTTTTCTTTGGTGGCCTCAGCTTGTGTCGTTGAGCCTTTCGTGCTAGATTGGAGCTAGTGCTTCTGGTGAGAGCTTGAACTTTGAACTCCATTACGCATGAAAATTCAAATCATGGATGAAATGAAATGGGTAAGTAAAGTTAATTTGTTCAGCTAAATTGATGTTGGCATATCAGAAAGGTTTTTTTTTTTTTTTTATCACTTCCTTTGATGATACATCTGTGATTTAGCTTTGGTATATTCCTTTTACTCTTCTGCCATTTCATAATAGTAGCTGACTGAATTGGACACATCTTACTGTAGTTTGAACCTATGTAATCATTTTCAGGTCTTTGCTGGGCATGCCATGTGGAGCATGTTGAAGATTCTCATAGATTTCCAGATGCAATGAGAAAATAAGAAGTGGAGAAACTGGTGATGATGGTTCGCATTTAGATGATCCTAACAGAAGGGTAAGTTTTATACGTTACATTTTCTTCCTCATTCTTCAGTTATCGAAAATGGTGGGGAATTTTTGGGGCTCATAGTTGTGGTAAAACAAAGTTAAGTGCTAGTATTACGAAGACCATGAATTTATTACAGATGAAGAGAAGTGTCCACATCCACATCTGAATGTTCATTGTCGAAAATCATCCTTCTATGCTTGACTCTGCCATTAGACCACAGGTTGGCCAAGACTGGTGTCTCTTTTTCCTCATTATCCTTCAGCATGAACATTAGGCACGGTCGAAGCTTGCCAGTGGCTTG
Source organism: Umbilicus rupestris (assembly GCA_963678935.1). NCBI lineage: Eukaryota > Viridiplantae > Streptophyta > Magnoliopsida > Saxifragales > Crassulaceae > Umbilicus > Umbilicus rupestris. The sequence continues at coordinate 1,059,443 of OY787625.1, forward strand.
AGGAACTGGCTGGTATAACTCACCTTGGAAAAACTGTTCATAGTAGTGTGTAGGAGGATTCATCCTCAGTGTTTCAGACAAGAGTCTGAACAGCTCCCTCTCCTCCCTCATCTCCTTCGCTCTTTGAAGTTGTCTGAACCTCTCTTGCAGGAGCGCGATGGAGGAGTTCCGGACAGTTTGATCGCTGGCTTGCATGCCCATGGAATGGAAGTAGCTAAAGTTGGTGTTTATTATGCCGCAGAGTTCCTGATGTTCTCTTCAGGTAAGTCTCCTACACAACATGTCATTTTATATACGAAATGGGTGTTGAAAATTAATCAATTTGTGAATCCAAAATTATGATTTAAGACTGTGAATGATCTCAAAAAGAAGCATGAGAACTGCAACAAAGGTAAATAGTCCAAGAGGAAAAGGTTGAGTGAATAATCATAGAATTCTTGAGTTGTTGGATATGGTGGGGGACTTGTGAGACAGAAGATGATGGGGATGCAAATCCAAAGTAGGATGGATTTTAGCTCTTGTGGGTATTCACTTATCAGAATAAATGGATGACCAACTTTCCAACAGTGAATAAATTGCCATGTTGAACTCTAAATGGGACATTTTGCTAAGTGATTTTTACTCAGAAAGATATATTGACAACTTAGCTATGCATCACTGATCCATGGAATGGGCGAAATGAAATGATTGGATGTATGTTTGATGAAGGGTCTGTGTGAGTGAGTTTGGTTGGAATTATTGATGTTTTTTTTTTTAGAGGTAAAAAACATTCTCCTTGGGATTCTTCAGGAGAGTTGGAATGAATCTTGAAGTTGGGTGTTGCTGTCAGGTTTCTCTTTTCTTGGAATGCAGAGATTATTTCTTTTTACATGGAGATGAGAGAAAAGAGAAACCCACCCACCAAAAGTCTCTCCTTTCTGGGTTTTGTCTTTGTGTGATTGGCTGCAAATGGCATGAACAAGAACTTAACCAGCCCTATAGCTTACACCACCTCCCATCCTTTTTGAGCCACTTTCTTATAAAGCATGCACTATTCTTTTCATGTTTCAGGAGTGTATGAACTTGAAATTCATTGACCTGAGAGCCATTCATGGCTTTTCTTTTTGTGTGTTGGAAGCTTGTGATGAGCAACATATGCAAACCTTATTTCACTTTCACTTTTAGAAAAGACAAAGTGGAAAATTTAGGACAGTGGGGACTCCCTGCAGTCTTTGATTGTGTTGTGGTAGAGTTCAAAAGCTAGTGTGCTCACTCACTATCTGCTTTATCTCAAAGCATTTGTCCTCTCTCTAAGCATGCTTTCTATTATTGCCTCAACTGCAGCTCCATAGCTTCTACAAATCTATGTGTGCCTCCTTTCAACTTTGTTAGGTTGCATACCAAGTTACAATCCCATTGCTTAATGAAATGGAGGATTATTCTTCTCTTTCTGTCATATTTTTCTAAAACATTTCACAAATATCACTTTTAAAAATTCATGATTCTCACATCAAATCATGACTATCTGTAGCTATTTTAGGACAAAAGTGGCATTCCTTTCTTATTGAAAAATAATTTTATTTTATTTTCATGACAAACCAAACACAAACATTCATTTTCCTTCAAATTTTTCAGGAAGGCCTTGAGACAAAGGGAAACACTGGATTTTTTTACAATGAGGAACTCCTGGTTCTTCAGCATATCAGAACAGTGAAGTTCAGGCACAAATAGCTTATTATTGCGGATTGAGCTGAGCACACAGAAGCTGTCCTGCCAGAGAAAGAATAACTCATTAGCACGATGCAAGGCACTGCTTTTTCAAGAGTCAAGATTGTCCCATGTAAAATAACAATACAGGGAGAATTTGCTAACACAAAATTTTGCATCTGGTTTTGGATATAGGAATGGTGGCAACAAGCAATGTTCTCTTTATTCTATTGGGGAATACAACATCATCACTGTCGGGTTCAGAATGGATTAAGTTTGCCGCCCAGAAAACTTTGTTCAGTGTTCTTGACATTTGAACATTTGTGATGCGGAGAATAATAGTTGGCTCTTGCATCTGGTTGAGGAGGAGTAAACAATAGGAGCCCTTGACTATCTGAAGGAAAAATTACAGTAAGCAAAAGACAATCAGAGGAGAATGCAGAATGCCAGAAATGCAGGATTCCTAGCAAGAATCGTATGAACTCCTGGCATGACAAACACGAATCACCAGCAGTGCTTTAATATTAAAATAAGACGCATCCTTCGTGGATTGATTTATGCAGTTATGCTACATCATTGACTCCCCTAATCACAAAACACTGGTTTGCAGTGACTTGTTTATTGCATTCACATGTATCAATTTTAATTCATAGAATATCGGCTCTACTAGACTGTGTATTATGCATATCAAGATACCTCATCATGGATTTTGCTGCACTTGCCGATGCAGTTGAAGAATCCAATCAACATAGCCATTGGTACCCCCGACCTGGTCTTCCAAGAGATTCGCAAGCAGGAAGTAACCTTCTCTAGGCTGTTCACCTTGTCTTACGAGATGGCACAACTGATAATATGATGGGTCAGTCTCCCTCCATGCCTTCAGTAACCTGATCAGCTTCCTTGACATCTCATTATCTTGCTCAACAAGAGTCAACTGAACAAAAATAAGCAACACAAAACAATATCAGTCTCACTGCAACGCAATTTGATATAATTTCTGCTGAAAGAAGTAACCGAAATCTAAATTAAGTATTCCTCATAAGATAAGCAAAATAACAAAGAGAGAATATGACGGACAAGGAAAACTAGTAAAACAACCCATTCAATTCCAACAAGTTGAAAATTAGTCCTATTCTAAGCTGATTGTATCCGAAAAGTTGGACAAGGCAAGTGGTAATCTCAAACATGATCTCTTTGGAAGCAGCAAACGGATGGTTCTTTCGCAACACTCATTGAAAAGTGTAATTATAATACTTATCAAGTGAAAGAAGGTGCAAATTGTACCCTTGATAAGTCAGCAGCAAATTCAGTTCCTAGTATATTTTTGGCAATATCAGGTAAGAGAGTCCTTCCAAACCATATGACAAAACGGAACCCATCATCATAAACATAAAGCCCTCTCGAGTCAAGGCTATCCATCGTCAATGGTAAATTTCTCAAACTGGCCTTGTAGTCCTTATCTTGAGATCCCTACAATGTTAAAACATGAACAGTTTCGCTATCAGAGCCGAATTTTAACAAATTTTCAAGTTAAAAGGGGATAACTAATCTCCATGGATCCAATACCTTGACCAGATACTCATCAATCCTGATCAAACTAGGATACAAAAGCTTCAACAATCTTTTAACAGGTAATGTCATCATGGTTGATCCGGCTGCACAGCGCTCGTCGAGCTGTGAATCAGCATAGCCTCCACGCAGAGGTGTTGCCTTACTCAATGCTAGACAATATAGTGGCAGGTACTTCAAAGACTCGGGATATATCATCCTGCCTCCCAAACGATGCTGAACGGCATATAGATTTCTGTATTCTTTTAAAGCTTTGATCAACCTTGTTTGCAATGCTTTTCGTGCATCCTCCAATTTATGAGACAAAGTCTTCTCGATCGCTGCATATTTTGGTTAGCTTTTTTAAAATTACAGGATATATTTGAGCTCCCTCACATAGAAAGACAATGAAAGTGCATAAGCAAACATACCAAGTCTAGCAAACAAGGAAACAATAGCACCAGTATCAGCTTGGCGATACATCTCCCCAAGATCTGTTACGACAGGAACTGCTGCTGTATGGACTCTGATACGCCTCTCTCCAGAAGACGAGGTATATCTTTATTTGTCAAGAAAATCATGAGGTTTGCAAGTTGCAACACAAAATAACAAACTGCTATTCTTTTTTTTATTTTTTTGAAAATGCGCCGACAGGGTCGACCAAGGATAATACATTTTGCAGAGGATTCAATCCTGGAATTTCCCAAGCCTTGCCTACTTGCTTACCACTTGGCCACCCCTTATAAGTTACAACCTGATACATCTTGATATAAAAAAAAAAAAAAGCAATTAAAAACATTAGAAAAATTTCAGAGGAAATATGCCTTGCGAGAAGAAAAGGAAGAATTTCGATGACTAGTTTTGAAATCAACGGAACTTGACAAAGAGCTGCAGAAGAAAGGGAAAAAAACAATAAAGAAAAAATTCAGTTATAGTTCTGAAAGGATACAGCAATGCAACTTGGAAATAAACAGTTTGAGTAGTGAGCAATGTCTCCTCCAGAGATAATTGCATAGCGTATGCCTTATCACAGTCTACAGCTGGAAGTGCTAAAAGATCCGTTGACCTTAACATGAAGTTCCCATGATATGATGTAAACCTCACACCTATAATGACAAATTGGTTCACCAAGTATTCAAATGAGCAACAAGGGCTGCACAGAGCTAAAAGGACAAAAACAAGTTGGATTTTGTGATAAATACAATAACTAAGAATAAACCAACCTTTCCCACACCGTACTCGCATAACAGCTTCCCAGGCAGTTTCTCTAGTGAGATCCCTGGATAAATCATGTCTCAACTTTTCTCCATGAACTGACGATTGAAAACTTGGGTAATAGTACACCTGTCCGCCTGTATACTTGGCCAAAGTCCCTGGTCCATTTTAAAAAAATATAAATAGATTGAATGTTTCCTAAAAAAAAGACGGTGTTACTGGGCGCATAAAGGGAAATGAAAAATGATACCCTCCAACACTAAACATATAACGTCAGTAAACAAAGTCAAAATTAAATTAGAAGCATGGAAGAGCATTCACATTTGTCCTACAACTACACATTCAAATAAAGAAGAAGAAGGTGTCGCGAGCATACCAAGTGAAGCAATATCTATGTACTTATCACTAAATGCAAATGTATCCACTGCAATTTGGTACTTCGTAAAATCCGCAGCCATTTGCTTGTAAAATGGATCTTCTGGTATTCGCAAAGCATGTTCTTTATCTGTTCCATACACACGAAGGTCATCCCCTCGCAATTTCAACCGCCCAACACCAAGAGATGGCAGCGTGTTTTGGAATATCAACAATTTACCACCTAGCTGACTCTGCAAGAAGAGGGAAAAGCAAAGTTAAAAGTACACACAAAAGACTTCAATAGAAAAAAGACGATGCATTCACAACATACCGATCACAAAATACACGTCTTTAATCACAATAATCCAGCATAGGCCAACACAGAAATGAGTATTTACTAACCATGATCATGAAAGCTGCTCTTAGAGCAGGACCAAACGCAGATTCCACATTCATGTTGTCTTGAAACATTGAAGGCAAGCTATCTAAAAATGTCTCCACAACACTTTTTGATTCTGACAGGTTGACAAGAAGATCGTCTGGCAATGGAACAAATATATCATCTAGATCTGAGACTACCATCATCTGAGGTTGTGTCAAAGATGACTGGGATCAACAAGAAAAAAGAAAACATTAAATGAACGTCCCAAAATAGAATTTGCGCATATTTGGTTAGTTTAAATAAGAACTACTTGCCTTCATGTTATAAAAATGTATTGTACTGTCATATGTTATAAAGCCAATCTGAGTCCTGGGGAAACCAGGTAGCTCGTCCAAACATGATCTAATAGTCTGAGCCACTGTCTGAAAAATTGGGAGAATATTAAAAGTGGAATAATATGGGCATTCAAATATATGTGAAAGACAGTTATTAATAACAAACAAGTATAACAAAACATGCATTCTCCACATCTTAGCACTTTTTTAAGTAAACCATTCAAAGAGGCACTAATTAGAACCAATATCGACTAAAACATTGCAGCTGTCTGATCATATAATTAGTAGTACTAACTGTAAGTTAGTCAATGTCCTCAGACAAGTTAAAGACATTTAATCATGCACTTAGCATTCAAAAAACTAGAAAAGTATAGTTACAGTCTTTATGTATCATGTACTGTGTAGACTGTAGAGAACCCTTCAAGGAACTAGTGAAGATGAAAAGAAGGCTATAAATGACAAGGATCAAACAGATGATCTATGTAACATACCATATTTTGCTTCTCAAGATGATAGGACGCAACTAATCATGTACTAACCTCAACCATACCGCTTCTGACCGCTGATACTGAAACATCAATAAGGAAGAAATATGATGGTGGCATAGGTGGGCGAACCATATACTCAGTGGGAGCAACCAGTTCGACACTGCCCTTGGTGAGCTCAGGGCGCTCATCCAGATCAACTCTTCGTCCACTGGGATCCAAATGAGCAAAATACTCACCAGAGACTGAACAAAAATGTAAAGACTTAAATTACAGGGTGGATTCGGAGACGAAAATACTCAACAGGCTTGATAAATCCTGGATGTTTAAATCAACGATACGTTACTCTGTTTTTCTCAGAAATCAATGATATTTGGTTAAAATTTAACGCAACAGTAATTTATCCTCAAAATGCATTTAATTGTTTGTCTATACCATCATTAAGCAAAGCACAAAGGTTACAACGCCACTTTCTTCCACCATCTGTAAATGTGACATATGGATTCACGTAGGTGCGGCACCTTCGACAACGTATAATCCCTCCAGGAGAAAAATTTACTATAGGTACTTCCTCCTGTAACAAAGGTAAAAAACTAAGACTTTTTTTGGCGTAAGTATCAAACTTGAAAAGAAATATAATGATAAAGTTCACTGCTTGGTACACTGTAGAAAAGAGCCAAATAAATCTTTCGATCCTCCTCTCATAGTCCATAAAAATATTTGTATCTACTTACCCCTTCCGGAACTTCTGCGAGGGGACAAACAACGGCTCCAAGAGGTAAATGCCACCTCGCACTCAGTGACTGTGAACTAGGGATTGCACTAGTTGTAAGCCGGAGATATCTGGAGTTGCAGTTCATTGGGTACGACTCAGAAAAAGCATGTGGCTCCACATCTCCCTCTAATGGCCTTGGCAATGTCTTAGGATCAAGCCCAGGATCCATTGAACCTGGAACAGAGCCAAGGGAGAGTGAATTGAAGTCTTCTACCAGGCCTTGGACACTGCCGGTAGGAGGTCCAGAGATGGATTGCATGCCATATGGTGCTGATAAAGGTGGTGTTGGAGCATATCCACCCTTATTAACTGGGAAAGATGGCCTTGATTGGGGTTGTCCATAAATCCCTGGCTGCGACATAAAAGGAGACTGTATTGGGGGAGGTTGCTGGCCTGCACTAGATGGTGCTGGGAATCCAGGCATTGAAGGCTGGGCGGGTTGTCCCAACATACCTGGAGGGACATTTCCACCAGATGAGGGATAACTTAAAGTCTGAGGTGGTGATCCCATGGGTAATATAGGTGGTTGTGATTGTAGCGAATATGTTGGAGGTGGACCTTGACCAGAAAGAGGTCGTGGGGGATTAAATGTTGGTTGCCCCAAATTGGCAGGCCGCAATGGGATTGGTTGAGCTGTATTGGCAACAGGTGGCGAGGGAAATCGTTGGAATGGTCCTCCAGCAGGTGAGGCATATGGCGACCGGGCATTAGTTCTAGGAGGCGGAGGACCTCTAAATCCCGCATTCTGTGACCCGGTTACAGGAGGCTGAGAGGAGAAAGGTGTGCTGTTTATTGGTGGTGCAACAGGTCTAAGAGCAGATGTTTCTGATCCAGCTACAGGTCCAGAAGATAAAAATGGTGTTGTCTGAGGAGGCGATGCAAATGGCGATGCCACAGGCCTAGCAGGAAATCCAGGACGGCTAGGATTTTCAGTTCCCATGTGACTTTAGCTCCCAGGTCTTGAACCTGTAACAGCTAATCTATTTAAAAAGTGTAAACATCATCAACGACACTCATAGTTGCGTTTACTGACAAAAACAGCAGCTTGAGTACATTTGACGCACTAAATGGCACATGAATACAACATTGCATCACACACGGGCATTGTCTCTTTCTTGCACTTCGCCTCACGTTTAAGCACCTTATACCAACCAAGTAACACTCAACTACAATTCCAACAAACACCAATTTGAATTGCCTATCCTACATTTTGTCCCTTGTTCAGTTTTAAACTGCTTATCATCAACACAATGCACAAAAGCAGCCATGTTCTTCACCTTACTTTACACACACACAAAAAACAACCTTGTAGACTCAATCCAACCACCCAACCTCAAAACCAAACATCACCCAGCAAATAAAATCTCAACTTGCAGTCACCCGCACAAAAATCCTCACAACACTGCTCAACTACACAATTAGTACCCAAAGATCCTAACCTAAATCAAACAATACACCAATCTGCTACCACTGTTCAGCGTCCAAGCGATCTGGAATCATGAACTACCTGATTAGAGATCTCACTGATCTGAAAAAACCAACTGATCACAAATCGGGAACGAGCCTTGTCGGAGCCGTCCGCTGCCGCAATCAATTTCGAAAAATTGAAATTTTCTGGTGAAGAATCGGAATTCACCGGATATTTATACATAAACAATCCCTAATCAAACTGCGATCAAGGGACTGGTGAGCCGCTGGGAAGTGGAGAGATATTAGATCGGAATGAAACTGCGCCCGATTCGAGTCTGTTGGTTCGGGCATTAGACAACGGGTTTGGGTTTGGATGAAAAACCGGTACAGCGCGGATTCTATTGGGCTCCGTTTCAGGTCCGAATATTTCAAATCCGAATACTGGTCCATTCTTGGTTCAATTGAGAGAAAAATTTAGTTTCAGTTACCGGTCTATTAAATGAATTTTTTGAATAATGAGTTACATATTATTTAAACTCATGATCTACAACAATAAATATATAATACATCATTTAATTCGGTGTCAATAATAAATTTAACATTCAAATTCACAACTTGGGGTCCATTTTTTTTTAATTGAACTTATTTACACAGTAATTTAATTTAAGTAAAAAAACAAAAAACTTAAAGAATTTTTAAATCATCATATTTACTTCCACTAATAATTCATTATGGCACGATAACTTAAATTTAAATTATTTATTAATATTTTAAGCGCTAAGTAACGGAATATTAGTCCAATTTTAATGCAAATAGGAGAGTCTAACTGAGGATGTGTTTTTTTATCACAAAATAAGTTACTAAATTTTTTTTTTTTACTTTACTGCACTCATAACTTAAATACTTACAAGAATTTAAATGATTATCTATATTTAATTTAGATTAAATAAATTTAAAACAAATGAACTTTAATGAAAATTTTTAGTTAAATTTAGTTTGGAACATATAAATTTTAAAAAAATGGAAATAGAAATGTTGAGGGAAAATTGACCAAGCAATGCCTAACATGTCAGATGTGCATTAAGTTGACATAATTCCTGCTACATTTATTTTGCAAAATTTTATTCGCATGCATACTCTAAAAATATATATTTTATCACATTACTTGATGCAGGGTACAGCTGATTCTAACCTATTCGACACAAATAGAAAAGCGCACATGAATCTTATGCGAAATATCATAGCATTTGAAATTATGTTATCAAATTCTGGGAATGAAATGAAGTAGAAGATACCTTCCAGGAATATGAACACATTTAGATTGTAGTTGTTAGTATTCAAATAAATATAATATTATAATATTTTCATGTCAAATATTAAATTATGAATGTTGTTTTTACATGTTCGTTTTATTTATCGATTTTTAATTGGTCATGAAGTGAAAAGATAACATTCAATTACCTATTTTAAAAATTATCAACACCCATGAATTTGAAGAATCAAGTCTGCTTTCAAGAAATTTATGAAAGGCACATACTCTTGTAAAAAATTATATATTCTAATAGAATAGTCCAGACAATTAATAACAACCGTAGTATCAAAACGATAATCTTCGTCTTTCGGAAGTTGAGAATGTATATAATAAGAAAACTATTGCCTCAAATCATACAACAATTTGCAACTATAATAAATCACATGTAGATATAGTTATCAAAAAAATATATCAAAAATACTTATCATTTACTTGGCATCATCAACTGACCTTATTTTTTAAAATAAATTTTATTATTTAATATAATATGAAGTTGTCGGTCCAAAATAAAGTTGTTTCGATGAAAATAACAAATTATAAGTTGCACTCCCACCAACGAGAGTGAACTTGCAAGGTGTGTGACACTTGTGACATAATTTATTTTAACAAATAAACTAAACTTTCATTAAAACATGAGCTAAATCTTTATAGCTCGTTCTTGTATCTCTATGTCCTTAACATTTTTTAACAACTAAGAATGTCCATTTAGTTTCCTTCACACTCAAATAACCTTTGCATATATCACAATCAACAAAAACAAAACCTATTAATTAAGACCAGTAAGGCACCAAACCAATCACAACAATAAATCTATTGAAAAGATCCGTAAACTAACATATCTATGCAACCATTTTATCAAAATGAAAAAAAAAGACCTTATTGTTGATTTCATAAATTCTAACCATTGGTTATACTATTATTATCCGTTCTTATTGAATTTTCTTACATAAATATTTAACATAATTTTAAAAAATTATTCTGCTTAACTTAATTATATTGAAGTTAACGTAAATATTTAACTTAATATAACATTATCATTTTCAATTTTACCACCACCACCATTCCCCGAACCTATCACATCTCACCCACTACCTCAAACATTATTCCCCCACTATCATAAGTCATTCATTCACAATTCACAAATTCTTCATCATTCTTAGAATCTATTTTTATGAACTGAATTTATTTAATGAAATATTTAATTTAACTGAATTTAACTTAAATATAAATAACTATTCATCATCTATCTCGTAAACCCATCTCTCACCACCATAACATATATCACAATCCAACCACCACCATCCATCTAAATTTCACTATAATCTCAATCACACAATACTTACCCCACTCTCACTCCTACCACCATAGCTATCCACCTCAATCCCACAATACTTACCACACTCCCACTCTTAATCCCACCACCATCACTTAATTTAAATTTACTTAATATAAATAATTTATTAAAAGTTTAGATTAAAAAAACATGACCTTTAGTAATCTCATGCCAATAATTCTTAATAATAATATTGTTTTTATTCATATATTATAGAGCCATAAAAGTGGCGCATTTTTTTGATAGAGTTTAAATTTGTTATTTTATAAATTGGACGGATGGAAGTATTCTATGATTTGTCTAATCAATAGGACCACTTCATAAGCTTGTTTGTTGATTATGCTTCTCTTAACCATTTTTCGAAAGATGCATTCAATCATTTTATTTATGTTAAATAACGATAAATTGATAATTATTATTGCAAATTTATAAGTTATTTTAATTTGGGTTAGTTCTCGATTCACGCCATCAATTACTAAAAAGTAATTTTAAACTTCTTGATTTTGAAAAGTTTGAAACTTCTTGAATTTGTTCAGTTGAGTAATTGGCGGCTGTTTTCACTGGGTGATTTCCGAGCTTTTTTTTTTTTTTTTTGAAAGTTGTTTGGTAAGTTCAGATTTTTGCTCAGGGAAATCAGTGAGTTTGACTGTATTTTGATGCTCCGGCAGGCATTCCATTTTTTCTGAATTCACGGTTGAAGTTTCTGGAGTGATCAATAAGGTCTGGTCTGTCTTCTTCATTCCCATTTATTGGATCTGTCACTTTACCTGGCTAAGGGAATCAGTTTGCTGTCTTATTTGGTTGTGATATTTGCAGTGAAATTGATGGAAACTTTCTCAGTTTTTACGGAAAGGATAAACAAAATAGAGCCTAATGAACTTACAACTACGAAGATCCTAGGGTATTTACTTTTGAAATACGGAGAAGAAGAAACAATCAGTTTAGCTCATGATTCTGATCAAGTTATTGAAAATGTAGTTCAATTTGTCAAAGATAAACTATTTCCACCCCACTTCAATCTTTTTTCGCCACCAATGCCGAACTGGGACTCCGGTGGGTCAGCAGTTTCTCCTTACGCTCTTGCTGAGCTCCAAAACAAGACTTGGTCTATGAGTTTAGCGGACAATAATACGTTGTTGGATACCTTTCACCCAGAGAAGTCATGCAGGCAAATGAGTGGAAGATCACCGATGTTTTCGTGTAAGTCATGTCACTTTTTCAGCAGAGGGACTTGTAAAAATGGATATAGTTGCACATACTCTCGCCAGCAACCCTCTCCAGAGAGTCTTTGGCATATCTTCAACCCTAGCTTGAACCACAAGTTAGAAATGGAGATCACCGAGCTGTTAAAGATTAATGGAGGTGAACCCATTCAAATCGCATCCTTGCCTGTGATATATTCTTCAACCTTTGGCAAACCCTTGCAGACTGAAAGCCAAAGAAATGGTAATCCTGGGTATGGTTTGGCTAAAATCCTTGGTCGAATGAAGAAGAGCATTTGCATTATTGACAGGTTTGGTGGTATGAAAACTTTAACAGCACCATGGCTGATATATATCCTTTTTTTGTAACAGTGACATGGTATAATCCTGGCTGAGGATGCACCAAAATATAGGTCATGCAGAAGCTGTCCGGGACCAATTGTTAGTGGATCGCGGCACATATACTTAACTTTCCGTCCAGAGAGTACTTTCACGGAGGATGATGTGGCTGAATACTTCAGGTACTGATATACTCAATGCCGTTCAAGTTTACATATTCCCCTGTCTTCATTTCTTACTCTTCACGCCATGCCACCAGTAATTTTGGGAAAGTTGAAGATGTGAGAATACCATGCCTAGAAGGACGGATGTTTGGCTTCGTCACATTTTCAAGTCCCGAGACGGTGAAGACGCTTTTGTCAATCTGCAATGCTCATTTAGTAGCTGGATCTAAAGTCCTTGTCAAGCCTTACCGGGAAAAATCAAAGCTGTCTCAGACAGGTAAATAAATCCATCACGCAGGGGACGAGATATTGACCTTCCGGACAGCCCATTTGGCTCTCCAGTATCAAGCAGTCTGACCACCACCGGCGATGACCCAACCAAAAGACAAGTATAATAACCACCACCAGCGACCACCTGACCAAAAGACCAAGTATACCGGCTTTTAGACTAGCATACCAATCTGCATCAGCATTTACCTGTAGCAACCACAAGTTAGAATTAATAATCAGTAGAAGAAAAAAAAGACCTGGTCGGTCTCTCTCTCGGTTACCACACAGTTTCACAACAGGTACTTCTGATTTCTTTAGAGTTTTACATCCCTGGAATGATATCCAGAAAACCTTTGTTTTTTTTCCCTGAATAAATTCTTGCTGATGATCACATTGACAAAAAAGGATCGTAGTCAAAAGTTGTGATAAACACCATTCACCGAAGTCTCAAGTTAACATTTCGACAAATCAATGTGTAGAATGTTGTTGAATGATGCTAGCAAGTATGAGTCATTCAACCATTTGACCCCAAAATCAATCAATCAAAAAGAACAAAAATGAATTCTGCATCTTCCTATTCCAGCTCCTTGAACAAAAATGTAGGAAGGAGCAAACGAAATCTTGTCTGCTTGAACTGCATATATATATATATATATATGTTAAGCAGTTGCACCGGCACCTTTACCCTCTTCTTCTTTTGAAGCTTCTTCATGAAGAACTCATCAGCACGACCATGTTGTCCAGGCCTTGATGAGATAGCAGCTAACAGTCGTCCACTGCCCAATTGCTCCTCAATGTGGGTCAATCTGGCACCCCTGTTGGCGCTTCTCCAGCTTTCTTGTCACATGGTTGCTCTTTTTGAACTCTTCAGCTGCAGCTTCAGCATCCTACCAACAAACCAAAATAAGAAACACAGACAACTCGAAATATCATATCACGCTCTATACAAACTAAAATAAAATTATAGAATGATTCACCATTGATTTAATTAGTCACATTAGCTCAAACAGAATATGAATCATAATGGAATCATTATGCGAGTCACTGATCATATCGACACTTTTCCAGAAAGGATGAAAAGGAGGACATTAGTGAAACATATATATCAAATACAACTACATACCTCTCCATCCTTCCTGGCAGCAGCAGCAGAGCTCTTCTTCTTGCGACCAACTGCACAATAGCACTCTTCACAATGGTCTGAGTTCTAACCAACTCATTGTTGGAAGCATTGTACATCACATCAAGAGTCCTCGTCTTCCTGGTAACAGCCTCACTTCACCATGAATAATTTCCAGTATCCAATTGTAATACAATTTTGGATTAAAAATATTTTTATTGTAATTGTAAACAAAAATAAAACGAAATTGAAATCAATTTAAAACGACCGTCAATGCTAGATGAATACGTGACATGCCTTCCTCGTATGATTTTTCTTCTAGATGGTATTACAATGCGACTCAAATATGGGATTGTAACATCTCGCTAATTAGTTACTTGTAGAATAACTGCAGGTTTATTTCCCAGGTTGCTTCATAAGCTGTTCTGAAGCAGCTCCTCAGGTATTTATGTTAATAAGGAGACTTCATTCAGGCAGCTCCCTTTTCAGTTCCACCGGGGTAGGAATGATTCCGGTCCATGTTCCAAGATGACTTCCGCTAGCAATAAAGCAAACGAATCAAGAAATGATGAGTAAAGGAAAAGGTACTCGAGTATGGCAAACAGATAACGAGCTTAACGACAGTTTTTACATGCACCTTACTACTTGCGACTCAAACAGTTCCTATGATTGTTAAAAGCCACATGAAACAAAAGTTAAATGAGGCTCAATATGTACAGATAACGAGTAAAAACTAGTCACATAGAATACTCTTTGAAATTTGCCATATTCCCAAAGAATAATGCCCATAAAACTATTAATATCTAATTATTGCTATGTTAGAAAAGGATGATGAATCCATCCATCTGTACTTTACCTTTTAATTATAACAAAATGAGTTGAATCTAACAATAAATTTAACACAAGTACTGAGAATTTTTTTACCTGCCGAGTCAAAACAAGCAAATGTCCAACAAGTTACTTTGACACTCAAAGTACTTGCGGAACACCAGCAATTAGCCCATCACTAAATGAATCCTCAATGCTAGAGTTGGCCTTTTGCATAAGTGTATCTTTTCTAACATCATTGGATGGTGTAGGCTTCTTCACAGAGAGAAAAGCAACTCTACCTTTCGAATCTAGTTTGCGCTTTGAAGATATTGGGTCGACTGTTGGTTTGGAGAGGGTAAGGATATGTCTGTCAGTTGATTCAATGTGAGTGGACGGGTTAATCTTGCTTTCACTTAAGCTATCATTTGTGTCATTCTGCTTCTCTTTATTGAATTCGGAAGAGACCACATTAAATGTATCTTCAATATTACCGGACGTGATTTGTGACTTCATATTCTTGGAATCTGCCATATCGACCGCAGGCTCATCATCTGCACCGATCATGAGAATCTCAGGTAAGATAACAGCATTTGTGGAACAATAAGGTCTAATATATGAATCGGACTATATGAATGCGCTATACAGCATAGTGACATTACTTTGAGCTTAATGCCTTGATTGGTACTAAATAAAAGTAAAGAACACACCTTCAAGAAAAGCTTCTATGCTAGAATACTTTACAGTGGAAGTCATAGGTGGCATATCTTGAGCTGTAATCTCGACCTCATGGGTCCTCTCAATTAGCACAAACTTGTCTGTTTCCCATATACATTCAAGGGTGATCATTTCCCCGGGTTTTGGATAGTACTCTCTAAAAACCTGCATCAATTGACAATGTACTAGTCTGCTTAAAATGCATCATACATGGAGCAAAGACAAATTGGTCAGACTAACAAAGAAATGGAGATGTTAGTTGACGGTATATAACAAATTATACCACTAAATTTACATAGTTTATTGTGTATAACTAAATATACCACTAAGTTACATAACTTACGTCAACTCCTTGAATTATTTTTATTGATTGTCGTTTGTTGGAAATGGAAGAAACAGCGTTGAAGACTGATACAACATCAAGCAAAATCTGCATGAAAGAACAAACTCAACTCAAATAATTGATAACGGATACCAGAAAAATAACTTTCCCATTAGTCTAAACGTAAAATGAAAAAAAAAAAGGAAAAAAAGAAAAGAAACAAGAAACTAACTTGTTGAACCAAGACTCGCAAACGAGCTATTATGGCCAAAACTGTGACTGAGAAACCCATGAAGAACGATTGTGCCAGCAACGTCGAAATCTTACTTCACATAGTGAAAGGGAGAATATCAGCAGATAACACAAAGGTTATTAAGGTAGTTGTCACATAGTATTAACCTATTTCTGTTATATGCATGATGATGAATACACAAACCACTTATCTACGAATAATGCAGCACTGTCAAGCTTCTGACTATACAGTGCCTCTACCAGCTAATAAAGAATGAGGGTTAAAGATGAACTACGCAACTAGCGTGGTTGGAGTGTAACTTAATACAAGTTGATCAATCTACCTTATAAGGAATTGCAAAAGTAATTAAATGGACTTACAAATAGAAGCAGTCTCATTATAGATGCATGTAATTCATTGAGCTTACAAGATCAATTTCTCAAGGACACTGAATCCACCTAAGTGTCTAATCGACCACCATCAGTAAAATGAACAGTAACTAGCCGTACCTAGCAGCTTTCAACATAGGCTCGATCATCTGCAGTAAAAAATAAAGGATGTTTCCAACAATGAAACTATAAAAAAGTAATTTAACACAACTGTGAAAATAGTTCAAAGTCACACTCGCATAATTTTTCCTTTTTATAGAGAAAACACATATCCTCACCTGCGAAAGCAATCGTGCAGCACCCAAAAGCCTCTCCATAAAGTTATACTTTCCTCCGTCACGCATTGACTTCTTCTTTAAGCTGCAAAAACATTGCCGAATTGAACAATCAACACCTTCTAATCCAATACAACACCTACTCCCATTCCTATGAAAGTATGAGACGTAAAATTACAACCTAATCTGAAAAAAGAAAATACCTTTCCAAAGCAGACACCTTCTGCTTGGGTTTCTTTCCATCAATCACGTAAAAACACTGTGTGAGAATCTCCTCAAGCCTAACTGATTGCAGCAGCCTCAAATCCCTCCTCACCTACAATCCACCAAAAAAATCCTGAATAACAAAACTAATAATTTCTTCAAACCATAAACCCTATATTCTCAAATTTAATACATAAATGGACCAACTAACCAACCTTCATCAGATACTGAAAGTAGGATCCCCTACGATGCTGATTCTTGTTCTTGTAAACAATTCGTTCTAAAATAGCGTATTCGGATTGAAGCTGGGTCAACAGAGAATTCAACCGCTCCTCAACCCCACCGTCGTCCTCCTTGGAAGCCATAATCTCGATTCGATCCGAAGCCTCTGTTCTTGGCGCCCTGGTTATATACTGTGCCCTAATAAGAGAACTAAATGGGCCAACAGTGTGATGGGCCTTACAAAGCCCAATTCACTATGAAAAATCTGAAGCAGCACACAGTCAACATTCTACGCAATTGCCAAAGGGACGTGGAATCCTGAAAAGAGTTCATTGTTCTTAAATATCTATGTATTTATCAAATTTTGGATATCTTAAAACATGATTTACAAGAAACCAATGGTTATTAATTATGTTAGAAACCAATGGTTATTATGTTACAAGCAGGGACGGAGCCAGGAATGATCCGCTCCTAGGGTTGAATTTTTTTTTTTTATGACAGTTAGAACCAAATGGCAGAATGTGCTTTTTATAATAATTTACAAAAACAAAATATGTCTTCAATAAAGTAACAAATTCAGAGAACAAAAACATAAAAATCAGATGCAAAAATTTGTTTACCTTCCGAGATGGTTGCGCATAGAATGATAAAATAGGTTTGCGACGAATTTGAAAACAGATTCTAGGGCAAGCCTGCGAAAAGAATAGGAAACAATGCCTAGGTATTTAATCTTCTACCATTTCACAGCTTCACCTGAGGAAAAAAATATAGCATTTTTAACTCATGAAACACACATATAAACTAATAACACCATAAACAGCAATAGGATCCAAATTTCCACTAGTACAACACTGTAATCTGATCATATATGATTCATTGGTCTAATTAAGGACAATCGTAAAAGCTAAAAAAGTCTCCGGGTTAATGACAACAACTAAATTAAAGAGCTGAAATGTGTATAATGCAGTTTTGAAACATGGATGAATCCTTAGAAGTCTCCTAAGCCTCCTAGGAGAAACTTTCAAAATAAGTTGATATACATACCAAATTATCAAAAAATAACATTTCTTTACTCTTAATTGACGAGGATATAATTCTGTTCCATTCGCCAAAAATTGGTCTTATTGCATTAACCTATTTTTAATTGAAAGAGAAACCCAAAAGCCTGATGCAGATGCTAAAGATGCCTGCTGGCTACTTCCCATTCCACAATTTCTGAACTCCAAACTTAAAGAGAGAATTTCACCAGCCACGACATTCACCAAAGATAGATTTAAAATTGAATTCTTCTTGTGATGCAACTAACAACTCCAAAATGCGTGTCAAGGATCTAAACTTACACATTCAAAATACCAACTAAAAAGCCCTCTTTTCCTAAACAGCATACTGCTACTTACTCAGGCAGCTTCACAATTTCAAATGTGAAAACAACAGCACAAACATGATCATCATCGTCCAAGAATTTTCCGGAGCCTCTTCGTGAGCGAAGATGACGTTGACGACGAAAAGCTCCTCTTTGCCGGGGCAGTTCGCAAGCCGCTACCGCTGCGAAGCTGCGACGGAGCGGGAAGGATTTAGGGTTGTCTTCGACGGATCTAGCAAGGCGTTGCGAGCCTGCGACGGATCTGGGTCTGTCGTCTCTCGTCTGTGAAGAGGAGCAGGGCTGCGGGAGCTGGGTTTGTCGCCTGCGGGACAGAAAGGAATTTTCTATTTTCTATTTTTTTGGCTTAGAACTACTTGGGCTATAGCCCAAGTAGCCTAAGCCCACCTCCGTCCCTCGTTACAAGAAACCAAGCTCGTTTAGTTTTGAAATTCAGTGGAACCGATGGTTATTATGTTACTTTCACAATTATATAATGGCTTCTAAAAAAGGTTCATAATTTTTAAAATACAGTAGAAATTTGAATTATGAGAAATAAAATTTTATTTTTGATTGCAGTAAGATTAATATTGGTTCGGTGAGGGCTCACAAAATATCAAAGGAGTTGGTTGGAGGTTATCATTTAGGCCCAAGCAACATATTTTAGAAATTTTTCAGAAAGATTTAGTGGCTTACATATGCGATTTTGAAATCCAAATGATTGTGAAAAAGTTACAGAAGATGAAGGAGACATGCGGTGCTTTTTCTTTTGAACAATATATAGAGAAAAGTGCTTTGTCAAGGATTTTTTGGAGCGATCCGATCCCAAGAAGGAATTATTATATGTTTAATAATTTAGTTAATGCACTTTTTATTGCATATTGTAATCAGGCAATGCACTTTAAAACAATTTAGTTACTTTCTTCACACGATGCACTTTACGAACATGTTTATGGGTCAATCAATGCACATATATAATTATCTTTTTTGTCAATGATCAGGTATAATTTATATTTTTCGATTCACTCATGTTGATAATCACAAGAATAGTATCATATTCGGTGATGTTGCTTCTTATTTTTGGATACCGGAACCATTTATCAAGTGCATGGACCGGGGCTCCAAGTGTTGTTTTGACGGATCAAAAGGTCTGCCGAAATTTATAATTCGCGAAGTCATTCCCTTAACCCATCATAAGTTTCACATATGAAAAAGTGATCTGTTAAGGTATGTTTTAGTTTTATTCAATCAGTCTAAGTTTTACAAAATATTTCTGTTCTTACATAATGCACTTTATTTTGAGCAGATTTGGTTTTAACACATCCAGATTAAAAGAGTTTCGAATATGACAAAACTTTTATAAATATGGTGAAAAGTGTAAATTTAAGGGTTTATTGAAGGTGGGCATTCCATTTTTATATATTGTTTGTGTGGACAAATTAGATTATAAAATAATTAAAAAAACAATTAATTTGGATGATTTTCTATTAATATAAATATAATTGAACAAATGCAAAAGGATAGAGAGAGTGAACCCTAGAAAGTAGAAGAAGAAGACGCGAGGTTTGCATCTGATCCGAGATCAAAAGCCCGATTCCAATCCTTTTTTTGTTGTTTAACATGTTATCCCTTGATTGTAGTTTGTGTCGAAGAGATCCGATTGATTGCTAAGTTGTTGTTGCTGGCGTTATAGGAGTTATTATGGAGAGGTACGTCGGAGGACTTGACTTGGTTTTTAGAGATTGTCTCGATGAACGCTTGTATGACGAAATTGAGGGCATGGTATGTATTAACCTAGCTGTTGTTGTTCTGTTGCTAATACTGTGGTTATTTATCTTGCTAACACTATTTTATCTGCTAGGAAATCCATGAAAGAACTAGGGATGCATTACTCTTGATGTATAGAACTGGAGCTTGTAGGCAAATTCACTCCCGGATTGGTATTGGAAGAGAGGTGTGTTTTCATTATTAATGGCCTCCTTGTTTTTCCTTACATGTTGTTAGAGGCTTCTCTTTGTTTCACTTTCTTCAGGGTATTGTTTATCACGCAACAAACTCTCGCGGACAGGACGTGGCTATCAAAGTTTACACGTCCCCTATCCGTCATATAAAGTAAGCTACATATTTTTACTAAACCCCTTCATTCTGTTTAATGGACTGTTTACCATGTTAATTTCTATTATGTATTACAGGAACAGATTTGATTTTAATATTGAGGAAGTTGAAGTGACAGACATGACATATCCCTATCCTCCTAAGCCTGAACTTAGGGCTTTCGATAGGTAAAGATTACAATATTTTTCTCCTTCTCTCCCTGCCTCCTCTATTATTTGTATATATCTGTGTGTGTTTACCGCATGGAACCCTAAATAAGCACCTTCTTATTTGTCAAGCAGAATGAAAGATGCTGGAATCAGATGTCCTACTCCTATTGAGAAATGCGAGCATGTTATGGTCGTGGAATTTTTAGGTACTAGTTTCTGATTTCCCTATATGTTTTAGTCTTATCATGTCGTGCTGTTTGTTGGCCGTGTTTTGAAGAAGCTTATGTTTCCCTAAATTTTTTTTTTTTTTTGTTTTTCGAATCACACTTATACTTAATAAATTGTCCAGGGAAAAATGGAGTGCCTGCCCCCACACTTTCCGTGGCTCCTATTTCTTTGGAACAGTACCCATTGTGCTACAAGGAGGCAAGTGTCAGAGCCAGAAATCGTGGCTCTCTGTAGATATAGGAAAAAAAAAACTTGTGTGCAACTAAAAATGAACAAAATATGATGCTCATTTCAACTTACACATCTGTTTCATATGTAGAGCTATCAGTAAAATGATGTATTCTTAACTGGCTGTCAATTCTTTCAGCTGATAAAGGTAATGAGGACGCTATATCAGAAGTGTAAGTTGGTGCACGGAGACTTGAGCGAAACTAATGTGCTCTATCATGAGGTCTTTATTCATCTTCGGTAGAATGTAGCTTGTTTATGCTGTAGCCAACCCATCTACTAATAGCCATATTGTTCAGGGCCATCTCTATCTGATTGGCGCGTCGCAAAGTGTTGATACACACCATGTTTATGCTTCTAAGCTTCTGAAGAAAGATTGCGCCAGAGTCTTGGTGGGTCTTGACCATTATCTTTTCATTTCTCTTTGGTGTTTGTCCTATTTAATACATTGGAATACTTACTAACCTGTGTCAGTGACTTGTTTGCCGTAGAATTTCTTTCGAAGACGTTGTGTGGCCGTCATGACCGTTGAAGAACTGTTGGACTTCGTATGTGATCCGTGCATTCCGGATGAATCAGTTGATAGTTACTTGGAGACGGTATTTTCTCACGCCACGCATGTTTAAATAAGGTTGTCTAGTAAAGTAAGAGCTTTTTCTCTTACTTGCCTCAGATTCAGCAAAAGACATTGGCGAGAAACAGAGGGGTATCAGCACATGGGAAAACGTTAGCAGATTCTCTGCTTCTGGAAGTAAGCTTATTATTTCCTAGACCTACATTGTAATATTGTATGCCTCTAAACATGTTGTTAGATTAGAAATGGAGAATATTACATGCGATGCACAAATTGATTGTGTCTAGGTTGCTTAGCATGAAAAGATTAGTCTCGATTGAGTGTTTTTATGGGTTAAACATTTGTGTGTTTTCTTTATGCAGTACATCGGGAATTCAACTGTAGTAAATAAAGAGGAGGGGGATAAGGAAAGCATTGTAAGTGGAGAAGGACAGTATCAGGCTGACACTATTCCGGGTGGAATGCAAAAAACTGCTGCATCTTGTGTGAGAGCCCAACAGGCGGTGAATCAAAGAGACAGAAGTTAGATTCACCCTGCCCCTTGAGTTGTGACGCTTTTAGTTTCTGATGTGAATTTCAGCTAATTTTAATTGTATCTGATATGCATGCTTGTTCAAATAATTTTGTTCCATGCCGGTGTATATATATATGTATGAACATATCAAGGTCGAGTTGACATATATATGAACATGACAATGCAAACAGTACTTTGATTAAACTTGTAAATGTTGCTAGATTATCATAAACTTTAATTATTTTTAAAATAGAGAAAACATTTCTGATAATGGTAAATGCGGACAACACCAAAGGGAAGAGAGATATATTTTCACTACTAAAACAATAGAAATTACTAGTCCGTAAAGATAGCTAGCGTTTTTACAAGGATAAGTCATTTTCACACAACGAGTTCTAATGGACTGACACCAGTTGCCCCTACTTGAAGCAACTAATGACGTAGCTGCTGATTATAGCAGAATAAATATTCTGCAGTGGAGACGATTAAATGGACAACTAGTAGAATCTACTGTCGGCAACAGGCAAATGTTAGAAGCTGTGAATGTTGAGGTATTTCTTTATCGGATATGATATGAAAATTGTCTACAAATCATATTGTATCTCATGTATTTGTAACATATATTTTTGTGTTAACAGAAAAGGTTGATGTATCGCAATTTATACCTGAGACTATTCTCAAACAATGATCTTGAATATCCAATTGATTTATACCACATTAAAGAAGATGAATAAGCTATACATTCTAGTTGTGATTACCCTTGCACTTCAAATTTTGAGATAAGAAAAACTAACATTTTTATATAATTATGTAGATTTCTTGGATATCACTTATTGGCAAAGTTTGAACACTTGGCCCAAAATGACAGCAGGTTTAGATTCTTTGTCAAAGATGCAGAGGCTGCAAATGAATCTTCAATTGGTGTACCTCGAGAAGTTCAAACTCGCACCTATCCGAGCTTTGCAATAAAGTGAAAATTACAGAAAAGATGAAGTGCTTGGAGGCTAATCTTTTCGTGTTCTATGAGGGGTCAATCTATCGGAGGAGATCCTCGTCCAGAATGGCGATAATTTGTGGATGACATTGGACTTGAGATAGAAGACACCATTAGCCATCCTCTTGGCGAGCGGGTTCCATTTGCCGGTACGTTTGTCTCCTGCCAACTTGACCACGCTGAGGTTGTGAGAGAATGTTCTTCTATCTTTGGGGAGCCAAGCCGATTTAATAAGAATATATTTGCATTTTCTTTGTGATAACATTTTGCCCGAGGTATGAATGTTTTAGCTCCATTTCAAAATCAAATACGGTCAAAATATAAACCTCGCTTCAGTTGTGTTCTTGATATTGCAAGGGCATATGGAAGGGAGCTTTTGGGAGCTGAAAATCAACCTCGACTCATCCTAAATTTGATAGCACAAGTTTCTCTATGCTGCACAAACTGCAGAAAACTTGTGCTGCAATGTTTATCACAAAAAAATTGTGCACCATAGAGAAACTTATGCTATGAAATTTAGGATGAGTCGAGATTGATTTTTCAGCTTCCAAAAGCTCCCTTCCATATGCCCTGAGGTCTATATTTTGACCGTCTTTGATTTTGAAATGGAGCTAAAACATTAATACTTCGGGCAAAATATTATCACAAAGAAAATGCAATCTCATATATTCTTATTAAATCGGCTTGGCTCTCCAAGGATAGAAGAACATTCTCTCACAAAATCTTTACCCCGCAAAATAAAATCGCCAAGGGAGATGAGGAGAATGTTGATATCTCGTCCATGAAACTATTAACCTTTGGGACAAGACTATAGATGATTGAAACATCTACATCCAGTAGCTGTCCCACAAAGAGGCTCAACCCCCTCAACCTTTCGACACGTTCTGGCCAATCAGTGTCACTTCATTTATCCTGCAAATAAGGGTGGATGATGATTAAAAAGTTGATTTCAAAATTTGACTTCCAAATTTTATTGTTATGCAAAAAAAAATACAAATACAAAAGTTATATTTTATTGAGGTCCCTAGTGCCATGGTTGAAGATTAAAAAATCTTTTAAGATTTGTGTCACTTTAACCCCAAAAAGAAGAAGATTTCTTCTTAAAGTTATTCTAGCATACAAAATAATTATCAATCATTTATGACTTACATAATAGAAATCTAGCCATAGCCATAAAAAGAAACATGCGCCCATCTATTTATAATTCATACTTGAAATATATATATATATATATTAAAAACTCAGGAACTTTGAACTTGCATATTTAAAACAAGATACAGTAAAATGAAGGACACTTAATTATATAAGCCTACAAAACCTCTCGAGATTTTCTACGAGCAGTATCCATCCTGATATCACTGAGACATTGGAGAAGGAATAAAGGCGTGGATTCCCCTAATCCACCTTTTAACTGTTATAATTATACCAGGAGCAATTCATTAGACAAAATACATGTTGATTGATTTTGTGGGTTCAATTAAAGGGATAAGGAATTCTTACAAGCTCGTAAATCGTCAAATAAGATAGCAAATTGAGGTCGTATAGGGACTGAAAGTGCACTGTCGAGCACCTCTTTTACAGCTTCCCGTTAATTCCAACAGCAACAAAAATGAGTTAACACTCTCATGTGCCTTGACTGTATGTTAGAATGAAGATACAAAATATGAAAAATTAATGGATGTGCTTCTGGACTTTCTTCCAGCCAGAGAGATGGAAACTTGCTCAATGGTAAGCAAATTATGGAATATGCGGCTGCAAGATGTTCTACTCAAGCTGCGGTGCCCATCGGCCATATCTCTCAATCCATGCATTCAGGCAATTTTATATAATATAATGTGTATTATATTATATAAAATTGCCTGAATGCATGGATTGAGAGATATGGCCAATGAGCACCGCGGTTTGAGTAGAACATCTTGCACCCGCATATTTCATAATTAGCTTACCACTGAGCAAGCTGCCATCTCTCTAGCCGGGAGAAAGTCCACAAGCACATCCATTAATTTTTCATATTTTGTATCTTAATTCTAACATACAAAAATAACCACACATTAATTTTTTTAGCTATTCAAGAAACAAAAGAAAAAAATCATATAACAAATCATAATTGATAATATGAATTATCAAATTAAATCTATATCAAAACATTGTAATACATATATACATATACCTGATTGTCATCTATTTGCTGCCCGGCAGCCGCGGCAGAACTACTCTCTGATTGTTGTTGATCCATAGTTTTTTGATGAACAGTGCAAATTCCCTGGAATTTTAAAAACATTATTCATTACATATATAGTTAACTAAAAATGGACAATACTCATACAACCTAACGGATTCTGTAATTTAAGATCTAGCTCAATTTTAATACTTCCAATTGTGTAATAACGATTTTTCTAATTCAAGATTTAACTCATACAAGTTAAGGCCAATTGTTTTGCGTTGATTCAATTCAAGAATAACAAGAACATGAACCAAAATACAGAGCTTGAATTCTATACCTCAAGTCAAACTCAGATTCTCAACCAGGGGTTGTTTTCTAGATGGTTGGATTATCTAAAACACCTCCACTTTTCCCACCTCCAACGAACCGAAACTGTAGCTGATTTTTTTTTTTTTGTGCGTTGACTTTACATACAATGTCCATAACCTGCAAGACAAAGCATCTTTAGAGTATGCATACAAGAATGAAAACAGTACCATGAAATTCAATTTCAACTCGTACTGTAGTAACCCATGTTAACTTCCTTAAATCAGATGCCCAAGTTAATAAAATCAAACATAAAGGAAACAAGAAAAAGTAACGTACACAAGGTTTAACATGGATTCGTCAAATATCTAATAACATCAGACTGAAGTCCATACGGAAGATATCGTCGACCATAAGAAGAAGTAAAAAACAGAATCCCCAAAAAAGCAAAATGATAAGCTGTCATTCTACACATTTTTCAGGAACCAAATTTTAAATTAGATAAGCCAAAAATTCTCCAAATCGGGCCAGCTATGGAAATCTATAAAACTGAATTTGATATCATAAGGCAGTGCATGAATACTAACAAACTTCATCCTACTCTGAATTCACCACACACCATCTCAAATCTCAAACAAACACCGGTCAACAGATACGCAACAGCAGCAACAAAAACAACAACTACCACAGCACGAACCTTCAAATCCGAAATCGCTTACACACAAATCAAATAGGGTTCAGATCACATACAAATCGAAATCAGGCATCTAGGAATGGAACTATTACTCCGATTAAGGTTGACGGAGTGGTTGAACTGAAGCGAGAGTCGACCACAGACCGCACACTCCATCGCCATCCCCTTCAGCTACCTCTCTCTCACTCACTCGATCGGCCAGATTTAGGGTTTAGGGTTCTCCGCCACTGAGACTTTTCTCTTCCTCTTCCTCCTCTTTTTGCTTTTTAATTTTTGTACTGGCTAATGCATAATCCAATAGAAATCGGCCACGTTGCATACTGTGGAGAGTGACTATTTTGGACCTTAAACTATTTTATATTTACAGTACCATCCCCTTAGTTCTTTAAAATCACTCTATGATTCCCCATGGCAACAAAAATCTTCTCGAATTTCGAGCGCCACACAAAAACATCTTCGATCTCCGCAACTTCCCTCTGGAGAATTCAATGCGCTACGCAGCAACGTCCATGGCCGCTAGAAGCGCTCCCGTGGCCAACTCCAACCTCCGCCCGTTCATGTTCGTCGACCGTCAGTTCTGCTTCAATTTCCGTTTCAAGTGGTTAAACAATCCGGTGCGCTCGCGCTCGTCTTCCGCCGACGTGTCCAGCCTCGATCATGCCGCGCCTCGATCATGCCGCGCCTCGAGATGCGTCGCCGGAGATTTCGCTGCGTTGGATTGAGGCTGATTGGATCAAAAGAATGTTATCATCTGCTTATTGACCCATGACCATTGACTTGCTAACCTGGAAGTGTGTGCTGATTTTGGTCCTATATCATTATTCAAATTATTGAATCTTTGGACAGTAGTTTGGAGGAGAAGATGAAGATTATTATGAAAAAAAGTTATGGGGAAAAGCCACTTCCATAGTGTTAAAGAGTCTAGTACACCAGTGACTCCTGATATTCAACTCAAGTACAATCTTTCATACACTTCCAATGAGCCATTGCCTTTTTGCAAGTGGCTAAGATCCTTCTCACCCATGTTTTGTACCTTGGAACGGTGACAATTTTTGGTTCTCACTATTTTGTTTTCACTGTTACCAGAATAAAATGCTAGAAATGGCAAAACCTTTGCAAAATGATAGTGCAAAGGAAGAGAGGTTTGAGTAGTTTCTTAAATTGTCCAGCGAAAAACCGAGTGCCTGCCCCCACACTTTCTGTGGCTCCTCTTTCTTTGGAACAGTATCCATGGTGCTACAAGGAGGCAAGTGTTAGAGCCAGAAATGGTGGCTCTCTGTAGATATAAAAAAGCGTGTCAACGAAAAAGTAACCAAATAGGATGCTCATTTCAACTTACCCATCTGTTTCATATGTAGAGCTATCAGTAAAATGTTGTATTCTTAACTTTCTGTCATTTCTTTCAGCTGATAAAGATAATGAGGACGTTATAGCAGAAGTGTAAGTTGGTGCACGGAGACTTGAGCGAAACTAATCGTGCTCTGAAAGCAAGCTTCAAGATTTCTCAACTTGCTCTTGATGGGGATCAAAAAATTTGAATTATGTGAAATAAAATTTTATTTTTGATTGCAGTAAGATTAATATTGGTTCGGAGAGGGCTCACAAAATATATAAGAAGTTGGTTGGAGGTTACCATCTAGCAACATATTTTAGAAGTTGGTTGGAGTTACCGAAGAGGAAGGAGACATGCGGTGCTTTTTCTTTTGAACAATATATAGAGAAGGCTGCTTTGTCAAGGATTTTTTGGAGCGATCCGATCCCAAGAAGGATTTTTTGGCTCTCCAGCATTATCAAGCAGTCCGACCACCACCGGCCCGCCTTTTTCTGCTCAGCTGAAATATTGGCCATTTTAGCTACTTGTAGCATAACTGCAGGGTTATTTCTCAGGTTGCTTCACAAGCTGTTCTGAAGCAGCTTCTCAGGTATTTCTGTTAATAACGAGACTTCATTCAGGTTCATCAGAAGCTCCCTTTTCAGTTCCACCGGGATAGGGAGATGACTTCCCCTAGCAAAAGCAAACGAATCAAGAAATGATGAGTAAAGGAAAAACTATTCTGAGTATGGCAGGCGAGTTAAATGACAGTTTTTACATGCATCTTACTCCTTCACAAGCCTCATGAAAGAAAGGTTAAATGAGGCTCAATATGTGCAGATAACGAGCAAAAACTAGTCACATTAAATTCCCTTAGAAATTTGCCTTATTCCCGAAGAATATTGCCCGTAAAACAATTAATAGCTAATTATTGATATCTTAGAAAAGGATGTTGAATCCATCTATCTGTAATTTACCTTTTAATTATAAGAACATGAGTTGAATCTAACAATAAATTTAATACAAGCGCTGGAAATTTTTTTACCTGCCGAGTCCAAAACAAGCAAATGTCCAACAAGTTACTTTGACACTCAAAGTACACTGCTTTTTGGAATACCAGCAATTAGTCCATCACTAAACAGATCCTCAATGCTAGAGTTGGCCTTTTGCATAAGTGTATGTTTTCTAACATCATTGGATGGTGTAGGCTTCTTCACCGAGACAAAAGCAACTCTACTTTTCGAATCTAATTTGCGCTTTAAGGATATTGGGTCGACTGTTGGTTTGGCGAGGACATGGATATGTCTGTCAGTTGATTCAATGTGAGTGGACGGGTTAATCTTGCTTTCACTTAGGCTATTATTTGTGTCATTCTGCTTCTCTTCATTGAATTCGGAGGAGACCACATCAAATGTATCTTCAATATTACCGGACGTGATTGGTGACTTCATATTCTTGAGATCAGCCATATCGGCCGCAGGCTCTTCATCTGCACCGATCATGAGAATCTCAGAAGTGATAACAGCATTTGTGGAACAATAACGTCTAATTTATGAATCGGACTATGTGAATGTGATATATAGCATGGTGACATTACTTTGAGCTTAGTGCCTTGATCGGTACTGAATTAAAGTAAAGAACACACCTTCAAGAAAAGCTTCAATGCTAGAATATTTTACAGTGGAAGACATAGGTGGCATATCTTGATCAGTAATCTCGACCTTGTGGGTCCTCTCAATCAACACAAACTTGTCTGTTTCCCATACACATTCAAGGGTGATCATTTCCCCAGGTTTTGGATAGTACTCTCTAAAAACCTGCATCATTCGACAGTATACTAATCTCCTTAAAATGTATCATACATGGAGCAAAGACAAATTGATCAGACTAACAACGAAGTGGAGTTGTTAGTTGATTGTATATAACAAATTATATCACCAAATTTTACATAGTTTATTGTGAATAACTAAATATAACACTACCATAACTTACATCAACTCCTTGAATTATTTTTATTGACTGTCGTTTGTTGGAAATGGAAGAAACGGCGTTGAAGACTGATACAACAGTAAGCAAAATCTGCATGAAAGAAAAAACTCAACACAAATTAATGATAACGGATACCAGAAAAATAACTTGCCCATGAGTCTAAAAAAATGAAAATAATAAAAAAAGAAACTAACCTGTTGAACCAACACTCGCAAACGAGCCATTACGGCCAAAACTGTGACTGAGAAACCCATGAAGAAAGATTGCGCCAGCAGCGTCGAAATCTTACTTCACATAGTGAAAGGGAGAACATCAGCAGATAACACAATGGTTATTAAGGTAGTCACATAGTATTAACCTATTTCTGCTATTTGCATGATGATGAATACACGAACTACTTATCTACAAATAATGCAGCACTGTCAAGCCCCTGACTACACAGTGCCTATACCGGCCAATAAAGAACGAGGGTTAGATGAACTAGGCAACTAGTGTGGTTAGAGTGTAACCTTACACAAGTTGAGCAATCTACCTTATAATTGCAAAAGTAATTATATGGATTTACAAAAGCAGCAGTCTCATTATAGATGCATGTAATTCATTGAGTTTACAAGATCTATTTTCTCAAGGTCACTGAATCCAACCTAGCTGTCTAATCGACCAACATCAGTAAAATGAACAGTAATTGGCCGTACCTGGCAGCTTTCAACATAGGCTCGAGCATCTGCAGTAAAAAAATAAAGAATGTTTCCAACAATGAAATTATAAACAAAGTAACTAAACACAATTGTGAAAATAGTTCAAAACTACACTTGTATAATTTCCCCTTTTTTAGAGAAAACATATCCTTACCTGCGAAAGCATTCGTGCAGCACCCAAAAGCCTCTCCATAAAGTTATACTTTCCTCCGTCACGCATTGACTTCTTTAAGCTGCAAAAACATTGCTGAATTGAACAATCAACACCTTCTAGACCAATTACAACACCTACTCTCATTCCTACGAAAGTCTGAGACAGACAATTACCAAGCAAACAAAAAATTACAACCTAAACTGAAAAAAGAAAATACCTTTCCAAAGCAGACACCTTCTGCTTGGGTTTCTTTCCATCAATCACGTAAAAACACTGTGTGAGAATCTCCTCAAGCCTGACTGATTGCAGCAGCCTCAAATCCCTCCTCACCTACAATCCACCCAAAAAAAAATCCTAATTAACAAAACTAATAATTTCTTCAAACCATAAACCCTATATTCTCCGATTAAATACATAAATGGACCAAATAACCAACCTTCATCAGATACTGAAAGTAGGATCCCCTACGATGCTGATTTTTGTTCTTGTAAACATTTCGTTCTAAAATAGCGTATTCGAATTGAAGCTGGGTCAACAAAGCATTCAACCGCTCCGCAAGCCCACCGTCGCCCTCCTTCGAAGCCATAATCTCGATTAGATCTGAAGCCCTCTGTTCTTGGCACCCTGGTTTTACACTGTGCCCTAATAAGAGACCTATGTCATGAAAAAAAAAATTTGCATCGTCATAGAATTGTGAAGAACAGGAAGGATATACATAGTTGTGCGTATGCCTATAGATTTAGAATCAATATGATGTATTTTTATCTCCACTTCCATTGATTAGAAAAAATCAGAAGAATTCTGGGAATGGGGATTCTTTAGTACATGAGCAAAGACTTGGAAATAATTCATCTAACTGATACTGTTGAGAAATTGAGAACTAACCTGTTTACTACTTCTGCATCATCATCTATTCATCTTTGAGGGGAGCAAACCGTAATGGCAACCCAACATCTCCATCATCCTTCAGCCCATCCTGCAACAGACAGACAACACAATATCAATGACCAACCTAGAACCTAGTTGCACAATTTCAAAAGCTTGACATTAAACTAACAAAAACCATGAAAACATGTATGTATTTGAATCCATGTGGTAATGAATTTGAATCCATGAAGGTTGTAAATTCAAAAGAACGAAAACCTTAGGGTTCAGGTCTTTCGGAATCTTTGGCAAAAGGCTCCAAGCCGATGGCGGAACTGGCGAGGGAGATGAGCGGGAATCAGGAATCCGGGATGTTGATTGTCACGTCCACGACTACGAGACGAGGCCACGAGCAGGGAGTCAGGGACGGAGAGGTTTGCCGTTTGCGATTCAGGTCATCGGGCAGCCAAGCAGAAGCAGGTGAGTGAAGACGGACCGCGGCGTTAGCGTGTCGACTGACGAGCAGGGACTGAGCCAGACGGTACCGGGAGTACCGAGAAGGCGAGTACGGGGGACGGGACTTCACCTCGATTCCACCACTCCACCTTCCACCGAGTAGATAGGACTTAGGAAAATAGTTTTAGATTTTGTCGTAAAAATATTCTAGAGTTATTTTGGATGGCCGATTTTATGCTCGTTCTTTAAAAAAGTTATTGCTCTCGATTATAGTAAAAACAGCAGATCATCTTCCTTCTCCCTCCATTTTCTTCTGCTGTATTTCCTTCTCTCTACATTTCATTCAACCGAATTCTTTCTTTGTTTGGCTCCTTTTTAGACTCAGTGGCCGTGACGATCATTAGTTCCCCGTTGTAGTCGGCTAGTCCTCGTTTTGAGAAGATCGAAGTGGTAATTTTATAGTTACGTAATAGATTTACTTTTTTATATGTATGAAATATATAATCCAAACCAAATTATACATGATTTGGAAATGTTATTAGGTTGTATGTATGAATTATGTTTAAACATGTATTAAATTCGTAGTTGCATTTTGTGAATATCCTAGCAGTGGCAACATGGTCTTGAAGAAAAAATAGATTTATTACATTTAGTAGTCGACTTATTGTTTTTGGAAAATTGAACATATGTGTTGAATTTTTTGTCAGGGAATATATCAAGCAATGGATAACAGTGAATCCGACTCCATAGTTATGTTCACATTGGATACACTTGAGATGTCGGTGATGGATGAGTACGACATAGAGGAAATGGAATTCCTAGAGGAACTGAATAACGAAGCTGTATTCCAGGTTCCCGAATCCGAATGCGTTTAGAATATTTCAGCATTTCATGATGCATCAGCATGAGATGAAAATAACCCTGTGGAAGAGTGTTTTGATGGTAGTAAAAGTCGGTGTTCGACACTTGTCGTGGGATCGACATTTAGCAGCAAGGCGGAGGCCATTTGCGCTGTACAAAGATGATGTGATACATGCATGTCAAATATATTCAATCGTAAATCGGATTGAATATCAAACGTACAAGTCAGACGGGTGTCGAATGAACCTAAATTGTAGGGACGGGGCTAGTAAGTGCGCGTGGCATGTCCGAGCGGTTAAAAAAATCCAAGGCCGCTATGTGGAAGATTACTAGGTATGGAGAGGCACCCTGGACCTGTATGCGATTCGCTATTGATCTGGTAAGACACACATCGATCCGATGCAGTCTGGGAAAAAGAGGTAATCATTTGGATTATATGAGCATAGGCATGTTTTAATTATCGTGTGTATTTGATATTTATGCATATTCGTAAGATTTGGGGTACTGGATATACGCCGACATAATACGTGAGAGATGAATCCGAGGATTGTAGAGCACATTATGCAGGTTGGATTTTACCCATGGACTAACATGAAAGTTGACCATGGTTTCCTTACGACATTAGTATAGAGGTGGAGATCGGAAACGCACATATTTCATCTCCGACCCGGTGAGATGACGTTGACATTACAAGATGTTGGTGTCATAACTGCATTACCAGTAGATGGCATTCCGGTCATCAGCAGCAAGAACGTGCAGAATTGGGATGCCTTATGTGTGGCTACTCTGGTACAGTCCCACCTCGGGGCAAGACTCACAGCAGCGTGCATCGAACATGGTTTAAGAATAACATGAGTGTAGTGCCACCGGATGCGATTGATGATGTCATACAGAGGTATGCAAGAGCTTACATGCTATGCATGATCGGTAGTTCACTCATGCCTGACGGATCAGGCAGCAACGTCTCCCTTCATTACCTACAGTGTTTGGTTGACTTGGACTCGGTCATCACATATAGTTGAGGGAGCACTGTATTAGCCTTTTTGTACAGGCAGCTGACAATTGCATGCAATTTTAGAAATTCGAATTTGACTGGATGTTGCGTACTACTTCAGTTATGGGCATATGAGAACATGTACATTGAACGCCCGCAACATATTGTGAGACCTCCTAGATTAGGTCAATTTGCATCGGGGTATTTCAGATGGGATGGTCCAAAGACATATCGGGAGACTCCTCAGCATGTGTTGCTGTTATACCGAGACCAGTTGGATCGCCAGCAAAATACTGACGTCATATGGATGCCCTACACAGAGGATGTTCTGGCGTCACTCAATACGATGTGTGTTCAGGGACGCCACATTTGGATGGCTGAAGTGCCTTTGTTATGTTTTAACATAGTATCCTGGCATTATCCATCCAGAGTCTTGCGCCAGTTCGGCATCTGTCTGGCGATCCCCCGCATGCCACATCCAAGTCACAGAGAGTTGCATGCGATCACCCGGAAAAAAAAATAAAAAAGAATTGGAATAGAGAATTGCATATGTATGTGACGATGTGGCACAATCAGATCCACAGTGTTGTCGAGAGTATATAGACGGTGGGTATATGGACGCTATTACGAATGGTGCAACTCGATTACCTGCCGATTTATTCAGCCATGCAAGCCTCTAAACAAGCTAGTTCCATACCGACCGACATCATACGAGATCCCCTCACATGTAAGTCACTTATTGCTAAACAAATTAAATATGCTGACCTTTGATTTTTGATTATATCATCACTTGTAACTTTTCATTTTCACCTTTTCAGGTTCTTTCTTTAATCTGATCTTGCCGGACAGCAGCTCAAATCTTTTCAGATGATGCTCCTGAAACATCTATGGAGGTAGCATCCGATTTGTTTCACGCTAGTTACGTTGATCTGGTACAACTTGGAGAGGAGGGTGCTATGGGAATAACGCCGGATATGGTCCAATTTTCTGATGGTACATGCAGCTCCCATTCTATTTACATTTTCTAAATTTGATCTAATTTGTTTTTTGTATTTTTTTCAGATAATTTTGAACCTTCTCAAGAACCTGTACATGAAGAGGAAAATTTGGGTGACCAAGGTCTTTCGCAAGTGAATCAAGTTACTCAAGTTCGTTAAAGCACCAAGCCAAAACGAGCAGTTAAAAGATCAATTGGTCCAGTGATTCGTTAGATCTTAGATTGTCGTACTTTCCTAAACACTAATAATAATATGTATTTTGACAATTATGATGATTTTCCATTATTGAACACTACTCTCATTTCATGGAATGTTAATGTACTGGATTTGTACGACACAAAAGAATGACTCGATACTTATTACATGAAATGTCAATGAACTACGGTATCTAATTTGGTGCTTCAAGTAGCGATTTACATGAATTCAAGTAGTCAACTCGCTGCTGGGAGTAGAGATTTAATAGTCAAACCGCTACTCACAGTAGCAGTTTGTAATTGAATTAAAACTCAAAGCACACTAACACTTTGATTCGAGCTCTATTCGGCCGAATCATATTTAATTCGGGTACAAACCGCTACTAGGATTAATGGTTTGTCATTGAATTAAAATTCGAAGCACACTGACACTTTGATTCGAGCTCTGTTTGGGCGAATCATATTTGATTCGGGTATAAACCGCTACTGCCAGTAGCGGTTTATTTGAAACTCAACATGTCGGCGCTGATGTGTCACATGATATGTACAACGAGGAACAAACTGCTACTGCTGCAGGTAGATCCCGAACTAAAGGAATCAGTCAGTTTGCTCTGTCATATTTGAGGGTGAGATGGATATTAAAGAAGCTTTCTCTGTTTTTACGGAAAGGATAAATAAAATAGAGCCAAATGAACTACTAGGAAGATCAGAGGGTATTTACTTTTGAATTACGGAGAAGAATAAATAATCAGTTTAGCTCATGATTTTGATCAAGTTATTGAAAATGTAGTTCAATTTGTCAAAGATAAACTATTTCAACCCCACTTCAATCTTTTTTCGCCACCAATGCCGAACTGGGACTCTCGTACGTCAGCAATTTCTCCTTACGCTTTTGCTGAGCTGCAAAACAAGACTTGGTTGTTAGTCATAATGCGGAATCCCAAGAACACAATCCCATTTGAGATTATTAGGCAACAAATAATTAAATATACAACAATATGTCTGAATTCATTGTGTACTGAAATCGAGAGGGTTGTCTTCCAATTTATCCGTATGAACTTTTGAGAGAGAAAGAATATGTATTTCAATACGGTAAACCGGGGACCTACCCTTTTATATATAATCACGACTCCTCCTCTCAACGGGTACGTAATTATCCAACTGGTATCTACACATATCAGTCTCATGATTTTCTAAATATATATATATATAATTCTAAAGTCAATAATACAAATTAGATCACTTTAGTTTGATTTAATATATATTATATAGCCCATGCACATTTATTATTTACAATATGACCCTCATAATTAGATTAACTAATTTAATCTAACAATCTCCCACTGGATCATATATATATATATGTAAATCCTTACAAATGTGCATCACAAAATGAGCGTTCAAGATTGCTATCATTCACACAGGGTAGTCCAAAAATCAATCTCATCTATTAGCTTCATTAACAAAGGATGAAAGCGGCTTTTGTAACATCAATCGTTACCGAACCATCAATGGTCACATATATCAATAAAACTAATGACAATATTATCATGGGCGTGTAGCATGAAAATTTCATGAAATTATGATCAATAACATGTCTATTTCCAATAGGTCCACCTCAATAATGGAGATCAAAATATAACAGAGTGCAATGTGTATTTCTTTATTTCTACAAAACATAACAAAAAACGTGCACAAGTACAAAACCAAGAGCAATATATATCTTTAGTACAAACTCCCATCAAAATATCCTCAAATAAGACTACACTCATATGAATAGTGTGCTCATGAAAGACCTTGGGTGATAATCCTTTTATCAGCGGGTTCGCTATCATAGAACTTGTCCCAATGTGCTCTATCGAAATCTGATCACTCTGTACCTTCTCTTTAACAACTAAGAACTTGATGTCAATGTGTTTTGACTTCGTACAACTCTTGTTGTTGTTGGAATACAACACAGCCGATTTATTGTCACAATATATCTTCAACGGTCTTTCAACTCCCTCAATAATGCGCAGTCTAGTGACAAAATTTTGTATCATATTCCCTAATTAGATGCCTCGTAACAAGCTACAAACTCTGCTGCCATGGTAGATGATGTAACAAGTGTCTGTTTAGCAGATCTCCATGAAACAGCACCACCAGCCAACAAATAAATTTAGCCCGAAGTGGATCGTCTACTATCTTGGCATCCCGCAAAATCTGCATCAGTATACCCAACGATCTCCAACTTATCTGATCTTCTATATGTGAGCATATAATCTTTTGTTCTCTTCAAATATCTCAAAATTCGATTGACTGCAACCCAATGATCCACTCCTGGATTACTTACATATCTACCAAGCATGCCAACGATAAATGCAATATCATGCCGTGTACAAACTTGAGCATACATAAGACTTCCAATTGCCGAAGCATAAGAAATTTTCTTCATTTCTTGAATTTCCAGATTAGTTTTAGGGCATTGATTGAGACTAAATTTATCTCCTTTAGCGACAGGGGTATCACCTGATTTGCAATTTTGCATACCATATCTTTGGAGTATTGATGGAGCGTATTTATACGCTCCATTGAGTTGTTTATTCCCATAATTTTATTACATTTTGTGTGAATCAATTACTCTTTTGTAGTGTTTTCGTATCGCAGGAATGTTTAAGATCGCATTGAAATTTATCGCATATTCGAAGCATTCATCCAAGATCAAGAAGTCAACAGCAGTCAAAGTCAACAGCAGTCAACTCTGCTGGTTCAATTAGAAATTAGAAGTGGTTCAATGTGGTTCATTCTGGTTCAACCAAAACCCAAAAATCCTAAACCTAAGACATGGACAAAAGAGGAAAAAAACATCTCACTTGAA
The DNA here is from genome assembly GCA_963678935.1 of Umbilicus rupestris. Lineage (NCBI taxonomy): Eukaryota > Viridiplantae > Streptophyta > Magnoliopsida > Saxifragales > Crassulaceae > Umbilicus > Umbilicus rupestris. The sequence continues at coordinate 1,097,247 of OY787625.1, forward strand.
CACACTCCATTTTTGGACGGCACTATTCACGACTGTTCACGACAGTGACGGCAGTGGAGGAGCTCTAGAGAGAAGCTGCTGGAAAAGTCGCCGGAATTTACTGTTCACTGTTACTGTTCATTGTACGGTTACTATTCACTATTCACTATTCACGCCGGAACACTGTTCACGGCCGGACTTGTTTTGAGTTCAGTTCGTGTATTGTAGTGTGATGAACCTAGTTTCTATTGTATTCATGGATATTATGAGTTGCTAAATCAATAATTCAGTTTGGGGATTTATTGTGCAACAATGGTTTGAGATCAATGAATGAATGTTTGAGCCAGTGATTTTATTGCCCTCGCATGTATGAATGAATGAATGCTTGATTGTCAGTTTGGTGCAGCTTAGCGGTGAGCTGAATTGATGTCATTTGTGTTATACTTGATTGGATTGCATTGTTGGGAAGAACCTAGCGGTAGAACCGATTTTGTGGTGTTAGTTGAGTAACTATTGCACTTGTTCGAAAACCTAGCGGTTAAGAATAGGTAGAATTTGATTGTCGACATATCTTTAGCGGGAATGTTGGACTGAGGCAGAATTCACTAGCTTATGCATGTGTTCGATCGGTGATAACTAGTTGCATTGTATTCCCCGAACTGATTTTCTCTGAATTGATATCCTCAGTTTGTTCCTTTTTCTGTGACTTTCATTAGAACTCTATCTTACTTGCTCTCTTTGGGTTCGACCCTGCTTACCGCTTGCTAGTGTGTTTACAGAAGTTATAAATACAAATTTGAGGCGCACGACGACGCGTTGTCACGTATATTCTCTATATGTCTTTTGTGATAATCCTAAGATAACCCTAGAACGATCTCGGTATATCTGGATTCCTTATACAAAAGATGCATCACCAAGATCTTTCATTTCAAAATGTTTTGATAGAAATTTTTTGGTGTCATGTAATATTCCCAGATCATTGGTAGCAAGTAATATGTCATCGACATATAAAACTAGAAAAATACATTTACTCCCACTAATTTTGTGATACACACATTCATCCATCACATTTGCCTCAAATCCATATGAAAATGACTTCATGAAGTTTAAAGTACCACTGACGAGATGTCTGCTTGAGCCCATAAATGGATTTCCTTAATTTACAAATCATATTCTTGGAATCACCAGAATCAAAATTTTGTGGTTGCACCATATAAATTGTCTCATCAATGTTATCATTAAGAAACGCTATCTTAACATGCATTTGGTGTAATTCGAGATCAAAATGTGCCATTAAAGCCATTATTATTCTGAAAGAATTCTTCGTAGAAATTGGATAAAATGTTTCCTCGAAATCAATTCCTTTCTTTTGAGTAAATCTTTTGGCTACAAGACGTGCCTTATACCTTTCTACATTATCATTAGAATCCCTCTTAGTTTTAAATATCCATTTACAACCAATGGGCTTCGCACCTTCTGGTAATGGGACAAGTTCCCAAACTTTATTATCTTGTATAGATCTAAACTCTTCATTCATGGCTTCTATCCATTTATGAGAGTTGGAACTTTTCATGGCTTGCTGAAAGTTGATAGGATCATCTTCCATTAAACCATGTTCAGTTTCATGTTCCTGGAGATATATGACATAATCATTTGAAATCGCATTTCTCCGCTCTTTAACGATTTTCTCAATGACACATTTTCTTGAGGTGGTTGAGTTTGTTCTTCAAGAATAATATTATCATTTTGCTCTTGGGGTGTACAATATTCTTTGTAGGATGAGGATCAAATTTACTTCTTGATTAATAATAGGTAAAGGAACCTGTATAGTATCAAAAGCAACAGTAGACCCCTCTTCCTCTTCAAAAATAATATTTCTAACTTTATCTCTCCCCCAAACTCAACATCCTCAAAGAATGTGGCAGTTCCCGTCTCAAAAATTGATCTAGTAGTGGGATCATAAAATTTAAAATCCCTCGATCGTTCTGCATAACTAATAAAGTAGCTATTAAGAGTTTTGGAGTCCAATTTCTTTTCATAAGGCCTTGCCTCAGCCGGACATCCCCGATCATGTAGATGCTTCAAACTAGGCTTTCGACCAGTCCAAAGCTCAAAAGGTGTTTTAGCAGCTGCTTTAGTTGACACTCTATTCAGAATATAAGCAGCTGTCTTGAGAGCTTTCCCCAGAATCTTTCTGGTAAAGAAGAATGACTAATCATACTTCTTACCATATCTTTAAGTGTTCTGTTTCATCGTTCAGATACACCATTCATGCTAGGTGATCCTGGCATAGTGTACTAAGGAACGATACCACACTCCCATAGGTATTTAGCAAATGGTCATGGACGTTGCTCACCTGAGCCGTCATATCTACCATAGTATTCACCTCCACGATCCGATCCGACACTCTTAATTTTTCGGTTGAGTTGTAACTCAACTTCAGCCTTAAATGATTTGAACACGTCTAGAAACTGTAATTTCTCGTGAATAAGAAATAGATACCCATATCTAGAATAATCGTCTTTGAATGTGATAAAATACTGCTGGCCATTCCATGGTGGTGTAGGAAACGGTCCACAAATATCAGTATGAATCAATTCTAAGACTGTAGTTCTCATGGCACCTAATTTCTTAACTTTAGTCTAATTACCCTTAATACACTCGACACAAACATTAAAATCTGAAAAGTCAAGTGAATCCAAAATTTCTTCAAACATAAGTCGCTCAATTCTAGACTTAGAGATGTGACCGAGCCGCTTGTGTCATAATGAAGTTGAATTATCCTTATTTAATTTACGCTTTATACCTCGTGATTCCACATGCAGGGATTCATAATATGATGGAATAATTTCCAGCATATACAAATTATCATAAATATTAAGCAAACCGGTTCCAACAACATTTGAATTCATGGATAATACAAATTTCTAATTCGCAAATAAACATGAATAACTAAATTTGTCCAATACTGAAATCGAAATTAAATTTCGTCTAAAAGACGGTACAACAAAAGTATCCAAAAAATCCAAAAAATGACCAATAGCTAATAATACTCCAAAATGGCATATAGCCTGTACTTCAACCGCTAGACCATCACCAACATAGATGAATCTTTCAGCATCACTTGGACTTCGGTAACTCACGCAGCCCTGCATAGAAACACAAAAATGAGTAGTAGCATCAGAGTCTATCCACCATGTGTTTCTAGGTATTGAAGCTAAATTAATTTCCGAACAGACTAAAGTAAGGAACGTACCCTTCTTAACCCGCCATGCAGCATACATGACACAATCCTTCTTCACATGTCCAAGTTTATCACAGAACTAGCATTTCAATCTTTTGCTTCTTTTGTTCTGGACCCTCAGATGTAGCAGCTTTATCATTTTGAATGACCCTTTTGCCCTTTGTAAAGGTGCGAGTGAAATGAGCACTCTCGGTCCTTTCTTGCTTTAACTTCTCTTCCTCTTGCACACAAAACGAAATGAGCGCATTAAGAATCCACTTCTTCCTCTAACAGTTATAACTGATCTTGAACTGACTAAATTGTGCAGGAAGGGAGATCAGAATCAAATGCATGAGTAAATCATCAGATAACTCGAGACTTAAAACCTTAAGCCTGGAAGCAATGTTGGACACCTCCATAATGTACTCTCGAATATTACCCTGGCCATGTTCTTAGAAATCAAGTTTGCCAAAAGCATACTTGTCTCAACTTTATCGTTTTTCACATATCTCAGCAAGGTAGTCACTAGAATTGGTTATCTCATCTGAAACCCACCCCTGAAAATTTCTGGAATACCACCCCGTATAATCATCATACTTAGTCTATTAGAACGTTCCCACTTATCCCAATAAACCAAATCCTCATGAGAGCTATCCTCAGTGAGGTCATCGGGTTTGGGCATTCTAAGAGCTAAGTCCAAATCTGCGCAGCCCAAGAAAATCATAATATTTTCTTTCAATACCTTAAAATTGGTCCCGTTCAATAATGAGACATTGCTCAAATTTCCAGCTAGTGAAGTAGCAGTAGACATGAAAGCTGAATAAAAATAAAAGTTAATCAATGTCCATGCTCACATAATATAGACAAATACAATGCATATCAAAATTTAAATGCAATTATGACATATCAAGATACCTAAATACAACAATAATAGCAAGTCTTTGGACAATACTATTAATTGTAAATGGTACTTTTGTGGCAATGTAAAAATATTGATGAAAAGTGATGTCAAATAAAAAGCCATCTTTGGATGTTCTTTTATTCAAATCTAGTTTTTTTAAAAAAAATCATCACATATTTTACATTGCAAGTATGTATACAATCATAATAGATATAAATTTTCCTTTGGGCCAATTAATATCAATATAAATTGCACACATAAATTCATAGATAAAACATGTTAATCTACACAAAAGAGGTCACTTTGGCGATAATTTTACTTCAAATAACACATTTGAGTGGGCCAAAATTATTAATAATGTCATAACTAGCAATTTAAATTGTCCAAAACAAACTGAACTGAAAGTAATTGCAACATGCAATTAGTTTCCAAAAAATTAATGAAATGACATTCCATTTACAGTACAACAAACATGCAATATCATAAATCATTATTAACGTGGATATAATTTGCACGGTTAATAAGAACATGCAATTAAACTATTATTGATTAAATAGCATGCACAGTATATTAATTGCACAGATTGTATAATTGCAGTAAATTAAGTTGAACAAACCATGATAACTTAATTGCTAAGTAAAATGAATAAATAAATGAAGTTCAACTAAAACCACCAACCTTAAATGAAAGAGAGAGTTGACTGTTTTAGACATCATGCAACCCATATAGTATGCGGTTTTTTTTTTTTTTAAAAAAAGGGTTGAAAAGTGTAATTGCTGGACACTTAATGGGCTGGATAAAAACATAATAATACATCGAGGCTCAATATAAAGTAGGGTTTTCAATACACCGCAACCATTGTAAACAGTTTTCAACTTGAACCTGGGATTTGTCAAGCACAAGAGAAGCGGCCTATTGGCGCACATAGAAAGGGGGTGATTGACGCAGGCACAAAAAAAAATTGACGCAGATAGAAATAGATTGACGCAGGTTCACAAATCAACATCAAACATGTCCAAATAATCCGACTGATACTAATTGTTAGGCTATGTTCTTTTGGACTTATAAAGTACTTATTTAAGTACATATAAGTAAATATAAATAAATATAAATACATATCAGTAAATATAAGTATATATAAGTATATATAATTATCCATCATCTCTTTCATCAACAACCCACCACCACTATTCATCACCACCACCATAACAACAACACCACCACCACAACCACTACTATTCATCATCTCTTTCATCAACAACTCACCACCACTATTCATCACCACCACCATAGCAACAACAACAACACCACCACCACCACAACCACTACTATTCATCATCTCTTTCATCCACACACCACCACCCTTATTCATCACCACCACCACCATAACAGCACCACCACCACTATTTATCATCTCTTTCATCAACACATCACCACTATTCATCATCTTTTTCATCAACACACCACCACAACCACTATTTATCATCTCTTTCATTATTTTAAGTTAAGTAACTTAAATTAAATTAAGTTAAATTTTTATTTTTTATTAGTGATGTGTTATTTTTGTGTTGGTGAATTGTTGTAATTTTGAAAGTGTCATAGTAATGGTGGTAGTAGTCAGTGGCGGATCAATAGAGTCGAGAGAGGGGAGTCACAAAATAAGATTGTATGGATTTATTAATATTTATTTAAAACTAATTAAAAGAATAAGTTAAGCTAAGCTTATATAAGTTAAGTTAGATTTTTTTTATTGGTGGTGTGTGTTTTTGTGATGATGGTGATTAATAGTACACATAAGTAAATATAAGTAAATATAAGTACATATAAATAAATATAAGTAAATATAAGTAAAGCAATAAGTTTAAGTACAAAATATAAGTCCAAAAGAACACACCCTTAGTCATAATGCGGAATTCTAAGAACACAATCCCAGTTGAGATTATTAGGCAACAAATAACTAAATATACAACAACATACACCTGAATCTGTTGTGTACAGAAACCGAAAGGGTTGTCTTCCAGTTTATCCATATGAACTTTTGAGAGAGAAAGAATCTGCATTTCAATATGGTAAACCGAAGACCCTACCTTTTTATATATAATCACGACTCCTATCAAGGGTACGTAGTTATCCAACTGGTATCTACACGTATCAATCCCATGATTTTCTAAATATATATATATAACCTTAAAGTCAATAATACAAATTAGATCACTTTAGTTTGACTTAATATATGTAATAGCCCATGCACATTTATTATTTACATTTTGACCCCATAATTAGATTAACTAATTTAATCTAACATTGGTCTCTTAGTTTGGTGGACCATAATTAATACGTTGTTGGATACCTTTCACCCCGAGAAGTCATGCAGGCAAATGAGTAGAAGATCACCCATGTTTTCGTCTAAGCCATGTCACTTTTTCAGCAGAGGGACTTGTAAAAATAGATATAGTTGCACATACTCTCACCAGCAACCGAGTCTTTGGCATATCTTCAACCCTGGCTTGAACCACAAGTTAGAAATGGAGATCACCGAGCTCTTAAAGATTAATGGAGGCGAACCCATTCAAATTGCATCCTTGCCTGTGATATATTCTTCCACCTTTGGCAAACCCCTGCAGACTGAAAGCCAAAGAAATGGTAAGCCAGGATATGGTTTGGCAAAGCTCCTTGGTCGCATGAAGAAGAGCATTTGCATTATTGACAGGTTTGGTGGTATAAAAACTTTAACAGCACCATGGCTGATATATATCCTTTTTTTGTAACAGTGACATGGTTTTCATTCCAGGCCAAACGGACAGCACTGGATAATCCTGGCTGAGACAGGTCCTTCAAAAGCTGTGCGGGCTCAATTGTGAGTGGATCGCGGCACATATACTTAACTTTCCGTCCTGAGAGCACTTTCACCGAGGATGATGTGGCTGAATACTTCAGGTACTGATATATACTTAAAAGCTCTTCAAGTTTACATATTCCCCTGTCTTCATTTCTTACTCTTTTATATCACCAGTAAGTTTGGGAAAGTTGAAGATGTGAGAATACCATGCCTAGGAGGACGGATGTTTGGTTTCGTCACATTTTCAAGCCTGGAGACCGTGAAGACACTTTTGTCTATGTGCAATGTCACTCCTCATCTCAGAAATCAAAGCTGTCAGACAGGTAAAATAAATCCATCTGTATTTAGAAACGTCACTCCTCACCTCAGCTGTTGTAAGATCTTGCTTTTTACATAAGAGAATCACTGAGCTTCCGATTTAGAACCCTGACCATTATTTAGACGTGGATTCAGAATTTCACTCGAGTGAGTATTTGAATCCTCCACCGCCATTTTCTTCCATCCATGTATTGCTTTGATTTCTCAGCGCCAAGAGGACCCGAAATGGAGAAGTATTTACAGGGTTCTTCTGGAGATCCAACTTGCACGTAAGCTTCATCAACCATCTCTGGGGGCCAAAATCTCCTTGAAGAATTTACATGCTTAGAGATCCTCGTATTAAATCCATTCATGTTATTACACAGGTAATGCTGAGCTCCCACCTGCCGCACTGCAGCCTGATTCCCCAAACAATCAGTTTACCGCAGCAAATCATTTACTCCCCCACAACACAGACTTAGACAGGTAATTGTGACTAGTCAGTACTCTTTCTGCTCGCCACTTCATTAAACATATCCAAGTATAGCGGCTTTTAGACTAGCATATCAATCAGCATTTACCTGCAGCAACCACAAGTAGAAGTTAGAACAAAATAATCACTAGAAGAAAAAAAGACCTGGTCGGCCTCTCAGTTACCCTGGTAAATGTAGAGTTTTAGCACACAGTTTAACAACAGGTACTTTAGATTTCTTTAGGCTGTAGAGTTATACAGTCCTGGAATGAACCCTTGTTTTTTTCCTCTGAATAAATTGTTGCTGATGAACACATTGATAGATCGCTGTCATGAGACTAGCCACAAGTTGTGACAAAAACCATTCACCAAAGGTTCAAGTTAACATTTCAACAAATCAAAGGGCAGAGTCATTCAACCATTTGACCCAAAATCAATCAATCAAAAGGAACTTCATTGCTGTTAGAATCCTTCGTGAATGATTCAGAATAGTCAATCAAATCAAAAACAGTAATACATCCAACACTGTATACCACATTTTAAGGTTTCTTAAATCACACCATGATGGACTGTATACCACATTTTGTGGAGGTATTCCTATACATTCTGCAACTTCCTATTCCAGCTCCTTATACAGGGTGCCCAGCTCAATTAGGCTAGTACTGATAAATAGCTCACGAGGTGTATTTAGTAAAAAAAATCAAGTTTGAGAATATGGAAGTTACAATTGATTCGGATGAAAATTTAGTTCTGATATGAACAAAAAGGAGCAAACTATGATGACATGTTACTGTGAACGTCAAAATTAAATTTATATTCTCTTACTATACTAGCAAGCTCCAAAAAGAGCAATCACTTCAACTAACAATTGTCACAGAAAAGAAACTAACAATTGCAGGAAGAATGTTTGTTGTTTATTAAATTCAGAAAAAATCAGTTTCGTGATATGCATTGCAACGGATAATCATCGATTGAAACATGCATCAACTAGTAAAACTACTGTTCTAGTCTAACAATCCTGCTAGGGTAATGTCGACTACAATGTTCTACCTACTCTTAACCGCTAAGTTCTCGAATACATTAACAATTATTTGACTAACAACACCAATTAAATTCTACCGCTAGGCTTAGCTAATAGGAAAGTCAACCTAATATCACTCAATATATATCAATTCAGTTTCACCGCTCGCTGGACTGTTGTCCGTTCTTTTTGGGTTAGGGATAGTCTGCGAGGATAATTTTTCTTGATCATTCTTGAGCTAAGACACGGTGGCTGCCAATTGAGACATATGCTTTGACAAAGCGGCTAATCTACAATCGATCTTCGCTTGATGATTTTGCACACTCGTCGCTAATTCCTTAACCACTTCTTCCAACGATTTGCTCGAGTTTCCATTATTGGGACCAACTTGATTATAGTTCCTCCTTGGATACTGATTATTCTGATTATTGTACCTCTCTTGTTGTCGGAATGAAGGGCGATAAAGCTGTGCTTGATTTTGATTTTGAGGTGGTCCTTGATTACCTTGAATTCCTCCCTCGTTTCGCCGGCTAAACCCATTTGCTTCCAGTCTAAATTGTCTTTGTTGCGGTCTGCTATTGTTGTTGAAATTCTGGAAATTTCCCACAGTCACGTCAACTGTTTCATCCTCGTGAAGAGTTGGGCACTCATCTATTTTATGGCTTGCAACAACACATAATTCATAAGGCTTGACTCCGCTTACCTGCCCAACCATCATCTTTTGCAACATTTCTTTCAGCTCCTTGATTTCGTTGGCCATTTGATTGATGTTGGAATCAACCTGTGAAATATTTTTTATTCTTCCGGTGTCATCCCTTCGACTAATCTCATCCCTGTACCGAGCGCTCTCAGTAATCTCGTTGATCAACTCTCGTACTTGACTTGGTGTCAGGTTCAACACCGTGCCACCAGCTGCGGCATCCAATAACATACGCTCAAGAAGTCTCAATCCATCCAATAAATATTCCACCAGCATCCATTCCGAAACATCCAAGTTATAGCAACTTAGTTCCAAAGCATTGAATCTCTCCATGTAATCGTACATGGACTCGCTGGGTCCTTGTTTCACAGTGGACAACTCTCTCCTCACTTGAGATGCTTTCGTAGGAGGGTAATATTTATCGAGTAACTTCCTTTGTATTTGATCCATGCTACCTGAAGGCAAAGACAAAAAACAAGATTTTGCAAGGTCAGTTAAACTCAAAGTAAATACTTTTAGTTTAAACCTTAAACTGCATAGAACCTCAATATTTGGCAGATTCCGATACTGAATTAAAGTAAAGAACATACCTTCAAGAAAAGCTTCAATGCTAGAATACTTTACGGTGGAAGTCATATGTGACAAATCTTGAGCTTAATCTCCTCAAGCCTGACTGATTGCAGCAGCCTCAAATCCCTCCTCACCTACAATCCACCAAAAAAAAATCCTAATTAATAAAACTAGTAATTTATTCAAACCATAAACCGTATATTATCAGATTAAATACATAAATGGACCAACTAACCAACCTTCATCAGATACTGAAAGTAGGATCCCCTACGATGCTGATTCTTGTTCTTGTAAACAATTTGTTCTAAAATAGCGTATTCGGATTGAAGCTGGGTCAACAACGAATTCAACCGCTCCTCAACCCCACCGTCGTCCACCTTGTTGGAAGCCATAATCTCGATTCGATCTGAAGCCTTTGTTCTTGGCGCCCTGGTTATATACTGTGCCCTAATAAGAGACCTAGAAGGGCCAAGTGTGATGGGCCTTACAAAGCCCAATGCTAATTTGCAGCAGCGTATGTATAATAGCCTGTTTTCCGTTACGTTTCAAATTATCAAAAATTTGTAGTGGGGAAAATAAAAAATAATTGATAAATTAAGTGAGCTTATTTCTCAACAAGTCAACTAGGTATATGATGTATCAAAAACCAATAATATTCTTTTTTATTTTGGATGAAAAATTGTGTTTTAATTTTTCATGCAAAACACGTATATAAAACGACATTGGGGTGTGAACAAAACGACTGCCAATAATAAGGCATCAATACTTCACAGACCTGTTAGGATCGCGCTAACAATTACGAATCAAGAACACGAAATAAACGATGAAAAATTGCAGAAACGAAATTGACACACGAGATTTATACTGGTTCCCTCCCAGTGTAGGAGGTACGTCCACTTGCCGCTTACAGGCTCAATCCACTATAATCAAGTTTCCGGAAGATCGTTACACCCTCAGAATCGCCTCACACACTCGCTCAACTATTCTGATTACAAAACCTAATGACGGCCACACACCGTATAAACGCAAATTAGGTTTTCGGGCCCGACGCAATACGACCCATACGGTCAATACGGTTGATACGGTCCAAACGACTATATGCACTCGACACGACCGATACGACATCCGTGGGAAACTCCAGTCCCGTACTGGTCGTACTTCCCGTATCAGTACGGGCAATACGGCCCGTACGACCAGTACGACCATGCTGTCACCTCTGAGAATGTGCAGATTTTCCACAGGTCGATCAGCTACCAGCTCTGCGTAGGGTCTCAATGGTGCGCTTGTGCAGATTAGGCTTCACACTCAACAAGACCTTCCTATGCTTATTCTTCTTACCACTGCACCCACCTGCTGAGAAGTTGTTTTTAAGCTTCTCGAAACGCAAAGGGGCTTTAAATATCGAGTTGTAACACCAGAATTTTTCTTATGTCCCCCATGCGAGCAACTATAATAATTATCTTATCACCAACATACTAGCTCCGCTGAAATGAGCACATGAGTGGCAAAGGGCCACTCTGACTAAACCACTGGCAAACCAAGTTTGACTAAATATACACTGCATTTCAAGATCATAGACCAGGAAAGTTGAGCAACACAATATTGCCTTACTAGGTTAACTATGAGAACCTAAATTAGGAGAGAATATGATAAGTGAAATTCTCATATTAGCAGAACTGAGGCCAGAAGCAACTGCAGGGTTGAGAGAATGGGCAGGGAGTGAAGTTTTAGCTGCCCATTTGGTGAGGGGGCTTCGAGGGTTTTGTTGGAAGGTGCGGGTGCATTTTCAACTGGTGGTAAAGTTGGCTCGTTCACATCAGAATTTTCTAGAACAGGGTGAGGAGCCTCTGCTGGTGGCCGGGATGTAGTGGGAAGAAGTTGGAAAAGATCGCCAGGCCGAACAGGTAGCATGTACCAAGGGGTTGTTTCCATGCCCAAGCATTTGTTTCCTGCATCAAGACAAGGAATCATAAATTTTGACGAGCATAGTATGATCGATCTCTGCATGCATAATTGTTTTGTTTGCTGGCCGCGAAAACTGCATGTGAAAAATTGATGCATAGCTATTAAAAGCAGCAGTAGCATGACTCCATGTAACTTACTTTTGTATGTAGCAGCCGTCTTGGGAAATTCAGTGATGATGCCATCAATTTCTCCAGCCTGAACAAATGTATTGATCTCTACATATGCATCTGAGAAGTAATCCCATGCTTGAGATATAAATTCATTGGCGAAGAGTCTTACATAAACTGGGATGCTGAAAGAATGGAACTTTTGAATTGTATCTGTAGCTCCGGTGAGGAATTTTGAATCTTCGAGAAAAACTGAGCGCTTTTCTAGAACCACTGAATCGGCAAAACTTTTTATGTCCTGAATTGTAGAATTGAGCACATCTTGAACCAACTCATCGATGTAATAAACTAGTTCATATTTGTTCTTTCCCTTGAATTCTTCCAGAACAGAGCTGTGCGTAGATTGGATCATGACTTTCTTGGCTGTTGGAGCATCAAAACCAGCTTTACTTAGGGCCCGGAGAACTGCATCAGTGACACCTAAGCCATTTCTCGCAAGGAAGGCTGCATTCTAGAATAAAGAGATATAACTACCTTGAGTCAGTGTCAGTCTAAACGAGTAGAGACTTACTTTCACTATGAAAAATCTGAAGCATAATACTGCAATACTTTTCATTGGTATACAAAGCAGCACACAGTCAACATTCTACGCAATTGCCAAAGGGACGTGGAGTCCTGAAAAGAGTTCATTTGTGCTTGAATATCTATGCATTTATCAAATTATGGATATCTTAAAACATGATTTACAAGAAACAGGAAGAGTAATCTCACCTCGATACTTATGAGAACTCCAGAAACCGATGATGTGTTAGCTATAGTTAGGAAGTCTGCTAGACTGACGAGTTTCCCATTGTTTTTTGCTTTGGGATTACGTGACCATGTGTACGGGTTTGAAATTTGAGCTGCACCAGAAGAAACAAAAACAGTATACACACTAGAATGAGATAAGAGGAGTCAATGAAAGTAGTAATAACAATTACGTGCTAGAGTTCGGTTACAAAGAATCTGCAATCTACTTCTCATAGAAATTATGGCTTTTGGTTTTCAAAAACCTGGTTCCTTTCAATAGTATGGCTGAGCGAATACTGACAAGACTCCATAAAATATATCACGCTGGAAACTCACGTGTTAGGTTGTGAATATGCGCCCAGTCAAGATCAAAGGTGTATATGCCCTTGCCACCAAGTTCTGGGACAGATTTCATTAAAGTGCTGAATTCTGTTTGGGCAACCGTTGTACTATCAATAAGATTTATAGAGCCCAAACAGATTGGAATCCCATCCTCAGTCATTTGAACAGAGCAATCAATTACATCAGCGCCATCCAAAATAGCACTTTTGTATGCCAAATCAGTGCAGCCAGGGTAGTTTCCGCTTGCTCCATTGAATGAAATAACCAGAGGGTTTGCTGGAGCATGGATGTGTCAGCATATTAGCTATTAGCTACAACAGCTGAATACCGCAAATTTGAGTTATATACATGTAACAAAGGTTTTAATCTTTTGCTAGTAATAATGGTATAGAAAGCTTCTTTTTTGCTAAAATTTACAGCTGAATTCCGCAAATTTGACTTATATACATTGTGAAAACTGATGTACCTTCCACTGAAGCATTTTTATCTATCTGCGAGTAACAGCCTGTATCAAGAATAAGATGGAAATTAGCACCAATATAGACAGATTGTTATTTACAGAGCTGCGCGAGCCAGCCAGTGTCCTGTTTAGTTATAGTAAGGGCACTGTACTCTATCTAATCTATTTTCTTTACGACTAATAATTATTCTTAAGCGTGACTTCATATACAAACAAATGCTATAAACAGAAGATCATTAAAGTTGAGTTTTTTTCATGAGATTGGTTTCTTAAATTGTAGCAACAACCCATTGATGAGTGTAGATATCAGGCTGGGAATTTATTTTTATAACCCAGTAATACATCTCGCCAGAACAGTCTTTTTGCATTAATTGCAGAACATGGATATGGTTCTCTTAGAAAGTCGATCTTTTCTTTAAGAAGAGTTTTGGAATAAGTGGAATATAAAAAGAGCATTTGAAACCTCTCTCATGTTATAAAAAAAATGGAAGGAAGGTACCTATTGCTGCTGATGGGGTGATTGGAAAGTCAGATAAGACACCATCTACAGAGAAATTGCCATTGTCAATGAAAGAAAGATACTCCGCCATCGGATCGTAACTGTAGTTGTAGCTAGAAGGATCATCATTAGCAAACCCTGACGCGTACACTTCAAGCCCTGCGCTATGGGCATCTGATACAACTGAGGTATGAGACAGCAGATATTGACTGCCATCTACGGGCCAAATGTAATCTTTGGGGACAAGAATTCCAGAGGCAAAAGTCTTGATAGTTGTAAGATTTTTTAAAAGAGAACCATAAGTCTGATTCAAAGTGGGCTCAATCTCATCTTGACCAAGAAAACGGAAGACAAGTTTAGTACTGTCTGGATTGAACTTTGATGCAATACTTTTCAAGAAATTGAATTCTGGGGATGAGATGTAGCTCACAATAATGTTTCTAGAAGCTGAGAGAAGAAAGCTCCTCATACTCAGGTTATGCCGAGTATAGAAGGCATCATGCTGGAGAAACAAAGTAGAAAGGCATTAAAATTAAAATATGGGTTATTGGTCAAAGGAGATCTATCTAAGTGCTCGCAAATTATGGGTCACCTGGATGTTCAACCAAAAGCCCTGAAGATTTAACTTGGTCGCCGCCACGTTTTGAACAGTTTGAATTTCAAATCCATAGTTATCAAACTTTTCCGTTCTAGAGTATATACCTTGACGCACTGTTAAAAGGGAAAACAGTATTCATATTAGAAATAAGAACCTTCAACGAAAGTTCAAACAATTTTTGCAGTCCTGAATGGGAGTTGCACTCTACAACATAAATCAGATGACATGAACTGCAAACATTTAGATGTAAAGCATTAAGAGAGGCCATCATTTAGTTTGGAAACTGCGAAGGCTATTTTGGTGCAGTGAATAGCTTTATTTTAATTTTGGCATCGCATGACAAGAAAAAGTGTGATCCGAAGGCTCCAGTGAACAGAAGCAAGTAGGCAGTTCATAATTTGAGAGGACTGTACTTTATAAACAGGGGGTGGCTATAAATTTTGCAGACGATGTGATGTGATAAGGAACCGTGCCCTTAACAGGGGGTTAAAGGTTAGTAAATAGTCGTAAATATATATTATTCTGCAGTTGATTTTTCTTTAAACACAGCATGGATACAACTAGAAAGGAATAACTATACCAAAAGGTACTATAACATGTTTATGCACTGCCTCCTCTATAAGCTACATCAATTACAGGTTAGGTTTAATCTGTTACTGTTTATCAAATATATGCAAATTGCATTCAAATTTCAAATATGAAAATGGAGACTATCATATTAAAAGGTGAAAACAAGTTCAACACACTATGGATTTAAAGTTATCAATTGTAAAAACTTACAAATGACTCTTGCCAGCTCATCTAGAGTGAAGTCGATCGGAAAATATCCTGCAGTAGGAACCCCGTTAACTATATATGTGTTTTTCCGAGCAGAATAAATAACAGATATGTCAGATGAGTTTTCAAGGTTCAAATTCGGAAAACAGATCCCCATGCTATCTTTGGTGAGTTGCACATCACAGTATAAAACTGTGTCTGGTGAGGTAGACGCTACAAAAGCGTAAGCGTAACTGCTGGAATCAGGAAATATTCCTGAAAACCCTCCCCGTGCAACAACCAAAGGTGCTTCACCTGCATAAAGAATAAAACTAGTCAGTTCTAGCGTAATCAAACTGTCCTGAAAATGAATTTCGGCAATAGAGCAACATAACTGGTATATATCATGCTCTTTTAATATAAAGATCACTCTGCAACCATTTTTTACCCTTACATATCATGGATTCCTGTAAAAAAAAAAAATAGCAATAGCTTATCCACAAAACAGCCAAGTACGGGCATCTGATCGAACTTCGCTTTCAATGCATACAAACCTGTTCTGTTTCACTAACACAAATTCTATTTAACTAAACATCTAACTAGTTACTTAACAGCAATCACAAAGTCCTTCAACCTTACGTCCCAATTTATCACAAGTTATGACTTATGAGTTGAAATTCAAGAGACAAAAAAAAAAGGATACAATTCGACAAAAGTATGTTAGATTTTTCTAGCTCAGTTGAACCATAGTCCTAGCTCACCTTAAAATCCTAAGCTTGTAACCCATGGTCTCTATAGTCCAAAATAATTCAGCAACTTATTCCATCATTAGGCTATGGGCGAAATTTTGCCACATGAGCACTTATATACAGTTATAATCTACAATTTACACCCTTAATTCATCATATCTGCTCTTCCCCGCACAAGATCATATGGCGTCTAAACAAGACACTGCGCTTCATACACACACAAAACGACTTCGCAATAACCACAAATGGGTGAACACAAAAATAAGCAGAGAATGAATAGATCAAAACCAAAATAAGGCTCAATCTTCACACTAGATTCCCGCAGGAGAGAAAGTATCCGAACTTTCAGAACCATACAATCAAATTCAATACTACAGCCCACTCAAGTATCAAGCGACTAATCACCCCAGCACTAGCCTCACCTGCTCGCACCAGATCAAGCAACATAACCCACCCAAACAAACGCACTAGCTTCAAAATCAACACACACTAACAAGCAACACAAAGAAGACAAAACTCACCGCTCAGCGTCTTCCATGCGCTACCAGATCGCTTCGCCGAAGCAGAAGCAGCCAAGTAAATACCGCACAACAGCAACCTGAATGCCTCAACCCCACGCATTGTGTGATCACTGATCTCTAGTGAACTCGCTGGAGGAATGAGGGAGCTTCCGGCCACCAAATCGGGGCTCGCCAGGAATGAGGGTTTGGGAGATACGTAGAGAGAGAGTGTCAGAGAAGTTGATATGGAGTGAATGGGAACTATTTGCAGGTAGGTATTTTAAATAGGAAAAAAAATAAGCTTACTATTTTCCTCCTTTTTTTATTTAAAGAAAATGCAATTAAAGCTCTCGGACAGTGATATCATAGACTCGTTGAAACCCAGTGGAGCGAGTTATCGGCTTGAGCTGAGTGGACTGAGCGAGCTGAAGGTTTTGTGAATATTTTTTTCTTTACCGTATCCAATGACATTAAAACTATTAGGTTGTCATTTTGTATTTTGCATTAAATAAGTAATGTTTAATTTTCTAAATTTATTTTAAATAATAAATTTTCAAAAATTATATTATTATTTTTTATACTTAATTTGATTGCACCCGTACCTTTAAATAATTTTTCAGTTTAAGAGCTTTAACTAACTCCAAGCCGAGCCAGCCGATTACCCTACAACCGGGGCAGCCAAGTTGTGACTCTCATGGAATAAAAGCGCCTCGAACCGAAAATCCACGTGGCGGAACTTAATTGGATTTAGGCATAAAGGACGGCATTATGGCGCCCAAAAAAACCCTAAACAAACTGTATGTAGTAAAAGTACGACCTACGTCTTTTGTCGTCTACTTATATAATGCAGGAAATTGGATGTAGATAGAATACCAGCACGAATAATGTGCAAAACGACGTCGTTGTGCGAAAAGCTACCGTCAAGAGTTGACCGTTTTTACATACGCATCTATTTATTGCTGTACCCTCTAATTAATCTCAAGAGCAAGTTTTATACCTTTGTTTACGTAAAGAAGAATTTGACCTCCATCGCCACTCAAAATAAATATTAATTATATAATTATAATATAATTTGATGAAAAAATTCTTGCTCGTATTAACGTCGTAATATTTTTGCACGTGTTAGAATTTGATTGGTCCTGTGTCACAACTGACTAGGGCTCGCTATGCGCGACAAATAAAACAAAATCCCTCATCGCTCGCTGCTCTCTGCCCATAAACCACACACGTATCAATCAGGATACGATGACGTGTCACCTTCCGAACAAGCGCGTGCACCTCCACGCCCTTCCGGCTCGCGTCGAACGCACCGCCCAAACCCTCAAAGGGTCCCGTCCCGTTCTTCCTTTCTTTCTCGGATCCTCGCTCTTCTTGTCTACACGCAGTCTTTCATTCTCTCAGTTTTGTCAAGCGTTTTCTCGCTCTCTAACGCTTGATCGGAGCTTTGCTTGCCATAGAAGCAACCGCAGACTTTTTTTCGCTTTTGAGATACTCGTCTGCTTTTTCTCTCTCTAGAACTATGATTTTTGAGGAAGTATTTTAATCTACAGTTGTTTATTATTCAATCGGATCTCTGACAATCCGCGTGGACTTCGTTGCGATGTGCGAGCTGCGTTCTTGCGTTTCCAGCTCTGCAAATCGGTCTCAACTTCATTTGGTATGCTTCGGCTCATCCTTCTGTTCCTCTTGTTTTGATTTTTTCATTCTGCTTTAATCGATTGACTAGCGAGACGAATAATCGGCGGCGTTGAGGATTTCGTTTATTTTTTGAGGATCGGAATTGGACCGCGGAAGTGGTTTTGAGTTCAGGTTTGGGATCGGTGCAAGGTACTTAGTGCGGTTTTGGAACGATTCTTGTGTGGTAGTTTGGGATTGCTGTCGGTAGGGGATTGCGTGTTTGGTGTTGTTTCATAAATGCTCACTGGGACAAAATATATTTGGTAGATTTGTAGGTAGGGTTTAGTTTATTTTTGTCTTGTTTTGGCGATCTGGTATGGTGAACGGCTGCTGAATTGGTTTACATTTTCCAATCGAGGGACCTGTATGGGAGCTGGTCGGATTTGAAGGTCTTGTGTAAGAATTGGAAAAATATTCATAGTTGTGTCCATGCTCCGGATGGGTTATTTACCAATTAGAGCATTATTTCTACTCTGTGAATCAAGGGTAGGGATTGGAGATGTTGAGATAGCTAGATGAACAGTTGGTTGATGAAGTGTTTTATCTTCTTTAAAAGTGAAACAGTTTCAGGCTGGTGACCCTGGGTTTCTGTTGTTTGATATGCAGTTCTGATTAGGTACAAGGACACTTCATTTTCATATCGCGTTGCCTATTTGTGCAACTACTGTGGAGATGTCGAATTTTGTGGGTGTTCATGTGTCTGATCCATGGCTTCAAAGTCAATTTACACAGCTTGAACTGTTCAGTCTTAAATCGAAAGTAAATTTTCTCATCCACTCTGTTTCAAGTTATTCGTTGCACATCTTTTATTAACATTTGGCCGAGGTTAATTTGTTTGGTTTTCGTGTTTCTTTGGTGTAGTTTGTTGCAACGAATAAACAGAATGGAAAGGTTACTAAAGGCGACTTGCCACAATTACTAATGAAAGTAAAAGTATTCAATGAGCTGTTTACGGAGGACAAGATGAGAGATATATTGGACGATTCTGTCTCAGACACAAGTGATGAGATTGATTTTGAATACTTTCTCAGGGTGAGTTCACTTCTTTCATGATAAAATTTTATTTGGTGTACTCATTTTGTGGTATAGATTGGTACTATTGCTAAATGCGGGTGCTTATAACTTAAATTGGTGTGGGAACTGGTGATACGAAGTGTTGATTGTCTCAACTAGACAAAAATTAAGATCATAGTATCAATCCCCCATGTTTAATTGTCGCATTTTGAGTTATAATAATTAATATATATTGCTTGACTGACAGGCATATTTAAAGATACTGAGCCAAGCAACGGAGGAAAAGGGAAATTCAAAACATGCTTCAGAATTCCTCAAGGCAACGGTGACAACTCTTCTGCATACAGTCAGCCAATCAGAGAAGGCATTATATGTGGCTCACATTAACAGCTATCTACGCGATGATCCCTTTCTGAAGCAATTTCTTCCACTAGATCCTGCAACTAATGATATTTTCAATCTTGCAAAAGACGGAGTACTTCTCTGGTATTTTAGAATGGTTTGCTGAGAAGCTGTTCGGTTTTGCCTTGTCAAGCCAAATCAAAGAGTTTGCTCTGTCAATTTCAATAAGATGTTTTTGTCTTTATGCAGTAAACTTATCAATGTTGCAGTACCGGGCACCATAGACGAGCGAGTTATTAACACCAAAAAGGTTCTGAATCCGTGGCAGAGGAACGAGAACCATACCCTTTGCCTCAACTCTGCGAAGGCTATTGGTTGCACAGTCGTTAACATTGGAAACCAAGACTTGATAGAAGGAAGGGTAAAAATCTGTGGTGTAATGGTTCAATCATATAATTATCATTTCTAAACGTAAATCATTGTAACATTGCATTCTCTTTATTTTGGATGCAGCCACATCTGGTGCTAGGTTTGATTTCTCAGATCATAAAGGTGGGAATTTATGCTCCTGATTACCAAAATTGTGGTCAGTATATGTTTTTATTATTATTCCATATGAATTCTACTGACTTTTCCGGTTGTGGAATATTAGATCCAATTGCTTGCCGATCTGAATCTTAGAAAGATGCCGCAGCTGGTGGAATTGGTTGAAGACGATACTGTAAGTTGTTTTCAAATTCTTCTTCCGCTTCTTCATCTCTTTTATACTAAAATTGGTGTCTCTGCTTCATGATGCATAATATACTTAACAGGATATTGAAGAGCTCATGGGTTTAGCTCCGGAAAAGATCCTACTGAAGTGGATGAATTTTCATTTAAAGAGAGCAGGCTATGAAAAGACCGTTAAAAACTTTTCCTCTGATGTGAAGGTATGCAGTCAGCCAATGATCAATTTTACGACTAAACTTTTTTTATGGAGAAATTACAAGAATTTTTGTGCATTAACTCAAACTCAAATGATAATTCACAATAGCTGACTTGGTGATAGTTCGTGTGACCGCAAATTTTTACCTTTTGTTGAAGTGAATCAGGAGAGGCAAAATTTGGAATGGTTGATCCTAGTGTTATCTTTCTCGAAACTGATTTGGTAAACAATGCACTGACGTGTATGGTAGACACATACATTCATAGGTTTCCTGACAATTGTTTTTACTAGTCAGCAAAATGCGGTACTTTTACTGTAATAATTGTCTGAACTTCTGTATATCCATAAATTTCAACTTCATGTTGTCAATCATTCAACAAAAACTATAGGTGTTCTTCATGTGGACTCTTATCTTCCTACTCTCTTTATATGCCATTTTAAGAATCAAAAGACATGCATACCCTAGTCAAGCCAGTTTTTTCTGTTTATATTTTCCATTTTGATCTCCTATGTTTTCAGTGAAAAGAGTGACTTCTTGCATGTGCCTGCTGTCTATAATCCAAACTTCCACATATGTCTATAGATGTTTTCCATGCTGCGTTGCTTGTACTATTTGTTAAACTAGAAGTTCAAACAATGACACACTTTCAGGATGGTGAAGCTTATGCATACTTGCTCAATGTTCTGGCACCGGAACATTGCAATCCTGCCACATTGGATGTCAAGGACCCTGCTGAAAGAGCAAAGCTGGTACTTGACCATGCAGAGAGAATGGACTGCAAAAGATATCTGAGTCCGAAAGATATTGTGGAAGGGTCATCCAATTTGAATCTTGCATTTATCGCTCAAATTTTCCATCAAAGGTGGGAACACATTTTTTAAATGATTAATGTACAGTATAATGAGAGCGCACTGAGGGATGACTAACTGTTAAAGTGAAAACTTGCTCCAGTTCCAATTAAATAATTTTTGTTCATTATTTTCACTGGTGACATGTTTCTTTATGTCGTTATTTTGCATAGTGATTTGGTCCATCTGATATTGTAGGCCATTCATGAGTAAAACATAAGTGTGTAAAGCAATCTGACAACTGGCTTTCTTGCAGGAATGGCCTTTCTACTTATACCAAACAGATGTCCTTTGCTGAGATGATGACAGATGATGATCAAGTGTCGAGGGATGAGAGGTGCTTTCGAATGTGGATCAACAGCTTGGGAAATACCTCATATGTTAACAATTTGTTTGAGGATGTAAAAAATGGGTGAGTTTGAGAACTGTAGTATTGTATAATATTTGTTACACTATTTTCACTTCATTGAGTTCAGTACACGATATTTCTGGTGATTCAAACACGAACATTAGTGTCATATTCATTTAATTTATTAGTCTTATAATTATTGCTTCCTTATTGATCTGGGTTCAATGTTCATTCTTACTGTTTACAGATGGGTTCTCTTGGAAGTGCTTGACAATATTTCGCCCGGATCTGTTAATTGGAAGCATGCAACAAAACCACCAATTAAAATGCCTTTTAAGAAAGTTGAGAATTGCAATCAAGTTGTAAGGATTGGAAAACAGTTAAAGCTATCCTTGGTAAATGTTGCTGGGAGTGATTTCGTACAAGGAAATAAAAAGCTTATTTGTGGTACAGTGATCCTTCATCTCGATTCTTTACCCACTTCTGAAGTACGTCATAGATTTTTTGAGTGCATATTACTGTCATAGACCAAAGTGAGAGCATGTTAAGTGATTGGACCTTCTGTATATTGAATGCCAAGTAAGTGGTGTTTAATCTTCCAGTGCAGTGAATCCATGGCCGAACGAAAAGAGTTTATTCAGGAATGATTTCTCTTAATTTGTTGAAGCTTCTTGTACAGGTTTAGTTGGAGGTGTACTTGACAGTTAATTGTGGCTTAATTTTATTAAAAAAATTCTTGAGGGCATTTATTCTAAGAGTGTTGGCAACTAATAGCTGAACTAAACAGCTACATAATTTATTTCTTTAGAAATTGTTGAAGGTTATTCTTATTGGGTAGCTTGTAGGCATTCTTGATGGTCAAATAACCAACCTTGGCCTAGACCTTTATCAGCTGCTTCTTTTGAATTTGACTATTATTGCGATTTTTCAATTTCAATTTCCTCCGTTTCAGCTTTCCTCTGGCAACTGATGAAGTATAATATGCTTCAGCTCTTAATAAACTTAAGGAACCACGCTCAAGGGAAGGAAATCACAGATAATGATATTCTGAAGTGGGCAAACAGGAAAGTGAAAAATTCTGGTCGAACTTCAAAAATGGGGAGTTTTAAGGTTGGAGAGAATTTTTTTTTTTTTTTCCTTTCATCTTCAATAATAAATCTTGAACTATGACCAAATTGTTTGGACAAAAAATTCAGGATAAAAGTTTGTCGAATGGGCTATTCTTCCTCGAACTTCTCAGCTCTGTTGAGCCCAGGGTTGTCAATTGGAATCTTGTTACAAAGGGTGAAAGTGGTATGGATCTTGTTACCTTTTAATTGCGAGCTTCAGCTCGGTGTTTTTTTTTTCTTTTTGTTCGATCTATTTTGATCCATACTACATTCTAGGTTTATTATGCATATATTACAAACTCAAGTGTTTTTGTGGTTGAAATAACAGATGACCAAAAAAGACTAAATGCTGTATACATTATAAGTGTGGCACGGAAACTTGGATGTTCTATCTTTTTACTTCCCGAAGACATAATCCAAGTAAGCGTTTAACCATCATGTCATTTATTTTCTATTAGCTTTCTGAATAGGGAAGTTTGTGCAGCTTAGTGAGTCTGTAAAACAATTTGTTTGCTAACTAGAAGTGATCTATGATATTCATATTGCATTGTGCCTTGCCATAATGTAGGATATGGAATGGAAGTTACTTGCAGAATAATCGCTTTGCGTGTTGGATGAATTTTTGTTTATGCATGAGGTTTTTGAGTGTGACCAGATGCTTTAAATTATTTCAGCAACCATGCTGACACATTTTTGTTGTTGTTGTTGATAGATGTACCATGCTGACACATTTACATTTTGAATTTATTCAATACATAGATAAACGTTTTGTACTAAATTGTTTTGTTGAGATCTGTCCCATATGCTCGATAACCGATAACCGATTCACTGTTGCTCTATTGGTGTGGTCCTTGCTTGTGCCAGTTCCAACTACTTGCTGAATGCTGACACAAATCATTGTGATTATAGGTAAACCATAAGATGACACTTACCTTGACAGCGAGCATCATGTACTGGAGTTTTCAACAAGGCGCAGAGGATTTGGATATGTGCCCATCACCTTCTGACACCACTACCACCAGCCCCAACGCATCCCCAGCCCCATCTATTAGCGGCGAAGACTACAGCTCTTTCTACGGCGAAGTGTCCAGCATAACTTTTGATGATGTGGGAATGCTAGATGACGCATCATCTGAAACTGCTGTTTCATTACTCCCTATAAATCAAGATGCTCCTGATTTCTTAAATCGAGGAGTCTCGTCAAATGTCCACCCGGCGTCAAACAATGGTACTGTCTCGTCAAGGGCGTTCGGCCGTGAAGGCTCCAGTTTGACAGAGCCTGATGATTCATCCTGGGACTCGGACTCTGAAACCACATCTTTGCAAGTTTCAGAAATGGAAGGTCTGGTTCCCGTTGATGGCAAAGGATCCACCTTTATCGCTTATGATGGCCCATTCACTGTTAAAGAAATAGCTGCCTCAGATGTTGTAGGAAAAGAAGACCCTGCATGCATCAATAGTGAAGGCTCCACCTTAACAACTGATCATGCAGTCCTTGACACCAAGGAAGACGAAATTTCGTCACATATTGAAAATCATGAACCTCCCATCTTTCCCGCGGGTGAAGAATCCCTCAGCGTGGAAGCCGACAATGCTGCCCCTGCTCCCTCACTAGTTGAACAAGTGAAAGAGCCCCTCATGTGCAGTGAAGTACCAGAAACTGCAATTTCAGAAACTCGATCCTTTTCCCAGGCTAAGAGTAGCCAAGAAGCAGCTTCTTCCGTTGATGACGAATCAGCTGATGAATCTGAAAACCCAGAAGCAGTTCCTGTCAATAGTTAGAGCCCGTATACATGATTGGGAAGCAGAAGAAGATGCACAGCCTGAGTATTGAACAGGCTGCTTGCTTCCTCACCATGCCAAGAGAGCAATACAGAAAAATGATAAATGGACCACATATATGAGAATCACAAGTGTAAATTTTGCTTCAAATTTAAAGCCAATTGTCAATTAGATATCTGAAATTTTCATGTTTCCATTATTTATTTTTTAGATGATTTTCTTCTTAAATTTTAAGACAAAAGACGAAAATAATATTGAAGCAAATAAAATGAAAAATGTATTTAAAATGCAAATAAGTATATCCTCAATTAAACCCAAGGGCGAGTCCACCGTTTTCTTCTTCTCGTTCTGCTCCGTGTTACATGATCTCGCGACTCTCTCCAACTCCCCTAAACTCGAAAAATCGAACATGGATGAGGGAGCGGAGGCGGTGCGAGAAATCGTATACGAGCCGCATCGTCATGCTTCGGGACCTTACACTCCCAGTTATCCACCTCAGCAGGTGCGTTTCTCTGATCCGCTTTTCCGAATTCCGATTCGCAGATTCTTCATTTGTTGCTTTCGTTTCTCATTTTCCTACTGCTTTGTGCGAATTTTGATTCAGATGAACCAGACTGGGAGCTTTCTGTCACGAGGTTAGTGTATTCTGTACTCTGTTGGCCGCTCACGTAGGGCGCAGATGTTTGATTAGTTTTTTCATGAATTTCGATGTGATAATTTGGAATGCTGATTGCTGAGAAATTGGTGGAGATGTTATTAATTTTCCAGGTGAGTTTATCTGTGTATGTTGACAGAGGGGACTGCGGGATTGAGGATGTTGCTTATGGCTGATTCATGTTCAACTATATTTACATGATTGGATAGGACAGATGATTTACATTTTTGAAGTTGGCTGCTCCTGAGCATAGATTCATTTATGTAATTTTTGGCTCATAAATTGTGATAGTATATTGTGACCGGATATAGGAAGTTATGTGAATATACTTTGGTTACTAATGCGGCTTGGCTGTATTGCAGCTATAAGCCAAGTAAAAGAGAGATGGAGTGGAGGAAAGCATCCTGGGAAACAAAGCAAGCCCGTGTCCCTGTATGTATCTGAAATGGGCGACAATGTGGCCATAGTTACTGGGAACTATATTACGCTCCTGCAGAAGGATGACAATTATCACGATCCATGTGGAACTTTCACATGTAAGAGTTAAGCCTTACATCTATAAAAGTTGACATGTCTGCAGTAGAAAATGAATTTAATCCCAGGATTAAAGTCCATCCATAGGAAACAAATCTTCGAGGGATGTAATAGGGTGTTAGTTTTTATAACTCACAAAATTTAAATTCCATTAGACACCAAAGATCTCCCACTACATTGATGGTTCCATACCTTTCCAATTCGTTGACCTCGAACGCCAATTGTTAGTGTATATGAGCACTCATAATGTCACTATTCTCTTTACTACCGAGACATTAGAAAAACATTCACTATCTAACTGAGATTTCTATAACTTGAACAGTGTTATAGTTACTCTCAATGTTGCACCAATAAGCGATTTCAGGTTTTTGATATTGGATTGATATAGTGGTTGCAATTGTTCAACTTTATGATTATGGTATCAGTGTGATTTAGTGGGTCGTATGCTCACCCTACATGGAAAACTTATAGAAAACGGGGAGAGTAAAATATTGCAATTAATAGGTGTTATATGGCTTGAATTGATACAGTACTTGAATGAGTTTCAGTTGCTTAACAATATGCTTATGATTTCAGTGCTATGTAGAGGGTCAGAAAGTCACCCTCAATAGGACTACTAAATTAAAAAGAGAAGTATTGCTGCCAATAAGTGATTTTCTGTTTTTTGATTGTTTTGAATTGATATTTTAGTTGAATAAGCTTAAATTGATTATCTTTATGGTTGTGTAGTCACTCTTAATGAACAATTGAAAGAATTCATACAATAAATATTGCTACAGTGATTTCTGTTTATTGGCTTTTTTTGATGTAGTACTTGACTGAATTTCAATCTCATAACCAGTACCTGATAATTATTTGGTCATAAACTCACCCATTTCCCCAATGTTCTTGATCTGATACTAACTCACTCACTTGCAATTTATGCATCAGCCAACAGTATCAACGCAGTGATTTATGGTGCATGGTCAGAGGCTCATAACATTTTTGGATTTGTTGATGATATGGATAATTTATATTTCATCAAAACCAATGGTGAAGAAATTACAAGAGTTACGACGAGGGATTTGAAAATGACCTTGCCTATAATTGGCCTACTCGCGCATGCTTCTGTCAATGCCCCATTAGCTTGTATGTAAGTAAATCTACAAGATTTTCTGGATTACTTTCAAGTTTACATTTTAAGTGTGTTTCGTTCTGATTTTGAAACAATGGAACATCATTTGGCAATTATATATATTTTCAGGCTAGCTTTCATTTTTGGTTAAGCAGTAGTACTGTCTCGAGCTAGAACTTTTTCATTAAAAGCCGGGTCTTATCTTAAATATTTTACGTAAGGCACTTAACCCTTGGTTAGTAGAGCAGCTTAGCATTACTTCTTCATGTTGGCAACTGCACCATTCAAGATTTTTGAAATTCTTTTACTTATTCCTCTTCTTTTTTGAATTAATCTTAGTTCATTTTGTGCCTTCCTACTGTAATAGGTGCTGCTTTGGTGTAGTTACATCAGATGGGAGACTGCATTGTCTTGAGGTTAGCCAGGATTCAAGTGCTTCTGTTTCCCTCGCTCAAACTTCATGCAGTTACCCTAATCCAACAAAACAATTTCCTCGAAATGTTTTATGTCTTGACTTTCACCAAGAACTATCTCTGCTTGTCGCGATAGGAAGCCAAGCCATCACGCACACTGAGAAGGCTGGTATGGAACCTGTGAAACTAGGCTAGATTTTCTTGTGCTAACTTGCTGCTAGTTTGGTTTATTTGTTTCTAATCTTACAAATTCCTTATACCTCCCTAAATTTTTGACGTGCAGCCCTACAAAGGCATTTATTGTATCTTAGAATTCCTTATATGATCATTTTTGTGTAAGATTGTTACGCTAAAGAAAATTGTTGCAGGATACTGTTGCCTTTCCATCTGGCGCAAATCAAAAACTTCATATCTGGACCTTGTATTAACCTGCAATATTGAAGGGGTTTATTTTAGTCCAAACAGACAGACTGAAAAGCCAGTATATCCAAAAGTGCTGTTTTCCTCTTCAGGAAAATTTGTGGCTTCTTTGGATGTTACAGGAAGTTTATATCTTTTTAAGTTGGATAATGATGAACGCTCTTTTTCAATTTCGGCCAACGACAAGGCTGATGGTTTTGTTAATCAGTCTACCGTAGGAAAAAAAATTGCCAGTGATGTTTCTGATTTCACTTGGTGGTCGGACCGTGTTGTAACTATTGCAGACAGGAATGGCCGGATTTCCATGGTTGATATGCTTAGCGATTGTGAAGTTATGTGTAATACTTTTGTGTATTCTTTGCCTGTTATAGAAAGAGTGCAGTCATTAAGAGGACACATTTTTATTCTGGAGACCACTACGTCCAAGGAGAAATCTAGTTCATTCTTCGATAGAGACGTCAATGACTCTCACAATGGGGATCTCTTTGTTGAAGATTTCAGCCATCGATGGCAGTTTTCTAAAATGTGCTGGAGTTTGATATCATTCTCAGAAAAGAGCATAACAGAGATGTATAGTCTTTTAATTGGCAAACAGGACTATCAGGCTGCTGTTGACTTAGCTGATCGCCATGGACTGGATAAAGATGACATTTTAAAGGCACAGTGGTCACACTCTGAACGGAAAAAAAATGATGTTACCATGTATTTATTGAAGGTGAAGGATCAGGCTTTTGTTCTTTTGGAGTGTTTACATAAGGTCGGGGCAACAGAGGATGCCCAGAGGGCTTTGCTTGCACAAGGAATTCAGATAACCGACCAGTATGGGTTTTCTGAAATACAACATCATGACAATGAGCAAATTTGGGACTTTCGTGTGAAAAGGATTCAATTTTTGCAGTTCAAAGATAAGCTGGAAACATTCCTCGGAATAAACATGGGCAGGTAATTTTCTTCTTACAATTTCAGTGACTCATATGTTTTAAGATTGTTCAGTTTGTGAAATTGTGGATTTTAATCGTCTTATCCATTTGTGTATTTTCATGATAGTTCTTCAGAACCATCCCCAAAATGCGAATATTAGGTTGACATTTTTTTTAGTCGGTAAATCTGATAAAATGCAGTGAGATCAAACCTTTTCATGATCCCCTGGATAGGGTGAAGAATATCGCTCACCATACTAACCTTGCAAACTTTTGCATCACAATTGTTGTATGCTGGTTGGAAATCTTTTTTTTAATATAGTAAATATAGGTTACATAATCAACTTATCCATTTGTGTATTTTCATGATAGTACTTAAGAACCATCCCCAAAGTGCGAATATTAGGTTGACATATTTTTAGTCGGTAAATCTGATAAAATGCAGTCAGATCAAACCATTTCATAATCCCTTGGATAGGGTGAAGAATATCACGCACCATACTAACCTTTGAACTTTACAACAACAACAAAAAAACTCTACAAGAAGAGTTACACTAATCTGACAAAATGGAGAATTAAGAGTAAGAATTACAAAGCTTTCCCTAAGGATTCTGCCAGATGAGGGCTTAGGGTTGGAAATCTTATAGATGCAAGATTTGACTTTTCATGATCCCATGGTCCAGTAAAGAGTTCCGTTATTGCGCCATGCTAACCATGTGTATGTTTCTGTTTTAATTATTAAATGGGCTCTTAGTGTTTTTAATTAGACTCTGCTTGGCTATCTAAGAATTTTTTTTTTTTTCCTTCATTTAATTTTGTATGTGTCTGTCCCTGACTGCATATTGGCAAAGTGATACAGGTTTTCTGCCCAGGAGTACAAGAACTTCCGTTCAATGCGTACTCATCAAGCAGCATTAACACTCGCTGAAACTGGAAAGATTGGAGCATTAAATCTTCTTTTTAAGCGTCATCCTTATTCGTTGGCTTCAACAATATTGGAAATTCTGTCTGCTATCCCTGAAACAATTTCTGTTGAATCATACAGTCAACTTCTTCCTGGTAAATCTCCTCCTAGCATTATTGCGTTGCGGAACAAGGATTGGGTTGAATGCCAAAAAACGGTGTCATTTCTTAAGAAGCTTCCTCAATATCACGAGACAACTCTTCAGATCAGTACAGAACTACTTTTGCATGATTTGTTTGGTTTTGATTGGCCATCAGCAGCTGATCTTTCAAATTGGTACAAAAATCGCGCTAGAGACATTGATAGACTGAGTGGACAGCTAGACAACTGCCTGAACTTAATTGAATTTGGATGTTGCAAGGGTCTTCATGAGTTAAAGCTTTTTAAAGAGGATATCTCATATTTGCACCAGCTTACGTACTGTGATAAACTTGATGAAAAAGGTGTCAATTTGAGCATTTTAGAATGGGAGGGGCTGTCTCATTATCAAAAATTCAAATTGATGCTTGATGGTGTAACAGAGGATAATATAATTCCAAGGTTGCAGGGACTGGCTGTACCATTCATGCATAGCAGGTGTGAAACATGGTGTTGTGGGATTCAATCAGAAAATGAAAGTTATTACACGAGTCCTGAAATATCTCAATCCTTTTTGGTGAAGTGGCTTAAAGAGGTAGCCGCAGAGAATAGTTTAGAACTATGCATGATGGTCATGGAAGAAGGTTGTGGGGATGTCCCAAGTAAGAGCTTTTTCAAAGATGAAAATGAAGCTGTAGAGTGTGCTCTGCAATGTATTTACAAGTGCACAGCCCTGGACGGTTGGAACAAGATGGGTACAATTTTGTCGAAACTCCCTCCTCTGAAACGTAAGTTCTGCTTATTATTTGTGTGATCCCACCTATTGTAGAATATATGAGCTGAGGAAATAATTTCATCATCTGATCATCCATTTTGAAAACTTTGGATCGGAATAGATATTATCAACAGCCAAAACATATGAGAATCAAAATGGAACGAAACTGGGCTAACTTAAAGTTAAGAATATATTATTATCTGTATTACTGTGAGTTGACATTTTAATGTCATTATCTGATCAAAAGACAACTTTTTGTACACTTCTATGATTTTTGTTAGCTGTTGCAGGTAGCACTTTACATGCAGAGAGCCTTTCAAAACGACTGAAGGTGGTAGAAGGTCACATTGAGGCAGGAAGGCTATTAGCGTACTACCAGGTCTCTCACACTCTCTCTCTCTCCGCACAACAACTTTTAAATACACACGCATTACGTCCTAAACATCTTTTCTTACTGAATTCAGATGGTTCTAAGCTGACTGTGCACTTTCAGGTTCCAAAGCCTATACGTTTCTTCCTGGATGCGAATTCCGATGAAAAAAATGTAAAACAGCTTCTTCGACTTATTCTGTCCAAATTCAGTCGGAAACAACCTGCACGCGCAGATGATGACTGGGCAACCATGTGGCGTGATATGCAAACACTATGTGACAAGGCATTTCCTTTTCTAGATCTAGAATACATGTTGATAGAGTTCTGTAAAGGACTGCTGAAGGCAGGGAAATTTGCTCTTGCAAGGAATTATTTGAAAGGTACTGCCAGTGTTGCGTTGCCATTTGAGAAGGCAGAGAATATTGTCATTCAAGCTGCGAGGGAGTATTTTTTCTCAGCCTCAAGTCTTGCTTGTTCAGAGGTTAGCTTGACATTAGTGTTCTTCCTTTGCATGTTCAATACTATTATGTCATGACTTTTCACAAAGGAACTTCTGTTCTTATTTGCTTGCAATTTTGGGACTTCTGCCAGACCAAATGTGAGACATTGGTGTTTGCTTTTATTTTCCATACGGATATATCAACTATCGCATGTAACATCTTCATTGACCTAAGCATTATTGGTATGAACTTTATTTTTACATCTTCTTTCTGACTTTTTTGAAGTGGTTGGGTTTTTCAGATTTGGAAAGCAAAGGAATGTCTGAACCTTCTCCCAAGTAGCAAGAGTGTAAAGGCTGAAACTGACATTATTGATGCCCTCACTCTTCGGCTTCCTAACCTTGGGGTAACCATTCTTCCTGTGCAATTCAAGCAAGTAAAAGACCCCATGGAAGTTGTCAGACTTGCAATTACAAACCAACCTGGGGCTTATTTGCATGTCAGTGAACTCATTGAGATTGCCAAACTTCTTGGCTTGAGATCCGAGGATAACAGCTCTGCCATCGAGGAGATGATTGCCAGAGAGGCTGCTGTTGCAGGAGATCTACAATTGGCTTCTGATCTCTGCCTTATATTGGCTAAAAAAGGACACGGTCCTGTGTGGGATTTGTGTGCTGCTATAGCAAGGGGTCCGGTACTTGATCACATGGATATAAACTCTAGAAAACTATTGTTGGGTTTTGCATTGAGTCATTGTGACGAAGAGTCTATAGGTGAGCTTATGAATGCATGGAAAGATCTGGACATGCAACACCAGTGTGATTTATTGATTTTGTCTACGGGAATGTCTCCTGAAGACTCCTCGCCGATGTTATTTCCTGTTCGGTTCAATGAAAAACCTGAACTGATAGAGAGGCATGCAAATGATTTTGCCAATATTAAAAGGGTACTCTCCAGTGTTGCTGAAAATGCACCCGTTGAAGATGGTAGCAGCTGGGAATCTTATTTGGAGGAAAACGGAAAACTGGTTTCTTTTGCTGCATTGCAGCTTCCTTGGTTGTTTGAGTTGAGTGCAAACCAGCAGCTGGGCAAGAAACTAGATCTTGGCATGCTTCGTGGAAAGTACTATATAAGTGCAAGAACTCAGGCTCTTGTGGCTATCATCTCCTGGATGGCAAGAAATAATTTAGTGCCTAAAGATAGTCTTGTAGAATCCTTGGCGAGATCAATTTTCGAACCTCCTGTTAGCCACGAGGATGATATAATAGGATGCTCTATTCTTTTGAATCTTGTAGATGCTTTCAATGGAGTGCAAGTAATAGAAGAACAACTCAAAGTGAGGCAAGATTATCAGGACGTTAGTAGCATCATGAAGGTCGGTATGACATACAGTCTATTACATAGCAATGGGATTGAGTACCAAGATCCTGCCAGAAGAAGAGAGCTAACCATGAGAATATTTAAGGAAAAACAAACATCATTCACATCAGGTAATTTGCTTGCATTTATTGATTGTCTTGAAACTAGATTGCGCCTATCTAGCTCCCTCGTGTTATATTACTGGTAATTACAGGCACCTTTATTATACTTTCCTTTCTGTTTACTGTATCATCAAATTTTAGTCAATAGAAAATAGTCATAGATCTGACATGATTGTGAATAACACTGAAGTTTTGTGTATATTCATCTTTTTATACATATCTTTTATGGCCCTGGTTTTGGATCATATATTCACAATTCCCAAATTATTTATTTGTTGCTAGTCTGTGATGTTGTACTTGTATATGCTGTTTTTCAGAGGAAATAGACAAAATTGCAACTGTTGATTCCCAGTTTTGGAGAGAATGGAAATTAAAGCTAGAGGAACAAAAGCGCATGGCGGATCACTCTAGAGTGTTAGAGCAAGTACTTCCTGGGGTGGATGTTTCTCGTTTTTTATCTGGGGACATTAGCTATATTGAGGCTGCTTTTTTTTCCTTGATTGAGTCCTTAAAACTGGAGAAGAAACACATTTTGAAAAAGCTATTATTTTTAGCTCGGACATATAGCTTAAACTACTCCAAGGTAAACAAGCATGCTTTATTAGTTACTTGCAATGACCCTATATGTAAGAATATGTGCGCACACTATCACAATATAGAACTCTTAACAACTATGATTTATCTTCCAGGTGCTGCAGAGTTTTTTGCATTCCATCCTTGTTTCAGATGTATGGACCAATGAGGATATAACAGCTGAAATTGCTGATGTCAAGAAATATTTGATTGCTTCTGCCGAAACCATCAACACTCTTAGCCTGCTCGTCTATCCTTCAATTGACGGCTGCAATAAGCAACGCATTGCATATATTTATAGTCTCCTGTCTGATTGCTGCTTGCAATCTCAAGGTGCCCAGGATATAGTATCAACAATATTCCTGGATGGAGACTTATCTGCTGTTGAATTAGGTCAATATTACAAAGTCATGGAGCACGAATGTCAGCGCCTTTCCTTCATTGAGAAGTTGAACTTCAAAAATATTGCCCTATTAGGTGGTTTAAATTTGGATTACCTCCGCGATGAAGTTTACAGACATATCAATGAGAGCAACTTGGAATATTTAGCAAAACTGGTGGAGAACCTTAAGGGTCTTTATAATGGCTCTCTACCCGAGTGTATGCCATCCTACCAGGATATCTACAAGTATTATATTCTGAAGACG
This sequence comes from Umbilicus rupestris, assembly GCA_963678935.1. NCBI lineage: Eukaryota > Viridiplantae > Streptophyta > Magnoliopsida > Saxifragales > Crassulaceae > Umbilicus > Umbilicus rupestris. The sequence continues at coordinate 1,131,447 of OY787625.1, forward strand.
TTGGTTACCCTAGAGAATCAAGCTTTGACAGAATTGGATTTTGGAGATCACGAAAAGCTTATTGACTTCATTAGTAAGCTGGAACAAGCTTATGACATATCAAAAACACATATTATAATCCTGGCTTTCTCAGATGCTTTGGAAATTATCAAACGATATTTAGCTGTAATTGCTCCACTTAAAGAGTCTTTGAGCAAGGTTTTAGAAACCTCAATATGGCAAGAGTGTTTAGTGGTACTCTTGAATTTCTGGATCCGGTTGACTGACGATATGTTAGAAATTGCATCTCAAGACTCTTTAGCGCACACATTGTGTTACAGTTCTGAAGGGATGACATTATCTCTTAAAGTCTTTATCGGTTTGGTTCTGGAAGATCTAGTCTCGCCAAGTGAAGGATGGGGTACTATAGTCAGGTATGCCAATTATGGATTACAGAATGATTTCTTATTCAACATTCAAACATTTTGTAAAGCCATGATATTCTCTGGTTGCGGCTTTGGGTCTGTTGCAGAAGTATATACTAGGGTGATGTTGACACTGCCATCTTTGACTACCAATGATGATGGAAATGTTGGCAGTGTGCGTGATCTTCCAAATGTCTATTCAAGTATATTAGAATCCGTTTTGCAAGACTTTAACCATGGTTCGTGTCATGAGCAAGAATTATTCTGCATTCTATCATCTTTGTGTAACTTAGAAGGTGATTTAGAGGACCTGGGAAGGGCTAGATTCACTGTATGGGAAGCATTGGCCAGCTTCTCTGACAATTATCAAGTTTCTGGTGATGTTAGAGTTTTTATTTTGGAGTTGCTTCAGTTAATTTCTGGTAGCAATGTGAAAGGATATTCAGCTAAATTACATATTCAAGTACCACCTTGGGAAGGTTGGAATGATAGAAACAGGCTTGAAGAAACAACTGCAAGCGAGGGGGTACCTACTCATCCCAACACATCTGACAGGTTCGCTAGTAATTTGGTTGCATTAAGATCGTCTCAGATGGCTGCATCTATCTCACCTGAAATAGAAATATCTCCAGATGATCTTTCGACAGTTGATACAGCAATTTGTTGCTTCATGAAATTGTCTGAAGCTTCCTCCACAAGGTCACATATAGATTCTCTGATTACCATTATGGATGAATGGGAAGGAGTCTTCGCCACTTCAAAAGTCGAGGCTTCTATGGAAGCATCTGATCCCGAGAATAACTGGGGCACTAATGATTGGGATGAAGGTTGGGATTTTGAGGAAGAAGCTCCTGCTGAGATTGAGAAGAAAGATAGTGCTCTTGTCGTGCATCCCCTACACGTCTGCTGGACGGAGATCTTGAAGAAACTAGCTGCTCTATCTTGTTTTACAGACATCTTCAAACTGGTGGATAAATGCTCTGCGAAGCCACATGTCATTATCGATGAGAACAATGCTGAAAGCCTGATTTCATTACTTGCGAATGTTGATTGTTACACAGCTCTGAAGTTGGCTCTCTTACTCCCTTATGAAGCACTATATATGAACGGTTTGGACTCAGTGGAAGGAAAACTTAAACATGGAGGAGCAGTGTCAGACTCCCTCGCAAATGACCAGGAATTCCTGATACTCATATTGTCCTCTGGCGTCACATCAACCATAATCACAAATCCTCACTATGGCAGCATTTTCTCTTATCTCTGCTACCTAGTTGGCAATTTCTCTAGGCAGTTGGGAGAAAATCAACCATATGTACCAAACAACCAAAGAAAGGCTGAAACAACAAAAGCAGCAGCATCAGACAGAGATGACTTCCTCCTCGTGTTCAACACAATTCTGTGCCCATGTTTCATCTCCGAACTTGTGAAGGCAGATCAACATGTCCTAGCCGGTATCCTTGTCACAAAGATGATGCACACCGCATCAGCTCTAAGTCTAATTAACATAGCAGATTCGAGTCTGCGCAGCTACCTGGATCGGCAACTTGAAATCCTCGAAGATGGAAAGATGAATCTAAGAAAAACTGGTGCATGTGAAATCCTTGGTAACACCATCTCTTCATTGAAAGACAGGTCCCAAAATGTAATCAGAACCGCACTCTCCATCTATGCCAGATGAGAGACAGGTCCAGCATGTTTTTCATGTACACAACTTATTAGATAAGATCCTTGCACAACAGATTCACCCACCAAGATTCCATTCCCTTGTATGACAATCACAAGTTGAATTTTCCATGACATGGATAAATCAATTGTTGTAAATGTCAATTTAAAATTTTCTTTCTAAAAAAAACAGAGGATAATTAATACTGTCCAATTGAATGCAGATAAATATGTTTTTTAGCAAATATTTATTGTGTCAGGGGAAATTTTCCTAGTTTTCCATTTTTGGCTAATTTTTTCAAAATATGGTAAGACAAAAAAAAAATGCTTGATGACGTCATGCGTTAGATAAAGGCCTGATGAATCACTCGTCTCTTTACTTTCTAGGGCAACTTTCATCGGCGCTCAATTCCGCTTCCATCACTGTCGTTATACAAATTTCTTCCCGTTAAGGTACGTCCTTTTGATTCCCCATTCTCTCTCATCTATCTTAGTGAGTTCTAATCGTCTGTCAATTTTGTCAAATTCTATTTATGTTCGAATTTGGGGGTTTCTTGTTACCAATTGTTCACGGATGTTTTGATTCGAGCTCGTTCTTCTTTTTGTTTTGGCGCCGTATGTTTTGTGTGAATTTTATTGGAATTGGTTTGTATATCTTGTTTCTTTTGATTGGGTTCAAAGGGGTTTATTGTGTTGATCTTTCTGGTTTTTGTTTTGATCTTGAAGTTTGAGACTTGGTATTGTGAGAATGATGATGGCGGGTGCCAATTGGTTTTATGGGGGGCTCGGGATTGGGATTTTCTCTCCATGGGCGATTTGTGGGTCATAAAAAGCTTTATGGTTCAGTATGTATTGGATCGATTGCTTGAGTATGCATGAGGGACCTTTGAGCTTTTGGAATGTGTTGATGTTTTTTTTGTTGCAGAGAGTGGTCTGGTTTGGAGGCATGTTTCATTTGTTACTTGGGGAAGATATATGAGACTTCTGTCCCATAGCTCTCTGACTGTTTGATTTGTAAGTAACTCGTTTGCATTAGTTCAGGACCAATTGCAAACAGGATGTCATCTTCCGATGATGAGGGTGAGAGTGTGCCGCACGCGGTCTTAAATTATCATTTTGTTGATGGAAATGATGAACCCATTTCATTTGCCGAGCTGCCCGTCCACTGGAGTGATGATGAGATTTTGGATGGAGCTGCAAGCAATATTTTCTTGCATGGGACATCTCATGATGGGCTTCAGAAGATTTATAAGCAAGTAACTGCTTGGAAATTTGAACTTTCGTTTGCAAACCCTGAAATATCAGTGCACGCAAAGGACAAAAAGTGGATCAAGCTTGCAAAGCCAAGAAAAAGCTTTGAAATAATAATTAGGACCATCTTGATAACAGTTCAGTGCCTTCACTTTTTGAAACATCATCCTGAGGCCTCCAAAAAAATTTTGTGGGATAATTTGGCAAAAGTTTTTAGGTATGGGATAACATTGTTCATAGTGCACTCTTATTAGGCTTGGTTTCATGTAGTCATTGTGCAATGAAATTCACAGTTTGTACGAGGTGCGACCTTCGGAGAATGATTTGGTAGATCACCTGTCCTTGATAACTGAAGCTTCTAAGAGGGATGAAGTCTTAAGGACATCTGAGGTCAGTGCATCCCTTATTCTACTTGTTCACCAAAATTGGACTTATGTTTTAAAGTTCAAGATGTTTGGTAATGAAAAACTGTTTTTTTTAAAATGAATGTGTCGGTTAAATACTTTATTTTAGATAGTAGCTTTGCTTTTGTTTTTTCCCTTAAGATTGAACTTTTTTTTCTCTTGAAAGATGTTGAATTCATTCAAAATGACAAAAGATTTTACAAACCTAACTTCAAGAACTACCCCTGGGTTACCACAAAAAAAAAAAAAACATAAACCAGGCTCCCATCCGGGCAAGCCTAAAAAAGCAACCACAAAGCTTAGAGACGAGATTGAATTTATCATTGTCCATGCTACTTAGGGACTTTTTTAGTCAACATTTGGTATCGAGTCCAAATCTTCAGCTTGGACGAATTTGCTGTGGAATTAATATTCTATCATAACTATTGAAACAGGTGCTAGATTCATTTTTAAAAGAGAAGCCTAAGAAGAGAAAAAGCCTCGACGAGGTGATATACTTCTTACTGTTTGTTTTAATTGACTTAATCAGTTTTTGTATGTCATCCTTACAAATATACCATCTATTTATCCTAGTCATTGGATTTTTAGGTTGTTCCAACTGCATCAATGTCTGCGTTTATTGTTGATGATACTGATGATGTGGTTGACGGTGATGAATCGGAAGAGGAGGAGGACTATGACTCAGTTTGTGCGTTCTGTGATAATGGCGGTGAACTGTTATGGTATAGTATCTTGTGAAGCTTAAATCATGCTCCTTATTGTTTCTATCACTCATACATCTCCACCAAACTGTATATGCATTTTTGCAGTGCTTTCTATCCTCCATTGTTATTGTAATCGAACCATCTCTTCATCTTTAGTTTTGTTCCCAATTTGATTTATTTTGGAGACAACAAAGGAAATCTTCTTTTCTCAGAATTGGCATTCAGTGGTGCACAAAAGAGGTCCACTGAACTGCATGTATCGGGAAACAAGTTTGTTGACCAAGGGGCTCTATGTAAATCCACATCCTATTGTGAAATATAGACATCTCCTTTCTTGGCACCTTACTAAAAAGAGACATGTTCTAGTTTCCGGTCACAGCCCTTACTGAGTTACATGAAGTTGGAAAATCTCTCTGAAAATGAATGGTAGCTTGTTATTAGTTGTTCTAGAAAGTGTACATCCTTGTGCTAAGTTTTCATAGTCCTTTCTCTAGATGTAAGTCTCTGCTATTTGTATGTTTGATGGGCTTGATGAAGGTGTAGCTTGATCATGTGTCTTACCAGTAAAAATGTTCAAATTTGAGGTGTAAAGATACATTGAGATAATTTTCTGTCGCCACTTGCAGCTGTGAGGGCCGTTGCATGAGGTCATTTCATCCTACTGTGGAATCTGGCAGCGAATCATTGTGTGTGTCTCTAGGTCTGACTGCCGAACAAGTAGAGGTTTGGATCTTTCTAGGATCCCTTCATTAGCTTTTTGACTCATTTGTGTATTGCAAGGGATATTCTTATATAAACTATATATCCATGATCTGATAGGGAATGCCAACTTTTTATTGCCCAAATTGTCAAGATCAGAAGCACCAGTGCTTCTTTTGTGGAAAACTTGGCTCTTCTAATAAATCTGCTGGTGCAGAGGTATGAATATGCAACAAATTGTGCGTTTCATTTTTTAGTTTCGCTGACTATGTGTATGTGCAATCGATGTGAAATTGTGGATATTATTCTTGCCATGAAATTGATCCCAACTCAATGTCAAAATGAAGTAACTTCGCGATGGTTGTCTAATGACCGTATGTTGGTTAAAGAGTTTATGGTTGATGCTAATAGATAATCTGAAGTCTTATATTTGTATCTGTATATCCACCTTATTATACTCCGATGTCGTCAATTTGTTCAATTTTTTATTGGGGTAGTAATTTCAACAATTGTTTTCGTGAGAACGTAGGTCCATGTTAAAAATGCTGACTATTTAATTTTGACTGTTGTCAATTTTTAGGTCTTCCGATGTGTGAAAGCTACTTGTGGTCGCTTTTATCATCCAAAATGTGTTTCAAAGCTCCTCCACAGGGAAGATGAAGCTGCAGCACAGCAATTGGAGGGGGAAATATCTAATGGGAAATCTTTTACTTGTCCCGTTCACAGGTGTTTTATCTGTAAATTGGAAGAAAACAAGAAAGAAGTAGATTTGCAGCTTGCTGTTTGTCGTCGGTGCCCAAAGTCATACCACAGAAAGTGCTTGCCTAGGTAATCTCTGTATATAATATTCCACCTACATGTTATTAGTATGTTCCAATGGACTGTATTCAATATTCATGCTCAATTACGCCGTTCTTCAGGAAGATTGGTTTTAAGGACGACGAAGATAAAAATATCATTCAGAGGGCTTGGGAGGGTCTATTACCAAATCGAGTACTGATATATTGCCTGTAAGTTGACAAGCATTCTAAATCCAGCTGTGAAGGAAATAGTGAATTACCGTTTGTTCATCATGTATTCACCTTATGGCATGCATTGATATGTGCAGGAAACATGAAATTAATGATGAGCTCGGGACCCCAGAGAGAAATCATATAAAGTTTTCTAGCATCGAAGAGAGAAGGAAAAAACGCATCTCTGAGCTGCAGCCTAGCTCTAGTAGAGAAAAATTAATGTCTAGCAGAAAGAACTTGAATCCTCCAAACTCTCCCCATGAAGTGACAGATATTAAAGCTCGTGTGCAGACTAGACCACTTCATTCAGTTGGCAAAATGGTTTCAATTCCTAAGAAAGGCGACAAAATTATATCGGGATCGGATCCAATAAAAAGAGTTCAAGGAACAGGTGTAGCGAAGAAGTTTGCTCGTGGGCCTATTACACGTGTCACGGAAAAAGTTGACAAGACTTCTTCTACTTCCGGTGAAAACAAAATGTCATTGGGGGATCAGCTGTTTAACTATTATTCCAAGTCTGGCTTGCATGAAGAGATAGTAGTGGACAAATCGGAAGCTCAGAAAGCACAAATTCCAGAATTCCAATTGGATGCTGACTCAGAGAAGAGGTCTTCCACCGACTTCTATCCTTGAAACTATATAACTTTTTTTCTCTTTTTTATTTGTTTTCTCACATTTATGCACTCCTGAAATGCAGAATAAAAGACTTGATGAAGGCATCTATGTCTGCAGTGACTATGAAAAATATCCTTGAGAGGCACAAAGGACCATCCACCCACTCTTATTTTTCAAGAGAGGCGTTCGACAAAAATATCACGCAAGGCAAGGTCGAGGCAGCTGTTGAGGTACTTACTTTCACGTTCAGTGTTATATGACGTAGATTGTTGAATCGGATCAGCGGACTCGTTTTCAATCTCCTAGGGAAGGCAAGTGAAATTTCTTATTTTTCTTTGTTCAGGCCGTTAGATCAGCGCTGGAGAAACTCGAATCTGGGGCAAGTGTGCAAGAAGCTAAAGATATCTGTGAGCCAAGGGTATTGACTAATGTGCTCAAGTGGAAGGTAATACAATAGTTTGTAGTTTTATTTGCAATCGTGCAAGGGTAACATCCTTCCAGTTATGGTGGATGAATATGTATTAACAAATTAATGAAAGAATATATATATTACAATACCGAGGCTCTTTTGGCAAAACGTGGATTTTAGTGTTTACAACGAGGCCATCCAATCAAAAGTTCACAGCGATTCTTTTGAGTTTCCGTTCTTTAATATTGATTTTTGTCTGCTTTGCTTGGTAGCTCTTTCCTCAGTTATCTCTCATCAGGGGATAATTCTTTTTTTTTAATCTTTGGTTTGTGTCATTAAATAAATTCACTTCACAATGAAATGTGGGTCTGAATTATGATTTGTTTCTCGTTTCTCAGGATCGGCTGAAAGTTTATCTTGCACCTTTTCTTCATGGCATGCGGTATACATCCTTTGGCCGTCATTTTACTAAAGTTGGCAAACTTGAAGAGGTAAACTCATATTGCTTCGCCTTGTACTTTTTTCATGTTTCGTTTTGCAGTCAGGTGTCAATGGTAATTTTTGTGGGTCATTATCATTAGACATTTTTAAGTAAATCAGGTAGTACTTGCTCAGACCCAAGCTCCATGATTAATTTTTGTAGACCTATGTTTTGTTGAAGCTGGTAATCCATCATTAATTTCTGCATTGACATTTATTCTTGTATTATGGTTAAATCTAAGTGCGTGCTCTCTGATTGACAGATTGTTGATAGACTTCACTGGTATGTTCGAAATGGAGACATGGTAAGCATTAGTGTTCTCTCTTTTATTACATTACGATACCTGAGATATCTGATCTTTTTCGCGTAATTGAGCCAGATTGTTGACTTCTGCTGTGGATCAAACGACTTCAGTTGCATATTGAAAAGAAAACTGGAAGAAACTGGAAAAAGGTGCTCGTTCAAGAACTTCGATATCCTTCAAGCAAAGGTATATTCCTACTGTGTTTGAGTCATAACCCATATTGTTTCATGTCTTTTTCTCGGATATTAAAATTCTTATTGTCATCGCAATTGCAGAATGATTTTAATTTTGTGCAAAAAGACTGGTTTCAAGTCACTGCTAAGGATTTGGCTCCTGGATCTCAAATGGTGGGAACAGCGTCCCGCTCATGTTGACCCGTACATATAACTATTAGCTATTTGCTATGTATCAGTCATTGTTCATTTCCATTGCTTCTGAAACAGATCATGGGGCTGAATCCTCCATTTGGAGTCAAAGCATCTCTGGCGAACAAGTTCATTGATAAAGCTCTTGAGTTTAAGCCAAAGCTGCTTATTCTCATTGTCCCACCGGAAACACAAAGGTCACAATTCTAATGTAACTCAATCTCATTTAGATTCTCATTTTCTCACGACGCTTGCTTTTCAACAGGTTAGATGAAAAGAAAACATCATATGATCTAATATGGGAGGACTCGGAGTTGCTATCTGGAAAGGTTCCTTTCTAATTTTCTGTCATTTTTATGTAGTTTTTTTTCTCGCTTCGATCTGTTGACTTGCTGTTGTCATTGTTTGCTCAGGCGTTCTATTTGCCTGGTTCTGTTGATGAAAACGACAAGCAATTAGAGGACTGGAATGTCACTGCTCCACCGCTTTATCTTTGGAGTCGCCAAGATTGGACTAGTACAGCTAAGGCCATTGCTAAAAAACATGGTCATCTGTCCAGAAACTTAAACCAGTTTAGAGGGCAAGAGGAGGCCTCCATGGAAGAAGCTGTGAGTGGAGAATTGATGGGAAACCAAGGTCTCCGGAAACCTTCTCCTCACAGTTATGGAGGATACAAAGATGGTCGAAAAGAGTACAGAGATGACTCTTCAAAGGGTAGGAGCAGAGGGCAGAGTGAAGAAGGAACTTGGTTGAGAAAGGATCATTGGGACAACTCTCGAAGAAATGTTAACAGCAGAGGGCATTACGAAGAAAATATGAGTGAGCAAGATCGCAGTAAAGCACAGAGCGTAGCCTCAGAACAGCAAAACAATGGAAGGTTTGTCACAAATCCTACTCCTCGATCATCGTCTGAAAGGTTCTTGCCATCTGAACACAGATCAGCATTGGACAGATATGAAAGACCCCTCAGTTTCCAGCCTGAGTTGCCGTATGTAGGACCTGGTTTCGGCATTATGGATGGAGACATCAGTCATGACATGGCCAGATTATACAGCTACAATGACAGAATGTTCAGCCCCGGTCCGGATGGTCTTGGCTGCTACAGTCCTTACGTGAATGAGATCAGTGGGAGGAGGGAATCAGAGATGAGGTCACTGATCCAACACTATGGGAGGCAAGATCCAAACCATGACCCAGCAGGCTACAATCACTTCACTTCTGCAACATATAGCAGCAACCTTGGGGCCATGGAGCGCTATGCCCCTCCTCGTCTTGATGAAATGAATCACCACAATGCTCCGTCACTAGGCGGGACTGTGTACGATCCAAGACCCCATCCGAGACCACCGCCTCCTGGATCCTTGGGCTTTGCCTATGGTTCTCCGCAGGCATTTGCTCAAAGCAGCTCATCTGGTGGCTGGATAAACGAGTGATCAGACCTTCATGAGCTATGCTTGCTGTAAAATATCAGACCTTCGGTGCCTTTCTTTTCCTATGCTTGCTGTAAAATATCAGACCTTCTTCGGTGCTTTTCTTTTCCTTACTTTTGAGTCTCAAGTCGTCTGAATCAGCAACATTTATCTTCCCAAATCTCTGTCCCATTTTGGCAATTACAGTGTGTTTGTTAACTCGAAAAGAAAAATAGCAGAACATTACAGGGCTGAGGTATGGATGCCTTTAGCATGCGCGTCATTACAAGTATTTGATCAGCAGCCATATGACAACAACCAGAACCACTATTCCAACAACCGACAAAAGCAAGGACATGCAGGAGCAGCCACCCTTGGTGCGTTTGTTCAAAATCGCCACGTTTCTCATAACTCTCTGTTTCAACAAATGCCACGTCAAAATCAAATTGGACATCAGGCAAGCATAGACACAAGTTGTAATTGGTGCAGGACAAGTTCTTGCTATATGTTTATTCTAAAAATCAGTCAGCCTGTAATAATACTCCCTTCTCACAAGTGCATTTCAGCAATTGATTTGCTCGGGTTTCATCAATGTCTGAAACTAATAGAATGCAAGCAGGCTTATTTAAAGACTATTCTTACATCATGTTTGGTTCTTAGAAAATTTGAGAGAAAATTTTTAAGGAAGATTAATTTTTGTGTTTGGTTTAATACAAACTTTTCCATCCAATTTTAATGGGAAAATCATTTTCTCCTTTTTTTTTCCATTTCTTTTTCATTCCACCGAAATTTCCAAGATCCCAACGGGGATTAGTATATAATAAATGTTCCATTGTTAATGAAGCAATAAGATAATAGAAAATAATGTACAACCTGAAGCCTGGAGTCCGTGAGTTCAACATGCTCATCCAAGTCATCCTGAAAACAAACAAAATAAGAGCCAAGTCTCAGAGTAATTGTAGAGAACATAAAGAAAAGGCACCGGCAATATAATAACATACAATGAGTCGAGTGTGCAAGTCAAGTTCTTCATTCACAGCCAAGGCAATATGTTTGGTGCTTACAACTGTCTCCTCCAGTTTTTCGAGGCCCTCGTCTTGCTCTGTTTCAAAAGCAAAGGTCGCATAAATTACTATCCAACATATTCGTTGGTGAATAACAGTGACTGCTTCAAATATAGATACTGTTTGCCTCTCATAATTTGACGTTGAAGACCAACAATGCCATGGTCGTTCAAGCCTGTTGTTCTGCTCATGGCATCTGCTTGCTTTATTTCTGGCCCCAACAAACTATCCCTGTTGGCAAAGTTAGACATGTTCAATGCGGAGGCCATTTGGTTTACTTTCGATCTCAGATTGGCAAGCATGTCTCTGCGGCGATTCATCTCCTTCTCTGACCTGATTCACAAAAATAACAATATAATGTATCAGAGTATGTCACAACTTCCTATACTGAAGCAAATACAAATGCTCAAAAAATTTGCAAGCGCAAATTATAAGGTATCATATGGAGAATGATGAAATAGCCTTGATCCAAACTTTTCAAAAACATGTTTCAGTGAGCCTGATATTTCTTCAAATAAAAAGTCGATATATGTTGTTAAATAATAACTACGTGTCCAGTTACTCTATATGCTTCAAACAAATATTTAGCTATGTCCCAATTTCCTCGAGAGATTATTTCAGCAAATTTAAGGTCTAACATTCCCACGACATGAGATAATGTAGTTCCATAGGAATAACATACTTTCGCTGCTTTTCAGGTAGCTTTGTCAACAAGGTCTCTAAGCTATCCAGTCTCGTTCCAAGGATAGTAATCTTTCTTCGTACAGCAGACGCATGACGCTGTGCATCAGGCCCAGATGCAGGCCTGGAACTCCTTTCAGCGATCATAGCAGTGATATCCTCCGAAAGTTTCACTGCTTCATTGTATTCCTTAATCCATGTATCAACTGAAGATGCCATTTCTCTGAAATATGTAACGCGCATTACTCAACATGATTCGGTCTGAAAATCACGCATGCTTTGTAACTTTAACACTTATGAATAAAAAGAGGTCTATTATTATAAGATGTCCGAAACAAGAATACTGGCTTTATGTACTAACTATCATCAAAATCCTATATAAGAAGTAAACACCGACTGATGCTGCACATCAGCTAGGGAACAACTGGCAAACTTATAGCAGGCGGTCAACTTATACAGCAAATAACAAAAAATCCACAAACTAGACTATCTCAAAATTACAATTTCTGTGGAACCACGAATAATTGATCTCAACATCAGGCGTAATACCCTAACTTTTATCACCCTCTCTTAATACCAAGCCACAGCAAACTCACATCAGATCAATCAGGAAAAGATAAACAGCCAAATCTCCACTGGGACGCTAACCAATCCAAGAACCCTAAATCGGAAACCAAGATGAGGCGCAATTGGAATACTACATACATACTACCACAAATCCAGATGAAATTACCTGATCGCGCAGAGCTGTCAAATTAGGTTAACGACAGCCTCACCAATCGGCGGGTTTCGTTGCCTCTGTCGCCAATCTGATCTGGAAAACGGATTGGGAACGTTTCAATAATAATAAAGAAAATCAGATATGTGTGAACCTTTTTAACGTTACACTAATTATACCAATTAATGATTGTCGCGAGTTTGATAGGTTTCTGTCTCATATGTCACAATTGATATGTGATATTGAAAAAAAAATTAACTCCCATTTGTACAATTTCATTCTAAAAATACCATGAATTTGAAGTTCCTTCTCAATAATATTGCGGTTTTGAAAAAATTTATCTGATATTAAATACGGTAAGTGTTGATGTTGGTGAAAGTGACTGAATGTGAAATTTTAAATTCAAAAAGAACACATATCGTTAGATTTGTTGATCGATCACTTTATATAACAAATTGATCTTGGAAAAGAGGGTGGGAAATACACTTTTGTTTCCCTGTAGCTCATGGCTTTATGTACAAGTTACAAAACAGCTCCATTGCCTCTTACCCGATATATATTAATTCTTATAATTGAGTGTGAGACAGTATGTATGCGAAAGCCTGACCGCCAAGCTCGCATTTTTCCTTCGAGGCAAAAAATTTCTAGTGGAGTTGAAGATAGCCTGGATGAGTCGGTGTCCGGGTGAGGATGGGCTTGGGCGATCGGAATAATTCTCAAGTGATGGTCTTGCCGAGCAACCACAGGACAAGTGACATTTCGATACCGAAAATGGTGTGGATGTAACTCCTGTCCAACATGAATCCGTACACTGTGATTCCAGCTTTGTTGTTCTCGAAATATGTCACTGCAACAATAATGTCGAAAATCCTTGAGCACCAACCAAATCATCAGTGTAAAATTAGCAAAGAGAGAAGCTGCGGATATTTTACCTAGCGCCTGTCTCTTCTGGAAGGACACTGTGCAGTGAGCATAAGCAGTGATGGGCTTGGAATTATCTCCATCATCATCATCATCTTCCTCTTCTTCCTCGTCCCCCTCATCGGCTTCTTTTGGCCTTCTATCTTCTTTACCTAAATATTTACAGCTGACGTCATGCGGTATCGGCACGACCTCTTCTTCAGCTGATTCCAACGAGTCTACTGTGGCGCATACGTGCCATTTTGCGGCAATGCCAGCTATGGCCTGCGCCTTGTGAGTGATCTTGGTCGCGCTTCGGAGTAGTATGAACAGCCCGGTCGGAAGCGTCAGGGAACACAACTGCAATGCATCAATCATAACTATGAAAAGATTTGCATTGAAAGCTATTGGGAGAATGTACGTAGAGGTCTTACAGCGATCTCTCCGGCCCGAAACAAGTTGAGATCGGAGTGAGCCTTGGTTGTGACCAGCAAGGAAGCGAACTGGCTGCCGGTGACGAGAATCAGTGTCCCGAGTATAAACCTTCTGTACCTATGACTGATGATCCTTAAATGTCTCCTGATCCGAAGATGCTCTCGGAGGACAGATCCCACGTCAGACTCAACTTGGAACACCTTGGCGAAGTCCTGTAGACTCAGGATCTGAAGATGGCAGATCAGATGAAACAAAATGCACACGAGGAAAAACACTGATGTTCTGTATAACCAGGAACAGAGCTCCAAGAAACACGCCGCTGCATCGCTCAGGTACGCGTTCCCCAGGAAGGGAATTCTTGAGGCTCCTGAGCTGTACCACCAGATCTTGTAAGCCCCCTCTGCCGCAAAACACGGCAGCACGAATATCGCAACGATCTTCAATGACCGCTGCATCAGATAAAACCACATCGTTTTTTTAGAGAAGGCGGTTTTATCGATATATGCGCAGAGCATAGTGTTCGAGTCTTACGTCGATTTGCTGCGTGTAGCCGTTGCGGACGATCTGGCTCTCGTCGCAAAGCTTGTCGAAGAACAAAAACCTCCTTAACCCAAACCTCTTCACAAAACTCGACAGACACAAAAACGACAAAACCGCAACGCTACTGAGCGAAACCTGCACCACTCCGCTGTGCGATCGTCGATGCCGCGCGTCGCAATCGGAGCACGCCAGCACGACGTGCGAAAGAAAAGGGACTAAAATGGCGAACAAGACGAAAACCGACCACGAGAGGATCGCTCGAGCCAGGCTGGATTGATCGACGCACATCCATCGCAAGCACGAGCGGAAGCTCTGAAGCTCGTCGTGCGCGTGGGACGTGGATCTGCGGAGGGTCCTTTTGTGGCAACCGAGATGGGGAAGCAAAGGTGCAGCTCCAGCTTCGTCTCCCATGGGGCGCGGGAACTGTCAACTGTGTTACGAATCGATTGGTGGAGAGACGAAATTAGGTTTAGGGTTTTATAGAGATTGAAATATGGAGCGAAAGGCCCGTGAGGTCAAAATAGTAAACTCAACCAGAAAGGTTGTTTTTTCCGGCATGGGTGTTTTGTGGGTTCGGTTGAGGAGAACGAATGATATGATGACAGGTGTCATTTGTTATAGTGGTTTTCTGCGACACCTGTTTAGTAAAGTTTTCTGCTCGGCAAGACTCATGGGATTCTTTTTTTCTTTTAAACTAATTCAAAACATATATTTGCAAAACTATGCGTTGGATGTTGGATGATGAGAAAAAGAAGTATACTTTTAATTTCATGATAGGTGAATAATATTAAGGTAGACATAAATTTAAAAACCAGTCACGTATTTTTGGTAATCTGAGCCATAGTTGACCAAAAGGGTTACAGCTGGTGCCAAATGTGAGCATCAAGGCACCTTAAAATACAAGAAGAATACAAAACTTGGTACAGAGGAGTCACCATAGCAGTAGCTCTGGAAACCCTTTATTGACGTTGTTGTTGTTGTTGGTCATCCATCATGTTTAGCTGTGTGGCTCAGAATTAGGTCGAGTTTGAGCCAGGAAGAAAAGCAAGATTCTTAGGCCTTGTATATAATTCTGCTACAAAGAAATGAAAGAATAGTTTAGAGCTGCAGGTTGAAATCATATTGGTGGAAATTTTATCAAGATGAGGTTTTGGGCAGAAGAAGTCCTCAAAATTGACTGACACTGCATTTATCATTTCTCACAGATTCCCATGGTTGAGGCTCCAGATTATGGTGTCAACTGGGCACCAAATCAGCTACTGCACATGAAAACCCAGGTCTGAAATGATGCAAACATGGTCAAGCGTGAGTAAAACCAAGAAGTTATCAAGTCTGGCAAGTTACTAGAGCAAAGATAGTATGAGGTGTAGAGTGACCTGAAATGCAGCTTTGGAGATTTCTTTCGGCCACAAGACTGAAACCAAAACCCAGATACCAGATTGCACAAACACAAGATCAGAATCAGGAAATGAAGGTGCAGTAACGCAGATGTCAACCTAAAACCTTAATTCATCCCTGTTAGCAGAGACCAGTTAGCATATTCAAAGTAAACTCAACAGAGGTGCAATGTGATACAATATCAAAATATGGTCTTTCAGAGTATCTATTAACAACAAGGTAGCATCTATTACATCATCTTTGATTCTTCTCCCAGGTTGTCTCAACTCTCAATCACACCCAGAACCCATCATCAGACAAACAAGAAGCAAGTAGATAAAGATCTTCATCCAACCATCTTCATATGATGGTTGCATTTTTTTCCAAGTGGGAAATTAGAAGATGCAAATTCAAAGCAAAAAAAGACACTAAAAACCAGAAAATGAAGTGCAGGGCTGAAGAAGGGTTGTGGGTTCAGAGGCATAAAGCAGTGCATCTCATCTCATTCTCTCCTCCAACAAACCCTAAATCATCCAGCGGCGGAAAGTTCAGATCCAAAGCCAGAGGCTTTCTAAACGACGTCGTAACGTCCACCACGTCTGACGATGAGTCACAATCGCTATGGCAATCATCCGCCGTCACCGGCGGCGATTTCGGAAACCGCCGCGACAACACCGTCGCCACAGACGGCGGATGAATCGCCTGAAGCTGCCTCCTCGGCCCGCTAAAAGACTCGACAGTACTACTCATGCTGCTGCTAGCCGGCCGCGGCGGGTGTATCCGGTCGATGAGCTGCTGCTGTTCCCGGTACGCATCGGCGTTGTAAAATCTCTGGCCGGGAATCAGATCGTTAGCGATATGGTGAGGCGAGAAAGAAGCGGTAGGAAAGTTGGTTCTAGCTTTGGAACCTCGTAAAGACCTAGCCGCAGCGTCGTAAGCTCTAGCGGCCGCTTCTGCAGAATCAAACGTGCCTAACCATACTCGAGCTTTTTTCACCGGATCTCGAATCTCTGCGGCGAATCTGCCCCATGGACGTTTCCTGACCCCGCGGAACTTGGGCTCCGTGGTTCCGATCGTCAACGGGGATTCTTTTACTTGCTTTTCCAGCGCAGCTCCGACTCCTCGCACCTTGCCCATCCGTATTGGATTGGATCGAGCTATCCAGGATTGGAATCAGGGAGATATGGTTGAAGGTGGTGGTGGAAGAGAGAGAGAGGTGTAGAGAGAGATTGGGAAATGTGGAAAGCCGAATCACCCACCACCACCACCTCCTCCTCCATCTTCGTGTTCATCGTCTTCTTTAATCTAATCTTGCAGAAAATATAAATAAAATGTTAATTTAAAATCGAATTATGTGCAAACTCACGCATCCGGAAACGAAACGACGTAGTTTAAATTCAAAAACTAAATAATTGATTATATTTTGATGACATACATGCTTCGTTGAAATTGAAAAATAATATTTTATTGAAAAGTTATATAGGAACAGTTTATAAAATGTTTTTTATTTTATTTTAATTTTATGACATATTAAATATAAAAAATAATTTTTCATTAAAAAAATTATCTTTTAAATTTTCCAAAAATGTTATGGGACGAGAAGTTTCTTAAAAAATCCAAAAGTGGTGGAGTTGCATGATTAATGTTTATTAATATTTATCTATTAAATTAGATGGAGTGCAGCGCTAATAATTTAAACTTCATTTTGTTGAGGTCAACAAATTTGACCGGTGAGGAATGACGTGGAGGAGGATTATTCGGGATGGATGAATTTGGATACCGAGTCTCGATCTCGGAGCCATTGTTGAACCAAGCCGAACCTACCGCGTCGTCGGTGGGTCACGCCTTTAATGCACAAAACGCGCACACACAGCCCGAACCATAAAGTCAGACTACATAAAATTAGCAAAGCAAACTGCTGAATAGAATATACCTAAATGGGCCGGCCCATACACTTTGGTCGTGCTTTGGAAACCCACTCTGTTTCGGACCCGGTGAGTCTGACGTCATCGTGGTCTGTTCACCGAGTACGAGTTCTGCAGCCAACTTTGGAAATACTGATTAAACGGTGTCGTTTGATGCGGCCACATCAGACGTACAAATCTGGTTCATTATGGGCCAATTTATAATGGGCTGAGTTCATAAGGCCCAGTCTCTCAATCTCGGGCTAGGGCTACAGAGAGACCAGCAACGCTATCGCCTTGTTCAACGGAGAACATTGTAAAATCTTCCGAAGGTGAAAGTTCTTGCTCTCACGATCGCGGGCGTACGAGTACGAGAATGTCTGGGGTCACCAACCAGGATGAGGATAAGAAGCCAGCCCCGGAGGCCGTACACATCAACCTCAAAGTGAAGGGACAGGTGCGATTTCAGTTATGTTTGGTTTTTTTTTTTGTGTAACTCGTCGTAAGAGTTCGTGTTGGGCTAGGGTTTATGTAGATTGCCTTGATTTGGATCAATCGGAAATGTGGTGGAGTTAGTCGGCGTGTAGCTTTTGTCCGCTTTGTGGCAATTTAGGGTTTGTTCGGAAGTCTTTGAGTTTTTATTTTTTAATTTAGGGTTCAGTGTAATGCTGGAATTCAGAAGGTTTTAGTAGTTGTTGCGATCTGTATTGTGATTTTGAAATTATTGTTTTGATTCAGTGTAAAGATAGTCTACAATGAGCAATTAAGGATTATCTGAATGGTTTCATGTATAATAAGGAGCTCAAAACACTTGAAAAGTAACTTGGAATGATTTGTGTACAAGGGCATGTCGGCATGTTGGGTTTCCTGCTCTTTTACTTCAAAATGATTGTTCAATAGGTGAACTATATATATATGCTGATTATGTATGTAAAACTGGCCTGATCCGTTAATTCTAATGTTGTTTCAGGATGGAAATGAGGTGTTTTTCAGGATCAAGAGGAATACTCAGCTGAGAAAGCTCATGAATGCTTATTGTGATCGGCAATCTGTGGAGTTGAACTCTATCGCTTTCTTATTTGATGGCCGCCGGCTTAGGCAGGAGCAGACTCCTGATGAGGTATGTCTTTGCACCCCTTCCTCATTGAACCTATCACCATCTTTTTACTTGAGTTCAAAAAATGCTCGTAAGTAACTGAAGAAGCAACTTCTGGCGCTCTACAGCTTGAGATGGAGGATGGAGATGAAATTGATGCCATGTTACACCAAACAGGCGGTGCTTTGAAGACATAACACCTGAAATGCAAAGATGAATGTGTGGGCTAGTATGGATGGGTGGCATCGAGTATGCACCCCACTCTTGTCGTGCTTGTTAACAGGTCTTCTATTCGCTTCAACATCGGTAGCTCGATGAAGCTAGCGTGTGACATTAGGACCAGTCCGTCCTTATGGTATTTTTATTTTATGTATGTATGCTTTGCTCATTGCCCTCCTCAGGCCTCTGTAGTAATAGTATGAAAATGTTGTCTTACGAAACACAAACAATGTTGTTTATATACATAACATGATCTCACAAGCAGTTTACTGTTGTGAAATTCTGCACTTCATTGTCATTTAAAGATCATCACTTGTGGCGATGTTATGATGCTTGGAGAGACCTGTAATAAGCCTGTTATGTTACTACACTGTAGCCTGACTCAACAAATCCTCAAATCCCCAGATCAATGTTGGTCTATTCAATAAAAAAAAAACCACTCTTTGAAAATGGCATCCATGGCTCCCTCCAAGCTCAACTAAGTTGTTGTCTCTTTGGGTACCAAATCTGATCTCATACATTATTCAAAACTGGAAATTTCAAAACCCAAAACTTGAATCATCCCTCTTCATCACCAGCCAAGGAGCAGAAGCTTCAGAAGAGCCATCCTAATGTAGAGACCATTTTTGGCTTGTCTGAAATAGGCCGCCCTAGGATCACCATCCACCTCCACTGTTATCTGCGCCATAAAAAGAAGGCGAGAATCATAACTTGACTTTATACATTAGGACCCAAGAAGGCGTGAGTAGTCTTACTACCTCATCGAGCCTTGGGAGAGGATGCAGGACCACTGCGTGCTTTTGCATTGCGTTTAAGATGGTTTTGTCAACAATGTACTTGCCTCTGGCAGCTTCATAAAGGTCCATTCTTTCTCCAAAGCGCTCCCGTTGGATACGGGTTTGATAAACCACGTCGCACTTGGATGCAACTTCAACAAGATCCGTGCCTTCTTCCCATTTGACTCCAGTTGATGTTAAATATTCTTTGATGTCATCCTGAAAGAGCACGAAGAAGCCCAACATTTGACTCCAGTTGATGTTAAATATTCTATTACAACGGAAAGAACAAAGTACCTTCATTTTCACTACATCAGGCGAAACAAAGTAAATCTTCACGTCTTTGTAGCGAGCAAGCAAGAAAGCGAGGGAACGAACTGTCCTTCCATTTGCAAGATCACCGACTAGACCGACTTTAATCCCATCTAGCCTTCCAATTTCCCTCTGAATGGTATACATGTCCAGAAGTGCCTGTTTATGAGAAGAGGAGTTTGAGGTTTTGGGCTAATAACATAAACACAGTTTATGCATCTGCAGGAGCCTGATCATCATATTGCCGTTCTAAGCGATTAAACACAATGCAGAAAAGGATTAGTAGCTTGCCTGAGTTGGATGCTGTCCGGGACCATCTCCAGCATTGATAACAGGAATGCCAGCGGTCTGTGCAGCTTTCTTAGCTGCCCCGCTTTCAAAATGCCTCATAACAATAATATCCGAGTAACCCTCAACGGTTCGGATTGTATCTGGATTGAAGAGACAAAGACGGTTAAAAACAGATCCACTGCTAAAAACACCAAACAGATAAAAAAGTTCCACTAGTTACCTTCAAGTGTTTCTCCTTTTGCCGCAGATGAAAACTCTCTAGCATTTTCCGTCGTCAAGACCTCCCCACCCAAGCGTTTCATAGCAGACTCAAACGAGAGCCTAGTTCTAGTAGAAGGCTCATAAAATAGAGTTGCCATCAAGTAGCCCTTCAAAATCTGGCTCCCGGCTGAATTCTTTTCAACTCTCTCCATCTCGCGTGCCACTTCAAAAATAGCATTGAGAATATCTCTATCAAACTGCTGCGCTTCAAGCACATCATCCAACTGAAACTTGTTCCCGGACTTAAAGGAGGACGGCCCTTTCACATCCACTGCTCTACATTGTAATTTGCTACCCGGATTCAATCCTCTCTCACAGTTCACCACTAGCCTCGACGGCACTATGCAATGACCAAACACCAACCTGTTACCGCTAAATTTACCCCCCAAAGTAGCTGCACCGCCCGTCAACGCATAGGTAGCAAGTGACGCCATAACAATCCACAACCTCAAGTGTTTGCCTCTCCTGTCAAAATCTCACAAATGATAATCTAAGGAAGCTTTGGAGTCCAAATAGCTACTCAAGATCAATCACAACAGCATGTCAATTGAAAATATATCCTAAAAATTTCTGCAAAAAAGGAAAATCTTGTTCCAAAGATGAATTTGATGAACTCAACACAGACATTGATTCAAAATTCCACAGAAAACATATGAACAAAACCATCATCGGACACTGAGACATCGACGAATTCCAACTTAAGGTGTGCCTGACTGAGTCGAAGCAGAAGAGAGTCGACAGCAAACACGACATACCTGTCGGACCTCCTCCAAAGTCGAAACCTTTTCTGACGGGTTGGTTCCGGAAGAGTAATTGAGGTTGTGGGTCCAAGGTTTTGTCGACCGATAATAAAGAATTGTTAGGGTTTAGAGGAAGGTCTGGACCGCGGACAAGGTGCCCAAAGAGAGAAATTGGAAAAAAAAAAAAAAAAAAGAAATACTCCCTCCCAAAATCCGATTTCCCATATACGTTCTTTCCAAAAATCGTTTCGGAAAAGACAGGACTCATTGTAAATTGGAACGAATCGGTCTTGTCGATTTCATTATAAATCGATAAGCAAATCTTATTAAGATCGGTCTCAATATAAAATGAAATATTTAAAAAATAATTTTATGACATGGAATATATGAGAAATCGAATTTTGGAGAGGATGTATTTCTAAATTCTTTTCGAAAAATTGAGCAAACACAAAACGGCATCTTATTGTAATTGAGTGTTCTTAACTGAAGCATGTAATAAGAGAGATTAAATAACAGAAACAGTTGGGATTGATAATGAAATAATTAAATCTCAAATTAAATTTAGAGAAACTGCTGTTTAAAAAAAAAATGTAAAATACACATGGGAAAAATGTCCCATGAGTAAATTCTAACATGTCGAATCCCACTCTCAGACATGTCAGGAAGCAACATCTGCACAAAACAACCTCAGCCCTTGTGTCGTGCAACAACAGCCAACAGCCACCCAGTATAACAGCATATGTCAAAAGCTCAAGTATCCAGGGACGAGCAACGACGATGATGCGTATCCAGGAGTGATTTCAAGACATACAAACGAAGGCGTGAAGCTGAACAAAGAGCTCTCTTATGCGGGCTAGCATGGCAGGTAGTAGAGGTCAATATCAACAAGTGAGAGTAAAAATGTCGAGCTTGTGTGTTTTTTGCTGCTATCTAAAAGATCACAGTGACTGCGTAGCCGAATTCTCTCATGGGTTGGAATTATATGAGCCGCCTGTGACCTTTATATTCTCTGAATCCGAGTTAACTTGTACACCTGTGAAACTCGAAGCTATTAGTTTACTACGCAGTATAATTTGAAACCTTCAACAGACGATTGATTTTGTACTTTTTACACTAGTTCATGAGACTGACCTGTGCAGTTCTGCTTGGCAAAGAAACTTCCAAGCAACTGCGATGCCCATCAATTCTGAAACGAGAGGCCATGATAAATTTATTTATATCAAAGAACATATGCAGCGCCAATTTTCATTTTGGCAGAATCAGAACAATATAAATTCTTGTTCAAAACAGGGATTACCTCCTCGAGATTGTCCTTTGAGTATTCTGGTCGTCGTTGATTTTTCCTTGACCCCCATATTTCAAATCATCAGTGTTTAGTATGATCTGAATGTTAAATATTTCAATATAAGTTTGAAGAACCTCCGGACTATAAATTTCACCATGGAAACTAGAAAAGCATAATAGGAATGGAATTTCATGCATGGGCGGGCTCTTCAGAAAATAATTTTTTAGGCCAAGGATGCAGACAAGCCTGAAATAACTGAAGATCATAATTGACAGTTACTTACTCGATACTCTCCGGCCTCCCCAACACCTACAGCGTATTTTTCATATGAGTTTTTAGGATGAAAGTTGAAGATGAAAAGCAGGGGCCCTCGCATAGCAGCAATCACCTGCTCAAAAGCAAATCATTGTTTTTAATTTTTAGACACTTGCACAAGATCAAACACATTAAACGCATTCATAGTCATGATTACAAATAGAAGAAGAACGTAATCATACCATGGTAGAATCGTTAACATGGTGAACATCGGGTGGCCTTCTAGATAAGACCTTCTCAACAGTGTCTAGTTTCATCATGTCCTACATGGAAATTTGAAGTAATCAAATTAACCCTTCAGTAATTTTCCGAACAACCACGTCATTTTATTTATTGTAAGAGCAAATTATGAAATCTAATGATATAACTTGCAGTCAACTCCAGTATGGAAAAGACTCTACGCACACTATTTCAGACGCTACATGAATGGATCCGCTTAACACCTTGTCAAAAATAAATAAGTCCTGGTGCACTCCTTCAAGGTCCAGTAAATCCCACTGCCGGTTAGCAAGTTCAAATGAGAAGTCGTTGCTTGCCATTGGAAACTCAACTTTCTGTGAAATAAGAGACAAATTACAAAAACAGGCGACAAAGCATCCTTCATACTTAACAAGCTAGCACCCAACCAAACCTTAGGATGCCCAAATTCATTGCCCATGAAGTTCAGGTATGCGTGTCCACTGACTGAAAATGTAATCAGCCTGATCATCTGGAAGTAAAAAAGTATTCTTAGTTCTTTCTACTGTGTACGGTATCCAGAGCAATATCTCGATCTAAGTCCACAAAAAAGACGCAATGAACAAGGAGAGAGTTAAGCATACTTTATGCAGAGAACATCCTCTCAGCATCGGATCCTCTTCTAGAAGTGAAGGTTCTTTGATATCACCAAACAGTATTTCTGCAAAAGATCGCCCTCCAGAAATGGACTAGTTTTTACAAGATGATCGCAAATTTAGCAGTCATGTAAGTTAACCCACATTTTGGCAACATTGTAAAACGTTTTTGCATCAAAAATAAAAATTGAATCACCTGACTGTGATTTTCAGCATATACAAGCATATTATCTGCATATTCTCTGGCGGCTATTAACGTGCTTGTGATCTGGCAAAAATGAGAGATTCTTATCATGATGAAATACAAACAATTATGCAGAAAAGGATATATATTTTAAAGTTTATGTTCACCTCAGTCATGCTCCATTCGTGATCAGAAACATTTTCAAGGTATCGTGACCACATCTCTGATGCAGAATGATTCACATAATAATCAAATCCTAATCCGCCTTGCGAAGTTGGCTCACATAGTCCAGGATAATTAGTAACCTAATTAAGCCACAAGAATCAGTAGAATATATACATAAAAGGGACCGTGACTGACATCAGTATGGTATGTGAAAACTAACTAGAATGTATTACATCTTCGGCAATAGTCACTATACGAGGATGCAGATAATGTAGGGCTTCATTTGCAAAAATTAGATAATTAAGCGCGTCTCTGTCAACATATTGGTTGCAGAATCTGCAAGGAAGAAAATCATTAATAACCTAGAACACCCTCCTTGTCGATAAGACCACGAGTGGCAGATAGACGTTCTTACTCATCAAAATCGCCAGTAAAACTAGCAAAACCATTATGAGTGTATATCATTGATGAAAGTGAGTGGAACTGGAACCCGTCAACCTTATATTCTTCAACCCACCTGATCAAATGAATCAATAAATCAATAACTTGCTATATAATTGTATGAGCATGAATCAGTATTCTATTCACTATACAGAAAAAATAAGGCGACTTTACCAGTTCAAATTTGAGAGAAGATAATGGAGGACGTCATGATCGTCATATTTAAACATCCTGGTACCCCAATACTTGTGATGTCCTCTTTTTCCTGATTAGCGATGAAAAGTTAGCCAGCAAGATGAACAACGTTAATTGATGACACTCAATAAACTAGTCAAAATGAAGGCATCTCTTATGATAATTTCCATCTATGGTACTATTGAACTTCGATCACTTTTCACCTCGACGCGTGCAGTATGGTAACCCAAAAATCTCACACAGAAAATAAAAATTAAACGTTTACCGGTATGAAAATAGCAGTCATTTGATCCATCATAGAGAGCAAGCCCAACCATCTCATCTGCTGCTGAGTAGGAATGAACAATGTCTAAAAAGACGAGCAATCCGAGGCCTAGATAGTTTAATTACTAATTAGTACAAAGAGGGTGATCTCAAATAAAAGGAGAATGCCAAAGTGAAAATTGAAATAAACCATGTGCTTCATCAACCATGCGTTTGAAGTCTTCAGGAGTTCCAAAACGGCTACTGGTAGCAAACATATTAGTCACCTGAATTACAAGTAACGTGTATTAACATTCGTCGACCATTATGGCAAAGACGCATGGATTGCAAATAAAAATTTAGGCACACAAGAAATGACATGTTGATGCAGCTACACATTCCGAGTGACAGTCCAAATATAGCAAATAATTATTGATTCGAAGAGACTGGTTAAGTGCATCCATTGTCCTCAAGAACGATGCTGCTCTTTCAAATCCCAAACAACCACACTTCAAGGAATATCACAGGTTCAAGGAACGTCGGATTAATATTTTACTATTATTTTTTTTCTTATTTTTAGCCATCCTTGTAGTATAAAAGGAACGTGGCAACACATGTAATGGATCATCAAGAATTATTTCATCTCTTTCAATTTATCTTTCGTCCGTTTTTTTGAAATTTCTAGCTTCGGTTAGAAGTTAAACCCGTGTTCCGACACGTATTTATCCGCTTCCGCTACATCACATGTGGTACATAAAAGTAGAAAGTCTAGCAGATCGGTCTACCGCAGAAGGAAAAAGCATTGAGGTTTACAGATAAATTTCAAGAAAAATTCTCAAGAAGCTACTTCGTCGATGTAAAGATTTCAGGAGACACAACACAAGGAGATACTTACTCTGTAACCAACAGTAAAATAGTCCTTGTGTTCAGCAATACCAATCAACTGAATTGCATTGTATCCAGCATCCTTAATATGAGGCAGGACCTGTAGCGAAAAATACATAGCCTTACTACTTTGCGATGTTGAAGAAAAAAAAAAGTTGGAAATAATCATCATTCTTGACAAAACCTTGTCGGTGAAATCATTGAAAGATGAAATCTTTTTCTCCGATCCGCTAATTCCAACATGGCATTCATATATACGGAGCGACTTTGGCTTTTTGGGTGGTTTATATTTCCATTTGTGAGCTAATTCAGGAGGTGGTTCCCAGTGGACAGCATAAGCTTGAAAACCACCGCCATCTAATAAATCCCATCAACGAATAGATTAAACACTGAGCAAAGACACTTATATCAGGAAGATGCGGCTGCTGATATGCCACAGATAATTTCACAATATATCTCATCACTAAAACAATAACCTTTCAGTAGAATGATGTTTTCATTAGCATCATAGTACGGAAGTAGACACGGAGATGATTAGTAAAAGTGAGTTCTGTCAAGCCTAAATACAATTGAGATTATTTACCTGGGATGACATAATTAGCCCACGCAGGAACTCTTTCCAGAGGTCCATTCGGAGTATTGAAATAGACCCTATATTTAGCTCCATGAGGTAAACCTGGATTGTATTTCTTCAACCATGCCTTCCTCCCCTTACAAATCTCTTGCCAGTATGGTAATGGGGGTTTCTTTGCAGCGAACTTCGCAGCCCACACTGGATCAGTCACAATATTACAATCTCCATACTTAGTCTTCCCATCATCTATGACATCGCAAGGAGGTAAGTTACTTGGTGGATCATCTTTATGCTCTTCTTTCCACTTTTTATATCTCGTTTCTGCATCTGGTATATCCTCGAGTTCATCTTCTCTTTCTGGCCCATTAGGGCCAAATATTTGTTCATATAACTTCACTGCAACGTCCAGACGTGTTTTTACATAGCGATCCTCCCCAGGTTCCCAGTAATCATCATTTGCTTTCTTAAAAACTTCATCGATAGTAACACCACTATCCCCTTTATCATACTCATCCACATAATTATAACTCTGAAAATACAGTTCATCCGGTTCCTCCCCCTCCTTCAATTCATCTTCAATAATAATAAACCAATAACCATAATCATCTCTCCCGTAATGGCCCTCTCTTGCGCAATCTTCTGTTGGCGACCAGCCATTGAAATCCCCAATCACAGCACAGTACCTTGCACCTGCGTCCATAAAAGCATACATAACAAATGAAGGCAGATAAGTAGAACACCGGAAAGGTGGCTGGGCTGCATCATCGAATTCATTAGAATGAAAACAAACCTGGAGCCCAATCCATGAAGTCCACCCTGTGCTGCCTATTTCGGTGCATACCCATGAGCTCGTATCTAAACAAAGCGAAAAAAGAAGTATCAGTTAACGAAAATCAATGACTCCTACATGATAATTATAATGATGCATTTCTTAAATCCACACAATACAAGCAAAACTGAACACACCAAATTGAAGAGATTACCCAGATGACAAGTCCTTAACATCGAAGTGTCGATTAAAGATCTCATCTTTAAGATCCTTCAACGCTTTATGCCTGGAAATCAGAAACCCAGAGTCATTGTACAATCGATTTCGCAACAAGGTCTCGGTACATTTATCATCAAGTAGACTCGCTCCCTCAAAATTTTACCTTTCTCGGAGAAACTGACCAAAACCCTTGTGCGTAATTCCAACCCTAGTCAGAAATCCAGCCGGGTTCACTCTCTCTTTCTCACTTCCTGCATCTGTCTCCTCCGGCGACTTGTCCCATTTCTTGCTGCTCCGTTCGGCCGCTGAGCATAGACAAACTGACCTCCTCGGAAAGCTGATTCGTCGAATTCCGTGATGGGTTCGGAAACGGGCTGAGGAGTCGGAGGAGAACGTCGAGACGTGTGTGATTGGAATCGAAAGTGAAGCCATGCAGGCCGAACTGCAGAATTGTATGACTTTTTGGCAAGCTGGAAGAAGCAGGAAGGGTTTTAGATAAGAGAGTGAACTCGGAGGAGTCCGACAGGTTTATGAGTCAACTCTGACTGACCCAACTCGTGAAGGAGACCAGTCAGCACAACGGTCAAAGTTAGCGTGAGGATCGTGGCTCATCCAACCTCGGATGCCTGTCGCCCTCCTGTGAAAGGTGGAAACAACTTTGTAGTTTGTATCAATCAGTGAGGTGACCAAATAATTTTGTCAATTCATACGTTAAACAAGCATCTGTGACATGTATGCAGATCTTCTTCATTTCCTCGACAGAGCTTTAATCTTTTTTTAGCAGACCCATACTAACACGATATCATTGAATTATAAAGAGGTTTTGGAGCGCGGACAGATTAATTGATCCGGATCGTGGCAGCGAGATGGGCTGAGGCCAGGAGTATGGAGTCAGCGGCGGACACAATTTTGAGGCAGAAATTATCATTTATTCGATGAATTCCTATTAAGAAATGATGATATTTAGCTTCTGTAATAAAGTAAATATATAACAGTTTTTCGAGAATATCTCATTTGTAATTTTCTTCTATCATATTATAATAAGGAATATATATATTTCAGTCAATTCCATAAAGGTAATGGGCCGTTTGGATCAGCCATGTCGAATTGAGGCCCAAATAATGAGAGATAGTGGGCTTTTTAAGAAGCTTAATTTCGGATTGACTCAGCTTCGTGTCATTAGCTCGTAAGTAATTTCAATTTAGTGTACAAACTTCGTCTAATCATCAAAACGGTTCATCTGGAATCAGTCAATTACAAAACAAGGAATAACACATTTCGTCGTTTTGAGAATGAATGCGAAATCGAAGCGTACACGTGGCTGGATTTGCGCTGCGACTTGATGGAAAATTGATCCACAGAGGACGTGGTGTGTAGAAGATAGAGACGAATCTCACTCCTCATCGTCGTCGCCTGCTTCCTGAAATCGATCTTCGACCCTCTGTAAGTGTCTCCGATCGTAGAGCCGTTAATCAGACCTTTGATATTGTATCATCCAGTTTCTTTGGTATGAATTTGTTTGTTGATGCTCATCTGGGTTTTTACTTGTATTTGGTTATTTACGTATGTGTTATCTGTTTTTGAAGTGGTGGATTGGAGTTTGTAGATTATTTTGTTGTAATCTGATGGTGTGTTTGGCTGTTGAGGGTTCTCTGTGGAGGGTTAGTTTAGTGATGTGGGTTGAAATTTGAGTATGGTTGGTTGGTTTTGACCTGTTTGGAGAGATGCTTGTGTGTTGTACTAAGTTCTAGTTAAGTGAGCTTAGTGTTGTAGATCCGAATTGTTGGAGTGATCATGGTGTATGGTTCTTGTGGATTGCTTCTGAAGTTGGTTACTTCGTGAATATGGAGTGGCTAATACCTTTGTAGTTTTCATTGTTGTGACCCACATGTAGGTGGAAATTTGCTGTTATATATAAATTGAGAGCCAAGTATTTGGCGAAGAGTGCTTCCCCGGAAACCCATTAATCACTTAAATATGTGCAATAATTTCATCTCTTGAAAATTTTTAAGTTTACCAAAGCTTGGAAAGATTTCTTGAAGTTTGATGTGTTGATCTTTTTTCCAAACTTGAGAGTTGAGACCTACACAAGGGTCCAGGATAGGTAGACCTTTCTGCAATGAAACTTTGTCTGGTCTAAAATTGACTCTTTCTTCCTCGTTGATATCATGCAAAATGTGCAAGGAGTGGGGAAAAAAAATTAAATGCATGACTGTTTCTTTATGGAACTATCCTAAATAGAGTCGTATTTCACATGCTAATTGCTGTATTTCATGCATATTAGAGGGAGTTTTAAGCCTGTGACTCTTCTCTTATCTTTTTCTTCCATGGTTTGGAAGTATATTAACAAATTTTTTTTTTCATTTTTTTGATACAGCTATCATGGCAAGCAAATTGAATTCGGTTGTAGTTGCTCTTTGCTTCGCCTCCTTTTTGTTTCCCTTAGCGTATACAGCAAATGATGATAAGTTGATTAGGATTGGACTTAAAAAGAGGCCAATAGATAAAATCACTGCGCTGGAGTCTAAGAATCAGGTGTCTCTAAGATCATCAATCAGGAAGTATGGTTTCCAAGGAAATGCTGGAGATGAGGATGTTGATATTGTCTCTCTTAAGAACTATATGAATGCTCAGTACTTTGGGGAAATCGGTATAGGTACTCCACCTCAAAAGTTCACCGTCATATTCGACACTGGGAGCTCTAATTTGTGGGTGCCATCTTCCAAGTGCTACTTCTCGGTGAGGTTACCTCTTCTACAAGGAGCAGCTTTTAGATTATACCATGTGAAGTACTAACATTCTTGTAACGTGTTAGTTTAGGTTGCCTGCTTTTTGCATTCTAAATACAAGTCAAGCCGTTCAACAACCTACAAGAAGAATGGTAATTGCTTATAGCCATAAGTGACTCAATGTCCTTTTTTTACAGTTTACTCTCATTTATCTGTAATAATTAACATGCTAGATTTCCTTTCTTTTCAAATCCTAAAAGATCTTCTGCAAGAAGTCACATTGTGTCATGGTTACATTTGCATCTGTTTTGTAATGGCTGTACTCTGAAGAATTCTTCATAATCTTAATGAATAGTCATGCTCTGGCTCCTTGTATAAAATGAATTACTCCAAAAGTCAGCATTGATTTCCTAGCATCATGCATTGATATTTCAGTAACTTCAACAGTATTCAATTATAATACAAGTTCGGCTGCACCCTTGACACACCTCTAATGAATGTGTCATACACTTGTGCTTCACAATATTGAAACTTGGCTTGATAGTTTTGCATTGAAACAATTTCAGGAAAGGAAGCTTCTATTCAGTATGGAACTGGAGCTATATCTGGTTTCTTCAGTGAAGATTATGTAACTGTTGGTGATCTTGTCGTGAAGGACCAGGTGAAATAGATTCATTGACACTGACCTAACTATGTTGACTTTATGGTTACCTTTTAGTTTTTTTCTCATTTTATTGGCATCAAGCAGGATTTTATTGAGGCAACCAAAGAACCCGGTCTTACTTTTTTGGTTGCTAAGTTTGATGGTATATTGGGTCTCGGTTTCCAAGAGATTTCAGTTGGTAATGCAGTACCTGTGTGGTATGCAACTCTATTTCTCCTTATTCTTGTGTTTCACATTTGAAGTATTTGTTGGTGTAGTTTAATTGAAAAGAATGCTTAGCTAAGTTATACTAAAACTGAGCTCTTACAGGTACAACATGGTTAATCAGGGTCTCGTCAGCGAACCAGTTTTTTCCTTTTGGTTCAACAGAAATGCTGATGGAGAGCAAGGTGGCGAAATTGTTTTTGGTGGCGTTGATAATAATCATTTCATTGGCGAGCACACATATGTTCCTGTGACCCAGAAAGGATACTGGCAGGTCAGTTTAACCTTCATTGCACTAGTGAAAATGAAACATATTTATTTCGAACTCTAATCTTGGCAGCCTCTCTATGCAGTTTGATATGGGTGATGTCCTGATTGGAGGCAAAACTACCGGTAAGCAACTATATATTCATACTATTCTCATTTTGACATACTCCGGTTCAAAACTATACCACCCTTTAGTCTGTTAAGCATATTATATGAATCAAACTGGATACAATTTTAGGTTTTTGTGCCAATGGATGCGCTGCAATTGCTGATTCCGGGACCTCTTTGTTGGTTGGTCCTACGGTGCGCACTCTTTCTCTGGTTTTTATCTTTTGACTTGGATTAAACGAGTGAAAACCCCACTGCATACAAATCCTTTTTTTAAAAATCTGTGTGCCTGAAAAATATTACCATTGTCTATTGGTTGGTTCATGTGCATTGACTCTTAATTAATTTGGCATTATCAATATCTTTTTTTTTTCTTCACTTAGTTCATGCAATACCCCTACTTTGTCTAGGGGTTTTCAACTGTTGGGTTTCCTAAACGAACAATAGTATCTCAGCTAAAGTTTCTTTTTGATGTATCGTCCAGTTCTTTTTAGGTATTGAATGAGGCTTATGTGGGAATTTTTTCCTTCTCAATATAGATAAACCTAAACAAAGTAAAACTTTGTAATCTGGGATAAGGGTTGAATTACAAGTTATACATATCCTTTGAATAGTGTAAAGGAACTGAGAATCAATTGAACCTGCAGCTGCCTCATTACAATTGAGGAAAATTCGAAAGTTGATGGAAAATATTTTCGCATGAAATTTTTGGATGTTTGGTTTTCCATGTAAAACTTATTCAAAATAATACGGATCTTCCCTTTAAATTTTCCTTTTTTTCAGTTCATTTTCCATAACAACCAAATGCAAAACTTCATTTTCCTTTACATTTTCTTTTCATCTCTCAAAATATGTCACTCAATTGTTGTAAAGTGGAATGTATATTTCATCATTCCTGAATTTGTTTGTGTCACAGAGTATTATTACAGAAGTTAATCATGCGATTGGAGCCTCTGGGGTGGTTGGGCAAGAGTGCAAGGCTGTAGTTGCACAATATGGAGACCAAATAATCAAAATGCTGCTGGATAAGGTTTGTTTGATATCAAATGTAACTTGAATAGTATTATTGAAGGTCGCATCTCATTAAAGATGGTTCTGCTTCTGGCCCAGGAACAACCTCAAAAAATATGCTCTCAAATTGGTCTGTGCACATTTGATGGAGCTCATGGCGTGGGGTACACATGACTTTATTCAAAATATTTACGTATAGTATATATCCGTATCTCATCCATGATTGTTGTTTTACTGCATTACTTGCAGTAACGTTATTAAGAGCGTTGTTGGTGAGATGAACCAGAAGAAATTCAGCAGTCTGCGTGATGCTACATGCTCTGCTTGTGAGATGACAGTTGTGTGGGTGCAGAACCAACTCAAGCAGAATCAGACACAAGAAAATATCATTGAATATGTTAATCAGGTAAACCAATCCCCTGTAATGTCATTTTTTTCTTTTTGATCATTCCAAAATTTCTATTGCGCTCACACTGTTTAATGCAAATAGCTTTGTGAGCGTCTCCCTAGCCCAATGGGCGAGTCAGCTGTTGATTGTGGAAGCCTGTCCACCATGCCAAATGTCTCCTTCACCATTGGTGGCAAAGAATTTGAACTCACGCCTGAGCAGGTATGTTTTTTACACTGACGATCGTTTCATTTCTTTCTGTCTGAACGTCTCTGCTTACTTGCTGCTGTGTGTGGTCAAACAGTACATCCTTAAGGTGGGGGAGGGAGACGTAGCGCAGTGCATCAGTGGATTTACGGCTTTGGATGTGCCTCCTCCAAGAGGACCTCTCTGGTAATCTCTGACCCTCAAAGGCATATACCTTATAATGTTTTTGAAGTACTCAAATTTGAATCATCTTTTGCCTTGATAATCAGGATTCTGGGTGATGTATTCATGGGCCAGTTCCACACTGTGTTCGACTACAAAAATCTGAGGGTCGGCTTTGCTGAAGCTGCATAATTAAAGTTCAAAGTCACCCAGGCTTACAGTTCCACTTCATACTTTATGTAGCTTCTTCCAGCTGCATGGCATCAGATGCCTGTGTAAATATGCTCATGTGTGATCTTCCGTTTCAATAAGAATGGCTGAAATGTGAACTTTTATATAAATGAAGTGGAAAGACATTTTCCTATCTCACCATTGTTAAAGAGGAAAAGCTCTATTTGTATTGATTATCTTCAACGGGGATGACTACACCCTGCTGAGATCCTAACAAAATATTTATTACCGGGGATCAAACACAATGCGCAGGGAAGAGGAGAAACAGCTCGCAGCAACTTAGGACTGGACATAGGAAGTCGGTGAGCAATGGAGCTGTGCGGCACTGATTCCAAGGGCAACTTAGATTGCACTGCTGATTTTTCAACTGGTCATCATTTGAGCAATTTGACCAAGGACATCAACGAATCCACGTCACGCTTCTCTGTTGGGTACTTGATAGGCTTTGATGCATGCTTGGGGAAGAAGAGAATAGTAGGAAAACTCTGCAATTGTAATTCCTGTTGAGCATAAGCCTTCTGCTCACCATCAGCCCTGAACTTTCCTACCTTCATTCCAGAACCAGCTAGTTTATCTGCCAACTCCACAAATGAGGCTTCCATAGCCTGAAGGAAAAACAAGGGATAATTCAGTTAAATACTCGCTGGAATGTGCAATCAACACCATTACAGGGTTTGTTAGGTTCAAGGATGTTTACCTGGCAGTATTGGCACCATGGGGCGTATAGCACAACAATCCACGGATGCTTGCGGTTCTCCAACCTAGCCAGGTTTTCAATACCAGTTCTACTCAAGGTAACAATGTTTTCACTGGGGAAGATATCAGCTTCCTTGACAACTGTCTGGACGCTGCTAGACGTCACTTCTTGTTTGAGATTTCCTTTGTGAAGGCCGCATTCCTTCGCCTTGGCATCCTCCCACCACCATCTTCCTTCCCTTTCATGCTCACCAGGTAGCACAGCCCTAGTGCACGGTTCACATCCAATTGAGATGTATCCTTGTGTGTGCAAAGAATTGAAAGGCAAGCTCATTGCGCGAAGGAAATTCCACACGTCTGTCCCTTCCACATTAGCTACAGGGTTAAATTTCACTAGGCTACCAGCTCCGCCATCAAGCCCTTCAAAGGCAGGGTCAATTTGTACAACAGGGACTTCACCCCTAGTGCCAGGGGACTGGTCCTTTCTTTGCCCGGTAATCCAAGCGCGCAGCCCTTTCAGCGCCCTCCTCAAAGGCCTGACCTTCCTGACTCTGCAGCACTCTTGATGTCCATCTTCGTAGAAAGAGAATAGTCCTTTAGTTCTAACCAATGCTTGCACCTCAGTGGCATCAGGGAACATGTACTCAATCCGAATGCCGTAATGCTTCTCAACAGTGTCGAAAAACTGATACGTTTCCGGGTTCAGCCTTCCTGTGTCCAAGCTAAACACCCTAAATGGACGCCCGGTCAAATGGGCATACTCAATTAACGCAACATCCTCAGCTCCACTGCACACATTTACATTGAACTCAGTCCATAAATCACAGCCTGACTAACCATAGAATCATGTGCTACCCGCAAAGGCAAACTAATGTAAACATAAATCACAAAGAACAATCTCCTGCTCTCCGCAAATAAACAGAAGCCAATCAATAAAAAACTACCTGAAAGCAATGGCAATGTCATTGCCAAATTCCTCAAGGGCTCTGTCCATAATTGTAAGCGGCGAAGCATGCTCAAGCTCTTTAGCCATCTCCTCCCAGTCCACCACTTTCTCTACCTTCTCAGTCTCAACAACGCCTGCAAATAACCAACCAAACATTCAAATCAACAACCACGTTCCACACTCCATACACCATACATCGATTCACTACAAAAAACAAAACCATGATCAGTCTGGCATACCAGGAGCCACAACACAAACTGCCTTTGGAACAGCTGCATTGCTCCTCTTTAACAAAGCTGAAATAGGCTTGATTGAAGACCTCCTCTGACTAGAATTCGTAGCCATTGATGAAGCTACCTGCCGATCCAATGATCTCGTAGAACCAACCCATGAAGCTGCAAAATAGCAAAAAATTCAACACACCTCAAATCAGATAAATCCCCAAATGCGCCATCAATCACACAAAAAAAAGCTAATTACAGCATCAAATTGATTCACAAGACAACAAAAATCAGCTTAATATCTCGATCAGTCGATTTAGGGCTGCGATCGGTACCTTGCAATTCTTGAGCGGAATGAGGCGCAACTGATCGGTTGAGAAGAGAGGACGACGAAGCGGAGGAAGAGGCCAGCGCCATTGGAGTGTTCGAAGATCTCCGAGTGAGGCGAAAATCGATCTCGCAAGTAATGGATTTTTGGCGTGTGATGAGTGCTCGTGGAGAGATTCCAGTGCGGTATTATGGAGACAAAAGGGATCTATGCCAGTAGTAGGTTCATTGAACCTGGACGGGATTTCAAAGTAGAGGAATCGGACTTGTTTGCTGACGTGTCGAGTTCTCGCGGCTAAGCTAGTTCGTCGCTAGTCAGCCGATATAAACAAAAATAAAATGGTGGCGCTCCACGTGCGTACAAAAATGGAATACTTCTTGCGTATACCACAAAGATAAAATTTTATCTCAACAATCTCATCTTTCTAAATTTGTTTTGGATTTGTTACCATCAATAAGAATGGTCTTTCTTTCCAAATGAGAAAGAAAGAAAGTCCACAAATGTGCACAAACCCGTTACTAAACTTTTATAGACAAAACATTAATATAGAACTCCTAATAACATCATATCACTCTATAAATATAATTTTAATATTTTTTTTATAAATTTTATCCCGAAGAAAATACCCCTGAGTGGATCCCGGACCGTCGGCCTGCACATGTTCTATTTTACTCAGAATGGAGCTCTCTCAACCTTCCCCTAGGCTGGTATTTTACTCACACTTCAACACCTCGCTCAAACATCAAGCCGGGACATATGGTTATTTTTTTATAGAAAGGAGCTTTTCCAGTAGATTTGTGAAGCTTTCCATGCTGATCCCATTTCTGGGCAATATTTGGAGGCGAGAACATAATACCAAAACTCTGCAAGGATACAACTTCTTGAGAACCTCTGGGTCTCTATCATAATCCTGGAGGAAGAAGGTGTTACATGTTTTGTCAGGAAACCGGTCCTAACTGGGATCAAAAATAGTAACACTTATGAAATTACACTGGAAGTTTCTCAATTAGAAATAACCAATGACACTGACCTTTTCAGTAATGACCACGATAGGGCAGGAAATAGACTTCCTTGTCAAGTCCTTTAGCTTTGACTTGATCAGATCGATATCCTGTGTTTCAACATCTACAAGTTGCTTAGCATGATGTTCAAATTCTTGAGTGATAACATGGGAACTTTCGTGTATGCTAATGTCCAACTGTGTCAGTATGCTGGAGGCTAGATGGCTAGCAACATCAAAGTGATAAATTGGTCTGAATATTTTTACTTAATATCCTGTTATGATAATGATTCAAAAATATGTAGATGGTTCTTAGGAAAACATACCTGTTCTTTAAAGATATGATGATCACTGAAGTCCAGGCGATCAACAAACCGAGGTCCCATCTGCACGAGGATGACAAGCAATTGTATGGTTTATGTCAAACGTACAAACTGTTGTGGCTTCCAAAGTGAAATACGGCCATCAGCTTCTCAAGCCCAGGTCAAGACAAACTTGCCTTCTCAATTGCTTGGACAAAGGAAGTTGCAGACCCGATTGCTGAAACACATAATACCGTCGCATTATTCACAACCTTCAGAGGTAAGTCACATGAAGAGTATCCAACTTCAAAGTAGTGTGAAGGAACCATCGCAGATGAGAAAATGGGAAGATCGTTTTTCATCTCAGACATAAGCGATTCTAGTTTTTTCATATCCTGCTCAGTCACCTAAACATTTACATCAAGATCTTTCAGTTTATCAACAAAAGTGTGGAAGAGGATTGATCAGTCAGACATACATGGATAAATGCAAATATGAGATTCACATACCATATCAGCATGATGGATTATTGCAATATCTGCTCGCTTAAGTGCAGCAAGCGGTTCTCTTAATGGTCCAAGGGGTATTAAGCAACTATTACCCCATGGCGTCATAGCATTTACCATCACGATATCCAAGTCACGCCACAAACTCAAATGCTATCCACCAAGTAAATAACGAATAGAAAATGTTAGGTCCATGCCATCCGCTCCCCTCTCAAATTAACCATAGTAAAACAATAACAGTAAGGTGCTCTACCTGCATTCCGTCATCAAGTATGGCAACACCAATCCTGTGAGAGTTAAGACCACTCATTTCCTTCTCCTCAGCTCCTGACCTACGAATGCACCTTCCTCTATCATAATCAACAAAGCCAAACTTGTTGAGGAAAGCATTAGCAGTTTCAGCCCTGTTGGCACCCACGCCAATCTTTGCAGATGTCCCAACAAGATGCCTTCTCAGCATGCTAGCTTCATCACCCCCAGCATAACCCTATCACATTTACAAAATCGCCACACGCCCATGAACAACTTCAGCTCCAGTTTCGGGTTACAATTACAGAATGCTTTTTACCCGCAATTTGATTTGAATGTACATAAATTACAATGTCAAGCTTCAGTTGGTAAATAAAAATTAGGGGAAAAATAAACATAGTAAAATTGATAGGACTAATTATATAAGCTAGTAGTAACACAAACCCTAGTGAGGATCAACGGCGGAATTCCAGAATCCGCAAACAGACGAGCCAGAAACTCAACCATGGGCGTCTTCCCGTTCCCTCCCCACGTCAAATTCCCCACGCTAATCACCGGCACAGCCAACCTATAAACTCCCAAAACACAGCCAACAGTTAAATCAATCAACCAGCCCTAACCATCCCAAATAGAAATGGACACATTCTTACTAAAAAGTATAAACTCGTATAAAAGGCTCCGGCTGCACTCACCGGCGCTGCTGGAAGAGGCCGTGGCCGTAAAGCTTGTAACGGAAATGGAGCGCTATTCCATAAAGAGACGAAGAGAGTGAGAGGAGGGGGATCAGCGATCGGTGCAGCGGTGGGAGACTTGAAGCATGAGGCGCGTAAGCGATTTGATTCATCGCTTTCTTCAGTTTCTCCATCGCCGGAAAACATGGAGAGCGCAATAGCTTGCTCGCTTTAGTTTGAAAAAAGTTTAGAAATACCCCTACAAACCAAATTTGACAAATAGTGTCTTTCCTCAAATTCTTTCTCAAATATAGATGTCATTTCTATTCTCATTAAAAAATAAGAAGATCGGAGATCTATTTTCGATCTTGTACGTTTTTTAATAAAATCGCAGATAACGTTTTTGATCTTCTCATAACATTACGGTAGTATAGTCGATCTTCATAAGGAGATCGGAGATACTATCTTCGATTTCCTCGAAAAACATAAGAAATCGATCTTCTTATTTTTTTAATGACCGGAAGATGACATCTCCTGTGACAGGACATTTGAAAAAAAAATTGAGGAAAGACACTGGTTTGAGAAATTTGATTTGGGGAAGGGGACTTTCCTAAAAAAATTTCCTTTAGTTTCTACTCTTCAGTTCCTTCTTTCAGGCCCATTGTTAATATTTTTGACCCTCGTGTTCCAAAAATTCTTGATCTCTTCTCCCCGGGAGCTGTAAAAAGCGCAGCAAACCTGATCAGCAATGTGATCGAACCGCGGCGGGGAGAAGAGATTTTAGATTTGGGATTTAGCAGGAAATACGAAACTGTTTTCTTGTCTGGGCTTGCAACTGCTCGAGGAATGAGGATCGAGGGTTTATAACGTATCAGCAACAGATTCATGCTGTCTATGATTAGCCTTGTAGTTGTCGGGCAAGTTTAGCAAACTGCACGCGGCATTTGAAAGTATCCATTTGGAGAATCTTCAGACCACAGCGCAGCTATTTCATTAACAGGACGGTGCTACTGGAAAAGTATAAGGGTAAGGTTTTGACATCTCAAAATTATTAGGATGTAATTTTACCAAACACTGCGTGCAAAGATAGAGAGCAGTTTGAAGGTAAGTTTTGATGCTTCACCAGAGCACTATTGCTATGTTATAACCAACTTATTGCTTGTTTCCTTTGATTCTACATTCTAACTCAAGGAAGCAAACAACCGAACCTTGTAAACAGAGCTGTTACATATGTGAATTTCAGAAGCCGGAGATAATCAATGAAGTGCAACTAACTTCTATAGTAAAATAAACCAGCCAGCAAATCAACTTAATGAAGGTAAGAAGTAATAAGTCTGGAGACCTGGTTAACATCACACAATTGAGACACTGACTCTACACTGTGAACTACATTGTGCAGTCCGAATTTTTGCAACACTTCTGATCATGCTTGCCCTTGAAGTTAGCTTCGATGGAAAACGAGTTTATGCGTCTCAAATATGTTGAAGAGGATTGCCTACTGCTTTGAAGGTGATTCATCGTATACTTATGGAGGGTGGGGATAAAGAGGCAGTTCGGGTGTCTCAAATACGTTCTGCCAAGATAATGACGGGCCTACAGCTTTGAAGGCATTTCATCCTGTACCCATGCTTTCCTCACATGTCAGATACAGACCATAAGTATGCCTCCCTTTCCGTGGCTTGTTTCTCATTCATTCTTTTGAATACATCCTTCTCATATCCTACATCAAGACATTAATCAGATACAGTATCAACTGGTAAATGCATACACAACCGTGTTAATGATTTGCTAAAGTCACGTACCAGTACTGCGATCAACACCATCCCAATGTCTCCCAGGTCTTATGCCATAACGATTTGGTGCAGCATCTAAACCTCGTTTCAGCCAACTATGCTTAGGGACCTCTTGGGGGACAATAAACCCCGACTCTTTCATCTTGTCATTTTCACCCAGATCAAGGAGATTCAGCTCAGGATTATTTTTCTGTACCACAATAAGAGAAAGAAGTCAACATCATGGTCTTGTGTAGAAATATTAATTGATAGGTTGAATAAGCAAATATAAAAGCCATCACCTTAACCAAATGTGCCATGGGATCTCCCCATCTTACTTTATCCTTGAGAAATGTGTCAAGTTCATGATCATCTCTGCGAAATAAGTGATTCAAAGATCAGATCAATTAAATAAGGAGTTACCAAGCTGTCTTGATCAAAGACACACCACAATTATACAAAAACATGGGACGCAGGTAGACAGAGAAGGCCTTAAGTTCCTTAGGTACATAGAGACGCAGATGAAGAAGCGCTGTGCCTCCTTCCATTAGGGGAAGCCCTGAGGCTGTTCAGGTACATTAATTTGCCTTACAAACTATTTAACCAATCATTTGTAAGCAATGTTAGCCTGAAAACTCAGATAATGATGCAGAAATCTTACAACTCCAAGCTCAGATAAAAAGTGGAAATAAAAGGTAAAGAGGAACCATAGGCCCACAATGTACTCACGGAGTCAATGTTTTTTAACAAATTCATATACTCAAAGAAGAGAGCTGAATGTACCTGGTCCTCGCAAAGGGTTTCCCTTTTTCTAATTCCAATTCGTTCAACATCTGTTCAGCTTCCCGCTTTTGAGCTAGCCCCTTTCCCCATTCCAGCTTTTTTTCCTACAAAAAAAAAACAGATTCAGGTTTTCTTACAACTATGCTCCCATCAATATCATGCTCAGCAGTTTGAAAAAAGAACAAGACCATTGCCACATTTCAGTAGTTAACTATAAGAACTAAATTACTACTATAGTAGCTCTCATAAAAGATTTTTCTCGGTATCATAACCAAACATACTTCATACCAAAAATATAGGCACTTATCGAAATTACGAGACACCAGGGTAGTTTTAATCTTCTTACACAGCTTGTGGATTATTGATAATCTATTAAATATAACATAGAGTGGAAACATAATATTCAGTTTTAATTACCTTTGGTTTTTCTGCTCCTTTTTTTGAATTCAGGTATTCTTCCTTTGTTATACGTTTTCCTGCAGAGATGTATATTAACAGTGAGAAAAACTGTTTGCGTGCGAAATTGGGAAATCAATACAACATTGTTTAGATAATTACTCTAAAAAAAAACTGACCTGTTTTATCACGATATACTGCTTCAGCACCCTGTCCACTGGCAGAGGGATCCATCTCCTGAAATCTACAAAAACAAAAAAGGAATATAAGGATTTACAATAGTAACAGCACCACCTACATAGGCTAAAAGTACATAACTGAAATTGTAAAAATATGGTTTCACCCAAAAACTCAATAGCAGTTATATGAAAGATATCATTACCCAGACTTGGTTCACCAACTTACCTCGACCAATCACTCTTTTTTACTTTGGATATCTCATATTTTATATCCTTTC
This sequence comes from Umbilicus rupestris, assembly GCA_963678935.1. Taxonomy (NCBI): domain Eukaryota; kingdom Viridiplantae; phylum Streptophyta; class Magnoliopsida; order Saxifragales; family Crassulaceae; genus Umbilicus; species Umbilicus rupestris. The sequence continues at coordinate 1,172,887 of OY787625.1, forward strand.
CTGTGACTAAACCAGTTTTTGGCCGCTCTTTCAATGAAAGTGCATCATTCCGACTGTGCCTTTCAGGAGATGTATCAGAAACCAGTTTAGTTGGATGCTGACGAGAAAACTTGGTGATGATTCAGGAGGCGGAACACTTCCAGAAGCCTTCCTAATTTTTCTCGGTGGTGATAGATCTGTTGGTAGGCTACGCTGCTGAGAACCTTTCCATCTGGTGTCTTCTTTTGTTATTGGGCAAGAGCGACGAGGAGGTGAAATATCAGTAGTAAGAGCTTCAGGTTCAGGGAATGGACTGTGGTGCCGTTTCTTTCTAGAAGGAGATAAATCAGGGACATGAGAGCTTTGACGAACTTGTCGAGGAGGAGAAATATCACCTCTATTTGGTCTTCCAAATCCATTTTTGTTGCTGGCTACTAAAGCCCGAGGGCGACGTCGGCGTGGAGGAGAAATATCTCGATCCATTCTAGGGGACGCTGAATGTTCCCTGTCATGTCCTGGTGACGAATCATCGTCTTGCGTTCTACGATGCCTGCGAGGTGATGCCAATTCGGGTTCTGGTGAAGGTGTATCAAAACGAGCCCCATCTTTACGAGGCAGAGACATGTCATTGTTTGGCATAGAAGAAGCTGAGTGGTCAGGAGTATCAGACACAGAAACCCAACCGCTTCCATCTTCAGAAAGGGTATGATAAGGACGTCTAAACCTGAGTTGTTCGAGTCGCTTCATTCTCTTAACTTCAATATCTTCATCAACTTGCGGTTTCTCCTCTGCAGTAAAAGGAAAACAAATTAGCAACTCGGGTACTTGTGATAATGATAACTTCTATAGCAGCAATGATCAAAGGTAATATCATTCTCACCCGCAGAGTCATCACCATCTTCTTCTTCATTAGGGTTTACAGGCTTCTGCCAGACAGGATCTTCATCAACGAGAAGAACCTTGGATGTAGCCTGTTTGGGTTTCTTCTTCTTCATTTTTTTTCTTTTTATCTCCCTCATCATTGTTAACGTACTTCTTTAAGTATTCTTTCAAAGAAGATGATGATGTTGTGGTTTTACCATCCATATCTGCTGGCCCTGAAAAGAAGAAAATTCTGTAAGGCTTCAGATTTACATTCTGCTAAGGTTGAAACCTTTAAGATCCAAAATAAAGACAACACACATATTTCTTTCAATTGCACACAACTCTCCGAGTCTCCCGGCAAGAAAAATACTCAAACGAGTTACGTCGGCCATATGTCTTGATATCCATACAACACGCACCCGGTGAGCAGCCAGGGGTTGAGCCGATTAGGGCGGACTGCGGAGGATTGGAGGAGCAGCCGACTAGCCGAGCAGGTCTTGCAGTTGGCCAGTTGCAGCGGAGAGGAGGGTAGGCCCGACCGACGCAGCCCGAATCGACGGATCTTGAAGCCGATGGTGAAGCGCCGTTGAAGCGTTGTCTGCAGCGGTTCTTCAGAAGGCTTGAAAGCTTGTCGCTTGAAGCGGAACTTCGGAAGTCAGAACTCAGGAAGAGAAACCGAAGACGGAGTAGAAAAAGAAAAATAAAATTTTGTGGCCTCCTCAACCGTGAGGCCTGAAGCGGCTGCCTCATGGCCCTCACGGTTGGGCCGGCCCTGGTCAGCACCGCACAGCCATTTATCTTATGCTGCAGATTTTGTTGTCATCCATGTAAATAAACATCCAGTTGCGTGTTTTAGGTTGGATAGTTGACTTCAAGTCAAAGGTCTTTCTGTTGTTGACTATCCACGTCATCAGTAAAGGAAACATAAGCATATGTATTTGAAATATTTACAGGAATGCATGATTCCAAGTTCGACAGAAACTGAAGCTATTATTACTACTAAATACGCATGAAGGCATTTATCAGGGAGGATCAAGTAAAGCTCACATGATCTATCTCAGATCCTTAAATGTTTTGCTGAATACGGGAGAGGGCTTCAAGTTAAGCAGAGTGAGCCAAATGTGTTTTCGCCGCTGTAAGTCATGTAAAGGAATCCGTCTTCATCTTTTTGCTCCTCGTAGATTGCAGACAACATTGCAGCTGTTACAGAGATTACAAAGCTCATTACCAGCCGAAAAAAAAAAAAGCAAATAAAAAGATGGCAACAAGGACAATAACAAATGGAAAAAGGAGTGTATCCTCTTTTTTCTTACCGGTAGGGGGTAGTATGTTCTTCACAAAGACAAAAATTGCTTTCTCAGCACTGAGTTTAATTCTCTTGCGGACAACATAGACAAACTGCCCAACCGTCAAATCAGCAGGAACGAGATACCTGCACATATACAGAGCACGCGAGGGCCATATAATATTAACATGGATATAATCATAGTCATGCGCCTAAATCTGATTCTGATGAAAACAATTAAGTAATGCTGTGCATATAATCTTCTGATAACATCTCGACAGACTGACAGACAGCATCCCATTGAAAGTCTATGTTAACATGCAAAACATTCAGAAAAATAATAAGAACACAGCTAAAGAAAAACCTAGAGTCACATGAAGTATAACCGTTCAACCATCAGGGTATACCAATACCAATACCGAATAATTAACAAACACAAATTACACATCCTTTGCAAAAACGTAGAGTAAATACCGAGACACGTCCAAACCCGGAAAATAACACAACAAGGGAAAATGAAATAATTAATAAACAAGGCTACTAACTTCTTTTTGTCAATGTCAGGTATATCGCTTTTCTCAGCCTTCTCCACAATGACCTGCACGGACGAAAGGAAAACACACCGTCAACAACATATCACAAAATTTGGCAAATGAAAAAGATGCATAGAAAAGATTCTAAAATCAATTACCGGAATTCTATCAGGGTACTTCTCCCTAATACGAGAGGCTTCAGCCTGCCTCTTCTCTGAACCATAAGATATATTACCGAAAAGTTAGTAAATCAGACCAAAATATAAAGCATCCGCATTTCAACACAACAGCTGTATCAACTTGTATGAAGCACTAATAATCTGATGCTAACTAGAACAGTAATTTCATCGAAAAGCACGCGTTACCAGAAACAAAGTTTCCCGAAACCGATCAAACTATAGACGATCGAAGTCGATGATCAATAATATCCAAAAAATGAAAAATCATATATACCAAGAGGGTGTTCCGTTTTGAAGCTCTTGCCCATGGATTCTGATTCGACGGCTACACAAAAAAATGAAAAATTAGGGTTACGAAAAACGAGAAAAAGGGGGTCACGTCAGTGATTCAACGAAACGATACAAAACTGAAGTGAACAAAGCCGAGAAATTGGAATTCGTTACCAGCAGCGATCGGCGAGAGAAGGCGGATTTGCCGGAGAGTAGGAACCCTAAATTGATTATCGAAGGTATCAAATTGAATTTTTCAGAAGTGAATTTCTTAATGTATAAGAATAAGAATCACAGGTGCATCGTACGACGAGTTTAATTGTTCAATTCATCAGGGATATCAAAACGACATCGTTTCGACTGTGGACTGTATTTTGCGTTGCTGCTTTATGGAATAGCTGCTAGCTTCAAGGGCATGGAAGAAGAAGCTACAGATAACCTGAATTTGGTAGCTCTGTATTAGGGCTTCAACCGATCAAATATATTTGTGAGTAGTTCGCGAATAAATTCGGTTAAAATTCGGTTCGATTTTAAACAAGTCAAGTACGAATATGATATTTAAATTCGTTTATTAAATCAGTCAAGTATGAACAAAGTAATACTTGGTTCGTAGATTCGCGAACAACTCGTTTATAAACTCGATTAAAACTCATCTGTGTACTCGTTCATTTACTCATTTAAACTTGATTAAAGTTATATGCTTATTTTTATTTTATAATTATTTAATATTTTACATTATTGTTATATGCCCGGTCTAGCCGACCAGCGCAATTAAATTCTAAATTGAAGAATACCTACTTTTTTTAGTCATCCAAATCCTAATTTTTTAGTCATCCAAACGATTCGTTTCTTAGTCATTATCCCATGAGAAGTGAAACATAATTTTGGTGTTATGATGACGAAGATTGAAGATGATGACAAAATCGAGTCATTCAAACGATTCGTTTTGAAATTGATGTGTGCAGGATGATGAGAACTTGTCCAACTTGTTGTCCGGACTTCTTCCTTGAACAAGTTACGCAGCGGAATAAAATGACGGAAATAAAGGCTACTGCTAATGACACAAAGATGGTGATCCAGTTCGGCTATAAACCAGCCTACGTCTGGGGGGCTTATCCCAAGCCCGTGGGAACCGATTCACTAGTTTACGATCAAGTACAAAGACGTTACAGAACCGCGGACTCCCTCCCTATTCTAACCTCTACTCATCTACTAGTGATCGACACTCAGGCTCTCCCTGAATGTGAGACCTCTCGTCACTTCCCACTATGCACTCAGGCTCCCCCTGAATGTTTATTGACAGCTTTGTATGCATCCGAACTTCTTAGGACCAGCTTGCCATCTTACTGCTTTTTACTCTCCCGTTTTTTCCACAACTAGTGTCTACACAATTGTATGCTTCAAACTCATGAACCAGCTGTCGTGTATACTTGTATTTTTCTCCAGATTCCTCTGTCACACACAGCTGCATTCGTTCCTCATATATAACCTAAGAGACGCATCATTATCTCAGGTTGTTATGATCTCGGAGTTTGTTGAGGGCGATCTTTAGTTGATTGTTGCTTTGATTATCTTGTTGCGATCCTGATAAGAATATCTTTACGAGTTTCTTCAACGTTTTCCTTGGCCATCATTATTTTTAAGCCCTTATTTCCGTCGCAGATTTCGCGCCCGTATTAAGCGGATCTCATCACAGTAGGTTGTTCAGTTGTCCAGGTAGATTGTTCAGCTTTGGCGTCTGGACAACTCCTTGTACAGTTTTGTGCAATCATGTCATATGCATCCACAATCTCCCCCTTGGCATTTGCATCAAAACTTTATCTGTCTCCATGACTCCATCTTGGACACACCATTATCAATGCAACAACATAGCATCATAGTCAAAACACATAATTTCATTCGTGCACGTTGTTCATACCTTTCTCTCCCCCTTTTTAGTGTAAATGACACAGGCCTTTAAGCGTTTGGAGGAGGCTGCGCTGGATATTTCATGTGTGCCTGCTGCATTATGAGAAAGTGGTAATATGTGCCGCTGGAAATCTCTTGTGACTGGCTTTTTCGAGACCAAACTTCCCTTACCATGCTCATTTAGAATTTGCTCTTCATCTGTCCCACAAATTGTTCCACCAACTCCTGTGAGGTGGATTATGCCGCGATAATTGATTCTAGGATTGCCTCGTGTTCATCGATCTTCTGCTGGATCTCCGATGATGTTGGTGATCGGATGATTCACATGAATTCTACTTGTTAATTGGGAACTTGGCTCTAGGTTGCCTTCTTTTGTGTATTGTTCTTCTTCGGTCATTTCTTTCATCTGTACTGGATCATTTGTTCGAACAGTTTCTGGTACATCTTGACTTTCTTCCTCTGCTGGTTCCTTAGACTTCTTCTCAATGTGTGTGGTCATACTGTGGGCAACGAGACAGGTGTCTCTCTTCTCCTTTGCTCTCCAGACCAAACTTGTTGTCCCGTCGAGTGCCTGAATCCATTCTTCTGATGTGACAATTTCTTCTGATATGTCCAGTGAGGTGACAGTAATAACACCTTCGTTTCTCCTTCCATGTCACTGATTTGTTGGCGCGTCTGTGCGTATCTGGAGTGATCTTCTCAGCCTCTCGGACAAATACCAGTCTGTTGGCTGTTTTGGATCCGGTGAATCCAATGCCTCTTGTGTCATGACTCGGTCTCTGCATAGATAGGATTGAATCTAACTTTCCGATTCCTGAGTTGAGCATCCTTTGAAACTTCTTGAATGAGCTCAGCTCTTCTGTGACTTCAGACAGTTTTTGTTCCAGTCAGTTGATGATTCTGTGATCTTCCGTCCTTTCTCTGTCCAAGATGTTGTAGCTTGACATTCTCTTCTTTCAAACTGCTGAGTGTTTTGTTGAGTTTTATGTTGATGTTGACAACTTCCGTCCATTTTGAGTGCAGCAGAGAGAACTTCTCGATGATGCATTCGTCAGTTAGTTCTTCATCTTCACTATATGAGCCTGTTATTGACGCAACAGAAGTTAGTGCAACTATCTTTTCCGGGCTTACCTCCGATCCTTCTTCATCGGACTCTTCGTCACTCCATGTCACATTTAGGGACTTGTTATTCTTTTTTCGAGTATTTGCACTCTCTGCTTGAATGTGACCGTATCCCTCGCATTCTCTGCATTGAATCCCCTTGGGATGACTTTGTTCCTTTGAGTCGAGCTGTCTGCCTCTAGTCTGAGAATTTCCTCTGGATCTGTACTGGCCGTACTGAACAGATTGTCCCAGCACTTTCTTGTTCAACTTGTTCATAAACTTTTCAAACGTCTTACTCAAGAGATTCATTACTTCTGAGATTTCTTCTCCACTATCATAATCTGATGCCTCAGCTTTTAATCCAATAGTCTTGTCTTTGAATGTAGATCGGTTTCTATCTATCCTCATCTCATAGGTGGTGAGTGATCCTAGGAGGTCATCGAGTCGCATGCTTTTCACATCTTGAGCTTCCTCGATCGCGGTCACTTTCATTTCAAATATGGCAGGTAGTGATTGCAATGCCTTTCGAACCAGCTTCTCTTCAGGCATGGGTTCTCCTAGGTTGAAAGCTTGATTGGACATGTCTCCCAACTTTGCGAAGAATTCTCTTATGGTCTCGGCGTCGTCCATCTTCAACTCCTCAAACTGTGTATTGATCATTTGCATACGGGACAACTTTATTTTGTCGGTTCCTTCATGATGAGTAGCCAGAATGTCTCACGCTTCTTTGGCAACTTCATCCTTTGTTCATTCTTCTTCAGGTTTTTCGATTTCTTTCCCGTCTTGGTCACTTTTTGTTGGGACACTCCAGGGCTTCAGAATAGCTCTCCATGCACGGTCATCAACAGCTTGGATGTACGCCTTCATCCTAGCTTTCCAGTAGCCGTAATTGTCTTCATCCAACAGTGGAGGTCGCGCTATGCTCTGTCCTTCTCTCATACTCATTTTCCTGCAGCCTTTTCCCAAGATCTTTTACTCTGTTTATTGAGCACACCGCTCTGATACCAATTATAATTGCTGAAAGCTGGATGGCAGGAACTTGTTCCGGACTTCTTCCTTGAACAAGTTATGCAGCGGAATAAAATGACGGAAATAAAGGCTACTGCTAAGGACACAAAGATGGTGACCCAGTTCGGCTATAAACCAGCCTACGTCTGGGGGGCTTATCCCAAGCCCGTGGGAACCGATTCACTAGTTTACGATCAAGTACAAGGACGTTACAGAACAGCAGACTCCCTCCCTATTCTAACCTCTACTCATCTACTAGTGATCGACACTCAGGCTCCCCCTGAATGTGAGACCTCCCGTCACTTCCCACTATGCACTCAGGCTCCCCCTGAATGTTTATTGACAGCTTTGTATGTACCCGAACTTCTCAGTACCAGTTTGCCATCTTACTGCTTTTTACTCTCCCGTTTTTCCCACAGTTGGTGTCTACACAATTGTATGCTTCAAACACTCATGAACCAGCTGCCGTGTATACTTGTATTTTTCTCCAGATTCCTCTGTCACACACAGCTGCATTCGTTCCTCATATATAACCTAAGAGACGCATCATTATCTCAGGTTGTTATGATCTCGGAGTTTGTTGAGGGGATCTTTTGTTGATTGTTGTTTTGATTATCTTGTTGCGATCTTGATAGGAATATCTTTACGAGTTTCTTCAACGTTTTCTTTGGCCATCATTATCTTTAAGCCATCATTATCTTTAAGCCCTTATCTCCATCGCAGATTTCGCGTCCATATTAAGCGGATCTCATCACAGTAGGTTGTTCAGTTGTCCAGGTAGATTGTACAACTTCTTGTACAATTTTGTGCAATCATGCCATATGCATCCACACGTTTCTTAGTCATTGCTCGTTATAAAGTTCGTTGCTAGAAAAATACACTTCAACTATAATAAAGTAAACTACTTAGTTTAAAGCTCGAGCTCGGCCCGAATTCGTAGAAATTAAACAAGTCAAGCTCAAACATATATTTTTCAAACTCATGACTACTCGGCTCGAGCTCGAATTCATAAAAAAATTAATAAACCGAACTTAAACACTGTCATACTCAGGCTCCACTCATTTGCAGCCCCATTCTATATAAGTGTGACTCTCATATATGCCTAAGGCTGCTCTAACTCAATATTGACACAGCTTGAATTGAATGAACGAATATCGTACGATGATGTCTTCATCTTCTTATTAATCTTCCTGAGCTGGGAAGGAAGCGAGACTGTGAGTATCAGAAGGCTGCTGCACTCCACAGCGCACTCTCACCCTCTCCGCACCGCCGGTGGACATCCAACATCCGCTCTGCTGATTTGCATATTCCGCTGCAGCTCCAATCAAACGACGCTGCGCAGACATTCCCCGCTTGCGCCTTCCATTCACAATCTGCTCATCAGGAAAACATGATCATCCTTAATGTCGGATTTCTGACGTAAGCATTAGATGTTGAAAGTTACCTGGAGGAGTAGCGCAGCAAAGTCGTCTTTCATCAATATGCTCCACGTCCAACCCAATAAACCAAGCTCCCAACGAAACATCCTCGTTAGCAAACTTGTGCAAAACGTGCCTGATCAAGCGAAAGTCAGGCCTCAAAATCGACGAATTTCACGTACAGTTTCGTTGGAAATTCACTCACTGGTTCTGAGCTATATAATTAGCCAGATCATTTGAAACTGCATACAGTTGCCCTGTAGCGTGCCTGAAGTACTTATTCCCCTCCTCGCCAAATTTCCAGTACTCCGGTTCGTGGTACTTCACTCCTCTACACACGTCAATGAATGTTCATTACTGTTTGTCGATCCTTGAAATGGTCTGAAATTGAATGTAGAAAACAGTAAACTTACTTCCGGGACAGGACAGGACCTGACTTCATACAGCCCATGTACACCCTAGGTTTCAACTGATGGCTCGCTAAAATGGCTCCCAGTGTTCCTATATTTACATGGACGTCATCGTCTACTTTTATGTAGAAATCTGCATCCCACAAAGCAACTGCTGTAGCGAAATATGTCTTTGTTTTCGCTGACAGTTCCAGATACCCTTCGACATGTTCCTGCTCAAAATCAATTTTTTCTCAACCTGAAATACTTGGGAAGAAATCAGATATGAGTAAAAACAAGCATTACCAGCCTCAGGAAGTCCCCGTGTTTTCTATCCTCAGCTTCAATCGCTCTATCAAGAATTCCACCTGATGTCGCGCTGGAATAGCAAACCAAGCATTGGATCAGCCAGAAAAAAATGGTGATGAAATCCTAATGTGAGTAGCTATGTTGGGATTTTGAGTGTTACCAACCTGTGGCCGATGACAAAGCGAACTATAATGCCCTTGTCTTCCTCGAGCTTCCTTCTAAGATCACCTTTGGGCATCCACGTGGCGCGGACAGAATCTCTTCGCTTTCGACTGCTGAAAGCAGTGTTAATACCAATGACCATACTGAATCTTCTCTTTGAGTTAGTTTGAAGAGCCTTGATGTTTTCTGATACAGGCGAGCCGCTCATGATAGAGTCTTGTGAAGCTCTTGCAGCTGCCAACTCTATTTCCAAAGCCGCAACCTTTTTGTCAAGAGTTCTGCGTTGCAGGTTGTTTTAGTATCAAGATGAAATTCTGCTGAATGTGGATGATTCTGGCTGATACTTACTGTATTCCCTGATGAGAGGCAGAAAGGTCCCCGTGGCTGGCCTTGATTTGATCACACTTTTCCGATGCTGAATTCTGGCTCCCTTCTTCATTTTCTGTCTCCCTCGACGGATCTTCAACTTCCGGCACTGCCCACATTCTGAAGAAGAAACACTAACATCAATAAACATACAGTTTGAAAAGAAATTGGCTCGATATTCCGATTTACACGACGCAAAAGCTTGTTAACTTGATCTTTATCTACACAACCGGTTATGTGCAACCCTGCCATCAAATGAGCATCTTCTCATGCACTTGCACTTGCGCACACAGACGCGTGCCACAATCAGCAAATTACGAACTGATTATACTCCACAGTTAAAAGTCGGATCATTGTCAGATTCTGATATGAACTCGGTGGATCTCTCCAGAGCCCAGATCTGATGAGTTTTTATCAACAAGCAGCACAGATGATTCAAAACCCCCAACACGACATTCACAATCTTACCGAGATGAATTTGAAGGATGAAACCAGACCAGACAACTAATGACAAGTTGAACCCAGTGGTGAGATCCGGAACAGATTTCTGTCAGAAAATGTTACCTGTCGGTGAAGAGCATCCCAGCACAGAAGCAGCCAACACAAAGCAGAACAGTCAGTCTCCGAGACATCATCGGACTCTTCGAGCCCAGCGGCTCAACTCCTTTACCCTTCCACGCCATTACTAATCTCTCCACACCCCAATCCTTAGCTCATGAAATCCCCCATTTCAATCCGCCGAGTCAACTCGTTGACTAGAAATGAAGGTCTAAGCTTGTAAAAATTCTCGAAACCCGAAGTCAGAACAGCCAACCGCCTTATCAGTAAACCATACAATCTGGGCTCTTCGGAACCTGAGAATCTGGGCTCAATCAAAAAACAGAGGAAAGATTCAGCAAATTTGACGAGATGGGTGTCCGGATTTCACAGAGCTTTCGCCATTGACGGAAAATTTGATCTCCGTGTTTATGAATTCATGCGGAGCAGTAAGAGAGAAGTTTATTTAACGGTAGGTGGAAGAAGAAGAAGAAGAAGAAGAAGAAGACAGGAGACACCGACAGTTGATCATAGCTTGCAGTTGTGCCATATATTACGAAAATACCCCTACGGGGATACGTATTTCTGTGGGCCCATTTACGATATTAACTGCCCATCTAACATCTTGTCGAACAAATATAAACTGTTGTCATATCGTTAATTATTTATTTTATTTTAAGTAATTTGAATAATTAAATATACACGGACTAGATTTATGATCAAGAGATTTACTTAAAATTGTATTTAATGTGTTTTTACTTAAGTAGGATTTATGCAGTGATCTGGGCAGGCTTTAAACAAAATGATTGCTAAAATGATTGACGAGTGATGAGACAGCACATGTGGCACGTGCTGGGAACATGGCTGGTATTATTGAGTTCAAAAGCATCAGATAGTTCTTGGCTAGGTTGATCTTGTTTAAGGGTAGTTAAGCCATAGACCTTATCTACCTTACACCTCTCCATCACTTCAAGCAACCTCTAGAGGCCCAGAAAAGGACATTGTTTGGAGTTTCAAGCATCTGTTCCTGCAGATGATGATGCATTGCTTTGTGGGTTTGTTGAGCAAATTTGAGTATTGGTAGGGAGGGACCTGAGAGGCTGTCTTTGCAAAAAATGTAAGAATTTCACAGAGGAGCAAAGGAGAAGATGAAGTGGAGAGGCCTGAGTAGGGAAGGATTTGGAGCTTTCTCACCACATGTCTGAAAACATGGGGTTTTAGTTTTAGTACATATGACCTGTCAGAGGTAACATTCCATACAATTTTCAGCAACCCCATCTCCCAATTTGCCTCTCCTCAATGAAACAAATATGAACATGTGGCCTCCAGTTTTAAGGATGTTTTTTTTTCCTTCAGAAAATAGAGACTTCCTGCTGGGTTCCGCTGCGCATCATCGAGCAGAATTCCTCGTAGTTGATCCTTCCATCCTGCGAGAGATCATGGATGATGTAGTCAGAGTTTATGAACTTCATCTGAGAGTTCCAATTTGGATGCGCAGAGGTGACTTACATTGTCAGAGTCGACTTCATCTATAATTTCCTTGATCGTTGCCTCATCGCCGATTCCATGCTCCTGCATCGCAATCTCTAGCTCGTCTCTAGTTATAAACCTGATCCACATTGTTCTCCACAGATTACATTTTTACTCGCCGCAGCTTGAACTTCTCCTAATTGTCAGCATAAAAATTGAACATAGACATACCCGCTGCCATCTTTATCGAAGTGCTGGAAAGCTGTATAGAGATGTTCATCTCGCTCCAGTTCGTGCCTATGCATTGTTGCAGTAATAAACTCTATGTAGTCGATGCTCCCATTGCCGTCAACATCAGCCTGTGAGTCCAAGAACATGTTTAGAAAAAATCGAATTACTGACACGAAGTTTAGGCTGCAACTTACAGCTTCCATGAGTTGCTTGACTTCAGCCTCTGAGAGCTTCGATCCAAGCTGCGTCAAACCTGTCTTGAGTTCCTCGTAAGTGATGCTGCCGCTGTTGTCAGTGTCCATGTTCGCGAACATTGATTTAAGGCCTTGGATTTCATCTCTTGACAGAGTTTCAGCAATTACCTGGAACATTTTCATCAGCATAAATTCAACAGTAATATCAAGTCCCATCATTGGCTTCCTACCTTCAGCGCCATTTTTTTGAGCTTGTTCATCGCTCTAAATTGCTTCATTCTGGACAGAACAGCACCATCGATGGGAGCGTCCGAGGCATCACCGCCTTCCTTAATCCATGGATGCTCTAGCAATGTTTTGGAAACAGTCAGCAGGGATTAAATTTCAATGGTTTGCAGGGATTAAAAAGTAGCAGACAAACCTAAGACTTGAGCAGAATTTATGCGATCTTTGGGGTCCTTTGTGAGCATCTTCCGGACTAAATCCTTGGCGCTGTTTGATATGGATGGCCACGGTTTACTTTCAAAATCAACATCTCCGCGCAGTATAGCGTCAAAAATGCCCTTTTCAGTTTCTGCAGCGCCCAGAATGGTAACTCAAACGGAGAAATTAAAAGACAGTTAACTTCTACGCAGAGATGGATATGCGCGAAATGTTGGATGAGATTTTCTTTACCTGCCCAGAACGGAGGAACACCGCTGAGCAGAATGTACAGAATGATGCCTGCGCTCCAGATATCGATTTCCTTCCCATATCTTCTGTTTAGCACCTCAGGAGCGACATAGTAGGCACTGCCAACTATATCGCGATACACCTTCCCTACAACATTTTACAAAAAAAAATCAATATGCTGCAGAGTTGGAGCTGTAACTGGTTTGAGCCGATACAATTATGAGGTATTTACCTTCTTCGATAAAAACAGATAGCCCAAAATCGGTAGCCTTGAGAAGTGCGTCGTCGCGTTTGCTAGATAGCAAGAAATTCTCTGGTTTTAAGTCTCTGTGCATTACACCCATGTAATGGCAAACATGGACCACATTCACAATAGCTCGGCACATTGCAGCTGCAGCAAGCTCACTATAAGTTCCCTTAGCGATGATTCGATCAAAAAGCTCTCCACCGGCGCAAAGCTCCATAACAACGTGAACTGAAAGTTTATCCTCGTACGCCCCTTTAAACTCCACAATGTTCGGCTGACCACTCAAATGCTGCAGTATCTGAATCTCCCTTTTCACATCCTCCTTATCGCTCTTGGTAAGAAGCTTCCTTTTCGATATTGATTTGCAAGCATACTTATCGCCTGTGGAATTCTCAGTGCACAAATATGTAACCCCAAATTGACCTCTACCCAATTCCTTCCCCAATGTGTAACTCGCTTTGATATCATCAAATGGCTTCCCTAAAATGGTGTTGGCCTTGACAGGATGCTTAGGACTTTTCGTAACGCTAGGCCTGAAAGGCGAGCGAGGTGCCAGATGATGGATAGGCTCCGGCCTGGATTGATCATTGTTCTGTTGATCTGGTTGGTACCCATCTGATTTCCCACCTGGGTTTTTATAACCGTGGTACTCACCTCTCTTCCCTTTGCTAAGACAATGCCCCATCTCAGACCACCTCAACAACTTTTCAGCCTCAAATCAGAAACCCCAGATTAGGGTTTTCAACACCCACCCTTAATCTCAATCAAAAATCCAAAAGAAGAAATCTTTCCTAAGAAATCTGCCGCTAGGAGGAAATCCCAGATGAGGGTTTGTGAAACATGGCACTAGATATCTAGGGTTAGGATCATGAACATGAGGAACAAAGCTTAGAACTTTCTGGAAATTTATCAATCCTGACGCACACCCAGATGAGAACTGGAGATGAAATGAAATGGGTAATTGTCAGAATGGAAATGGGTGTTGCAGATCGGGTTCAGATCAGGCGCTGAAAAAGTGTAAGAAGACAAACCTGGGAATGAGGAGCCGGAGAGGAAAGAGAGTCAACTGTCACTAAAAAATTGAAATGCTGAGAACTCTAAGATGGTGGACAAAATATGTAGTAGCATCATAGTTTATATAGTAGCTTGTGGATCATCATCTGTAACAAGACAAACCAAATCTACATGGACCTGATCAAAGCTCAGATTGCTTGATTGGGTTCCAGTTTGGTAATGCTTGAAGAAATGTCAACCTTGCAAGTTGAGGCACTAGACATTAAACAAAACTTCAACACCAATAATGGTTGCAGGCCTATGTTTCTCATCAGAAAAAATCAATGGCGCAAGAAACTTATCTTTGTTTGTGCATCAGTTGCTGGAAATGAGTCTGTAAATTCTTGAGCTTCTTAATCTGTTGGTAGGTTTTGGTTAGTGTTAAAGATTTCTGCAACTGTCAAGTATCATCTGGGAAATGCACAAGGAAACTGTGCTTCAACATGCAATACTCAATCAAAAGTTTACTTTTCGTCGAAACTGACAGATCTGAATCATCGAGACAATGATCAGTGAGCACGTAGAGTTGAATATATGAATGATTTATATGCAAAAATGAACCTATGATGTTATGGATATGCTAACTTAATCCTGATGGTCTATAGTCTCCTATATGCACTGGATTATGCCCATTTTGGAGGGTCATTCTAAGTATAGAATCTGGCCGATACCATTCAGATTTCAGAACCATTCAACCAGTTAACCGAATTCTCCTGCATTAAGAAGTGAAGTGCACTGGTTTTTCGTAGCCCTTCTCCAAGATGGCGCCCGTGCCAGAAATTGAAATTCAGATCCGGTGCATTCAAGTCAAATATAACTATATCTACATCATGTTATAAATATAGCATCTTAAACGACGTCGTATCATAATTGACTATATTTTTATGATCCAACCGGATGATTCATGATTGTTGCTTAAATTTTTTATGATTCGGTTTGGTGAAAGAAAAAAAATCAAAGAAGAATAAGGGTTTGATAGGGTGGGTGTAATGGAAACTGAATTGAAAGATTAGGTTTGACTTAACGTGCATTTAGTTTTAGTTAGTAGAGGAATTTAGGAAAGTGCATTTTACATAAATGCCCTTTTCTAATTTTTTTGTTTAATTTGTTCATTTAAATTTTATTATTTACTCATTTAATAAATTATATTTCTATTAAATTCTGATTAATTAAATATGATCATATTTGGAAAGAGATATGAGCTGCTAGTGTATTGGCAAATTGCATTATTCTAAATAAAAAAATTAAAGTGAATAAATCTGTAATTTCAAGTTTGGAATATTTTGAAATGAAAGTGCAATATTTGAATTTAAAATGCATTAAAGATATAAAGCAAGTTGATGTATTTCAATCTAGCAAAAAAAAAAATTAAGAGAATTGGTGGATGCAAAATATTAAATTAAAACAATCATAAAATTCAGCATTTGATATAAATAAAATAGTATACATTTTTTATTATTATTTTGTGTTTATGTTGTAATTTTGCATTTTAATATGTGAAAAAAAATTAAAGTGAGAAGATATTATCGGATTTATTTGATAAGCGGTAAAATAAGCGTGGGATTAGAAAATTAATTAAATTCATGTGTATTTAATTACAACTATAGAATAAAAATTAATGCACGATTTAATGTATCACTATCTCACAAAAATTATCTTTTTAATCAATCAAACCGTGTATGTATTTAATAAATAGTGGATGGTCCCCGAACAATCACACACATAAATATATATATAACGAGATAATTATTTAATAATAATAAAATTACATACTTTTATTTATCCAATTAAGTTTAATTTTAACTTTTGTAAATATGTTGACATCTTAACTTCTACTTATGAATTTTTATGAGTTTTGATGAGTAGATCACGTCATGATGAGCGACAAATTTTAGTTCTATTGAATTGAATTAATTCAATCAATTTAAAATTGAAATGTGGCACAAATCATTCAAATTCTTTTGTTAGAAACTAAATAGAAAGATTGATTAGAAACTAGTACATAAAAAAAAACAATGTGACAAGGAATGGAAGAAAAAAATTACACAAAATATAACATAGTCGGTAATATGCCCACTCAGGCGGAACAACATTTTTTAGTCATTTCGGAGGAATTTATTGGTTCAATTGGGTTATACTCTCATTCTCATCTATAATTCTAAGTTATTAGGGTCTATTCTTTAGAGTTGAATTTATACTTAACTGAATTTAATTTAATTTAACTTAACTTAACTCAAGTACTTAGATTAAAAATTCTATAATTTTGTGGGTGTTCACAAAAATGAATTTTGCAACACAAAGCATACAAGAATGAATTAGACATTGATTGAAGAAGGATTGTTTTCTGGTTCCGACCAATTTCATTATTTTTGGTTCAATTGATTGAACAAGCTTGGTCTGATTCGTTCCATTTCAATTGAACCATAAAACAATCTTCACTTTCCTTTAGTGGGTGTAATGTGAGCTGTTGATCTGCATTAGGGCAGATCCAACAGTGGGTAGATTTTGTATAAGTATAGGAGTTCTGCATAATTTTTAGGGCACGGGAAAAACATAGAAAATCAAAAGATGGGAGATGCTCAGTGATGTTGTGTGACCATTTGGTGTTGTTGTGTGACATTTGATGTTGTTGTTTAACATTATCATGTTGATGTTTGTGTTGATGAATGTCCTTAACATTATCATGCATCCGAAATTATGTTAGCACATCCTGACAATGAACCTGAAGATATGATGGACGAAGATGATGATATGTAACACGTCTTGTTTGTAAATTATCAAACTTCATTCAATACAATGATAAGGCTTTCATTATCATATTAGTTTGTTTGTCATTTCTTATATATCATAAAGTTTTACTTTACACCACTTTCTCATAAATAAAAGAACATTTCATGGCACATTGTATTCAGAAACGAAAAGGAGAAGCAATTTGTTTAAAGCATGTTCACAAATGTACTTAATTTAATTGAATTTAACTTAACTTAAAATATTAAAATTTTAAGCTCTAAATAACAGAACCTTACTAATAATTATATAATTCAGTATAAACTAGTTTATTCCATCTTTATATGAGATAATTTCACCAAATGCATATTCGAACGCAATTGAAGATTTGTTTGTTGGGTGATTGTCAGATTGGGAAGACGAGGTTTGTGGTTAGTAAAGTTTAGGACTTGTTGATGTTCCTCAGCTTTTGGAATTTGATTCTTCCAACTCTGAACATTCATAGTGGCGGCCGCGTCTTTGAGAGGCAAACAAGAGACAACGACTACCAAAAGCTCGTCCGGTAACTTGTCGAACACGCTACCGGAAGACTTCTTTCCGGACATGATTGCTAATGGCTTCTAGGGTTGAGGGACGATCTACACCGATCATGAGAATGGGCAATAAGAACATAAACCCTATGTGCCGTCACAACTGAAACCCTAATTGACAAGACACATTTATAGGAATGTAAAACAAGAACTCGCATGAGGTTATGCGACTGTTGAAAGGAAGTTGCGCCTGTTGGAGGATGGTAATATGCGTGACATAATGCAGCGCTTGGGATGTATTATTTTGAGAGATTTTTGTCAGAATATACCATACAAGTTTTCCCTTTGTTACTAGATGCTAGGCGAGAAACAAAACACCTTAAAGTTTAATGTCCCCAAAATCCGTAACAGGTTTACTCTTTAAGGATCTGATGTTTGACCTAGATAGAACACGGTAGTCATAAATATCTTTTTGATTGTATCGTATTCAATTATACAAATTAATATATATATTTAAAAACTTTCTCTCTAAACTAGACAAACATTCCGCCAGCGCCGTCTACCAACGAAAAATTATCAAAACTGCCATCTTTTAAAAACCTTGTTTTGAAAGTACCATACCTTAAGTTTTGTTTAGAAAATGTAATTTTCAGAAAAGCCGCATTTATTAAAGGCATTTATTAAAAAATATCGAATATTATGCAAAAGCAGTGTATAATTGGCTGCTTTATGGCATCCACATATCACCTGCGCATGCGAAAAATGACTTTTTCATGAGCGGCTTTCATTAAATATCGAACTTGTTTATTGGTCTTTCATTTGAAACAAAAGCCGTCGTTGGGAAATGCAGCTTTTCAAAAGTGTATCATCTTACATGGCAGCCAGTTAAACACTAACTGTACATGTAAAATCTATCTTTTTTGAAAATCAATTTTGCTTAAAGCGACTTCAAAAAAAAAAAGACAATTTCTAAATAAAACTTCAAACTATGTCTTTCCTAAAACACAGTTTCCAAAAGATGGCAGTGTTAAAAATTTTTCTCTACCAAACTAAATGAATTTTCTCTGCATATTTCACATATTATTTTCTCCATTTCAATCTCTAAGCACATCATTATTAGAATTAACTTTATTGTCCAGAAATTATTTCTTGATAAAGTTAAATATATATGTATATAAATATACCCAAACCTACCGGTCAAATATATTATAATTAAAACGGTGTATTTTTTATATTATATATATATATATGATGAAAAAATTATATATAAATAGTTAAATGTATTTAACTCGATTAAATAAATTCCATGCTTGAAATTATCTGGTTTATAATTGCGTCACATTTTCGATTTTACTAATATCATAAGATTTAATATATGCCACCACAAACCCTGAAGATTTAAATTCATGAAAACGACAAAAACAACCACAAGATCATCATCTCTGAGAACTTTTAATGGCGCTTTCAGCAACCTATCTTTGCCGAATCCAGCTACCAACCCCCAACAAAACCGCTGTCACCTCTCGCAGGTTGTCGGCTCCGAAGGTGGGAGCTTTTCCTACAAGCTCCAAGCTCGCTCCTTTGGCCGTTTCCTCGTCTCTTCAGATGGAGACCAGTAAAGGGTCGGTGACCGAATCGACTGTCTTCCTGCGCCCGGATTCATTCGGCCGGTTTGGTAAATTTGGAGGGAAGTATGTGCCGGAGACTCTGATGTCGGCGTTGGCGGAGTTGGAGACTGCGTTCAGATCGCTGGCGCAAGACGTGGAGTTTCAGGTTGGTTTGATTTTGTTGATTTGGGGAAATGATGAATTAGGGTTTATGCAATTGGTGGATTGATTGTTTAAATTGTGAGATTTTAATCTGTGGATGCAGAAAGAGCTGGATGGGATTTTGAAGGATTATGTTGGGAGAGAGAGCCCTTTGTATTTCGCTGAGAGGCTAACTGAGCATTATAAGCGGCCTAATGGCGAGGGGCCTGAGATATATCTCAAGAGGGAAGATCTGAATCATACTGGAGCTCATAAGATCAACAATGCTGTGGCTCAGGCGTTGTTGGCTAAGCGGTTGGGTAAGCAGCGGATTATTGCCGAGACTGGAGCTGGTCAGCACGGGGTTGCTACCGCTACTGTATGTGCGCGGTTCGGGCTCCAGTGCATCATTTA
Source organism: Umbilicus rupestris (assembly GCA_963678935.1). Classification (NCBI taxonomy): domain Eukaryota; kingdom Viridiplantae; phylum Streptophyta; class Magnoliopsida; order Saxifragales; family Crassulaceae; genus Umbilicus; species Umbilicus rupestris. The sequence continues at coordinate 1,192,484 of OY787625.1, forward strand.
TATGGGTGCCCTGGACATGGAAAGACAAGCCCTTAACGTCTTCAGAATGAGGCTTTTGGGAGCGGAGGTATGTCGTGGACTAGTTGATTTATATTGCTGAATTGTCGAAGCGTACTTGAGAAATTGAATCTTGGTTTACTCAAACTATCATCTGCTATCGACATTTTTGTCACCCCATTGTAGTGAAAAAAAAATAACTGTTGTTCTTCGCTCTAATTTTAATATGACAGGTAAGACCAGTCCATTCCGGAACAGCCACTCTAAAAGATGCCACTTCAGAAGCCATACGAGATTGGGTCACCAATGTGGAGACGACACATTATATTTTAGGCTCTGTTGCTGGGCCGCACCCATACCCAATGATGGTGAGGGATTTCCATGCGGTGATTGGCAAGGAAACGAGAAAGCAAGCTTTGGAAAAGTGGGGCGGGAAACCTGACATTCTTGTTGCGTGTGTTGGTGGAGGTTCAAACGCCATGGGCTTGTTTCATGAGTTTGTTGATGACAAAGATGTACGCCTAATCGGTGTGGAGGCTGCTGGATTTGGTGTCGACAGTGGAAAGCATGCTGCTACTTTAACTAAAGGTGAAGTTGGTGTATTGCACGGTGCAATGAGCTATCTGTTACAAGATGAAGATGGTCAAATAATTGAACCACATTCGATCAGTGCAGGGTAAAAAAAACACTACTTTACATTTTTTAGCCTCTCTGAAGTTTCTCTCGCTTTCCCTCCCATGGCGTGCTCCTGTAAAAAAATTTCTTTTTCTGTAGCTTGGATTACCCTGGTGTCGGGCCAGAGCATAGTTTTCTGAAGGATATAGGGCGAGCTGAGTACTACAGCATCACTGACGATGAAGCACTGGAAGGTACGACTCTTGTGCTTAGCGACTTGATCATCTTCATTAACAACTATCTTTATTATTTGGCTTCAATATCTCTTTCCGCATTTTTCTATCATGTATAATATTATAGAAGAAATAGAAACATGGGTGCTGATGCCTAAAAATGTATGGTCGATAACGATTTCTGATAATGTAAGTTTTATGTGTGTTTACAGCTTTCAAGAGACTATCGAAACTAGAAGGCATAATTCCAGCTTTGGAAACATCTCACGCATTGGGTTACTTGGAGAAGCTGTGCCCGACTCTTCCAAATGGTACCAAGATCGTCCTGAACTGCAGTGGTAGAGGAGACAAAGATGTTCACACAGCCATTAAGTACCTCCGTGTTTAATCTTCTTCCATCACAAAACAGACTCAGGCTAGATCTTCGCCTTCTTGATCTAATCTATAATGGGTTTCGCTCCGCAGAAACCTGGTATCATCTCGAAATAATAATATCTTCGTTTTCTGGTACTCTTATTCTAAGAAACATCATCGGCAAATGGCTTTGTTTCCCATGATAATCTGTTAAGCATATTTCTCAAGGCTTTCTTTATACATAATATGGATCAAGCTGATGATGTGAGTGAAAGAAACGGCAACCTTAGACATATACTCACAGTAGCTGCAACATGCATGCCCAATCGTATGAGCCACAGCAACCTATCAAAATACCAACTTTACAATAATCAGAAACTGCTTACAGCCTTAAACTAAATGCATCAAGCTCATACACACAAACTGCTGACACTTAACAGATCAGGAAAATGTCATTTTTGCCACCAAAATCGCTCATCCTCTCTACATCAAACATCTCATTCCGATACAAAGAACTCAAACTAGCAACACAACAAGCTCCTTCCTATTTGGCTCCTAGCTCAGTTGAGACCGATCTCGACAAAATCGATCATTTAACCGGAGGAAGTGCCCGGTGTGTCCTGGTACGCGACTAAAAAGAATAATAATGCGCATCCAGGGAATCGAACCCTGGTCAGTACCGTGGGAGGGTACTATGATACCACTACACCAGATGCGCTTTTCGGTCAGAATAATCTGAACATTCTAAAACCAGGTTGACTGAACCACTTTTTGTTATGGTGAGCAGGTAAGCACTGGAAGTAAGAATATACTGAAATGTTTTGGACCAAAACCAACCAAGCCATGAAGAAATTTTGTCTAGGGAGCTACGCTCGATCCTGTCATCTGCAGGTACCTTTCTTTCGACCTGATGAAAAAAGATCGCTTTCTCTCGTCGGGGCTGGTGAGGCAACAACATAAATGGAATTTGAATCACGTAGATATGATGAATCAAGATTCTTGGAATCCATTGTACTGATAACAATCAGATAGCGCATCACCAAAACTACGCAAAATGACGTTAACTTACGAAACCTCGAGTTTCCAAAACTCCAAATGAGCTCAAATGCAGGGAACATGGGCACAGAAAAAATGAGCATTACACATTTTCTGAAGCATTGGAAAACCTGTAGAACACTTTAAAAAAAAAAAAATCCTATGACCAACCGGAAAAAGATCCTTGTCAAGGTCAAACAGACATATACGACGCCGTTTTGGCGTAATTTCTTGCAACACATAACTGCCTGTTGAAGTTAATGAGTTTTTTTACTTATTTATTTTATGGTTGTGAAACGGAGAAGGTAACGCGAGAAGCCACAGCCAGCCAGCCAGCTTTCCTCTCGTTCTCCTGGCGCATTTGCATGAGCCGCAACGCTCCCGATCTCACCGATTCCACATTCCCAACCGGGATTAATCGATTATCAGATCCGATAACCCGATTGTCGGGGTGGCAATGATTTCGTCAAGCAAGCTCAAATCCGTTGATTTCTACAGGTATGCGTTTCTGATACTGGCACCCGAATATGTCAATCTGTATTGTCAGAATTAGGATTACGGATGTGGATGGTTGAGATTGGGACATTGAGAATCCGAACTGGAAACCCCAGATCCCGAAATAGCTTTGTATTTACATCTCTGTGAGTGTGATTGATAATGTATATGCGTTTCGGTTGTTAGCTTCTCTATTATGGCTTTTGGTGTTCTGGGTGTCACTTGGCTGCATAAAATTTGGATTTCCAAGTATTGGATGGTTTAAGGTCACAGCCATATTTCCATTTGGAAATTGTTTGATTTTTTATTAATTTATTTATAGGAAAATCCCCCGCGATCTGACGGAGGCGTCACTGTCAGGAGCAGGATTATCGATCGCGGCAGCATTGGCGATGATGTTATTGTTTGGGATGGTATGTGTTTTGAAATGGTACTGATGTCGTTGTAGAGAGTCAAGCGTAAGGACTGAGGTTGTTGCTCACTTACCTTGCACATTGTCGAGTTAACGAATGGGGAGTTAAAGAGTAGGAACTGGATTTTTTTAAGTGAAAGGACTTATTTACGCGATTCAGCATCCTTTTTACATTGTTTCCTCTTTGAACACTGGTTTAGTTTTAAACTACAATGTTAGTTTCGTCTTTAGGTGAATTTTTTACTAAACGCAATGTGCACAATTGGAGTATTAAGATGCCATTAATGAAGTGAATGCTTCGTTATTATTTATTATATGGGTTTCTGTCATAGGAGTCATACTATGATAAATTTACTGTTTTATTTATTTAGCAGAGCTCAATAACAATTTTAAATATGCAGGAGCTGAGCAATTATTTTGCGGTTAGCACCACTACATCTGTTATTGTAGACAGAAGTTTGGATGGGGATTTCGTACGTATTGAGTTCAATATCAGGTAGGGATTTTGTAGACTTTGTTTGTGATAAATGGAGTCAGCATTTTTAAATGCAGATACTCGTTTCTAGTATTTGTGAAGTTTTGAGCTATTGTCTTTGTTTCGTATGATGAACTAACAAGGTTAGTCGTGACTATGTTTGTAAGGTTATGTGTATCTGCTAAGGCACCCTTCATGTCTAATTACCAATACTGTGTTTCAAATAAGCGTGCTTAATGTAGGCTTCCTAATCAAACTGTATACTCGTATCATCTCTTTGATATTAGGACCTTTGTGATGTCTAAAAATCCTCAAAATGCCTTGTGGCTGAGCTTCATCCCATATTCATATTTTAATTTTGTAGCTCATCGTGACCTAGTATTTTGTCATACTCTTACTATTATTCTAATAACTCTCCGTTTTCCTTTTTGTAGTTTTCCAGCACTCTCATGCGAGTTTGCATCAGTTGATGTGAGCGATGTGTTGGGAACTGTAAGTGTACCATCATTTTGCTTTTTTTTTTTTTTTCTAGCACGTATTGTAAAATAGGGTTGTTTATGATGAATCACCTGAAAAACTTTGTTGTCTTGATTGAGTTAGTGTGTTCACATTTCTAGTGTGTATTGTAAAGTAGTGCCTGATGTTACATTTATTTTCAGAACAGGTTGAATATAACAAAAACAGTTCGTAAATTCTCAATAGGCCCTGATCTAAAGTCAATTGGCGCTGAGTTTCACTCGGGGCCAGTTACAACAATCATCAACCACGGTGATGCAGCTGATGATGAGATAGTAGAAGATTCAGTGTTGCTAACTGCTCACACATTCGATAAGTTTTCTCATCAGTAAGTTGACTTTCTGGCGTTCTCAAGTTTTCCAGTTTTGTAATATATTTTAAGGGTAATTGCAGATAATATTCTGATAGAAATTTATTCAGGTACCCAATTTTGGTTGTGAACTTTTACGCTCCTTGGTGCTTCTGGAGTAATCGCTTAGTAAGTTTAAGTTGCAGCTCTTCCTCGTGTTTTTTTTACACTACTTTGGCGTGGGTTGGCATTAAACACTGATTTTTGTATACTTGAACCTAAATCGGCATCAAAATGTTGCCATTATCTTTTTTACTTAATACAATCCACAGCCTGTATTTAAATTCCTTTTCCTGTCCCAGTAATTGCTTTTATGTTTCAGAAACCTTCATGGGAGAAGACGGCCAAAATAATCAGAGAAAGGTATTTCTCTGAAAACATTGACCGCTTTATAAGTAGTGCCACATTTTTGCGGATGGACACGTCACTCAATTCCTAAATGTCTGTCTCCTCGTTAGGTATGACCCGGAAAAGGATGGACGCATTCTTCTGGCCAAGGTTAATTGTATGGATGAAGGTGAACTGTGTCGGAGGTACCCTTTTACTCTTCTACTAGACTTCAATTATACCTTGGTTTTTGCAAGTTGGTTTTATTTTTTCTCTACATGAGACTTTTGGTATTAGAAGTTATGTCCTAAAACGGCAACTCGGTAGCCGTGCAACGAATCGGTAGTACAAGTGATGATTACACAATAATAATTTCTTCAAGTTATGAAATAGTATTTAAGTGTATGAGAAGATATTGGGCTTGAAAGAAAGCTGAATTCTTTTGTATTAATTGGGAAAGACCATTAGAGAAGAAATGCCTTAGACATGGTTGAATGTCTCTTTCTGCTCTCTGGCTATCTTTACAGTTGGGTTTCATCAAATTGTTGTCTTTGTGGCTTGCAGGAATCACATACAAGGGTATCCATCAATACGCGTTTTTCGCAAGGGATCTGATGTCAGGTAAACGCATTTCTCATACTGAATAAAATTAATCAGCTCAGTTTTCTAGACCTTCACAGGCAGTTGGAGAACAAGAGAGATTTTGCAAATTCCAAGATTTGAACATGAGAGAGTTTTCTAGTATCCATTTTCACTGATATTACTATGCAGGGAGGACCATGGGCAGCACGAGCATGAAGCCTACTATGGAAATCGAGATACTGAATCACTGGTTGCAGTAAGGAAAACATTTCTTCATTTTCCGGCTTTCTAGCATCTTTCCTGGTACAAGTAAAGAAAGCTTCAGTCCAGACTTGTATCATTTTCAGGCAATGGAAGCTTTGGTCACAACAATTCCGCAGCAGGCGCACGGTCTTCCAGGCACGGAACATGGAAATGCAACTCAGCTGGTCAAAAGGCCTGCACCGGCAGCTGGTGGTTGTAGAATTGAAGGTTTTGTCCGTGTTAAGAAGGTAAAACCCCATGATGCCGCTTTCAGTGATAATTAACAAGAAGAACAATGGCATATAGATTAGCTGTCCAAACCTGCATTTTCTTCCACAGGTTCCTGGAAACCTCATCATTTCAGCACGCTCTGAATCCCACTCATTCGAAGCGTCCCAGATGAACATGTCACATCTCATATCCCATTTCGCATTCGGTAAAAGGATAAATGCAAGAACTTTAACCGACATGCAGAGATTAGCCCCTTACCTCGGACGAAGCTATGACAGGCTGAATGGACAGGCATATTTCACCTCGAGTGAGGAATTCAAGGAAAACGTCACGGTAAAGATTCTTTGTAACTTTTTATTATCATAGCTCTGACAAAGCTCTCTTAACACGACATCCTTTTAGATAGAACATTATATCCAGATCGTAAAAACAGAGGTGATGTCGCAAAGAGCATCCGCCGACGATAAACTGCTGGAGGAGCATGAGTACACAGCCCACAGTAGTATAACAAAGAATAGATTCATCCCTGTTGCAAAATTTCACTTTGAGTTCTCTCCTATGCAGGTATTATTTCCAACCAAATTCTGCTCATAAAAAGTAGGCGCCTTTTTAATGCCAAACCTTCCTCATTTACCATATTTCCTTGCTCATGCAGGTCTTAGTAGAGGAAAAGTCCCGGTCATTTTCACACTTCATTACAAACCTTTGCGCAATAATTGGTGGTGTTTTCACCGTAAGACAATTTTTCTCTGGCATATTGGTCGTCAAGCCTGCACTTTATACTTTCCCTTTCGCCTTTTTCACCGTTTCCTTTTTCTGGGTTGGTTTTAGGTTGCTGGAATTCTGGACTCCATTCTGCATAACACATTGAGAATCGTCAAAAAAGTTGAACTTGGCAAAAACTTCTGATACAAGAATCCTAGCTCTCTTACCGGGGATGGTTTCAGTTAAGAGGTGTTTAGTTCCTTGGTTATGACGTCATTGAAGTGACATTTTTCAGATGAATTTTAAATTTGGTACACTGATATTTACAAACCACAACAAAGGAATATTCTCCTTCCTGTATTCTTCATCTACACTTGTGCTGTTTTCAGTCAACTTCCCTCCAAAAGTATAACCTTTCACGGCTCTTGAGAAATATATTTGAGAGGATAAAAAAAACATACAGTATGAACATGTATAGAGTTCCGGTAGTCATTGATGATAAAGGCGTAAATTGTCATACAAGCCATAGACGAATAAAAACATAAGCAGGAAAAGGTGCATAGGAACTTTGTAGATGTTCTAGTAGAAAAAGGCACACTAACAGGGCACTTGGATGCCTATCATAAAAGTGGGATCACACGAGGATAGCTGGTAAGTCAGCTGAGCAGTGCTTGGGGCCGAATCAGAAACCGTGAATCTTGATGTTGTCCTTCTTCACAATACCAGCCTGTGTACCAAGACGGGAGATATTAGTCTCAGGGACATGCTTCTCAATTATTATTAGTTTTATGTGTCAATTAGCTTGGACTAATTATAATAATTACCTGAACTAAGAAGGTGGAGACGTTCTTGCGCTGATCACCTTGAAGTTGAATGACCTGATGATGTGTGCATCTTAATATGATTATTAACTGATCGTGCCTAACACTTGGGACACCCTACACTATAAAATATAAAAAATGCAGTGTGTTGATGACACAAACCTGGCCTAATTCTGGGTCTTGGACAACTGTACCATTACAGCAAAATTCCTTCTTCAGATCTTTTAGAATCTTATTGTAACTATATTCTTTTTTTAATCCTTGAACCGTGGTCAAGCTCTTCCTGCCATTTCTCTGTTGTATGCGAATGTGCACATAATCTTTTGTTCCAGCACCCGAGTCCTGAGCATTTGACTCAGCAAAAGGATCTACATCCACATAAACACAGAATTAGAAATGATTCGAACATATTAGCGGCTGAAAAAAAAAACACCATATAGCTCATATACGCTATTAAATGAAGGTGATAATACCAAAAGCAGATGGAATCTGGATGTCAAGATCAGACATGAAACTTTGCTGATGCTTATTCAAAGTAACCAAGAAACAGATAGCTCAGACCTGTAAGCAAAAAAACACTTCTGTAAACATAAATCCAGCGATAAAATGCTATAAACGACCATATAAAAGTAACAACAAAGCGAATTACTTGTCCTAAAACAATCAGTTTCAAAAGAAATTTAAAGTGCTTTTTAAGTACTCCTCAACAAGATTCCCATAGTGCACAGAGGAACAAAAAATCCTGGTAAAGAGGACTCACAGATTTACAGACCGTAAAAGACATTGCAACATGAAAACCTTAGACAATCATTCTCATGCATTCAAACTTAGGCGTGTTATGAACCTCAAACTTAGGCGTGTTATGAACCTCAATCATACAACAAATTCCAAACAACCAACACCATTACAAGGACATGGACCACACAACACAAATTACAAACAGACCTCAGCAAATGGTATCACCTTATTTACCAGAGATTCAATCTGAAACCTTAACCTCACTGAAATTCAACGATTTTGTGTGTCAAATTTTCGATTCGTCACAACTACACAACCAGATCCCCCAATCGATTCATACAAATACGAATTCTTCCAAAATCTCATCGATCCATACCAACATCAGATACGCGACCGCTTAATCAAGTAAAGATCAAACCCAAGTCAAAATACACACAATCAAAATTAAATCTCCACCCACAATAACAACACAATTAAACGTCAAACCCCCAAATTTCCGATGATCCCAGAAAGCCCTCTCGCTAGACGAAACTTCGACCGATCCGAAACAAATCAAGCAACCGAAAGACAAGTTGAACGGACATAGTAGCATCGGAATCTAATCAAAATTACCTGATCCGAGAGGTAGGGCTTCGCGACGGGGAGATCTGGAGAGCTTTGGGAAACCCTAAATTCGGATAAGCCTGAGAAGTTTTGGGAACCTTAACAAGATTTTACTTGATTTATAAATATAAAAACAATTTGTTTATAATTAAAAGCGGTAGTAGGCCCATGTTGCTTGATGTCTATTGATCCACGTGGACTTTTATTTTAGAGGCCCCTTCTGTGCTTCCTCGCGACTAATATACCTTCTAAATTTATTGTATTTTTGATTTTGATCCATCATATTTGTAATATGATATGAAACGATCAGAGTATCAAAAAAGTTCGTTGTGTTAATATTTTAATAAATTTAAGCACGAATTTATCAGGAATATGAAAGAAGTGAGAAACACCTTATAAAGATAGACGATTTGTTCACATACTTAGTGTTCTTGGTGAATTTGGAGGCACTTAGAGGATTTTCCGACGGTAGATATGTATAGTCACTATTTGACCTACTTAGAACTTGGGTTCAGATAACTTAATAAATAATATCAGTTTTAACTAAACTTTGTGAGCATAGACTTTAGGTCATGTGTGATTTTTGGATCACTAGTTTGAGTATTATAATTTATTCAATGGGGGAAAGTTTTGAGTTGCAGGTTGTTACTAGTATGAATAGTTATAAGGTCAAGTGTTGTTTTGTTTTGCTGAGAAGAAAAATGGTGTTGTCTTGGACTGAATGACATTTTGTTTAAACTTTAAAGGTAATTAAAGGCTCGAACGAAAAAGAGCCAAAAGACGAGAGAAAAGAAAAATACGAGTAAAAGGGCCGAGAAAGAAGAAGAGGAATTTGACCATTGTGGAACAATCTTCGAGAAGACCACAGTTCGCGATTCCGAATCTGAAGAGTGCGGCTCTGCATCGTCGCATCGCGCACCAGTAGTTGGTGCTGCCTTGGCTCTGGAACTTGCGACAGACCGAAGCTTCACAGGCGCTGAGTTGAGCAAGAATTGCTGCCTAGGGCTCAATTCTTGGGGAAGTCTTCTTCATTCTTCTGTTCTTTGCTTCTCGAATAGTTTACTGCAATTTGTGTTGCTATTAGGTCTTGCTTGATTGAATTTTAGTTATTGAGTTCGGTTAAGTACTCTACTGCTTTAGTTTGTGTGCGGAACAATTGTGGTTGGTTTTAGTGGTCAAAGAGGGCTGAGCAATTCCCAACAGAGGTTCTACAGATGTAGGACCGAGCATTCAGTTAGAAACATGTATATTCACTTGTTGTTTTATTATTGATAGAAGTTCCTCCTTTTATAGAAGCCAGTACATAAATGCTAAGGCCAGTTTAATGTGATACAGAGGATATGAGATTTTCCTTAATTGGTTATACCTTAAACATAGATAAATTATCTTTAGGTATTTGACACGCCCCCTCAATCTGAATCGCATTTAACTAGATTCAGGTTGCTGCGAAAACGATGAAGCATTTGGCGAGTCGCGGGTTTAGTGAACACATTTGGCAGTTGATTATTTTGTTGAGATGAACCGAACAATTAACGCACCTTGAGCAACCTTTTCTCGCACGAAATGGAAGTCGATCTCTATGTGTTTTGTGCGGGCATGAAACACAGGATTTGCCGTTAGGTAGGTAGCCCCTAGATTGTCACACCAAAGTATTGGAGGTTGATGTTGTTTTATGCCAAGTTCACTGAGAACAGATTGTATCCACGAGGCCTCGACAGCAGTGGCGAAGCCAGAATTTGTTTTAACCGAGGGCAAATTTTTTTCTCAAAATAATTATAATAATATAAATACGTTACAATTGTTCTTTGCGAGCTTTCATTTTCATGAAACGCTCGATCACATCATCGTTACGAATGGTACGAAAAATATCTTTTTCAATGTAACAGATAAGTGACTCGCTCAAAAAAGAATCTCCCATACGGTTGCGCAAATCTGTTTTCACAATCTTCATTGCTGAAAAACATCTCTCAATGGTTGCAGTGGCGACCGGCAATGTCAAAGCTAGCTTAAAAAGTCGATATATTAATGGAAATGCAAGGTGTTTTCTAGTTTCAACCATCAATCTACTCAAAACACCAAGATCCTTCAAGTTAGAAAATCTCACTTCTTCTCGAACATTGTCTATATAAATGCGCAATTGATGCTCAAGAGTCATTCGATCTCCAAAATCATTTTTATATACATGTTTGAACTAATTATACTAAGTCATTGTTTATTTACATTTAAAATGAGAAAAAACCGAAAGATCTTTACTCTATTAATTTGAGTTTGTATCATCTCGAAATAATGAGGGGCGTACATTTAAAATTATCGGGGGCGATTTGTTATAAACCTCAAAAAATTCAAGCTAATCATACGAATATATAATAACATTTTAAAACCGACCGGGGGCGGCTGCCCCCCCTCCCACCACATGGCTTTGCCCCTGCTCGGCAGTCCCATTTGCCAGTGCTTTGTATTCTGCTTCTGTACCTGATCTAGATACGGTTGCTGCTTTTTTGCGTTCCATGAGATTAAGTTTGGTCCTAAGAAAATTGCAAAACCACCAGTGGACTGTCGATCATCGGAGCATCCAGCCCAATCCGCATAAGTGAATATGCTGAGTCTTGTGAGGGTAGAACTGCGAAATTTCAGACCTATTTCCAGAGTACCTTTAACATACCGAAGTATTCTTTTGACTGCTTCCCAATGAACATCCGTGGGACTGGATAGGTACTGACACACCTTGTTTATCGCAAAACATATTTCTAATCTTGTGAGTGTTAGGTAGAGAAGTCCACCAACCATGCTACGATATTTTATGGCATTTCATCATCAAGAAACTGTCCAGAATCTTTTGCCAATTTTTCAGTGGCTGACATTGGTGTAGAAGTGGCTCTACAATTTTCCATATTTGCACGATGTAGGAGATCTAGAACATATTTTCGTTGGGTCATAGTTATCCCCCCGAATCGTAGGCCACTTCAATCCCAAGAAAGTAGGAAAGTCTGCCAAGGTCTTTAACAGGGAAAGATTTTGACAAAGACTGGACCAGGTAATCAACCGCAATAGAATCGAAACTGGCAATAACAATATCGTCAACGTAAACAAGCATGTTGATAGTTACCTGAGGTCTGTGCAGAATGAACAGGGAGGTGTCGGCGCGAGAGGGTTTGAACCCTAATTGGCGAAGCCGATTGCTGAGTCGCGCATACCATGCCCTTGGAAATTGTTTGAGACCATACAATGCTCGATTTAGTTTGCACACATATGAGGGTCGCTGAGGATCCTTGAAACCGGGAGGTTGATGCATATAAACTGCTTGTTGAAGATCACCGTGAAGGAAAGCATTACTGACATCTATTTGCCGTAGACACCAATTACAAATTACGGCAACAAAAAGCACAAGTCTCACCGTTTTAGGCTTGACCACTGGACTGAAAGATTCCAGACAATCAATCCCCAATTGCTGAGTGAACCCGCGAGCAACCAATCGAGCCTTATGTTTGTTGACAGAACCATCGGGGTGAAATTTCGTTCAAAATCCACTTACAGCCGACGATATTCTTTTCAGGTGGACGAGGAAGTAAAGTCCAGGTGTTGGTGCGGTGGAGAGCGGCGATTTCAGATTCCATGGACTTCGCCAAGTCGGTTCAGACAGCGCGACTTGATGCGAAGTTGGGGCTGCCAGGAACGCACGTCGATTGGGATTGTAACGGATTGTTCCGTCCGTGAATCAGTGAAGAAAAAAGCAAAAGGCGACAAAAGGCAAAAATGATCCTAGGCGAGAGGTGAGAAGCGAAAGGCGAGCGCCTTTTGGATCAAAACAGTATATGTAACAGTAAAATTATTATATCAATATCTTTTAAGCCTAAAACAAATACAATCAGAATAAATAATAATCAAAACATGTGTATGAACATGGTCACAAATTAAGACATTCGTTTTAAAAATTTAAAAATTCAGCAAAAGCAAGTATTTAAAATAGTTTAGTAATCATCATCAGAATCGATTTCGACATCATCATCGTCATCTTGTAAACCTTCATATAATTACGGTGTAGTTTCCTCTTCATCGACATCGACATCTTCATCAATATTATATTCTTCTTCTTCTTCAACTTCAACCATAATAGCTTTTCCTTTGTCTTTTAGTTGCTTAGTTTTCGATCTATTGTTGTAATATGGCTCACTAGCTTCACTTGCTTGATCCACCATATCCCATGTTAAAGTATCGTTCTCAAATACGAAGTCTTCATTTGGATCTTCTTCCATTCTTCCGATCAACTATTCATTTGAATCATCAATATCACTCAATCTTAGCGGATCATTCGTATCTTGAACATTATGTCGCCGAATCAAAGCCATGTTATATTTTACAAAAACCAAATCATTCAACCTCGATTGTGATAATCAATTTGTTCTCTTTTCATGTAGCTGAAATAAAAATAAATAACATAACATAAAGAAGCAATTAAATAACAATGACAAAACTAACAAACAGTTAAATTGTTTATTTACCTGTTGAAATACACTCCAATTTCTTTCACATCCAGTAGATGTGCAAGTGAGACTTAAAATAGAAATAGCAAATTTTTGCAACATTGGAGCTTCTGAACCGTACGCCTTCCACCATTCAGCTATTAATAAAAAATTAGCAATACAATCTAAAATATTCAGCAAGTTTACATAATAATATACAAAATTCAGCAATGTCGTACCTGGAGATTTTGTTTTTCTTGCCCTTACAGCTACAAGTCTACCAAAGAGACCTTCACCATTTATGTACTTCGGCAACTCGTCTTGCACTTGATCTTGATCATCTTGAGACCGCACTAATTTTTCCAAACAATCATGAAAGCCAATCATGATAGTTTCATTTCCATAAACTTTTCTTGGATCAGCATAAAACGTTTCTGGATTGAGGAAATAACCAGCTAAATGTAAAGGGTGGTGAAGTTGACATTCCCATCTCTTATCAATGATATCAAGAACCTTCTGACATTTTCTTTCTTCACCTCCAAAACTCTCCAATATAGTTTTCTTTGTCGCATCAATAGTACCATAAATGTATCCCATGGAAGGCTTGTCACTATCTAGCTTTCAAAGAACTTCCACAAGAGGACCAGATACTTTAAGTGCAAATACAATATTTTTTCAAAAACTTTCGATGAGAACAATCTTAACACATGACTTTCCTCCAACTTCCTTTGCCCACTTTGTTTTTGCCCAATCATCCGAAGTGAACAGACGCCTTAAATTATTCTTTTGCTCATGAAGTGACTTAAAAGTTATAAAGGTTGTAGCAAACCTTATGCCTTAGTAACTCTCTTTTCTTGGTGTACTTTCTCATAAGGTTCAAAATACCTACATGATTGTAGATATAACTATTTAAGAAAATAGCATTCTTAATAGTATTCTTGATCCTAGGAATTTTCCCAATATCCTCCAACATCAAATCAACACAATGAGTTGCACAAGAAGACCAAAACAAACGTTTCCTTCGTTCTTGCAATAATTTTCCTAATAAGACGAAGAAAAACAAAAAAATCAGCAATAATATAAATGAAATAATAAAATTCAGCAATTTAGTAAATGAAAATAATAAAATTCAGCAACATCAGTCATCAACACAAAATTCAGCAATGTAATCAGTGAAAATAATCATAACATATAAAATTCAGCAATGTAGTCAATGAAAATAATAAAATTCAACAACGTCAATAGCATAAAATTCAGCAATGTTAATAAAAATAATAAAATTCATACCGGCTGCAATGTAATTAGATGCGTTATCAGTAACAACTTGAATGACATTTTCTTCCCCAACTTGTTCTACCATGGAATCTAGCAATGTGAAAAGTTGTTTAAGATTCTTAATTTTATCGGAAACATCAACACTTTCTAAAAATACGGGTTCTTTTAGAGAGTGAACTAAAAAGTTCACTATGTCTTTTTGCACAACCGAATCACGCCAACCATCTGACATAAGAGTACATCCAATTTTCGTCCACTATTCTTCACGATCAAACAAAGTATCCATAATATGTTTCTTCTGTTTTTGCAACAAGGGCATGCTTAACTCATACGCACTAGGAGGTTTCAAGCCTATACCGAACTGACCGACTCTATCCATTGTCTTTTTAAAGCTCGGGTACTTTGCTGCATGAAAAGGGAATCCGGCTTCATAAAACCATGTAGCCAAATCTTGTGCCACTTGTTCCCTTAGCTATTTTCTTGCTAACTCATTGATTGTAGCTTGTTTGGCAAAATTCTTTTTCGGGATTTGTGGTGTGACAAACATATCCATGGGACTGCTAGATTTCATGCCTATATGGGCCACCTTGCGATATACCTTTCCTTTTCATAGAATGTTGATTTTCATTTCTTCCTCATCATCTTCGATTCCAAATCCATGAGCATCAAGATCCATCAAACTATCCACTTTTGCCTCTTTCTCCTTTCCCTTCTTCTCTATATAAGCAACAATCTCCTCTCTTATAGCCGGTGGACAATTACGGCATTTTACAATCTCTGGATAACCTCCAACAAGATGTTTCTTCGCACGACATATGTCACCCTTTGTATTCTTTCCACAAAAATTACAAATAACATTTTATTTTTGTTACTGGGGTCAATTGTAGCATATTTCCAGCAAGGATCCTTTTTGTTTTGATCCATAAATATGTATCCTGTAAAAATAAAATATTTATAACATATAAACCTTAAATCTAATGTAATCAAATAAGCTACTGCTACTCAGAAGTCGCCGCATGACACTGCCGCATGACACTTTGTGGATAATATAAATTAAATCGAACCTGATGAGCATCACTTTGTGTGAATAAAATAAACCAAATCAAATAACAAATCGCCGTACCTGATGAGTCTCGTGCCGCAGCCGTTGAAGTTGGAGAGAAACGTGTCGATTGGTTTTCTAATTTTTGTGATCGATTAAGAAATAAAAATATTTTTTATTATGAATTGTAAATATACACAATGGTGTCATTTTGTTTTATTATTTTTTTCAAAAAAAGAAGCCCAAAAGAGAGGAGGCGAGAAGCGCTTGATAAGGGCGGTGAAGGCGCTCGCCTCTTGGAACCGGCTCGCCTTAACAATCCAAAGGCAATTTGAATCACGCCCGAACGCCTAGGCGAGAGGCGCTCGTCTAGGCGACGCCTTTTGCTTCACTGTCGTGAATTGCTTTGGCGCTGGATGCCGGAATGAGATCGAGTGCGAATTTGATTGTCGGATTGATCAGTAGTTGCTGTTTCGGATGATTCTGCTGAAGCGGAGATGTCGTCGTTGGATGGTGAAGACTGAGATGTGGAGGCAGGCACATGTTATTGGGCCGGTTCATTAAGGAGAGACTGTATTTGAGGTTGGGACTGCTCATTGGGTTGCTGATTTATTTCAACATTTGAGGTGGCTGGTTGCTCGTGAAGAGTAGCACCTCTTCATTGATAAACTTCAATAGAAGGGGAAATGGGCTCATGTGAGACCATCGGCCCATTTGATGGAGTGATGGACTGGTCAAGAGGAGGTAACGGTACCATAGCTGGTGGATTGTGTTGTTCAGCAGTATGGTTTGTATGAGGAATTGTTTTAGGACGCCAATCAGCCTGCATATGAAAATCATTCTACATAGGAACGTTAGTAGTCAGTAAGGAAAGGTCATAATTTCGCACAGTTGTTTCTTGAATAGCTGGTTCATCCCTGGGAAAGGAAGTAGAGGAGGATGGATTTAATGTATCACGAGTTGAATATGGCTGAGCAAATGGTAAGTCTCCTTCATCGAAAATGACGTCCCGAGATATGTAAATGCGACCGGAACGATGGTCAAGGCATTTGTAACATTTATGGAAGGTACTATAACCATGAAACACACATAGTGGAACGAAATTGTAGCTTACGAGAGTTGTACTTACGTAAGTTAGGCCAACACGCACAACCAAAGGTGCGCAGAGTTGAATAATTGAGCGTGATATTTAGTAGACGAGTGATGGGAGCTTTGTTTTGTAGAATAGGAGTTGGTAAACGTTTGATAAGGTAGCACGCGGTTAGAAAAGCTTCATCCCAAAAACGAAGGGGTAAAGAGGAGTGAGCCAGAAGGGTCAAACTAGTTGCGACCAAGTGACGATGTTTTCGTTCAGCGATACCATTTTGCTGAGAAGTGTGAGGACATGAGATGCGGTGAGAGATGGCAGTGCGTTTAAAGTATTGGTGGAGACGATAATATTCACCACTGCTGTCGGATTGGACAGCAAGGATACGCATGGCAAGGAGACGCTCAACATGGTTTTGAAAAGCATACAATATAGATTCAACATCAGATTTGTGTTTAATCAAATAAATTCAGCAAAAATGGCTATAGTCATCGATGAAGCTGACATAAAAACGAAAATTAACAGAGGAAGTTTGGGCAGGGCCCCAAATATCTGTATGTATTAATTCAAATGGTTTGGAGCTAACACGATGTGAAGAAAGATAATGCAACTGGCAACTTTTACCACACTGACAAGCATCACAAACAGAAAACTTTGAAGTTACTGATGAACATGGGAGAGAATGTTTACGAATTAAAGTTTGAATAACTGTTGAAGTTGGATGCCCGAGTCGCCGGTGCCACATGTGGAAAGGAACCTTAGTGCTGGAAAAAACATGTCGAATGAAACAATCATATGACTGTGGAATTGGGTAGAGACCTCCACAACTCTCACCGCTAAGTAGTGTTTGCTGCGTTTCCTCGTCCTTAATTAAGAAATAATCAGCATGAAGTTCAACAAAGATATTATTGTCAGAAGCGAGACGATGAACAGAAAAAAGATTTTTGCTAATACTGGGGACATGTAAAACGTTTTTAAAGGCAAGAGATTTAGGTGAACCAGCTATTCTAGAATTGCCAATATGCGAAATTTTCATACCTGTTCCATCTGCTATCTGAATTTGATCCGTTCTCTTATAGCGTTCTTGAGTTGTGAGGCGAGCAAGGTCACTGGTTAGATAGTCAGTGGCCCCATGTCCATATACCATTGAGTGGATGGCAACGATGCAGAGTTGGCAAATCGGGGGTCCGCGGAGTTGTAAGCCTCGTTGAACCGGTTGTGGCAATTCAAAGCTTCATGGCCAAAGATTCTGCATATCTGACAGCGGGGACGGAATTGGCCGCCACCGTTTCTTCCTCGTCCTCCACCTTGATGCGGATGCGTCAGATTGTTGTTGCCTGAATTAGGGTCGTTCTGAGAACCACAACCTCCTCTATTTCTGTCACGGCGGGGGGATCGATTGACGTGTTATTTTTTGGCGAGCAGCGAAATTTACGGATGATGTCTAGTCATCGGATTGAAGCTGGTTGTCCTGCAGTGCTTCGAACGACAAGAGTTAAGCATAAAAGTCTGTTAGCGTTGCCGTTTTGTTTACAATTGTTAGAGAGGCAGTAAGTGGGCCGAACAATGGGCCAAGCCCAGCAAGGATATAGGCGATCAATTCATCGTCCGTGAGGGGTGCTCCGATCGAAGCCAATCTGTCGGCCTGAGCTTTTATTCGCTGGTAATACTCAGCGGGGGGTAGATCGCATTTCTTCATCCTGAAGTTGCAGACGGGTGGGCCGGATTGTTGCGCGATTCTGGGCAGCAAACATGGAGTGGACTGCCGACCATACTTGTGCGGACGTAGTCAGACCCACCATTTGGGTCGCAATTTCCGGTGACATTGAATTGAGGAGGACGCCTAAGACTCTCTGGTCTTGCTGCCACCATGATTGGTAGGCAGGGTTGAGTGTAGTGGCTGCAGCCAGGCCTTCTCCCTCGGTAATTTTCTTCGGGTGCCGAAGTTGTTCCGTCGAGGTAGCCATGAAGATTAAAGCCGGAAAGGTTGGGAACAATTAACGTCTTCCAGAGCAGAAAGTTTGTACCATCTAGGCGAATTGGTGTTTGGGGTAAGGCGGAGGTAAGACAGGTGGTTGAAACATCACCTTTAGTTGCGGTGGAGAAACTCATCTCAAAAGAGACAATCAGATCATAAGAGCCGGCCTGATATCAAGTTAGAAACACAAAAAGGTATATTGACTTGTTGTTTTATTATTGATAGGAGTTCCTCTTTTTATACAAAAAAGATATGAGATTTTCCTAAATTAGTTATACCTTAACACAGATAAACTATCTTTAGATATTTGACACATTCGACCCGAACTCCGTTAACACCTTCATTGTTAATTAGCTTCAGGTCTCGGTTGTTGAAATTCTTTCAAGGACGAATCAAATCTGAATTTAAAGGAATTCAGACATAAGCTAAAACGAGCTTAATCTTATTTTACATCCACAATCTCTTAAAATGATGTTTATAGTAATCATTGGGAGTGTAAATAGATTGAAACTGAAACTGTAATGAGCCAAATTCGAATCGATGACAAAAGATCCGAAAGTTCAGAGTTTGAATGCGTGTGTTTTGATCTCAGTTAAATAGCTCCATGAACAGACGTGGAGCTGAGTTGAGAGCTTTCATTGTTTTGGCTTCTAGCAAATCAAGGCGACAAGTCTAATCTCCCATTTCCAATAAAATCACAGAGCTCGACTCACTTTGAAAATGTCGGTTTCACATGCACCAGCACGCCACGTACTCAACAACACCAAGCACACGTCCATCTCATGCACAGGCCGGGCTCCTCCATATAGCCACATCCAACCTCGCCAACTTCTCAACCAGATCACTGAAAATGCCCAAGCTGGTAGCTGCTCTGTTCTCGCTACTCTTACTCTTCCTGCTCGTCCTCGCGGCTGTGGACGGCAGCCTCATCCGCACCACTACCACTACCACCACCGTGTCTTCAGAAGACGAGGAGGACAGTACGATAATGACAGAGGGGACCTGCACGCAGGCTCCGCATGGCAGGGAGCTTGGCGACTGCATCGATTATGTGAAAGAGGCGGCGAGTGGTTCCCGACCAGATTGGAATGACGTCACGGCTTGTTGCAGACAGATCGGGAATGTTGACAAGGACTGCGTCTGCGCTGCTTTGAAGAAGGTTCTTAAGAAGAGTCAGAAGCATGGACAGTTTGAGGAAGAGGACGTGTCCAAGATGGCAAGGAGGGCTCAGAACATTCCGAATATTTGCAGGATGGGTCCTCAGGGGTGCGACTGGAGCAGTCTAGGCATGTTTTAAACCCTAATCCTAGCTAGCTTGCCTCCATATGGGGCTGAAGAGTAAACTTTATGTCTAAATAAATTCACTTCCTAGGTAGAGAGAAGTGATCAGTAACTTAATCAGGGCTTCAGCTGTCATTGTACATTGTCAGATGTGCAACAAAATGAAGCACTAACTTTGGTTAAAAGTTGAAACCTATCAAATATGGAACAAAGACACTTTGGTGAGGATGACTTGCATTGACCCGTGAGTTGACTTAGTCGTGTCGTTGACTTTCTAGCTTTTGGAAAAGAGTCATATATTTTTTAGAGTTAAATTTATATTTAACTGAAGTGAATTTAATTTAATTTAACTTAAGTACTTAAATTAAATACTGTAATTTTGTGGTAGTGTTAGTAATGGTATGGTTGGGGTGGTGGTGTTGTGGTGGTGATGTGATGGTGTAGTGGTGGTCTGAGTGGTGGTGGTGGTGGTGTAGTAGTGTTATGTTGGGGTGATGTAGTAGTGTTATGGTTGGAGTGGTGGTGTAGTAGCATGCAGGGCCCGCCCAGCCATGAGGCAGTTGCCTCAGGCCTCACACAAAAAAAAAAAAAAAAAAGGTTTAGAGGTTTGACGGCCACACACAAAAAAAAAAATTATCTGGACTGGGCTGAAGGCCACACAAAAAAAAAAAATCTGGACGCATGGACTGGGCTGAAAGCCACAAAAAAAAAATCCCGTCTTCTCTCTTTCTCCTCCTCTCCAAGACTCCAACTCTCCCAAAGGCCAAATCCCAAATTTCGACAACACGTCAACGCTCCAAGCCTCCAACTTCCGTCTTCAACGACACTCTCACGGAATCACGGTCTCAAGCTCTTAGCTAGTCAATATCATCCACTCAAGCTCTAGCCCGCAGCCCGTAGGAACTCCAACTCATATCAGGCAGCCTGACAGGCACTCCATCTCAAATCACCTCCCCAGACCACTAGACCCCAATCCGAGTCGGCGACAGGGAGCAGGCGAGTCCGCCAATGCGAATCCGCCTCCTGCCCCCTCTGCCAGTCTACCACCAACACTGCGCCTGCGTCGCTGCCCCGGCCCACCCTCTACGGCTCTGGTAGTGACTGTCAACCCTGTGGAACATAGTTTTGAATTTGGTTGAAGGATTGAAGCTGAGAATTGAGATCAACAACTACCAATTCTGTAATCACTAGTTGAATTTGCCGGTGAGCGGTGATAGTGAAATGGAAAACATGTTAGACGTATTAAGAATGATGAAATTCATAATCATTACTTAGAACATAATATACAAAATGAATTGATTAACTTAATAACAAGTGAAATAAAAAAAAGATTATTAGTAAGATAATTGTTTCAAAATATTTTTCTATCATACTTGATTGTACTCCGGATATTAGTCATCAAGAACAAATGTCATTATTACGTTGTGTGGATGTATCATCTAGTCTTCTAAAAGTTGAGGAATATTTTTTAGGATTTACAAATGTGGATTATACTACCGGAAAATGTCTTTTTGATGTTATTATAAATGAGCTAGCAAATATAGGTCTTGACTTTGGTAATATGAGGGGAGAAGGGTATGATAATGGATCGAGTATGAAAGGAAAACATCAAGGGGTTCAAAAACGATTTTTGGATGTTAATCCTAGAGCATTTTACACTTCATGTGGTTGTCATAGTCTTAACTTAGTTCTTTGTGATATGGCTAATTCATGTAATAAAGCAAAAACTTTTGTTGGTGTGTTACAACGTGTTTATTCATTATTTGACTCTTCCACCAAAAGATGAAAAATTTTAAAAGATCATGTACCTAATTTAATGTTATACCCATATATATATTAAATATAAAAAAAAAATTTGGGCCAAACTCCTCTCGCTCCCCCATTTTCTCCTCCCTGTGTCCCACCCCCTATCCCCCATCTTCTCTTTCCCCGACTTCTTTCTTCCCTCCCCTCTTCTCTTCTCTCTTTCTCCCCATCTTCTCTCCCAATTAGTTCTAGGGTTCCTCATAGCTTTTGATCAGGGTATTATCGTCGTTTTGTGAAGAGAGTTTTCAGAGGATTTTTCTCGCATAGCTGCACCATTAACTCGTTTGACCCAGAAAGGAGTCAAATTTCTCTGGTCTGACAAATGTGAAGAGAGTTTTCAGATGCTGAAGAGAGCATTAATTACTACACCAATTTTAGCCCTTCCCTCAGGCACTGGCGGATTTACTGTGTATTATGATGCTTCAGGGGTTGGACTGGGATGTGTTTTAATGCAGCGTGGTCGGATTATTGCGTATGCTTCTCGTCAGCTGAAGAAGCATGAACATAATTATCCTACTCATGACCTCGAGTTGGCAGCAGTAGTTTTTGCATTAAAGATGTGGAGACATTATTTGTACGGAGAGACATTTGTTGTGTTTACGGATCACAAAAGTTTGAAGTACATTTTCAGTCAGAAAGATCTTAATCTTCGACAACGTAAATGGGTGGAGTTGTTGAAAGACTACGATTGCACCATTTCTTATCATCCAGGAAAGGCCAACGTAGTTGCCGATGCTCTCAGTAGAAAGTCTATGGGCAGTTTAGTACACATACCTGATAGCAGGAGAGGACTTGCAAAGGAACTATCGCAACTGCAAAACAGTGGAGTTTCTTTTGAAGTAGGAAAAAGGAGTCTTCTAGCGTATTCCAGAGTTGTGCCAACCTTAGTGACTCGGATAGGAGAAATGCAAGGTAATGACCCCGAGTTAAGAAGGTTAACTACAGAAGTTCGAGAAGGTAGACATGCAGATTTCGCAGTTGGTGATGATAGTATTCTTCGATTTACAAATCGGTTATGCGTTCCTTTAACTGGTGGACTACGTCAAGAGATTCTGACAGAGGCTCATTGTACACCTTATGTCATGCATCCAGGATCGAGTAAGATGTACCATGATCTCCGAGACACTTATTGGTGGAGTGGTATGAAGCGTGATGTGGCTGACTTCGTCTCGAGAACTTGTCAATAGGTGAAAGCTGAACACTAGAGACCAGCTGGCTTATTGCAGAATATTGAAATTCCGGAATGGAAGTGGGAGCGCATTACTATGGATTTTGTTATGGGACTTCCACGCACCAACAAGGGTCACGATTCTATTTGGATGATTGTGGATAGATTCACTAAGACTGCACACTTTATTCCAATAAAGACAAATTATTCAGCCGAGCAGTATGCCTGTGGGTACATCGATGAGATTGTGCGCCTGCATGGTGTACCTATCTCCATTATTTCTGATCGTGGTTTGCAGTTTACGTTTAGATTTTGGAGGTCACTGCAAGAGGCGTTAGGGACGAAGTAACACTTGAGCACTGCATTTCATCCTCAGATAGATGGACAGTCAGAGAGGACTATACAGACGTTAGAAGATATGTTGAGAGCTTGCATTATTAATTTCAAAGGCAGCTGGGATCGGTATACACCATTGATGGAGTTTGCTTATAATAACAGTTATCACTTAGCATTCGAATGGCTCCTTTTGAGGCATTGTATGGAAGAAGATGCAGATCGCCTGCTGGTTGGTTCGAATTAGGTGAAAGTAAGTTGATTGGACCTGACTTTGGTACATGATGCAAATAAGACGGTCCGTCTGATCAGATATAAGTTGTTAGCAGCTCAGAGTCGACAAAAATCTTATGCTGATCCAAAACGAAGAGAGTTGGAATTTCAGGTTGGTGATCACGTCTTTTTAAAGGTGTCACCAATGAAAGATGTGATGAGATTTGGCAAAAAGGGGAAACTTTAGTCCTCGATTCATCGGTCCTTTTGAAATCTTGGAGCGGATTGGTACAGTTGCATATAAATTAGCTTTGCCTCCGGCGTTGTCTAATGTTCATCCAGTGTTTCATGTTTCGATGCTACGAAGGTATATTTCGGATCCTGGTCACGAACTGGAACTTGAACAACTTGATATAGATGATACATTATCTTATGAGGAACAACCAATTGTCATTGTGGACCGAGATGTGAAGAGACTACGTAATAGGGATACAGTTGCAGTCAAGGTGTTATGGAAGAATCATTCCAATGCAGAAGCCACTTGGGAATTAGAGAAAGACATGAAAATCAGATATTCGTAACTTTTTGAGTCTCAAGGTATGACCATATAAATTTCCATATAACTTTTTGAGCACGAGGACCGAATTTTTTTTTGAAGAAGGGTAGAATGTTATACTCATATATATATATATATATATATATATATATATATATATATATATATATATATTAAATATAAAAAAAAATTGGTTAAATATTTTATTTGGGTCAAACTCCTTCTCTCTCTCCCCCATCTTCTCCTCCCCGTGTGCCACCCCCATCTTCTCTTTCCCCGACTTCTTTCTTCCCTCCCCTCTTCTCTTCTCTCTTTCTCCCCATCTTCTCTCCCAATTAGTTCTAGGGTTCCTCATAGCTTTTGATCAGGTATGTTCTTGATTTTTTTTTGGGTGATGTTTTGTGGGTGTTTGTGTATATGATTAAAAGCTTGGATGTTGTGTTAGTGTTGTTGTTTTCTGTGTGTTTTGGGTGTGTAGTTGGCTGTTTAGATGGTGGTTATTGAGGGGTTGGATATGATGTTGTTAGTTTAGGGATTTAAATTGTGATTTATTTGGTTGAGTTAGAGATTTGATTTTGTGGCGATTATTGGAGATTGATTCTGGTTTGGGTGGATTTTTAGGGTTTGATGGAGAATAGGGTGGAGGATGATTTGGGGAGGAGTAGAGAGGTTGGCAGGGGAAAATGAAACTAGGCTTTGCAGTTTAATTATGGTTATGTTCCCGGTTATGGTTTACTGCTTTATGTAAATAGGAAGACAGCTTTTTGGTACGCTGCAATTAATAAAACTATGATTGGCAGGTAAATGTTTAGGCGGCTTTATGGTAGCATGCAATTTATCAAATTAGGTTTAGCGATGGTCTCTTGGTTTAGGTTTTTACTTGTAGTAGTTAATGATGTTTTTGAGTAGCGGATTGATTTAATTTAGGTGTTGTTAATTTGGTGTTTACTGGTGGTTATTGATATGCGTGAAACAACGTTGAGTAATCTTAGAATGTGACGAGATAATAATAATGTATATAATTATTTTATTATGTTATAGGTTCTAGGAACAAAACTGCTAGCGCAACTGGGTGACTACACGCTCTCAATCGAGTTTCAGTTGTGAGTAAATAATTCTTACATATTCGCTTCGTATTAATTATAAGTTTATTATGCATATTGCATAATCATCCGTAAAAGGTTTCTGCTAACTTTGAGTTGAGGAGAGACTTGTCATAAGTATCATAGACTTGCATACACATTGCATCATGAGACTGTAACTTTTGTTATGCGAGGATAATGCCGCATTTTGTTACGCCATGACGAATTCCGCGTTTTGATGATCCGGATCTGCAGTGACGACTGCCTAGCTATATGCTTCTGTTAGTTGCAATACTCATTCTGAGCATTCACGCATTTGCATATGTGCATTTGAATTATCTGATTGTATATTAGCTTGTTATTATACGTATACAATCTTAATAAATTACATATCTCATTTATTGGATACGTAAAAGTATAACCGCTTACTAAAATAAGTGGGGGTTATTTCCTCATTGAGTATTTCCGACTCACCCTTTTATTACCCTTTCCTTACAGATAAGTAAATCAATAGCTGCTCAAGGGTCCAGTTATCCTCGACGAAAGAGCTATCATTTCTTACGGTGCCATCCAACTTCAGCTATATTTTTTTTTGGGACTCGTTATAAGCTATCATTTTTTATTCCTTTTGGCTAGAGTTACGCTCCGTTGTCTAGGGCAGGTTACTAGGAGCACATTTTGCTTAGTTTAGTAGTAAACTTGTTTCCGTAAGTATTATAAATTTTATGACTGAATTAACTAGAAAAACCTTTTTTTGTTGTTGTAATATTGTCATATGGGAGGCTTGCTTGATCGTTGGTCAAGCGCCGGTCTCGATCTGGATTTTTGGGTCGTGACATTTAACTCTTAAGCCTTTATCACAAACAACATGGGAAAGTAGAATTGATAGTGTTAAAACAATACGGTATCAAACATCCCAAATACGAGATGCTTTGTTGGAATTAAGTGAAATTAGTGATGATCCTAAAATTAAAAGTGAAGTCGTATGTTTAGTTTTCTATGAACTTGAAAACTTTGAATTTTTGTTGGGTATGTGTATTTGGTATGACTTATTATTTACTTTTAATACAATTAGTAAAAATTTACAATCTAGAGATATGTGTATGGATGTCGCTATAAATTAATTACAAGGTCTCATTTTATTTTAGAGAAATATTGAGAAAATGGATTTGAGGATGCCATGGTTTGTACTAAAGAAATTGTCAAAGAGATAGAAGTACAACCTAAGTTTATAGAAAAACGTATTATTCGTAGGAATGGAAGATTTGATGAGCATGTTGAAAATGAAGCAATTATGTCTCCACAAGAGTCATTTCGAGTTGAGTATTTTCTATATATTGTTGATCAAGCAACTCTTTCACTTCAAAGTAGATTTGAGGAATTTAAATTGTATGATGACATTTTTGGTTTTCTTTTTAGTGTAGGAAATTAAAATCACTAAACAATGATGAGTTAAAACAAAATTGTATTAATCTTGAAACTTTTTTAAAATATGACAATAGTTTAGACATAGATGGTTTAGATTTATTTGTAGAGTTAAAAATTCTAAGAAAAATTATACAAGTAGAGAACAATACTTCTATTTGTATACTTGATCAAATAAAAAGAATAGATTGTTTTCCAAATGCTTTCTGTTGCTTATAGAATAATGCTAACGGTGCCAATCACGGTTGCTTTGGAGAAAGAAATTTTTCAAAATTAAAATTGATAAAGTCCTATTTGAGATCCACCATGACTCAACAAAGATTGAATTGATTGGCTTTTTTTCTACTGAAAATAAGATGCTTCAAGAAATTGACTTCAAAAATCTAATAAGTAACTTTGCTTCGCAAAAAGCTAGAAAAATAAAATTTGCTAAGTTATTTATTGCATATGGTGGTTCTTCAAGTCTTTTGACAATTGAAGGATGAAGGCAAGATATGGATGTCACCAAACTTTACTTTTGAATATCTTATAGAATATGTTTGATTTTTTTATTTTGAATTACCAAGTTATGATGTATTTTTGTTTTAAATTGTAGGTATTCATCTATCGAAATGATTAAAGTCGTCATTCAAAAGGTCTTTATTTAGATTTCGCCTCAGACCACAAAACGTCTTGAGGCGCCCCTGTGTAGTAGTGTGGTGTGGTGGTGTAGTAGTGTTATGGTTGTGGTTGTGGTGGTGGTGTAGTAGTGTAGTGTGGTGATGTAGTAGTGTTATGGTTGGGGTAATGGTGTTGTGGAGGTAGTGTAATAATGTTATGTTGGGGTGTAGTAGTATGGTGATGTATAGTAGTGTTATGGTTGGGGTTGTGTAGTAGTATTATGATTGGAGTGGTTGTGTTGTAGTGGTGTAGACGTGTGGTAGTGTGGTGTGGTGGTGTAGTAGTGTTATGGTTGTGATGGTGGTGTAGTAGAGTTATGATTGTGGTGGTGGTGTGGTGATGCAGTAGTGTTATGGTTGAGGTGGTGGTGTGGATGAAAGAGATGATGAATAGTGTTGGTGGTGTTGTTATGGTGGTGATGAATAGTGGTGGTACTTAATTTAATTTCACTTAACTACTGAAAATTTAAATTGTAAATAACAGACCCTAAATCAGCCACACTGTATGTCTCACCAAAAACAACGACTCAACAACCAAAAGCCTCCATCTGATCTCCAGACCTCTCCATCCATCTTTGTGGTTGTTAAACCAGTAGGCATGTCGAGGCAAAACTCAGGTGGCTGCCAGGGGCGGAGCCATGTGTGTGGCATAGGGGTCAATTGCACCCATTAAATTATAATAAATAATCATTAATACGTATAAAATTACTCTATTGACCCCCATATTTTTTGATATTTGATCCCGTTTGATTTTGTAAATAAATTTATACTCATCTTTTTTTTATCCGTATCCAAATAAAAATTTAAAATTATTTAAAATACTAACTTGTGTACCCAAACATATCTTTTTTAATGAAAATATTAATTTATTATAATTAATAAAGAAATCATGTATCCAGACAATTTTGTAAAAAATTTAGATTTTAGGCTGAATTTAGTTATTTTTTGACCCAATGATTGTTTATAAATGAGTTTCAGAGCGGGTCTCATGGCACAAAGACAGCATGATGGTTGCATACAAAACATCACTTGACATCCAAGTCAACTCTGCAAGGTGCATGTGGTCGGAATCATTTCGTTATTACCACCATTCCCGGCCCTTCTCCAAACTCTGACAACTCACCCCCACCTGTCTGCATCCATCGACATTTTCTTACTAAAGATTTCCCAATGTCCACAGAGTCCAGGAGAAAGAAATGCTGCATGAGCTTCTTCAGTTCATGCATCACCCTCCTCATCCCATTCATCACACCACGCACTCCCAAGCTCTCGCTCCTAGTCCGCCCACTCCCAGCCTTCAACAATTGTCAAAAAAAAAAAATGTTGAAAAAAGTGTATAGTGCGAAAAAAAAAAAATGATGGTGAGATCTCATTTTTTGTGAGTCAAATGTGAGGATGGACTACATTTCGAATTGAGATGAATTAATTGTAATTAAATATTTTGAAATGAAAGATATAAAATTGATCTCATAATTTAAAATCTAAATTAAATTAAAAATAAAAGAGTAGTCTAAAATAATAGAAAGAAAGAGTCGATCAAATAAGCACACATTGTGCTTAAGACCTACAAATCATTTATAGTCAGTGGGAGAGCGCCTCTTAGTTTTTATAACCCATGTCGCGCTTTTGCTCAGTGGGAAAGCGCCTCTTAGTTTGGCTCCCCTTCTTATGAGTGCTCCAGTTATTCCTCTTGCTAAACTTGGAGGTGGGGTTAGGCCAGTCGCTGTGGGAGAAGTTTGGCAGCGTCTTACGTCGAGGGTGGCTCTGGGTGCTGTTAGAGCTTCAGCGACGGCTTATTTATTGCCTTTTCAATTGGGGGTGGGAGTGAAAGGGGCAGCAGAGGCTACTACACATTCTTTAAACCACTTGATGGAGAAGCATTCAGCTAATGAGGGATTGGCGGTTTTGAAGGTGGATCTCACAAATGCTTTTAACCTAGTCAGCAAAGAGGTTTTCTTAGAAGGAGTGCGGCTGCATTTCTCATCGCTGAGCTCTTGGGTTGAGTATTGTTATGGGTCTCAAGCATTGCTCTTTGTTGAAGAGTCGACCATTCTTAGTTGTCGGGGGTGCAGCAAGGCGATCCTTTGGGGCCTTTGCTTTTTGCCGTCGCTTTGCAGCCTTCGCTTCGTCGGATTAGAGAGTTATGTCCTCGTTTGATGCTCAACACTTGGTACCTGGACGATGATATATTAATGGGACATAGAGAGGATTTGTCGATAACGTTTGGGGTCATTCGGGATTCGGGGCCACAGCCTGAAATGATCTCTGTAATATCATTAAATATCTGTAAAAAAATAGTAAATTTTCTTAACTTTGATCCAATCTGTGTCCAACGGCTTATTTCTGTAAGGTGAGTCTTTCTCTTCATAATCTCCAAATACATCTTTAAATTCCAGCGCACATGAGAGCATTTGATACGTAGAATTTCAACGGGTAGGACAATCAAGAATCAATTTCTTTCCCGAAAAATGCCAACTCTTAACAACATCACCAAACATTTTGATCCTATGCGATGATTTATCAATGTGCTTAACAGTTTCTCGAATGTTATGGATAATATCTCCAATCTCTTCCAATCCTTCTTGAACCAATATATTCACAATATGAGCACAACATCGAATATGAAAAAATATCCCATCAAATGGCAACTTTCTTTGATAAGAAAGAACATCTTTTAATTTTCTAACGGCAACATCATTATAAGTAGCATTGTCCATGGTAACCGGTGCCAGCTTGTTAGTCAAATTCCAATCCGTCAAAAATTAATTCATTAAATCACAAACAGCAACTCCATTATGCGGTGGAGGAATATGACAAAAATTCAAGACCCTCTTATGTAGTTTCCATTCGCTCACAAAATGACATGGAACAACTATATACTCAATCTTTTGACCAGATCGCCAAATATCAGTTGTAATGAACACTCTTTTCAAAGAACTTAACAAAGACATGAGCCTTTTTTTCTCATTGTTGTAACTAGAAATGCAATCAGCTTTCAAAGTAGTACGAGATATTTTTCTAAATTCAGGAGAAGCTTCCTTCATCAACAAATTAAATAACTCATACTCAACAAATGTAAAAGGTAGTTCATGAATCATTACCATATGCGATATGATCTCCCTAATTCGAGAATGATCATACTTCCAAGCCTTGAGATTGCTTGTATTACTAGATCCAGGAGTACCTCTTACCAAATTTAATTGGGGCTGTCCAGATATAGTAATAGAACGCCCGCTACAAGTCTTCAGATGTCTTTGATATTGTGTAGTGGACCCTGATTTGCTACTTTTAAACACGTTCTTACAATGCTTACACCTTATGCCTTTGACAACATCATCCACTTTGTATTCTTCAAATTCATCCCACACTTTTGAAACTTTTTTACGGGGCTTTCTTCCATATCCAGTATTTTTGGTAGCTTCTTGTTCAGGACTTTGAGTGCTCATATCAGTTATTTCAACTTCCATGTTTCGAGTAGATGGAGATTCAACACTTGATTCTATTAATTCAAGTATGGGACATGAATCGGCAGAATTCTCATTGTTTTCTCCTTCAACAAAATCTTTCAACATACCTGAAAGTCACCAAACTCAGAGTCCGTTATGTAATCCAAGAGTAATTAAAACGAAAGTGTTGTAAAACATTGTGCAGATAAATCAAAATTCAACCATAATTCTTTGAAACACTCAATGTAGCAGGGCTGCAGATTTTACAACACTTTTCAAATCTTCATTGAAACACATAAGTCAAATTCAATGAATAATCTACAGTCCTGCTAGGCTGCTACATAATGTAGCAGAGCTGCAGATTTGGGTGAACTGTGATTCTCCAAAATATGGGCTCAATTTAGTGCTCCTACACTTTCAAGTTCTTTAAATACTATTTGTATCAGAAGTTCAACATTATTGTATCAACGACAAGAGCTACGGTTCAGAAAAAGTCAAATCGAGCAACGAGCTAGTAGATTATATAGTATCAATTTAATTACTTAACTGACGAAACAAGTTAGGAGCTGTAATCGACTAACAACTCAGAACCACAAACAATGAAACAAGTTACCTTGTACGCTGACTTTGCGGCGAGCGGAGACGAGCTGCGGAGAGCGGGGACGAGCTGTGCCGAGGGGGAGGACAAGCGGGATGAGCGGCGATGGGCGATGAAGATTTGTTAGACGTAACCTAAAATGTAAAACGCATAGTTGAGTAATTCTTATAATTTTTTTAATTTGAACTAGGGTGGGTTTAGTTATTAAATAGCCCAAAACCCATATAAATATACAAAATAGCCCAAAATTATTAAATAGTTATAAAATAAAATAAGTCAATCGGTTTTAAATGAATAAATCAACGAGTATATATATGAGCTTTAATCGAGTTTACAAACGAACTTTAATCGAGTTTATAAACGAGCATAATCGAGTTTATAAACGAGTTGTTCGCAAGTTTAAACGAGTCGAGCACCACTTTGTTCAAGTTTTACTCGTTTAAAAAACGAGCATAAATATCCTGTTCGTACTTGGCTCGTTTAAAATCGAGCCGAGCTTTGACCGAGTATGTTCGCGAGTGTATCGATTCGCTTGCAGCCCTATTGGTGGTGAACCATACCAAATCCTTATGGTGGTGGCCACGGAGTGGCAGGAACCGGCCTCCGGAGGTGCCAGACGGGGTTGTTGTCTCGGACTCCTCGGCTTTATCTGTTTTGGGTAATCCTATTTCAGCGGATGGGAGAGGGGCCGATGGGGTGGTGGGGAAGAGAATTCTAGGCATTCAGGCCATACTGACTGAGGTGTCTAAATTAGATAATCCGCATCTGGAGTTGTTGCTTTTGCGCGCTAGCGTAGGCATGCCGAAGATGATGTATAATTTACGGAGTTCACCGCCCGTTTGGATTGAGGGGTTAATTTTCTCTTTCGACGCAGCGGTGCATCAAAGTTTGGTGCATATCTGGAACACAGGTTTAACGGTGGAGCAAAGAAGATTGGTGGGTTTTGCCTCTTAAGTTTGGTGGGCTTGGAATTTCGGTGGGGAGCGAGAAGCCAACGGACATTTTAGTACCCGCTTGGGATGCAGGGAGGGATCTTTGTGTGGACGTGTCCATTGTTTCTTCTTTTGTGGGAGGAGGGGCAATGCTGGGATCAGGAGAGGCTGCTAGGAGATCAGAGGAGAGGAAGACCTCTAAGTATGTGGCTGTTTGTTCAGCCAATGGTCTTATGTTCGTGCCTTTCATCATGGAATCTATAAGAGGTTTCGAAGCGAGGGCGGATCAGCTGATCAGGACAATGGCGGTGAGGTGGGCGGAGGCTAAGGGTATGGAGCCGCCGGTAGCGCTCTTCATTTTGAGACAGAAGTTGTCTTTTGTTTCGCAGAAGGCATTGGCAGACGGATTTCTATTAAGAAAGGACTACAATTAGCTCCGTCTTTTCCTCTTTGATTTGAGATCTCATTTGTAACCGTCTATTTTTGAATTATAAGAATGAATATATATTTATAGTCATAAGATGTTACTATTTAAAGGGTGAGATTAGTCTACATATTATTTGTTTTTTAATTTCTCATCACTATTTTTGATTAGCTGCATCGGTGT
Source organism: Umbilicus rupestris (assembly GCA_963678935.1). Taxonomy (NCBI): domain Eukaryota; kingdom Viridiplantae; phylum Streptophyta; class Magnoliopsida; order Saxifragales; family Crassulaceae; genus Umbilicus; species Umbilicus rupestris. Next base: position 1,225,163 of record OY787625.1, read on the forward strand.
ATCCGTTAATCTTGATGTTTATTGGGTTTATCCTGCCTTTCGATCTCGATCGCTTCATCAACATCTTGTCGAAGTTCATTGATTAATCATGATCATGATGGTGCTTTTATTGCGCATCAATTTGTAGTTCTTATTTAAAGAAGCAGAACGTATGGAAGAACGAGTATGTAATTTATAATGTTGTGTGAATAATTTGGTTGCATACAAAAATGACTTAACATCCAAGTCAACTATGCAAGGTGCAAGTGTTCCAACAACACTTGTTTCTTTATAACCACCACTCACCGACGTCCCTCGCCTCTCCAAACACCACAAGTCAACCCGGCCGGTCCAGATTCATCGACATTTTCTTGCCAAAGAATTCGCAATGGCCAGGAATGGATGGTGTGAGAGCTGCTGCAGCATCATCTTCTTTACAGGCCTCACCACCCTCATCACATGGATCATCCTAACCACGGCGCACACCCCCAAGCTCTCGCTCCTACTCCTCCACCTCCCAGCCCTCAACACTTCCGGACAAAACACCACCTTAAACTTCAAGCTCAAGCTCGACAACCCAAACCTCGGCATAGGAGTTTACTACAGCAGCCTCATGACATCCTTTCACTATCCTGCTAACAAATCTTCCACAGTTGCTGACGTCACTGTCCCAGGATTCTACCAGGGGCATCGAAAGAAGGCTGTTAAGACGGGAACTGGAGAGACTAGAGGCGTCAACTGGACTGAGGTGGCCGCAGCGGCGGAGATAAACGGAACAGCGTCATTCAGAGTGCACGTAAATGGGGTCGTCCGATTTAAGTACATTTGGTGGCGGTCCAAGAGGCGTCGAGTGAGCGTTGAGGGTGTGGTCGGCGTGGACACACAAGGTATCTATGAGGCTGAGTATGGTGCAAGGCTCAAGTCCGGTGCGACAACTAAGGTTCCAGACATGGGTGGCTGTCTGCTTCTGATGCTGCTAATTCTTTCCAACCTTGGATTTACTGGTTTTGTCTGCTGAATCTTCTCACAATGTTTTCTTGTTTGTCTGTATTTTGATGTACAAGTTAAATTCAAGATTCAAATAAAACAGACATGTTTCAGATTGGGTATCATAAATGGTTGGGTTTGGAGTATCCAAACTTCATTTCTAACAATTTAAACTTAGAAGAAAAAATATTGAATCTATCAGCTGCCGGAAAGGAGACAGGCCCATGTCTACCCAAAGGTGAAAACATCATGAAAATTCGACAGCTTTAAGATTGCTACTGCGAATCACACCAAGCCACAAAATCTTGATAGCTTCAAACTCCAGAATAACATCCATGGTATTGAATCTGATTACTTGCAAAAACATGCCAGCACGCATTCCCACAGCAACAAGCGATAATTAAAGAGGAGATTCAGATGAAACATAATACCGGAATTTCATTAGCTGCCAGTAAGTGCAGGTTGGTTTTATCACATTGTGTATAAGTATGTGAACTGATGAACATGGTAAGGAATGATAGATCTCGGCACAGAGGTGAAACATCTTTGATCAACTAAAAATTTGATGAAGTATCTGCTCAAAACTGTTAAAATAATGTTTCTAAGGTAAAAGCGGTTTATGTGTATGTTGCTAACCTCTTCAATGCCTTCCAAGATCAAAATTTTCGGTCAAGAAGAATTCGCAGCAACACAAAGCAGCATCAAGAAGCTTTTGAGCTACGGAAATCCTTTTTCAAGTCTGTAACCCTCTTCATACAAGCTTTCTTCGATCTACCAGGAACTGCGGCAGATATCTTCTCCCACCTCATGGGCACATCCTTTGGAAAAGCTTTCAATGCATTCAGCAATGCTTTGTCCTCACCAAGACTCCACCCAGTCTCCGACCCATCCTCTTTCTTCAACTCCTCAGCCGCCAATCCGCCATTGTCACTCTCCACAGCTCTGCTGTCCAATGGCTTCCTCTGCTTCAGAAACTGGACATAAGAATCACCATTTTCAATCTTCCTATCCGCCATTGATTTGGCCATCTTCACCACACTGTCGACTTTATGCCTTCCTTGAAATGCCTCCGCAATCACCTCCCACCTCTTCGGCTTCCCCACTGGATTCTTCACCATCTGTTTCTTCAACAGCTCGAAATCCTCCTCCGTCCATTCTCTCTCCTCCACAACCGCCGCATCAGATCCACTCCCGTCCTCCGCAGCCGAAACTCTCTTCTCCGACTCCGCAACAGAGTCTCTCTTCTCCAACCTCATCTCCGCATCCGATCTCCTACTCTGCTCCTCATTCTGCCTCCAATTACCACCTCGCTGCTGCTTAGGCCTTCTCACCTCCGTTTCAACCGGATCCGGCAGCAAATCGTCCACAACAGATCCATTCCCGACTCTGACATCACCTCCGGTAAACGCAGCCGGAGAAAAAGGACCGATCATAATCGAAACTGCGATCCATAGCAGGATCGAGGTCAGCGGCTCGTGATTGGATACGTAGAGCAACGTGAGGGCAAAAAGTAGAATTGCGACCGATGTGGTGACGAAAATCATCAGCTTGTTTGGCGACTTCCATTCCGAAGCGTAGGATTGCGATGAAGACGACGACGGCTGCGCGCGAGACTGGAACAAAATTCGAGGTCGGGACTCCTCGTCGAGAAACTCCATCGAAGATCTGAAGAAGAGCTATGCAAGGAGACGATGAAGCAGAGGAAGGTTTTATTGGGTTACGAATTGGGCCTCCTTAGCTTATTGGGCCTTCACCACCGGCCCAATAAATATATTGTAAATAAATAACTAATAAATAATTCAAAGAGAAAAGAGAGGAGACGATTACCGACCAACTACCAGGCCACTTGTATTCGTTGAACCGATCGTCAGCAGCACGTTCATTCTCAGATTCTACAGCATATTCCTCCCAGCATTGATCTTTCATTTAGCCTCATCTAGGGTTTCAATCGCTCAACCGGACGCAATGACGATCTCCTCAGGCTCCTCTCAGAGGTAATCAAATTCGATTGATGGATGGATCATATTCGAAAGCTGCTGTGAATTGTTTTCATTAACAGATATGTGCTTTCTGTGGATGCAGTGATCTGAATTAGAATTTCACAACGATTGTTTACTAGTTTGATTGATTTATTTATTTGCAGTTTGTTGATAGGAGTCTGGAAGTGGTATTGAAAATGTATTTGGTTGAATTTGTTTGGATTGGAAACCTTGAATTTTACTGATTTTCGAGTTTGTTTTGGATTCTCAGTAATTGGAGTTAATCCAATTTCTGTTTTCCCGATGATAGTTTTAATCAGATAAGAGATATGCCGTGTTTGCTAGATGATGAGTCGAGCAATGAGAATAGAGAGGCTGTAGCTGTCTTCATTCTTATGGCAGTGGAGGTTTGATGATATTAGTTCATGTAATGGCTAAAATTGTGTAGTTGAATTTATTGGTTGGCCTGAGAACTTCATCGGTTTCAAGATCAATGACTATTTGAACTTTCTAAAAAGCATCCTTGTCACAAAAAGAAGAACTTCTTTGGAGGCGTTTGACGCTTTGCTTGTCTTTTGCATGTACTTTTATATGATTCTAAGTGAGGTCTACATTAGTGATTTCTATCATTGTGAGAAAATTGGGAATATTAGTGATCAGGCTCTCATAGTGGCAGAAATTCAGGCATTATATCTAACAAGTAACTGTGGAAGGTCTTGATGAATCCACAATTTTTCCCTTTGAGAAATTACTAGCCTGCCTTTGCACCTTTTATTTTAATGTCGAGCCACTGAACTCTCTCCTTTTATTTATGTTTCTTATTAAAAGATTTTGTGGTTGTGGTTGTCTTCTCTTGGTCGGAACTGTCTGCCTTTGTTGTGGACTGGTCATGAAATCCGTTTGTTTAAGCAATGAATCCGGTTGATTTTTTTTCGAACTTCTGTGTTACATAATCATTGTAATTATCATATATGCCCCAGAATTGTATTTTTTTCTGTGAGCATCAAGCATAAATGTACCATAGCTATTAAGTTTACAGGCTTTTATTGAAGTGCTTTCATTTGTGTAAGCAGCAAAAATGTTCTTGCCAAACTTGCCCCACTCCAAGCAGTACTATTTGATGTTGATGGAACGCTATGTGATTCCGATCCCCTCCACTACTTTGCCTTTCGTGAAATGCTGCTAGAGGTAAGCAAATATAATCTTGATTCGCTGATGAAGTGAGCTTTTTTTCATATGAGTGATATATATTACTTTGCTTTTTCAGATTGGCTACAATGATGGTGTTCCAATTGATGAAGATTTTTTTGTTAAGAATATTGCCGGGAAGCATAATAGTGATATTGCATCTTTTCTTTTCCCTGACGATCACGAAAGGGGTACCCAGTTCTTGGAAGATAAGGAAGCCATGTTCCGGAAGTAAATTATAGCACCCAAAACCCTTCAAGATTTTCCGAAGTTAATAACAAATTAACAATCTAATTTGTTTTTAAAACAGATTGGCAGCAGAACAAGTAACTGCCATTGACGGCCTATACAAGCTGAAGAAATGGATAGAAGACCGTGGCTTGAAAAGAGCTGCAGTCACGAATGCTCCCAGACCAAATGCTGAACTCATGATATCTTTACTCGGGCTATCTGATTTTTTTGATGCTGTCATTATTGGGGGCGAGTGTGAGCATGCCAAACCGCACCCTGATCCATATCTGAAGGCTCTTGAAATACTAAACGTGTCCAAAGATCATACTTTCATTTTTGAGGTTTTTTTTATCTCTCCAATCCTTTCATAAAGTTTCATTCTGCAAGAAACATTAACAAGTCTAAACAATTTATTTGATCCAGGATTCTATTTCTGGAATAGCTGCTGGGGTAGCAGCTGGGATGCCTGTTGTTGGCTTGACCACAAGAAATCCAGCAAATTTACTCATGGAAGCAAAGCCTTCACTTCTTATCCAAACATATGCTGACCCAAAACTATGGGAAGCTTTGGAAGAGGTTGACAAAGTAAGTGGAGTATCCACCACTGCCGCCTGAGGTTATTCATATCCTGCACTGCCTAAAATACAGGTTTAGCGCATTTGTTGTTACCACAGCCTTTTATGATGCACAAGTTTAAGTACCTCGTCAATTCTTGCTTCTTTTTATGCTTACATTAGACAAAATTATTTCCATGGTTACATTGAGGCACTTGAACCATATGACGTCATAAATTCCAATGCCAACTTTAGATTTATCTAAGTACAATTCCCATAGTTTACTGTATGCTTTGTTTCCCCCTGTCATGTATTAAATAGCTTATTGCCTGAAAAAAAAAATACCGAGTTTGATCCACAACAATTCAGATATAAGGAGCTCCAAAAATGACCATCAAGTATCCCAGATATACATTAACATATCCATTTTCAGGATCCCCTGACAAAACCAGGTTCTCATTTCTCAAGTATTATGTTGTGGAATTGTGATATTCATCGAAAACAAAACAGTCTAGCTGCAAAGACATAAACTGCCATGCCACTGCTTGTGTCAAGGAATCATAAAACCATGCTGACTATCAGTGCATCATGCTCTTTAATTTGCTGCGTATGAAATAGCTCAACTTCTGAAAACAATGCTTTGAGTCTTGGGTAAACTTCAGATAACTTGTGTATGGCTTGATAGATTTAAAGCAGGCAACTTCGACTGCATTAGGGATGCCACAGCAATCTTCGACTTTGTGCTGGTGGAGCTAGTCCGGGAATATCTCTGATGGCTTTATTGTTTGGATGCACAAGCTGCGATTGAAAAGATACATACCGTGAGAGGCCATGCATTTCTTTTATGTATATCAAAAATATAGTTAACGCATGTTTAACCTTCACAATGATGATGGCTATGACTCCAATTACTATGAGAAAGAGCAGTCCCATTATACACCGATCAGTGGCGACCTACACAATGATAGCAGACTCTCAGTATTACACAGACATCGAGCAGAGGTCAGTATCGAAAAAAGAAGAGTACAAAGTGGCAGATTCAAATACAGACCTGCCTACCAATTTCCTTGACCAATTTAGAAGCTTTCTTGATTGAGAAATGGATGGAATCCAATTCATTAACGACTCTACTCATTTGCTCTGTCTAGAAATAAATACATAAAATTGGATAAGAGACGAGTGGATCTGACTCTCGAGCAAACTTGCGGAATCAAGAGTTATATCCAGACTAACCTGTGCTTTTAGAGCTGCTGCAGTTTCTGTGCCAACAGAAACAGTATCTTGAACAACCTAGTATGAAAAAGTAGATATGAAAGCACCTACCATGCATGAACATAATAGAGAACCATTTAAAATAATTGAATAGAACATATTCAAATATGTCTCGAGAAATAGAACATTATTCATAAATACAATAATATCACATTGTGTGTTTCAGAATTGTAGCCTAGCATTTCATAAAACCCAGTTCATCTCCAGTATTAATAGATATTAAGAAAGAAAGTCGACGGATATCATCTATTTTCTATGAGACACATAGCTTTTCATCATGCAGTAATTTGAAGGTTTTCACTAACTGCATCGAGGTCCGCACATAACCCTCAGATCAATCTGAATCTGATCTTATAAGGTCAAACTTCGAGGATATTAATTATAACACTAATTATAGTTTGGATCATTGGATTTCCATTAACTGTATTTTGCGAAAGTATGAAACAGGCAAGAGATAACATGTAAAATTCAATTGAAGGAGTAACATGTGTGAACTGTGAAGTTAATTTTGTTGAGGGATCCTAACCTTCTTGGCTCTGTCAATAGCTTGATCAGTTTCATCCATCATCTCATTTCCACGACTGATCAGCTGTTGATTTGTCATTGCTGCAAAATTGATTTCTGTAGAATTAGCATCATTTTCGTAATACCAGCAATCATTGGCGTCAAGACAAAAACTTCAGAACAAATCAGGTTTTTAAGAATAACGGAAAACTTGAAATTGTTGAGGTATATAGCAGATCGAATGATTTGCAGCAAACCATTTGGTATGATTTGAACTACAATTCCAGTAAAAGATTAGTTTATAGTAACCGATATGTATACTTATGCATGAAGTAATGTCTGTACACGCCAATATATATTAATATGCTTGTACAATGTCATTCAGATTTGTAACCAACAATGCAAATGAGCATTGCAGTTAGAACAATAGCGAGTAACGAGTACCTACAAAATCTATGCACATGATTGATAAATCACAAATTCTACTGAAAAAATGCCTACTTACATGATGCTAGCAAAACATTCTCTTCCCCATAACCTTCATTTGGACCCTCGAAGAGATCAACTCGCTTGTTGTTTTCAAGTGCGGCTGCATGTCTGCAATATAAGAAGATGCGCATAATAAACAAATAGCACCTATGGTGATTTTTAAGTTCATATTCGACTCTTATATGGATCACTGAGCTCCAAGCCAATGGATCCATTAAACCAGAAATAAAAGAATAAAACTTCAACTTGCATTGGTACAAAAATGCTCATTATAGTCTAGCAACAGCAACAAAACTCAAATTATCTCAAAGCGCCAGAGGTTGAGGTGATTGCAAGCTGGACTATAAATTATACGCGGGATACTGGGGCTAGCTACTTTGGCTAAAATGACCACTCAAATCGAGGACTTGAAACCAAAACATGATCGTCTATCCAAATACAATGTATTAAAAAACCCGAATGTGTTTACTCAATCGAAGAGTTGATGATGCCAGATGGAGTTGTGGGACATACCCATGAGATAAGTTTAACAACAGAAGAATAATTATGGAAGTAACTTACTGCTTCTTGAGAGCAACGTATGAATTCAACTCTTTGATCTGCAAATTTGAGTAAGAAAACACACAATGAAGTTTAAAATTTAACGAAAAAGTAATGATCATAGCTTTAATTACCATGGACTGTTTTTTCTCATTGAGCATCTTGTTGGTGCTGAAATCATTTTGACCCTCCGACTCCTTCACCTCCCTATCAAACTCCTTTACAAGCCTGAGATGAGATAAACAATTTTTTCACAAGGATTCTTACTTCACAACTGCATTGTATTATAAACAAGGCCGTTTACTAAATAGACATAATCTACTTGAAGCCAGCATTTTGACGGAAAAGCTACCTCTTACATTCCCTCATCTTTTCCGTCAGCTCCTCCAGTTGCCGGCCCTGCCTGTGAGCATCTTTGATCTTGTCCAGCTTCTGAAATCCATTCCTGAGGCATCAAAATAGACATAAAAAACAAAGCAGCTAAAAATGTGAATGAGAGGAGATTTAAATAACGAAAATGAGACTCACGACAATGCCCGAAAAATGTCGCTGATCTGACCATCGATCTCGGCCAGGTCCTCGCTGATATTCGACAGTGGCAACGCCATTTCTGAATCCCCCAAAATCTGAAACGGATCGGATCCAGCACAGCCGAATCGCGTGGCAGATGAGGACAATAAATATGACCCCACGAAAGGAATCTCCGTGAAAAGGTTGGTTTGGATTCGAATCTGAAATTGGAGAGAGTAGAATGCGGGGGGGTTGGTGGATCGGAGGGCAGATGGGAATGTGGCGAGAGCTTTGAATTCGAAAAATGAGCTTCAGATCTGAGCAACCGATGATGATGAAATCGCCTCTTCCCTTTTTTTTTTTCTTCTAATAAAAAAATTAATCCGCAAACAATTCCAACGTATTCCGATTCAGAGAGTTTACTTGTCATCCACCACGACGTCGTTTTCTCTTTACTAAATAGAATTTCACGCTCACCAAAACTTCATTTCAAAAATGCCATCTTTTTATAAAATTTGTCACTTTTAAATAGTTCAAATAAATTTGAATTACCCTAATAATAGTTTATTTGATATAGTTCATCACTACAATGAGTTTAATTTGAACTAAAAATAAAATATCACATTAAATCTTCTTCTTTTTATTTCATACATGAAGTCAAAAACAGATGAATATAATAAGAATGTGAATAAAATTGCATTCGAAAGAGATATACTATTACTGGCATGTAAAGGAATCGGTTTATTGTATTTTTCATTGATGTATACAAATCATATGGAAATCCGGAAAACTGAAAGCCGAGGGAAAGAAGAGTAATACTTGGATGTGTTCCTGCCCTCCAGTACTGCATTCAAAGCTCGTCTTTGGAAGGCCTGAGGTTTAGCAGGAAACCGATTATGAGTCCAATGAGTCCCACCAAGAGCGCAAATTTCAAAGAAAATCCACTGCCCATTCTTCTGTTTTCACGTTTTCTCAGCAATTCCTATAGGTAGAAAAAAGAAAACCAAATCACAAGAATGAATGTCTGAGAATGTTGAAAGAAAGATGCACAAAACTTTAAATCATTTGCTTTGCAAAGAGTAGGTTCTTTTAGTCACTTCATTTTGTATTCTTCAAATACGTACCAGACGTGTTTTATTTTACATACTTCTGAACATACATGTTTTTTAAAACAAGGCAACACAAAATTAATATGATAACAGTAGAGATTAAGTTTACCAGCTGTTGTTGTAGATGATGTGTTTGCCGGATAACCGCATCCCGTTCATTTATCAGGCGCTGCACAGCCTGTTAATAAAGAGATCAAAGTATATGTTAGATTATTTGCCATCCCACAAAAAAGACGAAAATAGTGTTATGTCTTCATTAACGCCTATGTATCTCTTATTTATGAAACGAAATAACATTAATATTTAATCCAAATGAATATTTTTCTACTTTTCAAAATATGATAATATAACTCATAAGATAATGGATATACTCCAACAGTTACCCGGCTAATATGAATATGGCCTTGGGAAAACTCACCGATTCACTTTCAGGATTATGTTTAGAACTAGACGATTCTGACACTTCATCTGCAGAATTTCCATTAGCCGCTTCAGTATAGGTATACACAACCTTCAGTTTGCTTTCTTCCAAAGTCCTCCCACTCTCCTTGTTAAACTAAATGCAGCAAACAGGGAGTAATGTTGATCAAATGAGACAGAATGTAGAAAAAGAGGCATCCATTTGAGCAGTATTATAAAAGGTATGCACAAAGGTATGTAGCGCGCTTACTGTATCTGGCGAAAGTTCCTCAAGTTCAGTATTTGGCGGTACAACCGTACTCTGTAGAAGAAATTTGTCTTTGCACTGCATATCTGGAGGAAATTCTTTCATGGCTTGAAGAGTAACTAGAAATCAACACAGTATTAAACTTATAAATAACTAAACTCGGGATAACACCTCAGATATTTTAATCATAGCAGTTAAGAACTCAGAATCGAATCTAAATAGTAATGTCCTACAATCGTTTCAGATGAATAAAATTGGCTCGAGCAGGGCCTAAAATACATAAACTCAAAATGCACATGAAAACAGAATAACAACCAAGGTTCATTATCAAGTTAACCAACTCAATCTTATTCGCAAAATCAATTCCGTAAATACTAAGGAGGAAATGTTAAGAAACAGAAGGTACCTCTTATAATGCAAGAATCATGAGGTCGGACAATGCCAGTGTTAGGCCTGACGAAGTATTTTTTGGGCGTGGTAGTTTTAACCTATCAGAAAGAAACCCCAAACATATATTCATCTAATCACTCATATCATTAAATCATAACACCAGCCATGTTTTTTTGCAACAGAAAACACATAACAGATGAGAACATTACCTTAAACGCCACATAATTTTCTGAGTTGTTCGTAATGCTGAGGTCACAGTAGCTCTGCCTTTCCAGCTCAACTGATCAAATGCGCATACAAACACAAGCCAGTTATAACATACTTCTAGAAATTCATCAATTCAAGTTCGATCAAAGCACTAGCACAAAGCAAAGCCACATGCAAAAAATACAAAAAATTAACCATACCGTGAAATCTGAGATCCTCAGGACGAACAGAGACCAACTGGCCACCACCACCACCACCCATCCCGACAAACTTATCAAACCCCCAAACTCAAACCTATCAATCACCAATCAGTCGTCCAAATTGAAGCCCTCTCGAAACTGAATCAGAAATCTGTGCATACAGAGAAAACGTAGATCAACTCCTATCCCCAATTAACCGATTTTCATTCACTCACTCACCGCCACCACCACCACCACCGGAACCAAAAATCGAAAATAACGACAAGGACTCATCGATAACTGTACATATGGAAATGAGGGTTGATGAACATCGTGCTTGCCTGTGGTGCGAGCGAATTATTCGGATCGGAGTTTCTGGCTCGAATTGAATTTCGGCTCCATAGTGGAGAACAACGGAGAGAGACTGTAGTTTGATTGGGGAGAAGATGGTGACGCGATGATGACGGGAAGTGGACACGTGGCAGTCGATGAATGCAAGGACTTCAGTTAAGAGGGTTTTGGCCTACTTTTGGGAGTGCGATTGTAAGGCCAGGACCCACTTAGAGTGAAATTTATTTATGACGTCATCCAACGAGCTGGAGGCTGGGCCTCGAATCGGAACCAAAAAAGCCCACTTAAATGGGCCCATCTAAGTTACCCAAAATTCATATTTTGAATTGTGATGAAAATTTTATTTATAATAAATACTTTTTTATAATTATGGTGAAATTATTGATAGCTTTTTATTTATGATTAGTTATTGTAATTGTAAGATCAATAAAAAATGATAATATTTTTTTCTATTCTATCCTAACTCCCCGAGGGCTCCTGGCCGAAATTAAATTTAGAGATAGAAATCAAATCCTAATCGCCGAGGTATTTGAGGTCACTTTTGCGATTAGACCATGCCCTAATTGTCATATATTTTTTAAAAAATAGGAAGATGCCATGGAAAGTGTCACTTGCAATCAAAGTAGAAACTTGAATTCAAAGTAAGTGACACTTGAATGGCTATCAACTGCATCGTGCATCTTGTCTAGTTGAACCGCACATATCTCAATGCACACAAACCCTGCGTAATTTGAAGTTCATAAATACTAAATTGTCAACAAATATGAAAGATGTGATAAGGTGAAATAGATGTCTGAATCTCATTTACTAAGGCAAGAACTAGTCAACTTGGCTGGTCCTTAAATCAGATAAATTTGGCATTAATGGTAGCTAGGTGAGAAAACCATATCAGGTTGAATTATATGTGATCATATTTGTGTTATGTAAATTTGAGTTTAATGGTAAAGTAAATATATATATAGTTACGGATTAGAAAGAATAAACCCTAACCGTAACCCTAGCATAAAAAAGTATATTGTGTCACTACTACTTATTGATCTAATATCGTATTTTAATGAAGAGAATTTGAATTGAAAATTTAATAATTCGGTACTTGAATCTTATAGTTCGATACTTATATGAAAAATATTTATTAGAAATGAGATGATATTTTATTTATCTCTTCTTTTAATGCTAACATTTAAGAAATAAATTGGTCAGCGGGTTAAGAGCACCTGCTCCAATAGTTGGCTAGAGATTAATTGGTTCATCATCTCAACTACAAGTGGGGTATGTATATGTATCATAGCCAGGTCTACCTGCTTTTTTTCTTGTGTAGTTGCTTTCTTTATAAACCCTAATAATGCTTTTCTTTTCTTCAATGATGCATGCAAGGAGTTTCAATAAAAAGTTCGAGACTCAATACACTAAAGAAATAAAGAGAGAGAGAGAAACCCAGTCTTATTATTTAGGGTCTAACTTTATAATTCTGGTATTCCTACACGTCAGTGAGAATTAGTCATGAGGCTTTAGGCATGAAACTCGCAGAAAATACTTATTATGTTTGATGGTCGTGGAAGTCGGACTTCACGAAGTGAAACGACCTCCCGATCAAAAGCCATTCGCTTCGCTTATGACGTTGGTGTGTTTCGGCCATTCGACATCGTTTCGGGGACGAAATCATATTTTTCCTATTCATGATATTTTCCCGATTTGATAGCTTTTCAAAATCTAGTTATTTCCCTTTTTAGTAATTTCTTTTCTGGCAATATTTTAGGTTTTTATTTTTTGCTTTTATATAAATAGTATTTTGAATGTACAACAGAAATCATCTTTTAATCAAAAAATTCATAAAAATTCTCTATATTTTTGGTGGATTCTATTTTCTTATTTTGTAAATTTATCTCTTGCGAATTCACAGGCGTCCGTACTTCGATAAATTTTGTGTTAGATTAGTAACAAGTTCATCAGTTATCTTGTGACTAATAGTACAATATGATGTTGATGAGAGAGAATAATGATGAACAAGTTGAGCCATAGTTTCAAATATAATACAACCATATCATATCGATTTACTAATCATGTGATCGAAGTTGGTTTAGATAAATTAAAGACTTGATGGACAAGTTTCTCAAAAATGTCAATCAAGATTCAATTTAGGTCTGGAAAATTGAAGTCATGAATCGACATTGAGTGAAGAAACGTGCAAGTTGGTTAACCAAAACCTGAGACTGACATTACTGCGTTAGGTGTGCAAGTCCATGACGGAGAAGCTCCTTGCTGAACCATCCCCACATGACTTGCTGCATCATTAAATCAGCTTCTTTTAGGTTAAAGTTTGCAGCATTGGACAATCCGATGATGGTTGACAAGATGTGGTGTAGATCCACTGACATGAATTTGAGGCTCTACCCACCTACAAATCGGGCCTTGCTTAAAGATATTCCATCGAGTTAAAATGAACTCAAATAAACTGAACTGAATCGCATGTTTCTATATAAAGGCTAGATTCAAGTATGATGTAGAGCACAAAGACAATATTTTCAACTTGGAATTTGGTCACTCTTGTGGAGCTTATCTTGTTGAGAAAAGGAGAGAGGGAGATGACTAACACCATAACCTCCATCTCTCCGGCAGGGTCCTCCAAGGTCCGAGTAGAGGGCATCCAGAGCGTGATGCCGCTAAGGCCGACCGACCCGAGACAGAAACGGAAGGTGATTCTGAAACATCCTCAGACCATGGGAATATTTCAAAAGTGTCACAATATATTGCTGTACTACAAGAAGGCCACAGAGGATGACTCAGGCTGGATCGTGGCGGGGAGGCTCAAGGAGTCCGTTGGCCGGGCTTTGTTGGACTACCCCATGATTGCAGGGCGGCTTAGGTGGGGCAGTGATGATCGGAAGTCCGGCCGGAGGGAACTTGAGCTTGTGTCGAATGACAGTGGCATTCGACTTGTGGAGGCTACATTGTCTGTAACCCTAGATGAGTTTGTTCAGATGAAGGAAAGAGAAGAAGCTGAGGGAGAGCTTGTGTTTTGGGAAGAACTTAATGAGGAGGATCCTCAGTTCTGCCCTCTCGCTTATGTTCAGGTACAAATACTTTTTCTCATAAAGTTGAGATTTTCTGTTCTGGTCAATCAGGAATCGAATTCTAGTCACTAAAATATATTTGACGGCATTTTTCAGGTGACAAATTTTAACTGCGGTGGATATTCGATCGGGCTGAGCTCAAGTATAGTGCTGGGAGATCCATTGGAGCTAACTAGCTTCCTCAAGCACTCTGCAAACCTGCACAAGGAAATGTTTCAGGAGAACAAAGCTCCAGTTTTCTACCTTCCCAAGCTCAAAACAAACAAGTTATTCCCAGTGCCGAACAGTATAACAAACCCTAAACATTTAGGTCAAACCCTAGTCTACAACGCCACGAATGTCCAGAATCTGGACAGAGAAGATGATAACACAACAATACTGAAGCAACTGGTATTCTTTTGCATCCAAGACGCGGAACAGCAACTCAAAATCGCCATGGATTTGGATTTTGCATTGTTCATCACAAGTCGGAAAACACAGGATCTGACAGTGGAAGTTGGGTCCAAGAACAGAGTAGCAGATTCTCCTCTTATGCTCGAGACATGTCGTCCTGAGCTGACCTGTACCAAATGGGTCGACACCCAGTTGGATGAGATAGTGTTATGGGGAGCCCACAAGCCGACCAGTGTTGCTTACTGGACAGGGTTGAGAGAGAATGAGGGACTTGTGATGGTGAGCTCATCTGAAACGGAGGGCAACTCCAGAACGGTGAATGTCATCGTCACGATTCCTTGAGAAAAATGAAGATCCGATGTACTGTTTGAGCCTTGTATGTGTGTATTTCTCTATGTAGTGAATGCATGGTTACTTTGTTCAAGTGGGTCATCATCTTGCATCTATTCAAGCTGCTGTCCGACGGGGTGGCAGGGCGGCGGCCGGAGCCCACTCGTGTTCGTGGTTCATTTTTTTTATTAGGAAAAAGGATTTCTTAGATTAGAAATTCAGTTTTATAATTAGTGCATAAAATTTAAGACAAATCGATGATGACAGTGTTTCAAAGTTCCTTAGCTTAGAAATTCATTGAAAAGACAAACTATTATTTCAAAGTTTATTGAATAAACTATATATATGTAAATATTATATTTTTCTTTTTAAATTAATATTTAAATTATAACCGTGTTTGCGAAAAGAAAATATTAAAAATATATTTATAGAGTGATATTATGTTACATGTATATTTTTTCTAGAAATTTATTAAAGGTCAGGAACGAACCTGAGTGCGGTTAGGGCGTCACTGTTGGAGAGGCTCAATAATAGCCTTGACACTTCATACCAGGGGCCAGACCTAGAAAATGAGGTGTGGAGGGAGGGGGACACACCACCAGCATCTAGCAGATTAGGGTTTAGAAAAAAATGAAAGGAGATGATCGTAGGAGTATAAATTCACACCAGCCTGATGGTAACCTATGATGTCAAGTATAACGCTAATGAAAGTGTGGTCATTTTAGATATGAAGAATTCTGGTCCTCCACATAATGTAATGCAGGTAGTAATGGAATTTAGATAGCTGATTTGTATTTTAAGTGAGATGGAGCGGCAACAAGTTGTTGATATAAGAATTCAGCAATATGGTGGATGATGACAGGAATAATGAATGAGTGAATGAGACGAACAAACAACTTATTATTCAATATCACCACCACAATACCAACATAACTAAACACTCCTATACAATCACCACAACAATACCACCATCAATAGTAACCAGGCGCGGATGCAGTTAGTGCGGTTCCCGGACCACCTACAATTTTTTTTAATTTGAAACTAAAATTAAAAAAAAAAACCTAAAAACCATCGGTATGGCTTTGGATGAATGCAGCAGGCTCTATTGGTGATATCAGTATATCACCATCGCCAAAATCCATCCCAAAATTGGCAGTATACAACAATGAATCTGTGATTGTATTATCCTGACGAAGCTGGAGGTCCTGAAATCATCTTCGGCGAGACGGCGATTACAATCCAGATAAAGGTCATAAGGCTGTAGCTATAGACTTGTAGTCTGTTGATGTTTCCCATAAAGCCGTGAGACATTGATTTGTGATTTGTGTTGTTGTGAATACTGTTGTGAATTGTGATTATTCTACTTCTTAAATTCTCATGGATGCTATTGTAAATTGCCAATATTCTGCTGCTTTTATTCTCATTCCAGTATGATTGCTCTTTACATCCGTAATCCGTTTGCTTAGAATTTAGATGAATGTTGTTGTGCATCATGCATCCTTTAATTAATCAAAACATTAAGAGAGGGATACAAATGACTCATTTCTATGGAAAATCTGAAAGGGCATTATTTGGATGGATGCTGAACTTGTAAAGTACTGTGATTAGTTCTTTCCTTGCGTTTTTAACATGAGACATTGATTTATTATGTATCCAAATAATTGTTACTAGTTCACAACTACTGGATAATAACTATAAATTTACTTAATGTTTGTGTGACTATTATTTGGGACATCACAATTTGATTAATTTTTTTCAATGTTTATTTTTGCACCTATTTCAATGAGGAATGAATCAACTTATTTGTTTAGCCTACGATATTTGAATTTCTGGCTCCGCCTAATATTAACACAACCACCACACCTCCTCTATAATAACACAGTCACCACACCTCCACCATCAACACAACCACACCACCACAATATCAACATAATCAAACACCCTAATCCAACCACCACAACACAATCATACCACCACCATCACAACATAACCAAATACCTTAATCCAACCACCACCACACCAAAACACAACCACACCACACCATCAACCCAATAAAAAATAATAATTAATCTACCTAACTTAACTAAATTTATTTACTCATAATTTCAAATTAACAGGACATACCTTTCACTTCAAAACCTAAAACTTCATTCCAATACAAAATACCAAAGATTTCTTCCATCTTCTCCTTCCTCTCAATTTTTATCCTCAACTCAAATGCTATGAAATTTCCATGACTTGTCAATATTCTAGATAGTTTAGACACTTCATGAGAAGTTAATGAGGATGCAACTAAATTGAATGGACAGTCCATATGCGGTCTAGGCTCTTCTCTTCTTATATTTTTTAGTATTGTGGCCCGGGAATTCATCAATGAGTTAGTTGGGTACCTTCCATATATATCCATTATCCAGCTTAGTCGTCGAGGCAGTTGGCATTTAGCTAAAAGCCGTGCATTTGACCCTTTTGGAAAAGAACCAGTCGGGGGGTCCGGAAAAAATGGCAGACAACGGAGGATCTCCTGTCCCGGCCCGAGTCCAAATCGAGGCAATACAGACCGTAGTGTCCATAAAACCGACTGACCCACCGCTGGCACCAAGGGTGGTGGTGAACCGGGCTGAAAGCGTCATGAGGGTAGTGTTTCGACAATGCCATCAGATATTGTTGTATTACAAGAAGGCTAGCCCTGAAGACTCGGCCTGGGTCATGATTGGAAGGCTCAAGGAGTCTCTCGGTAGGGCTCTGGTTAAGTACCCTATGTTCACTGGCCGGCTGAAGTGGGACGAGATGAGAGACCTGGTGCTGGTGTCCAACGACAGTGGTATGAGGCTTGTGGAGGCGAAGTGTCAGATGAGCATGGATGAGTTTCTTGGGATGGCGGGTCGGGAGGGAGCTGAGAGTGAGCTGGTTTACTGGGAGGATCTCAAGGAGCATGATCCTCAATTCTGTCCTCTGTCTTATATCCAGGTATTGCTGCTACTTTACTCCATCTTTTTTGATAGCTGCTAGTGCATCGATGCTGATCTCTGTCATTTCCAGGTAACTGAATTTGAATGCGGAGGTTACTCGATAGGAATGAGTCTGAGTGTTTTACTTGGAGATTCATCAGAGCTATCTGAATTCCTGAAACACCTCGCCACTACACACTTGGACATTTTCTTCAAGAACAAACCTCCAGCCTTCTACCTCCCCAAGCATAAAGCTACCAAACTCTTCCCCATCCCCAACAACATAAGTACGCGTAGATGCAGCGGCCAGACACTTCTCTACCGCATCAATGCCGAGTCAATAGACAAACAAGATGGCATGATGCTCAGTAAACTTGCGTCACTGTGCGTCAAGGATGCAGAACAGAAACTCGGGGTCAACTTGGACTTGGAGTTCACCTTGTTCGTCAAAGATGGCAACACAAGTGAATTAACCATTGAAAAGGGGGTGGCAGAAGGACTTGCTTGGCTTCCAGTTCCAGAAAATGCGCATCCCAAACTGAATGCCGTAAAATGGGATGACAGCATTTTCAACGAGGTAACATTTTGGGAAGGGCATAAGCCAGTTCATGGCGCTTATTGGATTGGGCTACAGGACAAGGAGGGGCTAATTATGGTAAACATGTCCCAGCTTGATTATAAAACCATTGGTATCACTATCTCCATCCCTTGAAGAAGAAAATTTGCAGAAGAAGACATGGTTATAATTGTCTGCAGGCACGTGTTTGTGCCTGTAACTTGTCCCGCCCCCTTATCTTGGATTTTTTCTGCAATGTATCTCCTTCAAGTCAGCTCTCAAAGCTGCTGCTATTAATATCAATGTGCTTTCAATATCCGATTGATGCGTTTGGTGACCCAGTCATTCTTGATGGTAGTGTCTGACTCGGAGTAAAGGAGCTCCTCGCCCAATATAAATGCCCACTTGATGAGGACTTGCTATAACCTCATGAAAGAAGTCAGTAGTTTCATGACGGCAACAGGTATGAGCATATCCCATGCCAAATGGTTGTATAAAACATCCTGTCAGTTATTTTTAGCTGTATTCTCTCCCAGGTTTGGATTGGCAAGGTATCCCGAAAATGCAGTTGCATGGAATGGGCAACCCAAGTCAGCAACAGCAAAAACTGAATCGGTACGGATTCTTTTTCAAAAAGCTCATAAGAACCCCCTTTTGCATCCAGAAATCCTTGCTGAGCATCATGAACGGGCCCTCGTTGAGGATCATATGAGTGCATTGGCTGAGGATGGTTGTACATTGACATTTGCATTTGAGGATCATATAGGCCTCTCTGATGATCGTAAAATGATCCTCCTCTAGATACATCATAACCAGGCCTTTGAGAAGGCGACCCATATAGACCATCAAAGTATGTTGGAGCACCAGCTGTAGTAGCAGCGACCCCACCTGCAGCGGCAGGTTGAGCACCACGTCCATGCTGAAACACAGTACGCAATGTTAATACACAGTACAGACACTTGAATAAACTTCACGTGTTTATCTTAAAAAAGTCTGCATTATTGGGGGAATTAGCATGCGCATCCAACAAAAATAAGCAAGGACAGACCAAAATACAAGAGTTATACTTCTATTTCCTGAAGGTCATCCACTATCAATCGTTCATAAAAGAGATCCAAACTTAGTAGTACAACTGTAGTAGCTCCACTATCAATCATCGATAAAAGATATCCAACTAGCACTACAACAGTAGTAACAAGATAAACGAGTAATACCTTTTACTCAGAAACCAACATAACTATAAAATTAGACCCTCAAAATAATTCTTTTATTCCACAGTTACCATAACCTGGTATTTATATAACACTAAATAAACAGATGTATCTAGCAGATTGAGCAGTTCAGAAAACATCCTCTCTACTTTTTCTGTAAGGTTTTGCACCTGTTGTTCTTTCTCAGCCTTCAAAGCACTTATTTGTGATTGCAACATCTGTAACTCATTCTGAGCAGCAGCAAGTTCCTGTCTCAAAGCTCCATGCGTTGCAGCAAGACTCTTACTTTCTGTTAGAAGCACTTGCATCTCCATGTGCTGCGCTCCAAGCTTTTGTTCCATAACTTCTGGAGGAAATAAACCAAAATAGGCGAAAGGTCCAAGTAGAGGGTGCATTCCAGGACCATACAAATCAGGATGCATAATGGCAGGACCTGGAAGAGGTCTCCTCAAATGAGGAGGCATACGTCCTTTACGACCCATTAAAGGACTTATTTGAATTAAATTTTTCACCTACCAATTATCTAACAAATTTAAAATTAGAGGTGTGCTATATCCATTTCGGTACGGAAACATGTTTTTTTAACCATTCAGATATAATGACAGCAGCAAAAAGTAATGCGTGCCGAAATTCTAAGTCAACAAAACAAAGGAAAAAATGCAGTATTCGCCGATCCACTACTGCCTTATAATAAAACATATCAGAATCGAAGACCTCCGAACCCAATTTTTCCATTCTATCAAGACATTCCACATCTGCCATTACAAAACTCGCAGTCAAAACCAAGACATCCCAAGACAACTTATAGTCTCTTGCAAGCAAAAGTCCGGTCAAAAACAAGTCTCTCAACCACGCAGAGGACAGTTTTTCACTTACAATTATTATCGATGCACTCTACAACTACCCACAACTGAAGTACTCAGAAGCAATCTCTTATCACAAACACTCATTCGTACTCAAACAACCCCCCATTCTAACCCAAACTACAACCTCCTAATAAAAATATCTGCTCACTGCCCCAAGAAGCCAATCAAAGTTCGAAAATCCGAAATCAACACCGACCCTAATTACAAAAAACCACAACGCAATACAAAAATCGATCAACACTCGCTCAACAACAACAACCCAATCCATACTACAACAGTTTAACGTACAAGCTCATACATTCAGTAGCTCATCTTGAAACGATTTCGGTACCTTGGAGTCCGTGTGAGAGAGCACCATCGAGCATACGAGATGAAGAAGAAAAATTTTTTGACTTGCCTTATTTACCCATAAACATTTTTGGTTTGCCCTACTTTTTTAAAACCTTTTTGTTTTGCCCTGTTTTCTAACCGGCCGGTCTTATAAAAACTGATCGGTTACATTTTCCCAACCGGCCGGTCTTACAAAAACTGGTCGGTTACATTTTCCCAACCGGCCGGTCTTACAAAAACTGGTCGGTTACATTTTCCCAACCGGCCGGTCTTACAAAAACTGGTCGGTTACATTTGGTTACATTTGTTAGAAATTAGAACCGACCGCTTTTTATAAAACCGGCCGGTTACATATTATAGGAAGTTCGATTAGATTCGGACCGAATTTGATTTTTAAAACCGGCCGGGTTTCGTAAGACCGGCCGGTTTGATTTTTTAAGCGGCCGGTCTTAATAAGACCGGCCGCTTGTTAAATACAAATCCCGCGGCCGGTCTTCTTTCTCTTCTCTTCTCCTCCTCCCTCCTCCCTCCTCCCTCCTCCCCTGCATCCCCGCCATCTGGTCTGGGCGAATCGTCCGAGCGTCCGTGTTGTTCCCTGGTGTTCATCAGCCGAATCGTCCAATTTGGAGGTAAGTGGGATGATTTTTAAATTTAGGGTTTGAATTTTGGGTTTAGGGATTTGTTGTTTAGGGTTTTAGGGATTTTTGGTTGAAGCAAGGCATTCCCAATTTGTTGCAGATTGATATTAGTTTAGTGTTATGTTTGATTAATTTAGGTTGGTCAGATTAATTTAGTGTTAGGGATTGTTGTATTATGTGTAGATTAGGGTTAAGGGTATTATGTGTAGATTAGGGTTAAGGGTATATATGTTTTTGATAAATTTAGGGTTGGTCAGATTTGTATTTGATTAATTTGGATTGATTATGAGTTTGCATTTTGTTGTATTTGTTGTACTTGTTAGAATTCATTTAGAATTAAATTGTTGCTTTAGAATTAAATTGTTGCTTTAGAATTGTTGTTTTATATGATTAATTCTATATGATTAGAATTGTTGTTTTTCTATGATTAATTATAGTTTTATTATCCGTTTGAGATTAATTCTATATGTTGTTTTAGAATTGTAGATGATTAATTCTATATGATTAGAATTGTTGTGTTAGGCTAGTTTTATTGTCCGTTTGATATTATGATTATGGGAAATACTCTTATATATGTTATATTGTTCATTTTAGAAATGTTGAATTGTTATAAATTTTAGGTTAGTTTGGATTCACAGTTTATGTGTAATTTATGTTTTGTTTTGATTTGACTGTGACATTGTACTTATTTGAAGATTAATGAGGATATTTTGCAATTGTTAGTTATACATACCGTATAGATGGATATTGATGATATTGATCAGCCTGGACCAATAAACCATTCGGTCCTTACACAACAACGTACACATCGATCGGAGGGAGTTTGGAACAATCAGGTTAGTATTCATTGTTCAGAAAATGAATTTATTCAATAGTTAAAGTTTGTGATTTGTAATGATTTGTACTTGTTTGAAATCACTGCAGGCTGGGAAAGTTTTAAAGATAGTACATCGTAGAATGTGGGAGATAGACCATCGTATTCTACCATACATAGTTAGAGCTGGATTTCTACCTTGGACCCAAGTCCAAAATATGGAGGCCGACTGGGCTTTGCTGACAGCGTTAGTTGAGCGTTGGAGGCAGGAGACCCACACATTTCACCTCAAAACCGGAGAGGCTACTGTTAGCCTGGAGGATGTGGGACTCCTGACTGGCCTGCCTATTGAAGGCAATGTAATCACGGGTAGTGTAGATAAGGATTGGAGGGAATTAAGCATAAGTTTACTAGGCGCATACCCGGAGTGTCCGAGGCAGCCTTCATTGGCAAAGAGGAGATGGTTTGTAGAAAATATGAGCGAGCTACCGGTTGATGCATCAGAGGAAGTTGTGAAGATGCATGCGAGAGCGTACATATTATGTATGATAGGGTCATCCCTGATGCCCGATCTATCAGGGGATAGGATTTCTCTCCACTACCTTCCCTTTCTCGCCGACCTCGACGCAGTCGGCTCGTATAGTTGGGGGAGCGCAGTTCTTGCATATCTTTACAGGCAGATGTGCAGCGCAGCACGCGACGGGCACAGACAGATGGGGGGCTGCTGCATTTTGTTGCAGATGTGGAGCTGAGAGAGAATCCCCGTAGGGCGTCCTCAAGGATTTAGTCGGACCTTAGAACCGATTAATGCGGACATGGATCCGTATCTGCGTGGAGCGTGGTGCTACACGTAAGTGAAAGTCATTCTGTACATATTTGTTGAACCACGTATCATATTGTATAAACTGTAACTTCTGTTTGACGTGCAGGAAATGGTATGGCCCGAAGTCGTATGTGGAGACACCACGTGGCGCCCTGATTTTCTATCGGGACCAATTGGACCGAATGACAGATGGCGATTTTTGTTGGACTCCATATGACGATGAGATACTCCCATTACTGAACCCAAATTGTATTGCTGGGAGACTGAGTTGGAGGGCGGAGGTACCACTTGTCTGTTTTAACATAGTAGAGTGGCATCATCCCTCCCGGATTATGCGTCAATTTGGGTTGAAGCAAGGCATTCCTCCACCACCACGTGCGGGATCGGATCCAAAGCATCTGGTAACAAGGGCGAAAAGAAAGGATTGGGCAAATGAAATGAGAGAATACATTGACACGTGGCTTGCAAGGTCGGAGCACGTCGTGCAAGAACCTACGGACGTGGCTGAGGTACCTGTACATGATTATCAGACTTGGTACTCAAGCACTACTCGCCGCTTCGTGCAGCCTAGGTTCGACGATTCACAACCATACCGGCCTAATGCGCCTGAGCGTACCAGCACTGTAAGTTAAATGCTGATTAATGTACATATTTCATAACACATTATGTGAGTGATCTAACCATGCTCTCAAATAGGTCCGGACATTGGTCCTCCATGCCAGGACAGCTGCAGAAATGTTTGTGCACCCTATGTGTCACCCTGACCTGAGGATGAGTTCTCACCGCATATTCCACTCCGCGTATGAGGAGCTTATACGGTTAGGGGAGCAGGATGTGATCGGCATAGATCCCGATACCATTCAATTTAACTACGAAGGTATAGATTAACGACTTGATATATTTTGGTGTGGTACTTTGTCATATTTTGGTGTGATACATTGTCATATTGATGATGAGTTCCTTTAATGTTGATATAGAATAATGCAAATGTTGATATATTTGTCCGTTCCGCAGCTCCTGTCGAGGCACATGATGATGATGACGAGGATGACGATAATGTTTTTACACCTCTTCAGTCGCAGCAGCCAGATTCTTCCAGTCAGGCAGGTCCCTCACAACCGCAGTCTGAATTGCAGCCTAGGAATAGGAAGGCTCCAGTGCGTCTTACTTACAGTAAATTCAAATGATCACGATCTTGTACGACTTACATTTTGAATTGCATTATCACTCTTTATGACGGACATATTACAAGTCTTGAAACATTTTAGCATACTTTATCACAATTCAAATATGCATTGCAAAAAAATGATCACCTCAAACATTTTGATTAGTTGTCAATTAGTTGCAAATACATATTACACTTCCTTCTTATATCAAACTTGTCTGGATGGACAAGATCTTCTGTTATGCCCTGTTGCATGACAAAGACCGCATTTATGCCCACGTGGCTGGCCTTGGCTGCTGGATTCCCCTTGGTCCATCTCGTTATGTCTTCGCCTCGATGGTTGGCGTCCAACTTTGTCTCGTCTGAAGGCGAGGGCTGGGACGTGTGTTATCCTATCGATTTGAGGCCAATGTCGTTCGTCTGGAATAACATAAAAAGTGGAGGCCCAGGTCGCATTATACGCATCTATCGTATAGTGGTGATTGACGAATCCATGGTATGACATATTCTGACTTTTACACACGGCCATGACGTGAGAACATGGATAATGGAATGCATCCCATTTTCCACAAGTGCACGTACCCTCTTCCAGTGTAACCGCATATATGTGATGTTTTCGGAATGTTGTCACTTGGAATACACCTCTAGTTCTGTCAAACACCTGTACTCGGTGGTACTGTGCTTTATCCATAATCTCCCGTAACTTCAGCTCTATTTTAGGCAAGAAACTTCCGGTCACACTCTGATACTCATCTCGCCGCTTGCAGAAGTATGTGTTACACTGCATGTAAGTAAACTGGACAAGAGCACATATCGGAAGATCACGACAACCCTTCAGAATGTTGTTAAAACATTCACTAGCATTGGTTGTCATCGATCCCCATCTCATGCCACCCTCATCATAAGCTAATGACCACTTTGAAAACGGAATGCCATCCAACCACTCCCAAACCATTGGTCTATCACGCAGCGAGACACGCAGTTCATCGTACTCTTTGTCAAACTTTATCTTCTGCCGCTGATGAGCAATGTGACCGAGTTTCTTCTTCAAACTGCGATCCTTCACTTTGATGTTGAAGTTACTTTGAAGATGTCTGATACATACCCTATGATGAGCCCGAGGAGGTGACCAATCTGGATCATGCATCGCCGCAATGATGCCTTTGTGTCTATCAGAAATGACGCACAACCCATCCCGGTCAGTAACGCCGTCACGTATACACTGCATAAACCATTTCCAACTGGAATTGTTTTCGCTCTCAACCAAAGCGAAGGCAAGTGGGAAAATATGGTTGTTCGCGTCAAGGCTTACGGCGACAAGTAATTTACCATTATACTTCCCGTAAAGATGAGTACCATCAACGCATAACACAGGACGACAATGTCGAAAACCTTCAATTGTTGGACCAAAAGCCCAAAATACACGATGTATGACCATCTGACCACTCTGCTCATCCACATATCGAACCCATTTAACCACCGTGCCAGGATTTGTGTCTTGCAATGCATCCATGAATCCGGGCAATCTTCCAAATGATTCATCCCATTCGCCGAATAGATTTTTGAGAGCTTGTTGCCTTGCCTGCCAAGCCTGCAAATACTTAATTTCATATCCATAATCTTTGAATATTCTTGCTCTTATTTCCCCAGGAGATAATCTCAACCTTTCACTAATGACATCGCCAATATCAATTGCTATAAAATGTCGGGTTAGGTGCACATTTGAGCTTGTCATTTGATCGTGAACACAAGTATGATCCCCTCTGTATTTACGAACCTCCCAGTAGGTACAATTTTTTCTCATTGCAATCCTTATCCGCCAAGGACAATTGTTCTCACCTTCTCGACAATGAAGTACCAAGAACCGTGGTTCTGATTCCTTTGTCAAATATTCGACACGGTTCAGTATAGAAAACTTCTGGACGGTGTAAATCGCTTCAGCTTTGCAACTAAATGTTGCTCCGACACCAAGTGTCGGCGTACCTCCATAGTTACAACCCAAATATTCATCAATAGGATTATGATCGTCCCAGGATGATATATCACTGAATGCAGGAATATCCCATACACGTTGCGGTTCGGGAACCGGAAAAACCCCATCTGAGTCTAATTCTTCAAGGTGCTCCATTTCATCTCGGTCATACTCGTCTATCACTGGCATTTCAAGTGTCGCATAGCTGGACATAACCATTGGATCTGAATCCATATTATCCTTATATGTTACCTTTCCTGAAAAATAAGATAAATAATTTTCACTTTTCCAAATAACATCAACGTAAAAATTAACAAATCAACAATTTAATGTGCATTATATTCACATCATCGATAATATACTCACACATTTTCAGATCCAGTGCATCATTCACTACTTTCGAACAAACATACACTACACATACACTACATCACATATGGAGAACAAACATACAATACATACGCTACTTTCGAACAATTTTTACCTGCAGCCTTAAACACCAGTTGTAGCTTCAACCCACGGCGAGAGAGGATATCGGCAGGGAGGAGGCAGTGTAGAAAGAAGGAAGAGGGAAAGGAGAGGAAGAGGGAAAGGAGAGGAGAAGGAGAAGAAACTGACCGTGTGTTTCTTATCAACAGGCGGCCGGTCTTATAAAGACCGGCCGCTTTATAATCAGACCGGCCGGTTGCAAAAAAGACCGGCCGGTATAAAAAACGAAACTAAATCTTAATTTCAAAACCGACCGGTCTTATAAAGACCGGTCGGTTACATTTTCTCAACCGACCGGTTTTATTTAGATCGGTCGGTTGGGAAAATGTAACCGGCCGGTCTTATAAAGACCGGCCGGTTGAGAAAATGTAACCGACCAGTTTTTGTAAGACCGGCCGGTTGGGAAAATGTAACCGACCAGTTTTTGTAAGACCGGCCGGTTGGGAAAATGTAACCGACCAGTTTTTATAAGACCGGCCGGTTAGAAAACAGGGCAAAACAAAAAGGTTTTCAAAAAGTAGGGCAAACCAAAAATGTTTATGGGTAAATAAGGCAAGTCTAAAAATTTTCCGATGAAGAAGGATAAAACTGGCGAAAGAACGTCGCGTCGAAGCTCCCGACCTGGTTTAGGGAATCACCTGAGAAATTGAACCGAAATATTCCCAAAACGAACCGTTAATACAGGTTCAATCGGCGTCGCCGACTCTGACCCGACCCGACCCGGGGTATTATCGGGTCGATTTTGCTTAATTAGCTCAAATTTCAACCTATGAATTTCTCAGAAGCAGAAAGACAACAGTTCTCACTGTTTTCTCATTCCGAAGACAAAAAAATGATACCAAGAAATCACATAAATCCTGCATTTACCTGAAAACAAAGAAACCTAAACAAAAAGGCCGCTGGAAAGAAGCTTTTAACATTCAGCGCAACGAGCATAATCTAGGATAATGCAACAGTCTACGTCGGGCAACATTGGCTGAGCAAATGGCAGTTTTAAACTATCATCCAAGTCAAATGACGGTACCCAGCCCATTTAGCCGCAAGCCGGATGCCAACTGCCAAAGCAACTCCAAGCAACGGTAGCGGAACCACTGTTTCGATTTCAGAAGCTTCGGTGTCTGCTGCCTTTGTTCCATTAACTTTGTTGGAATAATGATTTATCGCTAGAGCAATATACGAAGCTAGCACCATGAATCTGACCCATGGCTCTCCAATGGCGGCCATAATTGTTGCGGCAGGCAATGCAGCAGAAACATTATCTTTTTTCTTGACAAACCGTGAGAAACCATAAATACCAACAAGAAGAGTCCAGAAAAATGGCTCTGATATGAATCCCCTTAGAGCAAAATATCCAATGAAGCCGGATGTTGTAAGGAGAAACTGCTGACTCTTCACAGCATCTGGAACAGCTGCCTCAGCGATTGCCAATGTGAATGACGACAATATGATGATTACTATCAACTCTGGAACAGGAGCGTATGCAACTATGCTAGAGTAAAAAGCTCGAACAGCGTAAAATATATTTTCTGAAAATCTTATGATGGAGGTGATTGGGTCCCCGATGAAATGGAAAACAAGGGCTAAAACAAGTTTCCCAAGATAACCGAGGAGTTGAAATATACCAACCGCATTCCTTCTCCAGTTTGATAGTTCAAATAACACTGTTCTCCACGCATAGGCAAGAATAGCCAAAGCTGTAAAGCAATTCAAAGGAATATTAGCGCCTGTCGGCCTGCTGCATATCCGACACTACTTACAAAGGAGAAAAGCTTTCAACAGAAGAAAAAGCCTTCAAATCATTGGAATACAAAATTTGCAAAATTATATGGAATATTATCAAATAACGACCCGAAGTGTCTGAAAAAAACACAGTGACTTACGAACCGAGTCATTTCCTGAACCGATGCAAATATGTATAATGGCATATTATTAATAAAGATACTTCCCACGAGCAACTCTCTGAGGTCTCAGCTTTTGAGTTAGAGTTCATATTATGCCTAATCTGAGTGGCACGCAAGCGCAAATGAGTCACATCTCGACAAAGTCAATAACAGTAGCATTGAGATAGCTTGCACTCTCACATACACTACTGACTTCAAGAGCTTCAAATAACACAGCCAAGACTCCAAGAAATACATACCATCAGGAAAACCGCGCGCAAATCAAAAAAAAAAACAGAAGCCACAGAAAATCAGAATTCATCAAATGCATCAACACAAGCAGCCTACAGAAACATGTGGGAAAAAAAACTTCAAACTTTCAAGTCAAAGATCAAATGAAAGCATTACCCACGAACCAAGGCCACCTCACCGGCGGATCAGGAGCCTCCTTAGTCAAATACCTAAACCTCTCTGGCATGGTACTCTCTCCCCTCCCCTCATCCTCCTCATCCCCAATCCCACCCCCACCTTCCCCATTCTCAGCCTTTAAACAAAACCCCAACTTTCTTACGCCCTCCACTCTCCCAAGAAACCCCAAGCATCTCGAATCTGAAATGGGTTCCCATTTACAGATTGGAATTGCACCAATGGAGAGCTTTAGGGTTCGTCCGGCAGCAAAACCTCCAACCCCACATCCCGAAACGGGCTTCAACCTCGGGTGGATAAAATTAAGGGGTCGACGAGCGGATGACACGGAAAGACAAGCTTGCGAAATCGACATGGGTTTAGGGCTTTACAGAGGTTCCCAATTCCGCCATTAACATCGCCCTACGAGGCTACGAAAATACTGATGAAGATGACGACGGTGCGTTCCCATTCAAACGCAGCGTTTTCTCCCTAAAGCAAAATGAAACTCAGAGTTTTGCTTGACAGTTTATTTTTATATTAAAATCATTGATTGTATTTTATGTACTCTATTGAAGCTATTTTTTTTTGTATTTATAAAATATTTATATAAATATTTATAAGTATATATAAATATAATATATAAGAACAAAATAATATACCTGAATCTAATTTTGTTAAGAACAAGTCCATACTCAAATTTGGTATGAGAACATAAGGGATACTTTTATTCGTTATAAATATATAGTACTCGAAACAGTTATGAATTATCGTACCTTACAAATCATTTAATCATCCGATCACACTTTGACCGTGGTAGAGTTTGGCATTCAAAAATCTTGGCATAGGAATAGCAACAAGTGGTTCTCTTTTCTTCATAACAAGTCCAAATTTCTCCTCCAACCCAATAGTTACACCCTGTGGCACCTCCCAATTAAAGCTATGCAGAAACACAGCCAAAGTGTACATGAGCGCCCTCTCGGCCAAAGGCAGCCCCGGACAAGTCCTCCTTCCGGATCCGAAGGGGAAGTACTTCAAATCCGTCCCTGAAAAATCCCATCTGGTCGTGCCATCCAAGAACCTCTCCGGCCTAAACTCCAAGGGATTATCCCAAAGAGACGGATCCCTATGAATTGCGAACACATTGACGAAAATGGTCGTGTCCTTGGGAATCAAGTAGCCTCCAAGTTCAGCTTCCTGGATCGGACGGCGTGGGATCAGGAGCGGGAAGGCGGGGTGCAAGCGCAGAGTTTCCTTCACCACAGCTTCAAGATACTTCAACTTAGATAGATGGGATTCATTGACAAGATTTTCCAGCCCCACAGCCTCCGTCAGCTCCTCTTGCGCCGCTTTCATTGCTTGCGGATGAAGCAAGAGTTCCGACAGCGCCCATTCGAATATAGTTGCTGTTGTATCAGTTCCACCAACTGCCGTGTCCTGTTACAACCAAACATTTCAGTTCAATTTAAGCGGACGAATGAGAATGTTACTGACATGATCCGTTATAAATTTAGCATTTATAGAAATGACTACATATTACATTCATATATGATTCAAAAATTGTGATTCTTAAGTTATGGTGCTCTAATTCAAAATATGCTAGCATTTCTTCAATTTATCAATCGATCTGAAACAAATTCTCATATACTTATACTCAACACTCCCTCTCACTTGAAAATTCGTTAACTCATCATAACAATAATTAATAAGTGCCTATAATGCGACTGTCATTCATACGAATATTTACCTACGCAACCGGTGACCGCTCCGCACTTCTTATACAAACATTAATTCATAGGAGAAGACATGGAAGAATTTAAAGTGTTAGGGAAACACTGACCATGATGATGGCCTTGATTTGGGTCATGGTGAGTGAAGATGCAGGATCTTCGCCATCTTGCATCCCCAGAAGATACTGCAAGAAGCTCCCTGTTCCTCCCAAATCCGCTCCGGTACGAATCCGATCAATCTCAACTTCAAAAATCGCCTCAAACTGAGCAAGCAGCCGTCTCATTTTCCCAGCAATTCCTTGCAAGTCAAGCCAAGCAAGAGCAGGAAAGAAGTCAGACACATTGGGCGCAGCAGCCAGGACCATGAGCTCACTCATCAGCCCCTCCCAATCAGTCCCGCCACCGTCCTCCGCCGCGCCCCAAATCATCGCCACCATGCTGTCAATCACTGTCAAAAGCCCCACACAACCTATCTTCACCGGCTTCCCAATCTGTCCATAAACCTCCTTCACACTCTTCTCCACCACAACCCTCCTCAGCCCAAAGCTCGCATCCAGCGTAGCATTCCCAAGCATCTTGTGCACGAAAATCTTGCGCATTTTACGCCACTCCGGCCCGTAGTCTCTAAACGCTATGTCACTCTTTCCATAAGTCACAATCCCAGAGGCAACCCCAGCATCCCTGTTGGCGAAAATCAAGTCCTTTTCGCGCATAACTTCCTTAGCAAGCTCAGGTGAGCTCACCACAACATACATTTTGTTGCCGAGCCATAGCTTGTAAATAGGTCCATAGATCCCTCCCAGCTTGCCAAATGTGAGATGAAGCTCAGTGCCTAGAAATGGAAGATATCCCACCACAGGGAGACCGCGAGGGCCCGGCGGCAGGGGCCGTGCGTGGCTCTTGGCTAGAGCCTTGGCTATGAGCAAGATGGATGCAAGAGAGGCCAGCAAGGCTGCAGACCATTGCAGAAGCCAGCTTCCATCCATGGCTGTGTGCATCCAGTTGTTGACTTTGAGTTTGCTAAGAATCCTATGATTTGATATACTGCAACTTGATTGTCTAAAACATGGCAATAATGGAGCTGTGAAGTTTATAACATTGGTGGAAACCGATGATATTTTGGTATGAATAATGCAGCAAGTTGTTGGATGTGGCAGAAAAGATCTGTAGAGTTCAAAACAATCTAAATAATGCCCAATTTGATGCATGTGACGCATAAGAAGACAGGAAATCATCAATGAGCAAAACAACACTGTAGAGTTGTAACACCCCTACACGCCCACGCCATCTTGTGTCGACATTAGATAATAAGTTAGTTTATTAGTTATTTTGTAATAGTTTATTAGTTACAAATGGGAGGTCGTCAAATAGCTGATACATATCGATTCTGCAGCGGAAGTTAAATGTAATTGTTCCTCAATAAGAAATCGCTCGGCAGAGCCTTTTGTGAGATAACCAATAATTTCTGCCTCAAGATAGAGAGAGCTGTCGGTGACTTCAAACCCTTGGCCTCAGACCATCTCGCCTCCACGATCCTGATCAGTTGAAAACTTTATAAAGATGTCATGTTAAAAGACACGAACATAAGTCTGTTGACTGAACAATCATCTTCTTACTTAGAAATATTCCTCTCAGCTGT
This sequence comes from Umbilicus rupestris, assembly GCA_963678935.1. NCBI lineage: Eukaryota > Viridiplantae > Streptophyta > Magnoliopsida > Saxifragales > Crassulaceae > Umbilicus > Umbilicus rupestris. Next base: position 1,257,559 of record OY787625.1, read on the forward strand.
CCTTCTAGCTGCCTCCCCGGACTCCAGCCACAGCCCTACCCTAAAAAACTGAGAGAATAGACACATCCACACAGACATCTTCACCTCAATCACACGCCGACACCAAAATATCTGCTAGCTTCTCTCCCATAGCAAGAAAATCATCCACATTCAGTCTAGGCCCAAAATTAACCTCTCTAAAAAAAATTGAATTAGCCGTCTCTCATTGCTTCCGAATCCTCCTCCCTCCATCCGGACAATGAGAATCATAGTCACCAACCACATCGAAAATTGCGAGAAATTGAATGAAATGATGTGAACACATAACAAAATACATTCAATGGTAATGTTGCTTCCTTTTGTGTTTTGAATTTAAACTACAATGTAGCTTTTGATTTTTTTTTTTCCTAAATAAAACTGTCGTTTATCACAACTACACTATTTTGACATCGCCATATTTGACTTTCTCCACTTTAAATCCTCTTAATCGAGACCGACCTAATTTTTGTTTTTTAAATACGAAGGAAACATCTCATTGGTAAATCTACAGTGGCTATATATCTTGGTGTGGGAGCGACCTAAGATGGCGCCTCGCATATGGGTAGCAAGAGGGCGCGACGGTGGGGCCTTATGGGGTAGGGCCCAATAGGGACGACACACCCCACTTAAGCGCATCTTTATTATAATCAAGACGAATTCGTCAAATTTATAATGAAACGAAATGGAATCTTTGAGATAACTCCGACTAGCATCGAAATTGGGTTTAATGGCGAAACCGGCGAATCTTCCGATAATCGATCTGTCGTCGCCCGATCAGGAACGCGCCGCTAAATTAATCCGTCAGGTGATTTTCTCCCCTTAGGACTACCTATCAGCTAATTATAATGACTCTGTAGGCTTTGAAATCGTAGATTTTGATGAGCTTGGAGATGGAATTTCGTTTTTGTGTGCTGCTTTGATTTTCTTGCGGGAGTGTTTGAATGGGGAAATTATGATTTGTTAGTGAGAAAGGATGTAGATGTGCTACTTTGCATTGGAAAATATGCATGTTGAATTGTTTAGGTGTTTAGGGCTTTTCTAATGATATTGTTGATGGGTTTTACACATGGATGATGGGCTTATTGAAAAATGAAGTGGAGGATGTGTCAGAGATTTTGCCTTTTCGTCTACTGTTGGCTATGTGAATCTGAGTGTTGAGTTTGTCAACTTATCCTTTGAACGCACATGATAGTTATAGAGTTGCTCCTCCATATCCGTCCCAAACTGATTGCATATGTAGCCTGCTTTGGAGATTACATGTCCTAATTTTGAGTAGCTCGTGAAGCTTTGCAAAATATAAACACTGTATTGACATGATCATATAGGCATGCACGGAGTATGGATTTTTTTACCTTGTGAATCACGGTGTGGACGAAGAGCTGCTTGATAGAGTGTTCATAGAGAGCAAGAAATTCTTTGCTCTTCCTTTGGATGAGAAGATGAAGTTGGCTCGGAAATTTCATCGAGGATACACAGCTCTTTATGCTGAAAATCTCAATCCAGCTAGAAGTTCCAGAGGTACTTAGTCATATCCATTAGATAAATGTTCTGAACAGATGCAGTAGATCTCAATAAACTCTATGCTTTGCATATCAAGTTTTTTGTCTTTTGAATTTGTAGTTTACTAAACTACCACTTGTCTGGTTCGCAAAACACTAGACCTGTAACTGGTTGTAGATTTCTCATCTTTATGTTAATTTTGCAAGCAGGTGACTCAAAGGAGAGTTTTTATATCGGTCCCTTGAAGGACGATTCAGTTCAAGATAAACTTAATCAATGGCCTTCACAAGGTATATATATATATATAAGTTTCTTCTTCAAAGACTTGTTACTACATTTCATTTCCGGACCCCATAATTTTCCTGGGTTATTATTTATGTATTATTTTCTGGCTTGGAATGTTTAGATGTTGTTCCAGTCTGGAGGTGTACTATGGAAAACTACTACAAGCAATCCTTGTAAGTTTAGCCTGTATATTGCATTTATCGCTTTTTTATGCTTCTTTCAAGGATCGGAACATGTTGCTATCAATCTTAGTTGTCTCCCTTCACCTCATGTAAGAGCAAGCATGCAAGGATGTATGCATTTAAAGGTCTATATCTAGTTATCCTTCGTACTTTTTGACAGTTATGAATGCATTTTCTAGAGTATAAAAGATAAGGGAGATATGACTTGAATATGTTTACAAAACCATGTAAACCTAACACCATCTAAATCGGAAACATTGATTCAACTTATATCGTGTTTCTTAAGGGATGCAGGGAAGAGATTGATATCTCTTATTGCACAAGCTCTGAACTTGGACAAAGATTTCTTTTCTGAAGTGGGAGCAATAGATGAACCAAATGCATTTCTTCGCCTATTGCGCTATCCAGGTACAGTTGATTGCTAACTACGGAATGCCATTCTAGTCTGCTTTAACTGCATATCTTAAAACCAGTCTAATGTACAAATTTGCAGAATCCTACATCAGTTTCTGGAATATAAAGGGAAAATCCGGAGTTAAAAAAAGAGAGAAGAAACCTTGTAGCTTCTTTGATTGACTTAATGGTTTCATATTTTGGGAGGAATGTAATGCTTTATAAATCTCGCAGTCATAGATCAGCAGCTTATGTTGGCTAGCTATTATGTAAATTAGTGGTTCCTCAAATATCCGAATGCACTCAGTCTTAATCTACCCAATAATTTCTTACAATATATTCTTTCAGGTGAACTAGAGACTTCAGATGAAGAGATATATGGAGCCTCAGCTCATTCAGATTATGGAATGATAACTCTGTTGGCAACTGATGGTGTTGGTGGGCTACAGGTGTGATTTTGAATATACAGAGGTTAGAAAATCAATAAAATAATACTTACCATTTTATTTTATATTTCCAAATAGGTCTGCAGAGATAAGGCATCCCACCCACAGATTTGGGAGGATGTCCTTTCCCTAAAGGGGTGAGTGAGAGCATCTCATCACATGCAACAATAATGATTTTATGACCCTACATAAAACTGAGATTAAGCTCTTACACAAAGTGAAATCTTTTTTCAGGGCTTTTATCGTTAACATTGGTGACTTGTTGGAGAGGTGGACTAATTGTTTGTTTAGGTAAAGAAAACTTCTTCAGAAATTAGATTCCGAAGTCTGATGTTGCAAGAATTTATATGCAAAGCCCTATCACCTTCACTATTTTATATTTGTAGGTCAACACTGCATAGGGTGATGCCAACAGGACATGAGCGTTATTCTGTAACCACTACTCTTTAGCATCCAACTACAATTTATTTTTCACCATCATTTACATTTTCATAATTAATTTCCTGACATGCCTAATCAGTTATTTGTCAATTTGACTAATTATTTTACATGTTATTACCTCAATCTGGTCAAACTTTTTCACTAATTCGTATGTTCTAATACTCAGCCAAAGTTGCCATAGTTCAATCTTTCAGTATTTCCATATCATGGACATTTAAGACGTTAGATGGTGCTCACTCGAATTGGAAATTTGCAGTTGGCTTTTTTCTTGGACCCAAACCCAGACTGCATGGTTGAATGCTTAAAAAGTTGCTGCAGCGAGTCATCTCCTCCCAAGTATGAATCATTCATTTTGAATACGTTTAATGGGATTTGTTCTAACCTTGTAACAAAAAATCTGTTGTACAGATTCACTCCAATCCGCAGTAAGGACTACTTGGAGGAACGTTTGCGAATTACATTTTCTCGGGAGTCTGATTATGTATGATCATGATGTTTGCTTTATGAAAAAAGGATGATTCAATGATGTTCAAGGGGCGCAGATATTAAGCCGGAAGGATGCATATACAAGCATCATGAAAAGTGTGGTGTATAACCAAATTCTGAATAAATGTGCGTGTCAGCAGGATGTCCTTGTCAGGTCAAAATATGCGATTTGAATTTTGACAATGCATCTTTTGGTGGGTACTGTCAAAGGGGAGAGAGAGACACCAAGTTTTAACAAAATGTGCGTGTCAGCAGGATGTAAAATATGCATTTTTTGGTATGTACTGTAAAAGGAGCGACCAAATTCTGAATAAATGTGCGTGATGTCCTTGTCAGGGGACGATTAGTCTTGTGGTGTCTAAGGAGAGACGTCTGCTGGAATGTTCCTCGGACTGCTAGTTATGTGCATTGTTTAACTGCTTGCAACCATTTATTTAATGTTGTAGTTCATATAGACAGGCGATGAAGGCTGTATACTCTTGACATCATTGTTTTATTATTATATTCACATGCTTTCGTAACTAGCTCATCCCATCCTTGAAGAGTGAACATTTTGACCTGAAATTGAAATAATTAAAAATGACTTGAAGTATCTAAACCAACTAAACTTATTTGGACGGTTGAAATTTTTGAAAAGAACAGGACCGAACAAGTCTGCTTGATTTGTAGGTGAGAACTGGAAGATCTGCAAGACTGTGTTTTAAAACAGGGCTACAACATTGCAATTAAATCTAGTACAGTATTTTTCTTACAACTCCGTATATGTGATAATAGACTTATCTCGTGCTCCGCAATTCAATTTTCTAGTTAGCTGCAGCAGCCCTTTCTAACCTGTTTTCGAATGAGCACTGTTCAAGTCAGCTTACAAGGCGCCGAAAGAGCTGCAGGCTGAAGTGGTTGAATTATTTTGGACCTGGCATCAAAGGAGGAAACATAAGCCAACAAAACTTGATACTAATGCTTCATAATTTATCAGGAAACATGTTAATATAAGGAATCACTAGCACATTAGTTCGACACAAATTAGGAATCCATAGCACGTTAGTTCATAATAGTTTTAATGCTCGCTAATTGCAGGATGGCTTCCAGGGAGGACTCATAATGAAGCAAAAAATTAATGGCTAATAAGGAGATAGAGAAACAAAAAGCATCTCATCTATATCCACAGCCAAAACCACACATCATTTGGAAAAACAACTAACTACAACACTAATAAACACGGATTTAATGAAAGATTATCCCAAATGCAAACCTGATAATTGATGCAAAGAAGCATTCTAACGGGTCAGAAAACTATTCTGGTGCGTCATTGTGGGTTAACAGATTGCTGGAGCTATATATGTTGAACCGTTAACTCAATGTGAAACACGTATATCTTTAATTGAATCAAAATTTCTCAAGTTTCAGATTTTGAAGTTTAATAGTCTTAATATTTCACAGCATGTGAGGCTTCTATCCGATCAACCTCTTCCAAGAAAGAGAAATGTGGAAGATCCTAGTCGCTGAGATGTTTGACGTCATTTTTATCACTAACCATGAATAAAGTAGACACTAACGAAAAAAAGAGAAGACTTCTAAACAGCTTGTGTATACAACGGTACAAAAAAACCCAAAGTCTTACTTTTGCATTCCATCATATGAGCTTCTTTTCTTCATTGGCCGAACTAAGTAGCTCGGGCAAGGTCCATTGCTTCATGTTTGTGTAAATGGCTAGCAGAATGAATTGGATGAAGCAGTGAAGCATGATTATAGCTTCAAGGAGGAAAGGATACCTCTTGGGAGGAGTAAGAGTGACGTAAATTATGTGAAGAATAATTGAACAAGAAGTCACAAATTTCCGGGGTAACATATTGAAGGGGGTTGGAATTTCCTTTGCTGCATCTTGCTTTCTACAAGGAGCTATGAAAAGAAGGGTAAATAGAATAGATAGAATGGTATATGGTACTACCAATTTATCACGAACCAAAAGAGGGAACATGGACAGCAAAGCAAATTGGGTGAACCAGCTGCAAATGAAAGGGTCTTCAAAGGCTAACAAAGTTGCTGGTAGAAGAGGCAGCAATATTGACTTCTCATGTACTGCAACAATCAATCAAATAGTGTAAAGATAACCAGTGCAATTAAAGATGGGGAATAATGTAAAAGCTTGCCAAGAGCAGGAACATCTCTTTAAAGTACCTTGGAATGAAAAGAAATAAAAAGCAAAGGAACTGTTCAGCATCCCATAGAGGAAACTTCGATAACTTGGGTATCGTACTTGATGAACCATTGAGGGTAGGCAGAATGTGATAGTTGCAGTGAGGCTCACAAGCTTCAGAAATTGCATAGAGAACAGTTTCTTCCATTTTATTAGAATGGAACTCGTGCACCAGAAATTAGCCACATAGTCCTCATATATGCCTCTTTCAAAAGGAGCAAGGCGGGATAAAACCTTTAACAGAAAAATTGCAGGATGCACTGAAATCTCATGCGAAATACTGAAAATGAATTCTCAACAAAGTTCTTTTTAAATAGCCATAACAAATATATCATTGCTTGCCTGAAAAAAGGCATCCTTTGATTGAAGATAAGGCCACCAAAGAATCATGAATGTTCCTATGACTACCACACCCAGCTTTGACACTTCAAGAAACCGATTTGAACGCTTTAGGCATTTGCCAAGAAGGTAACTAAAGAATGCAGGTGCATAATATGCGCTCATCTGCCAACAATTGAAATAATAATGTAAACATAATGTGAATTATAATCCATCTGAAAACATTAAGAGTGGTTTAATATGTAAATTTTGCTAAGGCTTGGCAGAATACACATAACTGTAAATTTTGACAGCTTTGCCAATACCTGATAGTTTAAGGGTATCAACTAGCCGTAGATAATATATGAAGCCAAGTCTAATACGAACCTGTTTGTGATTGAGAGCAAGGCTGAACAAAGCACTCGAAAGCAGTTCACTTCCGGAGAGTATGGCTGCAACAGCTCCAACAGTGAAGCCCAAGCTAATACAATTATACTGAAAATATGAAGGTCAGAAATGATCTACTTCACTCTGCTACAATGTGCATAGAAAGTACTTAAAGACTCCAATGTTACACCTGAAAATGACCATGATCAATAAGGATCAGACACGGGTTAAGTAACACCATCGCAGCATGCCACACCATATCACGTCTGTGAACAGTCCGCCCACTGTAGTACGTGAGAACGAACCAAAGAACAGCAGGAAAAAACACCAATACATCGGATGACAAGACTGTCCACCTCATTAGCAGTTTTCTGCAGCAACACATTATCTCACAATTGATCAAAAACATCAACAAATACCAGACCTGTGCGAACTGAACCTGGTAAGCTCAGAAACTAGTTTACATACCCGAGATAAGATTCATGGCCTCTTGAAGTGAACAACGCAACAGACTCTGGATGAACAGATTTGAGCAACAAGCCATGAACATAGCTCTGGTAAGCAGTCAGGGGAGGATAATCCAAACCCCAATAGCTCAGGTCATTCACACTACAGTTCTTGTACCACTCACTAGCCGGAAGATTGGTAGTGATTTCCATCCAATGCCTCTGCGCTTCAAAATCCCCATATTTAGGAGGATTTCCAGCTCCGGAGTACATATGCAGCGACACGCCCACCCTCACAATCAACCCAAACACAGCTACGCAGAAAAAACCGGGAACCACACCTCTTCCGACCAACCACTGACAACGCGCATCTTCATCATTCACAGCTTCTTCACCAATCGAACTCGCTTTCCTCCTCGATTTACTCTTCTCCATTCGTTCAAATTATCACAATGATCGGAAATTCAAACTGCAAAACAACTAGGCCATCAGCTACGCCTTCGGCCGTTCGATCGAAATTTTGACGATCGGCAATGAAGACGGAATCTGCAGAGAAGAGATCGGCGATGGAGACGAAGGCGACTGGTTTTCCAAGATTCGAGCTTCTTCAACATAGTCGATTCAACCAATCGTTATATGACACGTCGTCTCTTTCAGCCACGTGTTTTTTCCAGCAGTATCTTATTCCGTTATCTACTTCAGACTGATGACTAACATAACAGTGCGTCCAAACATGGATGATTCTAACCGGCCCATTTAGATGCCCAGTTAAGTGACGTATAAATAGTAAATACAACCGGACGGTGGCGAATCGCGATAGGTTTGGTTTCTCGTTGTCAGAAGTTTCACGCAATCTCTAACCTCTCTCCTCGGACCTCAATCGGTTCGAAAAAGAGTCGGAAAATCGTCAACCTCGAAACCCTAATTGCATCGATTTCATCGTTCGTGTCTCATCATCCAGCTGCTGTTTCACCGACTTCATCACCAGCATCATCAGATAAACAATCCCGATGATTTGATTCTCATCGAAAGGCGTTCGACGCTTTCCTCCACAATCGGTCCTATCGGCGAAGCCCTAATGGTCGAATTCTCCGTTGCAGCTCAAATCGTCCTCATCCAGACGTAGAATTTCCACCCGAAGTCTATCCGATCTACCGGCTTCCGATTCGGTGCCCCGATCGCCGATTTTCTACCCTAGCGGTGTGATTTTAGCGGTTCAACCGGTTATCGTTTGATTTTCGGTTTATTTCGGCGCGATCTGATAGGGGAAGATCGGTTTTGCGAGGAGTAACGATTCTGAAGAGGTGGTGCGTTTCCGAAGATCTAATTAAGGAGCTGGAATTTCGGTGTGCCGATTTTCTGTGTGGAGGACTTCAAGGTGGCACCTTTACTCAGGGTTTTGGTCTTTCTGGAGATAACAAAAATAATAAAGAGTTACTTCTTGTAGTGGTTTTTGTAATTCATCTTTGCCCCTTTTTGAGTTATAAATTTCAGAGGCCTGTGTTGAGTTACTGGAGCCTTGAAATTTCTGTGATTCTCTGTGATCATTCTGTGATTTATATTGACAATTTTTTTCCAGAGGTGAAGGAAAGGAAAAAACTCTCACTATGGCTGTTTATTATAAGTTCAAAAGTGCAAAAGATTTTGACATCGTTCCTATAGACGGCCATTTTGTATCTGTTGCAATATTAAAAGAAAAAATATTTGAATCCAAGCACTTGGGCAGGGGTACTGATTTCGATCTTGTGGTCACCAACACCCAGACTGGAGAAGGTTTGTTTCACCTATGGTTTATTCAGATTTCAATCTTGTTGCTTACTTATGTGATAGAATCTGTAGTTGACATTGTACTTGCAAATAGTTGTATCACATTATCTGATATCATGTTTTGTAAGCAATGGGACCGGCTCAAAGACACCAGCTTGCCAAAATGGTACAGATTTGGTGTTTTTGTTTGCTTGGGCCCTGACAGTCAACCACGGTGGTAAAAAGTCAATCAATAATGCGGTATTTTGTTTTATATATTTGAGTAAGGGTGAACTTGGAGAGGCTTGAGAAAATGCACTGTTGTGAATAGTGTCATTTATATATTGTTGCAGTGTTATAAATGCTTATTTACACAGATGTTATGTTTTGTTTTGTATTTTCAGAGTACCTTGATGAGGAATTGTTGATTCCGAAAAATACATCTGTTTTAATTTGCCGGGTTCCTGGGCGTCCTCGCATGTCGATAGTCACCCAACAACAGTACTGTTCAACCCTTGATTTTATTCTTTAGCTCCAACATTTGTATTGATTTTTAATATTCTTCAGTTTCTAGTTTTGAGAATATAACAGACACAGATAGTTTACATGAAGAACACATTCTTATCAGTTACTATGTTGGTTTTAGTGGGTTCATGTGATCATATTGAATTGGTATGTGGTTTGCTTTAGGCCAAAGGTGGAGATTAAAGTGGATGATCATGCGCCTCCAAATGGTAGTTTCACTGGAGCTGATTCTTCTGCAACGAAATATGTGAGCATAAAGTTTTGTTCAGTTTTCTGGCTCCTTACTTCCTATTTAGTTTTCAATAGCTTAACTTTTCCATTATGTGTTGGTGTGCATGTAGCCTGACGATACAGACTGGGATGAATTTGGAAATGACTTGTATGCCATTCCTGAAATGACACCAGTTCAGTTCACTAATTCTGTTCAAGATGCTCCGCCGCCAACTAAAGAGGATGAGGATAGTAAAATCCAAGCGTTAATTGAAACTCCAGCACTAGACTGGCAGCAGTGAGCTACCTGATTAATGTTATCTTGTGTATCGTTCTCCTATCAGTTTCAATAATTTAATTACTCTCGCATTGAATTCATGCTCGAATTTTTCTTTGCAGACAACCTCTTGATGGATATGGCACAGGTAGAGGCTTTGGACGGGGAGGAAGGATGATTGGTGGTCGTGGCTTCGGTGAGTTAATATGTTTCATCTTATTGTAGGCCAAAACAAAAATGTAACAACTGATAACCTGTGCGCCTAGTAGGCATATGTGTAATATAACACAAAAAATGAGCTGATGAGCTAGTGAGATGGCTAAATATAACATTGTATTATGCTTATCTTAATTATGAGGTGGCTTAACTTGCATTTTTTCGTTTATAAAGTCGGGACTGGATCTGATAGGAGAGCGCCTCCCCAGGGATATGTATGCCATAGGTGTAAGGTGCCAGGTAGGTTAATTTTTTTTTTTTTTGGGGGAAAGATTATGCATTTTTATTAACTTTTTTAAAACAGATTAACAATCTTTGGATGAATTTCAGGGCATTATATTCAGCATTGTCCTACTAATGGGGATCCTAATTATGATGTCAAGAAAATGAGACCTCCAACTGGCATACCGAAGTCAATGCTGATTGAAACCCCTGACGGCTTTTATGCGTTGCCCAGTGGTTCAGTTGCTGTTCTGAAGCCAAATGAGTAAGTCAACATGATCATATTTCGAACCAAGAATTTTATTTATATGTTCAAATCAATAAATAGTCGCTTAAATAATCTTAACAACAGAGCTGCTTTTGAGAAGGAAATTGAAGGATTACCAACCACTCGATCAGTTGGTGAGATTTCAACAGAGTATCGCTGCCCACTGTGCAGGGAAATCATGAAAGATGCAGTTATCACAATCAAGTGTTGTTTCACCACATTTTGTGATAGATGTAAGGAACTTTTTACCATTTGAGCCAATAAGAAGGTCAACTAGATCTCAATTTTGACAGTGTTGAACATTTATTTTTTCATTTTACACCATATTCAATATACTTCATACATCTATTATATTTCATCTGAAATATACCCAAGGATTGATAATTTAATTACATCCAGGGGATATACTTATAAGTGTACACGTACATGAAGTTCTTATTGCAAATGGAGTGTATAAAGAGTGCCTGCAACTGCCTATCGACCCTCATATAATTTTTAACCTAATAGTTATTCTATTCTACAGGTGTACGGGATCACATAATATCAATGTCTGCATGTGTCTGTGGGCAGAAAGATGTACTTACGGATGACTTGATACCAAATAAGGTAGTCAGGGACTCTATTAATCGCTTTCTCGAGTGCAACAATAATGGTAGTGCTGAAAACCCAGGGAGCAATTACCAAGTCCAAGGTTTGCTCTCTTTCATGTATGTGCCTCCGTTTTGATATTCTGGTGTAGCCTTTTATATTTTGTTTATTCCACAGATTTGGGGAATGCTCGTCATCCATCGGCCAGGGTACCATCTCCTACCTTTTCTGCTGCTTCCAATGGAGAGCAGGCTCCAGCCTTAGAGGATAATGTTAACCACAGGCCCGCAGAGAATCAAGAACAAGGCACATCAGCTCCGCAACCGACTCTTGAGAACGGCAGTACATCAAAAGTTGCGACTGTTTCTGAAGTCACGCATGATTCTGCCAGTGCCAAGGAACCAGCTTCACAGATGAGTGCTCCTCATGCCGAAGAAGAAGTGCAGCAAAAAGCCACTGCTGAGACAGGTAATTCATTAAGTTCTACTTGTGGCCCATTTTATTATAAACATTTTAAACTCTTATGTGGAGTACTAGGTGAACAGGTATCTTCCAATGCACAAGTCTTCATCTAAACTCATAAAATTGTCCCGTGACTTTACAGGAAAGAAGATTAAAAAGAAGAAGAGATGTGCCCCTGCAAATGGTGTGTTTTCCTTCTTCTGAACTTGTGGCAACAATGTCAATTAGTCTTTTGCTAAAATCTAATGATTTCAAAGGTACAAGTCGTTTCTTTTATCATTGGTGACTTTGAAAGTTCAATGGTTTGTTTCAGCGGCTGAAATGCAGTGGAACATTGGTCAAGAATTTGGTGCTGAAAATTACATGATGCCTATGGGCCCTGCTGGCTTCAATCCATACTGGAGTGGCATGCAGCCAGGGATGGAAGCATATGTGCCACCTTATCCCATGCCATTCATGGGGGGCTATCCACTCGGTTCAATGGACATGGCTTATGGAGGTTTCATGCCACACGATCCTTTCGCTCCACAAGGTTTTTTATGCCCTCCTGTTCTCCCACATCACCCATACCAGAGGTGTGTCTTTCTACTTGTCTTCTGTGTTTTTGTATGAATAAGTCATTTATACCATCCCCGATTTTGTTCACAAATCATTGGAGACTGACCTGACATTTTAAGTGCAGGGATGTTACTGATTTTGGGATGGGCTACAATGGTGGTACTCCGCGTGCAATGAACAAGGAGGAATTTGAGGCCCGTAAGACTGAACTGAGAAGGAAACGTGAGATGGAGGAAAGACGTGCTGGAAGGTAATGTCTACCATCCTTATTAACATATCCTCTGCAATTACACATTCAGCCTATGTTGAACTTGCATCAGTTACCTGTTTTCTTATTTCCCCTTTTTCATATTTCTACAGCATGAGAGGTGGAGACTTGCCACCTAGAAATCGAGAACCCAGCAAGGACACGGCTGCTAAGAGCATTGCAGCCAAACCAAAAAGTGTACGTTTTTTTTATGGTCCAGTAGAAATCATTTTATTATTACCGAGCTTTGTAATAATAAGTATCAGTGTGTTTGTTATCATCATTTCTGGGTTACATACATTATCATGGTTCCTGTTGTCGCCTAGAAACCGCAATAGACCAAAACTCGTCCATGCCATCAGTTATTTTTTTCTGTCACACTTAGGTCCAAATTTGTTTTTGTCCACAACTGTCCCGATAAGGCCTTAGCGTTCTCAGTTGGACTGCAAGCGTACAACTTAACCCGTACATTTCATGTCTTTTGCAGAGGCTTGCTGAAGAAAACCACCGTCATGGCTCGGCATTGTCTTCTGGTAGACGCTCGCCGCCACGCCGAGCCAGCAGCACTCACTCTGCAAGGCAGTCCCCACCTCATCCATCAAAGAGAAAGTCATCGGTGCAAGACTACGACGATGATCATCGCGATCACCACTCGCTATCTATAGCTCGTGCCAAGTTGGATTCATCATCAGCAAAAGCTGGCACCTCGGATGCAACTTCAGAGGGTAAGAGCAAAGCGAGCGTATTTGCGCGGATAAGCTTCCCTGATCATGAGTGTGGTGTGTCAAAGAAGAAGAAAATATCATCATCTTCCACAGCTTCAGTCCAAGATGGAGGAGCTATGAGCTGCAATGGTGGGAGTAAAAGGATGAGCGAGGAATCCAGCGATGAGGACGACAGGCACTTCAAGAGGAAGAAGCGGTCCAGGTACGAGGAGGCGCCTACTGACTATCCAGATAAAGGTCACAGCCGCAACAGACACCGCAGGTAGAAGAAAATCCTCAACAACAGCAATGGGAATGGATTTGTCAGAATACTTGTTCAATAACTGTCACCTGCATGCAATTCACTGTGTTGTTTTTCTATACATTCTGCTCTTGTTGTCTTCCATGCCGGTGAATTTATAATAGCTTAAATCAAAATTAAACTTGGGTTTGTCTTTTTTTTTAACATTTAAAATTTGCCAAAAGCAGACTATGCACTTCCAAATGGTGAGGCCGGGTACGGAGTCAATGACTCTCACGAACAAATTTTTATTTAAAATTTTTTTATTTATAATTGGCTCATATTATGTTATAAGAAATAATATACATTTTCACTAACTCATTTTATTTGAGCTTCTATATATAATTACCTAGACGAGTAATATAAACCAAATACTTGTTTAACACAAATATGATTCACAAATTTAAATGAATTTTAAATAAAAAGTTTAAAAATTAAAATTAAATAACACACTCTTTCATTCCATTTAAATCAAACCACTTCACGCAGAGACGATAGCCAGCAATCGCGAGAAAGCGAGTTTCAACAAAATACCAAAAACAGTCTCTCTCTCTAACTTTTCAACACTCCGCGTATCCGAATCCCTGCCGATCTCTCCTCGGACACTCTTCTCCGGTAAGACATAACCCCATATACGCTCTCTTTACCATCACATCGCTTGCAGCCGCTGGAATTAGGGTTTTGTTGTCTGCATTAATCTGACTGGGAATCCCCGGGTCCATTATTTTCTCTATGGATTCGCCCTTTGTGTTGTTGTTGTTGTTAGGTTTGGCGTTTGAGGAGAAAATTGATGCGGTTTGGAGCCGATTAACTGCGAGGGGGTTTTTTCCGCTGCATGGAGGGAGGTAGGGTCAATCTTTACTTACTTGCTCAGACTACTGCTACTGCAAATATTATTGGTTAGGTTTGTGGAAATGCTGTGCCTGTGCCGTTTTGTGTTGGGCTTGTGGTGATGATGGAAAATGGTGGTTTTAATGTCAGGTTCTTAGGTTTGGTTTGGGAATTTTGATTTTGTTGTCAATGCAGTGAAGAAAGCATTTTTTGTGGTTTAAGACGTCTTTTTGGACTGTTTGTGTGGACTTTGGAGATGCTTTTCTGTTAAAGAAGTTATGTGCTGTGTTTTTGCTCAGTGCGGTGTGGGATGTGTTTGGGTTTGGTTTAGGTGCCTGCATATATTTGTGTTATTTTCTTTTTTCAGGCTCACACTCATGGAGTACGACGATAGTGATTTTGGAAGTCAGAATCCACAGCTAAATAGTGAAGAAATAACTAAATCTTCACCTGGTTTGAGTACATATTCGCTCCCAAAGTATGATTTTGATGACAGCCTACAGGGGGATATAAGATTTGATAGTTTGGTTGAAACTGAGACGTTTCTTGGCATCGAAAGTCAGGAAGACACATCTTGGATTGATGACTTCTCTCGTGGGAGTAGTAGGATAGAGTTCAGCTCCCGTGATGCTGACTCTGCTTCCATCTCGAGGAGGAACAATGTTTGGTCAGAGGCGACATCTCTAGAATCTGTTGAGATGCTTTTAAAATCAGTTGGTCAGGAGGATATTATACATGGTGGGACTGAAGCTCAGGATTGTGGTGCCATTCGTGATTTGGGAAGCTCGACTCTGCAATTGATACAATGTGAAGAACATAGAGATCATCTCTGTGCAAAGGATGTCAGTTCTGGCGATGCATTGCCAGTCGATGAACTCATACAAAAGTTTCCCGATGACAATGTTGTAAAACTGCATCCAACAGAAGATGTACAAACTGTTTCCGGAAAGATGTGTGGTTCTAGGGAAAATGTTGATTCTCTGCTTCAAGAAACAGATGCTGAAACAATTCAATGCTCTGTAACAAAGGATACTCAGGCAATGAATGAAGCTCACAACCCATTAGTGGATAAAAAACATGAGTTGAATCAGATACAAGCTGTTACATCATTAAACAGAGAACTAGAAGAAGATTTCCAAGCTCCTGTCCTGCAGGCTGAGTTTCAAGATTACTGTCCTCAACCTACTGTAGCATTCACTGAAAATTTGAGCTCAGGATGGCATCAAGGAAATGACACTGGCAATCAATTGAACCATAGTCTTCAGGTATATAGTACTAAAAATTTATCTGAGGGTCCCATAGCGGTAAATGTGGAAGGGGTAGACGATATGGTTATGGAAGAAAATTATAAATCAGAGGGACTTACAGCTGGAAACACCCCTGGTGATTTGGAAAATGTTGTATCGTCAGAATTAGATATGATATCAGAAGGCGAACTGGGTTCAATAGGAACTGGTAATATTCTCCTGAAAGAGCCATGTGGCTCTAATGAGGAGTGTCATGATTTTCACTCCACGGAGGTATGCCTTGATAAGGTCGATACTTCAGGTCCTGCTGACGGCTGCAAATGTGAGAGTGACAAACACATTGATGCTACTGCATGGAAAGGGTCAAATGTGACATCGGAAGGAACGGTTCTTGAGGGGCATACCGCCGAAGCAAGTGTCCTAAATCCTGGTTTTTGTTCTGATGAGAAGTTATATTCAGATGCACCGGTGACAGATACTGCTGATGTGCAGAATAATATTGAATTATGTGCAACTGCCGCTGAGCAGAGTAAAAATCCTGAAGATATCTTGGCGAGAGATGATGAAACCTCTGTTGCTGATGTAGAGGAGGAAGATAAATTACGTAGGGGTACTGAGCAAATGGAAAATGATGTGGATTTGAAGAAGCCAGAAAAATCTTTAACTGAAAATGATGAAATTGTGGAGATCCCAAGCGGAAAAATGGATAGCAAACTCGCTGATGATGGTTCTTCTCTGAGTTTAGTATGTTCGTCAGCTGTATTGGCAAGTGCGACACATGCTACTGAAAGTTTAAGTGTTCGTATTACTCCAGCAGTCTCTGAAGAACACAATACTAAAGGACTCAACATTTCAACTTCTACCACAGTTGTGAGAGATACAATGGAAACTGCTGCCGGTGCTGATATGAGTGATGGAAATGATAAACGCATGGATACCATAATAAGTGTGCAGTCTAACACTGAAGTTTCTAACGTGGATGATAAAAATTGCAATACTGGTGGATCACTGATCAATGACTTCAGAGTAGCTGCTCCGTTTGAAAATGTATGCCACACTCAAAACGAAGGAACTCGTTGTGAATCTCCTTCTGCTATTCCTGCTGCAAATGGAAAAGGTATGTTATTTGGAGATTTTACCTTCTGGATCTGGTTTTTGACCTATCATCATAGCATTGCAATGAAGATTTAGATATATGTAAATTTGTATGGTTTTTGTTCCTAGTAGGTGTTACTCTTTCTTGTGGTGACATTATAACTTAATCATAGAGGAAATCACTGGTTCCATATAAAATGTTGTCCCCAAGATAAAAAGTTCATTACTCCTGGCATTGAAACCTGCCTTTCTGGTACTCCTATGGACCCCAATATGAGATACTTGGGTACAATTATGAAGAACTAATATAGTTGTCAGGCTGGACCTGGGCATGTCAAAAACACTTGGGAGTGTTCCTAACCAGTACATACAAGTTCTATTTTATGTGTTTTAATGGCAAGACAGGATGCTTCCTTGGAGTAAAATGGATCTTAATTCAGTATCAGGATGCAGGGTACGGTAGTTTAAATATAAAACTATTGTAGCTGCAAATGCTTTGGTCATTCAGTTACATCTCCTTATCTCTTAGTCCCGCCCTCTCTATCTTCCAATCTCTTCATCTCTCTTCAGTATTCCTTTATAGTAATGCCAAATAGAAGTCATATGTTGCTTGTCGAAAAGGTTGTTGGGTTAGTGATTTACAGTACGGCCCCTGCTATTCATTTTAAAATAATTATCAGTACATATTAATCTGATTATAAGAATCTTTCTACATTGATGTATGAAGCAAAATTAAGAATGTTTTTGTTCTTTCCTTGAAATGATTAATGAGTCTATGTTGCATTACTGATGGGATAAGTTCTTTCTCTTTGGTGTCCTGGTACGTCTACACAATTAAAGATTCAAAAAAGGAAAAACAATTATGGAACCTGAAATGAGTTTCTATAGAGATGACTGGTGAGGGGTTAGTGAAATGAGAGACTTTGATGCTGTATTAACTCAATTATCCAAGAGTGATATGATTAACTTTTTGAAAGTGTTTTAGATCTCTTATGTGACATTTTCTCCTTTGCAACTCTAATTTTTATAAGAATGGTTTTGATTGTGCAGAATACGAGGAACCTGAGGTTAGCCCTCTGGCAGTCAACTGTGGCAGTGAGATTAGTGAAGATAACACTGAAACTGAAAACTCCATACAACTTCAATTTAATAAAAGTGGGTCTGCCTGCACTAATGATGGATCATTGTTTCATGATGGATCTGTTCTTCGGGATCCAAAAGCTAGTGACGCTTCTGATAATGATAAAACATTTTCCTTCATAATTACATCATCAGCTGAACATTCTGAACAAGTAATTGTCAAGCTCTGGCAGCCATTTACATCTCAAGTTCCATTTAGTTCTCAGGTACTCACTTTATTTTTACTTTTTTCCTTTATTGTAATGTGCCTGATTCTACTCCTAAATATTTTTTTTACAGAATTAAAATTTACATGACATGAGTTTTTTATGGACACATTAGGTGAATTATACTGATTTTGTTGGCTGAAAATATGGTCCTTTGTCCTATGATTTATTAATTTATATGCAACCATGTAGAGGTAAACCACCAAAGGAACATTTAATTATGTATTTGACTGAATAGATACGTAAACCACCAATGGAACACATAAAAAACAGTTAGGAGTCATTTTCTCAAGGATTCTTTTTTCTTTTTTTTTTTGAAGAATGTAGAGAATTCTCCGTTGACATCTGGGATGGAGCAAATTAATTTGGGGGAGCAAGGGAGTCATCAAACTACGGGTGAACAGATTGTGACGGGCTCTAAAAGTGCAGCGGAGCGTAAACTAACAAGAGCATCGGGTAAGACTAATAAGGAGAGTGCAAAAAGGGAGAGTCGTCATAAATCATCAACTCCTTCCAAGTTAAAGGAGTCCAATATCTTTCCCACTGTTGAATCTAGCCTGCCAGATTTGAATCACACATCTTCTTTGCCTGCTCTGCAACAATTTTCTGACTTGCAGCAACTACAACTGCGAGCTCAAATATTTGTTTATGGATCTCTAATGTGAGTTTTTTCTTTTTGATTGTGTATTTATAACTTCCAAAATGCATATTTTTGACTATGATTGGGAGGTACCATAATCTTGAATGAAAATTACTTTCCATACTGGATGAGATAAGGACAGTTAACTATCTGATGTATTATTGCTATTACACTGCACATACAGGCATATTAACGTATTTGAAGCTTATATCTTTGATGTCTATTCTTACAGCCAAGGAACACCACCTGATGAGGCATGCATGGTGGCTGCGTTTGGTGGACCTGGTATGCTCCTGATCATTTTATATTTATTAATTGTCTTTGGTCAAATTACATTCAGTCAACATTTGTTTTCTTTGTGAGGCCAGATGGAGGAAGAAGCATTTGGGAAAATGCACGACGTCGATGCCTTGATAGAATTCAGGGTCAGAAATCCCAAAACAGCAATCCAGAATCCCCTTTTCAGCAACATTCAAGTACATGCCGATTCCAAAGACATTTTTTTTGTTTGTTTTTATGCACCTCTATTTACACAGTTAACAATGACTATAATTGTGTAGGTGCCATGACGGCGGGCCAAAAAGGTAAAACCAGCAAGTCCCAAAACAAAAGTAACTCCTCAACTCGTGGTAAAGCCAGTAAAAGTACCATAAGACATTTGACGCCACCATCATCACCTATTTGGACTATGCATACTCCTTCCGATCGTGTGCATTTCAGTGGTATGCCTAGTGGCACCTTTCTGGAGCACAATGTTCATCCTCAATTTTATTCTCATTCAAGCTCACCTTTGACAAGTACTGTTGTACATTCCTCATCTTGGTCCCCTCACCCCAATCCTTGGGTTGCAGCACCACAAATTACCACACCCAAGGGTAGTCCACCACCTATTATGCGTACAAAGATGGAACCTGTTATATTGACTCCAAACAGAGAATCATCCAAGTCCGAAATTAGTGTGAGGCACACAACTCCAGGCCCGAAAGCTCATCCTGCTGGTCATACCAATCCCATCCTTGGGGAGCCGTCTCCCCTAATTGATGATACGGAATCAATTTTGAACCCCAGCCATACTCCTGACCCCAAACCTAGAAAGAGAAAACAAATTGAGGTCAGTGAAGCCTTAATGGTAACTGAACCTCAACTTAAATCTGAACTGGTGTCTGCTTCCAGTGTTAGTGGTATTTTGCCTACTACTGTTGCAGCTCCAAACTCCGAGTCTAAAGTGAAGACTAATGCTACTTCCCTCGCCACTCTTAGTACTTTCTCTGCTGATCACTCAACGAAAGGGAACATAAATGTAGATAATAGGATTATGATATCTGATGATATGTGTAGTAAAATGGATGAAGCCAAGCTGCATGCAGAGGATGCTGCTGCTTATTCTGTTGCTGCTGTTAATCTTAGTCAGGAAATGTGGAGTCAGTTGGCCAAGCAAAAAGATTCAGGAGTTCCATCAGATGTAGATGCGAAAATTGCTTCCGCAGCTTTAGCAATAGCAGCAGCTGTTGCAGTAGCAAAAGCAGCAGCTGCAGCTGCTGAAGTGGCTTCTAATGCAGCAATACAAGCGAAATTAATGGCTGAAGAAGCCATGAATTCAAGTAGAATCCTATTGGCAGATTCCTCCCCAGAAATTTCACTTAACAGTTGTGTGAGTGGTTTGGGAAATGATATGACATCCTCTTCCTCAAAAGGTGATAAGCAAATTAATAGTGTCGGCAGTTTGGCTGCTAATTTAACTGCGCAGGAGAAGATGGAATATACTTCAGCTGCTTCTAAGCAAGCTGAAAATTTGAACGCTATTGTGAAAGCTGCAGAGCTTGCAGCAGAGGCTGTAACACAAGCTGGAAAAGTTGCTGTGATGGGGAATCCATTACCTTTAAGTGAACTTGCAAATGCTGGTCCTGAAGGTTGCTGGAAACTGACCTTTGAACGAGAACCACAGTCAAATACTGCTGTAGATTGTCTTGTGGTCGATGCTAATCAAGGAGGAGCTAATGCATCTAAAAATGTCCGGGAGACGACTGATATACAGAAAGAAATGACAGATAACCGCTCTTTGAATATCATTCCTGGTGGCGGATGCAAACCCACATCTGTGAATCTTGGTAATAAAGTTAAGAAGCCACTGGGGACTGCGGAGGTTGACATCAAGCAGGGTTCCTCTGTTGAGGTTTGTTCATTAAAGGATAAATCTGTTATGACCTTATGACATGTTTTATTTTGTCATGTGATCAAGTCTTTCCTTATGGTGGTTGAAATATTCTGCGTACAGTTCACTCTTTCTGAGAATGTGAAATGATGAAAAACATAATCCTAGTTTGTATAGCGTATTTAACAAAACAAATTGTACCTTGTCATAGATATACAAAGAAGGAGACACTGTCAAAGCAGCATGGTTTTCAGCCGATGTTCTGGAGTTGAAGGATGGAGAAGCTTATGTGTGTTACAAGGAAAAACTGCCAACTGGAAGTAAGATGCAAAGATATTTCACTTTACCGTCTAAAAACGAGAATCTTATATCATGATGGATGTCATGTACTACGTCTTTCATTTCATGCATTAGCTGTTTCTACATGTTGATGCAAACATATGTATGTGGGTTCTGTTCCATGAAGCAGTGCGGCATCTTGAATTGAATGTTTACTTTCTGTTTGAAATACCAGTTCTTGTATGATTATTATATGCTAAAGTTGGATTTATATATAATATAAGAGGTTTGTGAACATAGCATTCTTTTGGTCATGGCATCATCTTCTAGTCATCATTCATGATGAGAAGTGTTAGGCTGGTCGAACTGGTTTACTAGGATATTTTGTTATAGCTATCCATATTATTTATTGACAATATGAAGCCTGTGTAAATGGTCACCTAATTGGCAACCTTCTCAGGTTTCGAAGAGTTAAAAGAATATATTAGATTGGATCGCCAAGAAAACGAGGCACCTAAGATACGTGCTGCCCACCCAACGAGTGCCATGCCAACTGAAGGGACTAGGAAAAGGCCTAGAGAAGCAATGGGGAAATCTTCTTGGTCGGTTGGTGATAGAGTTGATGCATGGAGGCAGAATTGGTGAGACCCCCTAATTAATTATCTCTTGCGCTTAAATGAAGGGAGTTCTTTTATTTTTTACTCCTTTTTTGTGTTATGTTTCTATGTTAAGGTAAAAGGAAAAAAAGCAACAACACGGACTTAATATATATTTTGTGTTCCTGATCCAGTGTAGATATACTTTTAAGCATTTATTTTGAGTGACCCTTTCATTAAGTTATAATTAGGAGGTGATGTTTGAGCAAGGATTTTATAAGATTGATACATGATTGGCTGCACTTGGTCGTGTTTGATGCATTATCTTCATCTATTGTATTCTCTTGATGATAAAATCATCAAATTCAAATGGCATCATTATTACACATTATTACGGCGATATGTAATGAGAGTTAAGCTAGAATGTGGTTTCAACTTTTGGTTATTTTGTGTAATCCTTGATTACTTTCAATGTGATTCTTTGATTACGTGGGGATTGTTAGAGATATACGATATCGTTTATATCGCATATTTCTAACAGGGATGAATAAGGTGGGCAGATTCACATTGCAGTCAATAGATAGTTTAGGGTTTAGATTAAATCTTTTATGTATTCATGTGAATAGGTTTTTGTATTCATGCGATGCATGCAACACGTTTTATTTATTGTGGTATATTATTCTTATTCAGTTGGTGGGAAGGAGTTGTAACTGAGAAGAGCAGTAAGGATGATACTGCATTTACTGTACATTTCGCAGGTATCAATGATATATATATCAGTAACTCCATCTTTTGTAAATATTTCTCGCTTTAAAAGGTGTGGTTTTAATATTCACATTATTTGCTTTTATATCAATATTGCAGCACAGGGAGAGACATCCATCATTAAGGCTTATCATCTTAGACCTTCTCTTCTATGGCAGGATGGACAGTGGGTCGAATGGTCAAGTTCGAGGTCATATGATGTATGTTATGGAAATATTTGTACAAGCGATCTTTTAACCAGAAATATGTCATTCTCTTTTGTAACATTTGTGTTGATTTGTATCTCGATGTTTCATATCTGTTGTGTCCAGGGAGACTTACGGCAAGAAAAGCGGATGAAGCTGTGTGATCCTGAACATGAGGTTGTAAGGAACGACAAAGCATCAGAAAATGTTGATCCTATTGTGTCAAAGGTACATGGAGAATCAAGATTGTTAGGTTTATCTGATAAAGAAAAGATATTTGATGTTGGTAAAAGCAGCAAAGATGGTAAAATGCCTGTCACTCAGAGAATGGCACGCAATGGTTTGCAAAATGAAGGTAAAAAGGTGATTTTTGGCATTCCAAGGCCTGGTAAAAAGAGGAAGTTCATGGATGTCAGCCAACATTATGTTTCACATGATAGTAAAACGAACGTCAGTAACAGTTCTATCAGACGTGCAAAAATGTTGATTCCTAAAGGTTCTGGCTTACCTGGATGGAAAAGTGGTACTAGGATTGATTTTCAAGAAAAGCAAGTGCCTGCAACCCAGCTTAGGGTACCTAATTCCAGGAAACCAACTGGTGTTCAAGATAGAACCTTGGATAGAAGCAGTGTATCCAGTACAGTTAGCCGCAAAGACAATTTCAGGTCGCAAGGCATGACAGGTTTTGCATCATTTTCTAGCATTGGAACGGCCAGAAATGCCCCTTTCGAATTTTCATCATCTTCAAATGAGAAATCCTCTAAGAAGATGCTTTCTTCAACAAGTTCAAAATCTGAGCTATCTAGTAAGACCAAGTTTGAGCCCCCTTCCCAAAAGTTAGCCAAAATAGAGGAGAATAAGGTTTATAATTCCAGTGCTGGCACCTCCAATTCGGAAGGTGGAGAACCCCGCAGGTCCAATCGCAGAATTCAACCTACATCAAGGGTAAGTTTGTATATGCTAGAGTAGACTGTGGCTATTAAATTTAGCATCCTTTGCACAAGTTTATACTTGCTTTTGGGTCACCAAATTTCTGTTTGGATGTTGTACACTGAATGCTTTATCTGATGTTTCGTTGTACCTTGGTTTTATTTAATGACAGCTACTAGAAGGGCTGCAGACCTCATTGAGCATCTCAAAGCCACCTTCAGTATCACATGACAAAAGCTTAAAAAGCCACAGCAGAGGTATCCACTGAAACAACATTCAAATTAAAAACTTCATAATCCTCACTACTAATCGTTCCGTTCGTTTGTTTGGGCAGGGAACCGATGACCTGAGCTATAGTTGCAAGCATTGATAGGAGGAGCCACATGCCGGCATTGCATTGTGCAGTAGATAAATCATTTATGTATGTACAATTCTTCTACTGTTGTAGGATGGGAAGTCCATTATTCTCCATCTCTAGCTAGCTAAAGCTCATGCCCACATTTGTGTACTTTGTATGCTCAAAAATATTTCACATTCTTGGTTGGATGAGTGGTGGTGACTGAAGTGAGAGTTTTTCAAAAATGTGTGAATGATAAAGACATGAATGAAGATAAAAGGTTGACAAGAAATATCCACAAACAAACTCCCATGGCCATTACCTCCATCCCTCAAATTTTTTATATATATTTAATGGATAATAATAAATTCAACCAAATTTATATATTTCAAAATAAATAAATGAGTGCAGAGTTTCTGCTTGTCAGAATTCTCACTCTCTCTCTCTCTCG
Organism: Umbilicus rupestris; assembly: GCA_963678935.1. Lineage (NCBI taxonomy): Eukaryota > Viridiplantae > Streptophyta > Magnoliopsida > Saxifragales > Crassulaceae > Umbilicus > Umbilicus rupestris. The sequence goes on from OY787625.1 coordinate 1,281,836, forward strand.
ACGTCGTCCTCTTCATTCAATTCTTAGTGATACGTACATATACAGGTAGAGAGAGCTCAATCTTAATGCTTGTGCTGTTCTGTTCTGTTCGATTAGGGTTTGTTCAGTTACCACTTTCCTCACTTCTTTGTTGTTCTTCTTTGTCGCAGATATGATGATTAATCAAGCAATCGACGTCGCCTCTTACTCTTCCTCGCCTGCATTCCCTCCGCCCTCCGTCGCTTCTGCTTCTCGCAGCTCCAATTTTCCCATGTCAGTCTCTTTTTGCTCTTGCTTTTTGCTTCTTGTTACAAAGTTCAGATTTTTTGTTTCTTATCTGAGGGCCAACGTTACTGGTCTTGATGAAATAGAGCTAGTTGATGGATGCTGCCCGTGGCGTTCGTTCGTTTGGATGATCTGTAATTTCTTCATAGAAGAAAGAATGTGTGAATCATGATGGACTGCATTTCTAGTTATCAAAAGTTGACTCATACTAATGATATTATATGTGGCCAGCGCCTTGGGGATGATATTCGGGGTGCTCCCAGTTCTAGATAAGGGATTGTTTTAAAGTATCGTGTTGTTTAGAACTTGGGGTTTTTGTTCTTAGTTTTGAATGGCACATTTAAATTTTGATGTAGGTTATTACCTAGATCGCTCTCTGCTACATCCAAGATACATCACTGTTCTAAGATGCAGATAGAAGCTGGTAGTCCCTCCAAAAGTCCCGCATTTACAAAGCATACATTGGGATGCTCTGATAAACAGTTTAAGTTACAAGGGCGATCGAAAAGAAAGTATTCATTGACCGTGGGAGCAGTACCTAATTCTCTTGTTGAAGAGGGAAAATTAGGAGTGCTGCTGCTAAATCTTGGAGGGCCAGAGACATTAGATGACGTGCAACCTTTCTTGTTCAATCTATTTTCTGATCCGGTAATTAGTTACTGTGGGCCTCTAGCTATATGACATTGTGCATCCCCTATGCTTTTATAGACTCCCTCGTGTAAAAAATAATATTTTAGTTTTCATGAAAAGAGGAAACTTTGGATATGCTATGCCATATATGAAGCATCTCTTGACCCACAGTTTGACATTGAGGATTATGAATAAGTGTTACTGTACTGATCAAAAATGAATTTGTTTCGTTTTTGTGTACTGGGATCTTATAGTAGTCAACATCTGGGAGTTGCCTTACACTTAATGTAAATTAGCTCCATTTTGGCAATGGGAAGTCTGCTGTTCCTTCTTTAGCATCAGTTTAATTTTAGTAAGACGACAAACAATGCAACTATTGTTACATTAATATATATTTTTTTTTGTTACAGTATTTTTTTTTTTGCTTCATTGTTGTAGTAATATACATGACATCTTAAACATGGGCAGGATATTATTCGCCTTCCAAGGTTGTTCCGTTTTCTTCAGAAGCCTTTGGCACAGTTCATATCTGTTGCCAGAGCACCCAAGAGCAAGGAAGGCTATGCTTCCATTGGTGGTGGCTCTCCCCTTAGACAAATAACCGATGCACAGGTATCTTTCTTGTTTTAATCATTATATACTTACTCTACTTTCCAATCTTTTATTTATTTGTTATTTTCTGTATCTCTAAATCCTAATGGTGGTATTTCTAATCTCAGGCTGAAGCATTGAGAAAGGCTTTGTGCTTTAAAAATGTTCCTGCAAATGTCTATGTCGGCATGCGATATTGGCATCCATTCACCGAAGAAGCTATTGCTCAGGTACTATCGATACCATCATACAGAAATTCTTACATCAATTTTGATAAACGTTTCCTCATTTAGAGCTACCATTTATGGTCTTGGAACAGAAGATGGAACGTGTGTATCATGAAATCACTAAACCTTCTTTGTATATGGAACCTTTCTTTGAAGCATATCTGGTGACTTAGATTTAGTGTAGAAACTCATGCAGAAAACACTGTCATTCTATGTTTCTGGTTTGATTTAATAGTCATTACACTAAGTGATTGGGCTCGTACATCACCTGCATGCCTTCATGTGGAAGTCACAAGGATGTAATGTTAGTGAAGTATAATAGGTTACTCTGAATTGTGTGAAATTGATTACATCATTTCCTGTTTCAATTTTGCTGCGAGTTTCAAGACTTCCATATTTCCTGCTTGCCGATTTCTCATTGCATTGGTCATTTAGGATTGACACTTCACAAACGCGTAAACTATTTTCTTTTTTGACAGATGAAGTATTATTTCTGAAAACTTTTGTAGATTAAAGTCGACGGCATCACAAAGCTTGTTGTGCTTCCTCTGTATCCACAGTTCTCAATATCAACTAGTGGATCCAGTTTGCGATTGTTGGAGAGTATTTTTCGGTAACCAACAAAACCATGTGTTGTTTACAATCGCCAAAATTTATATTTATATCCCTTACGTCCAATAATTGTTGGCTATGGATTGCTATTTTACGCTTTTACTTTACATTGAAGATTTCTGATTAGATAATTGTATGACTACCCAACCTCCAGTGATGACGAGTACCTAGTCAATATGCAGCATACCGTGATTCCTTCTTGGTATCAGAGGGAAGGGTATGTTACAGCCATGGCTAATTTGATTGAAAAGGAATTACTGAAGTTCGAGCGTTCTGAAGAGGTACCAACTCTTCAAAGTTTTATATTTTTCACTTAGTTATTTCCTACTCGACACCTGTTTCCTGAGTAAGTGGCATGTGTTGTTGCAAGATTGGAGAAGAAAATAAAACTATGTCACAGATAGAGAAAGAGGTTGGGCCATTATTCACAAGATGGCGTGGCATGTGTTCTCTTTCTCATTTCATTCTTTCTGATGGGTTCATTAAAAATTGTTAGATGATTTTGCTGCTCCATCTTCAACCTAGATCATTACCAATGCGCACTTAGCATTTTTATTTGCTTGTAGGCCTGATACTGGCAATATGGTCATTGCTAGAGGGCTAAAAATATTTAGATGCAACGTTCATTTGATTATACATTATTTTTTCTCACTGGAGGTTGTTTATCCTCGGTTATTGTATTAAAAGTGCAGTCTAATTCCTCTAAATTGGTTCTCATCTATTTATTACTGGATTGAATTACAGGTCATGATATTTTTTAGTGCTCATGGGGTTCCATTAGCCTATGTGGAAGAAGCTGGGGATCCGTACAAGGCCGAGATGGAGGAATGTGTTGACTTGATAATGGAAGAGTTAGAAAAGAGAAAGATAAAGAATCCGTATACCCTTGCTTACCAGGTACTAATTTTTTTTTATGGTTTACTTGCTACTATTAGATTTCAACTTTGGACTAGCAAGATATAAAAAGATGATATATATGATTCATAAGGCTCAAAGCACTCAAGAAGAAATAAAAAGTTAACCCTACAACCCCAAATCTATGTAAAGTGCTCTCTGTATGCATAATATATGTTGAATGGTGTTCCGTGTCCAAAATTATATGATTTGAACTAAGTACCCTCACCTTTTGTATATGTAACCTAATCAATTTTAGTTGATGTGAGGATTGGTTCCTTGGATCTTCATGTTTGTAGAGCAGAGTTGGCCCAGTTGAATGGCTGAAACCATACACCGATGACACGATCATTGAACTTGGACAAAAAGGTGTAAAATCTTTGCTTGCCGTGCCGATAAGGTATTTGATAATGTTTGTGGGCTACCTTTCACTCTACAACATAGATCATTAGCTGCTTGTCACCTAATTGGCCTTCTTTACTATCATATTTGCAACTCGCAGCTTCGTTAGCGAGCACATTGAAACTCTGGAAGAAATTGATGTGGAGTACAAAGAGTTAGCACTGAAGTCTGGTATTCAGGAATGGGGACGTGTTCCTGCCTTAGGATGCGAACCAACTTTCATTTCAGATCTGGCTGACGCCGTGATTGAGAGTCTTCCTTATGTTGGCGCCATGGCAGTCTCAAACCTTGAAGCGCGTCAGGTATGCACTATATACATCCATGGTATCTATATGCTGACAAAATGCACACACCTTACTGGATTGAATTGAATATATCATATGCAGTCCCTAGTTCCACTGGGAAGCGTGGAGGAGCTACTTGCAGCATATGATTCACAGAGAAGGGAGCTGCCGCCGCCGGTGACGGTATGGGAATGGGGGTGGACCAAAAGCGCGGAAACTTGGAATGGAAGAGCAGCCATGTTAGCTGTGTTTGTTCTACTGGTCTTAGAAGTTACAACAGGGGATGGATTCTTGCATCAATGGGGTATATTGCCATTCTTCCGCTGAAAAAGAGTGGACACATTTTGTAAATTATTACTGTACCAAAAGCTGTCCAAAATCTCAACATATATGTGTATGAAAACACCAACTCTTCTCACAGAAAAGTGCAGGACTGAAATAAGTTTAGTGTTCAAGCAGCTTACAATTCATGTTACACAGATGCTCTTCTCCCTCTATTTAATATGTAAAAAAAGAAGTGATCTGAACATCAAATTTGTTGTGAAACTCACTACATACAAAAAGATACAGAGGTGGGGGGATGGAAAGCTGATGCTGATTCTAAGGATTTAAGAAGCCTGAATAACCCGGCAGCCTCCCTGATGCGTGAGAATTCTATGCAGAAAGCTTGGACCTCGATGAAAATCTCCTTGACTGCAAAAACATCCCATCACCAAAATTTGTATTAGTTCAGGTTTTTGTCCAAGTTATCTTTTCAAACAATGGTGAACAATTGGAGATTTTTAATACATATATGTATATACAATTATGTATTGTGACTGCATAGGTGGGCCTATTGAGATACGCACACAAAAAATGATAAATACCCAACTTGATTCGTAGAGACCTGATTTGCTTGATCATTTCAAGGACACACTGTTCATTTGTTCCTAATAGTGTCGAAACAGTTTCTCAATTGGATATGGTCCATATCTATGTACTCACCATCAATATAATTATTCCGAATCAAGCTCTGCAAGAAAACGCACACAAGTCTGACTAATCTGTTCTGCATGTACTTATCCTGGTCATAGAACAAATAAATGACAACAGTAAGGGGAAATGTAAGTCAAATACAAACACAGAGAAGAAGGATTTCAACGAACTATGAGGGAAACAGCCAAATCCAATCTATGTGAATCATGACGTGTGGAACAAATCTTACTAGCATTAGGGTTCACATTAGATATATCAAATGCATAGTACTCCATTTTTTCCTTTTTATTATGAAGCATATGATTATAAGAATGATGTATCCCTTACAGGTCATAATGTACTAAAAACAAGAGTGACTCGGTAGGGACTGTTAAAAAACCCCTTTACATGAATTTACCATTCCAACAGGGAGGATGGTCAAGTTTCATACTGTTAGTAAACTTTAAATATGAATGCCGAAAAGAGTTAAAATGCTAGGAGAAAAGTTATGGAAAACCTTGATGTTCACGCATGATGATATGCAATTTCTAATGTACATGTGTACATATTCCTTGGGGAGCTCAACCGCCGTCGTAAGCCTGTTCACAACTTCCATAGAGTGCAAACTCATATCCATATTGACAAGAATAGTGTAATATCTGCTTTGCAAATACAAGGCATGTGAGGTAAAATTCAAGTTCTATGAAATAGCTCAAAGTAGATGTGTAGCATGTAGTTGTGGACTTTTTGACTACTGATAGCAGAGGGAGTGGCAGCAACACTCAACTTTAATAAATAAGGAAAATACAAGGAGAGATATAACTATCCTTATCTAAAAGTTCTAAAACTGCAATGAGATGCATTCCGACACTAACCATACTTGATGAGGCCTCAGCATTTAAATTGTTCTCCAAGAACAAAGCGGCTTTACCCGATAAGACTTCTTGTCAGACACAATTCAAATGCCAGCGCTTCATCAATAATTTTATTTTTTGTTTTGCTCACTCTTTATTCTATGATTTTTTTCTCAAATTTACAGAAGTGGTGCTCTTTGTTTGTCACTAATTTCTTTATATGGTACACAAGTATGCTCAAATATGTAAGTGACACATGTATGCTCAAAGATGTATGTGACTCAGTGGCGGACTCAGGAATTTTTTTGATTGGGGCAACATAGAGATAAAAATTTTCGATAAAAAATGTTATTGTAACTCTTTTACTCTATCAAAAAAAGCGTAATAATAGAATGCGTCTTACTCCCTACGATTTTTCATTTTCTGTAGAAGTGTTTTATCACATCTTTGTTGACAATGGTATGAAATATATTATTTCCAAATTAAAAATATAACAATTGCACAAAAAAGAACCAGTCATGCGTTCGCACCCCCATAAGCTCTTCCTTGTGTCTGCCCCTGGCAAGACTCTTAAGCATGTTTTCCTCAAATTATGTTAAGATGAATATTATGTTTCTGTTTTTGTAAGTATCAAAATTTGTCCATTTACCAATTAAGTCCAGTATGCAAAGCATACGCTTGAACACTGAACGAGGAACTTACTCCAGAATTTCTGAAGAATGCATCAGCTTGATGAGAGCTTCAACAGCAATAAGAGGATTGTTCTCAACCAGCTCCTAGAGAATGATAACAATCATCTAGTCATGTAACATCGTCTTTATAAATCAGAATTGAACACTTTCTACATAAGATACTCACAGGAAGTTTTTTTGGAGTCAATCCACAATGGTAGACAAGCTTTGGGTCGTTATTCAACTCATTGAAGAATTGCTGAAACAAATTGAGAAAAATGTCATCGGCTCAAAATAGACACCAGATAAAATATTGCGGCACAGAGACAAAAAACGTTATTTGTCCAGGGAATAGCAGTCAACTGGGATAAAAAATGGTAACCTGTCCACAATCAGGTTTCAGTTGATTTATGCCTTATAACTTAAGCTTACATGAGTTGCCAATTAAAGAGATTGGCAAAACAAAAAACTGCAATGAAATACATAACATAAACCAATCAATAAAAAACACCAAAAGCAAATCAAAAATGCATCTATACTCGTAGTAGTAAATTATCCAGTGTCCTCAGTAGTGCATAAGCAAAACTATAACCCTAGGAATGCATAGCAAACATAAATACTCTCCTTTTAATTTTACTACCAGCAAATAAGTCATTAGTTGATGTTGAGTTCTTGCTCAGGTTGAATGAAGATGCCGTACTGCTATGAACTACAGAGATTATGCTTGACAATATACCAAATGAGATTACGCCAGTACAAGAGATTTGTATACCTGTTGCTGCGGAGGCGGAAGTGGACCTTTCAGTGCTTTGGTAATCAGATCTCTAATTGTTGCACCTCTGCTATTATCAGCACACATACTATGGTCCCACAAAATCTCATGGTTGTTGTCAGGGATAAGCCACATTAACTGCAATAAATAGCCCGAGAGTAAAACCAATACTTTATGTTCCGGGTGTTGAAAATTCTAACCAGATATCTTATATCCTAACCTCTCCACTCAGCACAGGAAGCCTTGGTGGAAGTGGCCTGATCCACTGAGGCCCTAGTCCTTCCAGTGACATATTTTGCAATAATCCAGATAGCGTCTCATCCCTATCCCCAGACCCAAGTTTAAATTTTGATCCAGGCAAGAGGTCAAACCTGTAATATTCACCACAGGATCACATGTTTGGTATTATGATCACGTAAAGACAGAGCATCCTTACAAGTTAAAAATACAAGGACCAAAAATCAAATTCATACTCGGGTGAATTGGCGTCACAACCCGGTGGTACATCAGGATCCGGCACCACATTTTTTACGGTCACACTGGTGAACAAGCTAGTGAATGGTTCTGAATGGGATTTGTCATTGAACAATTGCTCTAGTTGCTCTCTGGAAGGGAATGCCTGAGGATGTGGAATGAGGAAGCAATATATAGAAGCATATAACAGTTTTTCTTCGACAAGAATTCCAGCATCAAATTTGCAAATCCAGATTCAAAAGATTTCATGTCTCATAATCATAGTGCTTAAGACAAAAGAAATCATCATAATTTATGCTTATAAAGAATGCCATTATGCTATAGAGGTCTACTAGTCAGGTCTCATCAAATTAAAGAGTGACTCTGCCCCAACTAACTAGGAGAACTGTAAGATGTAAGCTGTGAGTCAAATGTTATAATACACTTCAGACAGTCTATTCCATTGAAGAACAAATAAATTGATCTCAAGAAAAATAAACTGCACATTAACACTAAGAATATGGTTTAGGGATGGTCCATGTCCCTTCAATGAGCAGCATCACATATGATTATGCATGAATGAATTTGCGCAAGCTATGTGTTCACTCACTAGTGATGATGGGTCAAAAACTTTGATGTAATCTACAATTGACTGCTTCAGAATCTGCAGAGAAAAAACTTAGTAATTGTTAGGAAAGTGGGATAGTAATGTCTCCAAATGCGGTCAATGCTCTTTGTCAAGTATATGCATTATGAGTCCATAGAAGAATACATACCACATTTTCCTATTGAAATTTCTGAATCTCCAAATCTAGGAAACTTATTGGAAGCTCTTAAATAGGTTCAAGAATGGGAAAGACAATGGAAAAGCATTAAGGAGCTGAGGTAATATAGTACCATGCGACACAACACGAGCGGTAGGCGACTTTTCAATAAACGACAAAACGAAAAAAATAATACAGAAAGCCTGTTGATGAAAATGCGGTCAGATTCCATGAAAAGCACTAAGATAACATTTTTATGTGAAATGGAAAACCAAATGATGATGCTATCACTGGATGGTCCTAAACCACATCACATTAAATACATTTTGCAGGCATCTTTTAAGTAATTCATGTCAAAGGACACCCATTTTCAACTCACCACAGGTGTGATATGGGTCCTGGATCCAAAGACTTTTTTACAACAAAGTGAGTGAAGTATCATACCAGAGAATGGTATTAGAAATATTAACACATATATATATATATAGATGTACATATTAACTGAAGAAAGTTTTACAGGGTGCATAATATAGATGCAAAGTATCATGTTACAAAAGGAGTGGAAAATGACCTCTTTATGCTTGCCTGGATTCACAGCACCTAGAAGTTGAAGAACAAACACCCTTTCATATTTTTCGGCCTCTTCATCACATGCTACCTGAGAGAGATTTTCTTTTAACATATATTAAAAACAGTGGAAAATAAAACAGAATAATTTTTGTTGAAAAAGGCAGATGATAAAATGGATGGATATCAGAATAGCCAGTGCCCTACCCCAAAATAGCCATTAAGGATATACAAGAATATTTAGGGAATGAGAATGCAACTGCTTACATTAATAAGTACGAATATGAATGGGTTTGCAGACGCAGGCTGGGATAAATAAGCTTGAATAACAATGCCCAATGCGATCATCCGCTGAGTTGGCTTCAACATCTCTTTACTCTGCAAAAGGAAACACAGCATTTGTTCGCTATCCAATTACAAAGGGAGATATCTCTCAATTTGTTAAAGAAAGTTAGGCAAGGAAAAAAACAATCAATAATCAGCCAGAGAGAAAACTGTAGAGGAGAAAGGCACGGTCTTCCCCTGCTATGAAGTGTAGTGTACTTACGAATGACATCACTCATGTTATTTTTTTATTGTATGATATGAAGGATAATATGATACAATTCCCATTGGCATATATATGGAATTCAATTCATCACTCACTAGATAATTTCAATGCCATTTCATGGTGTTGGGCTATGAAGACTAATAGAAGCCCAGACCCAGTGGTTAGCTATGGTTTCTCATATTTTATTATAAATAGAAACATAACTTGTAACCCAGAGACAACACTCTAAACTCATCATAGTGAATCTCTCCTGGCTTGGTAGTGCCCCAGACGTAGTCACATTCTGTGACGAACTAGGTAAACAAATCATTGTGTCGCTGTCTTTCGTTTCTCTTATTCGATTTGGGTGCTTATCTATATTGTTGTTTCGATCCTAATAACTGGTATCAGAGCGAGTTTGATTATGGACGGAAAGCATCCTGTTGAGAAGTTCGATGGATCGGATTTCGAATTTTGAAAGATGCAAATTGAAGATTAACTGTACAGTAAAGATCTGTTCTTACTAGGAGAAAAGCCGACAGATATGAAGAATGAACAGTGGACCCTGAAGGACAGGAAGGCGATGAGTGGGATTCGTCTGTCGTTTGATGTATGCTATAGTGTGCACTAGGCCTGATATTGCTCATGCGGTGGGAATTGTCAGTCGCTTTATGGAAAAACCTGACAGAAAACATTGGGAAGCTGTGAAGTGGGTTCTGAGGTACTTGAGGGAAACCACTGATTGCGCCTTGTGCTGGCAAGGAAGCTGTGTTAGCAGGACATGTTGATGCGGATTTGGGTTCGAGTGACTTTGAGAAGAGAAGAAGTACGACTGGCTATGTTTTTACATTGGATGGTACTGCTGTCTCTTGGGCGTCAAAGTTACAGAAGATTGTTGCACTGTCTACAGCTGAATCAGAGTATGTTGTTGTGACTGAGGCAAGTAATGAGATGGTGTGGTTGCAGAACTTCTTGCGTGAATTGGGGAAGGAGCAGAAGAACAGTGTATTGTATAGTGACTCAGTGTGCTATTCATTTGGCAAAGAATCCCGCATTTCATTCGAGGACAAAACATATTGAATTGCGATACCACTACATACGACATCTCTTGGAGAAGAAGGTCTTGCGTCTCTTGAAGATAGATGGAGACAAGAATCTTGCTGACATGTTGACTAAGGTCGTCACCTTAGTGAAGTTGAAGCTGTGCATGGCTTCAACTGGCCTCTCTGTGTAGAAGAGGAGGATTGACACTACCAGCATTGGAGAAGATGGATGAGCTGAGGACCGTATGCATTAGTCTTCAGGTGGAAGAATTGTTGGGCTATGAAGACTAATAGAAGCCCAGGTCCAGGCCCAGTGGTTAGCTAGGGTTTCTCTTATTTTCTTATAAATAGAAACATAGCTTGTAACCCAGAGACGACACAGAAGAAAAGCCTAAACTGGCGAATTTCTCCTGGCTTGGTAGTGCCCCCAGACGTAGTCACATTCTGTGACGAACTGGGTAAACAAATCATTGTGTCGCTGTCTTTCATTTCTCTTATTCGATTTGGGTGCTTATCCATATTGTTTTCGATCCTAACACATGGGACATAAAATTTCATGCATAAATGTATATGTAGGAAATTTCCTTAATTTGATAATTATAGAGCAGTTGAAGGGAATACATATTGCACAGGTCAGACAACCTAACAATACTCAGAGGAGAGGAAGTTGTTTACTTATTCTAGTTCTCAGTCAATTGCAATAGTGCATCATGAAAAAACCATTAGGAAAAGCCGGTATGCAGAAAAACATATGAGCTCTGATACTATCATAGGAGATTGTACACATAATCCAATCTTAATTATTATCCTATATGACTATCTACCATCTCATAAAAATGAGCAGATGAAGCAAGAATGTAGCCAGTGAAACTTCCCACATCACAAGCAACCCACGGCGTTTATAGCAATACCACAAAATACCAGACTTCTATCCTCATTCCAACTAATTCCTGGAAAAGCTCCTCACTTGTAAAATCAGGGGTTTCCAAGACTGAATTTTCAAAGCAGAAAATTCCCAACCCTTTCAACCGCACCCTACCACCATTTCAACTACTCGAATTCCCTATCAACAACAATATTCAAACACACTCCAAAACCCTATATCAACAAACACCACCTCAACTCATCAAAATACAGAAACGGATGCAACCAAACCCCTAAAACACTAGTTAAGCATAAGTTCTCTTGCCTCGAGCAACAACGCGAGAGAGCAACAGACATTGAAATGAAGAGATCGCGGGAACTTGGAATTGAACTCCGCCATGATCTCCTCCAATGGCCGCTGCTCCGACTTCATCAGCGCCATCAGCGACGCCGTTTCCTCCATCCCTAACATATCTTTCTCTCTCTACTTCCGCCGCTGCCGTCGTCGGCTTCGGTTCTGGTTTTATCGGGAGCGAGACGGCTGAAGCCGAGGATTGAGAGTTTCATGTTTGGGTTTTTTTTTTTTTACTTTCAGCTTTGCTAAATGCACGTGCGGTGCACGTGCGGTTTTTGATTTACAGAAATGATTCTTTATTTCGTACGATATTGGATATTATCAGAGGTATATTGAAGAATCAGATATTGAATTTAGTAAAATTTTCGAATAATATTTTTATTCTTTTATTAATTTCAAATTTATTAATCTTTTTCTTAACGCAATAAGTTTTTACCTTGTTATCATAATTGTCACATTTCCTACGAATGACTTATTTTTATCTCATTTTCTTTTCTTTTTTTCACGAATTTTTGTTGTTGATTTTAATCTTCAACTTTCTTTTTATAATATATTTTTTTTCTTTTATAATATTTTTTTTGATTTTATGGTTTTACTGGTAGATGGTATCTTATAAGTTACAAATCGATCACGAGATTGACTTAATTATTATTTTTCTGCCAAATCTTAGTGTTTTATTTGTTGATTAGCCTAAATTCATTATAAATAGTTAAACCTATACGTACACTTACCCCTACCATGACTCTGTTAACATCAACGAGCATCGTTTTAAGTTGTCAGAAAATGATAGTACTTATATCTGACATCGGGTCAGTAATTATTCGGATAACTGTCATAGCAAGACATACGAGGAATATGACAATTGACCCTAATTAGAGGAGATCCATGTTTGTCCTCATTTTAAAAGTCTTATGAATCAGACAATATACTGCCAACCGCATCCAAAACTGCCCAAAACACTTTTACACGACAACAACAGGCAAATATGTGCGAGAACAGTTCGTGTTTAGATCCTTAAAACTCCCAAACATGCTAAGCATGGCTCTCAACCAACCCAATCTAACCATGTTAATTATCAAATATTTTGACGGCATCATGAAAGTATCAATTTGTAATTAAATATAAACCTCATTCTTAAGGATCCAAATCATGTCACACACATATATATATATATACACATATACAGTTTATCACATACTAGAAATCCAGTCTATAAGATTGCTCGGCATATAAAGCGTGGGAAAATAAAAAGGGTACGATGAAAGTAGTTATCGAAAATAAATATGAAATACTGACAAAGAGTCTTCAAACTTTTATTCCTTCAAACTTCAGACTTTTAAAAGAGAGAATTCCGTTGGTGAAATATCCATCTACTTTCTAAAGTTTTTATTAAAATCTCCAAGAAGAGTTTTATTTTTATTTTTCAGCCATGCCGAAATATTGCTACCGACTAATGAACCAAAAAGGAATATCTGAGTTATAAACTTCATAACATATTTTTATAAACCGATAATACTTTCTTCTAGAATTTTCAAAAAGGAGCACTTTATGAAAGGCACCATATCCATATAATCCCATAAATTTTTTTATAGGGATTGAATTATAAGTTTAAAGGAGAAATTCCCAATCTTCTACAGAGATGACATTTTTAATAATAATTTTACCAAAGTTATAAATTTTCGATTCTCCCGAAAATTGACCACTCTAGAAATGAAATATCTCACATTCATTATTGATGAGAATGATGTCATAATAACAGCGGATATTCTTGTTTTGATTCATATAATAGTCCTTATTACTAACATCAGGTTTCAATTATAGAGAAATAAGATTAGGCTGGATAACTTTTCCTAATAAGTCGATGGGTTATTATCCTTTCTTTTTTCAAAAAATATTAGAATTTATTGTCATGTGACAAATCTCCAGTTATAAGTCTGATTCCTATATTGGGTAAGAATTGTTGGTTGTTTACCTATTCCTCATTTATAAGAGGGGAATCCTCTGCCTCTGTTTAAGAAGAAAATCCTCTTCTGTGATAATACATTCGTACAAAATTTATTCTCACGACATTTGTAGATGTAAAATGAATGCATTGTTCTTTCTACTTTATTACTAATTCTTTTTTGAACCCTATCTTATTTATAAACTCAATTGATTTTAAATGACACATATATATACCGGAATTTTTTTATTCAGTCATGTATATATTCTCGAGTTAGAAAGTCGGGGAGACTATTATCTTCCTATTTTTTTATAAATAATTTCAAAATCCAAAGGGGCAAATTGAGCCTGTCATCTTGCAAACATGTGTTTGGAGACCTCATGCTTAAAATATTTTTAAAACACAAAATTTTCAGATTTACAATCAGTTTTTATGATAAATATTTGATTATATAAATCATCTTTACATTTTATAACACATTTAACAATAATAACCATTTATTTTGCCACTGCAGCATAATGTTTCTAGCATTATTCTATTTACCAGAATAAAATATGACAAGATACTCTTGTTTATTTTCAAATTTTACCTGTTTAAGAATTCCTCCAACACCCACATTAGAAGCATCTTTTTCGATAGTCTTTTTCTAATTAAGATTTGTTATCATTAAACAAAGTAAAGTTTTAATTTTAACCGTTTTAGTATGATGTTCTGACCAAGGTAATTATGTCTTTTAAGTCTTTCATATTATATGGCAGTATCATGAGCAAGATTTTTATAATAAAGTAAAATATAATCTAAGTTTCGTAAAAATTTATGGAGTTGAATTTTACTAATTATAGTATCCAGAAATTTATTTGCAAATTCAATACACATTAATAGAAATTATATTTTCTTTTTTAATATTACGTCCTAAAAATATGACGTTGTCCGGAACTAGAACATCTTTGATTTAGATATGAGTAAACCGTTATAACTACTTCTTTAAATAAATATAAATGGTTAAAGTGCATTTCAATATCTATGGAATATTCCAAAATGTCATTATGAGACTAACTTTATTTAAGCTTAATAAATACACTGTAAAACTTATATTGTTTTAAATTAATAAAATACCATAATTTTTAATACAAAACGCTATAAAAAAATTTATTGAAAAAAATTATTTTTTCCATCGATAACATTCCATTCGGATTGTCTTCTTATGCGGATTTTCATGATAACATATCATGCCTGAAATTTGTAATTCATCTATCAAAAAATCCTCACACGATCACCTACAACAAAAACTAAGATACACAACTTTTATTATGATCGTCTTCACTATGAACAAATCAATGCATTGGTAAAAATAATTGGAACACCATCCACACCGGCTAGAACCAGATTTACCTGTGGAGATTTAAGTGAGGAAGAAGCCCCAGGATGTGCTCAGGCATGAAGTCGTGCCTGGTGAGAATTCCAACAATGGGAGGCCTCTGCAGGTAAAAACATATTCTTAGTAGGTATAAACGAGGTTTACATGGATAGAAATGAATATGCCGAGAAAATATGATACTTGCTGTTCAGACATCCACAGAGTTGTTATGGAAGCGATAGAGATTACCTCTTGACTCTTTGGTACCACGCACATGTGCCTAAGCCCAAGTTGCCGAAACAAAACTGCAGCTTTGGCCAAGGACATGGTCTCAACCACTGTGTACGGGGAAGCGTTAGTGATGGGATGGAGATCCACGTACATTTCCATTTCCTCGTCGTTAATATCCAAGTCCTCCAGTTTGACACCTTTACCTGATCCAGCCTTGGCAAAGTCAAGCGCCGATATCTTTACTAAAGTTTCACCTTCGCTATTGATGTTGTCTGTCAAAAATACTTTTGCCTTCAGCAAAACAAGTAAATGGGACCTCAAAACTAGCCCACATAGTACTGATGCGTCGGAGAGTGGCGGGTGATCGATCACAGGAAAGCCATTGTGCCCTGTTGTCCTCAGTGTATATACTATATTTCTCACTTTTTCAAAACCGGAAAATGTAACTAGGGGGCCAGAAATAACATCAAGCGCAATCAAATGCTTCATATATGATTCTGCGTGTGCTTCCATGTAAGGCAGCCCCTTTATGATCAGTATCAGGTCATATACGCCTTTGTTGAAGCTGTCAGCGACAGTTTTTGAAATAAGTAGAACCAGCATCACAAGCGGGAGCAACAAAAGATCATTTGTAAGCTCCAGAAGAATAATGCATAGAGATACGGTCATCCTCATTGTGCCCCCAAGAAGGGAAGCTGCTCCTAGGAGTGAAAATAGACCGGTGTCAAGCTGAGAGATGGACTCAAAAAGTCTCCCAACTAACCGTCCATATGCAGCACCAGCTAAAATGACAGGGATGAAGAGCCCCGAAGGAATAGCAATACCATAGGTAAAGATGCCGAGAAAGTAGACTGCAAAGAAATAGATGAAGAGCGAAGAAATATGGAACTCCTTAGTGGTGCTGCTGCTGAAAAGGTTGCGTATGGCATCGTCATTTGTATTCAGGAAGAGTGTAGCGAGATCATTATAATAGCCCGATCCACACTGAAAGCCCTTGTAGTTGTCCGAGTCACTGGTTGTGGAACAGGATTCTGTTGAGTTATTTGGGCAAGCAGTGCATGTAGCTAACCATGGTAAGCCAAAGCAACAGCATGACGTTAGCAGGGAGATGATCATAACCAGAAGAATTTTGAAACCAGCGCCTCTCCTGTTAGATTAAAGGAAGACAGTTTGGTTACCACGAGATATATTTCAAGAAATCATACTGAATAACACATAAATAGTCACTCGAAAGTAGATCGACTGTTGGCTGGCAATCTGTACATCTAAGGAAATAGTTCATAAATAATTTGTGAAACGCTGTCGACTCTCTGAGAATAAGATTTGTGCTAAGAAGAGCGAAAAAAGCTTCATCAAATGAAGGTTGTCATTATGCATATCATGTACAGATGATGAACTTCAAAAATACAGACGATAAGTTCAGGTATTCCACACAAACAGCATATCTATCTGAGCAGAACCAGTGACCAAGCTACTGCTAACCGAGATATCCTCATCACCTCAAATGGTGAAGTTGATCAATATCATCAGAGAGAAGTTTATAGAACATTTCCTAAGATGTATATTAGCCAGACAATTATCATATTTATTGGTAACCTATTAAAACCTATATATGAACAGTTGGGAGAGCATGAGCTTACTCATTTACGATGCTGTATGTCCGGACAACTTTGTCAACACCATAGTTATAAAGACCCCCGAAAATGCCTCCGAGTATTCCTAACAGAACCACTGCTAGTATATCTGTTGTACTGTACATGATATTGGCTGAGCTTACATCATACATTATCAGGCCTCCTTCCCCAAACAGCCCGCAAGATCCAGAAGAACAAAACTGTATGAAAGCTCTCAAAGTCACAGCCACAACTGCCGTAGTAAAAAACGTCCGCCAAAGAAGAGCACTTCTCCACCTGATGAACATGCGGATAGAAATTAGTTACATACTATATTCACTAGAGATACATAACAATATCTGCATCATACTGTACTGGCACATAGTGGATAGATTTTTTTTTATGCGAAAACATCATCAAGCAGACATTGTAATCCCAGAGAAAAACAGAATAATACCGTCAATGTAACTACTAAATCATACAATATGATAGAGGGAAAAGGAAGGGTCACCATGATGTTGCTTCTTCTAGAGCAAAAAGAACACCACCGACTGGAGCACGAAAAGCAGCAGCAACACCAGCAGCAGCGCCGCAAGTGATCAAGTCTCGCCTGTCTCTATCATTTTTGAAGTACCTAAGCCATTTCCATGTCAAATGATACTTTTTTGACCCCCCCTGGCCAAGTAAAGACGCAATGCAAGCACCAGTATGTACCATTGGCCCCTCTTTACCTACCATAAATCCAGCAGATACCCCAAGTACAGATCCAGCAATCTGCCATATTTAGTGTCAATAAACAAAATCTTTGAAAGAAAAAGAATAAAGGAAGTAGAATACACAGGAAACTAATGAAGATATGGTGGACGAATGATGAAGACAAATACTAATGGAATTTTAGTTTTCCAGATTACCCACTGTTTCTTTTGATATGTCATCATTTAGAACAGCAATGATACCATTCAAGTCAGTTAAATTCTTCTCCTTTGCAGATTTAAAAGATTCCAATGATTAAATTAAATAGTAGTCACAAATTGCAAAAATATTTTTACCCTAGCAAATCAAAGATACAGTAACACCAATATATCGAGTAGGTAGACTCATACGCACTTCATCACAATTTGTATATAACATATCAAATTGACATGTGTAAAGAGAGCAGACAATAAGAGGGAAACCCCATCGTAATCAAAGCAAGCAGGCGTGGAAAGGCACATTCGCGAAGAGACATGGAAAACTTCTTTACCTTTACAAATAGGGTGCTAGGAGCCAGCATAGAATGCGCATCAATACCATTCAGATAAGCTTTCACCTCAGGAATACCAGATCCAGCTGCTGCAGGAGCAATAAAAGCGCACAAAGCTGCAGCAGAAGTTGCCAGAACAAGATTGCAGGCAGCGTATGCAAAAAATGCTTGGATATATCTGCACTAAAGAAAAAAATTCATCACATGAACATCAATCTTTACTCTGGTGTTACATATGCATAAGGACTACGTAGTAGACGGTACATCCTATGCTCATCCTGTAAGCGTACTTCACTGTTATGCGTTTCTGTAAATGTTTTTCCTTTTTCATAGGTTTACATATTGGTTACTGCCCAGTTCGAAGTACAATAGAAGTCTGATGTATCCTTTTACATCACTATTATAAAAGAGCACACATGATGTGATAAGGAACATCTATCAATTAGTCCTAAAAGAGTAATGAAATTCTAAGGTGCTACAACAAATCCATTTACAGTTATGAAATCACAACTTCAAAATGGCGAGTCTACTAATATCACAATCAGAGATACAAGGCTTACTTGTCTTTGTCCATGAGATCAGTTATGAGCAGTAATTTGTAGCCAGCAATGTTTTCAACTGATATATTGTTGAAGAAGCCAACCAGTCCAGTACCCAATCCAATAACAAGAGCAAACACCCACTTCAAGACGACATACTGAAATATTTGAATCTTCTTCCTTGACCTCCAGTCCTGTTTAAATAACTCATTCTCAACAATCCTGAAAAACAGCAATTAATAAGATTAGTGAGAATGCTTAAAAGAAAACAACGGAAGCTACAATTTACCATATGAGATGCAGTAACAAGAAAGTACTTACTCGTAATCGAGGCTTTCAATGGGACATACACTGGATCCCACTATTGCAATTTGTGAGGTTGTGTTTATCCTCCTTCTCAAAAGCGGTTCACGGTTTGACACGTTTTTGTCTGATATCTCAGACCAGTATCTATCAATTGCATTTGTATCCAACAGTGCATCATTCTCAATGTCATTTGCTTCATCTCCATGGTCTCTGCTGCCTAGTCTGTCCATGAGCTCAACAGTTCTTGTATACAGCTTTTCAACACTTATAAATCAACTCCTCTTTGTATCATCTCAATCTGCACACACACATACATACACAGATCATAATCATGATAGCCTGACTAGATAAGCAATGGGTAGAACAGAAGCTAATCTATTAACTTAGGCATTACCCCCACCAAATTCAAAGGGAAAACCAACAAGATACAATATTGGACATGGAGCTGGACTGTAAACTTTTTACATAAAGAGTAGGTGGACATTCAGAGACTGTGCTCGCAAAACATAAACCAATGAACTTCAGTACATATGCGAAAGTATAAGAACTTGCAGAACTCCCCATAAGGTAACTTATTTTCGACTTTAAGTAGATCATGACTTATTTCTGAAAATGCCATCATCATACCCCTCAACCTATAAATACACCCATATACCCAATCTACATATACTAAACAAGTTTCTGAAAATGCCGCCTGGTTCAATTTAAGGCCACAAATAAACTTTCAACTCTGAAAATCCCAATATCCTAATAACCAGAGTAATGACCTCCTTCCAACTCTTTTCATCATAACCTCAACAATTCTACATCCAAGTCAGCCACTCCCACAGATCTTTCCAATAGAATGAGTGGTCAAGAGGACCAACTACGACCTCTAACAGCAATACCAACCTGCTCTCCACACACCTACTCCAAAACACTCCACGTACCAAAAGATGAACAAAGATAAAACAAGAACTCAAACTCAGCACCCAAAAGCAAGCTCAAGTTCGAGCTCAGCATATCAAACCTGGGACTAATCAGCCATTTCAAAACCCCCCAACATGAAACCAAAAATGAAGAACTGGATGATAAACAATGAAGAAAACAAGTAAAACGTACACCCAGATGATACTCAGCTGTAGAGGGTTGCGTGTAGTGTGGTGATTCGCAGCTCGATCTGACTCCTGTATACTAAAATGTAGTATTATACAAAAAAATACCCAATAAATTACGAAACCAGCAAGCCATATTGCGATAGAAACAGGAGGCTGCAGAGTCACCAGTCGGTCCCTCTTGCTCGTACCAACCAATCAAGGCTATTGACTAATGTTGCTTCTGCTGCCTCGTAGTTGTTGATTTTTATTTTATTTTTTAAAAAAAAAAACAAAAGTAATTATTTATGTATTTACTTTAGCGACGACTTTTCTCTACCTGAAAGTCGTCGCCAAACAAATACTTGCAACAGAAAGTGTTAGTACGGTAGCGAATATCTTAAACATTATAAACTAATGAAAATTGTTAATTTATATGTGATCAATTAATATGAATTTTTTTAACTAGGTTTTATTTTTTTATACTTAAATTTTAAATATTTAAATTAAATTAAGTATACTTAAATATATTCAAATTCATTCCTACATATATATACATAACATTTTTCATCACCACCATCACTATTCATCACCATCATCACCACCACCACCACCACAATTCATCACCACCACTATTTATCACCGCCACTATTCATCACAACCACCACTATTCATCACCACCACTATTCATCACAACCACCACTATTCATCACCACCACCACTATCACTATTCATCGCCACCACTATTCATCACAACCACCACTATCCATCACAACCACCACTCACCACCATTTTATCACCACCACTATTCACCACCACCCTAACACCATTCATCACCATCACCACTTTCATCACCATCATCACCACCACCACCACTATTCATCAAAACCACCACTATTCATCACCACCACCACTATTCATCACAACCACCACAACCACTATTTATCACCACCCCCACTATTTATCACCACCACCACTATTTACTAAGAGGTTGTGGTGGATGGTGGTGGGCAGTGGCGGTTCCAGGGGGGGGCTAGGGGGGGCACCTGCCCCCCTCCCCCCAATGCAATTTTTTTTTTTTTAATATTACTACAACTCAAGAGATCGAGAATCGTACGTTAATATTATAAAATAATTGATCGCATTAGTCAAGAGATGGAGAATCGCTTTTGTGAGTCAAACACAGAATTATTCACTTGTATCAGATGTCTTGATCTTAAGAACTCATTCTCCAACTTCAAAGCGTCAAACATAATTCACCTCCCGGAGCTTTATCCACAAGAGTTCTCCAAGTGTGCTTTGATGGAGTTAGAAAAAGAACTTAAAGGTTGGATTTATGAGATGAGAGAAAACGATACATTTTTAAAGATACAAGACATTAAAGATGTGGCCAGAAAGATGGTTGAGGTTGGTTATTATACTGCATTTTTCTTGGTATATCGTATTATAGAGTTAATTTTGGTGTTATCGGTTGCGACAGCTACAATTAAAAGAGTTTTTTCTGCAATGAAAATTGTTAAGACGGATTTGCGTAACAAAATTGGCGATGAATTTCTCAATGATTGTTTAGTGTGTTACATTGAGAGGGATGTGTTTAAGAACATCGACAATGAAGTTATAATGCACTATTTTCAGGACATGAAGACTCGCAAACAAATTCTCTTTTTTTTACCGCCTTCGGCGGTAAAACGACATAGTATTAGTGGTTATTTAGCTATAACATCTTTTTGATGACTAATTAAATTGAATATTTATGTTTCATTGTCATTTTATATGAAGTAAAATGATTTAAACTCTCGATGTCTTTTTGTAAAAGATATATACTACTATATGTAATTTTTCGCCCCCCCTTTGTTGATCGGCTGGATCCGCCACTGGTGGTGGGTGTGTTGATGGTAGTGGTGGCGGTGGTGGGTTGTGGTGGTGATGATGATGGTGGTGGTGGGTTATTGTTGTGGTGGTGGTGGGTTGTTGCGGTGGTGGATTGTGGTGGTGGTGGTGGTGGATTGTGGTGGTGATGATGGTGGTGGGTTATTGTTGTGATGGTGGTGGTGTTTGGTTGTGGTGGTGGGTTTGGTGATGGGTTGTGGTGGTGGTGGGTAGTAGTGGTGGCGGTGGTGGGTTGTGGTGGTGGTGGTGGGTTGTTATGGTGGCGGTGATGGGTTGTGGTGGTTGTGGTGGCGGCGGGGTGAGTTATGTGGTGGTGGGTTGTTGTGATGGTTGTGGTGTTGGCGGTGGTGTGTTATGGTGGCGATGGTGGTAGTGGTAGGTTGTTGTGGTGATAGTGGTGGGTGTTGTGATGGTGGTGGTGGGTTTTTGTGGTGGTGGATTATGGTGATGAATAGTAATTTAAGTATTTAAGTTAAGTTAGATTAAATTAAGTAGATTTAAACTCACTTAAGTTAAATTAAGGGTTTATTCCAAGCCCGCGAGAACCAATTCACTATATCAAGATTGAATACAAGAACTTTACAGAACAACAGACTTTCTCTCTATTCTAACCTCTACTCATCTAATAGCGATTGACATTCAGGCTCCCCCTAAATGTGAGACCTTCCGTCTCTACCCACTGTCTAAGTCTTTCTCCCGAAATGACTTTCTTTAGCCTTGTGGTGTCCGTTGATAGCTCGAGATCATATGCTTTCTAAATTGGCTTTGATGCTTGGATAATCTTTAAAGATCAGTTCATGGTTCTCTCCCCAAAGCATACCTTCATAGGCTGCATTGTTGCTTGTATTTATAATGAGATACAGCTCAAGAATTCAACTAGTTTGTTGAGATATTATCCTTTGAATAGTTATTGGAGATGATCTTTTGAGATTGTTGATTTGAAAGTTTGTTCCGACTTTATCTTTAAGGATCAACATTATCTCCTATAATCCTGCAGCTTTATCTTCTGATTTGAATATTCTATTTTTCTTTTGACAGATTTTCTAGATATGCTCATACTTGTACTGCACAGGTTGCTTGGACAAAATTTTGGACAATCTATTGTATATTTTATCGAAATGCGATAATAATGTAGCAACACATATAAAAAATGAAATAAATTTGAAACCTGAGAAAACCAACAAAGTTCTCATTTCTCCGGTGATTGAACTTCAAAGCTCGAATCTTTGGTTGTTGCAGTTGCAGAACAGATCATCCATTGGATGGGGTTTTGGAGAAAAATTATTGCACAATCAAAATCGAAACCACTCAAGCATGAAGATGAACCAAGTTTTTTTTTTTTCCCTTTTCCCTTTTTGTCTGAATTTAAATAGAAATTACAATCTTCTTACCAATCAAATTAAAATTTAATAAATAAACAATTTACATAATACTATGATGCACCGAAACATTTCATATTATAATCGACTATATTTTCATGTAATATATTGGATCAGATTGAGGAGTTGATAAAAGGAATGGTATTTGGAATATTTTTTTATTAAATGGTTTTAAATATGATTAAGCAGTTGGAAATGATGAATAAATGTTTAATTAAGATGGAAAAGACAACGACTAATTAAATGTTTAAAATATATTTTTTTGTTTATTGGAAATGAAAGATGCGATTTGATTTGGTTTAGAAAATGGTTGGAATACGTCCAATAAAAACTAATTAATAAAATAAATTGAAATTGATCGTTGTAATTAAATATAAAAAATGAAAAGTTTATCTTATTAAATTGAATGGAAAATAAATAAATAATAAATGAATTAAGTAATTGAAATAAAGTAAATGGGGGATTTTAATATTGGCAATATCAATAAACAATAAATTAATTAATTTATTCAATTAATTAAGTTATCCCTTTGTATTTTGAATGTGTGATGCGGTATAGTTTTTGAATTTTACTTCAAATTAAAGTATATCATTTTAATAAAACGAAAATGATTACATTTAGCTTCTGCGATAAAATAAATTTTAAGATTAATGCCTAGCTCATTAGGTTTGATCCAAAAAACAAGCTAGCCCAAGTCAAAAGAGAAGAATTTTCTAAAATTCTATGAAGAAGTGTGGACAAAGCGGAAGATATTTTGCAAGGAATTTTTTAGAGCTTGTACTTGTAGCCGTAGGATTAAACTAATCATATCCCTCCATTTATGAGGAGGATTAGTATAAATAGAAGTGAATAATAAAGGGAAAAGCATTCAAAATTTGTGAGTGATCTCCAGTTATGGCGGATTTAGTTACTGAAAGGATTTAGTTATGGCGGATTTAGTTACTGAAAATTTTGAAAATAATGGAAGAAAACAAGTAAAACGTACACACGGATGAGAGTCAAAATGTAGAGGGTTGCGTGTAGTGTGGTGATTCGCAGCTCGATCAGACTTCTGTATACTAAAATATAGTATTATACAAAAAAAATAATACCTAACAAATTACGGAAGCCAGGAAGCCATCTGATGATAGAAACAAGCGGTTGCAACGTCATCAGTCGGTCGCGCTTGCTCGTACCAACCAATCAACGTCATTGGAGTATTTGACTAATGTTGATTTTGATTTTATTTTTTTAAAGCAAAAGAATATATATTTTTATATATTTACTTTAGTTACGACTTTTCTCTACCTGAAAGTCGTCGCAAAAACAAATACTTGCAACTGAAAGTGTCAGTACCGTAGCTAATATCTTAAGCGTTATGAACTAATGAAAATTGTTGATTTATATGTGATCAACAAATATGAATTCTTTTACCTCACAGGCACGGCTTTGAATAACACATTAGATAATCTATCTTAATTCTCAAGAAAAAATGGACATCACTCAATCATCCCATCACGACACTTACAAAACCTGGACCTACCATCTTGGATCTTTGTTCCCAAGATTGGAGCTACTTTGAGGAGAGAACATCAATGTGAAACGCTGTGAATCAAACAAGAGATAGCTTGCAAAAGCGGCCAACTAGTCACCGAACATGAAATGGTCCCTTAATGGCTTTGTAATCACATCCCAATGTGAGCTTAACGATCCTTATCTAACTTATAATCAAGTTCCTAAGTAAGTCGAGCGCATAGAACAGTAGTTATAATGGCAGTGGTTATAATAGGGCGCATCCATATGACGATGAGATTAATGAGGAGAAAGAAAATGGACCCTGGCTAGAGGGTATTCTTTTCCTGCTATCCATACACCGCTTTGGGACCACTTAATATCTTCCCAGTCCAGATTGTCCTCTATAACCTGTTGGTGAAGAATAAAGCGATTATGAGAATGAGAAACTCTTTGCCATTGTCCGGTTCAATAAAGTGACGAGGGTAAGTGAAGGAGCAGCATCGATGAAGTACCTCTACATGCTCAGATGGAAGAGGAATGCCAATGGAGTGCATAAGTTTCTGAGGAAGGGGCTTCTTACAACGAGACCATCTGAAAGTATCGACAACAATGCTCTCAATATCCATGTGGCTTCTATCACCATTGGAGGTGACTGAATGGTGATTCTGAGAAGGGCCAGCTTCTATATCTGGTTGAGGTGGTGGAGTAGCCTTCACTGTCTTTTCTCCACTAAAGCAGAGCTCAAACCTGAAAGAAAAAAACACCCAGTTCATTTTGACAGTAACAGAGTGAAGCTGGCTGAGTATAAAAACCAGGAAATAAAGTCCGTTGAAAATATAGTATTTAACAGAGGTCACACCAACCTCCTCTCTAGTTTCAGTGCAAATTTCAGATGCCTACTTCCCACCATTAAATATATTTATTGACTTTTCGTTCACATATATAAACAAAATACCTATGAGTGTGTGTCTCAACGTACAGAACCTCGCCCTTCTTCAATCGAGCAGATGTATACAAAGGCTTTTTTAAACCTTTGTCAGCAACTATGCTTATGCTATATTTGATCCTGTATTAAAGCTCAATCAGCACGGCTGAAGTATACGCAGGAATATAAAATATCATAGAGCATTTCAAAGCTAATCATAGACAATGCATAATCCCATCATCCTATGACTACAGAGCATAACACTATGTTTCATAAGTTGAAACAACCAATACCAGACTGAGATGTATGGAAATAACTATATCAATTGCACTGTGAAACAAAACACATCATTTAATGTTTCCTTTTTCAGGAAAATACATTATACATATAAATGCAACTTGAATCTATTTATAAATACTAAAAAGAGGCATTGGTAACATAAAATTATGTTTTTCTTCCACTCACGAGTTGCTATGCAAAATTATAAGTAGTGAAAAGTTGCATGCAGGAAAATTGAACAAACCAGGGTTCATTGCAGAGGTTGTATTGGATAGTGACTTCCCGTACAAATCTTTGCTGGCGTAGGGCATTCTAGAAGAAATAAAAATACATCATAAGATACTTAGTCGTGAAAACGAATTGCAACAAATCTGCAAATCATTAAACGGAATTATCCAATATTCAGGAAAGAAAAAGTTGCAAGTTCTTCATTAGAGTGCTTAATTGTCAGTGTCACACCTGCCACTTTGTTATGTCCAAATATTTGCTTAAAGAACAAATTAATTAAAGAAAGTACTGGCTTATTTTTTTAATTATAATGTCTTTTTTGTCTTTAGCAACTATTGTAACCTTTTGTGGCTGATGTTCATCTTGGATGTGTACAACTAGTCTGCTCATTTGGAAAGCCTTACCGCTAGGGTCTCAAGGCATGGGGCTTCAATGTATAGAATACAGGCTAATAATATAACTGAACCAGGACTTCAAAATCAAGGTGGTTTGAAGTATGTATATTTACAGGTGCAAAAAGTTTTGTGGTACAGGTAGCATAATAAAGGGTTCTCAAAAAATGTATTCAAATAATGGTCACATGCATTTTACTACAGGCATGAGTATATAGGTGGTTTAATGTATGTATATTTACAGGTGCAAAATGTTTTGAGGTACAGTCAGCATTATACAGGGTTCTCAAAAACGTATTGAAATAATGGTCACATGCATTTTACTATGTGCATGAGCACACCAGTCCTCCCTTATAAGACAATTATTCAAGACAATTATTTTGAAAGAGAATGCTAATAAAATTGGATATTTTCAAAATGAAAATTTTCTGTACACAAGGTAGGCTGATTTACAGCCTCTTACAGTTACAGTTGCAAAGCCTTAAAGTTATATTAGTAAAGAAGAATTGTTTTCTTTTGTTATTGTTTGATCTAAAAACAGAAATGACATTTTATCTGCATGCATAACAAATAACAGATGTCCCACTTTTAAGTTCCCAAGCACGACATACTTATATTATTCAAAAGGTAAGTTAGTCTTACAGAAGCAGCAGCCCTTGTTGTCATCGTCCGCTCAACAGCAACAGGAGCAAGCGTAGGCCCCACAGTTGAAGAATGTGTCAAACAAGGTTCAAGATCAATGCTGCCACCTTCTCTCTGAGCACATAAAATTACACAATAAAAATGAGACAATAATTTCGAAAAGGAGATAAAAGAAATGTCTGAGAACATAACAAGGTTGAAAGTTTGGCATTAATGCTCAGGGGTACATAAGGGAAAAACAAAAATAATTATTATTCATCATTCAATCTGTATGTGTACTCCAAATATGACCAAATTCATATATAAAGATACACAATCTCACAGTGGAATCAAACCTTCACGATACAACATTTCTCTACTCGATAACTACAACCACTGGCAGCTCCCCAGGATCTAGAACGTACATTATTCCTTAGAGTAGAAACATAGCCTAAAATGTAAGTTTCAGATTAGCAAAGAATCACATTTAATGTAATAGCAGAGAAGAAAAAAAGATAGTAAATGCATACACTCTTGAGGAGGTAGTACTCTAACTGTAGCACACAACTCTAGTATTGCAGGTGGAGGTGGAGAAGCAGTTGGACGACAGTAGCCTGCATGCATGAGAACTGGAGGGGGAAACGAATTAAGTGCAATTCTCAACTTCACGGTTACCAAAGTCCATTCCTGCAGTGTCTATATATGCATTACATACCAGCAACAAGGTCCGAGTCATCAGTATAGATGTCAGTCCCCCATAACTGTCCACCTCTGACCTGGGAAAATTATAACTTCACCAATTAGATCATCTAAAAGAGAAGATGAACTTGAAGGAGTAATAAGTTGTTTATCAGAATGTGGGAATGGGATCAAAGTCAAGATTCTAAAACCTTTCTGTTACTTTAACATCCAAATTTCAAACGATTAATTGAGTTCTCTCAAACCCGCACGTTTGTAGCTGATTTCACTAACACTTAGTAGCTAGCTTGCTAAAGTGTCTTGTAGAAACGACTCATACACCACAAACCCAAACATAATGCTTATTGGAGTGCTATACATAAATGGCATGAACGCTAACAAAGAGTCCTTATATGAGGGTCTTTCAAGTAATGAATAAATCTTTCAGATTATTCATTCAAGAAAGTTTCTCAATAATCCTCACATGACCATTACTCAAGAGAATGTAAAAACAGATTATTCACTGAAACTATGCTATTCACAGATGGGTCACCGTTACTCAATGCTATTCACCATTGAGATTTTCTCCTAGTTATCTCCATTTCAATTAAAAACCTTCGTAAACGAAACATAGAAGTTATGGAAAGGGGATTTCAGGTTCAAACTATGATTATCATAGACCATAGTAACAGCATTTTAGAAATGTTATTATACATGCCTCATAACGTAATAATCAGAAATTCTTGTCCTTAGAACATGATGCAAACCTTCTCTGGACTTTTATCATTATGAAAACAATTCATATTACATTAATAAAAATTCAGATTATATAAATTTATTCCAGGTCTACTTACTTGACGGTTGGTGGCAGTGACATGTTCAGCCGGGATACGAATTTCTATAGTCGGTCCATTCTGAGAACTAGCTGAGTTCTGATCGGTCTGAGACAATTTGAACTCATTCCATAACTTGACAAGCTCCTGCATAAACTCCCCCACTTTATAAACCACTGAGGGCGGCGACATATGAGGTTCATCTGCATCACATAACCACTCAATTACTCAACACATTTAACAATTTCAAAAGACAAATAAACAAATAATTAAAAACCCCATCAACTCAGTTCCACTGAGCCTATGATTATCACAATAAACATCCCAATTCAAATATCAAAATCAAATCTACACCTCTTTCTTCACTAATTTCGGACAATAAATTCGACTAAATGCATCTAATTCGCCGGGATTCGCACGATAAATTAAGCAACGACATTTCAAAACTGACGATATTGGGATAAAAAGAGGGGAAATTGAGACAGGAAATGGAAAAATTACTTGCAGTTACGTCGGATACCATCGCCGGAGACAAGAAATACGCAGACGCCGGTCGTCGATTTAGGCTGGCGAGAAGAAGGTAGGGTTGCCGAAGAAAGTGAAGTAGTGAGAGAAAGAGAAGTCTGGCGCCTAATTTCTTATTTTTCTAGAACGATTTATAATAATATTAAAATAAATATTAATCAATTTTAAATAAATGAAATAAGCAATCTTTAAGCTTGATAATAAAATTATAAATTCAAAACAACAAACGACATCATATTTTAATTAATTATATTTTAGAGCATGGTCGCATGGAGGCTGCTTGGACTATAGTGCAGGTAGTTTTTTCCAAAATTAATTGTTTAGTTATATGTTTTTATTTGGCGTGATTCATGTTTTTAGGAGTTTATATATGAATATAATAAAATTGAGATATAATATTTTCGATTCATAATCAATAATTATTCATCATCAATCACTTCATTTATTAAGATACACTGTTCATATTATTTTGCACAATGAAAAATTGTATTATTTCATTTTATTTGTTATCTGAGATAATGATATTTTTTAGTTTCGGTTTGGTGTATTAGAGTCGGTTGCCTAGTTTTCAGTTTTGAGTTACTTTTGAGAATTTAAAGTTGGGTAGAGTGATTAGATTTTTCTTGTACCGGAAGAAATAAAATTTTTTTTTTTGACTAATAGAGTGACGCTTCAAAATGTTGAAGAGTTATTTGTGCATGATTTCAATCAGTCAATGATTTTTCGAATAAACTTGATTTAAAATTTTATCTTTCATACTTTTCAACATGTGATATGATTGACTAGCTATAGAGTGTGAATGATTTTTACCATGGATTCAGCTTGCAAATATGACTTTTATACTTCATTTGTGTCAAATTGTTGGTTGAAATAGAAAAGTCGTCATTTTATCATATGATTTATCGATTGATTTATCTTATATTGACTATTTTGGTATTCATAACAACGACAACAAATTTCATCGATGAACTTCATCAAGAACAAAGTTAAAAATAACATGATTTTGTGGTCTTTTGAAGAGTTATGAAAAAAGGCATATGGATGAGTCTTTCATTTGATTAGAAAAATTAGTCCTGCAAAAATTCAAATCCTGGATCCGCCCCTGGCTAGGAGTGCAGTCTTTTGAACTAAACTGAATTAACTTGAACTAATTTCAGTACATTAAAATTGAAAATAACTGAAATAAGTTTAATTTTAAGTAATGAAACTTGTACCGACTTGAACAGAACTTATTTGAATAGACTGAGTTGAATGACGGAAATTTTTGTTAAAAAACATGCCCAAAATTGTAACGTTTTATAAAGTTCGTGTTTGATAAAGATTTTTGTAATATTGGTCTGGTAAGATAAAGTTAGAACGAAATTATTTAGTGGGAACCGAAATTTGTTAATGTTGGAAAGAAATAATATTTGAGGGACAAAATAATATTTGTTAACAATTTTGCTAAATGTTTAAATAACATTTTCGTTAAAGAATTAAGAAAAGTCAAACACGCGATAGCCATCCGGTCCGACCGTTTTAAATCGACAATCACTGGCGACGTCATCCGGTCCGTTACGAACTCGGTTCGGTTTACAAAAAGAACCGTTTAAAACGCGCACATCTTCTAGGGTTTGGCTTTCTGTTCCAACGAGCAAAGCGAAGGCAAAGAAGACGAGGAAGCAAAAAAATGCCCTAAAAAAATCTTCGCAATCTCTGCTCAGTTCATTGCGCGATCGGCTTCCTCGTCCGCTTTCCGGTGAGTTTTGGCCTCGTTTTACTCACATTATCGTTTAATCGAGCTTTTGTGGACGTACAATTCCGTCACGTGCGGCAGGGCTGTGTACAGTTTGAGTAATGGGAAGTTGCGTTTATGCAGTTTTGGGTTGATTTTTTGTGTGCTGGTGTGAGGCTCTTGCGGACTGCGTCGGTGATGTGCTTGATGCGGGGTTGGTTTGTGTGGGTGTCGCGGGCTGATGAGTTTTGGGTACTTGTTTGTTGGTGTAAGCACGTCCGTGGTTTTCTAGAATGTTGTTTGGTGGTTTAGGAAAGTTTCTTCGTTGCAGAATGTGGTTTGTTTTGAGTAGGATTTTTTTTTTTTTGCTGGTTAAAATGAAGTTGTGTCATGCGGCAGGTGAGCAACAGTTTAGGGGACTTTGGTCTTGGTGCTGAGACTATGCGGTTAATATTTGCACACTCTAGCAGTTTTGGAGAGTTATGATCAGTTCTTTGCATTAGTACAATGTGTTTCTGTAATGTCTGTAGTTTCTACTGTTGTTTTCTTACCATTGGAACTTGTATTTTATGTGAGTTTTCTTACTTTTCAACTAGCTTAATCTTAATCTCTATATTGTTCCTATCAGAGAATAGGCTGCCTGGGTAGTTTAGGATTGATGCAATATGGTTCGATCAGTTGTCCGTAAGCAATCCCTGCTGAGCAGTTTGAAGAAGCAGACTATCTCTCCGCCTGCTAGTTTGAAAAAGCAGAGTAGTAGTTTAAATAAACAGAGTATTTCTTCGCCCTCATCCTCTATTGCCTTAGAAGAAGATATGCTTAAGAAAGGGCATGAGGAGGAGGATGACACAAAAGAGTATGTAGTTAGAGGTTCCAAGAGAAAGCGCAATATTAGGTTTGGAAAATCTGAACTGCTCCAAATGGTAAATAAAAGTAACTATCCTACTCATAGAAGTACCAAGCGGACAGAACAAAACAGTGCTAGCAGATGGAGCGCTACAAGGTAAAAAAAATTATTGACTGTTTCCTTTATCTCAATCAAATGAAAGTGACTGATGACATTCATGGAAATTCTCCTTACATAGGTACGAACAAGCAGAAGAGAACATGCTGAAGATCATGAAAAGTGAAGGAGCAATTTTTGGGAATCCTATTTCACGGACATCATTGAGAGCTGCAGCTCGTAAGTATATTGGAGATACTGGATTGCTGGATCATCTACTTAAACACATGGATGGTAAAGTGGCACCAGGTGGGTGTGAGAGGTTCCGGCGGTGGCACAATTCTAATGGGCAAATGGAGTATTGGCTTGAAAGTGCAGATCTCTTTGACATACGCAAAGAGGCTGGTATTCAAGATCCTTTCTGGATGCCTCCGCCTGGATGGAAGCCTGGGTGCTCTCCTTCAGAAAGTTCAAGTTTTGCTGTAGAGCTCAAGATCTTAAGAGAAGAAATGGACAAGATGAAACGGTAGTGACAGTACTATCTGAAGTTTCTTTTATTTTGCTACTGTGATATTAGATCTGGTGTGATTTGTTATGTTGTTTGGTTGCATGGAAATAGAGACTTTCAAGCTCTTGTAGTGAAAAAGGCAGAAGAAGACCTAGCTAA
This sequence comes from Umbilicus rupestris, assembly GCA_963678935.1. Classification (NCBI taxonomy): domain Eukaryota; kingdom Viridiplantae; phylum Streptophyta; class Magnoliopsida; order Saxifragales; family Crassulaceae; genus Umbilicus; species Umbilicus rupestris. Next base: position 1,314,438 of record OY787625.1, read on the forward strand.
CCATACACCAAGTTCATCGGTGAGCAACCAAGGAGTGAACTCCGATTCTTGTTTTGCCTCTATGCAGGTAAATGTGTAATAATGGGGTGTGGCTCTTTTAAATCAGCGCATTCAGATTTAACTATGTTTGAAATTTCTGCTTAACATGATACTCAGAGTGAATTGGCAAACTGGAGACAAAAGATTAAGAAACAGCTGCATGAAATTTCCGGTTCTTTAGGCAGCGTGCAGGTAATGGTCTTAGGCAACTATGGACTCTCAGTTTATCCTCTGCTATCCTCTTATCTTGATGTTAAAATGATTTTATGCTAAGTAATATGTAACTAGATTTCACATATATGGACATGTAAAAACTTCCGTAGGGGATGATTTTACTCCACTGTGGGGTGCACACACTTCCATGTGGTTGAGCTTCGAAAGCCATTTACTGGGTTTTTTTTTTTCAGGATGAATGTGCGAACTTGGAGAAATGGAAAAGTAGAATAGAGCAAAACTTGATGGACATATCCATTTCAGTGAGCACAATGCAGGCATCGAGGCGTTCAAGCACATTCACACCATCAGTTCCTGATAACTGGGATTTTTTCAGCAATCCTGATTTAGTTGGCACTCAGTCGGATGATTTTGCGTCTTGGCTTGGTGGCAGTGAGTTGATTGATTTGCAGCAGCCTGATTATGACAATTTACCCTGGATGGAGGGTTTAGACTTTATAAAGATAGAGCCAGATATGACACTAGATCCTGACCCTATATCTGCTCTAGAATCAAACCCTGACCATATCTCATTTAAGGAGCACATTGATCACAGTGATCTGGAGGTTGTTAAAGAAGAAATGTCCAAAATGAAGAGGTAATTGCACTGTAAAGTGTAAATGTGCAAGTTTATGTCGAGGATATCCCTATTAAGATTCATGTCAGATTTCCCTAGGATCATCAATGCATAGATTCATATTTGTACATCTTTTGAATCCTGGATGTCACTAAGTCGTTATACAATAACCTTACGACACACTTAAACTCACATGTCACATCTTATGAGCTAGTTGCCTGCAGAGCAGATTTACATATTTAAATCCATGTCGAGTAGGCTTGTGAGCCTAATTATATCATATTCTCATTGCAACTAGACATCTATGTTGATCTCGACTGATTGCCTTATATTACGATGGCAGAAATTTGCAGGCTGTCTCGTTGAAGAAGGATGATGATGGTCATGCTAATGTGATGTCTGATTCTTCAGAAACGGATAACTCCAAGTTGGATCTTGAGAATTCTATTCTTATGTTGCAGGTAAGATTTAATTGTAGTTCACATTGCTGAAATTTTATCATGGCCTGTATCTCTGTTCGTCTCCCAGAGATGATTTGAGTATTTGATTATGTGGACACATGTTGAATCTATGTCTGTTGAGCTACAATATCAGTACTAGAAATTGGTTTGCCAAAAATGGCATCAATAAATATTTCAATACCAACTTAGTAAGAATGTTAAGCTATTTATCACGGCAAATAATGTAGTTTGATTTTTTTACTCGTATTGCATATGTGTTTCTCTTACATTCCTTTTCACGATCCTCATTATAACTGTATGCGTAAATGTCTTTAGATTTTTTTGAACGTGCTCAGTCGTCTATAACTTTCTAGTCCCAAAATTTAATGATTACATTTAATGATTAAGATCAGGATGGTAATTAAGCAGAATTTCATAACTCTTGCTGGATGTAGTTCTTGAAATTTTCTCTCAACTAGACTGGATGAACCAGAAAAAAATGCAGAAACACTTCAAGCGGGGATAGATAAAGGATCTAGTGATCAAATTGAAACATTAGCCATGTGCAATCAATTAAGTTCAATTGTTTGTATGTTCAACAGGAGCTTTACAAGGACGTGATTAAAATGAAAGCTGACATCGAGCATCAAGTGAAGGAAATTTCAGCCTCTTTACATGGGTCAGAGGTGTCAAGACAGGATAATGCGTAATTATTTTCTAGAGAATGAAAATGGCAGGATAACCGGACTTCTGGTGGGTAGGTGCCATTGAAATCTTGACATGATAGGTAAAATTCAACATGTACATGTTTGAAGAAGCTGATGATGGAGTCTTTTTACCAGCGAGAATTAGGATCTTAAAACTGACATATTGATTAGTGGCAAGCTGTAAGAATCACATATTGAGCTTGTGTATATGAGGTAGCAAACGGGAAGATGGTTAAGGAGCTAGCAGCATAGATGGTGCTCGTAAATGATTTTAGGTGATTTTTTTTTTTTTTTTTTTTTTTGCAATTGAATGTTATCATCATCCCTGTGGATGAATATTTATTCAGGATTAGTTTAAATTATTGGCTGGCGGATGCTCAAATGTTACATTCCTTCAAAACCCTTGAAGTAGTCATGATTAAAATGTTACTTCCAAAACCCTCTCCCATTTTTTAGAGTCTGAAATCATTGCTCAACTTCACTTGGAGCAGGTTGGTACCAACCCATGTCCCCAATTATTTAGAGGTCACGAGTTTCTCTATCTTTCTACACTGTTGACAAAAAGCCATTAAAAAGGCTTTGGAACTTGCTTTCAGTGGACACCCTTGTCTTCACATAATGCCAAAAATCATTCAATCCTCGAAATCTCCCGCCATCCCCAAAATTCCCTATTTTTGTAAGCGATGAAAAAGAGCCTCTAAATTCCCTATTTTCATTGATATAGTTAAGGCTTAAACCGACCCCTCCAACTTCAGTTCAGTTCGGTTCATATCAACTCAATAGAATTATACATTACAGTTCAGATTAGCGACATCAACGCACACTTAATTTTAGTTTGTTTCCGTTTCAATTTTATTAAGCTCACCCCTAAGGGTTTTCTGATCGATAATCCTAAATGATAACACCTGGTAGATCCAAACAATGAAGTTCCCCCAACAAATGGATCCTTGTTTTTATTCGATCTAGTGAGATAGGACATATTGACATTGTTGAATTGAATGAGATCAGAAACACTGATATATAATGTACCAAACTTGAGTTGATGGATTTGTTTACATGCTGTTGTGACAAATCTCGGATATTCATATGATGTCTTTCTTTCTTATCACTTGAAAATGAAGCTCATTAGTCTCTCTCTCTCTCTCTCTCTCTCTCTCTCTCTCTCTCTCTCTCTCTCTCTCTCTCTCTCTCTCTCTCTCTCTCTCTCTCTCTCTCTCTCTCTCTCTCTCTCTCTCTCTCTCTCTCTCTCTCTCTCTCTCTCTCTTATGGAGAATTGATCCATAAACATCTTATTCATCTGGCCAGCTATATATGGTGGCATCCAAACACATTATTCCTGCTGTTGCAATCTTGTTTATTATCTGAGATATCAAATGACATGAATTTGTCAGTTGATTGGGTTTTCAGAAACCCTATTATTTACAGCCACGTCTGAGTGAAAATTCAGACAATTACACTGATTTTATATATATTGAAATCAGACATATATTAGCATCACTGAGCTAGTGAAACCTAATAAATAGAGATGATACAGCCAAAGACAAGCAGTGGTTTGGTTGAGAAGAGAAGCCAGTTTTTCACATATAAATAGTGAAGAAGCTAATGCAGCTTTAGGGTTTTTTTTCAAGGGCACTGGAATCCGGCCGGCGGAGTCTTGGAGCAAGTGTTGAGCAGTAAGCTAAGAGAAACCGGCACGTTGAGGTTGATGCCCAGAACGTTGGCTTTGAGAGCAGTGCAGAGGCACAGAGCGGCTTCGACGCCGGTGAGACCTTGGATCAAGGAGCAGCACGGGGCGGTGGGGGGTGAGCCAATGATGACGTTGACCAAGCCGAGTAAGTCGGCGCAGACTCCCAGCTTGAGGGTGTTGAGTGGGCATTTTGCAACTGCTGGTGGCTTAGGAGGTGAAGGGGTTGGTTTGGAGGGTGACGGTGGTTTTGGCACCAGGCAGCCGCAAGTCCCGCAGGCGGAGACGGTGGTGGTGGAGAGGAGGGTTAGAGAGAGAAAGAGGGCTAGGGCTTTGGTGGCTGTGGATACAGCCATGGTGGAGAATAAAGGCCGGATTCTCTCACTAGAGGTTGGTGGGTGCTTGTGAGAGATTGTTTGAAGAGAATGTTTTGTCGTGTTTTTATAGGATAATTGAGAAAACATCATGCATTCATTTTTTTCTTCTTTGAATCTAAATAATTAATAATTTTTTGAATCCTAGTCGTGAGATGTTTGACGTCCCTTTTGCTACTAGACCAATAACTAATAATTGATTCGAGGAGAATTCTCCAAATGTGATTGAGACCTCACACTTTCACTTGAGAGACTCAACAAGTTACTCAACTCAAAATTCATGGATACTGAACTCTGAAACTACATATCAGACCATGGCCGTCTAGGGTTTGAGTTTCAGTGAATAGATGCAATGTAATCATGTTGGCATGCATGCCTTCAAAAATTAGCTGGCAGAGAAACAAAGATGGTTGTTACAAGTTGCACAACTCTCTGGTAAATTTCATGGTGGTGTGATCATCCTATCATGACTTTGTGGATCTTGTTGATCCAATGTACTACTAAGGATTATCTTGACAAACACACATAGGGCAAGATCCACAGATGTCTGTCAGGATTCGTGCCCCATGGCCCCATAAATATCTTTGGTGACATTAGCTTATCAAAACCCAATTCTCTGTGGAACAATTTCACTAACTATTCGAATGTACTGTGAAAATTGAATATGATGATCTCACTAGGTTGAGTGATGATGGTATGCATATACACTAAAAAAATTGTGTAATAATTTTGTGTATTGAGTTTTTAACTCACCAATAAAATATAAATATATGTTTTATTACCTCAAAAGCAAAAATTGGAAATGTGGATTATGAGTTAATTGACAAGTTAGACCTTCTTATCATGTTTGGGCCTAGTTGGGCCAGATAGTTGACCCAATAACTTAATGAGGACCAGCCCACCCAAGCCCAACCTTGCTAATAGATGATTCAGGCATGAGGTGCAGCATACGTGTAAAATCTAATTGTGCTTCCCGTTTAATTTTTTTTCCTTCTATTTTACCATAAATCTGATCGCTGCCTCGTTATAGTCACTGAAATATTTAATGTCTTTTTATCACTAGACCACGTTCTAATGGAACGATTAAATTTTCACACATGCCAGAAACCATAAAAATGACAAAACCCAAATTTGGGTGCATGGCACAAAAACGAAGCACTTTGTCCAAATTTTGTGAGAAGCTTGGGGCATTTAAGGAACTCCCAAGTAGTAAAATTGTGCAAGTACATTCAAGTGAAGCTTCTAGAAGGCACAACAACAATGGCAAAGCCAGACACTACCTGGTAAACATAAAAATTGAAGCTAAGGTATCATAATAAGGTAAGGTTTGTAACAGGGAGATAAGCAACCTAGAAATCTTCCAATGTGGAGCTTCTGCATTTTAGGTTGCAGGGGCAGAGATGTTAAGGTCATTGGTGGGCTTACTTCTCGTATCAGATGCCTGATACAACCAGTTATCTCCCCGGAAAGATGAAGTTGTGTCAGAAGTGGGCTGGTTCGTTGGGACGGGGGCTTGTTGGTTGTAAGCTTCCTCCATGTTGACGACTGTGGATATAGGAACGGCAGAGGTGGGCGCGGCAAATGCTATGTGATCTAGTTCGTCGCTCTGGCTGGAGGTTAGGAAACTCCCGACCACAACCTGTTTTAACAAAGGAAGTTTCATCAGTGACCGGCTTAGCAAGCTTTTTAGGTTATCAGCATGACACGAATTTCGCATGCTAGTTAGGTGGATAGATTCCAGGTTTTGTGGAGGAGTTACCTGCACAGGGTTAGCAGCTACTAGTGAGCCAGCTACTCCTCCGCCCATCACGCGTCCATGGGAGCTTGCCAAAGAAATGCTCATGCCACCTGTTCTGCTTCTTGTTCCACTTGTCTCTGAAAGCATGAATGAACCCGACAACGAAAGAATATCAAACCATCCCTGCCAGAAAAACATAAGAAAAAGACACCTGAGTGACGGATATATATAAAAGCCAATTTACATGGAATAGAATTGTTACCAGGACTTTTTAAGTTTTATCGAGCAAAAGACAGTTATTGATCCCAAGGAACGAAGAAACCAAATATTTAAATTTAAGTACCTCATATGTCAGTGTGCCTCCAGAAGAATCCGGCTGGCGGAGCGTCACACTTGAAATTGCACCACTGGCAGAGAGAATGCAGATTGCTCGAGGTCCTTGTTGGGAGAAAGATATTATCTTCTGTGTAATGTCCTGTTAAAATCAACGTCAAATTTAACCGACAATCAATTCTCAAGAACTCTAAATTCAATCATATGGAACTAAACCGTGGAAACAGGAAGTTACCTCGCCGGTATTGACAGTGATGATATGAGGCGTGAAATTACCACCAACAGTACATGCAACCATCTCACCTGCATAAGACCAGAAAAGCATCTATCTATCGATCAAATCCAACCGAAAGAGCCCAAATTGTCGCTTAAGCAATTCTATCAGTTTCATACAAGATTTTGAAAACAGCAAGGCTCAAAACGGATCTTTTCGAAATCCCATTTTCAGCTCCTCAAGGCTCAAAGCTACAGCCATGTTTATTAAGGTGTGGCCACATAAAATCCAGAACTGCTAATCATACTTCCTGGACAAATCGAATCGAAACATAATCGGCCCCACATCCAATCCAAGCAGAGATCAAAGCCTCATCAGTGCACATAACCAACTGATCAACAAGTCAAAATCAGCAGAAACATCCACACAAATTGACCCAAATCAGAAACAGTGTCTCCCAAATCTCACCATCATCATCATCATCAAATTCAATCAAAGTTGAAAATTTTAGGCATCAGCAACAAAAAACCTATGCTCAAATCCTCACCAAAGTTCGACTTCCCCAGAAGATTTCTACTCTGCAACTTGCTCTCAGACCCAGCCGGCCGGATTTTGGCCCGTTTAGCGGATGAGAAATCTATCACCGGCGGATGTGGAGCAGCAGAGCTGATGGGCTTCGGAGATATCACCGCCGCGTGCGGCGTCTCACCCGGACTGTATTTTCTTGGCCTGCCTCTCTTCTTCTTCACAACCAAACCCTCCGTCGCCGGTCCCGGCGACATGCCCACTTGTCCGTTCCCTTCCGGCAAGGTCTCCATCCTGGTCCCGACTTGGTCGTCAAAAAGAGCATCAGAGCTGAGCACTGCAACTCCTCCTCCACTACTCACTCCTTCTCTTCCTTCCATTCATATAAAAATATGGAATAAATTTGAAACCTGAGAAAACCAACAAAGTTCTGATTTCTCCCCTGATTGAACTTCAAAGCTCGAATCTTTGGTGGTTGCAGTTGCAGAACAGATCATCCATCGGCTGGGGTTTTGCAGAAAAATTATTACACAATCAAAATCGAAACCACTCAAGCATGAAGATGGAACCAAGTTTATTTCCCTTTTTCCTTTTTGTCTGAATTTAAATAGAAATTACAATCTTTTTACCAATCAAAGTTAAAAATAAATAAATAAATAATTTATATAATAGTATGATGCACCCAAATATTTCATATTATAATCGACTATATTTTATTATAATATATCGGATCTTGAGGAGTTGATAAAAGGAATGGTATTTGGAATATATATTTTTATTAAATGGTTTTCAATATAATTAAGCAGTTGGAAATGATGAATAAATGTTTAATTAAAATGGAAAAGACAACGACTAATTAAATGTTTAAAAAAATATATTTTTTGTTTATTGGAAATGAAAGATGCGATTTGATTTGGTTGAGAAAATGGTTGGAATCCGTCCAATAAAAAGTAATTAATAAATAAATTGAAATTGATCGTTGTTCATATTAAATATAAAGAATGAAAGTTTATCTTATTGAATTGAATGGAAAATAAATAAATAATAAATGAATAAAGTAATTGAAATAAAGTAAATGGGGGATTTTAATATTGGCAATATCAATAAACAATAAACTTATTTATTTATTCGATTGATTAAGTTATCCTTTTGTGTTTTGGAGGTGGGATACGACATAATTTTTGAATTTTACTTCAAATAAATTATATTATTTTAAAAAAACGAAAACGAAAACGATTACATTTAATTTATGCAGTAAAGTAAATGCAGAGTATATGTATCTAACATCAACGAGTAGCAGTCAACGATGGATTTGGTTTCATGTCTATGTTCCACAGGTGGATGGAGTTGACAATATCAATCATTCGAATCAAAGATGTTTGTGTCTGATTTGAAAGCAAAAAACAAAACAACTTTCATCAAACTCTAAAATCCTCCCTCCTAATAGATGCAGTTGTAATGAAATGGGGCCGCTGTCCATTGGTTCTCCCTAACGCGCATTATCTACACCAAAAGCAGAACCAACTTTTGATCCTCCCTAATAGATTCTTCTTTGGTTCAATATAAATCAGAATCCCAATCTCTGGACAATGGAAATAAATTATGTAAAACCAGAACATGAATATGTATGTTTTCAGTTTGAATATTATATAGAATGGTCGGTCACTGTCCGGAATTTGATCATATCCGTTGGGGCAAAACTTTTCCATGATTGACAACTCAGTTGTGACTACGTAAGAGCCTTCTAAATCGACAACATGTTACCTATGTTCATCCTTTAAGCACTGCACAGACCCATTATCTGGTATCATAATTTGAACCAACAATTGCACAAAATAAAAGAACATGAGATTGATTGATTGTCTAACTTACTCTAATCGCAACTACACTTCTTGAGACAGACTTTTTCGTGTTTTTCACCCGAATCATGCCCTTTCACTATGGCTCTGATACCAATTGTGTTAAACTAGGTTCTTCGCAAGCTTTATAGTAGAAGAAAAATCGCAAAGCATCCTGACACATTCAGATTTGGTAACTCCAAGTTGTTTAAGTATTTGCTGCATCCAAATGCAGTGACTAGCACAAAATGTTGCAGAAACATGCTCTGGTTCAGTAGTTGAAAGAGTAACAATAGGTTGTTTCTTAGATGTTCATGCAACAGCTCCACCACTTAGTATATACACATAACCTGAAATGCTTTTAAGATCATCCATATCCCCTTCATAATCACTACCGGTGTATGTAAGCAATTCATCTCTGCTTCCTCTCTTTTAAAATAAACCAAGCTCATTATATTATTTAATGTATCTCAAAATTCTTTTAGCAGCCAACAAATATGGTTCCTTTGGATTGGACATAAACCTGCTAATAAGAGACACATAATACATCATGTCAGGTCTTGTTGATGTCATGTACGTCAAGCTTCCAACCATAGATTTGAATAAAAGCCCATCCAACAATACATGTGTTTTTTCTATCCAAAATATACATCAGCAGAAGCCATGCCACAATTAATTTAAGATGTTTCCCTTCTCATCATCATTCACAAGCTCGTCTCTTTAGAGAGGTTGCCAAGTTGCCGCGGAGATGTTTATGACATCAATTGAGGCGTAGCATATCTTATTAGAAAAAGGTAAATCGAAGGGCTAGAACTCTTTAGCTCACACCAATATCAAATTCAAAGATTTAAAGGGTCAAACAAGCGTCCGAAGTCGGAATCGGGTAGAGGCATGCAGACACTGAGTTGGTTGGTTCAAGTTTGAACTGGAGGTTCAAACAAGAACCGGCCGTTTGACACCCACCGCCGGTCCATATTTGAATCGGGCAAAATCATGAAACTGGATGGCTGTTGAGTTAGATCGGTTGATTGATAACCCGGTGATTCTCATGCAAAATTTGCAGTTCGGGAGCCAAACCGCCGGTTCAACCTTGAACCTGGTGAAATCATGAAATTCGGATGGTTATTAAGTTAGGCCGGTTGATTAGAAAACCAGCGGTTTATATTGAAAGTGGGCATTCGGCCGAAAATTGATAAGCCCCTTAGTGTGCCTGGTTCTGGATAGAACCGGGGGTTTGGATAATGAATCGTCGGTTTAGCAAGAAAACTGGCGGTGTATATTGAAACCGGCAAACTGGTCGAAAATAGATAAGCCTCTGAGTGTGCTCGGTTCTAAAGAGAATCGGAGGTTTGAATGAAGAACCGCCGATTGGGAAATATAACCGGCAGTATTTATTGAAACTGGGCATCCGGCCAAAAATTAATAAGCATCTAAGATGAATGATGGGTTTGGTTTCATATCTATGTTCCTCAGTTGGATGGAGTTGACAACATCAATCAGTCGAATCAAAGAGGTTTGTGTCTGGTTTGAAAGCAAAAAACAAAACAACTTCCATCAAACTCTAAGATTCTCCCTCCTAATAGATGCTGCTGTAATGAAACGGGGCTGTTGTTCATTGGTTCTCCTTTGTGCGCATTCTATACACGCAGAAGCAGAACCAGCTTCTCATCCTCCCTAATAGATTCTTCTTTGGTTCAATACAAATCAGAATTCTAATATCTATACAATGGAAATAAAATATGTAAAACCAGAACATGAACATATATGTTTTCAGTTTGGATATTATATAGAATGGTCGGTCACCGTTAGGAATTTGTTCATACCCATGGGGCAAAACTTCTCCATGGTTGACAACTCAGTTGTGACTACGCAAGAGGCTTCTGAATGGACATCATGGTACATATGTTCATCCTTCAAGCACTGCACAAACCCATTATCTAGTATCATAATTTGAACCAACAATTGCAGAAAATAAAAGAACATGAGATTGATTGATTGTTTAACTTATTCTAATTGCAACTACACTTCTTGAGATAGACTTTCTCGTATTTTTCACTCAAATCAGGCCCTTTCACAATGGCTCTGATACCAAATGTTCATCGGAGTAAAAGAAATAATTTGAATCAACAATTGCACAAAATAAAAGAACATGAGATTGATTGATTGTTTAACTTACTATAATCGCAACTACACTTCTTGAGACAAACTCTCTTGTGTTTTTCACTCAAATCAGGCCATTTCACTATACTCTGATACTAAATGTTCATCGGAGTAAAAATAATAGTTTGAATCAACAATGCAAATTGTATTACTTGATCAAAAAATATGAAAGTTTTGGTGAAATATATAGCCTGTACAAAACTAGAATCCTAAAAGTTAGCAGTCCCACTCTCCTACTACATCCTTGAAGTACTAACTACACCTTATTTACTAAATCAATTTAGGAACCATATTAACGAGACAAACGTATTCAACCTTATAAATGACAACACCTAAACAATTTCTCCCCTAAACCAAAATGCACACTGCATTTGATTTAAACACTCAGGGCTTGCACTCCCAGAGCATTTCTAAGCTTTTCCAATTGTTCCAACTTCAAAGGTTTCGTCATGATCTCCGCCAATTGCTCATCCGTAAAACAATGCTCCATGCAAACAATTCCCTTATTTGTGAGATCCTGCAAGAAATGATATTTCAAGTCAATGTGTTTGCTTCTTCCATGAAAAACTGGATTCTTCACAAGCTTTATAGTAGAAGAATTATCTCAAAGCATCCTAACACATTCAGATTTGGTAACTCTAAGTTGTTTAAGTATTTGCTGCATCCAAATGCAGTTACTAGCACGCAATGCTGCAGAAACATACTCTGCTTTCGTAGTTGAAAGAGTAACAATAGGTTGTTTCTTAGATGTACACTCAACACCTCCACCACTTAGTATAAACATATAACCTATAGTGCTTTTACGAACATCCATATCCCCTGCATAATCACTATTGGTATATGCAAGCAATTCATCTTTGCTTCCTCTCTTGTAAAATAAACCAAGCTCACTAGTTTCTTTAATGTTCTCAAAATGCTTTTAGCAGTCAACAAATGTGGTTCCTTTGGATTGGACATAAACATGCTAATAAGAGACATACAATACATGATGTCAGGTCTTGTTGATGTCATGTACATCAAGGTTCCAATCATAGATTTGAATAAAAGCCCATCCAACAATACATGTGTTTTTTATATCCATATATACATCACCATAACCTATGCCACAATTAATTTAAGATGTTTCCCTTCTCATGATCATTCACAAGCTCGTCTCTTTAGAGAGGTTGCCAGTAGCTAGCTAGCTAGCTTCCCTTTGCAAAAGAGCTCAACACTTGCAACTGACAGCTCAAAATTTGAATTTCTCATCAGCAAATGAAATCAGCATTGTGTGAATACAGAGCAGCAAATGTATGTATCTAACACAACAGGCAGCAGTTAAATATGGGCTTGGTTTCATGTATATGTTCCTTAGTTGGATGGAGTTGACAACATCAATCATTCGAATCAAAGATGTTTGTGTTTGGTTTGAAAGCAAAAAACAAAACAACTTCCATCAAACTCTAACATCCTCCCTAGCTCCTAAATAGATGCTGTTGTAATGAAATGGGGCCGCTGTCTCCCTAGCGCGCATTCTTTGGGCTGTCTCTACACGCAGAAGCAGGAGTAGAACCAGCTTTGATCCTCCCTAATAGATTGATTCTTCTTTCGTTTAATACAAATCAGAATCCCAGTCTCTAGACAATGGAAATAAAATATGTAAACCCAGAACATGAATATATATGTTTTCAGTTTGGATATTATATAGAATAGCCGGTCACTTTTAGGAATTTGTTCATACCGATTGGGGAAAAACTTCTCCATAATTGACAATTCAGTTGTGACTACGCAAGAGCCTTCTGAATCGACACTGTGGTACATAGGTTCATCATTCAAGCACTGCACAGATCCATTATCTAGTATCATAATTTGAACCCTAAATAATTGCCCAAAATAAAAGAACATGAGATTGATTGATTGTTTAACTTACTCTAATCGCAACTACACTTCTTCAAATTTGGTTGTCTTTCACCTTCTCAGAATTGTCGTACAGAAGGCAGTTGTATTTTATAGACAAGAGTTCCGCAGCCTAGAAAGCGAAAGGAGTGTCCATTGCATTTAGATTTTGTACTAGTTCACAAGCTCTCAGCAGACGATCCAACTTAAACATCAGAAGTATTTCCTCGTCGTCATCGTCCCTATGACCTAAATAAAGATACTCGATACCATCCTGCTTGCCACACAATCAGGTCAGTCCCGATCCTATTCAATTGTAGGACCTGGGCAAAAAAAATTTTAGACCCTATTTATAAATAAAATTTTAAGTTTATTGATATTAATAAAAAGAGAAAAAAAAAATTTTGCCCTAAAAGCTTAAACTAATGGGCCCTTCGGGGTGGGCCTTGAGTTGCCATGCTTAAAAAAAAAAAAATTTTTTTTTTTTGCACATACAAAACTAGTGGCCTTGGGGCTGGGCCTCGGTCGCCCACCCCCAGGGCCGGGCCTGAATCAGGTCCGGTCGTGGGGGGTGGGCAACCGGGGCCCTTGCCCATGATCCACCCTCAGACGGAGCCCACTGACCAAAATATTTTGTAGGAAAAAATAAAAAAAATTATTTGCTTAAAAAAATGAAAGTTATTATATGAAAATGAAATAAGAGAATGTTGTAAGAAATTTCATGCTATTTTTTCTCGTGACGAAAACTCAGATGTTGATTTGGATGATTTTATTTGTGAACTGAAAGTGTTGCGATGACTTTTCCAGATGATGCATCTATGTCTCCAATTGAAGTCCTTGAGTTCATAAAAATGGTTGGTTGTTATTCAAATATTTCTATTGCATATCGAATTCTATTAATTATTCCTGTAACTGTTTGCATCCGCAGAAAGAAGTTTCTCTATGTTTAAATTATTAAAAAATTATTTGAATTCTTCTATGTGATAAGAGAGATTAAATGGTTTGCTCTCTTATGTATTAAGAGAGATATGTTAGAAAAAGTTGATTTTGATACCATTATTACTGATTTTGCATCTAGAAATGCTCGACAAAAAATTTTAACTTAATTTTTATGTGTTTTCATAAATTTTATAGGTGATACGTACTTGTTTTCATGGTTTCGCTCTCATGTGTTTAATGTATTTCTTACTGTTTTTTTGTATGCTATTAAAACAATAACTTTTGTAAGTCACGCTACGGATTTTTCGCTTTGATTATTATCAATAAAATTTAAATTTTACTCATAGAGGGCCCAAATTTTTTTTTCGCCCAGCGCCTACAAATGAATAGGACCGAGGCTGCACACGATGAACTGCTTGAACAAAAAAGAAACACAGGCCTCAACATTCTAGATACGTTTTGCAAAAACTCAAGTGATATTGCATTAGAAGGCATGGAGATGGGAAACATCATACACAAATATTGCAAGGAATTCTCTAGAGCTTGTATTTGTAGCCGTAGGATTAAACAAATCATAGAGGATTAGTATAAATAGGGGTGAAGAATAAAGGGAAAAACACTCAAAAATTATGAGTGATCTCCACCAAAAAAAGGATGAGTCTTGTGAGATTTCGTTTCTTAATAAAAAAATTTAAGCAAGTTTTCTCTTCAACTGCTACCACTGCAGTGTAGAAAGAATCCTCCTGTATATGCAGATGCAACTACTACTGCAATATATAAAGATTTCTTCAAATGCATAACAAAAAAGAGAGAAATCATCAAATCCACATACCCCAGTGAAGCTTGCAAGTAGTAAAAATGGTGATGGTGAAGATAGAAAGAAGGATTGAAACCAATGATGATCCTGGTGATGATTAGGTGAAATGGGGCAGATTGAAGTAGAGAGACATTTTTTCCATATATTATAGGGATAGTTCTCCTCACACCCCCCACACCCTCACTCATCACACACCCCTCCATGGGTCCCACAATTTTTTCCATTATACCCCCACTAAATACCTACCCCAAATTCATATATACATACCTTATAATACCTATCCTAAATTCATATATACATACCCTATATACTATAAATTTTTTTTGAAAACATAACAATTAAAAAATAATTATTGATTAAAAACTATTTATAAATTAACATTAATATTATATATATATTTTATTTAATGTTATATTATCATCAATTCAAACAATCTACAAAATTAAATATATAACACATATTTTTTAAATATGAATACATTATTAACTAAACAAAACTAAGTTATACTCAACATATATATAATACATAAATTAATGTTACTACCTTTTATTAAAAATTATGTATGAATCTATTTTACAGTGAGTTGTCTATTTTGTGTTACGTAATCTATTGTCAAATCTATTTTTGTCCACTAACTTTTTGGATAACAAAATTTTTAAACGTATTGTATTCTCAAATCTATTTTTGTCCAACTATTGAAAAATTGCTACATGTTGTATTTTTATTTTTATTTTTTACTATTAATTATTATAGAATATTTTCTGGTTAATAATAATAAATAACTATGTTAAAATTAAGTTATAATATTAATTATCATTTAATTGAATTTTAATAATCATTTAATTGAATTTTAAAGAATATATAATATTTAATTTAAAATTTAAAATTAATTGAATGTAATTAAATGAAAAGAAAAGGGCATATGAGTAAATTGACAATGAAATTTTGTCTTGGGGGGTGTGATGAGCAGCTCCCATTTATATTCAACAAATTCTGTTCTTCAACTTGTAAAATAACTAACCAAGAATCAAGATGCAACGACATTAATGTCAACACACAACTATGCGACAATCAAGAACATAACAGAAGAAGAAAGTATGAGGGAGATGCGGATTTAGTTATGGCCGTTGACATTAATGTGAAGTCGTTGCATTCTTGATTCTTGGTTAGTTATTTTGCAAGTGGACAATGGCTTTGTTTTAAACACAAAGGAAAAATGAAAGGGTAGAAGACACAAAAATAAATAATTAAAAGGATTCCGAATTTTTAGGATTTGCTGCTCGAGAGCGATTGCAAGAGAAGTTGAGAGTGTCTCTGTTAGGAACCCCATTCCGATTCCTATAGGAACCCCATTTCATTACAGTAACATCTATTAGGAGCTAGGGAGGATGTTAGCGTTTGATGAAAGTTGTTTTATTTTTTGCTTTCAAACCAGATTGACACAAACAACTTTGATTCCTGCTTTTTTTTCCATGGATTTAATGTTTTATTTATCTGACTTGCATAA
Source organism: Umbilicus rupestris (assembly GCA_963678935.1). Taxonomy (NCBI): domain Eukaryota; kingdom Viridiplantae; phylum Streptophyta; class Magnoliopsida; order Saxifragales; family Crassulaceae; genus Umbilicus; species Umbilicus rupestris. Next base: position 1,330,418 of record OY787625.1, read on the forward strand.
AATTGTATTATGCTATTTAAGTTTTTTTTTTTTTGAACTGCCCCTGACTAGCAAAATGGGAATCCTTTTTCTTTTTTATTGTTCTTCCGTCTTCTGCCCTTTCCTTTTTCTTTCTGTTTAAAACGCAGCCGTACCCAGAAAATCAAGCCATTGAACATGCACATATGTGACCTTCAGTTTGCAAAGAACCTTAAATGCCATAGGCTCCCATAGGTTCATCAACTGAATGGATAGTCACTTGCAACTACACTTCTTGAGACAGACTTTCTCGTATTTTTCACTCAAATCAGGCCCTTTCACAGTGGCTTTGATACCAAATGTTCATCGGAGTAAAAGAAATAGTTTGAATCAACAATTGCACAAAATAAAAGAACATGAGATTGATTGATTGTTTAACTTACTATAATCGCAACTACACTTCTTGAGACAAACTCTCTCGTGTTTTTCACTCAAATCAGGCCCTTTCACTATGCTCTGATACTAAATGTTCATCGGAGTAAAAATAATAGTTTGAATCAACAATGCAAATTGTATTACTTGATCAAAAAATATGAATGTTTTGGCGAAATATATAGCCTGTACAAAACTAGAATCCTAAAAGTTAGCAATCCCACTCTCCTACTACATCCTCGAAGTACTAACTACACCTTATTTACAAAATCAATTTAGGAACCTTATTAACGAGGCAAACATTTTCAAACTTATAAATGACAACACCTAAACAATTTCTCCCCTAAACCAAAATGCACACTGCATTTGATTTAAACACTCAGGGCTTGCACTCCCAGAGCATTTCTAAGCTTTTCTAATTGTTCCAACTTCAAAGGTTTCGTCATGATGTCCGCCAATTGCTCATCCGTAAAATAATGCTCCATGCAAACAATTCCCTTATTTGTGAGATCCCGCAAGAAATGATATTTCACGTCAATGTGTTTGCTTCTTCCATGAAAAACTGGATTCTTCACAAGCTTTTTAGTAGAAGAATTATCTCAAAGCATCCTAACACATTCAGATTTGGTAACTCTACATTGTTTAAGTATTTGCTGCATGCAAATGTAGTGACTAGCACGCAATGCTGCAGAAACATACTCTGCTTCCGTAGTTGAAAGAGTAACAATAGGTTGTTTCTTAGATGTACACACAACACCTCCACCACTTAGAATAAACATATAACCTGAAGTACTTTTACGAACATCCATATCCCCTGCATAATCACTATTGGTATAGTCAAGCAATTCATCTTTGCTTCCTCTCTTGTAAAATAAACCAAGCTCACTAGTTTCTTTAATGTTCTCAAAATTCTTTTAGCAGTCAACAGATGTGGTTCCTTTGGATTGGACATAAACATGCTAATAAGAGACACACAATACATGATGTCAGGTTTTGGTGATGTCATGTACATCAAGGTTCCAATCATAGATTTGAATAAAAGCCCATCCAACAATACATGTGTTTTTTCTATCCCTATATACATCACCATAAGCCATGCCAAAATTAATTTAAGATGTTTCCCTTCTCATCATCATTCACAAGCTCGTCTCGTTAGAGAGGTTGCCAGTAGCTAGCTAGCTACTTCCCTTTGCAAAAGAGCTCGACACTTGCAACTGACAGCTCAAAAGATGAATTTCTCATCAGCAAATGAAATCAGCATTGTGTGAATATAGAGCAGCAAATGTATGTATCTAACACAACAGGCAGCAATCAATGATGGGCTTGGTTTCATGTATATGTTCCTTAGTTGGATGGAGTTGACAACATCAATCATTCGAATCAAAGATGTTTGTGTTTGGTTTGAAAGCAAAAAACAAAACAACTTCCATCAAACTCTAACATCCTCCCTAACTCCTAAATAGATGTTGTTGTAAAGAAATGGGGCCGCTATCTCCCTAGCGCGCATTCTTTGGGTTGTCTCTACATGCAGAAGCAGGAGTAGAACAGCTTTGATCCTCCCTAATAGATTGATTCTTCTTTCGTTTAATACAAATCAGAATCTCAGTCTCTAGACAATGGAAATAAAACCCAGAACATGAATATATATGTTTTCAGTTTGGATATTATATAGAATAGCCGGTCACTTTTAGGAATTTGTTCATACCGATTGGGGAAAAACTTCTCCATAATTGACAATTCAGTTGTGACTACGCAAGAGCCTTCTGAATCGACGCTGTGGTACATAGGTTCATCATTCAAGCACTGCACATATCCATTATCTAGTATCATAATTTGAACCCTAAATAATTGCACAAAATAAAAGAACATGAGATTGATTGATTATTTAACTTACTCTAATCGCAACTACACTTCTTCAGATTTGGTTGTATTTCACCTTCTTAGAGTTGTCGTAGTGAATGCAGTTGTATTTTCTAGGCAAGAGTTCCGCAGCCTGGAAAGCGAAAGGAGTGTCCATTGCACTTAGATTTGGTACAAGTTCACAAGCTCTCAGCAGACGATCCAACTTAAACATCAGAAGTATTTCCTCGTCGTCATCGTCCCTGTGATCTCAATAAAGATACTCGATACCATCCTGCTTGCCACACAATCAGGACAGTCCCGATCCTATTCAATTGTAGGCCCTGGCAAAAAAAAAAATTTTAACCCTATTTATAAATAAAATTTTAAGTTTATTGATATTAATAAAAAGAGAGAAAAAAATTTTTCCCTAAAAGCTTAAGCTAATGGGCCCTCCAAAATAGGTTTTGAATTGTCATTGTAACCAAAAAAAAAAAAAAAATTTGCGCATACAAAATTAGTGGGCTTAGGGGCCCACCCCCACCCCAAGGCCCTGGGAGTGGGCTCTGGGTTGGGGCCCACTCCCACCCCAAGGCCTGGGGGTGGGCCCTGGGCTGGGTCCCCGGTCGCCCACCCCGAGGGCTGGACCTGAATCAGGTCCGGCCGTGGGGGTGGGCAATCGAAGCCCTTGCCCAGGGCCCCCTCTGACCAAAATATTTTGTAGGAAAAAATTAAAAAAATTAAAAAAATTAAAGTTATTAGATGAAATGAAATAAGTGAATGTTGTAAGAAATTTCATGCTATTTTCTCTCATGACAAAAATTCAGATGTTGATTTGAATGATTTTATTTGTGAACTGAAAGTGTTGCGTTGACTTTTCCAGATGATGTATCTATGTCTCCAATTGAAGTTCTTGAGTTCATAAAAATGGTTGGTTGTTATTCAAATATTTCTATTGCATATCGAATTCTATTAATTATTCCTGTAACTGTTTGCATCCGCAGAAAGAAGTTTCTCTATGTTTAAATTATTAAATAATTATTTGAATTCTTCTATGTGATAAGAGAGATTAAATGATTTGCTCTCTTATGTATTAAGAGAGATATGTTAGAAAAAGTTGATTTTGATACCATTATTACTGATTTTTCATCTAGAAATGCTCGACAAAAAATTTTAACTTAATTTTTATGTATTTCATAAATTTTATAGGTGATATGTACTTGTTTTCATGGTTTCGCTCTCATGTGTTTAATGTATTTCTTACTTTTTTTGAAAGTTTTTTTGTATGTTAATAAAACAATGACTTTTGTAAGTCACGATGCGGATTTTTTCGCTTTGATTATTATCAATAAAGTTTAAATTTTACTCATAGAGGGCCCAAATTTTTTTTTCGCTCAGGGCCTACAAATGAATGGTACCGGAGGTTGCACACGATGGACTGCTTGAACTAAAAAGAAACACAGGCCTCAACATTCTGAATACGTTTTGCAAAAAATCAAGTGATATTGCATTAAAAGGCAGGGAGATGGGAAACATCATACACAAATATTGCAAGGAATTCTCTAGAGCTTGTATTTGTAGCCGTAGGATTAAACTAATCATAGAGGATTAGTATAAATAGGGGTGAAGAATAAAGGGAGAAACACTCAAAAATTGTGAGTGATCTCCACCAAAAGAAGGATGAGTCTTGTGAGATTTCATTTCTTAATAAAAAAATTTCATTTTAAGCAAGTTTTCTCTTCAACTTCTACCACTGCAGTATAGAAAGAATCCTCCTGTATATGCAGATGCAACTATTACTGCAGTATATAAAGATTTCTTCAAATGCATAACAAAAAAGAGAGAAATCATCAAATCCACATATCCAAGTGAAGCTTGCAAGTAGTAAAAATGGTGATGGTGAAGACAGAAATAAGGATTGAAACCAATGATGATCCTGGTGATGATTATATGAAATGGGGCAGATTGAAGTAGAGAGACATTTTTTCCATATATTTATAGTCAATAAATTCTGTTCCTCAACTTGTAAAATAACTAATCAAGAATCAAGAATGCAACGACTCCACATTAATGTCAACACACAGCTATGCGACAATCAAGAACATAACAGAAGAAGAAAGTATGAGGGAGATGCGGATTTAGTTACGGCCACTGACATTAATGTGGAGTCGTTGCATTCTTGATTCTTGGTTAGTTATTTTGCAAGTGGACAATGGTTGTTTTAAACACAAAGGAAAAAGGAAAGGGAAGAAGACATAAAAGTAAATAATTAAAAGGATTCCGAATTTTTAGGGTTTGCTCCTCAAGAGCGATTGCAAAAGAAGTCGAGAGTGTCTCTATTAGGAACCCCATTCCGATTCCTATAGGAACCCCATTTCATTAGAGTAACATCTATTAGGAGCTAGGGAGGATATTAGCGTTTGATGGAAGTTGTTTTATTTTTTGCTTATAAACCAGACTGACACAAACAACTTTGATTCGAATGATTGATTCCTGCTTTTTTCCAATGGATTTAATGTTTTATTTATCTGACTTGCATAAAATTGTATTATGCTTTTTAAGATTTTTTTTTTGAACCGCCCCTTACTAGCAAAATGGAATCCTTTTTCTTTTTTTATTGTTCTTCCGTCTTCTGCCCTTTCCTTTTTCCATCTGTTTAAAACGCAGCCGTACCCAGAAAATGAAGCCTTTGAACATGCACATATGTGACCTTCAGTTTGCAAAGAACCTTAAATGCCATAGGCTCATACACGTTCATCAACTGAAGGGATAGTCACTTGCAATAAAAAAAATCAAGGTTTTTTCTTTGATCACTTTTCAACATAATCAATACGAAACATAGGCGAGTAAAACTACTCTGCACGGCATCTCAATGTGAAACAACCTATGACTGGAGCTGCAAAGGTTTAAATAGCAGCCAGTTGCTTGCATATTCAAAAGGGTCCTGAAACAACCTGAGCAGCGTTCAAGGCCAAACATGAGGCCGCGCCAGATTTGAAATCACACTACAAAAGCGACCTGACCTCAAAGCATCAATGAGGGGGAAATACACGATATCTACAGATTGGTTCCCACCCTAAGCGATCAAAGAGCAATGCAGTTTATTGTTTACGATTTTACAACAGGGCGACGGCGTGAGTCCATCCCTCTCTGAAGATCTTGAGAAGCACGAGCACTCCAGACATGTGATGGTTGGTTGTCAGGAGCTCTGCTTGTGCGCGACTAGGTTTATTATTTCAGGGTTTTATTTGTAGGATGAGACATGATGATGCCTCTTGTGCGAATGTGAGCGATCAGGGCGAGAAAGTCTGCATAGAATAATTGCCAAAAGTTAAATGAAATGGTTTTCCTATCTTCTACATTCTTTTCTCTGAAAGGAGATATTGGTTACCAATAGTTGAAGAAAAATGACTTACACGTCATCACCGCAACTTCTAGTTGCTGAAAGGTCCGATGTTATTGCGTTTCCAAGTGCCTGCAGAGAGCATAGTATTACCATTTTCAGATGGAGAAATATCCTCACTACAATCAACGCATGGCATTATTATGCTTCAAGACCTTTTAGCTTAATTGGATAAGTTTTAAGAAACTTGCATTTTTACCCATACAAAATTTACTGCAAGTTAGGGAAAAACATATGGCGCAAGGTCAATGCCTTGAACAGTATCCAAATTGCCGCGGAGCTGTTTATGGCACTTAAAAACCTTAGCTCATAAATTAAGTAATTGAGTGGTGAGATATAAGAATCATTCAAGGCGGTGCAATCCCAAACCACAGGCTTACTCTTATAATTTGCATGATTCATTCAGGTAGAGGAACTAATACTTATCCCTTTCAAGCCATATACAAAATTCATCCATTTGAAAATAGAGAAAATCACCAGCCTCTGAAACCCAGTGTTTTTCAACTTAATTCCAATATTACGAACAAATGCATACTTGACGCAACTGTAATTCACTTCAGGCAGATAAGAGCATAATGGGAAAACAATATAGTTTAAGATTCAGGACAAGTGAATCAAATCCAATGGCCCTTGCCACCAAGGGCTACATTTCATGCCTTTAGCAGAATGTATTCTATTACTAACTACAAAGTCTCATTTCAGTGAGACACAAATACACATGTCCATAATGTTGATGCCTACAATACAAGCCCACAAACACATAGCAACCAAAACTTAAAAACAGGCAGCAAGACAATGCAAGTCCATAAACACAGCAACCAAAACTTAAAAAACAGGCAGCAAGACAATACAATTCCACAAACACATAGCAACTAAACTTAAACGTATACTCACAGAGCGCTGCAGACGTTTGCTGCTTCTGTAATAAGCCTCTAGGTACTCTTCATATGACTGTAATTAATAAAATGGATAGCAATCAGTCAGAAGAACAAGAAGAAAAAATTCAAATGTTCCTTAACATATTCATAAATCCAGTCTTAAAGTTCATAAGTAAAATTTTACTTGTTAAGAAACATTGACTATTGCTAGTCACGGGCAGTCCAAAAGGATTTTAAAAAGCATAATACAATTTCATGCAAGTCAAGCTAGTGATAAATAAAACATTAAATCCATGGAAAAAAGCAGGAATCAAAAGGTGCACAAGTTCCCTAAGAAAAACATCGGTATACATAAGCTTAGCCAAAAAAACACATAAAAATGTCACCAAGCAAAGTCTTGTTCTTTCCCAAAACCTTCTTAGCTTTCATTTAAACGTCCCAAAAAAGGGGATTTCCCTGGACAAGATGAGCGTGAATAATACTTCACATATAAGTATATAAATTATGTATCAAGCAATGAGTGATTAGTATATGGTAACAGTTAAAACCAGGATCTCATGCTTGTCTCTTTCACAAAGGGCTTCCCTATGGAAGCACCCACTTCTGATTAATGGAAAAAGGTTATAAGCAGTTATTTGAGAGAAAATTTCCTGACAGTTCTATTTGTACCACAATAAAGCTGCCAGGACCCGTGCCTTGTTCCTACAGCAAATTTCATTATGACTGCGCAAGTATGGTATAGTTATATCATCTAGACAATCATAAAAGGTCTTAATACCATTTTAAGAAAATCATCCTCAGTCAGGGTACAAAGCGGGTCCATCTCCGCTGAGAAATTCCAATTATCAAGTCCAGGAGACTTGGCGTGATCTGCATTACTACTGTTGAGATTCCGTCCAGACCGGGACTGCTTCATCTGGTTAGATTTCGAAGAATCAGAAGCAGGCGATTCAGGATAAATCATATTATGTGACTTAGAGCGAGAGGACTGAATTCCACTAGTTTCAGCTTGATTTTGGTAGATTGTGGAGGGATACATCATTTGTGCTCCTGCCCACTGCATATCCAGCGGATGCACATTGTATTCACTACCTCCAACACCAGCTGTGGGGTTTACACAATGCCTTTTTGAAGGAGTCCCAAAACTACATATATATATACAAGTTCTCTAAGAAAAATACCGGTAGTTCAGGCAAAAATAACATAAAAAATTATATGCATGTCACTAATTACAACAAGCTTATGAGTAGCAAATTGACAAGCTAAAATATTTAAAATTTGAAGTTATTTATACCTTTCAAGGGCATTAACATTTTCATATTCATCCAGGAGCTGACATAGAGCTTCTCCAGTGTCCTCAGTTAATTCCTAGCAGACATAAATTAAGTTCCACATTCAAATTTGGAATGTATTGCAGCTAAACTTCAAGTTAAAATTTAATCACTAGCACCTAGACAGGACACCTGACAATCTCTGCTAATTTTAACAGGTTTGAAGTCATTCAATGGATTCTTGAGGTGAAGAGTCTTTTCAAAAGGCAAGTCACTCAATCGCAGCCACTTCACCTTGAAGCTTCTTCCCCAGGGATTATTTCTGCCACTTCCTTGACCCCAGACATTGTCTCTTCGCCAACCCACAGAAGACGTCATTCGGGCATAACCTTGGAAAAAACCACTCATGTTGACGCTAAATATAAGAATGACCTCATCTGAACTCTGCATAACAATTGAACTACTCCAATGAACTATCATATGAACATTAAACTGGGAACTGATCTTTATAATCGGAACTTACATGAAATGCAGCATCAAGTATTGGTTCATTCATGACCTGAGTAGCCCAGATTCCCTTTTCAATTGAAAGTTGAATATTCTGATGGTTTAAACTCTTAATTATGAAATATCTCCTCCCATATGTATTGTTACCACCTGTATTTCCATTCCTGTCCCCTCGATCTTTAAGTCCTGATGGGTGCTCCTTTCCATTTTTTTCCATGTATGAGTTCTCTACAAAAAAAAAAAAAAAATCTCACCTGATTAAGCCATTGAAAAAATGCACATATGTGACTTTCAGTTTGCAAAGAACCTTAAATGCCATAGGCTCATACAGTTCATCAACTGAATATCGATCCGCATAGTCACTTGCAATAAAAAAATCAAGGTTTTTTCTTTGATCACTTATAGCCGAATGTTTCAACATAATCAATACGAAACAGCAGTGCCGAAAAGTTAAATTGAAATCTGTTTATCTAAAATAGATCATGAGATACAAGTTAAAGTTCTTTTTATGGTGGCCTTCAGTATCTTCTGTATCTTCAGTTTTGTTTCTTCTTCTACTCCACAGTCTTCAACCAAAGATTTTACTCAAAATCACCAGAGATACTACTGATCAGAATCTGGGGTGAGAAACCTGATCCTCTGGAAACTAAGATGAGCGACACACCCCATGAGCATCCACTTATCGATTACTCAGTCCAGTTAATCTGATTTTGCCAAGTGTATCAGATTGTCAGATCTCTATATCTCTTAAACCCAGCTCGTCAAATACTTATGTTTCATCATTCTTTGCAGATTTCTTATACTACTTGGACGCTCTCGCACTGCCTCCTTAATTGTCCAGTTAACACCCCTCACTAACACCCTCCACAGCTCCAACAAGCGTCAGCTCTCTGCCCAACAACTACAATGGATGGCAAGAGCCCTTCACAGCGCAAAACATCATAATGGCATCAAGTCTAATTGGAATAAGCTCATATTAAAATACAGTGAATCTTTGTAAGAACTCATAGGAGAGAATCGCCTTTCAAATAAGCATCTCGAGATTCAGCTTCAACAAGCACTTACATAATAGCTTCCAGATGTACATGAGAATTTTGCTAGCAACATCTAGACCCAAAATAAACTTGCAATTGTATCATTCGAGCAAGCACATACAAGACTATCAAACAGTGTGTGGGCTAAATTGAAAACTAAACGGTTCTTGTTCGGTTACATGAAAAAGATAATGTAATAATGATATGGAGACCAAGATGGATTGAAAACTAAATGGAAAAAAAAGAAGAAGTAAAAGAGCACAAAAGCATTAAAATTCACCAGTCTTGCTTGCAATCCTCTTTACAGGTTCGCAGTCGTTTGCCGAAGACTTCATACCAGCTAAAGGTGAGTTCCTTCTGAGACATTCAGAAGACGTCTTTATTTACCACCGTGCCATCAATAAGGAAAATTAGTTGACAACTCAAAAAAGGCTCACTCACATGAGAGTATCAAGGTGGAATGAAAGAAAAGAATGTGTAGCCACAATTTTGTTATGATATAACAAAAATTTAAACCGAAATCCAGTGTTATATAGTCTTACTCACTCCACATTTGTAAGAAACAAAAACCAAACCACTAATTGTTTACACAGTTACCAGATAGATTATTAATTGATTGAGTACCAATTCGAAATCCTTAATTTCCAGTCTAAAAAGAAAATTTTGAATAAAAGCATTTCGGGTACATAAAGTCAAATCTGGGGGCAAGGGTTAAAGTAGCTGGTATTTCATGATGCAAAAGTTCATCAACATTATTCTGGAAACTTAATAGCAGTCGTTGCATTGATGTTCGGTTTTCAATTATCCTGAAACATATGCAGATGTATTTGTATTGTAATTTTGACATTATAATTTGTTCTAGTACTCCAAATCAACAGACCCCGTGCCACAACCACTCAATTGAGTCAATTCTACCCCCATCAAAATCAATCTTCCACTGTGATTTATAGACAAAACCTCTGCACCTCCCCCGTACGCCTAAACTAAACTGCTTGGAGCCTATGTTATAATAACTCATCTACAAGACACCAAATTTAGGAGAACTGAGCAACCTCAAAAAGCTTAGCCTCAAAACTGGAAATAAAAAAAATTCCATTCATCCGCGAAAAAGAGTACACTCAACACAAAACCTACAATCTCTCAACACAAATTCAGCAACTAGGAACACATAAGCCATAGCCAATACTCAATGCACTCCACCAAACAATTACCAGCATTCAAACAATACAAACAACACAACGTCAACTTATATAATCCGAAACGACGATGAACTGATGAGAGTGGTGACCGTGGTACGATTTTTTCATTAATACAAACATTGCAATCGCATCTCGGCTGAATAAAACAGCACTGCGGGACTTCAAATAGAGAAGTGAGTAGCCGTGAAGCGGAAAAGCGTACCTGAGTGGATGCGAAGCTCCGGTGCCGGAGAGACGTAGGTGCGGTTGGAGTGGAGATATTGAACGATGAGCAGATGAAGATTGGAAATTTGGGGCTCGTTCTTCCGATTGAAGCCCTAATTTGGGGCTGCGAAGGCCCCGGCCCAGATATTAGTTACCGTCTAAATAATGAATTAAAGATTTATTTTATAAATTATTGATTTTTAATTATTAAATGTCATTGAAATTTATGAACCAAATAAATATCATCAATTTTTTTAAAAAAAAAAATCAGCTTTTCGTTTTACTATTAACTGTAAAATACAGAATAGAACAAAAGAATTTTTAAACCCTATAGTTTATTCATAAAAACATATACTATACAGATTTGGTTGCAGTCAAATTAAATATACAAATATCTATTTTGATAATTAAAATAACGTAATTTACTCCAATAAAAAATTATATCGTATTAAAAGCTCATAATATAAAATGATATAACATCATCATAATTGATTGTATTTTGGAACATGTGTTTTTATTAGTTAAGAAACATTTATATGAAGCATGGGATGCTAAACAATACGAGGATACCCCTGGTAGGGATCATTACAATAACTTGAAGAGCTTAAATTTCTTTAGCAAGAAGAGAGTCCTGAGTCTTCCTGAACAGCTTGTGCTCAATATGCTGAGCAAAAGTGCGTGGAGGGAAGATAGCCGGCTCGGTCTCGGACACGGTCTCCGGCAGCGGCTGCAGGATGATCTTGTCTTTAGGAGGTTCACAGAAAACAGCCCATGAAATCCTAACCCTTTCTTTATTAACCACTCCTCTATGCAAGATGCTCTTGTACCTCCTGTTACTGAGGATCTCAACTGTGTCGCCAATGTGCATGATGATCGAATTCGGCACGCATTTTGCTGTGACCCATTTGTTGTCGTAGAAGAGCTGCAGGCCGGGAACCATGTTGTGGAGGATGAAGGTGAGTGCACTGATGTCGGTGTGGGCTTCCACGCCGAGGGCCAGCTCCGGCTGAGGACATTTGGGGTAGTAATTGATTTTCATTTGGAGGATGAACTCCTCTAATCCTCCGACCTCTTTTTCCAGCCGGTCTTCTTCCAGACCCAGGCCTGAGGACAGGACAGCGAGGATCTTGGTCGCAAGGCCTCTCAGTTCCTTGGCATACTCGCTCGTCGCTGCACTGCATTTTTTTTCCACAAAGGTTAAGGGTCATCGTTTTATAATTCAATATATCATATCAAATTATGTAGGACAATTTTTCAAATGCTTACATGTAATCAGTAGGCGACTTAGGCCAATTGGCTAAGTCGCGCTTGGCCTCAGGGTAGGCAAGGTGGAAAAAATAGTCCTCCCACTCGAGGTTTCCGCTAGCAGTGTTGGCGAGCTTGCTGCCGTATCCTTGGATTTTTCCGGTGGCCTGATCGTTGGCATACTTCTCCTTCTCCTCAAGGGGGAGGTTAAAGAAAGCCTCGCCGGCTTTCTTGACCCGGTCAATGAGTGGTTCGGAGATTCCATGGTTGGTGATGTGCATCACGCCCCAGTCAGTGGCTGCAATCTTGAGAGCCTCTCGGCACCTGGCCCGGACCACCTCGTCCTCTGAGTCGATCTCTTTTAAGTCAATTGTAGGCACTTGTGGGCCGTCCTCATTCTTCTCCGCATCGAATATGTTCCCAAGGCCGGTCAGCTCCTCCTGCGGCCGCACGTACTCCTTAGGAATGATGCGGATTCCGCTGCTCGCGAGGGTCTCAACCCTCGAGCCGCTCACCATTGTGCCAGCCATTTTTATCAATCTGAGTGCACTGCTCGAGCCTAGCCGGAGATGATGAGATTGATATCGATGATTTGAGCTGGTTTTATAGATGATGGAAGCTTGTACTGAGATGGGTAGAGGGCACCAACTGAGACGGAATGCCTGCTGCTCACGTGCAGATCTCACTCACCAGACCTCGATCGTGTGAAATCTGTCGTTTTGTGACAAGGGGTTGATTGGAGGGTACAGTTTTTTTTAACAGAAAGACAGATTCAGGACAGTGCAAGATCCTCCGGCTACCAGTCCTCTAAATCACGTTGCAGCCAACCCTTAAGTTTCTCCAAGTGGGCACTTCCCATTATGCTAAAATTGTGTGATGGGTATGTTCTAAATTAAGTACATAAATTCACCATCACCGACCGCCATCGTTCGTCCGATGTGGCGAGCGGGAGTTAGCCGACCGGAAGTGTTTGACGGGGTGGTCAGACGATCGATTTATGTAAGTATAATTAAGTACTTAAGAAATTCAACAAAATACTTTTTCTTAATTAGTTTCAGTTCGATAGAAAAGAACTCGGCCTAAAAGTGACTATTTGCACCTCCTGGTAGGTATCTCCGCATAAAGACTCGTAGGTTTGAAAGAATGCTAGAGCATTCGTCGACTAGAAAGATTTAACTTTTGAATCAAAGTTTATGGCAATGCAACCTGTTTTGAGCATCTGGACCAGACTTTCAGTAGCCGTTGAAAAAGTTACTAAATAATGTACAAAATTTTAATTTTATAAATCATTCATCAGATTGCGTATATCTATCGATAAAACTAGACCAGTTTGGTGGGTTGGTTGGTTGGTCAATGTGAAACAGGCTTTGGTTCGGTGCTCTGTTACTTGGGGAAAGATGCACTTTGGATCTTCTAGAATGTTCAGAAATAGTGGGAAACAATGTTGTTCACCCACAGTTGCAAAAACCAGGTTTGTTGGAGTTCAAAATAGTAACACTAATGTACATATAATAAATAACAAGTTTGGATCTATTCTTAATTTAAGCCAAAAGATTCCATTTATTGAACTTAAAAGTTAAGTACTAAAATTGAATACTTAAATGAATGGGAAGTACAAAGTTGATTTCTTCTAGTTGTACATACAATAAAGTTTTTTTGAAAAATTTTCCTTCCTTTTTCAATTTGGTTTCGTTAAAAATTTTCCTTCCTTTTTCAATTCGGTTTCGTTTTATAAATTTTTCAAGAAACATACCGAAACGATACCTTATAAAGTTGTCCCGTATTTTTAACCTTGTATGGCCTCTCAATGTAATTTGCGATTCATGCTTAATTATTTTTTATAAATAATTATAAATTTCAATCTTCATGGTGTGTAATAATATTACGTGCAGTAAAACTCAATTTTAGTTCCAATTCCTTAACAAGCCACACATAACAAAACAGATAATCACACAAGCAATTGTTTATGCAGTTCAGGCATAAGTCCTATATCTACGGAGCCTCGAATCCGAGGAGTGTCAGCTCTACTTTCACTATCAAAATGCATCAAGAACAAGATCATCAATCCATGTATTAAGATTACGAGACAACAGACTTCAACAAGCACTAAAGATTACTGACTAATAACAACAAAGAAAACTATGACTTCCCTGAAGTCGCCAGGAATCCAAGCCTTCTTCTCCCGACTCTAGAACAATCGTCGCGAATCTCAGCGAGACGCGCAACACCACAACTCGATCTGGCTCTCCATCGCAGCACGCTCTAGCAGTTTTAACTGTAACAATTGAAGCATAAAACTAAATAGACTCTTGACTCATTACCGTGCAAACTTAAGCCATAAACAAGACTTTTAGAGACTCGATATCAATAACCGGTATGGAAGACATTCAACATGGTGAAAGTAGGACCTTTTCCACATTCAATTTATTTAGTAACAAAGTTACCACACCTCTTATTTAAGATACTATTTCTAATGGACATAAGGATTGTTTATCATACATCCCCATGTGAATTTTGTTTTATACTTCTTCAAGTTAAAATATATTTGTTGTCAATACATGTTTTGTTTGGCATGGCTCATCCTTAACCCATATGTCACCATCCATCCGATATCAATTGTTATAAAAAAAACACATGAAAATAATGTGAAATTATTTCGAGAAGAGAGAACAATCAACACACATATGATACACAAATATACCTAATTCGACAAAACATCAATGTCCACGTCCACAAAACATTATTAAATTTTAATTATTAAGAAGTAAATATCCACCTTTATTTTCTTCCCAAATGACAATTTTGGTAATAAATCACTCCCATCTTCACCTATCATTCAAGAATAGAATTCAATTTCAATTTTCGATACACTTTTTTTAATGACATAAAAATCCAAAATTGACAATATTAATTTATCGAATACAAAAATTAAATAAATGAAGCCGAAGGCGACAAGGCACACAGCTCTTCGTTTCAACGACTCCTGAATATTCTCTCTCTTAATTTCCCGGAAAATAAATTTCCTTTCCCGGGAAAAAACACAACAGCGACGAGAAAAATCCATCTCAGTGTGGAAAGATTTTCACTTTCTTCACCCTCCGCAGACCCAATCCATCCATCGTTTCTGGGTATTCGTCAAATTTTGATTTTGTGATCGAAACGATGGACAATCCGACATCGCCATCGATCGACGAGGCAGCGTCAGAACCGACGAATCAGCAGCAGCTGCTGAATCTGCCTCCGACGATGTCGAGATCGAATCTTACGTTCCAAACCCTAACCCCAACACGCCAATTGAATCACATCGATCGTATGATTAATTCCAACTACAGCCGCTCCCCTTCGCGGACGATTTACTCCGATAGGTTTATCCCGAGTAGATCAGGGTCGAATTTCGCCTTGTTTGATATCTCTCCGGCCAAGAAATCGGGCGGAGGGAGGGAGGACGGGGCGCCCAACATGTACACGACATTGTTGAAGACGGCGCTGTTCGGGCCTGATTCGGGCGTGGTGCCGCCTGTCACGCCTGATAAGCATGTTGGGTTGGATGGGAAGAGGGTTTCGGTGACGCCCCCGAGTCGGAATATTTTTAGGTTTAAATCGGAGACGAAGCAGCCAATGCACTCGCTTTCGCCGTTTGGATTCGATGATGCGTTACCTGGGATTGTGCCCAGCCCTGTCAAGACGCCGAGGAAGGTTGCCAAGTCGCCCTTCAAGGTAATTGGTCTTGTTCTTTGTTTAACTGAGGAAATTGGTTTAGGATTTTGGGTGTTTGAATTGTTTGAATAGTGTTGGATGGTTGTGGTTGAATTGGGAATTTTTTGATTAGGTTTTTGGATTTAGGGTCTTGAGATTTTAGGGATTTGGTGGTTAATTCGTGAGCTTTGTTGCCCTTCTTGAAGTGTTCGTCTGAAAATCTCGAGAGTTAGGGTTTTAGAGGAATTGGATTTGTGAGGGTTGGTGGTGATTCTGGTATGGGGTGTTTTCTGTGCAGGGTTTTGTGAGTGTAATTTTCTGACATTTACGTTCAATATTTTGACGCGCGTTTCGTGTTTAGATTGTGGGATAGTTCAGTGTATCGGAATGTTATCATCATCAGTATTCATTATTGGTTTTAGGTCTTGGATGCTCCCGCGCTTCAAGATGATTTTTACCTTAATCTTGTTGATTGGTCTTCGCTCAATGTGTTGGCCGTGGGGTTAGGCAACTGTGTTTATTTATGGAACCCTTCTAGTAGCAAGGTGAGTTGGCCACTTCTGTTTTTATTTTCTTTACTTCACTGCTGTTCATTATCGGATCATATTGCTCTTATGTTCTGCGAGTTACAAGTGTAAATTATATGGTTTGTGCTTGTTTGCATTTTATGACGCGCTTCAAGTTGTGAGATGGATCGTGTTCATAGTTGCTTATTTTCGCGTGTGTTTGTTTGGAAGGTAAAATGTTTCCCTTGAAATGATAATGCTCAGGTAACAATGCTTTGTGACTTGGGAAATGAGGGCAGCGATGATAGTGTTTGTTCTGTGTCGTGGGCTCAGCGTGGAACGCATCTTGCTGTTGGAACAAGCAACGGCAAACTCCAGGTACCAGTTTAGTACATACTAACCGATGTACATCATGCCTTATAATGTTGTTCCTAGTAACAAACTCAGTGATAAATTTTAGGTCTAAATTACATAAATGCTGTTCTATCGTGAAATGGGAAACCTCAATGATCCGAATGTCTAATGCAGCTTTGGGATGCATCTCGCTGCAAGCGACTGAGAACAATGGAGGGTCATAGTTTACGAGTTGGGGCTTTGGCATGGAGTTCAACACTGTTATCTTCATGTAGCCGTGACAAAACAATTCTTCACAGAGACATCCGTGCTCAAGAAGACTTTGTCAGCAAGCTTACGGGACATAAGTCAGAGGTCATTACTTAAATTCGTTTGTAACATACTCACAGTGTTTGTTTTCTCCATTTTGGTCTTAACTATGATACTATATACAATCTTGATTTACAGGTTTGTGGGCTTAAGTGGTCGTATGACAATCGCGAACTAGCTTCTGGTGGAAATGATAATAAGGTATTTGTTATTAGTTGTACATCACATATATCCAACGGAAAAAATAAAACTTTATTTGACCATCCAATGCTACGCTCCCTTGTCCGTTAGCTCATCCAGAGTTATTACATGCCCAGAGTAAATCTCGTCACTTATAAGTATTTTCTCTTACAGCTCTTCGTCTGGAATCAACACTCAACTCACCCAATGCTTAAATTTACGGAGCATAAAGCAGCGGTCAAAGCAATTGCCTGGTCTCCTCATGCCAATGGACTTCTTGCTTCGGGAGGTGGGACTGCAGACAGATGTATACGTTTTTGGAACACAACCACAAACTCACACCTCAGTTGTGTAGACACCGGCAGTCAGGTAGACACTACGTATTTACCTATCCACGATCTGGATCACACTTCGTATATCAAGTCCTGTTATGGTAAAACAGAAGCAATAAAATGTCAAGAAATTGCTTTTAACAGGTGTGCAATCTCGCTTGGTCCAAAAATGTCAATGAGGTAGTGAGCACCCATGGATACTCGCAAAATCAAATCATAGTCTGGAGATATCCCACCATGACAAAGGTAGAAATAATATTCGAATAGCGCCATTAACCAACATTTACTCATTTAAGTCTCGATGATTGTATCTCTTCTCAGCTAACTTATGTTATCATTTATCTGAAGGTGACAACATTGACAGGCCACTCTTTCCGAGTTTTATATCTTGCAGTATCGCCTGATGGACAGGTATTTCACTATTAACCTGTTTTTTGTTTCACTTTTACTTTTCGCCCATTATATTTGATTGGCGACGCATTATGTCCTAGACAATTGTCACGGGAGCTGGAGACGAAACACTCAGATTCTGGAATGTCTTTCCTTCCCCCAAATCTCAGGTATGGCGGATTTTCTTGTCTTTCATTCACTTCTGAGATTACCCACATGCAAGTTAAATATAATCCCGTTTCTTTTCTAGTTAAATTTAGTATGGAGATCTAAGTATATAGATGTTAATGCACCGGTCTTTTTTTAGTGCAATATAAACAACTAATAAACGAACATAACTGGCACTTTCAGAATACTGATAGCGAGCTAGGAGCAACTTCACGCGGGAGGACAGTGATCAGGTAGCGGCACCTGAGCTGCACTAGTCAGTTGTTTGGGGAGAGAATGTTATGAAGGGGTTTTGAGTTCCAAGCATCTGCAATGGATTTATACCAGATGAAGCGAGCAGGCTTCGTTGCCTACACAACAAATTTTTGGATTGATATCTTGCCGATTTTAGAGGTAGAATTATACAGGAGAAGAGAACTTAGCTTAGCTTAGCTCAGGGAATTGCTCTTTTTCCATTTGTTACCATTGTAACATGTCCCTCCCTCCCTGTAATTAATTAAACTGGAATGATGTAGTTTTGATGTGACGTCATCTTATGATAAACCTGTAATTAATTAAACAGGATGATGTAGTTTTGATGTGACGTCATCTTATGATAAACTTAAATCAAGAGGAGATGCAAGATGAGAGACTTGACTCAGTGACTCACCAGCTGCCACCAACAGCCCCATCTCTCTCCATTTTCTCTCTCTGCAATTTGCTCTGTTTCCATAAACACAGAGTCTCAAGAACAGAGCAACTGGGTTTTGGCATGATGAGTGGGATAGCAGGCGAAGCCTCCTTCTCCAGAGATGATCACTTTAAGGCCGAGATAGCCACCCACCCACTTTTCCAACAGCTCCTCTCCGCCCACCTCGCCTGTCTCCACGTCGCCACCCCCACCGACCACCAACCCATCATCCTCCGCAACCACCACCTGCTCGACTCCTCACCACAACACTCTCGCTTCTCCTTGTCCCCCCAGGAAAGGCTCGGCCTTGACACCTTCATGGTAACCTCTTCCTCCTATTCATATGTTGTTTTTGCTCTCTTCTTTTTCATGGTCTCAACTGGTGATGATGAAACCGCAGGGAGAGTATTTGGTGCTGTTGTCCTCCTTGAAGGATCAGCTCCAGAGACATGTCAAGGTCGATGCTTTGGAAGCTCTCATGGCTTGTCGCCAGATTCAAAACTCCCTGCAAGCTCTCACTGGTAAAAAAACATTCATCTCTGTTCCATTTCTGATCCTATGTGCACATACATGGTCATTGTTCATCCAAATCTCGATTCTGTTAGATCAGCTGATATCCAATTTCATTTAGGTCATATGAAATTGTTGATACCCATTTCTTCCTTTTGAGAAATTTCATCTGCTAGGGTTGTGAGGTTGAAGATGATGATGTGTATGCACAAACCTAATTGTTGCTTCTGAGGTTGAAATTTTTGTCTGAATGTCATGTTTTTTAATTTTTTTGTTCCCAATCTGTCATTTTTCTAAAGTTTATTTTTAAACTGATGCAATTTTGACAAATCAGTAACAATTTGTTCCTCATTTTAATTTTTGTAGGACATGACGCTGATATATCAAGTGTCCCACAAACTGCTACTAAGAGTAACAGTTTGTCAAAATTTGGTCAAACCGTACGGTTTGTTGCGGAATAGTTTTGCAAAGAAACAAACTACTATTTTGACAAACATCTACTCTCAGTAGCGGTTTGTGGGAGACTTGACACATCAGTGCTGACATGTCGCTGATGTCGATAATACAATTTAAAATGAGGGACAAAAAAATTAGCGATTTATTGAAATAGTGGTATTTTAAAAACAAACTTTAAAAAAAAAAATGAGAGATTGAAACTAAGTTTTAAAAAGGTGTCATTCAAAAAAAAAATTCTCGGAGGTTTGGTAGGAAGTTAAGTAAGAAGAAAGCAACAAAACATGTTGTGTTTTTCCACTCTTGGTAGGAAGAGTTAGATTTGGGGCTTTTTGTCTCGTCTCCATTTCTTTCTCTACTACATGCTGAGTTAATAATTTACCAGGACTCGCACTTTGCGCCATTTGCAAGCATTACCCGTTTCGCAACGAAAAAAATGACATACTAGGTACTAACTACCGGCTGTTGGCACAATAAAGAGGAGTTCTTTGTTGCGTATGTAACAAGAATTCACCCATTGAAGTTGTTTGCTTGATGCTGAAGTTTTTGTTTCTTTGATTTGTAACGTTTGAGTGACTAAACAGCGTAGAACACGGCTGAATCTTGCCTGAACAAATCACTGTTTCAGGAGTTACTTTAGGAGAGGCGAGTGGGGCAACAATGTCAGATGACGAGGATGAGTACTTAGATCTTCAGCTGGATCATCAGTCCAACAATGACATCGGGCAGGACATGATGATGGGTTTTGGCCTTCCAACCGAATCAGAGAGGACACTGATGGAAACAGTCAGACAAGAACTGAAGATCGAGTTCAAGCAGGTACTTCAGACTGTTTCAAGTACATCGAATCTGATTTTTTCATTCATGTCTTGACAATATTTTTTAACGGGTTTGGCAGGGATTCAGGGCAAAGATCGAAGATGTGAGGGAGGAAATTATGCGAAAGAGACGCGCTGGTAAACTCCCAGGTGACACAACTTCAGTCCTCAAAAACTGGTGGCAACAGCACTCCAAATGGCCCTATCCAACAGTAAACTTCCAACTCTAAAAATATTTCTAAGACATGGAAATGGATGAACTGATGATATGATACAAATTTTGCAGGAAGATGATAAAGCTAAGCTGGTTGAGGAAACTGGACTGCAACTTAAACAGATCAACAACTGGTTTATAAACCAAAGGAAGCGTAACTGGCATATTGCATCTCAGTCCGCGACCTCGTTGAAATGTAAGCGCAGGAGATGATCAAATAATAACTACAGATACATATCAGACATCTGATTCGTTACCCGAAAATCGTGTTTTCAAAACTGTCAGGTGATGACTATTATACACCTTGCAAGGCAAGTATAGAAATGCAACCTTTTTATACTCTGGTAACATACATCTATCAAATGGCCATTGTTGTTCTGAAATTTCTTAGGATGTTAATGTTTGAGCATTGCAGTTTTCCAACACTGAGAGAAATTGATACCTTCCACTTGTGGACTAAGAGCATCTTCAAAGGGTGTTATGTAAAATGATTGATTAAAATATAATATTATATTGGTTATGTATAATTTAGATGATGAAAAAAAGTTTGTGCTCCAATGAGATTATGCATAATGATTATGTATATTTAGAAATCAAATTTCCATGGCTATAACTGAAAACCTTATTTCTTCATTCATACACACTCTACACTTCATCCATACACTCTCCTCCCTTCAATTTTACCAAAGTCATGCCACGCGATCTACGAAAATGGTGGAAAATGAGGATGAAGAAGATGAAGAATTACAAACAATGGGTATTGTTGGTCAACATCATTGTGAAAGTCAGAATGAGGAGTTGTCACCACATCGTAGTGGATCTACAATGAACCACTGTGTTATTAAACGCGATAGAGAATAAGATCATGCTAGACTTTATCGTGATTATTTTTCTAACACTCCCACATATCCAGAATCAATGTTTCGTAGGAGATTTCGGATGCGCCGATATTTATTTTTAAGAATTCAAGAAGAAATATCGGCTCATGATAACTACATCACTCAAAGAACAGATGTGGTCGGAGTTCGTGGATTATCGCCTCTCTAAAAAATAACAGCAGCACTTCGGATGCTTGCCTATGGAACTGCCGCAGATGCGGTTGATGATTATATAAGAATCGGCAAGCACGACGATAGAAAGTCTCCGAAGATTTGTAAGAGGAGTTGTGGAAATATTTGGTGTTGAATATATGAGAAGACCGAATGATGAAGATTTGGCTAGACTATTGGCGGTAGCCGAACACCGAGGCTTTCCAGGAATGTTGGACAGTATTGATTGTATGCATTGAAAGTGGAAGAATTGTTCAACCGCGTGTCAATGTATGTACACTGACCATGTTCATGAACCCACTATTATTTTAGAAGTTGTGACCTCATATGACCTTTGGATTTGACATGCTTTCTTTGAATTACCGAGATCATTAAATGATATAAATGTATTAGATCGATCTCATTTATTTGAAGAACTAGTTGAAGGATGTGGTCCTAAAGTGTGTTATAATATTAATGGGCAAGAATATACCATGAGATATTATCTTGCCGATGGTATATATCCTTCATGGCCTACTTTCGTTAAAACTAATCCATCTCCACAAGGAAAAAAAATACTTTGCTGCTATCCAAGAGTCTGCTAGAAAAGATGTTGAGCGAGCATTCGGAGTGTTGCAGTCTCGATTTGCAATGATACGCGGACCTTCTCGATTTTGGGATGTCGGCTTGTATTATTTTGCATAATATGATTATCGAAGACGAGAGAGAATTAAAGACTCCGGACTACAACTATGATTCAACTGTTGAAGTTGCGGATATATCATTAAATAGGAGTTGTACTTCCAATATTATGGAGTTCATACAAGTAAATCATAATGGTGCCTACCAAGACTGATGCGGCGTCCTCCCATCTGAACTTTTTTATGCTATGCAGTGTGAACTTTTTTATGCGGTGCCTACCAATATTATGTTATGCAGTGTGAACTTTTTTATGTTATGCAATGTGAACTTTTTATGTTTAATGATCTTTTACTATGAGCGCAATCAAAACTAAACATGTACAAACAATAGTTATATTTAGGCGTTTGATTCAATAATAATCTATACCAAAAAAAGTGCAATTATATATAGTGGAAAGCTTCCATTCCTACAGTCTTTTTCGATGCCAACCAAAAAGATTCCAAATCACCACAACATAAAGATTTGATGCCAACCAAGATTGAAGTTAAGCACCTACAGTTTTTTTTCTAAAATTTCAGAATTAACTGAATTGTAGAAGCTAGCCATTTGTGGCTCCATATTAGTTGTATCGGTAGCCATGATGGAAGCTTCATACATTTCTTGCTCCCGCTTCTCCCTTGTTTCATTGATTGTTACTTGCTTTCTTTTTAGTGCAAGATGTTTCTCTTCTATCTTTACCATGACCTCATATTCCTCTTGGCTCTTATTAGCAGAAGTAGACATATGGTCTCTCGTTTCTCTAAAAAAGTATTTGATGCTTCATTACGTGGCTCATCATCCATTCTTTTCCTTTTTTTGGCAACCTTTTTTCCCATTGGACGTTCCAATCCTTCTTCATCCTCTTGCTCACAATTGA
Source organism: Umbilicus rupestris (assembly GCA_963678935.1). Lineage (NCBI taxonomy): Eukaryota > Viridiplantae > Streptophyta > Magnoliopsida > Saxifragales > Crassulaceae > Umbilicus > Umbilicus rupestris. The sequence continues at coordinate 1,353,574 of OY787625.1, forward strand.
CATGCATAGGACTTTTAGAGGATCTGATAGTATGTAGGCTCTCATTTGAGGATGCTCTTTTTTTCTGATCATATTTGAGGCAAATTTTGGCAAATTTCGCAACTATGTCCAATAGTGCGAGAATGGGAATGCACTGCCTTGTAGACTTTGATACATCTTCATAGCTTGACGCACCTGATAAAAAATAAGTGTAATTATATATAGTGCAATGCTTTGAACAAATTTCATACCTTGTTTGCTTCACCTATTCCGCTTTGATTTCTTCCCTCTATTTGATATAGAATCCTTGAAACTTGCTTACACATTTTTGTATAGTGAACCATCGATTAGTCAAAGCCCACATTTTTGTATAGTGGACCATCGATTAGTCAAAGCCGTTGGAGTTCTTTCACTTTGAAATGATTTGTGCTCGTCAAAATAGTTTTCAATTCTACTCCAACAACTGGATTGCGTTTGATTGTTGCCCTTTATGGAGTCCAAACTAACATTTTCCCAACCAGATATGAGTAACATGTCTTCTTGTATAGAGAAATTCTTTGAACGTTCTTTTTTATGCGGCAAATACGGCCGAGAGCCCATATCTTCACTGTCTTCGCATAGGCCTTCATTAAGAAATTGTGTGAATGATGTGTCCATTCCGTACAAATGTATCTGAAATAAGTTAAAAAATAGATAACAAAGTGTGAATTGCTCGAATCAGTGACTAGACTTACTAAAAAATAATGATAATGATATAATTATTACTCCTTATTTTATGTTAGTGCTATCTCTGAAAAGACTTCAAATAATGATAATAATATGAGTTCATCTCCAATAGTTATCTCAAACAAGAACATAATCCAACACTAGACCTCAGAACAACCAGTTTCATCCACACTTTCACTGCATCAACAAACCAATAATTTATTTTCTAACCTACACTCAAACATATACAACAACATAAGCATCATCAAGGTTAAACAACCACATTGTTTGAAATCACACTACTTTTCATCTTATCAAACATACCAAAGGCCTTCACAACCTCTCCACCACAGCACAGTCCGTGAATCATCATGCTATAAGTAACCCTATCAGGCCAAACCCCATTTTCCTTCATTTTAGAGAAAGCATTCTTTGCTTTCTCAATCTCGCCAGCACGACACAAAAAATAGATAAATAGATGACAAGCAAAAACATCTGCCAATATCCCCTTGCTTTTCATATCAACCGACAGTTTTTCAGCCTTAACAACAAATCCCTTCTTAATCAGATCGTCAATAACACTGTAACAGATCGAATTGAGCCAAGCATTCAAACCAGAATCAGCCCGAGCAGTAAATTTAACAGCCGCCATCTTCTCACACAAATTAACCGCTACTTCCGAATTCTCCAAATCATACAATCCTCCAAATCACACAATCCTCCATACATTGTAGTCCATGTCACTTCATTAGGACTACACCCCAACTCCCCATCTCAACATCACCCAGAAAGCTTCCTCAACCCTTCTCTCCAAACACAACCCTTTAAAAGCAACCCGAAACTCCAAATTCATACATAACACAATTAACCCTAAAGTAGCAATCAACCAACACACTTAGAGTATGAATATCTCACTTTGACACAAAGCGGAGGGTGGCGGATAGACACAAACGAATTGACACGAGGGCTTGTGGATAGAACGAGCAGAGATATCAGAAAATGGGTAGCGATGAGAAAAAAAAAATTGAAATAGCGATGAGGAGATCTGCTGCAGATTTGACGATTAAGATGTTCATTTTGTAAAATTATAGCTACTTTCATTCGTGCGTTGGAGAAGACAATAGCTATATGAATCTCTATTTTCTAATGACATGAGGACTATTTTTACATATCGGACCTTTTACATGTTAGCATGGGAGATGCTCTAATGGCCGCCCTCTTGATCGTAAGTCAATAGATCCAAAGCACAAAAAAAATAAGAAAATTCGAATGTTTCCTCAGTTGATATTGTTTCCTCAGTTTAAATTGACTTGGGTTTTGGAGTCGTCTTAACTTTCATAGAAAAATAGCAACATGAGAAAGACATGGAGCATATTACTTTTATTAAAACCCAGCTGCTATATTTTGTCCCAAATCCATTAAAGAATCCAACTTGACGGTTGATTATTCTTCTGAAGAAGACCCTTTCAACTTGCCCATTCCCAACATTGTTACTCTCATCCAATTCCAGCATTCTTTGTTCATCCAGAAACCTACCTGCAGAAGCTCCGAACTTGTTGATTTTGCAAGTTGGGAACTTCATTGGGTGCTGAAGCAGGTTTAGGTTACCTGAGTTCTTACCTGGGTCGGAGATGTTGAGATATTCCAGCAGCGAAGTAAATAAGGGTGGACAATTTACAGCGCATAATGGATCATTGGCTGTGTTGAGATTACATGGAAATTTGGACATCCGCGTGAATGAGGCGAAGAATCTTCCTACCAAGGATAAGTTCCACAAGGCTTTGGGCGACGTGCTTGGGAGATTTTCAGGCGAAGCTAGCGGCCATAGGCCTCTCAAGAGCACCGGTGATCCTTATGTAACTATCACCGTCTCCGGTGCCGTGATTGGGACCACTTTCGTGATCAACAACTCTAAGAATCCAGTTTGGATGCAACATTTTTCTGTCCCCGTCGCGCATCTTGCTGATAAGCTACATTTTACCGTCAAAGACCACAACTTTCTGGGGTCGGAGGTTACGGGCTCGGTAGAAATTCCGGTTGAGAGACTGTACTCCGGCGAGCTAATTGAAGGCAGTTTTCCGATCCTCGGTCATAATGGGAAGCCTTGCAGAGACGGAGGAGCTGTTCTTGTTTTAGCAATTCAGTACTCCTCGATCCAGCAAGTTGAAATGGGGGCTGTTCCTGGTACTTACTTTCCTCTGCGAAAAGGTGGTCGAGTTACTCTCTACCAAGATGCTGACGTCATCAACGGCAGCCTTCCCGAGGTGAAGCTTGGGAACAAAATGAAATACCATCATGGAAAATGCTGGCACGACATTTATGACGCTATAAGCGCAGCGCGCCGACTGATTTATATAACTGGGTGGTCTGTTGACCATATGGTGAGTTTGGTCAGGGAGCCGGAGAATGGAAGCAGCCTGAACCTCGGGGAACTTCTCAAGAAAAAGTCCCAGGACGGTGCGCGGGTTTTGCTCCTGGTTTGGGATGATCTGACCTCGCACAGGATTTTGGGATTCAAAATTGTAAGAGACTCGAGTTCAAATTTTGGTATTCTTGAAGCTCAGATTTTGTCTTACGTTGACTGGATCTGAGATCATACGCAGGAAGGAGTGATGCATACGAATGACGAGGAGACACGGCGATATTTCAAGCACTCGTCCGTGCAAGTATTGCTCTGTCCCCGATCTGTTGCAAAAGGACATAGTTGGGTCAAAACGACGGTACGATGAAATGCTTTGTATTCATATGATATTATGTAGCTCATCATTGTTTCGGGAAATTATAATAATTGTGTGCATAAAATTAGAGTAAAAGTAAATGGTCGATTTTCTTAAAGTATTATTAGCTTCATTTCGATGATGAGATTCTGGGACAACTACTTTTCAGGACTCATCGAACTTTCTTCTTGCACCATAGAATTGTTCGTCAAAACTTTTATTTGTCTTTCACAATCACCACGATTTTGAATAAACTCAAATAGGAAAGAACTTGAAAATAAACGGCTAACTTTTGAGGGAGGACTGTTGGAAAGTGTAGTATATTGTGTGTTTTCGAATTGTATTCCAAATGAAGAAAAACTTCTCTTTTTATAGCCTTTAAAAAGTGATAGCCCAGACGCCGCATCGCTTCTGAGTTAGGCAATGCCTCGTTCATTTGGTGTCAGGCGACGCCTCGTTGCTTGTTAATGCTCTTCAAAGTCATTAAACCACTCATGCGTCGCTCTTGACATTGAGCCTTCTAGCGACCCCTCAACTTTAAATGACATGTAAATGTATTAACGTCACTCTGACGTCGTGTTTAAGCTCCAGACGACGTCTCGTGAAAACCAAACCAAACCTAAAATGTCACTCTGGATCTTCATGCATAGTTTCCAAGTTATGTTGAGGCGCAATCTCAACTTGCATGTTCAAACTAAATTTTTTAATAGAATAAGTGCAAAATGGGGCTTGTCCACCTCGGTTCCTACTCCATAAGTGACGAAGTGTGCGTGGCTAAGCCGATAGAACAATAAATCAAACCTCATTGATTCTGCAAAACACCGATAATTGCCAGTGATTGAAGAAAAACCCTCGAAGCTGATGAGTTTCGACTGTAGGCCCATGAAAAAATGTATTATAATGACACATCTGACATCAGATGCACAAAAATCGCTAACTGCACCGACAGCGTGCATCTTCTTCGAATGATTCTAATTTTTCAAGTTAGATAACGTTAGTTGGTCCGCATCAATAAGGTTGAGTGTTCTATTTGAATGGATTCATATTTCTATTATTATAAACCACTCTTTGAGCATCAATATCTCATTCATTTATCTTGAATTTAGCTTATGAATGATCAAAATTTCGTATCTCTCATTTCAATATATTTACTTACTATTGCTTCATATCAATTTAAGTCAGATCTGTCCGTTGATAGTTAGTTTTTTTCTTGTTCAGGAAGCTAAGGCTATATACACCCATCATCAGAAGACAGTTATTGTGGATGCTGATGCCGGAGACCACATGAGAAAAATCGTAGCCTTTGTCGGAGGTCTTGACTTGTGCGGAGGGCGCTACGATACACCTGGACATTCTCTGTACAGTACATTGAAAACTGTCCATCGCGACGACTTTTACAATCCCAGTTTGTCGGTCGGTAATCATAATGCTCCATTTTCATCGTACTGCCTGCAACCTCAGCTGGATCATGGCCTGACATTCGCAGTTTGATTTCATTAATGTTCCGCAGGGAGATACCGAGGGTTGCCCGAGACAACCTTGGCATGATTTACATTCCAGAATAGACGGTCCGGCAGCATATGATGTTCTGGCCAACTTCGAAGAGCGCTGGTCGAGAGCATCAGTAAGGACCGGAATCCTCCTCAAGTTGAAGAAGACATCAACTGCAGATGCACTGCTAAACCGTAGCCAGATTCCTGAGATACACAAAAGTGCCGAAGCTCCGTACCTGCCCGAGGATCATCCTGAAGGCTGGCATGTCCAGGTACGCACCAGAATCTCTCAACTCAAATCTCCACATTTTTGTTATTCAGCTTAAATGACAGGTCTCCCAACTTTTGAAGATTTTCCGCTCCATTGACTCCAACTCTGTGAAAGGATTTCCTGATGATCCAACTGATGCGGCAAAAATGGTCAGTGGGGAAACCTCCATAAACCACAAGTATTATGTTTTAGTCCGACTAGTACGTTATTTTTTTTTAAATCCTCATTTATAATTGTCTCATTGCCTCCGTGTAACAGAACCTGGATTGCGGGAAGAATGTGGTTATAGACACAAGTATCCACAAAGCATACGTGAACGCGATTCGAGCTGCGCAGCATTTCATCTACATAGAAAATCAGTACTTCATCGGATCCTCGTTCAACTGGAACGCGCATACTGAGCTCGGTAACATCCTTAAAAATCTCCATAAAACTCAACGGATGGAAGTTAACGTTGCTGTTGGCTTACATTTACATTACAGGTGCAAACAACTTGATTCCATTGGAGATAGCTCTGAAGATTGCTAGCAAAATCCGAGCCAGGGAGCGCTTTTCTGCATACATTCTCGTGCCCATGTGGCCGGAAGGCGATCCGACTAGCCTTCCTACTCAGAGGATTCTGTATTGGCAGGTGACTGACGAGATACTTGCAGTATTTAAATCAACCTCGGTTGTTTGTAATCCGCTGACGTGACATTGTCGCAGAACCAAACCATGGTAATGATGTACGAGATTATCTACGAGGCTTTGCAAGAAACAGGACTTGACAAGGAATCCGAACCGCTGGATTACTTAATCTTCTTCTGCTTGGGCAATCGAGAGGAGGCAGACCCTGGTGACGTCACAAGTTGCCATCCTGCCAAATCTCCCCAGGTAGGTACTTTTGTTCTAGACTAGACTTCCTTTCTAGAACATTTATTCTAGAACTTTCTAGAAGAAGTTGTATGTTGTAAACTCAGGGGCTAGTGCAGAAGCGGCGGCGATTTATGATATACGTGCATTCCAAGGGAATGATAGTTGACGACGAGTACGTCATTTTGGGATCGGCGAATATAAACCAGCGGTCCATGGAAGGTTCTAGAGACACGGAAATAGCTATGGGTGCATATCAGCCGAAGCATACTTGGGCACAAAACCGGTCTTACCCCACCGGACAGGTAATAAATAACTTTGATACAAGTTTAAAAAAAGAATTCATCACAAAAGATTAGTCTGGAAAGAAATCTTTAATATTATATTATATTAGATGATTTTTATCTAGCGGTAGTTGATCACATTCTCGTGTGATCCACAGGTTCACGGCTACAGAATGTCGCTATGGTCAGAGCACACCGGAGTTATCAAAAAATGTTACAAGCAGCCGGAGAGCATCGAATGTATACGAAAGATGAGGAAACTGAGCGAGCGAAACTGGCGGCAATATGCGTCTGATGAGGTGACGAATATGGATGGCCATCTCCTCAAGTACCCGGTTAAAATCGATCAAACCGGCAAAGTGTCTCCTCTTCCGGGCTGCGAAACCTTCCCGGACATGGGCGGAAACGTTACAGGTACATACATTCCGGTCAAAGAAAAAAACCTCACAACATGATCCCAGCTGAAAAAAGGAGACAAGTTTCAGCCTTGAAAATCACTGTCATTGAGCTAAATTCGTCAAAACAGAATGTTGCTTTTATTGTTCATCGGTATGTGAATCAAATTTCATTAGAATCCTAATTTTAGAAAGTCGGAGTAGAGTAAAATAACTCTTCTTTAATCTTTCTAATTGTTCGCCTCCATTCTTCTCTCTTCATTATTATAAATTTTGGAAAGAAATAATTTTACATAAAATATCCTTCATTGATTATACTTACAATACTCTAATAGCTAAGTAATAAAAATATATTTTGAGAAGACTAACAAACTAAGGCAACTGACATGATAATTTCGGCTGTCAGAGAATACATAGATTTTAATTTAGAATTTAGATTTACATATTCATTTATTTTTCTTTTGAATCCGATCCTGACATGATAAAAGCCGCATTCAATCCAATTTTTAGAAAGTCGGATACATTAAAATGTTGACTGAGCTTCTGACCTGAACTGCCACATAGGCTAATCGGACGAGTTTCATTCGAACTGATAGATTTTATGACCAATCCGATTCTTCAAAAATCAATCTGTATATTTTTGTAATGACTCTGATTTTCTTAAAGACGGAATTAAAAAATTTTCATCATTCCGAACTTCCCAAACCCGAATTCATAAAAAATAGGACATTTGAGAAACGTTTTTAAAAAATAGGACATTTAAGAAATTAGGTTTTCAAGGAAGCATTTCTAAATTTTTTTTCTTGAAAGGATTAGCTTGAATTTCAAACATTGCAGACGTCATCACTCTCTGCGAGCCTTGAAATATAATTTAAAGGAGCTAAAAACAGTAGGGAATGAATGATCCAGCAGCTCTGGAGTTCACAAATACAGTTCACCTTGCGAATCACTAACCATTAAATCTCACTACACCATACTTTCGCTGCAGGGATGATTTTAGTGACCGTTGGCAGCTGCTGCGCCATTGGGGGAGGAGCCTGCGCTGCTTTTCTTGGCGTAGAATCTGCGATACTTGGCGTCGACTTCAGTGAGGTAATATGTGCCCGGAGCTAGGAGGCTGCAATCTTTGGTTGTCACGAAGTCCTTGCCTCCATACCTGTGCTCCATTAGCTTCATGATTTCGACGAATTTTTCCGGCGGGGACTGACAGAAAAATTTGAAGAATGGAGAATTCTGTTAGTTGATGACGTCAGCCTTCCGGCATTCGAAATAAAAATGTGGCCAGGAGGGGTTTTGGTAAAAATACCTCATGCCTTGCCTTCAATTTTCCCCCTAAGTTCATGACGTCAGATATGTTTGACAGGCTGAATGGATGCTGACCTTGGCTTAGTTTGAATGAAAACATAGTGGCGGCCAGACCACTTCCGTAGGAAAACATTACAACCCTCTGGCCAGCCTGCAATGTTCGGTCGAAAACAAGACATACCGCTTAATACTTGCATCGACAAAGAAGCTAAATCTGAAAGTCTCCGGTTGACCAAAAAAATTGCTTACCAGAGAGCTACTTTTGTTGTGCAGGAGTGACGCGAATGCTGCGTAAAGAGATGCAGTGTACATGTTACCGACTTGTTTTGGTATCAAGGTACCCGGTTGAACTTTGGCGTCATAAAAGGGCTTAGAGACTTGTTGCGCGGCCTGTTGAGGTCAGAATGGCAAGTGTTATTATGTACAAACATTTCTCACCGGGAAAGTTTGTTGTATTTTAAATTCACATACCTTTTCAAGGTCTCGACTCTGGTAACTCTCGTCGCCTGTCAAGGTAGCAAATGGAGCAAACTTTTCGTTGGCGGATTCATCAATGGAGCTGGTGAAAAATATCAATACACTTTAGGCAACGATGGAAAGCACAGTATGTCTGAAAAAAAAATACTTGCAGATTTAGGAACGAACCTAGCGTCTCTGAGGTAGTCGTTGAAGAGCAAGCGAGCAAAGCTTTTTTGTACAAGCTGGAACGGTTCAGATATAAAAGCTCAGACCAGGAAACTATGTGTGGCTTGTTATTCGGATGAACTGGAAGCACTGAGAATTCGTGTAGATTTAAATACCTTGTTGTAAGGAGAATGGAAAACAAAGTAGCTGGCGTCGGAAACGGAAAACTGTTTATCCTCCATTTTTTCGTACCTGAGAGGTATAAACATGCATTTATCAGAACGAACGATTGGAGAAAAAAAATCGAAAATGAAGGCGTCAAAAAAATGCTGAGAGCATCAACAACTTACTTGGCACAAAAGCGGTTGTAGCAAGAATCTAGAGCCATAAGATAGCAAGTCTGTGAGAGTTTCCCATCCACGACCTGTATTTTAATCCGTTTAATCATATATAACTAAAAGCGAGATATCTTATATACAGTGGAAATGATATATGGGCGAAGAAAAATGAAGATGATTAAGATAAATATGCGAACAAGGAGATGGAGAGAGCTTACTGGATATTCACTGGCGAGGTTTGGCTTGTAAAAGTCATAAGCATGAGACATGTGACTAGCCCGAAGCTTGCTTTCAAAAGCAATGGGAGCATCAGGTCCAACCAGCATTGCAATGGCCGCTGCTCCTCCGGTGGGCCTTGCCGGTCCTTCTGCATAAACCTGATCCAAAAAGCTCTAGTAAGAAAAAGTACAAAAATGCAAAGATCCGCCAAATGATCTCCATTTTTTTCAGGCGTGAAGAATCCAAACGCTCTAGGATAAATACAAACGAAGTAGTAATTCGCACATGGAGGTTGTTACAGAACCAAAAAAAATAAGGCAAGAAGCGGAAACTGATCATACCGCGCTGTCAGTGCACACAACAAGTCCATAACGTCCGTCCCAAGAACTGCTCTCGACCCAGTTCACACAATTGAACAAAGCTGCTGTTCCTCCATAGCAAGCATTAGTGGAGTCAACACCTTCGATGTCAGTGTTTCCGGATTCCTGTGCGTTTCAATATGATTAAACCGAGCTAACACACTTATGAGAATCTTCAAGCCACGACAGTTTTTCACCTCAAAGATTTGCATCAAGAAAGTCTTTATTGACTTGCTCTTATCAATGACGGTCTCACTTCCCACTTCGAGCCTTCCAATTTGTTTCGGATCAACTCCATATTTTTCAAGCAGCCATGAAACTGCTGTCAGACTGAAACAACATCTTCTAATAAATCCAAAATGCTGTAGTTTTACTGATCAAGAAACAAGCGAAATCTTTGACTCAAATTACCTCATGGAGATGACATCCTCGACTTCAGAACAAAATGCCATGCAGTCCTGTCCAAGTCCAATGGTATATTTCCCTTTGCTCGCGCCATCATGAGCTTCCAAAACTTCCTATTTACACGACGAAAAGAAAGACAATTTTAACCACCAATGGCCACAATCATAATCCTACCAAGATCAGAATTCAACAATATGTATTTACTATTTACACTTAGAGCAGCATCAAACAGATACCCTTTTTTCTGCAATTTCTTCCCTGTAAAATCATACTAACCAAACCACACACTTGTACCAGATCCAAGACTACTCACTCTGCTACTCCCCACATCTGCAACCTAAAATAAGGAAACCTCACACCCTCTTCAGAAACTCATCAGCCCTACCAATGCCCTAATCCAAGACTGGCCCTAATGCATGCAAGAAACTAAAAAATCAACCAAACAAAAGCCAGGTGAAGGAAGCATCTCTGAACATGAATACTCCAGATAACATGACAACAGCAATCCTTAACCTCAGCGAAATCAAAAACCAGATCTACATAAAACCGGATCAAATCAGTAAAATGTGGAATCAGGAGGGGCAGGAGGATGCTGACCTGCTGAATGCAAGTGGGTGGGAAGTAGATTTCCATGGCGAGAATTCCTACATTTTTTGCCATATCGTCTTTTGTCTGTGTAGCTGGAAAACCCACAAATCCAAGACTCAAACTTTATCAATGAGAAATCCAAATCAAGGAACCAAATTGTGCCAAGGCTCGCCTCGTCTGCTGGCCACGATTGGCCGAGCTGTAAAGTCGGACTCGAAGAGAGATAAATAAGGGCGTGTGACCCAACTCTGTGTACTTGTGTGTCACTTGCTCACATGGACTGTCCTTATTTATAGGGTAAAAAAAGACTTGTTGTCTGATCTAGTCATATCGTATACAAATATTGTGTATAACCATATTCCAGAAAATAAAACGACGTCGTGTCTACTTTGAGACAATTATTTAAACGTATAATTTACTTAATCCAATTTTCAATAAACTTATAAAGTAAGGTATTTGTTATTTATAATAAAATACTTTAAGTAACAGAATCAAATGGTTTTCAGCATCTAAAAGATTTATTTAATTTTAAATATTATTTAAAAGATTTTTAAAAAATATATATCAATTCTTATAATTTAATATAAGATAATTATAAATGAAAATAATTAAAAAATTAGTCGGACTATCTCGATTTACGTATAAATTAATTTATAATTATTTATTAATACAAATTTAATTATCAAAACCTTTTGCCAGATAAAAAATAATTTATATTTAAAATACGTTAGTAGCTCATTGATTTATCTATCTCTTTTCTCGCTTTATCTGGTTTCAAATTTGATGACGTGTCCATCAAAACGTTAACAACTTGTCGTTTTGCGAAATACTAACTCTTGGTCACTGAAATCGAGGTGCTGACAATGATGCCATTTTGTTTAACCATGGCCGTAGTGGTTGGGGGTCATAGCCGCACGGGTCAATTTTTACCAAAATTTTATTTTGGTGCAAATTTAAAATAATTAATAATATTATAACAAAAATTGAATATATTTTTTCAGAAAATGAAAATTTCGAATTGCATGTTTTTTTTGCATATAATTCTAGAAAACATTGCTAGGAGAAGATGCGACATGTCTAGTTGACAATCTAAGTGTCATTAAACACGATGACATTTAATTATATAATTTCTAACTTTCAACTAGAGAATTAAATATCATAAATTAATGATGCCGTTAAATCTCTCATCCATATATTTAATGTAGTTGACAATAAGCTATGCTCAAATCAATAAAAGAAGGTACGCAATGTAGTATAACCGATTGTATTTATGAAAAAATTATTTCTTTTATTTGGGATGATTTTAAAATGTCAATCACATGGATCATCATTAAATGAATTGTGTAGCTGTTGGATTTGTCTTCGAGCACGTGAGACATGTTAAACGGCACGTGTCATTTAGATGAAATGTTGTTGGCAGCTCTTTCGTGTTTTTTTTTCTTAACTGAAATCAAGAGCAGTAAAAACGAGTAAATTCAAATTGACAGTAACCAGTCCTTCTTTCTCTTATTTAATTTATATTTTTAAAAAGTTTGATCACGTGTTTGGACCGATGGTACCTAATCCCATTTGGGTGAGGATTTATTCGGTCGGGTCGGGTGTTCAGATCTGAGTTGGTTGAACCGAACCATATGAATTTTTAAACATCTTTAATGAGGTGATGTGGACGCACTTGTTGTCGTTTCAAGAAGAAGTTCATGACGTTTTGAGTTACACATAACGTTGAAAGCTCAAAATGATGACGCATCCTGTGATACGGTAAGACGCTAATTTACACTCACAAAAGGTTAGACGACAACTTTAAAACGGTCGTAACCTTGTCTTACCTTTTCTTTGGAACTATCAGCACAGAATCGACACACAGGCCGCCTTTAGGGTGAGTGCAGTCGATCTGGGTCATGGAGAATCTGACCTTGGTGGGCTGGTGTGGTTCGTCGACAACAAAGTTGCCAACGTGGTAGTTTATCCATCTCCCGGGCTCGCTCAGGAAGTGTTGGGTGGCGGCATACTGGCTGTCTGAGGTCCATAGCTGGAACCGTGCTGGCTTCTTGTCCCAGCCGCGTACATGCTCAGAGTTGCAGACCCTGTGAAAGAACCTTTTGGAGGCACGACCAAGTTGCAGCCTGAATAGTACACTGTATGTTCCGGCAGGAAGTGGGAATTCAACCTCCCCTTCGACCTCTAGCCACCAGGTTTGCTGAAGATATGCAACAGTGCCAAACCTGAAGATAAGAAATCACAATAAATGTTAAACATGGGTCGAAGCCAAATCAAATCTGGATAGTCATATGCAACTGCAGTTCGTAAGACCTCGTACGCACATATAAATATCGCATACGGATAGAAACCACTAAAGCATTCTTTGCGATCAAAAGCTAGTTTCTATATCCATCTGAAGACAATTCAAGCTCGTACATTATGAACCGCCAACAAGCTTAGATTGACATGAGTTGTTTGTCCTCGCATGGAACTCTCTTTATCTGAGTACCTCGAGTGGTTACATCAGATTAATTAACCATTTAGTTTTATGTCTCCTAGCGCTCTAAAAATCTTGGCATCTGCAATTCACACCACATATTCACCCAAATGTCGGAACTATCATTAGAGTTAAGGGTGCCACGAATTTTTAAAATCGGGGACCAGTAGACCCTAGACATGACAAATATCATTAATGCATGCAGCCCTCGTTAAATCAAAGGTAACGTTATGCTCAATTAGCTAAATCGGTGGGCAATCTTGACGGTATTCGCATTCACAATCTATACTTCGACTTAAAAAGTATAGTTCAGCACAGGCAGCTGGATTTCCAAATTAGCAATCTAAATTGACATCCCTTGTTTGGATCAAACGCCTATGAAAAGATCAAATCGATTTAAGAAAGGATCGCTTGGATTAGTCCATGGTTCGTTTATTCCTTTTTGCGAGATCCTATTTAGGTCGGGTTTAAAATGAATTAGAACTAATGACTATGAACTATGAAGCACTGGACGTCAAGCTTCGGGTATCCCCTATGTCACACGACAATCGACCCAAATAAAACAAAACTATGCAAATGGTCAAATTACCGAAAAAAACAATCCTACAAGGTACATATCATCCGCGCAATCATCATAGGTTAAATAAAGTGCGGATCAAATCGGCAAGAGCCTCACCTAGATTCTTCTGTAGGCAAATGACTCCAATATCTCCTGTCATCTACGCCAGTTATCGCCAAATCCTTGGATGAGATCGACATGCACAATCCACCACTGCTTTTTTGGAGCCACATTTTCTGCAAAACAAAACCCTCAATAAATTTCACAATCCAAAAACCCTAAAATGTTCAAATCTTCCAACGTTCAGGAACCAAACAAATAAAGAAACCTAGACAAAATCAGACCTTGTTGCCATCATCAAACGAATTAGCACGAGACAGCTCCGCGTAAATCCTCCTCTTCCCCAAACCCTCACGCTTCTCCCCGTACAGCTTCTCCAAAACCAAGTTACAATTCTCAGGAAGCTTCGGCTCCCAGACCGCATCCGACAGCGACGCGCCGCGAAAGGCGCGATTCAGCGTCGCCAAGCGGCAGATCTCCTCCGGATCCAGCCGGCTGAGGATCAACGCCACGCAATCCTCCGGCATGTCGCCTAGACCCGGGTTGGGCGGCGGCGGCATTGAGGACTGAGAGCCGGTGACGAAATCCGCAATCGCGGAGAAGGAAGCACCCATCGGCGGCGAAATTGGAGGAAAGATTGGAAATCGGAAATATTAGGTTTTCGGGGTGTCCATTGAGATTTGGAAAATGAGGATAGTGGCTTTAAAATCCCATAAAGAAGAAAGTATGAGTTGTGTTGCGGAGCTGAAAATTTGGGGCCACTGTCCTTTTGTTATCTTGTTTATTTCGGTTCGAATCAGTCTAATTAAATACAACGATATCAAAATCATATAAATTTTAATGAGATAAATCTTTTTGATGCCAGTTTAATTGATTTTGTGAATAGATTTTGGTGATGATAATTGATAATTATAAGTATGTATCAACAAGTGGATAAGAACGCATCTCTATCATGCACTAATTCATTTAATACAAGATCAATAATACACGTATGTTTGATAGGACCAACCTCATATATCATTTTCATTAACAAGTCCATATATATACTTGTATTGTTCAGTATAATATGATTCTATTTTAGATTTATAAGTCAAAATTTATCAATTTTTATAATTTAATATGAGGTATTTATAAATGAAATGACCGACTAATTGAACCATATCGATTTACGACAGAGCTAATTGTAATTATTTCTTAATAAAAATTTATGTGTTTCGGAACGAATTGCAAGAAAAAATTTAATGTACGTGTCATTATTATTCGTATTCGATAATTTAATGGCCCAGTAAAGTAATGTGACAATGCTTTCCGTCCAAATGCAATGATTCATTTTAAATTTGATACTCAAGGAGTTGAAGACAAAACACGTAATGGCATGTTAAGTTGAATGATATGTTTCATGTACATACGAAGTGTGTTATAATTAAATATTTAAGAGTTTTGTCTGAAGATATTCGTATTCGAGTGTGTGAAATTCTACTATCTCGTGGGGGAGGCTGATAGAAGAAATTAAAGTAGAGACCTGCGTTTACAAATCTCCATAAGAATCAAATCATGAAAAATGGAGAAATAACATGTCTGTTCAATTAAAGGACGCAACAATGTTTAATCATGAGACTAAAACAAGAGAACACTATACAGAGACGATAGTTGAGAGAGGGAGGATTTCGCATTCTATGTGAATTTATAACCATGGCCTGAATGCCAGGTTAATGAAACTCAGAGGCTAAACCAGCTCCAAATACAAGGCTTCCTGCTTGCTGGTCAGACCCAGCTCGCTCAAGGTTAAGATGCTATCTCCATCACCAAAGGCGCGGCGGGGATAAGGCCTCACCTGTCAGTCAATAGTATCGTACATTTAGCCCGAATTCTCCTTGGAAAAAAGCACACAATCCCCTAAAAGGTGACTGTTCTATGATAACCAAATAATTGAAAAGAACCCCTTAGAGCCTATTACAAAAAAACTGCAAGGAAATGTGCCCTCACAAGTATTATATCAAAAATATGATACGGGTATGTGTTTAGTTTCGAAAATGTCATACCAATCTGTAGGTGCTAGGCTTGACTACTCTGCCAATGTCGATATAATCAAAGAGTGACTACACAAAGAAACATAGCAGAGTAAAGTCATTTTATTTATAGAAAAGATACGTAAGTTGCATGAGTGCTCTGACACCGAACTATGATACCTTGAGCTTGTCTGACTTCAGAAATCGTCTGCCTCGACGACTACCGTCAGGCATTCGTACGAGAAGATTCACTGCATTTGCATCATCCGACGACGGCTCTTGGGGTATAGAAGCTTCTTTGGCCGCAAGTTGCCACTCGAGCTCCTATACAAATTCAAATAGAAAAAGGGATACACAATAAAAGAGATCCATTAAGTTGAAAAAGGTTATAATCAGGCACAATATAATGGTTGGAAACTAAAAACTAAAAACCACAAAAGAATGTCAGACAAATGAACAAATTTAGCAACAACCTTGCTAGGAACTAAATAGGAGAACATTGTCATTTGGATTTGGGAGTCTATGTGTCTGTTAGCTGTAAACTTAAGTTTTCGGCAGATCAGATCATTTCAGCACTTCATCGAAGTTCAAGGTTTGATTTTCTAATTGAAAAGTCAAGTACTTTAATTAAGTCCCCAAATTAAATTCTTAAATTCAATTCAAGTTTTAAGTTTCGTTACCTGTTCCTGTTCCAACTTCCTTAAGCTTTCTTCCTCCTTGCGCTTCAGCTCTTCACGAGCAGCATCTCTGGCTGTTTCTTCTTCAAGACGGCGGGCCTCAGCCTTTTCGATGTCAGCTTGTAGAGATGCGAGATATTCATCATCCTGTATACAAGGAAAAAATCAGCAGACGGATTACTAAATTTAAATATTATTTTCAGAGGGACATAAACCTGTTGTTCACGTATTTGGCGTTGAGCAGTAAGGTTGGGTGATGGAGGACGAGGCTCAGAGATCATATATGGTCCCAAATTCCCATTTAGATTAGGATGCATGATCCTATGAGCAGCAAAGGCATTGTAATCACTGGTTTCAGGGATACCACCAAACATTGCAGCCTCGAGCATGACAGCTTCATCGTGCTCCGCAGAAGAGATGCCTCCCCACTTTAAAGGTAAACCAAAAGAATTACACAAATATCTAATCTGATAATACTGACTCATGGCTACTGGATTATGATATGCCTATGAAGGAACGCCAATCATTGTAATACAGTAATCTACCTCGTCAGCTGGAAAACCATTCTCATTTTGCTGCATCTGCGGTAAGTTTGTGTTGCTAAGGTGATGTGGCCCTGGGCTTGAAGGCGGATTCATTGTACCTTCTCTAACTTCTGTGGATGAATCTGCAGAGCCTGACGGCAAGTGCCTAGCTCCACGCCTGTGAAGTGCATTGTTTTCCATGTTTTCAGTGTGAGCCTGGATAAATGAAGTCTCTGCCAACAACCTATGCGTAAATCCGTAATCAGAATGAAATCTGCTAGATCAAAATTATATACAATAAAGCCAAGAAAAAAATGTTTTGATGCCATGGAGACGAGGATTGAGGCTCAATCAATCTGCTGATGAGGAAAACATGCAGGACGGGGGAAATAACATACTAACTAAGCTACTTACCTTTCATTTTGAGACGAGGGCATTAGAACCTCGTCCTCCACAGGTGAATTTGTTTCTGCTTTTCCATCTTCCACCTGTTCACGCGATACAGCCCCCTATAAAAATCAATGCATTTAGTCAACATCAAGAGACAGCTAAACATTATACTCGAACAAAAACTAATGACATTAACCTACCTCGAATGATGAGAAAGCAATTTGGTCACTAATACCAGTATGCGTTCTACTGCCCTCTGACCCCTGTTGACAAAACCAAAAGAAGGTTTAAACACAAGGAACACATTAGCAGCTGATGACATATTGAAAATAACTTCCAATGCAGCCTACATTTTGAAAACCAAACTGTTCACTTGAGTATATTCCTTCAGCCTCCCTCTTAGAAGCCTCGATGGCAGCACGAATCATTTCTTCTTCTATATCAAGATCTGGCTCTTGTATGCTACTTAATACAGGAGCACTTGGTTCAGTTCTACGTGCATCCCATGCATTCTGAGCTGATGGAACATTCTCAGCTTCATCGTCAATTACAATAGTTTCAGCACCAACGGTTGCTAGGAGACCAGACTGACTTGGGAACCCATTCTCATTCTTTACCTCAATGGGAATCACCCTCCTTTCTGTGGGCTGTGAAACAAATGGTGCTTGGTTGAGATCGAGGAGGGAGGGCAGATTGAGGCTTGTCGACGATTCAAGCACATCTACGTGTACCGTCTCATCTAGGTCCATGAAATCATCATGTGGAGCAACAACAGATGTTCCTCGGGCACTGCAGCTACATAACAAAATTGATAATAAAGTAAAGTAAATGATTCACTGGTAGCTAAAGTTTACCCGGTTAAAAACTTAACAACTCCAACAGATGAAAAAAGAAGAAGCAAACGGCACAAAATTAGCATTGCTTACAAAGCTCTATTTCCTTCATTGAAGTGTGCATTCACAGCTCGGTTAAGGTCACCACCATGCTCCTGTAGATACGAGAATACAAGATGCAATTGATTACGCGTCAACCTGATCTTTAATGAAAGAAAAATACAACAATTATCCCGGCCATAAAGGCATCTTCTTTCTGCACCAAAATCAACTTAATGATTTATTTCCATCTATTTTAATGATAAAAAATAAATATTCAATCAGCCTCTCCTCAACACCATGGATGATGATGATGACCTCTAAATGAAGCCCTTTCTTCTTCTTTCAAATTTGATAAACCATCAATCTAAAATCACACAAAAACCAGCACAGAAACAGAATCGAGTCCCCAAAGCACCAATTTAAGCCAAACTCCGTACCATGAAAAACCCTACTCAAGAATCCGGCGGAAAGAACGCAACAAACAGAGCTCAAATACACTAAAGGCGACGAATTTACAGCCATCAGACTTCAGAATTACAAAAACTGTTGAGAAAGCTTGATCGGGGGTAGGTTTGGTTGAAGTACCTGTAGAATTTGACTAGCGAGGGTGTCGGGCAAGCCCGTGATGCTGATGAATGTATCGATTGATTCCTGATTAGGCCTATCCATTAGCGAGAAGGAAGATCGGGAATGCGAGATCGATTGATTCACTGGGCTCCTTGCTCGCTCGCTCTGAATCGTTTCTTCCAGAAAAAGCAAGAGAGCCACCGATTTAGAAATTGATATTATTTATTTTTATTTATATATAAGTTTGCTGAAGGCTGAGTTTCGGTTATTATTTTCCAGCCCCGGTAGTTCTGAAACTTTCAAATTGGCACCCAAAGTCTGATGTGTTTGTGAAATCCAACCCTAAGCGTCAGGCCCCTAAAGGCCCAATGGGCCGAAATTAGGAACCCCGAACAAATGCGCCACAATCAGTATAACATATAAACTTCAGGGACCCCATTGCAATATTCAAAACTATAAATCTTCATTTCTCCATCTTCAACCCTTGTCCAATTCTAGGGTTTTATACGCTCGAAAAACATGGCGGAAACCTTATGCTGGAGCAACATAGTGAAGCAGCAGCCGCCGCCAGCTCCGGCGAACCTGAACCAAGCGAGAGCCGACGCTTTCCGTCACCAGCTTCTGAACGGATGTAAGTCCGACAAAGGCATCGCCGTCGCAGTCGTCGACGCCAATGCCATTATTCAAGGAGGCGACAAGCTGGCGCAGTCTGCTAGCAAGTTCGTCTCTGTGCCTGAGTTTCGCAGTGAGGTGCGCGACCCGGTTTCCCGCCGTAAGCTTGATTTCCTCCCGTTTGAGGTCGAGACGATGAATCCGACTCCTGAATCGCTGCGAACAGGTAGGGGTTGGGTTTGATTTTTTTGCTGTTTATTGCTTGTTTCGGTGATTTCGATGTCGTAGGAGGAAAAAGTTGTGATAGTTTTGAATTGAGGAATGATTGGTAGTTTTGCAATTTTGTGTGATCAATCAGTAGACATGGATCAATTGCTAATGGATGTTTTTCTTTGTGCATTGGTATTTGGGTAGTTATCAATTTTGCGAGGGCTACTGGGGATTTGCAGACATTGTCTGATGTTGATCTTAAGCTTATTGCTTTGACTTATACATTGGAGGCTCAACTTCATGGGACTGAGCATATTAAGAGCTGTCCACCCTCTATACATGTGGTGAAGGCGAAGAGCCTTCCTGTGAAGGAGTTACCTGGTTGGGGTTCTAATGTTCCAAACTTGGAGGAATGGGAAGCGCTTGAGCATGAGGCAGATGAGGGCGCAAAGTCCTCAAGGATTCTTCCTCTCAAGGACTTGAATTTGAACATTGTGCAGGGTGATGAGAATGTTGGAACTGGAGATGGCGTATCGGAAAACGGTAATGAAGTGAAAAATGAAGAGCGGCATGAGATTATCCATACTATCCCGGAGCCAGGGAAATATTCAGAAAAGGGGAGAAAGATAAATGTTGAAGAAAAAACGGCTGTTGAGGGAGTGGATGCTTCAAAGGGCCAATATGGTGACGAAGATGCTGATTTTAATGGTTGGCTCCCTGCTGTCAGCAGAAGCACTCATAGAAGGTTTATTCGAAGGAAAGCTAGACGTGAGTCGTCAAAAGTGCCATCAGAATTTGATGTTGATGTGGGCAACGAAGATAATCTGGAGCACTCAAAATCCACAGAGAATTCCATGTCCCGTGAATGTGAAAATCCACATGATGGTGAACAAGAGGATGCAAAGACGGTGAATGGTGAAGGAGAGCTATCATCCATACTGGACGACATGAGGTTAGAAGAAGAGAACGTTGCTGCTTTTGATGAAGAACAAGATGCAGCCCAGGAAGAGGTAGTAGCTGAGAATAATGGTAATACTTTGGAACAATCCGATTTACTGAGTGAAACCTGCGAAACTGTAGATCCGTCTTTCACGGATGATAATAGCAGCGAGCAGAGTTGGATGCTAAAATCACTTTCTGACTCTAGCGTGGCTTGCATAACCAGTGACTTTGCAATGCAAAACGTTCTTCTTCAAATGGGTTTGCGCCTTTTGGCTCCCGGTGGAATGCAGATCCGGCAGCTTCAGAGGTTTGTTCCCATGAATTACTTTTTGAGTTGTCATTGTAGCATTCTGTTTGTGTTTGATTTCAACTGGCGTGTTGGAAGTTCATTTTCTTGTTGTTATCTAATAGGTATAGTGATGGAAGCGTTGAATGCAGGCAACTAGAAAATGGTTGTTTATAATATATGTGATAAATAAATCATGTTTGTTCAGATGGGTATTGAAGTGTCATGCTTGCTATGAAGTAACAAACGAAGTCGGAAGAATTTTCTGTCCAAAATGTGGTAATGGAGGCACTTTGCGAAAGGTTGCTGTTACTGTGGGAGAGAATGGAGTTGTTCTAGCTGACCGCAAGCTGCGTATATCTATTCGTGGCACAAAGGTAAACATCTTGACTAAAAACTTTAATTACAATGATGTTTTTGAAACCTTTTAGCACTTTAACCCAACAATTTTGGACCACTTGTACATAGTTTTCCCTGCCGCTGCCCCAAAGCGGAAGAGATGCAATTACTAAGAACCCCGTGCTCCGCGAAGATCAACTTTCTCACAAGCTACTATACCCAAAAACAAAAAAGAAACCCAGTTACAACGAGGTACAGAATTTTTCTACCATCTCCAATAAGAATGGACTTCTCTGAATTGCCTCAGATTACTAATAAGAAATTCCATGTGTTTCTCAGGGAGATGAGCTTTTCTTAGCAGATGACATGTTCCATCATTCTGAAAAAAGAGCCCCTCTGAAACCTCCTGTCGGGAAAGCAGTTTCAGTTTTCATGGGACGGAAGAATCCCAACGATAATCACAACTCTCGTGCGAGGCGCAGGTCCTAGTGTGTACCATTGGATTATGACGTCATATTACCCATTTCTTTTGTGAACAATTACTTATTTATAATGACATGCTTTCTTTCTTCTTGAATCATGCAAAAGCATTAAAGTTCCAAGCTTTGCTGTTTTTCCACCCCCTGAAAATAAGGCCAAAATCTATAATTAACACCTTACAATGCTGGATTTCATCAGAACCGCACTATGTCATATTTTTCAGGGCATTTGAGGCATCTTAGATCCTTGCATGTTTTTCCAACACTGAGGTCCGAGGATTTGTCATACATCTGTGGAAATGTCATTCATTGGAACACAGCAGAAATGCAAGGCCTGCGATAAGACGGTGCATTTCATCGATATGCTGTCTGCCGATGGAGTTATTTACCACAAGACTTGTTTCAGATGCACCCACTGCAATGGACTCCTTGTGGTACACCTTCAAATCTTGGAAATGGATTTCTTGCTCAGATGTCTGATCCATCCTCATTCACCTTGGCTTCTCAGTATTCATTGATTTGTGTCGGCCCATTGCGCGTAGGGATCATGGCCTTGTCGTATTGAGGAGACCTTTTGTTATGTTGGTGCAGGTCAGTAGCTATTCATCAATGGATGGCGTCCTGTACTGTAAGCCCCATTTCGAGCAGCTCTTCAAGGAAACAGGCAACTTCTCCAAGAAATTCTCAGGTACTTTCCCTCTCAATGTCTTTTTTCCTCCCTCCTCGGATTTTTACAAATGGCCTGAGACACTTGCTCATGTCCTCCTAACTTGTCCCTTTGAATCTGTGCTGTGCTGGGTTAATTTGTTACTTTTTCTCGTTACAAACTCTCCCGCCATTGATCAGCTGGAAAGCCTCCAGAGAGGCCCAACGAGCTGGTATGTTTCCCTCTTCACCGTTTAATCAAGTTTGGTGGATTTTTCCTAGCATCCCTTTGTCTCATGGTTTGCAGGGTAGGACCCCAAGCAAGCTCTCCGCCATGTTTGGCACACAAGATAAATGCTCAGTGTGTAAAAAGACAGTCTATCCTCTCGAAAAGGTACGCCATATTACCAGGCTAGGCTGCAAAGAGACGAAGAAGAATATGAAAGATTCATTCATTTTTTTTTTCAACAGGTGACTGTGGAGGGTGAGTTTTACCACAAGGGATGCTTCAGGTGCTCGCATGGTGGCTGCAATCTGAACCCCTCATCATACGCAGCTCTCGATGGAATCCTCTACTGCAAGCCTCACTTCAATCAACTGTTCAGGGAGAAAGGCAGCTACACACACTTGACAAAAACTGCCTCGTTGAAGAAAAATGCAGCAGCTGCAGAATCGGCTGCAACGGAAACCGATGAAACACCGGAGCCTGAAGCAGCAGCTGATGCCCAAACAGCTTCTGAAACTGAGCTCACACCTGAAGAAACCAATAAAGCAGCACACGATTAGTTATGCCATTTATACAAAGCTTCTGTTCTCGCTAATAAAATCATACATGACGATCTTTCTGCAACACCAGCCTATACTACAACACTTGTGCAAACTGCAAAATATAGAGTTCATTTTACACCTGGGAAATACAGCATTTAGTAGTTTTCGACAGGTTTGGACACCGAAAGAAATGACGCATTAATGGCCGAAGAGACTCGAAAAAAAATTTAGAAGTGCCGTGCTTTTCAAGTTGGTTTTCTGTTTTACCGTGCATTTAAAAAAACTTTCAGATCTACGTATTTTTTATTTCCGGTCTCAATATGACCGGCCACATTGAAAATATTCATTGCGATTGGTCTGATGGGTGGATCTGGTTGTAGCTGCATGGCCGGCCGATCAGTTAGAAATCTCAACTGACCGGTCATACCGCAGCCGGCCACAACAGTATTTTCAGATAACCAATTTTAATAAGAGCGGTCAAATAAAAAAGACATAGCTTTGAACTATTTTTTCAAAACTACTACAAAAGGTAAAACCTACTTACAAATTACCGTACTTTTTGTGATTTTATTAGTAACACACTTCCCCACCTACTTGCATTTTCTCTCATTAACTCTGAATCAATACAGGAATCTGACCTTCTTCCTCCTCCAACATCATATGACTTTCTTCTTCAATTGGCATCATGGGGGTTGGAAAGCTGATGAGTAACAAACTCATTATTTCAGTAGCCATGCTTGTGATTTTTGATATTTCCAGTATAGGTCACTTACCGACACCAGCAACAGAAGAAGAATCTTCTGCTACAGATTTCAGCTACGGGTCTTTCTGGCATTCCCCAGATTCAGCTCCACTGTTTGAAGATGAGGCTGGTTATGAGATTGATCCAGTGTTTGGCGCTTCTAGACGGGCAATACCAGATGGGCCAAACCCTTTACACAACTGACCCGACTTGTACAGGTTTTTCTTCTTCTGCAGAAGCTTAGTCGATTTACATCAGATGTGTGCAGTCCAGTTTTGCAGATAAATATGCGAAAAAAATTTAGAAGTGCGGTTGTTTTTGATTTAGTCTTTGGGGATAAAATTATTTCAGATCTATCGATTTTTTGTGTGGTCTCTAATATGATCGTCTCATTACAAAAATGTTATGACCGATTGTAATAAATCGACATGTTGAATTTTTAAACTGACCGATCGTATTTACGCCGACCATATTGAAAACGTTCAATGTGACCGGCCGGTGGGTAGATTTAATTGTAGCTTTAATTAGGCCGGTTATGTCATGGTCGGCCATGTATGAAGGCCGGCTATAACACGGCCGGCCTCTCATTAATAAAAATAGCAGATCGAGTTCATTCTCCCTGCATTGCCTTCTCCATACATTTCCTCCTGCTGCATTTCACCCGATCGAATTATTTCTTTGTTCATCTCCTTTTAGACTCAGTAACCGTGACGATATTTAGTTCTTTGTTGCACTCGTCTTGGCCTCATTTGGAGAAGATCAAATTGGTAATTTTGTAGTCCTGTGATATATTTACTTTTCTTAAATGTATGAAATATGTAATCCGAACCAAATAATACATGATTTGGAAATTTTATTAGGTTGTATGTATGAATTGTGTTTAAACATGTGTTAAATTCGTAGTTATTCTTTGTGAATATTCTAACAGTGGAAAATGGTCATGAAGGAAAAATAGATTTATTACATTTAGTAGTCGACGTATTGTTTTATGAAAATTGAACATATGTGTTGAATTTTTTGTCAATGAATATATCAAACAATGTATAACAATGAATCCGACACCATGGTTATATCCATATTGGACACGTTTAAGATGTCAGTGATGAATGAGTACGACAGAGAGAAAATGGAATACCTTGAAAAACTGAATAACGAACATGTAATCCAGATTCCCGAACCAGAACGCGTATGGGATATTACAGCATTCCATGATGTGTCAGCTTGTGTGATTCGAATAACCCTATGGAAGAGTATTTTGATGGTAGTAAAAACGGTGTTCGACACTTGTCGTGGGATCGACATTTAGTAGCAAGGCGGAAGCCATTTACACTGTGCAAAAGTATTTGATTTTGAACCGGTGGAGTATATGACGAATGAATCTGAACCGCATATGTTGGTTTTTCAATGTCGAAAAGGGGTGGAAAACTGTCTATGGTGCATAAGAATTATGATAAAAAAAATACAAGCTACTGGGAGGTCAAAAAAGTATAAAGGGGATCACGTATGCAATATCGATTAGATTATAAAAGAAAATGTGCACCTCAATCTACATTTCATAGCGCATGAGATCGGGGATAATATCAGTGAAAGGTTGTGACTATCCTCCGGGAAAATTAGAGCGAGAATATTCAAATACTATGGTTGGGAAATTTAGTATTTGAAGGCATGGCAGGCGAGGCAATAAGCACTGAAGAATTTGTTTGGATATTGGGAGAATCGTTTGGTAAACTTCCCTTATTGATGCAAGCACTACACGATTCAAACGATGAGACAGTTGTGAAATGGGTCAGATATAGAGATGACGAGAGTAGTTTTATGATCTTTACACCGGGTGTTTTGGGCCTTCAGACCATCAATTATAGCTTTCACACATTGTCGTCCTGTTCTTTGTGTAGATGGAACCCATATGTATGAGAAGTATGAAAGAAGTTACTTGTGGCGGTTGGCCTGGATGCAAACAACCATATTCTGCCTGTTGTGTTTGCTTTAGTCGAGAGGGAGAACAACTCCAGCTAAAAATATTTCATGCAATACATCTGAGAAGGCGTCACAGATCGAGATGACATGTGCTTTATTTCAGTTAGACATAAAGGAATCATAGCCACAAATGCAGAAGCATGATTGGTCGCTTCCTCGGTGTTATCAACGAGTGTGCATCGGGCACTTGCATAGTAACTTTAATGTAAGAGTCAATGATTCAACACTGAAGAAAAAACTTGATCACATTGCACATCAAAGACAGCAGATTAAGTTTGACAAAGAATATCAGGAATTGATTGCATTACTGCGAGATATGCCAAGGGTAATCGGATGGCTGGACGGTATTTAGTGGTCCAAATAGTCTTTAGCATATGATGAAGGTGGTTGCCGATGAGGATCAATGACGACGAATGCTAGCGAATGTTTTAACAATATACTACTCGGCGGCCGCGACCTACCCATATGTGCTGTGGTATTATTCACTTTTTATTAGTGCAACGAATACTTCTGCAAGCGGCGAGAGTTATACCTGAACTCAGCTTCAATCCTCGCCCCCAAGATAGATTCGATTTTGAGGGATATAAGGGACAAAGCCAAATATCATCGGATTACGGTATTTGAAGCTGCACGAGGTGTATTTCAAGTGATGACATGCTGGAAACATCACATACATGAAGTGAGACTAGAAGACAACACATGCACTTGTGGTAAATGGGTGGCGTTTCACTATCCATGTTCGCATGTTATGGCTGTATGCAAGAGTCAGAATATTCGTACACCCGATTTGTCAGCAGTTACTATACTTTGGAGACGTTTCATGAGACATGGAGCTATACATTTTATGTAATTGGAGATGAATCACGTTGGAGGCCATATGATGGACGTATAACTAAGAATTTGATTCACCCCGATCCATTTCGTTATGCCTGCGCACAGACGATTTTCGTCCCAACTTAGCTCGCTTGAATCCGGATGCTGGAACGTGTTTTAGTCCATCATACGGCCTCCAACGGGATTCATCTCCAATGACATAAAATGTGTAGCTCCATATCTCATGAAACGTCTCCAGAGTATAGTAACTACTGACGAATCGAGTGTACGAAATATTCTAACTCTTGCATACAGCCATAATGTGCGAACATGGATAGTGGAACGCCAACCGTTTACCACAAGTGTATGTGCTGTCTTCAAGTCTTACTTCATGTGTGTGATGCTTCCGACATGTCATCACTTGAAATACACCTCGTGCAGAGTCAAATACCGTAACAAGATGATATTGGGCATTGTCCCTTATATCTTCAAAATCAAGTCTGTCGGGGAGCGAAGATTTGAAGCTGAGTGCAGGTATAACTCTCGCCGCTTGCAGAAGTATTCGTTGCACTAATAAAATGTGAACAGTACCATAGCACATATGGGTAGGTCACGGCCACCGCGTAGTATATTATTAAAACATTGCTAGCATTTGTCGTCATTGATCCCCATCGACAATCACCTTCATCATATACCAAAGACCATTTGAACCGCTGAATACAGTTCAGCCATTCGATTACCCTTGGTTTATCTCGCAGTAGTGCAATCAACTCTTGATATTCTTTGTTATGCTACATTTGATGTGCAATGTGACCAAGTTTCATCTTCAGTGTCGAATCTGATTTTTACATTAAAATTGTTCTGCAAGTGCCTGATGCACACTCGGTGATAACCCCAAGGAGGGGACCAATCCGGCTCCTGCATTGCGGCTATGATTCCTTTATGTCTATCTGAAATAACGCACATGCCATCTCGATCTGTGACGCCTTCTCGGATCATTGCATGAGCCATTTTCAGCTGGAGTTGTTCTCGCTCTCGACTAAAACAAACGCAACAGGCAGAATATGGTTGTTTGCATCCATATCAACTGCCACAAGTAACTTCCCCTCATACTTCCCATACATATGAGTTCCATCTACACAAAGAATGTGACAACAATGTGTGAAAGCTCTAATTGATGATCCGAATGCCCAGAACACCCGGTGTACAATCATAAGACCACTTACGTCATCTCTATATCGGATCCAATTCACAATTGTCTCATCGTTAGAATCATGTAGTGCTTGCATCAATAAGGGAAGTTTGTCAAATGATTCATCCCAATCCCCAAACAAATTCTTCGGTGCATGTTGTCTCGCCAGCCATGCCTTTAAATACTTAATTTCGCAACCATAGTCTTTGAATATTCTCTCTCTAATTTCCCCGGGATAGTCACAACCTTTCTTTGATAATATCCCCGATCTCCAGCGGTATGAATTGTCGATTGAGGTGCACATTTTCTTTTCTAATTTGGTCAGTGTTGCATACGTGATCCCCTTTATACTTTTGACTTCCCAGTAGCTTGCATTTTTTTCATTGCAATTCTTATGCGCTATTGATAGTTTTCCACCCCTTCTCGACATTGAAGAACCAACAAACGCGGTTCAGATTCATTCGTCATATACTCAACCCGGTTCAGAATCGAATACTTTTGTACAGCGTAAATAGCTTCCGCCTTGCTGCTAAATGTCGATCCCACGACAAGTGTCGAACACCGTCTTTTACTACCGTCAATAGACTCTTCCACAGGGTTATTCTCATTCCACGCCGACACATCATGGAATGCTGGAATATCCCATACGCGTTCGGATACGGAAACCTGGACTACATGTTCGTTATCCAGTTCCTCGAGGTATTCCATTTCCTCTTTGTCGTTTTCATCCATCACCGACATATCATGCGTGTCAATGTGGACATAACCATGAGGTCAGATTCACTGTTATCCATTGCTTGATATATTCCCTGATAAAAATTTAACACATATGTTTAATTTTCCAAAAACAACACGTCGATTACTAATTGTAATAAATCTATTTTTTCTTCGTGACCATTTTGCCACTGCTAGGATATTCACAAAGAACAACAACGAATTTAACACATGTTTAAACACAATTCATACATACAACGTAATAACATTTCCAAATCATGTATAATTTGGTTCGGATTACATATTTCATACATATAAAAAAAGTAAATCTATCACGTAACTACAAAATTACCACTTCGTTCTTCTCCAAACAAGGAGATTGCAACAGGGAACTAAATATCATCACGGCCACTGAGTCCAAAAGGGAGAGGATGAAGAAAGAATTCGGTGGGATGAAATGCAGGGTGAAGGAAATGCAACAGGAGGAACTGCAGGGAGAAGGCACTCGATCTGTTATTTTTTTTATTAATGGGAGGCCGGCCTTGTTACAGTCGGCCTTCATACATGACCGGTTATGACATAACCGGCCTAATTAAAGCTACAACCAGATCCACTCGTCCGGCCGGTCACATTGAATGGTTTCAATGTGGTCGGCGATAATACGACCGGCCAGTTGGAAAACCCAACAAGCCGATTTTATTACAACCGTCCACAACATTTTTTTAATGAGGCCGGTCGGCCTCACAAAAACATGATAAATCCAAAATATGTTTGCCAAGAACGACTAATCCAAAAACTAAATTACAAACAACCGCATTTCTAAATTTTTTCATAAATATGCCCATCTCTATTTCTTCTTCAAACTAATCTTAAGCAGGATGGATCCGCCAACAATTCATTATTGGCAGTAATTTTTGGATATAAGAAATTAAAGGGAGATATTTAATTATGAAAAATATTAATTCAGAACAATCATTTATGATTAACGGTTATCATAAATATTAATTATTATGTGTCATAAATTTTGTAATATATTCCATAAAAACAGTACACTAATTAATACATTCTAACAAAAATGATATATTATAATTCTCTTAGACAAATATATCCAGAAAATAGAGATAATTAACCTAGTAGTTACTAGGTAATTTTGCGACAAATTTCACTTAGTTGATCGATTTAATTCATAAAAATAAGCATAGAGCTAGTAACATAAAAGATAACATATGCATTACGAATCTGAAAACGTGTTTCATGCGTTGAATTGAAATAAGTGATTTAGTTAGAGATAATCATGGTTAAACAATAATAATATAGGGAAACATAAAAGTGTAGAAGAAGATTGTCGTTAGAGAAGTCTAAGACTTCGTCGCTTCGCCCCTCCACATTTCTTCACACTCTCAAATCTTTTCTATGAGATTTATTATCTCATCTCAACAATTCTTGAATCATTGAATTCTTGATTATTAATACTGCTATAGGGGCATTCTTAAATAACTTCAAGGCTAAATCTTAGAGAAAATAGGATTCCTTTGCAAATATTCTCCAACTTATTTGGAATTATTTTGTGTGCTGAATCATGAATTCTTGCCAATCTGAAAAGATTATCAGAACTTGAACTTCCAAAAGTATATATCTCGAATCTACTGACATCGTCCGTCCGATATGTTGTTCTTGTCTCTCTTGCACGCGGCCCGCAACTTCTCTTTTGCCCGCGATTACTATAGTTTCCGTTGGTTTATTATGCCCAGCAAGGCAGCAACAGACTTTGGCATGGGAATTGGGACTCGAAAAACTGGATCCAGAATTTCTTTGGTTTGACAAAAATTATATACAAATGTTTGAAAATCGTATATGTATCTATTAATGGTAATACTGTTAAGTTGTAAAAAGAAATATAACAAAGGGAGGTTAGAGTTTCATAAATGCGTAAAGAGTGTTTTGATACAATACAAAAAAATAGATAACAAATAATAATCTAAAAGACTAAGAAACAAAACGCCTTCTTGTGACTTCAAAAAACATAGCACCGTATAGATTTTTCTTTCAAAAAATTATTATGACATAAGTCTAATACGAGTAATTCTTCTCATTCAATTGCACACTGATAGATTGAGCTGAATCATCCTTCGCACCAACCATGCCGAGCAAGAAAATGAAATGAAAAATCAAAATTTAAATGTGATACTCTCAATTCCTAAATTCATATGAGAAACCTTCAAAATAGAAGCCAATGAGAAGTTACAAAATCCCATTTAGATGCAGTACCCTCAAAATCGAAACGAATGCGAAGTTACAAAGTCTCAAATTCAAATGCAAAGTTGCAAAGAAGAGAAAAATAGGTGAAGTTACAAAAAAGAGAACAAATGGTGAATTTGCAAAGGAATAGAACAAATGATGAAGTTGCAAAAGAAAATAACAAAGGATGAAGTTACAAAAGAAGAGAACAAAAGATGTAAGTTGCAAAAGAAGAAAACAAACGGTGAAGTTGCAAAATCTCAAATTAGATGCGAAGAAGAGAATAAAGGAAGAGAAAAAGAATAAAACAAAAATGGTAAAATTGGTGGCTCACGAAAGCAATGATGAGCTTGACCAACATGATGTCTAATTCTAGCGCACTCAATAATTGATGGCTCAGATATCATCTTAAAGTTGCAAAAAGAATATAACAAAGGGAGTCTAGAATTTCATAAATGCATAAAAAGTGTATCTTTTTTTTTTTTTTTTTTTTTTACAAAAAGTGTATCTGATACAATAAAAACAGCAGAAATAAATAAGTCATAAACAATAAGCTAAAAAATTAAATTACTTTACAGAATATAGAAATATTACTACTTAATAAATACAAATAATTGCACTGTACATAAAAATAATTAAGTTAAACAATTTCTGGAGCAGATAATAATGATAGAAACGTTTCACTCATAATGGATAATGGATAACACGTCAATCCTCATACAACATAAATGAAAGTCTGAACTTGTAAACCAATACTCACTTAGGTCTCCTTCGTTATAAGGGTTGAGTTGTTCAATCTTCAGTTGATGACTGTTTCCATCCTCCATAGCTCACCTCTTGTTCATATCCACTCTCACGAGTTTCCTAAAGTAATGCATCCACATAGGTAAGAGAATAAACAGAGTCGTAAGTGAGTAACAGTTTCCAGTAGGGTAACGTGCAACTAAAGTATGGCATACCTCAGGAGAGAAGTTGAGGCCAAGCCTTAGCTCTCCCTTGTATTCTTGGTCCTTCACCACACTGTATGGTGTAACTGGCACACTTCCTTCTGCGAACACTGGTTCAAGTGGTATGCTGCACAATGAATACCAAAGCAATGTTTCAAATTCTTTTTCTGTTTGCAACATCTCAGAAAGGGGAATAACCCCTTTTCACTACCAATATTTACTGGTGAATAATATCAAATTGAAATGATTAGGGGCCTGTGAGATTAACTCTCCAGCTCCCAGAGTACCAAAGATAAATAACTATATACCTCACTTCTCCAACGAGGTCATCATTTGTTCCGGCATCACTGTCCAGTAACTTAATCAAAAGTTCCTCTACACCTTCTGATACAGTAAACAAGAAAGTCTCGTTCCACTCTGGCTCAGTTCCCATTCCTGCACGTAAAATGTGACACTGGCTTGGTCAGTCCGAGCAACATATCAAGAATATTCCGACTGTTCAGTAAGTACAAGTGTTATCAGGAAAGCTCGTGGCTGGCAGTACACTGCAGTTAAACTGTTATGCAGCCCAGCTGAGAGCAAAAATAAAAATTCAATCAAAATGCAAGCTGAAAAATGGAAGATATAAGGGCGAACCTGATGCAACATTACTTTTCTTCTCCTGGGATTGGACAGTGAGGACGGCATACGGATCCATGTTGTCTGGTCACAAAAATTTGTTCATATAAAGAAAATAACTAATATTCTTAACGTAGCTTAAAAGGAAAAATAATAGATGATTGTCCCAATTACTTGATTCCTTAAACTACAGTAAGATGCATTACAAAACAACCACAATCTCAAAAACCAAGTCCCTACTACCACCAGAAAGATTAGATGATAAAATATCATGTACACAGTAAACACTGGCAAATCTGTAGATATCTAATCTATTTCAAATTCCTGGATGCTGATTCGAACATAATGATACAAAAAAAAAGTTGTTTCTTCAAAATTTACATCAGATTGTTTTATCTACTGAACTTGTCAATTTTCTCCTAGTAAGAGACCAGTAAGCTTAATAGACAAAAAATGGCTGCATAAACAAATTTAACCAAAAAGAGCTTCATGAACAGATTCACATTCCCTGCAGTCATCCTTTCCCAACAACCTCCGCATCAAATTTAACTCCATTCCTCATATTCACAAACTCTCAGCTCCTCATATTCAACATAAACCAAGCCGATCCATCCAACACTCCATTCCTCAAAATCCACAACGTCTCACAATGCAGTAACAGATAACATTTCGTACATTTCACATCATATATCAAACTAAATCGAATCTCAAATTTCTAAAAAACTTCAAAAGAACGAATACAGAGGTGATAGTGATGAAATCTTACTGAGAAAATCAGTGTTCTCCAGATCCTTGGCGCCAACGAGCACCACTTCGAGCGTTCCGCGCGGCATTTTGAAGCGACCTAGGGTTTCGAAATTGCGAGAGATGGGAACTCGACGAGCGACTTCGATCTCCGCAACAGATGTGGATTCTGATAACGTTGACTATGGAAGGAAGAGAACAAGACGAGCCGGCAATGATCTCTTCGACAACGACTCCGTAAAGGATCTGCCGGGTCGGGTCGATTTCGTTGACGGGTCGTTTTTAGACATAAAACATCACCCATTTGAATCTCTCCCTACAAATTTTAAAAATAATGATTATTTATTATAATTTAATATGAAATAATTGTAAATATGAGATCGTCAAAAAAATTAATATATAT
The DNA here is from genome assembly GCA_963678935.1 of Umbilicus rupestris. Lineage (NCBI taxonomy): Eukaryota > Viridiplantae > Streptophyta > Magnoliopsida > Saxifragales > Crassulaceae > Umbilicus > Umbilicus rupestris. The sequence continues at coordinate 1,386,914 of OY787625.1, forward strand.
TTATTTTGTCATATAAACAAAATATAATCATTTCTTAATAAAAATTTATTTATCAGAATCTTCTTCGAGACAAATGCTAACTTTTGTCTCTGTCTAAAAATTAAATATTATAATTCGGTTGAGTATGTGACAATGGCCAAGAATGACAATGGCGAAGTGGGGACTCAAAAATAGAGGCTGATTTCCCATACAAAAAATAATTCCACGAGACGAAAATTGTATTCAACCTCTAAATAAAAAATAAGTTTATTTTTGAGACACTATTTTCGATAAATGCGACTTTTATAAGCGGAAACTTAAATCGAGTATGGCCTCAACCCAAGAAAAAATTGTGATAATCCAATCACCCCAATCTATCAAACTTGTATATTTTGAGGTTTGATTTAGAAAATAAATAAATTTGCGGTTTTTTTATCGAATGTTCTATTTTAAACTTTATGTCACCAGTCAGCACATGATAAGACACAAATCGCCAAATCAATTCGAAATCCGATAAAAAGGGAAAATCCGAAACTAATTTTAAATAATAATATTTTTTAAAAATGTTATTGGAAAAATGATATTTATACAGAACTCTAACCAAACAAGGCCTTATGACATCATATATAAACCTCAACGCCAAGCTTCGTGCGGGGTCCATTAGCGTATTGTAACCTCCAAACTCAGTTTGGACTCAAAACTTTGAGTTACTGAAACGATCGCATCATCCACCGCTCCGCTCATCGCTCTGCTCCGCCGCTCGCATTTCATCGCACTGTAAGTATTTAGCCTCACTCGGTCGACGCTGAAATCGTCTTTGTCGCTTTATTGCGTTTTCGCCGCTGAGAAGCCCCGAAAAGCGGGCGGCTGCGGAAATCGCTCTCCTTGAGTCGGTGTTTGTCGGTTTATCAATGTCATTTTCGTTTCGTCCGAAAGAAACGACTGCGTTGGGATTTTGATGTCATGATTCTGAGGTTTTTTTTGTGTGTGTTTGTGTTTGTTGACCTGATTTACTATTTGGGATGTCAAGTTGTTTGAGATGATTTGTTGACAGTTCAAGTATTTGGATGATGTGGATTAGTACTTGTTGCCTTCATGGTCACTGTCTATCTTGTGTGCTTGAACTTTTGTGTTCTTCGGATTTATGTGTACATTGGTAAATCCCAAATAAGACTCTTGCATTGGCCCCTATGTTGTTCAGAGGCTATTCTTCATCATGAGTTATAAAGGCTATTCTTATGTTTGGTATCTCAGTAAAGGAAATACTGTTTTTATCAATTATCATGTCAAGGGAACTAAAGTTACCTTGACAGCAATGTGAATCTTGACAGAAACTTTTGGGTGTCTCTCTTAGCTTGTAATGTGCTGTGTCATGTTGCGCGTCTCTTACATCTCACATTTTAATTGGAATTGGGTATTAACTCTGTTATGGTGCATGGACTAATGTTCTGGACTGAATTAGTACTCTGTCCTAGGCAACGGAAACTTGTTAGTTTGTTATTAATCTGTTTCAAATATCCATACACACGTTTCAAAATCAGCTTTTCAGGTGCACCTTCATTCCATCGAGAATTCAGGCCAAGTCTTTAAGAAGATCAGGTGATATAGCGTGCTGGTTAATCTGGGCTCCTTGATGGCAGCAATGAACAATGATACGCCAAATTATGTGCAACAGCATGTGGATAATTTTTATAATGTGCAAATTTCTGCACAGAATTTCCATGCTTCACGTTCTCAGGTGATGCATTCAACTTTCACCCTGGATCTAAAAGATAGTATTTGATGACAGTGTAGGGTGTTATTCCATGTATGTCTAACATCTGATGTTGCCAGTTTGCATTTCTCAATTATGCACCGAAACAAGTTAAGCAAATAAGAACCGAGCACTTCTTTATGGGATGCTAACTTGTAATTTATTGTTTATCAATGCAGCTCCCTTATGTTGATTCGCATGAACATTCAACGTTTGCTAATGCAGGAGGTGAATTAATTGTATTCTACTATTACATGTCATTCTCTCAGCTCCAATTTCTTAGTAGATATAAGTAATTACTTACAAATTATCGGTGAATTGTAAATTTATCCAGATTTTGCAAACATGGATTCTAGGCTCAGCAATAAAATGGGAAATTATGTAAGTGGAGGCAATATTGGGAAACAGTTAAACGTGGCTGCTGGACTAAGAGCATCTGGTCATCTGACTCGTCCTAATTCAATTCTCAATGAAGGACCTAGTCATATAAATGTTCTTGGAACCAATATATCAATGGAAGCAATGCAAGCACAAGGTTTTTATTCCACCTATTGAAATTCTCTGTAATGAAATCCAATTTGCTCAAGGACAGATTAATGTGCACATCGAATTGTGTACTTACCCAAAGAATTGAATATGCCTTACTTTGTCAGGCTATGATTGATGATAATAGGCTTACAACATGAGTTTGCAAGATATTTATCATGATGTTTACCCATGTAAATACCCTTAGCAATTTATTTATGAGTTGCAGACTTTCAGGAGCCAATATTTATGAAATGTGTTTCATTGCTCAACACCTTTTCCCTGGCCAAAGCTTGTAAACTAATTAAGTGTTGATTTCTAATACAGGTTTACTGCAGAGGCAAAATGCTGGGATGTACCATCAAAATCAACATTTTAGCATGCAAAAAGAAGACTTTCCAGCCTTACCTGGATTCAGAGGTACTTACAGATGAACAATCCCACATCACTTAATGTAATCGTACTCATAAATTCTTATATTAATTGTACTCATGTTTCTAGTTACTTACTTATGTATACCTATGTTCATGTTTGTGAGGAACATTATAGAATGACCTGCTTTTGTTCCTTCAAGTAATTACACATTTGCATCATATGGCTGGATCTCATACACATGATCGCACTCAATCTTTTTTATCGCACTGGAATCTTTTCTTGGCATTTGTTTGAAAACAATGGGTCTGTTCCAACCGAAGACTGTCCTTGTGCTTGTTTTCCATGAAGTATTTTTAAAATTAAATTTTGAGGTGGATTTTGATCTTTTCTCTCGAGAAGACTTAATTATCAAGGTCTTACCCTTGTTAGGTTTACGATGTATGGTACAGGAAGCAATATGTTGCAACTGATCTCCTTGTTGTTTTTACAATTTTAGCCATTCGGTATTACCGTTTACAAATAGTTTTCCCTGAAAAAAACTTTGGAAGTCTTGGAATCTGATTTTGGCAAAGTTCGTTACTTTTCAGTTATCTCCAAAGGATTACATGGAAAATCACCATCAGTTATTTTCCGCAAATGGAATTGGACATGAAAAACATGCCAGAAATGGAAAACTATGAAGTCAAACTCTATTATCTTTTAGTAACACATAATTTTGTATATTAGGATTCGTAAGTCGTAACAGAATGCTCTTAAAATGTCCATCTCTGATACTTTTTATGGCTGCATATTTTTTTCTATCTTTTTAATGTCATGCTCTCTTTGTGCCCTCTTTTTATCAGCTCACAGATGGCACTTTTTAACCCTTTCTGAATCTCATGTAGGAAGCACTATGGATTATCCAGTAGAAATGCACGCTATAGAACAATTGCATGACTATACGTTACCTCAGTTGCAATTACAACACTTGTCTGTGAGTTCTTTCATTTGTGACAAAGAAGTTTTATGACATTTCCTAGTGAACAAACCATTATATGCTCTTTTATTCATATTGATCCAAATATGAGCAGGCTGGACCAACTGCTGGATTTATGTTAGCGAACCCATATTTACCTCATCACCAGCAGCAACTATCCCCAGCAATTACTGGTGCAGGAATCAGCATTTTGCATGCTAACAATGATAATCGTCTGCGCTCTCCTGCATCTGATCTGCTACCATCTAGGCTGGCGAGCTACCACTCAGCGGTACGGTCTTTGATACTCTGTAAATATTCAGTACAGTAACTGTCGAACTAACATATCAGCATTTATTTTCTGCCTTTTATATTTTTATACACTTGTTTATAATTATGTTTTGTTGGTAAAGTCGCAAACAAAATGCTCTTACAACAGATTAATGTATTCAAGTATCTTTTCTTTTTTCAACTTACGGTGCAGGCTCACAACATGGAGTTAGGTGCTGCCGGAACAAAACCTTCGAATCCTGCGGGCACTGGAAGTGGACAGTATGATGAAATACTTCACCAGTACGAGCTTCATAAACAGAACCAGCTACAAGTACAACAGATGCAGTCAGCTGATACTTTCAATAACGAGGACCGCACACCAAAGTGGACAACGCAACACCCCATCGACCCATATGGCATGCTTGGTCTGCTTCATGTGATGAAACTCAGTCGACCCATTCCCGTATCCGCTCATGCTCTGGGCATTGATTTGACAACCTTGGGTTTAAATTTGACTCAGCCCGATGATCTTCACAAAGATTTCCTCTCTCCATTTTCTGAGAAATCAGTAAAAGATGTCCAGGATCGTCAATTCATGGTCCCTGACTGTTACAACACAAATCGAGCAGAATACTTACAAGTGAGTATCTCCATATTTGGAAACAACACTTATGTCTTCACAATGTTTCATTGATTTATTTATTCGCGTTTTGTGAACTCATGCAGCCATCTTTGTTCTCGTATTTTCGACTGGTGACTCTATTTTATATCTTCTATAGGTATTATGATAATCTCCTTTTTAGAAAACTACACTTCAATACTCATGACAACGTTATTTTTTCTAATATGAACTTGTTCCTGTTGATGCAGCATGCCAAACGACATGGCCCAGCTGTATGCTGCTCATGAACTGTATGTCGTCTCCATAACTATTTTACTTCTGACTGCACAATGGTTTTTTGTTAAGCGAGATAAACGGAGCTGTTTATAGTGATAACAAACTATACAATCTGAAAAATATAACTCATCAAAAATCGTGACGAGTTTATGTTTACTTCTCAGGATGAATAGAGAGTGGCTCTACCACAAAGAACACCGGTTATGGCTAATGAGAAACAAGAAAACAAGCCTTCTTGTGAAAACCGACACATATGAGCGAGGAGCCTTTATCTTCTTTGATCCCAAAGAGTGGAAGGTTATCCATCAGGTTCTTAAATTCTCCTTCATTTACGTCGACCATAGACAAATCTGAATCTTATAAGTGTGGCTTTTAAAATACTCGGTATCTACTTCATTTACAGGATAACTTTGTCCTCAAATATGAATCGATCGAGAAGAGACCCGCCCTCCCAATCCAGCCTGGGACAATCTGAAACAAGCTCAAGCCACTATCCTCGACTTTGACTTGTAAATCTCCCTTTCCTTAGGTTGGCTGTGTTCCGTCCAGCCTTTCTAAAAAAACCACAGGTATAACGTTTGCGCGCAACTTAGGGATTTTGCTGGCTTAAATCAAAGAATGGGCATGAAACAACATACATACATACACACAGTACAGAAGTTGTTGATCAAGTGTCCGGATGTTGTACTTTATAAGTTCTTCTCTGTCATGTTTTTTTCAACAAACTTCATGTTTTCTTGACATCTGATTTATCATATAATTTTTAACTTTGTTATGTTCTTGTTTGAAACAACATGTCTTTTTTCCATACCAAAGATATTTCAAAATTCCTGATTTATCCTTTTACTTTTGAGTTGCTAAATAATCTAAATGCAAATTAGTCTGAATTTTTTTGATAATATTTAGAATTGGTCAAATCATACAAAATTAAAGCATCATTTGTTTTTCTAATCCATATTTGAAATATGTACGGTTTTCTGATCATGTTTCTAAATCCACATACGAACGACAGAACAGAAACTTCTAAAAAAGTTAAAGTCAAATTTCTAACATTACCAGGAATCTAGTCCACCCCTACTCTACTCTCCCCTATATAAACCATCACCATCATCATCTTCCACATCAATATCAGCACCACATGGCTACTCCCAGAAACCCTAATCGTCCACCCACAAACCCTTCTCCTCATCCTCCACATCTCCTCTACTATCTTCCTCCTCCAATGCTTCCGCACCCTCTCCACCACCCACCTCCTCCTCCTCCAATGTTCCGACATCATCTTCCTCAGTATCAAAATCCGACACTCTACAGCCCCACCCACATTCAAATCCGCCGCGTCAGCAAGCAAAACTTCCTCCACGAGATGCACACCATACGCCACCTGATCAACAACACCCCGTTCAAGTTCATATCCATGGACACAGAATACCCAGGCGTGGTCCATGCCTCGTCCGACATCAACCTCCGATACCCAGCTGGGCAATACTCATTAATGAAATCCAACGTCGACACGCTCCACCTCATCCAAGTGGGTCTCACTCTCTCAGACTCCGCCGGAAACCTCGCCACCTTAAACCCTCTCAACCCCGTCATCCTCGTCTGGGAATTCGCCATCTCCGACTTCGATCTTTACACTCACCAACACAACCCTAAATCCATCTCCATGCTCCTCTCCCGCGGCCTGGACTTCGAGTTTCACAGATCCCAAGGCGTCCACTCCCACCTCTTCGCCCGAGCCATGCTCGACATCAACCTCGTCGCAACCTCCGGCCAAAACCAGCTCCACTGGGTCACTTTCCAAGGCGCGTATGACTTCGGCTACCTCATCAAAGCTCTGACGAGGAACAATCTTCCCGACACGCTCCCGAGCTTCCTAGCCCTCGTCGAACATTACTTCGGGAAACACGTGTATGATGTCCGGCACATGATGAGATTCCATCCTCGGCTGTTTGGCGGATTGGAAGAGGTGGCTGCGAGGATCGGAGTGGCTCGCGTTCTGGGTGTCGGTCATCAGGCTGGGTCTGACAGTCTGCTGACGCAGATGGTTTTTCAGAAGATTAAGGATGAATTCTTCGCAGACCAGGACAGCTTCGACCAGAAGATACCTGGGAGGATTTACTCTCTCACCATCTGACTGTCTGGTTTTTGTAGCTTTCTATTTTTATCTAGCAATTCATTTATTGAAATAAATATAATAATCGATTTTATTATTTGAATATTCGACTTGGTTGGACACGACGTCGTTTGGAAATTAATGTAATGGGCCCAAAGCGATAAGCCCAACCGAGTCAACTCGAGCGAGTTAAAAAAATCGCTGAGGCGACTCAGAAACCTTCTCGTTGTAGGAGATCGAAGAACGCAGGAACCGCCATTAATTGAAAATATAGTGATCGATTATAATATTTTAAAGTTCGACTTGATTGAAAACGTTGTCGTTGGGAAATTACTGTAATGGGCCCAAAGCAAGAAGCCCAACCGAGTCGACTCGGGCGAGTTTGGAAATCGCTGAGGCGACTCAGAAACGTTCACGTTGTTAGGAGATCGAAGAACGCAGCAACCGCCATAAACCCTAATTAAGGTCCGGCCACAATCTGCCTCACGCGATTCAAGATCGGAGTTTGAAGTGTTGTGTTCATGTCCGCGGCCTCCGGAACTGGATCTGACGATGTTGTGTTGAGTCGGTCAGAAGACGGTCGTGATGGATTGAGTTTCTGGAAGTACATGGCGGCAGGGTCCGTGGCGGGAATGGTTGAGCACATGGCGATGTTTCCTGTGGATACATTGAAAACTAGAATGCAGATGGTTGGAGCGTGTTCAGTGACGGGTGGTACGGGAACGACGACTGCGGCGGCGGAGGTATTCGGACCGCAGTTCGGGAAATTTCTGGCGTCGATTGTTAGATCGGAAGGTGCTCAGGGGCTGTATAGAGGAATTGGAGCTATGGGATTGGGAGCTGGACCGGCTCACGCGGTTTATTTCACTGTGTACGAGGTTTGTAAAGAGAGGTTTGGCGGGAACGGTGAGGGTCATAATCCGGCGGCGCACGCGGCGGCGGGGGTTGTGGCGACGACGGCGAGTGATGCGGTGTTGACGCCGATGGATGTGGTGAAGCAGAGATTGCAGCTGCCGAAGAGTCCGTATTGTGGAGTTAGGGATTGTATGGTGAGGATGAGTAGGGAGGAGGGTGTTAGGGCTTTTTATGCTTCTTACAGGACTACGGTGGTTATGAATGCGCCCTTTACCGCTGTGCATTTTTCAACGTATGAGGCGTTGAAGAGGATTCTGGGTCAATATTCGCCAGAGAGTGCGAGTGAGGAGCGGATTTTGGTGCATGTGAGTGCTGGTGGAGCTGCTGGTGCGTTGGCTAGTGCTGTTACTACTCCACTGGATGTGGTCAAGACCAGATTGCAATGTCAGGTATGATTCATATGTACTACATTTACTTCTTTGTGCTGAAATTATAGATTGAATGTCCATCCGTTGTTGCAAAATTTGGTCTTTGTTTCGTATATCCTGGTGAACGGGATCCGATAGGATAACGGGACTGACTAGGTTTCTCTGGGCAATGCTTTTAAATCAAACTTGGCACTGGATATTCTGGTATTTGTTTATGATGTTGTCGGAACATTTAACATGCTCGGGGAGATAGGAAAGCAGGTTGGTCTGTTTCTTGATGCTTGGTGGAAGAGAGAAGGTCATCGGGATGGGGGATCGGACAAACTCTGAAATGGTTTTCTTCAGAGGATACATGTCATGGATGCATTGTTTGCAACCTTGCAGGAGTAGCTTATTCTAGTGAATGAACTAGTTACTTAATTGTCGACCACGTAGAAGAATCTTTTGGTATCAATTTGATGGATGCACTGCTAGCAACCTTGCATAAGCTATTAAGTCTAGTGAATGAATTTGTTGCTCAGCACGTAGAATAATTATTTGGGTTAGAGCGTGCAGCGTCATTGAGAATCTGAGGAAATGTATATTAGTTTTGATTTAGTCGGGGGGCTTGTTGATCATGATTTGATAAGTACATAATATGACAGATCTTTTTCTTTTTTAAAACTTTTGTTATCCAATTTGAAATTGTTTAATGTAGCAAGTACTAGAATATTGTGGATGCTGTGTCCAAAACCTAATTAATGAGGTTGAATTCTAATCAATGCATTGTGTTGCAGGGTGTCTGTGGAGCAGACAAATTCAGCAATGGCTCAATTGGAACGGCCATCAGACAAATAATTGCTAAAGAGGGCTGGAAGGTGTTGCTTCAAGGTCTCAAACCTAGAGTATTGTTCCATACACCGGCTGCCGCTATCTGCTGGTCTACTTACGAAGCCATGAAAAACTTCCTCCATGATTTTTGAGAACCCTCTTTCCAGCTTCACCCTCATTGAAATCACTCCCAGCCTTCACCCGTTTGAGGAGCATTAGGATACGCATGGTAGCAGCAGAATATATAATCAACTAATGCACGCCGTGGCTGGATTTCAATGGTGGATGTTTGAATTTTATTTGTGTAATGTTTCCATAGAATATACACTATTTATAGGTTGAAGCTCTGACAGATCAATTTTGAGGTTTGACACAGGTTCATTCTGTTGATGTCCACATCATTTTGGAGCAAAGAGCTCAGCAGGTTGATCAATTTTATAAATATACTTTTGACCTAGAAAAACACTCGTGCAAGCGCGCACCCTCCTCAATCCCTGTCCCTCAAAACCCTAATCAAATCCCTTTTCAACTGCAAAAAAATATCAATGAAATAAATACAAATCAAGGCCTCCCACTCACTCAAACTCACCACCACCAACACATTCTTCTTCCTTCCTCCGTCAACAACTCTCTCTCTCTACAGCTTTCTTTATGGCAGCCAAGCATCATGTCCTCCCCCACCACCTTTCCCGTTGACCTTTTTTCACTCATCCGACGGACCTGGTAACGTCCAGATTTTTATCATCTGCCCGGAAGAGAGTCGGTTCTGTGGAGCTGTGGTAGAAAGAGAGTGCTGTGTTTGAAGGTTTTAAGGGGATGGATGAGCTACTGGTCGACGATATCATACGGCGGCTGTTGGAAGGGAAGTCTGGGAGGGTCGCGAAGCAGGTACAACTCAACGAGGCGGAGATTCGCCGGCTGTGTTCCGCGTCGAAGGAGATTTTTCTCAGCCAGCCCAATCTCCTTGAGCTTGAAGCTCCCATCAAAATCTGCGGTACTTTTATTAGTAGTTCTGATTTGACTTGATTTTGTGCCTCACTTTCATTTAGGTTTCTGGCCTTTTGAGTTTTGAATCCAACTGTGGAGCAGCAGGCTTACATATTTGAGTCACTGGAAATTGGATTGTTATGAATGTTTGGTAGTTCTTAGGTTGATGCTTTAAAGTTAAGCTGATAAGTAAGACCATGAATATGGCCGATGGGCAGACTGTAGGTTCAGAAGATTATATGGTTATAGGTGAAAGTACTTTTTCGTATAAAAATTGATGGAGCAGGCCACTTTAGTTATTAAATTTGAGCTTTGTTTGAAATTTGAATTCTTGTGAGCTTTTGTGAAAAGTACACTCTTTCTGTTCTGATTGACGTTGATTTCGCAGGGGACATACATGGGCAGTATCCTGATCTTCTGAGAATGTTTGAGTATGGTGGGTTTCCGCCTTCGTCGAATTATTTATTCTTAGGGGATTATGTTGATCGTGGGAAGCAAAGCATAGAGACAATATGTCTTCTCCTTGCATACAAGATTAAGTACAAGGAGAACTTTTTTCTGTTGAGGGGTAACCACGAGTGTGCATCCATAAACCGTATATACGGCTTTTATGACGAGTGTAAGAGGAGGTTTAATGTTCGCCTTTGGAAGGCATTTACCGACTGCTTTAATTGCTTGCCTGTTGCTGCTCTTATTGATGAAAAGATTCTTTGTATGCATGGAGGACTGTCTCCCAGTTTGGAAAACTTGGATCAGATACGAAAATTTACAAGGCCTGTGGATATTCCAGATCAGGGTCTCCTTTGTGATCTACTGTGGGCGGATCCTGATAAAGATATTCAAGGATGGGGAGAAAATGATCGAGGGGTTTCCCACACATTTGGGCCTGACAAAGTTGTCGAGTTTCTTAGAAAACATGATCTTGACCTTATCTGCCGTGCTCATCAGGTACATTATCCCACCAAAGTTGATTTCATAATTTCATAGGTTGACTTGGATTCCATGCTTTATCTTATTGAGGGGCACACGATGTTCGGCTAATGCTATCTTATACTCTGCTACATCCAAGTATTATGCTCAAACATCTTGTGTCCTTGTTTTTTTAACTGATGTGATGGTTACCTACTGGATGAAATAGTTGAGGAAAAATGTAGTTGCCATAGTTCTGCTAGCCAGTCTATTGAATACCTGCGATGGATACTGTAGGGAAGTTTAGTAGGGGTCATTTTTCTGGTATTCACTCGTTTGGTTCTGACACATTCTAGAAAGAAGAAAATTATACAAGATTGTTGTATGAATGCTATATTGCTCAAAAGATTCTCTCTATGTTTTACTAGGTTGTTGAAGATGGATATGAGTTTTTCGCCCAGAGGCGGTTGGTAACCATCTTCTCTGCTCCTAACTACTGTGGCGAGTTCGACAATGCTGGTGCATTGATGAGCGTCGACAATTCTTTGATGTGCTCTTTTCAAATCCTCAAACCTTCTGACAAAAAAGGAAAAATGGGATTTGGGAAAAACATGTTGAAGCCTGCAACACCACCTCGGAAGGTACATTATTTAAATCAGTTTCCCAGTTTTAGTAGATGACTATTGAATGTGTAGGAGAAGAAAGAGAGCAACTTTTTTTTTGCCAAATATCCCATTAGTTAATGGAACTTAAAATATGAGGAGCGCTGTTGGTAATTAAATCTGAGATTGATGTAAAGGTCATCATTCAATGTAGTCATATTCAGAGTTTTTCAAGGGGTGATTTTAACCTAGGATAAGCGTCAATACTCATTACTCCCTTAAATGTGTAAGCTAAGCATGTCATATAACATTTCTTACCTCATTAACTTTTAGTGGTCCTCTCTTGAATCGCTAAATATATGGTGCCATATCACAAAGCTGGTGGCTGTTTTGATTGGTATAAAAAAGCATCATCGTTAAATTAATTGATCATGTTGAAGCTATTGCCTCCGTGACCCGTCAATAACAATAGAAAAAAATGCTATCAATCTCCCTTTCCCTTCAAAATCTTCCTTTATTTTCTTATTTGCAAGATAGCACGGTATTATAATATCGGTCTAATGTTGCTAAACTTTCCCCTCTCCTCTTATCTGTCAGGGCGGGAAGGGGCGTTCTGGTTGAACACCAATCTCACCACCAGCAAGCATATCGGTGACGGTGACTGTTTTCTTCCTGGTCATTTATGCTACAGCCAAATTCTCAATCCTCGCCCGCCAGCCAGACGCCATATGAAGCGATGCCGACCCTCCCTCCTTCCAAAGCCAACCCGTCAAAGAAATATCTTACCCTCGCCCAGCTGACTCTAACTCCTTTCTCTAGAATCTCAACTGTTTTCTTTTGTATGTCATTGGTTGGTTAAAACCTCTTATTCCAACTTCTTTAGCATCAAATTGTAATATATAGATATGAATTACCTATTTTCCGGATGCACGGTGCACTGAGTCGAGAATTCGGTACAGTAAAGTTAAATACAGTCAGTAAAAATATATGACGGATCCGATCCGGGTAAGTTAAAAATATGTGAATATGCTAAGTTAGTTTATATTTTTATTTAAATACATAGAGGTTTAAATTTGGTTAATTTAAACCAAATTTCTTGTGCTAAAATACATATAGACTACATGGGCTTATAAAGCGGCCCAATAAGAAGTTCAATGTCAAATGATTGGGCTCAAGGCCCAATAATGATGCCCGTTATAATCTCCCTTCTTCCCCGAACTAGGGTTTCTTGTAACAAGCGACTGTGCCGAGACGACGACCTAGCTCGCCAATCCGCACTCCTCCGAGCCACTACGCCGTCGCGATCATGGTAATCATCCACTGCTCTTCTTTCTCAACCTTGACTATCAACAATTCGTATTCTAGATTCTAACCATGCCGACACATTTCGTGTTGTTTTCAAACCAGATTATCTCCGAAAAGAACCGTCGCGAGATCTCGAAATACCTCTTCCAAGGTTCCTATAATTGTCTATCTGATTGATTGGTTGGATGTCTGAGCTTTTGGGTTACTGTGGAGTTTGATTGTTGAGTGGTTTTGCAGAGGGTGTGTGCTATGCGAAGAAGGACTATAATTTGGCGAAGCATCCGGATATCGATGTCCCGAATCTGCAGGTCATCAAGTTGATGCAGAGCTTCAAGTCGAAGGAGTATGTGCGTGAGACTTTTGCCTGGATGCATTACTACTGGTATTTGACCAACGATGGGATTGAGTTCCTCCGGACTTATCTCAATCTTCCTTCTGAAATCGTTCCTGCTACCTTGAAGAAGTCTGCTAGGCCTGCTGGCCGACCCTTGGGTGGACCTCAGGGTGATCGCCCGCGGTAATTACTTGAACTTAGCTGTGAATTTTGTTGTTTTGGTAAGTGTTGGTTAGATGTTAGGCATCTTGTAATGAGTCTGAGTTGTTTCATGATGTATTGATTCTTTGCCCTGCTAGATTTGAGGGTGAAAGACCCAGGTTTGGTGGTGACAGAGATGGTTACCGTGGTGGCCGTGGGGCTGGCGGTGACTTTGGGGAAAAGGGTGGTGCTCCAGCTGACTACCAGCCTGGCTTCAGGGTAATTTTCTTATATTGCTCTCATGTTATATTACTCTCAACGTGATCTTGTTGCTGATTAACATAGATATTAGTTTGGGCATTATCTTGTCAACCACAATTCACACTTGCAGGCTATTGTGAGTTCTATTTGTTCCATACTATTGACTTCAAGTTTGAACACACATTGTATGATGTTTGTCAGTAGATGTAATACAGATGGGATACAATCCCAGACTGTAGAGAGTTGGCTTGTGCGTGGTAATATCATTCTAGGAATATGTTTGTTTGGAAAAAATAGTAAGTTGTAATTAAGATCAGGCTTGCAAATATTACCAGTTATGTTGATTAGTGAACTTTGTTATCTGCCCTTCATGTCTATTTATGGCTTGGGATTGTTGTAAATGGCGATGACACATCACTTCAAAAGTAGCAGACCAATCTGGCATTTTTGATTCCTAGGCAAATCTCTGTTGTGCTTTTTCAGGAGTTAAATTGGCTTCTTTTTACATTCCTAGTGTCTGCTTGTCCTCCTTGGGTGTGAAACAGTCTTCTGCAGTCCATATTCACAGTTTTTTTGGGAATGTGTAGGGTGCTGGTGGTCGTCCTGGTTTTGGCCGTGGTGGAGGTGGCTTCGGCGGACCTGCAAGCTCAGATTTGCCGTGAGAGAAGATGGCACCCTGAAAAGTTATTGCCCTTATTCTGGCTACTTAAACTACGCTTTCTCTTACATGCTGAATTTTTAATATTATTGCTGAAGAAATATTATTCCCCATCCAACTGCTTTCTTTATTATTCCTATGAATCAGAACTAGCTCTCATTTCTTTTTCTGTTGGTTATTGACAATGAGGTGAAACGGAGATTCTCTAGATCAATGTAATTCTAATGTCTTAATATTAGAGACTGATCAATTCATTGATTAGCATGCCGACTGGGCCTGATCGAAAGGTTTTGTAATGGGCCTTTTACCGTATTCATAGGCCGTAACCCAGCCCAGCAGATTGCCTGAGAAGCTCCGGAAACTTCTGCAACTTTCTCTCTGCTACAAAACCCTTGTCCCTCACCATCCCATCTACTCCTTGGAATCTCGCATTCTACATCCACGAAAGATCGCATCGCATCCGCCAGGTACTGTCTATGAAAAATCCTTTGTTGCCTAGAAATTTTGCGTTGATCTCCTGTGCTGCGTTGTTGTAATCAAATCTTAGCTATATGCGATCGGCTTCTGCGTTGCGTCAAAATGGTTTTGTGATTGAAATGATGGATTATGATTTTATTGTTCTTCATGTGATTTCACTGTTGATCAGGATTTGTGTGATGATGAAATTATGGTATTATTGTCTCTCAAAAATTGCAAGATTGGCCTTCTTTAGTGGCTGTGAAATGATATGTGCAAAATGTTGAACATCAACTGAATTCTTGCACCTTGGCTAGTATTAGATAATGTAGATCGAACAGTTTCGTAGAATGTTGCAGTCAATGACTCTCGTTTCTCATCGTGGATTCTTGTAAGTATCGAGCAGAGAAAAATATTAAGAAAGTGATACATGCGTGGCGCAGCAATTTTAGATCCAGCTAAGAATATACTGAAACAGTTTCGCAATCCTTCTGGCGTAGCAGGAGGAGGATGCGGTAAGTTTGAGCAGCCTTAACGTCACTTTGCTTCTTTACTTATTTTGTATCAAAAACTTCCATTTCTAATGTCATTTTTGTTGACAGGAATTTTGGCAACATCCACTCCCAAGAAGCAAGAGAGTCGCGAAAACGCGGGAATGACTGAGAGGGCGGATCCCATTGTTGCTTTCAGCAGGCCTCCGCCTCTCCCTCCCGTCTTTGGACCGCTGGTGGCCCTCTCCTTGTTTGAAGCGTGGACTAGCGGCGGCGACAACAATGACGACTGATTCCTCTAAATGACTTGGAAGAATGTGGATGAGCTGAGCATGAAGTAATTACTCTAGCTTTTGGTAAACCCGCGGATCAGCAGAGAACGTTATACATAAGTAGTGCTTTCTATCTTCAAATATAGACCATTAAAGCTGGTCATGAGCGTCCAGAGGTTTATGATGTATCCCACTATATCTGAACCCATAAGAGGCTTCATAAGTGTTGTATAAATGCACAAGTTTTAAAAAATTTAAAGTATGCTAACTTCATCCAGATCGGGCTCAAAGGCCCGTACGGGCCCATATTTCACGTGACTGTTACTGGGCTTTATGGGCCACGAGTTGGGCCCAAATGTGAACTAAGGAAGGAGCTCAACTCTCAGTCCAAGGTAAGTATTTTACATTTCTACCATTTCATGGCCTATATTTGTCATGCAGAATTAGGATCACCTGATTTGGAGGACAGCCAACTTTAGCATGCACAAAAGCTTAGAGGATTCAGGACACAAATTGGATCCAAGGTATGTTAAAGACTTCACAGCTATGGAAATCTCATGATAATGCTCCGATGTTAGTATTTATCTCTTGATGATGCAACTACTTCTCATGGTCAAATATGCTGAGCTTGGAGCCTTGTAAATTTTCTGAGTGTTTCCTGGGCAGAGCGGGTATCTGGATGATCTTCCCCATATATTGATGTCCTGATGAAAATTGCTTTCCTGATCAGGTCATCTCCCACGTCAAACTCTGCTCCCCTTAGCATAAGCTTGGCCCTGGTTTCCAACACGGTCGCTCTGGACAGCGCCATTTCCTGCCAGAGGAAAGGATTAATCTGAGCTGTGGTTTGAATCGGTCCACAGCAGACCATTTTCTCAACGGGGGTGACGAAAGCCTGGTCAGCCTGTTCCAGCACTTGTGTGCAAAGTCGGAGCAGCTCTAGAGCAGCCCCACATCTGGAAAAGGTGATGAAGGTCCTTATTGCAAGAGGGAGAACTACCTTTTTTATGAACAGCAAGAGATCGGGGACTTTCAGCTCCACTGTTACCGGAGTCCCAAATCCAAAGACTAGGAAACAGGCTGCCCAGAAATGTTCTGAATGGTGGAAAGCTTGTCCGCGACTAATTATGGCTTGAACCATCGCCTGTGGGGCTCCAGAGACCAACCTTTTGCGCGCATACAACTTAACCAGGTTATTGAAATGAAGATGGCCTTCCCTGCAACTGCTTCTGGCCAGGTTAAACCTTATAAGCATTGAAGCAGCTTCTGCTTCAGATCTCTTAACAGATGATTTTCCACAGGTCAGAGAACGATACATCTTTTGCCATAACCGAGCTCCACGGTGAATTTTATGAGCTGCAGAAGCTAGCAATGAGACTGGAATCGGAGCTGGAGAAAACCATCCTCCTACCTGGACCATCCTTGTTGCTAAACTCCTAGGACAATCTGCATGATCAAATATGGAGAAGCAAACCTCCAGCAATTGCAGGAGGAATTTATTATCCTTTAGAGGATGGCTCTCCTTGCCTTTCAGCACGACGTGCTCTAAGGGCATTCTACTAATAGCGAGGAGAAGGCTACTGGGACTTATAGGAAGCTCTGACAATATAGCTCCAACTATAGCGAGCCCCAAGGTAAGCCTTCGAAGCTTTTCCTCTATAGCTTTTATAGCGTCAATTTCAGCTGCTGAGTATTCTCTAACTCCTGCCTGCATTAATGACTTGGATTCAACCTCTGACAGGTAGGATAATTTCAACGGGTCCAAATTCAGAACTCGTGGAAGGCGAGTTGAGACTATGATATGTGCTTGGCCGCCAAATCGGGGAAGAAGGTCCATGACAAGTTTATGATCCCAGAAATCCTTCTCACTCTCTAAATTATCGATGATGACCAAAATAGGTACATTCTTCATCAACTCTTGTCGGATTTTGGACACAGCAGCCTCTTCTTGTTCCTTGAAGCTCATTATTTTACCCTTCTCATGACAGTTCTCAAATCCGACATTGACGCTCAAAAATGGCCAGAGATTCAGGTAGCTTTGCCGCATGTACCTGCTTTCGCCTTCAATCCACAACACCATCTTGTAACGCTGTTGGTATTTATATGCGAATTCAAGAAGAAGCTCAGTCTTACCAATCCCAGCTTCTCCAGAGACACAAGCCACTCCCTTGCCGTAAAGCATCGCTGATCTGCTTCGTTGCCCGTGTCTTTCGCTACCTTTCAGTCTAAACGAACGACGACGAGGAGGAGTTGGAGTTTGAGACATGTCGCTGCTCTGCATTTCAATGTCCTTGTTAGTCTCTTTCCACACTAATAAATCCTTACCTTTGCGATTCCTACAGTGTAGTTTTTGGGCTCTCCAACTCTCTGAATTCTTTGGCTTAGGCCGAGCTTTGAGATCAATATAATCTTTCGACTCTCCAATGACGTCACCAAAAAGCATGAACTCTAGTTCAGAAAGTTCCTTCTTCCTTCCAACAAAGCCTTCATTTCTAAGAAAAGGAAATTCCTCGCTTTCGACTTTTTCATGCCATTTTGTCATCCTATCAACAGCACTTCTCCTCCCCAATTTCTCCGTCATCAGAGTCACCGCCCGACAAATGCAGTCTCTCCAGTTACCATTCTGAGCCTCCAGTTTCCACTCAGTTACTCGATAAAGGGCACTTATCGCTTCTCGCCATTCTTTTTCCAAACCGCCATAGGTTAGCCAGACCTCTCCACCGTGTTTTTCCCACACCGGCCCTCGCTTCTCTACAATGTCCCTATCCATGCAATCCCCTGGACCTAAATCGAAGTATATTGGAACTAAATTCCTCTTCCCTGAAAAAAACCGAAGCTCCTCAATTGTGGAAGGATTCTTGAAAGACCTTTTTGTTAAAATGACCACACCAAAACTAGATAAATCCATCGCCTTTTCAGTAATTCTTCGTTTGTGAGAATTCCTACACCTAGCTCGGTCAGTTGCGTGGCACGTCAAGCCCTGAGCTTCCAAATCAGAACATAACCAGTTAGCGAATCTCGTCAAGGAGCTTTTGCGGCCATGAAATCCTATGAAGATGTCACACCTCCTCAATCTACTAGAAAACGTTTCTGCAGCTGATCCCAACGTAAGCGGCTGTTCATGACTTCTTCTTGGCTTATTGAACTTTTCAAGACTGTCAAAATAACCAGTAGCGCTCTCCTGGCCGTAGCTGTAGAAAGTGCTACCAGAAGTGCCGGTTGAGGAATTAGTGTTGTCAGACTTTTGTAAGTCACCGAGAGTCGAAGGAGCACCACCGCTTATTGTAAAATCTGGCATTGTATATCTGATACTTCCAGAGGAACGAGAATTCTCTGCTCCTGTTGTTGGAAATTTTGATTTGTTACTAGAACGACGCTTGTCCGATCCCACTGGCTCATATGATTGCTTTGCCGATGAGCTTGGAGAGAAGCAAGGCGACTGATTTGCTGAATAGAATATTGATGAAGATGACGATGCATTCCTCAGCGCCACATGTTTCAATGAGTCAAAGCAGCAGCCATCTTCGTGAAAATCCATTTCGATCAGATTCCCTCAATGACATAAGTCCACGCAGTGTACATAACGGACTACTAGCTGAAACGAACATAACAGTTTGATCAGTATCGTAGAGCTATATTGGTAATTAACGGAAAAAGGGATTCGAATCACAAGAACTAAATGTTAGATGAACAGACATTTCCAACAGTTCGAGCTGATATAAGAAAAATATACAGTAGCATGAAAATCCTGAACAATAGAATGACAAAAACTGTATCTTCTTAGTAGCCGAGGACACTCTTCTAAAAACAGCTCCCGAAAAAATTAAACAGTACAAACGCTAAACTCCCATTTCCATAATCAAGAACAGGAATTACAATTTTCCATTGCGAGGAATTATATCAGAGATAAAAATAACAACTACAGGAAAACAGTGAATTTCGAAACATAATGCTGATACCGGAACAATAGACAAAAGATTTCCTGACAAGTTTTTCGGTAATAAATTCACCAACACAATTCAGCCGATTGGTTTTTCAAGATCAAGCAACAATAGAAGAATGGAAAAAAGTGTTATCAAGCAAAAAATGCGCAAAGTCCATCTAGAGCATTTTTGTACCATCCGTCTGTATCATAAAATCTCTAGCATTATCAAAAACACCCGATAACTAAAATACTCGTAAGCATCCTGAAACAGCAAAGTTAGGAGATTTCATTGTTCTCAATTTAACATCAAAGAGTACCTTAACAAACAAAACCAGGATACTTGCAAGAACTAGAAAACAGAAGAATGTACAGGATTCATATAAGGTAAAATTGACAGCAGTTTTAAGATCTGGAGAGAGGCTCAGAAAGACACATTCATTCCTCAATGGAAATGACATGAACCCAGATCTGAAAACCTCTTCAGAAATTAGGTACATCCATGTCTGTAAATTTCAATATGAACCCTAGACTTAAAAACCAATGGAAAGTAACAAATCAAAGTTGGGGAAAACCCCAGATAAAAAACAAGCAGCACAAATCTCCAACAAATATAGAATCTGAAATGAGCAGACAGGCCCCAGTTCCAGAAACTCAATCAGCAATCAGAAGACACAAAAAACCTGAGAAGACAAAAAAGTTGGGTTTTTTCTTACCTTGAGGAACAGGAAGGCAGAATCCAAAAACAGTCCCAGAATGAGCCACCCAGAATCAATCCATCGATGAATCCAAGTGTTTGGTAATATAAAGCAATGCTCTGTCGCATCAGCCGTGTTGGATTTCCAATTTCCAAGTTCTCTAGTGGCTCCCTGCAGTCTCTATCTATCTTCACATAAAACTCTGAATCCAAAAACGATTCTGATAGAGAGAGATGTGGGGATGGGCAGGGAGGGATGGAGGAATAAAAATCGACAGAGTTGACGGATCTGACGAGGAGGTCCCCTTCTCACACAGCAAGTCAGCAGCTGCAGCACACGTTTCCAAAACCAGAAACTCATTTTCTTAATTAAGAAAATATGAATTAACTAATGATTTGTAACACTCCCAGAAATGAAGCTCTGACTGTCTCAACGTTTCTCCAGATTTTCCATGAATTGTTTGTGTCTTTTTCCGACCTGGGTTTTCCAAAAAGGTTCCAACTTTAATGTCATAATATTCAATGTTTCCATTTTTATTATTTCAGGATGACTTTTACACCACTCCATCAAAATGCATTCAAAATAATTTTATATTTTTAAAAATATCGATATATTTCGTTTGACAGCACCACCAAATATGAATGCGTCATCTTGGCTTTTTAGCTGAGCCGGAGTCCACGAGCGGCCCATTGAAAAATTTGGAGGATAAAAAAGAAATCGTAGTTTGTAGTCAATTTTTATTGCACAATTATTCTCTCCATCGGATTTTTCGTATCGCATCATAATTGACTGTATTTTGATGCATCGTACTGAATCTCATTTCCGTATGTAATTATCTTTAAACCAATAGTTAATAAAACATAGTTGGGATCATGATCATCAATGCTTATGGGATTAAATAGTGTCAATTGGGCACATAGTTGTGAGTTTTATTTAGAGCAAGCTTAGAGGGGTCCATAGCATTTCTTTTCTTTTAAACACATTCCGATAGGAGTAGAAGAAACACAACTTTATTAAACACAAATTTCCGAGTCCCAACACATCGTTTGAGGTTGTATGTTCATTGAATTGATCACTTTGCGGATTGGCGACTAATAATTTATTGTCATTGGTCTCTAAAATTCAAATATGTTCATGTGAGACAAGTGAATGAGATTTATTCAATATGGTATGAATGAAAGATTGGGCATCATATGTAACTATTCTAATAGTAATATGAATGATACTTGTTAGGGTTCCAATTAATTTTAAATGTCGGCCCAATACTTGTAACAGGCCACAATGCATTTTAAAATTCTGATTTTTATCATATCTTTAAATGAAATATACATTGGATAGATATTAAAAGAAGAAATATACGACCGAATACAAAATCGTGTATTATTTTGCGATGAAATTATGCGACGGTTTAATAAGATTTGATACAGTTTAATTATATAAACGATTTATACAATGTGTTTACACGACGGTGATTGTTTCCGTCGTAAATATTATTATGCGACGGATTAATGTATCCGGTATAACCATTGTATGTCCGCAGCATTTACCTATTCTTTTAGGATGTCTTATATCTTTGGTTGTCTTATCTACAATACATACAAAAATTCCTCTATACTTCACACATTTTGAAATTTCGTATTTCAACAACTCATAATCAGTTAATCTACTTTTCAACTTATCATTTAGTTATTGAACCTGATTATGTAGGTTAATCTAATGTGTTTGTACCTTATTTGACGATCAAGGGGTATTGCATATATCTCTAGTATGTTTTTCATGGAAGAGTTGGTTCGAGAATATTTTTATGTACAAACAACATAATCCTGGTAAATCGTATAATAATGATATGTTTATGGACGGTGTCGGGAGGTTTCTTGAAGCGGTCTCTGCGAATGGAAAGGTATATGATGAAAACAAGTTGTGTTGTCTTTGCAGTAAGTGTAAGAATATGTTATTTCGTGAAATTAGGATTACTGAAAATCATTTGCTTACCTACGAATTATTTAAGGATTATTACAATTAGACTCTTCATGAAGAGAAAATAGGAGAAGTGAACTGACATATACTGGATGCGTTAAGGAGCATAGTTATAAAGATCCTTATGAATCGGGGGTACGACCACCCTTTGATGGAATTGATAGCAGGTTTCTGAATATGGTAAGTCATATAGCTGGCGTGAGCAGTGGTTCCCATCATTTGTACTAAGAACAACCTAAGAAACCTTCGAAGCGGTATCCGAGCTCTATAAAATGGTTAAATCGAGCAGCGGACTACATTTAAAATGACAACAAAAAAGTACCCCATGTAAATGAGTAAATATTTAGTCAATAAATTGATAGATCAATGAACGTCAAATGAAAAATGAATGACAATGGAGTTAAGTGTCAAAAAGACATTGGTCTTTACTTCGACCTCACAGAGTTGGAATTACATCTCTTCGAGGTAAGTTAGTCGCAACAAAACTAAGTACAAACTTACTCCCAACCATCAAACAAGAATATGTCAATGGATTAAAGCACTCATGTTTCTAGTTGGTTCTCGGTCAGATTGAGTAACCATGTCGATCCATAATGAGGTAACTGGTGGGATTAAAAGCGAAGACGCACACATTTTCTTAAATAGGTTAATATTGATTCCATTTAGTGGGATGCTTCCCACCACCAAACGGAAATCCATATAAGAGTTATGTACATTTTTTCGATACATTTGTGCTTTATCATTAGATATCCACCACATGATAATCTCAAATGCAAATATCGTTGAAACTCTATTTATTAGAGATAGTTTTTCCGCCTTCATTCTTCGATAATGTGGCGCATTTACCTGTTTATGTCGCGGAAGAAACTATATTATGTGGACCGGTGCACTGTCATTGGGACTATCCTACTTGAGTGAGTTTCTCTTTTTGTAAGTGTGGACGACTGTCCAATAATAAAATCCACATTTTGTACGTAGCGATACTCAACAATTTAATATCAGAGCTGGACTTCGGGACTAGTGAGGAGGGTAGGAGCACCCTTTAAGGAGGAAAGTGAGGAGTATAGTTGGGGACTGTGAAGTGATATTGATTGGGGACCAATTGTAAGGAACTCTCTAATCCTTAACAGCAGATTGTGGTAGTTTGATTGGATCAACGAGGAAACTAAATGAGGGTAATTATCCAGAGTAGAGGTCTTGTATGAAGTCCTACTTAAGAGGTCAAGACATAGAATATAGTTGATGGAAGTGAAATCTCACCACCTTGCAAGGATGACAAATCATAGAAGTCATGGAACATCAAGACTGGTAAGGCCTTGTATGCTATAAAAGTTAGTATCAACAAGAGCTTAATTGCATGGATCGAAGACGTGGAAACACCAAAAGAAGCGTGAGAATTTTAGTAGCATTGTTGTTAAAGAAGAACCCCGCTAGACATGAACTACTGGAGCAGGAGTTGAGAGCACCACTCAAGGTACGCTCTCTATCAATGAGTACTTTTCAAAATAAAGAATATGTGCCGCGACATAGAATAATTAGATGGTGATGCTAAATTTGGAAAAAATCGAGTAAGGCGAATAATAATAAATGGTTTAAAGCCAGAGTATAATAGCTTCATAGCGGCACTAGCAGGATGGCTGACAAACATATTTTTAACACTTTAAAGTTATCAAGTGTATGTTTTAGGGGTCAAATTGCAGTAAAAAATAATTTATAAACCTTTGTAACCCAAAGATCGATCCAAGGAGCAAATGCCTGTGTATACTATGCAAGATAGTGTCTTCGTTTAGCTATTCTAATAAAGAAAAATTTGTAAGTACCTAACTAAGTGATTCTGACGCAAAAATATTTCACGATCAAACTTCACCCATGCCTAACACACAAAACATGCAATAATCCAAACAATTCAATTATACAATGCAGTTATAGAAATAACATAATAACATCAGGCAAACCGCCCAATCATGAATTATTGTCTGAATTAATCTAGATTTAGGAACGACAATCAAGGGTTTTCAACAGTCTCGATTTATTAAACCCAGGGTTTTCAGACAAATAATCTCAACTTCCCTATCGATTCATGTACTAACAGTATAGCTACCATGCTTCGATATCAATTCTACTTAATCCGGTTAATTACCTCAGACCCTGTCATCTTTTTGGTTCTTAACCTATTTCATTCTAACAATAATGCATCTCAATCAATGTCAGACATGCAAGAACGGTGAATTAAGAACAATATAATTACAGAACTTCATTAACATAATCGAAAGATTTTATTAAAATCGCATGAGTTGAGTACAAGCATGATATCTAGTATCCCAGAACTAGACCACTACTGACTAATCATGGTGATAAAATCAGAATACATGTATAAAAGAGAATTAAAGAAGAAGAAACCGAACTTAGAGAAGAAATCTTCTCTACGAAGCCGAGTCTCCGATTTTTAATCTTTTTGGAGTCTTGAGCCGTCTTTCGTCTCTTCAAAAAATTAGGTTAAATCTTGCCCAGGTCCATAATGCTTTTTCCTGTATTCTAGGTCTTTATTTATACCAAAATCAATTGGGTCGATTTTAAAAATCAATTTCTAACCGGTTTAGTGTCAAATCGGCAGTTGGCTTATCCAATCGCCGGTTCAGTTGGTGAACCGCCGGTTGGACCACAAACCGGGCTGGCTCAGAAGGTCTCAAAAAATCATGATTTTTGGCCGATTCCAACCTTAACATACGGTTCGGACCGTGAACCGGTGGTTTGCTCTCGAACCGAGCAACTATTCACTCTGCACGATGATTCTGACTTTGCTCGCGTTTTTGACCCTTTAAATTACGTGTTGGTGTAAACTACAAAGTTGTAGCGCTTTAAGCTAGCATTCCAACAAGATATTGCGCCTCAATTAAATAACTTTCATGTGCTTGGCAAGCTTTGAAAACGCAATCTTCTCATATTTAGTCGGTTTTCCTCTGAATCTTTGTGTTTTGCCTTATTTTGCTCCAATTGGGCTACCAGGCTTCAATTTGATAAACTTTGACTTATAACAAAAGTAGCGTGGTAAAATCACAATAAAAAGTCCGAGAAAAGAACAAAAATCAATTGTAAACTAATGAATATTTAGTCGATAAATCGACCGATCAATGGTGCAGACAACCATCGCTAGAAGAGTTAGAAAATTTATTAGCGAATTAAGAGGCCCTAGTATGAAAAATGGAAAAGATCACGATCAAACTAGAAACGGAGGTAGCCCTTTTCATTACTAGGATAAAATTCAAGAGAATAAGAGTGAGTGGAACAGAGGTGCGAGTAAAAGATACTTGAGTGAGTTCTCCTTTTATAAGGTTGAGCGACTGCCCGATAATAAATCCATATTTTGTACGATGCGATACTAAACAATGACCTCATTTGATCCACTCTCTTCTCCTCTCAACCCTTAATGGAAGAAATGGGAACAATCATTCACACATACATAATCGAAACATTCTATAAAATCGCTCGATCAAGCTAGAAGTTGTATATGAATTAGTTTCGAAATAGGGGTTTTTTAATGTGTTAACCCAAGTAAATCTTGCCATTGCCTTAGTTTTCAATAAACTAAAATCCATGAATTTTAATTACCCATGTCTAGCATTGGCCTGGTTTTCTCATGGGTGATCTGAAAAGGTCAAATAGTCACCATACAAATCTCCCAACTGCTCAACTGTATTTTCTTGAAAGAGAGGCAAAAGCCCAACTTTGAAAGACATGTCATGATAAGTTCCCATAAATTTAAGACCATGCACACATACACTACAACTAATATTAAACCCTAAAGGTCCACCCTTCACTTGACTTTCATCATACCATCCACCAAGCTCAAAACATGACTTGTTCAATCTTTGGACAACCACAAGCTAGCTACTTGTAAACATATATGGAGCCGAGCTAGTAAGAAAAAAACAAATCATAAAAAAAGATGGGAGGAGGAGCAATGGAGATCACAAGAAAAAAGAATCCAAATCTTTCCAAATTTGTTTATTTTTTACCATTGTTTTTGAAAATGTTGTTTCTGATTAAGTATGAACTGAATGACATACTTAGATATATTAGGTCGAATCGATACAAATGACAGTTCTGTTGTTTCTACATTCATTGGTTTTAAATTTGCGAAGAAATCTCAATCGCTTACATTCAAATTTCCATATTACCAGACAAACGAACGGGGATTTGTGGAAAAAATGATAAATTTGAAAAATTGTTTTAGAAACCAATCACATTGCTTTTCTTCTTCTCGTTCCTAATTTTTCATGCAGCACAACCCTCTTAATTAGTTAAAGGGCATACGAAAGTCGCACTTAGGATTTTCAATATGAATTTATGAGTCAATTCTTCTAGTGTTTATCTCTAACATTCAACTATGGAAAAGTTAACATGGTGAGAAATAGTTTATTCTATTCAGATAACATCATCACCAGTTAAGCAAGCTATTAGTTGTGCACCATCAAATCCCTCATGTAGTGTCCCTCAACCGATTCATTTACTTTGCCCTCTTCTGCAATAAATGCTGTAAATTCAAGTTGAAATCCCTTCAATTTTCGCTGCCAAATTAGGTGAGATAAGTAGAGAGAGAGAGAGCATATGAGACCTAGTGAAAGTATCCTGCCCTAAATTCCAGTACTGCTGCATAATATTCACCGAGTGATTCTTGCCCTTGTGCCTTCTCCTGGGACATCTGATAAGACAGTACTTGTCTGTGTTAAATGTTCATCTCATCATAATCAAATAATGAGCTGATGATAAGTTTATTGAATTGTTCAAGTGAGTATACAACCAGCAGCACCTGCAGTTATCTTGACCTAGAAACATAAAATTACTAACAATCAATGGCCTCCAACGACCTCTGGGGACATTTAATGCCCTCCATCCATCCATCGCCATTAGCAAATCACAGCTCACACCACCTTCCTTAGGTCCTTCATTCTTTCCTTCCTTCCTCCTCATCTTCTAATTCTTCTTAGTTTTCTGGTATCCTCAGCTCACTGACTCACTTCCTGATCAACACTATTTTCAACATACCACCAGCCTGGCCACACTCAGCCCCCTAACCATTTATTACTCACCTTCATTTCCTCATCTATAAATCACACCTGCATTTTCTTTCCCTTCCAATCTCATCACTCACATTTTCCTCCTCATCTCCTCCCCTTTCCTGCTTTCCATCCTCTCATATGAAACACTCCCCAAAGCTCACCCCACCTGCATTTCCATCAAAACCCATCATTCTTCTGACATTTCCCATCTGGGTTTCACTCCTCTCCTCCATTTTCATAACCTGACTGCAAAAAGCTTCAATTTTGAAGAGAGTGATAATGGAGTCTTTCACAGTCCTGATGCTCTGCTCAGCCGCTGCGGCTTATTTACTCTGGTTTAAATTCATCTCCCGTACCCTCTCGGGTCCGCGGGTCTGGCCCGTATTCGGCAGCCTTCCGGGTCTGATCGAAAACTCTAACCGGATGCATGACTGGATCGCTGAAAACCTCCGCGCGCGCGGCGGGACATACCAGACCTGCATCTTCGCCGTCCCGTTCCTAGCCAAGAAACAAGGCTTGGTCACGGTCACATCCGACCCGAAAAATCTGGAGCATATTTTGAAAACCCGGTTCGACAACTACCCGAAAGGGCCCACTTGGCAAGCCGTTTTCCACGAGCTGCTCGGCGATGGGATATTCAACTCCGACGGTGACACGTGGCTTTTTCAACGTAAGACTGCCGCGCTCGAGTTTACCACCAGGACTTTGCGCCAAGCCATGGCGCGGTGGGTCAGCCGAGCCATCATGGACCGGTTTTGCCCCATTTTGAAAACGGCTCAGCTCGAAGCCAAGCCTGTGGATTTGCAGGATCTCTTGCTTCGGCTCACCTTCGATAACATTTGCGGACTCGCTTTCGGGAAAGACCCGAACACTCTCGCGCCGGGTCTCCCCGAAAACGGCTTCGCGTCCGCGTTCGACCGAGCCACCGAGGCCTCGTTGCAGAGGTTTATCCTGCCCGAGTTTGT
Source organism: Umbilicus rupestris (assembly GCA_963678935.1). NCBI lineage: Eukaryota > Viridiplantae > Streptophyta > Magnoliopsida > Saxifragales > Crassulaceae > Umbilicus > Umbilicus rupestris. The sequence continues at coordinate 1,414,916 of OY787625.1, forward strand.
ATGGAAGGTGAAAAAGTGGCTTCGGCTCGGGATGGAAGTCGACTTGACCAACAGCGTTGCACACGTGGACAAATACCTGTCTGACGTCATCAAGGCCCGTAAGCAGGAACTGCTGACTCAGCAAGGCGGGGCCCAGCACGACGATCTACTCTCGCGTTTCATTAAGAAAAAAGAATCCTACTCAGAGAAGTTCTTACAACACGTGGCGCTCAACTTCATTCTAGCTGGACGCGACACGTCATCAGTCGCGCTGAGCTGGTTCTTCTGGCTAGTCACGCGCAACTCACGTGTCGAGGAGAAGATCTTAATCGAGATCTGTACGGTCCTGATGGAGACACGTGGCGCGAATACTTCATCTTGGCTAACCGAGCCGCTCAAATTCGAAGAAGTAGACCGCCTCGTCTACCTCAAAGCCGCCTTATCCGAAACGCTTCGACTTTACCCTTCGGTTCCAGAAGATTCCAAGCACGTCGTGAACGACGACGTTTTACCCGATGGCACATTCGTTCCAGCAGGCTCAGCAGTGACGTATTCGATCTACTCAGCGGGAAGGATGAAGTACGTATGGGGCGAGGACTGCCTCGAATTCCGACCCGAGCGATGGCTGTCGGCTGACGGCTCGAAATTCGAACCCGTCGACGCGTTCAAATTCGTATCATTCAACGCCGGGCCTCGGATTTGCCTCGGAAAGGATTTGGCCTATCTGCAGATGAAATCGATCGCAGCGTCGCTTTTGCTGCGCCACCGGCTCACGTTAGGAAGCGGCCATAAAGTCGCGCAGAAGATGTCGCTGACTTTGTTCATGAAATACGGGCTTGTTGTTAACGTGCACCAGAGGGATTTGAATCCCATTTTGACGAAAATACCCCTGAAGACTGGAGTCGATACTTGCGTGAAGGAGGGTAAATATGGAAGTTTCAATGAGGTTAATAATTTGGCTAGCCGAGTTGCTGCTTAGGGAGGGGTGGGGGGCTCTGTTTGGTCCCTTGTTAAACTTTACTGCACAAATGGTTTTGTTTTACTGTGGTAAAAAGTGCCCAATCAGACAAAAGGGTATAAAGGTAATTACAATGTGTTTCCTTTTCTTATACTTATCACTATTTTGGAAATACTTGTACTTGGATATGATATTTATTATTACAATGAAGTTGAATAATTGTGAAGTTACCATGTTGGACTTGGTATTTTAATATAGTAATGCTCTGTGTTTTCTAAGTTAAAAATGAATGCAGTTTTGATGCATATTTCATATTTTTTTAAATGAAGGCGTATATGTCAAGTAAGCGTTGAATCAGCGTTGATGTTGTGTTTTTTAAATGGGGTTATGACAGGGGGATAGATCAGTTGCAAAATGAGTTTTTGAATAGTTTAGGGTGTAGGGGTTATGAAAAGCGAAGGAACAATAAAGAAAAAGGGTGAGGTGATTGAAGGGAGTAGATGAACACTAATTAAGAATGTTACATAAATGGCCGCTTTTATTGTTTCTTCAACACCTCATTATTGGTTGATGATAATGTAAGTAGAGTAGAGCTATGAAGAAGTCATTGCATATTAATTTTTGGGTCATGAAACACTAATTAAGAATGTTACATAAATGGCCGCTTTTATTGTTTCTTCAACACCTCATATTGGTTGATGATAATGTAAGTAGAGTAGAGCTATGAAGAAGTCATTGCATATACATTTTTTGGGTCCTGAAAGTTGTCTATTATTTGATGGCATTATCATATGCTCCACTTTTTAGCACTTTTTTCATAACATCATTTTCACCAAGGAGAAGAAGCACATAGGCCATGTGTAGGGTACAAGGGCTGCTTGGCAGGCTTAAATGGCATTGAAGGTGTAAAATGACACCATTGTTAAACCAAAGAAGCCACCTATATGCTTTTGTAACTGGCATTTATGGTTTGGCCACATCAAAGTTTTCCAGACAGCTCAGGCGAGCTGCAAAATTTATGCCCTACTGCAACCAGCAAAATATTTAATCATATCTTTGTCAACAAATTTTTAGAGTTCTTGGTCTGAATCCTGCAGCTAGCATATGATGAGCTTTGTGTTTTTACTGTGCATAACTCGTGCACTGAGGATAAGCAACTCATGCAAGTTCTAGTCTTCCTGATATCACGGTAAAAAATTGATTAGGTTCTATAGAGATGTGTTGTAGGAGTTGTCCATGTTAATAATGTCAATTATGTAATGAATCAGTTGTGTTAGAGCAGTGGTCCAATACTTGCAACTTTATTGAGTTTGATGTTTCTCATTTCCAGCTATTTTTTCTAAATTATGATCTGTCTGATAAGAAAATGAAGGCCTACATCGTGTTAAGTATCTTAATTCTGGTAGCACTTGTCTCTTTAGGAAATAAACATGGAGTAAATATGATTTATTTTCTACACGTGGCTTACTTGTTGCCTATTGTCTAATGCAGAGGTCTTTCGTCGAGCAGCAGCATATAATACAGTGTAACTGAAATTTAAGCTTACATGGAATGAAGGCTTCAGCAGTTGTTAACAATTCTCTGTATCTCTTGCTTTATCATCCTTGTTGGTGCTATTTTCAAGCCCTGCAGCTGCAAATTATAAATTGGAACTTTTAGAATTTTTGAAATATTCATAACCTGATAGATAATTTGTTACAGTTTCTTACCTTAGATGTAATTTTTAGCAAAAGAATTCCATTAGCTGTGTGAGTTTGAACTGAGGAAAAATCTATGTTCAGGTTGCTCAGTGTCTCCATCAGCTCAGGCAACAACCGTCTTCTCCATGCGCATCTGAGCTCAATCCGCAGAGCCTTATCTTCTACCTCAACAAGCAGTTTTTCATTGTACTTGTTTTCATCGGCATGACAAGCCTTCCTCTTTTTATTAGATGGTTTAGGATTAGGAGACTCTTCTTGCTCATAATTGTCAGATGTCCTCTCAGTAGTGTCTTGACCTTGACGTTTTCTGACCTTGGTATTTTCTGTGTTTGTTGTTGTTGTTGTCTCTTTTGCAGAATCCAGCTCTCCTATGCGCCTTTCCAGCTCTTTCAAGTATTTGATCGTGTCGTCGAGTATTGATACCTTGTCAACCTGGAAAGGTACATGTTAAAATGTTTTACCATATCTTGACCTGTGAATCTAAATTCACTATGTAGCAGAAATTTAGTCACCTTTGTCGTCACAGGGACTAATGATCTGAGAACCAAAAATCTCCGCTTGAGCTTCTCCCTTCTTCTACGTTCCGCCAGTACATGGTTTAATCCAGTTTCTTCCACCTCAGGTAAATCCATATCAACAAGATCTTCAGCCTCTGGCAAGCAGGTACCCTCACACTCTCTCTGAACTACATTCCTGTCATCATTTTCTAGAGCCTCAAGCAGACCATCACAGTGCGTTTTCGGAAATTCTGTCAGAACCTTCTTTAACATTCTTTGAGGCGTCGTCGCCTTATTTGACTTCATAAAACCCGTATATCCTCCTTTTCTGTAACTCACAAAGCTTGATGGCTTATTGACATTTGCATATTGTGAACCAATGGCTGATGTTTGTAGGATAGCTGAGATGACACTGTGGTAATGCATTTCATCGTCTGGGAGACTCAGCGGCGTATACCTCATCTGGTTACACTCTGGAGGCTCCAATGGATATTGAAGGTCTAATTTTTCAGAACTAGCTGTGATTTTATTCACAGGGTCAGCGACGTAGTCAATCAGGTCTTCGTCGATGAACTGCCAGCTCTGTAAATGTGCAACTTCCTCACTGATGCTGTCCACGATAAAAGAATTATCAAGCTCAGCCAAGCTAAATTCAGTCGTGCTGGTATGTGGAGATACCATGGAGGCAAGGCGTGCATCTAAAATGTTGACCTCGGAGCAAACATGGTCAGTGGAGCAGCTCGGTCTTTCAGCTGTGAGATCACTCTTTTTATAATCTCGCAAATAGGTTGTGATGCGTTCGATGAGCGTGGCGTCTTCTGCAACCTGAAGGAAACATTCTGCTCTATAAATTCTTAATGGCGAGAGTTTCAAGAATTGTTTGCTGAAATGTGAATCAGAGTTCAGAAGTTACACCTTTTCGGTCACTCCAAGCTCAACCACGCCTCCTGGAACTGGAAAGCACGCTACAGTCTGCAAGTTGGAAAAACAACAGATGCAAATCGGTACAAGTGAAACTAAGTTCCTCTCAGGTAGTCGCAAGTTTCAGGTTTTGAGTATTACTTGGAAGTAAATGGAGTTCTGAAGAAATTAATATCAACCGCATTTTTTACCAGGCTACCAGGAACAATTATAATCTGAGATTGGAGGATGAAGGGAAAAAAGTACCTTCATGGACGCGCTCTGACGGAGAAAACAGTTCCAGGACCAGACCAGACACGACCAAAAGGGAAAATACAGTCAGTTTTTTTGGTTTCAGATAGTTCAAACAAGTTCAGCCATGACAGATGAATAAACAGCTGACCTTGGCTAGAAGGGAGCGACCGAAGACTTTGTTATCAGCAAGGTGCGCGTTGCATAGCCATACAGGCTGGCCTTTCTCCAACGCTTTTCCAGGTAATCTATAAGATATGATAAAACTTTGTCAGTGGGAAAGAGATGAGTCTATTGGATATGAAGCTACTGGAAAACTTACTCTTGGCCGGCATGGAAGATGAAGGACATGCAGACCAAGTAAAACCATTCGGGTTCTGAGAGATCTTCTGGGGACAAGGCTGAGTGTAGCTTCCTGGCTTGAGGGTTGGTTTCTGTAGCTGCCAGGGACTCAAATAGCTCTCTCAGCTGGTCACTCCTTAAAGAACATATCTCTTTGCCATCTTGCTCCGCGGCTTGAGCCTTGCTCTTGGTCTTGATCTGGCCGTTGTAGAACCCGTCGCCCCACTTCAAAACCCTGTGTGGAAAATTCTTTAGATCATGAGAAATTCAGCAAGTTGAAGAACTGAGTTGAGCAGAGGATGAATGATGAAGATGCTTACCCCGGTTGACTAATAGACCAGAAAATGGCATAGCTCCATTGAATGCTTCTAACAGCTAAACCAATCTGCTGCCTGGCATCTTCAAACATCACCTCAGCCTGGCTGTTCTGAGGGTTATTGGAAGCCATTGTTACTCAGTTTCGAGCTCCAACAACGTTGGGATTTCCAAAAAGAACCACAACAAAAGGCTGTCTGTCTGTCTGTCTGTCTGTCACACAAAGATCAGCAAAGTGACAAAGATGGCTTTAGATTGACTGCATTGCTTTATAGGCTTTGGAAAATTGAGATTCATGAAATGGGCTGGCCGCAGTTGTGACTGTGACTTCAAGAAATGCAAGGTCATCAATGGCGGGCAGGGCACTTGGGAAGATGCACTTACAAATTAGGAGCTCCTGCCCTCAGGGATTTGCATTTATAACCTCTTCAATCCTGGAACTCGCATATACATACATGTATACGGACAGTCACATGGGAAGGGCAGATTATATATGCGCAGTCAAGTAAGTGAATATCTCTTAACATCGTCAGAGTGTATGAAATTTAATTGAGGCACCATCTCTATTCATTATATCTTTCACCACCACACCACCGTCAATATTCCATTGAACATATCATCATCATCACCACAATACCAGCGTCATTATTCATCATTTCTTTCATCACAACACTACCATTACTATTCATCAACCCGACCTCCACCATCATAACAACACTACCACTATCACTATTTGTCATTTCTTTCATCAATACACCAGCATTATTATTCATCATCATAACAACAATACTACCACTATTCATCATCTCTTTCATCCACACACACCACCACCACTCCAACCATAACACCACCGTCTCCACAACAACATCATCACAACACTACTACTTCCACCGCTATAACACCAGTACCACAATAAAAAATAATAATTAATGTACATATAATTAAATATAAATAAAGTAATAAATATAAGTATTTTTCGGTACAAAAGAGAAAGGACGAAATTTAGATTTATGGGTACATTTTCAAATTTGTATGACATGGAATAGGGAGAACAAGGAAGCCAAATCAAAATGTGGTTCAAATGTAGAGACTTCCAAAGTCCAATTTCCAAAATGATTAAAAAAAATTTAGACTTTGGCGAAATGAATGCTAGCAGAATTCCTGTCAACACTACCAAACTCCTTGGATTGTAGCTCAAGCCCTAGGCTCATCTTCTGTGTAGAAATTGTTATGTATAGTTGACTTTACACTTTCATCTTGATTACCATGAAAAAAGAATTTAAACATGAATAATCTGCAGCTTTAGAAGAACATTGACAAGCCGGTTATAGTTTGAATAATAGATTTACTCAGCTCATTCCAAGATTCAGGCCATTGACATGCAAGTTACAGGTTCACACATGTTGAACTGAAATCAATGAGTTTAACTATGCTATTCACATATATATGCTGCAGTCAATGAAATGGGTCAAAGTTGAATGCTAATGTGGCTCATTCAAAGTTGAATACTGTGAGAGGTCACATTTGAGCATGCAGAAATTTCTTGTCATGAAGAAAATCTGTGTAGAAAGTTTAAAATGATTCTGGTAAAAATGACTTGCCATTACCTTGAGTCATCAGTTTCTCATTATTGTCCATGAAGCATAAAACAAAAGGAATCTTCATGCATACTGATCAAAGCACTGACGTCATGATGATGAAAGCACTAGAAGGTTTTGAATGAGGCAAACATTAATACTAATCTATTTAAAATCCTTGGTGGGTGTTGTGAATTAAGGACCTAAGAATATAAGGAAGCTCAAAGAAATGAATTATGAAGGACACTAATTTAGAATAAAGAGTCCAGAGATTATTCAACAGTTTACCAGCCAAGCCATCATTATTCACTGACCTGCAGGATGCCAAAGAGGGTTTTAGGTCAGCAGGATGCAGCCCGCCATTGTCCAAGTCTTCAAAAAATGAGAATTTGGGCATTAAAAGAGCCAACAGCAAGAGACAAGGGGTCAGGCAAAAGCAAGAAAAAACATAAAACTATTAAATGAAAAAACGAAGAAGAATCAAGAAGCCACAAAAACATAGAATGAGATATCAAATGATAAAAGTGACGCTACGACAGTAAAACATGACATCACATCAACAAAGAAAAACAATCCTGTGGGACAAACAAGCCCTGCGGTGTAAAGAGGTTACATGGATGACTTCCGCTGAAGTTTCTAAAGTACCAACTATGCAACAAATTTTTGGTGGAGATACTCGTCCCCATCTACTAAATATGGTGGAGAGAAAAGCATAGAACTTAATATTTGGAAGAAAAATTATATGAAACATAAGCTATTACGATATGCTGTCGGATGTGCGTGGGAAAAAAAAAGCTTCAAGGTTGGGAATGGTAGCCCCATGGGTTATTGCTAGCCCATTTCCATTGATCTCTGCACATCTCCTCTATTCCATACCGTGCCCTGTTTAAGATACGAAATCAGCAGCCAGAAAAAAAAGAAGATGAAATTCCATGCAAAAGAATTACACAGTTAATGGAAACACTGTGCCGTGCCCTCTAGATGCACGATGCTATTAAAAAGCAATGGAGTTGATTCGATTGGAGGAATAAAATGAACAGAGAAGAAGTTCGGAGTTTTGAATACAATTTATTTGGTTGTTATTTGAGCGTGATGACAAGTTAAAGGGATAGACAAATAGATAACTTACATCCACCCAAGTTCCTTCTCAGCTTTTTTGGTGGATGCGTATACCTCTGTGGCATCACCTTTTCTCCGTGGACACATTTTAAGAGGAATTTTCTGTTGTAGGCCAATACTGAAAATTAGTTTTTAGGATGAATAACCTTCATGTTCAATAGAAAGAGATAATTAAGCACCTTCCCACAGGCTTTCTCAAAAGCAGCGACCATTTCAAGAACAGATGTGCCTTGTCCAGTTCCCAAGTTATAAGCGACACAACCTAAATATAAAAAGACGCGTAGATCTATCACTTAACTATTTGCTATATATGAGATCAATCTACTATGGTCACAATACTAAACGTGTCTGTATGGAGTGATGTTAAATATAAATGACTAAGTGTTCAAAGGGTGTACGAGATCGCTCACCTATATCCTTTGTCGTAAGCAGCTTCTGCAGAGCAGAAGTATGACCGCTGGCTAAGTCCATCACATGAATGTAGTCCCTAATCTGTAAATGAAATAAGTCGGCTGTACGAGTCAATGATAGTAGACATGGTAGGACTCCACATGCATTCAGCAAATTTACAAAATATGTCTCGCCCAATCTGTTTTTCTCTTCATATTACAAAAGCATGGGGAATTAATCAAATTACCGCAGTGCCATCTCTTGTGGGATAATCATTTCCGTGAACATTAAGATGTGGCAATCTTCCAACAGCTACTTGTTGCACATACGGCATGAGATTGTTAGGAATGCCTTTTGGATCTTCACCAAGTCTGCCACTCACATGAGCGCCTATAGGATTGAAGTACCTCAAAATAACAATTCTCCACTCCGGATCCGCTTTCTGAATGTCTTGAGCCATCATTTCTGGGAACAACTGGAAAACAATCAACAAAGAGAAATTCTAAGTACTTAAACCCAGCAATCAAACTCTACGCATATCCAACAATTTTTTTACTAAAACATGGCAAAATCAATTACTGGCAACCTTCGTCCTCCCGTAAGGATTTAAGGCTGTTAACGCAAAATCCTCAACACACGGGATCTTTTCAGGTTGTCCGTACACTGTAGCCGAGGATGAGAAAACTAACTGTACAGCACAAAATTCATTTACCGATTTCATCCATCCGTAACAAAAATACCAATATCATCATACCGCATAGAATCATCGACTACAATCATACCTTCTTGCAGTTATGTGCATCCATCACATTGAAAAGATTCAATGTGCCGATCAAATTATTATCAAAACAATCAAGCGGATTAACAACACTTTGCCCCACAGATTTAACCCCCGCAAAATGAATGACTGCATCAAATCTGCATAAATTCCAACCCCCAAACTACATTAGTACCTTCTAGCACAAAAAATCAGATCAGCGCCACAAATCTGACAAGTAAAATGTCTAGCAACTACCACATTAAACAAGCATACTTTGTTTGTGAAAACACCTTTTCCAAATCCTCCTTGTTCCTCACATCCCCCTGCACCAGATCAAGCTCCAAATTTCGTAATTCAATCACATAAATCTAACCTAAAGTAATAATAAAAAAGTGAGAAATTCACCAGATGAAATTCGAGATTCTGAGACAATGCAGGGCCGACAAGCTCCCTAACCCTATCAACAGCCTCAATGACGGAATTCGAAAGATTATCAACGATCGAAACCCTAAAACCATCGCTCAGCAGCTGAACAACTGTGTGGGTCCCAATGAATCCAGCTCCGCCTGTCACCAAAATCGTGTACTGCAACGACCCCATTGCAGGATCTCGCAAGCGGAAGTTTGAGCCGAAATCAGAGCGCTAGAAACCCATCCGAGATCTGAAACGTGAGACCGACGAGTACAGAAAATGGCGCTGTGGTGGACTCCCAGCATGTGCAGAGAAAAAGCCAAGCTTTGTGAAGTCTAGAAAATAAAAATAATCAAAATTAAAATTAAAAAAGAAAATACGACCTCAGCGCCGAGAGATTCTGTTGTCCTCAAAGTTTCGGAATTTTCACATTGACCCCGCATCTTTGTTTTAATTACAAATAACGAAATCAGAGTTACAAGTCAGGAGTGTTGATATGAAGTGACGTCGTTTGGAAGCTTTCTGGCGACGACGGCGAGAGGACACGAGATGGAGGCGAAGACGAGCAGCGACGTGAACCGGCGGTTCTGGAAATGGACGACGGCGTCGGTGCTGGTGAGGCTAGTGTTGATTTACTACTCGAAGAGTTTGAACTTGGCGGCACGACCTGAGCTGTCAACTCCTGTTACCAGTCTCCGTCGATGTACAGTTTCACACTCTTTTCTTTCCCTGATTTATTAGGGTTTTATGATTTTGATTTAGAGGATTTGTAGTTAATGTTCTGAATCTTGTTTATGGCAGTGGCTGAAGGCTACTGGCTGAAGCAAGCGTCGATTTCGCCTTATGCAGGTTTGATTTTATGCATCTGCTTTGTGCTTGATATTTTGATGGTTTCAAATTTCTTGATTTTTGATTTTTGAAATGGTAGGATCTATGTATCACGGGTCACCATTGCTTCTGTCCATCTTTGGGCCATTGACTGTTGAGAGGTACAATTTTCTGGATATACTTATGAACTTATGTTTCTACCGGTTATGAGTTTGATTATTTGAATTTTTGTGTTCTCTCGTGATGCAGTGTAAAAGGGTTGCCTGGTTATCTTGTTTGCAGGTATTTTTTTCTTTATGTTTTAGTTTACTGTTTTGCTGGTTAGATTCGGTTTATGTTCATTATGAAAAATTGATATGCGCTATTGTTTGGATACAGTTTGCTATTTGTGGTTGCAGATTTTGTTTCTGCAATGCTGCTGCGAGAAACTGGTCGGCATATTCGGAGTTCTTACAATAAGAGCTTGGAATTGTTAGGAATTGATAAGATGTTACCAAGTTCTGGTAAGTTAAGGTTTGAAAGGGACTTAAGTTTTGCAATATCTAAAAATATGGATTTGTAACAGTTATTTTCTTGGATAGTGAAATGTTGCAACTCACCTGCCTGTCACTGAAGATTAGCATCACTGGATCCTGTAACATAATAGTGATGCGTTTGTGGATGTGGACCGATAGTATACTCTCCTTTAAATCCAAGTCACCTCAGTCTACCTCAGTTGCTTTGTGATAAGTTGGAAGTCTTTTTGATGTAAAAAAAGTTCAATTGTTCCATGTTAGAAAATCATAAGCCATCCTATAAACTCGAATTGCTTTGTGATAAGTTGGAAGTCCTTTTGATGTAAAAAAAGTTCAAGTGTTCCATGTTAGAAAATCATAAGCCATCCTATGAACTCGATGGTGTTCTTAGAAATATATGCATTTTAATGACAGCCAGTATTTATGGCAAGTTAGTGAAGGAAGCTTTGCAACTGCTCAAATAAGGATGAGGTTCAGTGTGTCTTTAGTATTTTTTAGGGTCTATCATATGTTTGAAAGATTGCAAAAAGTAATAGATGTATCGAAGACGGGTGCCATAGTTTCCCCCAAACTACTAGGTTCAATCTCATAACTAGGATTTCATGAAGGCTCTAGCTGCATATGAATTTGTGATATTCATTCATTAATGCCTAAGAATGTGAATTATAGAAAAATTGTTTCAGATTTTCAGTAACAATGTATATCACACTTATCTTATCTACAAATCTAATGCGCTCAAACATTATATCTACATGTGGCAGAAATTCTATATGCTGGGGATATAGCAGCTCTTCTATACTTGTGGAATCCAATGACAATACTGACATGTGTGAGCTCCTCAACCACACCCATTGAAAATTTGATCGTCATACTGACTCTCTATGGAGCATCAGCAAGTAATGACCCTTCTTTTTCCTGAAGATACCTAATTCTCTTAACCGTATTCATCTAAAGCAAGCATTTTATCTTTTTAACTAAATTTTGCGGCTCCCTTGGATTTCTCTGCTTATTCCTTCCGCATTATTCGATGGCAGAACTAGTTCCATTGGCAGCTTTTGGGTGGGTCATGGCTACACATCTATCCCTTTATCCTGCAATCCTGATTATACCGGTTAGTAGATATGTTCAGTTATTTTTGTTTCTTTTACCTTCTGATTCATTTTCTGATGCAACTCTTCACCCATAAGTGTTCTCCCGTCTTGATTCAGGTGATTTTTTTATTAGGATATGGTTCAGATGCTCCTCCTAGGAAGTTCTTTCGTCAGAAAATGTCTCTTGCGGAAGGAGATAATATTTTAAAAAAGGAAGCGGTTAATGAATCTACAATTCCTGTAGCTTTCTCATGGAAATCAATCATGCATTTATGTGTATGGGTGTGTGTTTGGTCATTTTACATAATGTTTCTCTGTGGATTAGTTGTTAGAAAGCAAGGAGGCTTGCTGGATATGCTCAGAAGGTACAGGAAATTGCCTTCTTTCATGAACTTTTATAAAATGCATGAATATTACAAGTTTGCTTCATCTTTTTGGTATAGTTATATCTACGGTAAGTGACATCTATTTCTGGCCTCATTTTGCAGGACATATGGATTTATTCTTACAGTAGAAGATTTATCTCCAAATATTGGTGTTCAATGGTAAACTTAGTAACAGTATCTAATGTGGTGTATGGTTTTATAATTCTTGTGAAGTATCGTTATTCAGCTTACCACATGAATGGTCGTGATATGATCTTTTATTGGTGCAGGTATTTTTTCGCTGAGGTTTTTGACTTCTTCAGAAACTTCTTTCTTATGGTTTTTCACATGAACGTGATGTTCATGATATTTCCCCTCGCCATACGTCTGAACCATCGGCCATGTTTTCTAGCTTTTGTTTACATCACAATCTATTCAATGCTCAAATCCTATCCTTCCGTATGTTTACTTCCTTTGTGTCGATTCTCCTATTTAACGATAGTCTTCGAACATGAGCAGTTTTCTGTATTTTTTCTATCTAGGTAAAGGGCTGATAACACTAAGCATCTGTGTTTTCTTTTTTTTATATCAAGTGAATCTTTTATTATGGAGGATTGAATAGATTTCTTGCCATTAATGATTCTTATTTAATTAGGTTGGAGATTCAGCTTTATATATTGGCTTGTTGGGCTTGTTTATCAACGAACTAGCTGGTAAGTTATTCATATCATTCTAGTCTTTCTTCTTATGGATCTGTCTGAATATATTCTCCGTGACACATATCCCATCCTGTGCAGATATGAAGTTTTCTTTCTTCCTTTTCTTTGGATACGTGGGAGTTAATCTCCTTAGCCCGGTGATGCATAATTTATGGATATGGAGGGTATGCGTCATCTTCCCCTTTCATTAAATTAAATCGCTTTACACTCTGTTGACATACATATATAATGTATTCAATCTTTTTCAGGGCACAGGCAATGCAAATTTCTACTTTGCAACTGCTATGGCGTACGCATGCTTCCAGGTCTATATTATACTGTTTCACATTTTCTCACATAAGTACTTAGCTTCACTAAGCCCTTCCAACAACTTGTTTGAAAACTTCACTGTGTAGTTTATGAGATGTTTTACATCTATCTATATCTGCTGGCTTTCTTGCAGATTATACTAGTCGTTGAAAGTGTGAACTGCATACTCCACCACGATAGGCGGCTAAAAAAGCTACTGACAACAGAAGCGCTAGACAGTAGAAACGATGGGAATTCCGCAAATACGCCTCGGACTTAGATCCATGAGTTGTTCTTAACCGCACATGTCTCGGTAGAAGAACCATGTTTCCGTGGAGGAGCTAAAAGTTGAGGCCAACCAAATCAACCGCAAGTACAAAATATCTTTCTGAGTGTAATCTCTTATCATCAGTTTAGTGCTATGTTCTGTGGCCTTGTTTGGTATTTACTTCATGTCGAAGATTTTTGTAAGAACACCAGCCAAGTAATAGCTACCGGCTCTGGACGCGTGTCACGCGGTGGCGGACTCAATTCTCTCATCCTCTAATTACTTAACCCCGTCTTTTTCTTTCTATATAAAATTATGGAACAAAATTTAGATTTGCGTTGCTTGTGAATATTGATTTTACAAATACGTTGTTGCTTTTACGACTGCATTATTTCTTAATTTTTCTGCAACAACGTTGTCGGTTTGTTGCATTTCTAAATAGACCTTGTCTCGGGATCCTTGGAAAATAGTCGATGTGGCAAATATCAGACATCTCGACTGTCACGTATCATACGGCAATGGTATTTTCGGTGTATTTAAGAAATCGACAACGATGTCTTATATAGAATCTTCCAAAGGAGGCAAAGCATGTCGATTGATACTGGGGAAGCACATGTTGATCAGTAATGAGATCGGCACTGTCGAAGCGAAGGGAGAGAAGTACTCGAGTGGGATTGATTTTGAGAGGAAGAAGAGAAGGAAACCGCATATCTATATTTTTCAGATGATACCGACAACGGTGTTGTTGCCGGTATTCTTAAATATGCAGCAATACTATTGTAGATGATACGTGGTAGCTGAGGTGTTTGATATTTGCCACTTCGGCTCTTTTCTAAGGATTTCTCCCTGCAACGATATTGTCGATCTGTTGAGAAATACAACAAATGGGCAATGCTGTTGTCGAAAAAATTAAGAAATAGGACATTCGTAAAAACTTATATTCAGACAAAGTATTTGTGAAAATCATATGGTCAAACAGCACAAAGCTAAATTTTTTTCAAAATTATGAAATTGTATTTTAAATTACTCATTGAATGCGAGATTATTTATTATAAATAATTCGAAAGTAATTAGTTTTATAAGAATCAATTTTATAAATATTGATGAAAAGAGCTCTCTTGCCACACATCAAATACGATTCGGTTCGGGAAGCTCCGAACCGGCTAGGCTCGGACCCGAGCGATCAGGCTAGGTCATTTCTCAGTATAAATAAAAACATTGCTGGCATTTAACCAACCACACAATAAGCTTGCAGAGATTAGAATCTCGAGATTTTCTCTCCCCATTTTCGAATCTCTGATCGCTAGGGTTTAGCGTACTTTTGTTGCTGGCTCTGTAGATCTGCTGTGAACATGGCTGAGCACCACGAGGAGGAGCACAAGGGAGAGTCTCTGCTCGACAAGATCGCCGATAAGATCCATGGCCACGATTCGTCGTCTGAATCCGATAACGACAAGCCGTCCGATTCGTCGGTGAAGGGTAAGATCTGGAGGCTGTTCGGGAGGGAGTCGGATGTCCACAAGTGCCTTGGAGGAGGCAAACGTAAGTTTTGTTTTAGTGAGTTTGATTTGATCTGTGTAGATCGGTTTAGAGATTAGTTCCTGACTAATGACCGCTGTGGATTGGACTGGTGAAGTTGTTGGGAAGTGGATTTGTGTGAACGGAGTAGATTTGATCAGTTGGTTATTTGTGCGTGTGCGGATCTGCTTGTGGTTATTTAAAACCTTGAAATGTAGTTGACATGTTAACCTGTGGTATGTTCTGCTTAATAGTGAAGCCTATGAGTTTCAGTTTTTACTCTCTATTATATTTAAATTCGATTTTTGTGTGCAGCTGCTGACATTTTCTTGTGGAGAGACAAAAAGGCCTCTGGATCAGTTCTTGGAGGAATCACGGCAGTATATGTGCTGTTCGAGTTGCTTGAATACAATCTGCTCACTCTAATCAGCCATGTGGCCATTCTTGTTTTGGCCGGGTCATTCTTGTGGTCCAATGCAACCGCCTTTATTAACAAGTTGGTGGCTTACAATTTTTATTTCTTAACGTAACTCTTTATTTAAAATTTGAGCGTAATCGATATATCTGAACTACAGGTCTCCACCAAAAATTCCCAAAGTTCAAATCCCGGAAGAGCCCATAGTTGAGGTTGCAGAGTTTGTGAGGTTCGAGGTCAATCGCGGGTTAACTCTGCTGAGGGATATTGCTCTTGGAAAAGATCTAAAGAAGTTCCTTGGGGTATATTATCTCTTATTATGCATTTCAGTTATTTTTCATAGATACTTTGTTTCATGCATAGGCTTCATTTGAGCCTAAACTTCAGAATGGATTCAATGAAAAGGTGCCCCACTTGGATTCTCTCTACTGACTTCTTTTTACCATGTAACTAGGTCATAGCTGGCCTATGGGTCATCTCCATTCTGGGAAGTTGCTTCAATTTCCTGTCACTGTTCTACCTATGTAAGCAGCTCGTTCCAAAAATTTGATGCTCTTGGTCGAATTAGTTCATTCTTTTGATTTTGATTTTATTTCTAATTTGAACAGCTTTCGTCTTGCTCTTCACTGTGCCCGTCTTCTATGAGAAATATGAGGACAAGGTGGATGCATATGCTGAGAAGGCAATGCATGAGATAAAAAAACAGTACTTAATATTTGATGTCAAGGTTTTGAGCAAGATCCCCAAAGCAGTGATGAAGTACAAAAAGATCTAGATTGGTGGAAGGGATCTGCGCGGGTATTGAAAAACATTTGCTAGTTGTATTATAAGAACCTGGATTTATGATCCGCTACTAGCTGGAAGCCTTTGGTTTTTATGTTTTGTGATGTTGGGTTCTTGATGTAGCTGGCTACGATCTCAGACTTGCACTTCAGTCCATATATGGATCATTACATTATGCTAAGTTGGCGTTGAGAAATCATACTTATGTCATTGATAAATGGTTGACAGTGAGATTCATACTTGATGGGATGATCATGACAGTAGCAAGAATATCAATGTCTGGGATCCCAATTAGTTCACATAGATACATAAACAAGTACTACTTGCTAGTGTTGGAACCCTACAGTGCAGTCGCGCCTCAAACAACACAACTACCCGGAGAAAGGATTGCCGGCGCCACGAAGTATTCCGGTAAGCCAGACCTACTCACTCATTTACGGCGTCTATGTTGCACCAAATCCGGATTGCCTTTCCTCATCATAGCTGCAAACTCTTCATAATTGATTCTTCCATCCTGTGACGTAAAATATTACTTCATATCACATTACTATATAGCCGATGAGGGAGGAGGTATTGCTAACGCACAGGAAGATCTCCATCAACATTTATAATTCAGCAATGTCGACTGTTTAAAGAGGTTTGTTCATTTCTTCCTTTCCTATATTAGTTGTATTCTGGAATAATAAACAAGGAAATGTCTATGACATGCAAATTACAGCTATAAATACGATATTGAAATATCACTTTTACGAAAATAGAGAAAAAAATATAACATACGTTATCTGTATCGACTTCTGCAATTATCTCCTTTATTGTCTTTTCATCACCCATATTGTACTTCTTCAGTGCATGCTCCAATTCTTCCATTGTGATATACCTTGATAAAGTGGGAAAAAATCATGAGAAACAACCATCCATCAAATTTGTGCTATTTTAACCAAAGAGGCACATACCCGCTTTTGTCTTTGTCAAAATATTCAAATGCTCTATATAAGTGGTCTTCTCTTTCCATTCTGTTCATGTGCATGGTAGCCGTAATGAACTCAATATAATCAATTGTTCCATTTCCATCAACATCAGCCTGAAATAACCAAAATCGGGTTAGATTCGGTACTGTCTTATTTCTTAGTTAATGAAACTAAATCAGTTTTAAGGAACAAAAATAGGAATTGTTACCGCTTCCATCAATTGCCTCACTTCAGATTCTGAAAGCCTGGTTCCTAGTTTTGGAAGACCAGCTTTTAATTCTTCGTAAGTGATAGTTCCGCTGTTATCTGTGTCCATGGATTTGAACATCTCCTTTAACCCCATAATTTCTTCTTCGGAAAGGTTCTCTGCTATGACCTACAAGGAAGGTTTGCTTATAAATATAACGGACATAACAACTTAGAGATTGGAAATATTCACATATGACTGACGAAGAACAACTCACCTTCAGAGCAACCTTTTTAAGCTTGTTCATTGCCCTGAACTGTTTCATTCTAGATAAAACAGCAATATCGATAGGTTTATCAGATGCATTGCCATCTTCTCTCACCCAGGGGTGGTCTGCAAATATTTTCAGAAATATTAAGTTCACGTCAATGACATATAAACTAGTGAAAAACTAACAGTAACACAAGTACAGAATGATTCCTTTGTAATTGGGATGATTGCCTTTAATTAGGCCAATTCTCCGTGACCAGTGGACACTTTTCAAGTTCCACCACAAAAATGCAATTTTCAAGCCCTCTTACTTACTTAGAGCTTCAACTGCAGATAGACGTTCTTTGGGATCTGAACGCATCATCTTTTTTACAAGATCTTTCGCACTACTTGAGATTGAGGGCCAGGGATCAGATGAGAAATCCAAATGGCCACGTAACACGGCATCAAAAATAGCTTGTTCGTTTTCTGCAAGTACAAATAGAACAGGTGAGTCATATCTCATATGTGAAGTTGTACCAATCATTGGCTGTGAATGTAGATTTTCACTGTGAGCAGCAATCTCATATATTCATTACAGGACCTGGATACCCTTCAGTGATTAATAGCCTTAATTTTGTGGAGATGTAACAACTGACAGTATAGACTGATTGCAACAACGACATGATACCACAGGCAAACTCTACTATTGAGAACTCATCACTAAATCCTCCCTCTGTTCAAGTTACCATCAGGATATGATAATGATATCTTGTGATATGGACAACAACAAGAACAACCAAATTCGGAACAAATAAGCTAAATTTTTAAGGTAAGAATCGTAAGATACATAATTATTACCTCCCCAAAATGGCGGGACGCCACTAAGAAGAATGTAAAGAATCACCCCTGCGCTCCAAATATCAGCTTCTGCTCCATAACATCGACGCAGAACTTCAGGAGCAACATAATATGCACTTCCAACCAAATCCTTGAATACATCTCCTGTAATCAAACACGAACTGTAAATTGCACAACCCAGTATTACCGTCAAAATACAGATCTTTTAAGAATCATAAAAGAGAAATAAGTATATGCAGTCCTGGAATCCGTTAATAACCAAACACTGCAAACTCCTTTTCAATGCATCCCCAACAACAAATACAAAACTGGCAGATAAATTTCTTACGCCCGAAATCATCCACAATACAAAACTAAAGCTTCATCACGTCTACGAATGCCAATACTACCGGGCCTTTGGAGTAACTTTTAACATAAATGTCAAACTGAATATCAAAACAAACAATTGACAGTGAATTCACCTGGTTTAAAGAACACTGACAGCCCAAAATCAGTAGCCTTTAACGGGGAATCCTCATTCTTACTCAAGAACAAGAAATTCTCAGGCTTCAAATCCCTATGCATAACCCCCATAGTATGACAATTATGCACCACAGTGACAATCTGCCTACAGAGCTGGGCAGCAGCCCGCTCCGAATAATGCCCTTTAGCAATAATCCGATCAAACAGCTCTCCGCCTGCACAAAGCTCCATCACCAGATTAACCGAGTGTGGATCCTCATAGGCTCCCTTCAACTCGACAATATTCCTGTGTCCAGTCAGATGATGCATGATCTGCACCTCCCTCCTCACATCCTCAATATCATCCTTGTTGATCAGCTTCCTGGTGGCGATGGACTTGCAAGCGAATTGCTGCTTGGTGTCCTTATGCGTGACAAGATAAGTCACGCCGAACTGCCCGCGGCCGAGCTCGCGGCCAAAGAGGTAAACGGAGCGTACGTCCTCCATAGGGCGGCCGAGGACTCTGCCAACGCCGGAGAGAGGTCGGGGGGCCGGATCCGGGCGAGGAGGGTTGGAAGGATTACGGGTTGGGGGAGGGGTGCCGGAGGAGTGGGTGGGGAGCTGGTTTTGGGAGTCGGGTAAGCCGTTGCAGTTGCCCATGGGAGTGGCGCCGACCAGATTGGGTTCAAGGAGGCGAGGAAGGAAGAAGGGAGAGGCCGAGAGTTGACCGATTTGGACTCCGGAGAGGGGTTTGGTTCACTCTAAAATAGACGCTGACGTCACTTTCAATTGACCTTATTTATATATATTGTGTACTTTTCTTCACCAAACTTATGCAACATCAAAATGCAGTCTACACCCAGCTTGTTAAGATGAGGATGGAGTCATGGAGGATTTCATTCCCTCCGATCCCAATACATGACTATTTCCTGCCAGCATTGCCATCAGACTTCCCTTGTGCACGCGTCCCTCTGAAACTGAACTTGGGGGCGGCGGCGGCCGAGCAGTTTCAGGAACCGAGTCCAAGTTGGAACGAGACCCACTGGGGATGTTAGGATTAATATGGTGAACACCTTCTTCTTCAATTACCATAGCATCATCATGTTCCATATTATTTTTGGACTTGGCAGGTTTGCGTTGTTTTGGATCCAGGATAATGGCACCCAAGGTTGCACCCCCATGCACTCTCCTGTCATGTACCAGCGCACTATGAGATGCACAAAGGCCGGTCTGCCCTTTGGCAAAGGCATTGCAAGGACCCATTTCAGAGCCCCACGAGCACCTCTTCCCTTCACCATGTGCTTTGCAGAAATTAGTGCTTCCTTGCGCACTTTTTAAGCAACCCACAACATTGCATCTCTTCCCTCCACCATGTCGGACACAGTAGGCAGTTTTTCCCCTCGCACTCTTGGTGCAATCTTGTACCGCACACCTCTTACCACCACCATGAGCTACACAAAAGAGTGTGCCGCCGTGCACACTCTTAGTGCATACGCCACCGCCTTGGAATGAACATCTTTTCCCTCCACCATGGCCTTTGCAGAAAGGTGTGCTTCCCTCTGCACCTTTTGAGCAGCCCTCATAGGTGCAACGTTTTCCCCCACCATGAGCCTTGCAAAACATTGTACTACCTTGGGCACCCTTGGTGCATTCCGGATACTGACAGCGCCTGCCACCTCCATGAGAAATGCAAAGACCCGAGAGGCCTTCAGCACTCTTGGTGCAGTTTTCGTTTTGGCATCTCTTACCACCACCATGTCGGATGCACAACCCGGACTTCCCTCTGGCAGCCCGGGTGCAAGCTTCAGTGCTGCATCTGCGCCCACCACCATGGGCAATACAGAAATCAGTGCGCCCTTCCGCACTTTTAGTGCAACCAAGGAAGTCACACCTCCGACCGCCACCATGGGCTTTACAGTACACAGTGCGACCTTCAGCTCCCTTGACGCAACCAGGTTTTTTACACCTCCTTCCACCACCATGAGCAATACAGCGACCGGAAGCACCTCTTGCACCCTTACCACAACCCTCAATTTGACATGTCTTCGAACTACCGGTATGTAAATGCTGATGCTGTGTTATCTCTGAAATACAGGTGACTGGACTTTTAGGCATTTTTGTTATACTTGAGGTGAGGACAGGAACTTTGACTGGTGGACTTGTTCTCTTCTGAACCTGTTGAAAGTGGAAATTGTTGCTTCCACCCCCTAAAGTGCTCAGTGCCGATAAGGAAAGGCCATTATTCACAGGAACAGATTCAGCTCCATCATAGGCATGAGAATTTTGAGATACTGGAAAATGCATATCCATAGTATACATTTTAGATCTGGGGCTGACACAAGTGATAATTGATTCAGTTGTTCCAAAAGAGAGACTCAATTCCAAATCAATCTGAGGTTGCTTTTTCAAAGAGTGCAGATCTGAGCCAGCAGATACTTTGAAACTAGGTAGCTTTTCATTGCCGAGATGGAGAGAAAAATCCAGTTCCACCTCCATAGAAGACTCTTCCTCATTTTCTTTGGCCGAAGAAATTGTAGTGCATGCAGTCATGGAACTTCCTTTGCTATCAGATGAACTTGATAAGTTTCCAAGCCCAAGACGCAATGAAGAACCAACATCAAGACCCATAGATTCATCAATAGTACTCCACTTCCTCTTCATTCCCTTGGATGCAGTTGAGCATGGAATTGAAACACTAGCTATATTCTGCTGTGAGATGTTATTATAACTGACACCAAATCCATCAGCTTGCATAGATTTCCCATGATTCTTGAATACAACTGAAGAATGTATACTGCTGGATCTTACGTCTCGAGCCTTAGTGATGTCGTCCATTAAACTTAAAGATTGCCCTATTCCACACCAAACCTCAATTATACTCGAACAGTCTGCCTGATTTCCGAGGTTAGTAAACTAGCGCTAAAGGAATTAGATGTTAGCTTTCTTTGATAGATAAAACACAGCCACCACTAACAAATCCAGACGTATCATTTCTATCCATTTCGATACTGACTTTTATCCAAACTTCAACTACTGCTGCTTATCAATGAATCATCCCCACAATTTCAAGCTCTTCTCCAGATCGGGGAGCAAATCATGCTGCAGCAGAACAAAAGCTATTTCAGGTACCACAAGAAACTGCAAAGCCTTAAACATTCTACAGGTCAGCTCAAAATAAAAAAACATGCTCTGCCAAACAGATGAAAAGAATTAAACCTTGAACCTAAGAAAGGCTCTTAATCACCTGCCTCCCACATCCATAACAAACATAGGTAAAGACTAATCTTCAAAATAAATCACTTTTCTAAACATACAATTATCAACTTTTCTAAATAAGAATATCAGTACGAATCATTTCTATCAATTTACAAGCATCTCAACACTAGACCACACATGTCACCAGAGATAAGCCCAAACTTCACAGCATCAAGTTTTACATAATTAGATCCCGAACACAAAAGCCAGTAGTTAACAAATAAACAGCAACAGAAACCTCAACACACAGCCATAGAAAAATTCTCAAAAGCCAATTAACGCCTTCATCACATGACCAAAGTCAATCGACCTCAACAGTCCACAAAAGACAAAATTAAATCACCATATCAAACATGCAAAGCCAACCAAAATCCATCAAGAAAGAGGCCCGACCTGTCAATTAATTAAATTCCGGTTACAAACAGCTCCAACCTGGTAAACACTCCGCGAAAAAACGAGCAGGGAAGCGCGAGATTCGGCAAAAGGAACAAGTAACAACCGATTCGAGGACGGAAAAACTCGATCCAGGAAAGGAGTTTCCGATTACGTGACGGAACCGGATGCTAGGGTTTCGGAGCTATGCTGCGGCGATGATATTGAGAATCGAAAATGATAGAGAAAGAGAATGAATATGGACGGAAAGGAAGACGAAATGCGAAGAAATATTAAATCTATAATACGCCGAGTCAGCGCATGTTAGATATGCCTCGGCGCATGTTAGATATGCCTATAGTGTTGTACAGTGTTTTTTTTTTATATATCAAAATTCAAGTCACTAACATATTTGAGGTTTCTTTTATGAATAGACCGATAGATAATCGCTCATTTTTTTTCTTCTCATTTAAAACTGAATTGAATAAAATAGTCGCGCATGGTGTTGGTCTAGCTTATATTTAAATGAATTACCGAGTCAACTTCCTAATCATCATCTTCAAAAATTAGTCCCATCATCATGACTTGGTACCATAAACGCGTCTCCCCACTTGATTAGATTTAAGTATTGAACAGATATTTTAAGACCATCCATCTGCCCCCATGCTTATTAAACCGAACTCGGTTCACAGTTCAGTTCGGTTTAATTTCGGTGATTCGGTTCATTTGGCAGTGTTGTTACCGGTTCAATCGAGGTTTCTGGTAATTCAGTTACTGAGCAAACTACCAACAGCTAAACTGCTGAAGAATCACTCTTGTGGAAATAAGAAACTTCAGACATAACCAATCAAGAAAAGAAAAAAAAAACATCATGGGAGGGGAAAATGTGGCAGAAGCACACAAACCAACGACACCGAAAAAAGAAGAATTTCTCAAGGCCAGAGACCTCTGCGAAACAAAGCAACAGTGGTTACCAACACTCATAGAACTTGATATCAACACGTAGCCGGAAGTAAACTTCGCCTTCAAACGCGTCAGTCGAGAGAGTAGCTACGCCTCTAGCCATAAGAAAGTCACCGGTGCCGCCGATCACCGACACATCTCTAGAATTTTGCATCAAAGGATCCGCTCCGGCGAAGTTTATGCTGCCCTTGTGGCTTGTAGAGTTGAAAACAAAGGAAAATGCTAGCCAGGATGTGAATATCTCCTTCTTGTCATAAATATAAAGCCCTTGAGCTCGCCCAACCGGGGCTGACCTCAGATTGTTGTCCAAAGTTATAGGGTCATCGAAAACCACCACGTCCCCAAAATGGTTCAGCCCGGCGAGCTTGACCTTGTTTCCCCAAGCCGGGGACCCCACGATTGCTGACGTGGAGTTTCTCAAGTTCCTTCCGTTATAAATTATGTCGTGGAAGAAGAATACGAGACGCTTGCACGGGCGTCGTGGATTAACCCTTTTACCTGTAAATGAAGCAAATGAGTGTGGGGATGAGATAAGAAAGAGGGTGAGAATGGCAATGAGCATTTTGGGCTTCATTCTTGCAGAGAGCAAATAGTGGAATTTAAGTTGGTCCTTGGTTTGTAGGAGTGTCCTAAACTTTATAGAGGGATTTTTTACATGGTGGGGAAGTGAGAAAGCTTTGCTTTGAAGGTACTGCAACCCTCACTGATGGTCCTCATTATAACTCTGCCCTTTGAGAGAGACCCAGCTTCTTTGTGATCATACTATTTTGCTTGTCAAGCAATGATCATTCCATGGTATTCCCTCACACTTTGATTAATTGACCTAAAAAACAACACTTAAGCTCTTCATTTCATATCATTTGTCTCATAAAAGTTATCATTTGTCTTCCAGAAGTTATTATTTGTCTTGTAGAAGTTATCATTTGTCTCGCAAAAGGTACTGGCGGACGGATTCCCATTAAGGGACGATTACATTTAGCTTTTACGACAAAATAAATATGTATCATTTTTTGACTATCTCTCATTTATAATGGTTTCATTTTGAATTATAAAAATTAATTATTTTCTGATCATTGCAATTTAACAAAGTCATATGAAAAATATATTAAAATTGCTTTACTTTTTTGAGGAAGATAAAAGTTAGTGATTCTTTTATAGACCTTTCACATAGAATTCACTTTTCGAACATAAAAACTTGCCTTTAAAATTTTTTACTTTAAGCTTTTAATTTTCAGTTTTCATAAAACTTAAAAATTCATATTGATTTTCAAACCTTTTATAAATAGTTTAACAATAATAGTAAAAAATCATATAAAAATAGGAGATCTTGGGTAGGAGGTGACCATGTGGAGGAATACTTTGGCCCGGCTTATTTGCATATTTCTAATGCTTTCGCTAGGTATCCGTCTAATGAAATTAGGTCATTTTATCATGTCAATGTAACTTTTGAGTTATTTTCTTAATTCGTATTCTGCGGACGCTGATAATTATCTTTACAGGTTTTGCAATGGAATTTGAAAATGGGAACAATAAAGAAAGACATTGTTTTGATTTTAACAAGGATATCAAGAAGTGTTGCAAAATATGCGATTCGGCTCAATTCAAAGATTGCTTTATGTATGTGGAGGATGAGAAGAGCCATTGTTGTTGTGTTAGTAATAATCCTGCCTAAAATTGTATTATATGAAAAGTTCATTTTAATAAGAACATCATGTTCTCATATTTAATGTATTATTACTTATAATTTAATATGAAAAAATTATAAATGAGATATCCTGAAAAAATTAGTACATATTTATTGTGGCGCACAAGCTAAATGGATTTTTGGTATGTATTTAATTAGATTTAAATTATGCAGTAAAATATAATATTATTAAAATATAAAAACATTATTTTGATAATATTTAACAACCAAAAGTATCGAAAAAAGTATTAAATATTTTTATATATTTTTTCTACTTCTCCTGAACACCATTCGTGCTCAGCAACAATGGCTTCGAGTTCAGCAGGCGGCGGAATCGCGATGAAGGAGAGGAGCGAGGATCCCTTCGATTTTCGGCCTCTCTTCGACTCAGCGGCGGATTCGTCTCCCCGAGGAGACGGAGGAGCTTCGGCCACAACGGACTTCTCCTTCGCGTTCAACGTCAGTAACTTCTCCGACCGGGTTTTGAGGATCGAGATCGTGGAGGAAGCGGAGGAGAGGAAGGACGGGGAAGGAGGAGGTGGAGGTGGAAGTGGAGGGGAGTGGGATGGGAAGAGGAAGAGGCGGCGGGAGGATGATAAGATGGAAGATGGTGAGTGGTCGGTTTTTGGGTATTGTTTGTTTGTGGAGGTTTGGTGGGTTAGTGGGACGGAGTTGTTGATGCGTGGTTGTGTGATTTTGGCCGGCTTTGGGTTGATTTAGGGTCGAATTTCACCTCGATTGGGTGGCTGTATTGAATTGCTGCATTGTCAATTGTTGGTTCAGAGCTAGGGTTTTACTTCATTGAGTATTCTCTTTGTGACAGAGTTATATTCAATTTTAGTTTGATTACGGGCCATTACCTTCAATTTCTTTTGAGTTAGGGTTCAGGGCTGGGAAACTTCTGAACTGAATAAAATATGTTCCCAAAAGATTGTAACAAGTTCTGGAAAGTTGACTTTTTATTTCAATTCTAGTTGTTGTTGCACTCAGTGCCTACTTTTGTTGGAATCTTGGTGGGTATAGTTTCGAGATGTAATACGATTATATTTTGTAATTTGTATTATCATAATCAGACTCATTCGTTCCATTATGTTGTAGATGCATATGTTGTAGTCCAACAGGAGGAGCGGGTGCTGAACTGTGGAGACCCAGAGGAGGAGGAAGCATACGTGGATCATGATGAGGACCTTGTGGAGGTGGCTGAGGAGACATGTTTTGACAAGGCCGTACTTGCTATTTCGAATGGTATATCCTCTATTTTCCATCCACCTTTTTCATTATGATTCCATCTTCAAACATCTCCAGTGGCATCTCTCTAATTTAATAAGGATTCGACTCTCTCTCATTGAAACAATGGCCATTGTGGCTTGAACTGCACTTATAGTGTTTCATAGTCAACTAGTATTTATTTGTTGTTGCTAAGAAGCTCTAGTTAGTTTTAATTATGCTTTGATATTATTAGAAACATTGATTTCCTGGTAGATTGTGAAGCTCGTTCAATGTGGAATGGGAAAAGCCCAGCTACAAGGGTCCAGAACATACACATAAGCTCTCCGATCTTAGCTGCAAAGAGTCCCTTCTTTTTTAAGGTGTGTTGATTTGATTAGATCTGAGAATATTATTGGTTCCCTTCTATATCAGGTAATCATCTGAATTGTTTGTTACTTGTTTATAGCTTTTTTCAGATGGAATGAAAGAATCAGAACAAAGACATGTCACTCTTAGAATCAAAGCTTCTGGTAAAAAAAACCATTCCATTTCTTCAAACTTATCTAAATTGTCACAGTGATGATTTGATAAGTGAGCTGACCAATTTTTTTTTGTATATCCAACAGAAGAGGAGACTTTCATGGATCTTCTACATTTTATGTACAGCAATACTTTGTGGTCGAGTACTGAACATGAGCTGATGGATGTCCTGATGATGGCTGACAAGTTTGAGGTTGCTTCTTGCATGAGATACTGCAGCCAAATATTGGGCAAATTGCCAATGTCTCTTGACTCTGCATTGTTATATCTGGATCTCCAATCGAATGTGCTGATGGCAGATGCTGTACAGCCTCTGACCGAAGCTGCTAAACAGTTTCTTGCATCGCACTACAATGACATTACTAAGTGAGTTGCTTATTATTTTTGCTCTAACTTAAAAAAGTTTTGTAACCTGAACTTATGCTGGCGCTTTTCAACTCAACCTAGACATATTTATTTTCCATCACTGATCCTATCACATTCCACGACCGAACATCTATTGAATAGCAATAAAGAGATGGAATAGTTAAACTCAAAGTAGTAGTACATATTATATTTTCACTGTGCATAGGATTATTGCGTCAAGCATTTTCAGTAGATATTATATTGAAACAGTTAAAGGAAATAGTTACAGGTTTTTGTTGAAATAGCTACCTTCTTCATTGATGTTTCCTTCACTTGTTCTTTGTGACTATCTTGGCCGTATGTTCGACTTATATGACTTTATATTGATGTTTGCTCATATAGGTTTTACCTAGAGGTTCTTGATCTTCCTCTAGCTGGATTCGAGGCAGTGCTAGCTAATGATGATCTCCATGTGGCTTCAGAGGATGCTGTTTATGACTTGGTGCTGAAATATGTTCGCACTCGCTACCCTTCCATGGAAGAGCGTCGAAAAGTCCTAGGGACTCGTCTTACCCGTATGATTCGATTTCCATTCATGACTTGCCGTAAGCTGAGGAAAGTGTTGACATGCCCCGACTTTGATCAAGAATCAGTATCCAAGGTAGTGATGGATGCTCTATTTTTCAAATCTGAAACACCACACCGACAGCGTTCTCTTGCTGCTGCTGATACTTTGAGCCGCCATTTCGCTGAAAGGGCCTACAAGTACCGTCCAGTTAAGATAATGGAGTTTGAATTACCACAACCTCAATGTGTGGTATATCTGGACCTCAAGCGGGAGGAGTGTGCCAACCTCTTTCCCATCGGCAGAATTTACTCGCAAGCCTTTCACCTCAGTGGGCAAGGGTTTTTCCTATCTGCTCATTGCAATATGGATCAAGAAAATTCCTTTCACTGCTTTGGTCTATTTTTGGGAATGCAAGAGAAGGGATCGAAGACATGTTCTATCGACTACAAATTCTCTATAAGGATGAAGCCAAAAGAAGAGTTTGAAGCTAGATACAATGGGACATACACATTCACCGGCGGCAAAGCGGTAGGTTATCGAAATCTTCTCAGCTTACCTTGGGCAGATTTTCTAAGTGCTGAGAGTAAGTTTTTCATCAACGACGTCCTCCACCTAAAGGCTGAGTTGAAAATCAAGCAGTCTCTTTCGGCAGACTAGTTCCTACCTATCTGTCAGGCTGCTAGTATTAGTTCTTAATCAGGGAAGATATGAGACATCTCCTCATTGCTGTTTAGTGTACATATGAATCAGCAACGGCACAATAAGTTGTGAGCCAACTGGGTACATCTTTTTATTTATGTTGCTCAAATATCGTATTTGGTATCTTTCCTTGTTCAATTAACCATTTGGAAATAAAAAATAAATATTTTATTTTAAATAATAATAATAATAATAATGCAAAATGTGGGTCCAACTGATGGAGCCAATGAGAGGCGGACACGTGTGATCAGGTCAGGATAGTGGATGGTACAAAAGTGAATTTCGCATCTGCTGCTCAAATTCCTTCCCCGATCTCTGCGAATCGAATCTAGGGAGTGGAGGAGGAAGCCAAGGGAGACGACAAAGAAGAAGAAGCATCAACCACCGAGGTGTCGGATCTTGCAGAATCGGCATTCTCCGGTTTCAAATCTACAGTCGGTTTGAATTTTCCTTTGCTGTGTTGTTGCGTTGGTTTGAGGATTAATTGATTTTTAGGGCTTCCGAGGATACTGTTGAGATATGGCGTCGAAGCGGATTCTGAAAGAGCTCAAGGATCTTCAGAAGGATCCTCCCACGTCTTGCAGCGCTGGTCTATTTCGTCTATCTAATCCTCTTTGCTTCTTTTTCTTCCTGTTGTTGTTTTTGTGTATCTTATGTGATTGGCTTCTGGCAGTTTCATCGGTGGATTTAATTGAATGTTTTTGTTATGAAATAATTTATGTGATTGTGATGCACTGAGCTTGTGAGAAATGGAAGGAATTCTTCATGTTTGAAATTCAGATGGTGTATAAAGTAGGAATTTGTGTTTGGAAACCTGATGAGTTCTGAAAGGTTTGTTTTTTATTCTTTTTTTTTTTAATGGAGAAGGTGTAAAACTTTGGTTTTGAATAGAAGAGGTGATACATTTGATGGTATCTGGGTTTGATTTTTAGAGTTTACTATTGTGGTCGTAACTCATGTTGGCTGCTCTCAGGCCCTGTGGCAGAGGATATGTTCCACTGGCAAGCGACAATTATGGGTCCTCCTGATAGTCCGTATGCGGGTGGGGTGTTTCTTGTCACCATCCATTTTCCTCCAGATTATCCATTCAAGCCACCAAAGGTATTTACTCAATGATTCACAGTTGTATCTCATCTTTGTATAATACCGCCCTTTAGTGATGACTGCTCGGAACTCTGAAATCTTCATTTGATTTGTATGGCAGGTTGCATTTAGGACTAAGGTTTTCCACCCAAATATCAATAGCAATGGAAGCATTTGCCTTGATATTCTGAAAGAACAGTGGAGCCCGGCTCTTACTATTTCAAAGGTTTGCATTGTTTCAAGTCTGCTTGTATATATATCTGCTACTTCATGTTTTCCCTTCAACTATCATTGCCAACATGCTTTAAAAAAAATGAAAAATTATATAATTGCTAATGTATATACTAATGCGATGTCTTGATGTGAAGTACTCAAAATACGAGTGACGAGATCTGAATTCAAAACTACTCCTTGTTATCAAGTTTGTGATGATCTAACTCATTTCATGTATCTAGTTGCTCAATTATTTCAAACCCAAACATACTTTGTGGCACTGAAAGTGCATGCTAGTTTGCATCTATTTTGGATGTGTGATACCTTATGAGTTTGCTTACTGAGATTTTAATTTTGACTATGCATAGTATGCTGCTGTGATACCATACCCTATGGCCTTTATACAATGAATGTGCTGACCACATGGACAAAATGAGGAGCTACGTAATATTAATTTTGATTTGATTCGTCATGAAATTGTTAATGCAAGTTTCCAGTGTCTTTCAAAAGTGACCAATGCATACAAACAATGAGGTAGCTGCTAGTTTGCTATCAGTTGAAATACCATGTGAACTCCATTTGCCACATTATAACACCATTTATGTAGCCTATGTGTACATTTCAGATATAGTGCTCGAGTAATCGAAAGTTAATTTTATCTCCAGGTTTTACTGTCCATCTGCTCCATGTTAACTGACCCAAATCCAGACGACCCTTTGGTGCCAGAGATCGCCCACATGTACAAAACAGACAGAAGCAAGTATGAGACAACTGCAAGGAGCTGGACCCAGAAGTATGCCATGGGTTGACCCCCCCTTTCTCTCGTATCACGAATGACACCCTTCGCCAATGGTTCCCGTTCGTCGAATTATCTGCAAGCGTATGGTTATAATGTATGTTCTGCGTGTGTTACATCAGTTTCAAATGTCAGAATTTAGTCCTAAAATAACTCTTATTGTATGGGTATGCTGTTCAAGATTTTATAAGCTTTCTGTATTTCATTCCATATGATCCAGTTTGTAACCAATTGAAAGTTCAGGACCTACTTGCAATATCTAAAAACTAGTCTAGCAGGCGTCATGTATAGCAAAGGAAACATAGAGGACCAATGCGTAATTTACCCAAAGGTTTCTACCTTGAGGTTTGAGTTCGTTTCTCGATTGTTCTTCAAAACCCCAAATCCGACGATGGACAGAGGAGCTCAGCCGAAGGCAGTGTGCGCGCAAGAGGCATTGGATCTCCTCAACTGCGTCGCGGCGTCGGCGTACGATCAGGACAAGTGCCTGACGCTTCTCACCAACTTGCGTAGCTGCGTATTGAACAAGGTCAGCATCGTAATCTTTCTAATTGGATTGTTGGAATCGAGTAGCAATTGGATTTTCTTTGCTGTGATTTTTCATCTGTGCATTTACATTGCGATCGTTGAGGTTTGCTCAATTAGTTACACATATTTTTGTCTGAAAAATGTTAAATGGATTCGCAAGAGATAAACTTTGTGTAACATGCTGCGTGTTCCAATGTCTTTAGGCTTGAAGTGTTTACCAGGTTGTAGTGTTTCTCAAGGCCAGGGTTGTAGAAAACAAAGCCACAATGTAGAGTAGAGTTGTCAGGCTGTAGGAACAGCCATGCCATTTAAGTTGAGTAACTCACGTACTTGGATTAGTATGATTGTTGCATCCTACTGGAATGACGCTGATCTGAGCTTTTTTCCGAGACCTCCTGTATTTCAACCTTGATTGTTACATTTTTTATTTTTATTCTCTATTTAATTCTTATCAGAATGTGGTGTTCATGATGGGCATCTTTGAGCTTAAATTACTTGGGTCAAGTGCTCTATCCAATAATGTGGTCTTTCTACAAAATGCAATCTATAATAAGTTGTCGTTAGTCTTTTCTCCCCTTTTATGCGGAGTTTGATTACTGAAGAAAATTATTACCACCAAGAGGTAGTCAAAGATTCATTCCTCATAATTTTATAAGACAAACAATCAACAATACGTATGAAGTGATACTATGTTGCTCTCACATTATTCATGGCATCATCATGATCTAAACAATAACTTTTTTAATGCAGAAAGTGAAGAAGTTTTCTCTATCTGAACAGCCCCAGCAAGCTACGGATGCAGGAACAAAGCAGCTATAGCTGAATATCTAGTCGTTACAAGTAGTTGCCCATTAAGGGAATTTAATCTCAATAAGGCTGTCATCCTTTAGAATAGAGGATAATAGGAAAATGATACCTAGTTTATTTAAGTCTTCAACTTGTGCATGATTTTCGCGCTTTGCCCTCTTTGGTAAGATGACGGACCATCTAATGTTGAGTATAATATTCTGCGAATGTCTCGGTTTTAACATGAACCTCTCAGTTAATGACTATAACTTTAACTCATGCCAGACAAAAAACAAAGGCAACCATTTTTAGTGAATGGCAGTGAAGTGAAAGAAGCAAACATATAAATGCATCCCTCAATTGTTTAAATAGTGAGGTACATGTGAAGGGTATAAGTCGATAAAAAAAGGTATCCTGTAAATTGAAAGCAGTAGGCTTAAAGATGCAAATGGTACTCAATTTGAGAACTCTGGCACCATCCAATCTCTTTGGAAAGCATTTACACAAGTAAATAGGCCAGCCCAGCTGCCGAGTACTTAACTTGCTGGTGTTACATTTATACTCACCTTCTACTTATATTACATTTAGTTTGCCAGTGTTCACCAGAGAAGCAATGAATTTTATAAATATTTTTGTTGAAAGACACGTCCAGCTTAGGACCCAGTTCTCTTTTCAACGGTAACTTCCTTGAGAATAAGTGGATCTTCTTTCACTATTGGTGGGATATCAACCAGCATATTTGGAGGGGCAAAATACATGTGGAGCGACATCATACAGATGATGATTCCCAAGAAAAGCTGCAATGGGAAGAGATCAACACGCTCGTCCATTTATAATGACATTGGTTAAATCAAATCAGCACTTGTTTAGGTTTTGAACGCAGTTGAACCAAGACCTACCTGCAATGTAGGTTTGAAGTTGAAAAGATGCACGGAAATAATCATTGTCAACAGCATAGCCATTGAAGTTGAGTACACCTGCAAGGAGTCAATCAAGCGCCAGAATGCAATTTTAAGCAAAATAGTTAGAAATTATTCTCGAAAATCAAAGTACTCAATGCAACAAACGAAAAATTATTCTTCAAGAAAACATCAAACTTTAGATTCAAACTCAGCACTTTTACCTTAACTATATTGTCAGCATACTTCATTAACCATGACACGAGCAACCCTGTGGATCCTAAATTCAAAACCACCAACCACGTGGTTGTTGTGTACCCATTGAAAAGACGTTGCCACCAGGGCCCTTTTTCAAACCCGGACCCAAAATCATCAAGGATGAGTTTCGCCATATTGAATAGAGAACCAAATCTGAACAATGAAAATTGCCAGACAATTATAGAGCCATTCTTAAAACTGCATTAATTGCATTAATCATACTGCATTAATGAAAGGATAACTTGCTAGCCCATTTTGCCAATTAATCTCTTAACGTTAATTTCAAAGGACGAGTAAAATCATTAACATATACTCTTTGTGCTTTCAGTTTTAGGTCCCTATACAGTGTAGCATGTACAGTTCACGTGTACCATTAGAATGCACAAAAACACCACTTTACGTTGAACGAGTACGATAACAATCAGCATGTGTAATGTGTAACTAAGCAAATAAAATATAATTTTAGGGTGGATGAAGAAGAGATACCTACGTATACAATTGGACATTCTGCCAATACAAGGTATCATTGTTCTTTTTCATCAAAAACTCCGTATAGACACCAGCTAATGCCGAAAGACAAGCAGATAAGATGCCCAAGAGATACCCTGGTATTGGTGATGAGAAAAGCGAATCACAAGAAGACGCTCCACATCCTTTGACCTGAAGAAGTTAAAGAATACAGGCGTAAAGAAAAGAATAAATCAGCTGAACACTGCATACAATTGCAAATGTACCTGGCTCGTCGTTGTACCCAATGCTAAAAGGACGATGGCCATCCATTGCAGGTTTGACAGCTTCCTTTTCAAAAATAATCTACAAAACAAAATGAGACTATAGAGTAGAAAACAAAGGGACCCTTTCAACCTATCAGAAGTTAAGATGACCAAATTCATTAAAAGCGTCAAGTGAAATGGGCACACCTGAATAGTATGCCAGTTGTCACGATTTTCAGATTACCCATAATTTGATATGTGGAGGTGTCCACATAAGTTAGGGTAGCAAACTGGACATTGTTGTGGATGAGATATATTACTGAAGGAATAGGATACAAGCGAATGCTTTTCCATTCAGTAGTCATCCTTACAGAAGGTGATGACTTACATTCTCTCCACAATAGCATAGACGAGATGAGTAGCTGTTTGATTGGAAACAAAACTGAAATGTCTCAGTAGCTTGTAAAGACGGGTACCACATGCAACAATATTGGGAAAAGCATCCAGGCAAAGCAAGTGAACCACTAAAAAATAGACAAATTTAATCCGACGGACTATCAAACTCACATCTACAAGCAACATTTCATGTGAAAAAAATATACTTCCAAAAGGCAAGCATGTTGTGGGTAAACATAAAATTGAGTTTGAGAAGGACCTTGAAGACCTCAGCCAGAAAGGGAACAGTAGCATAGTCGTATTTATAACCGCCATTACTTTGAGAAAGAGTAGTCAAAATTCCCTGTCCAGAAAATATGAGCATATAAACATTTAACAAGCTCTGTCCACATCATACATACTTCACTACCTGAAAAGTCATTTCAGTTCTCCTTTAAACCATCACCAAAAAAAATTGTAAAGCCTTAGGGATACATATACATCTAACCTAACCTCAACACTAAGTACAACCTCAAATCTCCCCATTCATATGAAGACCACTAAGAAACTACACTCGACCTGATCAGATACTAGTAACAACGAGATTCAAAATGAATATAGCGATAACATTACATCAACCAACACGCTCAACTCAAAAAACCGAATCTGAGCGGAAATGCTAAGATCTATCCATATTCGTCACTTCCACAATAATACAATACAACCAAATGTGAGGCTCACGAAAATTAGGTTTTGTAAAGACCTGAGAGCTGGTGAGGAGAGTGAGAAGTGCGGCGACGAAGTACCACTTCATCGTAATCTGCGCCGGAGGACTTTCGCCGGCACTCCAACTGCAGTTTCTTCTTCCTTCCTCTCGTCCTTTCTGGCTTTCACAGAATCGCCATTGCTGCAAATCCGATCATGCCTTTGGAAGCCACATTCGATTCAAATGGGCCAACAGGCCCAAAATATCAAAGGAGCCTAAACAACTCATTAAATGGGCCAAGCCCAGCTTATTTAAGGGGCCCAGTCCGCTCTGATGTACGGCCCAGTAAGCATACGGGCCAAATCATGAAATTTTTGTATGTGCAGAAGAGCCGAGTAATGAACATGTTCATGTGCACCATGTTTTGTGAAACTTACAAAGCCTAACATGGCCAACCCTGGTTCCTTATCTATGTACACACATTGAGACTTACTTTGCAGTGCCTGTCGGACATCGGCCGGAGCTGTTGTTGTCTTCGCCAACCAATAATCGAGTCGAGACATAGATAACGCTAAAAAAAGCTTGAAATTTCCAGCTACTTTTTGGCCTGTCTCCTTCCAGATATCTGATATGTCATCGTGTCCTTGGACTGTATGTACTGGCATATCCTGAGAATTTGTAGGATCACCCTTTGATAAATGTTTCTCATCCGATGGGTGTCCTTGTTATATATGGCTAAGGCTTCTCATCCTGTTACCAGTATGATATGAGGTTGTTCGAAAAATAACTCCTCCGTTAAACCATCTGCAAAACTTTGATGCATCCAGTGGAATTAGCAGCAATGATTGTATCCGAATTGTTCCTCCAACAGACGCTAGAGACAAAATGCCCGTTGTTTTCAACCGTCTCTTTTCCAGATATCGGATCAATGGATCCAAACTTGTGGGTGGTGATTGGCATAGGTAGAGATTTATAGTAAGTAAAGACCTGCAAAGAAGCCAAAAAACAGAAAAAGTTTAAATTCTATTTAAGCGTCTGGAGAAATTTAGAGAAACATCCAGTTTGATAATATGTTCAAGTTGGTTTGTTCAGTAATTTCACGGGCAGCAAAATAATCTCTGAACTATGCAGACCGGCAAGTGTCAGGAACTGATCCAACACTTCATTTCAAAATTAAATGAATTCATTGAGGTCATCAATTGCTTTATGATGCCAACTCACCTCGTTAGTTTCAGACCCACAAGCGATAAACCCATCCGTGACGGACAAGCCCACAAAATTCTACAACATTAGTAGACACAGGTAAGAGAAAAGACTTGTCTATATAACACAATGTACAGGAGTGGCATCAGACGTATAATAAAAAGATAACCAACCTTCTCATTAGTGTGACCACCGAACGTTAAGGTGCAAGCATTGATTGACTGCCCATCAGCTGTGGTCTTACTAAGATCCCATAGTTTCAATGTGTTATCTGTGGACGCTGAAACAATAGTCTTGGAGTCCACAAATTTAAGATTGCTTACAGCCTTTCCATGTCCAGCCAATGTGCACCATGGTGATTGTGGATACCGCAGATCGTAACAGTAAGCTTTGTAGTCCGCGGATCCAAAGGCAAGAAGATTGCTGGAGTGAGGAGAAAACTGTACACAGCAAACATTTGCATGGCTCTTGATGGTGCCTAAGCAATTTTTCTGGAAAAGTCGAGACAAACACTATCAGATTTTGAGTGCACATATTTATCTTCTTCACATAAGGCTAAACTTTGATTATCAGTGGAAAATAGCTAACCGGCCAGCCGCTACATAGAAAAAAAAAAACAAAGGAATTTTCTCACGCTAAATAACTGGACAATTGACCTTTGTTTCCTTTCAAGCTAACCCAAGTGCCACCAAATTCAACAGTAGTAAACTGAAAAAAAGACTTGCACTATCCCCAAACCAGCACGCATCAAACCCTTTACAAGTTCACGGTACAATATAAACCTGATGACAGTCCATAATTTAATAGTGTTGGATCAAGAAAATCATAGGCATAAGCACACTGTGAAGTTCTCGTTTACCAGTTCCCATATTCCAAAGTAAAGGAAACCAACTGCAAAAGCCAAATGCATATCGATTACAAAAGTATGACAATGACTAACCCACGTCCAAGATAGCATATGGCATTACTACTTGGCAACTGCTGCCATCAATTCCCAAGAAAATGAGAGGCATTGCAAATGAATGATGTGGTAAAATCAAGTTTCTAACAAGCATGCAGTCAAACATTGTGGTTTCACTGGATTGCTAGGAGTCCAACATAATGATTGTCAAAGATTGGTATCTTAGTAAATCAGACAAAATTGTTTGTAGTGCAAGCCTTAAAAGCAAAATATAGTGGATCTTCTAGATAATCATAAAACCCAATACACATCAGCTGACAATTAACCAAACCTGATGAATCCTAGACACGGATCTCAATTTTTCGTTGATAAAATGGTCTAAAAGGGTTGAATTCATTTATAGTCTATAAATTATAGATGCTAAAATGAAAATGAAGTTCAGATGATGCCGGTGCCTTATATGCATTACCTAAAGCGCACGAGGTTTAGAAGCAAAGACAGTACTGAATAAAAATAAATATGCAAAAAATATACATTTCCTACTCCTAGGCCAAGGTTACGCCCAGCGAATATATTTAATTAAAATAAGGGTAACACATAGAGAAAGAGAGCATGCCTGAGTGATACTCCACAATTTGACAGAATAATCATCACTCCCACTAGCTAGTTTCGTAGGATCTGACTGAGAGAAATCCACAGACCAAGCTCGCTTCCTGTGTTCCGTGTATTGTGTAAAGTCTACCCCTGTAGCTGCATCCCATAACTAGCATCAACCAGAAAATGGATCAATACCAGTCTGCATAAGAAATTGCATATGATTACGAGTACACTGTACATTTAAGGAAACGGAATAATAAAAGATACATATTTTCATTAATGAACTGAACTCAGGCCCCAACTAATTATACACCTAAAATCTGCAAAAAAACTCTATTTTAATTCTGTAAAAACACAGAACTTCATCTTATTCTTTCGGGAAAAATGTTGGTCGTTTTCAACCTGTCTTTCTTCACAAGAGCATGTCATTCTAGCAAAACAAGGTATTTCTGATGAGTTGATTCCAAATCTCCCAGTTAAAAGAAGAGCATTACATGAAAAGTTTTACATTTACGATAAATAATAAAACAAGAATCATATCAATCAGCATTTGATGTAGTTGGCTATTTAAAAGCTTAGTGCACATTTATTAAGACAACGGATATTCAAAATTAGAGGGTAGACAACAATAAATACCTTTACTGCACCATCGTAGTCAGCAGACGCCAGATAGTTCTTGATATAAGGGTTCCAGCAAATGCAATTCAGCTTAGACTGGTTTGCCAATTCAGTCTCAGGATAATGTACATCAACAGATAAGTTAAAGAAAGCTTGATAATCAAATATTTTAATTTTCTTTGACACCCCAGCGGCAGCAAAGTATTCCTGGTCACGGTCAAAACTAAGAGAACAAACCACATTTGCAGAATTTAATTCTGGACTTCTTAAAACTCCCCGCACTTCGAACTTACTATATCTGGCATACTTGCACAAACCATCAAAAAAGACTCCCATATGGTCTGTGTCTTCTTTCACTTTACCATCATTATGAAGTTCATATTGACCTCCTCTGTGGTTGAGCAAATCTGGTTCTGAGCGCGCTACAGGGTTGGACACGGAAAACTGGATATTGTTCCTCATTGAGAAGTATGCACCTTCAAGCTGATGCATATTTTTAATGAGCCTCAAACCACTAAAGGAAGATTCAGGATGTGACTGAGGTGCTAGGTATGGTGCACAAAACTTTGGCTGAGTTAAATTGCCTTCCCTTGAAATCAGAGATCCTCTGTACAAGTTGGAGTTGGGTTCTAAGAACTGGCACGACTGCCTTCTTTTAATTTCTTGAATATCAGCTTCTAACACACGAAGGTCCTCAGCTAATTTCAATGAAGCCTTTTCCTTCTGCTCTTTCGCGATTACAAGAAAATGGGATAGTAATTCTGACTCACTGCTCTCTGAATCAATTGATGAGGACAACTCTTCCCCGTACACATTGGGCAAATCATTAATAAGTTCGGACTGCAGGACTTCCCTGTTAACAAAAGCAAAGTTAATACGCATATGTGGAGCTTACCCTGATATAAAGCTAAAACTTCAAAGTGAGTCATGATCAGAATTCCAAAGGTCATTTTATTTTATCAGGAGAGCCATTATTTACCTTATAGTTGGACGCGATGAAGGTTCGGGATGGAGAAGCCACAGACAAAACCCAACTTCCTTGGGATATTCGGCAAGAAAGTTTGGTGGAAGGATCCGGTAGCGAAGATCAGACATTGCAGTGGCATGTCCTTTCTCAGATTCAAAACAACAAAGTAACTGAAACAAAAAACGTCAACGGAAGTTAGCATTTCTTTGACACTTCCAGCACAAAAAAATTGGATAAAAAACAAACAGCGTGCTACTAGTAATGTAGTTTTCGAAAATAATGATTCCAGAGACTGCTTCTTAATCTCTTAATCACAAAGTTTTGATAACCAGGATCGTTCTTAAAAATAAGAGGAGAACAAATCCTTACAGGAACAGAATAGTGAAAAATAAGAAGGTTGATTCAGCTAAAATTGTGCAGCTCCAGTAACTGATATTTCAATCCCTCAACAATTTACAACTCTATCATAAACCTGTCACTGTCATTGATACTTGGAAGAAGTAGTAACACATGTAAGGCATGCCAATTCTATTATTTATTTCAAATCTTACAAACTGCTGGTTACTGTTATACGAGAATATTCTGCTAAAAGTTACCATAGAAGTAACCCATGTCATTCTATCCTCATTTAACCTGGTCATATATAGATATACCAATGTACCCAAATTAAAAGCATGAAACACAAACCTCAAACAGGAGAACCCCTAAACTGTAGATGTTGGCAGCCAATGTACAGCTACCCTCTTCAGGAGTGGTGTACCACAGTTCTTCAAGCTGATCACTCTTAAGTGTTAACTGAGGAGAAGCTTTACCAGGCTCGTAGGAGGTGCCAATCTTATCTTGAGAATTGAATCCCAGGTCTTCAATACCAGAGTCATAAGCATGGTCCAGTGGCCCACAACTAGTGACGTCAAAGGCATATGATGGCTTCTGTTTGAGATTAAATCTTGAAGATTGCTGAAGCCACCATCCTCTAGCTGTTGAATCCTGAATATATTTTCCCTTTTTCGCATGAGAACTAGCAGATGTCAACTCATCCTGTGGAAAGTCTCTTTTCCGAGATTGCTGATTGTCGATGCGGTCAAAATCGTGGTAAATGGATTCCACATTTGATCCCCTTCTAGAAAGAGAACCACTATAACAAACTTGATTTGATGATGACATCGTAAAACTAGACGGGCGTAAGTCTGGGATTGGCACTCCTTGAGAATGACAAAACTTCGCTATATCAACAATCTGTCTAAATATATACAGCCTCTCTGTTTTCTTGACCCTGTGATGCCTATTTTTTAACCAATCTCTCAAAGTGACACCATTGTTAGAAGCATAACCAGAAAGAACTTCAGGTTCAGCAACAGACTTGGTAGATGGCGGGGTACTTTTAGCACTTGAACTTACTTTGTTATCAGAAGTTGCTTTTGACTTACCATTGTACTTTGTATTAATCTGGTGTGGTAAGTCAGGCCCAACGGAAGTAGGAGCAGTAGATTTGCAGATGACGCTTTTACCCTTCAATGTATTTTTGACAAAAAATTGTGAGATACCAGATTTGGATAGGATCTTGGTACGTATACCATCGGGGGATAACGTACTGTCTGCATCCAAATTACTTTCTGTGTTAGCTAATTGAGTAGACACAACATCAGTGCATGGTTTTTGTGTCAAGAAATCAGAAAGGGATGAGTATCCTGTCTCCTCCCAAAAACTTTCATTTACAGGAATGCTTTCCTTATTAATATTGCCTTCTACAGGGCCCTTGCTTCCAGATCCAGTGCCTAGCCTGTGTAACTGTTGCCTCTTATTTGACATTCTGTTTTTATCATTTGAAGAACCAATAACAGTAAAGCTGCCACCATCAAAATTCTCTAACGTCAGCTCTTTAACCATGATGCTACCATCATCCAAAATTTGTGAATTAATATGTCCCTTCAAATCTGATCCGGCCACTGCATCTACTGGCCCTGCCAGATTTTTACTATCTGTAACATTGTATTCCTGGGGTGAGCTCTCAAGGAACTCTCTCTCCTCAGGTATAATCATTTCTCTCGATTCATACATGCTGTTGTGACAGGCAGTCAAGTAAAATCCATTGTTATTTTGGTGATATGCATTGATTGCAGATTCTCCCACTGAACTCCGCTATACTGGCCACAAGCACCGCCTTCAAAACAAAAAAAATATTGAACCTAAATGGTAACAAAAATCTTTAGCACCAGAGATCATTGAGAAATTAAAAGGGGCATCATGCTACCAGGAATCATCAATCAAGGACGATGGATATCTTCTAACTCAAAATCGTAACTACCCCACTACTTTAGTCTAGTAATACATAACAATAGGAACAATAATCTCTCCAACAAAACACAATTCCTTAACCAGCGAGAGGATCAACCACGCAGCAATCAAATCAAACAATTCTCGAGATGAATATCAAAGAAAAAAAACTTTGCCAGTCCTTGCAACCTCCAATCAATTGAACCAGCCAATGTGAAACAAAGTCAGAAACGACTCAAAACTAACAACAACCGCAGTTGCAGAGCTAAAAAAGCAAGAAAATCCACCTGCATCATATCTCCAAGCACTCCACAAAATCCAAACGTTACTTCTTCCACTCATACTAAATCTCCACACAAACCTACCCAACTCATCACTACCAGTTCCTCACAAACAACGAACCGATGCATGCTCAAGCAACTACCAAAGGATATACTTACCTAGACAAGCCGGCGGGAGGCGAATCCGGAAGGTGGAGCCGGGGATGGTCAAGAAATCGGATGAGGAGGAAAGCCCTAGAAGATGGGTTTGGGGAGAGAACAGAAAATGAATGAACTGAATTGAAAATTGAATCTGAGTTTTTTCTTGGATGTTGGATTGCCGGAAATGGAAACAATTGAAAATTTAACAATTACCGCCCAACCGACATAAGATTAACCAAAAATGGCAAGCTAAAAATTAGTCAATTTTTAATTAGGATTCCTTAACTTAGGATATATTATAAATATAATATTTAAAATTATATACTTTATACAGTTAATTTTTTTTCCTATATGTTCTATTTAGATCATGTTCTATTCAGAATTGGAGCAGTTCCGTCCTTACTGTCACCGATAAGAACTTGTGGTGCCGATGGACATAATTGTTTTTAAACCAACAGACCGATCTTAGAAAGATCGATTTCATAGAAAATTATTAGAACCTATCTTGTCGAAAATAAGGCATCGACTTAAGAGCAAACTAATAGACCATTAAGGTTAATTAGGGTTGGAGAGAGAGAGAGAGGCTTCATTAGGTCATTATGTATGTGGAGCTTCCCAGGAGTACTGGCTACTTAAAAACCTACAAGAACAAATTGAAGTTGTTGGAGTTTACAATAACATACTTCTGATTAAAATGCTTCCACAAAAATCCCTTTCAACATGCGTTCACATTCATTCACAACCAAGCATCTTAGATATTTTCTCAATTGGAATTCATTGCATTCTTTTTTGAATTGAAACTGATCTTACATGAGATGATGTGAATTTAAATTAATAAACGTTCTAATTCCAATTAATAAATTATATTACTTTTTATAATTTAATATAAAATAATTACAAATACAAAATCCGTACATAACTCCTCCGGCTGTATCATTATAAGATCTTCTTCTAACTGAGACAACACAAAGCTCCGGCTAGTTGTCCGACCCCCATGGCCGCTCCATCCAGCAATTTCAACAGGCCGCACATGGCCTTAGTCCCAACCCCAGGGCTCGGCCACCTGATCCCACTGGTCCAACTCGCCACCCAACTCGTCCACTCCCACAACCTCACCTTCACCCTCCTCCTCCTCCCCTTCCACCACACCAAAATCCACTCCATCCTCCAAACCCTCCCCGACAACATTCGTGTAATTTTCCTCCCTCAGGTGACCACCCACGACCTCCCTGAGGACGCCATGATGGAGGCAAGAATCGCCACTTCCTTCACGCGCTCCCTCCCAGCCATTCACAGCTCCATAAAAGAGCTGACCAGGTCAACAAAGGTCTCGGCCATGGTTGTTGACCTCTGCGGCACGGCGGCGTTCGGTGTTGCTGAGGAGTTTGATATCCCATGTTACATTTTCTTCACGTCCAATGCGCTGGTCTTGTCGTTTTTGTACAATGTGAGGAAGTTGATGGATGACGTGGCGCAGGTGGAAGGTGAGTTTAAGGACATGGTTGAACCCATCAAGCTCCCTGGCTGCGTGCCGGTTCATGGCTCGGACTTGATCGACTCGGTCCAAGTCCGGAGCAGTTTTTTGTACAGAGGGACGCTCGAGTTAGCCGAGAGCTACAACTCGGCTGCAGGGGTCATTGTGAACAGCTGCCTTGAGCTCGAGCCAGGCGCTTTCGAGGCATTGAATGATCCGAAGCTGAACAAGCCGCCGGTTTACCCAGTTGGGCCGCTGGTGCAGACATGTTCGGATGTCGAGTCCGATGAGTGTTTAGCCTGGCTGGACCGGCAGCCGAGCCGGTCTGTGCTGTTTGTTTCTTTTGGCAGTGGTGGGACGCTGTCTCAAGCTCAAATGAATGAGCTGGCACTAGGGCTTGAAGCAAGTGGTGTGAGGTTTTTGTGGGTCGTCAGGAGTCCTAATGATAAGGTCTCCAGTGGGAATTACTTCAGTGCTGAGGCCGCCAGAGAGGACCCTTCAGAGTTTTTGTCAAAAGGGTTTTTGGACAGGACTAAGGATGTTGGGTTAGTTGTGTCGAAATGGGTCCCACAGGTTGAGATTTTGGGACATGGGTCGACAGGAGGGTTCTTGAGTCATTGTGGTTGGAACTCTGCATTGGAGGGGATTGTGCAGGGCGTGCCGTTGATCGCTTGGCCGCTTTACGCGGAGCAGAGGATGAATGCTGCATTGTTGACGGACGGTCTAGGCGTGGCGATCAGGGTCCGGCCGGGTGAAGATGGGTTGGTGAGGCGAGGTGAGGTTGTGAAATGTGTAAAGGGAGTCTTTGAGGGCGAGGAAGGGAAGGAGTTGAGGGAGAGGGTGGCGAGAGTCAAAAGTGATGTTAGTGAAGCTGGTTGCTCATCTAGGAAGTCATTGAGTGCAGTGGCTCAACTATGGGAGAGTAGTGGTGAAACTTGAAATCTTTCTTGTCATCCTTGTGATTTGTCTCTCGTCTATTCTATCTTGTCATCACTTTATCGTGATGAACAAACTAATTTGTTATGGAATCAATCCAATATGATACAAATACAAAAAAAAAATATCAAACATTTCGATTCATGATGATAACAAAACAGATACTCTGATGAAATTTGGGCATAGAACCACAATTATGATGATGCAAGAGGCATCTTGTAGTTGCTTCTTTGACAGAGAAATTGGGATCAGAGTAGATAAGCATTGATCTTAAAAATGGCTGGAACATGAAGCAGTTTCATTGCTAGAGAGTTGAGCGCAGGGCCAGGGGCTGACAAGACGAGCGGAGCCGCTAGCGTCGGAGCATTTCCAGGGAGCATATCTGGATTTGCTGGAATCAGCACTTTTGAGGTTGATGTTGTATAGACAGATTCCGGTGAATGGAGAGTTTTTCAAGCCTTGTATTGAACCTGCCTGAATCACATTTTCACCCCAAATATTTCCAATCTTGATGCCTTTTACCACTGGAAGGGCGTTTGGGTCGAATTTGTCATCAGGATGATCTCCAACATCTCCAGCAATCTTTATGCCCTTGCGCACATTTTCCATATACACATTGGAGATTGTGATGTTCCTGATGAAAGCTCCTCGACCAATATTGGTTTTGATATGTATTCCAACGCCGGTGTTGAAAAGGCTTATGTGCTCTGCCAATACATTCTCCACCC
Source organism: Umbilicus rupestris (assembly GCA_963678935.1). Taxonomy (NCBI): domain Eukaryota; kingdom Viridiplantae; phylum Streptophyta; class Magnoliopsida; order Saxifragales; family Crassulaceae; genus Umbilicus; species Umbilicus rupestris. Next base: position 1,459,724 of record OY787625.1, read on the forward strand.
CGCCAGAGGTTTCGCTCCCAATTGCAATTCCAGCAAATGGGGATGACCCTGATATGCGGCGTATAGTGATGCCATGGCTACGACGGCCATAAGCTATGCCATATTCATCCCATCCACTTTTCACGGCAACTAGATCATCTCCCACAGCCATGTACGAGTCTTCTATACAGACATTAGAGCTGGAATCTGAATCGAAAAATCATGAATATCATCAACAAAAGATGCTAGGACATATTTTTTTCAAGCTCTTCACTTGAAAGCATACCTGGATCAATTCCATCGGTGTTCGGAGAATCATGTGGAGCCAATATGGTGATGTATCTCAGTACAACATTGCTGCAAATTGTAACCGCAGAAGGCCATAAGTCAGAGACAAACCATCGTATTAATGGATATACAAAGACTACAAACTACTGATGCTGCCTCATTCACATATAAATTAAATGTATGTAGTAAGTTATCGAGTTCCTTGCTTATAGATATATAGTTGTCAAAAGGATTTAGTTACTTTGAATTTAAATACCTGCAATATACTGGATGAATATTCCAAAATGGGGAGTTCTTGAATACGACGTTGGAAATGATAATATTCCTCGAATTCATCAATTCAACCAAATTAGGTCTGGTATGCTGCAAAGCTCCTTGTTTCCTCCACATGTTCCACCAGATTTCTCCCTGGCCATCGATTGTCCCATTTTCACCTATGAAATGATCATTGTCATCAATAATCAATAAAGAATGATAAACACAAACGAACGAGCCCATAGTTACTTAAAGACGTGTCACAAATAAAGAACACATCAAAAGAAAAGGTGCAGAGAGCCGCATGAAAATGTATCAGGTCGATGTATGTGGAATGGGACATCAGCTGTGCAAGACTAAAACAGTTTACTGTCCAAAAAGAGATTAACCAAAGATGAGCCCTCGCATGATACCAGTTTATCTGTTACCCACCTGTGATAACCACGTCATGAAGTCCTTCTCCGTGTAAGAAGCTTTTATACCTCCAACCAGGACGCTCTCTGCCTCTTCCATACGAAGGCAAAGGTGCAACTAATGGCCAGTTCACAGTATCCTGATATAAAGAACTCGAATAAGATTTACTTAAAAGAGAAAAAGAATATATGCTCTACGAGCGCCAAAGGAGGGTTTCTAGCATCCCTTGTTATCCCAGAAATTCCCATTCATTGTCCAATAACTCAAGTAGCCCCCATACCAAACAAAATCATTGACACAAATAAGTTTGTGCATAGAAAACAAAATCAACTAGCTGATGATTACTTTAAAACTCAAATTGGAAAAAGAACGGAAAACTAAATACCAGAAATATTCTGAAGTACAATTTCTTTTCAGATTCTTATTTCACTAAAAAATTGAGAAAACCGATTATTACTAAGTTAAGGTAAATGTCATCGCTAACAAATAGCTGCTGTGATACTATATGATATTTTACAGTTTGAATACAACAGTTAAAATTTGTCAGCCACATTATTATTACTCACAAGTTGTGGATTAATTATTGCGTAAAAAGCTAACTTGAGAAGAAACCACCATCCGAAGCAAAAAAAAAAGCCAATTTAAATGCTATAATGATAATTGAAGAAACTATTCTCGTAAATGTCAGGTAGGTAACGTCACTAACTGAATATAAAACTGAAAACTCTGATGTCTTAACATGTGCCTCTGCTTCGAATAGAAGCAAATGGATTCAGCAGATTATTAAATATCACTCGACACCAGGACAAAAGACATGGGCTCATAATGAAGTACTGACGGCATTTGTCTTAGCTCTTGTTTTGAAGTGGAGCTAACATGCATAATTAATCTTGTCACTCTGCCAGCAGAGTCAGAAAATGACATTCCTGGCCTACTATCCATCTGGTCACAATTTCTTTTCAGTGTTAAAGATGGAATCCACATGCAATGGCTCTGGAAAATTAATATAGAAATGTCATACGGCCCACCACACATTTAAACTTAACTACACCAGTACTGCACTTCAATCTAGGGCCCAAATATTTAAAGTCTCTTTACCGGTTTCCACTTTCTTGTTTTCCTGTTTTACATTTCCTTCCACTCAAAATGAGCCTAATTTCATTCACTAGTATTTCGCAACGATAAATAGCAAAATATTGCAGATCTGGGTAAAAGGTTTTGAAGATATGTCTTCATCAGCGTACATAGAAGCTTTGGAAAAATGACTCCCATGTGGTTCATCTAGAAACAATGTGAGCTACTGATGCGCACTACAAATAAAACTACAGCAGAGCCACGAAAGTTTATCACATGACCCACCATTTTCAAGCATATCTCTTTCACCAACATATGCACAAAAACTTTTTAAGAACCACATGTTCCAAAATCAACAAACACGTAGAATCCCGATCACAGATGCCTATTTACAATTATTACAAAATCTAGGATTCGAAGATCTTACCAAATTACTGAAACTGGTGCTATTTTGGAACCTCTTACAAAAGGCTTATAAATTATTTAAAACAAATTTGCTGAACACACCGTTTCACCTATAAGTTAATATATGAGAAGTAGAGCTACTTTTTATTTTACGACTCTCACGGACAAGCGGTAACTGTGGTATATAATCGGTGAAACAAACTTTACGTACCTGGGTCGCTTTAATGACTGCATCCTTAGCCAGATACAGAGTCATCCTACTAGTAAGATCAAAGCTGTCCGTCAAGTAAACTCCGGGCGGTATATAAAGAAGAGTCCCCCCTCTCCTCCTCAAATGCTCAATCCGATATATAGCCTCTCGAAACGCATTGGTATTCAACGTCTTTCCATCCCCAACACCTCCAAAATCCAAAATCGAAATCTTATCATCACGGTAAGGCATTGGCACTATCCCTGAGCAGGTCACCACATCCTCCACCGCCCAGCCGCTCCGGAGCTGCTCCGTTACAAATAACAACAAAATCGCAAGCACGAACCGAATCATCTTAATTAACCACAAAAAAATGCCTGTAATAAAAAGAAAGAATATTAAAAACCCTCCAATTCAACGAACTTCAGCTATTCATATTCTAGGGTTTCCGAGGGCCGAGTGACTTTCCTTGTACTCATATTTTCTCCACAAATCATTAAATTAAATCTTCAGAATCAATCGAAGAAGGACATCGAGAAAGCTCCAAAAGCGACTTTACAGGTGAATTATTAGAAGCAGCAGCAGCAGCAGATGATGATGTTGTTAATGATGAGGATTTCGATTGGAAAATTTTTCAGGTGAAAAACGAACCAGCGTCAACAGATCTGAGAAGGGAACAAATAGAAAGCTCCAACAGCAACTTTCTCAACAGCAACTCATCTGGAGGGATCGGTGCACAATAAAATACTAAAAATGTGAGAAAACTGGTACAAAAAGGATTAAAGTAATCGGAGAGGAGGAAAGAAGTGACTGTGAGAGTAGACCAGACCTGGAGCATCGTGCAGGCGGAGGAGGTGGTCTGAAACGGAGGAAAAATTTGGGCGGAAGCGGTTGTCGGTTTACTGAAAGTGAGAGAGAGGAGAGAGAGTGTTGTAGCACCTTGTCAACTTGTGTGTGTGGTATTTCAAACGGTCTATTTTCTTTTAAAAAATAAGAACAATTTATTTTTCACTTTTCATATAAAATTATTATATATTTAAATAAATAAATAAAATTTCAAGGCTGGATGGAGGAGCATGCGGGGTCAATAAAAGCTGAAGCTCCACCTCCCTCTTTGGAAACACTAGTGCGCTTCTCCATTACTTTTTTTCAGACCAAGAGGACCGACATGGCAGTGAATAAAAACATCAACCTAAGATGACATTATAACAAACGTAAAAACTCAAGATACAGTTCGTTAGAGGTACATACAACGGATAATATGACATACATAATAAGTTCTATGACTCTACAAAAGAGCTGCAAGCAAAAACGAGCAAACCACCGATTCACCTGACTACAACTCAGTATATGAAGAAAACCAGAATGCGTGGAAGTACAACTTTTTTGTTTTGTTTTTTCAATGTGGAGCAAGAATTATCATTTACAAGGTGATATCAATTTGAGAGCCACTAGAGAAGTGGAACCTACTTGTGCCGCCATCTTATAGCCCTGGAACAGAATGGTTACTGGCCACTCATCAACTTGCATTCCGAGGTTGGGTTCGGCAGAACAGGAAGGGAAGGGAGAGTTCACATACAATCTTAGACTTTGATGAACATGAGCTGACGTAGCGTAGATTCACCATCACAAGAGACTCTTTTGAATAGATATCCAGAAAAAATATATTATTCTTCAGCACAAGTTGATTGTCTGCGTAGTCATGCCTGCATCATGCACGGTCAATAGGCTCTGTGCGATCCTGCACAGCAAGGCGCTCGCACACATCTGCTAGTGACTTGAGGTTACACTTGATCAATGCCTCCACAAAGTAGCATGTTTCATCCTTGGTATTCCCTTCTGGCACATCCACTACATACGACTCAATGACCAGTGTCCCTGGTCTTCCATCAATCACCTCAGGGTGGACGGTTATGGTAGAAGAATAGTTCTGCATAGTCATATATTTATTAATACTCAACCGACCAGAATTACTTCTACCAGCACGTACATTGTGAACACATGCCCATGTGGTGGTAATTTCCAACAAATCTGAGATTTTACGAAAAGGCCACTGCAGATCATAAATTTTGTCCATCTTTCTATAATAAATGTATCCCTTCGCTTATAAAAAATTCAAAGCACATGTGTCAAGCAGTTGAATTTCATTACTATGGTTATTTGAATTCAGTTTCTGAATGTGCAGGCATTAACTTGCGGGAAGAAAGAATGGCTCTACAGAAGGGGAGAGAATTGAGGTATACCTTTAGTCTATGATCTCCACCGACAATTCTCATACTGAGTATGTGCTCCTCGTCATCTAGAAGTTCCAACCTTTCAGTACTGGTCGTGGCAGGCAGACCTGACTTGACATTAACTTCTCTAACACTCCCAATCTCAAGGTCACCTTGCACTATGCATCTGCTGATAAAGGGTTTATACTTCTGAGGCTCGTCAAATCTCCTCACCAATGACCAAACCTGAATAATCACGCAGGACCGAATCAACATTAGTTAAAAACGCAAATACGATGGTTAATTAAGTGGATGACAGCTGAACCATGTTGTTAACCAGTGCACCATTAAAAATTTGAATTTCCAGCGCATTCCCAAACACTACTACAACATATCCAATTACACGAAATAAGCTAACTTCAACTGAAAGCAAAATTCCTTTTACTACTAGTACACTGCCTTAAATAATACTTCGAAATCAATCAAATTACCATTATAAGAAGACAATTGGACCCTCTGCACACGATATATATTAATGTGATCACGGTCATCCAGACCGTAGATAGACTGCCCTACGGCCTATGGCATCAGTAAGCTTTTCATATGTATTCTCCTTCTTGGGCCACACACATGGAATGCTTTGCTTTCACATGTTAAACTTCTTAATCCCCTACTGTAATTATTCTCATGACCACTTTTAGCCATTGACGCCTCCCACTAAAACCCATAAACCTGTATACTAAAATTCAATCTTCAACATCATACCATTATCCTCATCAAAATTGAAACTACATAGAAAGCCAGATCCACAGCCACAAAGGCAGACCAAACAATCAAAAAGACGCAAATCCATAACAAATCCAAACAACAGCCACAAAATCTCAGATCCATCTCCAACCCAAACAAAAAGAACAAAAACCTAAAACATCTAACAGACCAATCAAAAAACGTATACATAGAACGCGGAATCTCACCAGATGAACCGGAGCTTTAACATGCTTAACGAGCGACGAGCTGCACTGATTCTCCTTCACGTCATGCCTGTGGTGCCTCCGTATAAAATCATCCTCTATCCGACTACATCCCGCTCCATTCTCGCTACCGCCTATCGTGTTCACAGTCATCTCGAGAAAAAAAGCTAACCGAATTCACGCCGGAGCAAAACACGAGCAACCGAACCGAGCGTAATCCGACTAGGCTAACGATCGTCGGAAGGCGATGAGGATCGAAAGGCTGATAATCTCTCTCATCATCATCGCCATCTTCATCATCTTCTCATCTCATCTTCTACCTTTCTCATCTTCTCTCTGTAGATTAAAATATGCCCAACTTGCAACTTGCAAGATGCGAGTTGACGTATTTTATTTTATTATTTATTTTTATTTAGGTCTGGAATTGTCGACTGGCTCTGGATGAGACGAAAAGGACAAGTTGAGCAAGTGTAACGCCGTCGTTTTGTGCTTGTCTAAAACGACGACGTTTGATTGGTGATTAAGGTGCATGCATCTGACAAGCTTGATTTTGTCTCCCACCGGACACCACGCTTGCCACTTTCACCCTCTTATATTCCTCCCTCACATCAAATATAATAATATTAAATTTATATATTTTTCAAAAAATTAAATAATAATAAATTACATTATATTATTATTTCATTCTATCGCTCCCCCTCTAATCCGATCAAAAATCAATCTTAATCGTTGAAATATTTAACGTCTTTTTTATCAGTAGACTATGCACATTAAGGCTGAGTTGGGTTGGTGGGGGCTGTAAAAAGATTTCAATTTGGAGAAGCTCAAAAACTGATGAAAAAAACTGGAATGAGGAACCTGTTAAAAGCAGAAGGGAGCACATATACTTAAAAACAGGGCAACAGGTCCTACAAACTGACCCTCTTGTTTTGCCAACCCTACACTACAGTTTCCATACCTGCGTCGGGGTAATTTCTATTGCCTTCAGTACAGCATTACACGGCGCTTAATGACACCGGTGAGGTATATCTGTGTAAATGTCTAGCAGAAGTGAACCGGGAATGTTGCGGAGAAAAAGAATCACACGGGTAGGAGATGTATGGCATTTATGACAACTTCCGGGGTTTCTTTCTCCCTTTTACTTGTTTCTCTAGAGTCTTGAGCCTCTGACTGATGGCTGAGGGCGAGGAGGAGGATGAAGATGAGGGCGCTTTGCTGTCTGTGATCTTCGGTGTCAGGGTGGATGAGGCAGCAGTGGCGGCTTTTTCTTGCATTTGTTGGTATTTCTTTAAAACTTCTGAGAAGGAAAAGGCCGGTTGCTTGACATCAGATGGCGGGGGAGGGGATATTACGGGAATGTTGAAGTATTTCTTGACGGCAGGGCGTTTGATCACTGCAGGAGTACAAACAAGATATTTAATGACATATGAACGACCAGTAATAAGCAACGTCGGAAAAAGATTGAAATTTGACTTTCCAGATTCGAAGACGCTAACTAACAAGCTTATATGAGTTGACTATAAATATTTCACTGCTAACGAAAGCAATGCACTGTTCATGCGGACTAGCAGAAAAAAGCACAAGCGCACTGAAACTCACCTAAACCATAACAAAGTGAAAATATGTTCGAAGTGATCCAGTAACAGAAGACCGCCTGCAGTCAATGATTTAATCAAGCTCGTAAACGAAACAATTTCCATGATTAAGAAACTTCAGAGAACGAAACAAAGAATGAAAATGAAAAATAATGCATAACGGTATGACTTGAAATAAGACGTGAGAGAAGTGTTTCCTGGTTTTCACATGTTTGGCAAATATGTAAAACCTCACCAGGAGGAATCTCTATGTATGCATATGAATTATGATGATGGTTTTCTGCTTTTCACATTTTAAAATTTATTCCCACTGCCCTTGTACAGCTCGCGGGAATTGTGTGATCTCACAATAACCATTATTATGTACCTTTGGGAAGCCCATTGTAAATGGAACGGTGACGACCGCTATAATCCTTGAGAACTTCTTCATGGTGTTGGCCATAGGATTGCCTTCCATACCTTCTTGCATGTTGCACTGGGTAAAACTAAATGTCAGCTTCCGAGTCTACAACTTTAAGGTACCAACCATAAAATATTTCTGGAGGATAATAATAAACCTCTACTGTAATCAGGAAAGTTAGAGCAGTCAACACCGGAAAGATATACAAGCTGTCGGGAGTGGTGAGATCAGTAAACCATAATGCTCCACCGGTTTTAAAAGATGGAACCTTCTCCGCCATGTTGCTAATCTGTGAAGTCAAAAGTAAACCGAGGTCAAACCGGACATCTAGGAAATCACATTTTCAAGAATTGCTGAACGTAAGCAAATACCAAATATCAACTTACACCAAGGAAAAAACTAATGAAAACTGGACCCTGGATGAGAAGTCCTTTCATAGGCGTCCAAGGAGTCACCCCATATCTGTACGATCCAAAAAATAAAATACAATTTAAATGACGGAGAGAGATGAAACAAAGAAATTGGCACTTAAATGTATAACTATGTACAGTCTCCTCAGCAGCACGGATCAACAATGCAGGCTACTCCCATATATTCATTTCCATGGATCAACAATGTTGGCTACGGTTACTATTCTTTAAAGCTTTCTACGATGTCATGTTATTGTCACTATTTGTATTTCATTAATACTATAAAACTAACAAAGTATGGAATGCAATCATTATTATCCAAGATTTCTATAACTGGGTCAAAGTTACGACTCGCCGAGTTTATTTCAAATCTCTAACAGAACCAACAGTGAAACACACTAAAAATATTTTCAGCCAGAATCATTGCAAAGTGTGAACAGAGAGACGACTTACTCCATAAACAATTTATTCATCTTCCTTTTTCCTTCCGCCAACGCATCAGGGTCCATGCTCTGCGATCAATAATTTTTAGTATTCATAAAGATCATTACTAGCACACAAATAGCGCTAATTATTACCTCGATTACAAAACACAAAACGTGCTGTTTTTTTGGGAAGCATTACTAACTACCTAAAATCTACACAACAAATTCGAGGGTCTGCCGAGTAAATGACGTTCATAATAGTTTGGTGCATAAGTTAAGTAAGTATTACGGTCATGTAGGAAGTGCATGGTAAAGCCGAAGTTTGACGGGCCGCAGAAGCATTTGGTTTTTTCACATACTATAGAAACAATCATGCTATTGGTTCGATATGATAGCATCGGTTGTGATTTTAACTCCCAATTGGACCAATTGACATTAAAAATTATGCAGATAAGAACAAATACCTTATCTTCCATTTCTTGTTTAATTGCTTCCAAGTGTGGCCTCATTAACTGTCGTAAAAACAGGTTATATAAGAAGCCGAAATTGAAAGAGAGTACAAGAGAATTTAACATGACTGTAACAAAGTGGAGCACAAACACAAACCTCTGATTGTAACAAATGTGAAAAAGAAAGAAAGGAGATAGTTAGCATGACTGCCACTTATAGCTTTCAGAATTCAAATCGAACAAGGTCAAGTCTTGAAAACATACATTAAGCTAACCAGATTAAACGGACCAAGACAGGTAAGTATAAATGATCAATATGAATAAGCAGTTTTAATAGCTCAAAAATAATTAGAATAAAATTAAAATCACTTAATAGCATTTTTGAATATCCATGCGAAGAATGCATTGGAGAATCTTGTTTATACATGTACGGCCGTACGAAAGTCATGTTTTTTTTTTTTTTTTTGCATATAAATGTTAAGTTTCGAGCTAAAATGGGCAATATCTTTGGGTAGTACGCTCAAAGGCAAACAACTATGGACTTAAGATCAAACATTCTTTCTCACCACAACTTTCTCCATTGAATTAATTTATAAGTTGCATCATCGGTGTAAAGATATAGGCGGCACTTCCTGATGTACATAATGAGACAAAAGACATACAGTTAATTGTGAGGTTGCTTTCAGTTGCTTGATGAGCACTGGTATTGCAGCAGATCGAATCATAATTGTGGTTAACACAATAGATGCCCACCTACACGAGGATAAAAACAGTTCAACGAATATTGACTGAAACAGTACCTTAAAAAAGAATAATATGAAGCTACTTACCAGGGTAACCCAGTCACATTATGAACACCGTCGATTAAATACTGCAAGGCTGCAACAGGGAAGAAAGAATCCGCAGCTGCAATAGCAACCTCATTCACAGCAGGAGCCTGAGAAGCTACCACTTCAACTGTTTTGTCACTAAGAATCTCCGCCACATCGCTCACGTAGCTGATCTTATCTGAACTTTCCCCAATCGTAGTGGACATATTTCTACTGAAAGCAGGTCCCATACCAGCTGAAAAATAAAATGGCATGCGACTAGACCGCTGACAGAAACTTCCATGTACACTTTTCTCAACAAAGGAACCATATTTCTTGCTCGATTCCTCTCTAACAGTTTGATGTTTACCATCATCGTCGCGGAGAACAAAGCTAAAAGATGGGTTCGCACGGCGAGCAAAAAAGCTAGCTCTCTTAGCTAGGCTCTGTCTGAACGCCATTTATTCAAGAAAAAACTCTTCACCAGTCACAAGAAAACCTGGTACATGGATAACGAGTCGCCATCCGCATCAGCCTAACACGAACACTGACTACATTCTACACAAAATACAAACATGAATGTACCAGCCTGAATCTAAACTCTTAATTTGACATGAATTTGCGAAATGAAAAATCTAACATCTTAAATTTTAACCCCCCTATAAAAGAGTACACATAAACCCTTGAAAAACCCAGATTACACAAGCCCATAAACACTTCGTTTTTCTCATTGGATTCAAAAACCCATCTCCCAAACCAACAGGATCGAATCAAAACACAGACCAAAATGCATAGAAATCACAACTGAAACACATATCTGGTTGCCGAACTCAACATCAATCTCCATGAAACACCACTCAAATCGATCGAGTATACGAAAAGGGATCTTACAAATGAAACCAGCTCACGAAAGATTAACAGGAGATCGGTTCTGAAAGGCTTGATGCTTCCTGGCTTCAGTGAATGTCGAGAGCTGCAAATCGCCGGCGGAGGAAGATGGTGGCCTGGCCTCGAGGGTTGGCACTTTGTGGCCACCAAACGACAGCGTTTTAGACTTTAGTGATTGTTGCATTGCGTAAAATTACCGTTTAGGACCTCGTCGATTAACTGCCTTACAAATTACGTAATTTTAATTTTAAATTTATTTTTTGTAAAAACAAGTATATTTTAGTCTAATTAATTATTTAAGGGCATCAAATTGTATTTTAAAGCTTTTTAATTTTATACAAAATTAAAATAACGCAACACAACTCAGGCCGAGAACTGTAAATATGATAAATTACAGGGACCAAAATGTAATTATGACATTAATCACCAAACACATCTACCGCGATCTATCCGCTTCTGAGTTCCGCAAGTCTCACATCTCTCCAATCTTTCTCTCTCCTCTCTCTCGTCGATGGTCGCACTTCCTCCTCCGCCAATTTCTGTTCTGCCGCCGTAGTCGACCTTTCGAGTCCGTCGATCCTGATCTCGCCGCTGCTCTTGCGACTGCGTTGGATTGTAATTCAAGTATTCTCCAATCACCGACAGTTCGACAAGGTTCAGTTTTTTTTATCCATTTGATTGGAGATTGAGGTTGGCGTTTCGGAGACGGTTTTGAATCGACGTGGTTGGCCGATCGGTTTTTGGTGGTTTTTTTTTCGGTTGTTGGTTATTTGTGGGAGGATAGGGCTTCGTTTACGAAGGAATTTGTGGGCGTGTTGTAACGTTAGGGCTTTTATTGATTTTTGTGAGTTGGGTGAAATTGAATTCCTTTTTGGATTTTGGGGATGAGGGTTGGTGTACGATTCGGCTTCGTGAAGATTTTACAGGGAGGAAGCGTTGGGCGGAGTTTATGTTTTAGGGGCTAGGGTTTTGAGTATTGCGGTTTTTGATTTCGGGCGCTTGTTTTCATTAGGCGATTTGATCCATCATGCCGAGGAGTTCGCGGCACAAGAGCAAGCGGAAAGACGCTAGGGAATATTCAGATGCTGAAGAGGATGTTTCCAAGGGGAAGTACCGGGAGGGGAAGGATGAGGGTTGGAATAGAGGGTGTAAGGAATCTGTAGAGAAGAGAAAACTGACATCACAGTCTGTAGTTGTGAAGGATTCTTCTGTTCATGGGAATGGATATTCTTCGGATGAGTATGTTGGTTACAAGAAAAGAAAAGGAAAGTCTGATAAAGTGGGGAGTGATAGGTGGAATGGTAGTGGTGAGGTGTTGTGTCGGGAGAGTGAGACTAGGGATGAAAGCTCGCAATTTGATGCTAAGGTGTTGAAATCAAAAGGTTTGATTGATTTGAAGAGCAAGGTTGGTAGTGCAAGGCGTGATGCTGAGAAAAAGGAGGAGAATATAGGCTTATTTTTTGGAAACGAAGAAAGTAGGAGTGGGAAGGTTGAATCTAAGAGGAGGTTGGAGATGGATATATCAGAGAAAGAGAAGCTTGATACATATATTAACAGAAAAGATGATTATCAGCTCAAGGATGCCCGTGAGGACGAAAGGGGTTCTGATAGGGATAATAGATTAGTGGACAGCAAGCTGAATCTGGATTATCAGGCTGTGGATGGTGAAGAAAAAAAGGTTAAAAAGGGAGTTGAAAGTAAAGGTGACTTTATATTTTTTGATCTTTGTTTTGTTACCGTAGTCATGTATATTATTAGTCAATTTTCTGAAGCATTCTTCTATTGTTATCTTTACTGGACCATTTATTCTCACTGCTTGTATTGAAATTGTTAGATGATTGACGGTGTTAGTTTTAATGCGATTTAGTTGGTGGGTTTCATACTGACTAACTCCTTACTTGATGCAGTTTGAAAGTGTGTTGCGGACTCTGTTGTTAAATAGTAATTTTGTTGCGTGGGTGTTTACTGTGCTATATCACCATATTTGGAGATATTTGTCATATATTGTCTTCATGTAGCCCTAATGAGTGCTAGCGCTACTCCCATTTTAGCTTGAATAGTTATGAAGATTTATGTTTGTGGTTTACATCAGGTGCTTCATAGTTTAGATTGGTGGGATTCAACTGGTTGTGTTTTCAGTCCTGCTCTGTTATCACCAGTTATTTGACCTGTTGACACATGCGTCGTCTTTGAACATGCCTTTGTTACGCTTCTTTGTGGTAATGAATGTATTATCTTTTGAATTACAGTGAATTTTCCATTGATTCGTGAAGATTTTCGCTGTCAACATTTATTAAGGATTGTCATATACATGTTCAATGTTGTCTTGATATCCGTATGTGCACTCAGCATTAACTAACTGTGGGATCTTCAGAAGTCGTCTAGGGTGTTTTGTGGATCGATAGACCCATATCCATTATAAGGATTAGTAGCAGGAGTTCAATGATTTGGAATGCACTACAGGGATCACGTCCTTTTTAAAAAATGCCTTTTTTGTGTGAATGCTCATCTTTTTAAAACTTTTATTTGTGCGGAGAAGATGTTTTATAAAAACATTGTGTGCTAATTTAAAGCTTTGATCATGTCCCAATCTTCATGGTATTCGAGGTACTTTCAGTGGTGTTTCTTACTGAATAAATGTTTAATATAAAATGAGAATGTGGCTGCCTTACTCCCGCTAAAGCTGTCATGAATCAGTTTATTCACCTACAAAACATCATGAGGGTTGGTTTGCTTGTGCCATCACAGATCATGGTCAGATTTTCTTGCATATGAGTAAAGAGAATGACAGCAGCTTTGAGAACTGTGCCTTGTGCCTTTTGATAAAGGGATTCATGTTTTATTTTGTTATGTGCCAAAATGCATGTTAATAATTTCAGACCAATGTGTTAACTTTTTCCTGATCACATGTCTACAGCTTTGGTTGCTAGAAGTTCCACTCCCCATAAAAATTTCATTTTCATTAAAAATTTTATTTATGTTTTTTTGCGCCTGCTATTTTTGCCTTGTTTTAAATTGAAATTTAAGCTTTTGAAAAATTTGATAAACTTTTTCGTCTCCTATCTCAATCTTTTAATTTACAAGTTCTCCACCGATTTAGGTTGGCCTTTGGAAGATGAGTATGGAAAGCACGAGTCAGAGAAAGATCGTGAGCGGCGAAGGAAGAAAAGAACTAATGAATCTGATCATAAGGATAAATATCAAGACCGTAACAGAGACAGTAGTGATATAAATGTGACGTCCAGGCGTGAGCGAGACAAGGATGGGAGAGAGATAGAAGAAAGACACAAAGAAATGAGTATCAGAGATAAGCACTGTGAGTATTACAGTATATTATCTTTTTCTTGATAACATGTCTATAACTTTGGTTACAAGGTTTTGGGGAAGAATAGGCAAAAAAAGGACTTCCACTCTCTGTAAGTTGCGCCTTTAGTTTGGGGAAGAATAGGCACACAAAAAAACTTTGGTTACAAGAATTTCCACTCCTTGTAAGTTGTGCCTTTGAAGAAGCTTGATGAATATTTTTATTTACATGTGCTTCCCGTGTTTAGATTGGGCTTCAGAAGAAGTGTATGGTAAACATGAGTCAGAGAAAGAACGCGAGACACAAAGGCGGAAAAGAACTGACGATTCTGATGGCAAGGACAAATACCAAGACCGCAATAGAGATATTAGTGATATTAATTTGACATCCAGAAGTGAGCGAGATAAGGACGGAAGAGACAGGGATGAAAGGCACAAAGACATAAGTAGCAGAGATAAGAACCGTGATTATTATGATAGGGATAGTAAAGGCAGGGATATTGACAAACGAGAAGGCACGGACAGGGAGAGTAAAGGCAGGGATGTTGACAAACGAGATGGCACGGACAGGGAGAGAACACTAAAAACTGATGACTTTAGGGATGATCGCGCTTCCAGAGATCATATTGTCAGCAAGACTGATTCTAAGCATGTGAGGGATGAAACTGATTCTTTGGATAGTCGGCACAAGAAATCAAGAACTGATTCTAGTAATTTCGATCGCAGCGCAGTGTATGAGGATCAAGGATATAGGTACAAAGATTATAAAGAAACTAGGGGGTCGATGGACCAAGAGGATTATGGTGATATAAGGTCACGGAGTGCTAAGGAATACCTTGAGTCAGAAAAGAAATCTGCTGGTGCTAGAGAGGAAACTGTCCCTGACAGGGAGAGGTCTCATTCCTTTCTTCCTGAAGAATCTTCCTTAGGTCAAAGCATTCGAAAACGTTCCCCAAGCTCAACTGCTCATACTACGAGGGATCAGTACAGGTATTTTGCTCTCTTCTCTTAATCTTGGCGTCATTAAGAATTTCAAAGTCATATGTCTCTGATTTCTAAAAACAAATCCTATGATTGATTGCATTTATCACCAGGTATTCGAAGCAAACTGAAACCAAGTACAGAGAGTCTCTGCCTGAAGAAAGATCTCGCAGTAACCTTCATAATGGTAAAGAAGGAAACGGTTCTGGAGTACCCGAGAGAGATCATTCATCTAGAGCAATAGATAAATCTGTTCAGAAAGGAGACAGTGCCCATGTTGTTGATTTGTCATCCGAGAGACATCGAAATACAGACAGACGTGTGTCCCCTGTGCGGTTAGCTGATAAGTCACTGTCACCATCAAGTACAGAGCGTAGGCATCTTAGCAGAACTTATGATAGAAGGAGCCTTGATTATGAAGATTCTGGACGTAGGAACAGTGGTTATAAAGACACAAGCTATCATTACTATGATGGGAAACGAATTCAGGATGTGAAAGTGGAGGCATCCTCTATGTGTGGTTCCTCTCAGGTAGATGGAGATAATGTTCATGTTTCATCTTCAAGATCTGCTCGAACGTCTGGCAATTCTCGATCTCGTCTTCCTCCACCATCTCCCCTTAAGCATGGAGTTGATAATTCTTATGTTGGTTCATCTGAAGAAGATGGCAGGGGTAAGTTAAATAATCGTCCTAAGAGGCTTGTTGAGTCCAGCATGGGAAGAATGCAAGGGAATGCATGGTGGGGTGCTCCTAACTGGCCTTCCCCTATGCCGAATGGTTTTTTACCATTTCCACATGGTCCCGCAGGAGTAGGTTTTCACCCAATGATGCAGCAGTTCCCACCTCAAATGTTTGGTGCGAGGCCCCCCATTGACCATTCTGGAATTCCTTTCCATATCTCTGACGGAGATAGATTTCCTGGTTATGGTCGTCCATTTGGATGGCCAAATCCAGTGGATGAGACATGTCCTTCACCGTTGCAAAACTGGGACTCGAATAATATGGTTCCAGGAGAAGGATATACCCAAGGGAGACTGGATTGGGATCAAAATAGAAGTTTGGTGTCTAATGCTAGTAGGGAGCCTAGTGTAGACCGATATAAAGTTGCAAACTCTGCAACAATGGAATCACCTTCTGAGAGCCGGCGAGCGACTGCAGAGCTAATTGATGATTTATCTTCCAAGTCATATCATGGCCTTAAAAATGAGCCTCGTCAATGTGGCCCTCAGGATGATAAAGCTGGTAATGATAATCAATTTGGAATGAAACTTTCTTCCGATATTTCTGCACCGTCCAAAGAAAACTCTGACAGAAAGTCCAATGCCATGGTTTCAGAAGAAAAAAAGAAAAATCTTGACATTGTTGATCATGTCCATCGTTCGTGTGCCTACCTATCAAAGATAGACGTATCTGCATGCCTTGCTCACTCAGATATATTTGATCAATGTGTGAGCTTTTTAGGAATGAAACAGAGCACTCTTTCTGATACAAGGATGTCTAGATTCAGTCTGGAGGTGAAATAAGACAACTTGAAGTTCCAATCTTTTTTATTTATTTTTTGTTTCAATGTGTACTCCATTTCGGAACTCATAACCCATTTTGCATGCCAGGAAGAAAATGATGCGGAAGGTAGAAGTACACCAACAAACTCCTACATTTCTCGTGTTCCAATTTTTGCTGGAGTTGGTGATTCACTTTTTGAGGTAATGGTTTTAGGTTTCTCTTTACCCAAGTAAAAGTCATTTTTTCTGTAGTTGGCACTTCACTTGGAATACATGCTTTTTAGTGCAGCTAGAGTTCGTATTATTAATATTGAAGATCGGATCACTGTGTAACAAATTGTATTAATTATTTAACGTGTTGAATGGTTACTGTTCATGATGTGCCAGCATGTTCACAAGTAAAAAAAAATATACGCCTCTTGTATCTTTTGAATCTGATCGTTGCTCAATTTTGTTCACTGCATTGGATATCGGGGTATTGCATGCTGGTATTTATTTAATCTGAATTGTGCTTGGAAGATCCACCTATGCTCAGTAATTCAGCATAAGCTGAGGGTTGTTTAGTCTATGATTGAATAAATTGTTAACAAATGTTGTCGTTAGTGAACAACGCCCATAATGACTGACCAGACACAGTCTGACATTAATCACGCTGCGTGTTTAGTTCTACTGAGTGGATACAATGAAGGTGCTTGACGTGCTATTTTAATTACCATCTTGATCTTTCCAGTCTGCTCCAAGTTTCGGAGATCACTTAGCTGTGTAAATTCTGATATACGTTAATATTTATGGGTTTTTACATCGATTAGTTTTTAAAATATTGCATGGTATAATAATTTACTGTCCTTATTAACCCAGTGTATTTGAATCCGCAGAAAGCCATGTCATTGTACAGACGTGACTCTATGGCGGCGAACTATATATCCTCTGCATCAAACGAAAATACGAGTCCCAAGACTCGAGGTTCTGAACCTGCCCCTACTAGTTTAGATGGAAGGGGATTGCTAGCCTCGTCGCAATTAGTGGGTGAGCTTCCAGCTTCAAAATTCATGGAAGAGAAAGCTACAAAGCCAATCGTCAGTCCAACCTCGGACAAAGATGTTGCAAATAAGGCAGAGGTACGGATCAATACCTCTGAAGAGGTGAAAGAGGAAATGCTGGCCAGAGAAGTATCTGAAGTGGATGTGGATGAAGCCACGGCAGTTGAAAGCACTACCAGCAATACATCCGAGGCTGTCAAGGAAGAATTTGAAAACGACCCAAGCCAGTGCTCAGCCACCAAGGGATGCGAGGATGCTATGATGACTACTGAGTTAAATGAGCTTGAGTCGGTTAATTTAAGGCGAATACATCAATCTCCTGAAAGTACACATTGAAACAGTAGTAGTAGATTCATGAAGACTTTTTTTTCTTCTTCGTCGCCATTGATTCCTTGATGCCCGACGGTCACAATTCAGTTTCCTCGAGCCAAAAAATAAAATGACGATTCTACCCTCTACGACCATTTTTCAAACTCGAAGGACCACATCGTCAATTCTCGATCCAGGCGATGGATAACAAGATTCAACTTCATTAGCTTGACGCTGAGTTTCTCCATCTGCCTAGGGAGAAATTCTCTGAATGAGAATGATACGACGTTGCAGCCTAAGGATAGGAGAAGTGTAGGGTTGAGGCAGAGGATACCCTCCCAAAAGATCCCGCCTGAAATATATGAGATGGTGAATGAAGGCAGGAAACATGGAAGGTGTTAAGCGTGGGAATGGTTTGTTAGAAAGGATAATGAAGCGACTAAGAAAATGACACGTGTAAGGTCGACAGACTGTAGCTATAAGAATGTGTCCGAGTAATGAGAAAGGACGAAAATATTGCAACAAACTTCATCTTTCCCCTTCTGCACTTTCACTCTCTCCCTGTTCCCTCCTTCGTTTTTGTGCTCTTTCCCCCTCAACCCACACGTCGCATCATTTTGGTGCTCTCGTTTTCGACCTCATCATGCCAGTCGACACACGCAGTTCCAGCTCCATTGACCCGGTGGCGACGTTATCGGCTAAACTGTCAACAATGGAGGAAGCGTTCTGTCTGCAGAAAGAAGAAACCTCCAGAAACTAGGCTACGTGCGAAAGAATGATTCAGATGATGGAAAACCTTCAGGCATCTATGGCAGATGCGAGCAGAAACTCGTCGAAGAGAGAAACAACCACTACAGACATCTTCCCCACTAGCACTGCTACCCACTCCTCAGTCAAATGTGACTGACGCGGGTTCACGGGGTACTCAGCAGACCCCTTGGCCGAATAGATCAGATCAAACCCCGGACAACATTTCACCAATGCTGCGCTTACCCCGGATCGAGATTCGGATGTTTTCTTTGGATCGAGATTCCGATGTTTTCTGGAGAAGGTGTAGAGGGTTGACTTTTCTAACTAGAACGATTTTTTGAGAATAAAAAAATCCCTTCGGAGCAGAGGATGATGATAGCAACCTTTCACATGGCGGGAGAAGCGTTGCGATGGCTGCAATGGATGCATTCGACTTCCCAAATTTCGGATTAGTCTGCTTTCTCAAAGGATGTGATGGAAAGTTTTGGTCTGTCTGCATTTTGGAATGCCGAGGTCATGCTCAACAAGTTGATGCAGACCACCACAGTTCAGGCTTATGTAAGTGAGTTTGAAACCTTATCCATCCGGACGCTGGGACTCATGTCCTCCAACCTGTTGCATCGATTTATGGCTGGCCTAAAGGAGGAAGTTCATCGTGAGATCGTTTTGCTAAGACCTGAAACACTTCAAGCAGCAATGGGCATGGCCAGGGTTGCTGAGCAGAAGTTGAATGTGCAACTTTTTTGGCGGCCATCACCTGTTTACTCCAGCTCACGTTCACCGTCAGCACCTACGGACGCGAACATTGAGCCAGTTCCCACTTCCAACCCAACACACAAAGCTCCCTCATATCCCAACCTCCCTGTTAAGAAATTAACACCGGCTGAAGTAGCATCGCGTCGTGGGCGTGGTCTGTGTTTCAAATGTGATGAACGGTACGTGTTTGGCCATAAATATAATCCATCGAAGTTTCACTGTTTGATCATGGATGAAGCTGATACACCAGACACTGTGGAGCTAGAAACAATCATAGAGAATACCATGGAGCAAGATAGCAATGAGATCCCTGATCATAACCCGCCAAACACATCGTTCCATGCACTCCAAGGACAACCATCCCCTAGCACACTCCGACTTAATCGCAGCTTAAGCGGATGTAAGGTATTCGTTCTTATTAACAATGGCTCAACTCATAATTTCATGCAACGTCGTATTGCTAACCATGCAGGGTTAACCATTGAATCGGCGAGTCATTTACGGGTCACAATTGGCAATGGTGATGAACTAAGATGTGAGGGCATGTGCAGAAAGGTTAGCTTACATATAGACGGCCATGACTTTATTATCGACTTTTATCTCTTACCTGTGTACGGGGCAGACATTGTACTTGGGGCTGGTTAGCGGAGGTTCGTCCGACCACTTTTGATTACACGAATTTAGGGATGAGGGTGATGCATGATGGAAAGGAAATTACCTTGAGGGGTTTACAAAGACAGAGTCAATTAATGCAATTCTCACTGTGTCAACTGAAGAGAGCTCATCAAACGGATACACTAGCTTCTTACTTCCATTTAACACTTGTGCAATAAGAGATAGTCACCACCATTAGTCCTCTGAGAGTACCTGCAATCCCAAAGGAATGGAATCCATCACAACAAGAGGAATTACAAGACATGCTGTATGAATTTCAACATGTATTTGCAACACCTCAAGGACTACCACCTACACGCCAGCAAAACCATAAAATACCATTGCTTCCTGCAACTGCCCCTGTAAATCCCGCGATACCAGAAACAAGAAGTAGAAAACATGATTCATGAGATGTTGTCAGAGGGCATAATTCAACCAAGCACAAGTCCATTTTCCTCACCCGTGTTACTAGTGAAAAAGAAAGATGGGAGCTGGCGATTTTGCGTGGATTATAGAGCTCTTAATGCCGTCACAGTCCATGATCGCTTTCCGATACCGATAGTCGATGAATTATTTGATGAACTACACGGGGCAGTGATATTTAGCAAGCTCGACTTACGTTCGGGATACCATCAAATAAGAATGCACCATGGCGACATTCGTAAAACGGCTTTCCGCACACATGACGGCCACTACGAGTTCTTAGTCATGTCATTTGGATTAACAAACGCTCCGTCGACGTTCCAGTCAGCCATGAATGACATGTTTCGATCGGTATTGCACAAATTTGTCATGGTATTTATGGACGATATTCTGATACACAGTGTGAGTTGGCAAGTACATTTGGATCATTTGCGGATAGTCTTGAACATGTTGGCCACAAACGGGTACTTCGCAAAAGCATCCAAATGTGATATAGCTCAAACGAGGGTAGTTTACCTTGGCCGTATAATATCGCAGGATGGCATGGAGGTGGATCAGAACAAGATACAAGCAGTACAACAATGGCCTCTTCCTTCGTCAGTGAAACAACTTCGTGGGTTTTTGGGTCTCACGAATTATTATAGACGTTTTGTATTGGGGTATGCAAAGGTGGTGGCACCATTAACCGCTTTACTTCGCAAAGATGCTTTCCTATGGACCACAAAAGCGACAGCCGCCTTTGAACAGTTAAAGCACACCTTGACTAAAACACCAGTCCTCGCTTTACCCGACTTCTCTAAACCATTCGGTGTGGAAACGGATGCGTCAGGTTCAGGCATGGGAGTTGTATTGACCCAAGGTAACAAACCTATAGCCTTTTATAGCAGGCAATTCACCCCAACCTTGCAGAGGAGTTCTATTTATAATAGAGAATAGGCAGCACTGGTTATGGCAGTGCAGAAATGGCGTCAGTACTTGCTGGGAGCTCATTTCATCATCAAGACAGATCACCAACCCTTGCGGACAATACTCACTCAAGTTATCCACACTCCAGAGCAGCAAAAGTGGTTAAGCAAATTGATGGGTTACGATTTTCAGGTCGTTTATAAACCCGGCAATCAGAATTCATGTGCAGATGCGTTGTCACGCAAAGGAGATAGTGATGAGCAAGGGTCATTTTTAGCTACATCGGGAGTCAGTAAACCCGTGTTAGATTTACTTAAAGCTCTGCATATGTTGTTCCAGGAGGGAGGATCATCACACTTAGTTCCAGATACGAGATGGCCTATTATTATTTAAGGATAGATTGTTTGTTCCAGATGACATAGCAGTAAGGAATCTATTGTTGCATGAATATCATGATACCCCGGTTGGCGGGCACGCGGGTATTCGGAGAACTATGGCTCGGTTAGCAGCCAACTTTCATTGGCCGAACATGCGAAAAGATGTCGAGAAATATGTGAGAGTTTGCGAGATATGTCAACAAGTCAAAGTGATGAATATTGCACCCCAAAGATTACTACAACCCCTTCCGGTTCCCTCAAAGATTTGGCAAGACATTTCGATGGACTTCATTACGCATTTACCTCGATCGCACGGTAAGACAGAGATATTGGTGGTGGTCGATAGATTATCAAAGTATGCTCACTTTTGTGCACTATCAGAAGGGTCGACGGCCGAAACTGTGGCAGCTGTGTTCATTCGTGAAATTTGCAAGCTGCATGGTGTCCCTATCAGCATTGTATCGGACAGGGATACAAAGTTCTTAAGCACATTTTGGAAAGCCTTGTTCCGCAGCCAGGGCACCATTCTTGCGCATAGTTCAGCTTACCACCCATAGTCAGATGGCCAAACGGAAGTGGTAAATCGAATTTTGGAAAACCTTCGGTGCTACGTCCTAGCGAATCTGACAAATTGGACAGAGCATCTTGCATGGGCGGAGTTCCATTACAACACCACTTTCCATTCCGGGATAGGCATGACCCCTTTCGAGGCCGTGTATGGACGACAACCTGCAAATCTGCTAGATTATGTACCAGTACCTCAGTAGCAGCCGTTGATGAACTGTTGATCAACCGAGACACAATTTTACGCCAACTACGCTCCAACCTAGACAGAGCAAGGAACCGAATGGTGCAACAAGCTAATAAGCACAGAAGTGATGTGGAGTTTGCAGTGAATGCCTGGGTATTTGTTCGTCTACAACCTTATCGTCAAACAACACTCCGCCAGCAACGCTCCCATAAGCTCGCATGTCGTTATTACGGACCTTTCTAAGTCATTGAGCGAATCGGGAAGGTGGCCTATAAGCTCGCTCTACCAGCAACAAGTAAAGTCCACAATGTATTCCACGTCTCAGTACTGAAGCCATGCAGAGTAGGCCCTCCATTCAATCAAGTTGTATGGCCAGAATTGTTTCACAAAGGCCAACCCATCGTTGTGCCCGAGCTAGTACTGGGAGCGAGATTCATTTTACGCAATGATAATACAATCCGTCAAGTGCTAGTCAAATGGAAGGATCAAAAAGCGGAGGACGCGACCTGGGAAGACTCAGCAGACAGGGCCAGCGACTTTCCAGACTTGGACCTCGAGGCCGAGGTCAGTTTCAGGGAGGGAGTGCTGATACGACCTTGCAGCCTAAGGATAGAAGAAGAGTAGGGCTGAGGCAGAGGATACCCTCCCAAAGGTTCCCGCCTGAAGTATATGAGGTGGCGAATGAAGGCAGGAAACATGGAAGGTGTTAAGCGCGGGAATGGTTTGTTAGAAAGGATAATGAAGCGACTAAGAAGATGACACGTGTAAGGTCGATAGACTGTAGCTATAAGAATGTGTCAATAATGAAAAAGGACGAAAATACTGCAACAAACTTCACTTTTCTCCTTCTGCACTTTCACTCTCTCCCTGTTCCCTCCTTCATTTCTGTGCTCTTTCCCCTCAACCCACACGTCGCATCAGAGAAACTAGAAGATTATTTTGCAACTACTCTGGAATATAGGCATGTTGCTAATTGAGAGCAAAGACACGGTCCAAGGTTGATTGTTTCAATTGTTTCCTTTGTCTTATTTATTTTGTTAAAATTGCAATGCCTTTTATATGCTATTGTTTGTGTTAACAAGATTATCTTGTGCCTTCTCAGCACCTTGAGACTATCATCTAATCAAGAATCCGAGGTAGAACTATTGGGCCATTTCATGCTTAAGTTAGGCTTTCCTTTTTCTCATTGTGCATTGCATGTGAGGTACATAACACATGTTCAATTTTCTAGGCACACAAACTGTCTTCTTTACGATCCAGCTATCATGGACTCACCAAGAGGCTGGAGTTGTGCACAAGCACAGATCGACGCAGTTGCAACATATCTTGTTCACCAAATCCTCACCCTTTTCTGTATCTTAATTTCGTAGGATCATCTCATCTCAGTTTCTGCACCATCTTCTGCCAGGCCGATGTGCTTCTTTTTTCGCTATGTTTAAATAGTCACCAGGTCAGGTTTTTCAACTCTATATATGTAAAGTACTGTTTGATGCCTTTGTTTCATATGTTGTTCCATTTCTTTACTTAAATTCATCTGTAAAGTAAATTTTTAGTCTTTAATTCGTTACAAAGACAATTATGGAGGCTACAATTAGTCTCTGCAGATGTTCCGATTATTTTGTAAGTTCTTTTTTATTTGTAATCTCTCATTTATAATTGTTTCATATTGAGATATAAAAATTAATATATCTGAAACTAAGAAAGTGACTCGAATAATTTAGATGGATTGATGCTATACTCCCAAGATATGATGAATCACTTCAAGCTCCCCAGAATTCAAGATATTAAAGAATGCTACCCCTTCAATAAAGGGTTACCCTTATTCTCATTAGTGTCCCCTAATCACATTTTGAATAAGCATCATTATCATGACTCTTATTACTCTATTAATTATCTTTTTCACATCTTTAATTATCGTTAGTTCAGTTCAATTCAACTATTTCAATATGGTGGGAGAAGACTAATTCATAGACCATACTTAATTATGTAACATTTATAATTCTTATCCTCCAAGTCCTAAATATCAAACATCATTGTTTAGTACTACAAGACATTATTCATATCCAACTTTGTGCCCACATTTCTATTGCACATATAATTAGTAACAAAATCTTTAACTAATCCACACTCCTCCAACCCTTCAAAGTGACTTGAAGTCACTCTCTCTACATTCAAAAAAGACCCATTAACTTAATCACTACAAGCATCAATAATTAAAGCGATGTTTACGATATTTAACACGTAAGCCAACCCTAATTGTCATTGGTTTTTTTTTTTCCTATCCCAAGACCCTTCAACAGAACTCCTATTCTGATCTCATTAAAAATGAAATTCTAGTTACTGAGATATTTGGCGTTCATTTTATCTCTAGTTCAGACCAAGATATACATTATTGATTTGTCCTCCTTAAGCCTCCATGTTCTCCATTAAAAAATGCTCCAAAAGGGGGTTACCACCTAGTTTTGTAGGGCACTAATCCACCTAATCAAAAGGTATCAATAAGTGGATTGAATCAATAGCTTTGTTTAACATCCCTAAGCCATTATTTTGTATTTCACCCTTTAAATTAACATCCACGTCATGTATCATCATTTGTCTCTCACCAGCAAACAGAAATTAGCCACGTGTCGCAGCATCAACGGACAACCTACGAGGTGGAAAGCTGACGTGTCACAACACTGACCATCCACATCGTCATCATTATCAACTTTCTTATCACAAAGCTCTTTCATCATCACTATAACAAAATTTGTTACAAAGCCTAACTAATTAATTAATTAATCAAAGTTAATGCGGTCATGCTGATGGCATATTCGTAAATAAGTTCCATTTTGGGGTTATAATTTAATCATTTAAATAACAGGAGGGGGCAAAATTGAAAAGTAATAAATGCTGGGAGATTACTCTGCCGGATTTACTCTTGCCAATCTTGTTACCTGTCGCGAAACAGACCACGCATGTACACGCACGAGGGACTTAACGGTGACGGTTTCCGTTACTTTTGGTTGACACGAAAATCAAGATACTTGACGTCCGTCAGTTTATTACTCGGTTTCAAGCATTTTTGTCCTTATTTGTAATTTAATAGGCACCAAGATCGGTGAGAAGCTAAAGCCGTGAATGTTAACGGAGTGAAGAAACGGCCTGAGAAGATCCTTAACCTAACCAGACCGTTTAAACCCTAGTCAGCTGCAACAGGTTAAAGACCAGATCGATGAATATTAGAGGAGACTGGAGAAGAGAAGACGCACAAAAATCTGAATCCTTCTCACCCAACACCTTCGGGATTCTTCGTGTCACCGCGACCTCTGGATAGCCAACGCGACCATCGGAGCTCAGCAGCTCAGAGATTCATCCGAAATTGAGGAGAGAGAAAGTATTCTGAGGCGTTTCTGAATTGGAAAGTGGAGCTGCGGATTTATCGGCGGGGATGATTCATCAGTGCGTGATTCTGCAAGTGGCGGATCGTTAGGGGATTGAGATGAAATGATTGCTCGTCCTCCGACGGCGCTGATTTGGGGCTGTGGTGGAGTTTTTATATAGTGAATTGTGGAGTAATCGAGTCTGGTACAGCTTGGGGTTTTGTTGGTGATGATGATGGTAGCGTGTCGGGGAGGCAATATGTCTGGAGAAGGTTTGGTGATCTGTTCTGTTGTCTGCTCCTTGATTGGATTGCTTCATTATTTTTGTATAATGATTTTGTAGGGGTGGGAGGAGACGAGGGGCTGTACGAGGAGCTGTGGAAGGCGTGTGCAGGGCCGCTGGTGGATGTGCCGAGGGAAAGGGAGAGGGTTTACTACTTTCCGCAGGGGCATCTGGAGCAGGTTTGAGATTTTATGACAGTTTTTGTGGAGATTAAGGTTCGTGGATGTTGTCTGGTTGTGCTGAATGTTGATTTTCTGGGTCTGGTTTGCAGTTGGAGACTTCGACAAACCAGGAGCTGGATCAGAGGATTACAATGTTCAAGCTTCCGTCCAAAATTCTTTGCAAAGTGTTGAATGTGTATCTGCTGGTAATTTAATATATTCTTTATGTCAACTATGATGTTTGTCTAATTGTCTCGATGCTGGGATCATGGGAGCAAGCAGTTTCAGTTGTTGGTTTTATGAGTACATTTTATGAATGCAACAGTGCTTATTTATGTTACAGATATTTTGGGCATAGTTGCATACCAGGAACAATGTTTGTGTCTTTGTATCTGGTTAATCGTAATGTTTGTTGTCCGTAGGCTGAGCCGGATACAGATGAGGTTTATGCGCAAATTACCCTAATTCCAGAAGCATATGTAAGAGCTGAAATTCTTTATGAAAAGACGTGATTGGTGTGCGTATTTAGACACGATTGAATGATTTATGTTTTTGTCGTGGTGATTTGATTCTACAGCAAACCGAGCCCACGAAACTTGATCCATGCCTACCTGAACCCAGGAAGCAAACTGTTCACTCATTTTGTAAGGTGTTAACTGCTTCGGACACCAGCACTCATGGAGGGTTCTCTGTTCTCCGGAAACATGCCACCGAGTGTCTTCCACCTCTGGTGACTGTTACTATTTGCTTGGAAGTATTTTGATAGGGGTTCTTGAATCTTTTTTTTCTTTTTTTTTTACCATCGTGGTTTTACTTTTCTTTTCAGGACATGAGCCTGCCGACTCCAACACAGGAATTGGTTGGGAAGGATCTGCATGGCGTGGAGTGGCGATTTAAGCACATATTTAGGGGTATCTGTCTACGAATGAGCCTGTGTTCTACCCTGTGACATAAGTTGTTTTTGGATGGAACATGGATCCACATTAGCTGATTGACATCTTATGTATATCCGATAGGTCAACCGCGGAGACATTTGCTTACTACTGGATGGAGCACTTTCGTTTCCGCTAAGAGGCTAGTTGCTGGTGATTCCTTTGTCTTCTTAAGGTATAATTGTAACTGTTCATTTGTGATTTTCAGTGACTCGCTTGTTGCAGCTTTTGTATGCTTTATGTTCATCTGAATTATGCCATCGGATTAATAGAGGAGAAAATGGTGAGCTGCGCGTGGGAGTAAGACGATTGGCTTGTCAGCAGAGCAACATGCCTTCCGTTATTTCCAGTCAGAGCATCCAGCTCGGCGTGTTAGCGTCTGCATCGCATGCTGTGACTGCCCAGACCATGTTCCAAGTCTACTACAAGCCAAGGTGAAATATTGCGGCTTCTGTTCCAGATCAACTGCTTTTTGTTCGAGTAACACTTATGTACTGAATTACTGATTTCAGAAAGAGCCAGTTTATTGTGAGCCTCAACAAATACTTAGAGGCCAATAAAAGTGGATTTGGAGTTGGAAAAAGATTCAAGATGAGATTTGAAGGAGATGACTCGCCGGAGAGATGGTAATGATTTCTCAAGTTGAGTAGCCTGTGTTTTATGTTGAATAAATTATGGGTATTTTCATACTTGTTTTCATACTTGTAAATACACAGGTTTTCAGGTACCATTGTTGGTGTAGATAATATATCTCAGCAGTGGGCGGATTCTAAATGGCGATCATTGAAGGTAAGCTTCTTTGCGCTCAAGTATGTGACATCTTTAGTTTTTCAATATTACTAAAAAGTTTCGACATTATTATTTTTTCAGGTTCAATGGGATGAACCTGCTGCAATATCCAGACCTGAAAGGGTTTCTCCATGGGAGATTGAGACCTTGACGCCTAGTGTTCCAGCTTGCATTTCACCTGCAGTAGTTTCAAAAAACAAAAGGCCACGCCTGCCCGGCGACATGCACGTTCCTGGTACACTCTTCTCTACTTGGTTAATCAAGTTCTGTAGGAAATTGTTTGTTTCCACGCGATAAAGGAAGTACATCACACTTCGTTTAATTGTCTGTAGAAACTCCAACTCCTAAAGGGTTATGGCATCACAAGCCTGATGACACAAATGTCACTCATTTTATTAGTAACAACGGAATCTGTATATCGACGACTTTCAACACTGAGGGGGGCTGGTTATCTCCCAATGTCCATCATTCAAAGTTGAAATCTGAGCACATAAGCAGCAATGGTAACTCAGTAAACCGCCACACTGAGGACAGCATGCATGTTGCTGCTGCTCACCCAGCAGTCATTGCGCGCGCACAGACGCACATGCTAAAGTCAAATGATGACCCGTTGTTTGATTCAATTGAAGGAAGGAAGAAGGCAGAAGGGCTAACCAGTTGCCGGCTTTTCGGCATAGAATTGATAAACCCCTGGATGGCTCCACCTCCTGTAGAGAAGCCGAGTATGCATCTTCTTTGTGCGTCTGTTGGATCTGCTGAAGGAAATATCCCAGATACACCATCAGCTGCTGAGTCCGAGCAGAATTCTGAATTATCCAAGGCTTTCAAAGTCAAGCAGCTAGCACAAATCAACGGCAAGCAGAGTTCGTCAACATCCACCAGAAGTCGCACTAAGGTGAAATGGCCTTGATTTCTCTCTCTTTCATTAGTAGTTCCTATTCCTCATGGATATGATACAAAATAACAATGAACTAAATCCGAACACATTCCTCCAGGTCCAAATGCAGGGTGTTGCAGTTGGCCGAGCTGTGGACTTGACAACGCTCGAAGGGTATGACCATCTTATTGATGAATTAGAAGAGATGTTTGAGATCAAGGGTGAGCTAAGACCCAGGAACAAATGGGAAATCGTCTTTACTGATGATGAGGGTGACATGATGCTTGTGGGAGACGATCCTTGGCCGTGAGTTTATTATAACATATGAGTTCGTCCCTTCTTTTATTTTTCTCTTTACATGTTTTTGCTCACCCTTGTATCCATCAACTATTGTACAGGGAATTCTGTAGCATGGTCAGAAGAATCTTCATTTGCTCGAGCCAAGAAATGAAAACTATGCGCTCTCGGGGCAACAAGCTGCCAATTCCTTCAATCGAGTTGGGCGAGACAACAACACCCATGTTAAGTTCAGATTCCACGGAGAATTGACTTTTAAGATTTACAGCCATTGTTGTTTGGCAGCTCATTTTGAGAGCTTCAAACATAAATGAATTGTTGATGCAAGGGGAATGTGGGTCGCCAAATTGCAGCAGTTGGCGATAACTAGATGATAGTTATAGAGAGGGATGTTAATATTTACGGGATGTCTGGCTGGCTGAAGAGCTTCCTGCTTATAGCTTTGTATATTCTGTATCAGCTGAAAACAAGTAGTGGTGTGCACCATTTGAACAGCTCAACAGTAGGCTCCAAGTTTTACTTTCAGTATCTAAAGAATATGAAGGGGAATCTAATATACGATTTGGTTAAATTAAATTCTATCATAGTACTGAATTAAAAGTTCGGACTTATAACTTATGGTATTAGAATCGATCCTAACTTTCCTCTTTTCATTTTTGTAAGGTGGGATAATTCAACTAAATATTTCTCATTACAAATGAATACGCACATAACATGTTTCCTAACTTAGAACAAGATAAAAAATAAATCAGAGAAATAATCAAAAACAACACAACAACTCCCAACAAGATAAAAGGGAACGGCTCTGAAGCAATGAAACTAAATATGACTTTCTCTCGCTCTCTTGTTTCAATATGATCACCCACCTCCTCCCCTTCCATACTTTTTGCATCTAATGCCCATCCCATCTTCTGAAAATCCGATTGCAGATGCACGACTGAATTATGGAAAAGGCCATCTCTTCTCCAAAGTTTAAACCATAACATTATATACGACTCAAAATCAGAATCAGCAAAACCGAAAAACGATAAGGACTTCATTCTAATAATTTTATTATCATCAAAATATACTTGATGATAACTTTTCTTCGTCCACACCTTCCTGCCATAGTCATCCATCATCCAAAACTTTTGCCGGCCAAGATTATAAACATCCATAAGAAGAAGGCTTAGCTTTCCTTTATATTTCATAAGAGACTGTGTACCCTTACATATTGATTCCGGAGGGAGAGAGAATGTTTTCCAACTCTCCCTTATGGCATCGAAAGCAAACACTCGACCTGTGTCTACCAAAAAATGCATATGTCCGTTGACTGTCACCGGCCGCTTACCAATATGCTCACTACCCTTCCTCAGCCTTAGCACTTGCTTTAGTGTTCTCCATCTGCCAGGAGTTTTAGAATCGTAAAGCTGACACACGTACTGATATCGGTATATTGACCAATCATCATCTATGTACACTCTTAGTATCTTGAAATGAAGGGGATTTCGACTGATCACAATAAGTCCGTAAGTTCCAACGTCTCGACCACCATAGTTTGATATCTGCAGCCACTCATTAGTAGTGGGCTTGCAAAGGTAGAATTGTTGGGAACTGATGCAAAAGAGCAGTCCGGTCGTGTCCGAAAAGGCTTTGATTGTCCTGTTCGTGGGTAGAAAATTCATGGAGATATCCGGACGTGGACAACCTTCCGAGTTAGTTCCATCGATGAATTTAGCAATATGACCCATATTGTGGAGCTGAAGAAAGCCTGAGAATATAGGAAGGGATGCCATGAATTTAGAGTCGTAGGCGAGCGCATTGAGCGATTTGCAAGACGCCCTGAAGCTGGCTAAAACATCAATGGATGAACAACGCGACATGACTTCCATTATCATGTCATCAGGAAGTTCCGTAATGGGATTTGTGTGGAATTGTTGTTTCGGGAGTGCGCGGTGGGAGCGAGAGAGCAGTGAAAACATATCTACCAAGAAGAAAAGAAAGAGTTAGAAGAAATCAGAGTGGGAGAAGTGATGATGATAATTAGGGTTGGTGGAATCGAAACCTTGTTTGGCGGTGAGGAAGCGATCATACACCAGCAAGTCCGCCTTTTCTGCCAATTTGATCAACGACATGAACAGAGAATCCACCATCTTTTCAAGCGCCGAGCCTATAACTGGAAATTCAACAGTGAAGTAATATATATTTCTCGCACAATATCTATCTCAGCCCAATTTAGATTAGGAGCATATATCAGGGCCGGCCCAACCGAGAGGGGCAGCCGCCTCAGGCTGAGAAGGCCACGAACAATAATTTGCTTCTCTCTCTTTTGTCTTCTCTCCCGACTTCCGCTTCAAGCCAGACAACGCTTCAAGGCACGGAACCAGACAGTAAATTATACGGGCAGCTCCGGATCCGTCGAGCACGGTAACATACCTTGGGGTTTAGCTGCTGCTGATCTGAGGCTGGAGAACGATCGCTGCCAAGATCTTCACCGGTCTGAGGATGTTCGGGAAGTACAAGCTGCCTAAGAAGTAAGCACTGTGACAACAACGAGGTGTTGAAACTTGAAAGCCTTGTGTGATGAAGCTGGTTGGATTGTTGAAGAAGATGGAGCTACTTACAGAAAGGTACAACCCTTGATTTCAAACTTTTGTTTGTAATGCTTTTCTTTGGAGAAATTTAGGATGGAATCTGGCTAGTGTCAGATCTGAAATGAGGCTGTAAAGTGTGATTCTTGATTTTGTTGGTTGATCTGGATAGTGTTTTAGTTAAATGGGGTTTTGGAACTGATCTATTTGTCTAAGTTGGGTGCTGATTGGGGAATGATCTCTTTTAGACTGTTCTTGTTCCTACCAACAAATCATCTGTTTTCTTCAGTCTTTGGCTGCAATGTGAATCATCTGTTTTCTTCAGTCTTTTGTTTTTGCAATGTGAACCGACTTTGTGAGTCATTTAGCTGAACCCTAAACCCAGTTCAAACAAAAACATTGAAGGTTGAGAAAGATGGAGTTCATAGTGATACAGCTTTTTCTTTTTCCTTGTTCTTGTTATATCTGCTCATATACGCGTTTGATACGAGTATTTGCTAAACACACACTGGAGCTAGCATTTTTTTTTATGCGGTGGGATGTGGGGAGTGGCCCTCCGTGTTTTTAAATGTTGAGCTCACACAGGAAGTCGATATCACATTCATTGGATTCTCAGTGTCCATGGCATAATGATGTTTAGCAATGAAATTTGTTTAACCTTGAGTTTGCACTTTATGACGTTTTTGGGGTTGTGAAGTACCTAGTCACCATCTTTGATCGAATTTGAAATGCTTTTATTTCTAAACTGATTATCCTAGCTTCTGCCTGTTCATGATATTTGCTAGATAGTCTCAAAATCATCTCTGAAAAAATGTTTCTCTGTTGGAAATTCCGTGTTTTAAACAATGGAGGCTTTGCCATCATACTCAAATATTGAAGATATAAAGAGCAGCATAGTTGAGACTTGAGATGCAATCGTTTGCTTTGATAACCAATTTGTTCATAGATATGACAGCTTTGTATGATAAATAGCGAAGCAATACACTTTCGGAAATCTAGCTCTTATGATTGAAGTCGTCATCTAAAAGGCCTCTTTTTGTGTTTCGCCTCAGACCACCAAAAGTGTTGAGCCGCCCCTGGCCAAAGTGAGCAAGAGATAGTAGTTGCAACTAGCCCCTTATGCTGGCATCCGGAGGTTTTTTGGCACACATCAACATCAAGGACAATTATAGTATCGACAAAAATCTGAAATCGTCAGACGAGGATTATAGTGGTCAGTATCCTTTCAACCGAAATCAATCGCATGAAAGATTTTAATATGCATTTGACCCCTATCTATCATTAAAAAAATGATGTGGAGCTCGGTGTTTGAGAATAGGTATTCAGATCTTGATTTGAGGATGCTTCATTTCACCTTAAGTTAGAGGTAGGTCATTTGTAAAAAGGTATACTAAACAGTTAGGCCTATCTCCCCAAGAAAATTCATGCCAGGTTTTTTTTCGAGAGAACCGAAGCCGGTTAAAAGATAGGGTACTAAATAGGAGGATGCATGGAGTCCTACCGTCTAATAGAGACCATATTTGTCACGTACTAAAACAATAATTTGACCATATATTCATAAGGACCATATTTGTAATAAAATTTTATAGCACTTAAACACACCTCACAAAAACTCTACAGCCAACCCATGTTAATTTCTTAGGGAGCTTGTGATTTACAAAAACCAACTCAAAAGGGAGCAGTTAGCAGTGTCATAAATGCTAAAAAGTACTTACTGAAAATCATTTTATTATAGTCCTGTAATCATTAGATTCTATGTTCACACAATCTTATAAGAGTGGATGCAACTGAAAAAACCATAGATCCTTTGGCTATTTGAAAATTGGTTTTAATGCGAATATAAATAACTAGTTTGATTTTCTCAATTAGTTCTTGTTCATAATGGGAGCACTTACATGACCAGTGGAAAAAGAGTAAAGATCTTGATATTCCGTGAACTGCTTGCCCTTACTGTGCATACCCTGGTCAAGCTTTCTCCTAGTCACAGAAAAGGTAGATGACCTGCGAGCAATTCGAGGTATAATTTTGAATTTTATAGGTAAATAATAAGTCTCCGGCTATATAAGAGAGTTCGAGTTTTATTCTAAATGCACAGCCATATGTTTCTATTCTGGCAATACATACACCACCGAAAGACACTTTCCATTGTAACACAGTAACCTGAGTTTTCAAATACTTGACATATTTAACAAATAAAATGCATGTTGAATTACTATAGAGGACAGAAATTGAGATAATGACAAGCATAAACAAAAAACTAACACTGGTAGGGGAAGTATCCGACTAGGCTTTCCGAAAGGAGTTCTCTAAAGGAATTTGAGCTTAGACTTCCTTTGATATAGATTGCATGTTATGTCGGTGAGTAAATAACATATCCTAAACTCCATGTGTTACATCAATGAACCAAGGTTCAGAGTTGCAATAACCCTTTGCTATCAAATATGCTACCATCAGCAACTTTGGAAATTTGTTTTCAAAATATGTATAACATCCTTCCGACTTTGACCCTAAAAGTTGCTGCAATCAAAATAATTAATTAAAAATTAAATAGAGTAACAAAAGATTAATAAAAAATTAATGAGATTTTAGATGATTAATGATCATATAATAACTCAGTGCAAAGAAACTACTTAGAGGATTGGTGAAGCGTCGAATAGTGGATATAATGATTCCTTATGAAGCGCAAAAAATCTTGAACGCGATTTACATTGTATTTCCTATATTTAATAGCCTCCGCATACAAGTTTTGATCTAAAGATGAATACCATTGAGTCTTTATAGAAAAAACTTCATTTGCTCAAGCCTCTAGATCCGTCAAAGGCAACACATATTTGTTTCGTTCTTCAAATTCATCGCTGCATGCAACCAGGAACAAAATTCGAACCTTTTGGGCCCAAAAAAAGGATGAGACCGTACTTGTTTTTATGTCGATCCTACATGTTATTGATAATTGTAATTAAAAAAAATAGAATATTGTTGCATAGTTAAAACACTTGCATTCTGGAAATGAAGTTTTTTCTATGTTGTGTAAATAAAAGTTTTCATGATTGTATAAATTAATAAACCAATCAACATAGCATAATATATGTTGTACCTCCCAAAACCTCTAATGATAACGATATAATGTCTAATCATCTAGCAACACTAAAGGAAATTCTTTCAAGGGCTCGGATCTTTTCAATATACAATTTATGTGAAATGAATCAAGCATCAGGATGATTTTCTTTTATAGAAATATATATATGATACATAGAATTAATCTTGTATAATCAAAGTTACAAATTGTCTACTTTAATTCAGATTTAATGTTCAAGCTTATGAATTTTTAAAGTCCGATTGTCTAGCTAAGTTTGTCAAACACTTGTTTAACTAATTTATCTAAGTTTGCGATTTTTACGTTGTACAACTAAAATAGTTTAAACACATACATTTGCTCGACATTTTTTTTGTATGGCAGATTATTCTCTTTGGGAAGGTTGGTTATCAAATGAGGTTCTTATAGATAATCAATCCAGCAAAGCTAGTGATATTTTTAGCTTGGGTTGCATATTGTACTATTGTTTGGTTGGAACACATGCATATGGAGATGTGCATGAAAGGATCATTAATATAATCAATGAAAGACCACCAAATTATGACAACATTTTGAGGGTAGAGGAAGCGATGGATTTGCTTCAGAAAATGCTGGTAAATTCTGTAAGTGTTTGGAAATTTCATTTCCATAATGTAAGTGTTTTAACTATGCATTTATGCTATGTTGATCATGTTTAACTAATTCATTTAAGTTTGCTATTTTTATATACTACAACTAAAATTATGAATCTTCTTACCTTAACACAGAATTTACCAGCATTTTCTGAAGCAAATCCATCGCTTCCTCTACCCTCAAAATGTTGTCATAATCTGGTGGTCTTTCATTGATTATATTAATGATCCTTTCATGCACATCTTCATATGCATGTGTTCCAACCAAACAATAGTATAATATGCAACCCAAGTTAAAAATATAACTACCTTTGCTGGATTGATTATCTATGAACCTCATGTGATAACCAACCTTCCCAAAGAGAATAATCTGCAATACAAAAAAGAGGTCGAACAAATGTATGTGTTTAAACTATTTTAGTTATACAACGTAAAAATCGCAAACTTAGATAAATTAGTTAAACAAGTGTTTGACAAACTTAGCTAGACAATCGGACTTTAAAAATTCAGCTTGATCATTAAATGTGAATTGAAGTAGACAATATGTAACCTTGATTATACAATATTAATTCTATGTATTATATTTCTATAAAAGAAAATCATCCTTATGCTTGATTCGTTTCACATAAATTGTATATTGAAAGGATCCGAGCCCTTGAAAGAATTTCCTCTAGTGCTGCTAGATTATTAGGCTTTATATCGTTATCATTACAGGTTTTAGGAGGTACAACATATATTATGCTATGTTGATTGGTTTATTAATTTGTACAATCATGCAAACTTTTATTTACACAACATAGAAAAAACTTCATTTCCAGAATGTAAATGTTTTAACTATGCAACAATATTCTGTTTTTTAATTACAATTATCACTACCATGTAGGGTCGACATAAAACAAGTACGGTCTCATCCCTTCTTTTGGTCCCAAAAGGATCGAATTTTGTTCTTGATTGCATGCAGCAATGAATTTGAAGACCGAAACAAATATGTGTTGCCTTTGAGGGATCTAGAGGCTCGAGCAAATGAAGTTTTTTCTATGAAGACTCAATGGTATTCATTTTTAGATTAAAACTTATATGCAGAGGCTATTAAATATAGGAAATACAATGTAAATCACGTTCAAGATTTGTTGCGCTTCATAAGGTATCATTATAGCCACTGTTGGATGCTTAATCAATCTTCTAAGGTAGTTTTTTTGCACTGAGTTGTTATATGATCATTAATAGTCTGAAACCTCATTAATTTTTGGTTACTCTTTTGTTATTCTATTTAATTTGATTTAATTGTTTTGTTTGCAGTAACTTTTAGGGTCGAAGGGATGTTATATGTATTTTGAAAACAAATTTCCAAAGTTGCTGATGGTAGCATATATGATAGCAAAGGGTTATTGCAACTTTGAACCTTAATTCATTGATGTAACACCTGGAGTTTAGGGTATGTTATTTACTCACCTACATAACATGCAATTTATATCAAAGGAGTTTAAAGCTCAAATTCTTTTGATAATTCAAAGCACTGTCTCTAACTCTCATGAATTTAGGGTTGGCTGTAGAGTTTTTGACAGGTGTGATTAAGTGCTATGCAATCTTTTTACAAATATGGTCTTTCTGAATACCTATTCTCAAACACTGAGCTCCACATCATTTTTTTTAATGATAGATAGGGGTTAAATGCATATTAAAATCTTTCATGCTATTGATTTCGGTTTAAAGCATCTGACCACTATAATTCTTGTCTGGCGATTTCAGATTTTTGTCGCATCCCGTGCCTTGACTAGCCGATATTATAACTTTGTTTGATGTTTATGTGTGCCAAAAAAAAACCTCTGAATGCCAGCATCCCATGCTTTTCTTCAATACACTTGCTGTCTTTGTGATGGTGGTAGCCAAGTTCCCCAACATGCACAAGGTTCGGATATGTGGGATCAACGGAGATCACTGAATGCATTTCAGCCCAATAGCTACCATGTGACTACCAGAGTAGATCGGCTCACATCAGAATGGAAAACATATATTTGTTTTTCCACATATTATCTAGTGAATATGTATACTTAAAAAATCGCATTGGATTTGAAAAGAAATGGAATCATTTGTATGTTTTTTTATGAGAAACAATTAGACGAACAAACTCTTTTTAAGTTTTGTAACCCGTCACGGATCACATTTCGAATCTGCAGCTTTCATTTCGGATCACAGTACTGACCAGACTAATGACATCTTTAGTCTAAAGAAAATATCAGTTTCATTTTTGCGATAGAAGAGTAGAAATCATATCTGCAAAGTTTTCCAATGTCACATACTTCCATCTTCATAAATCCTGCTACATTTCACGTATATTGTTTTTATCCCTGTTGGTAGTGGCTATAATTATTTCCTTGTGCCTACGAAGAGGATTGAAGTATCTTCTTGTAGTCAGCAAAGGTTCCAGGGAATGGTGCAACTCTACCATCAGACACCACCCACAGTTCATCCACACTTCCTGATATTAGATGCTCGTCGTGACTAACCTGCGCATACATAATACAAACCATGATTTGAGTCCAGAACCGCAATAGAATTACATTATATCACTTGTGTTTAAGTTTTCCAAATGACCGATTTCTACAAGTCTGCTATGTGAGTTAAAGACCTATTCATTTATTATCTCTGCCTTATTATGTGTCGAATATTCACAAGCTTGAGGAATAAGGACTCGTCAAAGGTATATGGGTTGGGGTTGACGTCTTTTAGTATAGTAGTAGTTCAGACAGACGGGCGGGGAAATATTACCATGAGAACACCTCCTTGGAAAAGAACAAGGCCCTGAATGAGTGCTTCCACGGCATCCAAATCCTGCATTTTGAAAACATATGTTCATACATGAGTGCGAAAACAGACAACCGACATATGTTCATACTAGAGTAAGCTAGATGGGCGGCGCTTACCAGATGATTTGAAGGCTCATCAAGCAATATGATGTGCGGCTTTTTGAATGTTATTTTTGCAAATGCAACTCTGCTTTTCTGACCACCTGTTAAAAGACTCATTAAGAAAGGACTTCGAAAGATTTTCTACAGAGGCAGGCTTGATAACTGTATTCCTTCCATATTCTAATGCTAAAATAGAGCAACCAAAAAGGACTTGGTGCAGGCCTGGTTGGCCAGACTGAATAGGTAAAATAAATAGAACATAATAAATTTCTATTTATCACTGCAATATGAGATGAATAAGTGTCAAGTCCAACCGAAACTTTACAAGAAAATTCACCTAAAAACAGAGAACTGTCCCTGGAAAAAAAAAGAGTTGAGGTGCATTTAAATAAATTACATAGCACAGGATAATCAGTATTATTGAGTAAATAAAATAAACATTCTCCTACTCAGTAGTTTCAAGTTGATGTTCATTTACTTTATCAGTACCATGTTTTCCCATAAGAAGAAGAATCACACTTTCAATACTTTGAATATCAGGGAGATTAATACTAGATCAAAATATTTATAGTAAGTGACCATACCAGAGAGCGTATACATTGGTTGAAGAGCAAGGTTCCCAGTAACACCCAAGGAACCCAAGTGAGAACGAAGTTTTTGTTCGGGCACTCCCTACATAAAAGTAGTAGTGTTAAATGAAGACCTTTGACATTCTTGTTAATAAATTGTTTTTCTATTAATGAAGGTGAGAAAAAAAGTGCTTTTTAAGTCCTTAAAGAATTGAGAATGAGCCATCAAAAGAAATGAATTGCACACCGGTGCAGACACCGAAGAAAATGAAAGGGGGGAAATGAACTGCCCACTATTTTGCTTTGTTTCTTTTAGTGTTTTCATCAATCAAAGCTTGGGCATCCCAAGCATGTCTTAAGCTTGTGTTTGATTGGCTTGTATTTACTTCCACGTCAATAAAATAACACCTTTTATTTCAAAGATAAAAAGTGGGGTAAAATAAACCAGCAGGTGCCACAAGCCTTCCAAAGTTTAACTCCAGTTGAAAAAGGCACATGTCTCAGAGAACGTTTGTAGGTTACTCGGGAATGTGCACATTTTTAGATGGAAATGACAGATTCACGTTTGATGTACTTTAGTATGTTGTGCAAGGACGAGGTACTTACAGGATAGCACCGCATCATGTAGAGAAGTGGATTTGAGGACAAATCTAGCCCATCAACATGATGCTGACTGAAAACTGCAATACGAACCTGCACACATCCATATATGTCTTAATGTAACAAGAAGTTAGGTTGGATACTAAAACTGATTCTTATTCAATTATCATCAAGCAGTATATTTCTTATTAGTCTGTTTGCAACATACACGTTTCATGAGAGCATATTCAATAGCTTCTGGAAACTATTTGTCCATGCACCATAAGATCTATGTATAACATCCTAAAGAACAAAAGAAGAATGAAGATCTGCAAACAGAAAATGCTCAAAATTTTGTCTCATTTTGAGTTAAGTACCTTAGCTGAGCGAAAGACAGTTCCTGAACTTGGTTGAAGTTCCCCTGCAATCAGCTTGAGTATGGTGGACTTCCCAATACCATTCGGTCCAACCACTGCATAAGAAATTACGGATTCATTATGTTGGAACAAAAGTCACACGTGATAACTAACAGGCCAGAGAGATGCTATCCTTCATAAATTATGACTATATGAAAGTATGTCGAGTAATCCCCACATACAAATAATATAGAAAAGTTTCCATATAATACATAAAATACCTATGATAAGCAAGTACACCATGCTTATCCACAAGCTAAACAGAACACTCCCAACTAAAGCCCACACATTGGATGGATGTATGGGAAGAGCAGAAATTATGAAAAGTGACAATAGAAACCAACACAGAAACAGATATACAAGGTAACCCTTACTTGCTATCCGGCTGTCAAGATCAATACCGAAATTCAGATTTTTGAACAATATAGGGCCACCAGGATAGCCAAATGATGCATCACTGCGATGAAAATTTAGATAGGAAAGGGAAATTCAAATTTTCAATTGCGGCACACCACTAGACATCTGTATACCCATAATCTTAGTCGGGAAAAAAAAGTATAGGCCAAACCTGAAACTTATGATAGGAGGACCTGGTCTATCATCTGGTGTAGGGAATTCAAATTTATAGCTGCATAAGTGATTATCATGTTGTTAACATATGTAAAGAGAGATCCAAAGCCAAGATAATTAATCACAAGCTCAATAATAAATGTAGGAAATCCATGATGTTAAAGAAAGGGGTAATCCATACTCTGGATCATTCACAACTTCATCAACAAAACCCAGCCGGTCCAATGCCTGTATAATTTAAAAGAAGTTGAAATTACACATAAGGACAAGTGACAAGAAACTGTCAATTTGTTGACGACTTTTTAGTTTGTCTAGCATGAAACAGTTTAAAGAAGACAAATATAATATCTCTAAGCAAGAAAAGTAATCTGATTTGATTAATGCAGTTAGATCATAGTCCTCTACCAAAGGCACTTACAAAATTAGATCACAACACATAACTATACATAGATATAAGACATATAAAAGAAAGGGCAACACCTTGATTCTTGACTGAACAAGTGATGCCCTCTTAGCGTTGTAGCGAAACTTGTCAATGAAAGTCTGGAAATGGAAGCAAGAAAAAGGATTAGGGAATCAAGCAACTTATAGTTATTTATAGATCCAGCATGTCAAATTAACAATCATACATTCAGACATGTATAAAGAACAATGGAAAGCATCATAGAGTGTTATCAAACCTGACAGTCTGTTTAGACTTTTAACATTGGTTTACATACATTTTCCTTACCCACATGCCTCAATCAAATATTTAAAAAGAACCCGTAATAAACAATTGTGTATGTCGAACATCTCTGTGATGACAAACCTGCATGTGTGCTCTTGATCTTTCATTTGACTCGAAAGCTTTCTGCTGATTTTTCATTTGTTCTTGACGGGTCCTCTCAAAAGTGTCATAATCACCTTTATAAGCCGTGAGCTTCTGGTTTTGCAGATGTAAAACATCCGTAACCACCTGACATATAATCAAGTTAGTAACCGCATTTTCGAAGACCAATTTTTTTTCTCTGTTAGGTGATTACCATGTTCAAGAATTCTCTAGCATGAGAGACCACAATAAATGTCTTTTTCCATTTCATGAGATACGCCTCCAGCCAAAGCACAGCATGAAGATCAAGATGATTCTGACCACAAAGAAAGAGAGTCAAAATTGTGAACTCATATTATGAGAATTCTACAGCATGTCCACAGTACCGTGGGTTCATCAAGTAGCAACAAATCAGGCTCTATGAAAAGTGCACGGGCTAGAGCAATTCGCATCCTCCATCCTCCAGAAAAGGTCTTAGTGGGTTGTTGCTGCATTTCTGGAGTGAAACTGAGACCCTGAGATTGCATCAGTGCATACAGATGTAAGCCTATCATAAGTTAATAATATCCAATATTAACTCAAATTATCAAAGCCAACTTAAGTGGAATTTTCTTTGCATTAACTTTTCGTATGCCTAGGTTTTGCAAATTCTATAATTGATGTAAAACTCATAGAAACTAAAGTGAACTAACCAGGTCTTATTGAATGCAAATCAGTTACCCTAATATACATGTGTGACTCGGGACACCTCTTTTATTATGGTTCCTTCTATTAAAAGAAAGGAGATAACGGTGACTTATACAGCAAAA
This sequence comes from Umbilicus rupestris, assembly GCA_963678935.1. NCBI lineage: Eukaryota > Viridiplantae > Streptophyta > Magnoliopsida > Saxifragales > Crassulaceae > Umbilicus > Umbilicus rupestris. Next base: position 1,501,878 of record OY787625.1, read on the forward strand.
AGCAAAAAAATCTCAGGTTCACACCGCCATTTACTTTCCTTCTCCCACGCCTCAGCCAAAAAAAAAAAAAAACTATTATTAATGGAAATGTAAATAAACTTAGTCAAGCATGTTTACTGTGATGTAATTCTCAGTAAAAGGCTAACCATCTAATGCTTACCGCAAGGATGGAAGCTGCACGAGCCTCTGCGGAGTCTGCATCAATATGCTCCAATCTTTTGTATATCTGCTCCAGTCTCTGGGATACAACATCCTTGTCAGCCCCTCCATTCAGATCCCCGTTGCTCTTTGCAGCTTCTGCCTCCATTTCCAAATCTCTCTGCAGACAACTTAACCACTTTTAGCAAACTGCTTTAATCTACTTCAGTCTTATAGAGAAGCGACTGAAGAGGATCAATTCCTCAATCTTCTTAAAACTAGATCCAAAAAAAATTTGGGAACACCGAGTATCTGACCTGCTGAGCAAGTAAATGAGCTTCTTCTTCTAAAAGCTGGATTCTTTCTATGTCTGTGTTGAGAACACATTGCAAGGCGGTTGTGGTATCCCCCACTACTTCCTGCTCAACATGTAATATTTGGCAATTCTTAGGAATGCCATCAATAGCATGCATAGCCAAGTGTCTAAGGAAAGTTGTTTTTCCTGTTCCATTCCTTCCTACAAGACCTGCAAAAATTCGTATTACAAAACTAGTTTAGCAGGCTAACACTAACTTTCAAAGAGCATTATGAAAATATTGTTCCCTATAAATATATTCTAGCTAGATTCCAGCGCAATCACCATGGAATATATCCTCATAGTATTCAACATCTACATCAGCCAATTTTTTTTACTAAGTACTAGTTACGACTTATGTATCTCATTTAAGAAAGATGGAAAAAGCTTAGTGATCAAACCCTCGCACACTATATTATTTCAACACATTAAGTATCCTTCACTATAGCTTTGAAAAATAATATTGACTTCAAAGAAACCGATATCTCAAGATAATCCAGCAAGTTATTTTGTGAGATAAAATCTGTCATACATCCGTGAGGCATGCCCTTGATTTTAAAACATACCATAATGCCTTCCAAAAGAGAGTGTCACTGTGCCATCAACAATGAGCTCCCGCCCGCCAACAGAGACGCTAAAGTTGACCAAATGCAAGTCCTTTATATTTGGTCCAACACCACCACCATCATGACTCACACATACAGTGGGCATTCCTGCTTTAGTTGCTTCCATCTCTTGCAGATGCATTTGATATTGCATCTGCAAAATAACAGACATAATATAAAAAATGTCATAATTAAAGGAAATAAAAAACCACATGTAGTGATAAAGGTGCATTCACCTCTCTTTGGCGTTCATCCTTCCGTTTCCGCCTTTCTATCTTTGCACGATCACGTTCTGTAAGGACAGGACCGTCAATCACCTCCACTTTTTTCTTCGGCACCTCTTCCTCATCCATCCCGTCAAACATTCTCAAAGGAGTCAGTAGACTTCTCACAGCTGGCTTGGCCTTTACCAACCCATGCTTTCCAAACCTTTCCGACAGCTTACTACATACCTAACATACATGAAAATTATCCCAAAATGTTACACTCGTATCAAAAAATAAAACTACATTAATCTACAGCAAAGTTGTAACTGTATCACAAACCAATGAAGAATCAAAACAATTAGACCTGAAATCACAAGTCTTACAAAGCTAATATCCAAACATAAGTTTCAAACTCTTATCCTTATCATTCATATCAAATTTACTGAAATTCAATCAAACTTGGAAGTCCTCTTAAAATCATCAGAAACAATAACTCCAGAGCGAATTACAGAATCAAGAGAACAATAAGCTTACGAAGCGGCACTGAGAATCATCATCAACGCAACCAGAATCAACAAGAAGGTCGCCAATAGCTTCAACCGCTCCCTCACCGTTCATTCCAAAATCAAAATCCTCGTCGGCCAGCACATTCACAATGTAATCGATAATAGGCTGGTCCAAATCGTGCACTCTCCGCCCTAGCACCTCATACACAACATTACTCACCACCTCCGTCATCCTTCAAACCCTCGAAATCACGATTACAAGCTCGATTTCAATCCCACGAGATTTGCAACTGAGAGATAGACTAGCTCGAGAGATGGTGATAATTTAGGGCTCCTTCGGTTCGATTCGTTTTGTTCGGTTCAATTACAAAATCTGATTCCTATGGTTCGGTTTAATTAAAAGTCGGAATTCAGCACCCTACATGTCTTTTCTTCGGATCATACAAAGACAAGTCGATTTTCGTAGTTAGAAAACTCGAAGAGGTAATCAGAACAGAAGGACAAGTCGCTTATTAGCTGTTTCCCAATCCGATTCTTGTTAAAGTGGTTGAATGTGGAAATGGACTAATATTGCAGTCCAAGTTGATTGAAACTGTTTCTGTTGATTAGGGTTTAGGAGAGTCATAATTGTTATGCAATAATGAGATTTCTTTAAAAAATCTCATTGGTGTGCTGATAAATTAAAAGGTAGAACTGATTGATATTGTGTCTTCTCTCAAGATTCAGGACAAGACGAACAAGGAGATGCTTGATGAAACAGTTGATGAATTGAACAAATTGAAGGTCACTGTTAAGCAATTTAATGTTTGATCGAGAAATCTAGATACTATTATGATGTCCCAGAGATTTGGAGGAAGCAGAGAAGATATAAGCTATTATGGTACAAGTAGTGCTAAGGGATCTCAGTTATTCCAGCAGACAAGCCAGTTGAATCATCAGGAACAAGTGTGGAAACCAAAAAGAAAATATCAACAACCAAGGGATAAATTCAAACCAATACGTAAAGGTTAGCTGCTAATGATGAGAAACAGTGTAGATCATGTTTGCCATTTTTGCAATCAAAGAGGGCACATTAAGAAATGGTGTCCTTTGTTCTTGGAAAAACTTAGAATCAAGGAGAAGAATCGGTATGCAAAAATGCGGTATGCATGGAGAGTAAAGAGACCAAATGACATATGCCTCGTTGCATACAACGCTCCAGATTCGTTAACAAGGAATCATTTTTATTTTGACAGTGGTTGTTCAGCTCATATGACGGGTGATAAAAGTAAGTTAGAGAACATCTTGGCTTACAAAGAAAATCAGTAACGTTTTGTGATGGTGCTCCCTTTGAATCACTTAGATCCTCCATGGGTCTATGTGTAATGAACAAGTAAGTTGTTCCAGGGAGCCTCGTGTCAGTAACTGTTCTAGGAAACTGGCAGGCGCAAAATAAGGGGAGTTGGAACATTTCAAGGAATGAAGAGGTAAATTTGTATTCCAAACTTAGATATTGATTGATTTGACTGCATTTTGGGCTGTTATAATTGTGACAGAGAATATAAAGAGTTGGTTCGGTAATAGTGTTGTTCCAGGCAACACAGATGGCTAAACCATTTTAAGAGCAACTTGTTCGTGTAGTGATAGCAAATATTCCAACGGGCTTTAGCAGTGCTAGTGTTGAGAACCTTGGGAAGCTCAGAGTCAGGGGGAGAGAAGTTTAGATTACCCCATATGTGATAAATGATGATTATAAAGTTGTTCCACAACCAACAAACCAAGCAGTTGCGAGAACTTAATTATCTAATGTAGGAAGTTGATGATGCTGAATATGAAGCTTCAAGTAATAATCATTAATGAGTATTCTATCTTTTTGCTACTTGGGCTGTTCTGTCCATTGGAACTTGTACTTGACATTCAATAGCTTAGCCTTGTGGCACTTGTTGACATTTTGTGACAAAAAGAGGGAGTGGGACTTTCTCTTCGTTGCTTTGCCAAAAAAATGTCAAGAGGGAGTGGGACTTTCTCTTCGTTGCTTTGCCAAAAAAATGTCAAGGGGGATAGGTAGATTCTATATGACATGTCTTTTTGACAAGACCCCTGAGTTTGTTCCAGCAGAGCCGTCTGGAACAAATCGACACTAAGGAGAGACGACTGAAATAAATCGAACCAGGAGATAAATATTCAGCATTCCATATATGGAGATCTTCAAGAGATCACAAGAATATTTGAAGTGATTGAGGATATTGATAACATGACATGAAGATAATTAAAGATGCTCATCAAGAAGATTGAGATTGAGGATATTGAAAATATGGCATGAAAATAATTGAAAATGCACATCGGGAAGATTGATTTCATGATCACAAAACTTCCATTCAAGGATCGCCAGTGCTACTATATAAGAGTTGGAAGATGCATTCTTCAAAGGACATCAAACATAGAGAAGAAAAATACATCTTGGTGAACTCAGCGCCTCAACCGTGATTCAAAGTACATCAAAGTTTTGCTAGAAAGAGTTGTGCACATAACAAGCATGAAACACCATTGATTGGTGCTCTATCCGTGTGACATAGACCAGAAAGCTTTCCTTCCGGAAAGCTTTGCCCCTTGGAAGTAAGTTTTTTTTTATCATTAGAGAAGTAAAAGTAAGATAGCTTGAGGTTTGGTATACCTCTAGAAGCCCTATACTTTGTAATAAAATCTCTATAGTGAATTGCTTTCCTTGGACTTGGTTAAGTCCCCCAGACGTAGGTTATTGAGCCAAACTGGGTAAACATATTGTGTGCACAACTATACATTCTGCACTAATTTTGTTCCAGAACAATATTTGTTCCATTAAGCTATCTTGCAGATTGACTGAAACAAAATCAATCACGCGTAAACTATTTCAGGACATATTAAAGTTAGTCATCAGAGAGGCAGTGAACACCAAAGAAGCTGCTGTTGGGCGGTTCATCCATGACGCCAGCAATATTGTTCGAATTGTACAAGAGAACGCATCACCCACCTCTAGGTATGAGATCAATGCGATTAATTTGTGCAATGAAACTAAACTCGTTCCATCGATTGTGCAGGCTCCTGAAATACAATTAAAGCCTTTATCGGGGCACTTGAACTACATCTTCTTAGGAGAAAGCGAGACACTGCCAGTTATCATCAAGAGAGGACTGGAAGCAGATCAAGAAGACGGACTAGCGCGAGTACTTAAGGAGCACAAGACTGCGATAGGCTGGACATTGGCTAACATTCAAGGAATTAATCTAGCAATTTGTATGCATCAAATTTTATTAGAGGAAGGATAAAAACCAGGATAAAAACCAGTGTGATAACCTCAACGTCGCTTGAATCTAATAATGATGGAGGTCGTTCAGAAGGAAGTGTAGAAACTTCTAGATGCCGGTGTGATCTATCTGATATCAGACAACGAATGGGTGAGCCCTGTGCATGTCGTGCCCAATAAAATTGGAATCACAATGGAGATGAATGACAAAGGAGAGCAGGTACCAAAGAGTGCAGAATGGCTGGCGTATGTGTATCGACCATAGACAGTTGAATGCAGTCACATGCAAGGATCATTTTCCACTACCATTCGCCTACCAAATGCTGAACAGGCTTGCGGGTAAACCTTCTTTTTTATTTTCTTGATGGATTTTCTTGATACAATCAGATCTCTATTGCAGCTGAGGACCAAGAGAAGATGACATTTACATGCGCTTTTGGTATGTTTTCATTTAGGCGCATGTCTTTCGGATTGTTTAATGCGCCAGGTACTTTCCAACGTGTTGTCATGAGCATATTTTCTGATTTGATAAGTGATTGTGTAGAAGTGTTTGTGAATGATTTCACTATTTATGGAAAACTTTGATGAATGCTTGCATATTTTAGATAGGGTGCTCATACAATGCATTGAAATGAATTTGGTGCTAAAGTATGATAAATGTCATTTTATTATCACACATGGCACTGTCCAAGGTCATATTGTTTCAGAGGAAGGCATTCAGGTAGATAAAGTAAAATTTGATTTAATTTGTGGATTGCCTTTCCCTATTGACCAACGTGGTATCAAGTGTTTCCTAGGACATGCAGGATTTTATGGCAAGTTTGTCAAAGACTTTTCGAAGACTACAGTGCCATTGTCTCGAATGCTGCAAAAAGATGTTTTGTTCGATTTTAATGATGAGAAAGGGAGATTTTGAAGAGCTCAAGACAGCCTTGACGAGTGGCACCAATAATGCAAGCATCAGATTGGACCCGACCTTTTGAGATTATGTGTGATGCTAGCGACTATGTTGTGGGTGTAGTGCTTGGGCAACGGAAGGATAAGAAGCCTATGGTGATTCATTATGCGTCTAGGACTCTAGACGTGGCACAGAAAAATTATTCCACCATAGAAAAAGAGCTTTTAGCTATTATGTTTGCACTTGAAAACTTACCTATTTGGCTCTAAGGTTATTGTACTATCTGATCATGCAGCAATTAGGTACTTGATGGCCAAGAAGGAGTGCAAGCCACGGCTGATCAGATGGATCCTACTTCTTCAGGAATTCGACGTTGAGATCAAGGACAAGAAGAGGATCGAGAACTTGGTTGCTGACCACCTGAGCAGAATAATCCAGGAGAAGGATGCGGTGGGAATGACAGAGACGTTTCTTAATGAGCATTTATTCGCTGTGCATGTGAAGACGCTATGGTATGCTAACATAGTTTACTACCTGGTGGGAGGTAAGTTTCCTCCATCTCTCAATAGAGCTCAATGATTAAAACTCAAGCATGATTCTAGATATTATATATGAGATGATCCTTATTTGTGGAAGATTAGTGCTGATCAAATAGTTAGACAATGTGTGCCAGATAATGAGATCCCATTTGTTCCGTCTTTTTGTCATGAACATGCTTGTGGCGGACATTTTGGTCCTAGGAGAACTGCTAGGAAAATTCTCGATAGTGGATTCTTCTGGCCTCATTTGTCTAGAGATGCGTATGACCATTGTAAGAACTGTGATATGTGCCAGAAGGTAGGAAATATCTTTGCTAGGAATGAAATGCCTCAAAACCCGATAATTATTGATGAAGTATTTGATATGTGGGGCATAGACTTTATGAGACCGTTTCCTACTTCTTATGGTTATCAATACATTTTGGTTGATGATGATTATGTCTCAAAGTGGGTAGAAGCTAAGGCCACTAGATTGGATGATGGAAAAACTGTTGTGGATTTCTTGCGTACTAATGTGTTTTGTAGATATGGAGTACCAAAAGCGGTGATAAAATCAAGGATCAATTTTCTGAAACAAATGGGTTGCGGCGGTGTTTAAGCAATTTGGGAGTGCGTTACCGAGTGTCAACAGCATACCATCCACAAACAAATGGACAAACAGAGATGTCCAACAGGGAAATCAAGTCTATTATGGAGAAGATGGTTAAGCCTTCGAAAACGGACTGGTCAGGTTGGATGAGGCATTGTGGGCTTATAGAACAGCTTACAAGACACCTATTCGGACCTCTTCGTTTAGACTCGTTTATGGCAAGGCTTGTCACTTGCCGGTTGAGATAGAACATTAGGCTTATTGAGCAATTGAATCGTGTAACTTTGACTTGGCAAGTGCAGGTATTGAAAGGAAATTATAACTGAATGAGTTGGAGGAGCTGAGCTTAGAGGCTTATGAGAGCAATTTGATTATAAGGCGCGAACCAAACTTTACCATGATGAATTCATTCTCAGACGCTCATTCGACATTGGGCATAAGGTATTGCTATTTTCATCAAAACTTAAAACATTTGCCTGGAAAGTTGCATTCTCGTTGGACAACTCCATATACTGTGGTGAGAGTTTTCAACCACGGAGCTCTAGAGCTTGAGAAGCCCAGTACTGGAGAAAAGTTTGTTGTGAACAACGCGCTAAACATTATCATCGAGAGGACATCCCACCTGATAAAGAGTTCTAGTTGGCCGAGCCGGCATGTGCTGAATGATGAGAGGTATCGTCAAGCCAACGACATTAAACAAGCGCGCTCCTTGGGAGGCAGCCCGAGTGTAGTTAGGATTTTAATTTTTAACGTTGCTTAGTCACTTTAGTTACTTGTTTCTTTTATTTTGAATCTTCCTTGAGTACCCGTCTCGATCACCAGATTGTACCATGAGTACACAGTTCGATTCAAGTGTGGGGTGCGGAAGTTAGTATGTTGTGTCAACACGTTTACCTTTATTAGCATGCATATGTTAGTTGTTAGAACACGTTTAGCACTTTTTTATGATTATATGCTGCGATGTAGATGCTGATTTTATGAGATGATGTTCTATCTTATGAAGTTTTGATTTGTATGCTTTGCATTGTTTCTGAAATATTGTGATGCTTGCTATTTGATGTTAAATATTCTTTTGAATTGAGATCTTTCAGGATGTGAAGTTGACAGAAAATGTTCTAGAGGGACTTGACACACGTTCGGAGGTTCAGGGGATTAGCTGCATAGCACGCTGAGTTTGTGGAGGTTGAGGGGTGAGACTATCTTTAATCCTAGTAATCGGGAATGAGTGGGCAACCCCTATCCTGCCTCGCGCTGAAAGGACAATGATGAGAAAGAGCGGGACACGTTCTTTATGCTGTTATTCGAAGGTTATGATTGGAACGGTTCAAAGAGCAAGAACGAAAAGGACAAGAAGATCATAAATATAAGTTTGGCGCACACAACGACGTGTCGTCACTGAGTTAGGACTGAAACAAAATTGCATTTATATTTATTGTGATAGTCAGGGAGCAGTTTCTTTGTTAAAGCATTAAGTGTTCCATGAGAGGTCTAAACATATAGACATTAAAAACATTTTGTGTGAGATATAGTTGAGTTGGGAACTGTTAAGGTAGTAAGATAAATATTGAGGAAAATTCAGCTGACATGTTAACCAAGTCAGTTCCATTCAGTAAATTTGATTTATGTTTGAAACTAATAAGGTTGTAAGTTTTTGAGTAAAACTTGTAGGTTACAATTATGGGAGATTGTGGGCTGCTGGAGCTTGGAGGAGTGCTTGAATCAAGATGGGAAATTGTAAAGTTTTGATTCAGAGCTCCCCATTTGGCATTGCTGCAGTGTTATGTTCATTTGAAGCCTTCACTGAACTATTTAGTGCCATAATGATTGTGCTGTTGAATTGTAAATGACTTAAGTGCCTTAGTTGTATTTAGCTGATTTTGTAGGGATTTGTGAGAGCCTTAATGGCTAGTTCTTGCGTTTAGGGCGAGTTAATTAGCTAGGCGTAGTTTTGAGCAGTGACAATCTTGTAATTAAAGCCAAGTCTGAGTCTTAGTACAAGAAACCTGGAGAATTGGGACAAGAAGAAAGCAGCCGAGAGAAGACGAAGAAGAAGGCAGCGACCAAAGAAGAGTTCCAGAGAGAGCTTCTGAGCCTCATCTAGTGCATTTCGAGCCATCGTTCTTGTTTTATTGTTTAATCGTTAGAACTGTGTAGTGCGATTTTAATTATTTTAGAGTGAGAGCAATCGACTGTCATGGATAATGGAAAAGCTGTCAATATGAGCATTTTAGAACGGGAACAGTTGTCTCATTAAAATTGATACTTGAAGGTGCAACAAAAGATAATGTAGTTCAAAGGTTGCACGGACTGGCTATACCATTCATGCATAGCAAATGTGAAACATGGTGTTGTGGAATCAATCAGAAAGCTATTACATGGATCCTCAAGTGTCTCGGTCCTTTTTGGTGAGGTGGCTTAAAGAGATTTCCACAGAAAATTTGCCCTTGCAAAGAATTATTTGAAAGGTACTGCCAGTGTTGCTTTTCCATTTGAGTAGAAGGCAAATATAGTCATCCAAGCTGCAAGGGAGTATTTTCTCTCTGCCTCAAGTCTTGCCTGGTCAGAGGTTAGCTTGTCAGTCGTGTTCTTCCTTTGAAAGTTCAATATTTGTGATTATGTGGGCTAATAGTTTGATAGTCCAATTGCAATGGTTTGCCTTCGTAAATATAGATGTTTAATCATAGTTATACGGATCTAATTATGCTTGCTTGTCTTTTCCAAAAATCATTTTTTATTAACTGTAGTATCATCCATAATTAGTCGTACTCGTACATTTTACAAACAAACATTTGGTATCAGAGCAGAGGGAGCAACTTGGAGTGAAAGATCTCGAATGAAGTCAGAATTAAACTCACATTCTCCCCTTAATTTTGACTTCATTCGAGATCTTTCACTCCAAGTTGCTCCCTCTGCTCTGATACCAAATGTTTGTTTGTAAAATGTACGACTACGACTAATTGTGGACGATAGGAAAATGATTATCCACTGGACAAGACAATGTTTTGTTATTTATACTTTGAATTCAGAATGAATTGATTTACAAAGGAAACAACAATCCCTATATATACTACTAATACATGCAAAGAATATATTTTCTAAATATTTGAGTGGTGCAGAAGAAAAGCTGTGTTGCCAAGAATTGAGTTCTGATCAATTAATGGCGGAGAGAAATAAGGAAGTCAGAATTAAACTCACAATATCAGCAACCAAAACATTTGATCACCATGATGGATCAAAAATTGGGTCAGATTATAATTAAGAACATATTAATGTCAGTGTTACTGTGAGTTGACGTTATAATTACTGTGACACAATTTTTGTGTATTATAATGATTTTTGTCGGTTGTTGCAGGTAGCACTTTACATGCAGAGAGTCTTTCAAAATGGCTTAAGGCAGTAGAATGTCACATTAAGGCTGTGAGGCTATTAGCATATTACCATGTCCCTCTCTCCAGTCTTCACACAACAACATTTTAAATACACACTCATTCATCTATTAATATCTTTTCTTCTCGAAAATTCAGATGGTTCCAAGCTAACTATGTCCAATCTCAGGTTCCAAAGCCTATGAGTTTCTTCCTGGACACGAATTTAAACGAAAAAGATGTCAAACAGCTTCTTCAACTTGTGCTCTCCAAATTTAGTCGAAGACAACCTGCGTGTGCAGATGATGACTGGGTGGCCATGTGGCATCATATGCAAATACTGCATGACAAGGCATTTCCTTTTCGAGATCAAGAATACATGTTGACGGCGAAGGCAGGGAAATTTGCCCTTGCAAGGAATTATATGAAAGGTACTGCCAGTGTTGCTTTTCCATTTGAGAAGAAGGCAAATATAGTCATCCAAGCTGCAAGAGAATATTTTCTCTCTGCCTCAAGTCTTGCCTGGTCAGAGGTTAGCTTGTCAGTCGTGTTCTTCCTTTGAAAGTTCAATATTTGTGATAATGTGGGCTAATAGTTTGATAGTCCAATTGCAATGATTTGAATTCGTAAATAAAATATAGCTTTTTAACCATAGTTATACGGATCTAATTATGTTTGTTTGTCTTTTCTAAAAAATCATTTTTATTAACTGTAGACATTAGGCGACATAGGAGGAATCAAGACATTGTGTACGTAGACATAGTTGTATGTCACTTGACCTGATGCAATTTTAATAGACAACAAAGTGAGAGTCAGAGAACTAATGTTCATGGATGCATATATGAATTACACGTTAAATACAAACTTTTGTTCTCAAACTTCAGATAGATTCATGATACTTTTGTGTCATATCTTTTCACAAAGGGAGTTTCCCATTCTTCTTCGTGTGCTATTTTGGGTCTTCTGCCTGACCAAAGCGATACATTGGTGTTCGCTTTTCCTTTACGTTTGGAGACGGAGCAATTTTGGTAGGAAGGAATGGAGTGAGTTTGCGGCAACTAAGGTCATACCATTTTATTGTTTTTAGCTTGTTAATCCTTGGACTATGTAGGTTCATAAATCCATATTTTTGGTTTTGAAATTGTCTTGTTGCTATTGTGTCTTCAAATTTGTAAATAGTGTTGATTTGAGAGTCAACGTTGCAGGTGACTTCTATTCTTACGAGTAGCCTTAAAACGAAGAAAACCACATTGTTTCTCTTGTTTGCCCTCTCACATTTGGAAAATGTAGGGCATATTTATTATCCTACTATTATACCATTGCCACCCCTCATACTTATGGAAGTGTTAATTTTTTTCTAGATATTGTGCATTGCTATTTTACAAAGCTGCAAAATGGTAAATGTTAGTTTTGTTTTTGAAATATATGTAGGCCAGAAAAACCTATCTATGGAGTATCAATTGCATGGGGCGGAGCTATTCAAGGTTTAGCCGATGTAGATGAAAGTTTTGGATTGAGAATCCATGCTATTTTCAGCATAGCCATGACGATTATTCTTACACTGGCACTCATTTATGGGCAACATAAAAATAAAAGTGAATCGAGGTCGCTGAAGTTTCAATGTAAAAGAAAATCTTTTTTGAAAGAGATTATCGGCGTCAGTCAATTTGGCACCGTCATTTTCAAAGGAATATATGAATGACATCCTACGGTTATCAAGAAAATGAATAGAGAGTTATATAATTACTCATCAATAAGAAAATACGTTGAAACATATGTAGGGAGGCTGCATTTGCATCGAAACATCATTCGCCTATATGAAATTAAAGAAGACGAATCATTCATATACATGGCTTCAGAACTTGGAATATGCAGCTTGGGAGATACAATTGAAGTTTTTTTGGTGTCTGGTGAAGAATCCATCGACTACAAGAATATTACCGACTTTAAGTTATGGAGATCACCAAATCATTATCCTTCAGATACTATGTTATATTTGATGAGGTAATACTATAATTATTGTACAACTTTTACTTATACTCTAGTTAATATCATAATATATAAATGCTTTCTAATCGGTAATTGATATGAATATGATAGGGATATGATGGAAGGCCTTTATCATATGCATGAAAACAATAGACTTCATAAGAGGTTGACCCCTTGTAATGTGTTGATAACCGAAGGCGAGCAGCTCGATGGCGACTTATGTGCCAAATTATGCGATATCGGAATGGATCTTGAACTTTTTAATAGTTCGATAATGGACTTAATTCCTTCAGGCAAGTATCATTATTCATTGCATGTTCTCTAATCTGAATTATATTAGTACAAGTTCCGATATCGCATAATTTGGCACATAAGTCGTCATCGACCTTCTCGCCTTCGGTAATCAACACATTACGAAGGGTCAACCTCTATGAAGTCTATTGTTTGCATGCATGTGATAAAGACATTCCACCATATCCCTATCATATTCATTTACCAATTAACGATTAGATAGCAATTACATATTATGATATTCACCAGAATATAATTAAATGTTTTACAATATTTATAGTATTACCTCATCAAATATAACATAGTATCCGAAGGATAGTGATCTGGTGATCTCCATAACTTAAAGTTGGTAATATTCTTGTAGTCGATGGATTTTTTACCAAAAGTCAAAAAAACTTCAATCTCCCAAGCTGCATATTCCAAGTTCTGAAACCATATATACAAATGATTCGTCTTCTTTGATTTCATACAGACGAATGATGTTTCGATGCAAATGCAGCCTCCCTACGTATGTTTCAACGTGTTTCCTTATGAATGAGTAATTATAAAATTCTTTATCCATTTTCCTTATAGCCGTAGAACGCCATTCAGATGTTCCTTTATAAATGACAGTACCAAATTGACCGACACCGATAATCTCTTTCAAAATTAACTTTCTTTCGCATTAACTTTTATTTTTACGTTGTCCATAAATGTGTGTCAATAGAAGAATAAAAATAGCAGTCATAGCTATGCTGAAAACAGCATGGATTCCCAATTCAAAACTTTCAGCTACATTGGCTAAAATTTGAACAGTTCTGCCCCATGCAATTCATACTGCATAGACAGATTTTTCTGGCCTATATATATTTCAAAAACAAAATTAACATTTACAATCTGGCAGCTTTGTAAAATAGTAATGCACAATATTTAGAAAAAACTTACAATTCCATAAGTATGACGGGTGGCAATGTTATAGTAGTAGGATAAATGATATCCCCTACATTTCCCAAATGCAGGCGGCTCAACACTTTTGATGGCCTGAGGTGAAACACAAAAAGAGACCTTTTAGATGATGACTTCAATCATAAGAGCTAGATTTCCGAAAGTGTATTGCTTCGCTATTTATCATACAAAGCTGCCATATCTATGAACAAATTGGTAATCAAAGCAAACGATTGCATCTCAAGTCTCAACTATGCTGTTCTTTATATCTTCAATATTTCAGTATGATGGCAAGGCCTCCGTTGTTTAAAACACGGAATTTTCAACAGAGAAACATTTTTTCAGAGATGATTGTGAGACTATCTAGCAAATATCATGAACAGGCAGAAGCTAGGATAATCAGTTTAGAAAGAAAAGCATTTCAAATTCGATCAAAGATGGTGACTAGGTACTTCACAACCCCAAAAACGTCATAAAGTGCAAACTCAAGGTTAAACAAATTTCATTGCTAAACATCATTATGTCATGGACATTGAGAATCCGATGAATGTGATATCCACTTTCTGTGTGAGCTCAACATTTAAAAACACGGAGGGCCACTCCCCACATCCCACCGCATAAAAAAAAAAATGCTAGCTCCAGTGCGTGTTTAGCAAATACTCATATCAATCGCGTATATGAGCAGATATAACAAGAACAAGGAAAAAGAAAAAGCTGTATGACTATGAACTCCATCTTTCTCAACCTTCAATGTTTTTGTTTGAACTGGGTTTAGGGTTCAGCTAAATGACTCACAAAGTCGGTAAAGCAGAAACAAGATAATTACAGAAATCAAAACTGATTCACATTGCAGCCAAAGACTGAAGAAAACAGATGATTTGTTGGTAAGAACAAGAACAGTCTGCTGTTTAAGGAATGCAAGGTTCATTGTTTATTTTTTCTGGGTAAAAGAGATCATTCCCCAATCAGCACCCAACTTAGACAAATAGATCAGTTCCAAAACCCCATTTGACTAAAACACTCTATCCAGATCAACCAACAAAATCAAGAATCAAACTTTACAGCCACATTTCAGATCTGACACTAGCCAAATTCCATCCTAAATTTCTCCAAAGAAAAAAAGATTGAAATCAAGCGTTGTACCTTTCTGTAAGTAGTTCCATCTTCTTCAACAATCCAGCCAATTTCATCACACAAGGCTTTCAAGTTTCAACACCTCGTTGTTGTCACAGTGCTTACTTCTTAGGCAACTTGCAGTTCCCGAACATCCTCAGACCGGTGAAGATCTTGGCAGCGATCACTCTCCAGCCTCAGATCAGCAGAAGCTAAACCCCATCATCACAGGTATGTTACCGTGCTCGACGGATCCGGAGCTGCCCGTATAATTTACTGTCTGGTTTCCAATGGTGAAGCCGTTGCCTTGAGCAAAATTTTTTTTGTGGCCTTCTCAACCGTGAGGCCTGAGGCGGCTGCCTCACGGTTGGGCCGGCCGTGCCCAAATGTGAGAGGGCAAACAAGAGAAACAATGTAGTTTTCTTCATTTTAAGGCTACTAATGAGAATAGAAGTCACCTGCAACATTGAATCTCAAATCAGCAATATTTACAAATTTGAAGTCACAATAGCAACAAGACAATTTCATCAACAAAAACACAAAAATATGGATTTATGAACCTACAAATTCCAAGGATTAACAAGCTAAAGACAATAAAATGGTATCACCTTTGTTGTCACAAACTCCAGACGGATTAACAAGCTAAAAAAAATAAAATGGTATGACCTACAAATTCCAAGAATTAACAAGCTAAACACAATAATTGTGGATTCGGATTGCTCAACCACTAAACTGAACTGGAAATCGAATCAAAAATGGAGCTTGTACAACCAACTACAAATCGCCGTGCGACCCAAAACCGGACCAGGCCTTCCCTGATGAAACTCAAAAGCTCTCTCTGGAATTCTTTTAGTCGCTGCGTTCTTCTTTTATTCTTGCCCTAATTCTCCAGGACTCTTATGCTAAGATTTAGACTTTGCTTTAATTACACAATTGCCACTGCTCAAACTACGTCGTTTTACGCCTAGCTAATTAACTCGCCCTAAACACAAGAACTAGCCGTTAAGGCTTTAAAAATTCCCTGCAAAATCAGCTAGGCACAACTAGGGCACTAAAGCCATTTACCTTCAGCAGCACAACCATTACAGCACTAAACAGTTCAGTGAAGGTTCCAAATAAACATAACACTGCAGCAAAGCCAAATGGGGAGCTCTGAATCAAAACTTCACAATACTCCACTTTCATTCAACCACTCCTCCAACCTCCAGCAGCCCACAATGCGCAGGTTAGTCACGAAGAGCATCTAATATCAGGAAGTGTGGATGAACTGTGGGTGGTGTCTGATGGTAGAGTTTGAATCCTCTTCGTAGGCACAAGGAAATAATTATAGCCACTGCCAACAGGGATAAAAACAATATACGTGAAATGTAGTAGGATTTATGAAGATGGAAGTATTCGAAAACTTTGCGGATGTGATTATAACATTTCTACTCGTCTTTTGAAACTAATGATCTCATAAACCTTGTACTGTGAGAGGGTAATATGAAACCACAGTAGCATAAAATTTGTAAATGAATATCATAAACTCTAACTGAAAGCTGCAGATTCCAAATGTGAAGGGTTACAAAACTTGCAAGAAGGTTGTAAGGTTGAACATATTACCCAAAAATAGTTTCTTCGTCTATTTGTTTCTCATAAAAAAACATACAAATGATTCCATTTCTTTTCAAATCCAATGCGATTTTCTAAGTATACATATTCACTATAGAATATGTGGAAAAAAATATATGTTTTCCACTCTGATGTGAGCCGATCTACTCTGGTAGTCACATGGTAGCTATTGGGCTGAAATGCATTCAGTGATCTCCGTTGATCCCAAATATCCGAACCTTGTGCATGTTGGGGAACTTGGCTACCACCATCACAAAGACAGCAAGTGTATTGAAGAAAAGCATGGGATGCTGGTAGTTTGTAGTATGGGAAGCTATCAGATATCTGCCAACAGATGCGAACAAATAGTAAGTGCGAATAGTACATTTAGTGAGTTACAAAAACAAGTGGAAAAACATAATAGTCAGAGCAGAAATTGGATTGTTAATATCTATTCGACTGAGCATGGGTGCAGGGAAATGTTTTACAGTGAACACAAGTTCTTTTATCTAAGATTTTGAACACCCTAGATGAAAGATTTGTTACATAACTAATGATCCCAAACTTCACCCACAAACATCAATAGACAATATTTACTTTAAGAGTAATAGACTATAGATGCTGACGATATATACTCGGGTGGCTCCACCAATTTACTAGGCTGATTTTCCATCTTCTGATAAAATGTGCTTCAAAGGAGATAAACCCCAAGCGAGCAAGATATAATAGTTGCAAATAGACCCTATCATGGTTACTCGCATGAGGCAAAATTATATCATCACTAGCCACGACATTATATTACAAAAGTCAGCAAACAAGGATTATAATGGTCAGTGTGCTTAAAAGTTAACTAAACCAATCACATGAAAGTTCCATGTGCCTTTGATCTTTATCTATCACAGAAAAATATGTGGAGCTAAATTTGAGAATAATTTTCAGATCTGGAATTGAGAGTGCTTCCACCTTAAATTGGAGGTAGGTCTTTTGTAAAAAGCAGCATGGATATAGGAAACAGTTAGACCTCTTCAAAAAGTTCTATGCTATGCTTTTTTTCAGAGAACCAAAAAAACACTAACCAGTTAAAAGCCATGGGTAATAACTTGAAGGATGCACGGAGTCAAACTATTTAACAGAGATGTGATCCTCTAACCCCCTTAGATAACCGAAACTATAAAATAGGGCCATACACTAATAAGGACCATATTTTTTGTAAAAAAAAGATTTTAAAGCGCTCAATCACACCTGAAAAAAAAAAATTCTACATCCAAAAGCACGACTCCCTCTATTAATAGTAAAAAAGAGTTTGGGGTTAATAAAGGATAAATATGGTCATGCGTAAGAGAAAAACCAGGACCTTAGGGAGATGGTGATTTCCTTAAAGGCAAACAAATTTTCAAAAAGGCACGCTTGGTGAATAAATGAATTCTAAAAAGCACTATTTGAAAGTCAAAAAAGAACCTTGAAGATAAATTATGTCACTTGATTCAAATGATCGAAAAGAGGAGGAAAAATGAAGGTATGAAACAGATGCTTCCAGCTTCTTTTTTAGAATGCATTATATCCTTTTTTGCTTAGACCCTATGAGATATTGGGCTTCATACTATGTTGTCCTATATGCAAAGAGAACCTATTGGCTATTGCATATGACTTTATCACAAGCCCTCAAACTATGTGAAACGAATGCTACTATTTGTAGTCTTTGTGCACCACTTTCAACTACTCATTTTAAACTAATCTGTGCTCACACAATCTCATAAAAAGTGGATGCAATTTATAGCAATGTCAATATTTTTTGCAAGAACATTGACATGAGAATCTTTTCCCGTTCACCTTTACAGTAAGACTATACCTATCAGAAAAATAGTTTTAATTTAAATATAAGTAACTAGTTTGAAATTCACAATTAGCTTTCCAGAAGGAGAGCACTTACAGGACCACTGGCAAAAGAGTAAGGAACTTCCTATTCCGTGTTAACTGCTTGCCGTTATCAACCTGCTCCCACCAAGTCAGTGCATTGTACATGCCCTGGTCATCAGAAAATGGTGTTCCCTTCTTCCAGTGAAAGAAATGGTAGGTGACCTGCGAATAATAAAAAGTATTATTTGCAATTTAAGACAAAGGGCAATTTTATAAAGTCTGTAAACAATAAGTTTTCCTGTTTTCATATAAGAGAGGAGGTTGCGAGTTTAATCCTGCACAGCTGCATTTTTATATCAATACATAGATCGCCGAAATGAAAGATACTTTCATCAAGAAACAGGAACTCCTATTCTAATACTTGATATATTTAACCACTCACATACATGTGGTATACATACAGATGAATGGAAAAAGTTAAACAAAAAACTAACACTGTCAATGGAATTTATAAAGTCTGTAAACAATGACATGTCTCTAGTATTGGAGATGTTAATGGCACATATATATCTTACTGCACACACAATTACTAATACGACCAAACCGCTCAAAAGCTCAAATGCAAATCTGTTTGTCCATGTAAGCTATCACCTAAATACAGCTGAATCTTGGAAGTCAACAAATAAAAATAAAAACCTAAAAGTCTGAATCAAACATTAGTTGGTGATAAGAGTTAACTTCTCAGCATCCTATCACCATAAAACCAAACAATCATTCTCACACTCGTCAAGCACAAAACCGAAAATGCATAAAATCCACCGCAACTTTTGAACACATAAAAACACACATACAGCGAAATGAGCGAGATGCACGATGGTCCACGCCATGCCAGGCGAGCAATTGAAAAGAGACAACACAATCAGCCATGAAAAGAATAGTATCGATATGTAAGTCGTCCACACTCCCGGATACGTAAACCACTCCGTGTTCTTGTTCAGATCCGTCGGTTGCATCGCC
The DNA here is from genome assembly GCA_963678935.1 of Umbilicus rupestris. Classification (NCBI taxonomy): domain Eukaryota; kingdom Viridiplantae; phylum Streptophyta; class Magnoliopsida; order Saxifragales; family Crassulaceae; genus Umbilicus; species Umbilicus rupestris. The sequence goes on from OY787625.1 coordinate 1,521,122, forward strand.
TGCACATACATCTTCCCTCCCGATTCCTCGCTTCCGAAATCAATAAAAAAAACGAGCTTCTTTCCTTCGATTACTCAGCTACGAATCACGGCGATGGATTATCAGAGTCGAATCTGCCGGAGGAGATGGATTCGGAGACGAGGACGGAGATCGGCCAATCGGGAATTCGACGCTGAAAATAAATATCTAAACGAATCTCCGCAAATTCCCGCATACTTAAATGACGACGTTTAGTCCTCGCTCGTCTCGGCTAATGATTCATTGGGCCGGGCTTGATTTCATTGGGCTTGGAATTCGCGGCCGATAAGGTTTAAAATCTTATGCTTATAGATAACGTATTCATTATGTCATCAGATCGTAAGCGAATGAATAGTGATGGGTTCGTTCATGATTAAGCCTACGTGGGACATGACGTGGCGTGCATGGGGACCACCACGTCATCGAGCCGTACCCGACCTTGATTTTACAGTTTCCGAAACATAACTGTCTGTGCCTTGAGTAGTTACATGACTCAGGTTTTATCGTTACTTTAGTAGACAATTATAATGGACATAGGTTATAATTAAGTCAGTAGTTATCATCCATTCTTTTAAACTAAAATTATTATTCACCGAATTTAATCAAATATCCATTCGATAAAAAAATTACTTTCAATAAATAAACGGATCATTTATGAATATAAGATTAATTTTTATAACTCAATATAAGATAATTACAAACGACATTACGAACAGAAATAAATTGTATTATTATATTAATGAAAAATAATAATAACTTTATGAAACCTCGGAGGTGCCGTGACCGGCAATCAATCAATCGAGGGACACGTGTCGGTCTTACGAGCAAGCTGTTTCTGTGAAAAAGGCCGACATCTTGTGCAGATTAGGGTTTGGCAGAGAGTCACAGAGAGCTGGTTTTATTCCTTCTTTCTTCTCACTCTACCGCTTCGATACTGACACTGACAGTCCAAGTTAAAATTCTTCATAACTCTTTTGCTTCAAGTAGTAAATAAATAAGCAAGAGTCTGATTTTATTTTGTTATGTTAATAATAATTCACGTGTGTTTTCAGTTTGCTCAAATTAAAACTATGTTGTGAAAGATATATCCTTTGCCCCTTCATAACTTTTTCCGACATTGTCGAAAAAAAAAAGTCTTATTTTTAAATCAATCTATGAAACTTATACTTTCTGTCTACCGGACATTGTTACTTATTTATTACTATTTTCTGTATTGTACTAGACATATTTTTTATCATTTATGAAACTGTAACTTCACTTTCTTCTATTCTTTTTACAACTTGAATAGTGGTCAAATAAAAGGAAAAAAAGATGGGATGGTCGGTAAGAAGTTGAAAAAGTGTGGTGGAAAGATGGGATGGGACTTGGGGACTTGATGAGCAACACTATCACACTAGTTTTGAGCAGCTAGGTATCACTTCTTTTCATAAATGCTGACTGGTGTAACACATGTGAATATTAGTTTCCATATACATTTGACAGCAATTGCACCCCAGCACCTCTTAGAATGAAGAAGGTGTTCAATCAATATTAGCTGCTTACTCAGCCATTACAACTTTATAAATCATTCAGCAGCTGTTGAAAAATCACGTTCGGCTGCACAAGATTGAGCACCCAACAATAACTACTGAAGGTTGTGTCCGGTGCAGATGCTTCCAATCAAACCCTAATCTGTTATCTCCAAGAAATTAACAATGGGACTATGATAAACTTTTTAGGGTATTTTGTTGGGTTGAATTGATGAAATGAGGAAGATGATTGGCAATGGGGAATTGTAAAAACAGCTAGCTAGGTCATCAGCTGAGGGTGAAGCTATGAGGCTTGGCTGTGTGGATAATGAAAAAAAGAGAATATGAAAAGCAAATGTTGCCTTTTGTTCCTCTTAAAGATGAAACCCTAAATAACAGTATCATTGCCAATACTCATTATTCATCATTTTTATACACTGTTTCTCATTACATTATTGTATGTTCATCGACATCTGCAGTTTCAAAATTTGGTTGGCTCAAGAAGAATCTCAGGCCCTCAGCACTCATGATCTCTCTCATCGACTGCATTTTGATTATGAATAATGATATTACATGTAATTTTGTAAGCACCATCTTATGTAATATTGTGATTTTTGAAGAAAAATTTCTCAGAAAGTTACCTTAAAACAACCTCGGACATATTAGAAAGCCAATTTGTTTTGTGAGTTCAAAAGAACAAAATTAGGGTTGCAAGGTTTTGGGAGCTTAGCTAAGCTAGGGATGTGGAATATGCCTTCTAGATTGTCAAACTAAGCTTGAATAAAGGAACAACCCATCATGCACCAATTCAGAATGTCATGTTCCATCAAGGCGTGGTCTAGTGGCAAAAGAAATATTAAATATTTCAGCGATTAGGATTTAATTTCTGATAGTCTCAGAACAGGTGCTCGCAAGGATCCAACATTGCATATGCTCTTTGGGACATATGTATTGTTCCATTGACTTGAGTTTTCTCAACGGGCACTAGGGTTTTGGGTGATGGAGTGAAGCGTGATGTCCAGGCGAGAAGAGACACAATTATATGTTATGTTAACTAAAATTTGGAATGCTTTCATAGATGAATATTTCATGGCCTTCAACTTTGCGCCTGCAATCAGGTTGTGGGTCTATGTAGCTCCTCTTTATGAATGTCTCTTGAGTTATGACCCAAAAGTTGCACCCCACCCACTAAAATAGCCTTTATTTTGGTCTTTCTCTTGTTCCATTTCTTGTTAAGTAGAAGATTTATTGACGGGTCGAAGTCAGTGGCGGATTCAAATTTTTTTTCATGGGAATAGTATACAAATATTTAAAATTTATCATTATAATTGTTCTCTACGAGTCTTCGTTTTCATAAAGCCTCCTATTACATCTCCATTGGTTATTGATTGAAATACATCCTTTTTCAATATAACAAGTAAGACAATCACATAAAAAAAAAATATGTCATCCGATTACACAAATTAGTCTTCACAATGTTCATCGAAGAAAAGCATCTTTCAACAGTTACAGTGGCGACAGACAATGTCAAAACTAGCTTCCAGAGTCAAAATATCAAAGGATCTGTAAGATGTTTTCTCGTATCCACCATTACTCTTCAAGATGTTTCCCCAAGATCCTTCAAATTTAAAAATCTTACATCATCTCGAACATTATCAATATATAGACGAAGTTGATACTCAACAGTCATTCGAGCATCGAAATCAAAATCATTTGGATAAAGCTCGGCCAGTCTCATCAACTTCAAAGAATCTAAATCACGAAATGAATCAGTTGGACTCAAAGAAGCCATACAAATAAGCAATTCAGAATTTATCTCATTAAAACGATCATTGAACTCCTGAAGCACCACTGTGTAAAAACAATCTCTTTGAAGATGTTGTAAATTGGTCAGATTAGTCTTTCTCCTTGGCCTTCGCGCATCAACAAACTCACCCTCCATATTTAAAACTTGAACTTCATATTTGTCACAAAACGCTGACACTTTTGACGTATGAGAATCTCACTCATAATCTTTAACTGCATGCAATTGTCGCTTAGCTGATGTTGCTATTGACATATCATTTAAAATATCTTGATCTTTTCTCTGGAGAGCCATTGATAAAGATTAAGTAAGACCAAGGATGAGCAACATCAACTGCAAATAAAACACAAAATCAAAAGAATGAAAGTATTTGAGAAGGCCATTTACTTGTTGCCTTTTAACGGTATTTGAACCTTCAATCTCAATATATTTCAGCACTTCTAAGACATTTGGAAAGAACTTTATTAAACGCAAAAGCCTCCTTAAAATGAGAATCCCACCGTGTATTTCAGGTCTTTGTAAAGATAGTTCTTGATTCAATCCAATTCCGATTTTAATTTCACGATTTCTAATGGCCTCTTTCAGTTGTTGTTGACACTTTTCTCGAAGCATATCTCTTCTTTTACAAGATGCCCCCACTACATTCAATAAAAGAGATATTTTTTCACCGACTTCAAAGTGTTTCTTTGAAATCGCCACAACGACTAATTGAAATTCATGAGCAAAACAATGTAAGTAATAAGCTGAACAATTTCTTGTAAAATTAAAGCTTTAAGTCCCTCGAAATATATTTTTTGAATTCAAAAAATATAAAACATCACGAATGAGAAAAATCATAACTCAACTCGTCAATTTAATAGGTAAATTCAGTTACAAACATATGCAAAACAAATTACGAAACGAATATCAATTTAATTTTGAAATTTGTCTTACCTTCTTGTATCTAGAACGGACGGTAGCGGAGCAACAATGTTTATCTAGGGCACCATTGTATCAGTTTATATTTATATAGAAAATTTTAAAAATTACACACTAGATTCTCTTAAATAAAAAAATTCGTTTTGAACTCGGGCCCCACCCCTTTCATGTACATCCGCCCCTGGACCAAGTTCAGCTAGTCGCGAAACTAACGGGTCAATAGATTTTGTAAATCAAAGTCCCATCAATAATAAGCTTTAACTTGGAAGCAATAACAAAATGAATGTCTCTTAATAACCATGATATTTGGGGAGACTTTATCCAATCATTTATCATAATCTAGAAATAATTCTTTGGCATAAAATAAATAGCAACATGTGGTCCTTAGCTTCAAGGGACATGAGAGAGATGATAAAGAGGGCTTTATTCAATCAAAAACACAAAAGGAAAGATCAAATGATCTCAGCATATCACATTAGAGACAAATGGAGTGCAACAAGATAGCAAATCAAATTTAGGGTTTTTCAGGTAAAGAAGTCAAGATCCTCATACTATGAAAGATTGCCATGTAACTAAATTTTAAATGTGTCATATTGATCTCTACTTTCTTTGTCTTAAGATCTTTGAGAGGACTGTTGGATGCTAACTTCCCTAACTTATTAGGGTCACTGACCCTTTCGGGTACCCTACGCATTGTCATATATATGTGTTTCGATTAGACAAGATGGTGTCCAAATACATCTCTCGTGATGTTAAACAGGATGGTGGGGAAAGAAGAGGCCGGATTTTAATGGATGATGATAGATCCAAAGGAGGAGTTGACAAAGGAAAAAACATGTTCTAGCAAGACATCAAAAACCTAGCAACTTGTGTATCATTGAATCTAGATGACCCTATCAGGTGGACAAAGAGAAATTAGATACATGGTTTCAGTTTGGTTCACTGTTTATTGACATGAACTCTGGTGAATTGGCAGAAAAACATAAACCCTAATTGACATGAAACAAGACATGTAGGAAAACCTAGTTGGGAAACTCAGAAAAACATAAACCCTAATTACTGCAACTTTTTTACAGCTTTCTGAGCCTGATTCTTAAATTACTCCGAGGAAGCAATTACAAGCTAAAGCATAAAAAGACCAGAAATCGAGGTAAAAATGATGAAAACAGTGTGAAAAAAACAAGAGAGGTGGTAGGAATGGTGGGGGGCAGAAGCAGAAGAGAATATCAGAAGATGAACCCTAATTACCCCACAAAAGGTCAAGTGACTTTGGCCCACTTGGACCCCAATAAAACCCTACACATCTCTCTAGGCTATATACATTTCATCATTCATCCTTTTACATACTCATTTATTACATTCCATTAATTTTTAGGTGCATTTTTTGCCCTAGTCCCCACCATCACCTTTGCTTGTTTTACAATTCAAACCCTAAATCTTTAACCTAGGGTCCCCCTCCCCATATGACTCGCCGGAATATTCTCCCGGCGGCGGTCTTCTATGTCCGTCAAGAGCCGATACCTAGCTTGGGACCAAATTAGGGTTCAGCAAAATCCGTCCATCATCTCCATAAACCAATGGACCAATCTACACAACTTTCATAGCTGAGAGGGCTCAATAATATTTAGCCATTACTACAGGGACCAATCTGAAATTTTACTTCGCAACAAAATTTTGCAAAGTCCAATTTGATTTGAAAGCGTTCACCGCCCTAAGGTTATAAATAAATCGATTGCCTAAAATAATGGAAGCTACTAAAATGCGCATGGTTAAAATGCGTTGAAGAAAGATTGGCGCAGTTTAGAATAAAGTACCTTTTAGAATTTAATGAAAACGATTTGCTAAAAACAAAATAATAAATAATATCTTCTTGATGGGACAGTCATGATACACTATTTTCATTTTCACTTTTTGAATTTTATAATTTCATTTTAATTATATTACCAGTTTTTATTTATAATTTCATTTTAATTATATTACCAGTTTTTATGCCTCAAAATAGGTACGTAGCAATTTTGACTATCTGTTATTTGTAATTATCTCATATTGAGTATTTTGAACTTAAAATTTTAATTTTTTTTACCTATTTTACCATAAACTCAACGAGCCCCTATTCTAGCCTTATCAAGATTTGAACTTGAGACGTGAGAGATAATTTTAGTTGTTCAATCAGTTCTGATTAGTAAATCAATTCATTTGATTTCAGTTAGTTTGTGTTTCAACTCAATTCAAGTCATTTTAGTTCAGTTTAAAAGAAATCATCCTAATAGTACGGAGTTTTTTTCTTAATCTACCCCAAACCTCCGACCAATGCCCCTGCTCTGCTCCCGATAACGTTAGTCAATAAGATATTTGTCGATCTTTTTGTCATTAAACCAGATAAAAATCCAAAGTTTCACTAATGAACTAAAAAATATTTGTTATTTTAAAATTATATTTTGCTTGATGGTATCGGATCTTAATCTATTTAATATGTAATAATTTGATGAGGCGGAGGGAATTCAATAAGAAGATAAATAATAAAAACCGAATTAAATTTGGAGCATTAATAACCAGAGAAAGATCTAAGTGTATCTTCCATCTTTAAGTTGGCAAAATCTCAAATCTCCTAAATTCATCACAACATTAATATTTGTATGTTTTCAGCTGACACTGTGTGTTTCTTGTCTTCCCAGAGACAGCGACAACTCTAACCTCCTCCACCATTTCATCTCTCTCAACAAAATAAATAAAACCCTCTTCTCTCCGAGCCTACTTCTTCAGTTCTACGCATAAAGATCACACCTTTATCTCTCTCTCTTCACCTACTGAAGAAACCAGTCTCTGGGTTTTTAAGACACAGACACTAGTAAACAGCTGGTTAGTTATCATCAGTAGAGTCCAGATTTGAGGAGCTCAAGCAGCTAGCTGAGATGGGATCTGTTAAGAAGACATTGAAGAGCTTGAGTTGTATCTATGGATGGTCTTATGGGGTTCTGTGGCGGTTTGATCAGCAAAATCCAATGTAATGAGCTTCCTTAAAATTCCCATTTGCTGTTACTCTTTGCTTCCCCAGATTCATGCTTTAAATGGGTTGTCAGTGATGTGCTTAAAGCTTTTGTCTTTGTTAGGGTTTTATAACTGATTTGGGTGAAATCTTTAGGTGGGGGTTTACCAGTTTGGGTTAAATTTGGTTTCTGTGATCAATTTAATCTCAAAAGTTTTTGTCTTTATTGTTGATTTCCAGCTTTAAAGTGGACATCACCAACCAGATGTATGAGATGATGATTGATTAACTGGTTTTGTTTTAACTTTTACTGAACTGATGCTCATCAGCTTATGAGATTTTTGTTATGTGATGTGCATCAGGTTTTTGACTCTGGGGGATGCTTATGAGGATCAAATTAGGGGTTTGATTGATGACATGTTTATCCAGGTCCATATCTTGGGTCAAGGGTATGTGTTCTTCACTTCTTTCTTCTTCAGTTTGTTGTGCCATCAAACTCAAAAACTGAATTTTTTTACACTTTTTTAGGGGTTTGGAACACTTTCAGGAGTTTCCGAATCTTGTTGAATTTGCCATTTCTCAAATTTAGACCCTATGACCTTCGTTTGGGAGGTGGAGCATACTTTTTACTTTGCCAAAATTTTGTTGTATAGGATTGTTGGGGAGGCTGCATTCACCGGGAAAGACCAATGGATTCATTCCGAGAGGCATTGTCAGGGCGAGAGTTTGATGGGTTCTGTCTCATATCAAGACGGCGAGGTACATTTTCCAACTTTTGAAATAACTAAACTGTGTCGTGAGAGTTGATTCTAGGCCAAGTTTTTCCCTACTGCATAAATTGTCTTGTTCAGCTAGATCCGTAAAGCAGGAGCTTTTAGTATTTAAGTTGCGGCGTCCATAGCCCTTGCTGATTTTTAGCTATCTCCCTTGATCTGCAGGTTGGTTCTCAGTTCCGTGACCAATTTGAATCCGGAATAAAGGTACTTTTGTGACATGGATTGAATCTTGTTTGTTGCTCTTAGCGCGGTTAGATAGATCCGATGTTAATAAATTGTTGCATGATTTTGCAGACGGTTGTAGCCATTCCGCTGGAGTCACATGGGGTCGTGCAATTCGGATCTACCAAGAAGGTTTGTGTAATTTCTTGTGTCAAATTGAACTTCCAACTTGGAACTATTGACAAGAATAGAGCGTGCTTTATTTGATGCTGCAGATACCAGAGAGCTTGGAATTCTCGAATCAAACTAAGAAGCTTTTGCTCGAGAATATTTATATCCAACAAGCGAATGCATCCATGGCTTTAAGCTGCGGAAACTATGGTTCAGATGAGTGGCTGGACTCGCTATTTTCTAATGGACTATCCACCTGCAGAAATCAAGTACCTAGGCGTTCTGATACATCTGATGAGCTGACAGGAGAGATCTGTGATTCTATAAATATCTCTGATTCGCAAGCTTCTGTTTCGAATATGCATCATGAGACCACAGACATGTTGTGCGCCGATCCTGATGTAGCGTTATCAGATATGATGTCTCTTGAGCAGCTGTTCCCGTCTGACGCAACTCCCGGTTCTCCCTTCGTCTTTCCTCCGTTTCCTGCGACTCCTATTACCTGCAATGAAGGGAATTTTCAGGAGCAAGAGTCTCAATTTGCCTCTGCATACAACATTGAAGAATTATTTGATACTGAAAACTCCGCTCAAGTCAACTCAGCGCAGCTTTTGGGAGTCAACCCGCCTGATGTGGAGAAATCAGATATTCCCGAGATTTCAAGTAGCATATTGGACTCCCGGGATTTTTTCCAATGGCCTGTTGTTCCACCGGATTCAAAACCGCATGACCTTGCCGTTGTCTCAAAAGAGGAAATTTCTCTATTCTCAGGTGTTTCGACGCCCTCCCGTTTGAACAAAGGCGGTAATGACACTCCTTATAATCGTCAAGCTCATTCGGTGCTGAGGAATGTCACAGACACTTACAGTCAGAATACTCCGGTAAAAATAAGTGATCCATTTCCGTCCCTTGCACAAAATTTCAGCAGTGGTAAAGGATTAACACCACATCTGCAGAGTTGTCCTCCAGCAGTCGGCAGTTGCATGTCTGGCATCTCGGAGTTGGATGCTATTTATGTTTCCAGACCTCGCAAAGGCCTTTTCTCAGAATTAGGCCTCGAGCAACTATTAAACGGAACTGTGCAGGATTCTACGTTCATTGACAGATGTAGCTATGATGATCCGTGCTCAACATCTAAAAGAAGAAAAGCAGGATGCAGTTCTACAAGCGGTAGCCAGATTCAGTCTGAAGTTTTTTCTTGCCTCAGCGACAAAATTAGCTCTTTCCAACATCATCTTAAACTGGCCAAGCCGGAAAGTCTTGGATTGCAAAGAGATTTTACGATGAAACCACAAGCAGGTTTGTGGATTGACGACAGCTACAGCATAAATGGTGGCAGTACTAATTTGCAACCAGCCAAGAGAGCTCAGGAAAATACCAAGCCTATGAAAAAACGCGCTAAGCCTGGAGAAAGTACTCGGCCAAGGCCAAAGGATCGTCAGCAGTTCCAGGATCGACTTGGTGAGTTGAGGAGGATGATCCCAAACACGGGGAAGGTACTCACTTTCTCTAGCGAGCTTAATCCAGAGTAGTAGTTTTTTCTCACATAGCGAAAAATTTTCTCTAACACATTTTTCGCGTTTTACTTTTCATCACAGTGTAGCATCGACGCTTTGCTAGATAGCACAATCAAGCACATGCTGTTCTTGCAAAACGTAACAAAATACGCAGAGAAGCTCAAACAAATAGCTGATCAGAAGGTAATATCCGGTGACCAGTCACTTGTTTTTTATACATCTTTTCGTCGATGATGATGACATCATAATGAGAATAGGCATGACCTTGAACAGGAAAAAGGAATGATCTCGAAGAACAACGCAAATGGCGTCACATGGGCATTTGAGCTGTGCGATCAAGCGATGATATGTCCCATTAAAGTGGAGGATGTTGGCTCTTCTGGCCAGATGCTGATCGAGGTATTTTAGCTTTCTTGTTACCAAAAATGGTGTCAAATTTGATGAGTTCGATTATTAAGTTTCTTACACGAACGTGGCAGATGTTGTGTGACAATGGAGGATGTTTTCTAGAGATAGCTGACACTATCCGAGGATTTGGATTGTGCATTTTAAACGGATCGATGGAAGACAGACATGATAAGGCATGGGCACACTTCATAGTTGAGGCCGAGGTAAGCAGATAATACTGACGTCATCCATCCATCTCCATTATTACTCGAAATGAGTTTTTGCTGATGGAATGTAAGCTCCTATTATCCAGGCAAGCCGATCAGTAACAAGGGTGGACGTGTTCTGGTCCCTAGCTCAGCATCTGCAACAAACCACAGCTACCGGAACAAACTCCATCACTCAGCTGCCACTCAAAGTCACTGACAGCACCTCCGGTGCTCAGTCACATTACCCGGGTCAGCAAAATATGCCACAGCCCATCTTGGCTGATACACGCAGATGACACGAAGCGGAGGGTCTCTTGTTGAAGGTGGTGGTATCAATGGGGGCAGCAGGGCTGCATTCTAACCAGAGTGATAGTGTAGTGTTGGATTTAGGCAGTGGTTGTTTCAAGCTGTTTATATTTATATAGAAGACTGACTAGTGACTAGGTAGCTAGTAAAATGTAACCAAACTTTGACATGGATTATGTGTTGTACTATGCGCTCTCCTAGGCAAGGAAAAATATATGATTGGATTTGTGTGAACTTTCATCCCAAATCCAACATTGGCTGAACATATAACGGTTCGAATATGATGTTTGGGTCTGATTCCCATATTGTTATACATGGTAGGCTAACACAACCCGGACTGAGTTCGCTAAATATCAATAAAATAATAAACATCACTAACTTTTTTATGAATAACTTTTAAAACTATCTTATTTTGCTAACTTTATTTTTGATATACGGCGCTTTCAAAAAATGTTTTTGATTTATCCTGTTTTTAAACGACCGATCTTGTTAAGACCGGCCAGTTCGATTTTCTCCTGCAGCCGGTCTTCGAGGTTGGAAAATCAAACCGATCGATTGTAACAAGACCGGCCGCCTACAAATATAATAAAAAATTGTTGATTTTTGTTTCTTATTTTGGTCGTTAGGTTATTTTAATTATAAAATCCGGCTGGTCTTAACAATACAGACCGAATAAAAAACAGGACAAATCAAAAACGTTTTTCGAAAGTACTTGTATATCAAAAATAAAATGTGTACAATAAGGCGGCTCTAAAAAATTTTCCTTTTTTTTAAGAGTAAAAAGTAGAAACATTGATATATGGATGTCTCAACTTTGATGCAGCAACAGGATACAACATAGCTGTTACTAGTCGGATAGGAGGCTGCTTATTGAGGATCTTTTCCGATCACATATCTTAAAAAAGTACAAAGCAGCTATGACTACGCGCCGCTTTGGCGTAGATTGATGTACAACAAACTGGGTATATAGAGCAGACCTACGTATGGACGGACAGACACAGCTGCTGGCCGGTTATAAATACTAAGCTTCTTCTGCAAATGAAGAAACTCTTTCTCGTGCCATTAATCATTTGTCCAAATGGGATGGATGGCCGGCCTCAGCTGCCGGCTAAGTTATACAACATGGGGGGGATATACCAGCAGCCGCTTGCAGCTGAACACACAAAGCTGTAATCAACGCAATGCAAAACTGATCAGTAGTTATGCGACCATGTATATGCATTAGTTATGGGCTTCGTGGAAGAGTTCGTACCTGAATGAACATAATAAGTTTACTCTTTGAAACAAGATATTGGCATCTCAGACTCCATTGTCTCCACCGGGCACACTGTTCAGCAGCTGCTGCTGCAACTGGTAGAATTACCAGGACAATGGGCAACAACTGGCCCAAGTTTAGCTACTCTCGAGGAATTTGTACAAAAAAAAAAATTTAATCGAAATGTTGATTGGAGTGACTTACTTGAATGAATTTCAATCTTTCGAAATTCAGTTCATCGGTCAAACTCAACATCCTGAAAAACATAATCACATCCTTTCAGACTAAAAAAGGTGTAGTGCAGATTAAATGGTAACAGTGGACATACTTAGTCTGAAGGTCTGAGATTCGGGAAAGTAAAAAGCGCTCTCTTTCAGCTGCTGCTACCTCAGCCTGCCAAACCATCACTTTAGATAATCAGAAAAGCTGTCATTCCAGAAATTAAAACAAATTCGTAGATGGGCTAATAAGCAAATTTAAAAATCTAGCACTACAAAGAGATGAGAGATCGATGGACTTTAATTTCTAAAAATCTCAAGGTAGAAATGATTTGAGAAACTTACTTGATTCACAAGCCATACTAAGTTACACATTCATTCTGACAAAAGAAGAAAATGCGACACGTGATTCAAAGTTATCTAGAAAGGGAACTTACGTTTCCATTGCTCTCTGAACTGCGATGCAGCGGGGGCAACCTCCCATTTTGAGAAACTGACGCATCATTGGAATCTGATGAGCACATAATTTAACTTAATTATATAATACAACGTGATAAGATTAAAAACCAACCGTCCGGTGTCTCGGGAAGTTCCAGGCAAGACATCAAGTTCAAAATGAAGTCCTGATTGAAAATGGAAAAAATATCAACGATACCATAACACGAAAAGATAGAAAAATTATCTAGGAAAACTTTTGCTCCAATGGAGAAAATTTATATTACTTTCTGAATTGCAGTTTGTTGGAAAAGATTCTGAAGATGAGGTGCGATAAGTGATGCAGACAGATGACCACTGCTAATGTCCTTCGAAGGCTGGGGAGGGATAAGCTGAAGAAAATAACAAGTGGAATACAATGAGGGATCTGTGTTCCATATAAGACTTTGTGCCCTACAAAATATAGCTTTTTGAAGCAATAACATAAACTTGGTATTGCTTGACGCGACAAAACTGATATGTATGTTCAAATGCGAGTTTAATATAATGGATCAGATACGCACCCCTTGTTTCGAATTAATCATCCAATCTGCAACACTAGCAGATTTTTTTAGTGGTGATACCTGCATTAGACATGAAAGAATATTAAGCAATAAGCTACTGTTTTAAAACAACAAAAAAACTATGTTTTTTTTATTGAAGTTGCCAAAAAATCATGAGAAGCAGCACACAGCGGGATGTCCCAAAACAAAAACTAAGCAAGCAGCAAATTCCTCAAAACCAGATGTTCTAACATGTCAATATTACCTTTACAAGGTCCACATTTTCTGAGGTAACCGAAAACCGTCCTTTAATTTGCACCAAACTCGCTTTTGCCTTTTCGTCTAACGAGTCTCTGTACCCTATTATGCAAGCACACAAATTTTATTTTATTGGGAAATATGTCAGGGTAAAGAATGACTAGTTATACAATTCAGTCATGAGAATTATATTTATCACCTCCCGAGGACTTTATAGGAGCTGATAAACTGTTTGCTGAAGCACGATTCGGTAACATCAAGGGACCGCTAAAGTTTGGAATTCTTCTATCGGGCCTTTCGGTAATGGCTTGATTTTCAATCTCGGTCCTACAATCAACGAATCGTAGTATGTCAGCAAATGATTATACAAGATGATCGCAATTTTCCAAATGTGGTGTCATTTAAAGGCTTTAGCCAAATTAGCACAATGGATGGTGAAGAGAACCTCACAGATGGATGACCCCGTTCTGATGCGGAATGGCCTAGAACAATTCCAGGTATAAGTGGCCCACTTTGAGATCGGCGATTCTTGGCAGATGGAACATTAGACTTAGGGCGAACAGACTCCTTCACCAAAGTCGAAGGCACTTGATCAGGGCTCGATTCACTTTTTTCCTGGCCAGTTTGACTTGATTTACCAGGATCATTCATATCGTTTTCCACGGAGAACCTGTAGCCTACTTCCTCTATTTTCTGTAAATGCGATCCGTTTATCTGCCCACTGAACCAAAAGAAAACAAATCACAAGTCCAGGAATGCATTAGGAAAAAATATATATATTTAACTTGTCTGAACTCAACTGAGTAAATAGTTGATGTTGTTAAAGCAATGTATTCCTAATTGGTTAGAATCCTTTGTATAAAATCCAAATAATAAGTTGCTCGATGGATCTTATAAGTTGCTTGACAGTTGCACCATAAAATGGAACGAGAAGACTTAAAAGCTGTATATTGGCCGTGTTTCAAAAAATACACACCCAAGAAGAAGAAAAATACCCGTAACTAGCATCGGCATCCAGAGTGAATCTCGAAGTGGAAGGGTCCTGCAGTAAATAACTCAATAGTTTTTCCATGCAAATGAAGGTTTTCCTCAACTAAAAATAGCCATGTGATCACATAATAGTTTCAAATAAAGTAAGAGAAATACCTGTTTACTTGTAATGGATCTATATTCAATATTACCATCCACATAATCATCCTCGTCTTGATACTACAAGACATACCAAACAGATTACACGTGGGTTATGTCCAGCTAGCTATTTCTATCAAATGTGTAATAGTAATAGTGAAAGTACCAAAGATGCTTGAATTTTCAAATCTTCAACGTCAAAATTCCAGGCACTAACTCCTCGCTGGTATTCACTCTAAAAAAAAAATCTAGCTTTTAGAACAACATGTGATATTTGGATTCAAGCTTTTGATGACACTACTTAATATCTTGGTTTTAACCTGTGAGAGGGCTTCTTGTTCAGATGAGGGCATTCTCTTTAGAGCTAGTTCTGCAGCATCTTTATGCTACACCGTATAAATATTCCATCAGTCAGTCAGGTCAGACAAAGAGTGAACATAAGAATCTCACACAAATATTGCAGGCAAACCTGGATGGCTTTTACGCGATTCCATAGTGGTGGTAGGTCAGCAAAAAGTTTCTTCACGGTGAGTTCTGAAGGTTTCACATTCTTGAAGAAAGCGTGCTTCAACAATTTCACCGCAGTTGGTCTTTTGGTCTGATCTTTCACTAAGCACATTGCAACCATCTCTTTAAAAGACTGATAAAAGTAGGAATGGTTTTATTAAAACAGTAGAGCAAATTGCAAGTTGTAAATTAAATGGTGAAGACAATATCCAGAAGTGAGACAATATGGGCGTAAGTAAGCAAAAATTCAACGCCTCCCAACTCTTATTGCAACCAGAAAGAAAACTTGATACCTTTGAGAATTTCTTGTCACGATCATAATCAAGTCCTGGTGGAGCATTTTGAATTGTCATCAGAAGAACCTTTATCCAAGGATGAGAGAAGGACGGAAAAGAATGAGAGATATTTTATGAGGTGCTTGACATTGCATATTCATCAATGAGTTCACAAAGTGCAGGAAAATACCTTCATTGGCGGGTATTTTGAAAAGGGTGCATGGCCATGAGCCAACTCTAGAGCTGTGATACCAAATGACCAAATATCTGCCCTGCAAAATGAATGATGTAAACAGTGATAAGAATATAATATTCCTTGTCTGACAGCAAAGCTATTATCTCCCTCTCTATTCCATACATCTGCAGTTCTATGTTATTTGTTATAATAAATGATTATCATCAGACCTGTGCTAATTGGCATTAGGCCATTGGGAATCTTGTTCCAACATATAAGGTGACACAGAAAGAGTAGTTAGCTTTGTTCAAAATGTCTCGTTGGCGAGATAACCTGGAATACTTACTTGAAGTTATACCCACTCCCTGGTTGTAGTACCTCTGGTGCCATCCTACAAAACGAGGAGCATAACCTCGTCAATGTTATCTAAGCCTTGTATGTGTTGACTACAAACACATAATGAAAACAAACTGGTACTGTCAACCACATATCTCACCAGCATGGTGTTCCGACAAAAGTATTTCTTGAACGTTGCCTGTCACCAGAATCAAACATGCAAGCTGAAACACCAAAATCAGCAAGCTTTACAGCCCCATTGGTGTCAAGTAGAATATTTCCAGCCTGCAGGGACACGCCATAACTATTCAATCTGATGTTTTTTATATTCCGTTCTGCGCAATAGTTGAGACTCATAAAAATAAAGATTAAAAAAACAAAAAACTACAATAATCCGACCTTAACATCCCGATGAATATGTCCTTGCTCATGCAGATACACCAACGCTTTAAGTACTTCTTTTAAGATACTGGCAATTGCAGGCTCATCAATTCCATCCGGATGTGCTATCTTCATTAGATGTAGGCAGGAACCCTCTGCCATGAATGGCATTACCACCCAAAGACTTCGCTCCACAACAAACGAACAATGAGCACTAACAACATTCGGATGATCAATCAAGCTCATCGTTTGAGCTTCCCTCCGCATATCATCCTGCAAAAAGTTTCAACCCAAAGAGGACAAAATCAGTAACTCATTCAAGGCAGGGAAGTGACTATTACAAAAAAAACATCCCGAAAAAATGAAAACTGTATATGGTAAGAAAACAAATCCAGTAATTCCTTGCATTTGTTACGTCAACTAATTAACGTAATCCCTACCGTCGTGGACTCGTATCTATCAACATTCAAGCTAAGCAGCTATATCTCTTCTAACAAGCAGCCTAAAAATTGCAATCAGTGAGCTACAAATCATCATCACCCAAGCAATCTTTCATACATCTTCAATTCAATTATACACTGTCAGTGTCAATCACCAGTTCACCACAGCTCAAACCTTTCCAAATCAGTTCAGATCAAAACTCGCTTCCAAAATCCACACACAAATTCTAAGAAGTATATATACAAGACAGTGAAATTTGTACCAACCAGATTACTGTTGCATCGATCCAGATCCAAACACTTGACAGCCACCACTTCATTCAACGGCAGATAAATGGCTCTGAAAACAGTAGCACTCGCGCCATATCCAATCTCCTCAAGCAACTTGTAATCACTAGCATTAGCCGAGTACACTCTCGGCCCACTCCTTGATTTCCCCATAACCCTAAACCCCCAAAACCAACCCCCCGCCCCCCCCCCCCCCCCCCCCCAAATTCGCTCGCGCTCCAATCTCCCACGGGCAATCCGCTGCTCAACTCCCCCTGCAAATCGGCCTCGATGACGGAAAGACGATCGCCTTAAGGCGAATCCGAGGATCCGTTGACCTCCATGGAACCGTGGTGGGACGAAGATGGACCGAGGTAGTCTATGGATGTATATGATGATGACGTGGCAGATCCCTGTAACGTAATTGGGTTGTTGACACGTGGACTTCAGAGAGTGATTGATGATAGGTGAGGCTGCAGATCGCCACGTCATTTCCTAACCCGTGATTAAATTTACATATTTTTAATAATTAAAATTTTATTTTAAATATTGAATTTTAAACCGCCATTAATTCAAATTATTAAATAATATTAATTTTTTATTTGATTGGTTGATATGATACCAGAGTGAACTCGGACTATCCAGACCCAATACTAAACGGGTCAGATTTTTTTTAGGATCCGTATAACCAGAAGGGTTCCCAATCAACGATCGAAAGAGGAAAGGAGTGAGAAAGATGGAAGCACCGCCGAACGCGGCACCGGCGTCGGTAACCAACGCCGGAAACGGATCGATTATCTCACAGGTCAACGATGCTGCTGCGTCGACTGCGACGCCATCCGACGATCCGAAGCAGAACCTAAACCAAGTTATAACTTCGATCCAGAAGACGCTGGGCCTTCTTCACCAACTCTATCTCACTGTTTCGTCATTCAATGTCGCGTCGCAACTCCCGCTGCTTCAGCGCCTGTCAGTGTTTTTCAGAATTGGAAATGGAGATTTGGATTGTTTGTGGTGATTTTTGTTGTTGTTGTTATTGTTTTATGAAATTAGGGTTTGGGATGTGCAGGAACTCGCTTGTGATGGAGCTCGACAATATGTCAAAGATGGCGGAGAAGTGCAATATCCAGATTCCGGTGGAAGTGCTGAAGTAAGTTTTGTGACTGAATTTTATCTGTGAAGACGACATCTGTGGATTGGTTGTAAGTTTGGGTAACAAATTATGAATTGCATGATTGTTTGAACAGCTTGATTGACGATGGAAAGAATCCAGATGAGTTCACTAGGGATATCATTAATGGCTGCATTACAAAGAATCAGATCACCAAAGGAAAAACGGATGCTTTTAAGGTATTTATTATTGCATAATTGTATGCAAATGGAACCCTCCTCCTGCAGTTGTTTTGATGAGCTTTTCAAAGAATTTTTTTATGGCGGTTGGTTCATGTTCAGGGTTTACGCAAGCACCTCCTTGAAGAACTGGAAGAAGCTTTTCCTGACGAGGTTGAGTCGTACAGGGAGATGCGTTCAATGTCTGCTGCTGTAAGTCATCAAATTTCTTTTTGTTCATATATCTGTGAAAAGGGAACATGAAGTTTTCATTTGAAAGACAGATAAGCAATAAACAGAATCATGAGTTATTGGAGAATTCCACTCTCATAGCATGGAATTAAGTAAGTTTCTTTAGTTATGCTAGTGGACAATGTGTTGCTGGCATTAGGCAAATCACACCATTTTTTATAAACAGTGGGAGTGCGAATCATTTTTTCCTTTCAAGTTATTAATGACGTAGCTGGTTTAATAAAAGAATAATCAGCATGAGGCTGTGTTTTCCTGAAAGTTCGAAAAGGTGACTGAAATCCGTTAATTAAGTCTCACTATATTAATGTTTACATTCACTGAGCTACATGTAGTCTGTAGAGATCTTTGATTAAACAAACTTAATCACGAGTTTCAAGTTTGTTTCCTACACAAATTAATCCTTTGATATTTCAAAATTATGCAAACAAATGTTTTTCATAATGAAGGGAAGAGTACATCAATAATATGTTCATAAATTAATACATTAGTAGTGTATATACTATGATCCAAGAAATTCTAAATTAAATAAATATCTGAATACTGAGCTGGGGTAACTTGAGATGAGTAATGTAAAAAAAGAAATTTGGAGATCAAGGAAAAAGATGACAATAATAGTGCAGGATTTGATTAGTGAGTATTTGTGGTATAACATTATGTTGTTGGCATAGGTACTTAAGTGGATTGTGATATAAAGTTCCTCGAATCTTATGCCAGTTTTTGCATGTCTTTAGTTTACATTTGCATCGATTTGAGAGGGTGAACAAATCGACTCGATTCTTCTTGTTGAGGGTGAACATGGAGAAAATTGTCTGGAAAATATAGCAGTTGGTATCGATTGGTGAAGCCAATGCTGACATTTACTAAATTTTTTTTTGTGAGGGATGGGAGCACAAATCCCAATATCCCATGGATTATACTTCTATTTGATTGAGGTTCAAGTGTTTGTTCCCAATTATTCTTCTCTGATGTGATTTATTTTCTCAATATGATACTTCATGATTGATGTTTCTTATTCGCCCAAGTCTTTGTGTAAGTCAAAATCTTTACTTGATATTCTCTGCAAATTTACAGCTAATTAAATTTTCTAAAGTGATTTTTGAATGGAGCTGCTCACATCTATTTGTTACGTGCTTTATTTTTTATGTTCAAGTAACTTGCCTTTTGTCAGGAATCCAAAAGGCTTGCTCAAGCACAAAGCTTACTACCAAATGGAGATGCTAAGGTTAAATCGGAGCAAGTTCCTTAAATTTCCCTGCATGCAGTTAACTGTTTTTCATTGTGACACATGAAGTTTCATGAGCTCCCAGGTAGTTTGATGATCAGTACCTTAGTTCAGCTGTATTACAGAAGAATTGGTGCGTGTTCACAACATTGTAATTATGAAAAATATATAAACAGGCCTGAGTTCTTGCTTATTCGGCAAGTGTTCTACCCTAATTCTAATGCTGACAAATGCAAGATCTATCCGGTTATTATTACTTGTTACAAATATTCGGCAAGTGATATTCATCCCAAATGTAAGTTCTTTTAGTATTTGTTTCATTTCGTATGAAAAATCAAACACAAATAATCATTCTCTCAAATTTCTTTTGGTTAAGAATTAAAGTATCACTATCACCCAAAGAAAAGGAAACGACAGTAATGGGAAACACTTGGTCATGTCCAGATTACAGTCATGCCTATAAATCCCTAAATGAATGATAAAATCCACACACCCGTTTCCAATTCTCAATAAAGTTTTTACCTTTTCTTTCCCATCAATCAATCCTCCGCCATGGCCATTCTGCTTCTCCTCTCGCCAATCGATTTTGAAAAGGTTTGATATTTCTCCATCCCATTCTGATTCATTAATTAAGTTTCTCCTTGTTTTCTGTAAACTGATTTTTACCCATGTTCTGGAATTGGGATGAGCATCTGCTGTTGGAACTTGAATGAGTGGTTTTCTGCAAACTGTGAAAAGTTGGTGCCTTTTACATTTTGTTGGCGATTTCATGTTTGGGGTTTTTTTAAGGTGTCCAGTGAGTGACATTGGAGTTTATCTAGTCATATGTGGTTGGATTTTTAGCCTTTGGTTTCTGGGTTTTGTTTTACCAGTTAGACATGCCAGTTTGATGAGTTCCTAGAATTGTTTGGATGTGCTTTTGTGAAAGATCAAGCTATTTATAAGACATGGTAAATCTTGGCGGCCTTCTGCATATTCTATTTTCTTTGCTGTGGTTTCTGGGTTCATCTTTTCCTTGATGTGTTGTCCTTTCATTGCCGTTAAATTGCCTTACATATGAGCTGATTTGGCTCCTTACAGGGATTCTTGTTTTGAAGCTTTTCAGAGACTTCTCCATGAATCAGGCCAAGTTCAGGGTTTGCTCATGTTTGCTGTTTTGGGTCTCCATGAAAGAGCTGTTATTGCCCAACCAGTCGCAGACAAGCCCTGTAAGCCTCCTTATGATGTTTTGTGCATTTCCACATTTTTTGGTCTGTACATAAATGTAGCAAGGTGATGAAGACTGGCAGTGTAGTAATTTTGCAACAACCATCTGACACTTTTCCTCCAAATTCAACAGGTCTTGAAGAGGTCCAAGGCGGAAGTCTCCGATTTAAGACCTCTATCCCAAAATGTGGAGTAATACTCAGCATAAGTGTAGCTTCTGTAAACAGCCGGGGAGTGGGATTCTGCCACCAGTTCGGGCGCAGGCTTGATCACAGCGTCGCTGGACGGACAGTAGAATGTGGGGATTGATATCCTCTCCTTGTTGCAGTTCACCACAGCTCTGTGAAGCACACTCTTGTACCTGCCATTGCTGATCACCTGACCTTCATCAAAAAATTCATTGTCAAGGCGCTATTCTAGAATAGCTGAACTTATTTACTCAAGTACTGAGACATATGTGGACAATTTACCTGCATCTGGTCGCCGATGTTGACGATGAATGTATCGGGAATTGGGTCGACAGCTATCCATTTTCCATGGCGGAGGACTTGTAATCCTGGGACATCATCTTGGAGAAGAAGAGTGATGAGGTTGGGGTCAGTATGGCCGGGCAAGCCATAAGTGAGCTCTGGTTGTGGGCAAGGTGGGTAGTAATTTAAAGCCATGTGCTGCCCATGCTGACCTATTGCCTCATTGTTAACATACTCCTTCCCCAACCCCAAACTCTCAGATATGGCCTCCAGCAGCCTCAGAACTAGCCCTCTTGCCTCGCCGCAGTACTCTGCGACTTCCTCCCTGAAAATTTTCAGTCAGTTCAGGCCCGCCAGAAAACCGATGAACCGGAAATAGTTTGGAGAAACATTTCTCAAATGCCCTGAATTCGGATTTGCCAAACCCGAAGTGTTAAAAAAAATGCTTCAATCCAGGTTTCACAAGTTCAGTCTGTATATGGAAAAATCAGAGTGATCCGAAAATCATGCAGTCTCTGTGTACTGAATTCTTTTGGTTTCGGATCCGATTTTTACAAATCCAGACTGCATGATTTTCGAATCAGTCCGGACTTGTCAAGCCGGATTAAAGTTTTTTTAACAATCCGGATTTGGCAAACCTGAATTCGTTAAAAAGCAAAGCATTTGAAAAACATTTTAAAAAACGAGGGCATTTTAGACACTTATTTTCAAAAATCGATGCAAATCTAAATTTTTTTCAATAGTTTGTACCTGAAAGTTTGAGGGCTGGAAGGCCATTCATGGATGAAATCCTGTACAGGGTAGCAATGGAACCTGAGATAGTCTCTCCAGTTGGCAACTTTTTCTGTGTTGACATTGAAGCTTGTGGAGAGTCTGGTGGATTTGGAGACATCTGATGAGTAGATCTTCATCCTTTCATCCTCTGGTAACCTGAAAAACTCTCTAGCATTTCTGATTATGTTCTCCATCACCCTCCTTGGAACTCCATGGTTTTTCACCTTCAAAAAACATACCCCAGACAACAATCCATAAGATTTTTCCTCACCCCATCTCCATGGACTGATTCCTTCCATCAACATCTTATGATCAAATCAAATGACAGACCCAGATCATGAAAAACACATTAAAAAAACAACATCTGTAATTCTGGTTTTTATCAGACATTCTAGGATTGTTGTTACTTGTTGAAGCATTTTCTTCACCTGAAAGAAACCATCCATCTGGCACGCGAGCCCGATCTGCGCCACGGCTTTGGGCCGATCAGGGCCGGTAAGGGCCGCAAGGTCGACGAGGGGTACGGAGCATTCGTCAGCACTCACTACCTGATTAGGACGGTCATTAAACGGTCTAATGTACCTTGTAGGAACATAGTCGAATGCCGAGGATATATCCGTTACGAATAGTTTAGAAGCACCAAAAGTCATCTTCGGATTTTGACCGAATCGATTTTGAAAATTTTTACCAGGATTGTTGTTGTTTTGGTGGTGGAGTATGGTTGGAAATGAGTGACACTTCGCACCACCATGACAGGCTTTATGTAGAGACTTCGGCCTTTATAAATTATTTAATTATATGAATAATTAATTTAATATTTAATATTATTTAATTGTTACTTTTTATGTCAATTGAACCGGTAGATGAAAGTAGAAAATGACTACGTGTCGTTCTGAAGTGAGGTCAACATGCAGTGGTGACACGTGTCGTTTCAATATTGGATGATCCTCGGCGGTGATGTGTCTATTCATTAGTCAGCAAATGACATCACGACATATGACGCCATAAACAATCAGTATTTTGCATACTGCGTGACGCTATTAAGTGAGGTGTATTTCGATTGCTATCGACCGATCCAAAAGAAATACTAACATGATTAATTTTTGTTGGAATTTGAATTTTAGTGTCTGAATAAATAAATTTATCTTGTTTTCAAGAATCAATTTCGGTATTGTATACATCTAATTGAATAGTGAAAGTCTTGATAATATCCTTACAAAGTGTACAATAAGATTGATTATTCGAACGACTAAATTGATTAAATATCGAAAGAGATATCGGTACTCGAAGTTGCATAGAAAACATGCGAAATTTGAGTTTATTGGGAATGAATGTCAATGTATACTATAAGATTGACTATTGTAACGCCTAAATTGATATAGTATCAAATGAAATATCGGTATTCGAAGTTTCATAGAAAACATGCGAAATTTGAATCCATTGGGAATGAATATCAATGTATACTATAAGATTGACTATTCAAACGCCTAAATTTATATAGTATCGAATGAAATGTCGGTATTCGAAGTTCCATAGAAAGCATGCGAAGTTTGAGTCTATTATGAATGAATGTCAAGATTTGATTGATATCTTAAAACTGTGGATGGGGCAAAATGTGTGAATATTATATAAACTCATTTGGGCATGTATAACTTGTTATGTAAAGTCATTCTCAAACAAATACGCGGGAGCCCAAGCGGGGCCGAAAAATCACGAGTCAATTTCACCCTAAATGCAATAATTTGTGTGCAAACACGAATATAACTCAGTTCGGACTGAGAGATGACAACTTGGTTTTTCCCTTTAATTAAACTAAAAGATAAATCACTCTTATATAAGATATATAAACATGACTATCTAATATATAACAAAAGTGCCCGTACTAAATAGGGTTTAGGGTTTGTATTGTATCAGATACAATACAAATAATAAATAATAAACTAAAAGTTAAAACACAATTTTGTAGTATATATATAAATATGACTATCTAATATATAACAAAAGTGTCTTAAGCTTGTAACAATAAATTTACTATTTGGCGTAAATAAAGCCAAGAAGATCAATTAGGACGTAGTGAATACAAACGCTCAAAAGTGTTAAAAATCGGGACTTCAAAGTCGTCCTAAAAAGGTATGCACAAAATTTGTTTGTTATGAAAAATAAAAATAAAGTGCAAGATCACATTACAAACTTTTCCGATCAATTTTTTTTTTACCGAATCGGACTTTAGCAATGACATCACTGAGGATGTCACTTTGGTGATGCTAGCATTTTGAGCTAAGACACTGCATCAGTTATGGGCAGCTAGTTGTCTCTGTTGACTTTGTGTTTTGTCCATTATTGCCTCATGTGATCGGTTAGCTCCCATGATACATAGTTTCGATTAGCTCATCAGGTCCGGACGACTTCAGACTATCTTATTGACTTATAACTTATTAGCCCATGCAGTAGGGGTGTGTACGGGACGGTCGGAATGAATTTGGTCCGATTCGTATCCAACCTACAAAATTAACAGATTATCTTTTTATGTTCCGATTCGATCCGAAAAAAATATGGTTGACTAAAATCCGTCTCAAAAAAATATGGTTGACGAAAATATTTTAAATAAAATAAGACAAATATTATAAAATATAATTATATGCAAATAAACTTGTATTTACAAAAAGTTTTGGGAATGAGAGTGAAGCTTTCACATGCAACTCTCAATTTCTAGAGTGATTTTTTACTTTGAGTGAGTTAATCTTCAAAAAAGTGAATGCATATTTTGGAATACAACGTTTGAAGCACTAACTCTACAATCTTCATCATCAAACTGCAAGACAAATTAGAACAAAAAGAAAACAAGTTATAAATAAATAAGAAAAGTTATTCATTTTTGGGATATGGAAAACGTACCAAAAAATATAATCATTGTTAAAGTCTCCAAAGCTCAGTTTTCAAACATATAAAATGGATAATATAAGGGAATCAAAATGGAATGTGAAGGAGCATAAGAAGACAAGATCAGTGAACATGTTTAATGTAAATAAAAGTACAAAGAATAGAGCATTCATTGCAAGTAGAAGTATTAAAAACTTATAAGAAAAAGTAAATACAAATACATATAAAAATGTTAAATTATATTTAATATATGCGGCAACGTAGATATTTATCAGATTTTTGACTAAATTATGTCACATTTTGCGATCGCTTTCTCATGGGCCAGTGTATTATTTACTGGGCCAAAAGGCCTCAATAGGACTTGGAAAATACAAAAAAATAAAAATTTCTGATTTATTGTTACGTAATTTATATAGAAAAAGCTTGAAAACGTCAGCAATGGCGGGGAGATGGAGGAGGGACGCTGGCTCGTCAGGAACAACCAAATGCTCGTTAATCCGAAATTCTATCGTCGAAATTGAACTATAAGGATCCGAATTCGTGTATACGACCATGTATTTAGAGCAAGTTGATCACATAAGTTGCTGCTTCTGCTGTCAGACTAGGGTTCATCATTTTGGTTTTTGACAAAGCTTGTATCTGAGTACTGGTATGATGTTCTTCTGTTACTTATTTGTAATTGTTTAGTCTTTTACATCCAATTTGTGTTTAGTTTAATGGATGGAGTTGATCAATTATTTTAAATTAGGGTTTTAATGAATCTGGCGGTTGTTGCTTGTAGACTATTTTTGGGGTGATTGAAAGATAAAAGGTTTTTGACAAACAAGCTGTTTTGGGAAAATGTGACTGATTTGTACGTGAAATTAGTATGTTCTTGCTAGGAGAAGAGCCTGTTGTGTGTCTGCTGTTGGTAGATCATCTAACCTTGATGTTGTTGGTGTTATAAGTTATAACTGCTAGACATGGATTTGTTCCGTGAAGCGATTGTAAGAGGGGCATTGTATATAGAAATGTTTTACTTGCTGGACATGATAAGTAGATTGAATGGGCATGATAAGTTCGAGTTTCTTACTTCTATTTATTTTCAGTTTTCAGTGCAGAGATATGGAAGAGGATGAGGTTCCTGAGGAAGGCAGCACCGAAATCTGTTGAATGAGAGAATCCTTTCAAGTATGTCGAGCAAATCTGTTGCTGCTCATCCGTGGTATGATCTGGAATTACGTAGCTGAAAACCGCCTCATTCTTCTGATCACTCAAATGTATCGACTGGACACTACTTTATGTGCATCTCAAATTACAGGACCAACAGCTTCCATAATCTTCATTTTTGTGAATGATAATTTTGAGTGTTCCCAGTCAGTAGAAAAGCTTCCTAGTTTTTTGAACAATTTGTATGAACTTTGCTGATTGACAAAAACTCATGTTGGTTTTGGGCGATGGTATGACCCAACATCACACGATGTGCAGATTGGGAGATTACTAAAGGAAGTAAAGTCACGTATGAATATGAACTGGAGAAGAAAACTGGGTTAGTTAAGGTAAGCTGGAGAAGATGATTGCTATTATTCGAAAGTGTACTGAAAGTCGTTGTGTGCCTTCACAGGTTGACAGAGTCCTATATTCATCAGTAGTCTACCCTCATAACTATGTGTTCATTCCCAGGACATTATGCGAGGATGGTGACCCTATGGATGTTCTTGTCCTCATGCTGGTAATCCAAGCCTAAACTATTCTCCTTAAGTTACTGGAGTATCCAATCATCAAATTTTGTGCTGATTTGTTCCACAATTTTTCGAAAATCAATATGCTGCAGAAAGCCCACCCCAAATGAACTATTCAAGAAAATGTTGCTTTCTTTGCTAAGAACCAGTTATTACAGGCTGTTATCTTCCCGCCAAAGCCATTGGACTCATGCCTATGATTGATCTGGTATTATATAATTATGGCGTAAATTTCTATTTTTTGTTTTTCCCATTTCTACTGCATTAGTTATTTAACGTAGTTTGTGTAAGTTGCAGGGAGAGAAGGATGATAAGATCATAGCTGTATGTGTCGACGACTCAGAGTATAAGCACTACACTGACATCAAGCAACTTTCTCCTCATCGATTAACTGAGATGAGGCGTTTCTCCGAAGATTGTATCCTTCCTCATAGCTTTACTTGGAATCTTGCACGCTTGACTTAGATTGACATACCAACGGCCATTACATATCTTAAGAATTGAAGTTGTTGCAAGTTATGAAACGGACAGCTTAACGCTAGGTCTCGAGTAGTTGATCTTGATCATAAATGACTCACGTTTTATTCGTTTTTCTCCTTTTCTTCCAGAACCATGCTTTTCAAAGTACTGTTTTCTCAATGAAGCTTCCAGATAAGAAGAATGCGAACAAGGAAGTTGCAGTTAACAAATTCCCGCAACCAGAAACTGCATTCAAAGCTATTCTGCACTCCATGTAAGCTCTCTAAATCTTCTCTAAACTACCATTTTCCACACTGTCATCAGAGCTAGCTGAACTTGGGTCCAACCTCATATCCAGAGATTTCTACATCTAAAAATCCCAAATCTAATCCAATACCTAAACGTCACTTGCTCCGGCAATAACTTAACTGTCACCACACATTGTAATCTTTTTCCAGTGGTTGAACAACAATGGTTAGTTAAATCGTCAGGTAGATCTAATCCTCATTTTCTTATCTGGACCCATATGCAGGGATTTTTATGGGGAGTACTTTATGGAGTCCCTGAGGAGATAAATTGAGGGTTTTAAGACAAGTCAGGTACACACTAACCTTTTTGAGCCATGAGAATTTTTTTGCGCTTGTGTCCCTATCTACCATTTATTTCCTTCATTGCCACTTTTCACAGTTCCATATTCACGCATGCATATCGCATTTGATTATGGAAGAGTGTGTTAATTATTTAAATTAAAAGACAGTTTTTTATTTATAATTTTTTTATTCGTGTGTGTTAAAAGACATAGTTTTTTATTTATAATTTTTTATTAAAATACTATATTACTTTGACATCAAATGCTGTTTAAGATGGTTGTATTTGGTCTGCCCGTCCTCAATTCAATCCGATTACATTTCATTTAAATTAAATACAAACATATAATTTAAAACCCCAGAGATGGACAAGTAGTCTAAAATTAGAAACCCTTATACCCGGATAAAGACCTACATATATAACCACAAGTAAGCACAAATTGCTACCACCAAAACCCTAATTTAGTATAACAGAAACTTGTTTGGAGGAATTTATTAGGTTAATTAAAACTAAACGTGTCACACATTGAAGCTTACTTAGCTCATCCATGGCTTAGGTTTCTTCCCCATTAGCCTCCTCATCTTTAGATTAATCTATCATTAAATTAAGCTTTGGTATTAGCTGTAAGCTAGCTAGATAGATAGATGGATATTAGAGCGTTCTTTGTAGAACACATTAATTGCCAACTTGAACATAAAATTGCCTAGTCAAATGTGACAAGCTACAACATGTTTGATCCATATGAAGATGGTGATACTTGCCCACTTGTTTTCATTCAACAAGTTATCATCATTCTTATTGATTATATGACTCGTCAAGATCAATAAAAATTGATAATAGGGGAAGGTAGTACAGGGTTTGCCAAGTGAATCATGCACATGATTTTTAGTATGAGGCTAATGTTCTAGTAGAAAAAGTTGGCTCCACACCGTACTCAGCACGTTCCTCAGTTGCTTCTTCTCCTCGCCATCTTTGACCACTTTCTGCATCTTCAACCCCAAACTCATTCATATATAAACACACGTGCATCTGTGTCTGAACCCAGAAACATGTTCTTGTACACATCTTTCTGAAACCTGTCAGAGATTGTGAATGGCGGAGAGTCATTTGAAGGGGCTGAGCAGGGACTTGTTGGTGGATGTGATGGCCAGGTTAGATGGGTTGAGCTTAGCTGCAGCTGCCTGCACTTGTACTGAGCTGCAGGATGTGGCGAGGGAGAGAGGGCTGTGGGAGAGTTTATGCCACGCCACCTGGCCATCCACGGCCTGCTCTGAGGCTAAGGATTTTGTGCCTGATGACAAGTTTTACGCAGAGTCGCGTCCTATGATTTTGTACGATGATCGGGCAACTGGGAACAGAGGAGGACATGGGATGAATTCTGAGGTTTTTTCTAAGGATTTGGTGTGCTTGGTGGATGTTTTTTACAAGGGGGAGTGTATTTTGTCCAAGGTTATTGACGGGGTACCTGAGGCCGAGGGGGGAAATTTTATAGGACAGGGTCAGAAGTGGTTTGCGGATCGTCCGTATGAGCTGGATGTTGTCAGGTTTGATTACAGCCAGGAGATTGGAGGTGAAGATGATGTGGATGCTGAAGATGATGAGGCTGGGGATTTGAGCCAGGAGCTGGAAAATGACACCAGGCTGAGCTGGCTGATCCTAAACAAAAAATCTCGAAAATCGGTCAGTGTTTCGAGCTGGACGCCATTGATGGTGCAGAGGAGCTGGATTTCTAGCAACAACTACACCTTACAGTTCAAGTGCATTGTCCCGGTTGAGTGCAGCATTCTGCCTCATGGAGTTGCTGAGTGCGTCATCACAGCCAGCTGCGAGCTGACCAAGGATCACAGCAGCCTCGGCGGCGGCCTGAAATGGGAGGAGATCAGTATGAGCATCAAGGACATGGCTGGAGCGCATCTTGGAGGTAAAAAAAGCTTGATGGTTCTGAACCAGGCCCTTTATTGTGCAAGGAGTAATAACGTTGAGGAAGTGCAAAAAGGGTACGCTCAGTTTGAGAAGATGAAGATGGAGATGAAGCGAGCTAGGGACTACAAGGAAACACTTGCCAACGCCCTCTGCGTGTCCCTCGAGATAATCGTCTTTGCAGCTTTGTATTACACACTCTTCCTCTGAGCTCAGCCAATCCAAATACATCGATATCAATATACAATATTAATAGCAAACAGAACGTAATTTTGTGTGAATTGAAAGCATAATAATCGAGTCCAATCCTATAACAAGCTTAAAAACTAGAGACAGTGTTTAGTCAGTTAATCCACTTATATGTTCGATCAAACTTAACAAATAATTTAATCTTATAATTTCAATAAATTGTTAATAATTTGATCCATTATTTAATTTTCATGATTAACATCAACATAAATTAAAATAACATTAAATTTTCTGATTCCCCACAAAATGGATCTAAGTTGACAAGTAGACAAAATAGTTAAAAAGAAGAGGAGATGGAAGTAGGAGGAAGAAGAACCACATCTTCAGCTAGGGGCAATTTCGTAAATTGCCTTTAGAAAATGACATGGCCATAAATGACACAACCTGTTACTCCCGAACAAACTGGTTACTTCTCTATTTTATTTTAGATTTTATAAATTTAGTTAATTTCAATTAATCTCTAGGCTGTTGCTTTTTTAATCGATCAACTTATATTCATATATTTTATCATGAAATTATTATGTGATTTTGGGGCGCGAATAGAGCAATTGATCAGGTCCGTCTCGGCGAGATAAACTGAGTGCAGGAGTTTAGAATCACCGACAATTGTCTCTATCTTAAGACAGAACTTATCAATTGTTTCATAGAAGATTCTGGCGGACGGATTCCTAGCAGAGTAAATATATATTAATTTTTTGACGAATTTATAATTATTTCCTATTAAATTATAAGAAATAAATCATATTACAAGTAAGTTTATTTTAATATTTACGTTATATTTTTGAAATCAGTTCTTAACTTATTTTTGTAAGCAAAATAATTATATTAAATAAATAAGTTAATTATTATTAATTAGATATTTAATTTTAATATATTCCCGAAAATTGGTTACCATTTTCTCCTTTTCAGCTCCACAATCATCTACCAATTTCTGCTCCGGAGGATCCTCACCGCAGTTCAGAAATTCATGCTCCCCAGACGACGACGACGAATCAATCGCCTGGTGCGTCACTCCAGCGTCTATATGAATTGCACTTCTTCGATATCCATTTTGATTGATGCAGAAGATTTTCGTCTCTGATTTCATGTATTTGTGTAGTCTGCGAGAGTCGAGATGCCGGCGCTGCCTGATTATTCGATTCGTTAATCGAAGTGTTAAGCTGACATGGTTTGGCTTAGTAGATTTGGACTGTGTTGTTGTGAGTTCGAGTTTGTAGGATTCGGCATCGGATTGATCGGCTTATGCGCGAGTGTGTTTGACTGAGTGTGGCGATTTGGAATTTGATGGATTTTGTTTATGGTTTGGTTTTGATTTCATGTGTGGTGGTGGTTTTGTGAGTTTTAGGTGAGCTGAGGATATGTGCTGTGTTGTGATTTGTGTGGATGTATGTGCAGTGATCTGAGAGATTGAAAATGGCTGAGGCAGCAGCTGCGTTGGAAGCGGCCGCGAGGAATGCTGAGGAGGAGGTTGGGAAAGTGTTGGAGCAGGTCAAGGAGTTGCAGGATGCAGCCGCTGCTTTTATTTCCAAGACTACGAATGAGGAGCAGACTTTGAGACAGCGTGCTCTTGCGATTCAGTCATCTATTAATAGAGTGCGGTCATTGATTGATTCACTTGTGTGTAATAAGTTATTGGATTTCAAGTTAGCTGAAAAGGTTGTCTCTTATATCTTAACATGATTAAGGTTCTGTGCATACTAGTGGAGGTTTCAATTGAAAAAAAAATGATAAGTTGTGTAAATACTGCTAACAGCTAGAAGAAGAGTTGCAAAGGGCGACTTGTATCATGGCTGATGGGGATGCAGCTTCACTTATTCCAGGAAAACCTCAGGGTACTTTCCTCGTCCTTGTTTGCTTCTTGGTTTTTTTTTATAATAGACCTCGAATCAAGTTATAAATCTTGACAATGCATTTCAAACTGCACTGAAAATAGGTGCTTGAATTGTGAATTTAGGTTACAGCTATTGTTTGAAATATATAGCGTTAGATGTATTTTCCGTTTGAAACTAGACAATTTATGTAGTATTTTTCTAATATATAATTTTTTTTACTAAGGGATCAAAATAAACCAGGGGACTTAAAGCCTTACCTGTTGCCAGAAATAAGAAAAAATGAAAGAAATACCAACTCGAATAACCCCATAGGTTTTGTGTTTCATAGATTCTTTATGATCTATTCCTTACGATTCTCTGACTAAATGGCATGTCATGCAGGTAAATTCTTAAAAATGTTTCTGGGACCTATTAATGTTCAGGCTACAAGAAAGGACATCAAGTTAAAGGTTAAAGAGGAGTATAATAGTTTCAAGGTGTGTGCAGACAATTACTTAAAAATGGGCAGAACATCCATTTCAATGTAAAATATGCTTCAGTAATACTTGTGCCTGAAGATTTCTGCATCTCTGAACATGTACTAAAGACAGTCGTGTTGTGGATTAGTTCTCCTACAGTCGTAAACCAGTTCATTCAACTCTAAGAATATGTAGTGTGTTCCTCACATCATGTTTTCTTTTTTTTGTCATCATGCTGATTTATTATTAGTATTCTGATCATTGCTTTACGGAGCAGGACAGGACTGCATTTCTATTTCTACTTTTCCCAGCAATACTACTTAGTTTAAGACATTACGTGTGGAATGGATGCATGCCGGCATTTGCAGTTCAGTTGTATCAGGTATCGACTAATCGAATTGATTTGCTTATAATTTTCAAATATATTTTTCTTTTAAATTGCACACGAGATAAGCCTTTTTCTTTGTTTGATACATTTTAGGCTTGGCTGTTGTTCCTATATACTGGCTTAGCAATGCGGGAGAATATTCTCAGAGCTAACGGAAGCGACATACGCTCCTGGTAATCATGATATCTTTTTTCATCCCAAAATATAATTATATAATTCCACAACTTCACTCGTCTGTGTGCCCCTTGTGAGATTGTTGCATTCCATGTGTAGCGAATTCAATATGATTAGAAGGGGCACCAGATAAAAGTTGAAATACTAGATAAAAGTTGCCAGAATCCAATTAGGAATTCATCTAAACTCATAATTCATGTGAAAATCAATCACATTACTTTCCTTTGCATAAAAGGATATGATGGCTTCTAATTTGGTTTGTGAGAGTGTCATAGAGTGCAAGGAATAAATCATTATGATATTTTTTTCTGTCTCTTTTGATGTTGTGCATCCCTAAATAGATGTTATAGTTGACTATTCATTGACCTTTCAACATAATTTCAAGAAATGAGTACTATTGTTTTTCTTTCACATCACAGCTGTGTTACATAATAGGAGTCCAAGGCATGAGAGATTCCCTTTGAAATAAGTATGAGTGCATTTTGATATGAATATTCTACAGCCTGCACCTTTGACAATGGTTGACAACTATGTCCTTGCAGGTGGATATTTCATCATTATTGTGCTATGGTCATGGCACTAGTAAGCCTGACATGGGAGATTAAGGGACAACCAAATTGTTCTGAGAAACAGGTCAGTACATTCATAGTTATTAAATAAACTGTAATTTACATTTTAATGACTGTTTACCACTTTAACAGAAAGGCGTGCAACTTTTCCTTGTATGGGCTATGATGCAAGGAGTTGCAATGTTTCTGCAAAACACTTACCAGCGTCAGAGACTCTATACACGTATTGCAATGGGAAAGGTGTAGTTTATTTTGACAATTATATTTCTGTTATACTGTACAACCATGTCCTTTTTTTCTAGTATTTCCATATTTTATATAGGAAGATCTCTTGCTACCTTTGAACTGCATGAATCATGAGATATGAGACACCCTTTTAAGATACGGAATGAATGCTTTTCAAGTCTTAACTTCTATAACTATCTTGGATCTCCTAATTAGTTTTCCGTTTATGTTTAGGCTAAAAGAATGGATGTTGTTTGGGGAGAGACAGCTGGTGTAGATGGTCAGTTATGGCTTTTATGTCCCATGCTCTTCGTGCTGCAGGTAGTTTAAAATTCTAATCTATTACTTTCTATAATTCACCTCTACATGATTCTGCATCAAGTGATTCTCTTCTCTTTCTTGTGATTGTGGAATCCTCATCATGAAATTCAATTATGCCTCAACACAATGGGCGACAAATAATGGCAAATGATATTAATGATCCTGGTCCTGTATCTTTCATCATTATTATGAAGCATAATTTTCCATCAACTATCTTTCTCACAAGTAGTGGCTTTAAAGTACTAACATTACATGTGATTTTGTGCTTCACACATTTTATTAGGGTTTTGAGGCTTATATTGGATTTCTACTTCTCAAAACTGCGTACATTGGTGTTGCTTCTGAGTGGCAGGTAACCACTTCCTGCATTTACCCCCTTTTTCAGTGCTTCTCATCAGTCCATATTTTCACAGTTTCCTCCTACCCTATAACATTTAAGCAGCACAAAATTACTGCAGGTACTTTTCTTCGGGTTTCTTCTCCTTGTGATGGCGATTGGGAACTTTTTCAACACAGTGCAGACACTAATGACAAAGTCCAAATTCAAAGCCAAAATGAAAAGAAGTAAGAGCAAGGCTTTACTGGCAGATACCAGTCCTAGAAGTTAGAAGTTTCTGAAGCTCCTAATGGTTCGATGCCGGAAATTATCCATCTGTCCTTATTCTTTTGCCGAAATTCCCCTATATTTATCATGTATTCGAGATGTACCATATACCCTCAAATCTCTCAGTCCAGATAGTCCCCATCCATAATTCCAGCATTTGATCATCGCCATTGCTGAGCCTCCGACACGTTTTTCTACTACCAATTGACGACCAATCAGTTAAAGAACGTTTATACGGCCCATTTACAAGTCGAGCCCCCACTTTTAACTTCCAAATTCATTTTCCATTTCTGATTTATTTTTTTCATTCGGTAAATTGCTACAACACTTGCGCTCTGTAAGAAATTTCCAACGTGTATACGTAGCTCGCCTATTGCACATTTCGCAGAAAACGCCGCGGCGCCGGCGAAATCACCGATCAATTCGACCCCCCCCCCCATCCCCTTATTCTCTCATCCCCTCTACGAATCGAGATTCTCAGATCTTTCTCATCTTCGATTTTTCTGCACTCAGAAACCCTAGATTCTCCTAAAAAACCCTGATACAACCTCATTGCTCTAAATTTAAAGCTCGTAGAATCAATTCGCTCGCTCAACCGAGCTAGATTTTAGATCCGGATCGCTGTAACCATCTGCCGGATTGAAGTCGGCAGCGTTGACAATGGAAGAGTATGCGGAGGAGCTGAGGACTCCGCCTATCGCGTTGATAGCGCTTGTCGGATGTCAAGAGCTTCATCAGACCATATCCACTCATCTCCATTCCGATCAACCGCCTATTAATACCTTGGCGATGCCTGATTTTGTCACCTTTTCTAGCCTCTTACCTCCCAAAAAGGAGAAGAGTGCTGCTGATTCCGCCAATGGAACCGTCCCTGGGATTATCAAAAGGGATTGGTTTCTCAAGCACCGGACGCGTATTCCTGCTGTCGTCGCTGCCTTGTTCAGTTATAGTCAGATATCTGCTGACCCTACGCAGTGGCTCCAGGTCTGCTCTGATCTTGAGAACCTCAAGTAAGATCAGTTTCATATCTCCTAATAATGAGTTTTCAGTTATATTATCTCTTGTTCTTATCTGTGCATGCAACTTGTAGCATATCATAATAGGGAACTACAGAAGCAGCATTTTTGATGGAATGTAGAGACTGATTTAGTGAGATCTCTGTGGTTATGATTTGTTTTAGTATAGGATTTGGCTGAAGGGTAAATAATGAATGCTATCTAATTCAGAATACACAAGTCTTTCCGTAACTATACATGTAAATAAAATGCTTTATGCGTGGAAGGCTAAATGTAAGGTTTCTCATAAAGCGGTATTATGTACCTTGCTGATCTCATACTGCATAATTTTGTTTGTTAGACCTCAGAATGCTCAGGTTCTCATTTTACAGATTGGTTTGTATGTTTCTATATTAATGTAGTTACCATTCTGCGAACAGATTCATCACGCGCGGAAGAAACATCAGATTGGTGTTGATCATTGTACAAGAAACCCCAATGGGTAAGTTACGATAGATGTGCTTGATTTTATTTGTCAATGTCCACCCAATGAAAACACCATCTGTCGTTTGACTCAAATGAAGCCCGGCATTAGTTTTACATTTATGGTGCTCCAGTACGTACATAGTAGCAAGTTTCATTTTTGTTTGATGTTGTTTCGAAGGCTTCCTAGCTCATCTAGCCCATGTGCACCTCAAGGTCAAGCATTTTTTCTATAAAGAAGCTCAAAACAAGGAAATCTTGGAGTTTTAGCTATCAAACATTTTCTAACATGATACATAATATTAAAATATGCATTTTGATCCTCCATTCAGTTACATTGTATCAAGAAGCTGATCCGTAGAGAGATATACAACTAAAACACGTGCTCAGATCTGAGCTGAACTTCTATTTCAGATATAAAATTGAAGTTCACCTTACTGCCATCGGAAACCTTATTTCATGTCATACACTCCTCTTGTTGGTTTTCTCAACTTTAGGACATTAAACAAAATGTCCTCACATTCTCATTGGAAATATATATTTTATGAGCCTCAAATAATGGGAACTATATCTTCATATCAGATGAAGTTAGTGAAGAGAGGATGACTGCGCTGCGTAAACGTGCTGAAGTGGAATCTAAACATGTTATTCCCCTCACACCTAATACTTCAGAACTTATACAATCTCTGAACAGGCAAGCAACTTTCAGTTTCGCTGTTACCTTTGTCTGCTATCTTAATACTGGTGGCATCACTTCATCTGCATATTTTGACAGGCTGGGGATCATATTTGCAGAATTGGCTAATATATATTATAGAGATGAAGGTCGAAGGGTTAGAACACGCATAGAACGAAAATCCTATAGTTCCGTTGAAATGAATATCCGTTATTGTTTCAAGGTAACCACCTTCATTAGATAATATGTTTTACCCTTGAGCACTTTCATATACATGGCTCTCGATTTGCTAGTGGTGTCTATTTCAAATGATAGTGAAACATGCAAAACTTTCATTTTCTGAATGGGAGTTGCTTGATGAAAAATTGTAAGCAGAAGTGCTCCCAGTGTCACCATTTTTAATTAGGTTTATATGTTGTTGATTTGCTAGGTCGCCGTTTATGCAGAATTTCGTAGAGACTGGGCAGAAGCCCTGAGATCATACGAAGATGCCTATCACGCATTACGCGAGGTATGTACTTAGGTGTCCCGTTTGTTCTGTGTGGGAGCCCAAGTATAGGATTGTCTTATAAGTGATCATGTAATAATCGAGCTCATAATATGATGCTACATTTTCTCATGAACCAAGTACGACACATGAGATTATTAAATTTGTAGTCTGAGATGTAAGACGTTGGAAATTATTTTGCAATTAGCTGATTGCCATGTAGATTTTGAGCTCTGAAGCTTTATGAACTTTATTCAGATGGTTGCTACATCAACTAGACTTCCTGCTACACAACGTTTGGTGGAAATAAAGACTGTTGCCGAGTTGTTGCATTTTAAGATATCCACCTTGTTACTCCATGGTGGAAAAGTAATGGAAGCAGTAACATGGTTCCGTCAACATAATACTTCCTACAAAAGGCTTGTTGGTTCTTCTGAGGTTGCCTTCTTGCACTGGGAATGGATGAGCAGGCAGTATTTAGTATTTGCAGAGTTACTGGAAACGAGTTCAGCTATGAATCAAGCCATCCCAGCTCTCATCTTTGGCGTTGCAGATAAACTCTTGACCGAGTGGGAATTCCTCCCTGCATATTATTATCAGGTTAGTAGAAGTTGTTGTTAAGCTCTTTGTTCTTCTATCATGTTGATATTTGTTTTGGCTCTATCATGACTCCAAATGAGTCTGAAAGTCTGCCCTATGTATTCATACATATCGTTTTGGGCGTTCATATATATGATTTTCCTACTCTTCTTTTTTTTAAAAAAATTTTGAGTCCTGTTTTGTCACTCCATATTTATTTTATCTAAATAAAATTTTATCTGAACAATTGCGGGATTGCATATACTTCTAAATCTAATCTTGGTATGTACGTATGCTTCGTTTCATCCTCCATGCTGATTATTGAGGATATTTATATAAGGCATGTACGGATGTGGGCTTCCTTAATACATGTAAGCTAATTTTTTTTCTTCCAAAAGTACAGTCTATTAGAGGCTACACATGAAGACTTGTATATTCATGTGCTGATAAAATGTTGATGCATTTTAAACAAACACAGCAACTGTCACAGTTATTTCCCTGGTTCCTCTGTATAAATGATTAAATATTGAATTTTCATTTTCCTCAATAATAATTCTTGCACTACCAATGCTCGAATACAATTGATCCTTAAGATGTTAGGTTCTCAACTGAATCACTGGTTTATTTATAGACAAATTGACGATGTATTATAAACTACTAATCTCTTTGACCATGTAATGTTCAACAGTTAGCTGCTAGCTACTTGAAAGAGAAGAGGTCTTGCCTGGAATTTTCTTTGTCCATGATGGAGACTTCTGATGAGCTTAATAGCAATGATGATTCCGTGATACCCTCAGTTTACATGGGCCAGTTTGCTCGACTACTGGATCAAGATGGTGGACTTGCCACTTATTCGTGAGTTTCGGCTTTGACTTCTTTCAGCTTGTCAGTCTTTGATGTCATTTTCCACTAACGCTAATGGTTTTCTATATCTTATGCTAGTCTTACCGATGAGGAGTACATCCGTTTCACTCTGGCAGAAGGAAAAAGATTCCAGGATTCATTCGAAATCATTGCCCTCAATAAAAAGTCATTTGAATCTTACAGTACCCTGAAAGTCCAACGCATGGCATCTTATTGTGGCTTCCAGATGGCTATTGAGTATTTTTCTTTGGATGACTTGAGTAATGCAAAAGAGATTTTTGATCGTGTTGCAGCTCTATACAGAC
Source organism: Umbilicus rupestris (assembly GCA_963678935.1). Classification (NCBI taxonomy): domain Eukaryota; kingdom Viridiplantae; phylum Streptophyta; class Magnoliopsida; order Saxifragales; family Crassulaceae; genus Umbilicus; species Umbilicus rupestris. The sequence goes on from OY787625.1 coordinate 1,560,131, forward strand.
AGGAGGGGTGGACTGATTTGTTGTGGGAGGCGTTAGGTTATTTACGAGAGTGCTCAAAGAAACAACTTTCAGTAATTGGTTTTGTAGAGTACTCTCTTGAAATGGCAGCCGTGCCCATACTGTCCGACACGGACTACCGATCCTTCAAAAGGAAAGATTGTGGCCCAGCTGGTCCTGCAAGTCATTCACAGAGGGAAAATATACACAAGGAAGTATTTGGACTTGTTACGGGAGAAACTGAAATACATTCTGGTGGGGAGAGCAAGGTTCTTAAAGTTAGCGGAGATAATCCCATCCTTCTCGAAATTGATATCGTTAGTCCTCTCAGAATTGTACTTCTTGCTTCCATTGCATTTCATGAGCAAAGTGTCAAGCCCGGCGTGCCCACCTTAATGACATTGTCTCTTTTGTCGCAACTGCCTCTTCCTGTAAAAATTGATCAACTTGAAGTTCAATTCAATCAAGCTGATTGCAATTTCACAATTGTCAATGGTCAGGCACCTTCGTTAAGTGGAACCATAAGTAGTCAGTCTGGTATTCGAATGGAAAATGCTTCTTCACTGGTACTTGCTACAAATAAATGGATGCGGTTAACTTACGACATTAAACCTGGTATGGTGATTGCTCTTCTCAGATTTTGGTGTAACATAGGTCATTGTTTGATTTGAGACAGTTTTCCATACAACTCTCTGCATGTATCTTTCTGCCTACACAATTTTCTTTTATCTTTCTTTTTGTTTTTAACGTGATTTCAATGATTATTTCAGAACAAAGTGGGAAGCTCGAATGCATATCTGTCCTTGCGACACTGGGCCCAAACTTCAAAATCTGTTGCAGGGCTGAAAGTCCTGCATCAATGAATGGTCTTCCTCTTTGGAAGTTTGAAGATCAGGTTGAGACATTTCCAATTAAAGATCATGCTTTGGCATTCACGGGTCAGAAAGCTATCCAGGTTGAGGAGCCAGACCCACAAGTTGATCTTGGTTTGGATGCTTCTGGCCCAGCATTGGTTGGAGAGAGATTCATCGTTCCTGTCAAGTTGGTCTCCAGAGGTCATCCCATCTACTCCGGTGAGTTAAAAATAAATCTGGTTGATGTTAGAGGTGGTGGTTTGTTCAGTCCTAGAGAAATGGAGGCATCGTCCTCTATGGATAGCCAACATGTAGAACTAGTTGGCGTTGCTGGATCGGGAAGAGAAGAAGAATCCAACTCAGCGTCTGACAGTATTATAAAGCTTCAGCAATCTTTTGGTTTACTCTCGGTTCCTACCATAAAAGATGGAGAATCATGGTCTTGCAAGTTAGAAATCAAATGGCATCGTCCAAAGCCAATCATGTTATATGTATCTCTGGGTTATTCTCCACATAGTGCTGAGCCCACTGCTCTGAAAGTCAATGTTCACAAGAGCTTACAGATAGAAGGAAAGACTGCATTGTCAATTAGCCATCAGTTTAAGTTGTCATTCCGTAGGGACCCATTATTACTTTCTGGAATCAAGTCCAAGGAATCTGAAGAGTTGGCATCACTGCCCGCAAATGAGACTAGCATTTTAATCGTGGCTGCCAGAAACTGTTCAGAAGTTCCGTTGCAGATATTATCTGCATCAATTGAATCTGAGGACAATGATGATAACAAAGGGCATCCTTGTGGGGTGGATAAAGAGATAGCAAACCCTGCTTTTCTTGTGCCTGGAGAAGTGTTCAAGAAAGTCTTCTCCGTTACTCCGGATCCCAACACTGTGATGCTTCAAATAGGGACATTATGCCTTAGATGGAAAAGGAATTCTGATTATGGTCCAGCAAATGAAGTCCTGACTAAACATAAACTTCCGGACGTGAATGTGGAACTACCTCCTTTGGTCGTGACTTTAGAATGCCCCCCAAGCGCAATCCTCGGCACTCCCTTCACCTACTTCGTCAAAATACAGAATCACACACAACTTCTTCAAGAAATCAAGTTCACTTCAGCAGATTCCCAAAGCTTTGTGATGTCAGGATCCCACAATGACACAGTTTCCGTCCTTCCAAAATCCCAACATGTCCTGAGTTACATGCTTGTGCCTCTGTCATCCGGTTTGCATCAGTTACCAAGACTTCTGATCACCTCAACTAGATACTCAGCTGGGTTTCAGCCCTCGCTTCCTGCCTCTACCATCTTCATATATCCTTCAATGCCTCGCTTCACAGTTGCAACTCCTGAGCCAGTTACAGCCGAGTAGAGACTGAATTCCTGCCATTAAACTTTTTTCTCAGCTCTCCTTACAGGCTTGCACATACACCCATTTCTGGGTGCTTGATTGCAAGGATCAAAAACATCAATCCTTTTTTGCTCCGTGATCAGAAGAAACATCTTTGTACACTGTTACAAATCCTCGGCATTGTCTGTAATTTATGTTTTACTGGGATATTAATTTATTAACTTTAAATAAATAATTAATTTTGAATTATCCAAGAGCGTGTAGGTCCGTCCGATCACAACCTTTCAGCATTCGACATTATCGACGACGCGAATCATCTGCTTCAGCCGAGCTGACAAACCTCTTTCGCACTCTCCGAAAATGGCTGCGCTACCCAACTCGATCCTCGCCATCAGACCCTCGCCCGACAATCTCCTCTCCGGTACTCAAAATCGAATCACCCTATGTCGAATTGATGACGTCCATTTCTCAATTATCCACTTCATCGGCTGATTCTTTATTGTAGTCGGTTGAGATTTGACGTTGCAACCGGAATTAAGGTTTTGGTAGTATTGGAACTGGCCTTTTTGATTTTGTCCGCGTGGTTTACTGTATGATGTCTAGTTGGTTGAGATTTTATGTTGCGATTGGAATTAGGGTTTTGGTTGTTTTGGAATTGGGGCTTTTTTAGGGTGTATGAAGATCGCGTCGCTGAGTGTATATTCGGCCATTTTTTTGCGATTCTTTATTGATTATCGTCTATCGTTTCGTGATCTGCAGGTTTCGGGTTGAAGCCTCTGGGGTATGTTTCTCTTGCCAATCGGACTTCAAGCACCCGAAGGCCACTTCAAGTTAGAGCTAGGTAAAGATTGTTGGGCTTGCCAAAGCCGGCTTAAAACTTGATTACTGTGTTTATGTATGTTGTTTGGATCGATTACTTCATAAAATTGCTATGAGAGAGATGTTGTCTTTCATGGGAGTATGCGTTTTGGCATTGTTGTGGCGCGATGTCTGAGGTTAATCCTTCGTGCATCTGCAGCGAAGATAGTGGAAGACCGAGCAGTGCAAGTGTGTTTGTTGGTGGATTTGTTTTGGGAGGTCTGATCGTCGGAGCACTAGGTTGCGTGTTCGCACCTCAGGTATGGCGTTCATGTTACCAATATCTTTGTCAGTATACTTACCAATGTTATAAAATGCTTGGTTCGTCGCGAATTTTGATTAGGTGAGTATTGGATCAGTGCATTAATAGTGCGTCAGTGTGTATAACTTTTGTTCACGCATGGCAGTGCTTGTTTGCTTTGTGAACAGTTTACTAAAATGATATCTAGTGCGGGGATCATCTTGATCACAATAATTATAAACTATCCAAGAGAGCAAACACTAAATGAACATTTTCCATGTTAAGAAGAGAAGAATAGGGGATTTTCCAGATAAGGAGGGTTCATGTTTAGAAGCTGCGTAGTTTTATTTTGAAGTTGAGTAGGTGTTAGTTCGTTAATTCCGAGATCAGCTCATGTAACAATTTTTTAGGCTGATACATGCCTGCCGGATGTGCTTTGAAACTCTTCACCTGCTTTGCTTGTATACTACTGTAGTGTCTTCCGACTAAAATGTTGAAGAAATTATTGTCTTTCAATTTCGTATGATTTTGAATTTGTTTATCTTCAAACATCATTATATTTATTATTTACCTTGCAGATAAGCAAAGCGCTTGCGGCAACAGACAGGAAAGATCTGATGAGGAAACTGCCTAAATTTATCTACGACGAAGAAAAAGCTTTGGAGGTGAGAATCTCTTTATAGTACCCTTCTGTTCTACCTGACAAAAACCTTGACAAAGCAATTCACTAATACTCAGTCTTGAATTGTGACAACAGAAGACACGCAAAATCTTGACTGATAAGATTGCACAGCTCAATTCTGCCATAGACGATGTGTCTGCTCAGCTTCGTGCTGATGATGCCCCAAATGGAGCTGCTGTCAGCCAGGATGAAGTCGAGGCCTCCATATAATTAATACCAGTAAGTTTCTTGAAGTATCTACCGTAAAAGGCACCTACCACAAGCAGCTCGCCCACTCTGTATATGATAAGTTTACATTGTAAACCCTTAGCTTCATCGTCTAAATCGTATGAAACTCTGGTCGGAAACCGGCACTGACCGCCTTGCCAGAGCTTCTGTAAATCATCATCTTATTTCGATGAGCTTCTTTGTTTCTGCATTTGGGGTAGGATTTAAATTGAACAATTTGGTATTCAATTGCTCAGGGTTCAATTAGAAATACTACTTTACTAATCATTTACTTGGCAGGGTAAGGAAAACATGGACTGATATGTAAATATAATCAACTACAAGGACTACTTTAGAAATATAGGAATCTCTACAATGCCTTTAGAAAAGTTCTTGCGCCAAACTAGAGGGGTCTTTTTTGTAAAAGAGAGAACTTCAGGGACCTAAACAGAAAACAGTTGGTAACAGCTTCGTCCCCAAATGGGCACCTACCGCTCTGGATTTTCAATCTAAAACCCTCGCGAATTTGTTACCGGGAAATTCCTGAAATTGACGATCAATCCGATACGGTGGGTTCCGATTTGAAGTAAATTGAGTCACCGTCCGGCTGGCTTCACTGATGAGACGGTTATTGGTTCAGTTGATATGCGTTCTAGTGATCATATTAGGGCTTTGCCACTCCACTGATGATTTCGCAACACCGGAGCGTTTGAGTCTTCCGCCTGCGTATACGGAGGAGAATGGATTGGAAAGCTCGTCTTCCGCTGAGGATTTGGTGAAAGGTGAATCTTTGCAGCAGACGCTGGGGATTTTGGATGAGTATGGGTTGGAGTCTGATACGCGTAATGGAGGGAGAAGTCAATCACTCGCTAGGTTAGTGGATCAAAGATGAAAGCTGATGAATTTTATTTTTGACATGAATTTGTTGTTTGGTCGATTTTTGTTGCTAGAATTTGGATGATGAAGATTTTTAATGGATTTAGGCTTTAATACACATCAGTTAGAGGGTTCCGATATCTGATTTTACTTTGTGAATGTTGCTGATTTGGGCAGGAAGCCTAGCTTGGTACTTGTTGCTGCTTTGGATGGAACGGTGCAATTAGTTGAGAGTAAATCTCAGATACCATTATGGTCATTTTCATCAGGACCTGCAATTTACTCTTCATATCAAGCTCCTGTTGATCAATCCGAGGAAAGTGGATCTGGACCTCAGAGGAAATACTTCATTGACATTGGTGAAGATTGGGAATTGTCTGCATATTTCTGGTCAAATAAACAGGTATTATGATGTTAAAGTTACAGACCAAGTGTGTCTGCTTTGATTCACCTATGCCGGTAAAATATATTAATTTGCTTCCTATTGCCTGGAGTTGATTCACCTATGCAGTGAATTTTTTGTCTCAATATTGTTTTTTATGACAATTTTTTCAGCCGAAAAAACTGGCATTGACTGTTGCTGAGTTGGTTAGCATCACACCAAAAGTGTTGGATGGAGTGGTTGTAGTTGGATCTAAGAAGAGTACAGTTTTTCTACTCGATGCTAAGAGCGGAAGATTGATCAACTCTTATCGGTCGAATATGTCATATGAAGAAGATAAAAGTGTGTTGCATGAAGGTAGTAAGCCAATGTTAGGTTCTGGTTCAGTCGATCAGAGGAACATTGAGTCTACTCTTTACATGACCAGGAATGATTATCTACTTCAGGGGTTTGATCCCATCTCCAACAAGCTTTTATGGAAGTTGGCAATAGGGCAAATAGATGCCTTTTTCACTTGTAACGATCATGAGGATCACGGTTGGCACTTGGAAAATTTTAGTGGTTCTATATCTGATCTTCACATGCCAGTGCCCTGCCATGCTGTCGTCTATCGTCCTCCATTAATTATTAAGAATAAAGAGTTTGCAAGTGGCCAGAGCCTAGAGGTCAGCGGTTGGCAGAGAATGCTTTCTGGTTCTGATACTGAATCAGATCAGGAGATTCTGTCCCAAGCATTGCTCCCCTTACCTTTTATTGATAGATCACATGAGTATAATCAATTGAATGTTATTCCCAACTTGCTTGCTTTCAATAACAGACAACCTATGCTGCTAAAAAGTGACTTTGATCAGAGTGAAGATGAGTTTCGCCGTCATAAAGAATTACAAAGCAGGACTTCCAAGCCAAGTGATGACAGCATACGATTTTTGGTATTAAATTTCATATACATTTTAGTAATTGCCATCCTTGTTGTCAGGGTCTGTAGTGGGCACAGATCTAAGGGGCAAGCTCAATCTGACCTGCAGTCTGCGAATTTTGATGCCAAGGTGTCTGTGAAAAAGAAAAAGGTTAAAAAATCTGGGAAAAACTACAGCTTCAGTGAGAAAAACAATGAAGAATATTCAAATGTCGAGAGCCAAGGCATGTCATTGTTGAACTTTACAAAACTTATCGATAATGGCACTTGTGGACGAAACATTGGTAAAGTATTTATATCTACCAAGGAGATTGGAAAGGGAAGCAACGGTACTATAGTCTTTGAAGGAAAGTATGAAGGCCGCCCTGTCGCTGTGAAGCGTCTTGTCCAGGCTCATCAGGATGCAGCCTTTAAAGAAATTCAGAACCTTATTGCCTCAGATCGACATCCAAATATTGTTCGCTGGTATGGGGTAGAGTATGACAACGACTTTGTTTATCTCTCTCTTGAACGTTGTACATGCAGTTTGGATGATCTAATTCAGATAGTATCAGATTGTACTCCCAATTCTTTGTTAGCTGGGGAACAGTTTTATGGGGAACAGTTTTCTAAAACTTTTATGGAGCATAAAATATGGTTGGATTCGTTAAAATCTGATATACAAGATGTTAGTTTGTGGAAAGCAAATGGTTATCCCTCACCCTTGTTGCTGCAACTGATGAGGTATGTTCAAGTCATTGTTTTTCCCACCGCTACCATATATTTCAGTGCATGTCTGTATCCATGAAACAATAGGATCTTAACTTCTTATGATTCTGTACTTTTGAGTGATTTTTTCTCTGTAAGTGCATTCAATCTCTAAAACAAAGTAAGGAGCATGATCCCTTTGAGCAGTTGCCTACTCTAAAAATCTTCTGAGATCTCAGTGAATGACTTGGAGTATGAGGCTGCAAGTATCATGGAGTGGGTTTTACTGAGTCTGAACACCCATTTGATTGTTTGATTAGAGATCATACATTATTATAGATAAATGCATAAACTTGCGTAAGCGTCCAAATGATTAAGCATTTCACAATATGATTAGACTTATCCTATATGAAATATAGCTGTCTAATACAACATTATGTAACACTTGAGCAAGATGTTGTTTAGGTTTCTATATCATCTTCATAATTCATACATTAGGTCACTTGTATATCATAGCATCTTGTTGGTTCCTTATTGGTAACTAAGATGAAGATCGTCTAACACTTTTGTTAATTTGCCCTTTAGGGATGTTGTTACTGGTGTCACACATTTGCATGATTTGGGTATAGTACATCGAGATCTGAAGCCTCAAAATGTATTAATAACTAAAGAGCGAACTTTGCGTGCCAAGCTATCTGATATGGGAATCAGCAAGCAGCTTGTTGGAGATATGTCAGCCTTAGATCATCATGCTACTGGTTAGTGTTGTTACTTAGAACTTACAGTAAATCCGCGCTCTTATAGACCTATATTAGATTTAGTAATAATGGTCAATTTTACGAGCCTTGGGCTACTCTAGTAAGTTGGGAATGTAGCATTTGATGAATGGCTCGTTTCATTCTTGGTTTGCCATTTTTCTTTTCTTTTACTGCACGACACTGCTCATACATAATTTCTCAGTGGTAGTCCGGTAAATGTTTTAATGGTTATTGGCGAGGCGTACAGGTGGCTTTAAGCGAAATCACACTAGATTGGCAAAACTAATCTTGTATTGCACCAACCATCTTGAAATTTCTCGTTTCAAATACATTGAGTAGTGAGCTCACCAAGTTAGAATAACCACCAATTTATGAGAAAAGGGCGTCATTTATGACAACAGAGTACTATTGTCGCCAAATTATCGAAATCAATAACTTGTTGTTCATCAACTTCAAACTATTACAGGGTGTGGCAGTTCTGGTTGGCAAGCACCTGAGCAACTCCTGCAAGGACGGCAAACTCGAGCAGTAGACGTCTTTAGTCTGGGCTGTGTACTCTTTTTTTGCATAACTGGTGGTAGACATCCTTTTGGGGACCGACTTGAACGTGATATCAATATTGTGAATAACAAGGCTGATCTCTTTCCTGTGGATCACATTCCTGAGGCGGTTGATCTGTTTCTACAGTTATTGAACCCTAACCCGGCGTTGAGGTCAGAAGATGGATGTAACGTTATAAGTTTGTTATATACCCATGGTTACACCATCAGTCATTTTTTTTAGCAGTATATGCTCATCCGATTACGTTTCCAGTTTCATAGGCTTATTAGACCTTTCATACAAATATGATCATTAAATAACATGCCAGGCAAAAGGTATCCATCTACGCCATATCTTATCAAACACTTGTCAAATTTTTTGACAGGCCGAAAGCTGAAGAAGTACTGTATCATCCATTTTTTTGGAGTAATGAGATGCGGCTGTCATTTCTTCGCGATGCCAGCGACAGGGTAGAACTGGAAGACAGAGAGTTCGAATCTGGGCTCTTGGATGAATTGGAAAGCACAGCCAAGGTGGCTTTAGGTGGAAAATGGGACGAAAAAATGGAACCAGAGTTCCTAGGAAACATTGGTCGGTACCGGCGGTATAAATTTGACAGTGTCCGAGATTTACTGCGAGTTATAAGAAATAAATTAAGCCATTACAGAGAACTGCCACAAGAAATTCAGGTTTGTTTCTTTTGAAAACAATCTGAGGATCTACACTAGTCATGGATTTGCATCTTTTCAATTTCCATTTGCTTCTTTTTTTTTGTATTAATTCATTTGTTAGGAAAGGGACACAGTTGCCATATGGAGGGCTAAACTTAATTGTTTTTGCATGGCAGGAATTATTAGGTTCAGCTCCCGAAGGATTTTACGACTACTTTAACTATCGGTTTCCTAAGCTATTAATCGAAGTCTATAAAGTCTTACGTTACCATTGCTCTGAAGAGGAAGGCTTTAGCAAGTACTTCAGAGGCTAGTACATCCAATTCGTAAATTCCGGAAGAATATTGGCAAAGGGCACAAACTATGGATGTGGCTGGTGGTGTTGTATATTTACATAACATAATAGGAGAGTTCACACCATGCATAGCTTTCTGATATGGGCATTGGTAAGCAATTGACCTGTTATATGTCAATAATACCTTTGCAGGTGAAAATCGGAAGGTGGCCCAATACTATCAGCTGTCTTTAGGCTATTTCCTATTCAGAATATTTTCGTTTCTTGAATTTGTGACCTTTTTGAAATCTGCCGCTTGGTTTTCCAGCTTCATGCTCTATCCATCTAACCCTAAAATCCTCCACTAGATTTTGCTCCCATCAATCCACCCAATCCCACCCTGCCACCTCCAAAACCAACTTTCACAACCCCAACACCTTCTTCCATTTCGACCTCCACCTTCCCGCAACTACATTGCTCTTTTTTATCATGGAGCAGAGGGATGAGAAATTTGATTAGAAGCAATTCTGTAAGTTATTGAATTTGATTCTGGAGGTTTTGGTGATGAAGAATGTGGATTTGGCTACAGTTGAGGGCAATGAGTATACTTTCGGGATTTTCATGAAAGGGCTGTGTCTGAATAATACTATTGGGGATGAGTTTGAGCTTTTGCAGGCCATGAAGAGTATTAGGATTGTGTCGAATGTTGTGTTGTACAATACATTGTTCCTTGGGCTTTGTAAGAACAGTAGGGCCGGGCGAGCAAGGAGTTTGGTGAACAAGATGGCCGAGACTATTGGAGTATCTGCATATTGTCGTGAAGAGTATTTTTTTTAAAAAAAAATTTATTTATTTTTCCTATTCTACCCAAAAACCTCCACCATAGAGTATTTGATCCAAGCTTTTGTTATGTTAGAAAAGAATTTCAGTTTTGGCTTGTTCCTGATGTAATTACCGTTAACAGCGTGCATATGGTTTCACGCATGGAAGAGCTTACGTTGGACATGTTATCCGACATGCTGGTTGAAGAGATTACGTGAGACAGGTTGATCCGACATGCTGGTGGAAGAACAAATAATGCCCTTGAAAATCTTGCAACTCATGAAGGAGAGATTAAAGTCGGTACTCAGGGCCATGTTACTGGTTACAACAGTAACTGTCTGTGTAAACAAGCTTATCAATACTCAGATTCCGCCATGGTTTTACCTCCCTTCATTTCGAATCCTGCAACGAGCCAATCGGAGCCGGCGAGAGTCTGAGCGAGTTCACCTCAGGAGGTTGCGAAAGTGAGGAAGAGAGCGAGAAATTTCAAAACAGTAGCTTTGGGCGGGGTTTTAATTTAATTTTTATTTAATATTGAATGAGTGATCGTCATGCTTCCTCATCGACATCCACTACGGCGTCGTTTTATACAATAATTTATTTGGTAATTTATTTTGGCTCAATAGAACTTGGGTATGGGTTCTTTGGAAAAATTTTTGTGAATGACATCAATTTGAAGTTTTGTTTTCCATATGTGATCGTTTTTTATTTTGTTTTCGAAATGATACAATTTTTATAAATCGTTATTGAGAGTGGCGGTTTGTGCCTCTGTTAGCGTTGATGTGTTTTTTTCTTCACAAATTGTTACTGGAAATAGCGATTTGTGGAAAAACACAAGTTCTACAAAGTCACAAACCGCTACTTAATTTATGACACATCAACGTCATATCAGCGCTGATGTGTATTAGGAAAATAAAAATTAATGATAAACTGCTATTGGGAATAACGATTTTTTAAAAAAATGGTAGATGGGAAATCGAAACTTTCAATTTGTGGCATTCAAAATAAATTTTGGTTCTTTGCGATTTTAGAACCAATAACCGGTTCAGTATTCGTTTAAATTGGTCGAGCCGTTTTCGAATCGGTTCGACATCGATATACAATTTGTGCCCTTACCACCAACCTTTAGCCGTCATCTCTGCCCAACTGCGATTTTTCGTCCATTCCCCGCGTTCGCCAGAATCGTGCTCTCTGCTTCCGACGCTCGCCTCTTCAATCGGATGGCGGCAGCTCTGCAGTTCAATGTCGCGCCTTGGCGGTCTCTCAATTCGCATCGGAAATTGAGCCGCGTGTCGAGAAGAGGGAGCAGTGTCAAGTGCGCAGCTGTGGGTTCTGTTAAGAAGCAGCACACTGTGACGCTGCTTCCTGGCGATGGAATTGGCCCTGAAGTCATCTCCGTCGCTAAAAATGTTCTCAGCCTCGTCGCCTCCCGCGAAGGTGAAATATTTGTGTGATTGTGTTTCTCCCTTTAGTTGATAGAGACTTGTGCTGTTGGTGATCGTGTAGGTTTTTTACTAGATGTGTTGATTTGCAGGGATTGAGTTCAATTTTCAAGAGATGCCGGTGGGAGGGTCTGCTTTGGAGTTAACAGGAGTTCCATTACCAGAGGAAACACTTACTGCGGCTAAAAACTCTGATGCAGTTCTTTTAGGAGCGATTGGAGGGTAACTAATTGGCAGGAATCATCAGCTTTATCTATCAAATTTTCACTATGAGTAGCATCTGAATGTTGTTATATGTGGTTGGTGTGTCCTAAGGTATAAGTGGGATAGTAATGAGAAGCATTTGAAACCGGAGACGGGATTGCTTCAGCTTAGAGCGGGACTTAAGGTCTTTGCAAATTTGAGACCAGCTTCTGTTCTACCTCAGGTGATGAAATGTGCTTTTTTTCGTTATTTTTTTTGTCGGTCACCTACTAGTTTTTTCCTTTGAAGCCGAAAGCAAATTAATGCGAAGGATTATGGTGACATAATAACTAGTGATTTTTCCAGGATTTATTTGAATGTTGGTCAATGTGTCAAGTTATGTGACTATGTCTAGTCATGTCTAATATGTGAAAAAATGACTATCAAAAAATGAAAATTTGATATTTGGTATAATTGGAAAGTTAAATGATAAGGAACGATTTAGCATCTTCAAATTCTGGTTTTGTTAGTTTTCTCATGGTCGAGGTTGCTACTATCTTTTGTATAATGAAATGGTTGAGTGTTCTATCCGCATAGGTCGCAGTTGAACATCTTATGGTTGCTATTTTCTGATATTTTATTACTTTTCTAGTTGGTAGATGCGTCAACCCTCAAGAAAGAAGTGGCTGAAGGAGTAGACCTTATGGTTGTAAGGGAGCTCACAGGAGGTTAGAGATGATACATTTTTATTATCTAATTTAATCATATACATTTTCTTTATTCTAAGGCAGGCTTTACAATGACAGGAATTTATTTTGGGCAACCAAGGGGTTTCGGCACAAATGAAAATGGGGATGAGATTGGCTTCAACACAGAGGTTTATGCTGCCTACGAGGTAACTGAAATTCCCCCCTTCTAAACTCGAAATGGATGGATGGCGGCAGGGTGCTGGAGGAGTTTCTATCCTTACTATAGATGGTTGTTTCATTTGCATATACCATTCCAGGTTGATCGTATTGCTCGCATTGCATTTGAGTCGGCTCGTAAGCGACGTGGAAAGCTTTGCTCTGTTGACAAAGCAAATGTCTTGGAGGTGAATAACTAATTTGTTTAGTGAATTATGTGTGGTGAAGGCAACAAATACATGAATCTAGTAAAATTTTCTTTTACAAAAGAATCTGAAGAAGCGTTTGGATGTACAGAATAGATCCTTAAATCATGAAGTTTGTCTGGATTTTTTTAATGGTTTCATGCTGTAGAAAATTTAGCTTGATATCAGATCCTGTATATTTATGACTCTCGTATGCTCTGGTCAGGCATCAATGCTCTGGAGAAGGAGAGTTATTGAAATTTCCAAAGAGTACCCTGATGTGGAATTATCCCACATGTATGTTGATAATGCTGCAATGCAGCTCGTTCGGAACCCAAAGCAGGTATGCCTTTATTCCACTTGCCAAACATTTGCTTAATTCCCTTTCTGCGACATTTGAGATCGCCATGTCGCCTAAAGTGCCCCTGATGTTATGAACCATTGCAGTTTGATACGATAGTAACAAACAATATCTTTGGTGATATTTTGTCTGATCAAGCATCAATGATCACTGGAAGTATCGGAATGCTTCCATCTGCCAGCCTCGGTGAATCGGTATTCAGACTTCTACTGCTCACTTATTTGTTTGTACATTCCTAGTGAAACTTTCTATTGGGATCGACTGATGACCAGCTGCCGCTTTTCTATGTCAGGGACCAGGACTTTTTGAACCTATTCATGGTTCTGCCCCTGATATTGCAGGACAGGTAGTTGTCTGTACATTGTCCTTATTTTCATGCTATCATCATTTAACAAGAAATTATATACATACCACCGGCCTCTTTCCTTGCAGGATAAAGCAAACCCTCTGGCAACTGTTCTTAGCGCTGCTATGCTTTTGAAATACGGGCTAGGGGAAATTCGTGCTGCAGAAATAATCGAAGCTGCGGTGCTGGACACTTTAAATCGAGGTTTCCGAACAGGAGACATATTTGCTCCTGGAAATGTATGTACTTTTTTTCATCAATCCATAAACTCATACCTATACAAACTCCCACTTGGGATTGAGTTCTGAAACAAACTCTACGTGTTCGGATTTTCAGAAGCTAGTTGGATGCAAGGAGATGGGCGAACAAGTTTTGAAATCCATAGATTCCCGGTCTCCTTCGCCTGTATGAAGGTTTACAACTGCATCCTACTTTAATCTTCTGGCACTTGGTAACTGTATTTAACCTCAGTGTCATCTTGACAAGCAATTTCTTTCTTGTTTTATTCTACTTATAACTTACGATGGATAAAATACCAATTCTTCAAATGAAATGTATTAAACAAATTTTACTGCATAGATGGGGATTTGAAATCCTTCCATTTTCATCTATTAAATAACATTGAATTATTTCAAAAGTCTGTTTTAAATTGTCAAGTTGAAAAAATTTATTATCGATATTAATAATTAATTTTTATAACTCAATATGAGATAATTGCACATGAGAGATTGCCAAAAAATTATAATATATCTACTTTACCGCATGAGCTAAATGTAAACATCACTTAATAGAAGTCCGTCTGTCAGAGCCTTCTTCTAGATAAAAGATAACTTCTGACTCAAGATAGAGAGAGCTGCTGGTGGCTTCATACTCCTATCTTCAACTCATCTCGTCGTCAAGGTCCTGATCAGTTGATCTGTTCGCACTCCAAAAACTCATAATGATTTCATGATAAAAGATGTGAATATAAGTCCATTGACTGAACAATCACCACCGTACTTAGAAAAATTCTTCTCGTCTGCCCTCTTTGTCTCCCGTGATCTGTAAATGGTAAAAATTTATAATTGAAAGGGTTATTCTTAAGGAGCCCAATGATTTCAATTTCCTATACGAAACTACCCTTCTTTTATTCTATTGTGATATTTTACACTGTTGAATGGCTCCATTCGAGAAAACAGTTGGATGATGACAAAATATTAAAGATCGATTGATATTTGTTATTTCTATTTAAATAATTACTTGATTTTATGGAATACAAGTATATGGAGGTATTATTATTGGGCTTCAATTGAACCATCCAGAAAGCCCAAAAGTTCCCGCAATTGAGCTCGCAGCCGTCAGAAATGGCCTAAGCTGAAAACGCACAGCTTTCCGCCGTGAATGAAAAACGACTCATGGCTTCCTCCTCAAAGCTCCCTAACGGCACCATGACTCGGCTCTTCAGTGTCGCTAAGCACGAGGTTAGTTAGTTTCTTGATTTTTTGATTTATGTATGTCGTGTAGTCATTTCGTCGAACAGGTTGCGGACGTCATTGTATTGTGTTTTGCAGAAGGCGGGTGATGCTAAGCTGGCATCGAACTTGAGGGAAGCGCTGAAATTTGCTGTCGATAAATGTATATTTGGTTACAGACAGCTTCTTGAATGATTTAATGCTTTGAAGTGTACTTGCTTGTGCTGCTAGCTGGTGGGCAAGTTTTGATTTTTTTTAAAAATATTGTTTTGGGATTTTAGTTGACATGTCAAAGTGGAGGAAGGTGAATGCGGTCGCTTGTGGGATTGATCGTTCTATGATTCCGCTTTCGTCACGGATTGTGCTGAAAGTGCTTCGGGATAAAGGTTTTTTATCGTTTAATAACTAGTGAGAATTATGAAATTTATGTGAATTGTATTTTTTTAATATATGAATGAATGCATGAGTTAGGAAGGAGTTCTTAAAGGTGGTGCCTTTAAAATTGCTCAAAATAACTATGTCCTTGCTTAGAGTGCTTGAGTCATGAAAATGTTGGTTTTATCTTTTATGTGCAGGGCATCAATGTTTTTTGGTGGGAGGATGTGTACGAGATTTACTTCTGAAGAGAGTGCCAAAAGATTTTGATGTGATAACCACAGCAAATCTCAGACAGGTTAGACAAAATTTTTGCTTCATTTTACTGAGACTGTTCAGGGGCCAGTTGCACTCGAAGGATAAAGGTACATAATAAGCAATCTACTGATATATCCCTGTTTTGTAGATAAAGAACCAATTTCACAGATCTCAAATTGTGGGACAACGATTTCCTGTATGTGTTGTGAGTATCAGAGGCCAGGATATCGAGGTTTGTCACAGTATGCGCTCTGGTTTATCAATTTATACTTTTATAATGTTATTAGATCGCGTCCTTATTCCATTTCTTCTGATCTTACATTTTGTGTTAGGTATCTAGTTTTGACACTGTTGCAAACACGGGCTTTGTGGATAAGTCTAGTCCTCGTCTAATGCCAAAAAGTTGTACTAAAACTGATGTTTTGCTATGGAGGAACTCAATGCTTCGGGATTTCACAATAAACAGGTTTAGTTTTTTAAATTAGGTGACCAGTTTAGCTTTCTGACATCGATCTTGTGATTCTTTAATTTAAAATTTTATCATACTATACTTTGCACTGTTCACCTCGTAATTATTGTGTCTGATATTGTAAATGCAGTTTATTCTTTGATCCTTACAGTGCTAGGATTTATGATTACACTGGTGGAATGACGGATCTGAAGTCATTAGAGGTGATTGTTCCCTCCAAACCGTTTCAATGCTCTATTTCTAATCATCTATGTTAGTTTCTTTCCATATGAAGTTTCTTAACTTCTCCACTTGTTGTCAGCTGCGAACACTAGTTCCTGCACACTTGTCTTTCCAAGAAGATTGCGGTATTTCTTCTTTAGTGTTGTCATTTATATGTAAGGATGATATTTCTATAGATCGTTGCTGAGACGCTGCATTAATTTCATCATGCAGCAAGGATCTTGCGTGGCTTGAGGATTGCGGCCCGTTTAAATTTGTCAGTGTCACATGATACGGCATCTGCGATACATCGTTTATCTTCTTCTGTTTTGACATTGTCAAAGGTACTATATCAAGTCAATAATATGTTTATATAATCCTGGTGTGGGGTGTGGGGCTTTTGTGCACTGTGTATCAAACCTGGTATTGGTTTGTGTGTGCAGCAACATATTTCAAAAACCAACTCTCAAAAATTCCACTTACCAATGCTAATGATCATTCCGTATCAGTTTAGGATAATGATGGAGTTAAATTATATGCTTTCTTATGGAGCGGCTCAGCCTTCTCTCTCCCTACTTGAAAGATTTACACTGCTGCAAGTTTTCTTCCCTTGTCAGGTAAGTATGGCACACCATTTTTATCCCCTTGCAATGAACACTTCAGTTTGTTTACCTTAAGTGTCTCCTGCCTTCCAGGCAGCGATCCTTGATCAGCAGACAAATGAAGGATGTGCCTTGAGCTCTACAATGTTGATGGTAAGTTTGAATTCAGTGAAGAGTTCTCTTATGGTAACAATTCCTAGTTTATTGTGGCATAAAGTGGTTTCAGCCGAAGACCTCATAAAGGCTGGTCATCGATATTGTGGAATAAAAAAAACTCACATGGGAAATCAGATATAGAAGTGAAATGTATATAACCATTTTGTCAGCAGTTGTTTGGTTTTACATTAAGTAGTAGAAGAATGACTCGTTTGTAGCAGGCATTTGATGAACCATTAATCTGCCTATGGCAAAAATAGGAAATTCAAGCGCAATCAATTACAAATATAAAATGACACTTCTATTATTTTTAACTTTCTTTTTGTTGAGCTTGAGCATATAAGTTAATTACTATAATATTTGGTACCACTGAAAGTAGTTTACGTTTTGTGTTACACTTATACATGCGGAACTCAATTCCTTGAATCTGTTGCTTTGTTTTCCAGAGATTGTTCTTCAACTTGGACAACATGGTCGCATGTGACCGGCCGGGTCATTGTAGTCTATGGTAAGCTTATTCCTGATTCATTTATTAGGCTGTATTATATTGCCTCATGTTCTGAATTCTATTTAGTATTACACAATGTCAGCAAACTAAAAATGGCCTAGATCGTTCGAAGGTTCATCAAAACCTGAAGTAAAAGAAAAAATACATGCTAATTTAAAAAAAAAAATTGTTGTTTCCAAACAACAAGGAAGTTGATAAATCATGTTGGCCTTTATAAAAAGAGACAAAAAAGCCTGAAACATCAGGCTAGAAAATATAATAAATTTGCTCTCCCGGTAGCCTGCATTTTGTTTTGTAGCTTAATTTTCAAGTTTGTTGACATTATGCCTAAATTCTGGTTCAACTCGAACCATATGTAGTTCTGTGATCCAAACAGTACAAGGAAAAATAATTACTTGTTTCTGTATGCCACATTACATGCGAGAAGTAGTTACACTAAAATAATAACTGCATTTCAAGCTAGGATCCTCATGTTTGGCATTTTAACATGAAACAGGATTTCATTACTGGCATTTCACCTGGCTTTAAATACTAAGCCTCAAGAACCTCTCGTAATATGGACATTGTCCTCACTTCTTTGTTCCAAAGATTGGAGCAAAAGTGTTGAGTTTGCTAGAGAAAGTACTCAGAGGCATTTATTTTCTGCACCCGAGATTTCAGAATCCTTCGACTGTATGGATGATGTAGAACTTGCAAATAAAGTTTCTGAGTTAGCCTCATTAATAGCATCTTCAATAGTTTCCCTGACAAGGGAACGTGCCCTTCTTGAATCAATTTCCAGGTTTAGAGAGCCACCTTCCTCTGTTATGGTAAGCATTTGGTCACAATTAATTATTGACTCTTCACTTATTTCACCGAGTATCTTTGTATGCCATTTGTTACTATGTATCATTTGGTCTCTCAGACTCTGTCAAATTTGTTCGCGCGCTTGTATAAATACCATCCTGAATATATGATTCCTCATTTTTATTTTATTTGCAGGTTTTTGTCTCTGAAAAGTGCGGAAAAGAAACTGCTAGACTTTTTTCTATGTTTGATGCGGACATAAAATTGTATTCAACAGGTAGAAAGAGGGATGACATTGACTATCAGTCGCTGAAAAAGGGCGAAGTGCTTGAGACGAGATATGTTCTGGGAAGAGTTATAATGAATACGATGAGTGGTAAAGTTAATGAAGCATGTTCCAACCATAATCAAGAGATATTTCATGAGCAGGCAACCTACAAAGAGGAATTGGTGGATCACAATCTTCATCTACCCCCATCTGTTCATGCTACTGAAAAGGCGGCCAATGAGAACAACAAGTTCAGTGAAGTATGGCCTGAACCAGTAGATAGAACTTTTGAAGGAGTGGAGATTGAAAATAGAAACTCTTCTCAGCAGGATTTAGATGCTTATTTTCTGGATGAACTTGGGCCTGCTCGGTTCCAGGAAAAATCAGAAGAGCTGATTACAGTAGCCAGAACATGTCCCAAAGAGAACATTCCGAAGCAAAAGGTCTCTGACATCATGGACCATGGAACTAAGCGCTCAAGTAAACAAGAGGCATATAATCCATCTCAGAAGACCACGGTAGCAGATATAATTGTGAAGCAGAAGATGGTGCATGTGAAACAAGTTATTGACACACTTCAACTTCAGACAGAAATTAACTTTTCAGATGATAATTTGAAGAAAGATAACCAAACAACCAGCAAAATGTTTTGGTCGAGACAGGAGACTCCCATTAAGGAGAAGGGAGATGCCAAAGAAACGGCCAATGAAACAAACGGTAGAAAACGGTTATCTAGTTTTTTCAAGAGCACGTCACTGGCTACTGGTGAGAAGAAAACTAGTGAAAATTTCAGAGAGAATGTGTATTCTAACATTTCGGAGAGGTGCTTGAGAAGTGCTGAAGAGGTGCATAATGTAGAAAGAGCAGGTCAGACTAAAAAAGCTGGGAAGGAAAATATGTCTGAAAAGCTACATCTTGAACCAGAATCCTTAATTTTGGGAGGGAAACGCCACCAAGCTATGAAGAAACAGGAAGTCATGGTTATATCTTCCGGGGTGATCAGCGAAAAATCTCTAGAGGAAAAGAATTTTATGCATGAAGTCCACACAGACGAAATAAGGGAGGCATTTGATGGCAATAATCACCAACCATCTGGTTGTGTTCCGGATCAAAAGACTGCCACTATGAAGAGGAAACCCATCAAGACTCGATCCAAATCACAAGAGAAAACTAAGACTGTATTGATGATTAAGAACAGAGAGATATTCGAACTGAATGTAGATGCTGACATTCAGGAGGTACATGTGGATACAAGGTCCCAGAAAATTGAAGATGACATAAAGGCGCTCGAAACAGATCACAGAAAGACAACTGTGAAGCAGAACCTTTCTGAGAAGATAGAACCTGCAACCAAAACAAGCCATAAAGCTACACAAGAGTCGGAAAACTCGTTAGAGGAGATCAAAGAAACATTTAATGAGGAGAAAACATGTGCACATACAGGTATTAGGGAAGGGTCAACTGAAATAACCGACGCCAATGGCCACCATCCCCCAGCTGACAATATTCAGCATCCAAAAACAGCTATTAAGAAGAGAAAATCGAGCAAGAAGTTGTGCAAAACAAAAGATGAGATGAAAACAGAAGTAAGGGTTAACAAGCACAACAAGGTTCCGGAGCAGGATGCAGATGCCGACATCATGGAGGCACCTGGGGAAATAAGGTTCAAGAAAGGTGATGAAGACCTGATAGAGACTGCCAAAACAGGTGTGACAAAGACAGCAGGCAACCCAAAGAAACGCAGAAAAACTGCACAGAAGCAGGAACGGATAGATATCTCGTCTGAAGAAATTCATGACACATCTCATGATGCAAAAATCGGTGCTCATGGAACCAATAAAGTGGATATGGTGGAAACAGTTTATGACGATGGTCGCACACCACCATCCGATCACATTCAGGATCAAACTACTACTACTACTAATAAGAAGAGAAAATCCAGGAAAACTCGGTTCAAAGCAGAAGATGAAGCAAATGTCCAGACAATGCAACTTAAAACAGCATTGGAGTTCACTGGTGATGATCTCCATGCTGATGTCAACAAAAGTCATCGTCCGAGCATGGGAAATACCTCCGGTGAGGACAACTGAAATTCATCATCTGGTCCCTTCCAGTTCCACCCTAAGTAGCCCTGAAGCGATTTATTGGTGACCCAGACAAGGAATCAAAATTGGTACTTCAGCTTCCCGACAAATTGAAGTTATTTTGGTTGCTTACATCCTTGCTGTTGTTGTCATTTTTGTAGACTAGAGTAGACAAGGTAATATCTCACCAAAAGCTAATTTTAATTTACAGCTTAAATTCATTTTTGTTCATTTCGAAACAGTTAGTTTGACTTGTTTGGACTTGGAAATATTTGGAGGATGTTTTCAGACATGACGGGTGTCCCATGCAAACTAAACCTTTCAAAATATATCAAGTTAACATTAAATGGCCTTTGAACACATATAAACGCTGCCACGTATGCCCACCAAGAGCTAGCGTAGTGATCGTGGTGGTGTATTATAAACTTCATGTCACAGATTCGATTCCTGGTGGGTGTTGTTAGAAATAATTTGTAGAATCTGTTTGTAATTTGAAATTGTGTCCTGATTAGTAGGATTTGGAGTTGGTTATTATCTAGTCTATTTAAAGACAATGTAAGTATATTTGTTTTAGATGTATAAGAAATAGCAGTTTCTTTTCTCTGAATTTATCTCTGTTCTATCAGTGGTATCAGAGCAAAACGGAGATACGGCAAACACAACGGCAGTTGTAGTTACGATGGCAAATCATAGCGAAACGTTTGTACAACCAGCGATTCCTCGATTTGATGGTCACTACGATCATTGGAGTATGTTGATGGAAAATTTTCTAAGATCGAAAGAGTATTGGCAGGTAGTTGATTCGGGATTTACCGAGCCTGGGAAAGACGCGGTATTAACAGATGCACAAAAGACCGAACTGGAAGCATCTAGATTGAAGGATCTCAGGGCTAAAAATTATTTATTCCAAGCCATAGATCGGGCAACTTTGGAGACAATTCTTTGCAAAGATACCTCCAAGCAAATATGGGACTCATTAAAGAAGAAATATCAAGGGAATGCAAGGGCAAGACGAGTGCAACTTCAAGCTCTTCGCACCGAATTTGAGAATTTACGCATGAAGTTAGATGAGTCTGTTAATGATTTCTTTGGAAGAACAATGACTATTGCCAACAGAATGAGGATACATGGAGATAAGATGGATGATTTGACAATTATTGAGAAGATTCTTCGTTCAATGACTTCAAATTTTAATTTTGTTGTATGTTCTATCGAAGAATCAAGAGATATAGAATCAATGTCCATAGATGAGTTGCAGAGTTCTTTGCTAGTTCATGAACAGAAAATAAGTCATCAAGATAAAGAAGAGCAGGCACTTAAAGCGTCGGTTGAGTCACATGCTTCTTCGTCTAAAGGAGGGAGAGGTAAAGGAAGAGGAAGATGTAGAAGTGGTTATGGTCATAGCAATTATTCTACCAATGCTCGTGACAGCCATAAATATTCAGAAAATCAAGTAAGGGGAAGAGGTCGTGGTGGCCACCGCGGTGGTCATGGTGGTCATTATTCAAATAGTTATCGTCCGAAGAATGAAAAGTCGGGTGTAGAATGCTATCGTTGTCATAAGTTTGGTCACTATCAGTTTGAATGCCGCAGTAATATGAATGACTCGAGGGGAGAAAAAAATAATTTTACAGAAAAAGTTGAAGAGGAGTCTCTCTTGATGGTGTGTAATGTAGCTGAAGAAACTCAAGAAAATTTATGGTACTTGGATACAGGTTGTAGCAATCATATGTCTGGAAACAAGTCAGCTTTCTCTGATATTGATGAAACATTTAAAAGCACAGTCAAGTTTGGTGACAACTCTAAAATAGAAGTTGTCGGGAAGGGAAGTATTAAATTTCATGGTAAAAATAATCAAATGCACAAGATTTCTGATGTATTTTTTGTTCCAGATTTGAAGACAAATTTAATAAGTCTTGGGCAACTACAACAGAAGGGTTATGAGATTTTGATCAAGAATGGTGTATGTCGAATTCAAGATAAACAGCTTGGCTTGATTGCTCAAGTTACAATGACAGAGAACCGTTTATTTCCATTACATTTGCACAAAAAGGTTAGTCAATGCTTCTCTGCAAAGTTGCAAAATTCAGCATGGTTATGGCATTTTCGTTATGGACATTTAAATTTTGGAGGATTAAAGACTTTGTATCAAAAGAACATGGTGACTGGACTTCCTGAAATCTCTTCTGCATCTCATATGTGTGAGGATTGTGTTGTTAGCAAACAACACAGAGACTCTTTTACTTCCAAAAAATCTATAAGAGCAAAACAGTTGCTAGAGGTGGTACATTCAGATATTTGCGGACCTCTAAATCCCGCTTCAAATGGAGGTAAACGTTACTTTATTACTTTTATTGATGATTTTAGTCGGAAGACTTGGGTGTATTTTCTGAAAGAAAAGTCCGAAGCATTTGATATATTCAAAGTGTTTAAGGTGTTGGTTGAGAAAGAAAGCGGTTGTTCGATCACTGTTTTGCGTACAGATCGTGGTGGGGAGTACACATCATATGAATTTACAAAATTTTGTGACAATCATGGAATTCAGAGACAGCTTACAGCA
Organism: Umbilicus rupestris; assembly: GCA_963678935.1. Taxonomy (NCBI): domain Eukaryota; kingdom Viridiplantae; phylum Streptophyta; class Magnoliopsida; order Saxifragales; family Crassulaceae; genus Umbilicus; species Umbilicus rupestris. The sequence continues at coordinate 1,583,382 of OY787625.1, forward strand.
GTGTATACGCCTCAGCAGAATGGCGTTTCGGAACGAAAGAATCGTACTATTTTGAATATGGTGCGCAGTTTACTAAAAAGAAGTTCCATCTCCAAAACCTTTTGGCCTGAAGCTGTAAATTGGAGTGTTCATATTTTGAATAGATGTCCAACATATGCTGTCCAAAACATTACTCCACAGGAAGCTTGGAGTGGACGAAAACCTGATGTAAGTTATTTTAAAATATTCGGATGTGTCGCTTATGCTCACGTACCAGACCAGAAAAGATCAAAGCTTGAAGACAAGGGAGTCAAGTGTATTTTTCTTGGTGTAAGTGATCAGTCAAAGGCGTATAAGCTTTACAATCCTGAGACTAAGAAATTAATTATTAGCCGAGATGTCATTTTTGATGAAAAGAACTTCTGGTCAGAGAGCAAGAGAGTCACCGAGCATCTAGAAATACCAACTGACTTTGATGATTGTAAAGAAGAAGAGCACCAGCAAATTATTGAGCAAGTTTTAGATGATTATCAAGAAGTTTCAGATTCACGGACAGTAGAAACTACTGAAGAACGACCACGGCGTGTTAGAAGAAGGCCGAGATGGATGCTTGATTATGAAGTGCAAAGGGGAATTCAGCAACTTGAGGATCCCCTAACACATTTTGTATTATTTTCAGATTGTGATCCGACAGTTTTTGAAGAAGCTGTTAAACACTCCAAGTGGCAAAAGGCAATGGATGAGGAAATAGCTAGTATCGAAAGAAATCACACTTGGGAACTCACTGATCTTCCCAAGGGACAGAAAACGATCGGTGTAAAGTGGGTTTATAAAACGAAGTTGAAGGAAGACGGTAATATTGATAAATATAAAGCGCGGCTTGTTGCTAAAGGATACAAACAAGAGTTTGGAGTTGATTATACCGAAGTATTTGCTCCTGTTGCACGCCATGATACTATCCGATTAGTAATTGCTTTGGCTGCACAACATTGCTGGCCTATATTTCAGTTAGATGTAAAATCGGCATTCTTACACGGCGATCTCGAGGAACAAATCTTCATTGATCAACCCCCTGGGTATGTCAAATATGGATGTGAGGAGAAAGTTTATAAGCTAAAAAAAGCGTTGTATGGATTGAAACAAGCCCCACGCGCTTGGTATAGTCGTATTGAAACCTATTTCTTGAAGGAAGGTTTTCAAAAAAGTCCATTTGAACATACACTGTTTGTGAAGAAAGAAGAAGGTAATATGCTTATAGTGTGTGTATATGTTGATGACCTGATTTACACGAGTAATGACAGTGTCATGCTTGACAAGTTTAAGCGGTCTATGATGTCAGAATTTGACATGTCCGATCTCGGAAAAATGCATTACTTTCTTGGCATTGAAGTGGTGCAATCTAAAGCTGGCATTTTTGTATCTCAAAAGAAGTATGTTAAGGAGATCTTAGCTAGATTTGAAATGTCAAATTGCAATCCTGTAACTACTCCCACTGTAGTTGGATTGAAGCTTATTCGAAACCCAGATGGAAAAAAGGTTGACAGTCATATTTACAAGCAAATTGTTGGAAGTTTGATGTACTTAACCGGAACAAGGCCGGATATTATGTATGCCGTAAGTCTTATAAGCAGGTATATGGAAAGTCCGAAGGAGATTCATCTTTTGGCTGCCAAGAGGATACTCAGGTACTTGCAAGGTACCATTGATTATGGGATTTTCTATAAAAAAGGGGAAAAATCAGAACTGATTGGTTTTACGGATAGTGATTATGCTGGGGATCTTGACGATAGAAAGAGTACTTCCGGGTATGTGTTTATGTATGGTTCTGGAGCTGTGTCTTGGTCTGCGAGAAAACAAGAGATTGTGACATTGTCAACAACCGAAGCGGAATATGTTGCCGCGACATCTTGTGCTTGTCAATCTATTTGGTTAAGAAAAATTCTTAAAGAGCTGAGTTTTGTGCAAGAAAAGGAAACTGAAGCTACAATCATTTATTGTGATAACAACTCGACCATCAAACTTTCGAAAAATCCAGTCTTATACGGAAGAAGCAAGCATATTGATGTGAAGTATCATTTTATTCGCAATCTCATTAAGGATGGAGTGATTGAAGTTCATTACTGCAGAAGTGAAGAACAAATTGCTGATATAATGACGAAACCTTTGAAGATATCTGTTTTTCAAAAGCTTAGAGCAATGCTGGGTGTGTGTGTTGTAAACTGAATGTTTGAAGACTTTCAGTTTAAGGGGGAATGTTAGAAATAATTTGTAGAATCTGTTTGTAATTTGAAATTGTGTCCTGATTAGTAGGATTTGGAGTTGGTTATTATCTAGTCTATTTAAAGACAATGTAAGTATATTTGTTTTAGATGTATAAGAAATAGCAGTTTCTTTTCTCTGAATTTATCTCTGTTCTATCAGTGTTAGGGTGGGGCTCTAATTTGGTAGATTTTTTTTTTTTAAAAAAAAAACGCTGCCACGTACACACTTTAATATTATGGAAAAATATCCAAGTAAAAAAGTCAATCCAACACAGACCCCCCGAAACTGACCTACACCAACCATTTAAAACTCGCCACGTGTAACATCCTCATTTCACAGATCATATTGAATATTTATATTTTAAATTAAATAAATTCGAATATTTCCTCTTGGCTTTGTTTCCTCCCACGATTCTTATTCTCTGCTTCTTCTTCTTCGACCTCCGAAAAGTCTCGCTTCGGCCATTGGACTGCCCAGATCGAAAAGCCCGATCCGATGGCTAGGCGAAGCATTCCGGTGCTGAAGAAACTACTCGCTGCGTCGCAGGCGGAAAGTGCCGCGTTTCCTACCCAGGTGCAACGGAGATCGGTCACGTATATGCCTCGGCCGGGAGACGGGGCGCCGAGGACGGTGACGCTGATTCCCGGGGACGGGATCGGGCCTTTGGTGACGGGAGCTGTGGAGCAGGTGATGGATGCGATGCACGCGCCGATTTACTTCGAGAAATACGATGTTCATGGAGATATGAAGAGAGTGCCGGAGGAGGTGATCGAGTCGATTAAGAGGAATAAGGTTTGTTTGAAAGGTGGATTGGCGACTCCGATGGGTGGAGGGGTTAGTTCGTTGAATTTGCAACTGAGGAAGGAGCTTGATCTGTATGCGTCGCTGGTCAACTGCTTTAATCTACCTGGGTTGCCCACCAGACATGAGAATGTTGATATTGTGGTTATTAGGGAGAATACGGAAGGGGAGTATGCTGGCTTGGAGCATGAGGTTGTTCCTGGTGTGGTGGAGAGTCTCAAGGTATGAAGCTTTTTTCTCTTGTTTAGATGATTTGTATGTGATTCGGAATGGTGATTCAGTGCCGTGTATGTGTTTGTGAAAATGTCTGATGGGGGATGATCCGGAGATTTTTACTGGTTGATAGTGAATTCCAGGAATGCGAGAAGCTCTTGAGTACTTGTTGTAGATTGTTTTGAGATTGTGTTATTGTTGCTGATGGTGCTAGTTTGCTAGGTGATTACAAAGTTCTGTTCGGAGCGTATTGCTCAATATGCGTTTGAGTATGCTTACTTGAACAACAGAAGGATGGTGACGGCCGTGCACAAGGCAAACATCATGAAGCTTGCAGATGGACTGTTTTTGGAGTCCTGCCGGGAGGTTGCAACCAAATATCCTGGGATTAAGTACAATGAGATGATTGTGGATAACACTTGCATGCAGCTTGTGTCAAGGCCTGAGCAGTTTGATGTCATGGTATGCTTTTTCTGTCTCCTCTTTTTGCTGCATATAAACTAGTTCATCACTATATGATTGTTGAAATACAGTCTCCTCCCTTCAGAACTAGTGAAGTCAGCTTTGTTGATGGCAGTTATCCTTAGTCTAGACTTTAGAGTCACTTGTTAGGGTTTGAGGAAGGCACAATAGTCATATACAGTTCATTCTTTTTGGTGGTCCTAGTCCAAAGTAATTCATTTCAAGGTAAAAGGAGAAACCTGATACGATGTCTCCAATTACAAGAAGTTTGTAACACTATAACATTGATTTCTATCCATTGCAGTTACATTGGTTGTAGAGTATTATGGAGTCCCTACTTGGTTATTCATAGAGTCAACCGAGTCATAATAGGAGACTTCCAGAGGCGATAAAAAATCTTCACAAGTCAAATATTGGCACCACCGGTTTCTCAGTATGAAAACTGTCCAAGACATGTAATGAATAATTACTAAATGATTGCAAGTTTTGCTACTACTCTTGGAACGTTCCTCCATTGTTATGTTTTTCATTTCCTGAAAGCTTCTATTGATTGTGACCTAATGGAATGGATTTGTGGTACAGGTCACTCCCAATCTGTATGGTAATCTTGTTGCGAATACAGCTGCCGGTATTGCTGGAGGTACAGGAGTTATGCCAGGAGGTATCTTGTTGGTTCCCCTTAAAATCTACTACTGATTTTGTTGCATTTTTTATTTTTTAAAGCAATTTATTCAGAATTGACTCATGTTTGTCCCATGTTTTAAATTTTATGCTGCCTCTGATTAGTGTCATGTTGATAGGTATGTCAATTGATCTTACGTTAAAGTTTTTACTTCTTCATTATTGCTAAATTTTTGGATGAGAAAACGAAGTCCATTTATATTTGACAAGAGGAGCCAAGTTTGGAAAGTTTGTTCCTTCGTCATTTTCTGTTGTAGTGACCGTTATTACTGCTTCCAGGGTAGTAATTTTTTTCTACCCAAGTGTCAAGAAATGAAAACCTTAGTGAAATTTTCTTGGCGGAAGCTGCTACTGAGTAGTGTTTTAAAGGTGTTTTAGTGATGAATACATTTATGTCAAAGCTTGGTGTTAGATGACAGTTCTAACTTCCTATACTTAAGGACAGTTGTCTCTCTATTTCATCAACCCAGATAACCAGCTGAAACATTTATACTCGAGCTAATTCTCTCATGATAAAATGGTTTTCGTTCATCTTCGTATGATAGTTGAAGTATTAAGAGCATCTGCTGTCAGTTGCTCGATACATGATTTTTGATCCTCATTTTATTAGAAACAGGATGGTGTACACAGCAACACCAGAAATGGAACAAGTAGTGCTATAATATTTCTGATCAAATGTCAATCCATTATATATACAAGCTCATTTCCATTTCGACAAGTCACGTTGATACGCGTTTATTTTCAGGCAATGTTGGGGCTGAGTTTGCTGTATTCGAGCAAGGAGCTTCAGCTGGTAATGTCGGAAATGATAAGCTGTTGGAACAAAAGAAAGCAAATCCAGTTGCTTTGCTTCTGTCATCTGCAATGATGCTTAGACATCTCCAGTTCCCTTCATTTGCTGATCGCCTAGAAACTGCTGTGAAGCGAGTGATATCAGAGGGGAAGTACAGAACCAAAGATCTCGGAGGAGTTAGTACTACCCAAGAAGTCGTGGACGCGGTTATTGCAGCTTTGGACTGAGTGTAAGCTCTGACCTCACCCATTCAGGCATCAGATATGGTTTCGATCAAAGCGATCTGCTCAGTTTTTCCACCCCACATCTTGAAATTTACAGTTTTCTGACTTTTTCTTGAAGAATAATATGCAAAGGAACAAACTGTTGGTCCCAGCTACAAAGGGATTCGATTTAGGGTCTGATTCTGTCTTAAATATTCTTGTGTAATACACCATCTGCTCATTTTTCTTGGAGCAAAATTATTGCATCTCTTATTACTGACCTCAACATTTCATGAAGAGATAGAAACATTATTGAGTAACTTTACGAAGGTTTTTCTGATTCCTTATTTAAGACAGCAATGTCAACACAAAGCATCTCCAACATTTCTTCGTAAGAAATTTTCGTATGCAAAATGATGAAAAATAAAAAGCCACTCTGTCCCCAGCCCCATTCCTCCAACGGATATATTTTACACGTCTCCGTTGGATGAGGCCATGTCGGTTACCAGATCGAATCTCGACCGTCCGATCAGTTACAATCAAAAGTCAAGATTTCAGTAGTTTTTTCTCGAGCATACCGTTGCACTCCGCCTTCCCAAAACCTTTAAATTTCCATCTTTCCATCTCTTTTGTTAGAACTGAGCCGCCCGAGATCAGACCCCGAGATGAAGTAATAGCGAGGTGGAACGGGAATCATGAAGTTGCTCTCCATTTTCTGCATCGGATTCAACTCATCCAAATGGTACCGTTTTCGTCTTTCAAGTTCGTGTCATTTTGAAACCCTAGGTGTGAATTTGATTCGATTTTGGGTTGCGATGTTTCGGGAGCAGCAAGACTATGGCTAAGATGACGATGGCGAGGATCAAGCTGCTGAGGAACAAGAGACAGGCGGTTGTGAGGCAGATGAGGCGCGACATTGCGTTGCTTCTCCAGTCTGGTCAGGATGAAACGGCTCGGATCCGTGTAAGTATTTTCCATTCCATTATAATCTCAGCATGTTACATGCTAGCCTAAGAGATGTAGCTGTGAAGTTTTGTTCTGGAAAGTTCGGATGTTGGGGGATTTGATTTTGCAACTTGTTGTTGCAGGTTTTTTTTGTTAATTTAGGGTTTCAGTTGAGTGAGTGTTTGTTAAATTTAGTGGGAAATTTGGCATTTGCAGGTTGAGCATGTGATTAGAGAACAGAATATCATGGCAGCAGATGAGATCCTTGAGCTCTTTTGTGAGCTTGTAGTTGCGAGGCTTTTAATCATTTCAAAAAGAAGGTATAGGAATGCAGTTTTAGTTCTCTTATTCCTCTGAATCATGTGAAAAAACCGTAGGTATGTTTGTCAGGGAATGTCCGGCTGATCTAAAAGAAGGGATTTCGAGTCTCATATTTGCCGCTCCTAGATGTTCGGATATTCCAGAGTTGCTGGCTCTCAGGGATATCTTTGAAAAGAAGTATGGGAAAGACTTTGTGTCTGCTGCGACTGATCTGCGGCCTAGCTGTGGTGTAAACCGTATGGTAAGTCTTTTATTGCTGCAGAAAGATTTCAGTTAGAGCAGGCTTATATGATTCTGACTGATGGAATGGAACTTCTTTCAGTTGATCGATAAGCTATCTGTTAGGCCACCTACTGGCGTGATGAAATTGAATGTCATGAAAGAGATAGCCAAGGAGCATCAGGTTGAATGGAATCATTCCGAATCTGAAATGGAACTCCTTAAACCTCCAGGGGAGTTAATTGTATGTTTTTCTCTGTAGTCCGCTAGCGCACTTGTATCTACGTGTGAATTGATAGCAAATTAATGACTCAAAATGTCCTTCATTTCTGCAGCAGGGATCTAATAATTTTGCCAGTGCTTCAAGCATGCCTGTGAAGCAAAAGGAAGCGGAACCTTGTCAACCAAACAAAAACGTCACTAGGTCGACTTTTCTTGAGGATCAGGAATATCATAAAGATCTAATATGCTCTTTACGTTCGTCTATGCCCCCGCTGGTTGATGGAGGAGGGCAGAATCCATATACGCAGTATAATAACTCAGAAGCGGCTGCTGAAGCTGCCGGAGAGGCTGCCAAGAAAGCTATTTCTGCTGCAGAAGCAGCTGCTTATCTAGCCAGCAAGGAACCAAATCATCTGAACAGACGCCACACCTTCCACAACACTTCCAATATTTCAAACACCTACCTTAGCAACTTGTCCATGACTGACCTCCAATCCGAACTCCCAAGGAACATCTATCAGTCCCAGAGCTTTGTAAGGAACCAGTCTCATTTCACAAACAGCAAAGAAACAAAATTTCCAGATAATAATGATGTGAGGAAGGTTAGCAGGAGGCGCAGCTACAATAATCCCCATGCATATTCAGATATCAAATTTGACGACTCTGGTTCTGAAGAAGAATCTGAAATGGAAGAAGACCATCACCCTGGCAGCAACTTCCATTCCGCACCAACTCGCCCTGTGCCGCCAATACCTTCATCACATACAAAGCATGACACAGCTCCACACACTCACCCAAATCTCCCTGATTACGACTCGTTCGCTGCACACTTTGAGGCCCTCAAGTACCAGCGCAAGTGATGAATCCCTCAAATCGGTAAAAGCACTCATTTTGGTCTGTTCTTGTTACAAATATACCATTATACATAATGTAGTTTTATAAAAGTATAGTCATGATATTGATGCAGTGTTTGCTTTTCCAAGTAAGAAAATTTTCAGTATTTTTTTTTTACAAATCTCGGATTCTAAGGGAGTGTCAATCCACAATGTTGGAAAATTATGAACATAAATTTACACATTCCTCTTCCTTCATGCATTTATAAGTTGAGTGGGGATGAGCAGGTGCAGGTTGAGGCTGGGGAGGATTTCTATGATTGTGAAATAAGTGTTAGTATTTCTGATATTTAATTTTGTGAGCCCACTTGATTTGAATGTATTCTCGGGTTTACTTATGTTCAAGTACTATGGGGTGATCATGGTGTTGAAAGGATTTAAACTTGATATTTTTGCTTGATGAGGCAGTGCATAATCTCAAAGGCAGCCTTGCACATAGTTTTTTTTGTTGGGATGAATACCTGTTGGCGGTCGAATTGTTGATCAATGATTTTCTTTGCTTACGTCTTCTCAGGAGGAGGTTTATGAGGATGATGATGAGTTGTGTGAAGCATTTTTATCAGAAAGTATTATGGTCGTCAGCAAGCTCTCTTTTGGACATTATTGCTCGAAGAATCAAAGAAAAAGATGCTGCAATTTCGGTTACAGGTGAAAATACTTTGTGTTCTGCCTTGTTGTATGCTGAAGCTGTTTAGTATTTCGACGTATACCGGGTAGGAGTAGGCACTTGAGTTCCCAATTCGGGGCAGATGGATCCTGAAGATATCGTTTTTTTTTTTTTCGTTTCGGTTCGTTCTCATTTTATTTTGTTTACATTAGGTTTTGTTACTTTTGTGCTTGTTCTGAAAGCCTGAGGTGAAGTGTGGAATTATTACGCTTCTGCAACTTATTTTTGCCCCATTCTCAAGCTGGTTTGTTAATGGTATGTTATATCTCAAGTCACACTCTACGAGCAGATTCAGAGCTGAAACGCGAGCATCTTTCACAATCTGGGCCCAATGGGCCGAAAGCCCAACCGACTGCACCTCGTCATCTTCTTCTTCAAGTCTGCCATTTTCTGCTGCGGAGGATTTTTCATCAGCGAGCCGAGCCGAGCCGAGCTAGCCATGGTTTTCCTGTCATGGAATCGACCGACCTCTCAGCAGCAGCAGCAGGCTTGCATCAACAAGTAGTATTCGGTAGTAATTATCTTACTTATCATTCAGCTACGTGTAATCGCAAATTACGTGATCAGAGTAGCTATTTGTGTTGTTGGCGTCGTCTAGGTCAGGCGGGTTCAACTACGACGGAAAGTACAGTGGAGCGACTTCCAAGAAAATCTCGGAGCTTCAGCAAGATAAGGACCTCGCCGCTGACGGATTTCATCTCAACCATGCTCGAGTTCTGCTCGGTTCTGGCGTCGATGTCTATGATAAGGGCAAGAGAGTTCTACAGTCTTGGAGGTAGACTAGTTTCTTCTGTCAAATTGATCATCATAATTGCTGAATTGGTTGGATTTGAGAGTGATTTTTGTGTTTTAGGCATTTTGGGTTTGATTGGGGTTTTGTAGACCCAAAGACTCCAATTGAAAAGGGGGTCAAGTTCTGTGTTTGCGTCAAGGAGCTGATTCCTTGGGTCATGATGCCTCTTCAAGTGGTCTATGTTGATCAGAGTCACAAAGGGAGTGCAGGAGGAGGAGCCTCGTTTGGATATGGGAGTGGCACTCTCAATGGGCACTTGCTGGTTAGTGACCAGACCCCATGGTGATGTATATTTTCTGCTCTTGATCAGCCTTTGCCCTGATCATATCGAGTTCATTGTGATGCAAGAGTAGTTTATTTTTTTTAGTCATTCTTTGTTTGGACCTTCATAGAGTGTGTGTGTGTGTGTGTGTGGCCCTCATAGAGTAATCTTGTGGAGCATACATTTGAGATTTACAGGTTATAAATATATGTGATCATACTGAGCGGGGATATTGAAGCTTAATGTCTCTTGTTTATAGAAAAAACTGAGTTAAGGTGTGTGTATCCCGTGTTTTAATTATAGACCTTCAGGTTTAGGATATGTATATTGGCTTTCTAACCGGAGAACTGACTTCCTGGATTCTGCTTCGTCTTTACTTTTTCTTGACAACCAGTTGATTAATTTGGTGAATTATGGAAATTAACGCTTACATGTGTGTGGTTTTCTTGTCCAAAATAGGCTGGAGAAGAACGCTTTTCAGTCAAGCTTGATGAGAACGATCAAGTATGGTATGAAATACTGTCCATTTCAAAGCCAGCTCACATTCTGTCGCTCATCACCTATCCATATGTACAGCTGAGGCAGAAATACTTTGCCAGTCAATCATCTAAAGCGATGCTTAAACACGTATCCTCTGAATGAGCTATTGTCTATTCCTGAACCTGAGCACATCTTTTCCGTGTCAAATATTGTTCCTACTTTTCAAAAGCTTTATTACTATTCTGCAAAAAGAAGAAATGCATAGCTTTGGCTGGGTGCACCGGGCGCATCCAATAGTGCAACCCACGGCCGCTCAAAACGATGCTAACATGTGTAATGTACTCCCTCATTTCTTCCAAGAGTAATCAGGTTGCTGATGAGAGATGAGGGTGAGTGGGTGGAACTGAAGAATTTGGGGGACATGATGTTGATTGTTTGCGAGGGGTGCCCGGTCTTTGTTTCGTCTGGCTAGTTCGATGGAAGTCCTGGCAATTGTGTACTCATCCCGAATTAGTCAGATGACTTAAAGAAATCTGTTCGTAACTCATCTAGAAGCTGGAAATTTGTTTCGTCCCGGTCTATCATTCTCTTACTTCCCGAAGTGATAACAATCGTGGATCAGATGCTGTTTCCATGGCATCACACTTTGGTAAGACAATCTCCCTATTTGATTTGAATCGTGGTAGCATTTACCCCATCCTAGCCTGGCTTTAAACTCATATGAGTGGACGTGTTGAAAAAGGCAAGTATTTTATATTGCTGACTATGCAGTTAATTATGTGACATATATGGTTGAACTGTGATCGTCTTAGGGCATATGCACCGCCAGCATCCCACAAAGTAGACTAACCACAGAGTTTAGCTTATAGGTTTGTCTTAAGCATTATGCTTTTTAATTGACCTGTAAAACAGATTGTTTATGTTCATAGCAGATCTTAGCTGGGTTTCATATTGTTAAAATTTAAAACGAATCAATTTAACTCATCCTCATTAATTAGTGTAGCTATCTCATTTTCTGTGTCTATGCATTAAGATTAGTGTTTATCTGAATATATGCTTATCAAGTGTTGCTGAATATAAAGAAGAGGATGCATTTTGTTTACAATATATTCCGATGTCATGTTCAAATTATGTCTTTTTTACTTTGGTATACTTGAGGAAACTTTTAAGTTGCAAAGTATTTATAAGAACAAAGAAGTGTAATCTTTGAAGTTGTCGGCGAGTCTGATTACTATTCACCCAATTATAGTCAGTCATTGGATATTCGTTAGTTGGCATGCTCAATCTAGTTACAGTATTGTTTGGTATGAATAATGACAATGACATAAATCTAGCTTGAGGTCTCAAGGTTTATTTTTTGTTAAATGTAGGTGGGGAAGGCTAATCATCGGTCAAGTGCCATAGTTGTGCTTGAATGAGACACCAGCAAGTACTGCCTGATTTGACGACATTGCAGCATTACATATTATTTACTTGAGCTTTAAATTAAAACTCCTGGTATATTTAACAAATATTTACTTCTTATGCAATCAGAGCTTCTTTCCCACCGTGGTTCAGTTCCATGATAATTCCCATATCTTTGGGACTTGCAAAGGTACTAAAGTTACACTGACCCTTCACCTTTTTTGTGGCTTGTCAAAATACAACAGACTATGTGAAGTGTTATCTACTTGTGTTTCCATGCTACAGTGAACAGCTTTACTGGATTTATGCAACCAATAGCATGTATATGCCGACTATAAATTAGCAGCATAGCCACACAAAGAGGTTCGTAATCCAGTCCTTCCCCTACTAGATGTGTTTAAATATGGGTATAGTGACATGGGCAAAACCCAAAGCAGAGATTTTAGGATCACCCCAACCTCTCAGAATTTTCTGGAAATAGCAGACATACTCATTCAGCTGATTACAGGCCAATAAGAAACAATATGAAATCCTGTATGTATAGCAGCATATGATCTAAGCGGCAATAAAAGTAAGCAAGCAAACCTTTTATTGCATGATCCAAACATCTGGACGCAGCTAGGGATTGGGTGCAAGAGACTGAGAGATGGAGGTAATGAGATATTGGCACGGCTCAATCAAACAAACAAACTCGGGTATATGTCCGTCCGACCATCAAACACAAATAAATCTTGTGCGAGGAGATGTTATAGGTTTTGCTCGAGTGAACCAAGCCAATACCCGATTAACCCATTCATTTGATTTTGAGAAAAAGAAGACAGTGGCGGTCAGGTGGGAGATGCGGATGAAGGGTGGAGAAGATGGTTTAGTTAGTAGCTAGTGGAGGAGATGGATGGATTATGAGGGAGGAAATAGAGAGTATTTAAGGGAGACGGTGACTACGACAAAAGACAAGATGGTCCAACAGCATTTATTTATGAAACTCACCATCATCATCATCCATAATTTGAATCAAGCTTGGTCTCTTCCATCCAAAGCTCTCTTTTCAAGCAAGTGCTTCTATGGTGGGTCTTGATCTAACCACCAAATGAGTAGATTTAACTAGACAATCCTCTCTGAGGAGGAAGAAGAAGAAGAGCTCAGCATGCAAAGAGAGGTCCACACTCTTTCAATTCCTAAGGCCAGAGGTGGAGGGAGGTGGAGGGAGGGAGAGAGTAGATATAAATACACATACCCTACTGCTGAGTTGTAAGATGCCATTTACCAACTGTGTGGGAGGGAGACTAGTCAAAGTCAACTTGGTATTACTTTCACCTCCCAGAATCATCCTCACTTAAAGACCCCTTGGACTTTGGACCTTAAATCAGCTCCCATTGCTTCTTCATGTCTGCAGCATGCAGTAAGAAGAAGCTATATGAATTACTGAGGCCGCTTGTTGTACTCCGCCTTGCCAAATGGCAATGTTGGAGGGGTTCTGATGACATACCACACTGTACATCAATCAGACTATAACACATGTCATTGCGGCTTACGGAGCTCAATTAGCTGGTCCCTTATGATTGCTGTCGAATAAAAATCATGTACAAGCATTTGCATTAGAAGCGTCCTTCATGAGATAATAGATTGCTGAAACTATGAAAATTGGTATACCTGCATCGTTGTATCTTTCCTCTGATACAGCTAACTTCATGTTTTTAACCAAGTTAAGCTCCTTAACAAGCATGTCAGGACCATCAGTAGGACTGAATAATATACACAACTATTGGTCAGCATGAAAAGCATGGTTGGTTTTACAAACATGACATGGCTGGTACCTGTCTAACGTCACGTCGTATACTGACTTTGTGGGATGCATTCTTATCATCCCATAAGAGATTTGAATAGCATCTGCAGTGACAATTTGTTTACTGACGTAGATTGGTGCCTGCAAATAATGTTAGTCAGTAATCGTATTCACACTAAGGCAGTCACAAAAGTGCATTCATGAGATTAGATAGACTGCAATTCCCGAGTGCAAAGATAATTAATGTACGACACAAACGAGTATGTTACAAGAAAACAAAAGAATGCAGTTCATGCTTAACAAGGTTATAGACTATTGCAGCAAAATTCTTAATGCAAGCAACCTGCTCTGCGGTATGCATCACGCTGGAGTGGGAGAAAGGACTAAATTAAACCATTCTACATCTGGACAAACTACCATGACAACAAGATAGAAAACGCATGGGTAATATATACATACCATGCATCTTTGTGCAATGTTAATAGCATCTGAAGGGCGAATGTCAACACTAATCGAAGTGCTCTCTCCTGGCTACAGAAGATTATTTTGGATCAGAAATTTATATAGGGGTCGGAATTTTTTAAAAGGTAGTTTACAGAGTCGAATACCTTGTTTAGGCATACTTTTGCGAAGTAAGTGCTGCTTAATCTTTTTGTAATTCTCACCATATCTACCTAAAATAAGGATGCCAATATGAGAAGTTGCATCTCAGTTAAAAAAGGGTGTACAACAGTAACCCCTTGGCCTATATGCATTTCTTTAGTACATAAAAGATCAAGAGATGATATTCTTCAGAAAGAATCAATGCACTATTTTGTACCCAAAAAAAAACTATAGAAATAGAGCCCTAATAACTGGGAGCTGTTTGGTAACATCAAAAACAGGGATGTATATACAGGATGCTCATAGTAGATCAAAAATAGTACAGAAGCGTCCAGGCAGTACTGTATAGAAATATCATAAAACTAACATGAACTCACTTCATAGCCAAGTCTGAGCAGCAGAGTCTTCACAAACTGAAATTGATTTGGGTATTCCTGCAACAAGTCTAAGGTCAACACTACAGAGTGAACGTACATACGGATAAAGATGTAAACAAGCATTCATAAACAGCAAGAATACTCCATCTTTGGCCTCCCACGAGTCATCTGCAAGTCTCTCAATAGCATGCTCCTCTGCAGAAAGTAAACGAGAGGTCAATATTTCATCAATGAGATAAGCTATTCAAAACATAGGTAAAATCTTTGTAACTATAACCTAAGAAACAATTCTTATACCTACTGCAATAGGTAGAAGGAAGTCCCCATCGCAGGAAATCTTTAGAAAGACTGTTGGATTCTGAAATCGACGCAGAATTCCTTGCCCGATGGCACTGATGCTCCTACGTGTTTCATTTAAAGGCAATGAAAAACGATCCAGATTATAAGGGGCCCCTTGCCAACTCACCTCCTCTGCAAATCCATATTTAAGCCCGCGAAAGTGACCTATAGTCTCTGCACTAGTCAAATATATACACATTTGAGGATTGTGGTCACAATCACAAGGCACCAATACCATCCAAATTGCAACTAAAGTTAAAAACTAGGGCACTAATTCTTGAATATAATCATATAGCTAAACAGAAGAGCTTCATCTGAGATTTTCGCAAATTGTCAGCTTACATTCGCCAGCAACTAAATGACGATTTCTGCTACCAATGTAACCTCGAAACTGCAAAACTCACAGCAAATAAATGACGCGGTGCTGATGAACTTCCAAAACTCACGCACTAGAAAACGAAGAGAGAAAGGCAGTGAAGACCTGAAAGAAGAAGGGACGCTTGGAC
This sequence comes from Umbilicus rupestris, assembly GCA_963678935.1. Classification (NCBI taxonomy): domain Eukaryota; kingdom Viridiplantae; phylum Streptophyta; class Magnoliopsida; order Saxifragales; family Crassulaceae; genus Umbilicus; species Umbilicus rupestris. The sequence goes on from OY787625.1 coordinate 1,598,590, forward strand.
GTAGTCGTCACCCCGATCGTCCATATCGCTGGATTCGTCGTGCGATTGACAGCAAATGACGAAAACTTGAGATCTGCGAGACCGTACCGATGTGAGGGAAAGATGGAGCGACAAGTGTGAATATGAAAACGAGGAGCAGGAGGAGAGACGGCAGGCGGTTGATGACGTATCGGAGGGGAGTCTCGGGAGGGCGGAGATGGTGGATCGGACGGCGAGCATTATCGCGATCGAGCGGCGGCGAGGGGGAAGGAAGAGGTTGATGAAGTGCGGGCTTGCTTTCCCCTCCATCTCCGCTCTTCCTTATTTATTGAATAAAGAATTAAATAAAAACAACAAAATGGCAGGCCAAAAATAATGAAAATGTTTTTCAAAATGTTTTCACTTTCTTATTTCAAAATGTATTGCTTGTTCTCAATGATATAAAAATAATTAAAAATTATTACTTGGCATAAATTAAATATAATTATTTCTTAATAAAAATCCATCTATCAAACCTTCTCAAATTGATAATCCGAAGTCATCACAGTTGGCTAAAATCCGTTATCAATGTCGGCAGACAAACCAGAATCTTACTATACAACAACATTAAGTCAGAAATTTGCCTTGTGTGATTACAACATTTGACAAACAGCAATTACCGGCCGCGGGGAGCATAACCTCTGTCAGGACTGCGGCTGTATGGAGGTGGAGACCTGATTCTCTCCCTGCGTGACCTACTACCGCTGTAAGGTGGCGGAGAGCGCCTGGATGGTGGAGGGGAATAGTCACGACTGTATTGATAATGTGGCGGCGGTGGTGGTGGTGGCGAGTGGACGCGGCTTCTTCCTTGATAAGGGGGAGAGCGCCTTGGAGATCTGCGGTATTCATAGTCATCCTGGCGTGACCTGTGCCTATCACCTCCTCCACGACCTTTGAAACAATAGAATGAGGAATGTAAGCATTTTGATTTGTGTAAAGATGTGAATGGTAAACATACGACTACTTGAGGTGCTATAAAATCAGACATGGGAACAAGGTATTACCTTCTCGGCTATTACTCGGCCCAAGATAGTGACCAGGTGTCGGAGTTCGCGGCCTCTTCCTTCTAGACTGTGAAAAAGAGAAACAACTTACAATCGTCATGAAATTGCAGCGCAGCAGCAAATCATATTAACGTAACGAATATTCATCAAGATATTTGACCAAAATTCTATGATGACTGGAAAATTAGATTCCAAAAAAGCATAAAATAAGAATATGCATATGAATTAAACTATTCTTAATTGTCAAATGAATACCAGTAACTAGATACCCAAAAGCCTCAATTTGGAGACGCTGATAGTCCGTTGATTAGTGGGGAAAGTTGAATGTGAGGGCTGACGTAGTATAATGGAGCAATAAAGTTGCTATATTTAACTGATCAGATGAATTGAAAAGCTGTCTAAGCTGGCAATTCATCTAACCGTTTCAATAAGTTGGAATGACTGAACCGATCTTTGATTGCTGCCAACATAGCTGACACAATATGTTCTGAATATAACCAGAAAACTCCCAAGTCAAGAAGATGAACAAAATATATGAAAAATGAGGCGCGTTCTACCAAACCATGCAATCAAATTACCTTCTCCACGGTTATGTAGCGCCCTTCCAGAACAGATTGATTGAGCCGTTTGATGCAGCGGTTGGCATCTTCAACACTGTCCATTGTAACAAAAGCAAACCCACGAGAAATCTGTGTTCGTGGTTCCATTACCAGAAAACATGAGGCAACCTACAAGCATAGAGAGGATTGAAAGTCAAATGATAACCGTGTATAGCCCAAGGAAGATGTAAGTAACTGTTTTGGATACAATATTCGAAACCGGATGCACTTCAGCAATTAACGTGGTACATCATTCTCAGACAACCAACCTTTCCCTCCTTGGAAAAGTGTTCCTCAAGTTCTCGCTGTGTGACCCTAGTAGAAAGTCCAGTCACGTAAAGAGTATTACCAGGATTTACTACTTCAGTGGTCCTGAGAAAAGATGCTCGAGCGATTACAAACATATGAATTGTGCATACAGTCTACTCAGAGTGCAAGTTGCGACAAAACCTGCCACGACTTCTAGACCTTGATCTAGACCGAGACGCATTGCGCTGTCTAGCTCGTGAATCAGTCTTGTCCCTGGACCTAGAGAGAGACCTTGATCCGGACCGTGCCCTCATGGGTAAGGGGGATCTGGAGTGTCTGATACGCCCAGCAAGAAAACTTTATTAATGGATTTTTCGAGTAATTTTTTTTTTAAGTGATTGAAAATAAGGCATGAGAAACGAAAGTATAAACAAGCATACATCAAATAGAATGAGCACTGAGTTTAGTTCAAACAGACTAAATAACAGCGCTACCAAGCACCAAACATTCTGTGAAAGAAAAAAATTAATGTCAACCTCAAAATGAACGACCTAATTCAAACACAATAGTTGAGTAACAGAAGTAATATAATGATTGATGGTAGAACTTAAATTTATATTTTCTGCTAAAGATTGTATGAATTACAAACAAACTAAGATAGGGTAAGGACCAAATCACTGTCTCGTCATCAGATCGATATTCAAAAGCATTAGTCAAAAGATAATACTGAGTCACTCATGCACAATTTAGCTACCAGTAGGCAAGAACCATACATTTACAGAAAACAATGGGGATCGAAAACTACCACATTATCTGAGCACACTAGTACAACAATGGTTGCCAACCAATCGAACATGAATCAATTACGTCACTGTCCCATGGCATTTTTTGATTTTTTCAGAAATCGCAGTTAATAATACCCAACCAGTTACAAGTTTCTTTCAAATATTTGAATATTTTACATATGCGCTAACTGTTGTACATTAGCTTGCTTCAAGAAACTCAACTCTCAAGTCCTTATCATTCACGAAACAAGAAAAAAAAAAGAAACAAATATTTTCTTACACAATAAAACTCGAACGACCACGTAGAATCTGCAGCAGGAATCCATATCTTTAAACAAACTCTAAGCAAGAACACTTCAGAAAATCACAACAACAAAAAAGACATTAATCCTAAAATAGCAGACCTCAATCATAAATTTATGTACTATACAACGAGATGAAAGTCTCCGACTCCCAAAAGCCCACAAATCATCCTCGGCAGTGCGAAACCAAAGTACGATAATTTACCTTTTCCGAGGAGGAGAATCCGCCTGCTGAATCAACAAAATCAAGCACGCGATTTCAGAACCGTTACAACCGAACTGCATCCAGAACGAGAAAGTAACGACGCTTACCATTTTCACAAAGAGAGATGTCGATCGTTAACGAGTACACCAGATCGCGAAATTAGGGTTTCTGCGTTCCAAAGTCCTCCGCGCTCTCAAAAGGAAAATTGGTATTAATTTTGATATCTCCCCTCCCTGTTCAATTACACCAAACCGGCATTCGGTTCATTTTTACTTTAATTAGACCCGGTCGAACCGGGTTTGCTCGTATCAATTTGAGCATAGATTACATAAAATCTCCTTTTGAAACCGTCGACAAAAAACAACCAGCAAGATCAAATCTAATAAGAACTAACATATACAATCTTGACTTCATAACCAACTAGCAATAAAAAATCTCCAATGACTCTGATCTTCACGAATTACATCAATCCAATCAGATAAAACTTTTCCAAATGGATATTTCACTCCAACCCAGATTCAAACCGGAGCACCCAGAAGCTCCAAAACCGTCACAAGCTCAGAAAACCCTATCAAAACCCAAAGAGGGGAAAAAGCATACCAAATCGGAAACACTTCAAATGGACTAACAGTGACCTAAAACCCCAAGTGTTTCCTGAGGCGCAAGGCGCGAGAACGGGCGCTGGATCAAAAAAGGCATCACCTTTAGGCCAATGAAAATGATTGTTTTATTTTTTCAAATAGGTCATTGGGGTTTGATGTATTTCTGATTCATGCCACCTAAACATGGTGCGTATGTTATGACAAATATACAATTTTATGGGGAAAATCATTTATGTGAAAGTGTTTGTAAGAGATGAGATGGTGAGAACATTAAAAGGTGACATCCAAGCACACGTGGGGGTGTTACTTAAAGAGCAAGTGAGCTGGCGCATCCAGTGAGCGGGTCCAAGTAGATGTGCCCAGATAAGGATCAATATATAAGATGATTCATTTCATGGGATGATGGTCGGAAGATGGAAAATAAGCACATGATTCTCCATGCCCACTGAACTTATCTACAGGTACAAGTGGAGGGACATATTCTGTGTGTGATCCAAAGTGATTCTGAGGCCCTTCTGTTCTACATCAAGCTTTTAGTGGGAAGGGAAGAAGGACATGCATCATGAAGCAATCCAGTAACTACTCACTGGACCATGAGAAGAAAAGTTAAAGATAAGAAGATGCAAAGGTATATGTGGTGCCGACTTGGCTGCTACATAAACCGGGAGCTGGAGCACGCTCTCGATAGCAAGTTGATGGGCGCGTTGGATCATTTCTACGAGATATTCGACCTGTCGTACTGGCGCAGGGCTCGTCGGCAAAAGAAAGCACTCAAGAAGAAAAGGCTCCGGCAACTGCAGGTAAGTAAATTTGCAGCCCTGAGTGTTAAGGATTTTGATGGTGTTTTTTAAGGTTGTTGTTACGCAGAGGATTGAGATCAGGATAAAGATGGACTGCGAGGGGTGCGAGAGGCGAGTGAGGCAGTCGGTGGAGGGCATGAAGAGGGTGACGAAAGTTGAAGTGAACACAAAGCAGCACAAGCTGACAGTGATGGGATATGTGGAGCCGGAGAAGGTGCTGAAAAGGGTGAAGGCCAAGACGGGGAAGGCGGCGCAGTTCTGGCCGTATGTGCCTTACGACATTGTGCCGCATCCTTATGCGCCTGGTTCGTACGACAAGAAGGCTCCGTCAGGACATGTGAGGAATGTCGTGACCGATCCCGGGAAGGCCGGGGAGCTGGCTCGGGTTAACTCCATGGAGGCGAGGATCATCTCGGCTTTCAGCGAGGATAATGCACATGCTTGTGTGATTATGTGAAATTGCAATTGAATAAGTATAAATCAAATAGTTATAGGCAATCTTCCATGCGAGGGAAATAAATGTTAGCCTAATAAGGAAAGCAGATACAGCCAAGCCCATGTTTACTTCTCCAAATCGGCTCATTCATGGAGCACATTTATGTATAAACATGGTAGACGCGGGGAGGGCCGAGTAATCATCAAGTAGGCTAACATGTATTTGTGGAAGAGAGACAAATAGAATGGAGTAACATACCTCACTCACATGATGGAGCAAGCTTTTTGAGCCTTGCTCTTCTTCTTCTTTTTTTGAGGTGGTTGAAGTACAACCTTTATGGCTTGATCGAACACTGCCTTCACATTCTGTGATTCATTGATTTAATACAATGAGAATGAGACGAAGAAGATTTTTCTATAACCATCAAATTGGCTAATGAGAAAATTTATTATACCTGTTGTGTTTTTGAACTGCATTCAATGTAAGCAGGTGCGCCAATCAGCTTCTTCAGCTCCTCACCCTAAACATGATATGCAGAAAGTTTTACTTCTTGATTCCCATAAAGAAATTTTCTGCGGAAAGTGAGGCACGCAAAAGCTCATTTACCTGAGCAGTTGTTATGGGCACAGCTCCAGGATGGTCAACAAAGAACTGCTTATCATCCCGAAGATCTGAATCCATTAAGATGATATGAAAGGAATGAATACACTTGAAAAACATACTGGTCTAGAATTTGGAGTATAGACAAAAAAAGGTAACAGGACCAACAGGAAATAAGGGATAAAATTGTGAAGTCTCTGAATCATTTAATCAGTTATCGGGTCATCTCTCAAGTGCTTGATCATACAAGTGAAAGCAATTAATTCAATCCTCATCTCTCCCAAAATATGTGTATCGTACCAAACTTTGATACCAACTTGAAATAATCAACCCTTACAAAGTCAAGTTTCTACATTGAGTATTATCCGTCAATCAAATGGTAAAATTTCAGTTTTGTAATTTATACTAGTCTATAAAAACAACACTTAATTGGAGAACAGGAGGCAACACTCATGGCTAGACTGAGTTTTAAAGCCAATGTACTAGAAGAAAACTAACCAAGCTTGGTTCCGACAAGGACTATGGGCACACCAGGTGCATAATGCTTCAGTTCTGGAATCCACTGCAAAGTAGTTCAAACAAGGGTCAAATATAGTCCCTTCATCTACTTGTGCGAAAAATATAATCTCACCTTCTTAGAAACATTCTCATAGCTGGCCTTGCTAATGAGAGAAAATGCTAGTATGAAAACATCAGCCCCACGGTAGCTCAAAGGTCTTAAACGGTTGTAATCTTCCTGTCCTATCAAAAAGAAAGTAAGAAATCAGACTAACTGAAACAAAAGAGCAAATACTGTTTAGTACTAAGAACCCGCAACTCTGGAACCTACCTGCTGTATCCCACAGCCCCAGGTTAACCGTGCTCCCGTTAACAACCACATTTGCGCTAAAATTGTCGAAAACAGTAGGAACATAATCCTGTACCAGTTTTTACAAAATTAGACGACAACTCAAATTTTGATTAACATCACTCATTCCATGGCTAATTCATCAACGAAATCACACTCATAATACACTAATCAACATAAATACTAGTACATCTCGATATACAGTAAACTTCTGATATTACCAGCAAAATCAAATAACTATGCATCCAGCCGAGAACCATTTAGCTTTTCTACATCAATATTCAACACAATATAACAACTCCAAGTCTCAGATCCTTTGTGTTATCCGACACATTAACGAAAAAATATACATCCATCGTCAGCAAAAGAAATAAACACATGAAGAATGCCTGCACAACGGAAATGATACCGTGGGGAAGGTGTTGCTGGTATAGGAAATCAGCAAACAGGTTTTGCCAACAGCCCCATCGCCCACTGTAACACACTTAATGAACCTGGCAGCGCTCATAATTTCTCCAACCGCAGATTCCTCAAATAAACCAAAAAAAAAATGAAGAAGACAACCGATCAGAGTCCTTCCCGCACCACCGAAACTCCTCTCCTCCTCCTGCTCCTATTCCTCTCCTATCAATACATCAAATCCTCCCTGCACCTCGAATCAAACAAAACAATATAAAACACGCACGCGATCGCAATCACAAGGAATCGGGAGGATTTCTTGACGGATTCGGAGATGAAAAATCCGATCGAATTGGGAAAAAGCATAAAATGGAAATTACGATCGTACGCGGAATGATGATGAGAAAAATGAGATGCGGAATCCGTTTAGGAGGAAGAAAGAGAGAGAGAGTGGTGGTACCTTGAAATGCCAGTAAACAAAGGCGTATCGGCGTTGAAGCGTCGTTTGGTCGAGCGAGCTTTTCTCCCTCTCCGTCTTCTCCTCCTCTCTAACTGTATCGTTCTCCCCTCCGCTTCCTCTTACTGTAATTTAGTTTGCTATTATATATTCATTTTAAATAAGGCAAAAAATCACGTACTTGAAGACGAGTGTTTTTTGGGCTTGGGCTTCTAGAAAGAAGCTCGTTTTGGGCCGACTCTGTTGTCTAGCTTCTAAACGACGCGTTTAAGATCACAACGCCAGTAAACTTTACATGGCTGGATCTCCTGCTTGGAAAAAGAGTAAGCATTTTTGCCCCTCTCATATTTACAGTATCCTGATCACTCTATGAAACTGGAATAGTTGAGAATCAGCTAAGTTCGTCATCTGCGAGATGTCTCTCTCGTTGTTCAGAAGGTGGTCGGTGACAGCAGGGAGATTACCTGGAAGGACAGATAACGAGATCAGAAAATACTGGAATACGCATACAAGGAACTCGCTACTAAGCAGCGGTATGATTGTACTAATCATCGATTAACCCAAGAGCACACTTTACAGGTAGACAGTAATTGTTAGTAAAGTAATCATGGATGAAGAAGACACTTTAAACTCTAGGAAGACGCAAGAGACATGAACCTTAATCTTGACGCCAGAGCGGGACTGTGAAATTTTTTTACTAGGGAAGCAAAGCGCTATGTTTTCACTGCAGAGTGGTATTAAATAACAGCAAAGAGTGCAGATGCAACAGTTATGAAAATAAGCAGAAATAATGGGGTTATGAAGTGAAGTGCATACACAATCGAGAGGGACCCTACATCCAGACTTATAGTGCTCGGAAACTGTCAACTTTTTCAAAAGTACCAGAGCTTGATGACTCTCCCATGGCATCGGGGGAAGCTACCACTTGAGAAGTGTCCCTTTTCAGAGAAGTGTGCATCCCTGAGATCTCCTGAAAAAGCCATTAATTGGATTCAGGATGGATGTTGAAGCTATGTATTTTAATATAAGTTCCAATTGTCTATGGTTTAAATTCAACAAACGACAAGTGTTTCTGTTGGGCTGATTCTCAGTTTCAATCAGATGAGATGAAGGAATGAATAGATCAAATATGATTATATATATTCATGCTGAGTAACTAAAGAACCCAAGTAACGACCGAATACTTCCCAACACAAGTTCATATAACTTCAAGCACAACGGTTGAATTATAGACATGGTGAAATGAGTTAGAGAAAGATTGAAACACTGAAGTACCTTCATCAAATGCAGCCTCATGTCACATGGCCCAACTTTGTTACCAATACAAGCCATTGCGAACTTTGAATAATTAAACAGGACATCAGCAGCAGCCTGCTTTATCTCTTCAGTCTGCACAAAGTGACGAGAATCAATGATAAGAATGACATTGGGCCTCAAAGGAAGTAACATAAAAGGGTACCGGCATCAAGTCAACGGTATCATCAGAAAGAAATTAATTGGCTTGGATGCCTAAGTGAAATGGAGCCATCATCATTATCATCTAAAGCTTAATTATAGATAGCAAGATTCAATTGAGGCGCGTGAGGGCCTCAACCTCAGGATAGCTAAGACACTGGGAGACCTACACGCTAGACTTGGAGATACCAAACTATGATTGAACACCTTCATTCTCAACAGATGTCCAATAGTTTAATGATACCGAGAAAAATAATAATTCCCTAAAATAACTTCCACCATTAGGTAAATGCTTATCCATTTTATCATAGTTGAAGCAACTACTTGAAGAACGCCTGTGAATCTATTCTGCAAGTGGATGCTGATAAGCGGACAAATGACATTGTATTTGTCCATAATTTTCCCTTTTACTTTTTATTTGTTCCGTTATTTTATAAAGTCAGTTGATGTTTTCTTTGTCCATTTCAGGTTGAAAATGTGTACTACATGATACGAAGTGGCCCGAAGAAAATCTGAATGAATTCCGATCGATCGAGATCAAAAACAGCAAAATTGGACAAGACTGCAGAAGTGATTCGCCCACCACCATGGTCGAATCACCTCAGCTGCATGAATCGAATTGACTCAGGGAGAGGTTGAGTGGTTTGACCGAATCACATTTGAGGTTGACCGAATGAAAAGGTGATTAGGACAAGAAAAGTGATTCGCCCAAGAAGATTACAGCACTGAGTATATGATACGGCCGAATCAGAAAGTGATTCGCCCAGCGTGCCCGAATCACTTCAGCTCTACAAGGATCTGGACCGAATCAAATAAGGGTTGACCGAATCAAAAAGTGATTCGGCCAGGACAAAGTGATTCGCCCACACCGAAACAGCATTGAGCACTTGATTCGGATACCCTATCCGAATCAGTTTTTCTTTAACTTGATTCGGGCAATGCGAGTAAATTTTGGAAATTTTCAAAGAATGAGATGCAAAATTAGAATGTTCTTCTTTCAAAATTCGAAACCCTAGGCGATTGGCTCTTGGAGAAGTTGGAGAATTGTCAAGGTTTGAAGGAAGAGACACGCAATTGGAGATCCTACATCAACCCTCTACTCATCCACTACTCTTTTGCATCCAATTGGTGAACAATTGCAATTTGAATATCATATTTTGTTTCAAACTCACCATGAGTGAGTAATTATTCAGTAGTTGGGGTCCTTATAGATCCCTTAGGTTTGATTGTAATGCAAGACTTGTCCTTTTATTTATATGAGTGAAGTTTGGTTGAAAATTCTTATGCTTGTTCTTCATATCAATTTTGTGCACACCAAGTGTTTGATGAAATACCTAAGTGAGTACGAATTGGTAGAACACCTAGGGATGGAATGGGAGTAGAACCTAAGTTGTTTAGAAGATCAAACATAATTATTTTAGGTTGCGTGTGTGCGCGAAAGTGACATACGCATTCCACTAGGCTAAATTTTGAGCGGACTCTAGTTAACCCCATTCTAGAGAAGGAACGAGAGTTGAATTTAGAATGAGATATACCTTAGCCTAGAACCATCAACCAAATTAGCTCATAGATGTATTCATGTTTTGTGTTGCTAATCGCATGACCTAGGGGTGAAGTAGGATTCCGACTACGCTTTCTTTTTCATAAATTTGAACTTGTCTTTAGTATTTACTAGAGATACCTCACTTAGAGAAAAAACTCCCTCTTTATTTAGTAGACTTCAATTAGGCATTACTAGCTAGCTTTAGACTAATCTAGGCTTTTCTCTTGGGTTCGATTCGAAGTTATTCGGATATAAATATTATTTGAACATCGTAATTAGACTAGTATTCATGCTACAACTACAGCTGCAGATGCACATTGAGAAACATGAAATAACTAGCAGAATCAGACAAATAAACCAACCCCACACCAGATACGATGCAGCTCACCTCCTGCCAAAAAAAAAAACCAACAACAATATGGAATTCCTGCAAAACAATTTGGATCACTAAGCCCCACGAGTAGGAAATCTAACCTTCAAACAATTATTTACCTCAAATTTTATGCTGAGTAAATTAAGCTAGCAATTAGAAGTTGAAACCAGTTTGAACCCTAGAAAATTTCAGGTGGAGGGACTTGGGCACAATCGTTCAACCAAAAACTGATAGAATACTAAAATCAACAGGTAGCTAGCATCATCAGATACGGATACGAGAAACTTACCTCGTAATCTTCTTTCATGGCGAAGCGTCGGAAGCAATCTGCTGATCCTTCTTGTTCTTCTTCCTCTCCAGTTCGTCATCGCATCTCTTCCAAACACGTAAAGCAGTGATTCACTTTAGTGATAATTACGAAATTGCGTATTGGAACAACTGGCCCATTAGCTCAGTTGGTTAGAGCGTCGTGCTAATAACGCGAAGGTCACAGGTTCGAGACCTGTATGGGCCATTCCATTTTTTGTAACCTTTTTTGCCCCCAAATGGAGACCTGAGAAGCTTCGCAGTTGACACGACAGTGTCGATTCAGAGGAGCAAACGGCAGCGTTTCCTTCATAACAGCCTCGAGCGCGTACTCCACTTGGAAGAGAGGACCGTCGGCCGAGGCTGTCGTCTTCTACGCCAATGAGGTCGAATGGCTCAGAGAGAACAGCAGAGCTTTTGGGCAAGGCTGGCATTGGAGATATTGCTCTCTCTTCACTCGCAGCTGCTGAACCGCTCGACCGAATAAATTGAACCGGTTGAAATTGAACTTGAAATCGAACCGTTTACCCTGTCTTCTATCGAGATCGTTCAATAATAACACACTGAAAAGCTCGAGTAAAAATAAACAAGGCGAGCACAAACATAGATTCTAAAAGCTGGTTAAACCTGGAGCTCAATGAAAACTATAAAAAAGCCGAACTTGAACAACACTGATCCTCCGGATAGATGTTGGCGCTAACAGAATTACAGTCCAAAAATGTATGATGTCAAAACAGGCATCCCCAAATCCAGAAAGGTGAAATGTATTACAGCAGAAGGTAAGTAGAAGTACAGGAGACTGAACCGTTCACATTCCTCTAAACTGATCATCAAAGAATCACAAGAACAATTGGTGTATAGAGTTAAGTGTATTCCGCGCTACTACAGCTTACAAGCAAATTTCTATTAACAGCCACTCCAACAGTTGAGTTTCAAGAATGCACTTACAATGAATGGGTTGATTAGAATATTGCCCCGCAACTATTTAGAACCCTTCTTAGACTTTGCATCAGCTGCAGCAGCTTTAACGGCAGACTTAGCTAAGGTGCTTGGTTTTATAACACTTTTAGGGTTCAGAGCCTTGCGGATCTTAAAAACAGCCCATGCTGTTCCGATGGCATGCCCTGCAGCGTCAAGACCCTCATTTGTAGCTTTTCCTGCTTCCTCTCCATACCTGTATCAAAAATCAGGCAGCATTCTCCCATTAGGCTATGCTAGAATTTTACATGTATGAGTATCATTGTTTATAAAGCATTTTTAGAACAATTTATGATATTTACTGATCAATGAGATGGAAAAGGGGAAAAGGAAGTGTAACTATCTTGCCTCGGGTCTCGTCTATCTGAACAAGTCATTTTATTTGTAGGTTTAGGAGCTACCTCTCCGAAACAAGTCCGGTAGTCACAGTGGATGAAGTTGACATAACATTTTTTCCAGCAACTTCAACAGCATCACAGACTTTGCCTGTCATAAAGAAACAGAATATGGCTTACTAGCGGTTTTTCACAGACATAAGTGTAATTCCAAAACCATCCTCAGTCGAAGACCAGACCATCAGAGCTTGCTTACTTACTGATGTTGAGGGCAGCCTTAGAAAGTATTCCATCTAAAAATAGCCCCTTAGTTCGTTTTCATAGTTATCTGTAAAATGGTCAAGTGAACTTACTGAATCCATCCAAAGAAGCGAGGACAATTTCTCCAGGCAACAGACCAAAAAACTTCTTGCCCACTTTAGAATTAGCAACTGAACTCGAAAAGAATCCTGAAACCTTCACTACACCAGAGAGAACTCCATTTGCTACTTTCTCTGTCATCTTTGTCATCCTCTTGACCCTGCAACAACATTAACTACGTCAAGATAATGTAGTAGTTAAAATGATTTGCAAACCAAAATTTCGCTGCTAAATAATAATTGGATATGCTAACTATGCAACAGACAAATTGTAGAATATGTGAAATACTGAAATGCAGATAAAAACAGCAAAAACATTTGACAATCAAGCCACATATTCAAAGCAAAGACCGAGTTTAATTTGCAGGAGTATAAGTTTACACTAATTCATCAGGACACCGCAACTAAACTAAACTAGCCAAACAAGTTTCAACCACATAACATCCATTTTCGGAGAACAGACAATAATTGATAAAACAAAACAATCTAATCAGACAAGTACTGAAAAAGGAAAGTACCAAATAGAGCAAAAAATCAGAAAGAGCGGAATAAAAGGTAATCCAAATCTACCTTTTAATCCTCTTCAATGTTTCTGGACTAACTTCAGATTTAGACTTGGAGCTCATTCTCTTCAGCATGATCTCATTACCCCATTTTAGCCTATCTATCGTCACGTCGCCACACCACAATATCCCCTTAATCAGCTTCCCGGACCCTGAGGCAATCAGCTTGGCAGCCGTCCCGCTGTAATCCTCCACATTGGGAGCCAAGGTGGTCCAATATGCCGCACACTTCTTTTCCATTAACTCCCGCCGCTGCTTATCAGAATTCAATTCATTGGGCGACATCTCCTTAGCCATTGTAGCATCCAGCACGGCCGATTTCACGCCCTTCTCCACAACTTTCTGAACTGAAAAGTTGCTATAATGGTCCAAAACACGGTCCAACTCGACCAGCAGAAACTCCTGGCCTTTACAAGCAAAAGTCAATCCATAGCTCAACACATCCTCAGCCGGATCGCGCTTAGCTCCACGATCAACGCCGTCATCCTCCGTCGGTGCGCAAAACGAAAAGAAGTAATGCGAATCATCGAGCTTCACAGCAGCCTGATCCTTGGTCAATGGCCACTGGATCTCGTCCCCGACCCGAGCCAAAACCGCCACAACATTCCCACCCTGGCTCAAACACGTAACGGTGAAATCGCCAGAAGCGAGCTGGACGCTGCAGTGTTTGTCAATGAGATGGAGGATGGCGCCAGGGAGTTTGATGATCAATTGCTGGAGAGATTCAGGGGGCGCGGAAGGAGAAAGAGAATAACAGTGGTCATTGAAGCCGATGTCGTCCGGGAAGAGATTCTCGACGGGGTCGAGAGATGGGTATAGGGATTCCTTTTTTGACGAAGAGGATTGGGGATTATTAGGGTTTGAGAAGAATGGGGAGGCATTGTCGGGGTTGGATCGGAGGATTTCGGGGTAGAGAGGCTGCTGTGAGTTGGAGGCGGAGGCGGAGGCGGAGGAGGACATTGTCGGATGAATTAGGGTTTGGATTTGGGATTCGATTGATCTCTGAGATTATGAAAATGGATCCCGGGGGAGAAGAAAACCATTATAATATGTTTCATGAGGATCTCTGGTAACAAGTTCCCAACTGACGCGGAATACATATCAGCAACTTAGGGTATTAAAAAGGTAATTTGAAGGAATTATGGGTGAATTAGAGGGAAAAGTCTTATGTGCCTGTTATTTATACGGATAGTCAATCTGTTTGTGCAAAGATTCGGTTTATAAATATATAGGTTCCATTTCATTAGGGAGAAAATAGAATCAAATATTTTGATTGCTAGGAAGATAAATAGTGAGAAGAATTTCGCTGAATTGTGGTATTAAGTGAACTTTGCTCAAGTCCAATATTAATGTCTAGTTCAAAATCAACTAAAAGTCCAATTCAAAAGATGATTCTAAGATAGCGTGGAGATGGGAGAGTTGGGTAGAATTTTGTAAGGAGACTAATTATAGCCGCTGGATCAAAATGATCATAGCCCTTTATTTGAGAGGAGTTTTAGATAAAGTAAAGTATAAGTGAACAAGTTCTGGAGTGATCGCCCCCAAAAGAATAGTGAGTTTCATAAAAAGCTTCAATTAATAAATTATCTTTTTGTATCAAGTTTCTCAACATGCGGAACAAAATCTAACAAGCTAACCTGATTTCGGCCACCATGATTTGGGATCACCGGTAAACTCTTTATTTCCACCAAAGAATTTAGACTAACGTGTCATGGTTATTATTGTGCAGTTCAACAAAGCCTGAGAATAAATTTGCCCACCAGGAAATCCGCGGTAAAAGATTTGACCTGGAGACAACAATTTAATAGTTTATTATATATGTTATCAATTTAATAATTGTAATTTCAAAAATTAAATTATGAAGAAAATAAAAGAAGATAAATAAAAGTTATGGGATAGGGTGTTAAATTTTATTAAACAAGTTCATTGTAGAGGGTATAAGTTGAATGTGTGTTGAATGATTATGTGGAAGATAGAGAAGATGATGTGGAGTGTTAAAAAGTGATAAAGTAGGGTGTTGAATTTTTTTTGCATTGTAGATAGTCTAACATTCTATTTTTATTCCAAGATGTTTATGTATTGCAGTCCAACTGTTATGCTCAATCACATTAATCCCATGTTCATTTAAGTGTTTATTGAAACCACGTAGCCAAACACAACCGATCTGTCGTAGTTTTCATTGTTTCTATATATCAGAAGTCATGATCGCTTTTCTGGGCTACAGATAGATACAACTCCAAGTAGAGATTCCAAAGATGTTTGGGAGCTTAAGTAATTTAAGAAGCACTATTGAAGTTTTTTTTTTTCAGGGATCTCGTCCTTGCCGAACTCCCCTTCCACCATCCTCTATCCACACAAAAAAAAATCCGTAATTAATAACATATTCGATATCAGTATATCTTAATAGATCTGGAAATTGCTTAAAGGGTAATAAAGAAAACCATGTAGCACCACATTCTTGCAAGGATGAGAAATGTAGAGAGTTACCTTTGATTTTATTTGTTAATCCATACCAATTGCTGCACGAGCCATATACACCAAGATGAAGGAAATAGCATTCTGGAATTTCCCTTATCTCCTTTTTACAGACGTGGCAGTAGCAGACTATTTCGGTGTAACATTTACCAACGGATCCCTCAACCAGAACATCATAAGTTTAACGCACCATGAAAGAATTGAACTTATTACATATGAAAAATCAGTTTAATCTCCTAAAGCCTAAAAAGAATATCAAGCTCACAAGGCAACAAAGGATTTCAAGATTGGATGACCAAATCAGTTTTAATCATTTATAACCATTCATATCGAAGATGATCCTTCCTAGTTTTTCACACGCGAAAATGGAAGAAACCTTTGATAAAAAAGCCTCATTCTTTCATCAATCCAGTTATGAAATTGCTACCCTTAAAATCCACACAACCGAAAATCCCAAACGTATCAAGAGTCGCCAATCCACAAACAACCCCAATTGTCATGCGATTTGAAAACGGAACAAAATCTAGGACGCAGCCCGCACCGCCACTAGAACGAATTTGAAATCGATGCTTACCGGCTCTTGCAGAAACGGACTAGGATAATTCCATCCAAGTGTCGGATTTCGATATCCAAGCTGCTTGATTTATCGTATATATGGTTTTTATACCTTCAAACTCTGTAACACATAGCACGATATCGTTTGGAGTATCTTGTAAGCTCATGTATTTTGTCTTGAAACATGTTCAGGTAGATTTGAGTACAATTATAAGAGCAGTACCAAAGCATCAGAGCCCAGAATCCCATTCACGACCGAGCTAGCCCAGCACCTCAGCTCCAGCCACCACACCCTCCGAACCTCACTTCTCCTCCTCTGCAATCTCTATCTCTATCTCCTTCTCCGCACCCTCCACTAGCTCCTCCGCCTCCGAAGCGTGGTGGTCCCCTCCAACACCACCCCCACCGTACCAATGGCTGCAATAATTGGCAGCAGTTTAATCATCTCCAACAACCCCAAGCTGAGTGCTCTGCCACGGTCCTCATCAACCCAGAACCTCAGTGTCTCGAGGCGAGTCTTGGCCGGCCACATGGGAAGGAGCAGATTCATGGAGTTTCCCTATGCGTCGGCGCCAGTAAAGAATCTGATGGTGGAGCTGGTTTCAATGATCGAGGATCGATTAGGGTCTCAGCTTCAACCCTGCAGTCTTCCGGAAGACGTACAGTTTTACCAGAATGAAACCGGTAGCTCGCAAGCCTCTCTTCATATCAGATCTGGCTCGATGAAATCCCAGGTAACTCTTTTGTCTTGTCTTGTCGGATATAATGAATGATTGATTGATGTCTGGTTTTGATGATGTTTTTTCAGGTTGATTTCATGCTGGGGAGTTGGCTGCACTGTGGCTTGCCTACTGGGGGTGAACTCAACATAACAAGCCTCTCGACTTACCTCAACTCCTCCACAGACGCGCCCAACTTCCTCATCGAGCTGATTCAGAGCAGCCCGACATCCATGGTTCTGATACTCGACCTTCCGCCGAGGAAAGACCTGGTGATGCACCCAGAGTATCTTCAGACATTCTACGAAGACACCAAGCTGGACATTCAAAGACAGCTGCTGTCCAACCTGCCTGAGGTCACACCCTATGTCTCCTCCTCGCTTTACATAAGATCAGTGGTCTCTCCGACTGCAATTTTGGTGAATGTCGGAGGAGCTGGGGAAGGCCGGCTGGAGGAGATTGTGGGCGATCATATTCACCCTGTGGCGGTTGAATTGCTGAGGGTGTGGCTGGATGAGTGCGCATTGGCGGGGAGATCAGAAGTGGGAGATGATGAAAGATTGGTGCTGGAAAGGCGAGATGGGTTGGTGAAAAACAAGAGCATTGAGATCGATCTGGGGTCGAGCTTGCCGAGGTTGTTTGGCCAGGAAACTGCTGACAGGGTCTTGGCTGCCATTAGGGATGTGTTCAATGCAAAACATCCGATGTAGACTGAAAATTCTCTATGGCATACATTAAACATTAGACTCCATATCATCTCCGAGGAGCCACTCATTTCTTCTGCAATTACAACATCATTTTTCTGATCATAGCTTGCTTGGGACGCAAGCTTTCCATCTTAATAATTTGAGCAACCATCAAACATGTTCTTTCATTTTGCCTGATTCCAGAATTGGGAATGAAGAGATAGCATCATTATAAAAGTCTTGATTAAGTTTATCATTTCAAACTTGATGCTACTAAACGTGCTTATTGGGAATTGTTTGTTTAAGATAAGCATGAACCCTAAAATAAAGCTTTTGTAAGTTAGCAGGCTTTGAGAGCAACCCTACGCTCAATGTTATGTACTTTGACACCACCACTAATACTAATCAATCATCATCCTTCACATTCACAATCGATATCTTCCTTAAGCAACTTCTACTAACTACCATACAAATCAAATCAACCTTGCTTCACATCTCTCCCTCTTTTCAAATTGTTAACAAATAACATGATATTAGACTTGGTTTTGTCTGAAAATTCTTCATTATTTTCAACTCAATATTTAGTACCCGTTCTTTTGAACTAAAATTTTCAATAATTTAGTTTAGTTAAGAGTGTTGTAGCATCTTTTTGTACTGTTTTGTCAAAGATGTCATTACCTTAACAAGTTAGTTTCACATGAAACATATACTTATTTCGGTTAGTTTCAGCTATTTTGATTCAATTTTTATCATTAAATAAAAGAGTCTTAGTTAGATTACTTGACAAGAAACAGAGGAGATCCATTCTAGCAATTCATGTTATCATGTTCAACAAATAAGCAACACATTATCGAGGAATCTTAATCTCTCTATAAATACAAGAACAAATTAAACTTCAACTACAAGCCAACCAGATTCCATCAACACAATTCTTCCAGTCATGACTCTTCTGACTTGTGTGCTCATCTTTCTTCTTTCATCTCTTGTTGCTTCCCGGCTTGTCCCAACCAACAGGCTCGATATGGTGAGCATGCACGATGAGTGGATGGTTAACCATGGCCGCGTGTACCAAAGTCTTGAAGAAAAGGAACACAGATTCAACATATTCAAACACAATGTTGGTTTCATTAATGGACATAATGAAGTGCAGGGAAGGAAGTTTAACTTGACTGTCAACAGATTTGCCGACATGACAAACGAGGAATTTAGGACTAAATACACCGGTTTTCGCAAAGGGCTGACCGGTGGTGAGATGGCGGTGGATCAAGAGCTGCTCCATGCAAATCTTAGTGCTGCTCCCGCCACTGTCGATTGGAGGAAGAAAGGGGCCGTCACCGGCGTCAAAAATCAAGCAAGCTGCGGTGAGTCAAATATCATTGAGAGATGAGGTTCGAATCTTGAATATTTATAGATTGATCGATTTCATTTATGCAGGATCTTGTTGGGCGTTTTCCGCCGTGGCGGCGGTGGAGGGCATGATCAAGCTCAACACCGGTAAACTAGTCTCCCTCTCCGAACAAGAGCTCATCGATTGTGACGTCAGCGGACAGGATGCGGGGTGCATGGGAGGATTAATGGAAAACGCCTTCGAGTTCATCATCAAAAACAAAGGCCTTAACACCGAGACAGCCTACCCCTACAAGGGTGAGGATTCCACTTGTAACCTCAAAGCCGCCTCCCACGCGGCGGCCACCATCTCCGGCTACAAAAAAGTCCCACCCAACAACGAAAAGGCTCTCCAACTAGCCGTATCCAAACAGCCCGTGTCCGTGGCGGTTGACGCCACCTACGAGTTCCAATTTTACTCCAGTGGTGTATTCTCCGGCGAGTGCGACACATTTCTCAACCACGCTATCACGGCCGTCGGATATGAGACGGAGTCGGATGGAACTAAGTATTGGATTATGAAAAATTCATGGGGCGAGAGTTGGGGCGAGAATGGGTACATAAGGCTCGAGAGGGGTGTTAAAGCGAGTGAAGGTCTTTGTGGGTTGGCCATGGACGCTTCCTACCCTGTCGCCTAGGCCAGTTACTCTTCATGGGATTGTTACATAGTTGTTTGCTTATTGATATGTAGAACTAGGTTTGGATCAAGAAGACAAGAATCATATCCATGTTGTCGGGGTTTGTCACATAAATAAAATTGATCACAATTTCATGATTAGTATCAGTTACAAGATGATAACCGAGCTTCATCCCTCCAAATGTATATCAATTTGATAAATATTGTTCAGAAAAGTATTGTACGTGCATGCCAATTTGATGTGTCATTTTTATCATGTGACAATTTTATATATGGAGTTGTAAATCTACTTGAATGACCAATAAGAATGCTTCTTGATGTATCATGAAACGACGTCGTATTCTGATAAGTAGAGGGTACAAAAGCAGTGACATTATACAGTTACAGCAACTGAAAAGAGCAGTACAAAGCATCACCAGATCAGAGTAACAAAACGCACTTACCCGTCTCAAGATTGCTAACCCTCGGAGCCCAGAATCCCATTCACGACCGAGCTAGCAACGACCACTCCCAACACCTCAGCTCCGGCCACCACACCCGCTTGCGCAAACCCTCCGAAGCTCACTGCGCTCTCAATCTCCTCCTCTGCAATCTCTATCTCCTTCTCCGCAGCCTCCACCAACTCCTCCGCCTCCTTCTCCACTTCCTTGATCCTCTTCCTGATTCCGAACAGCCCGATGTTTTCCTCCGCCATGGCCGTCAGCTGCCCCGCTGCGAAGGTGGCTGCTGCTCCTGACGTCAAGAAGAGGAACCCGCGACGGGCCGGGAGAGAGGGTTTCGTGGAGTGAGCTTTGCAGGAGGTGTGAGGAGTCCGTTGGAAAGATGACGTAGAGTATGCGGATGCCATTGCTGCTTCTTCCTTGAGCTCTCTCTGCAAAGCTCAATCTTGTAATGTTTTGTATGGTGATGAGACACTTGATGACTTATCAACTCGTGTAACGATGTCGTTTCATCGCGAAAACATCCAATCGTTTCCATACGACGTCGTTTACAAAATCAGATTTCCCAGATGATTTTTTGGATGTAGATCGGACGACCCAAATCAAGACATCCATATAATATCATCCAATGAGAGATTTCTGAATACCCAATCAAGTTGATTATAATATAATATTATTTTATATTCTTATTTATTCAATAGAGGTATTTGTTTATTTTAAAATACTTGTTCCAAAAAATTATATTATAAATTCATAATACAAATCCGTACTAATTGACGAATTCTTATTAAACAATAATTATATTTAATTTTTGCGTCATAGTGGATATGTATTAGTTTTTTGATAATCTTCTATTTTTAGTTGTTTCATATTGTGTTATAAAAAGTAATATTTCATTTAGACTCGAGAGGTGAGGCCATTCGCTACAACAACAGAAGCTGATGTGGCAGTCATTACCTGATCCCCTCCGTGTTCTCTTTTTAGGGGATCCGCATCCGTTGAAGCTTTCCTATTTCGCTGAAGAGTTTCTCAATTAGAAATATCTATTATTATTCACCAAACAGTAATAGCATTTTGAACCTTTTATGCATCAATGCAACCTCTATTACCATTCACCAATTAAAAAAAATATGTTGTAAAAATTTTGTTTTGGTTGAAATTTATTTTTATGAGAATAATTAAGTTTTATTTTTAAATTAAATTCGAGGGTATGAACAATTTAAATACATATAATATATGAAATATTTGAACAACGTGAATCACGTAAAATTGAAATTACATAAAGTTTAAATAAAGACAAATAAAATTAAATATATTCAAGAGACTATTCATCGTAGCAGCTTTCCTTTTTGAGAAGTACCTCTTCGACTTTGGTGTCATTATGTCGGTATTCATTTGCATAACCTTTGCTTCATCCTCTAATTTCTTCACATTCATGACGTGTTCTTGCATTTTATGATTGTGCTCTATTTGCTCTCTAGCAAGTGCGAGTTGCTTTTCTTGGAAAACCAATTGATTTTTGTGAGTTTCTGCAATCGATTGTAAAGCATCTCAAGCGATGTTATATGAAGTGGCTACATTCTTACCATTTCTCCTTACTTCTTTTGCCGCCTTTACTTCCGGAGGTCTTACTCGACTAGATGAACCTCCCGGATAACTTTCGAGTGGTACGAAATGCCGCATCTTGAAAGAAGGAAGTAATAGGGACGTTATTTGCATGCACTTCTTCACTCGCAGGACTATGGTCGTATGTGTTAGTCAGTGGAACAATGGGTTAGACAGATACAAATGTTTGATGTGTCTTGACTTGTTCCCAACATTCAAAATGCATGAGCTTTGCGCATCTATAAATTAATAATTAAAACAAATCAATTTCAAATGTATCATATAAATAAACAATATGAAATAATTTAATAGAATTATATACTTCATCTTGTATATTAGCACCCGATTTCGGATTCCTCCTTGGGTAAGCAATACAAGCCCCTTATAACCAAAATTTTCTTTAGCTTTCCAAACCGAGAAGAAAGCGCAATTTGGGACCTAGCCTCCGTTAGAATTATTTCATCGGTGCTCATCACCCAATTTGCTCGAAAATCGGCATGATTTTTTTCCCACAACCTATCATTCTTTTGTTTGTTGTCTGATATGGATTGACTGATTGACGATAATAAGATATACATAATTGCATACGGAAATGAAACAAAATGTTGCCAATATATTAGGAGAGAACAAATGAAGATTGATATACTTTTGAAGGTGAAATGAAAGACCTACTTATAGCAAAAATATGTAGAAGTTTAAAAATATTTTTCTAATATTTTTTTATTTTTTTAAAAATTTCCTTTGGAAATTAATTTGATCCATATGATCAGATATAAATCTGATCTAACGAACCAAATTAATTATTCGTTACAAAATATGTCTGTTGCGTGATTGGACTTGGGCCTCTCTCAGCAGCTCCACCCAACTTCCCAGCAAACCAGCAGCTCCTCTCTCTGCAGCTCGCCTGGCCAGCTCCTCATGCGGAGCTTCTCCTCTAGCACGCCAGCTCCTACAAATTGTCAGCGGTGCCTATTCTTCTCCTTGCGCAGCTTCTACAATCCGCACGAAATTCGCACCGGTGCGGATGCCCTTAGCAGGCTTCCAGATGAGGAACAACGAGAAAGGAGGAGGAAAAAGGAGAGGGTGGTGATTTCTAAAAATCTAGAATCCACCAAATCACCGTCCAAGTATTGTTGTAAATTCTAGCTTTAATCAAAAGGCAGAGTTTTAGTTTTAGCTAGATTAGTTTGTAGCCGTTGTTTTGTCTTCATATCCAACGGTGCGTTTTGCTGCATATGTATTAAGTATAGACAGCAAAATTAGGGAAGATTTAGAATTTGGAAAATTGAGAAAAGCAAGATCTCGAGAGAGATTTCTTGGAGCTTCGTTGAGAGATTGCTAGAGAAGCTTGGAGGCTTGCTGTTTGATGGAGCTGTGGATTTCAGAGTTGTGGGAAGGCCGCGGAGGAGGCGTAGGCTTGTGCTGCTGGCTGTGCAGTGGAGTTCGTGGCTGAGTTGTTGTCCTTTGAAGATTAGGGCGCTGTGCGGGTCTGCATAGTGAGGACTGGTGATAGCTCGTGCAACTGGAGGCAGCGAGGTTTGTGGCTGCATTCTTGAGTAGTGTAGGCAGGTTTCTTTGAGTTTGAATTTGATAGAAATTATGTAAACACTTGCTTCGATTAGTGCATTATTTCTGAGTCCGAGAGCTCAGCGTGGATGTAGGTTTCATTGAAACCGAACCACGTTAAAAATTGTTGTGTCTTGGTGCTTGAATTGTGCTTTTATCAATTCTGAATTGTTAGGCTTAGGGCAGGGAAAGCTTGTGTGAATTATCAGGTAGTGCATCATTGTTTAGTGCTTAGGATATTTACATCAATGGTATCAGAGTCGGATTGCTCAATTTCTTGTGAATCTTGAGCGATTCGGTCCTGTTCTTGGACAATACTACCTGACTGCTGTTGCGTGTTTTTCTTGCCTGTTAAATCTTATTAAAATTCTACTGACCAAGACTTATTTTTGTGATACGCGTGTGTGCATAAAAATGTCAACACGGTTGGAGATCACCCCATTTGATGGGAAGCAAGAGTTTGGGGTCTGGAGTATGAAGATGAGGGCCCTGCTGAGCCACCACAAAGTGTTGATAGCACTGGAAGCAAGAGCCGGAAAAATGGAGTGATGAAAATAAGAAGATAAAGGCAGAGATTGATGACGAGGCTTATAACCTTCTCATCTTGAACCTTGCAGACTCAGTTTTGCGCAAGGTATGTGCCTGCTCCTCTCTCCTTGAACTGTGCATAAACTAGAGTCCTTGTTTGCAAATAGACTAGCACCTAATCTGGCATACCTTAAGACATCTCTGTTTGCGTATTAAATGGATATGTCTAAGTCTATTGATGAGAATCTTGATGATTTCTTGAAGCTGACTTTGATGTTAAAGGATACTGATCATGCGCTTGATAATACTAGTTTGGTAATGATTTTAATGAATTCCATATCTGATAATTATCAAGTTGTGAAAGATGCTTTTTAGTATTCTCGAACTGTGCCTAGCTATGATTTATTTTGTACTGCTTTGAGAACTAGGGAGTTAGAACTGAAGCATGCTAAAAATAAATCTGATGCTAACTTGTTTGTTAAAAACAAAAATGGCTCTGGCCAGTCCAGTTAATCTAAATTTACTGCTGGTGAAAACAAGGGAAATGACCATAAAAGAAAAGATAATAAAGGCCAAAGTGAAACTAGAAAATGCTATCATTGTGGTAAAATTGGTCACTTAAAGAAAAACTGTTTTAAGTGGAAAGCTAAGTGTAAATCTGGTAATAATCAGGAAACCACTAATGCTAGCTCTTCTAATTTGACTTGTGAATCTGTTGAAGTACTGAATGTGACTGATATTGATTGCAGTGGCGAAGCCAGGAAATTTTTTGACCGGGGTCAATTTTTTTCTCAAAATAATAATAATGTAAATACGTTACAATTGTTCCTTGCGAGATTTCATTTTCATGAAACGCTTAATCACATCATCATTACGAATGGTACGAAAAATATCTTTTTCAATGTAACAGATAAGTGACTCGCTCAAAAAAGAATCTCCCATACGGTTGCGCAAATCTGTCTTCACAATCTTCATTGCTGAAAAACATCTCTCAACGGTTGCAGTGGCGACCGGCAATGTCAAAGCTAGCCTCAAAAGTCGATATATTAATGGAAATGCAAGATGTTTTCTAGTTTCAATCATCAATCTACTCAAAACACCAAGATCCTTCAAGTTAGAAAATCTCACATCTTCTCGAACATTGTCTATATAAATGCGCAACTGATGCTCAAGAGTCATTCGATCCCCAAAATCAAAGTCATTTGGATAAAGTGTGGCCAATCTCATCAACTTCGAATGATCAAAATAATGAAATGATTCCGTTGGACTCATTGAAGCCATACAAATGAGAAGTTCAGAATTAACCTCATTAAAGCGATCATTGAACTCTTGCATCACACAATCCACCACTGTATAGAAACAATTCACTTGAAGAAGTTGAAGGTTAGTGATATTAGATTTTTGTCTAGGCCGGCGTGGATTAACAAACTCATCCTCCATATTTAAACTTGGAAGGTCATGGTCCTTACAAAATGATGATACCTTCAACAGTAGAGAATTCCATTCCACATCTCTGATTGATTGTAATTGTTGTTTCGTTGATGTTACCATCGACATGACATTCAAAATGTCTTTATCTTTTCTTTGAAGGACCTCTGATAAAGATTCTGTGAGGCCCAAAATAAGAAGCATGAGTTGCAAATAAAATGCAAAATTAAATGATTGCAAATATTTGAGAAGACCATATGCCTGGCGCCTTTTCCCGCCGTCTGACCCTTGTTCCTCAATATACTCGAGCACTTTCAGAATCACTGGAAATAACTCCATCAAACGCAAAAGAGTCCGGTAATGAGAACCCCAACGTGTATTTCCCGGCCTCGTCAAAGTGATTTCTTGATTTAATCCACTTCCTGTTCTGATTTCATGATTACATATGGCTTTTTTCACTTGTTCTCTATTGAGTTCTAGCATAGTATCCTTTCTTTTGCATGATGCCCCAACCACACTCACCAATAGAGATACTTGTTCAAAAAAGTCACCAACTTCAAAATGTTTCTTTGAAATTGCTACAACAACTAGTTGCAGCTGATGAGCAAAGCAATGCACGTAATAAGCTGAGCTATTTTCTTGTGAAATTAAAGCTCTTAATCCATTAAACTCACCCCTCATATTACTTGCTTCATCATAACCCTGTCCTCTAATACTTTGCAAACTAAGCCCAAGTTCACTGAACAGTGAATCGATCGCACTTTTTAGGCTTGCTGCTGAGGTGTCTTTTACATGGATAACACCAATGAATCTCTCTTTAATAATTCCAAATTCGTCAACAAATCGCAAAATCACCGCCATTTTCTCCTTGTAAGAAATATCACTGGACTCATCCACTAACAAAGCGAATACACCATCGTCAATTTCTTTAAGTATAGAAGAAAGTACCTCTTGAGAAAAGCAATGAACAATGTCCTTCTGAATATCTAGAGACCTCATTTGATTATTCCCGGGAGCATTTATCAAGACAACTTTGTTAATACTCTCATTTTGTGTAGCGGTGTACTTTATCAATTCTATGAAATTTCCTTGATTCTTTGACTTCTGAGACTCATCATGTCCACGAAATGCCAATCCTTGATGCAATAAAAATCTAGAAGCATCAATAGAAGCATTTAACCGAATACGATGTTCAGCCTTCATAATATCATCTTGTTTACGAAGGGCAACTGCAATCGACTGATTTTGTCGCATCAAATCATCACATTTTTTTAGGGCATTATTATGGGAGCTATTGACATCTCCCACGTGCAAAGAAAATCTTTCAGTCTTGTTCCAGCAATCAAAACCTTCTGTCACAAACGTATCATTACCGGGCTCCCTGAATAAATAGCAACACAAGCAATACGCTTTATCCTTCTTCATGTTATACTCTATCCAATTACCATACTGAATAAACCAATCAGGATTAAATCGCCTCAACGAATTTCCTATCTTTCTTTTCGGAAAATTATGAGCATGAGGTTGGCAAGGTCCTCTCACCAAATATCTCTGTCGCACTTCATCTCTTTCATTTGGATGATAGTCAGTTATCTTTTTTCTATCGGCAGGATCATAAGGAAGATCATCCATATCAACGTGCTCCGGATCGGAAGAAGTATCCGCACGAATTGATTTTGATGCATTTGTATTTGAGCTGCTACCACTGCCATCTATATTTGGATTCTTTCGTTTCAAGATGAAGTCTATCTTTGATTCTATCAATATAAAAATTAATAACAAAAAGTGAATTGCATATATAAATCAACATGTCCATAATTATAGACACAAAATTAAAGATAGACACAAAATTAAAATTTGTATTCAAACTTACGGAGCATGTTGAGTTCTATACGCAATTCATTTAAATGAACTTGAGAAATATTGCCGCCTTGTGAACGTTCCTGTAAAATAAAATTTTAACTAATTCACCCAATGAACTTAAGCCCCAAATGATCCCTATAATTTTTTGCGAACAAATGATCCCTAATTCCCTATAATTGTTTCATCCTAAAATGCTCATTCACTAACAAAAATATATCAGTGTATTAACTAATAAACCCCAAATGTAAGACTAAGACATAACACGAATATAGCAGTAAATCAAATTCCTGAAGCAATTAGGATTTAGAGGACAAAGGTCGAACCTTTACAATAGGAAATCAGTTAGTTTGACTCAAGAATCAAGATGGCTGGTGGCGGTGCAAGACAGCAAAAAGGGTTAGGGATTGGTGGCGCGTGGCGGTGCAAGAAGGCGAAGACGGAGAGAACCAATCAAGAATCAACCAACCCAGTTCCGAACTCCGAAGCTGAAATCGAAATTAAGATTTGAGAACCTGCATTCATCCAAATCAATCAACCAACCAATCAAGGTGAAGACGGAGAGAACCTGCATTCATCCAAATTCCAAAGCCACACTCGAATTTGTTGCTGAAATCGGTTGGTGAATCTCCGAGTAAGAGTGTGTTCCGAAAATTTTTAGGGTTTGAGTGCTTGAGATTTGAGAATATGAGAGCCGACCTGCGACCAAATGCTAAAGCCAAAGCCACACTTGAGTTTTTAGAATTTTTTTATTTTGAATTAAAAAAATATTTACCCATAATCTTACTTGGGCTGGACCCGGGCAGCCCACCAAGTGGATCCACCCTTGAAACCCTTCAATACAAGTTACAAATGCTCCAAATTGATATAATCGAACCCTAATTTTAAGTCACTGTTTATTTATTTTTAAATAAGAAAAAAAAAATCTTTACTCTATTAATTTGACTTTATATTCATCTTGAAATAATGGGGGGCATAAATTTAAAAATACCGGGGGCAGTTTACTATATATCTCAAAAAATTCAAGTTAATCATACGAATATACAGTAAAATTTGGAAAAATGACCGGGGGCGGCCGCCCCCCTCTCCCCTAAGCATGCCTCCGCCTCTGATTGATTGCATTAATTAGTGTATTTTAGACTCTGGTTGCTCCTTTCATATGTGTCCCCATAAATCATTGTTTGCTGATTTTTCTGATGTGCTGAATGAAAAAGTGTACATGGGGGATAACAATGAGTGTGATATTGTGGGGATTGAGACAATATGTTTGTTGTTGTTGGATGGTAGAACTGTTAAATTGTCTAATGTAAGATATGTGTCTGGCCTGAGAAGGAACTTAATTTCCTTAGGCATTTTAGATGATTTGGGATGTGCTTATATTGTAGGAAAAAGGCATGCTGCATATTTGTAGAAATGATAAGCTTGTTTTGTCTGGTACCAAGCATAATGGTCTGTATATACTGAATGGTTCTTCTGCTGCCCCTGTTAAATTAAATGTTGCTTCTGTGAGTGAAAATGCTTTGTCTGATACTATGAAGTGGCATTTAAGGGTAGGTCATATAGGAAATAATGGTCTGCATGCATTAAGTAAGCAGGGGGTGTTAGGTAGTGTTTCCATTTTTGATTTGCCATTCTGTGAGCCTTGTGTTATGTCCAAGCAGCATAGGCTGAAATTTTCTACGGGTGTGCATTTATCTAAGGCAAATTTAGAGTATATTCATGCTGATTTGTGGGGGCCTGCTAGTCATGATACTCATGGGAGGAATAGGTATTTCTTGAGCTTGATTGATGATTACTCTAGACTTGTATGGACTTTTGTTCTTAAGTCTAAGGCTGATGCTTTTGGTAGATTTAGGGAATGGCTGACCTTAGAACAAAATCAGACCAATAGAAAATTGAAAGTTCTTAGAACTGACAATGGTCTTGAATTTTGTAACTCTGAGTTTGATAGTTTTTGTAAGGACTTGGGTATTTTAAGGCATAGGACAGTTAGGTCTACTCCTCAGCAAAATGGGGTTGCCGAGAGGATGAATAGAACCCTTTTAGAGAAGGTTACGGGCCTGTTACTCACTGCTGCCCTCCCCAAAGGGTTTTGGGGAGAGGCTTTGTACGGTGCCACCTATCTAGTTAATAGGTGCCCTACTAGGACTTTAGGTTTTAAGTGTCCCCTTGAGTTGTGGTCCGGTAGGAAGCCTAGCCTAGCTAACCTTAGTATTTTCGGGTGTGCTCCATATGCACATAATAGAGAGGGTAAGTTAGATCCTAGATCCCTTAAATGTGTGTTCGTAGGATATCAGCCGGGAACCAAAGGTTATAGGCTGTGGGATAGAGCTGCTAGAGGGGTAAAAATCATTATTAGCCTGGATGTAGTGTTTGATGAGAGCAGTTTCCCTTGTAAGGATAGTTCAGAACCTAGTGCCCCTGTAGAATTAGAGCCTAGGTCAGGTGGAGCCTCAGTTAGGGTGGAGCTTAGTGGCCCTGTGAGTATTCCCTTAGATCCTAGTACTCCCGTAGTTGAGCCTGACCCTTTAGAAGCAAGTTTAGGCCAACAGGGAGGGGCTGATCCTAGTGAGGAAGTGGCTGATCCTAGTGATCAGCAATCTGAGCAGATAGAGGCGGCTGATGTCTCTGTGCAAGAGATATTGGCTGACTATCAGCTTACTAGAGATAGGACTAAGAGAGATATTAGGCCTCCCCCTAGATACTCAGGAGCTGAGCTGCTGTTTACTTCCCTCCTAGCTGCCCATGAGATGAATGAGTGTGAGCCAGAGAGTTATTTAGAGGCCATCAGCTCTAAAGACAGCTAAATGGTCTGAGGCCATGGATGATGAGATGAGGTCTCTCATGGTTAATCGGACTTGGATTTTGGTGAAAAACCCAAAGATCAGAAAATGGTGGAGTGCAGGTGGCTCTATAAAATTAAAGAGGGAGTAAATGAGGGAGAGCCACCTAGGTATAAGGCCAGATTGGTGGCCAAAAGGTATACCCAAAGAGACGGTATTGATTTTACTGAGGTCTTTTCACCTGTGGTGAAATTTAAGACCATCAGAATTATGCTATCACTTGTTGCATGTTGAAACCTTGAATTAGAACAGCTTGATGTGAAAACTACTTTTTTGCATGGTGAGTTAGAGG
Source organism: Umbilicus rupestris (assembly GCA_963678935.1). Classification (NCBI taxonomy): domain Eukaryota; kingdom Viridiplantae; phylum Streptophyta; class Magnoliopsida; order Saxifragales; family Crassulaceae; genus Umbilicus; species Umbilicus rupestris. The sequence goes on from OY787625.1 coordinate 1,628,825, forward strand.
AAAAAATTTATATGATGCAGCCTGAGGGTTATGTTGATAATAAATTTTCTGAGCATGCTTGTTTGCTTAAAAAATCATTGTATGGTTTAAAACAAAGCCCCAGGCAGTGGTATAAAAAATTTGACTCATTTGTGCTGAGTATTGATTTTATTAGAAGTCAGTATGATAGCTGTTTCTATTTTTCTTCATTGCATGATGACCCTGTATATTTGCTGTTGTATGTTGATGTTATGCTCTTGATTAGTAAGTCAGTTGCTAAATTGAATAAATTGAAATCTGACTTCAATTCTGCTTTTGACATGAAAGACCTAGGAAATGTTAAAAAGATTTTAGGAGCGATAATTGTAAGGGACAGACCTAATAAATGGCTTAAAATTCATCAGAAATCTTATTTAAAGAAGATTGTTTCTAAGTTTGGTAATCTGAATTGTAAAACCATTTTTATTCCCCTTGCATCTCATTTTATTTTAAGTAAACAGCAATGTCCTAAGTCTAGGTCAGAATTATTGAACATGGAAGACATACCTTATGCTAATGTTATTGGTTCCATTATGTATGTTATGATTAGCACTAGGCCAGATTTATCATATGCTAATTCTTTGTTAAGTAGATATATGTCTAATCCTGGCTTAGCATTGGACTGCATGGAAATGGGTCATTGGATATATTGCTAGCACGCTGAATATTGGTGTGATAGCCAGTCTGTCTTGCATCTTAACAAAAACCCTATTTTTCATGATAGGACCAAGCATGTAGATGTTAGGTTTCATTTTATTAGGGAATTTGGTTGCTAAAGGTAAAGTGGAGTTGCAAAAAATTGATATATTAGAAAATCCTGCTGATATGGGTACTAAACTGATTTCTAACAGCAAGTTCAAGCATTGCTTGGATATTTTGTTTGTTGAGTAATTTTTGCAGGTGACTGGGCAATGATGGGGCTCAAAATGGTGCACTGATTTGGGGCAAGTTAGTACTAGAATTTAGGTGGAGATTTGTTGTAAATTCTAGCTTTAATCAAAACGCAGAGTTTTAGTTTTAGCTAGATTAGTTTGTAGCCGTTGATTTGTCTTCATATCCAACGGTGAGTTTTGCTGCATATGTATTAAGTATAGACAGCAAAATTAGGGCAGATTTAGAATCTGGAAAATTGAGAGAAGCAAGATCTCGAGAGAGCTTTCTTGGAGCTTCGTTGAGAGATTGCTAGAGAAGCTTGGAGGCTTGTTGTTTGACGGAGCTGTGGATTTCAGTGCTGTGGGAAGGCCGCGGAGGAGGCGTAGGCTTGTGCTGCTGGCTGTGCAGTGGAGGTCGTGGCTGAGTTGTTATCCCTTGAAGATTAGGGAGCTGTGCGGGTCTGCACAGTGAGGGCTGGTGATAGCTCGTGCAACTGGAGGCAACGAGGTTTGTGGCTGCATTCTTGAGTAGTGTAGGCAGGTTTCTTTGAGTTTGAATTTGGTAGGAATTCTGTAAACACTTGCTTCGATTAGTGCATTGTTTCTGAGTCCGAGAGCTCAGCGTGGATGTAGGTTTCATTGAAACCGAACCACGTTAAAAAATTTTGTGTCTTGGTGCTTGAATTGTGTTTTTATCAATTCTGAATTGTTAGGCTTAGAGCAGGGAAAGCTTGTGTGAATTATCAAGCAGTGCATCATTGTTTAGTGCTTAGGATATTTACATCAAGTATCATACCGATCTCTTAAAAAATAGGACAAATCTGAAATATATGGCAAATCTGAAAACGAAGTTTGACCGTAGATCATTTCTAAAAAAAATTGGAGAAAATGCAATGCTAATTTAGTTACCGCAGGCAGCAGTGGAAGAGACTTTCACTCTATGTTGCATGGGTACTTCATATGAGAGCCGAACCCCGTACCCGAACCGTACCAGATTCGGGTACTTGATGGGTACGCCTAGGGTACGTATTCGATACGCACCCATTTATACGAATTCTTCTTGTCGGTTCGCTACGGTTCAATTTGTTATTGGGTACGTACCTGATACGGTTCAATAAAATATTAGACGTACCCGATTGAAAATCCTAAATTTATAAAAAAAATTCTTTATCTAAACCCTAAATTTCAATTCGTAATTAGTGTTCCGGAGCTGCTCGGCACTGTTCATCGACTGTGCGCGTACTGTTCATCGACTGTGAGTACTGTTCATTTACTGTGCGTTACTGTTCATTACTGTTCAGCGACACTGTTTGTTAGTGTTCACGATACTGTTCACTACAGTATTATTGTATTAATATTTTTTTTTTATTTGTAGATATGGCCTCCAATTCTCAACAACAAGGTGATGAAATTGGTAGTAGCGCTAGCGCTAGTAATGGATCAATTGATGAATTGTCATTACAGATACAGACTGATGATGCTCCTCCGTTGTGGAAGTTTGTGACTAAATTGGAAAATTTGGGACAAAGCGGAGGAACTTGGAAGTATAAATGCAATTTCTGCAATGAAATTCGATCTTCAAGTTACTTTAGAGTGAAGGCTCACCTGCTTCAAATTAAAGGACAAGGAATTGCCATTTGTAAGAAGGTACCTCGTTCTGAAATTTTGAAAATGCAAAGTTTGGATGAAGAATTTGAAAGAAAAAAGATTGATTCGAGACCTAGAGAAGTTCCTCTGCCTAGTGAATCTCAAATGGAGTCAAGTTCTCTATTCAAGAAAAGAAAATCAAATACATCACCAATTACAAGATTTTTTGGCGTTGAAGCGAGGGATCAGTTGGATCAAGAAATTGCAAGAATGTTTTATACTGGAGGGCTGCCATTCAATCTTGCTAGAAACCCACATTATATGAGGTCTTACACTTTTGTCGCAACTCATGCTATCGCAGGTTATAAACCTCTTGGTTATAATAAATTGAGAACAACATTGCCAATCTATGAAATGATTAGATATTGTGACACTGACAAACCATGTCTCCACTTAGTGTATGAGATGTGGGATTCGATGATTGAACAGATAAAGCATGAAATTTATAAGAAAGAAGGCCGTCATCATACTGAAGAGAGTCCATTTTATGATGTGATTCATGAAATACTAGTAGCTCGATGGACCAAGAACAATACTCGGCTTCATTGTCTAGCTCACTCTTTGAACCCTAGGTATATACTTTTTTTTACATAATACTTGTCTTCTAATGATATTGTTTCATACTCATTTCTAATAAAAATTTATGTTAAAGGTTTTACAGTGATGAATGGTTAATTCGAGATTCAACTAGAGTTGCTCTTCATAAAGATGGTGAAATATCCCGAGAGAGAATGAAGTGCTTTCGTCGACTATTTGCACATGATGGTGATCACAGTAAAGTGATGAATGAATACGCATTATTCTCTATGAAGAGTGGTCCTTTTGAAGACTTAACATGCATTTCAAATATGTTCTCCATGGATTTGAAGAGTTGGTGGGCAAACTTTGGAGCTCAAACGCCTCTCCTTCAATCGTTAGCTTTTAAAGTACTTGGGCAACCTACTTCATCATCTTGTTGTGAGCGCAATTGGAGTACATATACTTTCATTCACTCACTAAGAAGAAACAAATTAAATCCAAGTCGTGCTCAAGATTTAGTTTTCATCCACAACAATCTTCGTCTTCTATCAAGGAATTCAGCACAATATGAAGAAGATAATACAAAGATGTGGGATGTCGGTGGGGATGTTTTTGATTCAATTGAGGATATTGGATTTTTAGAGTTTGCGGACCTCTCACTTGATGAGCCGGACTTTGAAAATGAGTTGCTTGTTAAAGATTGAAGAGCTTAGTTTACATTTTAATATTTAAGATATTAAATTTAGTTATCTTTTATATATGAAATTTTAACTTAGATACTTTTGAAATTCTAGTTTTGTCGTGCCCAAGCCGTACCCGTACCCTATAATTTTTAATTTTACCGTTTTCCGTACCCGTATTTGTATCGGTATAGTTTCACTCACCAACGGTCTCCCCTCCTCTGAAAATTCTGAATCAAAACAAGCAAAAAGAATGCGGAAACATCTGCAACAATGGTATGCACATCATGCTAGCTTTATTGCGTCTGTAACACCATTCCTGCATTTTCTGGCCTTTTAGGGAGTCTACCATTTTGTTTCTTGTGTTGGTCAACGTGTGCGTTGACCTGGTCATCCTTTTTAATTAAACGAATCATACTGATTTCTGTGAAGGATGAAGAATTTCACTGAAAGCAGGTCAGCAACTGATTTGAATTGCATATACAAAAATGGTCGTCTGGCCATTCTGTTTGGTGTAAAAATCTAACCATGACTTCTTGGATCACTGACTTGGTGAACCTTCCTGGACTCCGCACTTGTGTACTGTCCAACGACACGCGCATGAGGTATTGATTTTTCCCCGCGGGCAAGGGCATCAACATTTTCAACAAGGTATTTCCCCGGAAGTCTCCCAACAACATTACCTTCCTCCTTCCCTTCTTTATCCAGGAAAGAAAAATGTGGAATCCCCTCAACACCAAATTCATCCAGTTCTTGCTCCCACCTTGTGTTGTCTACGTTCAACATCACAAAGTTCACTCTGTCCCTGGATTACCAAGTTTACATCGAAAATGAGAAAGTGACCCATTTACCATATGAGCCAAGAAAAACGAAGAAGAAGTAGAAGAAGCGGTTACTTGAATTGTTGTTCAACTTTGTACACATCTGGAGCCAACTCCCGACACACTTCACACCAATCTGCATAGAATTCTACCACAGTAGGCTTCCCATTCGACAGAGCCTAAAAAGGACCCAGCAGAAGTAAGCAACATTGAAGCTGGTTTATTAAAAAAAAAAGAGCTCCTAATCCAACAAGTCCAAGAACCCTACCTCTTCATAGGGCAAAGCAGCAGCGGACAAATCCTTCAATGAAACACCAAAATCAAGTCTACCTGACAAGAATAAACCAAGTGCACCAATAGCAGACACAAGAGCTATCCTCCGATTAAGATCCTTCGTCGGGTATTCAGGGAGCCCAAATTCTGTGGATGGTTCCGGTCTTTGAGTACTTCCATCTATGGGCTCACTTGTTGGTTTTTCCTAAAAGACCACAGATATTCGTACAGATCAAACACGGTCTAAACTATTAAAGATAGCATTAAACTGGGTTCTTACAGTTACAGGAGAATCATCTGAGTCGGGTAATTTGCAAGCCACAACACCTTGGAACTGACGCGCCCTATTTTGTTGGCTACAATAGGAAGTCTTTAAAAACTGCAGATGCTGGTTTTGATAATAGGGCCTTGCTCTAATAACTCCGGCTGGGTTAGACACCACTCTAGCCATCGACAAAGCTATGCAATACCCACAAGGATATAAATTTCCACTTCACTTCACACCACTCAAACACAAGGAAAAAAACTAATTTCCACACTATAACACCAGACATACAAATATTGAGTAATCCAAGAAGCGAATAGCGGCACTTGATAGAACCATAACACAAACTCCACGGACACTTTACATTGCATATCAACCAATCGCAGTTCACTGAAAACCAAATCCTACACTAACCAAATACCAAACTACTTCAAAAAATATGCTTCTGAAACGAACAAAAACAGCCTTAAACGACAACCTAGTTATTGTCCACAAAACCCTAGAAAATTGATTTCCACCAACATATGAACAGATTTAGCAAATTTCATACACCAATTAAACTAATCATATAAATCTGGAATCCAGCATCGCAAAATCAAACCCTGCTATCTCCATCAATCAGCAACAAATCAACATTCGACAGTCGATCCGAACTCATAGATACTAAATGGGGTAGAACTTACCGATGCAAGATTCAGCGGGTGTCAGGGAATTAGGGTTTGCTGAATCCCGTTGCGGAAATTGGGTAAGCTAAATAATCTGCAGAAAGAGATGAAGTGCAAGAAAATCGAGTGGAGGAGCTGCTTGTGGATAACGTGACGTTTGCTGCTGCTGCCTGGCTTCCTCAATTTTTTATTATTCAAAAATACATTAATAAGATAAAGTCCACGTGGCAGGCGATGCGCGGCCAACTACGTGGAACGTGGGACCCACTTATGAACGTAAACATAGTTAAGCTAAATGATTGAGTTTAGGACAACAATCAAAATCATTTCATTATTTTTCGATTTCAATTTCTTCTGGCACGTCTCCCGAGGAAGATTCTCCCGAGCACAAATCCGGTTCCCAGAAAATCCGCATCAGCTCCGATTGCGAGGACTGTCGATTCGATTGTGAGTTTTCATCGTCAGCTGCGGAGTGTGGTTTCGATGGAGAATTTGACGGAGTCCGCATGCGGAATTCGTCAATGCCGGAAATGACATCAGCGGCGGGGGTGATCGGAGACGGACACGTTGTTGGCGGCGAGGGGAGGATTTTGAGAGATGGATGAGATTGAAGGTCTGCCTGGATCGTTGGGGACAAGCTCCAGCTTGGCCATGCGTTTCGGCCAGATTCTCTTCTCCACCGCTTCTCTTCTGTTTATGTGTCTCGATGTTGATTTCTACAGCTACACCGTCTTCTCGTAATCCTCTTCATCTTGATTTTTTTTTTCAATTTAAGTTTATTTTATCAGAATTTAACACTTGTATGATGTTTAGGGATTTGGTGGTGTAATGATTTTGATTATGAGGATGGCGATGAGAATGTTGGATTTTTCAGAATTTTCTTATGTATACTTTTTTTTTTGTGATTGTTAAACACTAAATTAGGCGGAAAATGGATTTACAGGAATTTTGTGGTTGTGACGGGGATAGTGATACCATGGAGCTTAACAATGGCCGTGGTGGATGCTTGGAGCGTTTTTACCAATACGAGTCCTGGTCGTCGCAAGATCGTGTTCATGACCATAATAGGCGATATGGTATGTTTTCTGCATATTCATGTTGTTAGCAAGAGTTGGCTTTTACTGGGGTTGGGCCCTGTGAAATTTGTAGTATCTGTTACATATGCCATGTTTAAGTCGCCTAGGTACTTTGTACTTATATCTTTGGGCATGAGCTTTGGGGACCAATGCTAATGTGAATAGTCATTTGAATGTTGTAAAACCTACTCAATTTTTTGCTAGCTGAGTTTCATAAATCCATCTGGCCATTTTTTTTTTATTGACAAGCTGAGATTTTTATAATGTTTTGATTTTAGGATAGAATCACTATATTCTGTCATTGATATAGATAGGGGACAATACTGGTTTCGCTTAGATGTCATGGTGATGCCTTTGGATTTTTGAATTGGCTCTTAGGGTGTTGAAGATTGTTTCATCAAGGACATGGAAAATGTGACAGATGCATTGTGGTCTTTGAGCGTATATATATTGTTCGTTTCTTTAAGGTGCATTACTGAGTAGCATTGCATTAAATATTGCAGTTTCTAGCGTACGTCCTGTTAGCCGCTGCAGCTTCAACTGCTGGCGTTACCGATGCAATGATCAAGGCTGGTGGATTTTGTTCAACAAAGCTATGCAGTAGATATCAGCTGTCGGCAGCTATGGCCTTTCTGTGTTGGTTTCTGCTGATATCTTCTGGCCTCTTCAATCTCTGGCTACTCCCTTCTCTGTGAAAAAAATCCCCTCCTTCTAGTTCTATACATACATGCATAGCAAATTGCCAAAGTTAAGAATTGTACAGATTAGGAATTTTTGAATCTTCAGTGGCGGCCTTGCCTTATATACTCAGAAATCTAAGCTTCTGAGTTCAAACCTGATTATAAATGGACCAGGAAAATCCCCCTCTTCTGCAGGCTGCATCTATTTTTCTGTCATGCTCCATTGTCTCTGATCTTGGCTCTGCACAACAGGTATGAAGCCTTGTGCTGTGGACTCTAATTGGGTGGGTATTTGATTTTAAATTCCAAGTAGCTGGAGAATGAAGGAAGGTTCTGGGAAAAGACATTGTGTAGCTTTCCATTGATTAGTCTGACCAACCAGACAAGTGGAAATTGGAATTATTCAAAATCAGTAATCTACATTTTGCTGTCTAGTTGGGGCTGGGTTGACTGGCTGGCAGATCCCAATAATATGGTGACTTTTTAACTTGTAGAGTGTGTGAAGAATGCAGTGTTGTTTTAATAATCACTTCTCAGAAACTTGGTGTTTATTTATAATTTATAATACTGTCTTTTGATGATGTCCAACGGTGTTTACAAAGCCTTTCTTTTGCAGGGGACATGTTCCTTCTGAAGCCTTAATTGAGACCTAACGTTGGCATATTGCATGCATGTGCATATGATTAATTCATGGCACGAGTGTGTTATTAATGTTGGATGTGTCCTGTCTTTGGGCGGGCCTCTTTTAGATCACAATCTATCATAACATGAAAGGGCATAGCATCATGCGTATTAACTTCTTAGGACACAAAGAATTTCAAAATAAAATTTACCTTTGTTCTAACGAATGGGTAGACAAATCCATATGAACTATCAAATTACACAAATTCATATGTCTTATATATAATTACGTCATGTTAAATTATAAGAATGAATATATAATAATTACATTAATGAAATAACTTATTCCATCTTCGACATAAAATATAATACTTATACAACATTTAAATACGGTACAATCTACTACTTATAATAGTATAATAGAGCGATGTTAAAAATATGTGATAATAGTTAATTTTGAACACACGCGGCCGACCACCGACAGATAATTTGACACCTTTAGTTGTCTCCTTCCTTCTCCCTCCTCTATTTAATGGTTTATTTTCTTGGAGGGCACCATACTCCATTATCCATATGATATGTACTCTTGTCCTTTTCCTCAAGTATCTAAAATCTTCACTGCTATTAAATTGCACATGGTCTATAACCTCCGTTATAAATGCACTTATTCAAAACATAATCCATTTAAGGGATATTTAGCTGAATTCTTGGCTTATAATTAAGATCCAAGCAACTCTTTTCTTTCTTCTTTCGAATGTGTAAATGGTGAAATATAGCATCATCTATTCAAAATAACATATTTTTATGTACGTTATAATCTAAATTATAAATTTATAATATACACAAATCCCTATCCTATATCTTCCTCACGTGTACCACTTTTAGTTAATCTTCAATTAATCTAAAATCTATTTTCACAAAAATATTAAAATAAACTGGATAATCAAATTACGACGTCAGAACGGACATTGATCACGAGCCGTGCACGTGCGTCGTCCCTGCAAATGCACTGCTCCCGCATCCATCGACATGACAACCTGTCCTCAACCATCTTCCAGCTCCGCTTTCCGACAACAATGTCCCCATTCCCTCTCCTCCAACTCCATATTTATACGCCCTTTTCGCCGAGTTTCTTCTCCAATCCAAACCAATCCACTCGAATCTCGATCTTCATTCTCACTCCAGAAGAAATGGGGATTTGCAGCTCCGTGGACGCCACATCGGTGGTCACAGCGAAGCTCATTCTGCCAGACGGACGACTGCAGGAGTATTCGCATCCGATTAAAGCTTGCTACGTTTTACAGAGACTAAAGAGTTCTCCGGCGTTTTTCATTTGTGATTCTGACGAGATGGAATTCAACGACGTCGTTTCGGCTATGGCGGATGACGAGGAGCTTCAGCTTGGTCAGCTCTATTTCCTGCTGCCGTTGAATTTGCTCAAGTATCCTTTGAAGGCGGCTGAGATGGCTGAGCTGGCTGTCAGGGCTAGCGCCGCGCTGATGAAATGCTGCGGCGGCGCGTGGTTGAGTGGGGAGAGGATGGAGCGGAGTCAGAGCGCTAAGAAAGGTGGTAGCGGCGGGCGGCGGCGGCGGGGGAGGACCTACTCGACGGATTTGAGCGCGATCCCGGAGTGAGTTTCAGGGGTGTAGTGTAAATAGTTATAAGATACGGGGCTGAAATTGGGTTTGAAGCATCTCTGGGCCTGGTTAGGAAATTTGTCCCCTTGGATTTTAGAACAACAAATTACTTTTTTAAAACCGAATGAAAGCACAAAAAATTTCATTAAATCAATAAATAATAATCTCAATTTTACTTTGAAAAATTAATGAACTTTCTATTCGACAATATTTTCCTTTCAAAATCAGTAACTTCAGACTGTTACGATCGATTTTAAAAAAAGAAGCCATTCGAATATGGTTTAGCGGATTAAGGGTGTTGTTAATGTCTGGTTAGATGATTTCCGAGAGGATCAAAATCATGGTGCAACTGTTAGACACCGGCAGTATGGATTTGAGATGCAATAGTATTCCCATTAATAAACAACAAACGGTCTAAATAATAAAAATTCCGCATGTTCAAGCCAAATCCTCCGAACATTTGCAGTTTGGCGCCCGTGCAAAGAGTTTATGGGAGGGCTTTGATTAATTACTTATCAATGATAGGAATGAAGGTTTATATAAACTGAAGATTTTTTTCTATTCTCACAAATGTGGAAGAATGACACTTGAGTATTTCATCCCACATATCAATTCATTTCAAAGTCAAATAACTAATAATTTTAATCCAACTTTAATCTTTGATTTCTCATTCGATATATTCCGATTTCGCAATATCAATAAACAATTTGATACTCCTCATTACAATAAATTTTTTATTAAATTTCATCAACTTAATTCGAAATATCCTCCAAACTCAAATCTGATAACAAAATTGGACACACCAACATTTTCTTCGACCATTAATCACATTTTGTCTGCACTTGCACTATATGTGCTTGCTACTAGTTTGGTTAATAATTAGTAGCAACATTTTTGTGTAGGGCTGCTAACAGTAACAGGTAACTCAGAAGTTGAGAAGTTTGTAGAAATTTCGTAACTGTTAATACTAGAGGGGCCTAATCGAAGTAAACCAACAAAAATCAGTGGTCGTAGTAGTAATAGGCAAACTGACGCCTGGCGGCTGTGCCCTAAAATCCGAAATCAAGCGACAGAGCAGACGAAGGCGCTGGCTGAGGTATCCTGAATCCGAATCGAGTTCGATATCGCCAGATGCTCAACTCAGTTATCTGGTAAGAATCGTGCCTCTATGCATTGGATGATCTAATGTGGCGTTGCATGGCGCAATTCTCGTGCTGAGTTGTACTTTGTTGTGGTTGGTTTTTAGTTTGGAGGAATTTGTAAGTGAAAGTGTGGAGGTTTACGGTAAATGATTGGTAGAAGAGGAACTAGGGTTGGTATCCTCAACGGCTGGAGTCACCAGCTACGTCTGCTCACATACTGCTTGCCCCAATCCACTAATCAAACTGACCATCTTAACCGAGTCTGTACAGTGCTCTACCAGCAGCAAAATGCCACGCGCATTAAGCTACACAACTCCCTCAGTTCCATAATCAGAAATGGCAGCAGGACAGAGGCTGCTGGTGCTGCTGGGTTGTTCATCAATCATGAGTTTTTTCTTCAAGTTTGCAACAAGTTCCCCTACTCGTGGAAGCCGGTATACAACTTCTTCTGTTTTACTGAAGCCCTTAAGCTTTTTGATCACACACCTGTGTCCTTTAATAAGATGGTTGATATTTCTGGTAAATCCAAGAATATTGATTTGCTGTGGGAATTGGTGCACCAGATGGCAGACAGAAGGTTGGTTAATGATCAGACTTTTAGAATTGCAATTAAAGGTTTAGCCTCTGCTAGGGAGTTGAAAAAGTGTGTGGAGTTTTTTCACCTGATGAACTCGCATGGTGTTAAGTATAGTGTACTCATTTTGAACAAGGTTGTCGAAACTTTATGCCGCGCCAGGCTTGTGGATGAGGCCAAGTTCATTGTTTTCAAGTTGGGGGATTTTATCCAGCCTGATGTGCTCACTTTCAGATTTTTGATCGAGGGTTTTTGTGATGCTGGTGATCTCATTGAAGCCTGCAAGCTGTGGAATCTCATGGTCGATCAAGGTCTTGGGATTGATTTATGTTTGGTAGAGAAACTGATGGAAACAATGCTTAAGAAGAATCAGTTTAGTGAGGCTTTCAAGCTTTTCCAAGCCATGAGCACAAAATACAATTGTAATTTGGGTCTCTCTACTTACAAGATTCTGATTCACTGGTTGTGCAAGAAAGGTAATATTGGTGAAGCTCACCGTTTGCTCGATGAAATGTGCCATAGAGGAATTGTGGCCGATGATGCAACATCGTCATCTTTAATATACGGTCTTGTGGCAAAATCCAGGATCAAAGAAGCATATGATATCTTGGAAGGGATTCAGAAACCAGAAATCAGTATTTACCATGGATTGATCAAGGGGCTATTAAGGTTGAAAAAGCCCAATGAAGCAACACAGGTGTTTAGGGAAATGATTAGGCAAGGGTGTGAGCCTACCATGCATACATACATAATGCTGTTACAAGGCCATATGGGAAAGAGGGGAAGGAAAGGAGACGATCCTTTAGTGAATTTCGACACCATTTTTGTGGGAGGTCTAGTTAATGCTGGGAAGTCTCTAGAGGCAACCAAGTATGTGGAAAGAATAATGGATAGAGGACAGGAGGTGCCTAGGTTTGACTACAATAAATTTTTGCATTATTATTCTAATGATGAAGGGGTACTAATGTTTGAGGATATGGCGAAGAAATTGAGGGAGGTTGGGCTCTTTGATTTGGCAGATATACTTGCTAGATATGGTCAAAAGATGGCTACTCGTGAAAGAAGAAGAGATAGAGTACAAGAACAATATCAAGGTATGAAGTCATTGCGTGTTCCATGGATTAGCTAATTGACTGCAGACAAACTCAAATCAACTGTGACTTTGCTGAATTGATAGTCAAAAGGTCCAAAATGATTGAAAATGACAGCACATAATGAGATGGAATTAACTGTTGTTTTTGGCGTAAGAGTAAGACATTGTTAAGATGTTTGCAGTTCACTGCCTAGGAATGTTATCTATGTGACTCTGTAAAATTTGTCTAGGCCCATCTGAGATCTATTAAGTCAAAAATGAAAGATGGGTCAAATGATCCTTCCAATTCAAACCTCTTATGGAGATGTTTTCATGATGAAATGAGAAGATGAATCTTAAGGCTTGCTGCTTTTGTACTTTCACCTTTTGAATTAATATTTTTGGCATTATTTGATTGGAGATGTCGTTTATCAATATTTGATGCTCAGTCCTATCCTGTCTGCAATGTGCATTGATCACGTGATGCATCTCTCAAAAGAAACTCTTGATTAGGTTGTGGCAGGCATGACTCCCTCCAAATAAACTCTAGTGGTATTTCTGATGTTTTTCCTCAGCACCTTATTAAGATATGTACGCTTTTACTCACCGGTTTCCTTTTTCGCGCTGTAAATACTATGTATTCATTTTTTGGGTTTCCTAAATTTACGAATTATTAAAAGTTAAATTTTGGGTCTTTTACATTTGAGATTTTGCATGCGGTCTGTCTTTTAGCTAGTAGTTTGATTTTCTGGATTTTGTCGTGACAGGTTCAAGTGTTAGCTGAGAATGAGGGGCAGGAGCCATAGCAAGTCTCCTCCAAGGGGTGGGCAAAGGAGTCCTAGCCTGCAGGTCGTCATGAAAATCGCAATAGTGTTCTTCCCAGTAATATGTCAGTTTGCAACCTACACCGTGACTGCAGGTACTTTTCGTCTCTCCTGTTCTATACGAAAAGTTTGTCTCATAGGATTTCAATATGTATGGGTGTATTTCTTTTGCATGAAAAATCATTAAAGAATCAAGACTTAAATTAACTGAATTTCGTATAAAACATTGTTAAATAAATAAGACTTGATTGAGATACATGTATGCAATGTGCTGCATTTTGTGAAACTATATGCACTTCATACTAAAATCCCAACTAATAGTTGCCTCTATCACTGCAGTTCTTGTAGAAGTCGTGGATATGATCATAGGAGGTCATCACCTCGCCACTCACATCTCCTAGACATACATGATCTCGATCACGTAGCCCCATTGACAACTATGATCCACCACCTACGAGGAGACAATACTCGATTGTTTTCAATTGGTATTACCCATCAGCACACTTTGTGTGCGCCTTTTGGATCATCTGCCGAACAAAATTACAGTGCCCATTTCACTTCAAGAGAAAAGGAGGTCCAGTGAAGACAGTGCATTCTCTGGACGGATCCAAGCAAGGGAAAAGATCCTTAAGCCATTGAGCGTCTAATCAGATGGCAGATGAATATCTCCTTCAGAACCTTTGGAGCTCTCTTAGGAAAAATCTCCCAGTGATCTCATTCAGGCACATCATCATACCGAACTAAGCCAGTGAGCATGTTTCATTCATCGTCGAGTCACAAAATGCTTTTGGCTTCCTTTGGCTCTGCCATGTTTCAAGTGTCAACTAGACAATTATGCTTTTGGCAGGCCTTTGTCGCTGTTGATTCAACTCTCCGGCAATGGGAGATGTCAACAAGTCCAGTATCCAACTTTCATGTTTCAACTGTTCTGTTATCAGGTGTTGTTTAAAAATGCCTTTTCAATTTTCACATGTTTTTTAATTACTTAATTAATTCCATGCCTTTGGGTGTCGGAATTGTGTAGCATGTTGACTTTGTTTGTCGTTTTTATGTAAATCCACGTGGTTAACTTTAATTGGAAGTCGTCATTAGGATAATTATGACGTATATCTACGTGTTTTTAGAATCTTGATATTTCTAAGTGTTTCAGTCAAAGCGTCCGATTAGTTGAACTTTTTAATTACGATTTCCAAATTAAGAAACTTTGGAGAAATCCAAATTAAGAAACTTAGAACAGAAGTCGATATAACTATAAATACAACACAGCCATAAACAATGCACTCCCAACTTAATCCTCCTGCACTGATTCCTTCAAGAATGGAGGAGATTCTGCCCGAGCTCAACGACGACATGCTCATTGAAATCATGGCACGGTCTCCGGACGTCCGGACGCTGGCCAATATGAGAACAATGTCCAAATCACTGAACACCGTCTCCTACGCCTCTACCTTCACTTCAAGCCGCACCGTCTCCGGCTTCCTCTTCCAGTTTTTAGACAATCGCCAGCACATCACTCAGTTCATCGACACTTGCGCCTCGGAGTGTTCTCACCAGACTCTTCATTCTCTCGACTTCCTGCCCCTTGTACCTGTGAAAACCGTAGCGTGCTCCGATGCCACGGGGCTGCTTTACTGTACTAGCTCCGACCCGCAGAGCCAGAAGAATCCTCTGGTTTTAAATCATTATGTGTGTAAGCCTGCGACCAGGGAGTGGATGCAGATTCCTAATCCCAAGACTAGACATGAACATTGGTATCATGGTGATTTAGCGGGCCTGGTCGTGGTCCGATCCACACCCATCCGGTTCATGATTATACGGCTCAGCCAGGAGCCATGGAGCACGCAGAGGCGGTTCACCTTGCACTCCTACAAATGCCAAGTCTTCGACTCCGATCATCCGGATAAATGGAGAACCCTAAAGAAGCCGTTCCACTTGGGAGGTTATACCGAAAGCATCATGTTGGATACACCGGTGACCGTCAACGGGAATATCCACTTCACGACAAGTGATAAGCGCGTGGCCGGTTTTAACCCGGTTGCAGAGAAGTGGGAGGTTTTCTCATTGCCGGAAAGTTGTCGGGGAGATTTCTTGTGTCCCAAGTTACTGAAATACAAAGGCAAGCTGGCTTTAGTTCTCCGGGACATGTCAATGTTGTTGTGGGTAATGGAGGATTATGCCAGCAAGGTGTGGACTCCACAGAATCCAATCTGCCTGATTGAAATTGGCCAGTGGCAAGACTTGATGGGATTTTGTGCTTCTGACGTAGGACTATTTAAAATTAATTACTCGGATACCTGCATGTACAATGTGAAGAAGAATTGTAAGCATGGTACTAAAAGGAAAAGACTTCAACATCACGATTACTTAGTTTCGGTTTTTGAGACTCGATCGGATTTTGAGAGACTGGGGTGGAAGACGGAGGCTGATGCTAAAGGGTATAAGGCGAGGCAGCAAGAAAAGGCTCACAGAAAATGGAACCTTCTAAGTAGGTCAAGAAATAATCTTCTACAAGCTGTGCCGAATAAATAGATAACAAGAACATGCTTATGATACATTCTGAATCACTCGGTTCAGATTGCTCAACTCTAATACTATCTTACCTTCCTACTTTTCTTCTGGAAATTGTTGAATCCTATGTTATGTATCATGAGGCTCATCTCTTATTTATATTCAGTCACCGAATAAACATGTCCATGTTTTTTAAAACTCTTACTTCAAATAGCATGGTTGTTTGACTCGACTGAAAAAAAAGAAGCATGGATCATACTTGAGAAATTTAAAACATATTTGCAACCAAAAAAATAAATATAAAGATTGAGAAGTAGAGGTACAGATTTCCTGGTTCTTATGTGATATTTCTGTGTTGACAGTTTCATTAGGCAGTCACATAATCAGGCAGTCTCAAAGTTGTTTTTTATTTCAAGCATTATGGATTTAAGTTTGAGGGCCTGATGAAGTTTGATTATCCGTTAAGCTTCTCATCACATTTTTGAATAATCAGTCCCATTGTTTCTCCAATAATTCAATATATGAATTTGTGAAATAAGAAAGTGTCAACCACATTCGGGTAACTTCTACAATAATTTGTGGCTCTTTTTTGCATTTTCCTAAACTTTGAGGGTCTTATTCATATTTTACAAAACCCTAAACTGAAAGGCATGTCTGGCATACCATACCCTCTCCGGCGTCAGCTCGAGAACCAGTTCGCATCGCCATGACGACCCGAATCGCTCCCGGAGTCGGTGCGAACTTGCTGGGTCAGCACTCGGCCGAGCGGAACCAGGAAGCAACTGCGTACGTCGGCAATCTCGATCCCCAGGTTACTTACTCTCTATTTTGCGCCTTCCTAGTTATATATCCCAGTCGGCGTTTGCTGATTTGAATTAGGGTTTTAGAATCTGAAATCTCAGTCATTTGCTTGTGTCAACTCTCGAATATATTTTTTGTTGGTTGTGTAGGAATGCTAGGGTTTTGGCCTGCTGCTTTGGTTCCGCTATTTTTCCTTAATAATTTGGGTGATTTTGCTGGTTCTTGCCTCTCCCGGTTAAATTGAGGAACATTATCTAGGTTTTTTTTAGTTGAATGGCCGGGGAAAATGAGTTTATGCTTTTGCGTCTCAAATATGGAGTTATATATTTCGAAAAGCTACAAAAATGATGTGATTGTTTGCAGGTGTCAGAGGAGTTGCTCTGGGAATTATTTGTTCAAGCAGGTCCTGTAGGTATGTTTTTACCCTTACATCAAGCTCCAGAGATACTAGTTGCTCTATTACAGAATTAGTAGGTTCCTCCACTACACTTGTAAAAATTTGGGCTATTACACGAGGATAGAATTTCTCTGTGAGCACAATAGTTTAAGTTGGGCCAAATGTATCTTATATAGTTTAAATTGCACTAACAAATTGTATTTACACAATTTGTTAGTGTTTAATTTGGTTGGTCAGTACTGTAGATCTTCTTACTTATTTTGGTGACCAGTAAAATGGTGTACAACCTAATACTGAAAATTGTTCTAACATCTTAGGTTGTATCAGGCCCTCCTGAAATTCACCATTTAGGGATCAATTTAAACAGGCGGTGCCCCCAATAGCTTGTCTTGTGCCTCAACATTATGTTTCACGTGTCTTGGTTCACTTATGTTTCTATGGTTTCTGTATCAGTGAACGTGTATGTACCCAAGGATAGAGTTACGAATCTCCATCAAGGATATGGGTTTGTAGAATTTCGAAGTGAAGAAGATGCTGATTATGTAAGATCTCCTTGTCATTCGTAGTGATTTCTTTTCTGTACCCTAAAATACACTTCAGTGAAGGATTCATCTTATGCTTTATGTGTCTTAGGCTATCAAGGTCTTGAATATGATTAAACTATATGGGAAGCCTATACGTGTAAACAAGGTATTCATTTTAACCTCATGATGTATCCAAAAGATGGATCTCGAGAACTTCTAGAGATGTTTGGAGGCATTGCAAGATTGTTATTCTGACGATCTGTAATTTTTCTCATTGTTGCTGTAGGCATCGCAAGACAAAAAAAGCTTGGATGTTGGGGCAAATCTTTTTGTTGGAAACCTAGACCCAGTAAGAAGTTAAACTGCAAAATACTGTTATTCGGTTCTCATTATTGATCTGAGAAGTTTTTCTTTTGTCATTATATTTTAAATAATATTCAAGTTTGAGCTTGCTTGTATTAGTTGACGTTAAATTCATTGTTCTCTGCCTCGTTTTTACAGGACGTGGATGAGAAGCTCCTTTATGATACGTTTAGTGCTTTTGGTGTCATTGTGTCGAACCCCAAGGTAAAAAAATTTCCTCCTTAACGCATATCACTTTCAGATGAACCTCTTATTCCTGAGCATAACAAATTGACCTATTTTCACTCGACACAATAGTAATATTGTAAATTTCATCATGTTTATACTTGAAATATGATTTTATTTAGAAAGGAATATAACAGAGTGTTTCTTGTACCATGGGTGTATTTATCTCTGCCTTTTAGTACTAATAATTTTGACCATTCTCAGATTATGAGAGATCCTGACACTGGAAATTCACGGGGATTTGGCTTCGTTAGCTATGATTCTTTTGAGGCTTCTGATGCAGCAATTGAAGTATGTTTTTTTTTTCCTTCTATTGAAATTTGAATAACATATTTAAGCAACTCTTTATCAAGAGAACACCATATTCCATGCCTTAGAGAGTTACGAAGAATGAGCAGCAAGGGCAGAATATATAGCGATCAATGCAGTGATTCAACAGTATTCATTATGTATAAAGCCTTATTTTCCATTTTAGCAATCTTATGTTGTCGATGTTGATATGCAGGCAATGAATGGACAATACCTTTGCAACAGGCAAATAACAGCGTCATATGCATACAAGAAAGACACAAAAGGAGAACGTCACGGTACCCCTGCAGGTACACGGCATCTATACCTTTGGTATCTTGGCTGTTTAAAATGATTTTGTGCATACATCAAAATTTAGTTTTATCTACTGAATCTTGTATTTTTGTTTGATTCGTGCACCGATGGTGACTTGTTGTACTTCCGGTGCAGAGAGAGTTTTGGCTGCAAGCAATCCATCTACTGCTCAGAGAAATAGACCTCACACTTTATTTGCGAGTGGACCTCCAACACTTGGCAATATGAATCAACCTAATGGTGTCATGGCGTCACCCATGCCTCCCCGTCCTTTTCCAAATGGTCTTCTTCCTCCCGCGCCTATTCAAGCAGTTCGTCCATCACCACCTCCACCATCCCAAGGCATGTTATACCAGCCTATGCAGCTACAAAATCAACAGCAATGGCATGGACCACCTCAGCAGCTAGGGCAGCCAATGCAGCAGCTACCTCCACCACCTTTTCAGCAGTATCGCCCACCTCCCCCAAACATGCCTCCACCGCCTCCACAAGGTCTTGCTAGACCTCCACCTCCCCCTATGGGAATGGCACCACCGCCGCCCAATGTCTGGCGACCCCCACCACCACCTCAACAAATGACCGGCGGAGGTCAGCATATGATGCAAATGCCAATGGCGCCCCCACCACCTCCTCCTACAAGTTAGCTAACCCAGCCGATTAGTTTCATCTTCTCCGTCCACCTTTTGTGCCAGAAATATTCTGTGATCAAGTATCGTATTGTATTGTATGGTTTTGCTTTTCATTTAGGTGTTTTCCGATCTTTCATGGTCACATCAAATTGTTGAACTTGTTAGGTCAGATTAGTGTTTCACGGTCTGTGCTTCAAATTTTCCAAGGCTTGGAATTGCTCCAAGAACCAGTGTATAGTGTGAAACTGCATATGTTCAAGACCCAATTAACTTGTCTGCGCTCCAAAGTACAGTTAGCAAGTTTGACAATTGTAAGGATAATGTTCCTTAACTCGAAGAGGTAAAAATTCAAAACTTATGAAACTGTGTCCATCTTTTCCTTCTTCTCCGATTCATGGATGCAGCTACTTAGCTGGTCAAAATCAAAGATGCCTACCTGTACTAGGAATCTTGTCCGTTGACTTGTGATCATGTTATATTATTTTATCACAGTTCACATTATAAAGTAATCAAAAACTTTATCCACAATATTTCACAGATACCAATCCAAATCGATAACATAATAATTTATCGTCTTCAATTTCGATTTTACACGAATATATTCAAACCAATTTATTCACAAGATCACCCTTCATTAATTGAAATTTAGCAATACATAGGTTTCCATAAAGAACCATCTAGAAATTTCCATTCGATCAAAATAAATACGCATATTTCCAACATTAGGGTTTTTTAATACTGGACAAACGATCGTTAGGGTTTTTGCAAAGTTCGCTCATCTATGGCGCCGCAGCGATCGTTAGGGTTTTTGACCCGGAAGGACACGGAGGTGAAGCTTCCGCGGCCAACGAGGGTGAAGAACAAAACCCCAGCTTCTATTCAGATCACCGCCGAGCAGATTCTACGCGAATCACGCGAAAGGGAGGAAGCCGAGATCCGCCCTCCCAAGCAGAAAATCACCGACCCCACTGAGCTCGCCGACTACCGCCTCCGTAAGCGGAAGGAGTTCGAAGATCTTATCCGACGGAACATCAGCGTGTGGATAAAGTACGCCCAGTGGGAGGAGTCGCACAAGGACTTCGCCCGGGCTCGATCGGTTTGGGAGCGTGCGTTGGAGGTCGATTACAGGAATCATACTCTTTGGATTAAGTATGCGGCGATGGAGATGAAGAACAAATTCATCAACCATGCCCGCAACATCTGGGAGCGTGCTGTTTCCGTGTTGCCCAGGGTCGACCAGCTCTGGTACAAGTATATTCATATGGAGACTATGCTAGGGAATGTGGCTGGTGCTAGGATGGTGTTTGAGAGGTGGATGGGTTGGATGCCTGAGCAGCAGTGCTGGCTTTCTTATATCAAATTTGAGTTGAGCTACAACGAGATTGAACGGGCCAGAGGTATTTTTGAGAGGTTTGTCCATTGTCATCCCAAGGTTGGTGCTTGGATTCAATATGCCAAGTTTGAGATGAAAAACGGGGAGGTCGCCCGTGCTAGAAGCTGTTATGAGCGCTCTGTGGAAAAGTTGGCTGATGATGAGGAGGCTGCGCAGTTGTTTGTTGCGTTTGCTGAGTTTGAAGAGCGTTGTAAGGAGACTGAAAGAGCTAGGTGCATCTATAAGTTTGCGCTTGATCATATTCCCAAAGTGAGAGCCAAAGATTTATTGTAATACCTAGTAATTTACTTAAAACCAAATTTCAGTTTAAATTTATAAAGTTAATTTTGTTTGAAATAATTTATTTGGTAAGTAAATAGGAAATATTAAATTCGAATAATCATATTTAAATGGGGATATTCAGACGGTGGAATATATTCAATGGGAGATAATTGTATTAAATAATATAATATAATTATTAATTATGAATGGATATAACTATAACCCATTACGTTATGGTTAGGAAAAAAAGGATAGAGAATGGCAGTGGAGTCCGCGAGGAGCGGCCGAGGAGTTTGAGCAAATCGTGAGAAATTGATAGTGTGGTAGGGAGGGATAATCGCTATAATCGAGTACTAAGAGCGGATACGTCGTAGTATTTATCGAAAAGAGTAAATATAATATATGTTTTGTTGTTTGAAAAGAATGACGAGACGATTTGATACGTACGTTACGTTATGAATAATTACGTTAGTGGAGGTAATAATGTAAAGCACAGGAGTAGAAGTCACTGCTAACCTACCTCATTTTAATTTAATACATAGTGTAGGACCTACAAATAGAATTGCTCTCGGGAGTGGATGAATGTATGGAAGAAATGTTGTACAATGTCAAATTAGATGGGTTGATGATATGACTAAGAGAAGAGTTGGGTTTTTGCTTAAACATTTGAAAGACTTAAGTTTTGATTTTGTGCAGAGAGTTGGCAGACATGTTTGTGGTTATGTGTGATGATGTAAGTCATGTAATATGAGATGGGGTTTAGGTGATTAGATTTATTTAATTATTTAGTTTGAGTGTTACTTCATATTTGATAGACAAATATGGATAGAGATTCATGATTGAATAAACGTAATTTTTATTTCCTTACACTCATGTAGTTTATCTTTTAAAGTTATATAATCAGGTGATAGAGTGGGTTTGGAACGTAATTGTCTAGTTAATTCTTAAGTTAAATTTGGATTATGGTTAAAGAAAATTTTCATCATAGTTTGTTTAATCAAAAATAAAGATTTAGAAGAAGACCCTGGTAGTATACTAAATTTTGTGTAAATTGTAAGTAATGGATTAGTAATTGTATGATTTATGATAGGTGCTCAATGTGGTAGTTGAAACTGTACGAGTTAATTATTATTGAGGGACTTACATTGGATTGAAGTAAAATGTGAGTAAATAATATACTAGTTCTAAATTGTATCGTATCGTGTTGTCGTATCACATTATCATATTGTTTCTTTATGTTATTAAATTATAATTGGATGATAACGAAATTCGTTTAATAATCGAATCCCCTCGTCTTTACAATTTGCACCGTATATCGACATAAGGATAATATCAATACGTATTATAATTATTGTAAAATATAATATGATACATTATACGCATCATCGCATACACGACATGCATGACCACCCATATGGATGTGATATAGCGAGGCATGACCCGCTCTTTGATATGATATGGCGAGGCTCAGTCCGCCCATTGACATGATGGTCCGGATCGGCAGTGACGACTGCCCATCGTTATTATGATCGATCGACATGGACATTATCGTGCATTCACGCATTCATATACGCACCGATTGAGTTTATGATTTATACCATTGAAAGTAAATAAAGATATTAATGTTAATACAATATGTTATTTATTCAATGAGTCATTGCGACTCACCCGCTATTATTCAATATTTTCAGATAAGTGAGCCTAAGCTTGGAAGTGACCACTCATCGTTGCAAGGGAATTTTTCATTTCAAGTACGGTGTCATCCAACTAGTTGTGCTATCAGAACATTTTACTTGATATGTCATTTTATTCAGTTAGAGTATTTGTTCTATTGTATTTGGGCAGGATTGTGAACTGTTTAGTTTTATCTGATTTCTCTACTTAATATATTAATTTGCATCGCACCTTGGAAGTTTGCTTAGTAATTGATCAGGCGCCGGTCTCGGTCAAGAATTTGGGTCGTGACATTTATATAGGAGGTTTGTGGCATTTGAAAAGCAGTATGGGGATAGAGAAGGCATCGAGGATGCCTTAGTTGGAAAAAGAAGGTTTCAGTATGAGGACGTTGTTAGAAAGAACCCTCTCGATTATGACACTTGGTTTGATTATCTTAGGTTGGAAGAGAGTGTTGGAAAAAAGGATAGTACTAGGGAGGCCTATGAGAGGGGCATCGCCAATGTGCCACCTGATGGAGATATTGGAACCTGAAAAATGCCGAATTACTTTCGGGTAATGCTATAGGCAAGGCAACTAAAGATAAGGTACTGTATTTGGTTTAATCTGTGATTCAATTTTGAAATGTGATTCCGAGTTCCATGTTTGTGAGCACTCACTTTTTTCTTTTCTTTTCTTTGGTGTGAAATAGATATTCAAGAAATACATTGAAATAGAACTGCAGCTTGGCAACATAGATCGCTGTCGGAAGCTATCTGGAGTGGTCACCTGAAAACTGCTACGCATGGTCCAAATATGCAGACCTGGAAAGATCTTTAGCCGAGACTGAACGAGCAAGAGCTATTTTTGAGCTTGCAATTGCTCAGCCAGCGTTGGATATGCCAGAAGTATTGGGGAAGGTACACTTGAATACTATTTTTATCAGTCTGAGGCATGTTTTAGAATTTTACTCTACTAATAGTGGATCTCCTATCGAACAATAGGCATACATTGTGTAAACACTGATTCAGCTAGCAGAATAACTAAGAATCAAGTTTTTATTGTGTTCAGTTTATGGTTTTGCATTTTCACAAAGTAAACAAAGCAAACAGCACTTGCACAGCAGTATAACAAAGCCTAAAACTAAGAACACAATCATTTAACGAGGAAACCGACAAACTGTCGGAGGAAAACCTCGCCGGACTTCAAGATAGAGGATCCGGATTAAATCCTGTGCATATGCAGAAGGTGGGATGCACAACGTGTAATGACTGTGACTAGGTCTAGCCACGAAAGAGGTTATGGGGAGAGTGGGAGGTTTGCATGCCTTGTTTTTTTTTGGTAGTGTAACTGTCGTGTATACAGTATAAATAAGAAGCATCAAGCTGCAATTTGAAGGCGGCACCAAAATTGATCACTTGTAACCCAGAAACCTATCATTTGGTATCAAGAGCTAGGAAGGAAATGGCTAGCAGCAAGGATGGGACACCAGATCGCTCCGGCTCTAAGATGCCAACCGAAGTACACTCACCACAGAGGACTCGACACCAGAGCCGCGGGCGCAGCAGGGTGAGGAAGGGCGAAATCGTCGTCCACGAGCGCGTCATACGAGAGTCCGGGAGCGGCAGCAACATAATTTATCCCACACTGACATCCACCAACTACATAGAGTGGGCGCTAGTCATGCAGATCAACCTCCGGGCGCAAGGTCTCTGGGAGGCCATGAACGGTGAGAGCAGCGTGAGTGACCGAGAAGACATGTCGGCGCTATCGGCTCTTCTACGAGCAGTTCCACCAGAGATGGTTCCGGTACTCGCCATCAAGCAATCTGCTAAGGAAACTTGGGAGGCTGTGAAGATGATGAGGATGGGTGTGAACCGCGTCCGAGAAGCAACAGCCCAAAGACTACGCATGGAGTTCGAACAAATCACCTTCAAAGACGGCGAGTCACTTGATGCTTTCGGCATGCGAATCACCGGCATCATCAATAATCTCCGATCACTGGGTGACAATGTCGAGGAGGTGAAGGTGATCCAAAAGTTTCTTCGTGTGGTGCCACCACGGTACATGCAGATCGCCTGCTCCATCGAAACACTCCTCGACCTGAACAGCATGACCGTGGAGGAGCTTATCGGCCGGCTCCGTTCTGCCGAGGAGCGATACTCGCTGGACAGCATGCAAGGCTCTGGGAGCCAGCTGCTTCTCACTGAGCAAGAGTGGATTGCTCGAGGAAAGCAGAAAGGGATCATGCAAGGCTCGGGTTCCACTGGTGTGGCAAGCAGCAAAGAGAAAGAAATCATGCAAAGTAAGCGTCGAGTTAAACCTCAGAGCCGCGGACGCAACAATGATCGCCGTAACGGGGAGCGCGACATGTCACAGGTAAAATGCTATAATTGCAACAAACTAGGGCACTTCTCCAGGGGTTGCAAGGAGCCACGATGCGAACGCAAGGGACATCCGCGAGCAAACCTTGCGAAGATAGACGAGGACGAGCCGGCACTACTGCTAGCTCGAACATGTACCCTCATCAATGATAATGAACCCACGCTGCTGATGGCGACTGTCAATTACTCAGTACCGGAGCCTTTGGTGCATTCAACATGGGTGGATGCACCAACAACGCACGTAAACGGCATCACCAAACGTCTCGATCTCATTGAGGATCAAGTGTACCTAGCCAAGGACACTCACCCTGACGACTCATGGTTCTTGGACACAGGTGCCAGCAACCATATGACGGGGTACAGATCCATCTTCGTCGAGCTCGACACCTCTGTAACTGGCACAGTAAAGTTTGGCGATGGATCAGTGGTGGAGATCCAAGGGCGCGGCACAATCTTGTTCATGTGCAAGAACGGCGAACACTGAGCCCTCACTGATGTCTACTTTATTCCCCGTCTTCGGAGCAACATTGCCAGCCTCGGACAGCTAGACGAGAATGGGTGCCAAGTGTTGATCGAGCATGGCATCTTTCGACTCCGAGACCAGCAGCGCCGCCTACTCGCTAAGGTGAAACGCGCCCCCAACCGGCTGTACGTCGTCACACTGGAGATCACACAGCCGGTGTCTATCAGCACACCATGGAGAAGACGCCTGGAAGTGGCATGCACGCTACGGCCACCTCAACTTTGATGCACTCCGAAAGCTGGGGCGCCAAAACATGGTGCGCGGATTGCCTCAAATCGAGCATATCGACCAACTTTGTGATAGTTGTCTGGAAGGGAAGCAGCGGCACTCTCTGTTCCCCCAAACGGTAAAATATCGTGCCAAAGGTTTACTTGACCTTGTCCACGGCGATCTCTGCGGCCCAATTGCACCAACAACTCCCGCCGGCAAACGCTACTTTCTCCTCCTCGTTGATGACTTAAGTCGCTTCATGTGGCTCACACTATTAAAGACGAAGGACGAGGCTGCAGTAACAATCAAACAATTCAAGGCAGGGGTAGAGGTCGAGACAGGTCGCAAGATACGGCAACTACGTACAGATCGCGGTAGTGAATTCACCGCAGCAACACTGGCAACATACTGCGCAGACGAGGGAGTCCAGCGACAACTCACGGCGCCGTAGCCACAGCAAAACGGTGTGGTGGAGCGCCGAAACCAGACAATTGTCTCAACAGCACGCAGCTTGATGAAGGCAAAAGGAGTACCAGCAAGATTTTGGGGTGAGGCGGTGACCACAGCTGTATATTTACTCAACCGCTCGCCAACAAAGAGCGTTGATGGCAAGACACCGTACGAGGTATGGTACGGCCACAAACCAGACGTGAGCTATCTCCGAGTGTTCGGCTGCGTCGCTCACGTAAAGGTGGTGAAGCCACACTTAGCAAAGCTAGACGATCGGAGCAAACAAATGGTGTTCATCGGCTACGAACCCGGCTCGGCGGCATACCGCACCTATGATCCCATCAACCATCGTGTACACATCACACGTGATGTAGTGTTCGATGAAGACGCACGCTGGGACTGGGAGAAGACGGATGAAGTTATAAACAACAGTGGTTCTTTCACTATCGACTACCACACCTACACAATAGCTAGTGACGTGGCTGCAAGAAGTGAAAGCCTCACCAAGTTGCAAGATTCAAAAGGAATGAAAGGATCTAGTATTCAAAAGATGCATGTCGTTGCAGAGGACAACGCAGACACGACAACATCAGCAGCAACCCTAGAGTCCACGACGCCGACTCAACATGAAGCACCACCGCAAGTGTCGCACCCGATGGTTACTCGTGCGCGAGACGGCATAGTACAGCCGAATCATTACTACGACGACTACATCATGGTGCTTGACGACGAGCTCTGCCTCAACACCACAGAGGAACCTAGCTCATTTACAGAAGCGGAGCATGACGTTAACTGGAGACGTGCAATGGACGATGAAATAAACTCCATCACAGAGAACAACACATGGCATCTTGTTGATCTGCCTGCAGGTCATCGTGCGATTGGATTAAAGTGGGTCTTCAAATTGAAACACGACGCAAATGGCAACATCTTGAAGCACAAGGCACGGCTCGTTGCAAAGGGCTATGTCCAGCGGCAGGGAGTGGACTTCGAGGAAGTATTCGCACCAGTTGCACGCCTTGAGTCTGTCCGCTTGCTGATCGCCCTTGCAGCACACGAAGGCTGGCTCGTCCACCACATGGATGTGAAGAGCGCTTTCCTCAATGGTGAGTTACGGGAGGAGGTCTACGTCTCTCAACCTTCTGGCTTCGTCGTCGACGGAAAGGAGAAAAAGGTATTGCGCTTAGATAAAGCACTGTATGGACTACGCCAAGCACCGCGAGCGTGGTACGCCAAACTCGACAAGTGTCTTCTATTGCTCGGTTTCAGCAAGAGCACATCAGAACATGCAGTGTACTCTCGTGGGAAGAGCACGACACGGCTCATGGTCGGTGTCTACGTCGACGACTTGATCATCACCGGAAATGACAAGAGTGAAATCAAACGATTCAAAGAAGAAATGCAGGAGCAGTTCCGCATGAGTGACCTCGGGTTACTCAGCTTCTACCTTGGCATTAACGTAAAACAAATGCCGACAACATCACATTGAATCAGGCAGCTTACATCACAAATATACTCGAGAAGAGTGGCATGGAGGGGTGCAACCCTTGTCACGTACCCATGGAGCCACGGTTTAAGCTCAGCAAGGCGAGCACTGCCCCCTCAACGGATGCTACAGCGTATCGAAGCATCGTCGGCAGCCTCCGATACTTGGTGCACACACGGCCAGATATCGCATACTCGGTGGGCTATGTGAGCCGTTTCATGGAGAACCCTACCACCGAGCACCTCGCTGCCGTGAAGCACATCCTCTGATACATTGCAGGAACACGCCACTTCGGGTGCCAATACACGAGGAGAACACAACGCGCAATGTTGATTGGATATAGCGATAGTGATATGGCGGGCGACGTCGACACCCGCAAGAGCACCACTGGGATCTTGTTCTTCCATGGCCAAAGTCTCATCAGCTGGCAGTCACAGAAGCAAAAGGTGGTGGCTTTATCCTCCTGCGAAGCGGAGTACATTGCTGCAATGGCAGCAGCATGTCAAGGCATCTGGTTAGCTCGGCTTCTTGGAGAATTACACAACAAGGAGGCCGAGCGAGTTGTGCTGAAAATAGACAACAAATCTGCAATCTCCCTCAGCAAAAATCCCGTCTTCCACGATCGCAGCAAACATATTGATACCAGGTATCATTTTATTCGGAATTGCGTCGAAGATGGACGAGTTGAAGTAGAGTTCATCGGCACGGAGGGCCAGCTCGCGGACATCCTGACCAAGTCACTTGGACGAGTAAGGTTTCAGGAACTTCGAGCCAAGATCGGGGTTGTCGACCTTCAGCAAATGCACACGATTTAGGGAGTGATTTGACGGATTAAATCCTGTGCATATGCAGAAGGTGGGATGCACAACGTGTAATGACTGTGACTAGGTCTAGCCACGAAAGAGGTTATGGGGAGAGTGGGAGGTTTGCATGCCTTGTTTTTTTTTTTGGTAGTGTAACTGTCGTGTATACAGTATAAATAAGAAGCATCAAGCTGCAATTTGAAGGCGGCACCAAAATTGATCACTTGTAACCCAGAAACCTATCAACCTTCACTAATCAACAATTGTTCAGATATAAGAGCAGGCACGCATGGACATTCAAGAGCTATCAAATACTCTATATGATATCTAGGACTATCCTAGACTAGAGTAGCAAGGAGAGGAACTTCCCTGAGTTCTCGTCGAGCCCACGGAGATGTATTGCCTCTATCTTTGATGACTTTCCTGGAGTGCAGCAACAGGCTTCAAGACTCGCCGAGAAAACTTTTGGAGAGGCTGTTAAAAGGGAGAAGGCTCAACTGGGAATGCATTCGAGCTTCAAATCGATCGTCTTCTCCTCACCTCCTCAAATCCTTGTTTTCCCCCTTTTTTTTCCGCTCCTCTCTGACCAAAAAATCCAGCACGTAATCTGTCCTTTTTCACGGACCAAAACGCAGCACTCCTTTCCCTTCTCCAAACTTCAATTTGGTCCTCCAAATTTGAATACTAACAAACCAATAGAGAAGCAAAAATACATGACATGAGGGGCTGGAATTTTTGGATAAAAAAAATACAACACATTGATTATTTGTTTCCCGAGGAAACCCAGAGCACCAACCTCAAGATTCTTGAAGCTGCCTACAGATGGAAGAAGCAAAAAGTTGAAGATTGACAGACATGGATGCTGCTCTGCTCATGCTTCTTTATGTATGTATGGTTGAATTGGATACACTCTACAACTATTTCTTCAAACTGAATTCAAAGTATTTTGCGTTTCTACCACATATGACATTATGCTCCCTACCATACAATTTTTTCAATACGATTTTATTCAACACAAATTAATAAACATGTATTGAACATTCATTTTCAAAAATCTCTTTCCACTCATACAATAATTGAAATTTATTTTCAACACGGTCATTGTAAGTAGTCTTACCAAAAAAGAAGCATCCATCATTTGAAACCAAAACCGTATGATCGGGCAAAATGCGGCCTAAGAAAATATTGACACGAGTTTTAAACTTATGAAACTCTGTGTCCATCTTTTCCTTCTCCAATTCACGTGATGCAGTAATATGGATAAGCAGCAGCTACTTATATTATAAGCAGTTGGTCAAAGTCAAAGATGCCTATCTGTACTAGGAATCTTGTCCGTTGACTTTTGACCATGTGATATTATTTTATCATAGTTCACACCTGCTAATGTGAACACGATAAATTAATCAGAAACTTTATCCACAATATTTCGCAAGATACCAATCCGAATCCAATTCGATAACATTATAATTTTTCGTGTTCAATTTCGATTTTACACGAATATGTTCAAACCATTTTATCCAGAAATTAACCCTCTATTAATTGAATATTTAGCAAGTATACGTTTTCCATAAAGAACCATCTAGAAATTTCCATCCGATCAATATCATTAAACATATTCCCAAAACAGTAACTAATTAACACTATTACTGGACAAACTAGCCATTTATGTAACGCATGAAACCTCTTCAGTTTCCATATTTGGCACAACCCGACCAGGTGACCAACTTGGTCAACAGTCCACTTCTCAACGCCACATCCTTATCCGATATCTCAAATTAATTTAAAATTAACCTAATTAAAACTAATCCGTTATGAAAAGAAAGGAATAAAAATCTCATACTCGCCAACAAATTAAACCTCATCCCGCACCTCAAAATCTATATAAAAAAGACACACGGAATCCCAGGTCGTCTGGAAAAACCCTAAATGATTTCCTGCAGCTTTCGATCTCGTTGGCTTATTTAATCATTAGCGCCCGCCAGCCAGCAGCTTGGCTCTGCTCCATGTCTCTATAAATAGTCAACACAAATCATCATTCTCTGCATTCTCGGGAGAGGTCTTTGGCTGGTGAAAAAATGGCGAAAGTGGGGATTGTTGATGATCAGAGCCCTGAGCTCGACAAGATCAACCGGTATTCCGTCGCCTGCGCCGTCGTCGCGTCCATGATTTCCATCATCTTTGGCTACGGTACGCTGCTCATAAATCGATTTACTGACATTGATCGATCTAGTGTAATATTTTTATGCCATTTTTGATAGATACGGGAGTCATGAGCGGAGCTATGATATTCATCAAAGAAGATTTGTTGATCAACGACACCCAAGTCTCGGTCCTGGCCGGAATCCTCAACATCTGCGCGCTCTTCGGGTCCTTGGCGGCGGGTCGGACTTCTGACTACATAGGCCGGCGTTACACCATCTGCTTAGCCTCAGTTATATTCCTCATCGGCTCTGTGCTCATGGGCTATGCTCCAAACTTCGCTATCCTCATGACCGGCCGATGCACGGCCGGATTAGGAGTCGGGTTTGCGCTCGTGATCGCCCCTGTTTACTCCGCGGAAATCTCCTCTCCCAAAACCAGAGGCTTCCTCACCTCGCTCCCCGAGCTCTGCATCAGCCTCGGCGTCCTCAGCGGCTACGTTTCCAACTACTTGTTCGGGAAATTGACTTTAAAGCTGGGGTGGCGGCTTATGCTGGGCGTCGCCGCCATTCCTTCGCTCATCCTCGCTTTGGGGATTCTCAAAATGCCAGAATCCCCGCGCTGGCTGGTCCTCCAGGGTCGCGTTGGGGACGCTAAAAAGGTCCTTTTACGAGTCTCCAACACGACCCAGGAGGCCGAACAGCGCCTCTGCGAGATAAAACTCGCAGCCGGAATCGAAGTCAACGAGTCAAATGCCGACATTGTTAAAGTCTCGGAGAACAGCAGAGGACACGGCGTATGGAAAGAGCTTCTGCTACATCCAACCCCCGCTGTCCGACGCATTCTCTTGGCCGCCATTGGTATCCATTTCTTCGAGCACGCCACCGGTATCGAATCTGTGATCCTCTACAGCCCCAGGATATTCAAAATGGCCGGTGTGCATCGCAAGAGCAAACTTCTTCTAGCCACCATCGGAGTCGGTGTCACCAAGGTCGTCTTCATCGTCGCCTCCACCTTTTTAATAGACCGAGTAGGACGCAGAAAGCTCCTATTGGTCAGTCTATCGGGCATGTTGGTCGCGTTGACTGCCCTTGGACTCGGTTTGACCATCGTGTCACGTGCCTCGCACGAGCTCGTCTGGGCTCTCGTTCTCTGCATCGGAACCACTTACCTCTACGTGGCCTTTTTTGCAATTGGGCTTTGTCCGGTGACTTGGGTTTACAGCTCGGAGATTTTCCCGCTAAAATTACGGGCCCAAGGAGCTGGAATTGGTGTAGCTGTAAACAGGTTGACAAACGCTGTCGTTTCGATAACTTTCATTCCACTCTACAAGGCCATCACCATTGGAGGAAGCTTCTTTTTCTTTGCAGGAATGAGTGTTTTAGCTTTGCTGTTCTTCTACTTCTTCTGTCCCGAGACCAAGGGAGTAAACTTGGAGGAAATGGAGATGTTGTTCGCCCAAGGGAGAAAAGGGCGCAAAAACGCCGACATCGAACTAAAATCGATGAATAAAGTTTGAACTGTAAAACAGGATAGCATCTGTGATATTTCGCTTTAGCTCCTCTCATGTAAACTGTAAATATCCTAAATCCCGAAACTTTGTTTTATGGGAATCCGTGTTGTTCAAACTTGTGTAACTTGTTTCTGACAATAAATTCAATCTTTCGTTCTTCGCTCGTATCTCTGTATTCATTGTATGTCATTTTGATGGATATAAATTCAATTTTAATTATTAATAAATTTGATTGTATTATATTTGAATTCAATGCCTAATAGAGCGAGAGCAGAAATCTCGGCCGAGGATAGAATAGAAGAAAAAAAGTTTAATTGTACTAAGAACTTAATAACACTTATAAGTTACATTTTAATGCTACGTACAACTTCGTTTATATATTGAAAAAAAACTGCTGGGTGTTGAGAAATGGGCCGAGTTTTGGGCCGTCATATTGAGCCCGATATGAATTGGCCAGCTCGGATGCGTTTGAGAAATGTGAATTGTTGATATACCGAAACGGCAGCGTTTCATGGCTGATGAAAAGCGTGACTACTAAATCGATAAATGCAATTTATTGAATAAATATATAAATTACCTTCTCGCTGCATACTTGCAATCGGCGTCTCTCTTACTCATCTCGCTCCGGGCCAGCTCGCGATCAAACCCTACTCGATCATCACAATCGGCTTCTCGAAAAGGTTAGATTCGTCCACTTGAACTCGTTCGTTACCTTTCAGTGATCCTCGCGTATGCATCGGTTTTTGTCGTCTTTAGATTGCAGTCCCGGCTAGGGTTTTGCCTTTTCTCAGAAATCGCAGTCGAAAATTAGGGTTAATTCCTTGATCGGTGTTTTGTTACTTAAAATTAGGGCCAATTTCTTAACTTGAAGTGTCGCTATATACTTTATAGTCTTGTTCTTGAAACCAAGATATGTAGCATCTGGAACTGTAGAGGAAAGTCATGGTTAAATGAAATGGTATGGTCCTTGAGACTCATTCCAAGTGTGGCGAGCTAACTTTGCGGAAAAGGATCATTCATGGGATGAGGCCTCGTTTCTGTAGCCTCCTATCGTTTATTGTATGTGGTTTTGATATAAATTTTGTTTAATGAGTAGGATGGATAGAGGAAAGAGGCATGGAAAGGCTACTAATTACAATTCTAAGATTTATCTGGATCTCAAGGACATTATTAGGGAGAATGCGCTCCATTTCCTTCCTGCAAAATCGCTATTCAAGTGCACCAATGTCTGTAGGGATTGGAAGCTCCTGATATCGACTCCATTCTTTGCACACAATCAAAGTTATTTCTTCAGAGGATTTTCAGGCCTTTTCTGTCAGACCCTAAATGGACCACCAACATTTATTCCTCTTGATTCGAATGCACATGGGGTTCCAGACCCAACACTAAGCTTTTTGCCTGTGCCAGTTGTAGTCAGGTGCTCTTCTAATGGGCTACTGTGCTGTCAAGATTCAACCAGAGCCTACTACATTTGCAATCCCGTGACCAAGCAGTGGAAAAAACTACCTCAACCAAATGGAGATCACGGAGTTGACCCTGCCGTTGTCCTCATCTTTGAACCTTCACTCCTTAGTTTTGATGCTGAATACAAACTGGTCTGTGGTTTCAAATCGCTGGACTTTGATGGGCTGGAGTTTGAAATATTCTCATCCGCAAAAGGTTCCTGGAGAATTTCAGGGGAGATTAGCTTTGGAAATTGGTTGCTTATTCCCGGATCTGGTATTTATGCTGATGGTGTAGTATACTGGACGACAAATCTCTATTCCATCTTCGGATTTGATTTGGCAAAAGAAAGGTCAATTATTATGCCTGGAAAGCCTTCTTTGGGAGCGTTGAATGGAAAGCTTTGTTCTTTTCACTTTGGGTGCCGTGATCTAACTATTGAAGTGCTTTCTAATGTGCACACAAACACTATGGCAATGAACAGCCGTGTATCTGGCTGGAAGAAAATACGCCACATTGAATTTGACGCTGGTGTTTTGTCAGGAGAGACAACTGCTGGCGATTCAGCCACAGGTGACAAGCCAAGTGTTTTTCATATGCAGATGAGCGGCAGAGGTAGATATGGGCAACGCCATGAATCTGTGTTGTTTGCCAACCATGAGATGGTTGTCTTTCAAACTGAAAAGAGGGTCATTGCACTTGATCTGAAGACAAATGCCAGCACTGATTTGATGACTGCTGAGACTGCCTTGGATAAGGACACCCGAATCGTCCCCTATGTCAATTCTCTTATCAATTTGTAGTGTGGCCCTCTCCTCGCTCTAGAAATCCCTTCAACTACCAGTTGGTTCACTGGTGAGTGTCAAGTTTATTCCCCTAAAAATTGATGTCTCATAGATTATCCTTTACTTATGGTTATCTAACAGGATGTTACAGGAACTCTCTAACGTCGTCTATTTTATTGCTTGTTCAGTAGATCATTATGTATGATGAAAAACAACATTCCTTCATGAGTTGAATCTTTCATAGTCTATGTCATATCTTAAAAGGGATAAACAGGTATCCTAGCAACAAGAAAAGATGCGCTGGGAAAGTTCTCCGCTTGCTCTTTATCATCATCGTTGGATATGCGATGCTGAAAATCTTCCTACTGTTGCTGAGAGCATGGCTTATGCCTCAACTGTGGTCAGCACTTGAGGTATTGACATGCCTCCAGAGATGACAATCTCTACGTCACAAGGCAAGGAGATACATGAGCAGGCTTTGATAAAATGGTCATTAATGGATTATATAGAATCCCTTATCGAACTGAGAGATTTGACGAGCAAGATATCTCCCATGTATAGGTGGTGGGAAGGCACGTAAATGCAGTGAAGCTCCTCCGTGCCTGAACTCTTAAGAAGAATGACATTGGAGGTTATGCATACTGGCCTATCTGCGGATGCCTGATGATGGCAAGCTCCTTCAAGGCATGAGTGGTCTGGTCTGAAACTGCAAGAGGACATATGCAAACTATGGACTCAAAACTGAAATGGATAAAACATGAATGTTATCTGCACAACTGCTGACCTGGAGAGAGCTCTGCCGATCTGTTTGGAGCAGTGCAGATGTAGCTGACTAGAGGCATCTTCTTGATAAACCTTCTCCCAAACTGAGGACAGAAGCTCCCAGCCAGCCAGGAGGAGGACATGTACGCCCCAATCAAGAAAGTGAAAGTCATAAACCCGAGACCTGCACAAGTCAGTCATGAGGCTTGAGATGAGTTTCAGATTGAGGCAGCAAGCATCCAGATGGTGGGGATGGGGACTACTAATGCCGAGATGAGTGTAGAGTGTAGAGAAAAAGCCATCGGCAAAGTGAATGAAACCCCAAGTGACATAGAAGGTGATGGCAATCGGAAGTAGAATAAATAAAACCCATTTAGAGAAGAGCAAGAGAGCTCACTCATTTGTATCAGCAGAAATGAAACCAACCATCTTGTTCCATGCCCAGCTCGGATCACTTTCGTCAGCGCCTGCATCAAAATCAGAAGCTCAAGTCATTCGGATCTGGTTTCAGGTGTATCGTTCATTGATTATCAATCTCCATCATCATCAAATCAAGAAGGTCATGCAAAATGGCAGAGAAATCGAAGAAAGACGAGCCTCTTTTCAGAATCACACGGCGTGGATGATTTAGAATCACAAACGTCTGAAATCTCCACTCCCGGGATCGGAATCAGGCGCTCCAGATCTCTGTCGTCCCCATTTATTCTTCTTACGAGCTCCCTTCCAGTAACTAACTTTTTCAACTGTCAACCATAATTAATTATTACAATCCAATCGGCCCAATGGGCCCAGTCACCTTGTTAAATCAGAGGCCAGCAACCAGCATCAGTGATCATAATCATTGTACTTTATAAGCATCTAACATCTTGCATTGGAAATAAAATTTATACAAGGCAAGTCTAGTAGGGAATTGAATCTAAGTTTAGTCGAGTACATAGATTCTGGAAGCAATGTCTTGCACCAACCAATCGAAGCCATCAAGAAGTCCTTCGCCAGTGTAGGCACTGCAGCCGATGATATTCCAGTGTCGTGTTTTATCCATGGCGTCCAAGTTGAGGACCTGGTGAATTGTAAAATTTATCAGGTCACGCAATTCAAAAAGCACAAGGTTGTTGTGTAAATGAAAAATGCACATCTAAACAGTTGACCAAAGCTGAAAAAGAATCCAGTTTACGGGCACATATGGTATAGCACAGAAAACACGTTAAATAGAAGTTCAGAGCAAATCATGTACCTAAGCATTTTAAAGGGACCAGTCAATCTATTTGTTAAGAATGCCAATGGACACAAGATTCAATTGTTTCTCATGACCAGGGTATCGAGGGTCCACATTCCTATGGTACAATTTAGAAGACAAGCCCCCGCTATCACTCGAGTAATGTTCTTAAACAGATGCTCAATTCCGGAGGAAATAACAAGATTGCTGTTAGTGCTAATGATGTTACATGTGTTCATCAGCTTATGGATCATTACAAACACAAGATATCCTACCTATGAAATCTCCAGGCTAACTTGCGAAACACTTTCTACAAGTTACCATCAAAAGCGACAAGCCTCAAAATTAAATTTTTTTTAAACCTCCACAATCAAAAGATATGACAACGATCTAACAACAATCGTGCTATATGTGACCAAATAATTTTTATGGGCCATTATAAACAAGAGGGATTGCTCACATCCTACATATAAAATTTCCAGGCAAGCTTTCACTTTCACAACATTTTCTACAAGTTGGCATCAAAACCAAAAAGCATCAAGAAAACATTTTTTTTTTAAAAGCTCCTCAAATTAAATAGAAGATTAATACGATCTTCGAACAAGAGACGGAACCGGTATTTCATCTCTAAATAGCTATACCAAGTTAAGCCAACATGTTACCTTTTCTATTTCAGATGGCGTAAGTGCGCCTTGAATGTCTTGCTTATTTGCAAATATGAGCAAAGACGCCCCCGACAGCCTCTGCCACAAAAAATAAAACTAAAATCAGGCCATCCAAATACTCAACTAACAAGACCATTCTTTGCAAAACCTAGCTTAATAACTCACCTCCTCTTTCAGAAGATTATCCAATTCCATTTTGCAATCATTCAACCGCCTAAGATCAGAGCTATCAACCACCCATATCAACCCATCAGTCTGCTCGAAATAATTCCTCCAGTACGATCTTATTGTCCTTTGTCCACCAACATCCCAGATATTGAGAGTATACCTAAAAATTACACACCACCACATATTTCATCAATTCTCTAATTACCCAAATAGAAACCCTAGAAACATTGGTTTTGAATTTGAACTAAAATACAAAGCATGAAATTGAACTACCGAGATTTACTTACTTGTCGTAAGCGATTGTTTTGATATTGAATCCGAGAGTGGGGCTGATGACGCTGGTGTCTTCTCCGTTGATTTTCAGAACGATCGTCGTCTTGCCTGAATTGTCCAAACCCCTGCTCATCAAATTGGCTTTGGAAAATCAGAACTAAAACGATTCACTGAGAAAATGAAGGCACTGGTTGGAGTGAGAGCGAGACATACACCATGAGAATCCGCATCTCCTTCTCCTTGCGCTTGATCTTCCGGATGATGCTGAGGAGGCCCATTGCAGATTCCGATTCGGTCAGATTCTGCGAGTCGGATGTCCAGCCGGAAAGTCGTGCTCAGAGCCGGGCACTCGCACGAGGTCTGGACTGTGCGGCGGAGGCTCAGACGAGATCGGGTTAGTGCGATGTTGGGGCTCGGCAAGGTCGAAGATGGAAACAAAATATGAAGCGACGTCGTTGAGATGCGGAACAATGCGGAGCAGATGACGCACAGACACCTGAGCCTCCAACAAATGAGATTACGCCACGTAGCCACCGCACCAAAGAAGCGGGAATCCTCGCCACGCGTCTCCCTCTAGAGCCTCCCAACGTTCTAGGGCCTCGCGCCATCTAATCGTACCCTTTTCCAGTTCCAAACGCATTCCTAAACGACGACGTTTCAACAATCCCCATCGCACCCTCCAAACAATACACCACAGCTCTGATCCATAAGGGTAAATTCGTCTGTAACAACTCGTGCACACTCTGGAATCTGACCGCCACGACGAGGCTGAGCAAACAAACTCGCTCAAAATGGCGAACTCAGCCGACGTGTATGTTCTCCCTCTCCGGTGAATCGAATCTTATATACTGAAATTGCGTCGATTGATGGAAGTGATAGGAATCGCTTTTTGCTTTGTTCCTCCGGTTATAAGCGTCGTAGTCTCGTAGATAGTTCTAGAAGTCTGTCCGAGTTATCGGCATCTGCGAATTTCTAGGTATTTGATTTCCTGTCATGTTGCTTTTTTTTGAAAAGTTGGGAAGGAACGAGCGTAGAAATGTTCTTGTTAATCTTTTTATATAAATTTTTTTGTCAAAGTTTTGATTGGTTGGGGGTTGTGTGATGTGTAGGACATTAGGTACATGGGAGCTAATAGTTGGGTGAATTTCTGAATCATGGGAAGAGGGATTTACTTATCAATTGATAGATGATTGTTAAGTTGATCTTGTTTTTGAAGAGAACAACGCTGGCAATTTTTTCAGTAGAAGAAGGGGAGGAAATAATTGGTGTTTCTTCTCATGTGATTATTTAGTAAGATGGGAGTTTATGGAAGTCCTTAAGTGATTTTTTGTTTTGAGTTGTAGCAGGATCATGCCAGCATTTTACATCAAACACTTTGGATAGGTTGTTGGAGCCTGGAACCACAACATCCATGGCTTCATATCTGAAATCAATTCCCCGTCCGGATGGGGAGAAGTATAAACTAAATTGGAGAAATAGTGTTACAACAATACCAACCATGGAGGAAAAGGTTCTGGAGAGGAAATATCGTTGGGCTCAGATAACTCCAGTATTGTATACCACCCCGAAGACAACTCCGCTGCCTGATTGTTCTTCATCCTTCCCTCCATCGCCTTACATTATTAATCACAAGAGACGTGGGCCGCGCCTGCTGAAGAGCCATTCTGTGGCAGGTGTCTCAACTGCAGAACAAGCGCTGGAGGAAGTAAATGTTAATGGATCTTTGATGGATGATATAAGTGATGTTTCCAGAGTGCATAATGACACTATTGTTTCGGCTAGCCTGGGTAAATCTCCTACGGAGAAGGAGCATGTGAATGGCTTTGTTAATGGGAGTGTTGGTAGCAAAAAAGTCGCTGACAACACAGTTTTATGGTGTGAGAATGGTTTCCAAGATGGAAAAGGTGGTGGCAAAGACGTCTCTAATAGCATGATCACTGTGAATGGTAATGGTTTCCGCGAGGAGACTGTTGCAAGCAACGAGGCTTCAAGCCATATGTTTGCAGAGTCTGATCTCTCCAAATCACCATTGCTAAGTCCAGACAAGGATGGGGCAGATGGAATCGTGGATCCAGGGGAATCTTCAAGCTCTTCTAGCAATTGTGAAGTGCAGGATGATTTCGGTGCAGAAAATTCAGTGAAGCTTCCAACACCGGGAGCAGAGTTTTTTGATGCTTGGGAAGGTATATGTGCGTCTCTTAGTATACTGTTCTTGTAATTTTAGTAAATCCATCTGTTGCCCTCAATGCTCGGAAAATTCCAGCTTTCATCTCTTATGTTTCCATCTTCCATGTTTTCATATTGCGTGTTTGAGTTGCAGTCTTGACATGTTCTTTTTGCTTCAGTTCGCAAAAGTATAGCTTAGTGCTGATAACAATTATATTACATTTGATGTCTTAGGCAATAGGCAAGACCATGCTAATGTCTCTTGATGCGGCAATTAAAAGACAGTTGTTTTTTCATTGCTATAATTGATTACAGATTTCTTTGCCATATGATCAGATGTTGGTTATCATTTCCCAGTTAAATATCTGTCAATCTCTATTTTCTTGTATCCTAAACTGTATTTGAAAAACCATTTTCCAATGCCATTCATGAAGTTGATCACTTTTGTTTTGTTGCATTTCCTTAATAACTTTGGGAAAATTTTACCTGCTCAGAGCTATCTTCTGAGGGTGGTGGACTCCCTCCTCCTCGCGACTTTGAAGCTGAATTACATGAGAGGAGGTTGAGCTTATTATTGGAGGTGGAGAAACGGAAGCAAGCAGATGATACTTTTAATAACATGCAAAGGGCGTGGGGAAGGATTAGGGACGAGTTATCTCAAGCGGGCATTGTACTTCCCTTGGACCTCACTCTTTTTGTGGAGGAAGAGCGTTCTTATTCGAATCCTAAGGAAGATCTCTGCCAACAAGTCCGTGTTGCTCGGTTGGTTTCGCAGTCTATAGGAATGGGTTTGGCTAAAGCAGAGGCTCAAAGGGAGCTGGAATCTCAACTGAAAACAAAGAACTTTGAGACCGTCAGATTATGTGACCGCCTGAATTTCTATGAAACTGTCAACAGAGAAATGTCACAGAGAAACCAGGAATCTGTGGGTAAGAACTCTCTACTTCTCAGTCTTTATATTTTTTTTGGTTGGTTACAACCTATAAGTATGTTTGATTTTCTCAAGCCATTATTTTTTTCCACTCGAGTCAAACTGCCATTTTAGCTACTTGTGAATTCTTAGGTTGTAAGAACTTGGACATGTTTATTGGGTGACTGAATATGAATGACAAGAAATTGTTAATGGCATGCTGACTTGAGCTATTCCTTATGTCTTATGACATGTCATATAGTTGTTAGTGGATGGAGGTTCTGGATTACAATCAGTATTGCTTATTTCATTGTGGACTCGTTAAATTTCTTTGCATACTGAGTTGCTCTTTTACTGCTGTGATCTGCAGAACTAGCTCGACGACTGAGGCAAAAGCAGAAGACAAAGAGGAGATGGGTTTGGGCATCTATCACTGCAGCGGTGACGGTTGGAAGTGCAGCCTTAGCATGGGCATACATCCCAGAGGAAAGGGGATCATCATCAGTTTCAACAACAAGCTATTCCCAGTCGCATGGAAACAACCCGGCTGCTAATTA
Source organism: Umbilicus rupestris (assembly GCA_963678935.1). NCBI lineage: Eukaryota > Viridiplantae > Streptophyta > Magnoliopsida > Saxifragales > Crassulaceae > Umbilicus > Umbilicus rupestris. Next base: position 1,670,021 of record OY787625.1, read on the forward strand.
GCTGTCAAAAAGCTGAAGGAAAATAAGGTACAAAGACTCTATTTTAGCATCTTGTGAATTCTTAGGATTTGTTTTCTTTTTGTTCAGAGGAGTTATACATAAGAGATAAGACTCATGATACATAACATAAGACTCGACTTATTATTAATTTTATCAACAATTTCCAGAAGAAAACTAGGACCGTGAGATAATATTACAGCTGAGCAATCTGAACTGAGTGATTCAGAATGTATCGTAAGCATGTTCTTGTCATCTATTTATTCAGCACAGCTTGTAGAAGATTATTTCTTGACCTACTTAGAAGGTTCCATTATCTGTGAGCCTTCTCTAGCTGCCTCGCCTTATACCCTTTAGCATCAGCCTCTGTCTTCCACCCCAGTCTCTCAAAATCCGATCGAATCTCAAAAACTGAAACTAAGGAATCGTGTTGTTGAAGTCTTATCCTTTTAGTACCATGCTCACAATTCTTCTTCACATTGTACATGCAGGTATCCGAGTAATTAATTTTAAATAGTCCTACGTCAGAAGCACAAAATCCCACCAAGTCTGGCCACTGGCCAATTTCATTCAGGCAGATTGGATTCTGTGGAGTCCACACCTTGCTGGCATAATCCTTCATTACCCAGAACAACGTTGACATGTTGTCAGCCTCCCGGAGAACTAAAGCCAGCTTGCCTTTGTATTTCAGTAACTTGGGCCACCAGAAAGCTCCACGACAACTTTCCGGCATTGAGAAAACCTCCCACTTCTCTGCAACCGGGTTAAAACCGGCCACGCGCTTGTAACATGTCGTGAAGTGGATATTCCCGTTGACGGTCACCGGTTTATCCGACATGATGATTTCTGTATAACCTTCCAACTGGAACGACTTCTTTAGGGTCCATTTATCCGGATGATCGGAGTCGAAGACCTGCCATTTGTAGGAGTCCAAGGCGAACCGACTCTGCATGCTCCATGGCTCCTGCCTGAGCCGTATAATCATGAACCGGATCGGACTGGATCGGACCACGACAAGCCCCGCTAAATCACCTTGATACCAATGTTCCCCTCTAGTCCTGGGATTAGGAATCTGCATCCACTCCCTGGTAGCAGGCTTACACACATAATGATTTAAAACATGACGATTCTTCTGGCTCTGCGGCTCGGTGCTAGTACAGTAAACCAGCCCCGTGGCATCGGAGCACGCTATGATTTTCACAGGAACAAGGGGCAGGAAGTCGAGAGAATGGAGAGTCTGGTGAGAACACTCGGAGGCGCAAGTGTCGATGAACTGAGTGATGTGCCGGCCATTGTTTAAAAACTGGAAGAGGAAGCCGGAGACGGTGTGGATTGAAGTGAACTTAGAGGCGTAGGAGACGATGTTCAGTGATTTGGACATTGTTCTCATATTGGCCAGCGTCCTGACGTCGCATGACCGCGCCATGATTTCAATGAGCATGTCGTCGTTGAACTCGGGCAGTATCTCCATTCTTGGCCCTTGAAGGAATGTTTAGGGCTGTGTTGTATTTATAGTTATGCCGACTTCTGTTCCAAGTTTCTTAATTTGGATTTCTTCTAAGTTTTTAATTTGGAAATTTTCAATGTAAAAATCCGACGCTTTGACTGCAACACTTAGAAATTCAAAGATTCCAAATACAACGACTTCCAATTAAAGTTGACCACGTGGCCAAACCCTCGGATTTACATATAAACGACCACGTAGCATAATTAATGTTCTGGAAAGGATTTCTTCTAAATTTGGAAATCGTAACAAAAATTTTCAACTAATCGGACACTTTGACTGAAACACTTAAAATACAAGATTTCAAAACTGATCGGACACGTAGATATATACACCTTCATAATTATCCTAATGACACTTCCAATTAAAGTTGACCACGTGTCCAAATCCTCGGATTTACATAGAAACGACCACGTAGGCATAACTATCCCCCAACATAAACATAAAAGTCCTACAAAGTCAACATGCTACACAATTCCGACACGGCATCGAATTAATTAAAAAACATGTGAAAATTGAAATGCCATTTTTAAACAACGTTTCCCCATCCATTCAAATTCATAACACCATTTTCATCAAAATTGTTATAAAAACAAAATTGGCGTGCATGGCCAACTATTCAAATTTGAAACATGTTGAGAGGGAAAAGTGAACCACAGAACAAACTATTTCTACTTTCGGAAAGTGACACCCATAAATATAATTCAGTATAACGTTACATGTAAAAATTTAGAACATTTAAATTTTAATTTGTTTAAATAATAAAAACTAACTATTTTTCTTCTCTCTCCCTCAATCAAGGGAGAGAGAGAAACAGAATCAAAATTTCAAAACTGAAAGATATTAAGCAGTTTCATTCCTTGCCAGTTTCGAGTTTCAAAATGCTTACTCGAACTGACCGCTTCACCACCGCAAATTCCCTCGCCCATTTCCACCGCCACCAGGTAAATTGGTTTTCGCCTCCGCCTGCGTGAGTTTCTATTTAAGCATTTGGCCGATGCTGCTGTTTTGCCGGTGTAGGAGGTAGGGTTTATGGAGGAGCCGGATGTTATCGATTTCTCGGTTGACGATTTGTTGGACTTTTCCGGAACGAGCGAATTCGAGACCGAGGTCGTCGCTGGGGGAATCGAACCGTGCGTTTCTGTGAAATTCACCGGCGTGAGCGGAGATAGCGTTTTCCCGCCGAGTGAGATTTCGGTGCCGGTGAGTGTCGAGCTCCAGCCCGGTTTCTGCTTCCGCATTTGAATTTAGGGTTTTGGTTGGGTGATATGGGGATTTATGTTATTGTTGTTATGATGATGCTGCAGGCGGATGACGTGGCGGAGCTTGAGTGGCTGTCGCGTTTTGTTGAAGATTCATTCTCGGAATATTCTCAGCCACATACCGGAGTGAATTTCTCGGAGAAGACGATGCTCGAACCGGATAAAATAAAGCCGGCCGGGATTTACACCAGCCATTTATTCCCGCCTCCGATGACGAAACCGAGAGCCAAGGGACGCAGGAGCTCAGGCAAGAGCTGGGTTCTCTCCGCCGCCTCCGACACGACCTCCTCATCATGTTCCGTCTCGTCGTTGAAGCCTCTTTCGGCGAAGAGACAGAGCAGAAGACCACCCAGCGGCGCTCGACGATGCAGCCACTGCGGCGTGCAGAGGACGCCGCAGTGGAGGGCTGGACCGGGTGGCGCGAAGACGCTGTGTAATGCTTGTGGAGTGAGGTTCAAGTCCGGCCGTCTTTGTCCGGAGTACAGGCCGGCTTGTAGCCCAACTTTTTCGAGTGAGTTGCACTCGAACCAGCACAGGAAGGTGGTGGAGATGCGGAGGAAGAAGATGGTGGGTTTGGCTCCTACTGTTCAAAGTTTGTAAACTGGTCTAGGGATTGGTAGGAGTTAGGAATTGAGAAATGGTTGGACCGTTTTAATCCGGTTCGATTGGACCGGTTTTTGTTTAGCTTAAATTATTGATTATTGTAGTGTTTGCTAGTTTACATGATTCGAAACGCTGCGTTTCGGATAAATGTTGTTCCTTTCAGTGCTCAACTGGGCCCGCCAAATTGACTTGACATTGGCCTTTCGGTCCGGCCCAAACAACGTGCATTTTAGCGTGACAGTAAAAACTAATTCAATAAAAAGAAATTGATTTGACATAAATTTTTTACGCGAATTCGGCATGAGACAAAGGGCAATGATTCATGTCACAAACCGATAAAAACCTACTCGACCGGCTTACTGGGCCCATCCCTACGGCCCATTTTCAAAAAAGGAATCTCCTCGTTCAGAGCGCCTTCAGCGTTTGGCTCTGCAAATCTCCAGACACCAAAATTAAACCCCAGAAACCAAAAGACCGCTCCAACGTCAAAAAAAGATCCTCTGCCGTTTTCCATGGCTCCCGGCTGACCACCTCCGGCCACTTGTCCGATCGCCACTCCCCTTACTTACTCTGAGTTACATTTCAGCACGAGAAATCCGAATTCCGACCAAGCTGCGTTGTCGCCATGAAAGCTGGTGTACTGGTTTTGACTGTTTTACTGGGTTTGACGTGGTTGGAAGGTTTGAAAGTGAGTGGAGGTTTGTTTGAGATTGAGGCTCTGACCGCTTTCAAGGCCGGTCTTCACGACCCGCTCGGAGCCCTAAGCGGCTGGGATCCGTCTACGCCAGCCGCGCCGTGCGGCTGGCGAGGCGTGGGTTGCGAGAATGGTAAAGTTGTTGATCTTCGGCTTTCGAATTTGCAGCTCAGCGGCGGAGTCAGTAGCCGCATCGGCGATTTGGTTCATTTACGGACGCTGAGTCTGCGGTCGAACTCGTTCAACGGTACGATTCCGAGCTCTCTCTCGAATTGCGCGCTGCTGAAGTCGGTCTTCCTGCAGTTCAACGCGTTTTCCGGAAACTTGCCGGCGGAGATCGGGAATGTGACTGGACTGCAGGTACTCAACGTTGCCGGGAATATGTTGTCCGGTGAGGTGCCGGCGCAGATACCTCGCAGTTTGAAGTATCTCGACCTCTCTTCCAATTTTTTCTCCGGTGAGATCCTGCCGAGTGTAGCTACTTTGCAAGGAGCAAGGCTTGTTAATCTATCTTACAATCAGTTTACCGGTGTGATTCCGGCCAGTATTGGCAACCTGCAGCAGTTACAGTATCTGCTGCTTGACTACAATCGCCTCGGAGGAACGCTGCCGTCCGCAGTGGCGAACTGTTCATCACTCATACATTTTAGCGCCGAGGGAAATCAGATCCAAGGTGTGATTCCGGTGGGGATCGGAGAGCTTCCGAAGCTTCAAGTGATTTCATTTGCGAGGAACAATCTCTCTGGATCACTTCCTTCTTCCGTGTTCTGTAACGTGTCTGCGAATCCGCCGTCTGCGAGGATTGTGTATTTAGGGTTTAATGCGTTCACGGATTTGGTGAAGCCAGAAACTGAGGCGTGCTTTAGTGTGCTCCAGGTGCTGGATCTTCAGCAGAATCAGATTCAGGGAATGTTTCCCACATGGTTGAGCAGCATTACTTCACTCAAGATGCTGGATATTTCCGGTAATCGATTCTCTGGGGAGATACACAAGGACTTTGATCAGCTAACGCATCTGGAGGAGCTGAGAATTGCTAATAATTCCTTCAGTGGGGTCCTCCCAGCTGGGTTCAAGAACTTCAGTTCCTTACGCATACTTGATATTGAAGGAAATGGTTTCACTGGGGAGATCCCTTCTTTTCTTGGTGATATGAGAAATCTGAAGACTTTATCTGTTGGAAGAAATATGTTTTCTGGTTCAGTTCCTGCAACACTTTCCGATCTATCAGGGTTGAATACATTGAGCTTGAAGCTTAATGGCCTGACTGGAAATTTTCCGGAGGAACTATTGATGTTGAGTAACTTGACTACATTGGATCTGAGTGGTAACAAATTTTCTGGCAGCATTTCGAATAAAATTGGTAATTTGCGACAGCTTCAGGTGCTTAATTTAAGCAATAACGACTTTACTGGATCAATTCCTTCAAATGTTGGAAATCTGTACAAGCTTACGGTTCTGGATTTGAGCAAGCAAAATATGTCTGGAGAATTGCCATTTGAGCTTTCTGGTTTGCCAAATCTGCAAGTGATAGCTCTTCAAGAGAACATGTTCTCTGGGATTGTTCCTGAAGGATTCAGCAGTTTATTGAGTTTAAGGTTTATCAATCTCACTTGCAATGCATTTTCTGGCCATATACCTTCGACATTTGGCTTTCTCAAATCCTTGAGAGTTCTTTCTCTGTCTAAGAATAATATTTCTGGAGTTATTGCTCCGGAGATTGGAAACTGTTCTGATCTTGAAGTACTTCAGTTAAGATCTAATGGTTTCACTGGTGGTTTTCCTGCCGATCTTTCGAGGCTGTCTAACTTGCAAGTGCTTGATCTCGGTAACAACAGTTTAAGTGGCCAGATTCCTGAGGAGATATCAAAATGTTCCGCATTGAGATCGTTAAGTTTGGATAGGAATCATTTTTATGGGTCTATACCAGTATCTTTATCAAGTTTGTCCAGTTTAATATTTCTTGATCTATCCACCAATAACCTGACTGGAAAGATCCCACCCAATATTACTGCCATCTCTGGGTTAGTGTATTTGAATGTGTCTTATAACAGTCTTGAAGGGGAAATCCCGCCGGTGCTAGGATCGCACTTCAACAATCCAAGTGCATTTGCTGAGAACCAAAATTTATGTGGAAAACCTTTGAAAAAATTATGTGATGCCAGTAACAGGAGGAAGAGACTGATTTTACTGATTGTAATATGTGCGAGTGGAGCTTTGTTACTGTCTTTATGTTGCTGCTTCTATATATACAGCCTTTTCAAGTGGCGCAAGAAACTTTATCAAGGGGTAACAGCAGAAAAGAAGCGCAGCTCCACAAGTGCAAGTTCAGGAACTAGTGGTGGTCGAAGCAGTGGGGAGAATGGTGGACCAAAGTTTGTAATGTTCAATACTAAGATCACTTTAGCCGAGACTATTGAAGCAACCAGAAATTTCGATGAAGAAAATGTACTTAGCAGAACAAGATATGGACTAGTCTTCAAAGCGTGTTACAACGATGGAACAGTTCTCTCAGTACGCAAACTACCTAATGGATCACTGGAAGAACATATTTTCAGAAAAGAAGCTGAATTCTTGGGTAAAATCAAGCATAGAAATCTAACAGTTCTGCGTGGGTATTATGCAGGACCGCCAGGCATGAGGCTCCTTGTCCATGATTACATGCCTAATGGGAATTTATCAACCCTCTTGCAAGAAGCATCTCACCAAGATGGTCATGTTCTGAACTGGCCTATGCGGCATTTAATTGCGTTGGGCATAGCTCGAGGCCTTGCCTTCCTCCACTCATCCACACTGGTTCATGGAGACGTCAAGCCGCAAAATGTTCTATTCGATGCAGATTTTGAAGCCCATCTTTCTGATTTTGGCTTGGATAAACTCACAACAACTGCTACGGCCGAGGCATCCTCGTCCACCCCAGCAGGCACATTAGGCTACATCTCGCCTGAAGCATTACTAACCGGACATGCAACAAAACAATCAGATGTATACAGCTTCGGCATTATCTTACTAGAGCTACTCACTGGAAAAAGACCCATAATGTTCACAGAAGATGAAGATATAGTGAAATGGGTTAAGAAGCAACTACAGAGAGGCCAAATATCAGAACTCTTGGAACCAGGTTTGCTGGAAATCGACCCCGAGTCATCCGAATGGGAAGAGTTTTTACTCGGTGTCAAGGTTGGCCTGTTGTGCACTGCCCCGGATCCTCCCGATCGACCCATCATGTCCGATGTTGTGTTCATGCTAGAAGGCTGTCGAGTCGGCCCTGACATGCCATCCTCTGCTGAACCCACCTCCCAACCTTCACCCACTACCTGAAAAAGAAAAAAAAAAAAAACCATCCGTATTCCTCCATCATTATCCAATTGTTAACTTAGGTTCAGCCTGAGCTTTCCTTGTTAGGTTTATCTTTAGCTTTTCTAGCTCAGTTATTTCTTCTAATTGGGCATCTGCGTTTGTTGTCGACTCGTTGTCCCACTGAATCTTACTTGACAATGAGTTGAAGGGAAGCTTTTCATAGTTTCTTTTGTTGAACCATTCTTACTCTCGACCGTGGACAAGCAGTTAATGGGCCCCGCAAACAGACAAAACTTGTCAGCCGGTAGCGTCACGTGGCTGCTCTTTAATTTAAAATCCAGAAGACAGAAGTAGCCGTTAAAGTCGTAGTCTACAATGAAAGCAACAGTTCGTCTACTGCATACAGAACCAGTACAGCCAACTATCAATAACGACAATTCGAAATTGGTTCGGTTTTTCCATTGAACCGGAAATAAGTGCTTGGCTCGCTTCAAGAGCCAAGAGTATCTTCTGAATGTGATTGATCACAGGGCCCACCTCCTGAAATGGTCGGATGAATTTCTGCCTGCTATTACGAACTAGGGTTGACTGTTCTGTAACCGATTTACCGAGTATTTGTCGTATTCCGATCGAATTTACCGATTAGTTCCATAAATTATGGAATTATGTATTTATTTAATTTAAAATAATAATTTATTATAAAAATATCATCACTTTGATCAATAAGTCACATATTATAATATCAAAGTTCATGTGGATAAAAAGAATTACCAAATTTTGGTGGGGACTGAATGTTTTGGACTCTATTGTTGTTGCTTTTTCATATTTGGGCCGGGCCCGATAATTATCACGACTCGGAGAATTAAGTACACTGGCGCCAATCTGACATGAATACTTTTCTATGGTCGGTCATCCAAGAAATCGCCACGTGTCAGAACCTCACTCCCAAAATAAGAAATACGACTCGAGAACTTCAATTCCCCAGTCGAGAACTTTCTTGGGTTTGCCTCGCTCCGCCGTCTCCTGTTCTTCGCCGCATCCGAGAAATTTGTTGATGAACACTTTTTTTGTGTTTTACGATTTTTCAAAAATCAGATAAAAAGTCTGGATTCATGGAATGGCTGAAAGGCTTAGGGTTTGAATGTACCCTTGCAAAATATAGTAAGACAAAAAACCCTACCGCCAAGATTCTCAAATGAATGTAACTGAAAGGGGAAATTATCAAATTACCCCCAAGAAATTAAACCGAACTGAATCCGCCAGCTCATCAACTCGCTCCGTTCCGACTCACTATAACTCGCCAGCTTACAAATCGGAGATGTGGAACGGCACGACGCGGTTTGACCTCGTAAACATTAAAGTCGTCTATCTGCTCATCCATATCAACCTCTCCATCTCTCTCTTCCAGTTCTTCGTCAACTGATCCCCGCCATCGCCATCTTCATCCGCTCGATTCTCTCTCCATTGACATCGGTTTTTTTGAAGTGATCCGTTGCTTGATTGAGCTTTCTTGAGGTCCGTTCATGGCGGACCTGGTGAAGCAGATACTCGCAAAGCCGATCCAGTTGGCGGATCAGGTGGTGAAAATCGCAGATGAAGCGTCGACTTCTAAGCAGGAGTGTGCTGAGCTGAAATCGAAGACGGTCAAGCTCGTTGATCTACTCCGCCAAGCCGCTAGAGCTAGCTCCGATCTGTATGAGCGGCCGACGAGGCGGATAATTGATGATACGGAGCAGGTTTTGGAGAAGGCTTATGCGTTAGTCCTTAAGTGCAGATCGAATGGATTTATGAAGCGAGTGTTTACCATTATTCCGGCAGCGTCGTTCCGGAAGATGTCGGCGCAGTTGGAGAACTCGATCGGGGATGTTTCGTGGTTGCTAAGGGTTTCTGCGCCGGCTGAGGATCGTGGGGATGAGTATTTAGGGCTTCCGCCGATTGCGGCGAACGAGCCGATTTTGTGTTTGATTTGGGAGCAGATTGCGACTTTGTACACCGGATCGCTCGACGACAGATCAGATGCGGCTGCGTCGCTGGTGTCTCTTGCTCGGGACAATGATCGGTATGGGAAGCTGATTATCGAGGAAGGCGGTATTGTTCCGCTGCAGAAGTTGGTCAAAGAAGGGAAGGCTGAAGGGCAGGAGAATGCTGCTAGAGCGATTGGGTTGCTTGGGAGGGATCCTGAGAATGTTGAGCATATGATTCATGCCGGTGTTTGTTCAGTTTTCGCGAAGATACTTAAGGAGGGTCCGATGAAAGTGCAGGCTGTGGTGGCTTGGGCTGTGTCGGAGCTGGCAGGTAACTATCCGAAATGCCAAGATCTTTTTGCTCAGCATAATATCATCAGGCTGCTTGTTAGTCATTTGGCGTTTGAGACTGTTCAGGAGCATAGTAAGTATGCCATTGTTAGTAAAGCCACTTCAATTCATGCGTTGGTGTTAGCTAGCAATAACACGAATGAAAAAATTGTGAATAGCAGCATTGGTACGGTTGTGGAGGATGAAGACGGTAAGCTATTGGTTAAGCACCCGTTAGGTAACCATCAGAATCAAATGCATGATGTGATTGCCAGTACTTTAGCTATGAAGAGGTCGCAGAGTGGCACCAACCAGACCCATCCGGTTAATGGCAAGCAAAACAGTGTTAACCATCACCACCATCAGAGTAGCTTGTTGAATGGGAGTGGTACTAAAGGCAGGGAGTCTGAAGATCCTGAAACAAAGATTACCATGAAAGCAATGGCAGCGCGAGCACTCTGGCACCTGGCTATAGATAACTCTCCTATCTGCCGCGGTATCACAGAGTCGAGAGCTTTGTTATGCTTTGCTGTTTTGTTGGAGAAGGGAACTGAGGATGTTCAGTATAATTCTGCAATGGCTTTGATGGAGATCACTGCAGTGGCTGAGAAGGATACGGACTTGAGAAGGTCTGCCTTTAAGCCTAACTCTCTGGCATGCAAAGCTGTTGTGGATCAGCTCCTCACTATCATAGAGAAAGGAGAATCAGAGCTTCTGATCCCGTGTATGAAGGCAATTGGGAATTTAGCCCGAACATTTAGAGCAACAGAAACAAGAATGATTTCACCATTGGTGAGATTGTTGGAGGATAGAGAGGCAGAGATCTCCGAAGAGGCATCAATTGCTCTCTCAAAATTTGTTTGCCATGAAAATTATCTCCGTGTTGATCACTCGAAGGCTATTTTGAGTGCTGGAGGAGCTAAACACTTAGTTCAGCTTGCTTACTTTGGGGAGCAACTTGTCAAAATCCCTGCATTGATTCTTTTATCCTACATTTCTTTGCACGCACCGGACAGCGAGGAATTGGCAAAGAATGAGGTTCTCAACGTTCTTGATTGGGCTTTAAAGCAACAAGCCATGGCACAGAACCAAACATTGGAGAAATTGTTGCCTGAAGCCAAGAGCAAAATGGAGCTATATCAGTCAAGAGGTTCGAGATTCCATTAAATTCAGGGGCACACGAGTGACATTTCCGCTTCATCCATATGAAGTAAAAGGTAGAAAACGAACTCAAGCTCCATTGCTCCCATCTTTATGATATGTATTGGTGTACATACCATTCACTAGCTACCATATCTCTGCAAGCTGTTACATGAAGTCCCAATTTGAGTGCTGCATCTCTTCATCCTCATGTTGACTATCTCACAGGATGGAAATTTTTTTTTTTACTGTGTTCACTATTTGAAATTCTTGTTTGTTCATAGTTGATACCTTTTTGGTCGGGTGATTGAAATCCAACTGTTTCTTTCCTCAGTTTTTTGTCCGGTCTGTTTGGTAGTCTGCTACAAAATGTCAAAACCTTGCAGCAGTCTTTGATCTATGAGATGGGCTTCTTATCTTTGTTTTTCACCATTTAATTACTCGTCTTCAAATTTGCACGGCTGAAGCTGAATTCCATTGAGAGCTTTTTTCCCTGTTCCATTTTGGATGTCTGAGAACAATACAACAGACACTTGGAGGAGAGAGCGACCCAAGTGGCAGAAATCTAATTGTTGTTGTTGACTAGATACAATTTCTGACTTGAAACAACATATACAGCATCACAGTCGCCATGAATGAATTATTGAGCTCCATAATGATCACCGTATTAACGAATGATTAACTGGATAAGGTCATGACTTTTCCTCTATTCTGTATCTTCATTTCTTCTATTCTTTTGTCCCGGTGAAGGAGTGAACATGTTTCCCACATATGACTAATTGTTGTATTCCTCCATGTCGACAGCCTGCAGAAGAACACAAGTCTCTACAATTTAACTGGTGACAATTTTTTTTTAACTAACAAACATCTTAAACTGGTTTACCTGCGAGTTCCAATAAGCCTGTTTCAGCTAATCAAACCACTCTATCATTGATGAAAACGCCTGATCACAGCACCAATTCCTACAAAACTATCAAATGCCAAATCAACCACAGAACAATCAGCCTCATCATATATATTTCAAAGTGTTCCAAAGGTAGGAGGGAGGAACTCACTTTCATTTGTTGGGGATCTAGCGGCCATGCTCATAACCTTCGCAAGCGGCGACCAATAATTATTGGATATGCCTGCTATACTCAACTCTTTTAAGGTCCAGCAGCAAGTTAAGATTCTGGCAGGCTCTGCAGGAGATTCCAATCTGTACAAAATAAACACCTTAACTGAGCGAGTTCACAATAAGTGGCATTTGTTGCTACTGAAGAATGCTCAACATACATTTAATTGGTGGAAAGAACATAAAGTTATTAGAATCAAGTATCCCTGATAATTGTTTCCTACCAATCTCATCGTCCGTCTCTGAGTAAAAAGCCACTACTTTATGTCACCATAAAAAACCAGCAAACCGAACCGCCCTACTTAAATAGAAGTTCCATTCCAAACATCCAGCAGAAATAAATTTAACATGATATGTTTTTCATATACTTTAACCTGACATGAACCAGATGCTAAAACCAAACATGTTAAGGAGTTATGAGATACCTGCATTATCTTGTGAACTTTCAACATGAATGTCTCTCAGCATTAGCAATCTGCTCTTTGATGACAGACTCAAGGTAATGTACCACTTCGTTTTTCTTTCTCTCCTTAAGCCATGCTCTTCTTATTACATAAAGCGTGACGGCATTGGGTGTAACTCCTTCAACCAGCATTTGGTAAAGGATATATTTGGCCTCCATCCACTTACCTACTTCGCACAAACCTCCAAAGATTGAAGTATAAGTAATCACATTAGGGAAAACTCCATTTTTCTTCATATCATTCAACATACATATGGCATCCTCGAACTTACGAGCACAACATATGCCATGAATTATCGAATTGTAAGTAACAACATTTGGAGAAACTGCATTTTTCTTCATTTCAAAAAACTTGAAGCATGCCTTTTGTATCTCCCCAGCCCGGCATAAGCCGTGGATAATAGAATTATAGGTGACAACATCAGGGGAAACTCTCTTCCACTTCATTTCATTCAAAAGATCTACAACCACATTCCAATGGCCAACCTGGCAAAAGCCTCGAATGAGTGAATTGTAAGTTATCACATCTGGAAAAATTCCCCTTTTTTCCATACTACGACAGATATGGTAAGCCTCCTTAGTTTCACCGGCATTACACAAGCCGTCAATTATTATATTATAGATGATCAAATCTGGAACAACTCCATTCACTGTCATGTCAAGCAACATTAGTTTCGCCCCCTTAACATCACCAACAAGACAGAAACCATAAATTATAGAACCATAGGTAAACACATTTGGGGTAAGGCCCCAACTCTTCATTTCATAAAAAATGCATAACGCTTTATCCAACATACCGGCACAACACAACCCATGAATTATTGAGCTATATGTTACAACATTCGGATCAATGTCATTGTTCTTCATCTCATCAAACATAACCATCGCCTCCTCCAACTCACCAGCCCGGCACAAGCCATCAATTAACGAGCTGTATGTCACAACATTAGGAAAAAGCGCATTACCTTTCATCTCATTAAACATGTACATGGCCTCCCTCAACTGACCAACACGGCACATCCCATAAATTAATGAGCTATAGGTAACCACGTCCGGATAAATCCCTTGTTCTTTCATTTCAAAGAAAGCACCTTTCGCCTTCTCCAACCGAGCAACACAGCTCCAAAAATAGATAAAAGAATTATATGTAAACCCGTCGGCTAATATTCCCCTTGTCCTCATCACTGTCAGCATTTCCTCAGCTTGATAAACCAACCCTCGTCTAATTAGACCATCAATAATTATATTGTAACAAACTAAATTCATACTATCCAACTTCTTACTCAACTCCAAGGCAATTTCCAAATGCCCTGTGCTACACAAACCTTGAAACAAAGTGCCGAAAGTCGTGTCATTCGGCTTGCAACCCCATTCATCCATATTACACAACACCCAAAATGCTTCCTCAATCCTTTTCTCAGAACACAACCCCTTAACCAAGTTGTTGAAAAAAACCACATCAGGGCTCAACCCCCTCTTCACAACCAACCCTAAAACCCCAAAACCATAATTCACATAACCTAAACAACAATAGCAATTGACCAACATTGACAGCATCCGAATATCCGACACTGCCCAGTTCAATTGAAGTCTCCCGTACATCTCAATCGCATCATAGTAACACCCTCCTCGAACAACAACAGACACGAGTCTGCTCCAAACCGACATTGGATGAAGAAGAAGAAGACTCCGGGAATCAATCATGGCGTCGAAAAAGATAAGGGCTTCTTGTAAATCGATGATTAGGGATTTGTCGTTTGGGTTTAAGAATTGTTGGAAGCGGGATTGGTTGAGGAGCATAGGCCAGATCTTACGCTTGATAGTGTCCGCCGAGGGTGGGAGTATGCGCAGGCATTGATGGAGCTTCGCTCCGACCATAACATCAGGAATTCCCAAATTGTGAGACGCATTCATAGGCTGTTATTTTGAATGTCGACTAGTCCTGCGTCCCGTCCCGTCTTGTTCCTCTTTCTCGAGGGTTTTCCATCTGACCTCAACACATCACATATCTTTCTGTCTTTTTTATTTACAACAATTTCATCTCAATGTTTTTGAAACGACATCATGCTCAGGTCAAAGTATCATTTTTGTACTTCCATTTTCCTTTTTCTTTTTCAATAATTATGGAGTTAATTTCGTTCCGCACAATATTTATTTATTAAATTGTTTTTTTCTTTATTTTATCTTAAATTCCTATCAAAACTCCTGCTCTGACCCATACAAAAACGAACTAATCATGCGCAATTTTATTTATGTGACAAACCCCGACAACATGGATATGATTCTTGTCTTCTTGATCCAAACCTAGTTCTACATATCAATAAGCAAACAACTATGTAACAATCCCATGAAGAGTAACTGTCCTAGGCGACAGGGTAGGAAGCGTCCATGGCCAACCCACAAAGACCTTCACTCGCTTTAACACCCCTCTCGAGCCTTATGTACCCATTCTCGCCCCAACTCTCGCCCCATGAATTTTTCATAATCCAATACTTAGTTCCATCCGACTCCGTCTCATATCCGACCGCCGTGATAGCGTGGTTGAGAAATGTGTCGCACTCGCCGGAGAATACACCACTCGAGTAAAATTGGAACTCGTAGGTGGCGTCAACCGCCACGGACACGGGCTGTTTGGATACGGCTAGTTGGAGAGCCTTTTCGTTGTTGGGTGGGACTTTTTTGTAGCCGGAGATGGTGGCCGCCGCGTGGGAGGCGGCTTTGAGGTTACAAGTGGAATCCTCACCCTTGTAGGGGTAGGCTGTCTCGGTGTTAAGGCCTTTGTTTTTGATGATGAACTCGAAGGCGTTTTCCATTAATCCTCCCATGCACCCCGCATCCTGTCCGCTGACGTCACAATCGATGAGCTCTTGTTCGGAGAGGGAGACTAGTTTACCGGTGTTGAGCTTGATCATGCCCTCCACCGCCGCCACGGCGGAGAATGCCCAACAAGATCCTGCATAAATGAAATCGATCAATCAATAATATTCAAGATTCGAACCTCATCTCTCAATGATATGTGACTACTCACCGCAACTTGCTTGATCCTTGACACCGGTGACCGCGCCCTTCTTCCTCCAATCGACACTGGCGGGAGCAGCACTAAGATTTGCATGGAGCAGCTCTTGATCCACCGCCATCTCACCACCGGTCAGCCCTTTGCGAAAACCGGTGTATTTAGTCCTAAATTCCTCGTTCGTCATGTCGGCAAATCTGTTGACCGTCAAGTTAAACTTCCTTCCCTGCACTTCATTATGTCCATTAATGAAACCAACATTGTGTTTGAATATGTTGAATCTCTGTTCCTTTTCTTCAAGACTTTGGTACACGCGGCCATGGTTAACCATCCACTCATCGTGCATGCTCACCATATCGAGCCTGTTGTTTGGGCCAAGCCGGGAAGCAACAAGAGATGAAAGAAGAAAAATGAGCACACAAGTCAGAAGAGTCATGACTGGAAGAATTGTGTTGATGGAATCTGGTTGGCTTGTAGTTGAAGTTTAATTTGTTGTTGTATTTATAGAGAGATTAAGATTCTTAGATAATGTGTTGCTTATTTGTTACATACGATAACATGAATGGATCTCTTGTAGTAGAAGTTGCTTATGGAAGATATCGATTGTGAATGTGAAGGATGATGATTGATTAGTACTAGTGGTGGTGTCGAAGTACATAACATTGACTCTAGGGTTGCTCTCAATAAAAATTGAATCAAAATACCTTACAAAAGTATTATTTTATTTTAGGGTTCATGCTTATCTTAAAAAAACAATCCCCAATATGGTAGCATAAAGTTTGAAATGGTAAACTTAATATACTGATGCTATCTCTTCTGGGATCAGGCAAAAGAGAAAATATGTAGGGCAGCGTGAAGAAGGATCTTGGATGCCAAATGAGGAGAGAGTCGTACGCAAAACGCTACAAGAAATAAGTTGTTTGTACTGCATCCTCCTAAAATAGTAGAGAAGAGCTTATTATAGTGGCTGCTTTCTTGCTCTAAGAATTCGTGTTTGTGTTGTGTACTAGGGTTTGGATTTGGACTTGAATGAATCTGGCCATGAGAGTATCTTGCGTGTAGCTTAATTTGCTTGTGAGAGCTTATCCCTTCATTTTGATGTCTTTACAATTATGTGTTGGAATCAAACTCAGGTGGGTTTTTAGTATGAACAAGAACTCGTTTGGTGGGTGCTCAAAATAGTAAGTGCATGATTGATATGGAATGCTCGCAGGAAGGCTAGGTTTGTGATCTTCTTGAAAATGATGTTGCAGAAGAAGAATGTTGCGTTAAGGAAACAAGTGGCTAGAGAATCCAAGCAACCCTACATTAGAGCATATATGTACCGATGACAATCTCTTCCAAATTGAGAAGCTTTTCATCTGTTAAATTAGGCAACGGCGACAATCCGGAGGAAATGGCGAAGGGAGGAGGTGCTCCTAGAGAAGATGGCCGAGGAGTTGAGGGAGGAGGAGCTCCAACAAAAATATTTTTAATGGGGAATTAATCAAGTTCGTTAGATCACATATAGATTTGATTGACCAGATTAATTTCTAATGAAAAACTTTTAAAAAAATATTTATTAGTTGGTACTTTTTTTTTCCTATAAATTTATCTTTCATCTCAAATCCAAAGAACACCGATCATTCATGTGTCCTCCTAATATATTCTCAACATTTTGTTTCAATTTCCTTATTATTTTTTTAAAAAAAAATGACTTCTGCTAACAATTGGTTTATGCCTGAATATGTGCAATTATGTATATCTTATTAAGTCAGTCGATCTCATATCCGATAACAAATAAAAGGTTGATAGCTTGTGGGAAAAAATTCATGCTGATTTTCGAGTAAATTGGGTGCTGAGAGCCGATGAAATAATTCTAACGGAGTCTAGGTCCCAAATTGCGTTTTCTTCTCGCTTTGGAAAGTTAAAAAAAATTTTGATTTTATGTTGGGCTTGAATTGCGTACGCAAAGAGAAATCCGGAATCGGGCGCTAATAGACAATATGAGGTATATAATTCTTGTTAAAATATTTAATATTGTTTCTTTATATTTCTTCATTTGAAATTGATTTATTTTAATTATTAATTTATAGATGCTCAAAGTTCAAATTATGTATGTTGCGCAAAGAAAAAAAAACTTTTATACATTTTGAATGTTGGGAACAAGTCAAGACACATCAAACATTTGCAACAGTCCAACCCATTGCTCCACCGGCTAACACATACGACCATAGTTCCGTAAGTGAAGAAGTTCATGCAACTGACGTCCCTGTTAATTCCTCATTTGAAGATGCGGCATTTTACACACCCGAAAGTAATCCGGGAGGTTCATCTAGTCCAGTAAGACCATCGAGAGTAAAGGCGGCAAAAGAAGCAAGAAGAAAGAGTAAGAATGTAGTCATTTTAAATAACATAGTCCGAGATGAAGTTTTCCATGGGATGCGGAAAATCAAAAAACTCAATTGGCTTTTTAAAAAAAAGCAACTGGCACTTGCTAGGGTGCAAATAGATCACAATCATAAAATGTAAGAACATGCCACGAATGTAAAGAAATTAGAGGAGGAAGCAAAGATTATGCAAATGAATACCGACTTAATGACCCCAAAGTCTAAGAGGTACTTATCAAAGAGGAAAGCTGATATTTTGCATCGAATATGATGAAGATGATGGTAATAATGACGGTGAGAACAATTCTAGCGACTATTCAGATTGTTACCGTCCATCTCACTACGATGAGTAATCTCTTTAATTCATGTAGTATTATTTTTCATTATTTAAACTTTATTTAATTTCAATTTTATGTGCATATATTATGTGATTCACGTTGATCAATTATTTCATATAATTCGTATAATTTTTCATATTTTTTAATCGATAAATAATACTATGAGTTCCTCCCGGAAATTATATTGATACATAAAATATTCAAAATATTATTACTCTTTTATAAATAGTAATAGAAATTGTTCATTCACCGATTCCTCAACTAGATTGAAATGCTCCTGCTCTAAAGGTTTATTGGACATGTCACCAATAGAGATGGAATCTATTTCATAAATGGCAGATGGAAACTACAATTGATGTTTAGCATTGAACACATCCCTAATGGCCGCCAAGACCCTGTCAGCAGTTTCCTTGCCAAACAACCTCGGCAAGCTCGACCCCAGATCGATCTCAATGCTCTTGTTTTTCACCAACCCGTCTCGCCTTTGCAGCGCCAATCTTTCATCATCTCCCACTTCCGATCTCCCCGCCAATGCGCACTCATCCAGCCACACCCTCAGCAATTCAACCGCCACAGGGTGAATATGATCGCCCACAATCTCCTCCAGCCGGCCTTCCCCAGCTCCTCCGACATTCACCAAAATCGCAGTCGGAGAGACCACTGATCTTATGTAAAGCGAGGAGGAGACATAGGGCGTGACCTCAGGCAGGTTGGACAGCAGCTGTCTTTGAATGTCCAGCTTGGTGTCTTCGTAGAATGTCTGAAGATACTCTGGGTGCATCACCAGGTCTTTCCTCGGCGGAAGGTCGAGTATCAGAACCATGGATGTCGGGCTGCTCTGAATCAGCTCGATGAGGAAGTTGGGCGCGTCTGTGGAGGAGTTGAGGTAAGTCGAGAGGCTTGTTATGTTGAGTTCACCCCCAGTTGGCAAGCCACAGTGCAGCCAACTCCCCAGCATGAAATCAACCTGGAAAAACATCATCAAAACCAGACATCAATCAATCATTCATTATATCCGACAAGACAAGACAAAAGAGTTACCTGGGATTTCTTCGAGCCAGATCTGATATGAAGAGAGGCTTGCGAGCTACCGGTTTCATTCTGGTAAAACTGTACGTCTTCCGGAAGACTGCAGGGTTGAAGCTGGGACCCTAATCGATCCTCGATCATTGAAACCAGCTCCACCATCAGATTCTTTACTGGCGCCGACGCATAGGGAAACTCCATGAATCTGCTCCTTCCCATGTGGCCGGCCAAGACTCGCCTCGAGACACGGAGGTTCTGGGTTGATGAGGACCGTGGCAGAGCACTCAGCTTGGGGTTGTTGGAGATGATTAAACTGCTGCCAATTGTTGCAGCCATTGTTTTGGTCTTCCCAAGCGCATACAATGCTTCTCCGATTTATTTTGTAAAATTTAAATTTAATAAATTATACAAAATCTTCGCAAATTGATTGTTGTCCCTTGTCCGGTGTTAGGGTACCTGGCTGTCATCCAGTTCACTTTGTCCAAAATCCAAATCTCGCCGACCTAAAATTAATTTCGTGTTGTCCCTCTTTACGGCATCGTTTTGAATGGAAAGCGATTAAAACGACGTCCTTAGCACCGTGAAGAGATCGTCTTTCATGGGCAGTGATTGGGCTTCAGCACATTACAGCCCGACGGCCCAAATAAGCTATCTTTGGGCCGGTCCATTACACATGGGCCGTATCAAATGCCAAACTTTTATGTTGACTCCATAATCCAAACGGCAAATTTCTTTATATAGGTATAGGAAAACGTCGTTGTTTTATAAGATACAGGGTTCTTGAATATGATTGAGTTATGGAGATCCGACATGTGGTTGATTATCGTGTTGTGAAGGTTGATTTTGATGAGACATGTATATGTCTTCAGTTGCCAACCTAGTGGAGTTAATGTAATCCTGCGGGCAGTGGTTGGATATTCCAGGGAACAAAATCCCCAACACTCTAAACCATATCATAATAAAACTCTCCCTGTAGTCTGGTCCGAGCGTGAATGGCAAGATGAAGCCTCTCACCAGCTCCCACATCGAGCATATCATCCTAGGCAAGACCACCAGGAACGGAGTCCAATATCCGCTAGGCACGTCTGTAATTATCTGCCTTCGCATGTTTCCATGGTTAGAGTTAGAGAGAGAGAGAAAGATGTGATACTAATTAGGGTTTAGGGTTTATTACCTTCGCCTTGTAGAAAGCATTGAAGTGGACGCATTTTCCAAAATGTTTGAACATGAAAGCCGAGTTGTCTGTCGGAAGCCTAGGAACCACGTCATTGTTGTAAACAAATCTCAAGTAGCTGACGTCATGCGTCCGGAACTGAAACTCCATGAACTCTTTGAACTCCACATCCCCAACCCTAGGCTGCCCAAACGTATAAACCCCTTCTAGTCGATCCAAGATCAAAGTCTCCTTGTGATGTGCTAGAATCGCCGCAAACAAGATCGCCAAAGCTCCCCCTAAACTATGACCTGTCAGTATGACCTTTGTGACATCATTTGACCCTAAAAGTCCCCACAGCGTGTCCCTAATTTCGTAGTAGGCTAGGTGGTTGTGCTCCTCATTCTCTAGGCCGGTTTCATTAGGCCAACCCTTGTCCCTCCTCAGGCCGAGCGCTTTCATGAACCCACCGTGGATCTTACCCATGCCTTGGATTCCAATCCAAGAAATGTCAACGTCCGTGCACCATGCGGCTGCGTCGAAGGCTCCGGTGCCTCTGAACGCTACAACTATTGTGTCGGAATAATCTGACGTGTCATGGAACATAAAGGCCTGTGTTGTAGCCTTCATTTGAAATTCTACGGCAAAAAAGAGGATGAGCTGTGCTATATGTTTTTTTTTTTCAAACCGTTAGATTCACAGGGGATATAGTTGCTTACCGTTCCGGAAGTTGTAAAACCCTAGCATGTTCATCTGCACACAACAACAAAAAACACTGAATGGTTTACAAGATCTGAAACTTCGATGGTGTGTTTATGTTTCTATGTACCTTCCAATGGTTAACAACTGTGGATTCTACGAAAGATCTGTTCTCGTAGGAGACTTTGGAAGCCATTGCGGCCAGTGCCGGCAAGTATTTTCCGTCACCGGGTTTGATGCTTCTATCCAGCTCCACTCTGGGGTCCAATCTTCCGACGAAAGAAAGGAATGTTGGGGATGATTTATCAGGCTGCTCCAACTTACCTGCACAAACATAGCTATGAAGTTTAATCTAAAGCGCTACTGAGACCCGACGCAGAATAGTCAAACTGATCGATACGAGGGTGTGGGTCGCATGGCTCGTACTGATACGGGCTATACAATCAGTACGAGATCCTTAAACTAACTGCGGTTGTACTGATCGTAATGAGCCGGCCGTAAATCCTAGGTTTCTTTTATATATACGGCTTGTTGTCATCACCATATGGATTGAAAAAGAAAGAGGGAGTGTGTGAGGAAGTTTGAAGGTGTAACGATCTTCCCCGATTGGGAGATTATAGTGGATTAAAACCTGCAATCAGCAAGTGGGAACCTCCCACCTTAGGAGCCAATCACTATAATTCGTGTGTTAATTTTTTATTATTTTCCATCTATATTGTTCTGTTTTGATTCGTGGCGTTAGATCTATTTCCTAACACATACATCAGCCAATCTGAACAGCTTTAACTCATAAAAATAAAATAGGCCATAGAGAGAGAGAGAGAACCTGTGAGGAGGTTTAGCAAGAGCCGCCTAAACCCTCCATTACAAGAGGGAAGGTTTAGCCAAAGTTCCAACAGTGAACCAAGCCGTTGCATTGGTGTTGCAAAATGGATCAAAGTTTTCTGAGCCAGTAGAGAGAGGAATATAAGCCATCTCCCATGGTGGCTTTCGGGTTTCTGACATCCAGAGCTTTGCCAGAATTCTCTTCTCTCTAAACTGCGGCTGAATAAGATGTGAAAGAGATCAACTAACCCTACTTTCTCCGGCTCAAAGATCATGAAACTGTCTGAAAAATCCACACCAGACATCTTTCCTGGCACATACGATTATGACAACAATATAGGAAATGGTACATGCTGCTCATGCATACATATCTCAGTCGATAAAATTAACCATGTTAAAGTCTTCAAAATGAGATTCATGTCTGGCAGGCACGTGAGCTAAAGTTGTAGGGTTTAGAAAAAGAATAAAGTATGATCAACTGTGGGACTTACGGTCCTGGACATTCCAAACCCTAAAGCATTGCATTATTAAAGTATATGTTGATGAGCATTCTCCAAGAAGAAAGCACAAACACAATCCAAACATTCTGGGCAAGAATTTTGAAGTGCATTTTAGCGTGGTTCTAACAACTGATGTAAATACATTTAGTATCCACTTTTCCTTTCCTGCACGTGCAGTACATACAAAAAGAAAGGAAAAGAGAAGGCATGAATAGTCGGAATACAACGGAAAAAAAAATTAGATTTTCCTCGTCTGTCAAATTTGTTTTCTCAAGTACCCCGTCTGATGAAAAATTTTCTGAAATCCCCTCTTTTCAATGAAACCGGTTTTAACAAGACTGATCTCTTTAATTTTTTTAAAGGTCGGTCTTATTAAGAACCGATCGCTTTATTTTATGTAAAATTAGATTGTTTTGTCCCTACTGTAGCAAATGAACTTGTAATGCTGAGGGATAAAATTGTTTATGAGACAAAGAGACCGGCTCTTGAAAAAAATAAATAATCGGTCTTAAAAAATTAAAGAGAATGGTCTTGTTAAGAGCAATTTCATTAAAAAGACGGCATTTCGATCAGAAAGCTTTTCACCAGATGGGTATTTGAGAAAACCAATTTGACAGACGGCACAAATCCAAATTTTTTTCGAATACAACGCAGCATATATTTTCTGAAATGGAGTAATCTGGATTCCTAAAACCTTGATTCAGGATTCGATGGATCATCTGGGTTGGTATTGCTTGTTCATACAAGCCAACTCGCGGTTTGAAGACTACACAATCAATACATAACCCAATTGCTGTAACTCATCATTAAAGATGACACAGAAAAAAGACCTAAAGCTCAAAAATCTTAGACAACATTTCGATGTCAATCTCTCTCTAGCTATTGTCATCATCCTCCGGCCTTCCATTTCCTTAAACTATGGTCTTTAACAGCCTAGGTGTGTACTTATTATTAATGTTAAGTTAAACAAAATGTCGGCTTTATAAGCAGCCATTTTTGGCAATCATCTGCCCAGAGCAAACGCCCTCCACAATCAGATTAGGTCAAGACAAGAGTTAAAAAATAAGCGAAAAGGAAACCAGGGAGAATAATAAAAGACACTGTGAAGCCTTTTGTTAATAAGAGGCAGTCATATGATCATCTTTATCAAATAAACAGCATAGAAATTGATTCTGAGAATTTGCGGTTGGTGGAATTAGGGTTAGTCATATATATTCCTGCTGGGGTTCTATCTCGCATAGTTGTAAAATACCAAAAAAAGTCATGGCTGCTTTAGACAAACCCAAAACAATGCCGGCCCATCAGAAATCGAAGCATAATTATTGAGATATTTGACGATCTTTTTACCACCAAACCATGACTTGATGGCATAAGACCTTTGTTGACATCGAGTTCACAGATGATTTATATTGTCAGTGCCCAGATGATAGCCAGCCAACGTGGGTGTATGTCGTATGCTAGATAGGAAATTTTTTGAAACTCGCATGGCGGATAAACAAAACATTGAGCAAACAGAATTTATCTCTACTAAAAATTCAGGGCTGTCTCCCTGCATAAAGGGCAAGTGTTGCTGGTCCTGAGCCATGGCTCGATGCATGCCTTGTGAAAAAAATGCGAGCAAGTGATTTTCCCAACAAAATCGCCAACCATGTAGTCCTCCTGCAACATAAACATTAACAAGGATTCATTCATTATTCTCACCTGGGCTAGCTTTTAGAGGCAGTGGCTTACGTGGCAGATGCTGCAAGAATTGCAGTTCAATTTCAGATGGCAGAGATGATCCTCGCTTTCGACAAAAACAGGCTCCAAGTGAGCATCTATTACTGCTTCATCGAGGCCCGGTATGATAATTTCTTCAGTTTCTGCATCACTAAGGTCTAAACTTGCTCCTACGATTGTGTGTTCCATAAGAATGCGTTCCTGCAGAATTAACATACAGGGTTTATGGTTTATGGTTTTCCAGTGTATTTCCATTCCATTGGACTACAAACCTCGTATGTCAAATCTTCAGTAACAGTGTCTGGTAGATGAAACCCGTTGGCGATGTAAATCTCATCTATCTGTCCAAGAATAACCAGGTTCATACCAAATGTAATAACCAGATGTCAATCTTTTTCTTTGTTTAGTTGACTAATGGGTTTGAAAAAGTGCAAAAGTGGCTATACCTGTTCGATGGAGAAATAGTTCAGAATGCAGACCTCTGGTGGAGGTGATGTCATGATGAGGAACTGTTACAAGCATCACGGTATAAAATATCGTTATAAAGAGGCGAATCAAACAAAACCATGTTGTCCATGTGAGAGAATCAAAACAATTTTGATACGGAACATTCTGGAATAGACAAACGGAGTTAGAGAGAAGAAGATACCAGAGAAATAGTTAGGTAGAAAAGGAGAAGCCCTCGGATAGAACCGGCACAAGCCCCTCCCTCTAGCCACCACTTGAGAAAATCCAAAACTAAGTGAAGAATATCAAGGTCCAAGTAGGGTTTATATAGGGCTGAGCCAGATGAGAGTTAGTATGCAATCTGGAAAGAGAAGGGCTTCTCAGCAAAAGGAAGATTTTGAATATCATATATGCACTCTTTGAAACGTTATTCACCTTCTAGGTGTAATCGAAAGACACATCTCTTTCAAAAAAATATGAAAGATACTTTGTATTTCATCCTCTCTACAAAGTCTAGATACGCCCACTCATTATTTTGTTCTTTAATGTGTATCCTCACAATTTCAAACTCGCAGAGCTTTATACATGTTAGGATATGAGTCTAACAACGTAATCAGACAAAATTATAAATGAAAACAGTAAAAAATTGACACACGAATTATAGTGGTTCGTTCAAATGGGAAGTACGTCCACTTGAAGCTTGCAAGCTTTAATACACTATAATCTCCCAATCGGAGAAGATCGTTACACCATCAAAACTTGCTCATGCACTCTTATTTTGTTACAATACATATGATGACGGCTGCAAGCCATATATATAGGAAATTCTAAACCCTAGGCTAATATATATATATATATATATATATATTAGCCTAGGGTTTAGAATTTCCTTTGTAAAAGTCTAAGATATCTTCACAGAGCTGCCCCCTTCGACCCTAGAGGGTTTAGTTTCTGAAGTTCATGCGTCTAGGGTTTAGGGAAATGAAGAAAAAGAGAATCTGTATATGGTTAGAGTAGTGACAGGAGCTCTCTTAACATTCTAGGCCAACATGAGTTATATATTTTGCCATGAACGTGATACAAGAAACCTTGGGCTTGAAGGGAAGAAAGAAACTAAACAAAATTTTGTTGTCGAATAGTGAAGTCTGATCTCGTCCCTTTTGACCATTCTAGCGCTACACAGAGTTCCAATCGGTCTACATATAAAGTTACGTAATATAATGCCAGTGAAGAGCCATGGAAATCCTCTCACTACTAAAACCTAAATATCAGTAATGTTCAAGGCCTGCTGCCTGCAGGTGGGGCAGCTATTGCTATCCATAAGCCATGTCCTCATGCAGCTGAAATGGTAAGAAAACTGACATGGACAATCCAATTCAGCCAAACACTGTCCATCATCAATAGGCTCCTGTGACGGAGAAAAATGGTGGATCAGATCAAGGAAAATGCCATGACAAATTAACAAACTAAAGCTGTAAAATTAATGCCTTACACGACAGATGCTGCATTCTAGAGCTTCTCCTCCTTCCATCCTGTTATATGTCCTAGCCCTTAGGTTTGAGATGATGTCCTCTTCATTCAGCCTCCAACCCGGCCTTCGCGGTGGCTGCATGAAAATATTTTCTCTCAGAAAATTTTAGGTTTACTGAATTCAGTACAAAAAGTTGGGGAACACAGAATGTTTGGCAAAAAGAATCAATAGATTTACCATCCCAAGCCTTGGTTCCCCATTCTCTGCTGGGGGTGCTCCATTATTGCCTATTAAGTCCCTAATAGTGCGGTAACGCTGTGAAGTCAAGGCATTTAACTATCAAATTTTGTTAAACAAGGTTTTTTTTTGCTTTTCTATTCTACCCATGGGAGCCTTGCTCTGATTCTATCAGAAATCGAACTCTAGTCGCTGAGATGTTTGACGTTCTTTACGCTCTGATGGACTTAAACAAGGTTCAAAAGTACATGTAAATAAATGAAAAGACTCTCCTCCATCTTACGGACTTACGCGAGGCATTCTTTCTCTGTAGGGTCCTCTCTCACGATACCTGCCGCCTCTCACATTAGCCTGGAAAAGAATAAGAGGATATGAACATTCAGAAATCATTTATGTCTCTCTTGATTACTGTCCAACAGATTGTTGTTCAAAATCTTGAATAAGTGAATTTTGATCTTTAGAAAATAGCTTTTCCAGAGAGAGAAAACATCCGGGACGGCTCACCGGAAATAAATGAAGTAGTGCCGTAAGAAAGCATCCCAGAAAGAAATTCATCATGCACCTGATCGGAAGTAGAAACGTTGTAAGACAAAACCTTGTAGATGGAAATGAAAGCATTATAATGAGATTATGAAACTTCACAAGCACCAGATTGACAGAGCCAGAAATATGTAACCCTAGATCCCAAAATCAATCTCTGAACTCCTCTGCCTGATGCTGATTTATAAGGCGGAGAGCGCTAGGAGGGTTTGAAAAACGTTTATCTAAATGCTTCCAAAAGATATACAACAACTCTCACTTGCAAACTAAACGTGAAGATGGCATCCTTTCATCACCAGCATCACGCTTTGTGTTGCCCTCATAATGCTCTCTCTCTCTCTCTAACTTTGCCTCCATTTAATCCAGTTCAAAATTTGGAGGAAATTTTCTCACAACTCTGCGTTTTGATTTTGATATGTCTGATACCAACGAATCTGTATTAGTTGTGTGGATCTTTAGATTGTGATTGAAGTAGAAATCTTAATACTTTGAACCAATGATCTGATCAAAATTTTCAGTTGCTCAATTACCCTTATATATGTTCTTAATTAGCAAAGAGCCGTGTACGCTCATTCAAGTTGTGATGGTACTGGTGAGATGTGGTCGATCGATTTCATATTATCTTTCGGGTGTTTTAGTCGTATCGTTAGCCGTTAATATTGGTTCGTTTGGATCTAGGGAGGCATTGTTTCTATCGTTCAAATGTTACTGTTTGAATTAAGATTCATTGATGAACAAGTAGCTAGAATTTAAGAGTGCTGGAACATGAACATGGACATTTTCTGAAGGTCATCAAACCATGTACAGAGGTATTGTTCTTGGTAATGGAGGTAGGTCAGACCCTCCTATGATCTGCTAAAATATCCGAATCCGGTTGAAAACCTTCTTCACAGCCTTCGAGGGTTCTTCAGACATTCAAAGTGGAAATTGAGGTTACAGTCGAGGCTTGTGATACTTTGGCCATCTATAAAACCATCCTGTAACAAGGCCAGCAATGAAGAACCATCAATATCGATTTCAGCATAGCTAATTTTCTCATCTTTAGCACTATCAACAGGCCCGGCCCTGAGGGTGGCAGGTAGGGTCGGCCGCACGAGGCCATTCAGGGGTTCATTTTTCTAGGGGGTTTATTTAAAAAAAAAAAAAACAGGTCCTACATGTATGTTTTGTCCAGTGATCAGGAACGGATCTTGAAAATGGAACAATAATGGCCATCTTGCCCATTTTCTAAACCTAGGGTTGGTTCAGAGGCGCGAAAGGAGACGTGGCTGAATGAAGTCCTCAGACACGCGGCCTCTTCTCACTATCGCAGCGTCCCTAAATAAACCTCTTTAACTCCTGAAGTAGCAACTTGAAAGGTAGTTTGGGAGTGAAATCCTGATAGTGATAAGTATGTCAGATGATATGGAAGATCCAAGGTTAACCTCACTGGTCCTGGCTGAAGATGTATCCAGATAGCGCCCATGCTGCTAAAAAACAAATTGAACGTAGCGAACAAGCGTTTTTAGATTCGACAGGTCTTAGAAAATTCCCAGCAAACAAGTCCAGCAAATCTGAATTTAGACACCAAATACCCTCCCTAGGGATTATCATGATCTAGGTCATTTGGACGTAATCCTCCGCGCCTGGAGATAGATACGACAGCATATTTTCGAACAACCTTTACTGTAACAAGCAAAATAGTATGACAATATGAAAAATAGTCAGATCCCACAATCATCATATGAACAAAAACTTGCAACCTGGATTTGGTTAGATTATTTACAAGACTATTCTCTTCGTATGTTGTACCTTAATTAACCAATATTACTGATCTGAAGGAACCTCTTGTTTTTCTATTGGGCCGGCCCATATTTCGGTTGACAGGGAGGAGTTATTGGGGCGGCCGATGTGATTGGTGAGTACAGACAGAGATACGTGTGCGATGTACAGACGGAGGCGCGCGCGGGAAAGTGTGCGACAGAAAAAGCCTGCCTATCGACTCATTAAACAGTATCATCTATCATCCATGCTCATTCCCCTAGGAAGGAATTTCATTCTTTATTCTTTATTCTGGTTTTGAACCGCATTGGAAAAGGAATATATAGCATACCTATCAACTACCCCACTCAACAGATTTGAATATCGGATGAAAAACAAGAGATGATCCGTGCGTGGTACATAGCTGGAAGCTTCTATTAACATTCCATTCCATGCCAGGCTCTGTTCCAAATTCCCATTTATAGAGGGCAGCACTCATACTTGATGACGTCCATCGGGTAAGGATACGTATTCGCATACTCGAACGATAAGATCATGCCATTGGGTATGGGTCTACCTCCATACACAAGGCAATCATCATAATCAAGCCTCTTGAATATATCAGGATTAATGAGCTTTGCCGAGGCAAACTTTCCACACCTCACATGGATCCCAGCAATGTCGCACCCACTCGAACAAGCGTTGCCTATCGTAACTGAATAAGTTGGGATCCCACTCGGCAAGGGCGATGACGGCCCTTGAACGATCACAATGTCCGACTCCGAACACTCATCCTTTCCCCATTCCCTATTTGGCTTGTACTTCTTGTCACCTACAAATCCACATTTTATCAGTATATGAAACTTGATAATTCAATAGCTTCAGCCTCAAGAAATAGTCGAACAAGCTGCTGCTTCACAAAAAGAAGGGCTGATATAAGAAAGTAGCTGCTGTAGACATGTAGTAGCTCTACTGCAGCTACTGCTGGACGAGGAGGATGTGGTAGTGGAGCAGCCAGTGCATGTGTAGTGCATCCCTGGACCACAGAAAGTACAGCAGATCCGCCGTGGATAAACCTCTGGAGCAATTTCTGAGAACTTTACGCCCGGATTGGGGAGCAGAGATAGAAAACGCCCGTATCATAAATCAATAAACCTAATTAATTACTCACTCTCATTTTAGTTCGTTATTAATCTGGAAGGATATATAGAAACCCAGTAATCCGGAAGCAGCCAACTTTTCCGAAAACACAATATTCAAACCCTCGGATGAAAATCTGGAAACGGTAATCCGTAAATAAATGTACCTGATGAACACGAATCAGGAGAGACGAGCTTCCGGTGCCGAAAATCGTTCCTGAATCTGATGCTAGAATCCGCAACTCCGGTGCCGAAACTACTGGAACCAACACCTGCAAACCGACGCAAAACAACAACGACAAGAAGCAACAAAGTCGATCAGAAACCCTAGCAATCTAAACGCCAGCAGCAGCGGTAGGAATAGCAACAATATGAATCAGAAAACCTAATCCGAAAACCAACAACAACGATAAAGCTCTCATATTCCGCTCCATACATAAACCGATCATAACGGAACTACACGCAGTATAGTAGAGCATAACGCGCACACACAGCATGAACATCGTCAAATGCACTGGATGCGACATGAAACAGTCCACAAAAACTCGAGCAGTCGTTACTATTTTGCTGATCTTACCCGCACAGGTCGCTAGGAGAAGCAGTACGGTGAGCCTCACCGATCTCCAGAAACTACTGGTAGAGAATATGGACAGAGAAGAAGCGGAGGTCGACTCGGCGATCATGGCGGATGCGGTCGTCGGAGTAGTCGCCGAAGCGAGAGGAGAGGAGAGGAGATGAGGCGAACGTGGTCTTGTCTGATGGCGATATGGAGAGACAGATTATGCTTACAGTAATAATCACTGGTGTTACTATTTGGAAATTATAATATATATTAATTATAGAAAATTAATTAGTTAGTTGTCCAATGGCAAACTTTTATTTTCAAAAATATAATATTTAATAAAAATATTTCAAATTAATAGGGCAGATGGAAAATATTTTGGAAATTATAATATATATTAATTATAGAAAATTAATTAGTTAGTTGTCCATGGCAAACTTTTATTTTCAAAAATATCATATTTAATAAAAATATTTCAAATTAATAGGGCAGATGGAAAATATTTTGGAAATTATAATATATATTAATTATAGAAAATTAATTAGTTAGTTGTCCAATGGCAAACTTTTATTTTCAAAAATATAATATTTAATAAAAATATTTCAAATTAATAGGGCAGACCGAAAATATTTTGGAAATTATAATATATATTAATTCAGAAAATTAATTAGTTAGTTGTCCATGGCAAACTTTTATTTTCAAAAATATCATATTTAATAAAAATATTTCAAATTAATAGGGCAGATGGAAAATATTTTGGAAATTATAATATATATTAATTATAGAAAATTAATTAGTTAGTTGTCCAATGGCAAACTTTTATTTTCAAAAATATCATATTTAATAAAAATATTTCAAATTAATAGGGCAGATCGAAAAATTCAACTTCGCCACATGGCATTACTTATTGAACTTTTAACCAGCAACCAACCAGCTTCGTCAACATCATAGCTGCATTTTCAAAAGTATGAATATTGTCGAGGGATAAATATCACTCAGATCATATGATATCTCACATTCATATGCTTTATCAATTCTTATTTATTTGTAAACTTTGGCTTTCCATATAGATCAACGGGCTCAAAAGTCCGCCAACGATCCATAAGCTTATGAAATCGATGTCCGTTTGAAGCCTCGCCCAAAAGTTACTGGGTCAGGCGGCTGGGCCACCCGCGGCCCGTCCGGCGTGTTTCTAACCCTTGTACCCGATTCCTCCGCCAGCCTCTAACATAAGAAATTCACACGAGAACCTAGCAGTAAAAACTCTCTATTCAAATATGTCTACGTCTGCACTACGGAGTAACTATTATTTTATTTATTAATTCGTCGAGATAATAATATTACGGAGTACAATATATTTTTAAAGGATGAATCAGGCCAAGTCATGTCTCCAAATACTGATTGGGGACTGAGGACAAAATGGATACGTACTACCTGTAACTTGTCATCATCCATGGGTGACAAAGCAAGAACCACAAAATTGGGTATTGTAGCTCAACCACATACCCAACCACCACTTTTCTGGAAGAGTTCCATGATTGGAATATTTGTTAGAAAATCAGCTGCAAAAGTCACAAGCAATACAACAACATTAGAGGAAAGCATACCATCCTAAGCATACTCCATGAACATGATCATACCTTCACCACAAAATAGTAGAAACATGATCATACCTTCACTACAAATTAGTAGAGTTCAGCAACGTAAGCCTTACTATGGCGACATCTAAGACGAGGATGTAAAATAACTCATGATTAAGATTTGCACAAAAAAAGTAATCAAAACATCCTGTCAAGATGAAGATTTCATGAATATCACGGTAAATAGAAATAAGTCTTGTTTTTCAACTTCACTTTTCTTTCGAGACTCTGTATTGATGGTGTTTGGGATCAATAAAAAGACATGAGTTACAAACGACACAAACTGGTAAGAAATCTGCACGCAAATGTAAACCTACCTGAATCACCGAGAGCATAAACTTTTGTATCTTTGCAACCATTCATGATTGTTCTTGTTTACTATTTGAGTTGGAGGCAATGCTGTCATTAGTCCACCTCCTGAAGGTGCAAGCCACAAAGTTCCTACCAGTAAATAGACTAAACTTTGATCTAAATAGCGGTGCTGATCGACTAGTGCTGCTTGATGGAGCATCGGCATCAGTGATTTCAGCAACGGCAGGAGGTACCAGCGTCCGAGGAGCATCAGAGTCATTTTCCTGCACGATAACATCGCTGGCATCGATTTGACCATCTAATATCACAACCAGTGACCCTCTGTTCACTTGCAACCACCCCGCAATGTCACTGGTCACTCCCCTGCATTTCTTGACTTTTATCTTCACCAAATTGGGAAAACCCCAAGCAAGTGATTTCATTCCATGGTCTGAAATAGGACAGCCTTTGATACAAAGCTTCCTCAACGCCAAACATTTCTCAGAAATGCAAACAATCTCCTCATCACGGATACTTTCGCTCCCGCATAACGCCAATCTCTCAAGATTCCGACAGTTATTAGCTAATGCTGTCAAGCTTAAATGTGTAGGGTTCACACCAATCAAAACAAGCTCTTGAAGATTGGGGCAATTTTTCGCCACAGCAATCAAACCTTCATCTCCAATCCTATTAGTTCTCCAACCATCAATATGAAGCTTCCTTAAGAGCTTACATCCGTTGGCCACTGACACTAGCCCAGTACTTGTGCACTCAGGAGTCTTCACAATATGCAAAATCTCCAAATTAGAACAATTCGACAAGGCAGCTAGTCCAAAATCGCTCACCTGCAGCCTCTCCAGATGCACTTCAGTCAACCTAGTATTCTTGTCACCAATTGTTTCCAGCAGCCTATCCCACTCCCCCAAACACCTAAACACTTTCAAAGTCTTCAGCTTCTTCGATCCAATCACAAGTGGCGCAAAGCACTGCCCATTATACAACTCCTTCAAGGATATGATCTTCAGCGAGGCGGCAGCGGCACCAGGCCCGATCGGCTCCGGCTGACCACCACCGTCCTTCAAACTCCGCAGCCTCTTCACGGAGATCTCCTCAAGCCCCGAGCAGAAATCGAGTATAGCATTCAACCCTTTGGCCCCAAACATACAAGAACCACACGACAGCTTCTTCAAACCTCTACAGTTCTGAGCGAAGACCGCAATCCCAGCATCGGTCAGCTCACGGCAACCTCGAAGCTTCAACCGCTTCAAATTCCTACAACGCAAAGAGATCAATTCCAAATCTTCGTCCCCCAAGCTCACAGATCTACGATCGCATCGCAGCGAAAGCTTCGTGACCGAATCGAACCTCGAGAAAATCGTTGCTAAATCCGGTACGATCTCGGCTGACGCGTTCAGCGACAGACGGTGACGACTCTGCCCTTCGACAACGAACCATCGCTGGCAGACTAGAGAGCACTGCTTCCGATCTACAGACGGTAGCGACTGGAAAATACAAGCCAAACACTCATCGGGAATGTCCGATGTGTAATCATAACAACCTTCAGCAACGCTCAGAGCTTCACTCTCCTCGTCTTCCGACAACATAGATGACATGGTGGCCTCAACCGACAAAGAGAAGAATCGACGGCTCAGGCTGCGGTCGCGGCGGTTATAGACTACGTCGGCGGATGGCGGTAACGACGAAGACGATGACGCCTGGCCCATTCAGGGCGGCGGAATTGGTTACCGGAGGGTTTCGGGAGATTCGGGATCGGATTCCGGAGCTGTGGATCTCTCTAGGGTTTGCGATTTGGGGATAAGAAGATCGCTTGTGGAGTCCTCGTCAGTGGTCAACTGCGTAGCTTTTTCGGAATCGAGCGATGGATAATATCTCTGACGTGGGATGATCCTGGGCGTTGTTAATGAAACGGAGGCGTTTTACCTCTAGACTATGAAGGAAGGAACAAAGGAGCAAGTGACCATTTAAGGGTAGCCTTATATTTTGGTGTTGAATTGGTACCATACAAGTTTAAAACTAGGCATGAAAATAACATATAGTTGTTGCCTTGTTGGTTGACTATCCTATGCTAAATATTAAATGTTGTCGACCGAAGAGTTTAATGAACCTACTTATATGGTTCGATCAAAGACGACGATTTAAATTTCTTTCGGATATGACACTTTCTGTTTATGTAAGCGGTCAGCTGATTTTGGAGCATGAAAGCTTGGGGCCATGAAAGGCTAAGATCATCAATTTTTGACCGACTTCTTACTAGTTTTATTAGTCCATGAATTTGAGATGGTCAATGGTGGGTGACATCATGAATCTTGAGGAAAGCATATGACATGGATCCAACCCAATGTTGTAGGGCTGAAAATGGAAGATAAAGCCCCAAACATATTGTCTTCTAATATTTAGCTACTTCAATTATATTGGGGATTTGATGAGCTTAAACATTGGGCTCAAAGTAGGCTAATTTTGTATGGATCAAAGTGAGTGACGAATGCATTGACTCGCTTGGATCAAAAACTTAATGTTTAATTTTTACTTGGTGAATACTTTATCTCTTAAATCAACCGATCAATAGTGGATCGATCATGAATAAAGATAACTTCATCGCACCATGATTTCAAATCATCAACTTCATTGACAAAGGGGACCAAGCCGACAAACCCTAACTAGCCACTTGATGATGATGCACAACTCCCTTTGTTCTTAACCCTAAAATATTTCCACAATGCGCGACAGCTGCATGCACATCAAAACTACCATCATGTCATTCCGCCGCCTCATTTAACTCCTTTATTTATTCTTATTTTATAATTTAATTGAATAGAAAGCAGTCTAACAATGGTCCATGAAAGCTCAATTTCATGCTTCACGTATCTCATTCAATTCTCCACGAACCAAAATATCTACAAGACCCAGCAGTGTTGAAAACCATGGATCCTCATGAGGACAAAATGGTAATTAGATAATAAGAAAATATGCATGATTTAAATACTATTTTTGGCCGGAGCATGTTGTCTTGAACTCATTGTTGGAATGGCCCGATTCCATTACAAATTAAAAGAGTACCATAATAATTATTAACTAATTATCAACCCAAAACAGATAAATGGATGATGATGACATTTTTAAATAATTTTTTACTACTTATTCCACAACAAATCTTACCAGTCCCTTGATTTGATCTCGAATATATTTAATGTTTATTTTGTCACTAATGATGACCTAATAGTGTATAATATAATTCAAAAACATTTGTCAAATATAAATAAAATTCGTATTCCGTAATAAAAATCAATTATAAGTATCGTGTCGAGCTTTAACATTATGTTGATGCTGTTATTGTTGACGGTTTCAGAAACCAAACACCGCCCAACAAATGAAACTGAAATCGCCCACCCCACGTAACGACAACTTTCTTTAGCTTTCATCCACATCTAATAAGTCTAAAGTTTTCAACACCAAATATTATCTCATCAAACATTGTAAGACAAGGTAGTTTTTATCGTACACTTCCATTCTGATCCAAAAAGTTTGATTTATGTGAAAGTAAGATATTTTAATTTTAATATCAATATGAAACAATTTCACCAAATATTGGACAAAAAATATGGATTTAGTAATGTGAGGGTTCTAACGTGTGAAACCGGTCGCGAAGGTAGGGGAACCTATTGGTTGGAAAAGGTTGCAGTTGCAGGTCATGGGTTGCTATCCAACCCAACTGTCAAGCTTTGTTTGCTCCGTGAACGCAGCGTTTCGTTAAATCAGTCGCACGGAATATTCAACATATCACAGCATGAAAATCACGTGCTTTAATTGTGTCCTCATAATTTATGTCGGATTTCGAGGCTTTTGTTAGATTCTTTTTAGATAATGTTACGTGTGTTTTCATGCTCCGACCACATGCCCAACATGCCACTCGTTCACATTAATTTTATTTTGTTCGCAAATGAGTAAGATTTGATGTAATTAAATTTCAAAATTAGCAATGATTGACCTGATTTTTATAGGGTAGTTTTCTTATAATTTGTATTAAATTCGTAAATGCAAATCGATAGGTAAATAAATTTGTCGGGTATGGATGGTGAGCAACACGTGCGTAACTGAAGATGTATCCGGAGCATGTCCACGTGATATACACAGACCGCACGTGCCATAAACGTTACGACTAGTCACTTTTCTAAAGACACTACCGCTTTCTTGCCTGTGCTGTTCTTGTGCGAGGAACAAACGATATCGTTTTGTTAAACGACACTGTTTGATACCTGTAAGTGAAAGCATTGAAGATACAAAACGACGTGGTTGCGTCATCTTAAAAATAAATGAAAATAATAAATAAATTGATAATTATAAGGGAAGGTTCGTACGGGCTCAGTCCCTCGCTACAAGGCTTTAAATTTAAATTAAAAGCACAAAGCGTAGGATAACATGAAGCTTCCTCTTGTAGGCTTGGAACCAGATCAAGCACGTGGGGAGATGTTTTATTTTACCGGACTCCGTACCGGTTAGCCATGTCCAACAAACGTACGTCGACACCTTCAACGACGGACACGTGTCAGTCACTGATTGAACCTTCGGCAGGCTGGCTTTGACAATAAAGCAGTAATGGCTAACGCTTAATTGCCCTCGCCCACCGATTCGGCGACATGTTTTGTCGTTTTCTCCACGTCATCTAGTTTTCTATTTGTTTTATATATATTTAAACTAAATTTACGGTTCACGGAAATTAAGAAAATGATGGCCAGCCTGTCGTGTTTTTTAAAAAAGTCAGTCAACACGGTTGTCACCCAACCGCTCTTCTATCTTTTCCAACAAAATTATGATATTTTAGATTCTTTTGTATTAAATATAAAAATTTAAAGAAAATTTCTTTATTTGTCTTTTTAACAACGTTTTTTAATTAATGTTAATTCAGATTAGTTCAATTAATTTTAATTTAGTGCGAATATCATAAGCTCCCGATGAAAGTAGTGAAACAAAATCGAATCTTGAATTAAATAAAGTTTATTTAAAATTGAACTTCAAAACTAGTTGAAAGCGGAGGTCCGAATAATTGAGTTCCGATCCAAACGTACCGATTTAGGAAGCCACGCGTGTCCCGCAACCTAAACAGCTGTAACGCAAATCCAACCGTCTTGTCCTTTCCGTAACCAATTATTAACCGAACCGACCCACGCCGGTCCAACCGACTCGTCCCTATCCGCTCCTCCCAACCGAACCGACCCGAATCGGACATCGTATATAAACCCTAGAGCTAATCGCAACTCTCTCTCATTGTATGCTCTCCGCAGCACGAAATTCCGCAATTTGAATTCACCAAACCCTAAATCGGAAGCGCCGAGTTTGATGGCGATGAGTTGTGGGAGGAGGGAGAGTTCGGATCGGATCAAGGGTCCGTGGAGCCCCGAGGAAGACGATGCGCTGCATAGACTTGTGCAGCAGCACGGGGCGAGGAACTGGTCGTTGATCAGCAGATCGATTCCGGGTCGGACTGGGAAATCGTGTAGGCTGAGGTGGTGTAATCAGCTGTCGCCGCAGGTGCAGCACAGGCCGTTTTCGGAGGAGGAGGATGAGACGATCATCCGGGCGCATGCCCGGTTCGGCAACAAGTGGGCCACCATAGCCCGATTCTTAAAGGGTCGGACCGATAACGCGATCAAGAACCACTGGAACTCGACGCTGAAGCGGAAATGCTCAGCGGTTGAACCCGGGTTCCATGGGCCTGAACCGACCCGGCCGCTGAAGAGATCCGCGAGCGCCGGAGCGGAGCCGGTTGATCTGATTCAATTCTACCCGGGAAGCCCATCCGGGTCGGATTCCACCGAGTCGAGTAACAACTACGGATTAGCTAAAACGACGTCGTTGATTGATGAATTGGAGACCTCTCTCTCGCTGAGTCTGTCCTTGCCTGGTCAAACTTCTGAGTCGGCCGAGCTGACTCCCTCGCCGGCGGTGGCCATGACTGTGGAGCAGCAGATAGCGAAGAGGATAGAGGCGAGGATGCCGGAGAATGGGCCGGTGGCGCTGTCGGGTGAGATGATGGCGGTGATGCAGGAGATGATAAGGAAGGAAATAAAAAGTTACATGGCTGGGGCGGAGGTGTGTTCTTCCGGGAGCAACAATGGGTTCCGGGATCACATGGGTGTAAGCCGGATCGGTTTCAATAGGATCGAGTAATCGGAAAGTTACCATCTCGATGAGAATGAAGCTGATCTCTGGTTCTTCATAGTTAGAAATAATCATAATAATCTGTACAGAAATGGAAGGACAAAAAAAAGCAGAAAGTTGAGTTTGTTGAATTGCTTGTTCTTTGAGGATTTTAAAAGACAACACTCGATGGTGTTTTTGTTCAGATTCAATAACTGTTCATTGTTGTCTTTCAATGTCTAGTCAACCAGTTAATGTTCGTAAACTGAATCTTGTCTTACATGAAACCTGTTCAGATGAGTAGGCTGAGGTTTTCTTAATGGGGATGGATGCTATGAACCACTGTTGGAGGTTGTTGCAGTTGAAAAGATCTGGAGAATATGAGATGAGGAATGGAATGGGGGGTTTGGTTTGGTTTCTGTCTGATGTCCCATGGCAGTTGGCATGGAGCATCTGAGTAAATGCTCAGATGCCAACTGCCAACTTCCTTTTTGATTCCCAGATCTTAAATGAATGGATTTGACTTGGGTTTATAAATTTCTGGGTAATAGTTGCAGTACAGGTTCCTGTACTTGAACACTTCACCAGATAAGCCTTGGATAGCCCTTTTAAAGGTTCAAGAGTTCAGCTCCAAGAAAGTCAATGAGATAGAATGTGGTTTAAAACAAGGGCCATGGCCATGTTGAAAAATGTGTGAACATTATTAAACAATGACAGGCTTGACTAGGTCACTGCTCTGATCTCTAACAACAAGGGCTGGCCAAAACACGGGTGCCTGTCTGGTTACATTATTCTGCATTACAGTGTTACAGTCAAAATACTAAACCCTAAACAATAAAAGCTGCTTATGTTGTCACATTGTACACTGATAAAATAGTTAGCTAGCTACAGAAGTTACAAGAGTCGTAGGACAATGGGTTGAGGTTTCTGTGTATCTTTACATTCTATAGTCCAGGACGCAGACAGCGTTGTTAGCGAAACAA
Organism: Umbilicus rupestris; assembly: GCA_963678935.1. Classification (NCBI taxonomy): domain Eukaryota; kingdom Viridiplantae; phylum Streptophyta; class Magnoliopsida; order Saxifragales; family Crassulaceae; genus Umbilicus; species Umbilicus rupestris. The sequence goes on from OY787625.1 coordinate 1,709,237, forward strand.
GCCGCGATTTTGTTCCCTTCTTTGTTCCAACAAACTTCAAAGATGCCGCCTGTGCCTGTGTATGTTTTTATGATCTTGCGGTCTTTTAAAGACCAAACGTGTAGGGTTTTGTCCATGGATCCAGTGGCCAAAAGCTCGCTGTTTGGGCTAAATGAAACAGAATACACAGGACCCCTGGCGAAAATAAATAGAAAGAAACTTGTTTGAGGGCTGCTTCATACCGTAAAGAGCAACAATATCAAAATTTTGACACATAAGGTGAATGTATAATGAAAAAAATTGAAAGAGAATATCGTACTTGTGACCATTTAGACTACAAAGAGTCTTCCCGACTTCCACGTCCCAGAGTTTTACTGTTGCATCAAAGGATGCACTGTATGCAATGCCGAATCATAATAAGATGGACAGCACTACTAAGGCGCAAGCACAGACGGCAGAAGTAGATAAGAAACCTTCTTACCTTGCCAGCAATAACTGCTGATTGGGATTGATTGTACCAGGTCCCGTAGGACTCCATCTTATTGTATATATTGCCTAAGGAAAATAAGTTGTCCTTAGAAAACCAAAAAAAAAGATGGTAAAATCCACAGGATTCGGCGGAGAGCATGATGAATACCTTAGCATGTTCTCGTAAATCATGAATATATTTGTCCTGCTTCATAGACCATATCTGCAGTATGTAAAAAAAAAGGCCATCATGGACAAATATGAGTATATCTACAGGTTCCAAATACGATGATGGCATTCGAGAGAGAAAATCAGGTAAGCTAGTTCGCATATTATTCGTATTCTTCAACTCTACAATGACAATTTCCAAAAGCAGAAAAACAAACTTACAATCAGGTTGTACATTTAACTGACCGCTTGCCAAGGACAAGCACAAAGGCATTTAAAAGACATGAAAAAGAATTTACCTTTGCAGTTACATCATCAGAGCATGAGGCTAATATAGACCCTGTTGGATCCCATTTAACACAATTAACTTCACCCTGAGATTTCACACAGAAGAGGCAATTAATCGACAAGATGTGTCATGTTATACATAAACAATCTTCATCATTTGTCTCAACTCTATAGCAACAATTTGAGTGTGGGACTAGGGATAACGCAACCCGACTTTTAAAATATCTCCATTCACAATATTGCTGCAGTGACTTGAGATTTGAAAATAACCATGACACTGATAAACCACACAATTTCATTTCAGGATTACTAAATGATGTACCAGTCAAGTTGATTGCACAATCAAACCTGATGTCCAGAGAAGGATTTGACAGGTCGACTTTCTCCAATCTTGCAAACATATATCATGTTGTCCGAGCAAGTAGCAAATGATGCGTTATTTCGCCAGTCAACATCAAGAATTGCGCCTATAAAAGAATCAGTACTCAAAGCCTTCCCTAACATATACTAATGTTGACTGTTGAAACTCCACCAAAATACAATACCAGTATGCAAATCAAACTGCTGTTTAATTTCTTCTGTCTTGACATCCCATACAATTGCTGTTCTGTCGCAGCTTCCAGTGAGAAGATAATCACCTTTCTTGTTCCATTTCAGAGTGAATATGGGTCCTTTGTGTCTACCGAATGTACTTTTTAGCTCACCTAATGGAAGAGGAGCATCTTATTAACATTATAAGATTTTGGAAACTAAAATGAGTAATAAGAAAACACAAATCCAATTCAACATTTAAATTTCAGTCATGATTTAGTTACAACAGGTAATTTGTGTAAGATGAACAGATACTGAGCCATATACGTTCCCTCGCAAAATTAACCAATGCCAATGAAATTAGGTATTTTATTCATACTTAAAAATGTTAAGACTGGATTGTTAAATCTTTTAAGTTTTCAGAGACGTTGTGAGTAGACAAAACAAGGATACGTCTCCATATAATTTTATCGATAGATCACAATACCATTGGTATTCCATATTCTTGCATGCCCGTCATATGCCCCTGTAGCTAAGAGTGTACCATCCCCCTGCAGAATCAGGTAAAAAAGATTTTCTCAAGTCCATAGAGAAATTAAAAAACATGAGACTAATCATCATAAATGTTGTAGCCGGCCATCTACGGGTGCACAGTGGTATCCCATTCCCAGACTGTTATTATTTGGGCTGGCTTGAGAAAAGAAAATCACAAATCCTTTATTTAATTCCAACGTTTTGAGATGCAAACAACTAAGCTATATGGCAGTACCCAATACGCATTCTTTTCTTTCAATTTATGCACATAATACTAGTTGCTCATTTCATAATATAACACTATGAGTTTGTTTTAGCAAGGGTGTTGCCCTAGAGAATTAGAAGCAGCATGTGCTTTCCAAGTTATATTCACAAAATTTTGAGTAAGCTATTTTTTAAAACTAAAGAAAATGTGAATTCAGCATTAAAAGCCTGGTATTTCACAGCCTGTTTCAGGCTGTAAGTCCTTATTTCAGGTCAATTACCAAAAAACTACGTCATAGCAGATCATAGACAGCCCCCAAATTTTGCCACTTTTTCTGATATGGCGGTGCACTAGTGTTTCACAATCTACAAACAACGCGACATGTGTTTTACTAATTCACATTTCACACAGCTTAATCAACTTACATTCCAGTCAAGGGTTGTCACGTCTTTGTTACCCTCATGCGTTCTTAATTGGACATGCTTTAGAACTGCCACGTTCAGAGGACCATTCTGTGAACCCGACCGAGAAGGTCCATCAGCAACAGTCCAAATTCTAGCAGTTGAGTCTCCAGACCTATAAATGGAGGTAGCTGATGCATATCATATGGTTCTTCTAAGCTATACAAAACAAATATACAGACCATCTTTTTTAAACAGATATGGTATCGGTGATATAATGACAATGCTAAACATCAGTCCCAAAACAAAGAGCAAAACATGTCAGATGTTCATCTTTATCTTAAAGTGGGTTCATGTTGAGTAACAAGGTGCTGCAGAGAGCATCCAAAAAAATATTGATGTGTCATGTTTAATATCAAAACGATTAGTGATTCCCTGGGAAAGTACATACAAAATTACTTCTGTGTAAAAGACTGAAAGGCAGTGGTGGTTAACCTGATACACCATTTACTTATACATTGATACTACCCAAAAAAAATTCTTAAAGCTTGTAGTATTAACAACGAGCAACTGTCCCTGAGATTTAAATATGGAGTGTACTGCTTCATATTATGCTTTTGTGTATATCTCCATGTTAACCGCCACAGTAGTGGCATATCTAAGAAGCATGAATTTAAATCCAACATCATGTATACCAAATTTTGTAATAGATGTCTGCCAAAGAAATTACAAAATGTTGTTCCTGAATCAATGAGGCAACTCACCCTGATGCAAGGACTGAACCAGCTGGACTCCAGGCACAAGTACAAACCTGTACGGAGGGTCAAAAGAGGACATGATAGACATGGTGTTTATCACAAAGTAACTAGCTATGTGAAGAATTAGTAAACATGAGCATCGGAATTATTGGCAGCATAAGTTTTGACCTCATTTGCATGTCCTTCCAAAATTGTCACTTCAGAACTTGAGAACTCCAAGGGTTGAAAAATTGGAATAGAAGAGTTATCCATTGACACGGAACCTATAATAAAAATCCAGAATAATTAATAAAGGGAAAATCGAATTCACAAATAACTAAAAGGTACCAGATATAATGAAGCAGCTTTAAAATTTGGGGATGTCACCATAATAATATAAAAATTACTGTCTGATGTACCATTTCTTTCTAGGTTGGAACTGACTTTCACTTCTTGATCTGTGACTGTTTCTTTGCTATGATCTTCTAGTTGCTTCGAGCGATCTTTATCCTTCTCATTTCTATCTCGACTCTTTTCAATTTCTTTCTCTCTTTCCTGTCTTGCCTTTTCTCTTATTCGACTACGTTCTGTCTCACGCTCTTGCTCAGCTTCCCTTTCCTTCTCTTTCTCTTTCTCTTTCTCCTTGTCCCTTTCCTTCTCTTTTTCCCTTTCTTTCTCCCTTTCTCGTTCTTTTTCTCTACTCTTTTCTCTATCCTTCACACGATCCTTATCTCTGTCTTCTTTTACCTTTTCTTTATCCTTCTCTCTTTCCTTCTCTTTCTGTAAGCATTTCTTCTTCTCTTTTATTATTTGTCTTAGTTCGTGGACATTTTTGGTGATAATATCCAGAGGTTGGAGAAATAAAAAATCCTCATCGACATCCGTTTCTCCCTGAAACATGAAAATCAACGTCGATCAACACTCACTGCACTGTTACAGAAGAAGGCACAATTCTTTACAAAAGAATCAATCGAACACTTGATCCTACATTGCTCAAGTTTGCTTCCATCTCTAGGTATTGAATCCCTCTTTGCACGAATGTGATGAGAGCTCCTGGAGGAACCATGCTACCATCAATAGGGCATTTATTAATCCCTGCCTCATACCCCAAAGTGAATGCTGAATGAGTAAAACCTGCAATCGCCGCCTCCCATTTCTTAGATATTTTTCTCCTTCTTGATAAGCGAAGGTTACATATAAATGCCAAATTGAAAAACAACAGTTTTAAATAGAGACCCAGTTCACTATTTTATAATCTATAGTCTATAAAGATCCCAATCATGAAAGCCTTAGTTTAGGTCAGCATACAATTACAAAGTATCGATTTATACTTCACACTTTGAAGCACCAAGAACTCAGACAGTAAACATACAATTCTGAACATATAGTTACAGTTTCGAAAGTTCAGGTTGGAAGCAAAGGGATAGGAAGAAAGATACATACAAATCTGAACTATCCAAAAACCAAATCTCCCCCAATTGCTACATTTTTCCTCCACTCCCCCTGCAGATCTACAAACCACGTCTCGGAACAACAACCGAAATCGAAAACAAACAAAATGCAATTGAGTGACCGAAATCATTACTCGCAGTCTTACGTTACGCGCCCTAAAACCAAACCCTAACGACAACCCAACACTAAAAAGCACCCGAAGAAAGAACAAAACTTAAAAATTGCTCAATCCGACCGCCACAAAGAAAAGCGGAAACCTAAGCAAACGAATAAGATCAGTACATAGAAACCTGATTCTTGGAGGTATCGAAAGATGAGGAAATTCATCTCGACGGATGTGATGGACGTCATCGTCTCCGGCCGGCTTGAACGCCTCCTCCTCAAATCTGGCAGTAGCAAATCATCACGCTTCGAAGGATGAATGAAATGCGCTATTGCGAGTTTCTAGAGAGAGAGAGAGAGCGTTGCTGACGATTGATAAAAATTATGAATAAATTAATTAAGTATTAAATATATTCTTAAAAATATAAATTTCATTACTTTAATTAATTATTATTGTGCTTAAAATTAAGCTTGAGCATTTCGCGAAGCGAGGAGAGCAGACGAAGAGGATCTCGATTTCGCGACCTTCCGATCCGCAATGGCGCCGGGATCATCGCAATGTCAGAAGCTTCATCTCAAGGTCGCGATCATCGCTCTACTCCTGACCCCCTCGGTGTCGATTTTGGGGACCGATTTAATCAACCCATCAACGGCCGACAGCCGGCCGGCCATGATCCTTCCGCTGTTCCGAAATGAGCTTATGTACAGTGCCAACACTTCCAAAGCGCCTAACCGAAACCATCACCGTCGGGAATTGCAGAGATCCGAGAATTCGAATCATCCCAATGCGCGTATGAGGCTTTACGATGATCTGTTGCGCAACGGGTGTGTAAGCGTAATCAGTCATGTTGCCGTCACTGATTTCGATGTCAGTTTATTTGTTTATTTTGAGTTTGGATTTGGTTTTTTGGTCGTTGTGAATTTTTAGGTATTACACGACGCGGCTGTGGATCGGGACTCCTCCGCAGAAATTTGCGCTTATTGTAGATACGGGGAGTACCGTGACGTATGTTCCTTGCTCAACTTGTGAACAATGCGGAAACCACCAGGTATTGTTGTTGGATTTTTAGGCTTTAGCAAATCGAAATGAGCTTTTCTACATACTTCAAGAAATTTGCTTTTGATGACATGAAAAGTACCAATATTGAGCTGATAGCAGCATAAAAGACTGCAATTTGGATGATAGATTGATAGCAATTGCCTCTTATGGAAGATTGGCTGGATCCGCTATTAGTTAAGACGTATGTAAACGATGTCAAAGAAGAGTTTTGTGTTGTAGTTTAGTGGGAGCTTTTTAGTCTTAATGGACTTTACTAACCACAGACATGTATGTAGTACTAAGTGTGGTGATAAATATTGGTTTTGTTAGGACCCCAAGTTCCAGCCAGAATTGTCTAGCAGCTACGAGCCTGTGAAGTGCAATATGGACTGCAATTGTGACAATGAAAGAGTGCAGTGTGTTTATGAGAGACGGTACGCTGAAATGAGTACGAGTAGTGGTGTACTCGGTGAGGATATCATCTCCTTTGGAAATGAGAGCGACTTGGTACCTCAGCGTGCTGTTTTTGGGTGTGAGAATGTGGAAACAGGTGATTTGTTTAGTCAGCACGCAGATGGTATAATGGGTCTGGGTAGTGGGGATCTTAGTGTTGTGGATCAACTTGTTGATAAACATGTGATAAGTGATTCATTTTCGTTGTGCTATGGTGGGATGGATGTTGGAGGAGGTGCAATGGTACTTGGTGGAATTTCTCCACCCTCCGGCATGGTTTTTGCCCCCTCAGACCCAGTTAGAAGGTACGTCTTGAAAAAGAATATGTCGTGAAATGCAACAGGTGAGTATATCTGACAAAATACATTTTGTACATCTCACACATTTACTCTAGTCTCGGGATGGCAACAGTCCTTATTACAATATAGAATTGAAGGAGATACAAGTTGCTGGAAAGACACTACCTATAAACCCAAATGTGTTCGACAAAAAGCACGGCACAGTGTTGGATAGTGGCACTACATATGGCTACTTGCCAGAAGCTGCATTCATTGCCTTCAAAGACGCTGTAAGATTTATTTACTTGTTATCCTGCTCCATGTGTTCATTGGCTTAACTAAAGCTTGCAACATTGCTGTCTTATAGTTTGATTCGTTGGTCTTAATTCTGATTACATATAAGTATATAACATGACAAATTCAATGGGCTATCTGAAAACCTTCCACTCGCAATAAATAAAAATAACAATTGGCGTTTATCAATGCCATCTGCACAGGTCATAACTAGATTTTTGTTTGCTAATAAGAACTACAAGACACATCTTAAAGTAAACAGTGAACTAGACTAATCTTAGCAAAAGGTTTTTCATAAAGTAGACATAAGTGAGAGCAGACATTTCAAGTTCATTAGTAATTTTCCCTTGTTTTTCTACTCGTCACCCTCTGTATTTCTTTTCTGATTCACATCTTTCAGGTCATGAGGGAACTTAGTTCTTTGAAGCGAATTCGCGGTCCTGACCCTATTTACCCTGATATATGTTTTTCTGGTGCAAGCAGGTTCCTTCTTTTACTCTTTTTACACGGCTGTCTCATCTTATCTTGGAGGGCATTGTATAAATGTTTGATTTGGAATTTGTCTCAGCAATGTGCTGGAGCTCTCAAAAACCTTTCCAGCCGTTGACATGGTATTCGGTAATGGACAGAAGTTGTCTCTGTCACCTGAAAACTACTTGTTCAGGGTAATGTTCTCCCTCAATGCCCCTTCCCACTGCACTCCTCCTTGCAGGTCTCGTGTTTGCTGACAACCATTTCTTTATGTCTATTATGAAGCACTTCAAGGTGCGTGGTGCTTATTGTCTGGGACTTTTTCAAAATGGAAAGGATCCAACTACCCTTTTAGGAGGTACTTGAAATTTCATCATGGGATGATTCTGACAATTTTGCTTGAGAAGTCCTTGGTATTTGATTTCCCTGCTGCCTTATCATCCTGTCAACTTGAATTTACATTGTGGTTTACTCTGGTACAGGAATTGTTGTGCGGAATACACTTGTAACGTATGACCGTGAGCATGCAAAAATTGGGTTCTGGAAAACTAATTGTTCTGACCTGTGGGAAACCCTTCACATGTCTGATGCTTCTCCTCCTCCTCCTCCCCCTTTGCCACTATCTCCAAATACAACCTCAGAAATTCCTCCTCCAGTTGCTCCAGCTGAGCCACCTCATTCTGTTCATCCAATTTCAGGTGGGAAGCTTTAAAAGGACATCTACATTTGAAAAGTAATGATTTTAACCTAAACGTGACATGGTTCATATGCTTCAAAATATAGTCAGTCAATAAATTTGTTGGCACCAGTTTCAAAACCATATATAGCCGCTTGGTGTCTGACTGTTTAAACCAACATCAGTAGTGCCAGTTTATTGAAAACAATTTTTTGTATTGATATGCTTGGAGCATATGTTTGTTTTTTGTATGCTAAGTTGGTAGGATGTTTAGTCTTACCCAACCTCCTAAACTTCCAGGAGAATCCCCTGTTGGATTCATAACCTTTGACATGTCAGTTGGCATGAAGTACTCGGACCTGGAGCCACGCATTACTGAACTTGCTAATTTTATTGCTCGGGAGTTGGGTGTAAACAACTCACAGGTGACATACTGATTTTTATAATGTCGACTTTCTTTGGAAAAGATGTATTCACTCCCTTTTTTCATATTCTCATATTTTTACAGCCCAGGATGTTATCTGATTGTACCTCTAATTTCAGGTTCATTTGTTGAATTTCACATCGGAGGGTGACAGATCAGTTATGAGATGGGCTATATCTCCCATTGGATCTGCTGAATATATACCAGATTCCACTGTGGCAGTAGGTATCTTTCTTTGAATTTCTAAAACATATGTTGGCGCGTTGCTTATAGTTTTGTTCATTTGCAGAATATAATTGCCCATATGTCTGAACACCAGTTTCAGCTTCCTGACACGTACGGAAATTATACATTGCTTGAGTGGAATGTTCAACCTCTGGCAACACGGTAAATATATTCCTTTATCAAATCAGCTTTAGGATATCTCATTGGTCACCATTGATAGCCAAGGATATGGCCATATGTCGCTACGCACAATCTACACTATTTCTTGATGGCCAAGTGTCTCTATAATAGTATTCAATTAATGACGTATACATATCGATGTATCTCTAGCATCACCATTGGATACTGCATAACAATATCAAAAAATGCAGGACATGGTTACAGCAGCATTATGTAGCCTTGATCGCGGGCGCTGCAGTTATGTTGACACTCGGTATGTCAGCAACAGGAGCTTGGCTCATTTGGAGAAAGAGACAAGAATCTCTTAATCTATACAAACCAGTCGACCTTGTTGTGGCAGAGCAAGAACTGCAACCTTTACGATAACATGGAGAACTTCAATGTCTTCTTCACAAACAACATGAAGCTCTGCAATGTCATTCCCAATCCTCAGGCTTCTGAAGTTATACACACATTTTGCCGTCAGAAAAATTCAGAACCACAGAGGCTTGTAATGATTCTGTTTTTACACATTCTTCTTTTTGAACAGCCATGTAATGAACCAGTCTAGGGTTTGAAAAGCTGGAATAAGCGGATGAAGTCCAACCCGTCATGTGGAACATGTTGAACAAGGCAGAGGAGCCCATGGATGGAGACTGGAAGTGGGCATCTTATCTGAAACAGGGTTGTCATTTATAATGATTGTGATATTCAAAAGGCAGTGAGACACGACCACCTGGATATTTGTGGGGTCCTCGAAAGTGTCAGAACTTAGAGATGGACAGCTCTTTGCCTGTTGCAATGCAGTCCACTGGGTATGTCTTGTGGTCTGAGTTTCAATTCTAAATGACACTTCATGCCAACCCAACTTGGCCTAACATCCAAAACTTCTAGTCCCAACTTTTTGAGTCTCCCTCAAGTAAACATAACTCCTCAAACTCAATACCCGGATTCGTATATACCACTATTAGCATGCGAATAGTCACTAGCATCGGTCAACTTGAATTCCAGCGCGGTTCTGATTCAAAAGCTTCTAACTTTCTTCTTTGAGGCTAGATATTAATCATGCAATATACTAGCAAGGTAACACTGTGACGGAAGCTTATACCAACAGCCACAAGTTTGGTTTTTTTGGCTTTATTTATGGACCCAGTTCACACACAGTGGTTGTGGGTTCCTCTATACATGGAATTATTCAAACATCGAAGGTAAGATCCCTTTTCTTATCCAAATGAGTGAGAATCCATGGAGTTATTTGTCTACTGCTCAATCCACATCACTCACATGCATAACTTCATTTCACTTGTTGGAATGAGTTATCATTTTATGCCAAACTAGTGGAACATGACATTTGAAACCTGAGTTTGCAATAACATTTTACCTGATGGGAAGTTTTTGGCTTCAGAATCCTCCCTGTCTGCAGAGCTCATCATCCCCACCACAAGCCAGTTTCCCACATCACAATCTTTGTGTTAAGTAATCTATAAGCTTAATGGCAAGGTGACAGAAAACCCTCAAATCAGATCCTCTCACTCTACCTTCCCCATGATGTGCTTTGCTGTCCTTGATAATTCAGTCCACTAATGGACCAATTGAAATCTGTGGATGAGGCTCTGCCATCCATGGCTGAACCTGACGAAATCCAGCCGCTATTATCCCCTTGTGCTGCAGATCACAATTCGACGAATATTAGGAGGAAGCAAGCACTCGTTTCTGCTGCCATGGAGAGAACCAGTGAATGGTTACTCACCTCACAAATAATTCATCACTTTTTATTCATCAAAGGAGAATCTTGTACAGGTTTTACATGCCCCTTTCCTCCCATTTTGCAGGATTTTCTCCCTGGAGATCCCAAGTGACGTCACGGTTCATGCTGCTGGAGTTCAATTTTCCCTCCACAAGGTAATATGCCTGAAAACAAAAAACCCCATTTGACACATATCCAAGATCTTCTCGTTAGTACTATTTATGATTAGATGGAGGAACGAGGAGCTGATACTTATGACCTGTTGATGATGTGACGCAGTTTCCTCTAATTTCAAAAAGTGGGTATATAAGGCATGTGGTGCTAGAATCCAGAGAGGCAGAAAAACCAGACATTCTCCTCCCTGACGTCCCGGGCGGCGCCGAGGGGTTTGAACTCGCCGCTAAGTTCTGCTACGGCATACATTTCGATCTGACCTCCGACAACGCGGCCAGCGTCCGGTGTGTGGCTGAGTATCTGGACATGACAGAGAAATATGCAGTTAACAATCTCGTACAGAGGAGTGAGAGTTATATAAATGACGTGGCGCTCAGGAGCTTACCTGAAGCCATTGCTGTGCTGCATAGCTGCGAGAGCTTTCTGGCCGTGGCGGACAAGATCAAGCTTGTGGGTCGATGCATCGACGCCATCGCTTTCTTGTCCTGCAAGGAAAGCCAAGGACAAGCGTCGGTGGGTGGTTCAGATCATCATGTGGTGGAGTGGTGGACTGAGGATTTGGCCGCGCTCAGAGTTGATATCTTTCACAGAGTTCTCGTGGCAATGATGTCCAGAGGGTTCCGGCCGGCCGCGTTGGGCCCCATTCTGACCCTTTACGCGCAAAAGTCGCTTTGCTGCCTGGTAAGTTCAAATGTCAGAGACTCGCTCTATTTGGCTGCGCATTATCGCATCTTATTTAGGATGTGCAGGACACGTACGGGGCTGGTGCGAGGAAACTGGAGGCGGAGCTGGCGGCGGAGAAGCGAGTTGTGGTGGAGACGGTGACCGGCCTCCTGCCCAGAGAGAAGAACGCTGTCTCTGCAAGCTTCATCTCAATGCTCCTCAGAGCTTCAATACTGGTGGAGACGACAGTGGCGTGTCGGGTTAACCTGGAGAGGAGGATGGGGTCGCAGCTAGGGCGGGCTGTTCTGGATGATGTTCTGATTCCGACATATTCCTCAGGCGAGGAGCCGTTGTTCGACGCGGACATGTTGCAGAGGATCGTGTCGTATCACTTGGAGGCTGAGCTGCAAGAGAGTCTGGGAGACAAGGAGCGGATAGGGAAGCTTCTGGAGAGCTGCGTTGCTGAAATGGCTGCGGACGCAAACCTGTCTGTGACAAAGTTTGTTACTCTTGCGGAGGTTGTTCCAGATCATTACAAGGTGACGGATGATGGAGTGTATAGAGCTGTGGATATCTTCCTGAAGGTAAATTCCGGTCTCCGACCGACCCTGCGGGAGGTTGAGATTTGGATTTTAAATGTGGAATTTTGGTGCAGGCAAATCCTGGTCTGAGTGATTCGGAGAGGAGGAAGGTCTGCAGCGTGATGAACTGCCAGAGGCTATCTAAGGAAGCCTGCGCGCACGCGGCGCAGAATGAGCGCTTGCCAGTCCAGACGGTGCTTCAGGTGCTTTTCTACGAGCAGCAGCGCCTTCAAGCTTTGATATCTGACAAACTGGTACCAGAAAAATCCCCAGGTAAATCCTGTTCGTGTACCTCTGACAATCTTCCAGCAGCGCTGGAGATGGCAAGCTTAAGGAGAGAAAATGAGGCTCTGAAGTTGGAGAATCTGAAGCTGAAGAAGAAGCAGGAAGATCTGGAGAAGAAGGAACTGAGTAGGTCTTCTGGTTCTGGTTCTGGTTCGAGTCCTTTGAGAATCAGCACTGCACTGTCACCTGAGAAGCATGGTTCCTTGAGGCGCAAGTCATTCATCAACTCTATGTCGAAGCGGTTGGGGTGGTTCTACCCGTTTGCACCTATTGGTCCGATACCGGCCAGTGTGGATGCTACTCCGGCTGATCCCAAGGCTAGCAACATAGCAAGGAGGACTAGAAGGCACTCTGTATCTTGAGGTTTTCAATTGCATTGTTGCGTCTGTCTTAATTTCTTCTTCTCCCTTGGCACTGGGTAATCAAAACCTGAACTGGAGTCGGGTGGGTTCTTTCGAGCTGAAATTTGCCTGTAAAAGTATCAAATCAGTGTCGGATGAAGATATCATGTGCAATAAAAACATATCAATTTTAAAAGCTCCCAAATGCTATGGTGATAAATAACAACACAGTTTTAATAGGCTAGCTTCTTGCACTAAAACAGTGGGAGGAATGTGAAGTTCAGGATTTTGTCTCTGAGGATTCCCCAACCCAGTTAGTTAGCCAATAAAGAGTGCAATGATTTTTCTTCTGCTCTGAGGATTTTCACAAACAAAGATCATCAACTGGAAGCTCCCGTTCTGCTGCTCTCCGCATTTCTTACAGGGTGAAAGTAAGGATGGGCCTGCACAGGTTTCAAGAAAACGTCTGAGAATTTTTGTAAAACCATTTAATGATTCGTACAAATACCCCGGGCCTCAAAATCAGTGAGTAGAAAACATGGTCCCTCATTTACAGCAATAGCTAATTAGATCAACATTACGTAAATGCAATGAAGACCGTGAGTGTGGCACATAACACTTTAAGTGGATAATGTCATGGAATGTTTATTAACTTACCATTGCTTCTTTTGCTGTTGGCCTCTCTTGATGGTCATATCGTAGCAACTTGTCAAGAAAATTAATCGCCTGAGCAGTAGAAACAGAAGGTCAAAAAATGTTCATCACTTATCTCTATTACTGCAAACATTCATGTCTAAGAAGTTAACATGATTTTACCGCGGGTGATGCCAAATGCTGATTTTCAGGGTTGATAAACCTGGTCCAGGGCTTTCGACTATGCCTGTTATCGTAAAAGGCAGACATGTTTCTACCAGTACAAGAAAAAATATGAATAAAAAAGGAAACAAATGAACAAATATGTACAACAAACCTTCCAACGAGGGCTGCAAGCTGCGGGTCCAACTCTATGCGATATTTATTTAAATACGCATTCAGTTCGTCGGTACCAAGAACCTGATAAGGCAGTTGAAAATTCCACTGTAAGAACTTTTCATACAAATATATACAGTAGTCGCAGAGGCATAAAACAAATCTCAAATTAACAGAGTAAATGTTCAAGATGCTAGCATACCTTTGCTATTTTTACAAGTTGATCATAATTATCATGTCCGTAGAAAAAGGGCTCCTTGCGAAATATCTGCATAGTTCAAGCCACTATTGAAGAGCATGACGAGTTAAACATATTATAAAAAACCACAGCAGACGAGTAGGTACAAAAAACTACAGAGCAATGCAGAAGGTCACTTATGAGTTATGACAAAAAAAAAAATCTGTTCAAGGAACTTGAGGGCCAGATCTGATGGACCAATAAATACATTCTAAGGCAATTTTACTGGGTATTTGCATTAAACACCAATACAAGAACAACGCAATATTCTCATTAGTGATCCTTAAAGCTCACAAACATAAAACATTTAATTTCTCACCATTCCGGCAAACATGCAGCCAAGACTCCACAAGTCCAAGGAATAATCATAGTCTTGCAAATCAACAAGAAGTTCTGGGCCCTTAAAATATCTGTAAAAAATATACAAATATTAATGATAACTAGATAGAAATCAGGAAATCTCATAATTCAAAATTTATCCATTCCTGATAAAATGATGTGAAAATAACAAATGTTTTTAACAAATTCATTTTCATATGTCTTTTTAAACATTTTCCAAGAGAGCATCTGACTTTTACCTTGAAGCAACCCGGACATTGTATTCTTCACCTGGGTGGTAGAACTCAGCAAGACCCCAGTCAATGAGACGCAGCTTACGCTTCTCATGATCAATCATCACATTGTGAGGTTTGACATCTCGATGCATGATGCCTTGCGAGTGGCAAAAATCAAGAGCCTGGGTAATGAGAATACACAAATCAATCATGTTATTTCAATAATTTACAACGGATCATGAGTATCAGGCTTATGAGAAAAGACAGCAACAAACAAAAGCAAGTATTCCATACAACTACATAATAGTATTACCATGTCAAAAGAAAATGCACATTATATTATCAGCAGACACCAATGTGTTACCTTCAGGAGCTCATAGATGTAGTATCTAATGTCATTGTCTGACAGTGTCGGGTAAAGAACCTTGAAATCTGTGTTGTTCACGTGTTCAAAAATTAGACTAGGAGTCTTTGATTGATGATCCCTGACAATATCAAGCAATTTTATAATGTTTGGCCCGCCACACAGATTCTGGAGGATTTTTATCTCTCTCTTTATCTGCAATCAGTAAGATCACATGAATGAGAATCTAAGTGTATCCATAAACGTCAGAACTAAGATATCATAAAAAAATGAAGGGAGAAAACGAAACAGGATTACCTTTTTTTTCTTCACGGGCTTAAGGATCTTAATAACACATTTCTCATTATCGGGTACGTGGATACCCTCAAAAACCTCACTGTATTTCCCTCTTCCAACCTTCCTCACTACCTCATAGTCATCTTGATCACTGCAAAATGAGTAATGAATGTAAACAACCACCTCATCAAACATAATAAGCAACCTCAAACAAGCACATGTACTCCATGCCTTTGAATTTTCCAAGCTTAAGAACAGCTCAAACACAATCACTCACCTTCTCGAAATTTTCAATCTTCCCTCCACATCTTTAACACAGAAATAATGATTTATTACCACCCAACTTTCCTCCAAAATCACACTATAAGCTCTCAGAAAATATATCACATTCCAAAAATGTATTACTACAAAATCCATACTAAATTAACAACTTCCAGCTTAAGCTGGACAACAATGGAACCCTAATCCAAGTTATCCCAAAACCAAGGACGCAAGGACCAGCTCCCAAATCCAATTCACTCAGATCGAACAAAACGCCACAACTAAAGTAGCTTCTCCGATTCAAACCCCTAACCCATTTTCAACACAAAAATTCCACTCCTCCACTAAATTCCCATATAAAAGAACATAAATCAAATAATTACCCCCACTGGACAGTTAGGGTTTCGTAATCCCAATAGTCCTTAGGACGGATGACATTAGCATCACCATAAACCCTAGCCTTGGACGGCGCTCCAGGCCGTCGAACAGCCTTCCCGATCTTCTGCGCCAGTGTTTCGGATTGGATCGGCCGGAGCCGGTTCTGCTTTGGGTCTTTGGACGGCTGTTGTTCAGGCAGATGCGAAAATAAGGCGACAGATGAGGACGGTGCGCGGCGAGGAACGATGATAGAAGAGGCGGCCGCGGCCGCGGAAGAGATCGATTGAAGCCGAGGCGGCGGAGAGAGCTTGGTTCGGAAAGATGCGATGAATTGGAAAAGCCTTATGGCCATTAATTTCGCTTTTTTTTGTAATAAGAAAAACAAAAATATCATTCATCGCTTTCTCGTTCCATTTTTCGTATTACGATATTGCCCTTCACGTTTTATGTTATTTACGTTCTGCCCCTCTTAGTTTATATTATCGCATTTTTAGTAGGCTAAAAGGGGTCTATTTGTTAGTAGATAATCTACGGGGGTGAGAGTGTGATTTTATAATTTAAATATTAAAAAGAACATTCTACTTATGATCATTTCTTTAGAGCTGAACTTATACGTAATTTAATTTAATTTAATCTACTTAACTTAACTTAAGTACTTTTACAAACATATTTTTAACCTTAAGTATCTGGAAATTAAACAAGTATATGGTAGTTGGGGTGGTGGTGGTGATGTGGTTGTGGGTTGGGGTGGTAGTGGTATGGTTGGGGTGGTGGTGATGTGGTTGGGGTGGTGAGTTGGGTGGTGGTGGTGGTGTGGTTAGTGTGGTGGGTTGGGACAGAGGCGGTTCCAGGGGGATCCCGGGACCCCCCATAATTTTGAAAAATATTTTTTTTAAATAATTTATTATTATTATTAATATTTAATACTTTTATCAGCAACATCAGGCCAAACACGAAGCTCTGGCTGTCTCGCTTGATCACCTTCATCAACTCCATCTCCATCCCTTGCTGTCTCGTACTCCATTGCTGTCTAGCTGCATCTTCGGCTTCATCACTTGCTGTCTCGCTTCATCTTCAGCTTCATCCCTTGCTTTCTCCGCGACTAAACGCCCAGCGCCAGCGGCTCAGTGATTACAAGTTGAAATCCCCAGTTAAGACTGCGTCAGCAAAGCTTAGGTGAGACAAGCGACGGCCATGCCCCAATTTGATTGTTTTGGATTTGGATATGGATTTCTGGGGTTGGAGATTTGTTGATTGTCGGTTGAATTTGGGGATTTTTCGGAATGCTGTTTGCGTGCCCTGTTGTGTTGTTTTATATCAACCGTAGTCTGTATCCTATTGTTTCCATCATGCAACATCTGATGTTTTTAGTCTGTAAGTCACCAGAAGTCCAGAACCTTGATTTGGTTTTGTAGTGGGTGTTAATGTGTCATCAGTCATGCTTTGCTTATGCCTGAATTGGCTGAAAATATTTCATTAAGCTCCAAACGTGTGTCTGTGTCTCTCCTTGCTCAAAAATGTTTTTTGATGTACGAAGGAAACCAATCTGACTCCTCTTTCGTTGCAGTGGGAGCCATCTACTTTGGACAAGGTTGCAAGTAAGCAAGTTGACTTGGTCTTTGAGCCATTTGAAGAGGAGTGAGAACTGCAGTTATCGGAGAAGGAAGAAAGCAGGTAAATATCACTAACTGATGTCATCTGCTTTCTTCTTCTAATTTTGGTTCCTTTTGATGTATGCATATTCTTGTCCATGTGTCTCTGATCGGTTTCTGATGTCACTTAGATCGGTGTGAAGGGTCTTTTGGAGTTGTGATGGCATCTAAAAGAGCTCGAAAATCTAACGAATGTGATGGAAATTTAGAAATTGTCATTGATCAGACATTGAGGAAACCGATCAATGATTATGAGTCTATGATCAGAGATAACGTTAGGAGGGCATATTTGGTTCAAGGTCTTTGTCAACCGCATTCACATGATTTTCCAAAAACAAATATGGAAAATAAATTGAGGTGCTTCCAAGTTGAGTGGTTCAAGAAATGGGAATGGTTGGAATATAGTGTGTCTAAAGATGGAGCATTTTGTTTTTGGTGTTATCTTTTCAAAAGAGATATTGGAAATGATGTGTTTGTGAAAAAGGAATTTCGAAATTGGGAAAAAGCTAGCGAGAAGTTTAGAGATCATGTTGGCGCAGCTGGTAGTACGCACAATAATGCTAAGGCATCATTCTTTGCTTTCAAAGATCAAAGACAAAGTTTGACAAGAATAGTAGTTTCTGGAAATCGAGCTTTGGAAGCCGCATATCGCACTCGTTTGACTACAATTGTTGATGTTGTTAGATTGCTACTTCAACAAGGGTTAGCTTTACGGGGCCATGATGAAATGGATGATTCACTTAATAGAGGAAACTTTTTGAAAATTCTTGATTGGTATAGTTCAAGAAACCCTGTTGTTGGAGATGTGATGGGGAGTATTTATACGACTCGCTAAACCATTTAAACCCAACTATTTCGACATGTTTTGATGTGAACAGTTACCTCTTAGTGTTGTTTGCATTTCAGGTGTTCGGAATACATGAGAAGAGACTTGCGGCTCAAAACGGTGTTTTTATGGAAGAAATCGGCGTTGGCGGAAATGGGAGTGCACTGCAGTGTGTCGCGCGCCAGCAGGCAACATTAGTGTCGCGCGCCGAGAGTTAATGTCTTCATGGAGCGCGCGACATAATGTCTTCATGGGGCGCGCTAGGCTTATGATGACGTCACCATTCGGGCCCGCGGCCCGAAATCAGTTTTACAGCCCGATCTCAATTAGGGTTTCGGAAGTTTGGGACGGCAGTTTTTTGGACTACGGAGTTTTGGACGACAGAGACGGCGGACGGAATTTTGGCAGATTGCGTGAACAGTACTTTCGGCGTGAACAGTGTTTCCGGCAGTGAACAGTGTTTCCGGCGGTGAATAGTGATCGTGAACAGTATTTTTATGTTTTTCAGTTTAATGTATTTTGCAGTTATGAACATGAGTAGCTAAACTTTTATTTCAGTTTAGGGTTTTCAATTGGTGACATTCATGTTTGAGACTTGGATTTAATGCATATTTCTATTCATTCGTAAGTTCTGGATCTTCATTTACCTGAATTGTATTGCACGGTTAGCGTATACTTTGTCGTGAAACTAGCCGTTCATCCATTCTGATTATTAACTCTTGTTGAAGCTTTGTCGTGGAAATAAGTAGTAGAATCCAGGCTCAGTATCACCTTTGTCGGGATACTCTAGATTATTACCTTTGTCGGAATGATCGCATGTTTGATTAGAATAGCTATCCTTAGAAGTCAATGATAACAGTCACTATTGAACTCCCTGAGCTGAGTACTTCTCTCGATTGACATTTGCACTTTTATTACATTCGTTCTTGTGACCATTCACTCAAAACCCCCTTTAGTTCAGTATTTACAGGGAATCGCTTCACATTCAGTTCTCTTGGGTTCGACCCTTGCTTGCCGCTACGCTAGCTAGAGCTTGGAAATATAAATGCAAGTTTGATTTTGGCGCCGTTGCCGGGGAACTGCTACAGTGAAGAGTTTCTTTTTTCTTTTTTTATTTTTAGTTTTCAATTATTTCTTTGTGTTTTTTTTGTTGCGATAAATTGCTCTTTCCAGCATGTCGCACGCAGGTAGTGTTAATGGTGATGGCCGCCAAAATAATGAACAAAATCAGGTCAACAACAACAACCATCCTTTACCACCACCAGGAAATCCGGATGTGCAGGTTCCACCATTTTATGAAGAGCCGGAGCGAGTATTTAGAGCGCGCCAGAGGGAACTTCGCGAAAGGGAATTTCTGGCTAGGGATGCAGGGGTTCAAGCAGAAGGTTTCAATGAGCCTAACCCACCGCTTCAGCAATATGTGCAGCAGCAACCTTACGGGCGTCAGCCCTACAGGCGTGCCCAAAGACCGGAACAAACAATGAGAGAGCTGGCTGCACCAGACTTCAATGAGCAGCCATGGTGCATCAATACTGGTGCAGAAGAGGACGATTTTGAGGTTAAGACTTCTGTGGTGCACCCCTTACCGATTACCGGGAGAGGTAGCGACGAGGCATTTACAAGAATTCACCGGAATCTGCCAAACATTGAGACCCTACGCAGCTTCGGAGGACAGGTTTAAGCTTCGAGTATTTCCTTTGAGTTTGACTGATTTAGCAAAATCGTGGTTTCTGTCTCTTCCTTCAGGTAGTATTCGCACCTGGGACCAAATGCAGCGGAAATTTCTAGACAAATACTACCCGCCAGCAAAGGCAACGCAAGTGCGCAGAGAACTTTCTAATATCAAACAAGGACCAAGCGAGTCGATGTATGACTACATGGAGAGGTTCAACGCATTGGAGCAAAGCTGCTGTAACTTAGGAGTCCCGGAAAGGATGTTGGTGGAATATCTTTTGGATGGATTGAGACCTCTCGAGCGTATGATGTTGGATGCTGCAGCTGGTGGCACGGTGTTGAACTTGACACCGTCTGAGGTACGTAATTTGATTACTGAAACTGCTGAAAGTGCTCGTTTCAGGGAGGAGATCAATCGAAGGGAGGATACGAGCAGAACAAGGAATGTATCACAGGCAGACGCACCCAACAATCACATGGCTGCAGAAATCAAAGAGCTGAAGGACATGATGCAGAAGATGATGGTGGGACAAGCTAATGTGGTGAAGCCTTGTGAATTTTGTGGTGCTACCAACCACAAGACTGATTCGTGCCCATCCTTGTACGAAGACAACCTAGCAGAGGCGAATGCTTTAGGAGGATATCAAAATTTCAATAACAGACCACCTCAGAGGAAGTTTGGATTAGCTGCGAATGGATATAGTTGGAAGAATGAAGGTGGATTTCCTAAGGAGCAAGCCGCACCTCAACAGCAGAACCAGTTTTATCGGCCACCATTTCGTCAGCAACAGGAGGGTTACAACAATGCTGATCAGCATCAACAAAGGAGGAACTATAATCAGCCAGGTCAGACTAACCCGTTAACTGTTAATGATCTTGCAGTGAATTTTCAGCAATACCAAGCAAAGACGGATGGTGCTCTTGCGGAGTTATCAAAGCAAATGTCGCAGTTGATCACGGTCGTCAACGAGTTGAAGAATGACCAAGGCAAATTGCCATCTCAAACGGTCCCCAATCCGAAGGGAAATGTTAGCGCTATGACCTTGAGGCGAGGGAAGGTGCTCAAGGGTCCAGAAGAGGGAAATAGGGAAACGGAAACAGTGCGTCACGCGCCAGATGACAACATTAGTCAGGCGCGCGGAGCAGTAATGTCTACTCCCGGCGCACCAATAATGTATGAAGACGACGCGGTCAACGCAAAGACCGCGTCCGAGGACAACAATAATAGAGCGCCGGATGATAACATTAACATCCGGCGCGCCAACTTAAAGTCTACTACTGGCGCGTCACCCACTGACGAAAATCCCAAACTTTGCCGTACTGACCCCCATTTGCCGTTTCCATCGCAGGTTAAGGCCCCTAAGAAGCAAGTGATCGATAAAGAAGTGTGGGATCTCTTCAAAAGAGTTGAAATCAATATTCCTCTACTCGAGGCGATTAAGCAAATTCCACGCTACGCTAAATTTCTCAAGGATTTGTGCACTAATCGCCGCCGTTCAACTCAACCTGAGCAGGTAATGTTTAATGCTAATGTTTCTACAGTTATTCAAAGGAAGATACCTCCTAAATGCGGAGACCCAGGTATGTTTACCATTCCTTGTGTTATTGGCAACATTAGAGTCGAAAATTGCATGCTTGATCTCGGTGCGTCTATCAATGTTTTACCCTATTCTTTATATTCGAGATTATGCATTGGACCTTTGAAGCCACCTGGACTAACAATTCAATTGGCAGATAGATCTTGTAAGCGACCTGAAGGTATCATTGAAGATGTTTTAGTGCAGGTTGGTGACTTGATCTTTCCAGCTGACTTCTACGTGCTCAGAATGGACAGTAGTGATCCGGCTGATCATCCACCTATCCTACTTGGTCGCCCCTTCTTGAAAACGTCAAAGATGAAGGTTGATTGCGACTCAGGGGTGCTGACTATGGAGGTGGAAGACGAGACAATAAAATTTGATTTATTCAAGGCTATGCAACACCCACCCGAGCACGCGACGGTAAATGCATTGGATGCGTTGGACGACGTAGTACATGAAATACAAGGCACCAGCGGCGAAGACCTATTGAGGATAGCACTGGAGAGCGCCATTTTTACACAAGAGGATTCCTACGCCCTCTACGAGGACATACGTGTCATACTCGCACAGCTCGACATTTCTCGTCCTCTGACCCCCAGGTATGAGGTTAATCAAATTCAGTTATTTAAAACTAATTCTTCGTTGCCTTCTTCTGTGCAGGCACCGGTTGTAGAACTGAAACCTCTCCCTGAACATTTGAAGTACGTATTTTTGGGCGAAAATGACACTCTCCCAGTGATCATTAAGAGCGGACTTGAGGATGAACAAGAACAAAAGCTCATAGAGGTACTTAAGACTAACAAACTGGCTATAGGTTGGACGCTTGGAGACATACGAGGGATAAGCCCGGTGGTGTGCATGCATCGAATTCTACTAGAAGATGGAGCTAAGCCTTCGAGAGAGCCGCAGCGCCGCTTGAACCCAGTAATGATGGAGGTAGTGCGCAAAGAGGTACAAAAGCTTTTAGATGCTGATGTTATCTATCCTATTTCAGATAGCCAGTGGGTAAGTCCCGTACACGTGGTGCCGAAAAAGACGGGCATCACAGTTGAGAAGAATGCAGCCGGCGAGATGGTCACTACACGTGTTAAGAATGGATGGCGTATGTGCATAGATTACAGGAAGCTGAATGCAGTGACGCGTAAGGATCACTTTCCTCTTCCATTCATTGATCAGATGTTGGACAAGCTGGCAGGTAAGACATATTTTTTTTTTCTTGATGGTTTTTCGGGTTATAACCAACTCCCTATCGCACCTGAGGACCAAGACAAAACTACTTTCACATGTCCATTTGGCACTTTTGCATTTAGACGTATGTCTTTTGGTTTGTGCAATGCGCCTGGAACCTTTCAGAGGTTGGTTACTAGCATATTCTCCGACATGATTGGTAGTTTTATTGAGGTTTTTATGGATGATTTTACTGTGCATGGTGACACTTTTGATGCATGCCTAGAGAACTTGAGTAGAGTACTTGAAAGGTGTGTGTCTATGAATTTATTGCTGAACTACGAAAAGTGTCATTTCATGGTTACACATGGTGTGGTCTTAGGGCATATAGTCTCCCGAGAGGGGATTCAGGTGGATAAAGCGAAAATAGATTTGATTTCTAGTCTGCCTTACCCTTCCACGGTGCGTGATATTAAATCGTTTCTGGGGCATGCTGGTTTTTATCGTCGTTTTATTAGGGATTTTTCCAAGAAAGCTCTGCCCTTATCTAACTTATTGCAGAAAGATGTACCATTTGAGTTTACAGATCAGTGCAGAGAGGCGTTCGACGAGCTGAAAATTGCACTAACCAGTGCGCCTATTATTCGAGCACCCGATTGGAGCCAGCCATTCGAAATTATGTGTGATGCCAGTGATTATGCAGTGGGCGCAGTGCTCGGACAGAGAGCAGACAGGAAGCCAGTGGTTATTTACTACGCTTCGAGTACCTTGGACGCGGCTCAGAGAAATTATTCCACCACTGAGAAAGAATTGCTAGCTGTTGTTTTTGCTTTAGAAAAATTCAGACCTTACTTATTGGGTACTAAAGTAATTGTGTTCTCTGATCATGCAGCTATTAGGCACTTGATGACGAAGAAGGAGGCTAAACCGAGGCTGATTCGTTGGATTTTGCTACTGCAAGAATTTGACCTCGAAATCAAAGACAAGAAGGGAGTTGAGAACGCAGTTGCTGACCACCTGAGTCGATTAGTGAGGGAGGAAGAAGCTGGGCAGATTACTGAGACATTCCCAGATGAGCATCTCTACGCCATCACAGGTAAAATTCCATGGTACGCTCATATAGTGAACTACCTGGTCGGAGGTAAATGCCCACCTTCTTTCTCTAAAGCTCAATGTCTGAAACTTAAGCATGATGCTAGATATTATTTATGGGATGATCCATTTGTGTGGAAAATAGGCGTAGACCAAATACTTAGGAGATGCATCCCTGATGATGAGGTTTCTTCTGTGCTTAGTTTCTGTCATGAGCATGCATGTGGTGGTCATTTTGGCCCGAAAAGAACAGCTAGGAAAATACTAGACAGTGGGTTCTATTGGCCGCATATTTTTAGAGATTCATATGAGCATTGCAAACGATGTGATAGATGCCAACGCGTAGGGAATATATCCATTAAACATGAGATGCCTCAAATGTCGATTGTCGTTGATGAAGTATTTGATATATGGGGTATTGATTTTATGGGTCCATTTCCTGCATCACATGGTTATTTATACATTTTAGTGGCTGTAGATTATGTGTCTAAATGGGTAGAAGCTAAGGCTACTCGGTGTGATGATGCTAAAACTGTAGTGGATTTTCTTCGCACTAATATATTTTGCAGACACGGAGTACCTAAGGCTATAATCAGTGATCAGGGGACACATTTCTGCAATAGGATGATGGCTGCCACCCTAAAACAATATCACGTTCATCACCGTACATCCACAGCTTATCATCCACAGACAAATGGCCAGGCTGAAATTTCTAACCGAGAAATCAAGGGAATCTTAGAGAAGATGGTCAAACCTACACGGAAGGACTGGAGTCTACGCTTAAATGATGCATTGTGGGCATATAGGACTGCCTACAAGACACCCATCGGAACTTCTCCTTATCGTTTAGTGTATGGCAAGGCCTGCCATTTACCGGTAGAATTGGAGCACAGGGCGTATTGGGCACTTAAACAGTGCAACATGGATTTGGCAAAGTCTGGGATGGAACGCAAGCTACAGTTGAGTGAATTAGAAGAGTTGCGCCTAGAGGCTTATGAGAGCCAATCAGACTACAAGGCGCGGACTAAGCTCTATCATGACAAGCTCATCCTACGACGGACATTTGAGATTGGCCAGCAGGTACTTTTATTTTCCTCACGATTACGACTAATGCCTGGCAAGTTGCGTTCTAGATGGACAGGTCCATACACGGTGGTGCAGATTTTTAATCACGGGGCGGTGGAGCTGGAGAACCCGAGAGACGGCCATCGGTTTAAGGTGAATGGCCAGCGCGTGAAACATTACTACGGTGGACCGCCGCCGGATGCTCAAGAATGCGAGCTAGCCGAGCCTCACGGCGACAACTGAGTTGAGGTACCGTCGAGCCAACGACGTAAAACAAAGGCGCTTTACGGGAGGCAACCCGATGTTTTTTTCAATTTTTCTTCTTTTTCTTCTTTCCATTTTAATTCTTAGTGTGTGTCTTAGTGTTTCATAGAGTCGCTCCTTTAGAATGTCATTAGGGAAGTGTTGTTTGAAGGCAAAATGTGGGGCGTTTCTCAGTAGGTCACGCGCCCCAAGGCAACGTTATGTGCCGCGCCAGTAGTTAACATTAATCTCCATAAAGTATGAAGCTGGCGCGCGACTAATGTATTCATCTGGCGCGCCTTTTGCTCAGAACGCGGCGCTTAAAACACATAAGGGTTAGACGCGCGCCTCCTCCTCCCTCTTTCACCCCACTCAATCCTCAAATAGCTCAGGTTCGACAGCTTGTTTTCACTATATTTTCAGGGCCTTCTCCAACTGTTTAAACATCCCAGGTACGTTTTCATTCCATCCAACCTTCAATTTGTGCCAAATATTGGATGTTTGCCACGTTTTGAGAGTTTTAGGGTTTAGCTTAGATCTGCAATTCTGGTGCATTTTGGATGTTTTTGGTGCTTCTAGGTTCATTATATGTGCTATGGGATGCTAGGGTTCTTATTTGGGGCGTTAATTTTCAGTTTGGGGGTACAAATTGGATTAGGGTTCATAGAAGACGCGCGGTGCGATTTCCAGAATTCGCGCGCCTGTTGCATACATTATCCGCGCGCCGGAAGAAGACTTTAAGTCTTTGACCGCGCGACTTAATGTATGCATGAGGCGCGCGACACGCTGTTATCTGTTGACTACTTCCTTATGCAGACTTGTTTCGATTTGTTTTCAGGATGCCACCCCGCAGAGAACCCACATTCGAGGAACTCTACGAGCAGTTCTCCCGGAAGCAGTTCGGTGCCAGTACTTTTGCCGACGAAGAGTTCCTCCGAGCTAGCGGGCTGTATGACCGTGTATCCCGGTTGCTTGAAGGAGCTGGCTGGCCTGGGCTCCGGACCATCCAGTCGGAGACGGACGTAGAGGACGTCCGAGAGTTCCTCGCATCTTTTCACTACGTGGGCCGCGCAGATCATCTCGGCGTCCGATACAGGCACCGCGGCCAGCATTATGTCACTTACCCACCGCAATTGCGGGAACTATTTGGTTGGCAGGTGGATAATCGCAACTGGACGTTGAATTCGAGAGGACTTGCTCCCACTTGGCATGCCCTCTCCTCGGAACCGGTTTATAATCCCAGTGCCAGTAAGGCGCGCTCCCTTCGCGAGCCGGCGTATTTCTATCTTCAGAAGCTCCTGTCGGGATCCGTTTTCGGGCGTGATAATGGAGGTGATAAGGTTCCCCTATTCGAGCTGCAGGTCTTTCAGTCTTGCCACACCCAGTCGCCTCTCGACTTTTTAGCTGTGCTGAGTAAGTTTTGGAGGCAGCGATTGTCATGTGGAGCCATATACTGCGGAGGGTTTATCACATATATGTTGCGCCGCCTGCATGGTCAGCCGGTCCTGGACACGCACCATCTTATCCCGCCGACGCTTCTCACGCGGGACGCTTTTATAGGGATGCGCGCTATCACTGCTCGTCCACGGAGGCCGGACCAGTTTGCATGGACTTATCACGTGGACCCGAGACTCCATGAGCCGCTGCCGATAGAAAGGCGCCGCAGGCGGCCAGTAGCGACAGAGCCGGCTGAGTCGTCAGCTGCTGGCTCCAGGAGAGCCGCACACGGTGAGCAGCCACCATCGGCCTTCACCCAGGTACAGTTGGACGCAGCGTTCAACGCCTACAGGGTGTTGGATTATCTCTTGCCACCTGAGACGCAGCCAGTACCGGCACCTCCGGGGTGGATTCCAGGGCAGCCGATCCCTCCGGAGTACGTGATCGCGCGGGCGCCCCCCTCATCCCCCAGCGGACCCACAGACAGCTCTGCCGAGTTATAGGGGAGTTTCTGTTTTCTATTTTTATTTTTTATTTTTTTATCATCCGTGTTATTTGGTTATGTTGCATGACCCGCCCTTGAGCATAAGTCGATCCGTGAGGACACGGCTATGTTCAACAGTGTGGGGTGGGGTAGTTGAGTCTGTTGTGTCAGCACGTTTACTTTTTTAGCATGCATTAGCAGTTACTATGTCGCACGTTTTTTTCAAATTTGTGTATGCTACGATGAAAACACTGATTTTATGAGATGATGTTTGATGCTATGAGGTTTTGATGCGTAATGCTTTGCATGATTTCTGAAATTTTGTGATGCGAGTTACGTTATGTTATATGTGCTTTTGAGTTGAGATATTACAGGATGTGGAGTTTACAGAAAATGTCCTAGAGGGACTTGACAAACATTCGAAGGTTCGAGGGATTAGTCGCGTAGCGCATTGAGTTTGTGGAGGTTGGCACTCCGAGTTATGAGGGGTGAGATTTTTACTCCATCATTGCAGTGTTTATGCAATGGTGGGACGGGAAAACAAACCGTCCTATCTCTAGTCCTAGTAACCGGGAATGGGTGGGTAACCCCTATCCTGCCTCGCGCTGAAAGGATAATGATGAGAAAGAGCGGGACGCGCTCCATATGCTGTTATTCGAAGGCGATGATTGGAACGGTTCAAAGAAAAAGAGGGACAAGCAATTCACATTGGAGAGCAAAGCTCAAAAGGAAAATTCAGGCAAATGTGAAAGAAAGAAAAGTCAGAAAAAATAAACAATCGAGTTGAGTGAAGTCTTCGGACCAAACAAAACAAGAAAGTTTCAAAAGCTGTCCTACCAAGAGAAAAAAAAGAAAAGTTGAGTTCCTCGTAACTTGGATTTCTCACGTGCCAGAGAAAGCGAACTCAGTACATGCGCGTGACCATGATCTCGAGCTGAAGAATGGAGTCAGGAGTCTAAAGAGGACTATCTCCCAGTCATCCATTAAATCACATCTTGACCTCTCAGGTAACATGTATCATTACGGTTTCTTGTTGATCCTTATTGAAGAATGAATGTGAGTATATGTTGATGAACTGATTAGTAACGACATCTCGAGTAAAGTCAATGTTTAGTCGTTGGCATGTTAGAATTGTTTTGGTGTCGCGAGTCTTGCTTTCGTTCTTTGTTCGGGACGAACAAGTTTAAGTGTGGGGTGGTTTGATGGGGAGTATTTATACGACTCGCTAAACCATTTAAACCCAACTATTTCGACATGTTTTGATGTGAACAGTTACCTCTTAGTGTTGTTTGCATTTCAGGTGTTCGGAATACATGAGAAGAGACTTGCGGCTCAAAACGGTGTTTTTATGGAAGAAATCGGCGTTGGCGGAAATGGGAGTGCACTGCAGTGTGTCGCGCGCCAGCAGGCAACATTAGTGTCGCGCGCCGAGAGTTAATGTCTTCATGGAGCGCGCGACATAATGTCTTCATGGGGCGCGCTAGGCTTATGATGACGTCACCATTCGGGCCCGCGGCCCGAAATCAGTTTTACAGCCCGATCTCAATTAGGGTTTCGGAAGTTTGGGACGGCAGTTTTTTGGACTACGGAGTTTTGGACGACAGAGACGGCGGACGGAATTTTGGCAGATTGCGTGAACAGTACTTCCGGCGTGAACAGTGTTTCCGGCAGTGAACAGTGTTTCCGGCGGTGAATAGTGATCGTGAACAGTATTTTTATGTTTTTCAGTTTAATGTATTTTGCAGTTATGAACATGAGTAGCTAAACTTTTATTTCAGTTTAGGGTTTTCAATTGGTGACATTCATGTTTGAGACTTGGATTTAATGCATATTTCTATTCATTCGTAAGTTCTGGATCTTCATTTACCTGAATTGTATTGCACGGTTAGCGTATACTTTGTCGTGAAACTAGCCGTTCATCCATTCTGATTATTAACTCTTGTTGAAGCTTTGTCGTGGAAATAAGTAGTAGAATCCAGGCTCAGTATCACCTTTGTCGGGATACTCTAGATTATTACCTTTGTCGGAATGATCGCATGTTTGATTAGAATAGCTATCCTTAGAAGTCAATGATAACAGTCACTATTGAACTCCCTGAGCTGAGTACTTCTCTCGATTGACATTTGCACTTTTATTACATTCGTTCTTGTGACCATTCACTCAAAACCCCCTTTAGTTCAGTATTTACAGGGAATCGCTTCACATTCAGTTCTCTTGGGTTCGACCCTTGCTTGCCGCTACGCTAGCTAGAGCTTGGAAATATAAATGCAAGTTTGGCGCGCACAACGACGCGCGTCAAGATGTGATGAATGAAAATGCACCCGGAAATAACAAGCTTACTTGTCATTCGATTCAAAAGGATATTGTAAAGGCATGTGGATTGGAGACAACAAAAGCCATCATTAGTGATATTGGAGATAAATTCTTTTCTTTATTGGTTGATGAGGCTAGGGATTGTTCAGTGAAAGAGCAAATGGCTATTGTTTTAAGATATGTAAACAATCATGGAATGGTGATAGAACGTTTCGTTGGAGTTATACATGTTATTGATACCACATCACAAGCTTTAAAAAAGGGGATTGATGAATTCTTTGGTAAGTATGGGTTGTGTCTCTCTAAGCTAAGAGGCTAAGGATATGATGGAGCTTCTAATATGCGAGGTGAATAAATGGTTTGAAGACTCTTGTCTTGAATGAAAATCCATGTGCAATGTATATTCATTGTTTTGCTCACCAACTCCAATTGGTTGTTGTGGCCGTTGCACAAAGTAATCAATTTGTGTGTGATTTTTTTAAGTATTTATCTATGATTGCAAACATGGTTGGTGCTTCTTGCAAAAGAAAGGATGAATTCCGGCAAACTCAACATGAGTGCTTGGTGGAGATGTTAGCAAATGGTGAAGTTTTGACCGGGAAAGGATTAAATCAAGAAGCAACTTTGGTTCGTCCGGGCACTACGCGTTGGGGTACACACTTTACGACCATTGTTCGACTTCTATCTTTGTGGCCCTCAACCATCAAAGTCTTTGGAAATATATTTAAAGATGGAACCGACATGAAAACTCGAGGAGTTGCTTGTAGCTTGGCCGAGAAAATGGAGAGTTATCAATTTGTTTTCATTGCTCACTTGATGAAGCTAGTATTGAGGTTGACAAATGTTTTGTCACAATTCTTGCAAAAGAAAGATCAAAATATTTTGGAGGCTGTAAGTTTGATTCATAACACCAAGACAAGATTGCTAGCATTGAGGGAGAATGGATGGGATGAGCTTTTAGAAAGTGTAAATAATTTTTGTGCCAAAAATGGAATTCTCATTCTTAACATGGAAGATAAAGTTCAAAGCCGCTTTCGTTTGGGTCATGCTACAACAAATGACGCCCACTTTAGATTTAATATATGTTATCAGGTACTTCAAATTTTCCTATTGTCTATTGAATTAATTTTTTGTCAATAATAATGCTAATGATAAGCTATTTTTTTAGGTGATTGACCGAATTTTTCAAGAGATGGAGAATCGCTTTAGTGAGTCAAACACAGAATTGCTCAGTTGTATTGGGTGTCTTAATCCTAAGAACTCATTCTCCAAATTCAACGATTCAAAGATAATTCGACTTGCGGGGCTGTATCCGCAAGAGTTCTCTAAGTGTACATTAATGGAGCTTGAAGAAGAACTTAAGGGCTGGATTTATGAGATGAGAGAAAATGATGATTTTTCTTTGCTACAAGATATTGGAGATGTTGCTAAAAAGATGGTTGAAGCGGGATACCACACTGCGTTTCCCTTAGTATATCGTGTTATTGAGTTGGTTTTGGTGTTACCAGTTGCGACCGCTACTGTGGAAAGAGCCTTCTCTGCAATGAAGATTGTCAAGACAGATTTACGTAACAAAATTGGAGATGATTTTCTTACTAATTGTTTGGTTTGCTATATTGAGAGGGACATGTTTAGGAGCATTGATAATGAAGTTATTATGCAGTATTTTCAGAGCATGAAGACTCGCAAACAGGGCTTACCTCCTATGCTACGACCAGAGATAGAGTGACCCAATGATTTTTAGTTCTAGTAATAACTTTTTTTGTGGTTAAACGAATTGTTTCGTTTTGTAGCCAGATATAATAAATTGATGACCTCTTTTTGTGTAAAAGGAAATGAATAAAAAACGTCGTTTTACATAAGATAGATGTTTAAACTATATCATGACTTTCATTTTGTGACCCCCCTCTTTCGAATCTCTGGATCCGTCACTGGGTTGGGATGATGGTGGTGTGGGGGTGGTGGTGTGGTTGTGGTGGTGGTGTGGTTGGGGTGGTGGTGGTGGTGGGTTAGGGTTGCGGTGGTGAGGGTGTTGGTGGTGGTGGGGGTTGTGGTGGGTTGGGATGGTGGTGGTGTGGTGGTGTTGTTGAGGTGGTGGTGGTGTGGTTGGGGTGGTGGTGGTGATGTGGTTAGAGTGGTGGTGGTGGTGGGTTGAGGTGGTGATGTGGTGGTGGGTGGTTAGGATTGGGGTGATGATGGTGGGTGGCGGTGGGTTTACTTTTTCAGTACTTAATTTAATTTAATTTAATTTAACTGAATTTAATTTAATTTAACTTAACTGAACTTAATTTAATTTAACTTAAATGCTGAAAATTTAAGATCTAAATAACAGGCCCTTAACCCATCTTTTTAAATCAACCGTTAGTCCATTTGGTGATATTTTTCGATTTTTTAGAGTTTAGGTTTTGTTATTTTTTAATTTATTGAAAACCAACAAAAATGTCAACTTTAGTGAAACCGTTCATGACAATAGTGATAGTTGAGAATACTAACTCAATGTCACTAACCTTGCTTTTATATTAATCTGTTACCGTTATTAACTATTTAATAAATATTTTGTTCAAAACTCTATTTGTTTTAGTGAATTGTTGATGTTTTTTTCGATATGTGGTTAACTCGACCCCTATTTGACGTCTCATGTGTCTAAATTAAATAAATCGTTACTTGTAACTTGCAGTTTAATAATTTTCACTACTTACTACCTTTCTTGGAAGTTTATTCAGCGGGATTTCGATTCTGGATACCAATTCAAATACAGTAATATTTAAATAATATAATTTTATATAAGGAAAACATTTTAGAATAAAAACTACGACATATTAATAATAACGGATAAAAAATAACATTGTATCATATTTGATTGGTGCGTATTGGGGGATAATATTTATTTTCAAAATGCAAGTGTGACAACCACTTAGAGCGTCTAGAGTGTATTAATGATTTTGTGATATTGAGTTACTCAACGTCCGGTTCAGTATTTAAAAGGATCAGGATCAATGCAATATGGTGGAATGTTCTGAGAGCCTAAAAATAGAATTGAAAGTTGATGAGATCGTATGGGAGGTTACTCAACTTCAAGGAAACGTCAAGGTAAAGATCATATAGGATTACCCAAGCATTCCAGAGAAAGCCGACTTTTTACTTGAGCTTACAAGGAGTCTTTAGGCGGCGATCATTTGACAGGTTAATAAGCCTAAAGAAAACTTAAAGGAAAACACGCGTGGTCGTTATTCAGATACAATGCACGGAAGGCTAGCAAGCAACGAACCCTAAACTTTCGACCTTGAGGATAAGGTGGGGTATTCAGGGGCACGATAATGTTAGAACCCAACCCCGACGTTCGAGGCATAACCTATTAAATGCGAAAGATTCATGAGTATGACTATCGAAACTAGACAATATGCTTATTGGAATGCGTTTAATACGGATAACGAAACAACAACAATTAAAAGTACGTATCGCAGCTTCTTGTCTAATCTACGGATTAACAGTTATCTGAACATCACACTGATCGAAAGTTATTATTGCTTCCCCGATGACTAAATAAAAGAGCGAAATCACTAAAATGATAAATAATAATTTCTCTTAAATTTAAATACTTCACTTTATTTTATTTTATTTAGATTAAATTAAATTAAATTATTATTCATCGTCTATTTTCGATCCTACCCATTAGTATGCACCAAAAAACCCAACCCGTTGATAGTCTAAGTCGGTCAACGCAAAAACACAACACAGCTCAACAAAGCGCAAGCCACTCTTTCTCTCTCTAACCGTTCACACGCTTCACACGTGTTTGTTTGACCTTTGACTCCTCAGAAGCTTCCATCTCCCCTCTCTGCCCTAATGTCCTCTTGCTCTCCTACCCAAATCTGATCGATCAATCTCGTCGGAATTTCACTTCATCGTCCGATCACGCGTTTACGTCGCTTCGAGGTAACCATTCAGTGCTCGACTTGGATTTTGTGCTCTAATTTACTTGATTTTGAGATGCGGAAACCTGCCGATTTGCGTGATTGATCCCGGTTTGATTATTAGGGTTTGCTGAGATCGAAGTACGATTCGTTAATCAGGGAAGTATCTCTGTGTTTACTTTGAGTTTTTGTGGTGGAATTGGAGCTTGGAAGTTGGGTTTAGCTGCTCAATTGTTGGTTGGAGGTTTTGTCTGATTGGTGTTGATTTGATTGTGTGCGTTTTAGGGTTTTTTGTTGAATTGAGGGTTGGGTGGTGATTGGAGCTGTAATTTTTTGGATTTGGTGTTTGATTTTGGACGTGGATTTTTTGGTGGCTGCTGACTGATTGTGGTTGCATTTGCTGAGCAGGTTGAAATTAGGGTTTTTAATGTGGACAATTCTATGTAATGCTGAGAGGAGTTCGTTGTGGAGATAAGATGTTGTGTGATAGGCTTGCTAGTCGAGCGAGCTCTGCAGAGATGAAATCAGAGATCCAGAGGAGAGTTGGGGTAAAAAATGCGTATCATTACTTTATGATCCTAGGGAGATACTTGAGTAATAAAATGTGCAAGACCGACTTCGATAGGTTATGCATTAGGTCAATTGGGAGGGAGAATTTGAGCCTTCATAATCGTTTCATATACACTATTCTGAAGAATGCCAGCCGTTCTGAGCAGCCTCCAGTAGAGAAAAGGAGAGGTGTGGGATCGTTGAGTGTTCAGATAGATAACGGGTACAAAGGGAGTTGCCTTCAGTCACTTTGTAAAGACGGGTTTACTGTGTCGCCTCGAAAGCGAAGGACCCTGACTCCTAGAGGACGCAAGTTTAGGGATAAGCTCAGTCCTCCTGGGCCGCTAGAGAAAAGACCTAATGTCGTTTCTGAAGGGTCGCCTTCTAAAGTTCTTGAACAATCAGGTGCGACTGAATTACTTTCTTTGGGTAGCAGGCCCCCTATTGAGATGAATTCTGTTGAAGATGGTGAAGAGGTTGAACAGACAGCTGGTAGCATGAGTGTTCGAAGTACAAGCCCTGTTACAGCTCCTTTTGGCATATGCCTCAACGGAAGAGGAAGCAAGAAGCTACTCTCAAATAATTCATCTACTGGGGCCTTCTCCGAAACATGTTTTACCCTCGGTGACCTTCCCGATACCAATTCTTTGAGGGAAAGATTGGAGAACAAGGTGAAGGCCGAAGGTTTAGATGTTTCTTTGGATTTTGTAAACTGTCTGAATCATGGAGTTGACATGTTCTTAAAGAGATTAATCTCTCCGACATTGGAAATGGCCAGTTCGAGGTCTAATAAGGTTGTGCACCAACAAGAACACAGCAGGATGGGACCTGGGCTGAATAGAATATGGCCAACCCGATACACAAATAAACCAATAGGGCCTGTAACTGCTTCTGCTTTAGACTTTCGGGTGGCTATGGAGTTAAATCCTACTGTTCTCGGAGATGATTGGCAAATCAACCTAGAAAATATTTCCCTCCGGACATCAGAAGATTGATCAGAAACCGCATCCCTAGATTGTAACATTTACATTGACATCACGAGTAAAGTAGCAAATGCTACGGAAAGGTTTGCATTGACATCACGAGTTTCAGAAGTCCTACGAAAGTAAAGTAGCAAATGCTATGGAAAGGTTTGCATGAAGCTCCTCACCCTAGATTGTACATTCTCATTGGCTACACGCAGTTCTTGCTCGGAAGTTCTGCAGTTGGTAAGATAACTGATTCAATTACTTGCAAGAAGGGCACACTGAGAGCACATAGCTCTGGCCTTCCTCATCTTATTAGAGTTTCCAGGTTCATTTGTTTGTCAATAAATGCGGTTGTATACTTGTTTCCATTAAAGGACTCCCTAGCTCATTTTGCACCATTTCAGATACCAATGGGATTTCGGGCCCAATGGGCTTCCTGTTTCGGAATCGGTGCTTCCCGATTCATACCTGGACACCACGTGGCACTATCATTACTATGGGCTCTAAAAATACTGATTTTAAATTGCTTTCATTGAGAGTTGAACTCAAGACCTCCCGCTTACTAAACGGGTGCTCTAACCAACTGAGCTATGAAAGCTTGGATGGAAGTGTAATATTTATTAATATTTAGTCTATTCTGGAAAATTCAAATTTTCATTGCATGAAAATGACATTACACAAACATTTTTTGATATAAAAAAGTGTTTGGATTTAGCAAAGCTGAAAAATCAAGAAAGAAAACACACAGCGGTTGGCAGTTGGCTTTGCCTTGAGACGATGCTTTTTCGATGTCGAGTGTGAAGCGTACGTCGTCGTTTGGATTTAGGTAATTCTGGTCTTCGTGCTCCTCAGCTGGACTTCGAATTGACGCGAAGATGTCATGGTTAGCTAAATCGATCGCCAGCTCTCTCGCCGTCAACGACGCCGCTAGGAACTCACCGGAGGGTGATCGTGAAGTAAACGATAAGGGAAGCGAATCGTTTCCATCTAGACCTTCATCGCAGCCGGAAGACCAACAGGGACGCGGCGTGAAGGATGACCTTTCGGAGATCAAAAACAAGCTTGCGCGGCAATTACGTGGCGTCGCGTCGTTCCTTGCTCCGCCTCCGCAGACGAATTTGAAAAATGATGATGAGTTGGAAAGCGAGGAGGCTGATTTGGAGAAGATCGGTGGAATACGAAGTGATTTTGCCGAAATTAGGGGTAAGGTGAAGGCTGGGATCTCGAATCTTCTTCAGATGCGACCAGATGATGGTGAGGATGAGTGTTCGGATAAGAGTGTGGTTGGCGTGACTGAGGAGGTTTTGTCTTTCGTCCGGGACATTGCGGTGCATCCGGGAACTTGGGTGAGGTTTCCTCTCCCGGAGGATGCGGATGCTGATGGTATTAAGATCTGAATTTTCTGATAATCATTTTGCATTAAATTGGGATAGTGATGGAATTTTGGATGTTGAATTCTGTGGCAGATTTTGCTATGAATGATTCGCAACAAGTGCATGTCAAGGCGGTGGAGCGTCAGGTGCTGGAGCTGGCTGATCTGAGGTGGGAGTTGTGTCCTGATTATATGAGCGAGGGCCGATTCTGGATGATATACTTTGTGTTGGTGCATCCTAAGCTTGATAAATATGATGCCTTGACTTTGTCAACTCACGAAGTAAGTTAGCTTCGATTCTTGATTGTATCGCTTGGTATGATGAGTGTTTGAGCTTTAGTATCCGTTAAAGAATCTGCAAAATAGATTGAGTACTCTTTCTAGCTTTATTTGATTATTAGCTGCATATGAGCAAAGTAGAGATTTTTTGGCTTAGTATCTTACATAGTGGTTGCTAGAGGTTTTCATGTTTGTTGGATTTTTTCATTTTAATTCCTCAAAAACCAATTATGGATTTTTGTAAATTTTCCGCATTTGTTGGTATTCACATGTTAGTGAATGTTTGCAGATAGTTGAAGCCAGGGCGATGCTGACTCAAGAGTCAAAGTGCTGTAGGAAGGTTAAGCAGCCGGTGGCATCTGATGTTCAAGAAGGCCTAGAGCAGTCAGTGGATCGCTCGATGAAAGATCTACCAACTGGTTCTTCTGCCACTGATTCTACTCTTGAAGGAGCTTCCGCAGAGTTGGATACTCAGAAGCACCATAATCCGAGTGATGAGGATCCTGGTCGAAAGGTAGCCTCTGCAGTTGATTACTGGAAACAAGTCAAAGTTGTCTCTAATGGCTCCTCCGAGGTTTTAGTTCAACCGGAGGATGTTGAAGATAACAGTTGGCTGAATGAGGAAACTAGCAGACATATTCCTATAGCCAACGACGAGGATATTTCCTTCAGCGATCTGGAAGACGATGATGTTATAATTTCGGAAAAACCTGGCAAGTGACTTACCATCAGAGTGCCCCTCCACAGGTGGACCTTGTTTGGCATGCTTCATGGGAAGTTATGTTGGGTAAATGTGTCGAAATAAAAGCCAATATATGCTTACTTCTGTCACCAGTGAAGACTTATTTGTGATGCAGGACTGAATCTTGCTTATTTTTTTCTTCTCATTGTGCATTGTTTTTCCATCTAGACTCGAGTGAGCTGGTCCTGATATGCTTATTCAGATATGCAGGCTGCAGGTACTGATGAGCCGAGATTGAGCAATTGCGAATATGTGTTTTTTCTTTCCAGAGGAGCTATTTACATCATGAAGGATCACACGGCACGCTTCTGCTAGACCCTAAACACAAGACATCTGAAGTCTACTTCCCCTGCAATATCTACAAATCGAGGCTAAAAGCCTCAAGATTTAATGGGTCTGAAATTGCTCGAGAGCCGCTCGAGCTGTGCCCACAGCATGCTGCCGATGGCAAACTTAGGCCTCTCTTCAACCATGCTCCCACTGCTGCTGGTTCTGCTACTGGCCATGGAAGATGCTTGAGAAGATAGCGAGGACACTGCTACTGTTCCTCCAATGTCCTTCCTCAGTGACTCCACTGTCTTGGAGCTCACTTCTGCCTCCGAGAAGCTTTTCAAGTAGAACGATCCGATTGCCTTCTCCCCATAGATTCCCATCTCGGCCCTCAATATTGACAGACTGTTCTCTCTGAATACTCTGGTGATGTCCGAGAGCAGCCCTATTCTGTTTCTTGTGCTCAGCTCCAGCTTCAGCCCCTGAATCACAACAGATCACGAGTTAAGTCACGACAACTTGATTTAGGGTTTACAGGAAGGCTAGAGCTCGAGGGACGGACATACATGGCAGGCTCTCCGTTCAATCGCAGCAACAATGCATCTGGTAACTCTCTCCCTCTCCGCCACTGACTCCAATGTATGCCCATCTTTCTGCCTGATGTAATACTCCTGCAAGGTTCCCCAACATAACCTAAGATGCTACTTACAGGTTATTACAGCTACCTTAAACTGATTGCGGCCTGTCATACCTGGAAAGCTAGAGAGCCTTTGGAGCTAATAGCTGCATGAAAAACAACATACTGCATATCAGTCAGAGTGCAGACTGTATCAAACAACAGCTTAGGCCTGTCCCGACTCCTGATGTTCACCACAGAGTATCCTTTCTCCACACATGTCTCAATATAAGCATGAGTAGCTCCACAGCTCTTCTTATGCCCACCAGCCCCGCATCCGCATTTCTCCTCCCTCCCCGCCGCGCTGTTATCAACCCCTTCGTAGTCCCTGTCCGCCACCATCAACTGATGGAGCCGCCGCTCTGTGTGGGCGGCTCCAGCAGCTGGGTAAGTCACCCTCACACTCCATCTATCTCCGGCCCTGTGATGAGCCTCCACCACCTTCTCCACTTGCCTCTGAAAATAAACCAGGTCCGACCTGCTCTCAGCTGGCTTATCTTCCAAGTAGAGTATGCACGCTGCCCTTCCGTTATGAGTCCACATCGCCGCTGCGGCTAGCTGCGACCCTAGCTCCGTCAGCACAGCTGAAATCTCCGACAGGATACCCGGGTTATCCGACAATGTGATTTCCAACGCCGCGTGCTCCGTCGACACATGTTTTGGCCTCAACTCCTTCTGCCGGTGCTGCACTCTTTTGTTCGCGCAAATTGCCTGCACTCCTCCACCATCACATTATCAAATCCCTAATTCTCCCCGACCCCCACAATCTAATTCGATTCATCAGACTTACCTGCCGAATGTAATCAATAAGGCCTTGATCAGCGATTTTGTTTCCAAGCTGATCCGTCACATGAAACACTGCAACACAACACAACAAAACACAAAACATTGGGCTCTGTACTCTGTCTGATTTCCAGAACAAGAAAACAAAAAAACATAATTCACCGTCCATAAACCATCCACCATCCGAACAAATGTAGGATTTGGAAATCA
Source organism: Umbilicus rupestris (assembly GCA_963678935.1). Taxonomy (NCBI): domain Eukaryota; kingdom Viridiplantae; phylum Streptophyta; class Magnoliopsida; order Saxifragales; family Crassulaceae; genus Umbilicus; species Umbilicus rupestris. The sequence continues at coordinate 1,748,248 of OY787625.1, forward strand.
CCAGCTCCAGATCACTCAGCACCTGAACCATCTCCAGCAATATCCCGTCCTTGTTCGCACTGTCCACCTGCAATCAACCTCTTCTTTATCACTCAACAATTTCACACCACTAAAAACATCGACAATCCAACGTTCACACCCATACGCTCTACAAGTTCCGTCCAACCTTCAAATTGTTCCACTGACTACCTAAGAACAAGTCAAAACTCCAACGGGAGAAAGTTTAAGTAGTAATTACCTTCACGAGAGTGCTTTCTTCATCAGCCTCGTTATCAATCACAACTCTGCAACATGAAAATTATAAAAAAATTCATTCAAATTATCGATATTCAAATTGCCAGATTATGACTGACATGGGTGGATGGATTCGATCCATCAGAGAATCGTATTCCGGGTCGAAATACGGCCTGTACACGCTGCTCTCCATCTTCCTCCTGGGTTTCAAAACTCTAAACTTCTGATCGCAATGTGATAACAAAAACACGATAAGATTTCACAACAAACAAACTGTTTATCAACATCATTCCGAATCCGATATTCTCGCGCTGAGTCGGATCGGATCAAAAACGATGGAAGCTGATGTGAATTGAATCTAACCTCGATCTGCCGGAAGCTCTGTTTGTCCAGGAGAGAAAGCAGAGGATTGTTTGTTTGGTTTTCGTTTTGATCGAGTGTTGGAGGAGAGAGAATGTCGGGCTCGACAGAAACAGAGCAAGCCATGCCGAGTTGTGCTTTTATGGGAATGGGAATGCGTCAAGCCAAAAATATCGATGGAATTTTTTATTTTATATTAAATTATATGCGTATACGTGTTCATTTTCGTCTGAAATGGAAGAAGCAATAGTTTGGATGATTAGCAAATAAACGTGTCGTTTTTAATTATAACTTAAAGCACATGTTAAATGTTTTGTTGGGTTTAGGGTTTATGAAATTGATCAAGAAGTCTTGTTTGTTGGTTTTGTCTAGTCAATCATTAGCATGTCGGTTATATTTGCGTAATTGGTACGATTTGTTGGACAATTGATCAAATGATTCAAATTTAATAAGTAATGACGTAGTTTGATTAGTTAAATTTGGGTCTATTTAAATAAATTAATATTTTGATTTAAAATAAAACTATAAATTAGAGCGGGGGGTGTCGCGTATAACGTGAAAAATCGAGGCAGACAAATTAGACGTAGGCTGAAACTCCGCCACGTTTGGTGGTTTCATAGGACACGTGTCGAGGTGGGTAAGATCTTGTCGCTGTCCATGCACGCTGGCGGCGGATTCTCATGGTGACACGTGGCGAATGGATGTCGTAATCATTATGTTTGTTGGAGGTTGTTTTTTGAATGTGGTTTTTTCTTTTCTCTTTTTAGAAGAGTTTTGGTGACTAAAGGGTATTTTGGTCACAAATATTTGGTTCATTTTAGAGATGATTATCCTTGTAATCGTTCATTTGAGCTGATATTGTAGCCCAACTAATTGGGCTTTTGATAACCCAACTTTACCTCGCTTTGTGAAACGGCGTCGTTAGTTTGTTTGGATCAGCCATCAAGCATCCTCCACGTGGTATTGGCTCGCTTGTTGCGGTCGCTGGTAAATTCCCCGTTTGCGTCGAGATCATCGCCGATGGCTATCGGAACCATGACGACGATGCTACTACCTCCGCGATTCGCTCCATCTCTCTGCTCGACGGAGAAGATTCGTAGCGCAGCTGTTCGAAATCCCGACGCCTATCCGAACGATTTCGTCAAGTCGTCTTATGTTCTCGGTAGCTTGCATTTCTCAAAATCGCCGTTGCGGAGTAGACGAAGCGACGATTTCAGAATCCTTGCTTCTTATTCCGCTTCAGGAGTTGGTGATGACGTCGGATTTGCGCTCGGAGAGGTTGAGATCTTTAGGTCTAGTGGTGAGTCGGTCGCGTTTAAGGAGCTTTGGGATCAGGAAGAGGTTAGCATTCTACATTAATCGGCTTATACTAACAGTAGCGATTTTCTTGCTTTCGATATGAAATCATGTTATTGAATTTTGTGGCTAATCAGCTAATTTGAATCGGTGAAGTGTGGTTGGAAATTGGAATTTGCTTATCCTGGTGATATTGCTATCTGCAGGGAGTAGCTGCTGTTGCTTTGATGAGGCACTTTGGCTGTGTGTGTTGGTGAGTAGGATGTCATGATTTTTTAGACCATTTTTGTTTTCTGACTCTGGAGCATGAGAAATGCTTTGTGCTTGTTGGTTTCGTTAAAAATATGAAGCTGGGAACTTGCGTCTACTTTGAAGGAAGTGAAGCCTAGATTTGATGCAGCTGGTGTGAAATTGATTGCGGTTGGCGTTGGCCCTCATAACAAGGCTCAAATACTTGCGGAAAGGGTATGCATTGTTTTTTGTGTTTAGTCTTGTGATGGTGTTTTCGGCCAATTTTGTGAGCATTATTTTTTTTATAATAATTAGATCATGTAATATTTAGTATACTGTCATATGCTTATGGTTGTTCCGAGCTGTATTTGGAGAGGGGGTTTTGCAGATATATATGATTTATACGATTTTGTACACTTAAATCCGAACTGTTGTTAGTTTGAAGTCTTGATCGTATAATTATAAGTCATAGACTGACCTCAGAGAATAGCACCGCAATCTAGAAGTTTTAGATGGAGATCAAAAGTCTGGTGCTCTTAATCACTTTGATCTAGCTAAGGTTAAAAGCACCAGTTATCTTATTCTATTTACATGCATAGAGAGTGTGAAGTGGGGACATATTGAATATGAGTGCATTGCTTCAATTACTTGATTCTTTCGTAATGTGTCCATTTAGTGGATAAGAGGAAACTATTGAAATCAGCGACAAGGTCCTTTCATGGCCTTGAAAAAGAGAAGAATGCATGTGCTTAGTTAAGCATAAAATCAGTAACGAATCATGATTATTCTGGAAGTTGATCCGTCATGTTGTGCATTTGGCTAGTTACCTTTCCCAATGGATTGCCTCTATGCGGATCCTGATCGCAAGGTACAAGTGCCATCTTCCTAGTCAGTTATTAATTTCCTTGTGGTGAGCGTGACCATATACCCCTTTATATTACAGGCGTACAACTTATTGAACTTGCACTATGGCTTGGGCCGAACATTTTTTAATGCAGCAAGTGTATGCGCTTTCTCTTTTTTATGATATAGTAGATCATGGCCATTTGAATATATTAGCGTCTCATTCATCTACTCTTACGTGACAGGCTAAGGTGTTCACAAGAACAGAGTCCTTCAAAAAAGCTCTAGAAAACTATACAATCAAAGCCACCCCAGATGATCTAAGCAGCGTCTTGCAACAGGTTTCCCACGCATTCTAACCCTTGCATTTTAGTCTAGGAAGCTCATCACCTCATTACTTGTGTCTTTTTGTCAGGGAGGGATGTTTGTATTCAAAGGTAAAAAGCTGCTGTATGCGCGAATGGATGAAGGGACCGGGGATCACGCTCCCCTAGACGATGTATTCGAGGCTTGCTTTAAAATCCAAGCTACTCGAGTACTGTAAAATTCTAAAATTCAGATACATACAAAATGCAGAAAGACTCTCTAGTTGAAGATCATATAAAAGTATGCAAGCAAGCAGATATAAAACAACAGCTTTATGATACAAAATGCAGTCATTCACATATTTCATCACTTGAAATTGTCATTCCTAGCACAAGTCTCGCGCATGACATTTAGGAATTGGAAGACAATCAGAAGAGTGTTGTGATTGGCCTGGGTTATGTTCTCTATCTACTAACAAATACTTCCCCACCTAGAGACTTGTTTATGTATAGGGTGGCACAAATAGACCGACAATTATGATATCTTCCTGCAGAGTTCTTCTATGCATAGAGAGTACATAAGTTTACCTGGGTTGTTAATCAAAGAGGTTGTGCGTGCCTCAGATAGAATTGAACCTGTATGATGAAACTACCTTCCTCTGTTGATAGTAGTCATGTAGCCACCCTTTGATAATTGTCACTTCTTTCGCCCTTTGCTCTACAAGCCAATCGGGATCGCTGGGGGTTGAAGCTCGTAAATCTAGGTGATGAGCACCTAATACAAGAAGCAAATTGGAGTTATAAGCAGAAAAATCTTTAAGATTGAATTTGACTTCAGTAGCTATCTATTCCTAATTGAAAAAAGCATGCAAATAGAATGTAATACCTTCTTCTGTAAAGAGAGCAACAATGGTCTCTGATATATTCTGGGTGATACTACAAAAGGATAGATATCAACAACGTCAGAACTCGGGTAGAAAAATTAACAGCAGTGAGTGTTTGAGAAAAATACCTGCCGCCACTCCAAGGATCCAGAAGCCCGTTGGAGAAAATAATGTTACTTGCAAATTTTTGCCATGTTGACTTGTAGTCCTTCAAAATACAAAAGTTAAATCACTATTTATGCATTTTTCCAGTATTACGATGCAGATGGATTTAGAGATAAGAAATATTCCCTCTTACATGTCCTCCAAATTCTGTTGTTACCCAATTTGGCCTTGGTTCCATATTGAACTCTGCAAGACACCACTCTTTGAAAGAAGTGTAATTATAATCGTATGTACGGAACATGCTTGAGTTTCTGCTGCTAGACATTGGCATTACCATCTCCGTGCAAGCCTGAAAGGGAAAGGAACGAAAATATGATAAATCTGATATACTTAGGTACATAAACTAAAAGATGTAGTGAAGAGGAAAAAAGGTAAAAGATGAGGGTAAAAACCTGCCAATTCCAACCACTCATGCCATGTGGATCATCATCCAACTGGAAACAATCAACTTCTCCTGTATAATTATAGTACACACTCACTCCTCCAAATATGCGCTCTAATATGCTAGTACCTTCGGGATAACCATCTATCCTTTTACACACCTAGAAAAAACAATTCACTAGCTAAAACTTCTATTTTGTGAACCACAACTTCCAGATATCAATAACTCAACATTCCGAAAAACTTTGTAGATCAATCAAAGAGATTTTGAGCAAAAGCAGCTTATAATTAGAAAAAGGAAATTATGAACCAGTCTTTCAAAATTCTCATTGGAAATGTGACATACTTGCAAACCCATGTCATTCTACTAGAATTTCAGATTGTCTCATTATATCATCCATATCGTAACACGGAACTCCAATAAAACATGGTGGAGACTTAATACCTTGTAAGATAGAAACTTACCTCTTTTATTGGGTGTCCAGGTAAAGGCATCAAAAAACTTGATGGATAAGGATAGTCCACCATTGCAAGATAACTATATGCAGAATCCAGCCAATTACTCAGATCATCTGTACTCTTCAGTTTCCTATTATCCATCACCGGACAGTACACTCCTAAATTACAAATGCATATTGGAAGAAAAAAATAATGAAAGAACAATAGCCAGACATGCCCAGGGAATGGAGGATCTTCAACTTACCCACACAAGCGGAAGGTTTTAGCCAGCTGCTTTAAGCCATTATCTTTCTTACCTTCAATTTCCAGTGCATCCCATGACTTCTTTATGGTGTCAAAACAGCTTGAACTTTCACGCTAGTAGAATTAAGAGAACATATGGGTCATTAACCTACTCGAAAGAAAGAACTGACAGAAGATGAAAGTATAAAGTACTTTAAAATCTTGTGAGACAATGTCATAAAATGTTTTTGATGGCACAATGTCGTCAAATTGGAGAACGGGTGCTGAGGATGCAAGAGCCCCAATTGCAATGTGAGGATACTTCAGTCTCATCCAAGCTGCCAACACTGCCATAGATGAATTATAAATGATCAAGAATGTTCATACTTGAACATGCTGACAAGACATTAGTTTCCCAAAGACGTAACAGATGAGCCCGCCACTCAAATTCAGTCAAGCGATTACTTGAACTATGATTCTTGACCAAAATGAATTAACACTACAAATGTTTTAGACAATAAATTTCTGATTAATGTTAAAATCCTTGTAGAATGGATATCACTACTTTCTGACACCGCTGATCAACTAGATAACCCCTAATGTTCCTACATACTCGTTCCCTATTATTAGTCAAAACGTCTAATGATTGTACTTTACAATCATAGTTAACATGGAACAAAAAGTGAAGACCTTACTTCCACCATATGACCCTCCAAAAAGCACAACAGGAGAACTCTCAGCAGAAAGATCTTTTTTAAGGCTAGTCACCAGAACCGCAAAATCCGCAAGTGCTTGCTCAGCTGTAAGATAAGCTAAAGTAGAAGCATTCTTATATGCCTCATCTCTACTCCCAAATGGCATTGATTCACCATAATACCTGTGCTGCAAAACAAAATATAAAAAATCAACACACAAATAATCACTAAACTCATCAACAAAATCCCCCAAAAACAACTTTTCTGATCGGAACCACATACCTCCGGAAAAACAACCATGGCTCCAAAAGAGGGAGCGATCTCCCAAACAAAACCAGTATTCTCCGCAAACCAAACAATATCACCTTCATTCCCACAATACAAGAAGATCGGACCCATCCGTTCAGGACCAGACCACTGCTCACTGCTAATCAGATACCTCTGCTTGAACTTATCGTTTCCGCGGAAGCTGAAATGGTCCAAATTCTGATCGAAGTATCTTGTCTCGTATGAAGTTAGGGTTTTCCGATCCGTCGTCGGTTTGGCAAACTTGCCGAGGAAGCGCGGCGATCGGTTCGATTCCGAGAAGGATGAGACTGAGACGAGCACGATGACGATGACGATGAGGATGACGCGGTGGAGGAGCGCGAGGGGATTTGCGATGGACATTTTTGCGAGGAGCTTCAGTGGACTCATCGCTTGCTGGAAAATTGACGTTTGTTTACGAGCTTCACCGAGATCAGTTGAAAATAATTACGAATTGGTCCCTGCAAAAATACATATTTAATTTAGGCCCCCTACTATTAGACATAGACGATAGCTACCCATTTAATTGTGGAAGTCTCTATTTGCTTAAATTTTGATTAAGAGTTGGTTCAGTCGTTGAGATGTTTGACGTTCTTTTGATATTAGATTACGCCATGATGGATTCTTTTGTGAATCATTTATTTATAAACTCATTAGAATGTTTTTCATACAAAATTTATAATTTTTTTGTTAGAAAAATAAGTATGTTAAACAAGTAGTTCGTGTAAAGTTCATTCGTTTCAAAGCAAAAAAAGATTAGAGCAACTAACCACTCATGTCAAACTCGTAAATACTCGAGTCGAGCTCCGACTTGTAAAAATATGAACAAGAATAATCTTGTGCATCAACAGGAAAGGAAAACTAGGGATGGAAAGTAAATACCATAAACCCTAATTTCTGCAGAGCTAATTATCTGCAATATTCAGGTACCTGAAAACACTCCAATAACAGCAACACCCAATAAACATAAATGCGGGCGACAGACGTAAACACATACATAGATGCTAGATCATGAACCAAACTTCAAACGTAGTACAAATCAAAACATAACAGTAATCTAAGCTTATGAATCTTGTCGACATGTATACATCATGTTCTCATAGCCTGGCTCCATTTTGTATGCCCTTTTTCTCAGCATGAGCATTCATCTGAAGAGCATCATGTACCTGTAGAGCCTTGAAGAATTGGGAGAGATATTGAAGCCATGGACAATGGAGAAAAACTAGAGAGATGTTATGGGATATTGGAAGACTGATAAAATTTTATAGAGAGAGAGAGGACTCTGATTAAGCTACAAGAAAAAAGGTCGGAGGTGGAATGATAACACCAAGAACACATGAATTTCAGTGCTCATGTTTTGTTCAAACTCCTCATCATGTAAGCACAACCAGAACAAATGTGTCCCACAAATTGATCCACCATTGTCATCTTAATTTCACTGTAAACATAGCTTCTCCCACGACCCACTCCAACTGGAATAGTTATTCAGGGCGTGATCTGATAACAAAAAAGTTCGCTAAAGTTAAGCTTTGGTGGGGTTATGGATAGAATTGATGGGGAAAAAAAAACTCATCCTAGTAGTTAAAGCATTGAACAGGTTGCAGCCTTGCTGATCAGCAAGTTGGCCTAGAAAAAGTTATCAACTTGCCTATCATTTGCCTTTCAGACTTCTTTTTTTCCCAGCAGAAAATTGAACCATGGATTTTACTCTGTTCAGCTGGCAGCAGTGACAGGAATATTAAACTTCATAAGTTCTTTAGGGATGTGTATGCGGAGATATGAAAGTCGCAGCACTCCCCGTCCCACGAGAAATCTTTCCTCATCGCACTCGTGATCATGCGGTTCCACTGCAAGGGATTCTGCTGCTGCAAATTTGTGAAATCAGAGTGTATAAAAGTTAGAAGTGTTTTCTTTCACATTTGTAGTAGAGGGAGGGTGATTAGAAGGGTGAACCAGTGTCAAACCAGTTCATCCAGGGCTTGGTTAAGGGACATATTTCCGAAAGCGGAGGTGATGTGCTGTGAAAAATCGGTGCTCCCAAATTCATAATCTGTCAGGTTCCTGTAACGAAAGGCATCGTGTTGAGAAAGGAAACATCATATACGATATACATCAACAGTCTGATTGATTGGCGTTCATTGTCGGTTACCTGGTTCTGCTTGCTGACAAGGTCATTGCAATAGGAGCAGCACCATACTTGATGGCTTTGAGCTTCATCATTTGATTGAAGAAAAAATATATAAGTACAATGAAAGAACCAAGTACTTAAAATATATTTATCCATCTCATAAAAAGCCAAATGTACGGCTAACTTAAAATCTTTTTGCTTATGGGTATTTTGACAGAGCATATTGACACAGAAGAATGAGAATTGTTTAAAGCTAAGAATGAGTAACCAGATGAACAGCCAGATGAAGGTAACAAGAAATTAATCAAGATTTACAACTAACATTATTTTGTTATCACTGGAAGTTAACGGGTAGATTTAAAGACATTCAGGTTATGCGTTGTCATATTCCAGACTTGAATTATTCCACTAAGGAGAAGATTATCTCGTTACAAAAAAAAAAAAAAACACATGAGAATATATAATAGAAGGAACATGGGAATAAATGGCTAGACTTACAGGTACGTGGAGTACAGGATCATCAAGTGAACCACAAAGAACAATGTCGGATCCAGCAAGGACTAAATGAAAGAAGGCTTCATCGTACTTAACAAACCTGACATTAGGATCCTGCATGTAGCGTTTGAAAGAATCAACATCGGTCCATCCTGTTAGAGAAAATAACTCTCTGGTGTAATTGGAAAGCTTGTCTGCTCTATTGCATACAAAAAAGTGGGCATGAATTGCCACAATGCTTTTCTATCAGGATGTCTACAGATTTCTACCATGTCTGTAGGTTTGTGGCATTAATGATTGATATGTTTTATAAAAACATCAGATTTTCCATAGTTCCAATCTTAAGTGCCCTGCACCTTGGCACACCCAAAGTGAAAATTCAGCAGCTTATTGGAAAGCATGTTTACATTGAGTAGCCTAACGACATGAACTATCAAAAGAGAGAAAGAGTGTACTTTGTATTCTTTTAAACACTCCAGAGTTATGTTGACACTAGAAGCTTTGTCATCGGTCATGATAATAAGCTGTAAGAATCACGAAAGTGGAACTTCAGTTAAGCCTCTGAACCCATTTTCCACATTTTTTGATGAGGTGCAAGTGAATGGATTCGTGACTTGGGAAGCACTGTGGTGTAATGGAATTATAGAAGTTTGAAGATGTCAAGAACTTACTTGACAGCCCCTCTTGGAAGCTATCCACATAGAAGCCTGCAGACTCTCTATATCATGATCCAGAAGGTCCATACAGAAGCATCCAATCTGCAAAGATGGTTTCTCAGATCTTACTGATAAATCTCAATCAGAAGAATGAGTTGATTTAACAAGGTAAAAAGCCTACAAAATCATTAGGTGACTTGCCAGATCATTGTTCCATCTGATAAATCAAATTGCAGCTAGATTTTCACTTCAAAACACGGGAACAATCTTTAAGGATTAGTTCATTAACTTTATTCTTAAGCAATAGCTATTTACTTGGTTACAAAATGAGCATATATGGCGTGCCTTTGAGTGTTGCAATGTTATAATGGTGTGCAAACATAACCTCATTCAAGTCCAAGCCTGACTGGAAAAAAAACTACTTTGCAAACCGAATGAATAATTCAACTAATCTGTCAAAATGCAAACTAATTTCAAAAAAATTGCCAGCAATGATGCAAGATAAAAAAGGAAAAAGCAATCATACAACACCTCCATAAAAGCAGAACAAATAAATAGATAAGATGATTGTAATTCAAACAGAATAAAGAAAAATTATAATAGGAGAAACGAAAAAAGTAAACAAGATATCAGTAAACCTACAGTGGGAGTAGAAACATGTTCTGAAAATCCCAAACATTTCTGTAGCGTGAGTTTACAAACAGCTTTCCCCTCCATGTCATCGGCAGTGTATGTTTCTGGAAGAGACTCATCCTTTGAAGGATCCCACGATGAATCACCAAAACCACATGGAACAATAAGCAACTTGTCCCTACAAGAAAGAAAAAAGTCATACAGACTATGTTCACTTGTAAGACTAAAAATCAGGAAGTTAATCTGGCACTGTCAAAATCTAAAGACAGTCATATAGTTTCCAACATGCAAAAGATCAAACATAAAAACAAGGGATGTTGGCGCATTCATGGTACAAAATAAAGAGTGTCTTTGGAGCACAACTCACTTATGAACCGATAATGTTGATTCTAACCCACTACCAGAATTTTTGCCTTTCCGATAAAATGAAGATGTTACTGCAACCTTGTTGGAATAAACAACTCCACCCTACAATTCATAAAAAATAAGAAGATAAGGGAACGATAGGGAGGAGTTTCAGTCAGCTATTGAGGAATTTGAATGAATGTAGTGAGCTTTGAAGGCTAAGCATACATATGGGTCATCCAGATTAATAGGGATGTGACATAACATAAGACCACCAGACTTGACCTGATGTTGGACAAAAGAACTACACAAAACATGTATCATCTATGACAGACTGGTAGATGAGTATAACCTTCAGGACATCAACAAGCTCCATCTTAGTGTTGTGCTGCATGCGATCAAGACGGTGAAGTCTAGAAGGGTCAAGTCCACACAGTGCTAGTTTTTCGGGTTGCACATGACACTGCTATGTTCCAGAAAATAGTTGACATTAAGGTGGTCAGCATATTTTTTAGAAATTGTCATATCATGAGTATAGTTGAGAACTTGCCTCAGAGTCAATGGTGTGACATGTTAACATTATTCTAGTATGCTCCAATCCCTGTATATACAAAGGCGACGAGGAGGGACCAGTAAGAATAGATCATATTGCTGTAACTAGGTAACCTCATTTAGTTCATCTAGCTCAGTTCCACGGGTAAAGTTATTTATTCTGCGTGCATAGGCTCAACTTTTAATGTTTCTGCTCTGAGTTGAATTTTTCTAACCCTTGCCTGTTTAACAAAGATATCCCAAAAAAGTGGCGCAACAATGGCAGTTTCCCAGTTGTGTATATGCAGAACATCTGGATGCTTTCCTGATTTTACTATATAATCCAGCGAAGCTCGCGAGAAATAAGAAAACCTGAAAGCATTACCATAAGACTCCATCTGGATATAACTATGCTCTTTGAAGTGAGATATCATGAGCACTTAACATCTACAGATTTAGACTTCAAATAGTTATCATGTGCCATCCCTCTGGTTCAAACAGGAAACATCGTAAAATTTAAAACAATTCTCAACAAAAAATAATATATCGTGCTAACCGTTCAAAGTCATCTGCATAGCCATATACTCCCTCCCTGTCAAAAAATGATGAGTAGTTCACTGGCTCAATGAACGTGATGCCAATATCATGAACGATACTGCATGGAAGAAAGGCGTTACTGGAGAGATAGACAATTAACATGCAGAAATAACTTTATGACCCAATTTATCTTTCCCATCCAACCAAACCAAGGGAAAAAAATATTTTGTTGAAAATATTGAGACTAAATTCAGACAGAATATAATACTAGCATACCCTGTCCAGATCCTATTTGCATGATATTGACCATCAAAATATGAATAAAAGTTAGCTTCAGTTTCCTTCAGACACTGAACTTCACCAAGCCCCATACCTGTATACCTATTAGCATTAACAATAAAAATATCTTTGAACTGTATTTGGTAATCCAAGTCCAAAGTACGCGAGTCCAAAATGTTGATGGCTATGAATCAGTGGGAAAACAAGCCATTCTGTCAACTATAATGAAGTGTTGTACCAACAGCAATATATTCATCCTAGTTTTGATCTTCCAGAATTTAGGTAGCATTGTCACTGCGACTGCACAAAGCGATAACTCTTACAAATTCTGAACGAATGTACTTATACTCAAACGCAGATCTGATCCCCATGCAGACAACAAGACTTGTACACTAAACTTGAAACTAGAAAATAACAAACAATACGAACCATAACTACCAGGAATCAGCAAGATAAAATCAAATGAAGCCAGATAGAAGAAACTGTACCAGGGCATTTTGTTGCACCTATTAAACATCACGGTATCACTGACAGTCTGACAGAACGGCTTTCCACATCGTTAATTTAACTACTGAGCAAATCAATACAAGTTCATAGTTTTTCCTTTCTAGAACATCAGTTATGTTTGGTAACACCCTTCAACAAGTTTGCTATTCAGCTCATGGTTATGGAAGAAACTACAGTTTATCATGGATGAAAAAGCATAGAAAATAAGACAAATGACCTTATACGATGTTCATTAAAAAATAATTCGTGAGTCAGAGATGGTGCATGAATATCATAAATTACTTTGGCAGGATAACTTCCACAAGGTTTCCTTTATTTTGTAGTGCACGTGATACTCCTGTAACATAAGATGCCAGCGATCCAATGAAAACCAGTGGTTCCATTTCAGTGCAAATATGAACAACGTGGAGGACATCCCTGATAACAACATAAGAAAATGATATTTATTAGTCACCCGACAGCGCAAACAAATAAAAATGCATAAAGGTTGAACTATATGCACTTACGTACATGATGAGACTTTGCTTATATCAAACTTTTAGCCTTGAACTATTATCTTTTTCTAACACCGGAAACAACAATATGGTAATCTTACATTTTACTGACGGCATATAGGTTGCACAGATTTGACAGAAGCTCCTGGTCGGTTGTACTAGTCACATCTGTAACAATCTCACCAATGCCTATTTTTGAATTCATAACCAGTGTTCGCATCTCAGTTGCCTCCTGTATAGTAATCATGTTTTTGAGGACCATCGAGTCTATGCGAAGCAGCCACTCCCAACAAACTGATATCTTATCTGATGTAGGCAGGGGAAAACTGTTTGAAAATAAATGTGTGAAGAAAGACAAGTAATGACTCTCAATGAGCTGCGTTGACATATTATCCTTTTCGAGATGGCCAATGTAAAAATTGATATCTTCCAGCAGATCATGTTTATATATATTCCAAATATACAAGGTACTCTACTCCTTCAACATTTATAAGAAGTCTCTACATGAAAAAGCATTTGGCCGACAGTTATATCAAAATATAAATAGTTAACTGTAACCGTAACAAAGCTGCATTTCTTCCAATATACAAATGCATAAAATTGAAGTACCAAATTAGAAAGAACAAAAAATCTAAGTTGGATTGGTGCACCACTTACTTTTCTCATAATCACTGACGCTCTAAATTTTCCGTATGTTCTCATCATACAATGAATAAAATATAGCAGATAAACACCATTTAATGCCAACTAGTATCACCTCTCGCATGATTTCCGAGTCTTTCCGCCTCTAGTTCTTCTATCTTATTGAGCAATATTTGTTTTTCATCTTTGATTCTCTTCAGCTCCTCGAATGCCATCAAACGTTGTTTGCCCAAATCAAGAATATCTAATGACCAAATAAGATGCCAATAATATAAACGACAACCATAAGTGTGATCCACGAGAGGTAAAAAGTTGCAGGGATTAAACTAACTCTGCTGAGCATCACTGAAAAGTTTCCAAATGTCATTGTTTGGCGCAGGTCCAACATTTGATGATTTCAAACTATTCTGTGCATCAACATTAATTTCATCAATGCAAAACAACTAATCTATCCACAGCTAATGGCTAGAAGAACACCATACAGCAGTTCATCCCGACTTACTTGTAAGGTGGCTGAGTGATCTTGACTTCCTGACCTGGTCAGAAAAATTGTGAAATGTATATTAGGGAGACCAAATAGTGAACATACAATAAAATGGGAACCGGTCACAGCGCATTTGCCTACTTAATATGCCATGGTGATCCCGAAGATCCATTGGACTCGTCATTTTTCCTGAAAATAGTCGAGAAGTTCCATTATGCCAACAAAAATTATGGAATCAACATAGGTGCATTTAATAGTAGTAAGCTTATTAATTTCATTCTCAGGCAATTAATTGTCGAGTACGAGAGCTCCGCAAGGCGTAAAAAGGATTGATGATTTCCACATTTTCAAGCGATCAGTTATCAATCAGTCAAACCGCAGCACCATGCACTTCCAAAATCAAGAAACCAGCCCACCCCAAAAAGTATAACTCATAATTGATCAGTTCACACAAGAACAGAACCATTTGAATCACAATCCAGCTCAGTCCAGATCGAAATACATTTTTCCAACCGGATTCACGAAGGGATTATACAGTAGCAGAGTAGCTCACCTCAGGCACGATACACCTGGAGATGGAAAGCGCTTCCGGTTGGCTGCCGTAGTCTTTGCGAGTCGGAACGGTGATGGTATGGCGGCGTTGAGCTTCAGGTGTGCCTCCATGGCTGGTTAAGTTCACGACTTCGCGATTAAAAGATAAGAGAGAGATAATGTTACGAGGCTTCCGGTGACCTCACCGTTATCGATTTTTGCCATTTATTGAAATTACAATATTGCCCTCCAGCGAAAGCAAGGCATTTTCATTACCTAAAAACTTGACTGCACAATACATAGATTTGGTGATGGAATGTACACACAGATTGAAATCAAGAGACATGAATCCGAGGTTCTTTGGCACAGCTTTCGTCTCTTGGCAGCTTTCCCTTCTTTCTTCTTCTTCCATTAATCTTTGCTCTATTTCATCTTCTTCCTTGCAATTCGTGCACTGACAGATAAATTCAATTATAAAAACCATATATGATCCATCCTGAAACTACCTTCTTTTTTCTTCCTTCAATATCTCATCGAGGCCCGCTTCCATGCCATCATCATCTTGAAATTTAGATGGGTAAGCAAAAAGAGGGTAAATGGTTTTATTCCTTATCAAATCCACCATCATGTGAGGTCTCTTTTTAAGCTGATTTTGGGGTTTCAATGACTCGCTGATTGGTCTGTCAAAAGTACAAACAAACAATGTATGGTCACTCTGGCAATTCATACATTTGGAAAAACAAGTACACGACTGAATGCGCAATGGAGGAGGGATATTGGTCTTTGCAAAATACTATTAGGAAGGAATATTTTTCAATCCAGTTAGATACAGCCCTAATGCTACTAGCAAGCTGTCTTTTGGAAGCGACACGCTGTCTGATGCTAGAATCGGCATTAGGATCCAAGAAACTGGCTTCCTCTCATCTCGACCATTGACAACCTGGGTTTCCTTTTGGGCCTGAACCTGAACCTTTAATATTAAACCCACGCCATTTGAGTTGTATCTCATTACGCAGCATGGGCTTTAAATGGGATGCCCCTTAACGAAATGTGAATACAAAAAAACGCTGCGTTTTGATGATGTGATATGGATACTGAAGATCCAATTCGGCTTGACCCGTTTCCAGTCGCTCCTCGGAGGTCAAGCTTCTGCTCTTGTCGATTCTCGCCAGAATTGGAAGCAGCGGCTTCTGATCCCTATTACGACCAACTGTTAGAAAGAGGATAGAGGCATGACGAAAGACGTGTCTGCATCTGGCGATCGCGACCGGAATGATCTGTCGTACACTTTCAAATACCTAATGGGTCAGTTCTTGCTCAGTGAATCAGTGTGCGATCTCCTTGTAGATGATTATGAATCAGATTTACCAATGTTTGATTTTTATGATTTAAAGATTTTAATTTTGATTCTGAATTTGAGGACTGTGATCAGCTATACAGTTCCTGTCCAGAGGGATACCGTTTATATTCAATTCATGGATTGTGAGACACCTGACAGCTGAAGACTATGCGGTACTTAGCTGTAAAAAATTGAAAATCTTAAAGTTTAATTTTAGTGAGCTGCGAAAGATGTGATGAAATTGGACTAACGGTTGGTTTGAGTTCATACATTGCAGCTTTATGCGATACAATTTCATCTGTTTGTTACGTGCGTGTTGTTTCTGAGTCGGGAGGGATTCAGGAGAGCGTGTATGAGGACAGAAATTAAATGGTACTTACTTAGCAGTATGTCATATATAAATGTTTGGTTAGGCATTGATTTGTATTGGTGTATTTAGGGATGGTATGTCACTAGGAAATGGTGCAAGAAAGCTATTGAAGGTCGCTTGGTTGTCTCTCCCCCTTGGAATTGTTGTTACACTGACAGCATGCGTATTTGTTTTCTGGTTGCAAGGACTCAGTTTTTCTGATTCATATGCACGAGCTATATTAATAAATGGTAAGACTGCTATTTCTAACTTCGATAGCTTTTGGTTTGGAAATGATATTTTATATCAGATGCTATGAATATGTTTACTGAGGTGTTTATTCTTCTGGTTTAGCATGAGAAGTTTAACTGTGCCGTTTATTAACAGTGACGAAGTAATTGTGCTTTATCTATCTATAGAAACATGTCTTTTAACTGTAGAAGTCTCATCTTGTGACTCCATTCCCAAATTTGTTCTAAAACATGAAATTTATACCTGAAGCTCATACCCTCCTGATTTTTGTAGCTAGACTTTTCAATACTGGTACTGCTGAGCATATAAATTTAACAGCCACATGATTGTGTCCATGGCAGGGTTGGCTTGTGTATTAGAGTTGTGTGCAGAACCTTTGTACATTCTCTCTCAAAACCTACTTCTCCTCAGACTTAGGCTTGTGGTCGAAACTGTAGCTACCCTTGTGCGTTGCTTGACCACATATATTCTTATAGCCAAAGCTTTTGATGTGGTAAGACAATTATTTCTTTCTTCTCCATTGCCTCACATTCTTATGGTACACTAATTATGGTCAGTTGAACAATCATATACTATTTTTAGAATTTCTCAATTTCTTATTACTCTTAATCTTGATGTATTCTATTTTATTGGTTCCAATAGCCATAATGTAAATTGTAATTTGTGTTTACATCTTAGTAAACAATCCATTGCAGGAAAGAGCCACAATATTTGCACTGTCACAAGTTGCTTATGGTGGTTGTTTGTTGATAGGCTATTGGGGCTATTTTCTCATCGTTTGTGCTTTTAGATGTTCTGAAGTCATTCCATTCAGGTAAACACTGATGATATTTTTTGTTTGACACAGAACTCATGGTTCTTCCCTTTTATATTTTGTCTGCAATTATTTGGTCCTTTTATATCAGTCAAGAAGAGCGCAATAATAAGACTATAAGATATAAGATGAGCCATCCGAGACAAATGATTGCTTTCCAGGCTTGGAAAATAGATAGGGATTGTCTGAGAAGATATCCGAAAACATGAAGTTGATAAAAACACCTAAAATGAGAAACATCAATTAGACTTGTTGCATTACCGCATTCCCCTCAGGATATTGTGTTACATCACATCTATGTTCAGCTGTTCCTTACGATTCGCCGAATTCATGTAACATCAATAAAAAAAATAAATGTCATATCATTCTACAGAATAGGAAGTTTGCTGGATTTTGATAAGAACCTATCAAACATGTGTGTGTTGTTTACACTTCAATCCTTCCGGAAGTTGGTGCTGCAGGAGGGTGAGAAAATGGTCCTTGTGTGGCTAGATACACCTTTCAACCAAGCAGTTTATGGACTTGTTGACAAATTAGGTAAGAAACAATATGAAAAAGAGGCCTCGTTTTTTTGGGGGTCCATAATATAGCCTTTAAATGATTTCGTTTTATGGATACTGTATAGTTTGCTTGCTGGTGCCAATTTATTTCAGTTTCCATGCTAATTGCTTGTTGCATGTGCTGATTAATCTTTCTAACTAAATATTGTTAATATTCCAGGAAGTTTAGTGGTTCGGATGGTGTTTCTTCCCTTTGAAGAAAGTTCATATGCTACATTTGCAAGATCTGCGTCAGGTTTTACTCTTGGTTTTTCTTTCATCTTTATGTTCTTTTCTTTTGGCTTGTTCGCTGATTCAGAAGAACATTTGCATTATATCCAGGCTTGCTTACTCAGCGAAAAACTTTAGCTGATGGGTTTTCTTCTTTGAGAATTTATGAGCAGACGGATTTAGTATGGCTTTAAGAAAGGTCATATAGCAGTATATGAACCAAATGGAAGCTTGATATTGACGTGTTCAAATTTTACGCTTGATATT
The DNA here is from genome assembly GCA_963678935.1 of Umbilicus rupestris. Lineage (NCBI taxonomy): Eukaryota > Viridiplantae > Streptophyta > Magnoliopsida > Saxifragales > Crassulaceae > Umbilicus > Umbilicus rupestris. Next base: position 1,766,682 of record OY787625.1, read on the forward strand.
GACGTGTTCAAATTTTACTGACCTTTATTATATATGCTGCTATTTTATTACCTCTTGAAGTTTATTTAAGCAGTAATTTCCCATTATTTTGTGGTTAGGAGAGGACCCAGAGAGAAAACAGAAGCTAGGAAGATTTCTCACTGAAGCCCTGAAGCTTGTCTTACTGATTGGTATGTCTGCTAGGCCAAACTGTTGTGTTACAATTATCAGCTTCTCTTCAGATTTGAAATTAGTCACTATATAGTTAGTATATACTTGATCATTCCAAATAAGCCATACAAAAATAATAGGTGTTTTCTTTATACTCCCCGCTGCAAGCACAATGTCTCCAATGTTGCAATGTACTTCATTGTTAATGGCATCTGTGCATATATAGATCTTTATTCTTGTATTTGTAGGCAGTCTTTGTCCTCTAAGAACTGGTCTGCTCTAATCATTGTTGCCATTTTTTGACAGGGCTTGTTGTTATGGCATTTGGTCCAAACTATTCGTACTCTTTAATAAGACTGTTGTATGGCCAACGATGGAGTGATGGAGAAGCGTCTACTGCACTGCGATACTATTGCTTTTTCATTATTGTTCTGGCCATGAATGGTTAGTAAAATTTTTACCATATTCTTGAACTCTGTTACTTGTTTTTGTTGCATGTGTGATATCATGTTATTTCTAAACGTCAATAGCATGTTTCAGGGACATCTGAAGCATTCTTACATGCTGTTGCAAACGAGACCCAACTCAAGCGTTCAAATGATTCGTTACTTGTATTTTCATTGATCTACGTGGTGTTGAACGTACTCTTGATAAGGTCTTCAGGTGCCGTGGGACTCATCATTGCAAATTCGCTGAGTATCCTTTATAATTTGTGTTCTTTTCTTCCCATAAATGACGACATAAGATTCACCTGTCGGAAGAAGTCTTCGAGATATAATTTCATAGCCCCTCACAATCCTTGCTTCACTCTCATTGAGGGTGAGATATGTTGTGCCATACCCCTCCCTGCCTTCACTGGCCGACATAATGACCACGAACTTTCCAGGATTTAAATCATTTAGATTAAACTAATAGAGTGAGCTTGCACTTAACAATGTTACTTTTTTTTCTTTCCTTCCTTCGGTACCATGCAACTCAATTATATTACTATTGTCATCAGTCTCCTTGATTTTGTATCATCATTTTGCATATCTTAGGTCCAAGGGTGAGATTGTCACAATATTATTATCAGTCGTTGGGATGGTGTTTTACTTTCAGTCGATTAAAAGAGCATTATGGGTCTCATTTATTCCTTAACTACCCTGATAGACATGACACTGAGGATTACCTATTCAGCTATTTTTATCAGGGACTTTTTCAAGGTTTCCATCTAATTCACTACTTGAGTAACTGGCGCTATAATCGTGACGCAAGTGTTCACTCTCATTTTATGTTTTTTTTATACTGCTTTTCAAATGGATAGGACTCTTCGGCATTCTCTTTTCAAAGATGCTTGCCCTCGGGGTGGACACTGCTGATCATATCTGGTCTGGTAACTTTCATCTCCGAGAAGTTATTTTTGGACCGGAACAACTTCTGGATGACCTTTCCAATTCATTTCTCTGTCGGGCTTGCTTGCTTCTGTACTTCTGCCTTCCTAATGTATGTGTTACTACTCTATCCTTTTGCTTTGTTCTTCACCTTCTCCATCTCTTTAGTCCTGAAATTATCTCATACCTTTGAGATTCTTCTTATTCACTCTTTTTTTCATTTCTATTGATCAGCTACAGGCAGGAGAAAGCCTTCATAACAAAACTAGTCCGTTCCCGCAGCCACGCCGACTAAATGTCTCAGACATCTCGCTCCACGGCGGGCTTTAGATTACCTTCTGACACATAGATGGATCCACTAATACTGGATGCAGTTGGTCGCCTTCTCCGATGATCTTAATATTATTTGGATAAAGATAACATCTGCAGGCTTTTTAAACCATTGTTTTCATGTAAAGACCTTGCAAGGACTTCAAATTTATGTTCGTCATTCTGGGCGTGTTTGGATGGTTGAATAAACTATTGTTTTCATATAAAAACCTTGCAAGGACTTCAAATTTATGTTCGTCATTCGGCTTGTCCGGATGGTTGAATGATATTTTTTTACATGTAATGACATGCGTTTGATATAGGATTCAACCCATGCTTGTAACCTCCTCCAAATGAAGGATGTCTTTGGAAATATTAATTAAACACACCTATTGAGTACATTACATTACACATAGGTTGACATTGCATTGCTTTCCAGAACATCAAACACAAAAAAGGGCAAACCACTCATCACCTCCCACTCCCAATTTACAAAAAAAAAAGGACTCTTCAAAAGTATTGCGCAATTTCAGGCTCAATCAATTCATCAATGCTCTTCAAAAAGTTGAATCAGAGTTGAAACAAAACAAGTCATGCAATAATGTGAAAACCCTTTTCATGGACTTTCACTCTGAGCTGGAAACGCAGCTCTGGAGAGCTCCTTCTTTCCCTGAGTTTCCAAATGTAGAGAGTTTGAAGTGACACCACATATAGGTAGTTTTTGGCAGAAAGGGTTGACAGAAAATTGATGGAGCTGGCTGGCTTTGCTGCTGCTAGCAAGTGCTGTGGTCCCATATAGAGGGAGGTCCTTGGATTATAAATGAGTTGGGGCTGGCTGGAGCTACAGAACAGTCATTATTGGTGTCCTTATACTGTATTGAGCTGAAACAACTACAGCAGCTCTCAATGATTTGGTCAAGTTAGGTTAAGGTTTCTTGACATGTAGTGTGAGTGATGATGATGATGAGCCATTTTGTTTCTTGCTTATTTTGTTTCTGGCATGGACTCCACCATTTTGGCTTTCTCAAATTGCTTCATTGAACACAAATGACCCATTAATACATGCACCCAATTTCATTCTTTGATATTCAGAATGACATGATTAGAGAGTCCACCTCCACCAGACCCCTCCTTCCAAAATCATCTCTGCATCAAATCCATCAACATGTGGAAAAAACATTCTGAAAAGAACATCCCACCAATGTTACATCGACACTTTCACTTGCTAGATGAACAACATCAAACTGAAGAAACAATGAATCAGAGAGCATGTGACAAAAAACCCATCATCATTTCTTTGTGGGGTATCTGAAAAATTCAATCTTTCCACTCCTCCATTGTTGCTTTCATCACATATTTCCAAATCAGCATCCTTTCTTACATTTTTTTTATCTGCAGAAAGCGTCCCAGTGTCTACTTCTGCCTGTCCCTATCCATCATCACCTGCCATCCCCACCACCCTTCTTTTTGTTTATTTTTTCAACCTCTTCCAATCTCATCACCGTCCATGATTGGATTGCAGAACAGGACTAGAAAACCGTAAAAAAGGAGTGAACTTTATGCATCTCAGAATCTGGCATTTTCAAACCCATGCAGATCAGACACTCTGTTCAACGACTTCCTCATCCTCGCCACCTTCGCCAGCCTCTCCGCCGTCCGCCACGCCGAGGTTGGCGTGAGCGCCTCCTCCTTATTCACCTCCACTGACCTTCCAATCGCCTTCTCCCACTGCAGCTTCGCCTGCTGCCTCCTCCATTTCAGCTCCGCCAGCTCAGCATCCAGCCCCGCCAAAAACTCCCCAGCCGAAGCCGACTTCGACTCGACCACCAGCGCCCGAGCCGAAGACAGTAAATGATGCGCGCCAGAGAAGTCATTCCGCTCGGCTACCCTCTTCGACTCGGCTACGGCTCGAGCCGAGATGAACAAGCATCTCAGCCTCTCGATTTTGTGACACGTGGACGATGATGATGCGGCCATTATCGTATTCGGTACGGGTAGCGCCTGGTCTCTGCCCAGAACCAATTGTTGACTCGACGGATCGGTGTAGGAGGATCGTACGGATACCGCCGAGTGGGCCCCACGTTTCGTTATCGGGACTCTCAGCTCGATAAGAATCTCTCGGTTCTCCTCCGCGTGAAAATCGCCCAATTTGATTAACTCGGTGCCCAAACCGAGCAACCTGGTCCGACCGGTACACGAGTAAACCCCCTTCACCTCGACCGACCCGTGAACCGAACCGAATTGAAGCCTTAAGTCCTGAACCGGCACGCATAACAGCTTCGCTATTGATTTCACGAACGCTTCGTCGAACGACGTCGTCGGATCACAAGCGCCCCCGAGCGTGAAGGAGTGTACTGGGATGTTGAGATGATGGAGGCGCGTGCTTTGCACGGAGAAGATCTGACGGCTGAGATTCGAAGAAGATTTGTTGGACGAATCTGAGCCGTTGGATAAGACGATGATGGTGGCCACTGAGTTCTTGACTCTGCGATCCTCTAGAACCTTCGCGGCCTTTCTCACGGCGTCGCCGGCGCTCATTCCTTGCCCAGTGGCTGAAATCACGTCAATTATCCGGCGAGCAGCCCGGCGGCCGTCAACCGTCATGCGACGGAGAGGGAGCAGTCGCTTCGAGCAGGCGGAGAACGCGACGACGGAGAGTCGGTCGTTAGACGACAGTGATGAGATCAAAACTCTCATCGCGCGTTTCATCGTCTGTAAATCTGATCCGCTCATGGAGTTGCTGACGTCAACCACGGCAACCAAATCGACCGGGGCGCGAAACGACGACGCTTTGGCGTTGGGTCTGGCTGGGGAAGATGGAGCTTTGACTTCCATCACGACCACAAGCGTTTCGTAACCGCGTGCGGCGGAGACCACGGCGGAGTCCGGGAGGAGTTTAACAGCGATGTTTGTGGAAACGGGGGAGTTTGTTGCAGCGCTGGTGAAGAATCCTCGAAACGAGTCTTCGGTGAGGCTACGAGTTTCTTCGTCGTCGTCGTTTTCGTAGTCGGATTCTGGGATTGGATTGAACCTTGTACCGGCTGTCGGAGACATGAGCGGCTCGTCGTCGTTGTAGATTTTGAGATCGGAGGGTTTGGAATTGAATTCCTTCGTCTTCAACGACTTCAAATCCTCCTGCCTGATCTCGGAACTCTTTCTAGCTTTACGATTCTCCAGCAGCGGCAGCTCCTTCCACGGCGCGTTGCACACCGGACAGAATAGAGCGCTCTGCTTTTTGACGAGCTCGACGACGCAGGGGAAGTGGAACCCGTGAGAGCACTCCGCCGTGAAAATGGCCGTTCCTTGGCCGGCCCTGACGCTCTGCAAGCAGACTCCGCATCTCGGCTGCTGAACAAAATCAGTCAGCGACCAACAAAATGAAAAAAAGTCGCTGCAGAAAAGCGAGAGATGAGCAAAGGGCATACCCTGGAGAGACGCAGAGTGCTTTTCAGAAGCCAAAAGCTGGAAGCGGAAGTCGGAGAAGAAGGACACGATCTGTGGAACATCCTGGGACTGTTTTTAGCAGAGGCCGAGGAGGAGGAAGAGGATGTTTTGCAGCTGAGTTTCGGACTGTTGGCGACCGAGGAGGCTTGCGAGACTGGGGCTGTTGCAGAAGCTGTGCGGCATCTGAGACCTGAGGTGCCGTGAAACTTCGGAGCGGAGGAGGCGGATGAGAAGAAGCCGAATCTGGAGGTGGTGGGGGTGGTGTGGTCGGTGCCATCTGTGGCGATTCTTTTGGTGGTGGTGTGATCGGTGTCTTTGGGGACGGTGGTGCAGAAGGCCAGCCTCCAGCCGCTCACCATTGTTGAGAGCTTGGTGTTTCCTGCGAAAGAGGAATGAGGATCAGAGGATGGAGGGAGACATGGGATTCCAGATTTTGTAGCCTGCAGAAGATTTTGAGGGTTCACAGTGCCTCATATTTATTTGAGGAATCAGTGCTTCATTATTTTTTAATAAAACATCATTTTTCTAATATAAAAATTACAAATAAAATACAATATTTAAAATACCGGATCGATTCTAACCCTGTGGAATTACATTATTAACTTTTCTATATAGAAAGCATGATTAATAAGCAAATCTGAAATTTTTGATCCAATTAATAAATGACTGGAGCTTGATGTGATTTCTGATCACTAAAACATGTTCTATTGAAAAAGGAGATTAGGGTCAACTATGGTGAATTGAAGTGAACCAAACCCTACTAGGACTCTGGACAACATTAGATGATGATGCAATTGAAATTCACTTGGGGTATAGTAGGATGAAAGTAAGTTTTGGTGAGAGTAACTTTCACATTATGATCTATTTCAGACAATCTATCTACTAACTGAACATGAAAATAAATGGTAGTGTTGGGAAAAGGGTTTTCAATAGGTAAAGAATCTCTGAGCAGAGGGACAGTGATTAGCCTTCCCCATGAAACTCCACACCCTTGATTTGACTTTGCTCTGCCTTTTTTTCACCACATGCAAATGCAAATACTCTCTCATTTTCACCTTCTTTTAGCTAGTTAAATATTAAGACCATAATCCAATGATTCTAACCAAGGCCAATTTAATTTGAAGGAGAGGGAGGCACACATATCTTAGCATACCCCAATTATTTAGCTCTAGTGCTTGGAGCTATTCATTGCCTCAACTGATTTGGAGCCAATCTAGCAAGCATTGCTTGAGATGTACCCTTCTTTAGCTTACTCAAATCTCAAGCTAATACATTATGTACTTAAGGGAAGGAAGCTTTTAAATATTTTTTATGTGCAAGTGCAACTAACCTTGAGTGCATTCATTTCAACCTTTAGCTTTACCAAACCTGCAGATCCAAGATCAGGTTGACATCTAATTTCTCCAACTCTGAAACCAGAAAATCCATAGTCAAGATCTGATCTACCATAACATGTGGGAGTGGTTCCATAGATTTGTAACATCTTATGACTTACTTGAATTCAATGAGAAAACGACTGGGTTCTTGACATGTGCTTATCAAAGAGTGCATGATCAACCATCAAACATGCCGGTCAATGTGAAGGCTGAAGTTAAAGCACATGGAGCTTCACTTAGACCATACTCCATGAAATGTACAAAAGAGGACAGGATCAGAATTCTCTATTATAAGCATAGTTAAGGATTAATAAGAGGCAAGAAATCAAGACTTACATTTGATGATCACCGATTAAGGCCCTCAGCATGATCATTGAGAATGATGAAGGGAGAGTTGATTTTTAACGGTCCATTAGAGGCAGAATTGGGGGCCGGTTTGTCCTCCATTACAGGAGATGCACTAAAATAATGAAGTGAGCACTCGAACCAAAATGAGTTAGAATATAAAACAATGAAAATCAGCACTTAGCAAACATGATTGTGTTGAAAACCACATTGCACATGAGATTTTGCGACATCCCATACCAAAGATCCCTCCCTCCCTCTCTATGACTTTCAAAATTTATTAAGAATCAATCAAGTTGAAGACAGAGTTTCTAACTAATATCTAAATGATGAGTTATAATCCCAATGGGGTCTAAACTTGGAACAAGGATTTCACAATAATTTCCAAACTAAAACTTGCTATACAATAATTATGGTATATATTTTTTGGCTTACTTTAGTCATTGAATTGAACTGCCACTGCCACTGCTAGTCGGTGACTTTCGCCGAATGCGCTAACCACTTCCATCAATTCAGAAAAGAACAGCTACTGCTGCATGAAGAAAATGAAAATGAAAATGCAACATGCATAGCAGCAGTTGGTAGTGATACTGCATCAAAGGAACATTAATAGTAAACATGTTATTTGGTGAAAGCACATGGATAAGCAGGAGGGGATGAATTAGTGCTGCATATGGAAAATAATGGATATGGGTGTCTCAAAACAATGCCAAAGCTTCATCTCCTCCAGGTGGTTGAGATACTAGCATTATTGGATCACATGTCATCAAACCATTAACTGCACCAATCCAAGCCACCTTAACAACTTACATTGTTACGAAAAAGTGAAAAGATATGATAGGCTAAATAAAGTAGAATACAAAATTACAATTATAGTCATACTAAAATGTATATATACTCCATTATCAATAAAGCAATGGACACACGGTTTACAACCTTTCATGGTATCAGACGATTAGGATTTTTCAGCGGCGACATCTCTTCTCCTTCTTTCCTTGATCGATTCTTTTTTTTTTCCTACCATGGCAGATCAAAAACTCCCCTACAATACTCTTATTCACATGTTAAACATCAAACTATCAGCTTCTAATTTTATGTTGTGGAAGACACAGGTTACACATATTCTCCGGGTGCAGAAATTGTTTGAATTTTTAGATGGATCCAATCCTTGTCCGATTGTTCCAATTCCGCTTCCTGCTACCGCCACTGCTGATGCCAAAGCACAATTTGAAGCCGCTGTCTCCGCTTATGACAATTGGATGGCTGAAGATCAGAGACTTTGTGGTCTTCTTTTTTCATCCTTAACTGAAGAGGCCATGTCAGAGGTAATCGGATGTTCAACCTCGCAACAAATTTGGGATACCCTCTATACTGTGTATCAAAATCGGAGCCGGTCTAGTATTTTGCAGCTCCGAGATCAGGTTCTTAATCTTCACCGTACAGGTAGGGTGCATGAATTGCATCTTCAATTCAAAGCTATTTTCGATTGATTGGCCTCTATGGGAGCTGCTGCCACAAACGATGATCAGGTTCTATGCTTTTTACGTGCTCTCGGTCCTGAACACAAAGACTACAATGCACCTCGATTAAACTTGTCTCCATCTCCGACGTATACAAATGTTGTTGCTCAGGCCGAAAATCATGAGGCATTTTTAACTTCTTTGTCTCTGGTCATGGTTCATATGGAATGTCTTCAACATCAACAATCAATCCCGCTGCCTTCACGGTCTCTAATTAGCCCATTTCAGATAGTAATGTTCGTTCTTCGCAACAATCTAATCATGTTGGTGGTCGTTCTGAACGTGGAGGTCATTCAAATAGCCGCGGTCGAGGCCGTGGGCGTGGCCGAGGTCGTAGTCGTGTGCAATGTCAGTGGTGTGGTCAGTTAGGTCTTGCTGCCTCTACTTGCTATCAACTTGTTCCACCTGCTCGGCAACATGTTTCAGCTCATTTAACTAATTCATTTCAATCTGCATTGCAAATGGAACCTTCAGTGCGCTCATCTGATTGGTATATGGACTCCGGCGCTACAAATCACATGACTTCTTCTCTGTCTTCTCTTGAGAATGTCTCACCTTATAATGGTATATCTCGTGTTTCTGTTGGTAATGGTGCATCTATTTCTATATCTCATGTTGGTGATACTCAAATTTCTCTAAGTTTGCACTTATCAAATGTCTTAGTAGTGCCTCATATTTCTAAACGTTTACTATCAATCAGCAAGTTAACACGAGACCTTGGTGTTCTTATTACTTTTGATGATCACTTATTTGTTATTCAGCACAAGCTTTCCAAGGCAATCATCGGGAGAGGTCACAATGAAAATGGCTTATACATTTTGGATCATGGAGATGTTGCCCTTGTTTCTCTCTTTAAGAACAATAAAAGTCGAGCCTCTTTTGAGCTTTGGCATGTTCGACTCGGTCACACTTCTTATGGTATTATTTCTACATTGAACAAAAATGGCCATTTATCGGTTACTTCACCGTTGCCTAAGCCGCATACATGTACTCCTTATGTAAAGGCCAAGGGTCAAAGATTATCATTTGTTGAGAATTCTAAATGTGCTTCTGAAGTTCTTGATTTGGTAAATTGTGACTTGTGGGGTCCTTCTCCAATTATCGGAAAATGGATTTATGTATTATGCTATTTTTGTTGTTGATTTCTCGCGCTTTATTTGGATGTATCCTCTTCGTCGCAAATCTGATTTTGTTGTTACATATCAAAAATTTTGAGGCCTTTGTATTCTACTCGTATCAAAGTTTTTAAATAATCATCTCCGCACACATTTTGCTTCCAAAGGTATTCATCATCAGATATCGTGTCCTTACACGCCTGAGCAGAATGGACGGGCTGAGCAAACATCGTCAAATCGCTGAAATGGGGCTTAGGATGTTATTCCATTCTCATGCACCTTTATCTCATTGGGATGATGCTTTTGCAACTGCAGTTTATACTATCAATCGCCTTCCTTCGTCGGTTCTTAAGGGAGAGACACCTTTTGGTCTTTTATTTGGTCGTGCTCCAGTTTACTTTAACTTCCATCATATGCATTACATAATCTCTCTCCTCGCAGCATTCCATGTGTGTTCATTGGTTATAATTCAAACTATAAAGGTTTTCGATGTTTGGATACTACCACAGGTCGCGTATATGTTACTCGACATGCTCGATTTGATGAAACGCATTTCCCATTTGCCTCTACTACTACTTCTGGTGTTGATTTTTCATCATTAGATATCTCTACTTTCATTGATCCGATTCAACATAATCATCATGTGGAGGACTCTATGCCAATCATTAGGTGCACGCCCCCTTGTCATTTATGCTCTTCCAGTATTAATGAGGATGTTGCTACTGCTGCAGCTCAGTCCGAAATTCCTCCACCAGCCCCTACACCCTATGCTTCATCTGATGCCTCTTCATCACAGTCTGGATCGTCTTCAGCAAATTATCCGTCAGTTCGAACTCACTCTATGATCACTCGCTCTCGAACGGGTTCTCTTCGTCCTCGTGAACTCCTTGGCTACAAGGTATCTGGATTTTTAGCTGCATTGCTATCACATGCTGAGCCACGTACTTATCGTTCTGCTATACGAGACCCACTGTGGGTGACAGCCATGGATGAGGAGATGAATGCTCTCTGTCGTCAACACAGTTGGGACCTAGTTCCTCCTCCTTCTAATGTTAATATTTTGGGTTCCAAGTGGATTTTTCGAGTGAAGTACCGCCCTGATGGTAACGTTGATCGGTATAAAGCTCGCTTAGTTGCTCAAGGATTTTCACAGATTCCAAGTTTTGATTTCAAACATACTTTCAGTCCTGTGGTCAAAGCTACCACAGTTCGTATTGTTTTAGCTATTGCCACTATGCGCAAGTGGCCACTTCGCCCTGATGGTAATGTTGATCGGTATAAAGCTCGCTTAGTTGCTCAAGGATTTTCACAGATTCCAAGTTTTGATTTCGAACATACTTTTAGTTCCGTGGTCAAAGCTACCACAGTTCGTATTGTTTTAGCTATTGCCACTATGCGCAAGTGGCCACTTCGTCAGTTGGATGTTAAGAATGCATTTTCTTAATGGATTCTTGAAACTACTGTTTACATGGCACAACCTGTTGGTTACAAAGATCTTCGTTATCCATATTACGTTTGTCGTTTGCGGAAAGCTATATACGGGCTTAGACAAGCTCCACATTATCTCCCTTGAATTGGGTTTATTTGCAGTAATGCCGATACATCTTTTTTCATTTATTCTCGTGGGTCGACGCTCCTTTATCTGTTGGTATAGGTAGATGATATCATACTTACAGGAAATGGCTCTTCTACCATTCGTCGATTGATTGCCCATATTGATAAAGAATTTTCCATCAAAGATTTGGGCACTCTTCATTATTTTCTTGGTTTGGAGGTAACTTCAAAATTCTTCTGGTCTTTTCTTGGGTCAAGCAAAATATGCTCGTGATATTCTTCGTAAAGCTGGCATGACTGATGCTGCTACAGTGTCTACAGCGTTTATTCCGCTCTCTCAGCTTCAAAGGAGTACCAGTGCACCTTTTGCGAATCCGACTTTGTATCATTCACTTGTCGGAGCTCTATAATACCTTACTATTACTCGACCTGATATTGCTTTTGCTGTAAATTCTGTAAGCCAATTTCTTCAAGATCCGCGTGATGATCATTTTGCAGCTGTTACCCGCATTCTTCGCTATGTTCGGGGTACCATTCATTATGGTCTTTCTTTCAGCTCCACGCGTTCTTATGAATTGTTCGGTTATTCTGATGCCGACTGGGCTCGCTGCTTAGAGACTCGACGCTCTACTCATGGCTATGCCATTTTTCTCGGTACCAATATAATATCATGGAGTGCTAAAAAGCAACCAACTGTTTCTCGTTCTAGTACCGAATCTGAGTATCGTGCGTTAGCAGACTCTGCTGCTGAGGTTATTGGATTGACTCTTATACTTCGCGATCTTCCTGTTCTTATCTCCAATCTGCCAACTTTATTTTGTGACAACACTGATGCTATATTTATGTCTCAGAATCCTGTTGCTCACAAGCGATCCAAACATCTTGACACTGACTATCACTTTGTTCATGAGTTTGTTACATCGGGAAAGCTTCGTGTTCGCTTTGTTCCTTCATCTCTTCAGATAGTAGATATTTTTACAAAAGGACTTCCTCGTTCACCTGTTGAGTTTTTCCGATCCAAACTTTGCATTTCGGTTAATCCGATGCTTCGCTTGAGGGGGTGATAGGCTAAATAAAGTAGAATAGAAAATTACAATTATAGTCATACTAAAATGTATATATACTCCATTATCAATAAAGCAATGGACACAACCTTTCATGGGTGTCTCAAATATGTGAAACCAATGCCAAAAGCTCATCTCCTCCGGGTGGTTGAGATGCTAGCATTATTGGATCACATGTCATGAAACTATTAACTGCAGGAATCCAAGCCACCTTAAGAACTTATATTGTTACGAAAAAGTGAAAAGATATTGTAAATGCTACTTTACCTTACTCCATAGCTGTTCTAAAATTAAAATCTCCATGAGGATGAGAGGAGGGAGCCATACCCATACAGAGCTTATTTATGACAGGGATTCAATTAACCTCCCGCGATTCACATTTGCAGCAGTAGATGTAGCACACTCCTAAAATTAATAAGAACTGAGAAGTTCAGACTTGAGACCATTCCATAAAGGAAACTTCAGAAGTGTAGGATCAATCAATGACAATTAATAAATAAAGTATATGTGGATTGTGAGGATGGGCATTAATATCAGTAAAATGCATACCCATAACCCATGTATAGTGTAGTGATCATGACTGTTAAATTAAATGCAACTTTACCAGCATCAGAATTCTCATCCTGGCCAACTCTATGGAGCTTTCCTTCTGTCTGCCCTCCAAAGCAAGCAGCAGTTTTCGAAGCTCTATACTGACAAGTGACAATAATGAAATGAGCAAATTGTTATGCAGTAATACTCGGGGCAACTACATTGTTTATTTTTTGCCCAACCTGTCAAGAATTTAATTAAACTCGCACAAGAAATATTGACTTGAATATATCATATGATCAAGAGCAGATAAATGCTTTATATAATAATGACAATTGGCAATCTGCATCAGGGTTCAAGTTCGCATGTGAGTCGAAGTAAATGATCAATGGGCAATAAAGATACCAGAAAAGGATGGAACAGGTGGATTGAATGCAATATCATATCCCACAATGAAGGGAATGAGTTCTACGAACCATCAAACTGAGATGTGGCAAATCAGAGCACATACATGAGATGGGACGGATGTCCTACTTGGGAAAATGGCATCCATAAGTTAGCCGTATCAGTAAGTTCGCAATAGTGACTTTCGCCAGAATGATTTTTCTTTTCCATCCTACATGTATTCAAAGGATGTTGTCAACTACTGAAGCAACCTATTTACCTCAAGAAGTTCAAAGTATGGCGATCAAGTTCACTGTCATATGCATATTGCGTACTAAAATAAGTGTCTGCCAACATAATCTTCATTCTCATTATCCATATTCTTATGTTAACATACAATGTAATACTTTCTGACAACTACTTATTACCGCAATCTGACTTTATTTTTTCTGCTGAAGAGATTATGGTCACTTCCAAACTGAAAATATGAGATTAGCCTGCTAAAGTGTTGCTGCATATGAAATGCATGCTTGAATAAAAGCCTAAGAACTGCTATGTCAAGAGAATCAAAATTTCAAGAAAAATTCGAGGAAAGCTCGAAAGTAGGTGAAATGCATAGCGAGTAATTTGACTACACCAAAGCACGAATGATATGTCAATCAGTTATGTATAGACTTTGGACGCCCATCACAAACAGGTTTACTTCTACCAAGGTCGCATATACCTAACCAACCGACCAAGTTTTAGTTTCAGAACAATAATATTACCAAGTAATCGACAGATCACTAGATACTCTTGTCGAGTTGGTATACCAACAGCAGCTAAACAAATCAAACGACAAGCTTACCTGCTTAAGCTGTCTATGCATCCTCAGATGGAGAAAACCCCCCAAATAGTAAGTCACAAATCTACTCGGGTTATAGTATTGTCATTCATCTAAACGACAACCATTAAATCTATGCAGCCCTTATAAAACCTGCATGTATTTGAGGTCATTCCTGTAAACAAAGTGAACTCACCAATCATGCTACTAAAAAATTATAAATTTGCTCACATCTCTGTCCACTAGCATCAAGCATCAAAGTGAAGCTTTCATGACTTAATGCTGTCAGAATCTCCTACCTCGCACAATCAGATGAGCATAAAAATATATGCTTGTCGAGCTAGCTGGCTGTCGTTATCATAAATTGACACCTGAGCTTCCTTAACCTCTCCTCCATTATCACTTACCTAAAATTAAACAGGCAAGTTGATTAATGTCATTAGTGTTGTCCAACTCGGATGACACTCTGTCGACGAGATCAAACTAGGGTTTGATAAGTGTTCCGATCAGTCTGTTTCTACAATCGACGTACAATCGAAAATGAAATCGACCGATCCATCGATCGACTCATTCGTTACCTGTTCCACTTTCGCGGCCATTTCGCAGCCGAACCACGCGCCAGCCTCGCATCTCTGGTCCACAGCATTCAGATACAAGTGTCCAAACGACGTCGTGTTTCTCTAATCGTGATGCTTAACTTCTAACTGGCTTAAATTAATTTAGATAAATTAATTTCAGCAATATTCAATTTCAGTTCTAAAGAACAAGAACGCACCCTAAATAGGTAAAACATGGGTATTAAAAATGGACAGATTACAATAGACCTTCCTGTAATTTGAGGAGCACAACAGGCTAGACACTGGTATGTTTTTTGTTTAGGCAATACAGGAAAACAAGTACGAATAATATGTTGCCAATAGGACAGACTTTCGAATAAGCATTCATAAATACACCACTATGGTTAAAATCCCACTCGCAATCAAAACATAGGCAGGACAAGAGAAGCAGGTCTCTCTTCATATCTTCACTTGCTTGTCATTCAGAGCTAGATAAGGGTCTTTGACTTCTCGCCAGCCCTGGGTGCTGCTGCTGCATCATTAAATAGAGTAATGACTTACAAGTGCTCGGATAAATGTAGTTGTTAGCATATGCAACAAACAACGCAGTGATAGATAGTGCTATGGTTTATACTGCCAATAACTAATCGTCTGTATTCCTAAACCTTAATAACTTGCCTAAAAGCTAAATGAATCAAGTACTGAGCTAGCATTGAGCGGTTGATTTGTGGAGTTCTATGTTATGTATTGAATGAAAAAGAATTTAAGCGTCAGAGATAAGGAACCTAAGCCAATGGCATCGGCGCTCTTCATGATCTTCAGTTTCCTGCATGTGTCGATGAACATCCTGCAACAGATTTCAATTAATTAGGGATTATACAAACCCATCAAAAAAGTGAAACCCCCTTTGTAATATCAAGTTCGTTAGTTACTGAAACTTAGATTTTCATATGCATAATGGATCGGATTGAGAAAAGCAGCAAACTACTAGTACTAATTAGTAAATAAATGAAAATAAATATATACAATTCAGAAATTATGTACAAGTTTAATAATGAAAAGTAAATAAATGACATAATATCAACACAAATTTTAAAAGGTTGAGGCTTACTCCCATGGCACATCTCCAACAAGCATCCAATCAGAATCTTTGTCCTCATAAGTAAGAACATATTCAGATCCATGTAAAAGGTCCTTTAGCTTGCTTTCACTAAGTGACCCTTTCTCTAAACCTCCATGGGAACCATACTGACCTATATCATTCAATGAAACAGGATTAAATCAGTGATTAGCTTAATTCACTTCAAAAGATAAAACCAATCTACTGAAGGTCAGAGTATTCTCATTGATTCAGAAGGTTTCTCAGATTATCAGAATAAGACGAATAAACTTGTAATTATGCGTATTCTCTACAGGAGGTTGAAGTATTATTCATTAAGTAAAAGTGCAACAATTTGAATTTAAGCAAATAGCTCACCCAAGGTGAAGCAGCTGAACATCTTTTCAAGAGAAGATGAAAGTACTTGGTATGAGGAATAGTTTCTCAGATCAACTTTCCTTAGATAAGGAGCACCATCCATGCTGACCTTGACAAAAAGAGCACTCGGACCAGGTTTTCCATCAACTTCATCATTGTTCTTAGAAGTAGTAGCCAATGAATTTTTCCTGAAGGAACGAATAGGAGGCCAACCAACTACCAGTGCCCTGCGATATGAATTGAACATTTGATCACCTTAAGAGGTAGTGTAAGAGAACCAAAACTCATTATAGCATTTCAAGAATTATATGTTGACTCAGACTTACTTGGTCGCAGATGGGTTGCTACTGTTGTTAGAGTCAGCTACCTGATTAACGGAAATTGTCTTTTCTTGCAGTACCTTAGGGGCTGCTTCCCTGATGGTAGCTGGCTGACTGACTTTCGTCGGCATCATTACACTTATTGTGGTGTTCGAAGCAAGTTTAGGTGTGACAGACTGATGAATTTCAGTCTTCGAATTAGTTCCAGGGAACATCCAGTTTCCTTCCATGGCATCAGCAAAGCCTCTTTTGCTGCCTGAGAAAACTGTTTTGTGGGATGAAGAGCAGATCCCTTCCTTTGAAGGACACAGAGGAAACAACTGCTTCTCATCAAACTTACCAGAACTCAAACAATAATCTTGTTCCCTTTCAGGAGACTGTGATCCAGGAAGACCCAGCCTTAATTCAGTAGCCTTTAAATTAAGATTGCTTTTATTTGCACCCAACAAACTCGGGTCTGCTGAGCCATCAAGAGAAGAACAATCAGTTAAGCCAAGATAATTGCGCTCTTTGAGATCCATGGCATTTTGAGTAGTACGGTCCATTGGCGCTGGAGGAGGCACTAAAGATACATGCCCTCCTCCTCCCTCAACACCCAGCAGAGGTGGAGACATCCAACTTCAAATTTTCAGAAGCTGCATAAGAGAAAATTATACCAAAAGTCACTCGATCTCCATCCACTAAATTACCCTTCCTATCCAACAAACTAAAAAAAAAAGTAACTTGAAAATCACAGAATCTGGTAACAGTAAGAGAAAAATTAGGTTAACAAATGCAAGATGAAATCCATTACAACAATCCAATCAATTAACAAGCTAAGTTAGGTTAACATATGCAACTGGTGTTTTCCGTTGAATTAAGTTTTTTGTAATATTTTGATAGAAATATAAACCACAACAAGTCATTTCTCCACAAGGCTTACAATCCCTCCTCCGTATGGAGTTACTCTACACAAACCCTAAAATTTCAGTAAAAATACAGAATTACACACCAAAAAGAGCCCTAAATCCCTCATAAAATGAACCAGAAAGGAAGAAAATTCACATGCAAACAACAAAACCCAAACTCAGCAGATCCAACATCACACAATAACAAACCCAGTACAGCTCAAAATGTAACAAAACCTGACAAATAGTAGGAAACATCCAAGACCAAAGCCACTAAATATCCAACAAAAACCTCCAGATATCCACACAAAAATCTACACATCCACACACCAAATCCTCTGATTCCCCCTTGCCCTCCTTAAACCTTTCCTTCCAAAATCCAAAAAAGTCGCCACAGATTCCAGAAACTAAATACCACTACACAAGAACAAAACTCAAAGATCCACAGCACCAAAAACCTTCAGACGCCACGAAAAATCAAGCTGCGGTTTGCACCAACTCAGCACACAGAAACAAAAGAATCGAACAGTACCAACCCTAAACGATTCGCACGCACAAAGCCACCTGAAAACTAACCGGCAAGCGCGGATTCGAGCTTCAGCACAGGCAAGAGAGAAATGCTGGAATGTCAGATAGAGAGAGATTGAAGAAGAAGATGTAAATGGAGCTGCTCAAGGTCCCTCCATTAACTACAAAGCAACAAAAGCTTCTTTTCTCTGGAGAAAATTGATAATTAAATAGGTAAAGTTCAGGGGCGAAAGTGCGAATATTTCATAAATTTCATGGCGAAAGTGAGAATATTTTACTGAGTGGGGGTTTTCTTGTAATTTCTTATAAAAGATTCTGAAATTCGGGCCCAGTGTATTTGGTATGTTTGTTTATGTGCTTGGAGGTGCAGCCAGTTTCGGTGTACGACGTTAATCAACGGCTCAGATTGATTAGGGATTTGAATCTTCCGCCGTTTGATCTTCTGCTGCATTAAAACACTTATTTTCACACATACCCTTCATGTTTACAACAACTACAATTTGCATCCCAAATTTTCATTTTCACGCCATTTCTACTTCACTCATTCTATTAATGTAAATAGGTGAAGAACGTGGGTCGATTTGCAATTATTTTTCCATTCGCAGGAAACAAAATGAATAGCTTCGTTGGCAACGGAATAGTCTGGTCTGGTTTATTCGGTTCCGTTCCTGATCTGGTCCGAGTTGACGAATATGCCCTTCTGTCACGCTACTGCCACGTGTACGCTTGCTTCTCTTTTACTCTTAACTCAATTCTCTCTCTTTTTAATAAAAAAATCAAAATTAATCTCAAGTCTTATTTACTTTAAATAAAGATAATATAAAGTGTTAATATAAATTCATACACCAAATTTAGTAGACAAAATCATCAAGAATGGTTATCATGGCTTTCTCCTAAGTAGCTTAAATTGCAAGAGATGGATCACGACAGTGACACCTTCTTAAAATTCACTTTTGCCATTTTTTATGATATGAAATAATTATAAATAAAATATTGTCAAAAAAAATTGTATATATTTACTCTGTTTCCACAAGACTTTAAAATTTATATCAATTTGGCGTTGACATGCATGCAATAAATAATTAAAGAATATCATCACAACTAGCATGAAAATGAAATTTGCAATAAATGGGAAATTTTGATAAGATAGAATCCCTTTTGTCTAGACAAAAAAAAGAAGCTTGAAACATACGTGTAAATGTCCTCTCTACACTACACACATAGTCCTTATCATGCTTTATTACCTTTGCAAAAAAAGAGAGAATAAACTAGTTCTCAAAACTATCTTCATTTGTTATTTAGTCCCAACTATCGAATTTTCTAATAAAAATAATAAATTGCAAAAGTAAAAGGTGATTTCGTAAAAGATATTAAGTTAATGACAAAGTAAATGACATTTTTGCGATTATAATTTTAAATATTTTGGAAAATCGATGACAATGTGGTAGCCAAATTTATATACTCTCCCTTAGCTCTATGCCTCTATGTCATATGATATTTACAAAAGTGGGCCAGTTCAATATAATTCAATACAATTTGATGATGAACCATGTAGATCCTTTTTTCAAACTCATAAGTGTATATGATGATAATATATGATTAAAAGTTTAAATTACATGGCCGACCATACGAATTTGTTTTGATTAAAATGCGTTGATGTTATTAACCGCATGATTAGAATGGTGCGGAATCGTTCTTAATCACCGTTGGGTCGAGTAAGTTAAATTAAATCATTGTTAATAA
The DNA here is from genome assembly GCA_963678935.1 of Umbilicus rupestris. Lineage (NCBI taxonomy): Eukaryota > Viridiplantae > Streptophyta > Magnoliopsida > Saxifragales > Crassulaceae > Umbilicus > Umbilicus rupestris. The sequence continues at coordinate 1,786,179 of OY787625.1, forward strand.
TAAGATTTTAGTAATTTTCTATCAAAAAATATAAATTATTAAAAAAGAGGCGATATGATAATTAATTATTAAAAATGATGGCTGTACTAATAAATAGTCTTTACAGCCATCATTAAGCTACCCACGCCTGGACCACACCATCGAATTTTCCACTCATGTCTCTTCTTTTATTTTCAAGCCCACAACGGATTCGACATTTAAACGGATTTGAACTGAAATTAACTGAATACAAGTTACATTTCGAAGTTTGAATACATATGTAATTATATTTACATTTATAGTGACATTAAAAACAAAAAAAGGTATGTATTAATAGTTTTTTATTTAATTGTTTATTTCAAATTTATTACATATTATACCCAAATATCAAAAAGATTCACTGATTTTTTATCACTACACCACGTTCTGATATCCCCATCCGTGCACATTTTAATCGATATACTTTTTAATTTTAAATAATAGGGTGCACTTTCTATTTTATGCCTTGGTTTCGGCCAAATGCATTGTGAAATGACCTTCACTAGCTTACAATTGAGTCGATTCATCCAAGCACAAAATGTAATTTGACAACAATTAATTAAATTTTATTTTCTGTCGTGATTAAAACAAACATATGAGTAGAAACAAGTAGATTAGTACGAGGACCTTTAGTTTTGTATAAATTTAAACGACGTAGTTTTAAAATCTGAAGAGCGAAGTGAAAGAGAGGATGACTCATACGTGCGGGATTGGCTCCGGATTCTGTCCGGTTGCTACCCGACAAACCGGGCCCACCTGCCGGGTACTGCCACGTTTTCATTAAATACATTTTCATTTATAATTATTTATTTCGAACCAGGGTTGGGGAGTGGGCATGTGGTTGACATTTTAACCGTGGTTGAGTTAAGAATAGGTTGGGCTTTCAGGTGCGGACTGATGCGTTGCCCGCTAGTCTCGTTTCGTGGGTTGAAAATCGAATGACTCGTGCGTTTTGGTTGGCTGATTGTTGCTACGCAATATTATATTGACTCGATCATTGTAGGATCGATAAGTATGAATAATAAATGATCCTTATAGATGATATGAGACGACACTCTTATAATCAGACAATTATAAATGTGGATTTTAAATAAATAAAAAAATGACGGACTAATCGAACCATCTCGACTTGGGACAGGGCTAATTGTGCCGGAATGGCTGCGAGATCAACAGACCAATAATCGAATGAATCCAAGAATAGCAGAATAAGAAGAAGCCGCAGTCAGAGAGGAAGTCAGCTTTCTTCATCTTCTTCTTCATCATCTTCCTCTTATTCTTCTATGGCATTGATGAACATTAATGCTAGCTTGAACAGGTTGTCAGAACAGCTGACAAACCTCGAATAATTCTCAGTATCGTCAACTTAAACTTCAACCACATCCAAATTTATGTTGCATGGACCTCACCTCATCACTCACCTACACTACAAATTACTTATCTCTCTCTCTACATGCATTAAGCTTATCTCTCATGCTTCTGAAACCCTAATTTGCTTAACACAGGATCGAAAGGACCATCCTATGTAAGAGACTCCCCATACTAAGGTCACGGTTCTCAATGGAACAAGCTTATTAGCTTAATGCAGTAGAGATCATAGATTTGTGGGTATAATAGAGCGGTTTAGCTTCGTTGATACGCTCTAGGTAGGTAGGTTAATTTAGGGTTATAAACTCGATGAAAATATTTATTAAAATGTGATTCGTTATGGATGAAATTAAATACAAAATATGTACATAATTTAAGAGCACATAAGTTCATGAGAGAGAGAGTATATGGACTAAAATTAAGAAATAACTTATAAAACTCGTGCAAAATTATTTTATCATAAAGGTGAGTTTTGGGCCCGGGCCGAGCCCAAGGAAGCCCAGTAGCTCAGCTTCAAGTATAAAAAGTTAATACGCTAGAAGGAGGGGTCGAACCTCCGACCTTGTGGTTAACAGCCACACGCTCTAACCAACTGAGCTATTCCAGCTTCTGTTCATGGTTCGTCAAGTTTTGATAAGCTTTAGTCTTTGATTCTTTCACATATTAAAACCCGACTGGGAGATTTGTGTGATCATGTATGCATATGTGTCGTAGGGAGATTTGTGACAGATTGGTGAACTTTTTCAGATGATGGAGGAGGAGGGGGTCACGAGAATCAGCTATTCTCAACCTCCCTACTACCCTCTCCGCCTTGTCTCACGAGTTTCTCTCTCTCTCTCTCAAATCCAGTCTCATAAACTAGATGTGTCTGGGACGTGAGATCATGAGCTTTGTTTCTTTTATATCGTTCCTCAATAGGTATGTAACACTTACAAATTGTCCACGTACCTGCCACGTTTCTCTTCGTCATTTCAAATCGATTATGAAAAACTAGGGTTTGGCCTAACCAGAGATTTTAAGGGTATTGCAAAAACCCTAACATCAACTTGTCCTTATATTTTTTTGTATTCTTAATAATTTGGTTAATGGATAGCGAGGGATAGAAGCAAGAGGTGAAGACAGAAGGCTGCTGCTTTCTGCCATATCTGCAATGTTGCAGGCACGACAAGCTTGTTTGTTCTGCCAAATATGGAACCAGACATATCATCAATCTTTCCAACACTAGGTACACAGCCCTAGGTACACTTCTCTGCTTCTTAGATTCAATACCTTGGTTATATACTGATTTCATTAAAGATGTTCATTTCGAGGACTCGCTTATATCCCATTATTCGTGTACAGGTTCTCAGTTGTAAAACTTTTGAATAATAAATATGACTTGAATTCATATAGGAAGAATTATGAAGGAATGGAGTCTGATCTCGTCCCTTTTGATTTTTCTGGTGATACACAGAATTGCAATAGGGTATCATTACCGCTACATAAAGAAAGAAATTTTTTGGCAGTGTTTCGTAGTTCAGATCAGCATGGAGTTTATGCCGAAGTTTTGGGCAACCGTAGATAATTAGGGTGTCACATGACTATATATGTGATTTAAACTTAGTACTGTTACGCATCTCCTCAAACAGAAATAAAATACCTTTCTAGTTCGGCCGTGGACGTAACTTGATCACACCAATCAAGTGAACTAGGTAAAAAAATCTCGCATCCCTCTTACTTCCTAACAAGAATAATCTGATAAGGCTTTCAAGTTTTAGATAAGGGCATCAACATAGTTAACTAAACAAGCATATGAGGTGGTATTTGCTACAATTTTTCATGACATTTGAGTTTACAGCAAAAACCCATGATGAAGGTCACATGAACCCTCTCCCAAGTCCAACCCATCATCACCAGCTTCCCCACAATCACTGTGTATCTTTGCCTCTTTGACAGGCAACTAGGACGATGCAACCTTCATTTAATTCCCAACCTTAAGCAAATAAGTTACACTAGAAAACCCTAACCCTAATCCACACCATCTTATTCTTCATCTCAACCATACATCCACCCATTCTACAATCTCTTCTCGTTGATCCATCTCCGACATGTTGCCGGATCAAACAACCCCGGGAAAGGCGATTACGCTTAGAGAAGGTCAAGATAGGAAGCTCAAAACCCCAGCGCCACCACCGGACCACCACGTTAAGTGCCCCAGATGCGACTCTCCCAACACCAAATTCTGCTACTACAATAACTACAGCCTCTCTCAGCCGCGCCACTTCTGCAAGTCGTGCAGACGCTACTGGACCGAAGGCGGAACCCTACGCAACGTCCCGGTTGGCGGTGGGTGTCGGAAAAACAAGAAAATGAAACAAAGATTCCTCGCCGGAATGTTAAATTCCAGAGATTCCGATTCTGGCGAGGGGCACAACTTTTTCCAAGGGTTTGTCACCCCCGCCATGGATTTTCAACTTGGCTCGATCAACCCACCATCATCCTCTTCCATGTTTCCAGATATTGATACCAACTTTTCCTTGTACGATCCTCGTTATAATACGTCTCAATTTAACCCTAGCCATCACCAAAACTCCGGTGAAGTTGGAGCTTTGACGGGCTACGATTATCTCAGGCCAGCACAAAGCCGCGGCGGAGGAGACAAAAATTCCATGGTTGTTCATAGCAACTTAGCATCCTCCATCGAATCTTTGAGCTCCATAAATCAAGAGCTTCATTGGAAGTTGCAGCAGCAGAGACTCAGAGCTCTCTTCTCCGGAAACCAGTCGGAAAACCTGAGCACTCGACCAGATCTCTCTCAGGTAGAGAATCAGTTTGATCATCATCAGCAGCAACCGGAGACTCGAGCTCAGAAACTTCAACTACAGCCAATCTTGTTTCAAAGTCTTGAACCAACAATGGAAGGTGCTGAAGTTCCTGGGCAATCGGGAAGAACACAGGGCGAGGACGGTGGTGGAAGCAACAGTGCAACTGAGTGGTTCTTTGACGTCAGCCCTTACACAAATGACGTAAGCAACAACAAGGGAGGCTTTGCCAATGAATTAGATGACAGCAGGATGAACCAAGAGGTAAATGATGATAATCAGACTGATAATTGGAACTCCGGAATTCAGACATGGAGATATTTGCAGCAATACAATGGAGCTTTTCCCTAATTCATGGTCTGAGGTTGAGATGACACTATCAGTTTTATGCTACATACGACATACCAAGTGTATATCTTTGTATACATAGATTTTGGGTTGTCAAAACCAAAATGTTTTATTTGTTTTGTGTGTTTGTTGGAGAATCGTCTCTCTTGTTGAGAGATATTCACTTAGATTGTTCCACATCACAATCGAGAATGAAGAAATAGTGAAAGTTATATTGAATAACAGAACTTACAAATCCGGACTGTTGAGTCAGAATCGGACTAAAATTTAATTGGACAAATCCTAAAAGTGGTATTGTTAGGCCGTGTGATGAGTCGGTGTGATTTGCCATTGAATATGCTGCTCTTTCAGAAAGATCTTGTAGGTCCACTTCCACCTAGTACTTGTAAGTTCGTTCTTTTGAGTTAAAACAGACTACAATAAGCTAATATGCTAGCTAGGCTGATCAGTTAAGCAGCAGCACTTTTTAACTGCATGCTAAGGATCGAGTTCAGCTAGCTAGCTAGCCCTCTCGGCTCTGCAACTTACACCACTACGAACCTTTGCATCAATATTGCAGACCTGAATTCATCTCAAATGGCGTTTAACATAGAGAAAAGATAAGGAGTCGGAGCTGCTGGCATGGTTGTTTAATATGGAATATGTAACAAGATCTGAGTAGTGCAAGAAGCTCATGATCACTATTCACCATAAAGTCATTTAGGGTTTCTGCAACTGTTTCCTACGTGACTTCCTTCAAGCTCTCTTCAAGTGCTTCGGCTTGTAATCGCCAATCCCAGTATTGCCCCATTAGGTAGGTCTAGCTCAAACCCATAGATGATGAGGCCACAAGCCAATTAAAAATGGTGGTGTAGTTCGGGCCTATCAGGAATCAAATCCTAATGGCTGATATGTAAAACTTCTTTTTTCCCATGATGAGCCCCAACCATCCTATCACATCACTTTTACTAACTACATATATCGACTAAACCCGTCAAAGAACACATCCTTAGTAATGTGGGACTAATGCTCCAACTGAAATCGAAACCACAGACCATCGCCACTCAAATGTAACAACTTCAATGTCTAGGTTTTGAAAGAGTGGATGGGGATAGCTTCTTAATCCCCATTGTCACAAGGTCTATTGGAAGATGACAACATTCAACTACTAACTCCTGTACCATGTGGTCACTCGTGAACATTTGTGCGACTAAAAATGGAGGATCTCATTGGGTTTGATGGACCACAACAACAACAAGGTAAATGGTTGATTAGGTCATTATGGATTTCAGTTATGCACACTCCTTTGAGAAGTTGTTAGTTTGTTGTGCACTTTTTTATTCTAAAGTTTTGGATCCTTTCTATTTGTCATCATTAATCCTTTTTGAAAGATGATATATTTTTATCAATACCGTGTGTTTTGTTAAAAAGAACGTCAAACATATCAATGATTATGATTCAATTTCTGATGAAATCAGAACAGGATTATTGGAAAAATAAAATTAGTTTTAATGACAAAAAATCGATTTGTTAATAAAGTACCAGTTCAATGTCAATTAAACAGACTTTGATAAATGCCGAAACAAACTTTAAAAAAGAAGAAGGTATTTTTGAAAGAAAGGAAGAGGAAGAGGGAAGCGAGAAGGAAGGCGTGTCTAAAATAAATGCAGAGAATTCCGTGGCGAGATTCCATTCTTCGCCGAAATCTCTCCATCGCGGATTTCCTCTCTCTCTCTCCATCGATTCGTAATTTAGCAGTTTAATTCAGTTATCGTACTCAGCATTCCATTTTCCTCCCTGTTCAAGCTATCGGTTTCGTTATCGTCAACATCTTCATCGTCATCGCATTGTGCCTGTTGTACAGCGCACGCCTTCTCCTATTTATGGCGTGTGGAGGTAGAAGATGGCGGATTTCGTAAAATGCTTTGCTGAGCCAACGGCAGGATAGATTTTGCTTGAGAGAAAGTGAGAAACGGTGAGGTGTTGTGGATTGTGGAATATGGCCTCGCCTGAAGCGGAAGGTATTTTGTTGATCATTTTGCTATTTTATTGTTTGGAAATAGAGATTGTTATGATCCCGAGTGATGAGATTTCTCTGTGTTTTGGAGCCCTCCTGGTTGAGGAGTTGATTTTCTAGGTCTGAACATGGATCATTAGAATGAATTTTTGCAGATTTTGTATATATTTTTTTGGCTGTCTTTGGGAGGATTGTTATGATGCGGGAAAGCGTTGTGAAGCTGTTTCTTTTCTGCACAGTGTCACCTGATGGTAACCTTGAAAGAGGGCATAAGGGAGCTGTGAATGATGGCAATGCCAGTGATGATCAGAGCTCGCCTAGAGGGGTTCTGGAAATACCAATTTCTGGGACAGATTCGGATAGCAGCTGCAGCATCAATCGTAGTTGTAATAGCAGCAGCAGCAACTGCTCTTCCTTGGCTTTGGATCACTCTAATAGTAATAACCCCCTGCAACAGTCTGCTACAGCGGGGAACATGGCAGCATCAAACTGGAAATCAATGATTGGGGCGTTTAAGAAAAGGTCGGCTAGGAGGTTCTCGTCTATACCTTCAATTGTGAGTTATGAGCTTTCTAGGCGGAATTTGAAGAAAAAACTGAGACAGATTCATGGGGATGAGGAAAGCATTGTTGATTGTGAGGGGTTTCCGGTTTTGAAACCTTCATGGAGGAACTTTGATAGCGCAGAGCTGGCGGCCGCTACTGATAATTTCAGTCCAGGTAAGAGGAAGGCTTTTTTTCATCCACCTGTTTGGATTTTTAATAAATTCAACTTGATTATCCTGATGGTTTCTTGCCTCTTGTTTTACAGAGAACTTAGTTGGTAAAGGTGGTCATGCCCAAGTGTATAAGGGATGCTTATTAGATGGACAAATTGTTGCAGTGAAGAAGTTGGTGAAAAATGGCAAGGAAGAGGAGGAGAGAACTGGTGATTTCTTATCGGAACTTGGCATTATTGCGCACGTTGATCACCCAAACGCTGCTAAATTGCTCGGGTTTGGTGTTGACTGCGGTTTGCACCTTGTGCTTGAATTTTCTCCACGCGGCAGCCTTGCAACTGCCCTCCAAGGTGCTGTATTTATTCTTAGTCTTTGTATAAAAAAAAGTGGTTTTGTAGATAGCTTTATTTCTATGTGGTGCTCAAGGCCTAATGAGGAAATGCTGGGAAACTTTCAGGATCAGAAGTGAGTTTAGACTGGAAGAAAAGATACAACGTGGCTGTAGGAGTAGCGGAAGGTCTGCAATATCTACATTGTGGCTGTCATAGGCGCATTATACACAGAGACATTAAAGCATCAAACATCTTGCTCGGTCGAGACTATGAAGCACAGGTTTTGCATCATTTACTATTTCCTTTAAATTTCATACATGCTCCAGCAGCAATGGTGGTGAATCATGACTCTAACTGTATGACCTGCAGATTTCAGATTTCGGGTTGGCAAAGTGGCTTCCAGAAAAATGGGATCATCATGTGGTTCACCCCATTGAAGGAACATTTGGGTAATAACAATGAAGCCATGACAATCATATGCATATCCAAATATGGTGGAGTGATTACAGAATTTGATATGGTAATTTGAGTTGGTTTCCAGGTATCTTGCCCCAGAGTACTTCATTCATGGTGTAGTCAATGAGAAGACTGATGTGTTTGCCTTTGGAGTTCTTTTACTGGAGATCGTAACTGGCCGGAGTGCAATTGATTCTTGCCGGCAAAGCCTTTTGATGTGGGTATGTTTTCTTTCCATGGTACTCGTTCCCCATTCCTATCAGAATGCATAAAAAATGGGTATCCATCGCTTTGTTCTGTTCTAGGCCAAACCGCTGCTGGAGGCTGATGATGTGGTTGGATTAGCAGATCCACGGTTAGGCTACGACTATGATCTTATTGAGATGAAGCGCGTCATGTCGGCTGCTTCAATGTGCATCCATCATTCATCTTCTGCAAGGCCCTCCATGGAAAAGGTACATATTTCATCCCATCACACTTGCGGATTCCTTTGTCCTCTAATCTCAGAATCTCCGAGTACTTTAATGGCTTTAGGTCTTGCTGGTTCTCAAAGGTAAAGAATCAAAGCATTTGGAGTTGAAGCAAATGTCATTCATCCAAAGACCAGTCCTCGTTCATGCCGATGACCCAGAAGGCTATACAAACACCAGCTATCTCAAGGACCTTGACAGACACATGCAACTTCTTATGGAGTAAGCAGACACTGCCAACCTTGTACAGAGTCTAAAATGTTTTCAAACACATGACAGCAAAAATCTGCTCAAACATTCAGACACCAAAACAGAGAAACAAACCATGAAATGATCAAGCTCATCACAGCCTCCCCAGCCCCCTCATCATACTCTCAGGAGCTCCACCTGCACAGCCTCCCCTCCGCCTCTTAATCGGATACTTGGCTATGGCCTGAAGGTCATACCGGCTTGTGTCAAAATTCGTTAAAGCATACTCTCCTCTGAACTTCATAAGAAAATAGCATCATAAATTCTGGAAAACTGTTTTATCTAAATTTACCTTCCAGAGAAAGATGCTGAGGAGTCTGCTGAAGCTCAAGATGGGTTGCAGCGAGCATGTCGGTCGAGGAGAGAGAAATGAGCCAGATTTCCATATTCTGATCTTGCGACATGGATCTGAAGAAACGAAACAAGTGAAAAATGGAGCCAGACAAACCCACAGCCCTACGCATGCAGAAACCAGACAGCATGACTCGGATTAAGAAAATGCAGACATGAAGCATAATCAATCACCTGTGTGTTTGGATTTAATCGGAAAAACGTCAGCAGACGAAAAGGTTAAGCAGGCTAGCACGCACGAGTGTTGCAGAAACAGATGGGAATGAGAGGCTGAAGAAGGTGGTCTGAGTCGGTAGGTTAAGCAGGGATGGGAGAAAGCTCGATTTCTCTCTCTATAACTCGATCTCTCTCTAACTCATCTCTCTGGAATTGGAGAATGAGAGCTCTGGAAAATGAACAAGGAGAAGGTTATGGTGTTGATACTTGATATATAATGTTGATTTGTGAGGTTTTGCATTATGTGTTATTTTGATTTTTGGAAAAAAAATTTAGAACCACGGCAAAAGCTAATTCAGTTTTAGCTTTTGCCGTGGTTTCATGTCTCATTTCAAATCTATCGTGTTTTTTACACGGCCGGCTTTGCTAACACCGATTTTTTTAAAAAAATTGTCTGGCCGCCTATGCTAAAACCGGCCAGTTAGAAAACTCAACTGGCCGGTTTTAGCATAAGCGGCCATCTCGAAATTTAATCGAACGACCGGCTGGTTGGGTAGTTGTAGGTTTAATGTGGCCGGGCTTGGCAAGACCGGCCACACGTTTTACCTACCGCAATTTTGGATTAATATGGTCGTTGGTAGTTGTAGGTTTAATGTGGCCGGTCTTGCAAAAACCGGCCACACGTTTTACCTACCACAATATAGCGAAAACGTGGTCGCTACAACTACTAAAATGTGGTTGGTAGTTGTAGCGGTATTGTGGCCGGCTTCTGCTAGACCGGCCATAAGTTCTTTATAAACCGCTTCATTTCTCATGTTTTTCATCATTTCTTACCAATTCATTCATTCCCTCTTGTCTTTTCTAACCCCCATCCCCTCCCCCGTTCTGGTCGACTTGACCCTTTTAGAGAAGATTGAAGTGGTAATTGTATAGTTATGTATTTGATTTACTTTTTGTATGATATTTAATTACGTGGTGGAAAATGAACTTGAAGATATATCAGATTTATTATTTTTTATATTTCTCATTATTTTTGGAATTGACTTATATGTGGAGGTTTTTTGTCAGGGAATACATCAAGCAATGGATAACAGTGATTCTGACCCTATGATTATGTCTACATTCGACACACTTGAGATGTCGGTGATGGATGACTACGATAGAGAGGAAATGGAATGGATCGAGGAATTAGAAGATGAAGGTGAATTCCGTGTTCCAGAACCCGAACGTGTATGAGATACTCCTGCATTCCATGATGTGTCGGCGTGGGATGTGAATAATCCTGTGCAAGAGTATTTCGATGGTAGCAGTAGACGGGTTTCTACACTTGCCGTGGGATCGACATTTAGCAGCAAGGCAGAAGCCATTTATGCTGTACAAAAGTATTCAATTCTGAACCGGGTTGAGTACATAACGAATGAATCAGAACCGCGTTTGTTGGTTCTTCAATGTCGAGAAGGGGTGGAAAACTGTCCGTGGCGCATAAGGATTGCAATGAAGAAAAATGCAAGCTACTGGGAGGTTAGAAAGTACAAAGGGGATCATATATGCGGTGCCGACAAGGTTACAAATGAAAACGTGCACCTCAATCGACATTTCATAGCGAAGGAGATCAGCGATATTATCAGTGAAAGGTTGCGACTAGGCGGGGAAATAAGAGCGAGAATCTTCAAAGACTATGGTTGCGAAATTAAGTATTTGAAGGCATGACAGGCGAGGCAACAGGCACTAAAGAATTTGTTTGGGGATTGGGATGAATCGTTTGGTAGACTTCCCTTACTTATGCAAGCGATACAGGACACTAACGATGAGACGGTCGTGAGATGGGTCCGATACAGAGATGATGAAGGTGTTGTGATGGTTGTCCACCGGGTGTTCTGGGCATTCGGACCATCAATAAGAGCTTTCACACATTGTCGTCCCGTGCTTTGTGTAGATGGAACCCATATGTATGGGAAGTACGAGGGGAAGCTACTTGTTGCAATTTCTCTGGATGCAAACAACCATATTCTGCCTGTTGCATTCGCCTTAGTTGAGAGTGAGAATAACTCCAGTTGGAAATGGTTCATGCAATGCATTCGGGAAAGCGTTACAGACCGAGATGGAATCTGCATTATTTCTAACAGACATAAAGGAATAATAGCAGCAATGCAGGAGCCGGATTGGTCCCCTCCTCGCGCTTATCACAGGGTGTGTATCAGGCACTTGCAGAGAAATTTCAATGTGAAAGTCAAGGATTCTACACTGAAGCAGAAACTTGGGCACCTAGCACATCAAAGACAGCAAGTTAAGTTTGACAAGGAATATGTGGAGCTGATGACATTGCTGAGAGACAGGCCCCGAATAATAGAATGGCTAGATAGTATTCCTTGGTCCATGTGGTCTTTGGCATATGATGAAGGTGGTTGCCGATGGGGATCAATGACAACGAATGCTAGCGAATATTTCAATAACATTCTACGCGGTGGCCGGGACGTGCCGATATGTGCTTTGGTTTTGTTTACATTTTCTCAGTGCAACGAATACTTATGCAAGCGCCGCGTGTTATACGAGAACTCTGCTTCAATCCTCGCCCCCGAATAGACTTGATTTTACGGTACATGCACCTGTGATAAAAGGGTTGCCTTCCACTATCCGTGTTCTCACGTTATGGTTGTGTGCAAAACACAGAATATTCCGTACACTGAGTTTGTCAGCAGTTACTACACACTGGAGACGTTCCGTGAGACATAGAGCTACAGATTTTATGTTATTGGAGACGAATCATGTTGGAGGCCGTACGAAGGGCTAAAACACGTTCCGGCACCCGGATTTAAGAGAACAAAGTTGGGTCGTCAACCTTCTGTGCGGAGACGTAATGAAATGGATCGGAGTGAATCAAGTTCACAAGGAGCAACACGGGCAAGGAAATGTGGTTTGTGTCACAACACAGGACACAACAGAAGATCGTGTCCAAATAGACATGACATTTAGTACACCATTTCTAGGTCAATGTAATATTTATTTTATGTTAAAACATGCAATGTAGGTTGTTGTGGTTGGTCAAAGCAATGTAGGTTGGTGTGGTTGTTCAATGTAATATTGTAGCGACGGGTTCAAAAACAAAAACATTCAATACAACTACTTGAGGTCAACAAAAACATTCAATACAAAAACATTTATCGTCGACGGGGATTACTGTAAGAGAGACGCCGTGGGGGTCTCCTATACCTGTCACATCGTCTGAGATCATCGGGTGCATGGATCGGAGCACTGGGACCCGCGTCGTGCTGGCCTTCTCCACTTGGACCGGCCTCGTATGGGCTGGTGCACTAGGCCCGGCCTCCTGCTGGGTATGAAGGTCAGTCACATCATAGGACGAATGGAATTGCTGATCGAGGTCGTCAGGTCCTACGCGTACACACATCCGGTTATATTTGTGAAGTGAAGAGAGACTACTGAATTAATCCAGATTTAATCTTTACCTATGCCAAACTGAATTGCAGCCGGATCCACACCAATTGCATCCGCCTCTCCTAGCTGTTCCAGCTCCGCATACGATGAATGAAATATACTATGCGGTGCATCCTTAAGCGAGTAATGTAGGAGGGGGTTTTGGAACAACTCTGCCGCGCGGCGTGCATGCATCACCAAGGTGCGTACCTGAGACAAAATAATGAATTATAAATAATTCTACTATTTTATATGAGTCACAAACCAACAACACTTACGATTCTTCTCCTCTCGGGTGCATTTGGTCGGTATGGTTGAGCGTGATCAGCGCGGGGTTGGATGAATCGACGGGTTCTATTTGTGTACCAATTTGTATAATCCGGATTACCTTCGTCATGGACTGGAATGGGCTCGCCGACCACCACAGAAGCCAACTTGTCCGCCTAGAGATCTATGTAGTACTTAAGCTCTACGGACCAATCCTTACGTCCTTTTCGTGTCATCATATGTTTCGAGTCGGATGACGCCACGGGTGGAGGTGGAACACGCTGTACCAGGCCAAACTGTCGCATCACTCTGGCCGGATGATGCCACTCCACAATGTTGTAGCACAGTAATGGCACATTGGCGCACCAACTCGTAGCCCCGTCAGTACATGCAAAATTAAGCAAAGGGAGGACCTGCTCATCATATGGTGTCCACTCGAAGTCACCATCGATCATGCGGTCTAGCTGATCACGGTAAAATGTCAACGACCCATGAGGTGTCATCGTGTAGGACTTCGGCCCGTACCATTTACTGCGATATAAAACGTAAATCAGACGTAAAATAATACAAGTGACATTATTTAAACTACAAATCAGGTGAATAGGCATAAACTTACGTGTACGACCAGGCTCCTCTGAACAAGGGATCCATCTCTTCATCCATGGGCTGGAGTGTCCTGCTAAACCCCTGTGGCCGCCCGATGGGTATCCTCTCCCAACTCCATAACTGCAGCAAAATAATTCATCCACCCATCACCTTGTGTCCACCGCGGGCTGAACTGCACAACTGCCTGTACAAATATCTCAGCACTGCACTACCCCAACTATATGACCTCGCAGCGTCGAGATCCCCCAACAATGGGAGGTAGTGCAGTGGGATCCTATCCCCGGACAAATCTGGCATTAGGGAGGAACCAATCATACGCAATATGTACGCCCGCGCAAATTGCTCCAATACTTCTTCAGTCGCGTCCTCGGGTACAATCTGCATATTATTCACAAACCATTTCCTCTTTGCTAGTGTCGGCCTTGTCGGGCAATCGGGGTAAGCACCCAACAGTCTGGTGCATGTCGTGACCCACTCGTCCTCCTCCTTACCGGTTACGACACGACCCTCTGTGGGTAAACGGTAAGAAGGCCCGCATCTTGTAATGTGATAGTGGCCTCCCCGGTCAGATGGAAAGTGTGGGTCTCTTGCCTCCAGCGCTCAACTAGTGCGGTCATCGAAGCCCAATCCACTTATGTAGTTTGGAGTTGGGTCCACGGATAAAAGCCAGCTCGAACAATATATGGAAGGATCCGATCGTCGATGTCCCACATCCGACGGTGGACCACCTTCAGAACTTGCACATCATCCTGCAATACAACATGAGAGAATGTGAAATAATGAAATTAATATACGGTATAATAATTTAAAAATACTTTGTCACTATTTACTAACCGGATCATTCCAAACTTGTTGCGACCGATGTGTTTGCTGCTGGCTCAATAGTGAGTCGTCAATAGGCCCAGGCTCATCAATCCGATCAATATCCATCTACAGAATATAACAAAGACAAAATTATATAAACATTTCACAATCCAATGACAGTTACCATGTAAATGAAAGCATCATCAATTTTTTTTAATCCATCCAACTTCCCCATCTCAAATCTCCAACATTACAATAAAAATGTAACAAAAACAATAATCTAAAAAAAACAACATACTATCTAATCGACGGAACACTTCCAACAACAATCATATTTCTCCCACATTTCATCCTACACTTCCAAACAATCCACCACAATCCAATAACAATTCCAAATACAAACCAATAACAATTCCAACAACAATCAAACAATATTCCTATTTCTCCAACAACACCCGCGGCACAATCACTCCTACACAATTCCAAATTTTACACACACAATTCAACCCCACCAAAAAAAACACTAATGAACACAATTCAACTTTATCAAATTTAACCAACCCTAATCCTAACCCTAACCCTAACCTGCCAAACGGGATCAGACGTAAAATGGACATACCTGAACAACGTGTGCGTCGCTGGGAGGTAGAGGAGGTCGCGGGAAGGTCGGCAGGGTGAGGAATCGGAGGAATCGGCCGCGGGGGGAAGAGAGAAGGAGGAGAAATCGTCTCCTCCGCGCGGCCTCGCGGCTGATTTGTAAACAACGTGTGGCCGGTTTTAGCATGACCGGCCACAACACATGGCCGGTTCACATAAACCCGACCATTTAAAATACCTAGTCACCCAGTCACATTGAAATCGATTCGATAAAATTTCGAGATGACCGCTTATGATAAAATTTTGAGTTTTCTAACTGGCCGATTTTAGCATAGGCGGCCAGACAATTTTTTTAAAAAGGCCGGTGTTAGCAAGACCGGCCGTGTAAAAAACACAGTAGATTTGAAATGAAACATGAAACCACGGCAAAAGCTAAAACTGAATTAGCTTTTGCCGTGGTTCTAAATTTTTTTTCTAATTTTTGCTATTATCATGATATGAAAAAAAATTAGCCGAGTGACAAGTTGATGACGCCAAATATTTGACTTTGAATTGTATTTGATTCCCTTCCTCTGCATATGAATTTAGATACTGAAAAAAAAAAACTGAGTTACGGGCTACTCTGAAGCATAGCAGGCATGAAGGTAATCCTGTCTGAAGATTCGTAGGTTTAAGAAAATTGAGTATGAAATTTCAGATTCTAAAAATGATGAAACATCGATCTCACTTCCCACTGGGGGAAGATTTTGATTCATGGAGTTTCCTGTGGAGAGCAATTGCAGGCTGGACGTTGTGGAAGAAGGAATGTCTCAGCCGCTTTTGACTGACACCAAATATGAATGATCTGAGAGGAGTCCGACCCTTGCTCCCCGACCGAGGCAGCTCAGCCTGCGGATGAGTGGCGGTGGGGTCAGAGAGCCTAAGACCCTCGTCCAGCCTGGCCAGTGTCTTGTCAATCTCATGCACTATGCGGTTTGCATGGTCGTAGGCTGCCTGCAGCTCTTCTGCCACTTTGTTATTCTCTTGCTTCATGTTCAAGATTTCCCCCTGGAACTTGGCTGCTCTGTAGCTTGTGAACTCGGCTTCCTCAATTTCCTCGCAAGCCTCCATCAGGGCTGCTGATATCTCGTCCTGGATGTCGCACAGGGATGAGAATCGCCGCTGCAGCTCTTCTTTCAGAACCCCACTTTGCTCTAACCAGACTCTGATTTCTGTCCGGATTTCTTTCAAGTGTTTGTATATTGGCTTTACATCTGATTTTGGCAGCAGGCGTCTAGGCGTGCCTCCTCCTCCTCCATCTTCCTTCTTGCTCATCTTATCTTCCAGTTTCACTACCTCGGATTGCAGGTCTTCAACCTCAGTTTGGAACTTCTGTACTTGGTTGAATGAGGAGCTGAATCTTAACCAGAAGTTGAGGTTCTCTTCTAGTAACTCATCAATCTGCATTCTGAATTTCTCTTCTATTTCTGAAGTTGGGCGTAGATCAGCTAGAGCTAACTTTATATCATCATCGTCGTCGTCATCATCATCATCATCATCATCTTTCGTAGAATCATCTGTCCTTTGGCAAGAATTCAAGTCTTTTAAGAGGCTCAGTTTCTGTCTCAGGGATTGGATTTCCTCATCCCTCTTTGCGATAATATTCCTTAATTTGTTCATCTGAGCAGATGCATCAGCCATGCTACCTGTGTTCATCTTCTCCAAGTCGCTCACTTTCTGCTTCAGTTCCTTATAGTTCCGGAGAGTGGCAGTGTACTCCCTAAGTATAATTTTCTCTCTGTCTCCTAACCCTTCCATGTACAATGCATGCCAATCAGGCTCTCCTTCATCAACTGCATTCTCTCTCTGTATATCCGCCTTTACTTTGTCACTGATTGCTTCTGTAGAATCTTGCTTATCTTCAGCCATCTCTGGCCCGGCCTCCACAGATTTTTGAAGAAGCTCACTAAGAATTTTCATTACAGGAGCCTGAGCAGGTTTGTCTGCTTCTGCATCATCTCCTTCATCTTTTTGGAGGTTGAATGAGGCAACAGGTTGATCCTCATGCTTTTTTGCATCCACTTTTGCCTCAGACTCGGTGTCCGTGGCTTTATCATCTGCCCCATCTGCTCGCAGTGAGCTTGTACTTGTTGCACTCTCAACCTTCTCACAGTCGGGTGTTTTTACCTGTGTAGGCAGACCAGAAGCATCTAACAGTGACTTATTTTCAGACATGGTTTCTGACTCGAGGCCAACTAGAAAGCCAGAATTTTCTTCTAGTACATCAGTGGCAGGCAGCTCGCTGAACTTGTCAATATTTTCATTCAAGTGATCAAGATTGCAGTGAGCTTCGATCAAATGAGTCTGCAAGTTGGTATTCTGAGCCTCAACATTCTGATCAAGCTCGCGAACTTGACACAGCTTACCCTCCATTTCGTTCAGCCTGGTGCTAAGAATGCCTGTGTTATTGAGCACGGTCACTTTTTCCTCCTCAAGGCTATGTATTTGCGAAACAAGCTCATTAGTTTCTGCTCGCAGTCTGTCAATAAGTGCATTCTGTGATGATACAGCTGTTTCAAAGCTTACCACTTTTTGCACAAGGTGATCAATTTTCTCAGCCATCTCCGTGGCTGTAAGATAGTCGCTAAACTTCACATCAACCTGCTCTTTGATTTTCTCTCGCAGTGCTTCAATCTGTTCTGGCTGGTTCGAGATGTTTAACTCCTGGCCAACAATCATGGTGCTAGCTGTATTATCAGGCACTGGTGTTTGATCCAGTTGATTAGGAGTCAGCTCGTATTTTAATGACACTAGTTTGTCCTGAGCTTCCTTGATTCTCTGGCGTTCAAATTTGGCATCAGCGACAGACCTCTCTTGAGACTCCTCCAAGCGACCCAGTGTTTCTTGGCAAGTCTGCAATGCCACCGACGCCATCAACTTCCTGGCCTCATCATCCTCAATTACTGAACTCACATTAAACTCATCTTGCAAGCTATAAATCTTCTCCTGTTTTTCCTCAATCTGCTGCTCGATTTCCCAAAACCTATTAAGCCCAGTTTCATAAGAGCTTTTCAGATATTCCTTCTCTGTTTGAAGAGACAGAATCTCCTTCTGCAGCTTGTCGATTTCTCCAACTGCCTCATCTTTGTTCAAACCAATTTTTGAGACATTCCCAACCTTCACTTTCTGAGGTCCTTTAGAACTAGACTGCATATTCTTGTTGGCAGACATCAACAGACTCTTCAAATTTTTATTTGGAGGCTTCGGGACTTTAGGGGCACTTGGTGGAGCACCAACTGGAAACTTCCTGGCGCTTTTGGCTTGAGGAGGGCCGTCGTCATCATCATCATCCATCGCAAACTGAACTTGTTCTGGAAACACAGAGGCAATTGTGGTGTTTGCATTCTGTAGCTCTGTTGATATGTGGTCATATCTTTCTGCTAGAGACCGGTAAGCTCGATAAGACTCCTCCACGAAGTTGATCAGCTCCGGCCTTTTCTTATAGTACATTTCAGCCCTCTTGGCAAATGAGTCACCATCTTCCTCAATAAGTTTTAACACAGCCTGCACTTTCTCCTCCATATCTACAAGACAATAAACAAAAACAATAATTACATGTCACCTCTTCCCCCAAAATAACCAGCCTGCAAAGGCAATCTTTATCTCAACAATGACTAATTTACCTTGGAGATTTTGCTCGAGCCATTTGGACTGCTTGGTTCGGATGTGGCTAGCCCACCACCATGAGTAGGCATTGCTTGCTGCTCTCTGCAACATCTTTTCCTAAAGCTTCATTCTGTTCGAACAAAAACCAATAAGTACTGGGAAGAACCCCTCAAGGCCCTATTGTACTTGAAAAAGGGCAGAAGGGCATGGCTACAACAACAAGAGTAAAATTATAAACTGAAACATTGACAAAGGGTATCAACATGAAGATTGCACTCTAATGGAATATCTCCATTGACAAGCAGGGAAAGATTGCAGCAAAAAATGTTAGTTTACTAAATTTGGGCTGCTCACCAAACAGCCATGAATGGTGGATAAACCAGTTTATTATTGGAAGGAAAAGAGTGAAACCGGCAAAGTTTTTAGCACCTATTTTTTGCAGAAGCTTGAACAACCATATAGCTGGAGGAAGAGTCTTAAGGATTCATGTTCATGTCCATCTTAAAGATATATATTTCAAAGTCCGGGGCGACCGAACTTCCACGCCCTGCACATAGAAACAAAGAGTATAAGCGAAAAACAAGCTTGCTAATATCAATTAGAGAGAAAAGTTTCTACAACAAGGGGTAAGCCTTTGCTGAAACAATTGGAAGATAACATTAGTGGAAACAAAGCCTGTAGTACTTCCTGAATAACAGCATTGAGTTTTCAAACTAATTCAATTACCTAGTCTTCAAAGACAATATCAACGGCGTGGAAGACGATTGGAAGGGAATTCATGCTAATGTGCGGCGAGATCTACCAGAAACATAAGCTAGCAGAATGAGTACCAGGAGGTTTTACCATGAAAAAAATCCACAAATCACATGGAGGGGAAACCTATGACAATTCGTCAGCAGGCAGTTCAATGTAATTTGCTGCGAGATTAGCAGTAACATTTCCCAGGGTATTATGCATCAAAAATCATGAACTAGTTACAATCTTAACAAGCATACCATCTAACTTCATCATTCCAAGTCTACACATATCCAACAACAATTACCTTATGCAGAAGATATGCACATAGCATCGAATCGACAGGCGCGTCTTCTTCCTACTCCCGAAACTGCTGGAGATGAGACTACACGCCCAAGCTCATCTTATACATCAGCGCCGCAGCAAACCCTAAATATTCATCAAAACCCGCCGTTTCGATCATCTCCCTCGCTCCGCTGGTTTTTTTACCACTACGTAGTTGGCGCGCAGATCTATGACGCAGATTCCTCGCTGACCCATCCACCGCTTGATTGCTCGCAACCGTCTACGCGCCATATCTGGCTGGGCTCGCTTTGGTTTGGGCTTGAGAAGATGCGAGTGACGTCCACGAAACGCAGACATGTTGCTCGTCTACACACCAAACGGTATCGTTTATGTTCAAATACTTATTCCGCAAATCTAAAACAAGACCGTTGAAGCTGAAGGGCTAGAAAAACACTGGATTTTCCTGGTCTGATGAAGAGCATGAAACTGAAACATGTCGGAGACACAACAAGACCTCTGCATCTGCTCGACGCTCAAGTCCAACACAATACTAAAATTACAACTAAACGATAGAGCTAGTTTACATGAAGGTCATAGCTATAAGGTGACAGAAATCGCCAGCATCGTCTTCCGGAGGTTTGAACTGCATTATATCAGCTGTAAGGCAACCTGAACGAGAGTCCACATCCATGAGTCTCATTTGCGAGAGAGGAAACTAAACTATGTGAAAGGCAGCTTACCCGAGCCTGAGGGACATGTCGGAGCTTTCATTGTCTTGTGAAGCGCCTCCAGAGATGCTGAAGTTTGTGACAGACTCTGCCGAGTGGCCTTGTTCGTAAATTCTGTTCTCTGAATTGGGTCTGCGAGGTTTATAGACATTGGGCATCTGTGCAACCTGTAGAGATTAAAAAGTGAGATATAATTGAGAGTTTGTCGTAATGATTTTTGATGTAGGTATGGAAAGGAACTTCATACTTGTTGGCGCAGGACCTCATTTTCCGCCATCAATCTCACTCCCTGTTCTTGCCCGGGCCAATGTTTCAGTCCAGAAAATTAAGTCATACGATATGCTTCGGAACATAAAAATAAAGCGCAATTTGCCAACATTGGTTTATGGGATACTTACCTTATTTTCAAGCTCATCAATCTCTGTCATGATCTTCCCGCCCTAAAACTCAGAGAAAGTATAGTAAGTTCTGGAGTGTTTGATATTAAAAAAAAAATAGAAGAAGCAGAGAACTTCATACCTTAGTCTCAATTATGCGACTTAATCCAGCTTCCAAGGACTTCTCTAGCTGCTGCAAATCTTCTATAGTCAGCCCTTCAAGATCCTCCCCCCTGAATCGCCTGATAATACACGACGAAAATTAGTCGTAGATGAATTTGTCTTCCACTAGTAACAAAGTAGATAATACCTCAGTAGATGGCTTTTCTCGGCCACTTCTTGACTCAGCCTGGTGTATTGAACATCTTCCGCCAACTACATGGTTAAGTGGTTTTTTCAGTTGACACATTGTTGTTCTTAGAATTAAGATTGACAATAGAGAGTCTGATGTATTGAGAATCGTAGAGTTAAACGGTACCTGCAGTTCAAGTGAAGGAGCGGGACGTTGTAGCTTCTCGAGGTTATTCGACAACAGGCTAAGTCTTTCCAGCATCTGCTGGACACTGCACTTGAAAATGCGAACATTATTCAACAAAGTTCAATCTTAGATACAAACATACTAAGCCCTAAGTGTAAATAAGTGTTGAGTTTGAAGCCTAATCTACACAGAAGAGGTACTGAGACCCGACGCAGGTGTAGTGTGCGTGAGCGAGTGGTAGAGGGATGTAACGATCTTCTCGGATTGAGAGACTATAATGGATTAAAGCCAGCAAGCGGCCAGTGGACGTAATTCCCCCCTTGTGATCATATCACTATAATTCGTGTGTCGATTTTTCATTATTTTTCATATATTCTGATTCGCGGTGTTCGAGCAATATATGCTAACAATAAGAACATTTATCTTAGCAATACACAAAATCATCCCAAGTTCAAAACCTCAATAGGACACATCTAGACCTGCACGGTATTCTGCATATGTTCTAATCCAATGGTAAAATATTAACCCTACAAGGGACCAATTATTAGCCTCTCCAAACCCTAAATCGCTCTTTATTCTAATCCCTCCTAAACCCTAATCACTCAATTCCCCTTTGTTCTAATCGATTAGCCTTTACAAACCCTAAATCGAAATATCCAAATTCCATCGGAAATGGCGATCAAAAGAGAAGAGAATAGATGAGATGATATACCTGCAATTGGAATACTCAAAGCACTTTCCGGTGGAGGAGAACACCACCAGGCCGACGTCAGCATCACAGAGCACCGCCAGCTCCTCGGCCTTCTTGAAAAGTCCTCTTCTCCTCTTGGAAAACGTCACTTGCCTGGCCGTGGCGTTGTCGATCTTCTTTATCTGAATCTTCTCCCTCGCCATATCCAAACCTTGATTCTCTCTCTCTAACCTGCAGGGCACATTCTTGAGAAAATCCATGGAATTAACCGACATGTAAAGGAGAGTTTCAACCAGCATTCACATTACCAATCGGAACAGGAAGCAAGAGAGTGGAAATCACACATAAATGGAAGGTTCTTGCGCAACAGAATTGTGTGTTGTGTGAATAATTGGGAAGAGATGGAGACAGGTCGAGTGTGATAATATCTTCATTTTGCCAAATTTAGCTAAAAGGATAAAAGTGGGTTCTCTGGTAAATGTGAAAACCCTAGAGCTCAGATCTAAAAAAGGAAGGCGTTCAAATAGAAGAAGGTTTTGCTTACCGACTGAGGTGTGGACACTGAGGCTGCCGGCACTGGTGATCGGAGTAGTTAGGTCTCTGGAGCTTTTGGAGAGAGAGAGAGGGTAGGTAGTCCTAGACAGTCGAAATGAGAGAGAATGGTTGGAGGAGGGCATGTGGGGAGGAGACTTCCATGACTTTGTATGGGAAAAAAATTTAGAAGTGCGTCCTTTCTCGAACCCAGTTTTTCAAATACGTATTTTACAAATAATCTTTCGTCAATGTTCCGTTTTTTAATATTTCGTGCAATGATGTTTTCGATTTGTTAAATTTCGTAATAAACTGGTAATATTTTTACTGATTTCATTGGAAAATAATTGAAGTGGCAAATACCAGCCACCTCGGATGCCACGCTTTTCCCGAAAATATCATGACGGGTAAATTCATAACATTATCGGTCTCCTAATAACTCAAAGACAGTGGACAAAATTTGACAGGATTTTGCAGATTAATTATGAGACCGGGAATGGTATTTCCGGTCTCATAGTGAATCCGCAAATCCCTTCCAAATTTTATCGATTGTCGGCCAACATGGCCATGTTGAGGTATTAACAGACCGGTAATAACAATACCGGTTTCATAGCAAATCATTCTATAAATAGGGCTCGTACATGGGTAGGAGACAGACCAATTATGAAAAAATTGGAGTTGTGGCGACATTCAGTACAAAAGCTGATGTCATCTATGCGGTTCAGAGGTACTCCATCCTGTACTCCATCGGAGGGAGAGAGAGCGGCGGATTGATTTCGGGATGGAGAGAAAGGAAATCGCATATCTGTTATTCCCAAAAGATACCGGTAATGATATTACGTGATGTTCATTACCGGGATATACGTGGCAAATGACTGGGCTGGTATTTGCCACCTCGTCTGTTTTCCAACGAAACCAGTAATGATATTACCGATTTATTGGGAAATTTAACAAATCGGAAACATCATTGCCGGGAACATTAAGAAACAGGACGTTGGCGAAAAGTTATTTGTAAAGCAC
This sequence comes from Umbilicus rupestris, assembly GCA_963678935.1. NCBI lineage: Eukaryota > Viridiplantae > Streptophyta > Magnoliopsida > Saxifragales > Crassulaceae > Umbilicus > Umbilicus rupestris. The sequence continues at coordinate 1,809,635 of OY787625.1, forward strand.
GTATTTGAAAAACTTAGTTTGGCAAAGGACGGAGTTCTAAATTTTTTTTCCTTTGTATGCATTTTAGTTTTAAGCAAAATCTAATATTAATAAGACACGTAAACAATTCCTACATCCATTTTATGGATCGTGAATTTGCTAAATATGTCGGATCATATCTTTCATGCGATTCAAAAGTTTAAGTTCAAGGTGTACTCACCACGTTTTCCCTCTATTTGTTAAACCTACAAACATTACAATTCATGCGGACGCTCCACATGTCTTCCCCTCTATAGGTCAAACTCATATCGTCAAATGGATGCCTTGTCATGCACTTGACGCTCAGATGCGCTCCGACGCATCATCTACTCGGCCAAGGTCGTGTGTCTGTGGCTGATACCAAGTGAATTTGCTATATATATCAGATTATATCCTCAGATGATTTAAAAATTTATATTCAAAAATTAAAGTTATATAATTCAATATATTATAAGAAACTATCAATCATATAAGACAAGTGCATCAACAAACAAATTGAAATGATAACTCAAAAGAAATAAGCACAACAAAACCACAAGGATTGAATCATGAAGCAGCAATTGGTCCAAGTTTCAATACGATGACACAGCAGACAAGGAATGGTCAGGTCAAGCCTGGGCATACCCACCTGAGTCCTGACCACTTCATGAACCTTCTCAACATGCCTCATCCAAAGTCCAAACAAATGGAGACTAGCCACTAACCATCTTCATTCCCTCTAAACTGAAACAGTGAAACAAAGGTGTTAAAAGATGACAAGACAAGTCAAATCCAGGGCAGTGAGTGGAGTGATGGAAACATCCATCTGCACGATGTGTCAAACTATTCATAGCTCATCAACATCAAAAGGAATCACAGAAAATGTTGAACCAACTCTGTCAAGGTAAGGTGCTGATGCATACAACTCAGTCAGTCTCTGCCCATTTGACTGTTTACTACTATTTTGTACTTCCCATCTATACTTCAATTTCATCATACCATCATAAAATAATGTATAAATATCCATATATTAAAAAATTATTAAAAAAATTGATATATATTTACTTTATCGCACAAATTAAATTTTTTATCCCTTAAAAAAAATCCGTCCCCCATGATTTTTACAAAATTTGAGTCTTGAAATGAGATAACAAAAATGAAAGGTAATATAAACTTTAGCAAGATTTAATATTAAAAAAAAAAACGAAAAAGCTTAGTGGATGAAGAATTAACAAAGTTAATGGGCCGAGCTCGAGGCCCAATAATTCAGATGGGTTTATATTTATTTATATTTTATTATAATAATTTTATATAACGAAGCATATATATATATATATTTTTTTATAACTCAATCTTATATATTAAGAAGTTATCCATGAGATGATATAGTGATAAAAGATATATCAAATATTTTAATAATTAGAATTCGATTCGTAGTGGACCACAAACGGCAATTTGGAGTAAAATAAGAAAAATAAATAATAATACATATATATATTACGAAGTCGAAATCCAAATCGTCTCCGAGGCTTGAGCTTCGAGTGGTCCGTTGACTTTGACCAGCAGCAACCGAGTCCTACTCAGCAGCTTCGACGACGAAATGGCGATGAACAGGACCGACAGGATCGTCATCGGCGCGATCGTCGCCGGAGGGCTAGCATGGTCGGCGTACGTCGCTGGTAAGGGAACGTACGCTTGGTTGAGGCGTCAGCAGGAGCTCGCTAAAAAGGAGTCTGAAGAGATGGAAAGGCTTGTGCGGAGTTGTAAAGACCAGATTTCTTCTATCATCGCTACTACGGATCGTATACTGAGTCGAAAGGATCAGGAGCCTGACGAGGATGAGAGCGAAGAGGAAGTAGTCAATTGATTGGGTGGACGGCTGTGGTCTGGTATGCTGAGTTGACTATTTTGTGTATTTTCGTTTTAAACATTTTCTAGGAATGGTAAAGTAAGTGGTTCTGGTGTTGATATGATGAAATTTGAGTGTTGAGATTGCTGGTTGTTGTTGGTCGGATTTCGTTGTTTGAATGCAAAAGTGAGTTAGGGCTTTTTACTTGATTTCTTGAACTTGGTATTGGTTAGATTGTTGAATGTTAAATTTCTGATAAGGAGCCTGATTCGGAGCCAATTACAAATTCACCGGCCCAGCGCAATGTATTGGTTCCTTAGGTTCTTGCTTGCAGAATGTAGTGGTTAGACGCATTAGAGTCATAGAGATTCATTCAGGGCGATAAGCATAATATCTATGAAACCGGCTGTAATGAAGCTGGGCATGCTTATCTGGAGATACCAGTATAGATATGCGAAACATTTGTGGTTTCAGTAAGGAAGGTCTATTTAAGCTGTGTGATGTAGAGATCTTGGTTGTGTAACTAAATGGTTGTCAACGCGGCAAAACACATTTTTTTTCATTCTACATGATCTTTTAGATTGCTGTAGCGGTTATATCCTTTGTTAAAACTGTGAAGTGAACTTGGTCTCCTTTGTTTTGTTCTGTTAATAAAAGTTTGCTATCAAGTACATAAAATTGACAAGAACTCTGCAAGTCAAGTACAAAGTATTCTTGTAATATATACAGTATTTTGACCTTGATTCCATCATATTTGTCTCATTATCAGAGTTCGATAAATACTAGTGTTATGCTGCTCTTTATCTTAGAATATACGTAAATCTGGCATTTGCGTTTCCTCGATTAGGCAAAACTTTGATGATTTGAAAAGATGATTATCATCAGTTTTTAGCTGTCTTCTTAAATTCATGTTACACTTGGCAGTGTATTTTTGTTTGAAGTTCCTGATAGTTTATAAAGAAGCAAACCTGGCCGGGCAGTAACTAACTTATGGTATTTTGTGGCTACAGGGCATGGCTACTGTAAATGGATTCTCACCCTTCATTTTAAGAAGCTAACGCTGTTGGCGGCTCGTTGCACTTAAATCATCGAGCTCTGTTAAAAGTGTAGTCTCTCCGACTAGGAAGCATCTCTTTTCTTCATTTTGTCATGTTTCTACTGAAGTTCTGATAGTTGAAATAGAGTCTACCAACGAAGGATGGGAAATTGGTTGTGTGACTCCCATTCCTCGTTGTTCGGCTGACTTGTGAATTACTTGATTATCATCTTTACTTGATTATCATCTTGTGACAATTGAAATTCAAAATGAGTTGACACAGCAATAATACTAAATAGTTGTAAGCTTCTTTTTGCGGAATAAAAAAAAAAATTGTCATAACAGATTTGAATAGACTGATCAGAGTTATACTAATTTTTTTTTAAAGCAAGGGGTGAAGTTCATGTGTTATGATGCCTCTGACTACCAGCAATTATAACAGAGCGCAGCTCATGGCAAACATTTTCCAAGGTCTACACCATCTATCGAGTAACTACCTCACATACCCGAAAAAATGGCCTTGAATTGCTTTAATTCCATTCAGAGCCAAGGATCTTTAACTTAAGTTCTGCAATTTTCTTAGCCAACTCATCCCTACTTTCCTGCAAAAAAAAAAAAAAAATGAAGATGATAAATCAGGAACTGCAGGTTTCCAATATTTGAGTTCGTTGAAAATAGTCAGTGATCAAAATCATTCAAGCTGTTCCATCTACCTTGAAAATCAGATATCGTGAAGTAAACCAGATAGTGTATGCAAGCCCCACGATTTGCAACAACTTGGGAAACTGGCACCAGAAATGACGAGTAAGTCTACAAGCTAGAAATTTTAAGATAACATCACCAGAGACCAAATAGCAAGCGCACCACTGGAATATCATCGATGGTTCCTACAACTGCCGAAGCTAACCACAAGGAAACTATGGCCCCTCCACCATATAACAAGATTACAAATGTACTGTCGCTGTCAATCTGCCAAAACAAGTAGTCTGGTAAACGAGGTGAACGCAAACTAGATATTGGTAGAAACGAGAATAGAAGACAGAACAAATGACTAACACTAACATACTAGTGGTAAGATTAATGACCTCGAGGTGTTGAAAAAAACAGAATTTGCAATAAAAATTGGACAGGTAATGATGCGGTACAAGAGGTGCTGACTTTACCAATTACTACATCAAAAGCGATTCACTACCAAATAAAGATGCATCAGTCAATCATTACAATAAGATTATAATGACATTCAGTAGTCTTATAGGGATTAATATTAAGAATACACTCCCTAGTGAACAATTTAAGAGCTCCAAAATATAATATTACTGTAGCAGATGAACCTCCAAGAAATTATATATAATTCTTAATGGCCCCTTAAGTGTGATGTGTATGAAAAATTTAGTATTTTTCAAAGGGCTCATCTGATAGGAATATCACCTTTAAATCCAGCTTGTCCAGTAACTCAAATGTTGCAGATTGATTGTCAGGATCGTTTTCTTCTTTCAGGTTTTCAGGTTCCAATACTTGAACTTGGGTAATCCTCTCAACTGAGGATGCTTCTTCAAAATTTATGTCAGCGTCTCGAGTTCCTTTGGCATACTCAGTTTGTCCGGTGGATGGTTCTTCAGATGTTGCTCTCAAAGAAAGTGTTCTCAATCTCATTTCTGATAACAAACAGACCCGTTCAAATACAAACCATGTCCAACAACACTTGCAATTGCTCATTTCAGATCAATTTAAAGCACAAATGTGTAGAAACGTCAATCAAAATTGGAACCGATATCACTCAAAATCCAGCTCCAGAAATCTGAGTAACACAAATTACGCCTATTTTGGAAGCATTAGTATAGCATGTAATCTTAAATTGTGGTGTTGGTACTCTTGTTGGGATACTTGAACCTAGTTTAGGATATTCTAGAAATGAGTTTGAAGCTGCAGGGATTTTCCTGCTAAAGAAAATAAGTTCCTGTTGTTTTGATCAAGCTGATTAAAATGGCAGCATACTGCGAAATCGCGCGAGGAAGGTTTAAAGCAACGGTGAAACGTCATCGTGTTGGAGCAGGCACAAAGTTTTTGAAAGGAAAGAACAAAACACTTAGCGTGGCTACGAACCTTTTGGATTTGAATAGAACGCTGCATTTTGAAGGCAAGAGAATATAAAGCATCTAGAATTTGGGGATTTAGGTTACAACAGTCACATGCTCATATCGATTGCTCCCGTGTGATTTCTAAGATTACGATTCTTAGAGCAGCCTTGAGCGAGAGTTGCTGCCAAGCTTTGTGAGTCTCCTGCGACAACAATCACGAACTGAAGAGAGCCCAATTCGAGTAGCTCAGACCAGCTGGTGCGTGAAGGATTCACAAGGACTGTTGAGAGATTAGTAACGAGCCTCTTGGGTGCTGGCTTCTGGTGCTACGTCTTCAGGGAGTTTTGGTTGTTGTGTTCAGGATTAAACTTGCTAGCTGGATAGTCTGAACTGTGTGAGCGATTGGAGGTTCTTGGATATGATTTGTGCTGTTCTTGAACTTTGTATTGAATTGGTTTAATCCGCAGACGTAGGGTCCTTGACCTGAACTGCATACTTGCGTTGATTTGATCAAGTGTAGAGTACCAGATTCAACTTAATTGGATTAAGGACTGCACTAGACCTCTAGAACTAAGCTATGCAAAGTTGTTCTTAAGGAATCACAACTAGAATCCTCTCGACCAACAATCATTTATCCAACACACATCACGTCATCATCAATTCAGTTCATAAACAACGATGCAACAATCAGTAAATCCAAACATCGCCATCCATACCTGATTTAACGCGAAACCGCGAGTTGTGGGGCAACGACGGTAAGAGCGCACTTTGAATCGGCTCAGGGCGAAAATAAGAAGCGTTCGGACATCGATGCTGCAGGCTGAAAACGCCGTGGCTGGTGCAGAGCTCCATTGATAGTTTGAAGCAAGCTTGATGAACAGAAATGAAACAGATTCTGAGATTAGGGTTTTTCCGAGCTGCTGATGAGATCAGGGTTTTTGGGAATGAGTCAGATTTGTGGTGCGTGGAGGATACTGCACGTGAGACTCACGTGCTTGAGTTTTGGTCTCTAGACAATTCGAATTTATTTGATTAACTTAATCGAATTTAAATAATATAATAATGATGTCCAACCATATCAAAGCCATACATTTTGATGTTAAATGAAGTAATTTGAATTTTTCTTTTAAAGTAATACATTGTAGTATAAATTTAGAATATAAAACCATCATAAATTATATTTTGTCGATGCACTATACTGTATATTACTTCTCATAACTTAATATAAAATAATTATAAATGAGAAATCGTCAAGAAGATGTTATATATATACTCTGCCGTATAAGCTAAATGCAATCATTTCTTATAAAAATACATCCGTCAAAACTTTTTGCGAGACAAATGACAACTTCTGCCTCAGGATAGAGAAAGTTGTGGATGACTCCATATCCTTGACCTCAACTCATCTCGTCGCCACGGTCAGTTGATCTGCTCGCGTTCCAAAACCTTCTAATGATTTCCTGATAAAAGGTACTAACATAGCTCATTGACTGAACAACCACTACCTTACTTAGAGATCTTCTTCTCTTCTGCCTTCCTAACTTTCTTCCGTAACTCTAATTGTACCCCTCCCCCAGAAAGGAAACATAATGAATACATCTACACGAAAATTAAAAATATGATTCCTTCAATCAGCTCGAAAGAATTTTGATATGAATTATAATTTATTTAAAAATAAAAAATATATAACTCACAATCGAATTTTACATAAAAGTAAAAATAAGTTTAAATATTAGTTAGTTTTAAGATTACATTGAAGCTTGATTCGTTTATTGCCTAATGAATAACATGCTCGCCAATGCTGTAAAGCAGCGCTTCGTTGTATTCCAGAAGCCACAACGGCTATCTTCCAACTCATAGAACTTGCCACGCATCACTCACATGCCCCCATCATAACGATCATAATCAACATTAAAATGAGAAAATTAAACCCTAACAAATTATTGAAACAATTTTGAATATTATTGTCGGTCCATATTTGAACGTCGAAATTTTAAATAGAATGACTAAACGTTACATTATTTAAATGAAACTACTTAAAAATTATGTTGTAATTTTGTCCGGCTACCCCACGACGACGTCCTACTAGCCGTTATCACCGACACGTTTTCCCATACAGCCCTCGGAGAATTCACATCGTCAAAAGTACACGTGGAGCGCAATGATTGGCTGTTCGTGGCTTCTTTTCCTCCTAATTCCGACTTTTTTGATTTTAAAAAAACGTTTTATAAAGTAAACAAGTCGCTCACCTTCCACCTCACAGACAGCCTTCTTCTCCAGCCAGCCATCGCCAGCGCAGATCAATTCATCTCTCCCCCACTTCACCATCTTCTATAAATCTCATCGAATTCTCACTGCAAATCTGACAAAAATCAGACAAGCTCATCACTTTCGTCAACAATGGCTTCCTCTGCGTTCAAGCTAGTCTTCCTCCTCGCCCTCGTCGCGGCATCCTCCTACGCTCAATCCCCGGCAGCCTCGCCAACCGCATCCCCACCCACCACCGTAACAACCCCAACTCCTTCACCGAGCTCCACGACGCCGTCAGCTTCTCCGTCACCGGCACCAGTCGCTGCAACACCTGCACCAACTCCAGCTCCATCTGCAGCCACGCCTTCCGCAGCGCCAACTCCCGACGCCGGCGATGCTCCTGGACCTTCCCCTGTTGCTGAGCCCACCGGCTCCCCAACCGATAGCGCTGCTACTGGATTGAGCGGCGCTGCTGCCGTCTGCTCAGCCCTCGTCGGCGTGTTGGTCGCTGGTTACATGTTTTAGATCGGTTGGTTACGATTTTTGTATTTATTTGATTTTGATTTTCAGTCGTTTCGATCGGTTTGTTGGTTTCATCTCGTTGTCCGGTTCGCTCTTTGATTGAACCGGTTAGACCGGGCTATTTGGTCTGTACATGAGGCTATGGGAATAAAATTATATTTCATTCATATTCGACTCAGTAAATATCAACTCAAATAGCGTTTTGTGAGGTTAAAATACGTTGAAAAATATTTTACAAACGTAAAAAGGAACAAAATTAAACATTAACGAATTTTAACTGAACTTACAAAACGGTCCGACTTCGAAATCCGGTTGAACGGACCAAATCGGCCCTTTTGATCTTCAGCATGTCTGTAGCTTATTTTAGAACACATTCAAAACGGCAGCATTTAGTTTGCTCATTATGTTCGATATGTGCAAACTATAGGGGCTACTGTGTTATTTCCACAAATATGATTGTTTCAGTGCCACGTGGACAGCTTACATCAGCCAGTGGACCACACAAGCACATTATAATCCCTCTAACATATTCCTCTGGTTTTCAGAAACCCTACCTCGCTACCGGCTCGCGAGCGTTCCCACTTTTGTATCCCCTCTGCCAAAATGAAGGTACGAGGTTCTGCTTCCACATTTCTAATTCACCTCTTAATCTGCGCGCTCCTGTTTTTCGATCTATTTGTTGTTCCTTTGATATTGACATTGGCTCTCAATTGTTGAATTGCTGTTTCAGTTCAACATCGCGAATCCGACCACCGGGTGCCAGAAGAAGCTGGAGATTGACGATGACCAGAAGCTGTGGGTGAATCTTTTCTATACAAGTAGTTAATACATTCGATAATTAGGAGCTGAACAAGTGAGAAGAATGGCTGTTTAGTTGAGATTGTGTTTTAAGGGCTGATTTGGGTGTTAGGTTTAATTGATTCGCCTCAAATTTTATTCAAAGTGTGTGTAGGCAGTGATGAGTGTGTAATTATCTTTTGTTTATTCAGTGACATTATAGCTGCTAACTCAATGGTAGCAAAATTGATTTTTGAAAACCTTGTTTAGCCATTGGTTAAATTTGTTTGCTGAAGCATTCGTGCCCTTTGTTACTTCATTTTTTTATGTCATTGCCCTTGGGTCTCAGTTTGTAGAAATGTTTCATTTCTATCTGACTGAGCGAGAATTGATTTATGCAATTCGTTTTCTTTTAGGAGTTCTCAATTTTAAAATGTTAGCCAACTGGTACATGTCATTCTTTGGTTATCAATGTTTCGTCAAGCATTGTGGCATTGTTCCTAATTACTAAAATTGGTTGCTTATGTTTTACTTAGATTGATTTGTGTTGCATTTTGTATGTTTGGATGTGTTAATGATTCATCTGTGCTTACCTTTTATAATTTAGTCTCATGCATTTCGATATTCATTTGCAGTCGTGCATTTTATGACAAGAGAATCTCTCAGGAAGTTAATGGAGATGCTCTCGGTGAGGTATGATGCTTATTCATTTTCCGGGAAGTATCTGTCTTAAGTATTTATAGAGATAGGAACTTGACTATGTTGTTTAACATACAGGAGTTCAAGGGGTATGTATTCAAGATCATGGGTGGGTGTGACAAACAAGGTTTCCCAATGAAGCAGGGTGTTTTGACCCCTGGACGTGTCCGCCTTCTGCTTCACCGAGGTTTGTGTTGTTGGTATATGTTTGTGAATTTTGTAGTCTATATAGAAATATTATAATTTGTTGTTGAATGTTAATAGTAAAACCGACTCTTTCTTTTATCGTAACCAGGTACTCCTTGCTTCCGTGGTTATGGGAGGCGAAACGGAGAGCGCAGGAGGAAGTCTGTTCGTGGTTGCATTGTCAGCCAGGACCTTTCTGTTCTGAATTTGGTTATTGTGAAGAAGGGCGAGAATGATCTCCCAGGACTTACTGACACCGAGAAGCCAAGGATGAGGGGTCCCAAGAGGGCTTCCAAGATCAGGAAGCTCTTTAATCTTTCCAAGGACGATGATGTGAGGAAATACGTCAACACCTACCGTAGAACATTTACAAACAAGGCCGGTGCGTTGCTTTCTTTCCTTCCAGCGCCTGATTTTTTCACAGTGCCTAATGCTCTTCGTATCATTACAAAGCATGATGGGGTTTTTCTCCTTCAGGTAAGAAGGTTAGCAAGGCGCCCAAGATTCAGAGGCTTGTGACCCCTTTGACTCTTCAGAGGAAGAGAGGTAGAATTGCTGAGAAGAAGAAGAGAGTAGCCAAGGCCAAATCCGAGGCCGCCGAGTACCAAAAGCTTCTCGCTAGTAGATTGAAGGAGCAACGTGAGCGCCGAAGCGAGAGCTTGGCCAAGAAGAGATCCAGGCTCTCAGCTGCTTCTAAGCCTTCCATTGCCGCATAGAGTCACCTTTTTCCATGCCAGAGATTTCCTGATGTTAAACCTTGTGCTCCTATTTACTTGTAGTCTTCAGGATTCCTGTTCACTACTTTCACTCTAAAACAGAGCAAACAGTGACTCACTCTGTTTTCTTCTCCTTCTTCTCAGATCTCTCATCACACTCCGTCTTGTTCCTTTCATTGCTCTGCCACTCACAAGAGTATACAAACACTCCGCATTTTCCATCCAACTTCCACTTCTCTATCCTTAGTTTAGGGTTTCCATCTTCACCAAACCCATTCACACTCATCCTCCGATCTTCTCCACTTCTCCCTCTCAGTTCTTAAATTTCAAGAAATCAAACGCAAAGCCTGCTCTCCACCACTCTGTTCACAGCAAATTTTTCACAATGGGGTGAAATTCTAGTGCTCTGCTTTCAGTAATCATCGCCATGAGCCGTAGTATTCTCATACTCCTCACCATCGCTCTTCTGCGACTCCCCACGTCACCAACCTCCTCTTCCTCCTCCAAGGTTTCCAAAGTTGAATCTTTTCCCAAGTCCTTTTGTTTTTCTAGCCATCGTTCTGGGTCTTGAATCTGATCTCGTTTGTTTGATTCTAGGGTTTGGCAATCGTGGAGAAAACAAGACTGGGCTCGACGCCACCGAGCTGCCACAGCAAGTGCAACGAGTGCCACCCCTGTTTCGCTGTCCAAGTCCCCACTCACCCCAGCCACGACCCGTTCGCTCCGGGTCTCAACCGAGTCCGACCCTCCGACCCAACTCTCGTGGACCTGTACGATCTGCCCGGGAAAAGATACTCCAACTACAAGCCTCTCGGCTGGAAATGCAGATGCAATAATCACTTCTTCAACCCCTAAAAGAATCTTGTACATGAAAACCCCACTAAAAACAGAGACAGTTAAACAGAGATTTCTGTTCATCCTATGATACATCATTCTCGAATTCTGAATTTGTTGAACAGGGGTGCGTACGTGTACGATTCTCATCACGAGGTCGACAAGTCAACGGAATCGGAATGATTTGCAGAATGCTCTGTTTACCCTAGGCTCTACTTTCTGCAACATCCTCTTATCTTTCCCAGAATCATCAAGCATCCGAAACATACCAAAAGCCCGAATCCCCACAGCACTCTTCTTTTTGACTACCTCAAGCCCAGATTGGTGATCCGTCACACAGCACTCTGCGCATGCTCTGTGATGAAAATTTAATACAGGGTGAGATTGGCGTACAAGGGTTAGCTAATCAAGCTTTGATTCTGAACATTCATATTCATGGTGGATTACAGAGCTGGGTACCACTGATTCGGCCAATCGGTCCCAGTCACGCCGAGCTGTTGAATGCAGAGGCATGCAGTGCAGAGATGAAATTATTTGTTGAGATTTTCTGGGCCTGTACTTCCGTTTTATATGATCGCAACATCGTCGTTTTGGCCAATAATTTCATAGTAGCTGGACTTTGATATTCGGAAATTTTTTTTTTTTTTACCTATTATAATATACCCGTCTTTTCAAATCAAAAAAGTATTTTTGCGCTCAAATAAACTCGGTTCATGTCTTCTAGGGGGTGATGTGGACTTAAAATAAGTATCGTTAATTAATTTTTTAAAGATAAGGTGTTGTTGTAACAACCCTACATTTTAAATTACCTATAAAAAAGCATTTTTTTTCGAACGACATTTTATTCAAAAAGGATAAATAAAAAACAAACTCATTCTAAACATTTTCTTCTGATATTCAAATGGGCCACTGAAAAGGCCCAATAAGACAAAACGTTCATTAGGCCCGCACGGCCCAATTAGGTATCTTATAAAAGTTTAAAAATAAATAAGAGTTTTGTATATTTTCTATGTATTAGAAACTCAAAATTAAATAAGAAAACACAATGTCATTGTCTCATTTATTTTGCATTTTGATGATCAAAATCTATTCTCGACAGTCCCTATCCATAATTCGTAGGTATGCCCATCCTTCAAAACTTTGGGAAAAAAAGGTTTACGGTGGAGTTGTTTGCGGAAAATATGAAGTCATCATTTCTAATCATTTAAATTCGGATTCATTGTAATTGGTTTTCGTCGTGTGTTTCATTTTCATAGAGTTCTAACTGAAACACACACCACTCAATCCTATCTACTTAGGTCAGTGTTGAAGACTGTTTTGCTCTAAATGACTCGCCCACTTGTTCTTGTCGAATCTCTATCTTTTTTTTCCCTATTCCATCGGAATGCCATTAGAAATTAAAATTTAATCGCTAAGATGTTTGACGTCTTTTGTTAGTCTTTATCATGTTGCTCCAAGAAGCTTTATTTAAGTAGGGCGTCCTCAATGAAGTCTTATCTCACTAAGCTTGAACAAGTTGCCCAACAAGATACATGGGTTCCTCAAAAGAGCCCCATGTAGTCCTTGTGCCATACCCTGCCCAAGGCCACATCAACCCCTTCATGCAACTAGCCAGGCTCCTACACTCCAAGGGCTTCCACATCACCTTCGTCAACAACGAGTTTAACCACAGAAGGCTGATCCGATCTAAGGGGGTTGAGTTTGTTGAAAGGTTGCAGGGTTTCAGATTTGAGGCCGTACCAGATGGCCTGCCCCCATCTGACCGAGATGCCACTCAGGACATCCCAGCTTTGAGTTACTCCATTCATCATAATGTGTTGAAAAAACCCTTCATCGAACTTCTTCAGAGATTGAGCTCCACCCATGATATGCCAGCTGTCACTTGTGTCATATCTGACGGCATCATGAACTTTGCCAAAGAGGCGGCCGATGAGGAGGGTATCCCCAGTGTCGCATTCTGGACAGCCTCAGCTTGCGGCTTCATGGGTCATTTACAGTATTTTGAGCTCGTCAGGAGAGGGTTTCTTCCATTCAAAGGTACATGTAACCCTAACCCTAACAATCAGGAATGTTGTTTTTCAGATGAAAGTTTTTTGACGGACGGCACGCTGGACAAACCTATTGACTGGGTTCCCGGCATGCCCAACATGAGGCTAAGGGACTTGCCCAGCTTTATGAGGATCACAAACCTTGATGACATCATGTTCAACTACTTGGGCACAGAGAGCCAAAAAACCCTAAAATCATCTGCAATATTGTTCAACACGTTCCATGATTTTGAAAAAGATGTATTAGAAGCAATCAAGAAACTGCAGCCAAACATTTACACTGCCGGGCCTCTCATCGAGTTACTCCGGCACGTACCGGGCTCCGGAATCGGATCATTAAACCCTAGTTTATGGAAAGAGGATACATATTGCTTAGAGTGGTTAGACAAACAAGCTCCAGAATCAGTTGTGTATGTTAACTATGGATCCATCACAGTGATGTCGGATCAGCATCTCAAGGAATTTGCTTGGGGCTTAGCCAACAGCAAGCATCCATTTTTGTGGATTGTGAGGCCTGATGTTGTCATGGGCGAGTCAGGAGTCCTGCCCAAGGACTTCCTTGATGAAGTCACGGACAGAGGTCTTATAGTCAGCTGGTGCCCCCAGGCTGAGGTGCTCAACCATCCCTCTGTGGGTGCATATTTATCTCACTGTGGATGGAACTCGGTCTCGGAGAGCGTGGTCGGAGGTGTGCCCTTGCTGTGCTGGCCGTTCTTCGCTGAGCAACAGACTAACTGCCGATATGCGTGCACCGTGTGGGGCACGGGGATGGAGGTGGGCCATGATGTGAAGAGGGAGGAGCTTGCGGAGCTTGTGAGGGAGATGATGGAAGGAGAAAAGGGGGAGGAGCTGAGGAGGAATGCCAAGGAGTGGAGGAGGAAGGCTGAGGTTGCTACTAGGGTTGGTGGCTCAGCCTACAATGATTTTGAGAGGTTTGTGAAAGAAGCCTTGCATTATGATTGAGGAAGACTATTGTTTGACTGAGTCAATATTTGTTATCACTCTATCAATTATTCAATAAAACAATCATCTCTAGTTGCAAGTTGCATTTCATTTCATTTTGGGATTCATTTCACAACCTCATGACCCATTCCTGCAACCTAATCCAATCCAAGCTACCCTACACCAACAATTGAACCTGTTGATTCTCAAATAATAAATCAACTTCTCTCTACTTTCCATCTTCCCACCAAAACCTCTTACACCATCTGCACCTCGCACAATCTTCAGCATTTGCGCTCATATGATGCAGTTGCTGGGTACTCAATCTTGCTATTGTGACAGCTGTTGATTTTTATCAGCTGCTGAAGGAGATATTTGATGATTTATAAGGTTGGGGTAGCTGAAGGAGCAACTGCTATGAATATTTTAACAAGCTGATGCTGATTGAGCACTTTCTCCATTCTAGGAGGTGCAGATACTCTTATAAATAGAATTCAAATTTGATATGAATAATTTTATTAACTCAACAATATTATCTTTAAAGGGAATACTCAAACGTTCCCCATCGATGGTGCAAAGTGCTCCATAAATGTCCTTTTGACTTAAAGTGCATATAATTGTGCCTGTCATACTTTTACATATGCAATAATGAAGGGATATGTGAACCCTACTGTCCTGTTCAAATAATTGAATATGACCAATACAAATGCAATAATATAGCTGCCTTTCCTAAAGTCATATATAACTAGCAGCCAAAACGATTCTGCACAAGCAGCCCTACAAATCTTCAAAAGATCCCCAAAGCCCCATGCTGTCCTAGATCCCATACCCTTCCCAAGGGCATATAATCCCCTTCATGCATCTGGCCAAGCCTCCCCAAACCACTACTCATAAATAGCCTTCATGACTTAAGGGTGTGTTCTTTTGAATTTATATTTTGTACTTAAATTTATTACTTTACTTATATTTATTTATGTTTACTTATATGTACTTATATTTATTTATATTCATCACCACCACCATAAAAAAATACACCACCAATAAAAAATAATAACTTAACTTTTTAACTCCACCAACAACACTACTACTCCACTACCACCACCATTACCATCACACTTCCAAAACCACCACAAAAACAACACAGCACCAACAAAAACTAATAATTTAACTTAATTTAGAGTAACTTACCTTAACTTAAAATAATGAAAGAGATGATAAATAGTGGGGGTGGTGTGTTGTGAGTGATGGTGAATAGTTGTATTGATGATGAATAATTGTGGTGGTGGTGGTGGTGATGATGAATAGTGGTGGTGGTGTTGTATTGATGAAAATGATGATGAATAATTGTATTTATTTAAATGTACTTATATTCACTTATATGTACTTATATTTACTTATACGTACTTATATTTATTTAAACTTACTTATATGTACTTAAATAAGTACTTTATAAGTTCAAAATAAAGTAGCCTTACTTGATCGATTAACAGAGGAGTCAGATCCTACTAACATCTGATTAAACAAAATATACAAACTGCTTGCAGCAACTTCTTCTCTTCTTCCACCGTTCTGCTCTGTCTTCTCAACTCTACAAGGTCGAATCTTCTTCTCTCCTCCTTATCCAACCTCATCATCGCGATCAACCGTGAATCTATCGATCTTGCAATAGGAAGAGAAACTCATCGACACAATTGATAACAACCTAATCACCATACTGATCGGCTAGGCAACACCACCGACCACCGTTTCATCGTTGTCACGAAGCCTCGTCGCATGTGAAAACGAATTGGATTTGATTTTGGTGTTGTAGATTGCCTGACACTCCAAACCCCATTAGAAAAATTGCTACTTCTGGTTTTTTTTTTTTCTGAATATTTATTGTTGTAATTTTCTTCTTGGTTTCATCTAGGAGAGGAAAAAAGAGATCCTGTTATTAGGCTTTCGACTATTCTCTCCAAACTCATATCTATCTACTCCTGTTTACCCGAAGCTCGATCGAAAGAAAAAATACTAGAGGAAAGTGAAAAATATTTTTATAATCACAAATCAGTATTCACAATAGCGGCTTGTTGATTTTGTCCAGTCGGATGATAGGCGGCTGCTCACTGGACTGATAGTTAATAAAAACAACTAAATCATAACCGTCAATACTGGTTTGACTAAAAAATCGATCAAAACGCTAGTTATAGTAGCCGTTTCTACAAAAAAAAAAACAAATATTGAATATTTCTAAAACTCATAAATAGGAAAATAAAATTTGAAAGTCTCCCAAATTTAGAAAAAAATTCCATCTTTCTGCATCAGCTTTCTCTCACTGGCCAGCCATTGCCCATGGTCTTGGGGAACCTTACCTTTGATTTAATAAATGTAAGACAGTACACATCCTTGTTGTGTGTTCACACCAATAATACAGGCACAGTTTTAGGGTTTATACAACTTTTTTATATAATATGTTTCCATCTCTCAGAAACAAGCAGTGTATTATTGATAACATAAAATGTCACAAAAGAGACCAATAATCTCTCCAAACGACAAAGATGATACAAGAGGCATGTTTTCACACACCATTTTTGTCACCTTGATGAAAATTCTTCAGCAAAAACTCATTGACCAACCTGTCAAAGTGATTGTAGGACGACCCACCCTTCCTAGTCGCCTTGTGGGCCTTTTCCTTCCACTCCAAGGACTTCTTCCTTATCTCCTGCCCCTTCTCCCCAGCCAGCATCTCCTTCACCTGTACCACAATCTCCTCCCTAGTGACATTTGGATCAAGATCTAACCCATTACCCCAAACTGACTTTATATACTTCACATTCATCGGCTGGTCGCCGTGAACCGCCCAACATATCACCGGCATTCCGGTACTGATCACTTCCAAGGTCGAGTTCCATCCGGCATGAGTCAGAAAAACACCCACAGAGGGGTGTTCTAGAACCTTCTGCTGGGGACACCAAGTAGTGAAACAAGACCGATCTTTAGTCAGCTCCTCAAACCCTTCTGGCAGAACAGGGGGCTTACCCATTATCAGATCTGACCTGAGAACCCACAAAAACGGGTAGCCGCAGTTGGCTAACCCCCAGCAGAATTCAAGAAAATTCTCCTGAGTCATCACTGCAATGCTTCCAAAGTTGATGTACACGACACTCTGCTTTTTTTGCAGGTCTAGCCATTTCAAGCACTCTGTGTTCTCTGTCCACAAGCTGGAGGATTTCATCATGTCTAATGGACTTCCAGAAACATTTTGTGCCAGGAGGGTCAGGGGGCCAATAGGGTAAACTTTTGACCTAGGAATTGCCAGGGCTTCGATCATATCGTCCTCCAACTCCTCAAAAGTATTGAACAACAGAGCCTCTGCTTTCAAGCAGTTCTGTGTCTCCGCGCTCAGACTCTTGAAAGTGGGCTCTTCTAAATCTGTGATGCGGCAGAAGGTGGCTATCTCCCGCAGCCTCACTCCGCCGGGAATCTTTTCCGTTCCCGGCACGCAGTCCAGCGGCGTGTTCAAGTACCCATTCGTCAGGTCACTCCAATCTACATTTTTCACATCAAAAGACTGATCAAATATATAGCCCTACAAATTTTGCACGTTGAGTGTAAACACTTCGCCCATAACGCGTGTCAATAAAAAGACCTCAAACATTTCGGGATCAGACTCATATGCGGGTTTTGGTAGAATACGAGGAAAAAATTTTCTAAAAAAAAAGATTATATATTTGGAAATTTGTTCCATATCGATATTAGCATATTTTATATTAGACCACAGTGACTCTCATCAACCATGACTTTTTGGATCATATAAAAGTGTAAATCAAAATATCTAAATCATTTGTCCGAGATATTAATATTACTTACCCCTTAATGGAATGATCCCTCTCCGAGCAAGTTCCGGGTAGGTCAAGTACCCCATCAGGCCACAAATGGACGCAGTCCATATCACGGCCACCGGAACTCCGATCTCCTTCCCGGCCTCCATCCCAAAAGTCATGATACCATCTGTCACAATACACGTGACTGGTGGCACATCTTTCTTGGAATTGAGCTTGGACAGCAGCTCCCGGAACGGACCTAGACAGTTCTCATGCGCCGCCACACAGAGCTCATTCAGCTCCTGAGTAGCGTCCGGGTTCGACGGCGGCATCCCATCTGAGATAGACTCGAACTGGAAGTCTGGAAGCCCGGCCACCCCTTCCGGCCCTCGCGTCCGGATGATGCGGTTGTGGTTGTGGTGGTTGTTGACGAAGGTTATGTGGAAGCCGCGAGCGTAGAGAAGCTTGGCGATGTTCATGAAGGGTGTGACGTGGCCTTGGGCCGGAAATGGGACGAGCACGGCGTGAGGTTTCTGCTCCATGGTTCCCATAAGTCTTGAGCCTTGCTTTACTCTGTGTTGTTCTTGAAATGAATGCCCTAGAGATCAGATCTTGATATATAGAATGATTAATGATGTTTTGTTTCATGTGCATTATTGAAACATGTGCGAGTGTGAAACCCTAGTTGGTAACAAACACCTCTGACACGTCACATAAACAATTGTGGGTGAAAATGAAATTAGGGTTTTGGGTTTACATGTTGATGAAGCAGAAATTGTTGAGTAACAAAATTGTGTGGTTCTTGGATGAGTCTCATGTCGGTGTCATTTCATTGTAACGGAATTGTCATATGTGGTCGAATTTAAGTAAACCAAATTTTTACAGGTAACCGTAACAGGTAGCTAAGTTTAGAGAGATGTGTGGCATTCATCGTGTGCAATTATTGAGCTTGCCGACCATCACTTGTTTATGGAGAAAGATTCGAGTGTCATCAATTGATTCACAGAGTATCACGAAACCCTAGAAATGGTTTAGTTTTATAATTTTATTTAACATATTCATTCTTATAACTCAATACGATATAATTATAAATGAAGATTTCAAATAAAAAAAGAAATGATAGACTAGCCGTACTATCTCGATTTGCGACAGGTGCTAATTATAATAGTTTCTTAGTAAAAAATCGTCCATCAAAATTTTATACGAAATAAAAAATAATTTCTATTTGAAAATAGAGAGTGGTACTCTAACTTTATACTCTTCAACTCAACTCACGTCAACCGTGTTGGATAAGACTTTTACCAAATGACAAAGATGGGCCACCCTTAATAATTCCACTCAAAGTTTTGCATGATTTATATTGCCTTATTTCCTCCATATCCATTTCAGTCCACATGTAGAAATTGCATAAATAAATTGTGTAGACACCCAAATTATAGTAGGCACGGCAAAGCATGAGACAATTGGGTTTATATGGGAGTTGATGCGGTGCCTCCGCCACTTACACAACGCGAATGGTGTGGATAAACTCATTTGCATTTTTTTCTACTCAAAAGTTTTAATTTTGAAATGAGTTAATGCATGAAGCGAGGTGTCGCCCAACTCAATGTTAAAGCGATGCATGCGTGTAATTAAATAGCTTTTAAGAACTATTAACGAGCACTCAACCTACGTCTGACGCCGAACGAAGCGTAGCCTGAGTGAGGCATTGCCTGGCTTATGAAGAAGGTGACGTTTGGAGCATACTACTCAAAGCTTATAAAAAAGAAGATATTCTATCGATCGAAACATAATAAACGCTACTACAATTCTAACAATCCTCCCTGAAGTATCTAAGTCGGACTTTTTTGAGTTTCTATAGTCGTCGTGATAGCGAAATGCGAAGTCAGTTCGTCCGAACAAGTATTTTGGTGCAAGAAGAATTGCTCAAAATCTTTATATCCTGAAAAGCGATTGACCAAATATCTCACCATCGAAAGGAGGTTAATAAGGCTTTAAGAGATCGTCTAATAAGCTTCGACTCCTTTTTATTCTACTTTTGTCAATTGATTTAATTTTAGTATTTATTTCATTTATTAATAGCATACTATCTCATATTCGCGCAACATATTATTCACGTTTGAATTTAACTTAACTTATACTTTAAAACGCCAAATTCAAATTGGAAAAACATATTCTGAATCTCGTATAGTATTAAGGTCAAATATGATCCAATTCAACCAAGGAAACTAATCAAATTAAGGTTGACTAATTAGCTGGACATTTTTTGAAATGCTGACATCTATTATTACATTATTCCAAACCACCTTCCAGAAATAAATAATAAATTTAAATAAAAGCATAAATAGCAACATTTTTTATGTCATTGGCCGATCCTCTCTCTCTTAATTATTGACACAACTTGGATTCTAGAAAACCTAAAAGTTCCCAGAGATCAGAAATAAAAACCCTAGCTGGCATCCAATTCACAATCGTCCTGCCCTTGAGTCGAGGAAGATGACGATAACAATAATGGAGGAATTTATTATGCAAAATGACATCTGAGTAGCCACTGAGGTCCCTCCCAACTTGCTTGTTTAGGGTTCAGTTTTTGCATGCGTACATCTCAATGCATTTACCGTTCATTAATATGTAGCTGTCAGATCCCAGATCCAAAATCAAAGGCTATTTATTAGATTTGAGATTTGTTGAGCCATTGATGAAGTTAATTATGTAAGACACCGTCCAAAAGAGTAATATTTCCATTTTAAATAAAAATTTAAATATTGAGCTGGAGTTATAAAGCTGCTGATTCGCATATCCATACTTTTGTAGACAACGAAATAATTATAATAATCCCACCATCCATGTAGTATCATGCTCTGATTTGAACTTGACTCCTAGATATCATTTTATTCAAAGGGTGCCCTTTCAATAAAATGAAAACATGAAATTCAATGTCAATTAGAAGTCATTATTGAAGTTGTAAAAGATTAAAGTATGGTTTCATAAAAGAGTAAGTTTGACATAATCCAAAATAAATAGGTAACAAATAATATGTTAACGGATTAAACGGAATATGAAAATATTACGTTACAATTGAAGCCTAATATGGACAGATCTAAAATTGAACCTTTCAATGTGGTCCAAGTTGAATTATTGCAAGGTTTCTTTTTTAAATGATTGAAGCATGTTGAGGAATCTACTCCTACTTATTCTCTTGCCTTTCCCTTGTTGTAGGGAAGACGGTCGAGAGAGTAGAAATGAGAGCAAAAGAACAACACCGATTTGTTTATTGATTCTTTCAAGAAGACATATTTTTTATTTAGGTGGACAAGATGGACTGAATTCATATATATATAATCGAGGCAAATACCTGTAAAGAGCGAGATTTGTTACATAAGAAAGGAGGCTTAGGGTTTAGTGAAAATGATGTCGATTCGTAGTTGGTAGAAAATGTGTTGTATTGTTTTTACCAAAAATTGCATTGGAAAGTAAATACAACTAGTAAAACTTATTATAGTGATAAATGCATCATGATTTAAGCCCTAACCCTAACCCTACGTTTTGTCTCTTCGTTCTGCAGCCCTATAGTGTAAATAAGCCCAATGAGCCATTTGCATTTTGAGCTTCAACCCAAATACAAGAAATATCTTTTTTGACCCATTATGTGTAGTCCATTCAAATATAATTATAATATTTTTTATTCGTGCTTAATAATGCATTGTATTTTAAGATTAAATCTATATTATTTTAAAATCGACAGACATTGTGATTTAACTTTTGACTTGTACTTGTTTAGCCTCCTTAAAACTCAGCCTGCTCATATCTAATTTCACATTAAATTCATGCAACAGTTTACAAAAACCAATTTTAAATGAATCAACCAATGAAGTGAAGAAGAACAACAAGTTACATTACTACATGCACAAGACAAGACACCAAGCGGTAAATGACTGCAAGAATATCATCATCCTCTAAGCTAGCCAGTTTCATCAATGGGAATAAATTACCTTGACGAGAGCCATGCTCATCTTCTTCATCGTCCGCCAGGAGATGGTCTGGGGGCTGCGACTCCAAATCCTCCCGCTCCCACAAGGGTCTTGTTCTAGCTCCGGTAAATATATATGCTATCTGATGATGCAACTCTTGACGCTCCCATTAATGGCTCTGTGCGCGCTAAGGCCATGCTGACTTTCTCTGTATCGAACCAAATTTATGTATAAGATTTTCCCAAGAGCCAAAGATTGCACAAAAAACGAACCAGAGATCTGAAAAAACTGTTGTGAAGCCGGTTATTCAAATTCAGGATTTACCAAGTCACAGTAATCCTCGTTCAAGTGATTATAGTTCCAACTGGATCCGATAGAAGAAGATCCGAACACATCAAGACAATTGCCCGACCCGAATCCGTCAAAGAAACCATCCATATCCAGCAACGACCCGTTTTCCGAACTCGCAGCGTCTGCGATCGGCGCCTGGTTTGAGTTTGACTTCTCGGAGTCATCAGCCACAGCCGGCATGTGACCTTCGAACAACGCCATATGCCCAAAAAGCTTATCCTTCCTGGAGAAGCTCGTCCCGCAGGAGCACCTCCACCTCGTCTCGCCGCAGTTCTTCAAATGGCTCTTCAGATCAGCCGCGACCGAGAAGCTTTTCTTGTTGCATCGATTGCAAGCATACGTTTTAGGACAGTGGCTTCGCTTGAAGTGGTTCCTCAAGCAGATTACTGACTTCAGGGACTTGAATTTCTTGCTCCTTTTGTTGCGGTTGCATCCGTCGTAAGGGCATGAAAATCTAACCACTCGCGGCAGAGATGAAGACTCAGCCGCCAGCGGCGGCTTGGCTAAAGCTTCTAGGGTTTTGAACTGGTTGCCGTGAGCTCGCATGTGCATCCGCAGATTGGCGTCTCGCTTGAATCCCTTCCCGCAGATTTCGCAGAAGTGGACGTGCTCAGCCAACACCTCCAGCGCGTCCAGCTCGACTATCTCGCATCCTTCATCTTCTCCCATCTCCGCCTCGTCTGCTCTCATCTGTTCAAATTTCAGATCTGGCGACGCTGGCACAGAAGCATCGAGAACTGAGGTGGAAGACTGAGTGCATGCGAGGAGGGAGGAGCCGCTGACGATGATTTGGCGGATGGCGGAAGCGATCTCCGACTTGACCGCATCCATCTGAACTTTGCCGAGCAACTCGTTTTGTCCAATCGATGCGGCGAGGAAGCAGTGGAGGTCGTCCATTCTCGATTTCACATTCGATAGATTCGCCAACGATGCTTGAAACTCATCTACAGCTGCCGGACTAGCAGCTTCTCCGGCGGGATTCAACATCGAAGAACTCAGCTTTCTCTGAGTTAAGATTAATTTTCGTTAATGGAAAGGTTATTAGGTATTGGAGATTCGTTGACTTTTATGATCTCAGAATGGGCTGAAGGAGTACTCGAGACATCGTAAGCGTACACGTGTCGAGTTTAATGAACCGTTCGATACGTGCCTTGAACTGTTTAAAGTAATATTTTTCCTTTTTAAAGAAAATGGTTGAGAATATATCTTCCTAAAATCAAACTGCTTCCCATTAGGATTTTAGAGGGACTAAATTTAAGGAAAAAGTTCCTTAAATTGTCCTATTTTAACAAAGTCATTTTTTTGCCCGAGTAAAAACATTCCGATTATAAAAGGATGCTATTTTCTAACGCACGCCTTTGGTCATAAATGGCGTTCATATATCATGTCAAAAGAGGCGGCTAGAAACAACGCTTTTGAATAATAGCGCTTCTTACAAAAGACATAATACGAATGTTGGGCAAAAAAGGAATGACTTAAATTAGAAAAAATTTCAAATTTATGCAGCATTCTCGGCTGCAGCTTCCTCTTCTCGCAGTTTTATCAGGGAGGGAGGTGGCCGCACAACGATGCTTTTCTTCCATAGCCTATCGAGCTTTCTTGAGTACCTCTTGTTTATTCCTTCCTCAACTTCTCTTTCCCGTTTTACTGTCAGCATCCGTGCAATCTAAAATTATAGTACACAACATAACCATTAGCTTCAGTTAATTATAGATGTTAGTCAAGCAGTATTTTTAAAGAGGAACAATATCAACCCACGCAAAATGCCGACATGACCATTCGCAAACAGTTTATAAATCTCTAGTGGACTGGTTCCAGCTTCTCGTAGTAATGCGATCATCAGTTTTCCACTAATAAAATAACCCAACACTTGAGACAAATATCATCAGAATTTTTGACTTATCATTACACACGTCCTGAGGATATTAAGGTCGAATTTGTGAGCAAACATGCAAAAGTGTGGAAAATGCTATTCTCATGAGACGTCAAACAAACACTTGATTGACAAATTGTAGCGTGTCACAAGCTAGCTTTTCCTATCACTAATCCACCGTGCAACCCACCGCAGCCGTATGTATAATAAGACTAGTAACTCAATAAAGGAAAAAAATTTAGAACCGCCTCCCATGTCCAAATTAATCTAGTCGATACGTTCTTTACAAATAATGATTCAACAATGCCCCGTTTCATAATGTTACCGGTAATGCTGTTCCCGATTTCCTGAATTTTTCCACAAACCGGGAACAGCATTACCGGTTTCATGAAAAACTTGCCACGTGGCAGCAACATTTGTCCCGTCAGATGCCACGTTTTAAAAATTGCCGCGTAGCAACGACATTTGCACAGTCAGATGCCACGTGAAAACCGGGAATGATATTCACGACATGTTTTTAATGAAACCGGTAATACCATTATCGGTTTCATCTGGAAATAAATCCGCAATTTCTTTTTCTTCTTCCTCACTCGAAATCAATTTTTCTGAAAACTTTCGGGCGCGATTTCGTGTGTTCCCGACTGATTCAGGGCGCCTCCACCCTCGAATCCCGCAGGCGTTGCCGAATCACCATTCCTCTGCTATTCCCGTAGCTCCGAATCCTCTGCAAGTACCGTCCTCTGCAAGACCAAAAATTTCATTTAACAATGAAATTAGAAACGAAAGAAACTTGCAGGTATGCCCATGAACCACGGTAATATGGGTGGATGTCTGCGTCCATAGGCTCGAGAACTCTATTAAAACCTTTCGAACCCTAAACAAACCTGCTGGGGAGGACGGTACTTGCAGAGGATTCGGAGCTACGGGAACAGCGGAGGAATGGTGATTCGGCAACGCCTGCTGGATTCGGGGGTGGAGGCGCCCTGAATCAGTCCGGAACACACAAAATCGCACCCGAAAGTTTTCAGAGAAATTGATTTCGAGTGGGGAAGAAGAAAAGGAAATCGCGGATTTATTTCCAGATGAAACAGGTAATGGTGTTACCGGTTTCATTAAAAACATGTCGTGAATATCATTCTCGGTTTTTACGTAGCATCTGACTGTGCAAATGTCGTTGCCACGTGGTAATTTTTAAAACGTGGCATCTGACGGGACA
The DNA here is from genome assembly GCA_963678935.1 of Umbilicus rupestris. Taxonomy (NCBI): domain Eukaryota; kingdom Viridiplantae; phylum Streptophyta; class Magnoliopsida; order Saxifragales; family Crassulaceae; genus Umbilicus; species Umbilicus rupestris. The sequence continues at coordinate 1,834,783 of OY787625.1, forward strand.
AATGTTGCTGCCACGGGGCAAGTTTTTCATAAAACCGGGAATGATGTTCCCGGTTTGTGGAAAAATTTAGGAAACCGGAAACAACATTACCGGTAACATTATGAAACGGGGCGTTGCTGAAACATTATTTGTAAAGAACGTATCGGCGAGATTAATTTGGGCATGGGAGGCAGTTCTGAATTTTTTTCTCAATAAAGCCATTAACTTAATCTTCGCCCTACAGCTGCGGTGCATGAATTGCATCTTCAATTCAAAGCTAATTTTGATCGATTGGCCTCTATGGGAGCTGCTGCCACAAACAATGATCAGGTTTTATGGTTTTTACGTGCTCTTGGTCCTGAATACAAATACTTCAGTGCACCTCTATTAAACTTGTCTCCATCTCCGACGTATACAAATGCTGTTGCTCAGGACGAAAATCATGAGGCATTTTTAACTTCTTTGTCTGGTCATGGTTCATATGGAATGTCTTCAACATCAACAATCAGAATCGGTCCCGCTGCCTTCACGGTCTCTAATCGGCCCATTTCAAATAGTAACGTTCGTTCTTCGCAACAACCTAATCATGTTGGTGGTCGTTCTGAACGTGGAGATCGTTCAAATAGCCGCGGTCGAGGCCGTGGGCGTGGTCAGTGGTGTGGTCAGTTAGGTCATGTTGCCTCTACTTGCTATCAACTTGTTCCACCTGCTCGGCAACATGTTTCAGCTCATTTAACTAATTCGTTTCAATCTGCATTGCAAATGAAACCTTCAGTGCGCTCATCTGATTGGTATATGGACTCCAGCGCTACAAATCACATGACTTCTTCTCCGTCTTCTCTTGAGAATGTCTCACCTTATAATTGTATATCTCGTGTTTCTGTTGGTAATGGTGCATCTACTTCTATATCTCATGTTGGTGATACTCAAATTTCTCCAAGTTTGCACTTATTAAATGTCTTAGTAGTGCCTCATATTTCTAAAAATTTACTATCAATCAGCAAGTTAACACGAGACCTTGGTGTTCTTATTACTATTGATGATCACTCATTTGTTATTCAGCACAAACTTTCCAAGGCAATCATCGGGAGAGGTCACAATGAAAATGGCTTATACATTTTGGATCATGGAGATGCTGCCCTTGTTTCTCTCCTTAAGAACAATAAAAGTCGAGCCTCTTTTGAGCTTTGGCATGCTCGACTCGGTCACACTTCTTTATGGTATTATTTCTACATTGAACAAAAATATCCATTTATCGGTTACTTCACTGTTGCCTAAGCCGCATACCTGTACTCCTTGTGTAATGGCCAAGGGTCAAAGATTATTATTTGTTGAGAATTCTAAACGTGCTTCTAAAGTTCTTGATTTGGTACATTATGACTGTAGGGTCCTTCTCCAATTATGTCGGGAAATGGATTTATGTATTATGCTATTTTTGTTGATGATTTCTCGCACTTTACTTGGATGTATCCTCTTTGTCGCAAATCTGATTTTGTTGCTACATATCAATTGAGGCCTTTGTAGAAAATTAATTTTCTATTGGTATCAAAGTTTTTCAAAGTGATGGAGGAACTGAATTTTTAAATAATCATCTTCGCACACATTTTGCTTCCAAAGGTATTTATCATCAGATATCGTGTCCTTACACGCCCGAGCAAAATGGACGGGCTGAGCGCAAACATCGTCAAATCACTGAAATGGGGCTTACTATGTTATTCCATTCTCATGCACCTTTAACTCATTGGGATGATGCTTTTGCAACTGCAGTTTATACTATCAATCGCCTTCCTTCGTCGGTTCTTAAGGGAGAGACACCTTTTGGTTTTTTATTTGGTCGTGCTCCAGTTTACACTAACTTCCATCCTTTTGGCTGTGAAGTTTATCCCTTTGTTCGGCCATATGCATTACATAAGCTCTCTCCTCGCAGCATTCCATGTGTGTTCATTGGTTATAGTTCAAATTATAAAGGTTTTCGATGTTTGGATACTACCACAGGTCGCGTATATGTCACTCGACATGCTCGATTTGATGAAACGCATTTCCCATTTGCCTCTACTACTACTTCTGGTGTTGATTTTTCATCATTAGATATATCTTATTTCATTGATCCAATTCAACATAATCATCATGTGGAGGACTCTATGCCTATCATTAGGTCTACGCCCCCTTGTCATTTATGCTCTTCCAGTATTAATGAGGATGTTGCTACTGGTCCAGCTCAGTCCGAAATTCCTCCACCAGGCCCTACACCCTCTGCTTCATCTGATGCCTCTTCATCACAATCTGGATCTTCTTCAGCATATTATCCGCCAGTTCGAACTCACTCTATGATCACTCGCTCTCGAACGGGTTCTCTTCGTCCTCGTGAACTCCCTGGCTACGAGGTATCTGGATTTCAGCTGCATTGCTATCACATGCTGAGCCACGTACTTATCGTTCTACTTTACGAGACCCACTGTGGGTGACAGCCATGGATGAAGAGATGAATGCTCTCCGTTGTCAACACAGTTGGGACCTAGTTCCTCCTCCTCCTAATGTTAATATTGTGGGTTCCAAGTGGATTTTTCGAGTGAAGTACCGCCCTGATGGTAATGTTGATAGGTATAAAGCTCGCTTAGTTGCTCAAGGGTTTTCACAGATTCTAGGTTTTGATTTTCGAACATACTTTCAGTCCTGTGGTCAAAGCTACCACAGTTCGTATTGATTTAGCTATTGCCACTATGCGCAAGTGGCCACTTCGCCAGTTGGATGTTAAGAATGCATTTTTTAATGGTATTCTTGAAACTCCGGTCACATGGCACAACCTGTTGGTTACAAAGATCCTCGTTATCCAGATTACATTTGTCGTTTGCGGAAAGCTATGTACGGGCTTAGACAAGCTCCGCGTGCGTGGTTTCAAAGATTTAGTTCATATCTCTCTCGAATTGGATTTATTTGCAGTAATGCCGATACATCTCTTTTCATTTATTCTCGCGGGTCGACGCTCCTTTATCTGTTGGTATACGTAGATGATATCATACTTGCAGGAAATGACTCTCCTACCATTCGTCGATTTATTGCCCATATTGATAAAGAATTTTCCATCAAAGATTTGGGCACTCTTCATTATTTTCTTGATTTGGGGATAACTTCAAATTCTTCTGGTCTTTTCTTGGGTCAAGCAAAATATGCTCGTGATATTCTACGTAAAACTAGCATGACTGATGCTGCTACAGTGTCTACACCTTTTATTCCGCTCTCTCAGCTTCAAAGGAGCACCAATGCACCTTTTGCGAATCCGACTTTGTATCGTTCACTTGTCGGAGCTCTATAATACCTTACTAAAACTCGAACTGATATTGCTTTTGCTGTAAATTCTGTACGCCAATTTCTTCAAGATCCGCGTGATGATCATTTTACAGCTGTTACCCGCATTCTTCGCTATGTTCGGGGTACCATTCATTATGGTCTTTCTTTCAGCTCCACTTGTTCTTATGAATTGTACGGTTATTCTGATGCCGACTGGGCTCGCTGCTTAGAGACTCAACGCTCTACTCATGGCTATGCCATTTTTCTCGGTACCAATTTAATATCATGGAGTGCTAAAAAGCAACCAACTGTTTCTCGTTCTAGCACCGAATCTGAGTATCTGTGCATTAGCGGACTCTGCTGCTGAGGTTATTGGATTGACTCATCTACTTCGCGATCTTCGTGTTCCTGTCTCCAATCTGCCAACTTTATTTTGTGACAAGACTGGTGCTATATTTATGTCTCAGAATCCTGTTGCTCACAAGCGATCCAAACATCTTGACACTGACTATCACTTTGTTCGTGAGTTTGTTACATCGGGAAAGCTTCGTGTTCGCTTTGTTCCTTCATCTCTTCAGATAGCAGATATTTTTACAAAAGGACTTCCTCGTTCACCTTGTGAGGTTTTACGATCCAAGCTTTGCATTTCGGTTAATCCGATGCTTCGCTTGAGGGGGTGATAGGCTAAATAAAGTAGAATAGAAAATTACAATTATAGTCATACTAAAATGTATATATACTCCATTATCAATAAAACAATAGACAGACAGTTTACGACCTTTCACACATGTCCTGAGGATATTAAGGTTGAATTTATGAGCAAACATGCAAAAATGTGGAAAATGCTATTCTCATGAGACGTCAAACAAACACTTGATTGACAAATTGTAGCGTGTCACAAGCTAGCTATTCCTATCACTGCTACCACTAATTCACCATGCAACCCACCGCAGCCGTATGTATAATAAGACTAGTAACTCAATAAAGCCATTAAGTTCAAGTGTACCAATTCACACCAAGATGAGCCACTCAACCCGCATATCCAATGTCCATAGCTCCAACATGCAAACCACGCATACTCACAGTCCACCGCTGCTATTACTACAACTACTATGGCCAAAGCTACCAGCGCAGAAATAGCTACTACCACTACAACTTCTATGGACTATGGCCAAAGCTATCTGTGCAGCAAACCAAATATTACTTCCTCACCATGTTCCAAGTCAGAACAACTACACTACACTACACTTAATCACTCCACAAAACAAGTCTCACATTCCCAACTTTGTCACTATTAACGCAATCACACAAAACACAAGAATTCTCAAATTCAAAATTCTCAACTACACTACACCAAGTTTCGCCGCTCTCGTCACTTCCTTGTCACCTTTAGCGGCATACATATCAGAAAAACAAATATCCAAACATGAACTTAACCACTCTACTAAAAAACTCTCACATTCCCACAACAACTTCATCCCTCCTACTACAATCATTTATTTTAACACAAGAATTCTCAAATTCAAAATTCTCAGGAACTGCCAAATTTCCAACATGTAATTCGCAGCAGAAATGTTACAGACACATACCAATAACCATAAACAAAATCAACCAGTAGAAGGACAAAGAATCTACCCTTTTCCGCATACGACGAAACTCGCTAGACTTGAACTCATTCCTCGCCGACCTCTGCAACCTCAGCATCAGCAACTCGCCTTTAAGATCGACCACCTCCTCATTAATCTGCTCAGTACTCTTCGCCCTAATCTCCTTCAACTCCTCCTGCTTCTTCGCCATCATCACCACCGCCGGACTATTCCGGTGCGCAACCGACGCCGAAGCCACACTCACAGGCACCGCAGTCCGCATGCGTACTCCATTGAAAGACGAATTCAGAAACTTCGCCGCCGATTTGAGCGGGAAGACGAGAGTGGAGGACGAAGCAATCGCCACGCTGTTCATCTTTTCTCTCTCCGCAGATGAAGTGAAGAGATGGATGATGATAAGGATAAGTTCATTTAATGCTCTTTTTGACCCCGAAACTATCGCATAATTCTAATTACGCCCCTTTTATTTGAATCTACTCCCTTGACTATAAATATTTACGAACAAGTCCCCAGACTTAGGATTCAGAAGATTCCATTGAATCTTTGTCATTGAATGTCTGAATCCACTCACTGACGTCCTCCTCGTCCTAATCGAAACCCTAATCTCCAATAAAACCATCGCTAATAAAATCACCAACCGCTGGGAGATTTGAGGCATCTCAGGATCGACGGCTCAGATCCATCGCTCACCAAAATCCTCCTCACTGCGTTTTTACATTTTCCAGCAGCCAGACAGTAGTCAACCTCTGCAGAAGCCCAAGGGTCGCCATGTGTGGAATCCTAGCCGTGTTCGGCGTCGTTGATAACTCCCAGGCCAAGCGGTCCCGCATCATCGAGCTATCTCGGAGGTATCTACACGCTTGCAGTTTCTTGTTTCAGTGATAAAGATTGCTTTTTGGGTTTTGATTGAACTGAGTTGGGGTTTTGTCTGCTTTGTGTTTCAATGAGTTTTGTGTTGGATTCCTAGGAATGGTGAAGTTGGGTGCTTTTTTAGGATGTGGGTGTGTTTTTGAGTGGTGGTTTTCAGGGACAAAATTAGAATTGCCCTTGTTTTGAAAACTGATTTCTAGTGATGTGGTTGAATTTGGATGTGTAGATTGCGCCATAGGGGACCTGATTGGAGTGGCTTGCATTGTTATGAAGATTGCTATCTTGCTCATCAGAGATTGGCGATTGTAGATCCGACTTCTGGAGACCAGCCGCTGTACAATGAGGATAAGACGGTAGTAGTCACTGTAAGTCGCGCTGTGGATTATACTCAGTGTCGAAATCTACAGAACCATGATTGGATGGTCGTTTTATATGTATGAATTTAGTTGTGGTTATGTAAATTATGGTGGCATATTTGATCCTTGTTTTCTTGCAGGTTAACGGTGAGATATATAACCATAAAGAGTTACGAGAGAAGCTAAGTCATCATAAGTTCAGAACCGGCAGTGACTGCGAAGTGATTGCACATCTTGTGAGTTCCTCTTTAAAAGCGTTTGCCATGTAGTGTATCGGGTTTTGTCGGCTTGTATTCTGGGGCAGTTTTTGTTATTTCCTTGTATGCTTTTTTATCAAGTTGTTGATATTCCTTTTTATCGGATCAGTATGACGAGTATGGAGAAGACTTTGTTGACATGTTGGATGGAATGTTCTCCTTTGTACTTCTTGATACACGTGACAAAAGCTTCATCGCAGCACGAGATGCCATTGGTATTACCCCTTTGTATATGGGTTGGGGTCTTGATGGTGCGTACCTTTACCACTCTCTGCTCATGTTGCATTTGCAAAAAACTTTACGTATTATTAGTTTAGTTTTCCTTCACTTAATTTTTAGATTAGTCTCAAATGCCTGGTTTTCGACGCCCGCCCTAAAATTCATTGTACAAACCGATTTGATTTTCTTTTTCCGAACTTCCCCTAAACGCTTGCAAAATACTCATGTTGCTCGTATAACTGAGGATCCATGGAATGAACACCCCTAAATATTATAACATCTATAATATTGATGCGACGTTTATACGATTCTGTTATATTTCAGTTTGCTTGTTTATTTATTATCGGCTTACTAACTGGGGTCTTTACATAGGTTCGACTTGGTTTGCCTCTGAGATGAAAGCTCTGAGTGACGATTGTGAACAATTCACATCTTTCCTTCCCGGGCATATATATTCAAGCAAAAAAGGTTTTGTATTTTAATTATCAAAATAGGGGTTCAATTTTGCATCTTGTTTTTTTTACAGAAGACTTTGCTCGTCATTAACTCTAGATATAAGCTTATCGTCTTGTTCTTTTTTATCGAACCTGTAAAGTCTGTTGGTTGTTTTAGGCTAGTAAAATGAGTTGAAAACAGTTTATAGGTTTCGAATACTGCTGATAGTCTCGTCTGACATTTGTGTTATATTTTTATAGGAGGGCTCAGAAGGTGGTACAATCCACCGTGGTTTACGGAGCTTACCCCATCTGCACCATATGATCCTCTTGTCTTAAGATCAGCATTTGAGAATGTATATCTTCTTAACATTATTTTTCTGTTCTCCGATGATAATTTATTATTTTCTGCTCCATTTGCATAGCCTCGTTCAACGTTATTGCCTTGTTTAATGGTCTTTTTTTTTCTTCTCGGCTTTCAATTTATGGTCTAGTTCCATAACATAGGACATCGTCGTCATCATTATGTATGCAGGCCGTGTTGAAGAGACTCATGACAGATGTGCCCTTTGGAGTACTTCTGTCTGGAGGGTTGGACTCGTCGCTTGTTGCTGCTGTAGCGTCCCGCCAAATGCTGGAGTTAGAAGCCGCGTGCCAGTGGGGATCACAATTGCACACCTTCTGCATTGGCATGAAGGTTGGTTATTATCCAAACTTAAAAAATAATCACAATCACATGAATTCTGAATTATTTCCGTGCATCCGATAAAATAGCAAAGTTGGCATCATTGATCCAGTTCTGAACATTACAAAGTTTCTAATCTAATCTTAAAATTTAATGGCCCATCAGGGATCTCCAGATCTGAAAGCTGCTCGAGAAGTGGCGGATTACCTAGGAACCCGCCACCATGAGTTTTACTTCACTGTTCAGGTATACGCTCAAGTTTACGTGGTGGACACTTTTTCACCCAAAGAAGTAATTTTGTGTTTTTATTGTTTGAAGTCAACATTTTTCCGTGCATTCAGGAAGGAATAGATGCACTCGAAGAAGTTATATACCATATTGAGACGTATGATGTGACCACCATTAGAGCTAGTACTCCTATGTTTCTCATGTCTCGGAAGATAAAGTCTTTGGGCGTTAAGATGGTTCTTTCCGGTGAAGGCTCCGACGAAATATTTGGAGGGTACCTTTACTTCCATAAAGCACCTAACAAGGATGAGCTCCACCAGGAAACGTGCAGAAAGGTGCTTTTTAATGCAAGCCCGCCTATTACATTTAAATGATGACTAGTTCTGATTTTCTACTGGTCATTCTGTTTATTCAGATCAAAGCTCTTCATTTATACGACTGTTTGAGGGCCAATAAGTCAACGTCGGCATGGGGTCTTGAGGCTCGTGTCCCCTTTCTTGATAAAGAATTTATTGGTGTTGCGATGAGCATTGATCCAGAGTGGAAGATGGTAAGCAACCTTTGACAAGCCTCCGAAGGAAACAAGCATCGCATTGTTTCTCGTCCGCTGAATGACCTTTTTGCCCCGCAGTGATGAGTATTTGATGAATGCGCGTGCTCTTACAGATTAAACCTGATCTCGGAAGGATTGAGAAATGGATGCTACGCAATGCTTTTGACGATGAAAAAAATCCTTATCTTCCAAAGGTAACTCGCTTCATGCTCTTAAACTATACAGTCCCTGTTTTTCCCCATCTTTCTCTACCTCGTGCCGATGGTATCAAGATTATATCGCCGTGTTTCTGATTTTCTTTGGTATCAGCACATTTTGTACAGACAAAAGGAGCAGTTCAGTGATGGTGTCGGCTACAGCTGGATTGACGGCTTGAAGGATCATGCAAACACACAAGTAATCATCCCTTTAGCTCTGCGCTAATTGTGATTAGCCGCTAGCTTGTAAATAACTTAATGAAATTCGGCTTCTTGTTTTTGTAACTTGCTAGGTGACTGATGCAATGTTGAAGCATGCAAACTTTATTTACCCCGAGAATACCCCGACAACAAAGGAGGCGTATTACTACAGGACCATCTTCGAGAAATTCTACCCTAAGGTATTATCAGTAGCTCAGCCGTCAGCACTGGGCACTCTAAAACATAGGACGGAAGATCTCAAGTGCTAATTATTGATAACCAATTAACTACGTCGTTGCAGAATGCTGCAAGGCTAACTGTTCCAGGTGGGCCTAGCGTCGCTTGCAGTACTGCTAAAGCAGTAGAATGGGATGCATCATGGTCAAAAAACCTCGATCCTTCTGGCCGAGCTGCTCTCGGTGTCCATGAAGCTGCTTATGAGGAAGAAGAAACCAAAGAAGCCAAGAGTGACGCTGGCAACCATATAAATAATGGCACTCAGAAGCTTTGAGGGATTTCCAAGCAGCCTGCAAATGTTGTCTGAAATTTCTCCTCTCCTGTCCCAAAAGCCAAACCCTCCAGGTATCAAAATTACAGCCTTTTGGTAGCAAATCAGTTACATTTCTGTGAGTCCAAACTTGACAGTCAGCTTGAATTTATGCAGTAATTTCATCACTCTTTTAGCTGTCGTCTTCCTAAACCCATGTAAGAAAGATTCAAACTTTACCATCAAAAGTCAATTTCATGTCTCAAGAACATTGATTTCAGCAACAAGTAGTGGAAAATGGTGATGGGCTGGAAGAGAAATCCCAGAAAGATTGAAGCTTGGGTTGGAACATTTGCTGGTCAAAAACATCAAGAACCTCTGATCTGAACAGTGGAATCTGATATTGCCCAAGACCAAGGATTTCTGTCAGCAGATTCTATGAAGATTGATCTTCCTTGGAACTCAAGTTAAAGATCTCCGTTTCGGATTCAACCAAGGCTTGCATCCTTGCTCTGTCCCTGTCTCGCGGATATGTTTTGTACAAGAATGAGTAAATCACGCAGCAGACGGCAAATGGGATGCCCATTGCCGTGTACAGCGCCTTGGCCAGCGACGCTGCGTTCTGTCTGTCCGTTTCAGTTTCGGACGCCGCGGACGAGCCTCGAGGAACGGGCTTATACCCGTAGACATGTTGCGCTAATAAACCGACCACCGGCGGCGCGAATGAGGCGAGCACGGTCTCGAAAGATCTGTCCAGAGCGTAGACACTCGTCCGGAGCTTCTCAGGCACAATCTCAGCAAATATGGGGCTGGACGTACAGTCAGTTAGAACAACCAACGTTTGACTGTATTTTGCTGCGTACAGTCAGTTAGAACAACCAACGTCAATTGACCGAAGAACTTACTTGTTCGTCGCAGCGCCGTTCCAAGTTATGGTCAACCCCATGACGCATAAAACAAGCCCGTGCGAGAATCCGGTGGAAGGATCGTCCGGCAATCCCAGCAACAATATTGCTGCAAAGGGTATGGCCAGGCCGGAACTTATCTGTGACAGAATAATCCTTCCGGCGTCAGGAAGTCGCTCGGCGAGAACATCTCCCATCTTGCCGCCAAAAAGTCCCCCAAACATACCCGCCACGGTGAAAACCGCCATCAGGGCCGCCGTCTTCTGGTTCGAAAACCCCATGAGTTCCAGCCACATGGGCGCGAAGGACAATGCGGACCAGGGGAAGGAACCCGACACACCTTGCGCGACAAAGATCTGAAAAGACGGAATCTTGATGACGTAGTTGGCGTCCTCTGCTAAACTCCTGACGTCATCGGAAAATGATGTCACCGGCGACATGAGTTTTGGTTTGTTGGGTTCGTTAAAGCGCGGATCTTTAGCAAAGAGGTAAACTAGTAAGCCAACTACGACGCTGATCAGTCCGACCAAGTGAAATGCGAGCCTCCAGCCCGCTATGCCCATGAATGAAGTTGAAGCTAGAAGAACCGCGCACAGGCCGCCCAGAATTGACCCGAGGCTTCCGGCGAACTGCAACCAGCCGAATGCGACGCCACGGCTGATGTCATCGGTGGAATCAGCTATGAGCGATTGGATTGCAGGGGTGACTATAGCAAGGCCGATTCCATTCAAACCCCTTGAAACCGCTACCTGCATAATTTTCAGCAACAACGTTAATAAGTCAACGCTAGTCGAACCCCTGAACCACCAAACCGGATTCTGTCGCGGCACACCATTGAAAAATTAACAGCATGAATTCTGATGAATTTAAGAAACAATGACACAGAGGAAGCAGCGATCAGATCTCAGAAACGCAATGTCAGATTCTGGTAAGATGAAAAGACCTGGAAAAACGTGGTGGAGAAAGCTGTAAGGAAAGTGGCGGCGGCCCATAGGAAAGCGCCCAAAGCGATGACGTGGGCTCGGTTGTGTCGGATGGCCAAGTAAGCAGCAAGCGGGTAGCAAGCTGATTGGACTATGGATCGGAACAGGGTCAACGAGCCGAGACCGGTCGGATCCGTGTGAAGCGCGGCACCAACTTCATTGAAGACTCCTGGGAGGAGAGACTCGTCGGCGCGCTCCATTATCCCGGCGAGGTTGACGAGGATGATCGTCAGCTTCTCCGAAGGAATCTGATTGATTCCCATCGTCGCGTGTGGAGCGTGAGAATCGAAGTTTGACTTTTAACTCCGTTTACGTAAGTTTCCTGGAAAATTACACGTGGCATTATCTAATTGGTCAGTTTAATATACTCTGAATATTCTTCGCGAGATTCACGTTGGTGGAAATTAAGGATGAAATTTGACTTTGACCGATACAAGTAGCTTTGGATTCGAACCACGCTAAAACAAGAAGACACTGTCCCTTTCGAGATTATCCACGTGTCTCATCTGCATGCTGAGTCAGCTTCTTCGTCTAACCAAAACCACAAGTTGCAGTCTCAGCACAGATCAGAATTCAGACACCGAACCATGTCGCCATTTTGACACAACATCCGCGCAGCCACAAAGCCTGTCCATCTCAACATCAAAACAAAACCCTCCAAGCTTAAATCCTTCAGTTTTTAGTGCACTCCGACTCATCATTCAACCATTGCAGAGCCGTTTTCATATGTAGAGATTCCTCCATCAATCAATGTAAAACCCTACTTGATAATTGGACCACTGGACTCGGTGTCAGGCCTTTTAGCCGGTGGGGTTTCAAACGATACATTCAATCTAGGAATTATAAATGAGGATCCAAATAAAAAAAATTAATTTCCTAAATTATATATTATAAGTTAATAGTTCTCTAAATTCCACGAACGTAGGCCCTTTTAATTTTCAAGAAGTTAACAATAATAACATAATGCTACACTATGAGATCTCTAGAGAGAGGACATTCACTTGCTTGATCTTTCTTGTAGCCTCTTCATCCCAAAACCCTACATGGTTTATCTTGCTAGTCACTCCACTAATCAATTGTATGTATCATTCAACCTCAATCATATGTTGGCCCATTGTTAACCATTTTTAGATAAAGTCTTCCTTTCCATACACATCCCCTCTTTTAGAACATGCCTCATGTATGGGTCTATCAATTGAAAAAAAAGGTCAAATGAGAGGCCTACAATCTATGAGATGTTGGGAAACATAGTCCAACTTAACTACACCAATTATTAGTCCATAGAGATCACATTGCTCCCATTTTCATCACAATTCATACTCAACTAAGTAAATAGAGCTTGTCTATCAGGGCGTGATCTAGTGACAAAAGAGACGTCAAATATCTCAGCGATTATGATTCAATTCCTGATGTTTCAGAACAGGTGCTCTGACGGAGGCTTTGAGATAAAATAGGAAGAAAAAAATGTAAATAGTGCTAGGAGTGTTGGAAGGGAGCAGACAAGATAATAAGTTAGATGATGATCTTCTTTACTATTAAACAAGAGTGCATCCTTCTATGTACATACATATATTCTTGAGTCTTTCAATCGATCTTTCTATAACCCTAAACCCTAAATCTTAAATTCGGCTCGATGACTTTTGCTTCCAATCTACTAAGCGTTGCAAGAAGCTCATCACCTGCACATTATTCGAATCGAATAGAATAAATAACTGTCCATGAAATTCGGTATAATGTACGTGAGAAACAAAATTGATTTTTTTTCAGGTTCAGTTAAATACCTCAGATGGCTCTTGTAAAGAATAAGTTGCGGATGTATCCTTGGAAGTTTTCGAAACTAAAATTCCTATCCCTTGCCCCTTATCGCGTAAAACCTAAAGAAAAAAAATAAATAAATACAACTTTCATAAAACGATCCGAGTTCAATATGGATTTCTAACGTCAGAATTATCATACGAAAATATTATTATACGAAACAAGGATAGAAAACAAAGCAAAGAATGTGCATCAAGTTAACCGATACCTTAAACGCATCTTCATCTGTTCGATCATCCCCAATATAAACTGGAAATACATCAGGACAATTTGCAAACCCTAGGTAGGATCATTTCAAAAACCTCAGCTTCAGAAATGGTTTAGATTGATTTTATGGAGCAGGGTAAAAAATGAAAACATGGCAAATAAATTCACCTAGTGACTCCAGTAAAAATTCAAGAGCCTTCCCTTTGTCCCATTTGATGATAGGCCTGATCTCAAAAACCTGGAAAAGCTTAAAAACCATTAATGTCTGTTTCATGGAACATTACCGAAGATCAATCCGATCAGTTAAAAACATACCTTCCGGCCTTGGGTCATCTCAAGCCTCGGATAGTCCCTCAGAACTCCCTGAACCCGCAACGCGGTTTCGTCCCATCTCTGCAGCCAGTTGCCCGGTTAGTTAGAAACCGGAAAATATTAACAGTAAAGGATTTTTTTTTTTAATGCCATCATTTTACAACTTTGTTTTAAATTTATTTTCAAAATGACATAAATTTGACAAACAGCAATTTGTTTTCCGTTGTAAATTTCGTATGTGGGAAAACATATTGACAGGAACAAAAAACTGTCTTATGATACCTCCTCATCTACGCAACGAAAATGCACTGAGACGCAGAATTTATTATGCTCGACGGTGGCGCCGGGGATCGATTTAGTCTTCTCCACCAGGGCCGTGTAGGCCTGATCAATCATCGGCACAAACTCGCTGGCTGCCTGGAAATCAACGGTGTTTTTATCGAATTTGGAACAGCCTTTCGCTGGTCCCTTGATGTCCATCCCATGGCTTCCTGCGTAGTACAGCTCTGCTAACTTCACAAATTTATAAACCTGCACAGATGGTTTTCAGATTTTTGATTTATTCAATTTATTTGATTTCAGTTATTCCATGCCAAGAAAATGTACCTTGTCTAAGCATCTTCCACTGACAATGGCTGTCGGAAAGTGGCTAGCAAGTTGTCTCACAGTGGCTCTCATCTGCAGATTTGATACCCATAAATGGAAATTTTCTTGACATAGAATGAATTGAATTGAACTGAACTGAGAGCATACCGTGCTAGACATGAAAGCTCGATCAGGGTCAGCGACGATGGGCGAAAGGGTGCCATCGTAATCGAGGAACATGACAATTTGTTTCCCTTTCGACGCGCTAATGATCTGATCAAACATGTCTAGTGCGGATGGGGACAAGGAAGCGGCGGACCGAGGATTGGTTGGGGATGAGGCTCTCATGGAGTCCACCCATGAGCTGATTCTCTCTCCATGGTTTGACTCAGCGTTCTTGACATGCTTGTTTCTTGAAATGGTGATCAGCCCACCTCGGCCGGTCGGAGGTTTTTGGGCTGAGACTGTGAAATGAGCTGATTTTGAGACAGCCATGTCGGTTTCTGGTACCACCATGTTCTGTTTCGTCATCACTGCATACCGATTTTGAATCCATTGGAGTTGAATCAGATCATGTGAAACATTAACCAGTTTCAGAAACTCAATCAAACCCATTTTCTGGAACCAAACATACCTCAAGAATCGAAGTATTCGGATCCGGGTGGACCAAAAAGTTCCGGGCGAAGGAGATGCAGAACAGGAACAGAGCGCTCTGTTTTTTTAGAGAGCTGAATGCAAAATCCAGCTGTTGAGAGACTTGAATGAGAAAACCTGAAGAGAAGATGGTTACATTTATAGTTGAAAACCTGAGAAAATGAGATATCATAATCAACAAAAATATAGACAAACTTTTTTACATCCGCTCTAATACGGTTATGTATAAGCTTGATAAGTTAATCTATCATTATATTCCGTCAACTATGTGTCAAGGTATTTCCGTGATGATCTAAAATATTATAGTGATAAGAACAGTTGAAATATACTAGACTTATAACGGTTCGGATATAACAATTGGAAAAATTATAATGACCATTTTTGTATTTAGCTAAATTTCTGGTATAAATTGGGGGATCCGTTTCAAAAACGGGTGGGTGGGCCCGGATGCGAGGGTGCGGTCCATTGGAGGCAACGATGATTGAGGTTCCCACGTAATCGCGGCGCGAAGGTTTCTCATTGGCCGGTGCAGCCGTCAAAGTCCTTAAGGTTTGGGACAGAGCTGTACACGTGGCAAATAACCGCTGTGGGAGTTTAGTTAAACAGCAACGGCCACTTAACCGTATTGCGATTGTGTTATGTGGAATTGTCAGGGGCAATTTCGTAACTTGAATAATGTGTTATAGTAAAGTATAATTTTAGGGTATGTCAATATGAACTTTCATGTAGGACTACCAACTCTTAACATTTGGATTGCAATCATCATCAAAATGGAAATGTAAAAGAATGAAATAGTTGTAAGAATGGTTCGAAATTTGTGGGATTCAGACCTATGCTATTAAGCAAAATGCAGTGTTCATCGTTGTTCACTTAATTATTGTGATCAAGTTACGTTCACGACCGAACTAGAGAGATTTGTTATTTCTATTATCTGAGATGATTACAATAATGAATTTACATCACATATATAGTAAGCTCTATATAGCGTTGGAAAGGGTCAAAGGGACAAGATCAGACTCCACTACTCAACACATCGAATAGTTTTGAATGTGAAACGACGTTACGTTACCAGTTACCTTTTAGCTTGATTACACGAAATCTTACCGTTTGTGTTTGGATGAATCTCATATTCATAAGAAGATTAAAATGGTGAGATTCCACGAAGAAGTAGATAAGATAACATTATCTCACTCCTCAACCTAGTAGCTGAAATTGGGACACGCCCTAGTATTGAAGGGAACCTTTGGGGATGAGAGAAGGTAAGCTTTAGATACAAGCGAGGGTTGTAATGTAACTATAACATAAACCTATTTAGTCAAGGAGATGAGAAAGAACAGATCCTCACATGCTCAAAACAGAAAGAGGTAAGCATAGAGCGACAAGTGTAGACAAAGGGAGTAGGAAGAACCAAAGAATGTGATGTCCCCAGAGCCCCATCTAGAGGGGGCTGCCTCTGGAAATTGAGGCACTCTTAAACAGACACGTGGACCTAATATGTAGGGTAGACCTCTCTGCTCCCTGCATGCTCTTCATTATTGGAGTCATGATGGGCAGATAGACCCATGCATAAAAGCCCTAAACGGTCAGACCTTGTTTAGGGCTCTTATTAATTTTTTTCTTCCTTTTCTTTTTCACAATCAGGCTCTCTCTAATTGATGCCAACACTTGGTTATAAAAGCCTCCTCTGAGCTTAATTTCCTTTTTGTTGCAGAGGATAAAAAGTCGATGATATAGGACACTGACAGATGCTTCATAGCTTTGTATCAAGCCCCAACAAAATGGTGAAAAGAAACTTTAAATATTTCAGCAAATAGGATTCGATTCTTGATGAGATCAGATCAGAAGCTCTGGTGAGATTGAAATAGAATAGGAAAAAAAACAAAAACGAAAAAGCCACAAGAAAATGGTTCAAATGCGCGATTTGTCATTTTCATAGCTCATAAATTTTCATTTTCCTTATTCTAAACCCTAAACCCTAGCATAACCGGTTTCCAAAGATTTCTTGTAATTATTAAACTGTGCATTTATAGGTGTAATGTGTGCTATGAATCCTCCATTGTTACAAACTCTACATCTCCAATTAGGGTTTCAATAATGCATTATTAGAAAAGATCAGGACTCAGTCAGTCTCTCTAACGCTTTAATTAGGGTTCCCACATGCCAATGTTTTGACCAGAGGAATTAGGGTTCGTTAATCAAACCCTACAACACATGAATAATAAGAGAGACATTACCTGGGTCAGTTAATTAATTCACAATTTGCTATGCTACCCCTCGTCCGTTTATAGTTGGTTATCTAAGCTATATAATAATCTCAATTAATTACGTGTTACAATATTGCTGAGATAACCCTGAAATTAACATCCATCGATCTCGCTTTCAAGATAATAAATTGATTCTCTCTCTATTCATTTCATACATACCTACATATTTAATATATGGTAATTAATTCTTGTTAATTCAAATTGAAGATTTGAATCTTGTAAATAATTAGATTACTTGTATATGGGCGTGCCACGTTTCAAATATCTCACATGGATTAGTACCCTAATGACTAGATTATCAACTTAAATATTCTTGTTTTATTTACATTAAATTTGTTTCATTAAACAATTAGAGGAGGCAACAATTGGTGGTATTTAAATATAAAAAACTTTTATTTAACATAGTTGAGAAAAAAGATGATTCAAAGTGATTTTATTAAATAGTTCTAATAGTGACACATTCTTAGGCATAATTATGCTACTTTTATTTAAAAAAAAATTATTCTAACTCAAACCCTCCACTAGAGTCCCTGCTCTTGCTACATCAGGATCGAATCCTAATCAATTAAATATTTGACATCCCTTTTGCACTAGACCACGCCGTGATAAAGCCATAATTATGCTATTTAGTGCTTCATTCTTTTAAGTTATGACATTGATAATTGGCAACCATATGAGTTAGAAAACTAATTTAATTTCAGGGCAACCGATTTGACACATCGATGGGTTGATTCATGAATCACGTGAAAGCTTCCAAAGTGCTCCTAATCTATTTTTAGGTTTGCACGTTGGATAGCCACCCAATAGAAAAATATTTCACTCCATTGAAATTTTACTTACCTTATAAAAACAACAACGTTGAAAGTTTCAATTTAAATAAATATTGCTATAAGTAACATGGAACATGTCATTGAATTTGGGGGAATCAAACAAAATTATACCCTACAATTTTTAGTTTAGTTAAATACCTGCGAGTTCACAAACCCTAGATCTTGAATCTGGTCCAGTTTAATGTCTTCAGACATGGTGCACCAAAAGTCCAACATCTTTTTTCATGAGCAGATTAAAATTTGTACTTGGTAGAATTTTAATATGAGCTGTCTGTCCTGAGCCAAACCAGACCTAATTCTTCAGAAAAAGAAACCCTTTGTTCCAGTTCTTGATCTGCAAGTTAATTACTATGTTAAATTATTGTATTACTGATGCTGTACTGTTTTTAGTTAGAGAGAGAATGTTAGAGAGATGTTATTTGGATTTATAATTCTTAAAAGTCATCTGAACGTGATCGGGTAGTTAAATGGTGTCTTAACGGTTCTAAGACGTGAAATGTCATTGTCAATTATTTGCAAACTTCTTCGGTAATGACATGAAAACGGTTCTAAGTGTTGAACTTAAATTTTCAATTCAATATTTTATTTAAACATTTAAGTTAAGCAAAAGGTAATAGTTTAACTTCTTTTAATTACAAAGTTCAAGAATTATATTTAAGTAATTTTTAAATGCATTTGAATAAGTTTCACAATTCAATTATTATACAAGTTTAATCGTTAAAGTCAATGAAATGAAAATTTAAAAATAAATGACAAGAAAATGTAAAGCCATGATGATCCAGTTAACAGTTGCTTGTAGGGTTGACTACCCGACAACACACGTGTGTTCCTACACGGACGTGGCCTTTAAGACCCTTACGCGTGTCCTAGTTTGAGGGCAATAATTTGAGGGAGGTCAGTAACTTGACGGGTCGGCAATTAAGATTTGATTATCTAAATAAAATAATTATTAACTTGACTAATCACCTAATCACAATTAAACTAAAATGGTCGGTCCATGCATCGATTAAGCCTCCACTGATTAAGCCTTGATGTCTAGGGTTTAGTCTTATGTTTCTGACATTGTAATTGACACCTGATCAAGTGGCTTTGATTGTTATACAGATTTCAATCAATGTTTTTCCTCCGAGTTTAATATAAGTGTGAAATATTTTGATGCGAATTCAATATTGATATGAAAACGGTTGATGAAGTTACATAAAGAGCAGTTAGTTAGGTATGTTTAGGTGATATACAGTTCAAGGGCAGTTGTGTCCCCTTTTAAGATTTGTTTCAAGTTTGCTTTTGGATTTTTAGTGATTAGGCTTTCAGTCACTATCCATTTCCAACATAGCTAATTTGTCATATTTATCTCTGATATAGAGGTTTTAGCGACGAAAGTTAAAAGAAATATGGATTATGTCCGATCGTTACAAAAATTAGATTTTTTCGAATCGAAACGGCCTTCCAATTTGAATTTGAAGGAAACACTTCGGCGTCGTTCCAGGACGAAATCGCTCGATTTGACAACTTTCTTTAAAATTAGTTATTTTCTTTTTTAGAATTTTCTTTTATTTTTCCTAAATTGTGATTTGACAATATTATATGTTTCTTATTTTAGTTTTTGTTTTTTCATATAAATAAGATCGTGATGTATAAGAGGAGACATCTTTCAATCAATAAAATTCCTAGATTTTCTAGTGCATTCCAATTTTTTTGTTCTTATAAATTTATCGCTTGCGAATTTACGTGCTTCCAATATCTCTGTTTTTACAGGTGTCATATATGAAATGAGGATGGAGAAATTAGGGCTCCATAGCTTAGGGTTTGTCTCCTTTTCACGCGTGCAAATTGGCAAGAGAGATTGAAAAGAGCGTCCACGGCAATAATCCAATGAGAATCATTATTGAGCTCTCAAGTGCATCCAAATTCAACATAATTTCTTGACCAAATGAACAATGTACTGACACTTGATCACGTTACACGCAGCTGATCAACAAGAGATGCTCACCTTGCTGTCCACGCTCTAGCAGCTAGCGCAGCAGCATTTGCAGGGTCAAAAACCTTGTGGAGGTTCATAACCTCCTCCTTTCCCACCGGCCTACTTTCGGCTGAGTTGTGGACCTTACCCAACTGTCTCCGGCCACCACCATAGGAGTCACATGCCCTCATAGTCTTCCACCAGGCCCCATTTAGTTCTCTCATTTTATTCGTGTGTTCCGTTAATTGGTGAATAAGATTTTGAATGATTAACATATGCACCGCTGTTGAAGGAGCTGCTGGATGATTTGTCTGCTAAAATAAAGGCCTGGTCCAGATACTCTTAGTTTACACTATGATCGCCTTTTCAAATGAACTAAAAAGCAACACGTACATTATATGTTTAACAATATGCGGTGTGGCATCCATCACTTTTAGGGTTTATGATATATCAATTCCTATATTTTAAACCCTAAATCGTTTTTCGATTCCTTATGTGCAAATGAATACAATGAAATGTGAGAAAAAGAAAGTTATTCCTACTTGGTATACTTAATGAGTGAAGCTACTATACTCACATTACATATCTATGCCCATTGGGGGAAAGATCTCATTAGATCAAAAGTATACCCTAAAGATTAGGGTATTTTTATTTTAGATTCCAAATCTTTGAGGATTTATCATAGAGCTTATTTTATGGTATGCATCGCTTATCCTAACAAGCTACATGTAGTGATCTGCAAGCCCTTTCTAGTGAGCATAAGTAGCTAAATCATATCTTTAAATCCAAGTGCCTTTTTGTGCATGCAACACAATTTTTAATGCTCTTCTTAATTTCTTTTTATCTTGCACCCTATAGTTTCTTGATGCATCCCTTGAGCTCTCTCAAGTGTTTATCTCTTATTTCTTTTTTTTTTCCCTATCATACCTCCACCAGAGTTCCTGCTCTGTCCCATCATGAATCGAACCCTAGTCCCTTTTGTTATTAGACTACGCCCTGATGGGCGTTTATCTCTTATTTCCTTATATATATATATATACCACATTCTAGAGGTGATGATATTTTGGTTGATTTAGTATCATTTCAAAAGAGAAGCTAGGGATATAAAGATCTACATTTTGAGATAGAAGTTTATCAACTTTACCTTTTCGATCATTTATTTTATATTATTCGTGTTTCATGTTATCTTGCAATGCTTTATGAAAACGATACATTTGATAATAACATGGACATGTTTTGAATTGGGGACCCTCCGGCCGAGTCATGGCCAGGTCGGAATGATGTGGATACACCTATAAGACATTCTAGTACCCATTAGATTAACCGACTAATAATCGATTTAAGCTAACCAAACAAAAAGAAGATGTGATATTTATGGTAAAAAGTTGCACCCAAGCATCTACCGATTTTATCTCACATCAAAAGGTGCTCAACTTGTTCTTAGAAGATGCAAAAATAATCAAAAATTTGGAGGGCATAAAATCTAGCAAGCTAAGCTACCCTATGCTTCTAATTATCCGAAATGGGCATCGATGGATTTAGGGTTTCTTTAGTACTAAATCTACCAACTGCGATACATGTTTATAACTGATCGCATATGTATATATTCGAAACTTTATGAATAATATTTTAGTGTCAAGACTGCATCAATATATAAGGAACGATACACCCACATTTGTAGGGCTGATAAAACAAGTTCCTTATACTCTTCTAAAGAAGATTCTTGCTAAGCCTTTATTGAGGAATGGTTGGACCATATATTCCAAATTCAAATAAAAATTACATCATCGATTCCTCCAAAATATTGACATTAAACTTCAGTCACGATCTTTTTTTTTAAATAATTTTTTTCTATACCAAACCCACCAACAGAGTCCTGCCTTACCCCATCTGAAATCGAACTCTAATAACTGAAATATTTGATATCATTTTAACATTGGACCACGACCTGATGAGTCTATCATTCATCATGTATCATTAATGATTATATAGACTTGAGATCATCCCTGGCTACAAATGGGTGCAGGTGCAGCCCAGTTAAAATCAATTACTGTCAAATGAATGGGCCTTTACGGCCCAATTTGTGGCCCAATGAATTTGAATTTGGCTGTTCTCATTCCATCTTCTAGAAGAGAAGACAGAGACGGACAACATGGGAGTTCCAAACTTTACTTTATGAAACATTTCAAACTCTGTAGAAAATTTTACGATGGCTGAGATATTCAACATTTACTACTTCAAGTTGTAAAAAAAGTTATATGAGAACTTTAATGTCCGCTGCATTGAAAATGCTTGTTTCCGAACAGGTCCAACGCCGAGTTTGAAAGGCAATGAAGCGTCCTGCTTTCTTCTTTCTTAAAATGTCAGAAAAAAGAATTGCAAGTCTATGAAGGATAAGATTCAGGAACATGCGTTGGTCACTTTGAGGTGCACTCTGATGATGACCAAGCTGCGAAAAGAAAATTTGGTCTTCAGTAAAACCGAGACTTTTAAGCTCAGATCAATATCAAAGCACGTATGATAGCACCAACAACATAATGAATTAGGTACATTCCTTGTGCATGACATATACCCGTTGATGATCTTATTCTTTCAATATGTTTATGCTGAAACAACTTTCTATACACGCTATCAAAATAGAACAACAGCCTGATTCACAAATTGGACGGATTCAGAGTAAACAAGATTAGAAAGGCCATGTGAGCAAGGGTTCAGCTCAACCACACAATCATACGAAACCAGTAAGAGTAATTAGCTTATGGCCCATAGTCCCATAGATTAAGGTACACACCAAGTAAATCAATAGCAAGGACATGGATTAGTTGACTATGGTAAATTTTAATTGTTAGAATCAAAAACAGTGACCAGCATGGCCATGGAGGCTCTTATCATGAGGGTGCTACACAAGGGAAGATCCAGGATTTCAAATTAAGTAGGGCTAAAAAAATTCCTAAAAAAATTCCTAATTTACAGAGCCATTTAAAAATAAAAACAAGTTACAAAAGACAAAAAAATCCTATAAATTTGTACAAAATAACTCCCAAAATTGAAAGCAAACCAGTATAATCAGTCTGAAACTAGGGATATGTCCTATAATCACGTCTTATAAGTCCCCATATAGCCACCAAATTCCAAACACAAATTACCCTGAATCAGCTTCAAATAAAAACAGGCCTTTCATCAAACATCAAACCCAGGGCATAATTGAAAAGTTTCGTTCTTTTACCAAATCAATCGGATTGTTAACCTTTAATCATATACCATGACTTGCTAAATTCTTAAAATCAATCAAATCTCAAACTCAGATTCCACAAAATCAGCCTGAAATAAAATTTGGGTTCATTTCAAACATCAAATTCATTACACACACAAAAAGGAATGAAAGCCTGTATCCTTCACCAAATCAATCAAAGTTTTAACCTATAATCATCTATAATGTCCAACTGAATCTTTAAATACTCACCATATTTCAAACTCAAATTTTATAAAAAGAGTCCTAAATAAAACAGCAGTTGACCCCAAACATCAAACCTAATACAAAAAGATAAAATAAAAAAATGATATTTTACTTAATCAATTGACTATTAACATTAGAGGGTTGCAAATTGTAAAAATAAGTTGGAGAAATTCACCCTGGCTGCAGCCCGGTCAGCCAAAAGGCTGCCTCCGCTCCTGGTGCTATACTTATCTGACATTCATCCAATGTGACTTCATATGTCATCTAACACATTTAAATATAGTGATTCTTATCTGACCGGTGGATCTTGAAAAATACTTAACTGATCAGCCGTCAACAGATATAAGAATTGTATCAGTGTTTTATTTCGCAATAGATCTAATGCTGTCTTCAATGCTAAAGACAAGGAATGCTATAAGCAATAATTACCAGCTAATCAACCAACAGTACCAAGCTACACACAAAAAAAAACTCAAAATGGATACCTTAAATCCGAGTGCATGAGGAATCAAAATCATCAGGAGCCACACGAGCAATCCAGTTACTAAGCCTAGTCTTATTATCAGAATGGTTGACAAAAGCCAGTTCATACATACTGCACAAATTTACCACAATTGTTTCATTCAACGCATGCGTTGGAACTTCCTCAAGCGCAACCTCCAACACCTTAATGGAGTCAGATAAGTCCCTCAAATACATCAAACATATAGCTTTGTTATTGATAGCCACGGCATCCGTCCCATCTCTCTCAATGCACTGATCATACTCCCTCACAGCGGACACATAATCCTTCGCCACCATATAAAGCAAAGCCTTATTCCTATTCACAAGATTCCGTAGCTCAACCTCACTCAACTGCTCCCCAAATCCAACCTCATCACTCAACTTCTCAACTCTCTCAAACACCTTGTTCGCGCCTTCTAAATCTCCCAGCAACATCTGAATATATGCAAGCTTTGACAACAACATCGGATTACAATCATCATAACTGATCACATACTTCATCAAATCCAAACACACAAGGAACTCCTTTTGACTCAAATGTATCCCCATAATCGAACTAATCACAAAGCTCTCCCTTTTCCTCCATATTTTCACAGACTCGCTCAAATCCCTCAACCCCTTCTCTACCACTTTCGTCCGCACAAAGTCCAACAACCTGTACAGCCGATCTAGGGTTTCCTGCCTTTGACCCATCCGAATCGGAATCTGAGCGTGAATCCACCGCAGCGAAAACGGCACCATTGACCCACACCTCTCACCATACAAATCCGGATAACTCTCATAGAAATACCGCGACGAGTCCAGATCATCGAGAGACGAGAGCTCCTCCAACACTTCCTCATATTTCCGTAGCTTCGTCAGCGCGAGGACGTAGTACGCTGCGTAAGTAAGGCCATGGTGAGGATAAGCCCAGATGAGCGAGAGCTTCCTCGCTCGAGTGACCTTGTCGAGGATCGAACGCCATGAGCCGCGATTGGCAAGATCGTGAAGAGATGAGAGCTCCGGAGCCAGATCGTTCAACGACAGCAATTGAGTAGTCACGGTATCCGAGATCGGATTCTTCTCCTGGATCAGGCTCTCGTCGGAAGATCCGCCGGCAGCGGCCCCGGCGGCGGTATCTCTTTCTTCTTCCATCGACTCGAATTCGCCTAATCGACTAGAACAAGAAGCTCGTTTTGTGGAAAAATTTTTAAAGTTGCCATGAACTGTCAAATTAATTCCTCCCTTACTTGTGAAGTTAGTTTCCGAAATGTCAGTCTTTTGATAAATCGTTATTCCCAGTAGTGATTTGTTTAAATTTTTAATTTGAAATGCTGACTGACCGATGAGTTGGCGCTGAGATATACGAATTCCGCAAACCGCTACTCGCAGTGGCGGTTTGTACGATCCCGAATACAGCAGCCCCTGAGTTCGTCATTGACATCAAACCGCTACTCGCAGTAGCGGCTTGAGCTTTATTTACAGAACAGCCGCGACCTTCCTCCTCATTTCACGCAGCTGCTCCGCATCTCTCCTCCCCGCGCGCCGGCGTTCAGTCCTCAGCACTCCCGATTCCGTCGTTCCTACACCCCGATTACAAGGTAAAATGAGTCCTATGGTTCGATTTTGTTATTGATTTAGAATGAGGGTGAATGGGTGTTAGGGTTAGGGTTGGGAAAATTGGGTGTGGATCCGAAATTGGTTTTAGGGTTTGACAATTTAGGTTATTGCAGTTAGAGATTGGTTGCCTTAGAGTCCATTTGTGGTGAGTTGCTTAGATTGAAGGTGTTGATTAGGTTTTTGAATATAACTTAGTGACATTATGCTATATTAGTTGTTGTGTTTGATGTTGTTGAATTTAGTTTCATTGTGAAAAGTGGGATGTGCAATACTATTTTGACATTATGCTATATGTTGATTGTGTACGAAGGTAAAACACTTGCAAGTTTTGGTTAAATAGATAATGAAGAGCTAGATGGAATGGTGATGTCCACTTTGGAAACGTTTGATGTAGTTATGTCCGATGAATACAATAGAGAAACTCTTGAAATGTTAGATGCGGTAGGAGACAATGATACTCCACAATCATGGACATCGGCGCAAGTTGAGAATGAGAATAGAGTTTTCAACAACACGTTGTGGGATTATCCCGGTTTTAATGATGTATCACATAAGATGGATAATATGGATGTTGACGAACATTTGATGGGAAATAGTGAATTTACTATGAACTCACTATGTAAGGGGATGTTGTTTGCATCAAAGGAGGATGTCATATATGCATGTCAGAAATATTCAATCCTAAATAGAGTTGAATATTACACGTATAAGTCAGATGTGTCTAGACTTATACTACATTGTAGAGATGGAGCTAGTAAATGTGCATGGCTCGTTCGAGCAGTAAAAAAATCCAAAGCCGCTATGTGGGAGATCAGTAGATATGGAGAAGGACACTCATGCGAGAAAGACATCATTCTAAAGGACAACACACATTTCAATAAGTCATTCATTGCAAAAGAAATCAATGGGATTATTCGAGAGAAATTGAGGCTTACTCCTAGAGCAATAAAACAAATGATGTTCAAAAAATTTGGGTACGACATCCCTTATGTGAAGGCATGGAAAGCACGACAAAAAGCCCTTGAAGATTTATTCGGAGATTGGAAGACATCATTTGGACAATTGCCTCATTTTATGAACATATTGCAATTTACAAATCCCGGCAGTGCTGTATTTTGGCAAACAAGCCCGTTGCAAGGTGGCAACGTAAGTGTAGATAGGGTGTTCTGGGCTTTTGCCCCGGCGATTCAAGCTTTCGTGCATTGTCGACCCGTGATTTGTATTGATGGAACTCATCTTTACGGGAAATACAAAGGGGTTTTATTAGTGGCCGTGGGCGTAGATGCGAACAACCATATCATTCCACTTGCTTATGTCTTGGTTGAAAGTGAAAATAACGATAGTTGAAGTTGGTTCATGTGTTGCTTAAGGGCTGGGGTAACAGACCGAAAAGAGCTTTGTGTTATTTCAGATAGGCACATTGGAATCGTAAATGCAATGAAAGCACCGGATTGGGCACCACCTATGGCATATCATCGTGTATGTTCTAGACATCTTGTGAGTAATTTTAATACGCGGGTGAAGAACAAACAGTTGAAAGATTTCCTTGCACGAATTGCCCACCAAAACCAGAAGAAGAAATTCATTAAGCTTTTCTCCGATTTGAGGGAAAAATTGAAAGACAATGTTGAAGCATTGAAATGGGTTGATGATTTGGTAACTGAAAAGTGGGCGTTGGCATATGACGAAAAAGGGCGTAGGTGGGGGTCAATGACCACAAATGCTTCCGAATGTTTTAACAACATTTTGAAAGGAGGTCGCGACTTGTCAATTACGGCGCTTGTACACTACACCTTCAAACAAGCAAATGAATATTTTACAAGGAGATGTGGTCAGTACCAAACGAAAAAAGGCATTTATTCTCCAACCATTGAAAGAAAGATAAATCATTTAAGGTGGAAGTGTATTGGACATGAAGTCGAAATGTACGACCGAACGCTTGGTGTAGCTTTTGTCACCACTGCCAGTCGACAGAATGTTCATATTGTAAATATCAATGCAGGTACATGTACTTGTGGAAAATGGGAGGCATTCCACAATCCATGTAGCCATGTGCTAGCTGTTTGCATGAGAGAACATTTGAGCGTGAGTGCATGTGTCGCATCGGAATTTTACATGGAGGCATATAATAGGACATGGTACCCGAAGTTCAATCCCATTCCAGATCAGGCATATTGGCCACCATTTGAAGGGTCTCAACATGTGCCGAATGTTCATTTCAAAAGAACTAAGGTGGGTCGTGAACCGACAAAAAGAAGACGCAATGAGATGGACTTTGGAGCATCTGGTGGTGCCAGCAGTTCAAGAGCACCTAAAGCTGGGAGAGCAATGCGGTGTTCCAAATGCGGTCTTGTTGGTCATAACAAGAAGACGTGTGAAGCACCAACGCAGTAATTTTAATTAGCTGAGTACTATGCTTTTGTGGTATTGTATGACAATGTGGACTTTTTTAACTTAACCGTAATTTTTACTTAACAGTTGATACTTTTGTACATTAGGAGTAGTTATAAATACATAATATTTGTTCTCCAGTTATGGGCCTGGGAGCATATGTCTATCGGACGCCCGATGCGCATTTCGAGGCAACCGGTTGTAGGTATTGCTGCACTTGGATTCAGCAAATGGGACGGGCCGAAGACATATCGCGAGACTCCACAGCACGTGCTACTATTGTATCGGGACCAGCTAGATCGGCAGGAGTGTATTGATGTGGAGTGGATGCCATATACAGATGAGATTATTGCTTCACTACATCCTATGTGTGTCCAGGGACGCCACATCTGGATGGCTGAGGTACCATTATTATGCTTTAATATTGCAGCATGACATTATCCATCGAGGGTGCTACGCCAATTCGGATTCCGACAGCCTATCCCACATATGCCACACCCTACTCACAGAGAGTTGCATTTGATCACAAGAAAGAAATCAAAGAAGGATTGGAGTAGAGAGTTGCATGTTTACGTGACGATGTGGAATAATAGGAGCCAACATGTCGTGGACGGGGAAGTTGGCGCTGGTGGGGACGTGGGTTATCTGGAGGAGTACTATGCATGGTATAACACAGTTACCATTAGATTTATTCAGCCACCCAAGCCGAAGGATACGCCTATTCCATACCAACCGACTTCACATGAGACCTCGGCACATGTAACATTTCTTTCTTTTTCAAAATCTAATTCTATAACTTACATATATTTTGGACTGACATAATTGTCGATATTTTTCTAGGTACTTTCTTTGGTCAGATCTGGTCGTATGGCGGCTGAAATATTTGCAGATAACGTCTCTGAAAAATCCAAGAAGATAGCGTACGATTTATTCCACGCTAGTTATGCCGATCTAAAGGAACTTGGAGAGGAGAGAGCGATGGGCATTACACCCGACCTTGTTCAATTTTATCATGGTAGACACATCTTCCCGTTATTTTTGCACATTTCCATTATTTTTAGCTAATTACTTTTACCAAATTTTTACAGATACTGCGGACCCTCTTGAAGAATCGATATCCGGAGATGCAACTTTTGTTGACCAAGGCCCTTCTCAAATTACGTAAGTGCATACTCAGGAAGACGGTCAGCGAGAACTTCGGAGGAGCAAAAGGCTCAAAAAACCAGTACGGAAGTCGATAGGTCCGCTTATTCGTTAGATTGGAGTCGTCAAACTTCGTATGAAATATTTCAGAATTTGTCATTTTAAATTAATACTCACACTAATGTCATCCCATGTGCATATTAAAGTTGCATTCAAGCACCATGATTCTGTTGTTATGATATTATAAAAAACTACAAACCGCTAAGTAGCGGGTGGACCAATACATGAAAAGCTTAAGTCGCTACTGCGAGTAGCGGTTTGATGTCAACGACGAACTCAGTGGCTGCTGTATTCGGGATCGTACAAACCGCTACTGCGAGTAGCGGTTTGTGGAATTCGTACACCTCAGCGCCAACTCATCGGCCAGTCAGCATTTCAAATTGAAAATTTAAACAAACCGCTACTGGGAGTAGCGGTTTGTCAAAAAAATGACATTTCGAAAACTAACTTCAGAAGTGTGGCAGTTTAGGAATTAATTTGACACTTCATGGCAACTTTCAAAAATTTTCCGTTTTGTGCTCCGCGAGAGAGAAGTGTATAACAGTACTTTCATTCCGCGCCTTCGCTCGGTTTGGTTCGATTCAACCGAAATTTTCTTGAACCGAAGTAAATCGAACCGAAATCGACTTTGAACCGTGCGGTTGGAATACGTTGTTCTCCATCTGCAGAAAACCACAAGCTGAAGATAGCGCGAACTGGAACCTCAAAAATGCCGCTCGCGACGCTGACGATAGCGAGCGCGATGAACCCATTAAAGCCTCCTTCCCCGTCTTCCTCCGGCGATGAATCTTCGAACCTCTCAGTGAGCGCAGTGTCGTGGAAGAGGCGAGTGTTCGATATGGGCGTCGGGGTGTTAACAGCGTCGATGGTGGTCTGTGCGCCATTGCAAGCTGATGCGACGAGGATTGAGTACTTCGCCACGGTTTCGGATCCTCCCTGCGATCTTCAATTTGTGAAATCTGGGCTTGGGTATTGCGACGTGGATCCTGGATTTGGGGTTGTGGTGCCCTATAATGAGCTTGTTAATGTAAGCGTTTGAAATTTCTGGTCTTTGTTTCAATTTAATTCGATTAATCTTTTTTGAATTCTCGTTACATTGTTCTTGGATTTTTGTGCGGGAGTATGAAGATCAAAATGTGTGCCTGTCTCTTGGTTTTAATGAGAATAATCATTTGGGAGTTTCCGGGGATTTTAGAAGGTGAGAAGTAGAGGTTCTTCGCTGGCGGTTGATGATAAAGTTAGTTTGTGGGCAATGTGGATGCTCTAAAATCACATTTGGTTGCTTATGGTTTCACTTCTCTTGAAGGTTCATTACACGGCGAGGTTTGGCGATGGTGTAGTGTTCGACAGTACTTACAAGCGAGGTAGATATCTCACCATGCGTCTTGGGATGGGCAAGGTATCATAACTTTCTCTAGTGTCGTTTATTAAGTCTTTCAATGCTAAATTCATCGATGAGACCCATGGAATTGCATGATGGTAATATGATGACAAACTTTTATATGCGACTGTAACTTTTAACCCGTTGAGTTTCATGTTCGAATTCTATATTTATTTCTGGAAGATTTCTTGCAAACTTTTATAACGGAATGCAAAGTAAATTACTCTGATGCCGATGATATCCTTTCATGTTTTATCCTTGGGTGCTCTTCTTGGACAATGGTGATGGTACATCAAAAATAATTTATTCATCGGAAGACAATTTAAATGCTTGAAAATGTTGTTGGTTAGATGATTAAATTTATAATTCGTATCCTTGTACTGGCGGTCAGGTCATAAGGGGGTTGGATCAGGGCATCTTAGGCGGTGGAGGAGTGCCTCCAATGAACATCGGTAATTTCAAAACGCACTCTGATTTAGTAACTTGTTCTTATTTCCAAGATGTTGTGATGACGTCATCGGTTGAATTGTTATCAGGTGGAAGACGTAAACTTCAGATTCCTCCAGAACTCGCTTATGGCCCAGAGCCAGCCGGATGCTTTTCAGGTCAGCACTTGACCTTCAACTATCAAAAACTCGATACATAATTTCCATGATTATATCTAACAATGTCGGTGGTGTAACTTGCGCAGGCGACTGCAACATACCGGCTAATGCGACTCTGGTGTACGATATCAATCTAGTTGGCATTTACTCGGGTAACAGAAAGCAGTAGCCTCCAAGCACTCCTTGCATCATCAAAGCCTGCGCAACTCGCCAAGATCAAAATCACATCAAATTTACGGAGCGGTTTAAGAACTTCTCAATGAAAGACTCGTCAGCGGCTTCCTACTGAAAAATCCTCAGCGCCTTGTAAAAAAATTTGCAGCTGAATTGCTCAGCAACAGTTGATCTTTGAATGCTGCAGATAATATTAATACATATCATATGCTGAAGGGTTAGCTTTAAGCGCAGATAGCGTGAAATGGACGGCTGAGATTAAACGACAGATGATGCGGTAGATATTACTCCAACATGGAAAGGAAGATCTCTCGTGTGTTCAAAACGACGTTTTCAGTGAGGTCAAAGATGAAGCAATCCTCTTAAGTTCGGTGCCGCCAGCCACCCCGGAGAGAAAACCTTTCACTGCGAATCGCCAGCAAAGAAGCAAGTGAGCGCGATCGACAGATGGGGCAGAACAACAAGCACAGGCAGAAGCAGTTCAAAAGCCGCCCTTCACATCGCGGCCAATCGAGTAATGCCCAGAGTAACATATTTAGGTAAACCCCAGTTGAACCCTAATTTTTTGGGCCGATGTTTGCTGGTGGGTAGAATTGAATGTCGATTTTGTGTTTGATTATCGATTCGTGAGGTGGGTTGGGAGCTCGAGAGCATCTGGGACTGGTTAAAGAATGGATTTCTGTGAACTTTGGATTTCTTTATCTATGTGTTTTGAGAGCTGGATTGCTCTACTGGTCTGTGATTTTAGACTGAGTTTCTGATCAAAAGCGTTTCTGATTTGCAGGGAGCATGAATCTCTGCCCAGGGAGGAAGGTAATGCAGTTATGAGTTTATCGCGGCTTATGAAGCTGTTTTTTTCTTCTGTTTTACACTAAGGGATATTTCCATGTTGTAGAAGGGTTTGAGTTGTAGTGTCAGATGGATAATTGGTGTTTATAACTGATGCAGCGGATGCTGAGGAACAGCCAAAAGTCCCAAAAATTCAGCTTGCGATGTGGGTATGGATTTTATTGACTATCTTGTTTTTCATTTACTCTCTCTTTTATTTCTTCTCGTGTGTTGAAATATCTTGCAAGATCGAAAATTTTCTACAGTTTGGTAGTATGTAGTGTAGTATGTAGTTATGTTTGTTTTCTTTTGTTATTCTGATCTTTCTAATCTCACTCAATCAGGACTTTGGGCAATGTGACGCGAAAAGATGCACAGGGCGGAAGCTTGCAAGATTCAACATGTTGAAAGAAAGTATTTGCACTCGTTATATTGTGTTTGTGTGTGCTTTCTTAGCAACTATGTTTTTTAATTGCATGCAATATTTTCTATCTCCCAAAAAAGTTAACATCTTGAATAATCTTTACCGGCAATGAATGCTAATCAGTAATCAGTAGTCTATGTATTGGGACCACATTTTTCCTTGCATGACCTTCGGCAGAGGATAAAAAATGCAGCAGCTATGCTGATTCGACTTATAGCTTGAATGTGGTGAAGATGCTGTTGAAACTTAAAAATCAGTGGACACCTGAAAGCTAGCTTTCTTGAGTGGAAGGATATTTGTTATGGTTCTATATCGTGAAGTTCCATTTCTCGATTCGCTATCTTGTTCTCCTTTTCTAAGAACGTACCATTTGACTTCTCATCTCTTTGGCCTTTCTTCTATATTTATTTAGTTGGTGATGCACAAATTTCCATGTGTTATAATCTTTTTGATTTCTAACCGTGCAGGAGTTGCGAGTTACTAATGGCTTTGGTGGCGTTGTTTTGAGGTCTGAGGAACAACCTTGGTTATACTTTATTTTACCTGATATTCTTAATATGATGAAATAAGCTGCAGACTAGATGACTGTGACCTGAGTTATGAAGTTGTCTCTTTTCTGGTCACACGCATAAAACTTGTTTAATTAATTCGTGCGTCTTCAGTCCTGTTGGAACACAATGTGTATCGAGAGAAGACTATGATTTAGTTCATAAAAAAGGACTAGCTGTTGTGGATTGCTCATGGGCGCGGCTGAGTGACGTGCCTTTCGTGAAGCTTCGTTGTACTGCTCCTCGACTCTGTATGTATTTCAAACCACTGGAATGTTTTATTACCCTTATTTTTATGCGAGGAAACTTTAAGCGCCGTTGCTAAATAGGTCAACATCTTTATTAAACTTTGAGAAGTTGATATCTTATCTGCTTTTTGTACTAAATATCGATCACTGGAACTGCAGTACCCTGGTTAGTAGCAGCAAACCCTGTAAATTATGGGCGACCATGGCAGCTTTCATGTGTTGAAGCATTATCGGCAGCTTTAATTATATGGTAAATTCAGTGTCATTGTCATCTTATCACATTCAAAGCTGATAGCAATTAGAATAACTAGATGCCAAGTTATTCTATTCGACTTAAGCTGCAGCGTCGATTCGTAGCTTTCTCATGTTTAAAAGAGGATATTTGTTGTGTTAATGTTTAATCGTTTCATTTCATTGGACAGCGGCGAAAAAGAAACCGCAGAGTTGATCCTTAGCAAGTTCAAATGGGGCCACGCTTTCCTGTCACTCAACAGGTAATACGCAATTAATTGATAGTTGCTATTCGTTTCGGGGCTCATTGAAATGTTTGTAACAGGGAGCTCCTGAAGTCATATTCCGAATGTGAGAACAGTGCCGATATCATATCAGCCCAAAATGCCTGGCTTGCCCAACCAACTTCTCAAGTCTCCGACGCTCCAACAGCGAAACAAGGTACATAAGAGCTTACACACATTTATAAATAGGTAGCTGGAAGATTGTTCTGATTGCTCTAGGTAACTCAACTCCATTGCTTTGTTAACAGATAAGCAATCTAGAAATCAACACGGAGAAGATGAAGACTCGGATACTGATGATGACGATCTTCCACCATTGGAGAGGAACTTCAATCACCTGAACTTCAAAGAAGAAAGCGACGAAGAAGAATCTACTACAGATGATGATCTTCCTCCCCTCGCAACGAACGCGTATCATCTTAAACCCGAGGAAGAAATTGAGGAGGAAAGTGATGAGGACGGAAGCAAGTAACTAGTAACATCGTCTTCAGCACGGTGCTGTCAAAGATTATAAAATTTGCAGACATGTTTTTGGCTGTTGGGGATTTTAGGGTTTTAGCTGTTGCTGGGAGGAAGTGATGACTGTGGAAAGTTGAGTCGACAATTCTGAGCCAAAACAAGTCACATTTCAAAGTTCATGAAAGACAAGGTACGGGGATAGGAGGACATGGTCCAAGTGGATGCTACAGCAGTCGGGGAATTTCATGGCCCTCCGGGGTGAGATTTCACGGCCCTCCGGAGAATGAAATCTCTGATGAAGAGCGGCAGATGATACATGACGGCCATGGAGGTCGAGAAAGCTCCATAACTGAACCAAGCTGGAGGATCTTTCTTAAGGACTTGACCTACAACTTTCTTCGCAAACTCCTCCGACGCCGTTGCGTTCTCGCATTGAGAAGTGTCCACTCTGTCCCGAATCGCCGCCTCGAATCCCTTGTACAGCTTCCACTCCGGCATGCGGTTATAAGTGGCCGATGCTGAGTTTGATATGTTCGATTTTATAGCTCCTGGGACCACAGTCACTGTAGCGATTCCCAACGGCTCCAGCTCCAACCTGCAAAATTTTGCACGGTTGAAATGAACCAACAACTTAAGAACTTACATGTTGAGTATAAGTATTTAAGAGTTATCATACATCGACTGATAAATGGAAGAGATGTTGGCATATATTCATCATAATTCACGAATTAAAACTTTTGAATTATATAAGAGTGTAAATCGGAATATTTAATTAATTTTAATAAAATATGAGAGCCAATAGCATTAAGCATATGGAAATTTATGACATGAAAGAAAGAAATGGTAGCATATATTAACAAATTTCAACACTATCACACTTGCAACAGAAAACTTTACTAACCGCATGATGTCACTAAGCGTGTGGAGAGCGGATTTAGATGACGTGTAGGCGCCGGACCACGGAGTGGGCGCCAGGGCCGTGACACTTCCAACGTTCACGATCTTTCCTTTTCTTCTAGAAGCCATGTGAGGAACAACCGCTTGAATCATCCTCAACGCACCTGCAGATTATGACACTTGCCATGATTTCTCAGATTTAAGGATCCATTTATAGAATTTGGGATCTGTAACAACTGAATCTCACCAAAAAAGTTGGTATCAAAAGTCGCCTGAACAGCAGAAATGGGAACCTCGGCAACAGGGCCGACGCACAAAACCCCAGCATTATTAACCAAAACATCAACTTTCCCAAACCTCTCCACAACCCTCTTCACCACGCCGTCAGCGCTCTCATCCGACCGCACGTCCAGCTCCAGCAGCTCAAACCTCGTATCATGTTCCAGATCTGACATGGTCGGCCGCTTGCGGCTCGTCGCCACTACCAAGCATTGGTTCGCCGCGAATTCCTTGGCCAACGCGTGGCCTATTCCCCCCTCGGAACATCCGGTGATCAGCACCACTTGCTTATCATTTGATGACGCCTCCATTGATGCAAACTTTCAATAAATCTGCAAGTCAAACCAAACTAAGAGAGTGAACATAGCAAAGTTTGTTTTAAGAAATGACTATCTCAAAATAATAAGATCTCCTTTATTTCTTACGAAATCGATCTTACTCACATAGATCTCATGTATTTTTCAATCAGACCGGACTTGCTTATATTTTCTAATCAAATCGGGTTTATCGATGCGGACCTTGGCAGAATCGTCCATATCATCTGTGTTCAAAGCAGATCGAGTTTGTTAAGTCCTGTCTTAGTTAAGCCTTCGCTCTGCTAAAAAAACAGATCAAACCGATCTTATAAAAATAAGATAGATCTGAAATGATTTTAATGTTGGGGTGAGTCGGTTTGAAAGGTGCTTGTGCTCCTTGGCTTCAAGAGATGATGGATTCGCCTTTGAGGTTACCTTGTTTGACAACTTCGGTAAAGTAGTAATAGAGCTTGGATTCAAGTAATATCGTGTGGTCACTTTCCGAAATCAGTATTTCAGCCCTTATATGAAAGTCAATGGTGTCCTGAAATCTGAAGTGGGATAATATTACTAATGCACACTACTTGTTATGGCTTGTAACTAAGTAGCAAAGTAAGAGTAAGTAGAGAGAGCAATAACACAAGTATTCGAGTGTTATTGGATTGTGTTTGTATCCTTTTGATGATTCAAAAGTGAGGAATTCGTCCTCCTTTTATAGAGAATGAAAATGCATGACCAAAAGATGTGTCTATTGGATGGTCAAACGTACAATAAACTCAGGTCATATTTAGGTTGCCTAATGTTAGCAAGCAATCCTATAATAGTATAGAATTTATTCTTAGAATATTAATAGGTGTCACCTGTAACATGTATATAAACAAATCAGGTAAATGTATTCCACACCATTAATAAAATATTCATCTCTCTTATTCTAATTTGGTATCAGACTACGTTTTCGATCCATCTTTCTTTCCCTTTTCTTTCAACAATGGCCACCGCTTCCGCCGCGAAATCCGACATTGTTGGTTCCTCAATTTCATCACCTCAGGCCGCAATTTTCGCCTCTGCTTTGCCAGAGAGCCCTGCCCGCCTAGATGGGACGAATTTTCTGCACTGGAAAACCCTAATTGTGCCGAACCTCTCGGGCCTCAACCTCCATGGACACCTCGACGAAGCCGCCTCTGTCCCCGAGATGACAATCACCCAAGGAGAAGATTCTGACGCCCGCACCATACCCAATCCTGCCTACCAGATCTGGTGGCAGCATAACGGACAGTGCCATCCCTAAATTGTTTCGGTTTGAACACACCAGCGCGAGATCGAGTGCGGATAGGTGTCTCAGCAGCGGCGTCGATTGCGATCTGAGGAGAATGAGAAGTGTCGGTGACTTGTGGACCTAGGGCAATTGGAATTGGAGCTCGATGCTCTTCGTCACACTAATACATGGACCTTGGTACCTCGTCCTCCGAAAGCAAACGTCGTGGGCAGCAAATGGATTTTCAAAACCAAATATCGACCGAATGGTTCGATTGAGAAACACAAAGCTCGTCTCGTAGCTCGGGGATTTACTCAGCAATACGGCCTGGATTATTAGGACACGTTTAGTCCCGTCGTAAAGCCTGCCACTATCCGACTGGTTCTGTCCAT
Organism: Umbilicus rupestris; assembly: GCA_963678935.1. Classification (NCBI taxonomy): domain Eukaryota; kingdom Viridiplantae; phylum Streptophyta; class Magnoliopsida; order Saxifragales; family Crassulaceae; genus Umbilicus; species Umbilicus rupestris. Next base: position 1,872,114 of record OY787625.1, read on the forward strand.
TGCCGTTTGTAGGGGCTGGTGTCTTCGCCAGATTGACGTTAGTAACGCCTTCCTTCACGGTCACCTACAAGAAGCTGTTTACATGAAGCAACCACCCGGCTTCGAACATCCCAAATTTCCTACTCATGTCTGCAAACTTAACCGATCTATCTACGGCCTCAAACAATCACCTCGCGCCTGGTACGCTCGCCTCAGCTCTAAACTACGCCAGTTGGGTTTTGTGGCCTCCCGAGCAGATGCCTCTCTGTTTGTACTCCGCAACTCTGAGGTAACCATATATATGCTTATTTATGTTGACGATATCGTCATTGTTGGGTCTAGTACTGCTACTGTCAATCATCTGGTTCACCTCTTATCGCTGGATTTTCCCATTAACGATCTTGGGAAGTTGAGCTATTTTCTTGGTCTTGAAGTGTCCTACGATTCAGGGGGACTAATCCTAACCCAGCGCAAATATGCGTTAGATCTTTTGCATCGATCAGCCATGGAGAACTCGAAGCCCACTTCTACACCGCTTTCTGTCACGAAAAAATTGTCCAAACATTCCGGTCAGCTTTTAAGTGAGGAGGATACCTCCAAATATCGAAGCATTGTTGGGGGTTTGCAGTATCTCACCCTCACACGCCCAGACATTTCTTTCGCAGTGAACAAAGTCTGCCAGTACTTATCTAAACCGACTCACGTACATTGGGAGGCCGTGAAACGAATTCTGCGTTATGTTAAAGGCAGCACCAATACTGGCTTAAAGTTTCGTCGATCATCTCTCACACGCCTTAGTATCTACACTGATGCAGACTGGGCTGGCTGCCCAGATGATCGTCGTTCAACCAGTGGCTTTGCTGTCTTTCTCGGTCCAAATTTAGTATCATGGAGTGCCAAGAAGCAGTCAACTGTATCCAGGTCCAGCACAGAGGCAGAGTACAAAGCATTAGCAAATGGAACAGCAGAGGCTATATGGTGTAAATCAATTCTGAAGGAGTTGGGTATTCAACAAAAGCAACCACCAATTCTGTGGTGCGACAACTTGGGAGCCACATACTTGCCAGCAAATCCCATCTTTCATGCGCGCACGAAACATATCGAAATAGACTTCCACTTCGTTCGAGAAATGGTTGCTCAGGGAGCCCTTGATGTTCGCTTCATCTCCACTAAAGATCAGCTAGCTGACGTGCTCACAAAACCAGCAACCCGGCAGATGCTTCTTCGATTCAGTAACAATCTGAACCTAGTCAGCTACGGCTCAGATTGAGGTGGCATATTGGATGGTCAAACATACAATGAACTCAGGTCATATTTAGGTTGCCTAATGTTAGCAAGCAATCCTATAATAGTATAGAATTTATTCTTGGAATATTAATAGGTGTCACCTGTAACATGAATATAAACAAATCACGTAAATATATTCCACACCATTAATAAAATATTCATCTCTCTTATTCTAATTGTGTCTTGAGCCAAAGAGATGTGTCTCATTCAGAAAGTTACGCTCCGGAAGAAGACATTAACTACCGCGCCTCAAGAAGACATTAAGAACTTAATGTTGCCTTGGGGAGCGCTAGTTAATGTTGCCTTGGGGCGCGTTCGGAAAAAGAAGCTTCCCAAGAACACATTAGTACCGCTTCAGAAGAAGACATTATGCACATAATGTTGTCTTGGGGCGCGCTTTGTAATGTTGCCTTGGGGCGCCGTACTTTCTGTTTGCGAGTACACATTTATTCATAAACATCATTCATATATCTCTTATATAACATATCTAATGTTATATTATACCAATATTTTATCTCAGGCTAATTAACCCTAAAATCTCTAACATTTAATAGATATAACAGATCTGAAATTCAAACTTCCATATAAGATCGACATGTATAATTTTTTCTAAACTTCGGATGAAATAATTATAATTATTTTTGTCACAATTTTAATGATACAAGTTAGTGTTTGGTGAGGTTGGTGGAGGTGTGGTGAATAGGGAAGAGATTGGATCGAGCTGTTAGAATACGCACGTGACATTTCAGTCAGTTTAAACGTGGTTCAAAATCATCACAATCAAATAGAGATCCGGTCAACGGTTGTTTACTGAAGTCAATGCAATACGGTTGAGCCAGAACGGGCCTCATGAATTTGGCTGGGCCACGTTTTCACTGGCCCAAAAAGAGCCCATTATCTCCGTCCAGTAAGACCTCCATCATCGTCTTCATAAAATCAAGCTCTCAAGATTAGGTTTTCAAAAAATATTGGACACTGCCATTTTAAAAAAATTAAATTTAAGATACATTTCTCTAACATTTCGTTACAAAACGTCATTTTTGTCAAATGTGACTTTTTGATTTATTTATTTTATCTATACAGTCAGCGTCAAACCCGCCGTCATATTAAATCAAATAGTGACTTGGCTTAATATTAGAAAAACGTCTTTCTAAACCTTCTTACAAATGACAACGTAATTTTAATATTAAAATCAAACAGTTCCTCCATTTAAAAACTGATGACTTAATAGGGAAGAAAAAATGGAAAGGCGGCAAAATTGGGCTCCATTTTTAGGTAAAAACTGTTGGGGATTTAAGTGATTTCACTTGTGTGGACGAGTGTGTGTTCTTTATGGATGGACAAGGCAAAGAACTGCTTGGAGCAGTTTCTGGAACGTGGCCACTATTGGTGCCCACTATGGATGTAACTACACCCATGTTATCTTGTCCTGCGAACGGGTCCCCATACATGTCCACTGTTTGAAGTAACTGCCCACGTTCACGTAACTGTCCACTACGCAGACAACTACCCACGTCCCCATCTTCAGTAACCGTCCAGCGAACTTCCTGGAGGTTGTGTTCTTTATAAGAACAAAGAGAAGAACCCACATAAAACAGAGAGAACAAGAAAAGACAACACAAAATCTGAGTTTCTTGGATATATTTGAGTGCATTTAGACATTCTTGAGTGTGGACTCTCGTTTGGAGCCTAAACGAGGGTTGTAACGTTTGTCTTATCTCATCTCGAATTTCGTGGATTCCCCAAGGCTCATAGGGGGCGAAATATCGATTTAGGAAAGCTTCCACGCGATTCAAACGATATCTGTTGTCATCGATCACAATCCATTGAGCCCACGGGAACAACAATCTAAATCGATATTTACGGTGATCATGACAACTGTCCGAGAGATAGCAAGCAATGTGGAGAAGCTGAGCAAGTTTGAAGGAACTGACTTCCGGCGTTGGCAAAAGAAGATGCATTTTATGCTGGCCAATTTGAAGGTGGCCTATGTGCTGTCCACACCCATTCCTGAGGCAGGGGACGATGCTCCACTGGAAGAAATAAGGCGGAGGAACAAATGGGAAAATGATGACTACATCTGCAGGGGACACGTCCTCAATGGTATGTCCGATTCCTTGTTTGATATTTATCAACATTTTGAATCTGCTAAGGAACTGTGGAATTCACTTGAATCCAAGTATATCGCTGAGGATGCCTCAAGCGTGAAGTTTCTTGTAAGTAATTTCAATGATTACAAGATGGTGGACACACGTCCGGTTATGGAACAATTCCATGAGATACAACGTATCTTGGGGCAATTTGCCCAACATGACTTGAAGATGGATGAGTCCATCAAGGTGTCAAGTATCATTGACAAGTTACCTCCCTCGTGGAGAGAATTCAAGAACATGTTGAAGCACAAGAAAGAGAATATTTCTCTTGATGAGCTTGGTAGCCATTTGCGCATCGAAGAAGGCATTCGTGCGCAAGAGAAGGGCAAAAATCCAGAGGTGCCTAATTCCATCAATGTGGTGGAAGAAGGTGGGAACAAAGGGAAAGGCAAGAAAAGGCCTTCCAACAGCATGGGTACGGGTCCATACATAAAGCAGTCCAAGCAAGGGACGGGTGCTGAGAAAGCATGTTGGACTTGTGGTAAGACGGGTCACTTTAAACGTGATTGTCGTGTTGAAAAGAAGAAGAAAACAAATGCTGCAAACTCTGTTCAGGGTTCTAAGGAACCTGTTCAGAAAACTCATCAAGGTCAGAATGGGACGGGTCCCTTCAGGGAACCTGTACTACATATGAACACCTATCACATGGTAGAATATGTAACTAATATTTCTGAGGCATGTTTCATGCAGACTGATGAGACTTCCTGGTGGGTAGACTCGGGTGCAACAGCACATGTGTGTAGGGACAAGAGCATGTTCCAAACGTTTACCTCATTGAGCAGTGGACGGGTCCTGCGCATGGGTAACGAGTCTGTAGTTCCTGTACTAGGTTGTGGACAAGTAGTGTTAGAATTTTCTTCTGGAAAGACATTAGATTTATGTAATGTTTTATTTGTTCCTCAAGTTCCTAAAAACTTGGTTTCTGGTGCACTTCTTTGTAAGATGGGTTTTCGGCAAGTGTTTGAAGCCGATAAATTCATTTTGTCTAAGAATGGCTTATATATAGGACGTGGTTATTTGTGCAATGGAATGTTTAAACTTAATGTTACTAAAGTTTTGAATTCCATATGCATGGTCTGTACTCATGGGACTGGTCCTTTAAAAGGAACTGTCTGTTCAGGGGACAGGTCCCCTCTGTGGCACGCTCGCCTGGGACATGTACACTATAAGAAATTACGTGTCATGTCAATGAATGGGTTGATTCCCATGTTCAACTTACAAGTTGAGAAATGCAGAACATGCATGCTTACAAAGATAACAAGGAACCCGTTCCCAGACATCAGTAGGGACACGTCCCTGCTTGAATTGGTACATAGTGACCTGTGTGACTTTCACTCCAGTCCGTCCTTTGGAAATAAAAAATATGTGGTCACGTACATTGATGATTGTACGCGGTACACATATGTGTATTTGTTACACGGAAAGGATGAAGCTCTGCATAAATTTAAGATTTACAAAAGTGAGGTAGAAAATCAAATGGGAGTGTCAATCAAAAGATTGAGAACCGATAGAGGTGGTGAATATTTTGACCCAACGTATTTTCAAACGGTGGGCATTTTCATGAAGTCACAGCTCCGTACACACCGCAACAAAATGGTGTTTCGGAAAGGAAGAATCGAGTGTTAAAGGAAATGGTTAATTCCATGCTTTCCTACTCGGGGTTAAGTGACGGGTTTTGGGGGGAGGCAATGTTAACAGCCTGTTACATTCTGAATAGAGTCCCTACAAAAGGGAATACTCTTACCCCATATGAACTTTGGTTCAAAAAGAGACCTAGTCTAAACTATATGCGTGTTTGGGGCTGCAGAGTAGTGGTACGAGTCCCTGACCCGAAACATAAGACTTTGGGTGAAAGAGGTCTTGAATGTATTTTCATTGGGTATGCTGAGCATTCAAAGGCTTATAGGTTCTATGTGATTGAACCAAATAAGTTTTACTCAGTTCATACTGTGATTGAGTCAAGAGACGCAATCTTTGATGAGGACGGGTTCTCCTCCAAAGCTGCATTGACTAATCAGGGACGCCTAACATCGAGGTGCTCAAATACTGATGATGATTGTGCGGACAGGTTCCGGACAGAGTCCATGTCAAATGACTTGACTCTGGATCCTGGCTCATGGACGGGTCCTCAAGGTTCCTCGGAGGGACGGGTACCTGTAAGGAAAAGTACCAGAGTAAGGAAAGAAAAGTCATTTGGAAATGATTTTCTGACTTACTTAGTTGAAGGGACTAGGGACGAAGTCGGATTATAGTACATGTACTGTTACATGAGTGAGTCCGATCCTAGAACCTTTGATGAGGCTTTGAAGTCTCGTGATGCATCCTTTTGGAAGGAGGCAATCAATGATGAGATGGATTCCATCTTGAGAAATGGTACTTGGATATTAACTGACCTTCCACCGGGTTGCAAACCGTTGGGAAGTAAGTGGATATTCAAAAAGAAAATGAGAACGGACGGACGGAAGCATAGACAAGTTCAAAGCAAGACTTGTGGTTCAAGGCTTTAGACAAAAGCAAGGGATGGATTACTTTGATACATATGCACCGGTTGCTCGCATATCAACCATCAGGTTGTTGATTGCCTTGGCGGCAATTCACAAGTTAATTATCCATCAAATGGATGTCAAGACAGCGTTCTTGAATGGAAACTTGGAAGAGGAAATTTACATAAAACAACCGGACGGGTTCGCTGTTAGGGGACAGGAGCACAAGGTGTGCAAACTGGTCAAGTCCCTATATGGATTGAAACAAGCCCCTAAACAGTGGCATCAAAGATTTGATGAGGTTGTATTGTCCAATGGTTTTGTGTTAAACCAAGCGGACAAGTGTGTGTATAGCAAATTTGACGATTCCGGTAATGGAGTCATAATTTGTCTATATGTAGATGATATGCTGATCTTTGGTACAGATCAGGGACGGGTACTCAGTGCTAAGGAATTTTTGTCATCGCAATTTTCCATGAAAGATATGGGGGAGGCTGATGTTATCCTTGGAATTAGGATAATTAGAAATCAGTCGGGACTGATGTTAACACAATCTCATTATATTGAGAAGGTGTTAAAGAAATTCAATTATTTTGAGTGTAAACCAGTTAGCACCCCATATGACCCTTCCCAGGGACTCGTCCCCAATACGGGAAAAACTGTTAATCAGCTGGAATACTCTAAAATCATTGGGTGTTTGATGTATGCAATGACTAGCACCAGACCTGACATTGCATTTGCAATAGGTAAGCTAAGTCAGTACACAAGCAACCCTGGTGAGCATCACTGGGACGCGGTACATAGAGTACTTAGGTACCTGAAAGGAACCTTACACTGGGGACTCCAGTACACAGGGTATCCTTCTGTTATGGACGGGTACACAGATGCAAGTTGGATTACGAATGCAGAGGACTACTCCTCAACAAGTGGATGGATATTTCTGCTTGGGGGAGGTGCCATTTCATGGGCTTCCAAGAAACAAACTTGTATCACGTCCTCAACTATGGAATCAGAATTTGTTGCCTTATTTTCTGCGGGAAAAGAAGCGGAATGGTTAAGGAACTTAATCTGTGATATTCCATTATGGGAAAAACCAGTTTCACCCATATCAATATATTGTGATAGCGCAACTACATTGGCTAAGGTTCATAGTCATGTGTACAATGGAAAGTCTCGACACTTGGGTGTGAGACATAGTGTTATAAGAGAGCTCCTTATGCACGGGGTGATAACGGTTGATTTTGTTAGATCACAACAAAATATGGCTGACCACTTGACGAAGGGGTTAGCGAAAGACTTGGTTTCAAAGTCTAATAAGGGGATGGGACTGGTACCCGAATAGTCCTCTAGGGGTGGGACACCCAACTCCTACCGGTAACTCCGGGACAGAGTTCAATGTGGCACAAGCTCATTTCTAGAGAATTGGAGAGCACAAATTAGTCCCCAAGGGTGCTCTTGTCCACTTGAAGAAGGTTAGTTTTCTTTGAAAAAATGTAAGGAGTGGTACACAACAGGGGACACGTCCCCTGATTAAGGAAACTACCTATGTATGCGTGAAGTTTGGCCGCTTCATGAAGCGATTGGGTAACGCTTCATATACGCATATGAATAGATATGGACTCAAGGCCGTTAATGAGTCAAGGAAAGACTTTTGAATTGTCATATAGCTTGTGTGTGTGTTACCTTTATTCATCCAAGAGGAATATGATGGTTCAAATCTTATAGATACCATTCATATTTAGGGTGTTTGAAATAGCACACTACGTGGAAATTCAATCCTATGGACATTTCCGCTTATGCACTAGTTATGGTAAATGCACTTAAATGGGGGAGGATTGTTGGGGATTTAAGTGATTTCACTTGTGTGGACGAGTGTGTGTTCTTTATGGATGGACAAGGCAAAGAACTGCTTGGAGCAGTTTCTGGAACGTGGCCACTATTGGTGCCCACTATGGATGTAACTACACCCATGTTATCTTGTCCTGCGGACGGGTCCCCATACATGTCCACTGTTTGAAGTAACTGCCCACGTTCACGTAACTGTCCACTACGCAGACAACTACCCACGTCCCCATCTTCAGTAACCGTCCAGCGAACTTCCTGGAGGTTGTGTTCTTTATAAGAACAAAGAGAAGAACCCACATAAAACAGAGAGAACAAGAAAAGACAACACAAAATCTGAGTTTCTTGGATATATTTGAGTGCATTTAGACATTCTTGAGTGTGGACTCTCGTTTGGAGCCTAAACGAGGGTTGTAACGTTTGTCTTATCTCATCTCGAATTTCGTGGATTCCCCAAGGCTCATAGGGGGCGAAATATCGATTTAGGAAAGCTTCCACGCGATTCAAACGATATCTGTTGTCATCGATCACAATCCATTGAGCCCACGGGAACAACAAAAACCTCCATTTTCTGAGCTCTGAAGCTGAGCGTGACGCCGTGCTCAGCTTTCTCCGTTGAACTATCGCCTACAACTGATCTCCCTTAGCTATCGAAAATGGTGTCCGTCGTGCAGAAAATCAAAGATATTGAAGATGAGGTATTTTTTTCTCTCTCTCCTCCTTAAAACCCTAGCTCGGAAATCTCAGTGGTCCAACCAGGGAGTTGGGCAGAGAAGAGTAGAGACTATATGAGAGAGGAGTAGAAGAGTAGAGAAATTAGGGTTTACAGGAGGAGAGGAGAGAGAAAAGAGTTGGCTTTACCCAACAGCACTAACTCATGTATCCTTGTTGCTGGCAGATGGCAAAGACTCAAAAGAATCATGCTACAGCCAGTCATCTGGGATCACTCAAGGTGTGTAAGCTCAGGCGTTCAATATTCTCAGATTGATACCTGATGATGTTGGTCTGAATCTTGACTACTATCTGATTCTTCACTTTCTTATGGAATCTGATCCAATTATTGTCATACACTTCAGGGAAAACTTGCAAAATTACGACAAGAGCTTCTTGCGCCGCCATCACAGGGTGGTGTCGGTGCCGGTAAAGGTTTTGATGTCACTAAAAGTGGGCATGCAAGAGTTGGTCTAGTAGGTTTTCCCTCCGTTGGAAAGTCTACACTTCTGAATAAATTGACACGCACATTTTCGGAGGTTCGTTTCATATGTGTATACTAATAAACATCAGTAATTTTTTTCAGTACAAAAAAATATATCCTCGTTCCTATATCCTGTCGAAGACATAAAGAATTCCATTCCGATCAGGTGGCTTCTTATGAATTTACGACTTTAACCTGTATGCCTGGCATGATTGCATACCGAGGAGCTAAAATTCAGGTATTGATCTACACAAAAGTTCTAGGCTTTCCTATGTTGTTTTTTTTCTTTTTCTTGGATGATTGCATATGGAGGACTGAATGAAACATCACTAAAATGGTATTGATGGTATCCTAATTATCTCATTTGTATGGAATGTTCGAGCAAAATCATGCAGCGAAAGATTTAATAGGATTAAAACAAATAAGCATAATTGTTATTGTAAATTGAACACATTAATAAATGAATACAAATCTGAAGAACCTGCAAAAGAAAAGCCCTGACTAGATATTTCCAATCTAGTCAAATGTGTCAATAGTCATATCCTTTGAGAGTAAGTATTCTGAAAAACGATTAGATAGACCGGAGACATAATTCATATTTATATCTTGTACGCAACAATATATAATCAAGATAATCATGAATTTCATCTCTCAAAGAATATCATAATTATTTCTAAGTATCTACACAATATATTTCACTATTAAAATTATACCCGATAAGCGTCCAAATAAATTAGATCACATACCCGATAAGAGCTTATCATAATGATACCACATACAATTATTAAATTACACGTTCGATCCAAATTAGATTAATCAAAATAACATTTTCCTGCACTACTTTTTTTTTCTGGCAGTTGCTGGATCTCAAGGCTATTATATATGGAGGGTGCTAAGGATGGTAAAGCTGGAGGAAGGCAGGTAATTTATTTAAATATTGTATACAGATTTGTGAGAAAGATTGATAGCAACTGTGTTAGAGAATAGTAAAGAAGTTGTTCTGAATATCTATGTAAAAAATTTTATGGTGAAGGCTTCCACTATGCAGGTTCTTAGCACTGCAAGAACGTGCAATTCTCTCCTTATTGTTCTTGATGCAATAACTCATAAGAGGCTAATTGAGAAAGAGCTTGAAGGATTTGGAATCAGGTAGGCTCCCACCCACTTCAATGGATTTTCTTTAAGTTGTGTGCTGAAGTTTCTCATGAAGGACCTAACCTGGTCCATGTTAAACATTCTTGTTGCTCGTGTCTTTCTTTGGTAATTTGCTGCATTCGTGTGTTCTTTATCACTTAAATGAGTTACTGATGTTTTTTACTTTACTGATGCTTACTTATGTTTAATGAAGTTTACTGTAATTTAAGTGATGGAGATCGAACACACCGGTTGTTGTCGGCTCTCATTCTCATTCAATGCATAAGATCCTTATCATTGTGTATCTAAAATTCTTGACCAGGTTAAACAAGGAACCTCCTAACTTGACCTTCAGAAAAAAAGACAAAGGTGGAGTCAACTTGAAGTCAACTGTTGGCAACACTCATCTGGATCTTGAAACTGTAAAAGCTATATGCAGTGACTACAAAATGCTCAATGCTGATGTCAATCTTAAGTTTGATGCAACTGCTGATGATCTAATCGATGTCATCGAGGGCAATCGGGTATACATGCCTTGTATCTATGTGGTGAACAAAATTGACCAGATCCCACATGAAGAACTGGATCTTCTGTACAAACTTCCTCATCATTGCCCAATTAGGTTGTTTTATGTTCTATTTTTGGATTTCCTTAACTATGCATATCCTATGGCTATTCTATAGTTGTGTATTTACCATATGTACTTACCGTATGTGTCAGCTAGTTAGTGTGTTATTCTAACGCGATATAAAGAGCAGTGTTTTAGGGTTTTAACCAAGCATATTGGTGTGGATGCTTCCTCTTCGACTTTCTCTCTCTATACTAATGTAATTGATCCATTATGAGTTTGAAGAGGAGTGTTATTAGATGCACTTTTTTTATAATATATAGTTGTGTTCTTACATATATACATGGTTACTTACTACATACATCATACATGTACAATATAAGTTTGTGGCTTTTGGTGTTTGTGTTCTCTCTCGATCTTCATATACATGTTTTGTTTTTATGTCAGATTGATTTCAAGCTCATTAGTCATATGTTGTTATACACTGCTCATTTTGCAGTGCTCACTGGCAGTGGAACCTTGATATTTTGCTGGAGAAGATCTGGGACTATCTTGATCTAGCTCGCATTTACACGAAGCCCAAAGGCATGAAGAATCCAGATAATGAAGACCCCATTATCTTGTCATCCAAGCACAAGACAGTGAAGGAAAAAATCCACAAAGAAATGCTACAGCAATTTCAATAGTAAGCCTGTTTTATCTCCAGTTTCAGTTTTTGCCAACAGATACCTTTTTTTCTACTTAACCAAAAAAAGTGATGTTTCTGATTTAGTGCCCTGGTGTGGAGATCTGATGCAAAACAAAACCCCCAAAGAGTCGGCAAGGTTGATTTCTTGATCTCCAAGTCTGACTTTATTGTCCCAAGTGTTGCATTTCTCTTTTGAAACTCTTTTTTCTTTCAACAGATGCATCAACTTCAAGACAAGGATGTTGTCCGGATCATCAAGAAAGTTTAATGGACTACTAGCCTCATATCGATAACAAGGCTCTATTCATAACGGTCGATTAGGCTCAATTTTTAGTGATCAGAGCAGCTCTTTTGTAATTTTGATGGAGAAGTGCTTTGTAATTTTGGGTAACAAAGGGTGTCGAGTATAAGCACTTGAGAATTTGACTCACATCGACTGATAAATAAAAGAGATGCTAATATATCTTGAGTTACACCATCATAATTCATAAGTCAAGACTTTTGAATCATATAATGATGTAAACCGCAATATCTAACCAATTTCAATAAAGGAGAGAACATGGAAAAATAAAGCATAAGATTTTCGTACATGGCGTTTGTACTAAATACAACTTTAGTCTAGCCTCCATTCGGCTGTTTTCGTTTACAAAAGAACAGGGAAAAAATAACTGTCAAACACGGCAACCTTGCATCGTATGTTGCAGTTAGTACAACACATTCCCCAAATACTCAGCACAAACAAAATCAAAGGTTCATAGGGTATTTCCAATGTGCGGCGAATCATGGCATTCTTCCGTTGCTTCTTCATGCTTTCACACAGCAGTTGAAGTACCTCAAGAACCGCCCTTTACTCTGCAAAATGAAATCTTCCGTGTAAGTATAAAATAGTATCAACCACGCGCAAGACTGGAAGAGAATATCGACGTTTTGCATTCAAATTTACATGTGAAGAGAAGTAATACTATTGGTTTTGTTTATAAACTAAACGAAAAGGGTGTCCTATAAAATTAATGTAACAACGAAACAGCCATCAAACGGGCGTAGGAATAAATTCTAATCGTTTCATGCCACATCTAATGACTAGACCAAGCAACACTTTCCATGTTTGACACAAGATTCATCTGATCCGAAATCAAAATATGTTACGAAACTAGTTCAGATGGAATGGTGTTGATAAAGATAAATTTACTAGAAAAGGAGACTTTACAGTGGAAGAAGGAGCCTTATGGAAAGGGTTGATATTTTCATCAATGTTGTCTGGTTGCTTGGCGTTTTTGGTAGCATTGGATGTAACTAACTCCTCTTCGTTTCCAAGACTCGCTCTGGACAATTCCCTCTTGTTCTGCTTCCTCATTTCCCTGATTTTCGAGAAGTCCATGGAGTAGTCCGGTATGCCGCCCTTTTGGTCCCAGTCGCCGAATTGGGGAACCGATAGCCATGGAGCATTGTTCTTCTACACAAGGGTGGTAAATCAGTACGACACAATGACTCATTATGGTATCAATCCTAGGATTCATCAAGAAACCTAAAATTCGCTAATTCTGAGCAACATGGAAATCAAACAAGGACCTAATATTCAAGCAAAAAAGTCCCAAGGGATCAGATTGACGAGTGATAACCATCTAAGTGAATACAACTAGCAAGAGTGCAGAAACAGCTGGGAAACCAGAAAGTGACAGCCATTGAAATGTTCAAAGTTCTGAAAGGCAAGACTCAAGAGTCTTTAGAGCATATGCAGCGGTTTTCTCCTCGAGAAAGTTCTTCGCCAGCAATTTCTTCCTCGACAAGCAATTCTCAGCAATTGATTGCTCCGATTCTCAAACAGCAATTTTTCCTCCGCCTCCTCGAGGAGCATTCGTCCGACAAATTTCTTCCTCCCCCAGCATTTATTCTCGCCAAACATTCACCATGGCGCACAAAAATAGAGCAATCACTTGCTGATTGCTCAAGGAGAAAGCGACCACTACATATGCCCTTATCTCATACTTTTGTTCTCCCCTTCATTAAAAAACAAACAAAAATAGGGAGAACAAAATCCAGAACAACTGGAGAACTCTCAGATCTCAAACCAGCTCTATGAACCACCATTCCAACAAGCACAAAATCAAACTCCAAATTCGACCAAAAGGAAACATTTTTCCTCAACCCAAATAAGAATACAAAAGAACCCATATCACAAAATTGCAAGATTCCATCTTCTGGGCTGTGTTTCATTTCCAAGAACAGCCACTAACATACAGTCATACACACAATAGACTCAAAGGGAAACCAAACTGATAATGAACCCAAAGGTGAGTTTAGATAGAGCTATGGAACCATACCTCTTTATCCATTTGAAGAGTCAGATGAGGGCTGAGGATTAACTTCTTGATAAAGCAAGGAAAGTGAGAAATCAAGAGGTGTTTTGTGCTTGGTATGATGTTGAAGAAACCCAGAGTGGCCTCTGTGAGCTATATACTACTTCAACCCAATTATAAAATGTTGAGTAATCCTAATTTCAAGTTTAGTGCTCTCTGGGTGCTGTCGGCTGCTCAGCAAATCCGTGTTCGAGAAAGTTTCAAGAAAAGGATGAACAAAAAAGGAAACAGACTGCGAGATTTCCTTCCTTGCTAATTTTCTCTCTCTGAAATCGTACGTGCGAGCTGTGTGCAGCTGATTTATGATGAGCTGTAAAACAGAAAAAGCCAATTTCAACAGCGGACGACAGCCTCAATTCCTGACAGTTGGCCGGTCGTTAGTCTCATCTCTCTCTCTCTCCCACGATGACGTCAGCTATCCGGCCCAATAATATTTATATGGACTGGGCCTTTTTAGCCGAAGTTGACTTGGGGTCTGGGCTTTGGGCCCTATGTTGATCTAATGGGCTGGTCCATGAATCTTGAAAAACATTTCATTGTCACTACGACAAGACACCCTTTCTTAGCTTGTCTTTAGATACCCTCGAGTAAGACATAATAAAAAGTCTCATTATAGCATAATGAGTTTTGTTACACTAAAATAAATTTTGATATTGCGGAATATGTTCGTGAAAGTTTAATAATATTTATGTGCTTTCCATTTATTAAGTTAATTTATTAGATTGTTACGTGTCAATTTGATATACACTTAGATCATACGATCAATGGATAGAATTATGTCTGATCGTCTCAAAACTTTTGGCCGTCGTTTCCATACCCAAAACTCCAAAGGATCATATCAAAATCAATAATGCATTGTTCTTAAAAAGAATAATGAGAAGAGAAGCATAAGAGTAAAAAGTTGGTGCAGATAACAATATACAGTTTAGGGTTCCCAGGGTCCTGGTTAAGGAGCTGATGAGTAAGGGGAAGGGCATCCATGGGTGTGAACTCCAACATATTGAGTTATCACAAAGCTTGAATCCTCTATCCATCTTTCCACAATCTTCCTCACTTGGCAGCCTCCACTGGTGCACTTGTAGTAGTTCCTGTTCAATATAGATTCCAGCATGTCAGCTAAACCCACAAATCTACACTTTAGTTATTATTGGTCTGTAAACCCTAATTCTCTCATGATTCACTCTTGGGGTGACCTTAGAACCCTAGGATACCCATATATAAAATGTTAGGGGACCCTGAGAAGTGATTATCACATATTATAATGACACTAGAGAATGCAGCCGCCAGCCCTTGGTGAAAACATCATCAACATACTAGGGTCCAAATCAAGAACAGCACAGAGCCATAGACCATAGATTTTCAGAATAATATCCCCACTAGTTCACTATAATACTTCACCACTAAGGTTAGGAGAGTGTCCCTTTATCTGACAGAATATGCCAAAAACAAACAACCTTTTTAGGTATTTATATTTAGCAATCAGCCCCACATAGCTT
The DNA here is from genome assembly GCA_963678935.1 of Umbilicus rupestris. Classification (NCBI taxonomy): domain Eukaryota; kingdom Viridiplantae; phylum Streptophyta; class Magnoliopsida; order Saxifragales; family Crassulaceae; genus Umbilicus; species Umbilicus rupestris. The sequence goes on from OY787625.1 coordinate 1,887,296, forward strand.
GCTATTAGAATCTGTACGCGCCCCTCAAGCATTGCCCTACTAGTTTAATCAGGTATGTGAATGTGTACCGGGTGTGGAAATGGCTAGATATTCTGGTTTACACCTCTATATAATTCAAAAGTCTTAACTCATAAGTCATGGTGGTGTAACCCAAGATATACTAATATCTCTTCCATTTATCAGTCGATGTGGAACAAATTCTCAAGTGCTGATACACAACATACCTTAGATTGGGGTTGTTTTTGATGGGTTTCTTTCCATACTTCCTCCATCTATACCCATCATCCAACACATCATGCTTCGATTTAGTCTTGAATGCAACCTTTTGGGGCTTAAGATCAGCATCTCCTGTATTCTTACTGCCTCCATTTCGCCTCACATTCCTTCAAAAACCAATAAAATTCACAAAACGGAGCAAGCGCAATATAAACAAACCCTATTGCACTTCCACATACATGTTGCCATTTGTGGAGGAGCTACTTGCACCATTGCCGACCTCACTAGCTAATTTCTCAGGTGGTGAGGCTGTGGACGGATACGATGAACAAGAAAATTGATCCTCCCCGACAACACCACCAAACCCATCTTCATAGGTTAATAATCCATCTAGAACGTAGTCAAAATGATCAAGAGAAAAGTCATCATAGAAATTAAAACTAGGGTTAGGGTTTTCTAGAGAGTAGAGTTCCATTGCTAGAGAGAGAGAAAAAGTGGAAATGTGGTGATTGAAAATGCTAGCTACTGGCAGTGTCTACTCTTATATATTTATGCAAATTACTTGCCCTTTAATCCATGTTTGAAATTTCTACTTAAGCTAGTTTCGCAGAAGTTGGGAGGAAGGTGCGAGCATAAATGTGATGACGGCTTGTCGCTTACGTCATATGCTACGTGTGAAACCAGGATTTGTTGTTTTTTGGGGGACTTTTAAGCTTCAGTTTTGGTGCCTTTCCAGCTGATAAGAATGAGATTGATGATTTAACAATAATTCATAATTTTTCTCTGGTAAAATCCATTCAAATCCATAAGATTCTTTTTAAAAATAATAATTGAAACAACTTTATTGATGAGTGATTGATAAATTTATGAAAGCAGAATGAATTGTTATCCGAAAGAACTCTTAAAAAGTTATTGAACCATAAGATAACTTGTTGAGAAGTTGAATCAGATAAATGCAGATTAGGCCGGAGTTCTGGGCTTAGCCCAAAACCCTAGATAATTAGGGTTTAGAGGTTCACATTACTATATATGTGATGTAAATTCAGCTGAATTAAATACATCTCTAGTTTGCCGTAGAAGCAATTTGATCACACTTGTCAACATGAAGTGAATTTTTCTTCTGGTCTGTTGTGTCGAGATGTGTTACGACTTGTGTAAGAGTGTGCTAATAGTAATTGTGAGGAACTGATTCCTCCATTTTTGGCTTTTGCTAGACATTAGTGAGGAATTTGGCTTCTGATATTTCAAGTTAGTCAAAGATCTATGATTTTCACATGTGTTGAATACCCTGCTCCAACCACTTGTCTCCTCTATCTATCAGATTCATACAGTTCATACTCATTGTATTGAAATTTGTTGTCACACTGAAGAAAAGACTTGATGTGGTCTGAAGACATAATATTATCCAAAGCCTTGTGTGTTTTTCTTCTTCTATTCTATCCAAAGCTTTTGCTCTAATCCATTAGCAATCGAACTTTAGTCGCTGAAATATTTTTTTAATCATTAGACCACGTCCTGATCGACACTTTACTTTGTTGACTTCATATATGAATGTGATATTCAGATTTTCCCGTTCAAAATAACATTGACAGATCACGTATACAGGTGGGAAAGCACGATCTTCTCACTAGCCAAGTTGTGATAAACAATGGAGTCAAATCTTAAAATAAGAATTTAAAAAATAAAATGAGACCCACCAACTGCCAAACATGGCTGATATTAACTGATCGTGTGAAGAAAGCCAAGTTGCTTTGCTGGCTCAAAACTGTTGGGGTAGCTGCTGGCTGAAAATCACATGGCTTCAATCTCCATCATTCAATTTCAAGCTCACGTATGAATCATTAAACCCTATGAAAAAGGGTATTAAGACATATATTGAATCAAGATCACAGAACAAATTTGTAGTGAAGCTGGGGGTTGAGAAATCTGAGGCTGGTTGTAGGGCAAGCCTGGGAAAATGCCTGATCAGAAAAGAGCCTTACTCAAAGTCATTGTCCTTGGCGATAGCGGGTATGTATGTAGCAATGTTTACACAACTAGGGTTTCATGTCTCTGACTGACTCTTATGATATATTTTTCTGGTTTCAGGGTGGGAAAAACTTCATTGATGAATCAGTATCCTTTCTTTTGTATATGATCATCTTCAAAACAGGTTCAAGCATTGTAGTTGTATATAATCATCGAGCCACGCATTTTCGTCGTCGAACAATCCTCAACCCGTTTCAGATATGTGAACAATAAGTTCAGAGAGCAATACAAGGCAACAATAGGAGCTGATTTTGTCACAAAGGAACTGCAAGTAGATGATAAGCTTGTCACCTTGCAAGTAAGCTCATGTAGTTGTTATCATCACTTACAAAATTTTGTCCATCACAGCCTGGTCTAGTTGCAAAAGAAACGTCAAACATCTCACCAATTAGGGTTCGATTCACGACAATGCTTATGCTAAAGTCCTGGTGATCATGTATACAGATATGGGACACGGCCGGGCAGGAGCGGTTTCACAGTCTTGGCGCGGCGTTTTACAGAGGAGCCGACTGCTGTGTTCTTGTGTACGATGTTAATGCTCCAAAGTCGTTTGAAACCCTAAGACACTGGCATGAGGAGTTTCTCAAACAGGTCTGTAAATGTTGATATTGTATGTAGTTGTAGAGAGATGTGGTAAGGTTTAGGGTTAGGGCATTTCCAGACTACAAGTATAATCCATCATTTCCAGGCGGATCCGGTAAACCCTAGCACTTTTCCATTCGTTGTAATCGGTAACAAGATTGACGTGGAAGGTGGAAAAACTCGTCTGGTAACTAAATCTTTCCCTGAACCCTAATTTTATCGTTTGAAAGCTTTAACTGTTGTTGCAGTCTTAACATATAATTTTGTGCAGATCAATGTGCGGAAAGCTAGAGAGTGGTGCGATTCCAGAGGCAACATTCCATGCATCGAAACTTCAGCCAAAGAAAATTATAACGTCGATGTTGCATTTCACTGCGTGGCAAAGATGGCTTTGACACATGAACAAGCTCCTGATGAGGAAGATGACGACATTGAAATTAAGTAAGCACTTTCGCATAAACTTATACGATTTTTAGAACTTATTCGATAAATGATTATTGATACTTCGTCGCTGTCGTTGTATTTTGCTTGGCAGTTATTCGATGGTCGGCCTTCTTGATTCTGCCGTTTCGGAAGCTGATCATCGGGAACATAGAGAATGGAAATGCGGATGCTAACCATGAAAGAGTTTACACCCTTTGGGTATTGCAGTTTTTTTTTTTTCATATTCTATCACAAATCCCTCAACAAACCTTCTGCTTTCATCCATTAGAAATGAAACATAGTCGCTGAGATGTTTAATAATTTTTTTACAATTAGACCACGCACTGATGGAGGGTACTGCAATTTTTAAGAGATGGTGTTCCATCAACTTGATCGAAATAATTGACTTGATCTCACCTTTGATTTATTTTCATGAAATGTATCTTAAAAAGACGATTCAAGAACATAAGGATATTTGTGGATTACGATCAAATCAAATACATCGATTAAATTACTATTCAAAAATAAAGGACGAGCTGGAACGGCGTTCATTTTCACCAAAAAATCGAAAGAGAAATAAAATGGGCAAATCCGACCTTCTTATGTTGGGCCGTGGATCCAATTCGGCCAGGCCCGACCCGACAAATTTCTTGTCCGTTTGCAGCTACCGTTTTCTACGTCGGGCGAATTTTCGGCAAGAAAATTGAGCTGCGAACTTTGCTTTGGAGTTCCGAAATCGAAATCAGAATAGCAAACCCTAAACCCGAATTTCCTGGTGGAGCAAACATCAATCGACTCATGGCCCTCTCCGCTCGCCTCCTCTCCAAATCCAGACAGGTATGCCGAGTTTCTTACTCTCCTCAGATCGATGGGCAAAACATGTTTGTGTGAACTAACTATTTCAGATTCTGAACTGGGTCGGAGATCGCCTGGCCACGGGATTGAGATCTGATTTTCTCGAATTTGGGTTTTACTTGTTCATTTTTCTATTCTTACTTAAATTATGGACGATTAAGATTTTGTGATTAGTACTTAATTGTTGGATTCATGAGAAGTTAATTAGGGTAGCTAAACTCAGCTTCTATCAAAATTACAATGTGATTCATTTTCTGATCGTTACGGGGTTTGCATTCTCTTGGGAAAGAGGGATGCTTCGGTGCTAAGTTTCAGACTTCAGTTTCACAAAATTTTGATGATGAGAGAGTTTTCATTGTTGGTTGCATTGACTTGTTGATATATGAAAAAAAAAAAATTTGCTCTTCATGGTCTTTTTTTCCGTACTGATACGGGGTTTGTACTTGATTCTGGATGTGTAGATGTATTCTAGTCACCTAGTTTTGCAACGGGTAGATGCGACTCCTGTTTGTGGTTATGCCCAAGACGCTGCTCCTCCAAAAGTTCTCAAGGGAGACGGTACTTTATGGCATACTTTTCTGTAGTCTTATATTCCCTTCCCTATGCATATCTCCATCGTTTGGTTGTCACTTTCATTTCTTATCCATCATTAGTATGGTTTCAGAAAAAATCTGGATAGGGAATCGATACATTTCCTTGATTTTGTAACCAAACATATGTTTTCAGGAGACATCATTGTAGTAGCTACTCATACATTTTAAAATGAGTCACAAAATTGCCTCTGTTCAGTTTGATTCACAATTGTTTCATGCCAAAAGTCTTGCAATCTTTGTGTGGAAGTGGAACATATACTCATTATTTCCAAAAGCACTATGTACTAGTTATGTGATGTATGGTCTTCTCTTATGCGAACAGAGATGCTGAAGAACATTTTTCTAGATGTTAAAATTAAATTTGAGACGGCTATAGGAGTATTCAAAAAAGAGAAGATTACTATTGACCCTAATGATCCAGCTGCCGTAGCTCACTATGCTAAAGTCATGAAAACTGCGAGGGAAAAGTAAGGTTCCTCCATGTTTGGGGTCTTGATATAGCTTTGACGTCTCTCATGATGTGTCATCTTGATGTGTTGTATTATGTCCTGTATATTTATTGCATTCATCAATTAAGACCCATAACCAGACAATCGGAATCTGAAATGAATTTGCGAAAAACAAATTATATTCTTATATAAGGATGAAAGCCCTTAAGACTGTTCCCCAGTACAGATCGAAAAGGCAGTAAAAACATTGAAATAAACATTAAGTAAGATAGACTAGTGCTACCAATTGCTCTTGATTCATCTCAATGTTTAAGTTTAGATGAAGTCTCAATTAATATATCTCTAGTTATAATGCTTGGATGTGGAAAGTAAAGGGATTAGTTTTTTTTTTCCTAAACCTATCACAGTGGGAAGCATCACGCATCAGTTAGCAACTTTTGTTGTTGAAAAAAAGCAGTCTTGTGAAATGAGTTACACATATTAATGGGAGGTTCTCCATGAGCCATATAAACAAACTGTGATGTTTTCTTCTCTTGATGAAATTTCATACGATATGCAGGACTGTCAGTAGTAATATTTTGTATCTTCTTACAAATAAATTTTTAAATCAGTGGCTCATTAGGTAAATTCGCTTTGGCAGAGCAGATTTATTTTCTGAATCTCAGAGGATAAAGTACACAATTGAGACAAGGACAGCAGGTATTCCAGATGCGAGAACATACCTGTTGACCTTAAAGGAGATACGTATCAAGTAAGTGCTTTGCTTAATGTGAGCCCAGTGGATATTGGTATAGATGTGAGCGGTATCTATCATGTTTGACATTTCAAAGCCCCGATTTACTCTCCTTTTTCCCATATTTCCCTAACTTATTGGGCGTCACCATCACATTTGAATTGATTTTGTTACACAATGATGCACTTATATCAATGAATAATTTATTTTGCAGGAGAAGCCTTACTGATGATCTAGGTGCTGAGGCGATGATGATTGACGCACTTGAAAAAGTCGAAAAACAATTGAAGAAGCCTCTTATGAGGAATGACAAGAAAGGGATGGCTCTTCTGTTGGCTGAGTTTGACAAGATAAATCAGAAGTAAGTCCAAATCTTGTTGCGGAACTCTCTAATGAATAGTGCTAAATCATGATATATTGACTTCGATGTTCTATCTGGATGCTTCTGCAAACTATAGTAGCATCTATTTTAGTCCGTCTCCTTAGATAATGATCCACAGACTTGCACGGTAATATCGGCACTTGCATTATGTGAACGATTAGCTTAGCCATTAGTTAAATTTTCCTGCCAAAATACCTCGTTTAATCTCGTGTCGTGTCAGACTTGGAATTAAAAAAGAAGATCTTCCCAAGTATGAAGAGGACCTGGAACTTAAAATTGCAAAATCACAACTAGAAGAGCTAGAGAAAGATGCCCTTGAAGCAATGGAAACTCAGAAGAAGCGGTACTCCTTATAAATTCATTTGTGACTTTATAATTGCCAGAGTAGAATTACTAAACGCAAATACTCCATAGCGTTGTTATAATAGCTACAATGAAATTTCAGGGAGGAGTTCAAAGGTGAGGAAATGGTTGACGTAAAGTCGTTGGACATCCGCAATTTCCTCTAAGCTTGAAGTTTCCGAAATAATTTACTGAGTTGGCAATTGTGTGCCTGGCGAGAGAGCCATAAACTGTTGTTTAATTTTCCTTTTCAGCTTCTCCATGTTGCCATAAAATCACTTCCTTCTGGAAGCAAGATTGGTTGTAATCGAAACAACAAATTTTTTTCTCACTCGTTTCTTTCTTTGCACGACTAGTTGCAGGCAATGCTTTCTCTGAATCATGCATCATCTCTCGTCACACCTTTCCAAATATTTTTGAAATTATCTGAAAATGATGCCGATTTAGGTACAATATTATTAAAATGATGTTATTTCAATGTTAAAATGACTTACTTTTATATGGCGAAAAAGATTTTAAAATAAAAAACTACATTTTATGACATTTGAAGCGGTGTTGTTCTAACTCTTTAACTAGTTGCCTCATGACATTTTTTTTTTCAAAAGTCACTCTAGCCAAAAGCAATTTTTAATAAAAATCGTTTTGAAAAGAGACAAAATTTACTTAGAAGACAAACAAATCATCAATAGTAAGTAATGAAGGTGGACGCGGAGCAGAGCTGGAAGACTCATCGTGATGGAGTTGTCAGTAATTTTCAAAAGAAAGAAAAAAAATCAACCATTTATGAACAAATATGCAACGAATGAATTAATGAGCGACCATTATTCATCTTTTTTGAATGCGACCGATGACAAATCTTAAGAGAAAAGTTCTGAAAATCTTTTAAAAAGAATTCTAATTTTGTAACCTATTTTCCTATTGATTTCTTTCGTATTCATTTTCATTGAAACCGAACCATAATTTAATTTTCCGCCCAAAACTTTTTGTTTCCCCCCTTATTTTCCATGAAGCAAACAGGGCGTAAATATCTGGGAATGAGCTTTTTAGGGTTTGATGGATCGGTGGGGAACAAGAGGAAAGCTGACGCGTCTAGACTCGACGAGGTCGATCGAAATCTGCACGCTAACTTCGGAGGCGCCGCCAACGCCTTGTCCCAGCTTTACTCTCAGACCGTCACTCATCAGCGCCTCCCCTTCCAGTCCGGCGAACGTCACGCTCTGGTTAGACTTCTTTCTCCCTTATTTTTCTACTCTGATTGCTTCATTGTATGATTGTGGTGTATATGAAAATGGTCTCGAGCTTTGTGTTAATGAGGCTTGATTAGAGAAGAAGATGACTCCAGGTGTAAGTTATCCGATCATTATGTAGCCCGAGAACCGTATTATCGATCGATATTGTTGAAATGTAGTGAAGAAAAATATGGAGTAAGGTGTTCCGGTTCACTGGCCTGTATTGGGATCGGTAACAATGTTAGTAAAAAAAAGATCACATGCTAGACCAGCATTTGGTTTCTGGATTCGCTATTTTCTTATTAGAATCCGCTGCACTTGTTTTGTTGGATGATAGAGTCCCCATGTCAGCTTAGGTTGCTATTTACTTTCTGATAAAATAAGCACATTGAAGCATATGTTCATCCTCTTCATTTTAAATCAATTCAAAACACAATTAATAACAAAACAGAAGCAATATGAGCGGGAGGGGATCATCCACCTTACAAAATACTCCTAAAGCTATCTAGCAAGGATCCATTGGCAAGTTCAATCTTCTCTTTGACTCTCCATCTTTGCTTCGGCGACCCAATCAAGTGTCCGATTGGCAAAGATGCAAACCAACATCTCAGCCTGAAATTCACATCATAATGCGTGTGCTGATCTATTATGATGTTCAATTGCTCTTTGACTCGTTTTTATAAAGATGCAAGTCTGCCGACTCAATTTAGGGCAAACTTATTCGGCTTTTGGTCTGGTACTCTAGGTCGAACTTGGTTGGATGAAGCCGCGACGTGGTTGCCGAGCATTAATTAGAAAATTGAACTTCCAAAGAATTCTTGTTAGATAATTTTAGGAGTATTTTATATGGTGGATGATCCCTCCTCCTCATATTACTTTTGTTTTGTTATTGACTGTATTTTGAATTGATATACTGAAGAGGCTGCTGCGTTTATTGTGTGTGACAGCTGGACGGCATGAAAGCCCCTAAGAAGGTGGACTGCCCCAAACAGAGCAATCTTGGGGTGAAAAAGTCGACAAAGAAAAATACTGAGAAGCCTGGCTGCACAACAGGTATTTCAGATGAGTTTCTAAGTTTTTTAATTTAAATCATCGTTCGTGTATGTTTGTTTGTGTATATCATGTTCGTTAAATGAGGAAAATAAATCATAACTTCTGTTAGATATTCATGTTATATCTTCTTAGCAGTTACTTGGTATGGTTGAGGGATATTAACTTTCTTTTCATTTTTTTGCTACAGCAAATGAAAGTTTTCTAGTCCAGAAGGAAAATTCTCATTTTTGTCAAGCCAACCATCCTTTAGAAGCTAAATTTACAGTATGCAACAGAAAAAGAAACCAAGTATCTGTTACCAGCAAATTTGATTCTGATGTAATGGTTTCCAGTTCCATGAAGATCAAACTTCAGCTTTTCCCAGTTGATGAGAACACATGCATTGGGCTGGAAAAGGTATTTAATGTGTTAAAAGTTAACAAATACGATGAACTGTTTTCATAACTATTGAATAAAACTTAGAACAACCCTATTTCTGCCAGGATGGTTTTTGTCCATACTTGGAGTTAACTGTAAGTCCTCGAAAAAAGATATCCTCTGTGCTGAAACATATTATGACCAAGTGGGGCAGATCAAGCATTGCTTTTGGAGGAGAGCCCAAGCTACTGTCATGCAGCGACAAGGTTAATTTAACAAGTCAGAAAGTTTGGACTTTGGATGACTCTATAACTTGTGCAGTAGATGTCTTTGAAGCTCTTGGACGACCTTCCATCTTCCGCTTATGGTTAGACTGTTTACCCTACGTTAATTTTATAGTTGTCTTCATATTTTTAAGAGGCTATGTCGTTGTAGGTATTGCTGGTTCCCCAAGGGTCAACCTTACCCCTCTACATCAGCATCCATCCCTACTGCAGGCTGTTCTCATCATGAAGCACATGATAACCCCACTGATTATTTTGAGAGTACATATGTGAAAGAGAAGGAAACAAAGACAACTGATGATGTTTTTCGTTTGACAAACACAAGTGAAAATAACCTTTCCGGTGGATCCAGTTATCATATGGTGATTTTCTTTTCCTACTGTTTTTTATTGATCGTTTGTTGGTTTGGATTTTTCAGTAAATACAGCTGACTATTAAGCATTGTTAGTAACATTCAGGTGCACTCAATGTTTTTCTTATTTTATGATCTTTTGTGATTTTTTAACAATACCAAATGGCTTGATAGAAACAGTCATTTCTGTTATTTGTTTTCTTTATTGAAATACTGGCAATATTTCTGGCAGGAGAAAGATGTGAAAGCAGACAGCGATGTGGATAAAAACTTGCTTCTGTGGTATGATAACTGTACCAATATCAGTATTGGAGGTTTGTTCACTGAGGCTTCATTACAAGGCAAATTTAATACAAAATCAAAATCAGATGCTTGTATTTCGAAGCCAAAGCAAGGTTCATCTGGTATAAATTATTTGACTGCTTCAAATGTGCCATCTTCACATCACTTTCCCTCATCCATATTGGATGCTGAAGACACATGCAGCTCATTCTCCTTTAGAAAGCTGTTCTCATCTGGTAATGATGCCCCAACCACAGATGATATTATTAGTACAAAGTCTCACACGTCAAGTTCAGCTCAGGTATAATCTATAATTTCTTTATATTTTTGTCTTGTTAGATTAAAACCTAAAAGATTAAAGAGATTACCAACTTTGTGTTCCCTCGCACATTGTTAGAACCTGCAATATTTATACTTGAAACGAAATTTGTTGGCATCCCGAAAGAAATGCCACCTTATGGCTACCATGTAGAAAATGTGCTTTTCTGCCCTAACTGAGAATCATGGTGACTGCCTTATTGCGTTTAGGTTGCTGCTCAACATGACAGAGACTGTCAAGAAGCAAAAACAGATCTGATATTACGCACAGAAGTATATAATGATGACAGGAGCCTTGGCTTAAGAAGCATAAAATGGGTACGTCAAATTAAGATATATGTTGGAATCCTCTTGCTGAACCCTTTTCCAGATTTTTAGTTTGTTTCAGGCATTAAGAAGATTTTAAGGAAAACATGTTATGATCAGTCTTCACCTTTTTATTGTAGCTATACTTTTCTAGCTTTAATCTGACATTGAAAGTGTCAGCTTGGCTTTTGGGCATATATATATCATCAAACATGCAGGCTTCAGGGAACTAACTGTTTCATAATTGTGTTAACACAGACGGACTCTTTGGGGCCATTTGATCTTTTTGTACCGTCATCTCGAAACATAAGAAATTGAGGCACCTAAAACATGGAGCCCGACCGCAGCTGCTGATTGTAAATACCCATGTGCGGGAGTGCGGTTTCCATCAACACAGAAGGTTGGAGTTGGTCTCAGATTGCAGATATGACAAGTTCTTTCCTTATTCATACTATCATTGATTCATGGCCATATATGACTGTCCTGTCCCTGAGGAATACTTTGCACATTGCCGCCAACATTTTCACCTGACATTGCCAAAATGGCAATCAACTCAGGAGTCCATGGATCTTCATTTTCGGTTCTCCAATGGATCTGACAAGACAAGTAAGCTGATCACTTCATTTGTCGACTCAGAGGCCCCTTGTGGCAGATTTATATCTCTCGGCTAACCATTTGGGGAGGCAGGTAGGGTACGTAGTATTGATGTTCGGACACAAGTCCCAACATGGGACGTGGGATAATTTAGGGTGTTACATGACAGACATTGTCGGAATCAATCATCCTTTTTGGAGAAGAGGCTGTTGGCCGTGGCCCCGTTGCATCCTGCAAATGCTCATGTCATAAATATCCGCTCCAAGCGACAAATCGGTGGCCATCTCATCAACACGTTTTTCCAACAGACATTCTGGTTCTCAAATCAGACAGTAGAACCAAACCCCATCTGCATGTGATGTTGTTCAGCATTCAATCCACTTGTCTGACATCAAAATTCCATCATAAGCAACTGACGCTTTCAGGCCCTACACAGAACATTACACTACCCAAAACCTCCTACCTGCCCCATGCATTACCTTGTAATGTTTGCACTTCACCAAACAACGTTCTCCTAGCCGACGGGTGCTGTTTCAAACACATGCGCGCTTGGATTCCGGAACGACCACCGCTCGATGTCACACCATGCTCCTGTGTCAGGGACAAGATCCTGTTTGCCTAAATTACAGACAGACTTGAACTCGAAAATGTCCCACTTTTGTCCACACCCAGTTTCCTCTCTTAGTATTTAAGCCAGAGATCATTGCGAGTGCCTCCGAAAACTCCTCTCAGGTGAGCCAGGAACTGCTCTGCATCAATCCATGGATCTTTCGTGCAAGCACCGTCTCGCGCTTTTCACTCTGGTTTCCATCTTTGCTCTCCTTTCCGCCATTCGCTTAGCCAAAGGTAACTGATGATGCACTGCCATTTTATATGTGATGAATAGATTATCACTGCTGCTCTGTGTAGCTGCAGATAAGAATAATGGGGGTGCTGCTGTCATGGAGATGGACAAAGCTGATGATCATAAAGATGGAGGACATGGTGAAGGTAAAAGTGTTGGAGTCGGAGGACATGATGACGTCATCAGCCACCGGGCTCAGGGAGACGGTGGGGGTCTGGAGTGGATGGATTATAGTTCAACTAGAAGAAAGTCGCCGATTCACAACTGATAATTTAATTACAATTTTATTTAAATTTAATGCACTGAAAATTGTATGAAGTAGTGTAAAAAACATATGGACACGTGGCGGGTCTAGTCCTTCTTGGCATCATCGGATGATGACGTCAGGCGACAGCTTCCCGCAATAAAAAACCACCAAGCTCAAAATCCACTTGAAAACGAACACATAAAACAAAGTCCTGAGCACCTTCATCGCCCAATTCGACCCGTTCCCCTGAACCCACCCGGACAGATACGACCCGACAACCAGACCCGCGACCACCTCCGCTCCTTGGCGTACTCCTCCAGCGCCTTGCCCACGTCCCTCGCCCCGTTTTTGGCGAAGGAGAGTCCGATGTGTCGGGCCAGGACCACCGCATCCTCCAGAGCCGCGCAGCCTCCTTGGCCGAGGTCGGGCGTCATCGGGTGCATGGCGTCCCCTGCCATGGTGATGTTGCCCTTCGCGAGGGTGTGGAGGGGGCGGCGGAAGAGGAGAGGCGCCCATAAGAGGGACGATGGGTCCGAGGTCGTTTACGGCCACCATCCCGGCTCGGATGTTCGGACCCAGGAACTGCTTGAAACGTCTACAGGCCGCGAACAACCCATCTCCCGGACCCGAACGGGTCGCACCCCATGTCGTTTAATTCTGAAATGATGTTGACTCGAGTCAATTCATAGTACCTGTCTTTCTTCGACAAATCGACCTCTCGAGTCGCTCCGGTAGTAACACCGGTAAACCTCCCTCTGCAACAAGAATTCAAATAAGTATACCGATTGAAATTCCATAAAATTGTCTGACTGCGTAAACTAATCATCATACATGGGTTAGGTTATTGGATTTCCATAAAGCTTGATTAGTCACGATGGAGGTGAAGCCCAATAAAGTCCAATGATGAAAATTTTTCAATAGTGCCACAAACTTAATAGTTGGTTTCAAATATGCCACTCTTCCGAAGTTATTTTTTTCAAAATGTCATTTTTTGATAAACTGTTAGTGGGAATAGCGGTTTGTTTATGTCCAAAACTCAAAGGCTCTGAGTTTGCAAACAATGACAAACCGCTACTGGGAGTAGCGGTTTGTTCTTTATTTACAGTTCCGCAACGGGCTTCCTCCTCCAATTTTGGCTCGCTGCTCATCTCTCCTCGCATCGCCGCCCCTCGCGCCTGCGTCGACTCCTCAACCCGAGCTCTTCCTTTCGTTCCCTGCATTCGATTTGAAGGTAAGTTGATGTTTATGCCATCGATTTTGTGGAGGATTTCAAATTTCGGGTGATTAGGTGTTAAGGGTTAGGTTTTTCGAAAAATTGGGATTGTGGATTTAAAATTGGTTTTAGGGTTCTAGAATTTGGGTATTTGCAGTTACATATCGGTTGCCTTATAGTCCATTTGTGGTGAATTGCTTTGATTGAAGGTGTCGATTAGGTTTTTGAATATAGTTTAGTGACATTATGCTATATTGATGTTGTTGACTTGAATTGAGTTTAGTTTCATTGTGAAAAGTGGGATGTGCAATAATACTATTTGATTATCATTTTTGCTTATTGTGTATGAAGATACTATCAAATATTGGTTAAATGAATAATGAAGAGCTTGATGGAGTGGTTATGTCCACTTTGGAGATCTTTGAGATAACTATGTCTGATGAATACATTAGAGAAAATCTTGAAATGTTAGATGCGGTGGGAGACAATGATATTCGACAATCATGGACATCGGCTCAAGTTGAGAATGAGAATAGAGTGTTCAACAATACTTGTGGGATTTTCCCGGTTTTAATGATGTATCACATTGGATGGGTAATATGGATGTTGACGAACATTTGATTGGAAATAGTGAATTTTCTATGAACTAACTATGTAAGGGGATGTTTGTTTGCATTGAAGGAGGATGTCATTTATGCATGTCAGAAATATTCTATCCTAAATCGGGTTGAATATTACACGTATAAGTCAGATGTGTGTAGACTTATACTACAATGTAGAGGTGGAGCTAGTAAATGTGCGTGGCACGTTAGAGCAGTTAAAAAATCCAAAGCCGTTATGTGGGAGATTATGAGATACGGAGAAGCACACTCGTGTGAGAAAGACATCATTCATAAGGACAACACACATTTCAACAAGTCATTCATTGCTAGTGAAATCAATGAGATTAGTCGAGAGAAATTGAGGCTTCCTCCTACGGCAATAAAGCAGTTGATGTTCAAGAAATTTGGGTACGACATTCCATATGTGAAGGCATGGAAAGCACGACAGAAGGCCCTTGAATGTTTATTCGGAGATTGGAAATCATCATTTTCACTATTGCCGAAATTTATGAACATATTGCAATTTACCAATCCCGAGAGTGCCGTATTTTGGCAAACAAGCCCTTCAGAAGGCGGTAATGTCAGTGTAGATAGGATTTTCTAGGCATTTGCACAGGCCATAGAAGCTTTCAAACATTGGCGTCCCGTGATTTGTATTAACGGGACTCATCTTTATGGCAAATACAAGGGCATGTTATTAGTTGTCGTGGGCTTAGATGCAAATAACCACTTGCTTCCGCTTGCTTATGCTCTTTGTGAAAGTGAAAATAATGACAGTTGGAGTTGTTTCATGGCTTGTTTAAGGAGTGGGGTAACAAACCGAGAAGAGCTTTGTGTTATTTCAGATAGACATATTGGAATCGTTAATGCAATGAAAGATCCGGATTGGGCACCTCCAAGGGCATATCATCGTGTGTGTTCAAGACATCTTGTGAGAAATTTTAATATGCGGGTGAAGAACAAACAATTGAAAGATTTCCTTGCACTTATTGCCCACCAAAATCAGAAGAAGAAGTTCATTAAGATTTCTCGGATTTGAGGGAAAATTGAAAGATAATGTCGAAGCATTGAAATGTGTTGATGACTTGTAAACTGAAAAATGGGCGTTGGCATATGACGAAAAAGGGCGTAGATGGGGTCAATGACCACAAATGCATCTGAATGTTTCAACAACATACTTAAAAGAGGGCGCGACTTACCAATTACAGCGCTTGTACAACTACACCTTCAAACAAGCAAATGAATATTTTACAAGGAGACGTGAGCAGTACCAAAAAATAAAAGGGATTTATGCTCCTGCCATCGAAAGAAAAATAAATCATCTCAGGTGGAAGTGCACCGATCATGAAGTGAAAATGTACGATCGAACGCTTGGTGTAGCTTCTGTTACCACTTCCAATAGACAGAATGTTCAGCTTGTAAATATGAACGCCCGCACATGTACTTGTGAAAAATGGGAGGCATTCCATTATCCATGTAGTCACGTGTTGGCTATGTGCATGAGAGAGCATTTGAGCATTAGTGCATGTGTGGCCCCAGAATTTTACATGGACGCGTATAATAGGACATGGTGTCCGAAGTTTAATCCTATTCCGGATCAGGCATATTGGCAACCATTTGAAGGGCCTGAACATGTGCCGAATCCACATTTCAAAAGAACTAAGAAGGGCCGCGAACCAACAAGAAGAAGGCGTAATGAGATGGATTTTGGTGCATCTGGTGGTGCCAGCAGTTCTGGGGTAGCTAAAGCAGGCAGATCAATGTGGTGTTCCAAATGTGGCGTGGTAGGGCATAACAAGAAAATATGTGACAAACCAACGCAGTAGTTTCCATTTTCCGATATTGTATGCTAGTTGAACATTTTTTTAATTGAACATTTTTGTATTGTCACTTATGTTTAATGCTTGTAATTTTTGGACATATGAACTTTTTTATATCTTAGACGAGTTATTGTTATAATTGTATTTTTTTTCATTTGTTGTATCAGGTATGAATTCGCAGTATGACGATTTAGCATCACTTGTCAGTCCAGGCCCCATAGACGGTTCACTTTTGACTTGGCAAGATAAGCACATATCTAGGGATTGTTGGACTAATAGGGTACAAAATGTATATGAATTACTGATAGAGCCTAGTTATATGCGCTATTTAGATCTTAACACTGTGCTTGTTTGCATTATTTTGTGTACAAGATTAGTGGTTTTCGGTATTTTTGTATTTCAGGATAAAACAGGAGCATAAGTCAAATGTGCGCTAACGGACGTTTTAGAGCGCAATGCATGACTGCGCGAAGCTAGCAGCGCAAAAGGAGAGCTGTTTCGGACTACAGTGCGCAAACCGACTGCGCAAAGCGAGTAGCGCAATCAGCGTGCGCGGAATGGCAAAATTTCTAAATATTGATCTCCTAGATTTGGGAAGTTGCTAAAAGTCTCTCAGGCCAAATCTAAGCATTCCTTGGGCTTCAAGACCACTATATAAGGAGAGAGAAGCTAGGGTTACAGAGAGAGAGAGAGAGAGCAGATAGAGAGAAGGACGCGCAGCAGCAAAACACACGAGCTACTTCAGCCAGAATCTGCGCGAACCACCTGCGCCAGCCGAGAACAGCAACGCACAAATTGCGCCAACCTGCTACGTTTCTCTTGCTGCTTTAGTTTTACTTATTATTGCTATGATGTTTGTTTTTAGCATGTCTAGCTAAACACCTTGTATCTTGGGCATGATTCTATGAAATATTTCCTTTGAGACTTGTTCTTAATGCTTGGTACATCTACTTATATTAATTCTATGCATATGGGTGATAATTAGTTGTGCGAATAAGGGAAGCCTTGAACCGCAATCTTATTCTAATTGCTAGTTATTGTATTTTAAACTAGTTGATAGCTTGACGGTGACAACTAGGAGTAACGCACTAGGATACTCAGCTGCTACTGTGATAGAACTCGTGGCTGTTTAGACTAGTTTCAGGAATTAATTGCTCATGAACTTTGATCGGAACATGCGCGCACGTTAGGAAGCCTTGACCGGACACTAACTTAAGTAGAACTGCACTATAGATGTTTAGAGTCGATGATAAGGGATACATTCATAGAGGATTGTCTGTACCGATACTCTTCATAGTCATAGTACTTAGAATCTACTGTCTGCGCACGTATCGTGCAATTCTGCTTTCACACTGTTCATTCGCGCACCTGCGCAACCCAATCACTCACAACCCCAATTTCGTAAGTTGTAGGTTGCTAGCTAAAACGAGTCTGCTTGCTACTTGTGGGATCGACCCTGACTTAGCCGCTATACTAAGTGGAGAAGGAAAGATTAATTTGACGCGTACAACGACCCGCGATCAATTACACACTTATTATGTTTAATGTTAATCTTCATTTGACATGTCTATTATTTACATTGCATACAGGATTCCGTTGTGTTAGAAGTACGCCGACATAATATGTGGGACTTGGATCCCATGATAGCTGAGATTTTTACACGTGCGGGATTCTACCCATGGACACTAGTGCAGAACATGAAATTAGATCATGGGTTTCTAACTGCACTGGTCGAACGATGGAGACCTGAAACACATACTTTCCATTTGAGACCCGGGGAGATGACGGTGACCTTACAGGACGTCGGTGTGATAACTGCATTACCCGTGGACGGCAGGCCAGTCACCGGTAGTGAAGATGTGGTCAACTGGGATCAGTTATGCATGACCACACTTGGAACAGTTCCACCACGTGGGAAGTCACGTACTGGTGTCCATCGTACTTGGTTTAAGAATAATATGAGTGATGTGCCACCGGATGCGTCCGAGGAGGATTTACATAGATATGCTCGGGCATATATGTTGTGCATGCTCGGTACGTCACTCATGTCAGACGGCTCGAGCAGTGATGTCTCGCTACACTACCTACAGTGTTTGGCTGATATTGACGCCGTTAGCAGTTATAGTTGGGGCAGTGCGGTTTTGGCATTTCTGTACAGGCAGCTTTCCGTTGCATGCATGATTGGTCATAGACATTTGACTGGCTACACGGTATTGCTCCAGCTATGGGCATGGGAGCATATGTCTATAGGACGCTAGAGACGGATCTCGAGACATTTGGTAGTTGGTATTGCCGGACTAAGATTTAGCAAATGGGACGGTCCCAAGACATATCGGGAGACTCCACAGCACGTCCTACTATTGTATCGAGACCAGCTAGAGAATATTGATGTGGAGTGGATGCCATACACAGATGATATTATTGCATCATTACATCCGATGTGTAGCCAGGGACGCCACATTTAGATGGCGGAAACACCATTATTATGCTTCAATATTGCAGCATGGCATTATCCCTTCACAGTGCTACGACAATTTGGATGGCGCCAACCTATCCCACATATGTCACATACTAGTCACGAAGAGTTGCATGCAACAACAAGGAAGAAGGCAAAGAAAGATTGAAGTAGAAAGTTGCAAGCTTATGTGACGATGTGGGATAATAGGGTGCAGAGTGTGGTCACCGAGGAAGTTGAGATTGGTGGGAACTTTGGATACTTGGAGAAATACTATACATGGTATAACTCGATTACCATTAAATTTATTCAAACACTCAAATCCAAAGATAAGCTAATTCCTTACCGCCCGACTTCACACGAAAATTCTACACATGTAAATTTCCTAAAAATATAAAATATTATTCTATAATTCACATATTTTTTGAACTGACATACTTATGACTCGTTTTTATAGATACTTTCAGAAGATATACATCCGCTAAAATATATTTGGAAGCAATTTTTAATTTTGTAGCACTATTGAAAATTTTTCTCCATTGATTTCTAATTTTGTAGATGCCGTTGATGAAGAAACGCATAAAAGAAGAACGTAAAGCCGATAAACTCCCAGAACATTCCAGAAACAAAATGATGAAACTTTCTGTAGGTAGGAGAAGCAGGCGTAAGCGGCGAGTCTAAGCCCTCTCGCCGCGTATTCTTCTAGCGAGCTGGATATCCTTGGGCATGATAGTGACTCGCTTGGCATGAATAGCGCAAAGATTGGTATCCTCGAACAATCCAACAAGATACGCTTCAGCCGCTTCCTGAAGTGCTGCGACAGCGCTGCTCTGGAACCGGAGATCGGTCTTGAAGTCCTGCGCTATCTCGCGGACGAGACGCTGGAACGGGAGCTTGCGGATGAGAAGCTCCGTGCTCTTCTGGTACTTGCGGATCTCTCTGAGCGCGACGGTTCCTGGCCTGAATCTGTGGGGCTTCTTCACGCCTCCGGTTGCGGGAGCGGACTTGCGTGCCGCCTTGGTCGCTAGTTGCTTCCTCGGCGCCTTTCCGCCGGTTGATTTGCGCGCTGTCTGCTTCGTGCGAGCCATTTTCGGGAGATGAGAGAGTAGATTTGCAGGAGAGGGTTGGAGAGGTTCAGTTTTCGATGGCGGGATGGGAATGGGGATTAGGTTTATATAGGTGGGGTTTTTTTGGTTTAGGCGGGGGATTTTGGAGCGTTGGATTTGGGGGTTATGAACGGTGGAGATTTGGTTTTGGGGGATACACGGATTGCGATCCGGAATTTGTGTTAGCGCGGGAGGGGTTTGGGTTTTGATGAAAGTTGGTGAAAAGTTGTGGAGGGTGAAATATTTGAAATTGAAATGGAGAGTTGGTCGGGGGCGTTAAATGTATTATTTATGTTTGTTTTCGAAACAACAATTGAAAATAAACGATGGATTTAAGGTCACGAATTGTTTGTTGGAATGTTTAGAGAAATAATTGGCGGTTGACTGAGGTCAGTAAAATGCTGGAATGTTGTGAAGAAGCTACAAGAAAAATGGAGGTTGGTGATATTACACTATGTACGATGGCAAAAAAAATTCAACACCCTACTTTATCACTTTTAACACGCCACGTCATCTTTTCTATCTTCCACCTAATCATTCAACATACATTCAACTTATACCCTCTACAATGAGCTTGTTTAATAAAATTCAACACCCTATCTCATAACTTTTATTTATCTTCTTTTATTTTCTTCATAATTTAATTTTTGTAATTACAATTCAATAAATTTATCATTTTGCATTCAAAAAAAAATTAATAGTAAAATAAATTATATATATTAATTTTTTTAATATTTGTAATTTTCATCAATTTTAAATTTTATATCATTGCATCTTGCAAGAAATAAAGACGAGAAATATAGATAGACATTATTAAAACAAATACAAACAACGACTTATAAATATATTTAACCACGAAACATTCCGAATTTTGCCCATATGTGTTTGACCAGATCTGCTTGCAATGCGTGATGTGCGCTTGAATCATGCATCTCGGATCTAGCACGCACATGATTTGTGAATGCCGGTAGCACTTCGGTCGAGAATTGTTGTTGTGTATTAGACCCACTCGCCTCAGATTGGTGCAAACCCATAGTTTGAAGTGTTTTGAGTATTTTGTTGGCTGGATTGTTGATTTTGAAACTGATAATTGTGGAGATTTGGATAGACAAAGGAATTATTGTTGGGATCCATTTGGCTAAAAAGAAGGGTTTAAAATGGAGAAGAAAGAGGTTTTTTTTTCGGTGTCCAAATCAAATGAAGCGAGTATGTATTTATAGAGCATAAAAAAATATGAATTTTGGTATAAAAATTAAAATCTAAAAAAATCAGTGGACCTATAAACAAGACGTATATTGGTATGTCACACATGGTTCTCACCACATCTTCATTCAACATGTTTAATTAATTCAACACCGAATAATCCAAATCATATTCAACACCATATTCAACTACCTCATTAAACCTATTCAACTGCTTAATCCCATATTCAACTACCCCATTGTAAATAATTTCAATTTAATACCAAATAATTCTCATATTCAACACCATATTCAACTACCTCATTAAACCTATTCAACTGCTTAATATCTAATTCAACACCCCCATTGTACATAGTCTTAGGGGCTGGGCTGCGGTAAGACGAGGAGGCTCACAGCCAAAATAGCTTCTAGCATTTTGGCCGCAAAACAGTGAATTTGAGGAATAGAAGGTATTGGGAAAAGCCAAAGTAGCGCGCAATTACAATGTTTTGCTACAACAACTATTCCATTACCAATCAGACGGTTGTATAACAAATAGATTCAATATAAAAAGGAGAAGTACAGTTCGACAGTTTTTTCTGTTCTTCATAACCTCACGAATATAAGTAACGGCATTCAAAAGGATAACGTCTTCATAGTACCTCACTGCTCCTCCTCTTCATGCCTACCAAACTGACCACCACGATACAAAAGCCAGCTAAAATTGAACTCACCATCAAACCTTGTTCAACTTAAAAGCACTTCCTATGGACAATAGATGGACCGGATTCATCGTATTCACCCTTGGAAATCCACATCTGAGGAAACATTTTGAATGTTAAGACCAGAAAAAATCTGTAGAGTTCAATGTTGTAGCTTAAGAAAATGTTGAAAACAATACCTGTTGGAAGGTGCTAAGGGATGCAAGGATTGACCCTCCAATCCAGACACTGTACTTCCTCTCAGGGGGTGCCACAACCTTGATTTTCATGCTGCTGGGGGCAAGGGCGGTGATTTCTTTGCTCATTCGGTCAGCAATACCAGGGAACATGGTTGTTCCACCACTGAGCACAATGTTTCCGTACAGATCCTTCCTGATATCAACATCACACTTCATGATGGAGTTGTAGGTAGTCTCATGAATACCTGCAGCTTCCATCCCAATCAGTGAAGGCTGGAAGAGGACTTCTGGGCATCTGAATCTCTCAGCACCAATAGTGATGACTTGTCCATCGGGCAGTTCATAGTTTTTCTCAACAGAGGAGCTGCTCTTGGAAGTCTCCAACTCCGCCTCATAGTCAAGTGCAACGTATGCAAGCTTTTCCTTCATGTCACGGACAATTTCCCGCTCAGCAGTTGTTGTGAACATGTAACCTCTCTCAGTGAGAATCTTCATCAAAGAATCGGTCAAATCACGTCCAGCAAGATCGAGACGAAGGATGGCATGAGGGAGGGCATAACCTTCATAGATTGGCACGGTGTGACTCACACCATCACCAGAATCCAGCACAATACCTGTCAAACACAGCAGCTAATTTATGAATGAGGATATAAATATAGATTACACAGAAACGATAGATGATTCAGATGTACGCACCAGTAGTACGTCCACTGGCATATAGGGAAAGAACGGCCTGAATAGCAACATACATGGCAGGCACGTTGAATGTCTCAAACATGATCTGGGTCATCTTCTCTCTGTTAGCCTTGGGGTTGAGCGGTGCCTCAGTGAGAAGAACAGGGTGCTCCTCAGGGGCAACACGAAGCTCATTGTAGAATGTGTGATGCCAGATCTTCTCCATATCATCCCAGTTGCTAACAATACCGTGCTCAATGGGGTATTTCAAAGTGAGAATACCTCTTTTAGACTGTGCTTCATCACCAACATAGGCATCCTTCTGTCCCATACCGACCATGACACCTGTGTGTCTGGGTCTTCCCACAATGCTGGGAAACACAGCCCTGGGAGCATCATCCCCAGCAAACCCAGCCTGCATATACAATTAAAAAGAGTCAATGTCTTATATACACAAAATATAATAATGGATACGAAAATTACATTTATGGATTTGCATATTGTGAGCTCACCTTCACCATACCCGTACCATTGTCACAGACGAGTGGCTGAATATCTTCGGAGTCTGCCATTTCTTATAAACCTGCAACATGACACCAGCATCACTTGCGTAGATTAGGGGTACAAGAATAAAACATCACCAATAAAGCAAGCCATTCGACTTAGCTCGGTTATCAGCGTCAAAATACTAAGCTTAACATTTCATTTCAGTGCACAGTTAAATTATTTCATCACACAACACCCACCCAAGAGTGGATCTAACCTATCCCTATCAAGCAAATTCTATGGTGGATACATCTCATGAATTTCAATATCTCGACGTTAAATCAGTTAACTACACCAATCCAGAGCAAATTATAGTACCATCATCGAACATAAACAGTCCAATCAGTCAGAGAACCCAACACTATGAAAGACTGGCAGTTACAACTTACAGCACACGGACCTCAATCTCAAATTCCACACAAATGATAAACAGTTGCACAACAATCTTTAGATCCACGCTCAACAACCTAGAACATGCAATATATCAACCATCAGCTTACAGATCGGAATCAGAAAATCAACACAATACCTCAATCAGTCAACATTAGTCATTAATCCAATCACAACTCAACCGATCTCATCACAATTCCAAAACTCACTTCCACTCTCCAATTCGTAACCCAATCGGAACCAATCCATCGAGATCCACTCAAAACCGTAACAACAAACTTGTGAAAAACAGAATCTACCAGATCGGAGCTGACCTTGTTGATTGAACAAGCGAAGACGACAACGGAAGCGCGACGGAGACGACGACAACCAAGCCAAAATCTCAGGAAGACGAGACGATAGGCCTGGCTATGCGTCTCTGGTTGAGACCCTCTAACGTCAAATTTTCGCAATATAGAAGACTATGCTGAACCAGGAGAAGATTGTTTTATAGGCCGGAGAAATGCAAATGAAATGAGGGCCAAATCGAGATTTCGATTGAATTAATCGGTTTGATTTTGTTTTAGTCTGAATTAAGCGGTCCGACCGGTCTAATCATTTTGTTAACCCGTAAAGGAAGGAGGATCTAATGGAGTGGTGGGAGGCATGACCTGGATGACAGCCTGTTTTATATAAAGCGTTGCTCTTTTTTGGTTCATGGTATTGGAACCGTTGGATGGTAAGGAGGTATTTTTGGACGGCTTGGATGATTGAAAGCGTCCACGTCAGATTTGAGCAGTGGTTGTGCTGATGAGAAGACCGTTGAGAGAAGCGAGCACGTCTTCGGGCTTCGGCCATGATTTTCCGCCTTCCGAGGCTTCCACGAGAAGCATCCTGAATCCGACGGCAGTCCAAGACCAAACAAAAGCCCCGATCATTCCTCCCGGCATCTTTTTGAATCCCTCAGGCACTGGATTTTTCATCCTCGTCCGAATGCAGGCGGTCAATCGATCAAGTGAGTTTCGAATCTCAAATTTGTCGTAATGGAAGTTGAAATTGATGTGGCATTTCTGAAATCGATGTTTAGGGCATATGCACCCAGCAGGTGTTGAGAGGATTTAAGGCTGAAACTAGTAGTTGATGGGTGCATATGCTCTTACTGTGTCGATTTTTCGCAGTGGATCACTATTTTCAATTCGTAGGGTCGAGATGGCGGATGAGATTGGTGGTGTATGAATAGCTCATGATTAAGGTAAAGAAATTCACTGTGTTAATGGGTTTGATCTCATTGAGTTGAATTTGATAAAGGTTTGTAGATCAAATCAAATTGCTTAAAATCCTCAGTGAGCCGCATTTTATCATCATTTGGCAAAAAATGTCATCATCATTTCACATTTTCACTTCTATAAAAAGGTGTGATCGAGGTCGCCGGAGTGACGCTGGAGCATCGGCAATGTGATCAGAAATATAGAATGGAGATGGAATCTTTTCTGTTTCTTTATTGTTTTAAGAAAAGAGTCAAATGACTCTTATGTAATCTGTTTACGGGGAAAGTTAATATTTACAAAACAGTCCTCTATCTATCTGTAATAACAGACCTAACTCCTCTATTACAATTCGACCCTTGCATTTATTATAATTACACATTGACCTTGCATATGAGGCACAAGCCCTAATTGAATGAATCTCAGGTTGGAACAACAGCTCAAACAGGTTCGTGTGTAGCTGAATTTGGCTGACCATCCGCCATACGCCCCCGCAAGCCCAACTGGTGAAGAAGGTTGAGGCAGTTGAGCTTGGAGCTGAGCTTGGCGAGACCATCCGCCGGTAAAGCTTTCGTGAAGATGTCGGCGAGTTGTTGGAGTGAAGGAACGAAACTTGGAGAAATGAGGCCATTGAGAAGGTACTGTCTGACGAGATGGCGATCAATTTCTATATGTTTCGTTCTCTCATGAAAGATCGGATTTTTGGCAATGTGCAGGGCAAACTTGTTATCACGGTGAAGAGGAATTGGAGCAGAAACTGGGATTTTCAAGTCAGTCAAAATACGGGTACGCCATACGAGCTCTCTGCAAGTTTGAGCCATAGAACGATATTCGGCTTCAGCTGATGACCTGGAAACAACCTCTTGTTTCTTCGTGTTCCAGGGGATAAAGGAAGAGCCGAAGAGGATGACATAACCAGTAACAGATCTTCTAGTGAAGGGGCAGGAGGCCCAGCCGGTATCACAGTATATAGTGAGAGTCAAGGAAGAGAGCTTTGGATAGAAGAGGCCCTGCGAAGGTGCAATTTTCAGGTAACGTAATACCCTGTGAGCAGCTGTCAAGTGTTCCTCTATAGGTTGAGCCATGAATTGGCTTAGGATATGTACTGGAAATGCTAGATCAGGCCTAATAATTGTTAGGTATATGAGTTGACCTATCAGTCGACGATACGTCATAGGATCTGTTAGTAAAGGGGCAGTAGACAGTGCTAACTTTTGTTTTGAATCCATAGGGGTAGTAGATGGCTTACACCCTAATAGGCATGCCTCTGTGATGAGATCCAGTGCATATTTGCGTTGATTTAGGAACATTCCTGAGGTTGAGCGAGCCACTTTGATGCCTAAGAAGTAGTGTAGCTGACCTAAATCTTTAATCTTAAACTGAGCATGTATGAAAGACTTTATATCATTGATCAGTCTTGTAAAAGTCCCAGTTAAGATGACATCATCGATATAGACCAGCATAACAATGAACTCTCCCTCCCTGTCCATAGTGATAAGAAATAGTCATTGAGGTTGCATTGAAAACCAAAGTCGAGAAGAGCATCATGAAATCTACTGAACCATTGTCGAGAGGCCTGCTTTAAACCATATAGGCTCTTGAGTAGTTTACAAACTTTTCCTTGGCTCTTTTCAATCTTATAAAAATCTGGAGGAAGGGTCATGTAAACCTCTTCATTTAAGGTGTCATGCAAGTATGCATTATTGACATCTAGTTGATAAAGAGGCCAACCCTTAGCTGCTGTTGCTGCAAGTACTGTGCAGACAGTGGACATTTTCACCACTGGGGCAAAAGTGTCTTCATAGTCTAGGCATTCCATTTGAGTGCAGCCCTTAGCCACTAGACGAGCCTTGTAGCGTTCAATTGATCCATCTGCGTGACGTTTTATTTTATAAACCCATTTGTAACCCACACAGTTCTTGCCTTCGGGTAAGTCAGTGATCATCCAAGTATTGTTGTCCTTGAGAGCAGTTAATTCATATTTCACTGCCTGTGTCTAAAGAGGGGTTCTTGGTGGCTTGGCTATAGCTTTTTGGCTCTGGTTCACTAGAAAGTTGTAGGGTGTAATGTTGAAAAGAGAGAGAGCAGGCTGAGTAGTTTAGAAAATTGGTTATAGGATAGGCAGATCTGTGAGTAGTTGAGCAAATGTAATCTTTGAGTCTGGCAGGTGGTTTATGAGATCTAGACGACTGTCTAAT
Organism: Umbilicus rupestris; assembly: GCA_963678935.1. Classification (NCBI taxonomy): domain Eukaryota; kingdom Viridiplantae; phylum Streptophyta; class Magnoliopsida; order Saxifragales; family Crassulaceae; genus Umbilicus; species Umbilicus rupestris. The sequence goes on from OY787625.1 coordinate 1,914,096, forward strand.
AGGCTGAGAGGTATCCTCTAGTTGAGAAATGAATTCTGGAATTTGAGAAGTATTTTCTGTTGGGAAGATAGTTTGAGTAGGAGGAACTAAATCTGGTTGGGAAAATATATCTGGGGAAGGAGGGTTAGTTTCTGAAAATGGAGGATTATTTTCTAGTGGAAGGTCAAGAAATTGTGTAGGGAAATTGTGAGAAGTATGAATAGGTATAGAAACTAAACCAGAAGGGGTTAGATTGGCAAATGGTAATATATGTTCATGAAAGGTAACATCTCTACTAATGTGTGTACTATGAGATTTGAGGTCAAACACTTTGTAACCTTTCTGGCCAAATGGGTATCCTATAAAGAGGCAAGGGTTTACTCTAGGATCAAATTTTCCTCTAGTAGGAGTAATGTTAGTAATGTAGCATAGGCAGCCAAAAACTTTAATATGATGAAAGTTGGGAATTTTGTGAAAGAGTACCTCAAATGGGGATTTGTTTGAAAGGATATCTGATGGAATACGGTTTATGATGTAGGTAGCAATAAGGACACAATCACCCCAAAAGGACACAGGCACGTGGGATTTGAACTTCAGTGCTCTAGCAGTCTCAAGTAAGCCTGTTCTTTAGATCTTAACTTATGCTTAACTTAACTTAACTTACCTTAAATTAACTTAATTTAACTTAACTTAACTTAAGTAATTTTACAAACATATTTTTATGATGGTGGTGGTGTGGTTGGGGTGATGGGTTGGTGGTGGTGGGTTGGGGTTGTGGTGGTGGGGGTGTTGGTGGTGGTGGGGGTTGTGGTGGTGGGTTGGGATGGTGGTGGTGTGGTGGTGTTGTTGGGGTTGTGGTGGTGGGTTGGGGTGGTGGGTTGGGATGGTGGTGTAGTTGGGGTGGTGGTGTGGTGGTGTTGTTGGGGCTGTGGTGGTGGTGGCGGTGGTGTGGTTGGGGTGGTGGTATGGTGGTGGTGTTGGTAGTGGTGGTGATGATGGTGGTGTAGTTGGGGTGGTGGTGATGGTGGTGTGGTTAGGGTGGTGGGTTGGGATGGTGGTGGTGGTGATGGTGTGGTTAGGGTGGAGGTGGTGGGTTGGGGTGGTGGTGGTGATGTGGTTAGGGTGGTGGTGGTGTGGTTGGGGTGGTAGTGGTGGTGGGTTGGGGTTGTTAGGGTGGTGGTGGTGGGGAGTGGTTGGGGTGGTGGTGGTGATGTGGTTAGGGTGGTAGTGGTTTGGAGGGTGGTGGTGGTGGTGGGTTGGAGTGATGGTGTGGTGGGTTGAGGTGGTGTGGTGGTGGGTTTACTTTTTTAGTACTTAACTTAACTTAGCTTAATTTAACTTAGTTTAACTTAACTTAATTTAATTTAACTTAATTTAACTTAATTGAACTTAACTTAATTGAACTTAACTTAAGTACTGAAAATTTAAGGTCTAAAGAATAGGGCCTTAAGTACCTATGTTTTCTTTCTGCAATGCCGTTTTGTTGGGGACTGTAGGGACATGTTGTTTGATGGATGCACCCTTTTGAACTGAGGAAACTGGTCATTTTGTTACTGAGAAACTCTTTGCCATTGTCTGTTCTGAGTATCTTAATTTTCTGACCAAACTGAGTGTAAACTAAGTTGAAGAAATGTATCAAATGAGCTGCTATTTTCTGCTTTTGTAGTCATAAGAAAAGTCCATGTGAACCTTGAAAAATCATCTACTATAGTCAAGAAGTATTTAGCCCCTGTCATGGTAGGAAATCTGAAAGGGCCCCATATATCACTGTGATACCATGTAGAAAGGTGTGATCGAGGTCGCCGGAGTGACGCTGGAGCACCGGCAATGTGATCAGAAATACAGGATGCGGATGAAATCTTTTCTGTTTCTTTATTGTTTTAAGATGTTTCTTTATTGTTTTAAGAAAAGAGTCAAATGACTCTTATGTAATTTGTTTACAGGGAAAGGTAATATTTACAAAACATTCCTCTACCTATCTGTAATAACAGACCCAACTCCTCTATTACAATTCGACCCTTGCATATATTATAATTACACATTGACCCTGCATATGAGGCACAAGCTTAATTGAATGAATCTCAGGTTGGAACAATACGATGACAGCTCAACCCGATTCGTGTGTAGCTGAGTTTGGCTGACCATCTGCCATAACTTCCTGCATAGATTATTCAATCCAATTATTGGATAGTTTTTTGGGGGAATAGAAGTATATTTTGAGGTTCATGTTGCCATTGAGGCAGGATTATACCTGTTAATTTGACGTGCATTAGTTTAGATAGATGAATATATGAGTTGTACTGTTGTAGTGAGCTCAAAATAGTAAAGTTGCATAAGAGTGTAACTTGGTTCATGAGGATAAGGAGATTGGTGTTGGTGTGTTGAAATTATGGTAGACATGTGCATGGTCTCAATGTCTTGGTGCTTGAAATTACAACTTCTGACTTTATCCTTTGGGTATGTATTTGCATCTGGTTCTCAGGTTTTTGTGCTTATAGATGATGTGTGCAGTATACTGAGATAACAGCTTTGGATTGTATTCTATTGGTACATATATGTTTCTGGTAGTTGTGCTTAAGAAGTTTAAACTTGCATTTATGTATGGTAGTTAACTGTGCGTTTTGCGGTTTAGTTTAAAATCTATTTTATTTGTTCACTGGTGATATCTGAGTCTAAGTGGTCAGGGAAATCTGAGGTGGCTTATTGGGATGCCCTTTTTCCGGGAAGCCATGTTAGTGCACGCTTTTTTGACCTCAATCCAACATATCAAATGGTATCATCCTCCCATGTTTATGGCTTATGGCATTTTAATAGGGATATCTAGTCTGCCACATTATCCTTCCCCGTCTATTTATGATCTTCTGTCGTTGATTACCCACTTTCCAAACCATATTGCATAAACTCTATGTTTTTGTAGCTATCCAATACACCATTATCAAGCCAAGTATACCTGCTCCGGAATCAGGATGTATCTTTTTTAATATGGAAGAAGATATTTGGGTTTTGATATTCATTTCTCTAAGCAAATAGATATCTACAGTCAGGTGACATATTGACATTACACTTCTGTTGGTAGTTGGTACAACGTAAGCTGGTTATTAATTACGCTTTTCTGCCTCCTTTTCATTTTACTGATAAATAGGACATCTTATGGAAAATGAACAGAAAGGACATGATTGCGTGCATACAATTTACACAACCGCATTTATGATGACACTTGATTCCACTACCCCTTTATAATGGGTCCATTTCCCTATGTGAGTCAGTCCTTAGATTTTCCGACTTGTTTGAGCACTGATGTTGTTAAGTAATGATTAAACACAAAATTATTTTTGAAAGATGATGACTAGAATAGAGTCAGTTTTCGTGGTAGTGACTTTGTTGAGCATCTCTTCCTGGATGGACCTATAGCACTTCTCAAAAGCTTAATGGGACGGCATTTCAAGTCATTCACAAAGTTTCATTTAAGCAACAAGGATTGATTGGCTTATGCCACAACCTTAATGGACAATTCTTGTTCTAAACCCTACCACGTACCATTTTTGTTTTGCAGCATCGCTAGAGTAATCATCTATAGCTATGTAGGATTGGCTCTGGATCTAATGGCGTGATGCTCAGAATGGTCTCCTCTGGCACTGATGACGGTGTTGGCGTTGATGCTGGTGTTGGTGGTGTCGGCAGAAACATTCCTGATCCTGACGAGCTGGACTGGCTGCAGCTAATTTTCTTTTGGCATGTATCCATTAAGCTGTACCGACATGTTGGGCAAGAAGAGTGGGAGGTCAGCCATTGATCAATACAAAGGACATGAAATCCATGATTGCAGTTGGGCAAAACTCTGACACGCTCTCCTTCCGCAAAGTCAGAAAGGCATATGACACACTCAGTGTCCAGATGTTGTAAGTTCAATCCATCTGAATATTTCAGTGTAGGAATTGTCTTGATTGCCTTCTTTCTCATACCTGTGTTGGCTAACCTTGCAGTGGATGCTGATTCTGTGGCTACCAGATGTGAGCACCTGAGCGCACACCTTACAATAGAATTCAACCCCAGTGAGCATACTAAAGCACATAAGAGAACTGACAGAACCATCACAACATTTGCATCAAATCCATTTTCTCCATACGGCTCACCAGCAGCGTGGCTGGATCTTGCTGTTGGAGGAGGTGAACTGGTCGATGATTGGTAAACTGGAGGTTGCAGAAGCAGTTTCCTTGAGTTGAATTCATCTTGGAAAACAAAATTTGTTCGAGAAGGAGCAGACATATCCAGAATGGAAAGTACAAGTTTTCAAGTGGCCGGTGTATGATTTCTTGTCTGATGGTTGGAGAACTCATATAGCTTTTTATTCTGAAGGTCGTATAGCAGTTGATTCATCTTTCACCCTCCTAATGCTGTTTTGGCCCACAGGGAGCCTTCAACCTGCCATTGCATCGGATTCAAACAATCGTGGTGGGCGCCAATTACTTGTCTCCATTACACAGGTTAAATCATCTTTACTACTTTTCACTACTCACTTCCAAACTAAGAATTTCAAGTCGCTGCTACTTTAACTTTATTTTTGGCTAACTTTTCTTGTTCATTCCACCAGGCTCATCACTTCAGGCTTCCTGATCAACAGTTCAAAACATTTCAGTTAATCAAAGGAAACTTGGTGGGAGTGGGTTGCTGAAGCAGCCTTAATGTGATTAGGTTTATTAATCACGTGAGAGAATGAAAATGATTGATGATCGACACATTTGAAACCGTACCTTTCCAGCTCAGTAGGGTCTGCAAGCTTTACACAAAACACTTTGCAGACTTTACAACACCATGTGCGTCCCTTATCAGTCATGAGCTGGATTGAAAATGAGAGCGCCTCTGGTTTTTAGTACTAGAAAAACAAACCTCTAAACTTTATCCCCCATCATAACATAACATGCTTATCCATCCCCCAATGCTTTTTTTTTTATCAGTTTTCAATGATAAAATCGAAGAGAAATTATTATTATTAAATATTTTTGAATATATAGTTTCTTTGTAGTCCATCTAATAAACGCATTAGATTGGGCCTGGGCCTGGGCCTGGGTCTGGGCCCAATAAATGCACATTAATTTTCAGAAAGGGGAAGCAACAGTGGTCATCAATCGAACCGTTCTTCCCTAAATGATCGCTTCATCCGATGGAAGCTGAAGAAACTTCCTCCGCTCGCACCGTCGGATTCTCCGGTCAGTCCCTCTTCTTCACTCCTCCTTCCTCGATCCTGACATTGTTTCTATTTGCTTATGCTTTCCTGATTTTAGGTGTTTTTCGGACATCGATCGTTGAATCGGCCGCCCGATTGATCATCGCTAATGTCGCCTGCGTGATTTTACTTTAGATGGAATATTTGGCGATCAGTGAGTTGAACAGGAGTATGACATTTGTTAGAAAACGCTGTTTAGTGAATCGAGGTTTTGAAATTTGTCTGGAATTGGACACGGTGTTTTTTTATTCCGTTGAATGGCTTCGTCGCCCAGGAATTATGAGACTGAGTTGGCCAGAGTGGAGCATATACTGGAATTGAGGTGTATGTGTTCTTCGTTTCATAGGAATGATAGTGAAAAGGGTTGTGCAGAAGTTAGCAGGAGGGATAAATGGTTTAATTTAGCTTTGAGGGATTGCTCGCTGGCTATTGAGAATACCGGCGTGCGATACTCGAGGCAAATGGTGGTTTGATTTGGTTTTGTTGCATCATATGTGTATTAACTTGAATGCCTCGGGAGAGAACGGGGAATGCTATTTGTGGTCTGGAGCAGAAGTGTCATCTGGTGGAAATTATGGCGGGAATGATTATTGTTGGGATGTGAAAGGGGTAAAGATTATTGAAAAATGGGTAATGCTATATGAGGACAAGAAGGGCTGGGATAGCGGTTTGAATAGCTCAAGCACGTCCCAGGTTTTTTAGAAGAAGTGTGTTGTGATGTTGAGAGCTTTGTATCTCATGCTTAAGCTCCTACCTGCGCGCAAGCTTTTCAGATATTTGACAGCATCCCACAAGCAATGTGAGTTCAGTTTAGTCCATAATATCTCATCATTTTGACGAGCCATTTACCAGAGAGGAAGAGGCTGAAATGCGGAAATATGTTTTTGACCCAATTGAAACATCTTCTGGTAGCCGATGTCTTTCTGTGCTTTACCTTCCATCTTTAGTAGATTTAAGAATCATCCCATCATATCAGATGCTCGCGCACCTCATACTAGATTATTTTCGGGGTGATTCTGTTCCCCCTGCTTGTAGAGCCCCACTGTTACATGCCAATTATATGGTGACATATGGATCAAAGTCATCTGGTTCTTGTAGTAAGCCTTCAGTCACCACTGAGTCAGGATTTCACGGTGGGATACAAGCTCAACCCTCTGGAGCTTTAACTATTAATGCTGACACAAGGGAATCATCCGCAGAGGGAGTTAAGACTGCACATTTTGTTAAATGCCTAAGCTCTCCTGCACGAATAGCTTCCTTCACTTCCCCTTCATGCAGCGGGACTCATTCGTTTGATGCTGCATCTCATCCTGGAGTATCCCCTGTCGGAGAACCTCCTACTACAGCCAAAATTTCTCCTCGTGCTCTAATGTGCATCTGCCCTCTGCATTGTTTGAGGTGAGAACATAAATTAATCTGCTGACTGCTAGTACTTTCCTTGAGCCCTTGGTTTTTTTGGCATCTATACTCACATATACTGTGTATGAACTTTTGCCTTCTCGAACATCCTTTACACCTCAATGCACCAACAGTTCTGTCACTTTTGCTTTGATCCTTGCCGTGTTATATATTCATCACGTATAGGGTAATCACAGTAGTTGGTTTAGGTGTTGAAATACATTGCCTGCTTGATTACACAAAAATCATGAATGTTAAAGGTTACGTTTTTCCAGAACTTCATATGTCAACTTTTTGCCTATTGAGATATCCAGAGCAAAGCATTCATGTACCTATATGATCTTCAAATGGTTTTAGGTTGGATTAGATGCTCAACTCTCTTACTCCGACTGCAGCATCTTATTCCATTGTAGAATTCCATGCCTGACTAGCTTAACTTCACTTCCTTGAATTGATGATTTCTTTTTGGTCCCTGTATCCCTGTAAATACCAACTCACCGCCTGTATGTCTTTCTTTCAGCAAATCTGAACTCAATAAATGCCAGAAGCCTGAAGAACATGGAGATCCTTTTCCCCTAAAACTCTCGGATAATGCTGCTCTGGGTTCAACAATGAGACCAAACAATGCTAATCTGCCAGCTTCATAAACAATCTTCCCATTAAGCCCAGCAGTAAAAACCTCGTTGGATGCATTACTGGAGCTCCAAGGTCACATTGGCATGAAGAACACAATGCTTCAAAGAAGCTCCACACTGAACAACTCCAGCAATCCGAACTCTATCCCAAAATCTTCTGCGTATCTCCTGTCTCCATCAAGCATTGTTGCTGATCCAACTCTGCAGCTTCTGTACGATAAAACCAAGTTGGGAAGACGTCAGACAACCACAGGACCGTCCTATGCCACACGGGTGCATATGTTTCGATCATACCCAGACTCCGTCCTCAGCAAAAACAGCTTTTGTAATTGGGCCGCTGTAATTGGGCCTTACAAGAAAATATCTACCATGGCTAAAAAAAGCAAACAAAATTTATAGGGTACATCATTAATCCTACAGCCAAACGCGCCCTTAACTCATACCCTAACTTCGGCCTCGATCGGTATCCAACTCAATTGCACACTCTCTCCAATCTCTCTCTCTCTCTACTCCCCTACATTTTCTTCACCCTCGTAACAATGGCAGCTGCTGCTTTTACGCCGTAGACGAGCTCGATTTCGCTCTCCGACGCAAGAATAGGGCTCAAGATCGACACTGCAGCAAGAAATTTAAAGCCTTTCCGAGGATATTTGAGACGCGCTCGCTCGCCCCAGGTTACCCCTAAAATCCAAACTCATCATTCTTTTTAATTCTTTAGGATTTCCGTGTAGAAATTTGAATCGTTTGTTCTATATTGGCGCCAATCGGATATTGTGGTTGTTGCTTTTCTGTGAATTGTCTTGTGTTTGATTTAGGGTTATAAAGAATTAAAGATTATTGCTTTGGTTATGTGATTGGTTGTTTTGAGTACTTATTTATGATTCTAATTCTGGCTTGCTGACTTAGAGTGTATCTTTAAGATGTTCAAGTTAGCCTCTTTGGTGTGGTTGGATTAACTCATTAACAAATGGGGTAAAGATTCATTTGGCAGTATACATCCTTGCTGTTGCCTTCCTTACGTATATGTAGTGAGAAATTTAAGAAAGAAACACTCCAGGCGGATGTTTGTTCAGATTTTGGTTTAGTGCCTGTTTGCCACAGTGGTCGAAACTTCTATAGGAAGTGTAGTGTGTTGAGTCTAGTTATTCTTAAATTCCATGTATCTCTCAGTGAGTACGTTGTCGTCCTCCGACTCTAATTATGGACCCAATTTTTCTGCAGTATCTTTTGAGGACGGAGGTTTACTAAGTTCCCTCAAAGTAGCTGATGCTAATATTCTTAAAAAGATATGACATTGCCCCTTCAAGGTCAACATTGTGATTTTTACACTTGAGCTATCTGATTTGGAGCTTAGTCTGGAGATTGCCCTAAAAGAATCTTATTAGCAACCGTCTCATGATAAATAAAAGCTTATGAGTTGAAAGAATGAAGTTTCTTAAAGAGGTGTTCACCAATTTATCAAACTTGCTGCACAGCCTATTAGTGATGAATGAAGCCCAACTGCTCAAGTAATGGGGCGTTTCATAGATTGAAGATGTAATAATGCTGATATATAGGCCTCTAGTTTTACGATGCTGTAGGGCTTGGTTCATCGACCCTGAGTCAGATATGTCTACCTGTCTGTGGAAAGTTCAGGTCGTTCGTTTATTTTTTATCCAAAATTTAAACAGCCTGTATTTGTTAAACCAATGCCAAAAAATCCAGGTATATTCGATTACATGACCCAATATGTCTTTTGAAATAGTTAGTATGAAATATGAATTTCTTTCGAGGCAAACTTCAATTCTTAAAGTGTATAACTAAGTGTAATCCTGTGGAAAACAGGGAATCCTTATTTACCCACTTCACGTGCCATATTTCAAAGCTAACCCAGCTCTCTGTTAGAGCATCATATTCCTTCAATTAATTTGGTAAAATTCAAGACATACTCAGAGTCACAGAGAACTTTGATGTGCTTATGAAGCGATTTGAAAACTTCCTGAACCCTGCTTGTTTGTCTCAAGTTTGAAGGTTCCAATTGCTGGCTATTTGCATGAGTGCAGTTTGCATCCATGTTCCTACAGTGTGCAGATAGAATCAATTTTTATTTGCAATCACGACGTGTTGAATATGAGAGGTTTGAATAGAAATTGACATTTTAGAGCTTGGTTTCATGACTGCATAGAGGGAAGACAGGGAAATATCTATACTTCTCAAAAATTATATAAAAGAAGAAGAAACTAGACAAAAGTTACGATACAAAAATGGCATTTATCTTTGCTTGAAATGGTTTTCAGTTGCGATTATAGATAAATTGGTAAACATAAGGGTATATGCTTGACCTTTTCTGTGAATGGCCTGCTCTATTTTTTCCCTTCAACGTCGTATTTTGTCATTCTATGATTACTTGATTTCTGTTTACCTAATTTTACTTTTTATTTGTTGATTTTCTATGTATAACTTACAGTATTAAATGAGTCCTTGGCTGAAAATGAAGTTGGATATTGGATCTTTGCTGTTGCTTGTAGAACCACGTTTTATCTTATTTCTTAACTTCTCTCTGTGTAGTTGTGGGCTACGAAGTCTTTGTTTGGGCGAGTTTCTGCCGCCTTAAGGGAGGGAAAATGAATGACAACAGTCGGAAACGCACTTCTAAATGGGATCTTATAGGTGGCCAGGGGAATCTTGAAGATAATGGGCGAGAAAATGCTAGGTCTGGAAGCTATCGTGCAGCGTCGAATGAATACAGATCCTATTCTGGTCGTCATTCTTCAGCGCACGCAATTGAGAGTGATCCTAAATATTCTACCCATTCAAAAGATGTAAGACCTAAATTTGAATCTACTGTGTCAGTGAGGGACCATGCATCTGAAAATCGAGGTACCTGGAGGGATAACAGCCTAGATAGAGGCAACAGAGGATTTTCTGAAGCCGTCACAAATTGGGATGAAGATGGTAGTCGAAGGGATCATGGCCGTTCCCCCAGAAGCAGTTGGAAAAGGCCACTCAGGTCTGATAACATTTCATTTACTTTTTTTTTTCCTTGACTCTTATTTTCTGATGTTATTCTTTTTTCATCATGCTCATGTCAATCAAATTCTGGGTTCTGTTGTGAGAAGCCTGAACATTGATAGATTTTTTTCATTTTCTTCCATCTAAGCATCTAAAAAGTCTTATAATCAAGATGTACATTTGCAGGAGCACAAGCAGGGGTAGGAGTAGGAGTAGGAGCAGGAGTCAGAGCCCATTCCGTGCATATAGACATGAATCAGGAGTTAATGAGAGACCTAGAAGCAAACCGGAAGTTCCTACTCAGACCTGTAGGGATTTCACATTCGGGAGATGCAGGAGAGGTAGTTATTGTCCTTTTCGTCATCCATCCACTCAAAACTTTGAGGACAGAAGCTACGACTTTGATCATAGAGAAGAATCAATTCGGGGAGGAAAGTACTCTCACCATAATACTGCTGACGGGGACTATAATGATTATACTAGGGAAACGTTAGAACCCAAGAGGGAATATGACAGAAATAGCAAAGGAACATCTTTTAATCATGGTGCGGAGCGTGAGCCTCGGAGGAGTGCTGATATTGCTTGCACTTTTTTCGCGGCTGGAAATTGTCGGAATGGTAAATTTTGTCGATTTTCTCATCACATTCCTTCATCTAGTAGTTCTGTGGGAAGAGCACATGATGGGAGGGGGAAAACAAACCACAGCCCGGAAAAGTCAGGTCAAATGGATCGGGGTACGAAATTCAGTGATTCAGTTGATCCGCGTGCTACTGAATATGTGAAGGAAGGGAGATGGAGGACTAACCGCAGCCCAGACAGAGTTGATCAAATATATCAAGGTGTGAAAACCAATGAAACTGCTGATCCACATGTTGAGTATGGCAAGGAAATCTACGGCCAAGTTGTTCCATCCGAGTCTAGGAGCAAAGTTGTTTCATCATCAATGATTGATGGATGGGGCAATAATATAGAGGCAAGTTACGTAACACATGGCGGCCCGACAACTATGGATAAAGTAGTTGAAGTTGAAGCCAACAAATCTTCCCAATGGAAGACCGGCAATTCTGGTAATATCACCAGCACTGCTGAATTGAAGGGCGTTGATAAATGGATTGGAGATAAAATGTCTCCCGAGTGGAATCCTAAAGTGTCATCAGCTAGAACTGTAGCTAAAGAAGAACCCGCTTACGCCATCCAGACTTCAGAATCTATCAATCATAATGTACCCTCACAGGCATCACAGCTTCCCCAATATGTTTCTTCTGTCATGCCAGATGTGGTTGAAAAACGGAAGTTCCAGCAAAGGTTTAACTCAATAAATGATGCTCCCGGTGCATTCTCCTATGACAGAAATGTTTACGGCAATGTTCCTACAGAATTCAATAGCAGTTTGTTGTCTGATAACTCTGCACAACCGAGCACGCAAAATGCTTCGTATGGTGCGCCTGGAAATTTGAATGCAGTTGGTCAAGGTCAGTTTTCGGTTACTTCAAACCATCCAGGTAATGAAAATGCAGGTGCCTTGAGAAATTCAACTGCAAATTGTGATATATATTCCATCAAGTCAAACTGTGAGGATCTGAAAACATCTGATGCGATTTCTGGAGGGACAACTGCTTCCAAAATAGTAAGGCAAGAACAGCTTGCTCAATTGACTGATCTATCAGCTTCCCTGGTTCATCTACTGGGTAAAGGACAGCAGCTTCCACATTTATATGCTGCCATGAATCCGCTGGATCCAGTTTCTTCTGTAGAGATCTCTAATGGGCTCGTTTCTCCATTTCCTATGGAGACTGTCCATCCATATCTGCCCATTGCAGCCGGAAAGTCTTATGAACCTGTTAACGAAAATGTTGGGCAGATTCAACTCAACACTTCTATCGCACCTTCACATCATCCTCCTAATCCAGGTATGCTCAGAACAAGCGAGGATGCAAGACAAGACATAACTGTCAAGGAGCAGAATGCAGGTGAAGTATACAAGAATGGTTACGCAGAAAGCGGCCACAAACCAGACACAGACTCCAAGCCGAACAAGAAACCTCAAATTATACCAGAAGAAAGTACAGAAGGGAAAGATAATCATGCAAAATCACGAGATGGCAGCCCATTAGAGAACATGGATGGAGAAGGCAAGGTTGACCGAGGGAAAAAGGTCAAGGACACGAAGGCTCTTCGGGATTTTAAGCATGCTCTTGTTAATTGTGTCAAGGAGTTACTGAAACCAGCATGGAAGGATGGTCGAATAGACAAGGAAGGTTTCAAGACCATAGTGAAAAAGGTGGTTGATAAAGTCACTGCTGCAATTCAAGATGCTAATGTTCCTCAGACACCAGAGAAGGTGGAGCAGTATCTTTCGGCTTCAAAACCAAAGCTGACAAAACTCGTCCAGGTCAGCACGCTCTTCCCCTTTTCATAATTTATTTCATATTTAAGCTGAAATCTTAAAAGCTACCCAAAATGCCAATTAGATGAAAACTACACTATAGTGCATTTGATGTTTCGATTGAAGCCGAGCTACAATCCTCAGATAAAACTAATGACAACCATTCCTGGCATATCTTTTCTAAGAAAGAATATTATCCTAGTTATTTGCATTTGCCAATAAATACAGCCTTAGAAACTGATTCTGATTACTAGTCTTTGTTTCTTCTCCTTGGCAGGCATATGTGGATAGAAACCAGAAGAAGCAGACCTAAAACCCTAAATCTTTCGAGTCTGTGTACCATACAAGCCAGTATTATCAGGTGTTGTGCCTCTTAAGTCAGTAGTGTTATCCTCAGTTAGCTCCAGAGTTGGAAAATAGTTGTGCAGCTCCATCATTTTGAGTCTTTTCATCACAGCATCTATGGTGCATGTCTTGATGGAAGTCTACTTTGCCAGTGCAACTCATTTCAGATTAATGTTGTGAAGGCTTTTGTTACTCATAATAATTATGAACCCACATGTTTTCCTGCTCCTTGGTACCTCTGCTTTCTTTTCAGTTTCAGTTCCTAGCATCAGTGGCTCAGAGCTGTATAAAAATCATCATGAATGGACATGCTCTTCCCCAACCATGAATCAGAAATATGACAGCTTAAATTTCAGATGTATTTTTCTCTGTTTTAATGGACTCTTATTACCACATTTTGCAAAATTGAATTGCCTAGCAGCTTATTGTCAAATATACATGCCTATAGCTGGAAATAACATGGTGAAAAAGTTCTACAAAGACATTAATCTATGTCCAGTTTTTGGGAATTGAGCACTTGTGAATGAATCTGCCTCACATGAACTTTTTCTCTATCAACATCTTCATCTGTTCCATTTTCTTGATGACTTCTGGGTTCATCAAATCTCTTGCTTCTCTTAAGAGGGTGCCTTGTTGGCTGTTATGGTAGGCGTTTACAATAGTTGTAACCCATATATGCAGCTTCTCTGGTGTCCTGTAGACCAAGATATTGCCGTATGTGAAGATCCAATAAAAATAATCGGCCACTACAACAAGGGGAAACCTTATTTGAGATGAGTGAAATGAAATCAGCAATGAGAATCATATAATTCATCTGCGTTGAACCAAGTTTGGAATACTTACGTATACAAGGAGTCTACGTCCTGTCCTTCAACTTCAATTCCTGGTGTGAATGCATCATTCAGCGCACTCACTTGCTCTTGGGGATCATCAACTGTGAGGAGATACTTTACAATTCTGATCTCCTTTGGCATAAGTCTCTGGAGATTACCCAGTGCAGTCTTGTAGAGATGATACAAGACGTCTTTCGCCTGCAATTGAACAAGTTAATCAGTGGCGCAAAACTTGAAGTTCAACGGTCTAAAAGCCATAATAAACAATATTTGATTGTATGCACTCAAAGAAGGATGGTTTGGTAACAGCTAAGCAATTCTACCTCATCTTTTGCCATATCGGTCTCCTTGGCAGCAGACCATGCTTTCGTAATCATCAGGACCAAAGTTGAATCTAGCTCGTTTCTCTCAGCCAAACTATCAATCTTCTTACAAGCAGCATCCACCGAAGGTGAGTTGATAATATCATGAAGCTTCAACTCTGCAGCTCGTAGAGCTTCATGACTTTCAGATGCGTTGTCATGGACCTGCACTGCAGCTAAACATGTAGTTCCAAGCTTCGCTAATGCTGTAAAAAAATCCAAAAGACCCATGAGTGTTTCTCTTGTAGGCCCGATATCACAGAAAAACAGGCCGGCTTACACTGATGTTACTACAGTCTTACATTTCTGTTCTTCTGGTTTTTTGTACAAGGATTCTGCAACAGTGTGAAGATGCACAAAAAATTCTTTTGTGAAATCTTTCCGACGCTTGGCAACTATTTCATTAACCTCCAATGGAGAACTTTTTATCAGTTCAAGAAGTTCTTGATGTCTTTGCACGTCTTCATCAACCTAAGATACAACTGAAACCATAAGCCTCACTAGGAATCAATAAACATCAATTGAGTTCATTCAACCCACCTCTTTCAACTTCCTCGCAAAACGAAGTAGATTGTGTTTCATTGTCAAATCATCTTCACTTTCTGCGCGCTCCAGACAACGCTTAAAAAAATGAGGCCGCAGATTCTTCCACTCCGAACTGAAAGCTATCAACCTTCTCCAATCAGTTGGAGTAGGCTTGTCAACCGTGAAGACGCCAATAAGCTTATCACAAACCCTCATCATTTTACTATCAACGACTTCTTCATCGATTTCAATCCCATCCATTTCTTCATTACTCAAAGAACTTCCTTCACCACCTCTCACTCGATCTGATGATGATTTCGCATCCTCAACCCCACTTGCATAAACAGCCTTATCACCCGAAACAGCCTCAAAAGAGAATTTTAACCTACAGAAACTTGACCCCAATCGGCAACCTGCATTTTTTACAAGCATTGTTACCTCGCTTTCTCATTTGATACAAAAAGCACGCCACCAATACATAACCATAACAATCCAACCTATCAGAGCTCTCAGTTTCCATGGGCTAAACACATGAACAAAGAACTGAACTGAATTCTCAGGCCACTTCAAAATCTCCACATAAGCGACTAATTACTCCTCTACACATAAAGCCGTAGAAAATGAGCAAATGCTCAACCAGTTTCCTTGGAACCCAATTAAGCATAGAAATCGGATACACTTCCAAACTTTTTTCTAGGGTTTATCATATTAATAGAACACGAAATCCAGAAACCATTTCCAGATAGGGCTTCATCTCATTGATACGAAACTCAGAAAATGAAGAAGAAAATTGAACCTTTTGGATTAGACCGGTGCCGGTGGTGAAGTATGAAGGAGGTTGAGGGGGAGAAGAGGAGACACGAAGCATCTCGGAAGCACGGAGGCGATGGAGGGCAGGAGAGCCTGAGAGTTGCGGAAGCCAAGTCCATTGGATTTTCCCAGTGAGTTCTTGGTTTAGGGTTTATCGACTGGAGATTGACGATGATGACGTCAGAAGAAGATCCTGGAAAGCTCAATTGAAATTCTGGCAAGTTGAGTTTTGAGAATTGCAGTTAAGTCCTTGTAGTTTTATTCTTTACAGTCAATCTTTGTTAATATTAAGTAAATTTCAGAATCATAACCTGACAACATAGAAATTGTAGTCATATATTTGGCTACATTGTAATAAGGAAACTCAAACATGAAATCTAAAAACATTCACTGCTAAGATATTACAAAAAGATGCGATGAAACTCAGTGAGGGCATGAAGACTTCACGACAAACAAGCAATATGCTGCAAATCATCAGAACTTGCCCTTAGCGAGTCCCATATCTCGTAGCTCCCAAAGCGGTTTATTTTCTCTAGCAATATCAGCCTTGATTGCTCTTTGAATTCGTTTCACCACAAAGAAATACTGAAAATGTAGAATGCCGAATGGTTCAGAATTGAGAATAAAGTGTGGAGATTACTGCAAGGAAAAGGAGTCAATCTTACTTGAAATAACAATATGACAGGGATCCAGATTTTCCCACGCTCATTTGGGTTTGGCCCTTCTATCAATTTCTTATCAACCAAAATGGCCTCGCTACCATTAGAGACAACATCAGTGATTGTTTTTACCAGCTCCGGGATCCAAACAATTCCATTTGGAAGAACCTAATATGTTAAAATACAGAGAGGTTGACGATTAGTGGCATAGCAGTTGACCGAAGATATCAAACTATCAGAAGCAAGAAACAAACCTTTTCATCACTATCATTCTTGTTGCATCTTCCGCTATTCTCAACCAGCACAACAGGTGTCGCGGTCTAAGAATAGAGTACATGTTAGATTAACAAAAATAAGATATGTATTTAAAAAAAAATTGTTTATCACAACCTATAGTCAAAACAGGAACTGATTTCGTCTATGATAAAGTGACAGCACATAGTTTGACAATACCATTTAGATGGTTCTACTTTATTTTATCAATTTATGGTGACCACAAGGGACAGTCCTATAGCATATAAAGTGCATAGAAGATAATTAAGGGGATGTGTGGTAATCTTGGGGAGGGTAAGATACATTACGCTAGAACCTTATCTTCAAAGGGGATACTGCAGAGCACCATTAGTTATAGTGCATGAACTAACAGTAAAACTGCCATGGCCACTGGGAAAATTGACAACAGGCACTGTAAGCTCTGGAGCAGAGTGTACGCTTGTCGAAAATCAAGGAAGTGCTTTGTTTCAATGAAAAGCGTAATCTATGAGAAAACATTATTAAACAGAAGTTCATCTTCTTCCATTAAAGTCTAAACCAATTAAGGTATGCACATAAAATATCTACTAAAGGGCGAGAATAATCACAAAGATGAAGGGAAAAAAATAGTCAGATATTACCTCTTGTTTCTTTACTCGAGAAGGAAACCCAGAGCTCAAATTCGAATGAATTATTTTTAGAAGAGCTTCTGATCTTCTTGAACAAAATTCGTCGTAACTCAAGCAATCTGGTGGTGAGAGCTGAGCATGTGTGAGGACCACTATACCTCTATTCCAAATTGTTTTACCAAAACTTTCAGTTATGGCTTTAACAACTTGTTTATCCAAGGTATCCACTCTATAAGCATCCAAGCGATCGACGTAGAGTAGAACATCAATAGTCTTGTTCAAAAGAAAGCTGTGTGAATCATCACAAAGAAACAGAATAACTACCGCAGAAATATAGACTGTTGTAGGAACAGGACTTAATAGTTGATAAACAAACTTCAAACGGAATTCAGACAATACAAACCGTTTGATAATCTCAAGAGCTTGATCATTGACATATCCTCCTTCTATAAGACCAGGTGTGTCAATCACATTCAGCGTAAATCCAGCCCTTGCGCGTGAAACCATAACTGGCCTCAGATTTTCCGACTAGATAAGTGACGTATATCAGCATTCAATTCATTGCCTTATCACATGGTACAGATACTCTATAAGTGCTGTAGTACCTGAAACGCACTAGTCGTGACAATTCTTTCCCCGATGAGTGAATTGACTGTTGATGACTTTCCAACGCCACCTTTTCCCATCACAAGAATTGTCAAGGAGTTCACATCCTAACAAATAACATAAAAATGCAAAAGTTTACATAAATACATTCATGCATACACAACCACATAATGCATCTCTATAGATGACCAAAGTAGCACCTCTTGTTTCAGCTTTCCCAACAATTCAAGCAATTTAGTCTGAGTAGCTGCAGGAAACTGTTGGATCCCAGTCCACTCACGAACCGGTGATGACATGCCTTCCCTCCCTGACAAAGAATCCCACATAAACATTTAATACCAGAAACATCAGAAGATTATGCCAAAAAGCCAACGCTAAACATCACCATGGCTTCAACAACTTACACTAAAATCAGACCTAAACCTTTTTTCTCAAATTAATCTCTCTTTTTTTCCCACTCATATAGTTAAACATGGATAAAAAAACATAAAAAAGGAAGAAAAACCTTCTTCATTACTCAGAATCGAAGTAACCAACTATACAACGTTCAACCGCGAATGTCTTCAAATAATATTCAATTATAGAACAGAAAGGACTACTCCAGCCATGGCAGACGAGAAAAGGACATATACACAACACAAAATCTTCAATAAACGCTAGCAAAATTCACAACTGAAAACTTGAAACACGACTCAATGCGACCACGTCGAACCTCACCTAGTCGAAATAGAATACGACGGTCGATGTAAGACGAGGCTCGCCGAAGACGATAAGGATGCGCTCTGCAACTCTATCTAGTCGCCAAAAACTGAAGCGGAGGAATCTAAGGAGATGAAATTTGTAGGGATTTTATATTTGTTGAAACTTTGTTCATGAAATTGAAATTAAAGTTTTGTCAGGCATGAAAATGATAGGGCCGAAATGTTAAAATGGGCCTAGCCTGTGGCCCAGTTGGGATGTGCGATTTGAACCGGGCCTATTTTTTCGGTTCGTGGTTGGTCTAGGTTTTATTAATTGAACCGATATTGCTCATTTGTGAGTATTAAAGTTTATAAGAAGAGGTTAACAATTGCGGTGTGCGTCACTGGTGACGTCGTTGTGACCGATGACTTTTCTTCGTCCAACGTGGACTTTTCAAGTAGACAAGTCTCAACATGGGCGTCTGACAACTGCTTGTCTCAGTCTGGTCTGGTCAACAAAATGCGTCTTCCAAGCTCGCTCTAGCCTTGATCAGCACACTACCGCCACTATAAATGGGCACCATTTTCTGGAAACCGGTGAAGAATATCAGCTGAATTGATTCTCAGTGAAGCGTTAATTGCAGATTTTGGTGGAGTAAGAATGTCTCAAAAAGTGGTGGCGGAGGAGGATGTGGTGATCGTGGGCGGAGGCATAGCGGGGCTGGCCACCGCGCTGGGGCTGAAGCGAGTTGGGGTCCGAGCGCTGGTGCTGGAAAAGTCGAACGAGCTCCGAGCCACCGGCTCGTCTCTCTCGTTGGCTGGTAATGCTTGGAAGGCGCTCGAGGCCCTTGGCGTGGCTCACAAGTTGGCTCCCTCGTACCCTCAACTCACCCGGTACTTGCTCGCTGCTATCCCAACTTTTGAATCAGAACGGTAATAATTCAGTCCGTGTATTTATTTGGATTCTTATTGCAGAGGGAGAATTACCGATGTTACTACCGGAGCGATTCGCGAGGTCGATATGTCGGGGAAAGACAGGTACTAAGATTGACTCAAGTCAACCCATTTCCCAAATCAATTGTCTATGAAAAAATAACATCATTTGGTTTGATTTTGAAGTCGAAGCAAAGTCGGAATCCGAGCAGTGCATCGCAAAGTGTTGCTGGAGGCGTTGGCGGAGGAGCTGCCGCCGGACTCAATCCGGTACTGCTCCAAGCTAGCATCCATAGAAGCCGAGATCGCTGCACCAAATGGTCCAGCCTCGGCGACCAAGGTACATTTGCAAGATGGCACGGTCATTAGAGCTAAGGCTCTTATCGGCTGCGATGGGGTGCACTCGGTAGTGGCGAAATGGCTCGGCATGAGCGACCCGGTCGAGTCAGGGAGATGGGCTGTTCGCGGCCTGTCGACGTTTCACACGGGCCACGGCCTAACCTGCTCGATCGAGCAGTTCCTGGGTCCGAACATCCGAGCCGGGATGGTGGTCGTAAACGACCGCGAAGTTTACTGGTTCTTCACCTCTAAATACTCCGTAACGGGTCGAGAAGAGAGTTTCAAAACCGACCCGGGCGAGATCCGAAGAGCCGTACTCGACCACTTCGCTAAGGACTTCCCAGAACAGTTCAAGCGAATCGTCCGGCACTCGGACCCATCGTCCCTCTCGTGGGCGCCTCTCCTCTTCCGCCGCCCGCACCACCTCCTGCTCCACACCCTCGCGAAGGGCAACATCACCGTGGCAGGGGACGCCATGCACCCAATGACGCCCGACCTCGGGCAAGGAGGCTGCTCTGCTCTGGAGGACGCGGTGGTCCTCGCCCGACACATCGGACTCTCCTTCGCCAAAAACGGGGCGAGGGACGTGGGCAAGGCGCTGCAGGACTACGCCAAGGAGCGGAGGTGGCGGGTCGCGGGTCTGATTCTCGGGTCGTATCTGTCCGGGTGGGTTCAGGGGAACGGGTCGAATTGGGCGATGAAGGTGCTCAGGACTTTGTTTTATGTGTTCGTTTTCAAGTGGATTTTCCGCTTGGTGGATTTTGATTGCGGGAAGCTGTCGCCTGCCGATGCTGTGTTGACGTCATCATCCAATGATGCCAAGAAGGACTAGACCCGCCACGTGTCCATATGTTGTGCGTCCACGTACATGGATCGCTTTCTCATGTTTTATATTATTTTAATGAATAAATGATTTGTTTTATTAAAAGATTTTCCTCAAGTCTTATATT
Organism: Umbilicus rupestris; assembly: GCA_963678935.1. Classification (NCBI taxonomy): domain Eukaryota; kingdom Viridiplantae; phylum Streptophyta; class Magnoliopsida; order Saxifragales; family Crassulaceae; genus Umbilicus; species Umbilicus rupestris. Next base: position 1,934,632 of record OY787625.1, read on the forward strand.
GGAATTTAATATATAAGTTTTTTTTTTGTAAATTAAGGTTTTGCATTATTTCTATTTGGCTCTTCGTTTAGGTGACGTTGGGTTCCACTGGGCTTCATGTTGGGCCTGCTTGATTATTGGGCCGAGATGAGTAGTTTGAAATATCAATTCGAGGGTGTAGGTTTCCGAAATGTCAAAAACAGGATATGAAGCTTCGTGGAGTGACTTCACTACCGTGTCACTGCAAAAACGAAGAAATTTAAGAACAGATGTGATGATCTGAAACCCCATTTTAATCTGGTACTCATCTCATTTTAGACCTAGTTACTCAACATTGAATGAGCTCTCGTGGGTGGATACCATATTTGAAAAACCAGTTTTGTTGGATGTGTTGCTCGCTGTGGATTATGATTCTGGTGCTGTTGGGAGAAAACTGTGATCAGGGATTTGGTGTATATGATAAGGAGTAGGAGTTGGAGATGGAAGATGAGGGCTTTGGAGCACACAAGGAGTGTGTGGACAAGGAGCCACAGCCAACCCTAATCTGGCTTGGCCTCATCTGATCTCCGTTTCAAGCAAATGGCAACCTTCAAATGCTCATCCACTTCTCAACTGGGTCACTCTCAGTCTTGTCTTCCATTTTGTCTTGTTCCCAACTCCCATCCTCACCCCCCATTTCTCATTATCCCTATTCTTATTTCTTTGACATGTTTACGCTCATCTTGCTCCTCTAGTTGGGCTGAGTTTGGTGAAAAGGTTTGGTCTTTGTCATCTGTTCCATCTTTCCTCATCTGGGGTTTGATTAGTTTTTCTGTTGCTGAATTGGGTATAAAAGTTGATCAAGCAGGTTTTAATGATATTATGTTGTTTTGTGGTTTTTCATGTTCAGGTGTTACTTTAATCAGCGTGGTCTGAAGATGGAAGTTACAAATGTCACCGAGTATGAGGCAATTGCGAAGCAGAAGCTGCCGAAGATGGTGTATGATTACTATGCATCAGGTGCCGAAGATCAATGGACTCTGCAGGAGAACAGGAATGCATTCTCTAGAATCCTGTAAGCTTTGTATCTTGTCTGTTGACAGTGATTTAACTGATTAAATCCACGATGAACTTTAAACTACCGGGCATGGCACACATGGTTGTGTTTTCATATTTTCTGAGTGGATTCTTGTTCACTTTTTTGAAGGTTTCGTCCGCGCATTCTCATTGATGTGAGCAAGATAGATATGACAGCAACAGTTTTGGGGTTTAAGATATCTATGCCTATCATGATTGCCCCAACTGCCATGCAAAAGATGGCTCATCCTGAAGGTATGACTACGAATTATTATCGCTAATATCACATGGTCCAAGTTTGGTTCTGCATCGATGTAGTATTACTATTACCTAGGTTCGGGTAGAAGATACTCGGATCAATAATTCAGATAGTTTGTGGCCAGTTCTCGATTTTAAAGTATCCTAGATATAGTATATTTGCTTTGCTCGAGCAATTATCAGTTTACCACTCGCGACTGACACCAAGAAGAGCACAAATTGAAGTTTGTGTGAAGGTTGAAAATTGCTATTGGCCCGAGTAGGTTGAGAACCAATTTTGTACTAAGACATGTTTTTTACGGGCCGTCGGAGCTGAAACTTCAGGTTTTTGTGTTTCAGGAGAGTATGCAACTGCAAGGGCAGCATCGGCAGCTGGAACCATTATGGTCAGAATTTCACCAAGTTTTAAAATTTAATTGGTTTTAAGTTACGGCAAGTTTTGATGGTGTTGCAAATTGCAATTGATGTCTATCGTTGAGTACAACTACAGTTATCCTAAGAAAACAATCTAAGACTAGTTTTTAGTATTGAAGAGATGATTCCAACGTGAATTTGATCTGAGAAACATAGTAACTTTAATGCGCACCATGTCTATTTTTTTATGGATATGCAGACACTATCATCATGGGCCACATCTAGTGTCGAAGAGGTCGCATCAACAGGACCGGGCATCCGTTTTTTCCAGCTTTATGTGAGTTCATAGCCTCATTCATTCTGTGGTTAATTACTCCATATTATGTCGCCTATGTGATTGTAACATCGTCCATCTGCTTTTAAATTTTCAGGTATACAAAGACAGGAATGTGGTTGCTCAGCTCGTCCGGAGAGCTGAACGGGCAGGGTTCAAGGCTATTGCCCTCACTGTTGACACTCCTAGGCTAGGTCGCAGGGAAGCTGATATTAAGAACAGGTCCATAACTTTTTCATGCCATGACAATATAAAAATCGTACGAGTCCATAAGTGTTGCCAATGCTTCAACGCTTCATGTCCTTTCATTATTCCTCAGGTTTACCTTACCACCATTCTTGACGTTGAAGAACTTCGAAGGGCTGGACCTCGGAAAGATGGATGAGGTTAGTAGAATTTCCTCAGTATAACAACCACGATTTATGAAACGCAGTTTTTTGATCATGGCATGTAAATGATCTGTGGCTCTAGGCTTCAGAGTCTGGACTTGCTTCGTACGTGGCTGGCCAGATTGATCGAACTCTTAGCTGGAAGGTTTGATAACTAGATTTCGATGCTGCATGGTAATTGAGAAGGATATGATATTTTTTCGTTAACGAGATCAATCGCGTTATGGACAGGATGTGAAGTGGCTTCAAACAATCACCTCATTGCCTATTCTGGTAAAGGGTGTCCTAACAGCCGAAGATGGTAAAACTCTGAAACTCTATAAGTATCCTGGCTCGATGGGTCCATAGTATTTATGTATGTGTCTGTTTCTGATGTTCCGGAATTATTTTCCATCCAGCTCGACTGTCAATACAAGCTGGAGCAGCTGGGATCATCGTGTCAAACCACGGCGCTCGTCAACTTGACTATGTGCCCTCTACCATCATGGCCTTGGAGGAGGTAAGCAATAAGCATATCATTTACAAAATAGTTTATACTCGACATCCACAGCCATACGAGACAGTAGAGGCTAAGCGGCATGAGGATACAATTTCAGGTTGTTAAAGCAGCTCAAGGCCGCGTCCCAGTGTTTCTGGACGGCGGAGTCCGCAGAGGAACTGACGTGTTTAAAGCCCTTGCTCTGGGCGCCTCAGGAATATTCGTAAGTCAAAAAATCTAATCACGCCCTCATCGTTGCGATGACTCGGCCTGTGAAAATTAAACTTGTGACAATTCTCAGATTGGGAGGCCAGTGGTTTTCTCACTGGCAGCAGATGGAGAGGCTGGAGTTAGGAAAGTTCTGAACATGCTGCGCGATGAGTTTGAGCTGACTATGGCACTCAGCGGATGCCGCTCACTCAAGGAGATCACGCGCCACCACATCTCAGCCGACTGGGATCTCCCCCGCCCATCTCCAAGGCTGTGATTTGCTTAAAATGGAGAACACTGCAAGATCAAACCCAACAGACAAATTATATACTTAAGCCTCACTTGTTTAGCTTTTCAGCAAGATGTCTCATCCAGGGCTCAAGTGAGCATGTATATACACTTGTTCTGAAACTATGCTTTTTTTAAGGTTGTCTCACTATGAATCTTAATATCTTATACATTACATCTCCCACCGTACCAGTTTAATATTTGATAAGTAACTTAAACGGCACAAATGTTCGGTGCTGATAAGTGTGAAATATTTTAAATTTAATGCTTCGGTAAATACGTTCCGTTTAAAAAATCTATTCGAGTTAGATCCGCTATTTTTCCAATGGTCACTTGATTGAATCAAACTTTGGACTTTTTTGTATATCCGAAGTAAAGTCGATTCCTTAAAGCTTAAGGTATACCTATCTATACAATGTGCATCCAAAAGCATATGCTGAAATTAAAGTTAAATGAACGTGTGATGTAAACATTACTTTATCAAACTTTATGCAAATTATGTGACTAGTGCCCTTTACTTAAGGGCATTGTGTTACAAGATAACTCCCTAAATTTCACGTATCTTACTTTTCGTAGGGCGAGGCCGAAGGGACAGTAAATAAATTCACTAAGCTCTTGAAAGGGACCAAATTGAAAAGAAAAGTTTAGTCCAGTTAGATCTTACCAAGAGAGGGACCAAATTGAAAAAAAAAGGTTCGTGACGTTAATAATTGTAACATTTAGAAGTTTGTATACTAAATTGAAAATGCCCTATCCATCGTCATCTTCCTCATCCTCACCATCTCCAACCCAAACCTATAAAAGTATAAAAATGGCGAAAAAGCAGCGGAAAAGCAAAAAAGACGATAACACTCTTCACTCACTCGCTGGTTGCCTTCGCTTTTTTCCACAGTAGTTCGTCGCATTCACAGCCCGGGAAAAAGCGGACGGAGAAAGCAATCGACATCCATAAAGCAAGATCGAGCTGCTGGAGCTTTTCCACCAATGGACGAGCAGATACCGCATTTACTCTCACCTCCGACATTCCTCCCACTTCTCTCACCATCGTCGTCGATTTTGGATCGCGATGTCGGAAATCGTGGTGGCGGACCCCGTGGTGTGCGAAGGAGGAGAGAGTTCGGGGACGAGGGATGATGGGGATAGCCAGGTGCCGGAGCCGTTTGATAGTGAGAGGCTGCCGGTGACTTTGGCGCCGGAGATAAGGAAATTTTTGAGGGTTGCGAATATGATCGAAGCGGATGAGCCGCGGATTGCGTATCTGTGTGAGTTTGATGATTTTTAATGGATTGTTATTTTTCTGTTGGTTTTGAGATTTAGGTTGATTTTAGGAGTTGTGTGATGCTGAAGAAAGTGATTTTGGGTTTAGTATTGGTGGAAATGAATCATGTGTATTAGGGTTGGAGTGTTGGTGATGTTTATCATATTGTTGAATTTTTGGTGCAGGTCGATTTCACTCTTTTGAAATAGCTCATATGATGGACCGGAATTCAAGTGGGCGAGGAGTTAGACAGTTCAAAACATCTCTACTTCAGCGGCTCGAACAGGTTAAAAATCAGAAACTGTCTTTAGGTTCTTTTTTGGAAGGGAAGTGAGAAGTTGAGTTGTAGGAAATTGCTAGTCATGATTTTTTATTGGCAAATTCAAGTTTTTTTTTTTTTTTTTTGTACAAATTATTTGTGGAATTTGAAGTTTTGGCTAACAATGACATGAAGTCCCATTTGTTTTGTGAATGTTTAGGATGAGGTGGCTACCATTTCAAGACGGAAGGAAAAGAGTGATCTGCGTGAACTAAGGCGCATTTGTCGGGAGTACAAGGATCGCATTATTAAACACGGACGGACATCTAATGTCAATAATGGGTACTTAAGGCCTACTTTATTCTACTGCTTTTAATGCTGAAATATCAGGTTGCAATATAGCGTTTATTCTTTTTTCTCTGTTTTCCTTCTTTCTTCCACAGAGATTTGATGTATGCTCGGCAGATAGCTTCAGTGTTGTTTGAAGTATTAAACACTGTTACAGATGCTGCTGGTCCCCAGGTATGTTTTCCTGAGCGTCCTGGTTTCTTGTGATGTTAATGTCAATATGCATTCCTACTATAGAGTACCATTCTATCGGCCATTTTACCCCCTTGAATTTTAGGCTCTTGCTAGTAAAGACAGACGGCATGGGAAACCAAAATTCTTTGTTCCCTATAACATCCTCCCACTAGACCCTGGAAATGCTGATCAACCCATCATGCGGCTACCTGAGGTATGAATCGATATGCATAGTTCTGTAACCATTGCGCTGTGGTTCTTTGATATTAATTAGTATATTTCAATAGGACATTGCATTGAGTTTGTTAATCCTGTGACATACATACCTAAGGTATTGAACCATGACCCTCATTCCTTAACAAGTAGTATCAGTTATTGTACCCTTACATTTTTCTATTGTTTTTAAGTTGTTTGACATTTAAACTGTGCATAACATAGTGCAGGTTAAAGCTGCAATAGCAGCTTTAGGAAACACTCGTGGTTTACCTGTTGCTGAAAATTTTCACAAGCGAACAGCTTTTGATTTGTTTGATTGGCTACAACATTTCTTCGGATTTCAGGTAGGTCCATACATGTGTGTAATATGCTGCCAACCATCTTAATATTGCTTTCCGATCAACTTCTAGATTCTGCAACCAGTTGAGCTCATTAGGTATAACTTATTTTGGTTAATTAGACACATCTTCTCTTCTATTCAAACAGGAAGGAAACATAGCCAATCAAAGGGAGCATCTGATTCTTCTCCTAGCAAATATCCATATCCGTCAAGCTCGTAATCAGAAATCTCTCCAAGAGGTAATTTTGCAGTTGGTATATTGTCATCTAATTCATTTATCTAATACACTCTAGTATTATTTCCCTTAGCTAGGGGAGAAAGTTGTGGATGAGCTAATGAAGAAGTTTTTCAAAAATTATAGCCACTGGTGCAAATTCTTGGGACGAACAAGCAACATACGGTATGTCTATATTTACGCTTTGAAAATACAGTGAGTTTATAGTTTGTACATGTGTTCAATCTGATTTAACATTTGCACTTTTTTAATAATATGTGTTTTTCGTTTAGGTTACCTTACGTAAAGCAGGAAGCTCAGCAACACAAGCTTTTATATATTGGGCTCTATCTCCTCATATGGGGGGAGGCTGCTAATTTAAGGTTTATGCCAGAGTGCCTGTGTTATGTTTTCCATCACGTAAGTCAAGTGTGATCCTGCCTTATATTCTTACAAGACCATCATTGCGTCTTCCTTTTTACCGAGGCGTATGGATGAAAAATGAAAAACCTGAGTCATTGTCAAATAAGTGTAAAGTTCAATTCAATTCAGTTGTAGCTATTCATAGTTTCATACTACAAATATACACGACAGAGTTAATTATGAAGAATGAAAGTCGGCATAATGAATTCCGCACTTCTTGTACCAACATGTAACTTTGCTAGCAAAACCAAGTCAACATTTTAGTACAACATGAACCAAGATTCAATAATTCTACAATTATACTTCTGAGAAATTTCATTCTAAATGGTGTTTGTGGTTACACAATTCGGTACTCTAATAGATGTCTTCAAATATTTACTTTAGTATTGTAATCTAGATTTATATCTGTACTTCAATGCCTTCGGAACTTCGCCAAGATGTTGTATGACTCCTTGAGACTAGTTGACATCATTTGACGTAATCCTCTGGATATTTCTCCGAAGGAGCAATATGACCCCATATAACCTCATAGATACTAATTCACTGAAAATAGAAACATTTGGTTGTACATATGATTGCAGTTGTTATAGTTGTGTGAGAAAGATGCCATGTGGTTGGTCTCGTGGGTTTCTACTTGACCTCTGTTTTATCTTCTATAGATGGCGTATGAACTGCACGGATTGCTGACTGCTGCTATTAGCAAAACAACATATGAAGGCGGATATGAATCATTCCTTAACAATGTGGTTACACCAATATACAGAGTTTTGTATAAGGTATAGTCCAAATGTTTCATTTATCATCTCACATCAATATACTCAACCTAGATCTAAGTTGCTTTTGTCTCAAATTACGCAGGAAGTTCAGAAAAGCAAAGGTGGAACAGCTGATCATTCGACTTGGCGAAACTATGATGATCTGAATGAGTTTTTCTGGTTAGATCTATATGTCTTTGTAACTGGGTTGGTCCAAATCGTTTATGTTATCAAACATCAAAAGTATGTTGTTGCAGTTCGCAAGTTTATCAGTCTCATTATCATAGATCTTGCAGATGTCCATACGGACCATCTATTATTCTGCACAGCATTCAATATTAAAATAGACTTTAATATGAACCCATCTGTCTTACAGTCATAAAATTCTGGTACATGGTGAATAATTTAAATAGATTGTGATGTTGGTGCAATGGTTGATCTCCTGCAGGTCTCTTGGATGTTTCCAGCTAGGTTGGCCGATGCAACTGGATCATAATTTCTTTTGCACACGTAATGATGCCAATGTAACTAGAAAACATGCAAGGAAGAAAAAGAAAGATGAAGAATGCGGGGTAACTCATATATTTTGTGCTTCAGGATATAGCTTTTTTACTTTTACCATCACTATGTTTCATAAATTGCACTCATGTAATCAACTTAAAAGTGTGTGAGTCCTGTATAAACCCCATCGTTCCATGGTTGTTTGTCATTAATAGTTTGATTTATGTATTGATTCCTATTTTGTTGGAATCTCATTTAGGCACCTCTTATTTCGTTATCAATACCGACCAACGTATTCACATTTGCTCAGTGATAAGAATGTTAATCATCATGATACCATCTACATGACGCCATTTTGAAATTTTCTCTGTTCTTTTTAAATGAAAGTTGGAAATGCATCTGTTAAGGATTCATAATATGTCATTTATTGGAATCATCAATTTCGACCCTATCTCATATTATTCTTATCCTCCATTATCCTGCTTTAACCAGTTGTTAGATTTGTTACGAGGAAGCCTTATATCTGTGTCTTGACTATGGTAACATATTTTGTATGCTGACAAATGTTCAAACTTTGGCTGCATCCTCAACAAATTGTCCCTGTCAAACATTTTAGTGGTCTTTATTTCAACAATGTATGTTTTTCAGGAAAATAAAATGAAAGAAGATGAAAATCAACCGGTATGGTTAGGGAAAACAAATTTTGTTGAGATACGTTCTTTTTGGCAAATCTTCAGGAGCTTTGATAGGTTATGGGTCCTATTGATTCTTTCTCTTCAGGTTAGCAGGCTGTTGCTGTAAGCTAATTCTTGCTGTAATGCCATTCCTTTCAGTGTTTAGATCGGTTTCCTTACATCACTGTAATGTTATATTATAGGCACTGGTGATCATAGCCTGTTATGATCTGCGTTCCCCACTGCAAGTATTTGAAGTGTTGGTTTTTGAAGATATTATGAGCATCTTTATTACTTCTGCTCTACTTAAATTGGTATCAGGTATCATCCGAAAGTATTATATCTCTGTTTCTTCACCCCTTTCTCTATTAGAAACTCGTAAATAAGTGTGCCTACAGTCTATACTGAACAAAATGTGTTGAACTTGCAGGGATTCTTGACATTTGTTTCACATGGAAGGCGAGGAATACAATAGACATCTTTGAAAAACGAAAACAATTGCTGAAACTAGGCCTTTCTGTGATGTGGATGGTAGTTCTTCCAGTGTGCTATGTAAAATCGCGAAGGAAGTATACATGTTCGTCTTCTAGATACGGAACTTGGTTAGACAATTGGTGCATTAATTCCTATATGGTTGCAGTGGGACTTTATCTCCTCACAAACTCTGTTGATTTGGTGTTGTTCTTCGTTCCCGCCATCAACAAGTACATTGAGATTTCAAACTATCGAATTTGTGCAATTATGTTTTGGTGGACGCAGGTAATTTCTATGAATGAATCTTAGAACTTTGTCTTAATGCTATCTGATAAAGATCTTTTTAATGTGCTGCTGCTGTCATTTTAGACTTGAACTCTATAAATGAAAGTTGATGCATAACATCATTCTTTTGATACATAATAATTGCAATTCACTATCCATTTTGAGTCTTTCAACTCAATGAGCAGTTGAAGGCAAATTTCAGAACGATCGCGTTTTCATTAGTAAAAGTGCATTGCAGTGCTTCTCGTTTGAGGCATTGAGTAGAACCTTTTACTTAATTGTTATTTTTTTCTCTGATCTTGCAGCCAAGATTGTATATTGGGCGGGGCATGCAGGAAAGTCAAGTTTCAGTTTTCAAGTGAGCCTCAACCTCCCCCCATCCTCCCCTTTACCTTTTATCCTAGTTGCTGAAATGGTTGATTTTCTTCTCTTCAATTGCTCACTTGTACTTCACAGGTATACTGTTTTCTGGATTGCGGTTTTGTCATCTAAATTTCTGTTTAGCTATCATTTTGAGGTGAGTATGTGATTTTGATTTCTAATACATGAAGATCAACTATAATGTTCAACATGAAATGTGTATTTTATTCAACATTGACGTAAAAGGCTAATAATTATGAAGAGTAGTCTACGGCGAACGATAAAAACTGGGCACATGTAATGCTCTTACATCATGTCACATACCTATGGGATGGGAACTTATTATCATGTATCAGAGCTGTGAAACTCCTGCTATGTTATGGCTTGTTCATCCTACAAGTGGTTAAAAAGTTAATATATGCTGCCTAATGATTAGTAGTTTAACGATAAGCATTTCACCAATAATACCTCATACAGCCCAATAGCTAGAAGTAGGCATCTATAGTTCAGGTTGAGACCTTCTATGACAATACACTTTTTCTGGTGGAAAACATCTATTGCAGATAAAGCCTCTTATAGAACCCACAAGACTGATCATGAGAGTTAGGGAGAATGAAAATGATTTGCACAGGATGTTCCCTAAAGGTGACTACTATTTCCATTCAATAGAACATTCTTCATTATCAGGCTTATATTTTTCTGAAGATTGTCAGTAGTTTGCTGATAAGTTTAACCGTCGATCTCTTGCAGTTAAGAACAATGCTGGTGCTATAGTGGCTGTTTGGGCTCCTGTAATAGTTGTGAGTTTGTTACCCAAGACTGGGAAAAATGAAGTTTCTATATATTCCAAGAGTATATAAATAAGTAAATAGAAACAGGGCTCATTAAAAAATTATCAAGATATATAGTCTCAGTCGCTCATGAGAAGTTTCACGTATTTCCAGGTTTATTTTATGGATACACAGATTTGGTACTCTGTCTACTGTGCAATTGTTGGTGGTATTACTGGTGTAACACATCATCTTGGAGAGGTACATTACTTATCTAGCTAGCATAATAAGATGTCGTGCTGACTTCTGTTGTCTAACAACTCTCATTTATTATTATTATTTTTCTTGCAGATTCGAACATTGAGCATGCTGAGACTCACGTTTCATTCCTTGCCTTCAGCACTCAATGTTCATCTTAATCCACGTTCATCTAGAAAACATCATGTTGCAGGACATAATAATCACTTTCTCAAACGATTTAAAAAGGTTTGCTATTCCACCTTATTGTTAACAGTGTTCAATATATTGTCTGCACTGTGACATTTAGGATAATTCAAACTACAGATATCGGATCATGAGAAAAGTGGCGTTTATAAGTTTGCACTCATATGGAATCAGATTATTGAGAGTTTACGGTCAGAAGATTTGCTTAGCAACAGGTATCCACTTCCCTTTTTTTGTTAATGAAGTTGTAATATATTTCTCAAACTGATGATATTGACCAAGCTGGAATTTCATATGATAGGGAGGTGGATCTGATGACCATACCTATAGGGTTAGAGCTTGTCCAAGACATGGTTTGCTGGCCTGTTTTCCTATTATCAAATAAGGTAACCAATATGCGAGTTAAAACTGAAACCATAGCACAGTTATTTGCTAGGACTGTTTGTCATTGCTTATTAGTATTACTAATGAAGCCTCTTATTTGTTCTAGCTCTGGACAGCATTAAACATTACAAAAGATTTTGTGGGAAAGGATGAGGTGCTTTTCAAAAAGATAAAAAAGGACAAAGACATGTATTGTGCTGTAAAAGAGTGTTACGAATCACTGAAGCATGTGCTTGATATTCTTGTCGTGGATGATTTTGACAAAGCGTAATACTGACTGCACTCTACTCCAACTGCATTTTTTTATATTAAAATTACTTGCTCTTTTTTCATTCGGATTAACGTCTTGTTATATATGTGCATCAGTATTGTTTCTGCTATATGGGAAACCATTGAAGAGAGCGTCACAAGGTCTACCCTTCTTGAGGATTTTAAGATGAGTGAACTCCCAAATTTACAAGCAAAATGTGCAGAATTACTAGAATTATTGGTGAGTTTTTCTCCTTAGTGTTTGCAGATGAATTTATAGTAGATTTCATGAAATGTAAACTTTATGCTCCTACAAACAATACAGGTTGAGGGCAATGAACATCATCATAGCAGAGTTGTGAAGGTACTTCAGGACATCTTTGAACTAGTAACTAATGATATGATGAGAGATAGTTCAAGGTATGCTACACAAGCATAGCATTTGCAGATTCTTCCCTATTCATAGTAACTGCAATGTTATTTACACACTCATTCTTGCAGTATACTTGAGTTGCTCCACTCTTTCCAGCTAAGGGAAGAACTAGATGAGAAAACAATTCATTTCTCTAGACCAATCGAACCTCAACTATTTGAGTCTACTGAAGGAAAACATTCAGTTCATTTCCCATTGGTAGATGATGATGTTTTGCGTGCACAGGTTAGTCTAGGCATCCTTTGACATTCCTTCCTCCGATTGTTACTCCTGAAAGTTATTGATGTAATCTTTTTTTTGAAGAATATGTGCATTTACTCAAAAGAGAGTAAGGTAGATATAAAATACACAAAACAAACGCACCATAAGAGGGACAATAACTACTAGCTTCAAAAACAGACTAATCCAATAAAACCAAGCACACACCACTCAGACAAAAACCCATTTTCTGCTGTCCTATTTCTCCCCAGCAAAACTTATATAGAAATGAATTTTTTATCAACAAGGCACCCTTCTACTGTTGCGCGTCTCTTGCTGCACTTGATATAATCATATTATTGTTCAAGTTCTATGTTTTTTACTTGATGGTAAAACTTTAAAATTAAAGACATTTTTGTTATTATTCATGAAGACTGAGAGTATATTATCGCTTGGATATCAGATCAAGCGGTTTCTTTTGTTGTTGACGGTAAAAGATACAGCAATTGAAACCCCAACCAACTTAGAGGCAAGGAGGCGGATCTTATTTTTTGCTACCTCTCTCTTCATGAAGATGCCTAATGCTCCTAAAGTACGAAACATGATGTCATTCAGGTTATCTTCCTTTCAACTTTAGGATGTGAAATCATTTCATTTTCATTGACTAACAATTTGCTGTTTGCATATGCATTGTTTGCTATATATCATTCTTAAAATTTGATTGTAATGCTTTCCTTTCCGTTTTTAATAGTCTCATTACTCCTCATTACTTGGAAGACATCAACTTTTCATTACAAGAGCTTCATTCTAGCAAAGAGCAAGTGTCCATCATATTTTACATGCAAAATATATATCCAGGTTAGTAAGAAGTCATATTATTAAGTACATAATCATCATTTTGCAAGTCTGAGCGTTTGACTGATTAGTTTTGCTTATCAGATGAGTGGAAAAACTTCTTAGAACGCGTGGGTTGTGAAAATATGGATAGAATCAGCGCAGAAGGAAAGGATGAGGAACTTCGAAACTGGGCTTCATTCCGAGGGCAAACTCTAAGCAGAACAGGTGCATAACACAGGCCATACTTGGATTTCCAATTCCACCCTACCCCCATTTGAAAGGCTGATTACCAATAAACTCTTGACATGATATGCTTTTTGCTTGGCTATGACAGTAAGAGGAATGATGTATTATAAAAGAGCACTTAAACTTCAAGCGTTTCTTGACATGGTGGAAGATGAAGGTTTGCTTCTAGTTCACTCGTGCTTCAATAATTTCGCTAAAACGCATCTGATATTATGCATTCAATATTTTATGTTTTCTAGGCTCAATGGGAAGTCTATGACTCTATGTTTGATTTCGTTTTCTGATAAACTTACGGCATGTTACAGAAACTCCTGAAGCTAAGCTTGATGCTCTAGCAGACATGAAATTCACACATGTTGTCTCATGTCAAATGTATGGATCACAAAAGGCTTCGGGAGATCCTCGCGCACAAGATATTCTAGACTTAATGAATAGGTAACAGCTACTAGTTGCATTAAGTATTACAAAAGTGTGTTTGCAGACATGTAACCACTAAAAGCTGAAGTTTTTTCAAGGTATCCATCTCTCCGTGTTGCATATGTTGAGGAGAAGGAAGAAATAAATAATGGCACTGTTAAGAAGGTCTATTCTTCTATATTACTGAAAGGTGTCAATGGGCTTGATCAGGTATTGGCCTTTCCTGATTCTTGTTGGGTACCATTTATCTCTCTGGTCCATGCCCCTGAAAGGTGTCAATGTGCTTATATTGCAATCTCCTAATAAGTTAAATTTACAAGAAAATACTTGCTGCAGGAAATATATCGTATAAAGCTTCCTGGTTCGCCAAATATAGGAGAAGGAAAACCGGAGAATCAAAACCATGCTATAATATTTACTCGTGGTGAAGCTCTTCAGACAATTGATATGAACCAGGTAGGCTTCTTTTATACCATTTTATTGATGATCGGAAGCATTTAGTATTTTATTTTTTGCAATTATTTTTGGTTCCTCAGGATAACTACTTAGAAGAAGCATTTAAGATGCGTAATGTTCTCCAAGAATTCCAAAAATCTTGGCCAAGGAGATCCCCAACGATCCTCGGTTTGAGGGAACATATTTTCACTGGAAGGTTTTATCATGTGATTTAAAACGCCTTAACCCCAGCACAAATTATTTACTCTTTAAAGATCAAAGATTACATAGAAAACATCGATCAAGATATAATACATGAAATGCTACATCCATTTACACCTGAATATTCTTTCAGCCTGAAATGATTTGGTGCCTGTGCCAACATTGCAGTGTTTCAACATTAGCATGGTTTATGTCCTATCAAGAAACAAGCTTTGTGACCATCGGCCAGAGGATCCTAGCTAAACCTCTAAGGTATTGAAATTTTGGTTTTAAACTTTGACCTCGGCCACTCACTTACCGTTAACTGCATAACTTTATTATTAAAGTATGAGTGGCAGTTCAATTTGTCTTCTTGAGCTTTGTTCATATTTCGTTTCCCTTGTAAAATTTGTTTTAACGAGTGAAGTTACTCTTGTAAACACTCTTATGTTGCATGCCTGATGGTTTTCTGTATACAGGGTCCGATTTCATTATGGTCATCCAGATATCTTTGACAGGTTATTTCACATAACAAGAGGCGGCATTAGCAAATCATCAAAAACCATCAATCTCAGTGAGGATGTTTTCGCTGGTATGCAGTATTTAATATAATTTTCACTTCCTTAGTTCACTAGTATATGTCTCAGCCTCATTTTTGTGTTTGTAGGATTCAACTCTACTTTGCGACGCGGGCACATCACGTATCATGAATACTTGCAGGTCGGGAAAGGTCGTGATGTTGGCCTGAATCAGATCTCTAAGTTTGAGGCCAAAATAGCCAATGGGAACAGTGAACAGACAATTAGCCGGGATATATACCGTCTTGCTCGTCAATTTGATTTCTTCAGAATGCTATCGTGTTACTTCACAACAATTGGTTTCTACTTCAGCAGTCTGGTAGTTTCTTTAAACCTTTCAATATGTAAAATAATGTGCTATTGTTAGTGAATGCATGTGAGTTCAGTTATTAGGCAAAAATAATAATTCGATCCTATATATTAATACGTCTAATATGGAACATGTGCAGATATCAGTCATCGGAATATATGTTTTCCTGTATGGCCAGCTTTACTTGGTGCTTAGTGGCTTGCAGGATGCACTGTATGAGGAGGCAGGACTGCAAAATATCAAGTCCCTAGAAACAGCTCTAGCTTCTCAGTCATTTATACAGCTTGGGCTGCTAACAGGATTGCCAATGGTGATGGAAATTGGGCTTGAAAAGGGATTTCTTATTGCAGTTAAAGACTTTATCCTCATGCAATTGCAACTAGCTTCTGTTTTTTTCACCTTCTCTCTTGGGACAAAAACCCATCATTTTGGCCGGACAATTCTTCATGGGGGAGCCAAGTACAGACCCACTGGCCGCAAGGTGGTGGTCTTCCATGCCAGTTTCACCGAAAATTATAGGCTCTATTCTCGGAGCCATTTCGTGAAAGGGTTTGAATTACTATTGCTTCTGATTGTTTATGACCTGTTTCGAAGATCAAGTCAAAGCAGCGTGGCATATGTGTTGATCACATACTCCATATGGTTTATGTCGATTACTTGGCTATCGGCACCATTCTTATTTAACCCTTTGGGATTTGACTGGGGTAAAGTAGTAGATGATTGGAAAGATTGGAACAAGTGGATCAAGCAACAAGGTGGTATTGGTGTGCAGCAAGATAAAAGTTGGCAGTCTTGGTGGATCGAAGAGCAAGCTCATCTCTGTAGTTCTGGATTGAGCGCCAGGTTGATTGAAATAATTCTGTCTCTAAGGTTTTTCCTATATCAATACGGCATTGTCTATCACCTGGATATATCTCATGACCACAAGAATTTATTGGTGTATGCCGTCTCATGGGGTGCTATTCTCTTCATCTTCTTCCTCGTCAAGGTAAAAGCTAAAAAACCCTTCTGCATAAAGATCATCTATTTTACACCATTCACTGATTTTACTTTTCAGAATCCATTTGGCATCTCTACATCCACCAAGAAACCCTAGTTAAAATTCTTAAGGATGCGTCTCATGTCCTACTGTCAATGTTGTAATTG
Source organism: Umbilicus rupestris (assembly GCA_963678935.1). Classification (NCBI taxonomy): domain Eukaryota; kingdom Viridiplantae; phylum Streptophyta; class Magnoliopsida; order Saxifragales; family Crassulaceae; genus Umbilicus; species Umbilicus rupestris. The sequence continues at coordinate 1,950,907 of OY787625.1, forward strand.
TTTCATGACTTATTATGCAGGTGGTGAACTGGGGAAGTTATTTTTTTAGCGCCAATTATCACTTTTGGTTCAGGGTACTGAAGACCCTCCTTTTCATTGGTGTTTTTGGTGCTATGATCAATTTAGCCATCTTCTCTGCATTTTCATGGAAAGACTTGGTTCTATGTTGCATAGCTTTCATTCCAACCGGTTGGGGCCTCATACTTGTAAGTCCTCGTCGTTACTCATACGTTTAAAGCGCGACTTCCTGCCTGCCTGCCTGACTTATTTCTCTGAAACAGGTTGCACAAGCAGCCAGACCTGTAATCCAGAAAACGGGACTTTGGAGCTTTACTCGTGTCCTCGTCCGAGCCTATGATTACGGAATGGGAGTGGCTCTCTTTTGCCCTATCGCCGTCCTGGCCTGGCTTCCGATTATCTCAGCCTTCCAGACTCGCTTCCTCTTCAACGAAGCTTTCAACCGCCATCTTCAGATTCAACCTATTCTTACAGGGAAAAGAAAACACAAATAAACCCATGGCTAGCAGATAAATATGCAGCAGTACATAAGACTAATTTTACTTCTCTTACCTGGAGGTTCCTTGGAACTGAAGGTAATGAAAAAAAACATTTCATTGTTTCACACTTTGCACAAGTAACAATCAATCACCTACAACTGCACACGTCAGCACTCCCCAACCATACTGACAAGAATGCCTCAACCAATTATTGTCTTTTTTTTTATCCCAAAGTCAAATTCATAATATTTAAAATCACATACTTCCAATTTTAATATAATCATATTCTAATAAATTTAGTCTATATTCAATTTTTTCATTTTTGTTTAAAAATTTACGGTTTTGCTGTTAAAACAAGTCATTTTAACCATGTCAATAAGAATGGTTTGTACAATTCATAATATTTGGACAAACAAGTCTTTCCCATGTAATGATTGAGGTTTAATTATGTCAATAATTCAAATCTCAAATCAATCAATTTGATATCTAAACGCAATCATTATCCACGGTTAAGTAGACAAGGCAGAATCAACACCTTCACGTATAGACGAACGTTTATTAGCTCACATAGAAGCGACATAATTCGAAAATTTAATCAGTTGATCCACTCTTCCGCGCAATGATCGCCCATTTAAAGTATAATAAACCACTACCAACATTTTTATTATACTCATATCATTTATGAACCTCTTAATCACTTCATTTTTAAAAATCATTCATATTTTTATTATTATGGAAAAATGAAAAACGATTAAAAATAAATATCAATGCAAATCAGATATTCTCCGCCTCAAGGACGGAAATGTAATTAAATGAAATATCAGAAGACCACGTCACACTTCCGAAAAGGAAGAAAATCGAATATTTTAATATAGTCCCTGTGGTTTATTAAATTCCAAATGAGTCCAATTTACTTACCATATATTCCTCACCGCTTTCCTCTCTTTCCTAATTTCTCTCGGCATTTCTCTCTCCGCAAATCGATCATCGACCGGCGACTCGTCGATCGTCGGTCCGGCTATAGAGCGGAGGGGTTCCGGTTAACGCATTTTATGATTCCGTGCATCGATTGACGTATTTGTTTTTGTGGTGATGGATTTGTGAAGAATCTGGGGACGCGGTAGGTTGATTCGGGGCTTGGTTGATGCGAATCTTTTGATTATTGAGGCGTGTATATTGGAGGTACTGTGAGAGATTTTGAGTGTCGGTGGATTTGGTTGAGGTGTTGTGACGTGGATGAGGTGTCGGTCGGACTAATGCGGCTTGTTTTCGCGACCGCTGCAGTCGGTGGTCTTACAAGATTTTGACTTATGTGAGTTGGTATTCTATTGGAGGGTCGGAGCTGCGTCGGAAGGGAGATTTCTTTATCCTATATATTTTTGGAATTTTTTATTCAGGGAAGCAATGCAGCAAGCTCAGATCAGAAAGGTTTGTGAATTTGGATTGGTTTCTTTGCATCTAAATTTTAGGTCTGGTATGGTTGAAAAAATGGGATATATTCGGTTTGGTGGGCAGATGGGTAAAGAAGATTACACTTTTGGTGAGATCTGGGTTGCATACTGTAATCAGAAGCAATAGGGGATAAACATGTCCATATATTTTAATTGCTGGGAAAAGTGTGAAAGATGATAACCGTTTGAGATATTTATGGTCAAGGCTTGGTTTTTTAACATTCATAGTTTATATTAAAAAGATCAATACTCATATATTTGGATGAGTTGGCTGGTTAACTGACAAAATCTATTTTTGAATCTTACTGTTGTTATTATGTTTTCTTAAACCAGAATGTGAAATTGAGAGGCAACAGTTAAGACCCAGATATAGTTATTGCATGTTGTCTTCTGTGCGTGGAGTTGCCATTTCATAAAATGACCAAGGTTATAAAATTATACAAGTAGTAAATTCAAATATATGATTAATTAACTCTTCAATTATTATAATTAAGTCCTCAAATTTTGAATATGTGCATATATTTGGCTCGATCCGCCTAGCCCACTTAGGCTCCGCCCAGGCGGTCAAAATTGCCCAGCCGATTTATCAATCCGATTTGGACAAAATCGGATCAGGTTCAATAAAAGTTTGCTCAGGCGCCGCCTAGGCATGCTAGGCGGCCGATTTCTTGAACACTGAAAATGTCACATGTTGCCATGTTTATGGTGGTTTGAGTTGGTAACTGGTAATTGGTCAAATTACTTTCAATGTTAATGGAGTTTGACTTTTTAGCAAATTACTTAATGATGTCATTCTTGCTAACAGTTATTCAGTAGTGATTTCCAAATTCTCACGGTATAATGGTAACTTTTGCTTTCTTTTTCTGTGTGGATGTCGTTTTTGAAATTTGGCAAGTGCAGTTTGCGGCTGTGAATATATAATCTAGAAATAGGAGGGTGTCTTTTATAAAGAGTTATCACATTTCTAAAATTTAAACAACACCCAAGCTCTATTTTACCCCATGATTTGTAAATTAATTAGATAAGTGCAATTTTCAGAGTTCGACAGATGTGGACTTCTTCACTGAGTATGGGGATGCCAACAGATACAAAATCCTTGAAGTTGTGGGAAAAGGAAGCTATGGGGTCGTGTGTGCGGCCATTGATACTCAAACTGGTGAAAAAGTTGCAATAAAGAAGATACAGGATATATTCGAGCACATCTCTGATGCAATTCGGATATTACGAGAAGTCAAATTGTTGCGGCTTTTGCGCCATCCCGATATTGTTGAGATCAAAAGCATTATGTTACCTCCTTCGAGAAGGGCGTTTAAGGATATTTATGTTGTTTTTGAGTTAATGGAATCTGATCTACACCAAGTAATCAAAGCTAATGATGATCTGACTCGAGAGCATCACCAATTTTTCTTATATCAGATGCTTCGATCCTTGAAGTATATGCACACAGGTATATCTAGCATGATCTGATTAATCTATTTCGATGTTTTGTACAACTTATTGAAATATTAGTCACCATAACAGACAATTGTTTTATTGCAGCAAATGTGTACCACAGGGACCTCAAACCCAAAAACATCTTGGCAAATGCTAATTGTAAATTAAAAATATGTGATCTTGGATTAGCAAGAGTTGCGTTTAACGACACCCCTTCTACAGTTTGTTGGACGGTATGCCTTATGTGATTTATATGATATGATGTAAATTGTATTTTGCATGTTCATTCAAAATTTATGTTCAATTAATGAGGCTTTATCATCCTTCTGTAATAATTTTTCAGGATTATGTTGCCACAAGATGGTATAGGGCCCCTGAGCTTTGTGGATCCTTTTTCTCCAAGGTAGGCCTTGAATAGTAAATTTGACGTAGTAGTATCTGATTTTTTTCAAGTGTGCATAATACATCTTTGTTCATTCTATGTGCTACTATCAAGTATCAAGTCCCCGTGGAAGTTTGATTTCCTTGCTTGTTACTGTGCCATGTATTCTTTGCACCGTACACTTAATATAATTTCTAGTATAACTATCTGCATGCCTGCTGCAGTACACACCAGCAATTGATATTTGGAGCGTCGGGTGCATCTTTGCTGAGGTGTTATTGGGGAAGCCTCTTTTTCCTGGGAAAAGTATTGTTCATCAGTTGGATTTGATCACCGATCTTCTTGGAACACCTTCCCTGGAAACTATATCAGGAGTATGACATTTTTGTTATTCTCTTCTACTATTTTGGTTTTGACTTTCCATTTAAAGACCTTTACGAGTGTTTATTTTGAGTGCAGGTGCGCAATGATAAGGCAAGGAAATACTTGATGGAAATGCGTAAAAAGCAGCCAGTACAATTTTCTCAGAAGTTTCCAAATGCAGACCCGTTAGCTCTTCGATTATTGGAAAAACTGTTGGCTTTTGACCCGAAAGATCGACTGTCCGCTCAACAGGTACACTGGTTTTATTTATTCAATTTTCCCTTCAGACCATACTTTGGAATATTGGTAGTGTATATTTAGAATGTTTCTACTGATCTGTATCTCATCGGTGTGATACTCTCTTGTCAATTTACTTGATGCTTCTGATATCATCGTCCTTATGCTTTGTGGCTTTAACATTCCTTGTGCCTTTGCAGGCATTAGCTGATCCATACTTTAAAGGCCTGTCAAGAGTTGAGAGGGAGCCTTCTTGTCAGCCGATCTCAAAGCTAGAGTTTGAGTTTGAGAGGCGAAGAGTTACCAAAGATGACATTAGAGAACTAATCTTCAGGGAAATACTAGAATATCATCCCCAGTTGCTTCAAGACTATATGAATGGCACTGAAGGAACAAACTTTTTGTATCCCAGGTTAGATCCCTCGTGAATAATGACTGGTGTAGATGAACCGATCCTAATCACATTAATTTATTTGGTTATCACTTACTTATGCTGTTCCTTTTGATTCAGTGCCATTGGACAATTTAGACAGCAGTTTGCTCATCTTGAAGAGCATCAGGGTAAAAGCGGGCCAGTGATTCCTCTAGATAGAAAGCATGTGTCCCTCCCTCGGTAAGTCCTAATATATTAATCAGTTACTCAGCTTAATTCAGACCTGGTCATAAACCAGATGAGTCAATCAAGATCCTAATGGAAGGACAAAGTACATCTGTGCTTAAGTTTCTTAATGGAACAAAGCACGCTTCATTTCAGCTTAGTCGTGATGTATTAATTTGTACTGTTGCTAGATTACCATCTTCTTATCTACTGGTATATCATGATTATGATGTTTCATTGTAGGTCCACTGTTATTCATTCAAATCCCGCTGTGCCAAAAGTACAGCCAAATACCAGTTTATATGCAAATTCACAAACAAAAGACGAGTCTCACAATAGGTTTGGAGTTCCTGGCGCGTTTCCTAGAAACTTCATAAGACCTTCCCGACTGCCGCCATCTGTCCCATCAGGTATTAAATCTGCGGGGCAGTGTAATAATCTTTTTATCTGAAGTGTACCAGATTCAGTGTGGACAAATTTTTATGCCGGGTTGAATGTCTATGACTCTTGCATTAATTCTTGTCTATCGGTCTCTGCGTAAACAATAATTTTGTTTCTGACAGCAAAACCAGGGAGAGTAGTGGGTCCGGTGCTTCCATACGATAATGGAGCAATTCCTAAGGAGCCATATAATGGAAGAATCTATTCCGGAAATGTGGTAACCCAACCTTATGGAATCTCTCCACAGTGTTATTACAAAACAAACATCTCAGAATTAGAGAAACAGGCAGAGAAGGACTCCACACATGCTAAACAGCAAGTAGGTTCACAAGGACAGCATGGAGTAAACAAATTAGCAAATGCAACGGTGATAGACATCAACTCCAATCTGTACCGCCTCCACCAGAAGCCACAGTTCATCGGTCAACAGCTGAATGATCGGATTGTGATAGATGCTAAGCTCCTACAAGCGCAGACTCAAATGGGCTCGATGAACAATGTGCCCGCTCACAGACAGGTTGGAGCAGTCCAGTATGGAATGATGTAGGCGAGATCTTATTCTGTCTAGCACGCTACTTTGGTATGTCCAACTATTCCCTGTATAAAATTCTAACAAACTTACAGTTTGAAAAAGTAATATTTTCCTTCCCACCATGTTGGAGCATTGCTGTTTGGTATCTTTGTTATTTATCGACATTGAATACGTCAAGTGTTCTGAATGAGTGCATGTTGTCTGAAGCTAAGTTCACCTTCAATCTTTTTCTTCTTGTTGTTGGAGTTGGGTTTTGATGACCCACCATTTATGTCATCCTTGGCTTCCATGTGAATTATAAGTTTTTATCAATTTGAGCCACGGCCAGCAGCTAATGAAACCCTCAACTTCAGCTACAACCTTTGCTTGTGTTGCTTTTACTTCCACTTCAGGTAGTCACAGACAAGCTATTACTTGCATTTGATAGTTTGGTAACTTCACAATTTTGATGTTATTTTGACACTTCTATTTCTTAGGTGCAGGAAAAGACACCTGAACTGTGATGACAACACTGAGGAACTTACCCTGATCAGATATCCATGATATCCAGGCACTGGATTTGCTCGAGGGCGCATATGTTTGGAGGAAGAGTAGGACATAATCATGTGTAGGATACAATCAAAGGTTCCAGTGTGTCGTCTGTTACGGCTGATCTCTTTCTGTAGTAAGAGTACAGAGCCAACTGCAAGATACCCAACACTGTCCCCATTCCGTTTGGAACCTGAAAGGATTTGCAAACACGAGTGGTTGCGTAAGGAAGGTATAGGGCCATGTGCAATGATGAAAATGGAGAAAACTTACGAAAACAAAGGCATCATTGTTGAAGATTCCATAGGCAAAGAAGGAAGTGCTCATCAAAAAGGTTGATAAGGATATGTAAAATGGCATGAACTCGACGCTTTTTGTCCGTATAACCAGATTCTGCAATATTAGATGGACAGAATATATTGGAGTACTGCAGGGTTCAGCTACAAGAATATAAAAGACTTTAGAGAATTATGTGGAAACATACAATGATGAATAGTGGCGATGCGAACATTGATATCAGAGAAGCACCGCTCAGCAGTCCTACAAGGTCTCGTCTCAGGCTATGGTTTGAAATATGCAAGCTTCCAAAGACAATGATTGCCCACAGCGCGAAGACTAGGAGTAACATCACCAGCATCTTCACCTGCCACAGGAAACGATACATAGGTTTCCTGGTTCTGGTGCCAGCATGAAAAGGAACATGGAAGCTAACCTTTCTGGCCTTGTCAACATGTACTATGAAGATAACTGAGTAGGTCAGCTGGAAAACCGCGCCTACTGAATTGACGGTTAAGAGCAGTATATTATCAGAAGACACTAGAGGTGAGCCGTACCAGAGGCAGATCAAGCAGTTCAGGAGGGCATATATGTAAGGCAGGCCGGAGAACTCTTCTGTAGATCGGTTTCTCATGATTCTCCTAAATGTTGGACTGAAAGAGCAAATGAAGGAAAAAAATAAACAGGCAGAAAGTTGCTCTTCCAGGATTGGAATCTGTCCGAAAAAACTTACATGGGCGACAGGAACAGCCCAAATGCGAAGATATTTCCTGCAACCAGAGAGCATCATCCATTATCATGAAACTGAGAGACTGAGATTAATCACATGCTGTGTTTTCACAAGGAGAAGAAGCTTTGAGCCATGTTTCAATGTCACAGATGAAGGAGATAGTGCATAGTCACATGGGTTAATGTTAGAACAAGGAAAAGGCTGAACATAGCACAGAATGCATAGTTGATGAACAAGGAGAAATTATGATTTCCAGAGGATGCCATAAAACAGAAGTAATGATATGGGAAACAAAAAGAAGCCTCGAGCCATGACCATACATAGAAGATGGAAGTTTGTAGATTGAGAAGCTTAATTATTACCAGATATTCCAGCTACATCTTTGAGAATGGAAGATGATGAGAGGAACGAGGAGGAGGAAGGCATCTGCTGCCACAGTCTTGCAGGGGTGTTTCTGTCTCCAGGTTTGGTTGCCAAATTGAAAAGTTGTTGATGGAGCAGGCAGTTACTTGTTCAGTTCTGATAATATCTTTACATATGACCAATCAAAATTGTATGTAGGTTAGCTGGTCGCAATTCGCCACTAGAATAAGTTTTTGAGATCATCTTTCTTATCAAATTTCACATGCATAGATAGATACATCTGCTGGCCACGTTTTGCCTGTGATTAGGATTTTTTATCTACAAACACATTTCCTCTCTCTACACTTTCATTTCAAAATATAATCTATGCATTCATAAATATTAATTTAAATTAAACAATTACGTTCAGGTTTCAAAAATAATGAATCGATTAGGAATACCTTTTTTTAGAAATATTCAACAAAAATCGTAATAAATAAAATCACAAATAAGTTTCAAAAAAAAAAATCAGATTAGATCGATTCAATTTTTTTAGGTTTAAGCGTAATCTATCGTAAATTGTGATTAAATATTTATTTTTCTGCGTTGACAAAATTTGACCTTTTTTTTGAAATTATATTTGTTAGGAATTACATTTAAATTTAAATTTGATCTAGAAAAGATAGTAATTTATAAAATATTGAAGAGTGATTTTCTCTAGCGAGTTTCTTTATAATATATATTTTTATACATAACCCTATTCTCGGCAGTGATTTGGCGGTTTTTTTTGTTTGAAATTGTTTTCCTGTTCTTTAAATCTAAGTTTGCGTTCAAAAAAGTCATAATCACAATTAATTCTTAATTTTTTTTAAAAAAATCAATAATTGGAAATTTAGATGGTAATTAATATGAACATATAAATGTAAGCAATAGTAATTGTCATTTAATGGAATAAGATTTTAGTTTTCAATATTTATGTTTATAAAAAAATGGAAAAAGTTGGTATTCACATAATCATGTCACATTCGAGAGTTTTGAGTTTGGCTATCATCCTCATCTTGATCGTTGACTTTGGTCAATGCCGTGCGGTGCAGAAACGGCTTCAAGCCCTCAACAAGCCTTCCGTGAAGACCATTCTGGTACTGTTTCTTGGCTTCCAAGTATACATTTATAAACCCTAATTAAGCTTTTGTTTCCAGACAAAGGAAGGAGATGTACTGGATTGCGTTCGATTCTATGATCAACCTGCATTTGATCACCCAGCGTTGAAGAATCACAAGATTCAGGTATACGTAGTAGGTTGTTTTCTGGTTCTGGGTTTTATCTCGAACTTAACCCTAGCTATCCGAACAGTTGGCGAGCTCGACCAAAAATGGCACTGAATCCATTTCGGGCACAAGGAGGGAAGCTTGTCCAGAGGGAAGCGTGCCCATCAGGCGGACCACCGAGCGAGACCTTCTGGCTGCAGACTCATTCCCAGAGCCACAGGCTGCCTTTGCTCCATCAAAAGATTTCAGACTCCGTAAACCCTAAACCCTAAAAAATTTTGGTTTGGTTGTGTTTCATTGTGTGAACTTGTTGGGTAGTTTGTGCGAGGGAGGAATTCTCGTGGGCTCGGGTGCAAGGGACTTATGCAGACATCGGCCTGTACAATTTAAACATAACGGATGAACAGACGAGCATGGCGGCTATGTGGGTAACTGGTAGACCAGATGAAGCTAATAACAAGGACTTCATCGCTGTTGGTTGGATTGTATGTATGCAATGCACCTGTTCATCACCCTTTCCAACATACATAAACTTGCTTCTTTTGTTAACTAGGTATCTCACTATATAAATGGAGATTCCAAGACCCGATTGTTCGGAGTCTGGCATGTAAGTTCCACCTACTAACTAACCGAATGATGAAAGTCTGGAAATAAATTATATCTTGTTACCATGCATTACAGAATAGTCGGACTCGTGAGGGATGCTACAACACTAAGTGTCCAGGTTTTGTACAAGTTCATAGAGAAATTCCAATCAACCATGCATTTGAGCCACAACCCTACTCACAATTTACTCTCCAGCTGGTATATCAACTGCCAATCATTTCATTTTGCGTGATCGGATTTATGATTCTCATTTATAGATATACTTTTGAACGACCACCAGGATGACGATGATAACTGGTGGGTGAAGTTGGGGGAAGATAAGAAAGATATAGGATACTGGCCAAGGGAGTTGTTTTCAGATTTATACAGGGGAGCACGCACGGCTTCCTGGGGCGGGGAGACATTCCCCGGATCGAATGGACAGTTCCCTCCGATGGGAAGTGGGACAAAACCAAATGGCGAAGATAAAACTGTTGGCTACATCTCCAACATTCATATACATCAAGCTGGTGAATATCCTGAAGACGTGATTCCAAGGGCAGTTGAAGTTTTCAAAAAGGGATCAGATTGTTATGATTTGCAGTTAACTGAATCCCGCTGGCAGCCTGCTCTCAAACCTCTTTCATTGACCTTTGGAGGCCCTGGAGGCACTTGTAACGATGGAAACTAATAAAAAGATCCTCCAGCTAATGGGGAACACAAATTTAATAACTCATTCATGTGATGCCTATTCTCATATTCTACAATTCAACCATTGGCCGAGGATGAGAATACAAAGAGTTATAAATGCTTACATGAAATCTAGAGTGGTGAGACTGGAAAAACTTGCTGGAATCGGTTCACTAAGTTTGCTGAGGCTCATGTCTCTGTGACATTTTAAGATTAAAAAAAAAAAAAAAACATGAAAAACAACTCAATACCAAAACCTTTATCCATCAAGTACATTTTGTTGTCTATCATTTTCTAAATACTTTCAAAGGAGCAAAACCACAATAAGTGAAGGATTGCATTTCAGGATATTGTACAGCCCGATCCATATTTTGCTACATGCAACTAGCTTATGAGTTATTCTGTGACATAGATAAACGAAACTAAGGCTATTACCAACTATAAATTTCTTAAAATCATTCTCTAATATAAAAGAATCAAAGAGAAAAACGTCAAATATGTGCTTACAAGGTTTTTAAGCTTGTCATTTGACCGAGATAGCTTGGAAGTTCACCAACAATATTGCAACTCCTCTCACTTATAATAAGAAAATCCTTCTTACCTTAATTTTTCAGAAATATCAATGCTATGGAGTTCGATAATTGTATCTCACGTAAACTGTATAATAACCTGAGAACACAGCTGATGGATGAACAACAGCTGAATACTTGGTTGCCCACTCATCCACCATACCTCTGCAAACACTCTGCCCCTCCAGAGTTGCTCTAGCTGAGACCATTGATCACATAGGCGGTGCTGTAGGAATATGTAGACAAGGATTCACTTAATCAGAATGGGAAGATATGCAGTGTAGTTACTTATCGTCTCTAGTGGGAAACTTCAGGTTCAGTTGAAGTATACTCTCTTTTCTGCCAGTAATCAGAGTCGGGGATGATAGGGTAGAGGTCGGGAACAGATGCGCTGGTAGAGCTCCATGGTCCATCACTACAGACTTGGCTTCCAACCAAGCTGTTTTCTTCGCCTGGGACTGGGTGGAGGTGTACTGATCTCACCTCATTTGGTGGCATGGATGAATCTGATCTGACGAAGTCTACGGCATTCGATTTACCTTCAAGTATGCTCACTATAGACGACATTATAGGCCTTGCTGTTGGAGACACATTTGTGCATACCAGACCTATTTTGATCACTGTCATCACTTCATCCTTGTTGAAGTCTCCTTTGAGTCTCGGATCAATTAGGTCCATTAGTTGTCCCTTCTCCTTTTAGCCGAGTACCTATGTTTAATATGTTCCCAAGTCGGATTCAGATTAAAGCCTGGTACGTACAGACAAAAATAAAAATAAAAAAGAAGTTTAGAAGATTACCCAATCATGAAGATAAAAACAATCATCTTTGCCCTTGTAACTGGTGTTACTTTTCCCACTTACCACTTCTAATGCAACAATTCCAAAACTATAAATATCAGCTTTGTCTGTTAAATAGCCTCGCGCTGCGTACTCAGATGCCATATATCCACTGCAAATTCAGATAAAAAGTGTTAAAAAATATGATATCCATTTTGTTGTCTGCAAAACAAGGCAGTTGGCAATTTCTAATTGTCAAGTGTAAGATAAGAATTTAAGCATGAAAACACCAAAGATTTATGTTCTAGAAACAGGAGAGAACACCTAGAGAAATCCAAGGAAAAATTGTTACTCACAATGTGCCAGCAATTCTGGTACTAATGTGAGTATTTTCTTCTTCATCAAATTTAGCCAATCCAAAGTCAGAAATCTTAGGGGTCAGGTCACGATCCAGAAGGACATTAGTAGCCTTGATGTCCCGATGAACAATCTTAAGGGCCGATTCTTCATGAAGATAGGCCAAACCTCTTGCGATACCGATGCAAATTTTGTATCTTGTTGGCCAATCCAAATGCAATTTACTATCTTCAAAATTGGCTTCATAAAATAAAATGTAAAAAATCAGGTACACTTTAAAATGTCTAATGAAGTACATAATGGACTATAAGACATATGCACCATGTTATATCAGTATCGAGTTTATACCAGAAGCTCGCTGAATGAAGGTTTTATGAAAACATACCAAATAAAGCACGAGCCAAACTGTTATTTGCCATGTACTCATATCAACTTTTGCACCAGTTGACAAGCCATTGTCAGGTGTTGGAGTCAAAAAATCTGAAAAATGAAATCCATTTAACAGATAATTTAAAAGAAATGGTTGATTTGATGATTAATGCTACAACAAGCAACAGGAAATGGGTAATTCAAATAATTATTTGCAAAATTTAATCAGGACTTTAGGGTGTTAAATTTCACATTATACATATTAATAGACTGAATTTTTTTCTTTTAGTGTCCAGAATATGTGTTTTGAAGACATACAAGATATACTTGTATAATTAAATAAGCGAGAATCGAATACTTGATTTACCTGGGCAATCCAATGGTACCTTTGCCAGCCCATTGCAAGCGAATTTCTAAAGTCCCATTGAGTACAGACCTAACAAAAGTTTTAATGATTCCCCTTCCGTTCCCTCCGGCGTGAGCTGCGATATTGAAATCCTTTAATTCCAACTTTCCCTGACAGTCATGAAAAAGAACTTTTGATGAATCTTATTCAGTTGGTAGTCAGAAAATTTAATCCATCTAGAAATCACATCAATTACCTGAATGTAAACTGGTATGAAGGGTGAAAACCTTCTTTGGTAAAGAGACCCTGCTGAGTCCGATGGTGTGCCCAGAATTCCCGAATTCTCGCTCAAAAGGCCCGATAGGTCCTCCCCCAACGTCGGCTAGGTGAAGGGCTTGAGAGAATTCCTCGACGAGAACTCCGAAAAGGCTGGATGAACGGTTGATGTGCGCAGTTTGTGGGAAGGTGGCTGAAAGTGTGTGGGAAATGGAAAAGAGCTGGGATTTATATTGAATATCGCAAGGGAAAGTGGCCAAAGGCCTAGACGCTACAATACTAAAGGGCGCTGCCCAAACCTATGACTACGATAAGAGAGATTTCTGAGAATTCTTGGATGATTTCTTGGATGATGAAATGAGGGAATGGCTGGTCCCTTTTATAGCTGGGCAAGGGCCTTGCGTCTTTAATGTCGTGGCTCTCAATGCTCGTCGGTTACTCCTTTGAAGGTGGCCTTGAATTCCCGTCGGTTACTCTTATGGAAGACTTGGTCTCCCATGTCTTCAAGGTCCCCTTCAATGCTTTGGTCAAGGCTGATTGTTGCGCCTTTAAAGAGCTGGCCTTCAATGAGAATTTGACTAGATTCTCCTCCATGCATGGCTGGGTCGTGGGCCTCCTTGAGGGCTGATGGGTAGTCTTCTTGCATTGCGGGCTGCGGTTGACCTTGGGCTGCTATGCTCTTGAGCTGGCTGCCTTGGGTCTTCGAGGTCTTCTTCCCAATAGGCGGACTCTTGTGTTGGGCAGCAGTCGAGGACACATCAGGTCCCGCCCCCCAAAGACCAATCTTGTCCTCAAGATTGAAATCTGGGAACATTTCAGCGACGTCTTCGGCAGGCTCCCATGTCGCGTCATGCTCTGGCATCTTGGTCCATTTGATGAGTACCTCTTTGCCTTGTGGTCCATATCGAACTCCTCGTAGTCCCTGCGGTTTGAAAACATTTTGCAGTCCATGATACCATTTTAGATGGTTGACCGACCTTGGGTCCCTTGGTGGTCCGCTTGCGGCCTTCAAAAGAGAGACATGAAAAACTGGGTGCACTTGTGTTCCTTTTGGCAGCTTCAGTCGGTATGCAACTTGGCCAATGCGGCTTTCTATCTCATAAGGGCCGTAGTACTTGTAGGCGAGCTTTGCGTTGTCCTTCCTGACCAAGGATATCTGTCGGCGTGGTTGCATCTTCACATACACAAAGTCCCCGACTTTGTACCGAACGTCTCGACGATGTTTGTCGGCATTGTCCTTCATGACTTGTCGAGCTTTGGACAATTGTTCCTTCAAATCTCGCAGAACTTGGTCCCGTTTGACTAAGGCTTGATCCACTTGTTGGACTGGAACGGACCCTTCTTCATGGGGAATTAGCCTTGGCGGATCTCTGCCATACAAAACCTTGAAGGGCGTAGTATGAGTTGAGGTATGAAAACAAGTGTTGTACCAGTATTCGGCCCACGGTAGGAACTTTGCCCACTCCTTGTGTCGCGTTGCTGCAAAACAGCGAAGATAAGTCCCGATGCTCCGGTTGACCACTTCAGTTTGGCCATCGGTTTGGGGGTGATAGGCTGAGCTTCGCTTCAAATGAGTACCCAGTGCCTTGAATAAATGCTCCCAAAAGTGGCTGGTAAAGATGGCATCTCGATCGCTCACAATAGTCTCCGGAATCCCATGTAGTCTGATTATCTCCTTGATGAAGGTGTCGGCTACTGAAACAGCAGTATATGGGTGACTCAAGGGAATGAAATGTGCGTACTTACTGAGTCGGTCGACCACGACTAGAATTACTGAGAAGCCTTCTGACTTTGGCAGCCCTTCGATGAAGTCCATGGAAATGTCCGCCCAGACTTGTGTGGGAAGGCTGAGTGGTTGCAGCAGGCCGGCTGGTGCCAAGGCGACGTACTTGCTTCGCTGGCAGTCCTCACATGCAGCTACTCGTTTCTGGATGTCGGGTTTCATCCCTTCCCAGTAGAACTCTGATGCGATCCGCTGGTATGTCTTGTGCACTCCCGAATGCCCTCCGATTGTGGTTGCATGGAATTCCTCAAATATGATGGGGATTTGGTCTGATGATTTGGGCAAGATAAACCGACCTTTGTAGAACAGATGGTTGCCAACGAGAGTGTATCTTGAGTCGCCTTGTTGCATTGCCTCGCGGTGCTTGTCCAAAAGTGGGCTTTCGTTCTCCTTGTACAGCTCGTCCCAGCTAACCTTTTGAACACTTATGGCGCTGAATTGTGCTTCCTCGGCTGCTGCTTGTCCCTCGACCTTCCTGGATAGTGCATCAGCGGCCTTGTTCTCCGTCCCTGGTTTGTAGTGGATCTCAAAGTCGTACCCCAAGAGCTTTGTGAGCCATCGCTGATGCTCCTCAGCCACAAGCCTTTGTTCCAAGAGGAACTTAAGACTCTTCTGGTCGGTTCGAACTATGAAATGTCGCCCCAACAGATAGGGCCTCCACTTCGTGACAGCCAATGCAATCGCCATGAGCTCTCGCTCATATACTGACTTCTGCCTTGCGCGGGTCTTGAGTACTTGGCTCCAGTAAGCAATGGGCCTCTTGTTTTGCATGAGAACTGCCCCCAGTCCATGTCCTGATGCGTCGGTCTCCACAATAAAGGGTTGCAAAAAATCTGGTAGTGCGAGAACTGGGACCCTTGTCATGGCCTTCTTGAGGGCTTCGAATGCTTCCGTCGCTGCGTCAGTCCATTTGAAAGCTTCCTTCTTGAGCTGCTCCGTCAGTGGCTGAGCAAGCTTGCCATAGTTTTTGACAAACTTGCGATAGTAACCGGTTAGGCCAAGGAAGCCTCGGAGCTCCGTTAGGGTCTTGGGGATGGCCCAGTCTTGCATGGCTTTGACCTTCAATTGATCTGCAGAGACCCCGTCTTCAGAGACGATGTGCCCCAAGTACTCGACCTTCCTTTGTCCGAACAGGCACTTCTTTTGGTTGGCGTAGAGACGCTGCCTTCTCAGCTCCATAAGGACTAGACTCAAGTGCTTCATGTGCTCTTCCATGGACTTGCTGTAGACAAGGATATCGTCGAAGAAGACAAGCACAAACCTTCTGAGCCACGGTTTGAATACCTGGTTCATAAGCGCCTGGAAAGTAGCTGGTGCGTTTGTAAGTCCGAAGGGCATGATCAGGAACTCATACTGGCCTTCGTGAGTGCGGAAGGCAGTCTTTGGTTCGTCTCCTTTCGCCATTCGGATTTGGTGGTACCCTGACTTTAGGTCGATCTTCGAGAAGATAACAGACCCATGCAATTCATCGAGTAGCTCATCAATGACCGGAATGGGAAATTTGTCGGGTACGGTCTGTTTGTTGAGGGCGCGGTAGTCCACACAGAACCTCCAGCCGCCGTCTTTCTTCTTAACAAGGAGGATCGGACTGGAGTATGGGCTGTTGCTAGGCCTGATGATACCCGCTTGCAACATCTCGTTCACCATCTTCTCGATCTCATCTTTTTGGATCTGCGGGTATCTATAAGGCCTCACGCTGATGGGCTCCGTGTTGTCTTTGAGTATGATGGCATGCTCGTAACCCCGGTTGGGTGGAAGGCCTTTGGGCTCTTGAAATACGTCCGGGTAGCTCTCCAAGACCTCCTTGATGGATTCTGGCACCTCTATGTCTGCGGCTGGCATCTCCTTGAGATCTTTTGCCTCGACAAGATAGCATTGCGCGATGCTACTCCGCCCTTTAACAATGGAGTGGAATGATACTTCCATCTTTCTCAGCGAGGGTTCTCCGTTCAGCCTGACTCTTTGGCCCTCGTTATCGAACTCCATCATGAGTGTTCTCCAGTTCACCTTCATGTCGCCGAGGGTTTGAAGCCACTGCATTCCCAGAATTGCATCAGTGCCGCTCAAAGCAAGTGGCAGGAAGTCGGCTTGAACTCGGCAGTGTGGTAGTCGGATCAGAACTCCTGGGCATAGTCCGCGACTCTCTTCTACGATTCCAGTGCCCAAGGTAACTTTGAAGGTGCCCAGATCATATACTGGCAGCCCCTCTTTGTCCACAATCTCGGTTGAGATAAAATTGTGAGTTGCCCCACTGTCAATGAGAACGGTTACCTCCCGGCTACCGATGTGGCCTTTGAGTTTCATGGCCCTTGATGGCGTGAGTCCCGACACGCTGTTCAGCGAGACCTCCACATCCTCGAACTGTTGTTCCTCTGGCTGTGAGTCATCGTGAAGTGGCTCTTCCGAGGGCTGCTCCTCAGTTGGTTCTTCCTCTTCCGGTCCATCCATGGTCCTTAAGGCGCGGTTAGCACATTGATGCCCTGGTATCCAAGGTTCCTGGCATTTCCAGCAACGATTTTCGCGTCTTTTTGGATCTGCTGGGACCATACGTTGCGGCTGCTGGCTTGGCCCCCTTTGTTGAGGAATGTCCCTACGCGGAAAAGGCCTTGTGTTGTTGGGGAAACGTTGACTGTAATTGTTGAAGGGTCGTGAGTTGCTGCTCCGGGTCAAGCTCGACTCCTTCTCTTCGACTTGCTGCGCCATGTCCATGGCCTCCATCAGGTCATTGGGCTTGAGCAGCTTCACCATTGCGCGAATGTCTGGCTTAAGTCCCCAGTAAAAATTAGCCCAAAGAGTTTCGTCTGATAAGTTGATTGCCCCGGCTAACTCTTCGAATTTCTCTCGGTACTCCAGTACTGATCTTGTTTGCACAAGAGAAAAGAACTTCTCTTGTATCTCCGATGGATCTGACCCCCGGTACCTTGCTGTCAACGCCCGTTTGAGCTGCTCCCAAGTGAGCACTGCTCGCCTCTTCGAGTGATATGAGTACCACTTGAAGGCTTTGTCTTCCAGGCACATTGTGGCTGCTGTTAGACACTCGTGATCATGCAAGCGGTTTACTCGGAAGTACCTCTCCGCTTTGTCTATCCATTCGTCAATATTGCCGAGGCCATTGAACAGGGGCATCTCGAGCTTACGAAATCGCTGGTCGCCCCGTGTTTGCTGCATAAACTCCATGTCTTCTTCATGGTAATCCTCGTAAGCGGGTCTTGGGCGAACATCTGGGTAGAATTGGGCTGGGTGCCTCTCATTCTCCCCTCGGTAGCGGTTTTCCTCCCTGCTGTTTCGGCCCCTTTGAACTCTGCGATGCGCTGATTCTCCTTCAAAGTAGTTGACTTTGTTGGAATTGGGAGTGAACTGAAGAGGTGGCGATGGTGCTTCAACCCTTATTCCTTGGGTTAGTGCCCCGCCTACTTCCAGATTGGTGTTGAACATCGGCTCCTTGCCTCGATCTCTACCTCTCTGTTGCATTGATTGAGCGCCTTCAGGTTGGACTAAGGGATGGTCGGGCTGCACTTGTGCGGAAACTGGATTTGGTGTGGATGCTTGGTTGGCAGTCATGTTGATGATGAGGGCCTCAAGCCTCTTGAACCCTTCGTCAACCTTCGTCTCCAGAGTTGCGACTCGGTTGTCCACGGCTGAGTTGGATGCTCGCAGGCCATTGAACTGCTGTTCATGTTGGAGCCTTAAAGTATCCATTTCAGACCTCAGCATGGCGGCTGAGTCCTCCTCGCTGCCTGAGGTAGCAGCTTCTGATGATGATGCTTTGAGTGATGTCTTTGTTGTCCTTGACGTCATGGTCCTCCGGATTGAACGGCTCTGATACCACTTGGTATGAAGGGTGAAAACCTTCTTTGGTAAAGAGACCCTGCTGAGTCCGATGGTGTGCCCAGAATTCCCGAATTCTCGCTCAAAAGGCCCGATAGGTCCTCCCCCAACGTCGGCTAGGTGAAGGGCTTGAGAGAATTCCTCGACGAGAACTCCGAAAAGGCTGGATGAACGGTTGATGTGCGCAGTTTGTGGGAAGGTGGCTGAAAGTGTGTGGGAAATAGAAAAGAGCTGGGATTTATATTGAATATCGCAAGGGAAAGTGGCCAAAGGCCTAGACGCTACAATACTAAAGGGCGTTGCCCAAACCTATGACTACGATAAGAGAGATTTCTGAGAATTCTTGGATGATGAAATGAGGGAATGGCTGGTCCCTTTTATAGCTGGGCAAGGGCCTTGCGTCTTTAATGTCGTGGCTCTCAATGCTCGTCGGTTACTCCTTTGAAGGTGGCCTTGAATTCCCGTCGGTTACTCTTATGGAAGACTTGGTCTCCCATGTCTTCAAGGTCCCCTTCAATGCTTTGGTCAAGGCTGATTGTTGCGCCTTTAAAGAGCTGGCCTTCTATGAGAATTTGACTAGATTCTCCTCCATGCATGGCTGGGTCGTGGGCCTCCTTGAGGGCTGATGGGTAGTCTTCTTGCATTGCGGGCTGCGGTTGACCTTGGGCTGCTATGCTCTTGAGCTGGCTGCCTTGGGTCTTCGAGGTCTTCTTCCCAATAGGCGGACTCTTGTGTTGGGCAGCAGTCGAGGACACATCATAAACATCAAACACACGTCTTCCGAGACTTTGATATCTATTATCACTAGAAAATTTTGTTTCAGCGAAATATAGATCAATTGTGTAGTTCCCATTTTCCCAACAGAATCCGAAGTATGTCAAGGAGATGGCTGAAATACGAGAGTCCACATCCAACTGGGTTGTACCTGATGAAAGTGCAGATTGATCAGACAAGGTGTAGATATCTGGATCCAAACCATCATCCAAGAAGTGACCAGTGTTGCTGAGCGCCCAATTGGTAGGGCTTGATAAATAAGTTGAAGGTCCAACATTATATATGTCATCTTCGTAAGTGATGCTTCTGTTGTTGTACGAAGTTCCCCCACAATTAATGTTGAAAGATCCAAATTCTAGTACAAAAGAAAAACAAGGTTAAGAGTACAAGAGCAGTAACATACTACCACAAATTCTTTAACAAGATATTGTTTAATTTCAAGATGAATACACATAACTTAACAGCTTTAAGTTATATGGTAAGCGATTACATATTCACGCCATGGGTGTCTGGGTTTGTCCTTTAATCATGCTCTTCATTCAGAAGAAACAATATAATCATGCTAATAATGTAGGATATGAACACAAAAGTTGGTGTAATGTTCTTACGATATATACAAGATTGTAAATGATCGTGTTGAAAACAGATCGAAGAAGATAGGAAAAAATTCATAATTTCAATACCACGTCATCTTCATGAGAAAATTTAACTCAAATAACAATCTTTATACAAAATGACCATTATTTACACTTACTGTTACGACATTGATTGTTTCTTGAGCATGGATTTCTTCCTCCAGAAACACAAATTGCTAGTTTCAATTAGCAACATTAGGCAGATAATAATTTGTGTTTGACGATATAATGGAAACAAATAACCTTACATGGTATCGCTGATCAGAGAGTTGCGGAAAAGGTTCCTTTAAAAAAAAATATCAGGAATTTTAGAGGTTACATGCGGACATTGATTGAGCAGATATTAGCAAACAACCAAATGAACCCTTACAGTTTGTGTGGCTGGCAGCTTAAACTTATGTTCCCTAGTGCAAAGTTGTTGTATGAAATTTCACTACATGAAATATTCGGTACATGAAAATTAGTGCACCGGTATTATAGTTGGTGGTGAATAAGTACAAAGAATTATAAATCATTAAAGCACTTCAGTTACATACTGATTCCCACCACACCACTATAATGTACTTGAGGAGTTTTCTCCTCACGTTGAATCACATTACTTAACACCTATAGTTTGAATGCAGCATAGGTCTAGTAAAGTCTTAATTATCTCAAAGTTACTGCCCAATTCATTTGAGTTCCATTTAATTTCAGCTGAAAAGAACATACTCTTCTTTGTTGACTGTGTTTTTTTAAGGGTTCAAGAGAATCATATATTTGGCCAAGATAACTTCATATATTATGCTGCTTAAGCATTTGATGCTCTGGAAATTCAGGCATGTATCTTGTGTCCAAAAGCATACTCCCTAAAAATTAGGCACATTGCTCTGTCCAATATTTGACAATTAGGAAAATATCATATGACCGTTGTTTTTTTTTTCAAATTCAAACCATAAATCTGAAAAACAAAGGTAAGCACTGCAGAACAAATATAGAAAATAGTTGTTGCTGATGGAATCTCAAGAAATCTACAATTCAATATCAATTAACAGATGAGGAGAAAGAGGCATACACGTTTCTCAAATTCCCCATCCAATCAGGAACAGTTCCATTCAACGAGTTGCCGGTGAAAAATCTACATAAAATGAGTTTGAACTGAGTGAGTAAGAAAATGTAGATTCAGTAACTCATTTTGTGATGGCTATTGTCATATTCTAAAATTCAACCATTGGTTCAGGATTAGGATACTATGATATCAAGAGATATAATTGTTTACATAAAATCTGTAGTGGTCAAACTGGAAAAGCTTTCTGGAATCGGTCCACTAAGTTTGTTGAAGCTCGCGTCTCTGTAACATCTCAAGATAAAAAAAACATGAAAAACAACTCGATACAAAAACCTCATATCCATCAAGTACATTTTGTTGTCTATCATTTTCTAAATACTTTCAAAGTAGCAAAACCACAATAAGTGAAGAATTGCATTACTGTATATTGGACAGCCTGATCCATATTTTATTACATGCAACTAACTTATAAATTATTATGTGACAAATAAAAGAAACTAAGGCTATCACCAACTATAACTTTCTTAAAAGCATTCTCTAATATAAACGAATCGGAGAGAAAACGTCAAATATGTACTTACAAGGTTTTTAAGCTTGTCATTTGACCGAGATAGCTTGGAAGTTTTTATTAACAAAGCATAACAATTAATAAACAATAAGAATATGATAAGAATAATAATGACAGCACACTCACAGATATTTTCAGTTTCATACTCTGTAATGATGGGAATCCCTCTTCAGTTCCATTCAAGTCAGTAATTCTCGTATACAAGGAAAACTTATGATGAAAACATATTGCAACAATTAGTGTTACATATCATACTATTAAAATAATATAGCTAACATACAGGTCTATTAGATTTGCTAAATGTGATATTCCTGAGGGAACCGGTCCAGCCAAGCCACTTCCTTGAAGCACTCTATTGACAATGAAATTCAGAAATAAACAAACAAAAAATCTTTTTTAATCGTAACTAAATCAGAAACCTGAAGTTGGGAATCTTTCCCGAGAAGAAATTACAGTTTTTCGAGATTTGTCCAGTTCTGAATGAAGTTGGGAATCTTTCCCGAGAAGAAATTATCCCCCAGCCTACTGCAGTATGCGAATCCAACCATAAAAATAAACATAAACATCATGCACATATAAATTGGTAACAAAAATGGAGTTGAAATATCCAAAACTAACAAATCCTTCAATGTCGTCAGCTTGGCAAATGACGCAGAGATCTCCCCAGTGAAGTTGTTTGAAGCAAGGTGCCTACAAAAACACAGAAAAGAAAATCTTGACAGCGACCACAAAGTCCCAATTGAATTTGAAAGCGTTGAATCCTTGACCTAGTAAATGACCTCTTATATAAATATCAACCAGCTCCGCACCACACTATGAAAAGTAAGAACATAAACACTACTTCCACATCGTAATGCTCAATCTAATGCTCAAAAGAGTTCCGAGCTCTGGAGGAAGCGGTCCCGATAACTGATTAATCTCCAAAACCCTAGAAATCCATCCCTTTGGTTAGCATAATTGCATAAATCACCAAACATCGTTAAAAAACAAAAAATTTGTACACAGTCATAGACAGAAATTCACAAGCTTGATAGAGTGGAAATATTTCCCAACTCCTTTGGAATCGATCAATTGAAACGGTTTCCAAGCATCGATCTGCATATATTGGTAAAAATGAGAAATAGCAAATCGACGTCAGCTAACAACTCATACTAATATATTCAAGAGAAATAATACATAATCACGAGTTGAGTTTAGCCTCATTCTGGTGTTATGGGGCCATTGAGATAATTCCGAGTTAGGTCACTGCATCAATATTAGGGTTTCATATGAGTTCAAAAGTCCCGATTTAAGATTGTACTCGAGGAAGATTTTGACTGAGGATGAGAATGAGGCTACTTACATCTCCTGGAGGAGCGGCAGGTCGGCCAGCTCCGGTGGCAGAGATCCCTGCAGATTTTGATTCTTCAAACGTCTGCAATTAATCGAACATTGCATTACACAGCTGGAAATATACAATACGGGTCAAATGGTAAATGTCTAATTTCCTAAATGATTTTTGATTCTTCAGTAGAATAACATAATTCAATCAAGCTGAACTGACATGAAACTAAAACATATATTTAGCTCAAATGGGATTATGAATAATAGTTGTGGAAAAAGTTTATCATCTGTCGCAGAAAAGATGTTATATCATATGACATCAAAATGAAGTATTATAGCATTTTATTATCGTTAATTAAAAGGATTCAAACATTGTTCTTATCATTTAATTTTCATTAAATTCCTAATACGTCATTAAAAAAAAACAATTACTATGATAGTTTATTCGGTACAATGTGAGCATATTGTACAAATATCGGTTATCGCACTGCCTGGTGAGCATCGTGTCATTTCCTTTACGGAGTATTGTAAGTAACATGATCTTAAAAATTGTGTTACATATTTGCGATGTTGGTTATCTTAACATTTTTAAATTGAGTTTTAAGATACAAATTATAAAGCGTTTTGGATCAATAGAAATAAACTTTAAAAAATGATTACTAATGCCCGTGTTTGTCACATAATAATACATGTGCACATGTACGTCATTTGCAACACATACTCTATTATATTCATCAGTTTTATATTTATGTTCACAAAGTTATATTTTAAAGAAATCCGTTCGAATAGAAAATATATAATCATGGACTTTTCTTACATGTTGGTGACATGGCAGACCGTGTGGTTGAAAAATGTACAATCACATATGACGGATGACGCAGTCGTTGTCAATACTAATGTTCCATCCTGAAAGTCCACTGCATGGATCCACATCGAAGTTCCAGTGCTTCCCCAGCGAACTGGCGATTTGCCGCAGCGTTGCCACTACAAGAGAGTTACTATAAGTTTATGGTAGGCCAAAAAAAGAAAGAAATTAATCCAAGCCAAGAATATGTACCTTCAGCAGCCGGAAGGATTGCTCCATGTCCGAAACTCGAAAAGCAAGTGAATGCAGCAACAACAAAAGCAAGAACTAGAGAAGGAGAGAGTACCACTAATGTTACCATAGCAGAATATTGATGTGAGAAAGAGGGCTATGTGTATATCGGGCTTATATTGAAACGAGGAGCAAGTGCAGGAAGAGGAGAAGACCAAGACCTTAAAAGTCGGATTTGAAGCTTTATCTGCAATAATATTCGCTATGATGTGGCAGCATTCTAGTGGAGAATTTGAGGGCACTGCACCATGCATGGGTGATTATCTCCTGATCCAAGTTTGCATCAGCTCAGTTGGCCTTGTCGAATAATAAATCCATGTCGGACTTGAATGTGGTTGAAAAAGAAACTCTCACTGAAGGCTACTAGCTCACTAAAGTAAGGAGACCAAGTCTTTAGTGAAGTCAAGAAATCAAGTCTTCAGTAAAGTCAAGAAACCAAGTTTCAGTAATGAGGAAATTAGATGGTTTTGAGCCATCCGAGAGTAAATGCATTTGATTTGACTAGTATCTACTAAGTACACGTAATAATAGCTAATAAAGGAGCAAGTCATATGCAGGACTTCTACCACTCATCTTGCACGAATGTTACTAAAATCTTCCTTTTCCTTTAATCCTTCTGGGAAATTTTTTGTCCAACTCTCTAATTGCGATCATTTCCCCCAAGAATACAAACCCCTAAGTTACAGCTAAAATACACAATCCCAATCCACATTACCAAAGAACTCATATATACTCTTTAGATGAATCACAACGCTACACGTCAATCTATGAAAAATTTTCAAAGTTGCCACGAAGTGGCAACTTTGTTCCTTAAGTGCCACACTTCTAAACTTACTTCCCGAAATGCCATCTTTTTGACAAACCGCTACTCCCAGTAGCGGTTTGTCTAATTTTTCAATTTGAAATGCTGACTGGTCGATGAGTTGGCGCTTAGGTGTACCAATTCCACAAACCGCTACTGCGAGTAGCGGTTTGACCGGTATTTTTCGGTCAAACCGCTACTCGCAGTAGCGGTTTGATGTTGTCTCAAACTCAGAAGCTCTGAGTTATGAAACACATCAAACCGCTACTGCGAGTAGCGGTTTGTTCATAATATTTACGGAACCCGCGGCCTTCCTCCTTATTTCCCGCAGCTTCTCCTTCATCTCTCCTCCCCTCGCGCCGGCGCTCAGTCCTCAGCCGCTGCTCCTCCACTCCGATTACAAGGTAAAATGAATCCTATGGTTTGATTTTGTCATTGATTTAGGATGAGGGTGAATGGGTGTTTGGGTTAGGGTTGGGAAAATTGGGCGTGGATCCGAAATTGATTTTAGGGTTTGACAATTTTGGTTATTGCAGTTTCAGATTGGTTGCATTATAGTCCATTTGTGGTGAGTTGCTTAGATTGAAGGTGTTGATTAGGTTTTTGAATATAGCTTAGTGACATTGTGCTTGATGTTTGATGTTGTGTTTGATGTTAGTTGTTGTGTTTTTGTGGCATTTGTGGTGTTGATTGAAGATGTTGTGTTTGATGTTAGTTGTTGTGTTTTTGTGGCATTTGTGGTGTTGATTGAAAATGTTGTGTTTGATGTTAGTTGTTGTGTTTTTGTGGCATTTGTGGTGTTGATTGAAGATGTTGTGTTTGATGTTAGTTGTTGTGTTTTTGTGGCATTTGTGGTGTTGATTGAAGATGTTGTGTTTGATGTTAGTTTTTGAATATTAGTTCATTTGTGGTGTTGATTGAAGATGTTGTGTTTGATGTTAGTTGTTGTGTTTTTGTGGCATTTGTGGTGTTGATTGAAGATGTTGTGTTTGATGTTAGTTTTTGAATATTAGTTGTTGTGTTTGATGTTGTTGAGTTTAGTGCAATACTATTTTGACATTATGCTATATTAGTTGTTGTGTTTGATGTTGTTGAGTTTAGTGCAATACTATTTTGACATTATGCTATATGTTGATTGTGTACGAAGGTAAAATACTTGAAAGTTTTGGTTAAATGGATAATGAAGAGCTAGATGGAATGGTGATGTCCACTTTGGAAACGTTTGATGTAGCTATGTCCGATGAATACAATAGAGAAACTCTTGAAATGTTAGATGCGGTAGGAGACAATGATACTCCACAATCATGGACATCGGCACAAGTTGAGAATGAAAATAGAGTTTTCAACAACACGTTGTGGGATTATCCCGGTTTTAATGATGTATCACATTGGATGGATAATATGGATGTTGACGAACATTTGATGGGAAATAGTGAATTTACTATGAACTCACTATGTAAGGGGATGTTGTTTGCATCAAAGGAGGATGTCATATATGCATGTCAGAAGTATTCAATCCTAAATAGAGTTGAATATTACACGTATAAGTCAGATGTGTCTAGACTTATACTACATTGTAGAGATGAAGCTAGTAAATGTGCATGGCTCGTTCGAGCAGTAAAAAAATCCAAAGCCGCTATGTGGGAGATCAGTAGATATGGAGAAGGACACACATGCGAGAAAGACATCATTCCAAAGGACAACACACATTTCAACAAGTCATTCATTGCAAAAGAAATAAATGAACAGTTACCATATGTCTATCGGTTCTTCTCCAGTTATGGGCCTGGGAGCATATGTCTATCGGACGCCCGATGCGCATTCCGAGGGATCCAGTTCCAGGTATTGCTGCACTTGGATTCAGTAAATGGGACGGGCCGAAGACATATCGCGAGACTCCACAGCACGTGCTACTATTGTATCGAGACCAGCTAGATCGGCAGGAGTGTATTGATGTGGAGTGGATGCCATATACAGAGGAGATTATTGCTTCACTACATCCTATGTGTGTCCAGGGACGCCACATCTGGATGGCTGAGGTACCATTACTATGCTTTAATATTGCAGCATGGCATTATCCATCGAGGGTGCTACGGCAATTTGGATTCCGACAGCCTATTCCACATATGCCACACCCTACTCACAGAGAGTTGCATTTGATCACAAGAAAGAAATCAAAGAAGGATTGGAGTAGAGAGTTGCATGTTTACGTGACGATGTGGAATAATAGGAGCCAGCATGTCGTAGACGGAGAAGTTGACGCTCGTGGGGACGTGGGTTATCTGGAGGAGTACTATGCATGGTATAACACAGTTACCATTAGATTTATTCAGCCACCCAAGCCGAAGGATACGCCCATTCCATACCGACCGACTTCACACGAGATCTCGGCACATGTAACATTTCTTTCTTTTTCAAAATCTAATTCTATAACTTACATATATTTTGGACTGACATAATATTTTTCTAGGTACGTTCGTTGGTCAGATCTGGTCGTATGGCCGCTGAGATATTTGCAGATCATGTTCCCGAGAAATCAAAAAAGCTAGCGTACGATTTATTCCACGCTAGCTACGCTGATCTAGCGGAGCTTGGAGAGGAGAGAGCAATGGGAATTACACCGGACCGTGTTCAATTTCATCATGGTAGGAGCAATTTTTTTGTTCTTTTTCCATATTTCTAGTATTGTTAGCTAATACTGGAGATGCATTTTTTTGCAGATACTGCTGCAGGCCCATCTCAAGAACCGGTATCCGGAGCTCCAACTTTAGCTGATCAAGGCCCTTCTCAAATTACTCAAGCACAAATTCAAGATGATGATCAGCTACGACTTAGGAGGAGCCAAAGAATAAAAAAACCAGTACGAAGGTCGATAGGACCGGTTATTCCTTAGATTGACATCATCAAACTGCATTACACTTTAAGAATTATTTCAGAATTTTTTCAGATAATTTTCTAATTACAGTAATCTAAATATTAACAGTAAACATTCAAGAATCATTTATACAAAAGTCTGATTAAAATTATAGTGCGGCTTAATAATACACAAAGCCTTAATCTCAAACTCAGAGGGGCTGAGTTATGAAACACATCAAACCGCTACTGCGAGTAGCGGTTTGTGGAATTGGTACACCTAAGCGCCAACTCATCGACCAGTCAGCATTTCAAATTGAAAAATTAGACAAACCGCTACTGGGAGTAGCGGTTTGTCAAAAAGATGGCATTTCGGGAAGTAAGTTTAGAAGTGTGGCACTTAAGGAACAAAGTTGCCACTTCGTGGCAACTTTGAAAATTTTTCTCAATCTATCCATGAATCAGTAAACATATATAGTCCACTAATCCACACTAGCAAAGAATATGAATCATAAAAACCAAATTAAAACCCTAAATATCAACCACCAAACAATAACTCCAAAATTCACTTCAAACACCTCAACGAAAATCAACCAACCACAATCCACAAACCATTCCTTCCCCCTTCTCCCGCGATCCAGTACAACACACTCTCCCGCGATCCAGTACAAAAACCTCAACGAAAATCAACCAACTCGGAAACCAAGAACTCACTCAAACCACCGAACCGCAAGTCTCAACACGTTAGTCCAACCGAAGGCCGCAAGTCAAATATCCGTCGATGATTTCCGGAAGCCGCGGCCGGAGAGTAACCGTTAGCGGTCGAAATCGAAAGCGGAGAAAATGACTGAGCGGTAAGTGAGAGTTTAAACAGACTAGTCGGCAGCGGTGGGCTTCACTCCTGTGCGCGCGAGTGCATCGTAACAAACAATTCAGCAAATGAGAGCACGCAGTGCGTTGATGGGCTTTTAAAATGGGCCGTTAGAAAAAGCATTTCAGCCCGGCCCAATAAGCAAGTAAGAAAAAGCTTTAGCTTTCACACTGTACACGTGGCGTGATGTGATTGCCCAAAGCTAGTCAGAGCTCGAGGGAGCGGTAGCATTATGCCTCTACTTATTATCCGAATAAATCTCTCATTACCAGAAAACAGGGCTGTTTCTCTAGGGTTAGAAATCTCTGCCTTATCGCTGATCTCGGTTAGTCGTCGTCGTCTCCCTCAATCTGTCTTTGAATTTTCTACGTGCAATTGACTGATTACGTTATGTATATGTGTTTGGATCTGAATTGAGTTTGGGCGGATCTGGAGGATTACGGTAGCATTACGAATTTATTTTTATTTTTTGTTGCTTCACGGTCGTGGTGGTTGATTGAATCAACTGGATTGGGTTAGATCTTAGTCGGAACAAGATCTCGGTGGAATCAGGCGTGTAATTGTTATAGGTTTTACCTGACAGGATGTTGTTATGTGTAGTGATTTTTTGGTTGGGAGTTTACATTGGATTGTGTTGTGAAGGATTTATAATCGGTGTTGTAGTTGCAATTAGTCTCTTGCATGCCCAATCTAGTGTCTGTTATTTATTATTTGGCTGCAAGTTTTATCTTTTGGTGTTGTTTGAAATATGGGTCCTAAGTTGTTTGTGGATCTGTTGATCGGATGTTTGTTTTGGATTAGGAATATGGGAATAAGGGATAGATAATGGATTTAGTTTCAGTTGTTCATGTGTGTGTGTTGGAGTAGACAGGTAGGTTTTCTCGTTTGACTGTTAAATATTTGGGGTTGTAATAGCTGTTAGAAACTTATTCTCATGATCTGTATAGATTTGAGTTTGTTAGCTGAATTCTGAGAGCAGGAACAATGTTTTTTTTAGAAGTTTCCAATGCAATGATTCATGCACGGTGGAATAGTGATGGTTCTAATATGTGTTTTGCATTGTGGATTGTACAAGTGTATTGCCATTATCATTTATATGTGATCATCTGCTGCATTTGGTATTCTTTTTATGTTGTTAAATGCTTGTCTTTGACTGGTGATAGTTGTAATGTTTATGGGTTCTTGCAGAATAAGTTATCAAAATCATGGGTGGAGGCTTCAGGGTATTGCATCTCGTGAGACCATTTTTGTCGTTTCTTCCCGAGGTTCAGAATGCTGACAGAAAAGTGCCATTCAGAGAGAAGGTTATCTACACTGTGATCTCTCTGTTCATTTTCCTGGTGTGCAGTCAGCTACCTCTGTATGGCATACACTCCACGACGGGTGCTGATCCATTTTATTGGATGCGTGTTATTCTTGCCTCTAACCGTGGGACAGTGATGGAGCTTGGGATCACTCCTATCGTGACCTCTGGAATGGTGATGCAATTGTTGGCTGGTTCAAAAATTATTGAAGTTGACAACAATGTGCGTGAGGACCGTGCTCTCTTGTAAGTTATCATGTGTTCCTGATGTGGTTGACATCAGGGAATGCAGTGCTACTATAGACTTTTTGGAATGTCTACCAGTGATTTATTTGTTATATCTGAGTTAGTTAATTTAGTTACCTTGAAGCATGTGCAACATGTGATGATCTCTAAGTTAAATAAGTTAGTAAAACTTCTTCTAAATTGATTATATGCTAATATTTCTCTTATTAGAATTGCATCAAAGTTCAAATCTTTTGTTATTCTGATGTCTTGTATCTTTCAAATATTTGTATCATTTGATTTGATTCATTCTGTCATACAGGAATGGGGCACAGAAGTTACTTGGTATCCTGATTGCGGTTGGTGAAGCTGTTGCATATGTCCTGTCAGGAATGTATGGAAGTGTCAACCAACTTGGTGCTGGCAATGCTATCCTCATCATCATTCAACTTTGCTTTGCTGGTATTATTGTGATCTGTTTGGATGAGCTTCTCCAGAAGGGATATGGTCTTGGCTCTGGAATTTCCCTCTTTATTGCGACCAACATTTGGTAGGTGCACTTAGCTTTTCATGTTACACTATATTGAAAACCAAATCTGAGAAGCTTAATTTGCTACCATTGTGTTATCTTCAGTGAAAACATCATCTGGAAAGCCTTCAGCCCTACAACCATTAACAGTGGACGTGGAGCTGAGTTTGAAGGTGCTGTGATTGCCCTGTTCCATTTGTTGATTACCAGAACAGATAAAGTCCGGGCTCTTAGGGAGGCTTTCTACCGGCAAAATTTGCCGAATGTGACAAATTTGCTGGCTACTGTTTTGGTTTTCCTTATTGTGATTTACTTCCAAGGATTCCGCGTGGTCTTGCCTGTCAGATCACGAAATGCTAGGGGACAGCAGGGTTCTTACCCCATCAAGCTTTTCTACACCTCCAACATGCCTATTATCCTGCAGTCAGCCCTTGTCTCCAATCTGTACTTCATCTCTCAGGTAGATTAATGATACTTTGCCTTTACTTTTTTTTAGGTTATCCTGTATGTATGTCTAACAAGACAACTATTAATGGCAGTTATTGTACCGACGATTCAGTGGAAATTTTCTTGTGAATCTCCTCGGGATATGGAAGGTGTCAGAATATGGAGGTGGTCAATCCGTCCCTGTTGGTGGAATTGCTTATTACATTACTGCCCCATCAAGGTGAGAACATAAAAGTATATGAGCTTTATATTATGACAAATCTTTGTTTCCTCTGAGAGCTTTGAGTGTTGTTACTCGTTGGAATGAGTATTTGTGGAGATCATGCACATGTAACATTTATATCTTTGTATCTGGTTCTTTACTACTGCTTGCCTTTTGTAGCCTTGCTGACATGGCTGCCAACCCTTTTCATGCACTGTTCTACCTTGTGTTTATGCTATCATCCTGTGCTCTTTTCTCAAAAACCTGGATTGAAGTTTCTGGGTCATCTGCTAGGGATGTTGCTAAGCAGCTTAAGGTTAAGCTTCGTGTATATTATTTTTTTGATTGTCATCTTAGACCACATTATATCAGCTCAAGAAGCTTAATTTGTTTTATCTTGCGTCACACAGGAACAACAAATGGTGATGCCTGGCCATCGTGAAGCCAATCTCCAGAAAGAACTCAACCGCTACATCCCAACAGCTGCAGCCTTTGGAGGCATGTGCATTGGCGCCCTTACCGTTCTCGCAGATCTGATGGGAGCCATTGGTTCCGGAACTGGAATATTACTCGCTGTGACCATCATCTATCAGTACTTCGAAACCTTTGAAAAGGAGAGAGCCACTGAGCTTGGTTTCTTCGGCTTCTAAGCCTGATTAGTAGGGTGTTGTTACAGGCCGTGTAAAGTCAAGCTCCCCTAGTCAAATTCAGTGACCTAAAAATTATGGGAGTAGGAAAAAGACTCTCTAATGTAAGAAGATTGTTTTGCTGTCAAAACAACTAAACAAGTGCTAGCTACGTATACCCTAGCTTACTTCAATTCTTGAATGACTTCTTTTGAACTTTTGTTTCACAATCTGTAGTGTTTGCCAGTCACGTGTTTGTCACGTGACAATACTCCACCTGCTAATCATGACCTTCCCCAATTCCCAATTTATTAGGGTTTCGGTGAGATTTTTCTCCAGGAAATTCCTCGCAACCTAACCGATCATTCTGGAAAGCTACACGACGGGACGAAGTCGCCAATGCAAAGTTTGAATGAGCAGAAGTCAGCTGATTGAATTTCAGGTTTTCAGAGATTTACAGATCTTCTATACACAAGAGTTTCAATGGTTTCAAGAAGATTAAGCGAATAGGGTATGCAGCATTGTATTTGTTGTTCTCAGATCATCAAAGGATTCAAACACTGCCATGAAATTAACTTGCCTCGACGCAGAGAATTTCGAGCTCCTTCCACCACACATGAGCCAGTTTTGGACTTGCTTCGTCTTCTGAGATACCTAAAGCTTCCCTTAGTTCGGAGGTCACATGTCTCATGTTTGGTCTCTGTCGTGTATCCGGATTTATACACTCTTGGATCACTTCACATATTGCATTTAGCTCCATATCATCGAAGGACTCGAGAGTTGGATCGATCATGTAGCTGATTTTTTTCTTATCATCTAGGTATTTCGCAACCTTGAGGCAAAAAAAGGCACCAGAAATATTTCAGGAATGCACTGTATTCAATAAGAGATCTCAGATGAAAGAAGGCTATGGAATTTGAGTTCATAATTCTTACCCAACCGACGACAGATCCCTCTTCTTCAACAGGAATCTTCCCAGATATAATTTCCAGCAACAGTACCCCAAAGCTGTAGACATTAGACTTTGGATCAATGTTTGGCTCTACGTCGCAGACCCTTTCGTGCTCTCTGTCCTTGAGTTTTGCTTTTGCTAAAATGTCTGGCCAAAATTCCACCTCTGTCACCTATTCGAATATGAAGAACTCATTCCTCTTAACTCCAGATGAAAAGGTATGTATCATAGTATTATTGTCTTCAGAACCTGCTGAAAGTATTTACAAGAGAGTTACCTTTGCCGCATAGTCATCTGATAAACGGATCGATTTGGACTGGAGGCAAGTGTGTGCCACCAGAGGATGTAGCTCATGATGCATGTGTTGTAAGCAATAAGCGATTCCCATGATTATCCGCATCCTTGTCCTCCAGTCAAGATGCTCATTTTTATCTGAACAATGAGACTGAAAAAACGTCACTCAAAGGTAAATCCGTGGACTTGAAATTCTGGGTAGCAACTTTTTTTAGCAAAGACTAGTTGGGAATTATCATTTATCACCAGCCTACTAATAAGTTGAATCGAAGTATGTGTACCGTGCAGATGCTCGTGGAGGGTTCCATACGGAGCGTTCTCAAAAACCATCATCCTGAGAAATGGGTTGTCTTCCTGACAGTATCCGAGTAGATTGACATGATTTTTGTGGTTTATTCTCGACAACAGTCGTATCTGTGGCCAAAGGAAACTTCTGTAATATGCAGTACAGTATTACTCTCCTTCGCAGTTGAAATGCTACTTTATAGCTTACCTGTCTCCTAAATGCAGACTCTGCGCATTCAGACCAATCCTTGACTGATGAAATAGTAGTCGAGCACACGACAATGTCTGCTCCACTCGGCAATGTTCCCTTGTACACTTTGCACCCAGGGAGAGAATCAAGAATGTTCACATAATGCTCACAAATGCTGTCCAGTTCAGATGGCTTCATCTTTGGCACGCCTGTCGTCAAATTCAGGTACTGACAGTGTTATTTAATTCTCTACTTGTATGTTCTGAAAATGAAATTTTGATTTAATTAGTCACCTGTTGTGATCAGGCCAGATGCATATGACTTTGTAGCTCGTATCACTCGCCGTTGAATAGCCCATAAGATGACCGCACACAGAATGATCAGCAAGACCAAACCACAAAGAAGAAAAACCATGTACTTTTGGAAGAAGTCATTTGGAAGCGGGCCAGCCGTAGTTTGCCCCGGATCAGAATAATTGAAATACCAGAAAATTGGCTGTGGAGGTTGATTTTTGAGTGCTGGGAATGCTCCGCTACTCGCATTTACAAATATCACCTTATCGGGTATGGGAAAACCAGTAAGTAACGGAGCAAGTAAGTTACTGTTGTATTCTCCAAGAAGCCTACGACTGGTATCACTCATAACCAAAAGCTCAATGACCGCTCCTGAAAACAGTAATGAATGTAGCTGTCTGAGCAGATTATGAATCGGACTAATGGCAAATCATTGAAAACTCACTTGGCAAAGTGGGACAGAATTTGTGCCCGCTGATCTCCGGGTAATCTGGTTCAAACCTTGCAGCAAAAAGAAGGAACGAAAAAGGAAATGTTCACCAAAATGATTATCATGTCAGTAGATGCAACAGATAAAGTTATGGGAATTTATGTTTACCAGTTTGGAAGTTCTGTTGTCACAGAATGACTCTCAGATGCCGAAGAAGATGCAAGATTATGATCGAGTGATCTTTCGCCAAGCTTTGCCTGCTCAGAAGGAACCACACCCAGATATTCATTCCCATCAAGCAGCCTGAATATGCGTATTGCATTATAGCAACATTAGTTGAGTCGTCAGCAGTTGGATAATAATTAGGATGTGGGAAAGACGCGCACATATTGACTCACAGGTGTTTTAGTGACACCATTCTTCTGATCTCTTCAGGAACGTCACCACTGAGGTTGTTATTTCTGAGATCCAACAACTCCAGCAGTTCAAGGTTTCCTAACTCTGCAGGAATGAAACCTGAGAAGTCGTTTTCACAGAGATTTCTGTTCGATGCAGATCAACATAAACAGTAATTTACCATCAAAGCCT
Organism: Umbilicus rupestris; assembly: GCA_963678935.1. Taxonomy (NCBI): domain Eukaryota; kingdom Viridiplantae; phylum Streptophyta; class Magnoliopsida; order Saxifragales; family Crassulaceae; genus Umbilicus; species Umbilicus rupestris. Next base: position 1,985,897 of record OY787625.1, read on the forward strand.
TTCTTGATATCATTATAACTGTGGTCCATACAGATATCTACTGTGACATGGAAATCATAGTAAGTAGATATCCGAAGGTGAGACGGTGACTCACAATGATCTCAAATGACTAAGTTGTCCGAGCAATGGTGTCAGAGTTCCTTCCAGTGAGTACCTACTTAAATCCCTACAGCGATGTTGAAATGCGTTAAATGTTGAAATGCCAGCATTTTGGCTTATTTGGAAACTTTGAAGTCAGGATAGCAACTTACAGTACTTGCACTTTTCCATCCAGGCAATGAACACCACACCACTGGCAGGGGTCAGGATCAGATAAATTCCAGTTTGAGAAAGCTCCATGAGGGTCATAACTTACACTGTCGAGGAACTCCAACAAATAGAGACCTGTTTTTTTTTAGGGTTGACAAATGCCAATCAAGACGATGCAGCAGTCTTATGTTACTTATTCTGAACCGACAGATACCTTCTGAATTAAGAGAAATGCTCTGGTGTGTCCCGAATACTAGCATCGTTGTCAGGTAGAACATGAACTCGAAGTGGGCCGGTCTCCCATCCATCCTAGATCATCCAAGTGTCGAATTGGTGTAGTTAAACACGATCTCGGGTAGATCATCACTTTTTCATTAACCAGAGAAGCCTCTCCTTTGTCATGCAAAGCAAATATGAAGACCCAATTATAGCAGTTGGGAACACCAATCAAGTCGCCACATAAGAACTCCAGATGATTTGAACCCAGCTTCAACGAACTAACCTTTCATGCACGAATCCCTTGAATGTCAGCCCTCTGGTGATCATTTCAGCTGCCATTTGCATAAAGCCAAACTCGAGTCATTTAGCAAATCAGAAGCTCCGAAAATGGTGGGTAAAAAGTAAAGATTTCGAAAGATGAAGGAATGAATTCCTTTGTACCTACGAAAAACCCAAGACAATAAAGGGAGCTGCAACTGCCTATTTTCTCTATTGCCCGAAAAAGATGCAAAAATACGGATCATCAAGAGCAATACAGCGTCAATGAAACAATTTACCGGACAGCTGAAGGGACTTATTGATCAAACCTCGTTCCAGAAGAGAAAAAATGCCACAGTTTTTTTCTTTTTTCAACAACGGATGTCCAGGGCGGTGGCCAGATCGCAGGCCGAGGATCTGGCGGCGGTGGGAATGTATTTGATGATGAAAGATTATTCCCCATAAAGAGTTGTGTGGTTGTGTGATGAGTTGCCTCCGAGGTATTTGGATTCAGAAGAGCTAAACTTAACCATCCTTCCATCTCGCTGAAAATCGACCGTTAAAACAGGAAAGTCTTTTTTCTACCTAAGATGATGTTTTTGTTACCGCCAACATTGATGTCTTTTTTGTCACTGTCATACGTCCTGGCGGCTGATGAATTTTTACGGTAAAATATATAAACTTATTATCTTTTATTTTTAGTTACGTTGTACCGAATCTGATTTTAGAAAAGTTTTATAGTATATTTTTGTAGTATTTTTCCTGATTGGTTGGTTTCTAATGAAATAAGTAATTTAGTTTCAAGTAAATAATTATAATTTTAATCTATAAAGAAAGAAAAAATAAAAATACAGTATTTATACTTTAGTCCCTGTTGTTTTATTTGTTGACATTCTAAGCATCTAAATTAAGGGACACACGGCACGAGCCCTAACCAGCAAATGGCGCGACGAGCCTCAACGACGGCGATCGGGAGCATAGCTGGAGGCGATCTCTCCGAGGTCGGGGCCGGGAAGGAAGGATGGCTGGTCAGCAATCCGAATCTCCTTACCGCTCTCGACACGCACTATCTCGCGATCGCCAACAAATCGACTGTCATTGTGTCTGGATGGTCTTCATTCGAAGCTGATCGTGTTAGGATTCGGCCTGAATTGTCTCCGATCGAAGCTGAGTATATTTCGGCTATTGAGTGGCTTGTGTTTGGCGATGATGTTAGAGGACTTGCGATAGGGACGTCAAGTGGATATCTGATGGTTTACTCGCTTGAGGGGAGTTTGATTCATAGACAGGTTGACTGAACCTGGTGTACAAGTGCTTTTTTTGCTTCTGCTAATTAATTCCATAATTTTGATGAAAAAATTGGTTCTTTTTCAGTCTTGTTGTAGCTTAGTATCAAATGTGTATGGGAAACAATAGTTAATGTGAATAACTTGGTTTTTGTGTCAATGCAGAGAATATATTTTACTCGTATAGTCAAGCTTAGAGTTCGAGGGACGAAGGGGGATTTACAACATGATACCTCGTTGGAGGAGGTCTGTGTTGTGATGCCTGGTGTAATTGCACGCTTTGATGGGTCAGATATTCAGGTATAATTTTAAATTTACCTCTGATACCTATTCCAGTAGCTATATCATAATCCAACATCATTTTAGAAATGTTATCCTAATCCCAGAAACAAGAAGAATAGAAACACATGTCTATTTCAAGTAGTTCATAAATTATACTGTATCCTGACTATTTTGATGGACTATACTTGGGTTCTTTATAAACTATCGAGGGCTTTAGAATTTTTTATTTTTAAACACAGAGCTTGCTCCAGCAGTCAATTAGGGAGAATCAGGCCCAGTTCTGGGATCAGAACAGAACTGAACCAGAGGGATCTCAGAATCGTCATTCAAAGATACCTTACCAGTTATGGAACATCAACAAATATGGCACGTGTGCTGATGCAGCAATCACTGGAGTGATGCCGCCTCCTCTGATGGAAGTTCAGGTAATAGTTATGTTCCCGTAGTTTTTGAATAGGAAACTGCTCAATTTTTTTTTACCTCTGAAAGATCTTCCTCTTTTTGCTTTTATTTTAATGTTTAAAAAAAGATTGATCACATTTAGTCAGTTAGTGACATTATTATTTCTACTATTTCTATTTTTGAATTTTCTCCATATTGGCAGTCAAGTGAACGATATTATTGTGCAGTCACTGTTGGAGAGGATGCTGTGATCTCAGCTTTTAGGTTGGTTTGGCAGAATTCAAGTTGAAAATTTCTTTGCGTATTCATAGCAAACTTCTGTTTGTGGATGATGTTTCTCTTCTTTGATTCCAACTAGACTTTCCGAGGACAAAAGCAGATCCTTTGTAGGAGCTATTTTGTCAAAAGTTGTGCCAGCGACCTTTTCAACTATAGCCTCTGTAGCTAAGCTATTATGGAGAAGTGATCCAAAAACCCCAAAAGCAACAGAAGAGAAGATTCAACAGTTTGCTCGAGGTTGGATTTACCTGTCACTGTTTTTTTTTTTTTTTTTTTTTTTCTAGAACTCCCCTCCAACTCATGATTGTGTGGATATTTGGTGTGAGCCAACATCCAAAGTATGCTAACATTAATTAGGAAGATACTTGTAAGGACATAAAAGATTATGTGTATGCTGCCACAACATCACTCAACTGGTTATACTCAGTCGGTTGCATTTAGTCATAGTTTGTGAATATCATCTCTTTTTAAGTACAATCAAATGATTTACTCATGCTTTATTTATTGCTTGTCATAAACATTCTATCAATTAAATGCTGTTGATCATTTTCAACATATCAGCTGGAGCGAACTCCCTTTTATAACTTTCGATTAATTAAATTCTTGCAGCTTCTCCTCTGACATGTTTAAAAGATCACCCAAGAAAGGGTGAGAAACTTACCTTGTCACCTAGTGGTACACTTGCTGCAGTAACAGATTCACTTGGGCGTATTTTGTTATTGGACACTCAAGCCCGTGTAGTTGTGCGATTATGGAAGGTACACTCTACATCTTCTTGTGGTTAAATGTTCTTACAGCACTGTTTCAGATTTTATACTTGTGTTACTCGTTCATTTCAGGGATACCGCGATGCCAGTTGTTTATTCATGGAAATGCTAGTTAATAAAGACACTGTATCATCAAGTTCCAACTACTATGGAGCTGTGAAGAGTGACTATTGCCTCTGCCTGGCCATTCATGCACCCCGGAAAGGAATTATCGAGGTTAAGATGTTTTTATTCTTCAGTAGAATTATACGAATAGGTCTATCCAATTCTTCGCTAAAAAATGTTAATATTAATATAGGTCTGGCAGATGAGAACTGGGCCTAGGCTGGTATCTGTTCAGTGTAGCAAAAGCAGCAAAATGTTGCAACCAACTTACAGGTTCGGAACCTCTACAGAGTCTTCTTTATACTCTCCCCTGGAGGTTTTCATATTGAATGGGGACTCTGGTCAATTATCCATCCTGAACAAAACTCTGAGATGAGAAGAGCTCTTCGCAGGAAGCAATAAGCTTTCACCGTCCGAGAAATGGAAACTGCCCGACCATTGCCTCCAACATCTCCATGACACTCAATTATTGAACTGGAAGAAGCGTGACACACATCTATCCACGCTTCTTCCACAAAACCAGGACGCACAAAATGGTACCCAACACTTCAAATATGTTCTTATAACCCATTGTTGGAACTCAACAATCTACGCAGCCCAATATGATTATATCCCGGATGAATGGATGATGGAGCAACTTTAAGCAGCCCCTATGTTCTTTTCCACCAAGGGATCTGATGTTCAATAAATAATAATATCATGCGTCTCTGAGGGTGTGTATTTATTCAGCTACAAAATGATTTGTGCTGTTTTATGTAATGAATCTTCAGGGGTTATTTTTCCCTTCAATCAAAATTTACTTCGGAAAAATTTTCCAGTCTATTGATATATTTTCCCCAGGAGGGTCTTTATTTTTTTAATAAAATGAAAGTGAATTAAATTGAACTGATACGTCACAACGACCCAGAAGCTATATTTATCCCCAAACTCCCACAAAACGCTCTTCTCCATTGGACACAAACTCTCCAATGCCAAAAATGGCTGGCGAAAGGCCGAGTCTTTCTCTGCCCCAACCTTGTAAATTTTCCTATATAAGCACCAATGCCTTCCAACATGCCCCCACCACTCCCCTAAATTATCAAGAAGAGAAAGTTCAATAAGATGGCCAAGAACTTCACTGCCCTGGCCATCCTCGCCGCCGCTCTATCCTTCGCTTCCCTCCTGACTTACACCCATGCCACCGACGCCCTCCTCGTCGAGGGCAAGGTTTATTGTGACACCTGTCGCGTTGGGTTCGAGACTAAACTCACCCAGTACCTTGCAGGTACCACTCAATTACATAGTTTTTTTTTTTTGGTTCATGCAAAACAGAACAAAACGACGTACTTTTTATATAAAATCTCGATACTTGTAATACTTATTTTTGGGTGATGATGACATAGATGCTAAGGTCAGCCTCGAATGCCGCAAGAGGGACTCCGGCGAGCTGACATTCGCCGAAGAGGGACTGACGGACGCCACCGGAACGTACCGAATCGAGGTCAGCGGCGATCATGAGGAGGACATATGCGAAGTGAAGACAGTGAAGAGCCCAAATAAGGATTGCAAGGAAATAGCAGCATGGGACAAGGCAAGGGTAGTTCTTACTAAAAACAATGGTGCCATTACCCCAATCAGATATGCCAATTCCATTGGGTTCACCAAGAAGGCTGCTGTTGCTGGCTGCTCTGATGCTCTCAAGGAATTGGGCATTGTTGAGTTCTTCTAACACCCCTTTTTTTGGGACTTTTACCAGTTTCCTCTCAGCAAAATCATATTTCATGTAATCATCATGACTTGACTTGGGGCTATTCTCTTCATCTTCTTCTATCATATCAATATAAGAAGATTATTGAGTGATTACATTCTCTCCTCCTCCTTTTCTCCTCTTCCGATATCTGATCTTTGATATAAGACTATTATACATAAGTTAAATGAGGGTCGTAAAATTATATTGTTTTATATATAAATTCATTAATTTTATAGTATTTCAACACAAATATATAAAATATAATTTCTCACAAATGGAAAATAGTTAATAAAATAAAAATTAGCACTAACGGGCCGGATGGGCTGGGCTCGGCCCACTAATCTGGACTGATTATGAAGCGTTTGACAAACGCGAACCGCATCTGGTGGGCTCGGCCTTTACTGCTTTAAATCTATTTAGCAACGGGGATAATATTGTTGCTAAATGACGACCCTTGAACAATGATTACCATCAAAAGGTGTTAAATACAGTTTGGTCCTCAATGTTCGGGTATTTATAAGTGGTAGGCTTCGCCTACACGCCTGGAGGTTTGAATGTTTGATTCATCAAAAGTTTATAATTACAATTTGGTCCTCGGGTTTTATAGCTGGTAGGCTTCGTCTGTTCGCTTGGAGGTTTGATTCCTGCTTCGTACTGATTCTTCTCTCCGATCTTCCGCGTTCGCGTACTTCTATCGACTTGGTCATCAATGGCGAATAGCAACCTGCCTCGGCGAATCATTAAGGTAAAATCCGATCTGATTGTTCCGATCGTTTCATTCATCGATGCGGTGAAGTATGTTCGAGTGTGAATCGGTTTTTTGGTTCTTTTTGTTCCATTTGAGGTTGTGATTTCGTCTTTTCATTTTAGGGTTTCTGGAGTAGAGTTTAGGGTTTAGAGGCGATTTGATTGTTTGGTTGGTTTTGATGTGACAGGAAACTCAGCGGCTGCTCAGCGAGCCAGGTAGTTGTAGTTCATTTTTTGTTTTTTGCATTAATCGATTTTTGTAATTTGGTGCAGAATATGAATTTTTTGATTTTTGGTTTGTGTGAGGATTTTGGAAATGTGATTTTTGTTGCGAATATGTGTGTGTAGCGCCTGGAATTAGTGCTTCTCCATCTGAGGATAATATGAGATACTTCAATGTCATGATCCTTGGTCCAACGCAATCTCCATATGAAGGTTTGTAGCTTTACGGATTCTTTCTGTGTTTGAATTTTTATTGAATTGGCACTCTATTGGATTTGGTCTTTGGATTTATACATTGAATGTATTTGGTTAAGGATGATTAGTGCAAACTGCTAGACCAGCCTCCTTGGCCTTACTTGATTTTAGACTCCCCCTCTTATAAGCATAGTGTAATTTGAATCTAAGATACTTATGTATGTGGCTTGTGGCACACTTATTATTTATTTCACATGATTGGCTGACATCAGGGTTCATGGGTATTTTGCTTAATTGTTGCTGCATATAATTGAAGTGAAGAATTATAAATGTCATATCCCTATCACCTAGAGAATACAATTTGACTTCAAATATTCTCTTCAATATGCTTGTGGCTACTTAAGCTTGTGAAGTGTCTGGAAAATCAAATGAAGTTCTCATTCGGATCTGGTGCTCAAGATAGATAGCCTTTATTTATCTTGGCTGTATGTTTTATCTCATACCTTCAGCTTATTTACTGCTATGTCAGGTGGTGTCTTTAAGCTGGAATTGTTTTTACCTGAGGAATATCCAATGGCTGCTCCTAAGGTAATGGTTTCCCAGGTCCTATTTTTTGTTTTCTTGTGGGTAAATTTTATTTGTGGGTTCTTTGCCTGGGTAACATCTGATGGTAGTTCTAATCATGCTTACAAAAAATTACAATATTCGCTACTATATATCATTTCTTACTTGAACTCAAGTATGGAGTCATGCTCCATTAAACTCTTCTGGGTTATTGTTAGTTTTTCCTGTCATTGTTTACCAATTTACTGGACATTATTCTTTCTTATTATTTATTTTTACTAACATTTATGAATGTCTCATTCAATCTCAGCTTCTTATTATGAAAAATTAAATATATTTTTAAGAACTATGTGCCCTTTCAGCTATCCCATTGTTTAGTTAATTTGTTTTATAGGTCCGCTTCCTGACTAAGATATATCATCCTAACATCGATAAAGTAAGTTATCAACTTTGCAACCATTCTCATTTATAGTAGGATGATTACATTCTGTACCTTGTGAAATGATTTGGTTTTTGTGCAGCTCGGAAGAATATGCCTTGATATACTAAAAGACAAGTGGAGCCCTGCGCTACAGATACGAACTGTGCTCTTGAGGTAATTTTCAATTTGACTCATGGCAAAAGGAAATGTCTCATTAGGATATTTCCACTTTTCACACATTATTTAACTGAACGAGATAATGAATTTACTGAGACTGATAGATCAGTATCAAATCAATGATTAAGAAAGGTTCATTTCTCCTTTCCTGAATCATCCTCATTTTTATGTCGCAGTATCCAAGCACTTCTAAGTGCCCCGAACCCAGATGACCCTCTTTCTGAAAACATAGCCAAGCACTGGAAGTCTAATGAAGCTGAAGCTGTCGAGACTGGTACACTAACATTCCACCCGATTTCACTCCACCCATGCTTTAACCACGCCCGCATCTGACTCTTTTTATATTTACTCGCTGCAGCCAAAGAATGGACGCGTCTCTACGCTAGCGGTACTTAATACTATACTCCGACGGCAATAAACTGCGTATCCTACTTTATCAAGTCTCTCTTCATAGATATGTGTCAAAGTTGGTTCAATACAATATTGTAACAAACCTTGTAGTATCTTCCCAAGAAAAGCTTGTTAGCATTATGTTGCGACAACAAGCTTTAGGTCTTGAAACTTTTATCAATGTAAATTACAAAAATTCCAGCAGATTACCCAACCAGGTCAACAGAGCCTTCTGAAGTTTTAAATATATGCTGTGATGACGTCATTATTCTAAAAAAACACGTCAGCTAATTACCTGCTTAAACCCTAATTCCAACAATACACGTCAGTTCTTCCCAATAGCCTCTCTCTAGCCTCCTCCTTCAAGTAAAGGTCACACTTTCTCGCCTCACCAAATTCAGGTACGATTCCTTCATCTCTATCCTTCCGATCATGCTCCTGTATAATTCTTTTACTTCCTGGATTTTTGCTTTTGGTATACCCGAAGTGTTGATTCCTGTGAAAATTTCGTTTGTGTGAAAATTGTCATCTTTGATCTCAGATGGTTCTGGGGTTTGTCTATGAAGCGCAGCTAGGTTTTCGGTTGAATCGACAACTCAGTTTGTTGATGCGATGTATGAATTATAGTTTGGTTGAAATTTGATAACTTTTTGAATAGGGTTTGTTGTATGGCCAATATAGAAGAGTTGGTTAAGAAATGTGTCTCTCGGTCACACATCAAGCAAGTACATGCCCGCCTCGTAACGACAGGAAAGTTTCAATCCTGTCGCTCCCGGACCAAGCTCATTGAGCTATGCGCTCTTTCTCCTGTTGGGGATGTTGCCATGGCGGGAGCTATGTTGAGGCAGATTCATTGGCCGGTTACTAATGACTGGAATGCGGTCATTCGTGGTTTTGCTAATGGCCCTGAACCGACTGAAGCCATTGCTTGGTACTGTACTATGAAAAGGGTGTTTCACAAGCCTGATGCACTCACTTGCTCGTTTGTGTTGAAAGGCTGCGCGCGTGGCCTGGCCTCTAATGAAGCGATGCAGATTCACTCGCAGTGTGTTAGATATGGGTTTTTAGGTGATGTGTTGTTGGGAACTACGCTGCTGGATGTGTATGCTAAAGCAGGGGTCTTGGATTTTGCACGCCGGTTGTTTGATGAAATGCCTGTTAGAGATGTGGCAATGTGGAATGCTTTAATTATTGGATTGGCTCAGGGTAGTGAGGCTAACGAAGCATTAAATCTATTTCAGAGGATGAGAACTGAGAAAGTGGAGACGGGATTGAAGCCTAATGAGGTCACTGTCATCGGCGCACTTTCTGCATGTTCACAACTGGGTGCTTTTAATGTAGGCGAAAAGGTTTTTGAGTATATAAAATGTGAGAATTTGGATCTGAATATTCAAGTAAGCAATGCAGTTATTGACATGTACGGTAAATGTGGACGTGTTGAGAAGGCATATGAGGTATTTAGTAACATGAGATGTCATAAGAGCCTTGTTTCATGGAATACTATGATTATGGCATTTGCCATGCATGGATGTGCGCTGAAAGCACTTGAACTTTTCGAGGAGATGGAAAAGGAAGATTGGAATCCTGACGGAGTCACATATTTATCCGTGCTTTGCGCGTGCAACCATGCTGGACTTGTGGAAGATGGAGTGAGATTGTTCAATACCATGGCTGGGAAAGGTGTTAAGCCTAGTATAAAGCATTACGGTAGTGTGGTTGATCTGTTGGGTCGAGCAGGGAGGCTTGGAGAAGCTTTTGAGATAATAAGTTCGATGCATACTGAGCCTGATACTGTTCTGTGGCAGACTATGCTAGGTGCATCTAAGACTCACGGGAATGTTGAAATGGCAGAAATAGCTTCAAAGAAATTAGAAGGAATGGGGTCCAATGCTTGTGGAGATTTCGTATTACTGTCGAATATTTATGCTGCGCGTGGACGATGGGATGATGTGGGGAGGGTTCGGGAAGCAATGAAGAGTAAGGATGTGAAGAAGATACCTGGATTTAGCTACGTGGATGTGGAGGGCATCATGCATAAATTTGTGAATGGTGATCAGAGTCATCCAAGCTGGGAGGAGATTTATAGAAAACTTGACGAGATCAGGTTTAGGATTCGGGAATATGGTTATGTTGCCGAAACAAACATTGTGTTGCACGACATAGGGGAGGAGGACAAGGAGAATGCCCTTTGTCATCATAGTGAGAAGTTAGCGGTTGCTTTTGGTTTGATTAGCACAAGTGAAGGAACCTCTATTCAAGTGATCAAAAATCTTAGAATTTGTGGGGATTGCCATGCTATGATTAAGCTTATAGCGAAGATTTATAACCGTGAAATTATCGTCAGAGATAGATCACGGTTTCATAAATTCATAGATGGAGAATGTTCATGCGGCGATTATTGGTGACAGCGCTGTCACAATTTTTGCTGATTAGTAATATCATCTTCATCAAAGAAGTTCTTATCTATAATGGCCGTGCATGAAAGTATGAAGTAATCGTCAGGCCAGTTTGAGAAACAGGGCCATGACAGGTGCGCATGATCCATTGATTATAAACAGCCCTTTCAGATCCAATATTTCCCATCATTAAGAAGCCAATGTAAAAGGGATACCAATGAAAATCATCAAAGAGTCTGGTCCTGGTTTTTATTTGGCATTTGAGGCCACCATAACTGAGGATCATTTTTTTAAAAAAATTTTGACGTCCTACTCTTTGCATTAGAAGAATCCCATGAGTATTTACAAGAATTTAAACAAATATTTAATTTTATATGGGATTCTGGAAGCTCTAATTATGTTAGTGCAGCTGATTTTACAACGCTGTAAAACCAGGTCTAGTGTATTGAACTTATTCTCTTATGTTTTGTTGAAACTTGTTATTTATTCATGATGATAGCATTGCACGGATCATTGGTGAAGACTGGACTTATGTTTTCTAGTTATGTGTCAGTGCAGGTGTCTGAATTCTTAAACGTTCCTCTCATTAAGATAACTTCGGTATTATGGATCTGAAGTCCAAAGGTATTCGCTGGGTTGAAAGCATATACCAAACATTGGAGACTGTATGCGAAGATTATGACACTACAATGAGCCAGGTAAATTGTCTACTTACTTTTTCTTCCTAGTCATTATCATGCTTTAACATACGGAGGTCTTTGGAAATGACATTGTAAAATTTTCCATCGCTCGACATTATGCAAATTCAATTGTTTCAGGCTCCTACGAAATACATTGGAAATCAAGTACATACTGTCGGCAAGGGTGTGAAGAAGTTTTGTTCTTCTGTGATGCAAGATTTACTTCCCCCTAAGATTGATTCGGGAAAAGTTGATGGTCCCGAAAAATCTCCAGAGGAAAGTGATTACATTGAAGGATACATCGAATCAAGGAATATGTTGGAAGACGAGTTTTATATGAATGGTGAACAACCAGTTGAAGTACATGGTGCAACTGATAGTCTAAATCAGGGAACTGTGAATTCTGTACAATCTTCTTCTCAGGTTGAAAGACACGAATCAAACATCAACCAGACCTATACATTTTGCAAAAGCTTTGATATTGGAATGAATGCTGTCACTACACCAGATGCGCTATCTCAACTGAATGTTTCATCTCAGTCAACAGTAACAGAATTGGAATCTTCTCTCATGGTCGAGAAACCTCATGCCGACGGCTCATTTTTCCATGAGTTCACAGCGCCGGAGCATGAGTATAAGCATATCGAAACACCATGTGTTGGTTTATATAAATGCTCAACATTGGAATCCGATAAGGGTGATTTTAGTTCATACGCCGACACCTTGGAGGATGCTCTTCCAAAGAACGCAAAACCTACAACTGATATTGTCAGCAAACCAGTTAGCAAGTTTGTACAAAATGAGTTTTTCCAGCGAGCAAATGCTTCCAAGTGGTCTACCATTTCATCCGACTCTAACGGTATGGAGTAATTGTTAACATTTATTAAAGGTTGATGCTGTGTATGTAACTCTACTGTTTTATTCATTTACATGCAGATGTGGATCCATTCAGGGTCAGTGAATCAGAAACTTTATCGTGCTCGTCCGGAAGCATGGTTGAACATGGATGGGAGTCTTCTACGCTGGAGTCATCAGTGACCTTTTCAGATATATGTATGTCATTTTAGCACTGCGGATGAGTTAATATTGGCTGTTTTGTTTCCTTCACCGTCTTTACTTGCATTATGATGTAGCTCGTCTTCCAGTAGACTTCTTGGTAACTTTTTCTGTTATAGCAAGCAATAATTTAAAATAACCTTGTCGAGCGACTGATGAACTATTTCCATTTAATGTGGCATTAGGCTGAATGTTATCTGTATTTTATGAAATAAATTTTTAGTTTTCGCTTCTGCTAAACCGAAAATTTTGACAGGTATATCAGACGATATGTGCACTGACTCGGATCCTTTGCCTGAAGCCTTTTCAGTTGATTCTATTAAGTTTATGCAACCTCAACGCCGACGCAGTCTCATATCCTACAAGGCAAGTATACCCCTCTCTTCATTCCATATCATATCATTCTTAAACAATAATTTTTCTTCCAATTTCTACGCATCGTCGTTTTTAACATATCTTGTTTCTTCCTCAGAAATTACTCCAGGACACTCTCAACTCAAAGAAGCGTCTCGTCAAGGATTACAAGCAACTTGGCATCTGGCACGGAGACATCTATGAAGATGAAGAACATGCCGCCACAAGCACTCATTTACCAGCCCAACCGGACGCCGTATCCTATCCAAAAGACATCACAGAAAATCTTTCCGAGTGGGAGCTTCTGTAAATGAGTTCAACGCCATTTCTCCTTCACAAGCACCCTGTGACAGAAATAAATCCTCCCATAAAGTCCGCATTGAGTTCCAGACAGCTGAGCCTCCAAACCTTAACCACACATACTCTGAGATGATTCCCTGCAGATCAGTAAGTATCTTATTTATCTCAACAGCTTCTTTTTTATACCATTTTGTGAACTGATGATTTTCATTTAGTTTTAGAATTTATTGAATCAATGGTTTAAAGTTTATTCGAATCAGATCCGAGGCAACCAAATACAATAAATTTTTTTTAAAGATATGCCTTGATTTTGAATTGGAGTTCCAAGTTTTGACCTATTTGAGTTTACATTTGTAATGTTTTTAAGAGACGGATCTGTTGAGAAAATGGCTAACATGACACGGTATTGATTTTTTTTCAGGAGACGACTTTAATAAAACTATTTTTAAGAGATGGATTTTTTAAAACTAGACAAATGAAAATGAACCTAAAGTCAATCTCGAAAACAAGGAAGCCTAATATTTGATATTTTTAGAATAAAGTTATTTTGTTAAAAGTAGGTGTTTATCGAACAAATGGAATTTGAATAAAATTTAACTGAAAAAGCGAAGAAGGTGCGATCAAATCCTTCTTCAATCGCAAAACACTAGCAATCGACCCCTCATTCGCTCTTCTCTCCGATCGTTGAGAAAATGAGGACTTCGATGCTGCGATCCGCCTTGAAATCCACAGCCTCCTCCAATCTCCTACGCCGCCGCTCATACGCGTCTCAGTCCGTCCCCGAGCGCAAAATCGCAATCCTCGGCGCTGCTGGAGGTATCGGCCAGCCATTGTCGCTGTTGATGAAGTTGAATCCGCTTGTGTCCAAGCTCGCTCTTTACGATATCGCTGGCACGCCTGGTGTTGCTGCCGATGTTAGCCACATCAACACTAGATCGGAGGTAGTTTCTTTACTCTCGACTCATTTGCTCACCGATCGATCGTTGACCGTTGCACGCCTATCTTCTTCTTCTTCGTCTTTTTCTTTCTATTTTGTTTATTCTGATAGATGATTTTGCCCTGAAATGCGATCTACTTGATATTTATGCTGTTATATTCCTCTATATGCATTTTGATCATTCTCACCACAAGCTATTTCCTCAAATGTGAAAGTGTCATATAGGCTGGTGTTCTATTGGTGGATGTTGTGCTGTTTAGTGTTTTAAAGGATGTGATCCTTATTTGTGATGTTTTGGGGAATTGATCTAAAAGAATGGTTTTTTATTATGCTGTGCGCTTCAGGTTGCTGGATATGCAGGTGAAGATGAACTTCGCAAGGCTTTGGAGGGTTCTGATATTGTCATCATTCCAGCTGGTGTGCCAAGGAAGCCGGGTATGACTAGAGATGATTTATTCAACATCAATGCTGGCATTGTAAAGTCACTATGCACTGCAATTGCCAAGTACTGCCCACATGTGAGTTGTGACGTCAAAGAACATCTTCAATATTCTCTGGTGTTGCATTTTTTACCTGGTTGTTAGATAAAAGCATTTAATTGATTCATTTGTGACATCTTCCAGGCACTTGTCAATATGATAAGCAACCCTGTGAACTCCACAGTTCCCATTGCTGCTGAGATTTTCAAAAAAGCGGGTATCTATGATGAGAAGAAACTCTTCGGTGTCACAACGCTTGACGTTGTTAGGGCTAAGACATTCTATGCTGGAAAGGCAAATGTCCAAGTTGCTGGTAATGCTTTCTAGAAATCTGAATTAGCTTTTCAATTCTCTAAACTGAACCAGTAGAGAGGATAAGGGTGCCATTCTTTTGTAATATAAAATATCAATTTGATGGGTTGGAGCCTGCCAAAGCACATAACTGCAACGAAAAAGTAATATCTTTATGTCCTATTCATTTTGTACACACAAGTAGTTCAGTTATATTTGTAGTTCACCTCAATGGACACTTACTACCTTCACTTTTATTTCTTCTGCCATTCTTTATATATTGTGTTGCTCAGATGGTATTGAATTGCTTTTCTAGCGAACATCATTAAACATGATGTGAATATTTTTGCAGAGGTCAATGTCCCTGTTGTCGGTGGACATGCTGGCATTACCATTCTCCCCTTGTTCTCTCAGGTATGTAATCGGTCCTTCTCCATAACTTTGTAGTAAAGCTCTTATTGGCAATCGGTACTACCCAGTAGTGATGTGATTTGCTTAAAGTTTAGTGTTAATTTTTCTGAAATATACAGGCAACTCCAAAGTCCAATAGTTTGACTGATGAGCAAATTGTTGCTCTCACAAAGAGGACCCAAGATGGTGGGACAGAGGTTGTTGAGGCTAAAGCAGGAAAAGGATCTGCAACTTTGTCTATGGCGTAAGTTTTCATTGGTTTGTTATGAATGCTGATTCTCATGGGATATTTTGCAGAATACCATCTCTATACTACACCCCAATAGTTATTTGTTTTTAGCTTGGATCAAATGAGTGTAATGTATCATGAGTAACCGACTTCTGGTTATAGTGGCTGACATTTGAATTTGTGTCTTTACTTTACTTTCTAGCGGACAGCATAAAATTATTCCCTATATTATGATTTCCTATTAAATATCCTCTTATTGTAGTTATGCTGGAGCTCTGTTTGCTGATGCATGCTTGAAGGGTCTTAATGGTGTTCCAGATGTTGTGGAGTGTTCATATGTACAGTCAACCATCACCGAAGTTCCTTTCTTTGCTTCAAAGGTAAGTCCAATTTTGATGTCAGCTTATTCATTCCGATCATCTAATAATGCATGGTTTTAAAAAATAATTTGCAAAACTTTTTAAAAATAATGAGCTGAAATGAAAGTTTTATGTTCCCTTTTTTTTGTCTTTTCTTCTTGTTTTGGACTCGTGAATAATGTTGGTCATTCATTGTCAAGAGATTACTAATACACATTACAACTTCATATACCTGTGGGATCCAAGTTATCGGGTTTTTAATTATTGATTGGTGTGCTAGTACTTCTTTGTCATCCAAGCCTTATAATCTTGAGAGTTTGATTTTTCAGGTGAGACTTGGAAAACATGGCGTCGAGGAAGTTTTGGGATTGGGGCCTCTGTCAGATTTTGAGCAGGAAGGATTAGAAAAGCTTATCCCAGAGTTGAAATCATCCATCGAAAAGGGGATCAAGTTTGCCAACCAGAGCTAATTGGATGTTCATGGTCCTGATTCCAAAATGTGGGTTCTTCCCCCATCGAAACTCTTACATAATTAATTTGGTAGAGTTGTTTACCACTGCATGTTTGTTTTAATTAATAAGTGGAAGTTACTCTGATTTACTTTCATCAGCCTATCTCCATTCTGAACTGTGTAATGTATCAGAGCTTTGCATTTTGATCTGAATTTTGCTTGACATGTAATAGACTGTTTTGTATACATGCTAGATTACTTGTCAACATGGAGCTCAGAGCCCTTGCTGCTTACGAAAACATGTCCAGCAGAACCTTATCAATGGAGTATCATCGTTCCTATATATGCCCTAAAAACTGACTATGCACTTCAGTCTTCACTAAATTCTCAACTGCTTCACTTTCCTCGGATTTAGCTAGCAAGCCTTAAAGACTCCACATTTTCAGCCACCCAAATTTATGGACAACGCCAGCAATGGGAAAGTCTTAACTTTTTCCTAAATCATAAATTCTAAGGCAGCAAAAACCAAGAAACACAAGCAATACGAAATCTGCAGAAAGTAAAAGATAGTGAGATTACTTTCTAACCATGTCATCAGGAACAACCTTGAGCTGCTTACGCTGCTTAGACTTAGCAATCTTCTGCAGCGTTTTAGGGTTTGTAATCTTCTGCAACTTCGTCCCTGATTTCAGAACATTCTCCTGCTTCTTCTTCTCCCTCTCCACCTTCTTCCTCCTCTTCTCAACCTTATTATTCCGAATCTCCTCCTTCAGCTCATTAATCCGCTCTCTGTACGCCTTCTTGATCTCCTTCTCCTTCGCCCTCACCTCATACGACGTCCCCTTCACGCTCACCTTCAACGCCGACGACCGATGCTTCCTTGGCTGCTTCCAGCTCCGTCCAGACACTCGTCCGGCCACCACGCTGCCGCCTTCGTACGTCACCACCTTCAACGAAGCAGGCTTCTCCGGATTGGCTGCGGAAGGTACCGCTTGCCGCTTGGCTGATGGAGGATCAACGTCCATGGAAACTTCATCTTCATCACGAGCTTCTTCCGCTAAGGAGAGTGCGTGCTCGGATCGCTTGCGCTTGAAGGTTTTTCCGCCGAAGCCCTCGTCCAGGTTCCGGAAATCGATCGTGCAAGCCATTGCCGCTTCCGAAGCTGCGAGTATCAAATCTGAATCTCTCTCTTTCGTGTATTTCTAGGGCTTCGGGTTTAGGGTTTAGGCAGCGTTCTTCAATTTCCAATTCGTTGGTTCGACCGACTGATTACGGTCCGGTAATTCGACCGGTTCAATTCTTTTTGTGCTATCTTTTTTCCAGTGTCTCGTCTCCCGAGCTTGACCTCGTCTGACTTTTCTACCACCTCAATCTCAACAAGCCTCCCGCAGCCGCATCAAAATGCGCGAAAGATACTCCTTCCGCTTCACTCACGACGAGGTTTCGATTCAATTCAATCCGACATTCCTTTGTACTGTTTCTTCCTCTTCTTGTTTGATTGTTCGTTTGAAGATCACTCATCCTGTTGCAATCTGGGTTTTCCTTTTCCTGTGAAATTGGGTGCTTCGGCCTGTTAGATTTGATGTCATTATATGTGCGATGTTTGTGCATGTGACCGATCCGGTTCTTTTTGTCGAGTGTTTCCTATGTTGTTGGTTCTGTGCGATTTGGGTCTGTAATGATCGGATTTTTATGTTAAAGCTTGCTGCCTTATTCTCGAATCGCGTCTTGTTTTTTTTTTTTTTTTGGCTCTATCTGGGTTTGATTTGGGTGTTTTATTCATGAATTTGATGTGTTGCAAACTGTATGATTCATTTGTTGATTGACTGTTTAAATGGTTAAAATGTAGCCTAATTTTAGGGTTCTCTCCTGTAAAAATTTGGCCTGAAAGAGGAACACATACTTGATTGCTAGTCTGATCTGTGATGAGAAGAGGGTCCTGATTTTGTTACAGAAAACCAATCACAATTACTACAAAGTTTTTAGGTGATCCGAAACCCCTTCCGGTGCGCATGGCTGGCTTGATTATCTTAGAATGTCATTTTTTGGCTTCTGTCTGAGTTTTTGTCCGCTTGTGAGCATTCGAATGTGGAAGCAGTTAAACAGTTCTTTCTTTTTATTTGAATTGTATTTAACTATATGACTGATTTGTTTTATGTGCTATTGTAGATTGCCGAGATGAGGCGTATCTTGGAAGGACACCGTCACTCCAGACCCTCGCAGGCTGAACTGAATGGTCTTGCGTCGTCATTTAGGTTAGTGTCTTATGTTCCCTTCTACTCATTTCATGTTGTTATTTCGCTTTACATATCAACTAACCTTAGTTGGATTTTTGTTTTGTAGCAATGTGAGGCGGCAACAAGGGATGACTTTTGTCCGTGTGGAGTCAGTAAGATTTTTTTTTTTTAAGTTACATCAGCACGATACATACGGATTTTCTCTTATTCCGCTTTCAATTATAAGGTTCAAAGTTGGTTTAAAAGAAACCGTCAAGGATATTCGAAATCAAGCAGGGGCAGGCCTCGTGTAAGATCTAAAAAACCAAAGACGAGTACTCTAGCTGATCAACCTTTGGCTTTCACAAACCAGAAGCATACTGCTAACGAAGAGACGTCAGAAAAGAGCAGCTCGGAGGAAGAAAGCTCGGAGAGTAGGAGTACAGACACTGAAGAGGGCAGAAGTGAGCCTAACATCCAGTACAATGATGTGTCATACTCTACCGAGTGCATGGATGTTTCTTTGCAACCCATAGTTCCTCAGCAAGGTCCTCTATCTGAAGTTGACAGTGTTCTTGCAAGACTGGCGAGATTCAAAAAGGTACAGTCAGAAGCCGGTTCAAAGTTGAATCTCAGCAAGCCTACTGATTCAAATACTTTATCCATGGTTGGTCATGCCAGAGCAACCTTGGAAAAGCTCAAAGGATTAAGTTTGGTCGAATTTAGAATGTATGAAAAGGATTTCAAATTTGCGATTCAAATTCTTCTTGATGAGGGTGGTTTGCTTTCAGAAACCGAAAAGGCTGAGTTTCCATTGCTTCCAGATAAGTTGCGCCAGATTGCTCAGGAGAATGAGCGTGTTAGAAAAGAGTTGGCGGACTGCAGGGCATTCATGGAAAAGCTCCAAGAATGCAGAGAAAATACTATCAAGCTGATGGAAAAGGCTGAGATATTGGAGGAGAAGTATAGCACCTTTCCTAAGAACATGTCGACTCTTCCAAACAAAGTAGCTGGATTAGAAGCTGCCTTACTCCTTGCTAAGGCTCAAGCTGAGAAGATTAAGGGTGACAAAGAAGATGTTGCCACGGAACTTGCTAGGGTGGCTGAATGTCTGCAATCAGCCAGCACACATCATAAGATTCTGAAAGCGGAAGAAGTAGCCGTGCTTGAGAAAAAGATTAAACTGACCGAGTGTCTGCAAAAGAACACTGAAGAATGGGTAACACTCACCAATCCAAAAACTTTCACGCGTAAGTAAAACGATAGCAAACAAAGTAATTTTGTAGGGATAGTTTTCACTCACTAATTAAAAGCTAGTCCGTCACTTCACTTATGGAGTTGGTGTATGCAGTTATATGAAGAACTGGGGAATGTGTGAGCTGTGAAGACGTCGTCAGAGGCACCCTCTTGTGCTGCATTATGTTAAAGTTCCCTGGTGATACTATTTATTGCGAGATTCTCCAAGTTACCAACATGGTGTGGTTGTCTTGAAAATTACTCCGTCGAAGTACATAACAAATAAATGGCCTTGATTATATTAGCCTGTTGGTTTTTGTTTATAGCATGAAATAAACAAATGTGTGCAAAATCTTCTGGAGTCCTCTTCTAGTGCAGCCTCCACCACTAAGCGAGTGCTCATGTTGATATTCTTTGCTAACTATCTCATCATACTATCTTCTTCCTTGGCGTTTTTCCATACACCATCGGCCTTTCTTGCCTACTATCACTTTGATTTTTATCCAACAATCAGTTACTAAAAATCAACAACCAATCATTCAAAATCAAACATTGAACTAACCCCCTCAACCCAAAATCACAAAACCCCTCCCCACAGATATGAAGTATGAACACACGGTACACACCATGAAAAGAGAGAATAAATAACAATTAACACATACCTGCAGGGCTGCAATCAATGCCAGGATGGAGGAGAAGGAGCCCGTTGATGTGCACGCGTCGTTGTGCGTATATCAAATTAATTCATTCCTCTTCCACTTAGTACAGCGGTTAAGTCGGGGTCGAATCCACAGGGAGCAAGTAGATTAGCTTTAACTAGTATCCTGCACTTGCGAAAACTGGGGGTGTGAGTGATTGGGTTGCGCAATGCGCGAGTAAACAGTAGTAAACGCAGGAATTGCACTAGACGTGCGCAGGCAGTAGAGATTAAGTACTATGACTATGAGAAGTATCGGCGCAGACAATCCTCTATGAGTGTATTCCTTATCATCGACTCTAAACGTCTATAGTTTGATTTACTGAAGTTAGTGTCCGATCAAGGCTTCCTAACTTGTGCGCATGTTCCGATCAAAGTTCATGAGCTATTAATTCTTAAGACTAGTCTAAACAGCTACGAATCCTGTCACAGTAGCAACTGATTATCCTAGCACGTTACTCCTAGTTGTCACCGTCAGGCTATTCAACTAGTTTAACATATAACAAACAAGTAACAAGAGTAAGATTGCGGTTCAAGGCTTCCCCTACTCATGCAACTAGCTGTCAACAGTGTGCATAGAATTAATATAAGCAAACAAGCTATGCATTAAGCACAAGTCTCAAAGGAAATACTCATAGATTCATGCCCAACCGATACCAAGCGTTTAGCTAGACATGCTAGTAGTAAACATCATAGAAACAGTAAATAATATCTAAAGTATCTAAGAAAACAGCAACTAGCAGGTGCGTGCAGGTTGCAGTGTCTCGGCTGGCGCAGTCGGCTAGCGTAGGTCCTCGCAGTAAGCTCGTGTGTTTTTGAATCTGGCTCTCTCTCCTTGATATCTTGTGTGTCTCGTGGTATCTGGATGATATCAATGTCTCTTTTCAAACCCTAGCCTTCTTCTCTTTATATACTGCTCATGAGGCCCATCGTTGGCAACTTCCAAATCTAGTGGTGTCAGGATTTGGAAACACCACTATCTGCGCATGGCGCACGGCTCCTGGGTAGCGCAATCGGTTAGCGCACCGTAGCTGATTCTGCCAACTCCTATGTTTGCGCTGCTAGCTCCGCAGGCTGTGTGATGCGCTCCTTAAAAGCTGCCTGTTAGCGCGTATCCGACTTAGGCTCTCGTTTTGCCCTGAAATACAAAAACACTGGAAACCAGTAATCTTGTACACAAAATAATGCAAACAAACATAGGGTTAGGATCTAAATAGTGTGTATAAATAGGCTCTATCAAACCCCCCCACACTTGCCCCTTGTTCGTCCCGAACAAGCACTCAAGCACGGATACAATTACCTCTCTGGAGTCTAGCGCACAGTCTTGCACTCTGGCGCGATTTGCACTACTATTCACCTTGCGCTGCTCTATCACCTGCGCGCATCTGCCTTCAACAGTTCTAATATAATAATTTCGCAATTCGTTACCTCTCAGCTGGGATGAAGATTACTTTGAATGGTTGGGAGATAGCTCTTCATAGGCTCCGGGTTGTCAGCTCTTACTTCGAGGACGGGTATATGGTTAACAGCGCAGCTTCTTCCGGTGCATGATTTTTCCGCGTACTTTCTGGGAACTCAAGCCTTTTTGATGATATTCTTGTGATCTTTGCGCAAGCTGGTACGTGTTTGTGCGCATGCTAATTCTTTTGTAGCGCATATCATCTGCTGGTGTATTTCTTTTTGTACAGCTTTATCTACGGTTCCTATGTTTCCCAGAACTGTTCCAGTCTCGGCCTCCGGATAACAACTATGGAACAATGCTCCGCTCTCCCTCCTTTGTCTAATTGCGCAGGTCAGCGCACGCGTTTACACCCGCGCCCGCCTTCCATAGCTCGACTTCCAGAGGAAAGGTGGTCTGTTTTCCCACCTCGCCACGCTTTGGGTAATTCGCCTTCGGCATCTGCGTGACTGAGCGCGCTCTCTTGTTCCGAAGGTCGCGAAGCACCGGCCTCCACTAGCGCTCTCGACCATATACCTCACCTTCGAAGCTCGAACAACTAACCGCCTCTCTAGAGCGTTTCTGTCAACTCCACATCCCCTGTATATCCCAACTAACAGGAGCAGAAAAATGAAAAAAAATATACTAAAACAGTTGATAGCAGCGCATGCAATATGGATAGCGCAAAACAAGCTGAACAGTGTGCGCAACCCGCACACAAGCGCACCACTGCTACTGTTTTCTTCAACTAAACTGAGCTACACTAAAAAGCTCAAAAAACGTGAAATGTAAATGTAACGCTCCCCCCCACACTTAAACAGAGACGTGTCCCCACGACTCAAGCTCAAGCGCACGGAGAGCACATATGCAAGCAAAACAAAGAACATAAAAAACATAAAGTCAACGCAGCACAATATAGCAAGGGGGCACAAAAATATTCAGCACAATAGTCAGCAAAACATAGCAACAGTGTTCAGCAGAAAAGATAGAAATAAGAAAACCACCCGAAAGAAATGCGCGCCCCACTGCAGCCCTAGATGTCCTCGGAGCTGGACTCAGCCGCTGATCCGCGCGCCTCTTCATCTGAAGAATCCGTCACATACTCGGTGCTGGAGGCTGGCGGCACTACAGAAATGGCGGCGGGCTGAGCCACGAGGTCGTCCTCTGAGATAGTATCCCATAGTGAATCTGAGCTGGTACTAATGATGGGTTCGGCGTCAGGGGACCTCTGAATGGAAGGCTGTGCAGGGGGTGGTGCAGGTGCTGGTTCTGGGTCTGCTGCTGGGGTGGGCTCTGGTGCTGGTGCTGGCGCTGCTGCGGGAGTGGGCTCTGCTGTATGCACTGGGGACTGGGTAGGAGGGCTAGCTGGCTGGTGCGGCTCGCTGGGGGATCCTGGAGGTGGCCTGCGCAGGCTGAGGATAGGGGGAATAGCATCTCCAAATCTCCACCCTGATGGTGGGCTCATGCTCAAATCTGCCCCCTCTGGCGCTAAATATTCGAGCACGCGCATGACGTTGAACATCATGCGCTGCTCCTCGGATACCTCCTCAGGCGCCTCCTCTGCCTCAGTCCTGGGGTGCTTTCCTCGTGCACGCGGGGGAGAATCCTCAATGGCAATGGTAACTGGCTCCCCCTGCGGTGCGCTTGCCCTTCGGCGCGCTCCAGTCTGCGCACGAGTCCTCATGCGCCTGACTGGAGGCGCAACTGGTTCTGGGGCCTCGTCCTCCTCCATCTTCTGCGCAGCCTCCTCTGCTTGCGCGGTGCTCTCCGCTCTTTGCCTCGGCGCTCTGGCCGACTGCAGCCGGTAGCACCACTCCAATGTGCCATCCTCTCTCACAGTTACCGCTCTTATCTGCAGCATATGGGTGCGGTCCAGGGGAACAGCCGGCACCATTGTGTGCTCGGGTACCTCTGGCTCTATATGTAACGCACGCAGCAGGTGCGTTATCATCCCTCCACAAGTCAGCGGCCCCTTGGTGCTGACCCGACTCCAATGAAGCACCATGTTCAAGACAAGCAACACCCTCTTCCCATAATAAAAACCCTTCAAAATCTCCATATCCAGCAAGCTGATCTTCGGCGCACCATTAAAACGCCCAATGATCGCATAGGCAACCATGCGCCATAGGTAGAACATCCACGGGTCGCGCAGCTCACGTCCGCGGCTGCGCCCCGCGGCAAAAACTGGGCCGGTCGCCATCTCGCGCCACGCCTCCTGATTCGTGTGCGCGTCTATGTCCGCTTCACGCACCTTTGCGCACCTCAGTGTGCGCTTCAGCCTCTTAGCCGAGGCAATGTACCAGACTCCTCGGTGCCGGTACCTTATCTCCATATCGGCCGTCTCCAGTGACGCCAAAAACTCGCAGGTGTCCTCCTTGTCTGCTGCGCTGTTGATCTCCAACAGCGCCTCCCAGCCCGCCAGCACGAGCTTCTCCATGATGAGGTCCTCCATCCCGACCTCTCGCAGGAACTCCTTGCTGATGTACGGAGTCCCGTACATCTCCAGCCTCAAGAAGGCTTCATACTTGCTGGCGAAATGAGCTGGGGTCACTTGATCCTCGGCAGGCTGCATGGTGCGCTGGGTCTCGGTCAACTACGGTCAACACTCACAAAAGCTCAAAAAATCCAAACTCCTCCAAATGCCCTGAAACTTTCACCAAATGGGCGCCTACTGCCCGCCTACAAAACCCACTAACCAAACCTCCAATCGGTGCACGCTAGCTTGGTGCGATTTCAGACCTAGGGCACCCCTCTTCGCACAAACCCTAACTCAATCGGCTCAAATCTGAGGGGAAAGGTTACCTGGTGAGTGTGCGACTGTGTGCTCCTCAAATCTCTCTAAACGGAAGCTGGGTTGAGTCCCGGACGGTGAGCGGCTGCGGAGGGCGGGAGTTTCTCTTGCAACGGTCGAGTGTGAAAAGTGTTGAAATTTTCTAAGTACTGCCCTTATATACCCCCCCGACTGGTGCAGCCGTCCTGCGCACTGCTGCTTCGACTAAAAAAAATTACAAGTCCTAAACTAGCTAAAAGACACTAGAGAAACTAAAAGAAAAAAGTAAAAGTAAAACGTATCGGCTTACCTCCCGACAAGTGCCTTTGTTTAACGTCGTTGGCTCGACTGTACCTCGTTACTTGCGAGGAAATGTACCAGCGACCTCCCCCACACTTGCTCCTGAGTGACCCTGCGCTCGTGCATGTGTTGTGTTCTTCTTGGTCCTGCGCAAAGGATCGGAAGGGTGGTCAGCATGAGTAAAAGTATGTGATAAATCATAAGTAACGAGGGTAGGTAAAGAGGAAAAAGAAATATGCGCAATAGTTCCCAGTTCTCCCTCTGGTGCGTCTGGTGGTGACTCTGGCGCAGCAACCTGCACATCTGCTATCTCAGGCTCCGCCAATTCAACTTCGCGCGCTGTGCCATCCCAAGGTTCTCCTAAATACTTTTTGACTCTCTGCCCATTGACCTGAAAACGATGTCGGTGCTCGTTTTCTAACTCGATTGTTCCGTAGGGGAAAACCTTGGTAACCGTGTAAGGTCATGTCCATTTGCTGCGCAGCTTCCCAGGCATGAGCTTTAGACGTGATGAGAATAATAATACCTGGTCTCCTAGCGCAAAAGTGCGTCTGAGGATATTTTTGTCATGAAATGCCTTTATGCGCGCCTTGTAATCGCGTAGTCCCTCATATGCATCCAGGCGCAGCTCTTCCAATTCGCTCAGCTCAAAAGCGCGCTCCTTACCAGCCTCGTCTAGGTTCAGGTTGCAAACGCGCAACGCCCAGTATGCCTTGTGCTCCAACTCCACTGGCAGGTGGCACGTTTTCCATAAACCAATCGGAACGGTGAGGTTCCAATTGGGGTCTTATGTGCTGTTCGGTATGCCCACAGCGCATCGTCAAGGCGCTGGCTCCAGTCTTTGCGCGACGGTCTCACAGTTTTCTCCAGGATGCGCTTGATCTCTCTTTTGGAAACCTCGGCCTGTCCATTCGTCTGAGGGTGGTAAGCGGTGGACGTCTTGTGGCGCACTCCATAATGCTTGAAAACCTGCGCCACTATCCTGTTGCAAAAGTGCGTCCCCTGGTCGCTAATGATTGCCTTAGGCACTCCGTATCTGCAAAATATGTTAGTCCTTAAAAAGTCAGCGACCGTCTTACCATCATCGTTCCGTGTAGCCTTGGCCTCAACCCATTTGGAGACATAATCTACCGCGACCAATATATACTCGTATCCGGAAGATGGAGGAAATGGCCCCATGAAGTCAATCCCCAAATGTCGAATACTTCATCCACGAGAATTGGCGTCTGTGGCATCTCATTGCGCGCTGATATGCCTCCTGTGCGCTGGCACCTGTCACAGTTCCTGCAGTAGTTATATGAGTCACTGAACAAGCGCGGCCAATAAAATCCGCAGTCCAGGATCTTTCTGCTCGTGCGCTTCAGACCGAAGTGTCCTCCACATGCGTGCGCATGACAAAACATCAAAACAGAGTTAATTTCATGGTCAGGCACGCAGCGCCTTAAAATCTGATCAGGTCCTATTCTGAG
This sequence comes from Umbilicus rupestris, assembly GCA_963678935.1. NCBI lineage: Eukaryota > Viridiplantae > Streptophyta > Magnoliopsida > Saxifragales > Crassulaceae > Umbilicus > Umbilicus rupestris. Next base: position 2,012,258 of record OY787625.1, read on the forward strand.
CATATATGGATCATCCCAAAGGTAATGCTTGGACTCGTGCATTAATCTCATGCATTGGGTTTTAGTGAAATGAGGAGGAAACGTACCTGTGACCGGGTAATTCGCAATGTGCGCATACCATGGTACCTTACCTGTCAGTGCCATCAGATGCTCGTCAGGGAACGTCTCCGTGATTTGCCCTGGCTCCTCCGCTTTCACGATCCTGCTCAAGTGGTCCGCGACTGTGTTTTCCGTGCCCTTCTTATCTTTGATCTCCAAGTCAAATTCCTGAAGTAGGAGCACCCAGCGCATCAGGCGCGGCTTAGTCTCCTTCTTGGATATTAGGTAACGGATTGCTGCGTGGTCTGTGTAGACGATGACTCTGGCGCCAAGAACATATGCACGGAACTTCTCCAGCGCAAACACAATTGCCAGAAGTTCCTTCTCCGTGGTAGTGTAGTTCCTCTGCGCAGCGTCCAGTGTGCGCGATGCATAATAAATGGCGTGCGGCTTCTTGTCCACTTGCTGTCCCAAAACTGCACCTACTGCATAGTCGCTTGCGTCGCACATCAGTTCAAATGGCAGGGTCCAGTCTGGTGCGCGGATCACTGGCGCACTTGTCAGCGCCTCCTTCAGTTTATCAAATGCGGCCCTGCACTCATCAGTAAATTCAAAACACACATCCTTTTGCAAGAGGTTAGATAGGGGTATACAAATCTTAGAAAAATCTTTTATGAAGCGCCTGTAAAACCCGGCATGCCCAAGGAATGATTTCACATCGCGCACGCTAGTGGCATAAGGCAGATTAGAAATAAGATCTATCTTGGCCTTATCTACCTTGATCCCCTCCTGCGAGATAATATGTCCTAGTACTACACCATGCGATACCATGAAATGACATTTTTCATAATTGAGCACTAGGTTCTTTCAAATGCAGCGCGCTAAGACCTTATCAAGATGAGTTAAGCAGGCGTCAAAGGTACTTCCACACACAGTAAAATCATCCATGAACACTTCTATGCATATACCAATCATATCAGAAAAAATGTTCATGACTAGACGTTGGAACGTACCTGGCGCGTTACACAGCCCAAATGACATGCGCCGAAACGCAAACGTACCGAATGGGCAGGTAAACGTGGTCTTCTCTTGATCTTCCGCAGCTATGGGTATCTGATTGTACCCTGAATATTCGTCCAAGAAACAAAAGTAGGGCTTCCCCGCTAATCGATCTAGCATTTGATCCATAAAGGGTAGCGGGAAATGGTCCTTGCGCGTGACTGCGTTAAGCTTCCTGTAGTCGATGCACATGCGCCATCCAGTTTGTATGCGCTTGGGAACTAGCTCGCCCTGCGCATTCTCTTCTACTGTGATTCCTCCTTTCTTCGGCACAACGTGCACTGGACTTACCCATTTGCTGTCCGAAATAGGTTAACTGACTCCTGCGTCAAGCAACTTCAGGATCTCCTTCTGTACCACCTCCATCATATTCGGGTTCAATCTGCGCTGAGCCTCCCTGGATGGTTTGGCACCATCTTCCAACAGAATCCTATGCATTCATACGTCGGGGCTCACTCCGCGCAGATCAGCAAGTGTTCATCCTATAGCGTGCTGGTTCTTGCGCAGCACCTGCTGTAATCGCGCCTCCTGTTCCTCTTCTAATCCTTTCTTTATGATCACTGGCAGGGTGTCTTCATTTCCCAAGAATATGTACTTTGAGGTGTTCTGGGAGTTGCTTCAGCTCGACCTTGGGTGCCTGTTCAATAGAGGGTAAGATTTTATTAGCAGCGCAGACATTAATTATATCATATACCTGTCTGGGTTCTGGTTCAGCACTGCTCAGCTCTTCCTCTTGTGCCTCCAACTCTGCTTGTGTCAGTGTTATAGGTTCTTCTGCTGCGCTCGCACATTGCGCATCTGCAACCAAGTCGTCTATGCTGTCCATTGCGTGCACTGTGGCGTCTTCATGAGGGTGCTGCATCCCTTTGAATATGTTAAAATGAATTTCCTCGCCATCGACCTCCATAGAGAGCGTGCCCCTCCATACATCTATCTTTGTGCGCGCTGTCATTAAAAATGGTCTGCCTAGTAGGATCTGCGCACTGCCATTGCTCGGCTCACCCTCCATTTCTAGGACATAGAAATCTGCTGGGAACACCAGCTCTCCTATTCGAACCAGAACTTCCTCGATCATGCCCGTAGGTTGCTTGAACGACCGATCTGCTAGCTGAATGGTGAGACCTGCAGGCTTTAATGGTCCAAGGCGCAATGACGCATATAGGGAATAGGGTAGCACATTTATAGACGCGCCTAAGTCAATCATGCAATTGCTTACCGTGGTCTTACCTAAAGTGCATGGAATGGTGAACGTCCCTGGGTCTTGGCATTTAGGTGGTACCTTATGTTGCACGATTGCTGAGGCCTGCGCATTTAGCATTACCTGTGCGCATTCGCCTTTCCTTCTTTTGTTTGTGCACAGCTCCTTTAGAAATTTGGCGTACCTAGGGATTTGCCGAACTGCTTCAATAAGGGGAATATTTATTTCCACCTTGCTGAATAACTCATAGAGCTCCTTACCAAGCGCTTCCTTTCTAGCCGATGGTGCCTGTACAGGGAAAGGTGCAGGTATGTTAGTACGATTCGTGCCCTTGTCTTTTAATTGTGTTATACCTGGCGCTTCGCCCTGCTGGCTTGTGGCTGGCTGACGCGCGTCGTTGTACGCGCCAAACTTGCATTTATAATTCCAAGCTCTAGCTAGTGAAGCGGCAAGCAAAGGTCGAACCCAAGAGAACTGACTGTGAAGCGGTTTCCGGTGAATACGGAACTAAAGGGGGGTTTTGAGTGAGTGGTCGCAAGAACGAATGTAATAAAAGTGTGAATGTCAATCGAGAGAAATATTCAGCTCAGGGAATTCAATAGTGATTGTTGTCATCGACTTCTAAAGATACGATTCTAATCAAATGCGTGGTCACTCCGACAAAGGTAATGACCTAAAGTATCCCGACAAAGGTGATACCAAGCCTAGATTCTACTACTTGTTTCCACGACAAAGCTTCGACAAGAGTTAATAATCAGAATTGATGAGCGGATAGTTTCACGACAAAGTATACGCTAACCGTGCAATACAATTCAGGCAAATTAAGATCCAGAACTTACGAATGAATAGAAATATGCATTAAATCCAAGTCTCAAACATGAATGTCACTAATTGAAAATCCTAAACTGAAGTAGAAGTTTAGCTACTCATATTCATAACTGCAAAATACATTAAACTGAAAGGAATAACAAAAACTGTTCGGAATTACTATTCACCGCCGGAAAACACTGTTCACTACCGGAAAGTACTGTTCACTGCCGGAAAACACTGTTCACCGCCGGAATCACTGTTCACGCAATCTCCAAAATTCCGTACGTCCTCCGTCAAACCTCTATCGTCCCAAAACTTTTTTTGTGTCGTCAAAACTGCCGTCCCAATCTTCCGAAACCCTAATTGAGATCGGGCTGTAAAATTGATTTCTGGCCGCGGGCCCGATTGCTGACGTCATCATAAGCCTAGCGCGCCACAAGAAGACATTAACTCGAGCGCCCGAAGAAGACATTAAGCTCCGGCGCGCGACGATAATGTTGCCTGCTGGAGCGCAACTCACTGCAATGCACCTCCTTCGTCGAGTTTCGCATTCGGCCCTCTAAAAACACCGTTTTGAGTCGCAAGTCTCTTTTCATGTATTCCAAACACCTGAAATGCAAACAATACTAAGAAGTAACTGTTCACATCAAAACATGTCGAAATAGTTGGGTTTAAATGGTTTAGCGAGTCGTATAAACACTCCCCATCACTGGCGCTTCTGGTTGCGCGTCTTGCTCCGGTTGCGTATTCTGCTCTGTTGGATTTGGGACTTGTGCAACTGGTGGCACGGGCGCCTTCGCGGTCTGCTCTGTTCCTATCGTGCGCCCAGTCCTCAGTGTCACGGCGTTGACTCCTCCCTTAGGATTCTGGATCACTTGCGAAGGCAGGTTGCCATCGCTCTTTTTCAGCTCATACACCGTGGTAGCAATCTGTGATAGCTGCTTCTCAATGGACTCGAACCTCTTGTCATATTTTTCATCATTTTTGCGCACTGTGTCTGCTAGCTGCCCCACGATATCTTCTAAGGATCGCCTTGGTTGCTGGTTGTTCTGCGCTGGTGCGTCAGTGCGGCGATGCGGTGGATTGTAGGGCGCAGCTTGTTGCGTCTGCTGTGGCGCGCGCTGATCCGTGGACTGCCTCTGGAAATTGTTTTCCTCCTTCCATCTGAACCAATTTGCGGCTAGTCCAAAACGCGGCTGATTCTGCCTCTGCGGCCCTCTATTATCCCATCCTCCAAGAGCATTAACATCTCCTGATTCCTCGAAAAGCGTGGGACATGCGTCGGTTTTGTGCTCGGTGGAAATGCAGAACTCACACGCCTTTGGCGCAGCTGGTTGCGCTCCTTGCGCACTCATCAACTTCTGCAGCATGGCCTTCATTTCCTTTATCTCAGCGCTTGTTTCTACCTGATGCACAGAACGAGCACGACTATTTTCAAGTGTTAGCTGATGTCTTACCTGCCCAGCAGAGTCTTCTATCAGCTGCCACGCGTCCTCTGGGTACATGTTGTAAATGTCGCCTCCTGCGCATGCATTCAATAATCTCAGCTCCATGGGTAGCAATCCATTCAGGAAATTCTCTATCAGCACATTTTGGGGTAGGCCGTGGTTGTAGCAGTTGGCCTCCAGCTCCCTGAAACGCTCGTAATACTCTGACAGCGACTCTCCTGCGCCCTGCCTAGGTGCGGCCAGCTCCCTCCTGAGCAGCGCGATCTTTGCTGCGGGATAAAATTTGTCCAGGAACTTCTTCTGCAGCTGCTCCCATGTGTGAATTGATCCTGCTGGTAAGTTCATCAGCCAATGCCTGGCTGTGTCACACAATGAAAATGGGAACGCTTTCATCTTCAGCGCTTCATCGCTCTCCCCTTCAGCCTTCATGTTCTCGCAAATGACTAAGAATTCTCGCACATGCTTGATCGGATTCTCGTTGTTCATCCCGTGGAACTTGGACATGTGATGAATGAGCGAGCTCCTTAGTTCAAAATGACCGTCTGGTGGAAGCACTATACACCATGGCTGGTTAACCGTGAGCGGGGCTGACATCTCGCGCACTGTTCTGCGTCGCGCAGCTTGTCGCGCGGGTGGCGCATTATATAACTCAGCGGCCATCCTTGCTTCAACCTCACACTGCACTTCCTCTCTGAACAGGGCTGCGCAGTTATGTGCCCTTGCTTCCTCTGGAGTTCTGTCCCCTAAGTTATCTCCAATGACACTGTTATCCTCCATGACCTGTTCTAAACTTTAAAGAAAACGGAATTAAAAGATAACTAAGCTGTTGCGTCTGTCAGTGCGCAACTAGAATCTGCGCAGCGTAACTGTTTCAGGGTTGCGCAGGCTGATGTTGATGCACGCTGTCAGAAACAACAACGAAAATAAAGCAAACAGAAATAACTAACTATTATAAAAGAAAACTTAAGCTAATTAAAGCGTATCTGTGTTGCTCCCCGGCAACGGCGCCAAAATTTGATGTGCACGCGTCGTTGTGCGTGTATCAAATTAATTCCTTCCTCTTCCACTTAGTACAGCGGTTAAGTCGGGGTCGAATCCACAGGGAGCAAGTAGATTAGCTTTAACTAGTATCCTGCACTTGCGAAAACTGGGGGTGTGAGTGATTGGGTTGCGCAATGCGCGAGTAAACAGTAATAAACGCAGGAATTGCACTAGACGTGCGCAGGCAGTAGAGATTAAGTACTATGACTATGAGAAGTATCGGCGCAGACAATCCTCTATGAGTGTATTCCTTATCATCGACTCTAAACGTCTATAGTTTGATTTACTGAAGTTAGTGTCCGATCAAGGCTTCCTAACTTGTGCGCATGTTCCGATCAAAGTTCATGAGCTATTAATTCTTAAGACTAGTCTAAACAGCTACGAATCCTGTCACAGTAGCAACTGATTATCCTAGCACGTTACTCCTAGTTGTCACCGTCAGGCTATTCAACTAGTTTAACATATAACAAACAAGTAACAAGAGTAAGATTGCGGTTCAAGGCTTCCCCTACTCATGCAACTAGCTGTCAACAATGTGCACAGAATTAATATAAGCAAACAAGTTATGCATTAAGCACAAGTTTCAAAGAAAATACTCATAGATTCATGCCCAACCGATACCAAGCGTTTAGCTAGACATGCTAGTAGTAAACATCATAGAAACAGTAAATAATATCTAAAGTATCTAAGAAAACAGCAACTAGCAGGTGCGTGCAGGTTGCAGTGTCTCGGCTGGCGCAGTCGGCTAGCGTAGGTCCTCGCAGTAAGCTCGTGTGTTTTTGAATCTGGCTCTCTCTCCTTGATATCTTGTGTGTCTCGTGGTATCTGGATGATATCAATGTCTCTTTTCAAACCCTAGCCTTCTTCTCTTTATATACTGCTCATGAGGCCCATCCTTGGCAACTTCCAAATCTGGTGGTGTCAGGATTTGGAAACACCACTATTTGCGCATGGCGCACGGCTCCTGAGTAGCGCAATCGGTTAGCGCACCGTAGCTGATTCTGCCAACTCCTCTGTTTGCGCTGCTAGCTCCGCAGGCTGTGTGATGCGCTCCTTAAAAGCTGCCTGTTAGCGCGTATCCGACTTAGGCCCTCGTTTTGCCCTGAAATACAAAAACACTGGAAACCAGTAATCTTGTACACAAAATAATGCAAACAAGCATAGGGTTAGGATCTAAATAGTGTGTATAAATAGGCTCTATCACCCGTCGCGCACGTTTCAGATGGATTTAGAGTTGAGCTAGTGGGCTGTGACGGAGGGAAGGAAGAGCACTACGGCTGCGATGGATCTAGCAAGGGAGAGCACTGGTCACTACGGCTGCGACGGATCTGGTCTGTGAAGAAGAGTGGGCTGCGATCTTCGAATCAGGAAGGAATCGCTAAAATTCTTTTTTCCTTGGCCTTACAACTATTTGGGCTATAGCGCAAGTAGTCTAAGCCTGGCTACGTCCCTGGTCATATGTTGACAGGAGATCAGAAGTCTGTAGCTTTGTTTTTCGAATAACGATAGTCTTATGATCAGTTTGTGGCTAGTTAATAGTCAAACTGAGTTCGTATTTAATTTAGAATGTATATTTTGTAAAATTATTCATGAAAAACAAGGAGGGATAGCTTAATGCTATAATTAGAGAGCTCAGGAAAAACTATGCAGCAGCAACACAAGATAAAGTTGCCAAGGAGGAATCAGATAAGCTGGTAGGGATCAATTTGTCTTGCATTCATCTCATTCAGTTAGGGTAAAAGTCAAAGATAAATATATCAATCGATTGATTATGAGTTGAGATTTTTATTGTTTATGTAATATAGGCCGTGATGGATTGCCTTGCAAGAGAAAAAGAGACTAGGCTTGCAGTTGAAAAGTTGCAAAGTTCTCTTTCGGAATAACTCCAAAAATATTAGAGGGAGCTCCAAGCTAGTAATCTCCTTTTTTTTTAAGGCGCAAATTAAAGTAACCTCCAATAGTTCATTTCAAGTTCTTGAAACCGTTTGATGGACAGCCAATGCCTTTTCATCGGCTGTGCATCAAATAACTATTTGGAGGATGAAGAGAAGCTTCAGATAATGTTAACGTGGTGGAGAGGAGATGAAACTTGAAACCGTTTGATGGACAGCCAATGCCTTTTCATCGGCTGTGCATCAAATAACTATTTGGAGGATGAAGAGAAGCTTCAGATAATGTTAACGTGGTGGAGAGGAGATGAAATGAAGGAGGTTACTTTAATTTGCGCCTAAAAAAAAGGAGATTACTAGCTTGGAGCTCCCTCTAATATTTTTAGAGTTATTCCGAAAGAGAATTTTGCAACTTTTCAGCTGCAAGCCTAGTCTCTTTTTCTCTTGCAAGGCAATCCATCACAGCCTATATTACATAAATAATAAATATCCCAACTCATAATCAATCGATGGATATATTTATCTTTAACTCCTACTCTAACTGAATGAGATGAATGCAAGATAAATTGATCCCTATCAGTTTATCTGATTCCTTCTTAGCAACTTTATCTTGTGCTGCTACTGCATGGTTCTTCCTGAGCTCCCTAATTACACCATTAAGCTCTTCCTCATTGGTTTTAATGAATAATTCTACAAAATATACATTCTAAATTCAATAAGAACTCAGCTTTACTATTAACTAGCCACAAACTGACCATAAGCCTATCATTGTTTGGAAAAAAAAAAGCTACAGACTTCTAGTCTCCGGCCGACATAAATTAAAATAACCTGCATCTCCTCTCCACCACATTTAATATTGTCTAAAGCTTCTCTTGCTCCTTCAAATAGTTCCGTTCAACAAATATAAGAATTTCAGTGTTTTAATTCGCAATAGATCTAATGCTAAAGACAAGGAATGCTACAAGCAATAACTACTAGATAATCAACAAACAGTACCAAGCTACGCACACAAAAAAAAAAACTCAAAATGGATACCTCCCCAGCAACATCTCAACATAAGCAAGCTTCGACAAGAACATCGGATTACAATCATCATAACTAATCACATACTTCATCAAATCCAAACACACAACGCTCTGCCTTTTCCTCCACAGACTCACTCAACCCCTTCTCTACCACTTTCGTCCGCACAAAGTCCAACAACCTGTACAGTCGATCTAGGGTTTCCTGCCTTCGACCCATCCGTATCGGAATCTAAGCGTGAACCCACCGCAGCGAAAACGGCCCCATTGACCCACACCTCTCACAATACACCTCCGGATAACAAACCCTAAAACCTCTCTCCTCTCCTCGCAGCATAGCACCTCGTCTCAGATCTCTCCGACAATCTCCCGACCACCGCATTCGGCATTCGCCTTCTATTCTTCCTCCTCTAGCTCCTCCGCTCCCGAACCGGTTTCTCTAAGAGCATCTGCACCCGTTTTCTCGTTTTCTTTTTCGAGGAACAATTTCTGTCGAATAGTAACAGCATTCTGCACGACATTTTTCATGAGAAATTTTTCTTACCATTCACCTAATAAAATATAATTTTTGAAGTTGATATTTAATTTTTTGTGGAATGTTAGTGAATTATTCATATAGATTGTGAAAAGATATTTGCCCAGTTATAACAAAACAAATTGCAAATTATTTGAAAATATTCAGAACACAATCTAATCATCACGACGAGCATGATAGTAATTTGAAAAATACTCGTCACATCGTTCCCTTCTTTATTGTTGCCTTCATCGTTCTCTTCCTCGTACTGTCGAAGAATTACAGCCTTCCTCTTCGAAAATATTTCTTGGACTTTGGAGTCATCAACTTCGTATTCATTTGCATAATCTTTGTCTCCTCCGCCATTTTTCTCACATTTGCGTCGTGTTCTTGCATTTTTTGGGTATGCTCCATTTACTTTTGAGCAAGCTCGATTTGCTATTGTTGAATTGCTAATTGTTTTGTTTGGTTGTCCGCAATGATTTGCAAAGTATCATTGTAGTTACTTGTTGAAGTTGCAATTCTTTACCCATTCTTCTTGCTTCTTTAGAAGCTTTTACTCCCGGCGGTCTTCTTGGACTAGATGAACTTCTAGGGTTGCTTTCAGGAGTATAAATATCCGGATCTTGTAAGGTAGGGTTCACATTTATTTCATTTGCATGTACTTCTTCAGTGGAAGAAGTACCTTCAAAAGCGTAATTCGGTGGAGGAAAGGGTTGAGTAGGCGCAAATGTTTGATGCGTCATCACTCGGTCCCAACATTCTAAGTGTATGAATTTTTTCTTTCGATTTGCACCGTATATAGTTTGAGCTTTGCGAATCTGTATAGTAAAAACATATGTTAAAGATGCTTAAGCTTTAAATAACTACACAAATATTTTATTGAAAAAAATACTTCATCTAACAAATTGCCGCCATTCCAGATTTCTCCTTGCGTGGGAAATACCTACACCCCACAAAATCAATTAGGCTTCAACTTCGACCATCGAGAGCTAAGCGCTGATTGAGATCTTGATTCGGTGGACAGAAGTACCTCATTCTTGCCCAACATCCAATTTGCACAAAAATCAGCGTGAATTATTTCCCACAATTTATCTTTTCTTTGTTTGTTGCCGGAAATTGGATCGACGGATTGCCAATAATAAGATATGCATAATTGCACGTCTTCAGACATACTCCAATGAATTGCGGCACTCATTGTTGAAAAAAAAATCGAACTTGAGTGATAATGAGAAGCAAGAATAACTTGTTGTGAAGTTTTGATGTAAATTGAGATCCACATGAGCATCCAATTTATAGGAAAAAATTGAAGTTCAAAATTTTATTTTATTTTTAAATTTTTTTCGTATTTTTTTAAATTATTTCCGTTAGTATTTATTTGGTCCATTGCAAATCGGACTGTTGTACTCGCCCGTTGCAGCCTAGCCAGGGGAGGAGACGAAGAACACGAACAGACGGAGAGGGAGAAGGAGAACGAGTCGGGAGAAGGAGGAGGAAGCAGGAGAAGAGGCGGAGCTCGAGAAGAAGAGCTTCGACGCGTTGCACGCTCTTTTTCCTGTACAGATCCGACGCGCCCATGAAGTTCTCTCCGCCTTGCTCGAGGACTCGTCCGAAGAAGTTCTTTCTCCTCGAGCATGCCTTCTCCCCGAACAATCGCCGCTGCACATAAACTGAAGCAATTTCGTACTGATTGCTCAGTGAGAAATGCACCGCTGCATATGCCCTAAGAGCAGATTCGTCCCGGCGGCATGTTCCTCTCCCAAACCCGCCTGTTTTAATGGATCCGTTTCCAATCCATTATTGTTCGCTTCCTCAGGTAATCCGTCCTTGTCCGGAAGTGGCTAGCTCGGAACGAAGGAGACGGAGCGTTGAGGTGAAGGCGAGGGAGAGCTCTAGCGCCGTGATGCAGACTTGGACGCTTGAGTCCTCTTCTCAGCTACAACAAGCAGCATTCTGTTAAGGCCGGCTGTGTGATGCTGCTGGTAGTATTAAACTGAAGCCCTTCTGTCCTTCGTTCAACATCTGCAACAAGGCTATTGATGTCAACATCATTGACCGGTCTTAACTGGTTTTTAATGAGATCAGTTTTATTAACATCCATCTCAATACAAAATTTCAGAAATAATTTTATGAGACGGGTATTTGGCAAATTGGGTTGGGTATTTCTAAATTATTTCCGTCAGCGCGAGGACATAAGTAAGGCCACGGTGAGGATAAGGCCAGATGATTGAGAGCTTCCTCGCTCGAGTCACCTTGTCGAGGATCGAACGCCATGAGCCGCGATTGGCAAGATGTGCGATGGATACATGGGTATAAACTGAAATTTGGTCTGCATCATGTCGACTTCAGACCTCCGAAGCTCTCTGCAAAATGGTATTCAGAATTCATGGCAGAAAAGGATGGAGAAGCTGATCCAGCCTTCTTCTTCTTCGGGAAGTCATATTTAAGCCCCATCCAACAACCTTATAAATGATGTGTTGCAGAAACATTTAAAGAGTTCCCTGCGCCAGCTCTTGTGATGATGGAAGTTCTGCTTCCCATTGATCTTCTTCTATATTAGTATTGTTGTCATGCTACATTTTTCTAACGCAGATCAAAACCTTTAATGTCAGCATACTTTTCAATTATGTCTATTCAGCAATATCCTTGTTAAATTCTTCTCCCCTGTTGCTCTCATTTGATCACTTTGTGAATGGTTGGTGATATTGTCACATTTTTCGTACGCATGTGTCAATAAATGAAATATAAGTATTCCCATGAATTGAGCATCCATCTAAAATTTAGACTATAATCTTAAAAACTATATGCAAATACAAGCTAATTGACCAACATCGGATAACTAGATCAGCACCCGAAATTCTCACAAACTCATCAGTTAAAATCAATTTACATTCTATCTAGCTGACATCTTTCACCCAGTTAAAATCATCCTTATTACATTTTACATTTATGTGGTGAATGGGAACGCTCCAGGTCGGGGTTCTCAGACGGCTTGTGTTGAGTTCACCAAGGAGGATGTCGAGGCTTTGCTGAATGAGAAAATGAAGAATAGGATGAGATTTAGCATCAAGGTGAATCTCATTGGATGAAAGCTGTCAGCTATATAGAATGTATATTGATTTTAACCGAGAAGCTTGTGCGAATTCGGGATTCTGAACGAATTAGTTTGTATTTGCATATATATTTTAGGGAAAATTTGATGTGTGCTTAATTTAATTAAAATTTGCATATAGTTTGCATATGCTTTGCATATGTTTTGCATTTGCATTAGTTTTTAGGGGTGTAGTGTAAATGTTAGATGGATGCCTCAGACAATGTTAAACGTGGCAGAGAGGAGATGCAATGAAGCAGATTACTTTAATTTATGTCATATGTCGATTGGAGACAGTTAGAAGTCGGTAGCTTTTTTTTGGAACAACGATAGTCTTATGGTCAGTTTGTGGCTAGTTAATAGCCAAGCTTAGTTCATATTGAATCTAGAGTGTATATTTTGTAGAATGTATAATCAATTTTATGTTGACTCAATGAGTTATGGTTCTTCTTGAGATTTTATGTTTTATAGTTTATTGAAATGATTTATAAACCAACAATTCTAACTCCACAATCAGTTGAGTCAATGACATGTTGACTCAATGAGTTTTGGTTCTTGTTGAGATTTTATGTTTTATAGTTTCTTGAAATGATTAATAAACCAACAATTTTAACTCCACAAAATGTTGACTCAATTATGTTGACTCAATCAGTTATGATTTATAAATAGTAGTATTTACTTGATATCGAAAGTTGTATGTCTGTTCAACTTGGGCTGTTCAAGATTGCTTGTAAGCTGTTTAACAAAGCTTTAACAGATTGTGTTTCTGTGAGAGTTAGATGAAACAGAGATAGTGTGCAGAACAGTAAACGACACAGAATATGTTTACCCTGTTTAGCTTAACAAGCCTACTCAGGGGGGTTACTCGGAAATCCAAGTGGGAATCACTCACAATTGTTTACTCAAATACAACAGATCTTTAAGTAACTTAATCTCACTAGTTACCACTGTGTAATTGGAGCAATGTGAGCACGTCTAACTCCCTTAGACGAAGGACCTCCTTTTCCCACATTGATCTGTCTCCCACAGATCGGTGATTCTATTCTTGAGAATTACAGACCTTGAACACAGTCTGTTCAACCAAGTACTCCAGCTTCCGGCGATCAAGCTATTAGTCCGTTGGGTTTCTGGCTAAGTCAGATTAAGATCGCAGCATGTTTTTCTTTCAATCTCGGTCTGGATAATTCATGATGATCATCTCCAATCTCCCGAGATCCATAAATAACTTATATTCACTCCTGCTTCACTTTGGAAGGAAGATCGCGCTTGATCACACTTTCCATACTTTGGGGCGAATCAAATATTTGAGGCGCCAATTCTGCGGAGCATCTTGGATAGTATATTTCAGTATATCTCCAGAAAATATCCGTTGCTGCATCTCCATAATATGTTCTTTGCTGACTCGATTCTAGGTGCGGATCGTGACTGTCAATGTTACTCGATCATCCTGCCTGAACATAAGCTGTCTTACCCTCTGTTCCAACAACATCGCCTTGTTTGTCAAAAAGTATGCCACACACATGAACAGTCTGGTTCTAACAGATATCATTCAGTTCTCTCAAGTAAAACGCTCCTCCCTCTCTCCTCCGATCGAAGTCCTAAAACCCGACACAGATTCGATCAACCGCAGTATGCAATCGGCCATCATGGCTTCTTACAGAAATAACAGTAGGACCATGCAACCATTTTCTGTGGTGAATGGGAGCGCTCCAGGTCAGACTGCTCAGACGGCTAGTTTGAGTTCACCAAGGAGGATGTCGAGGCTTTACAAAATGAGAAAATGAAGAATACGATGAGATCCAGCTTCAAGGTGAATCTCATTAGATGAAAGTTGTCAGCTATATAGAATGTAGATTGATTTTAACTGAGAAACTTGTAAGAATTCAGGGTTCTAAACGAATTAGTTTGTATTTGCATATAATTTTTAGGGATGTAGTCTAAATGTTTGATGTGTGCTCAATTTAATTAAAGTTTGCATATAGTTTGCATATGTTTTGCATTTGCACAGAATTTTTAGGGTTGTAGTCTAAATGTTAGATGGGTGCTTCAGATAATGTTAGACGTGGCAGAGAGGAGATGCAATGAAGCAGGTTACTTTAATTTATGTCATATGTCGACTGGAGACAGTTAGAAGTTTGTAGCTTTTTTTGGAACAACGATAGTCTTATGGTCAGTTTATGGCTAGTTAATAGTCAAGCCGAGTTCATATTGAATTTAGAATGTATATTTTGTAGAATGTATAATCAATTTTATGTTGACTCATTTATGGTTCTTGTTGAGATTTATGTTTTACAGTTTCTTGAAATGATTTATAAAACAACAATGCTAACTCTACAATCTGTTGAGTCAATTATGTTGACTCAATCAGTTATGATTTATAAATAGTAATATTTATTTGATATCGTTCAGTTCTCTCGAGTAAAACACTCCTCCCTCTCTCCTCCGATCGAAGCCCTAAAATGCGACACAGATTCCCAAATTATTCAAATAGGCTTCGGACTCGATCAACTGCGGTACCCAATCGGCCATCATGGTTTCTTACAGAAGCAGCAGTAGGACCAGGTAACCATTTTCTATGGTGAATGGGAGCGCTCCAGGTCCGGCTGCTCAAACAGCTAGTGTTGAGTCACCAAGGAGGATTTGGAGGCTTTGTTGTATGAGAAAATGAAGAGTAGGATGAGATCCAGCCTCAAAGTGAATCTCATTGGATGAAAGCTGTCAGCTAGGTAGAATGTAGATTGATTTTAACTGAGGAGCTTTTGAGAATTCAAGGTTCTGAACGAGTTAGCTATATAGAATGTAAATTGATTTTAACTGAGGAGCTTGTGACAATTCGGGATGATGAACGAGTTGATTTATATTTGCATAGAATTGTATTCTAAATGTTAGATGGGTGCTCAATATAATTAAAGTTTGCATATATTGGGCATATGTTTTGCATTTGCATATAGAAGACAATGACATTAGGTGATGTGTCAGATTTCAGTGTGTAAATAGGGTCCAGAATTTGATACTAATTTCATTTGAGTCCTTGTAGTTTATATATTGGGAATATGCTGTATTCTTTGATAAATTACACATTTAACCCCTTTAAGTTGAACATCTATTGCAGAAGAAGCGCGAAATCCTCGCTTGAAAACTCACTCTTTTCCTCTTTTTTCTCTCTATATCTCCGGCAGCCATTGGCTAAAATTGACTCCATTTTCCCACCTCAAAACCCAGACCCAACTCGCCATCAAATCCTCGTTTTAACAATGATCGAAACCAAGGAGCAAAAGTTTACCCTTGTTTCAAACCGGGGAGGCATGTTTGACGCGGCTTCGGCGAGCCCTAATCAGACCGGAGCTCCCGATGAGGTGGGCGGAAGGAAGAGAAAGAGGCAGAGGATCTCCAGAGTCATACGCGCTGTGTTTATCGAAACTTCCATGGTCAGACCGGAGCAGAACAATCCATATACATAACATCAGAATGACGTCACTCTACTTTCATTTTTCTGATCACTGCTCTGATTTTTTCATATCAATTTCCAGGCAAGGAGGATCCGGAACAGGAAGCTAAGAAGGCAGCGGTCGCAGTGGGAGATCAGGGAGCCGGGCGGCTCGGTGGATCTCAATCCAACTGAACTCACTCACCTCTCAACACCGACCGATTCAGATATAACAACAACCATATGCTTACTAGCGGCGAACGAGACGGATTCTCATGGAAAAAAGCGCCACGATTCGATCAATTTTCCCGTCAGCTTCTTCCCTGCGAGTCTGCTTGTGTTGATTTTTTGGGGTAAGGCCTGTGCAATCTTCTTCACATCTACATGCCTGTTGGGCATCACTGCCCTTATGGGTCCCCAAAATTCTCCCGGAGGCAGAGGTTTGCACTTGAAGCATTACCTTAGAGGGACCATGTTTGACCTATGACGTCACCTAGTCATCCATCCGAGCCTGTGCTTTGTAAATATACTGTACATAAAAATTGGGATCGAACCTTTTGTTGAAACTGTTTTATCACCTTCATTTAGAAATTATGAGTTGTCCCCCAAATAATTCTGGCGATCGAATTCATATTAAAAAATGATTACATTTAACTTCTACGTAGATATATTTCATCTTTTTAACGATTTCTTATTTATAATTATTTATATTAAATGATAAGAAGTAATATACATTTTACCACGTTTGATTCATTACTAATTTTTTTGCCACTACATCTTGACCATATTCTTTTCAAATATGCCGTTATAACTAATAAAGTGAATTATTTAATAAATATTTTGATAATAATTTAAAAGGTAAAGAATATTATTTAATCGGCTCATGAGAGATTGGCCCATACTGAAGAACGGCCCAGCCCAATTCACCAGGTAAACAAATATCTTCTACTCGGCCTCCATCGAATCTCTTCTGTAACTCATTTCACAGCTCTCGCCAACGGCCATGGCGACCTTGACAAATCTCAATCCCAAATCCCTAATCGCAACGCTCTCTACGCCCCATCCCCAACGAAACCCTTGAAGATCGAGCCAATCCAAGCTCCGATCGGACGAATTTAGCAGAAGATGAATCTGACCTAGAAAACGGAAATTGGGAATTTTCTGTTTATGAATGAAAAAATGTAAAAACTCGTTCTGTACAATAGCTGTGAAAGTACTTATATACACATAATCCCACGACACGGTTTCCTCCTCCTTCCTCCAATCAGAATAATTCAAAATCCTGCTAAGCTAAACTTGTCAAAACTGAGAGCTGGCCAATACCCCCCGTCAAGCTGCGGAGTGGAGGAAGTTGGACACTCCCAGCTTGCCGCAAAGAAACAACAATTGATCGCTGGACAAGGATTTCGTAAAAATATCCGCTGGTTGCTCGCTTGTGGGAATATGAAGTGGAGTGATGAATTTGGAAAACACGTGAGATCGGACTAAGTGACAATCCAATTCCACATGTTTTGTTCGTTCGTGAAACACCGGATTATGCGCAATATGGAGAGCTGCTTTGTTATCACACACCAAAGCGATGGACCAGTTCACAACAAGTCGCCGCCATGGACCGGTACTCAGATTCAGCTGATGATCGAGATACAACCTGTTGTTTTTTGGACTTCCATGAAATCACCGCAGGACCCAATGTAACACAAAAGCCAGAAATCGATCTCCTTGTGAGGGGACAGGCTGCCCAATCGGCATCACAGAATGCTGTCAAACGTAAGTCCGATTGCGCTGGGAAAAGAATACCCTGCGCAGGCTCAGATTTAGCATACCGAAGAACTCGGTGAACTGCCTGGAGATGGTCTTCAGTCGGCTGGTTCATGAACTGGCTTAAAATGTGCACCGGATAGGCTAAGTCTGGTCTTGAAATTGTTAGGTAAATAAGCTTCCCAACCAAGCGTCGATAGTGAAGAACATCAGTTAAAAAAGGGGCTGTGGACAGGCTGAGGCGATGCTTGGAATCCATGGGTGTTTTGACAGGTTTGCAATCAGCGAAACCAGACTCCTCAAGTAGCTCCATGGCATACTTCCGTTGATGGAGGAAAATCCCATCACTGGAACGAAAAACTTCCAAGCCTAAGAAAAACTTGAGCTGTCCCAGATCTTTTATTTGGAATCTGTCATGTATGAACTGTTTAACCTCAGTAATAATGGCTGTAGAAGTTCCTGTGATCAGCACATCATCGACATAAACTAGAAGAACAATGAAATCAGAACCTCTGGCCAAAGTGAACAAAGAGTAATCATTCATGCTCTGAATGAAACCAAATGTGACCAAAGCTGCACTAAACTGGGCGAACCACTGGCGCGAAGCTTGTTTCAACCCATAAAGACTTTTAATGAGGCGACAGACTTTACCTTGAGCCTTTTCAGATTGATAAAATCCTGGTGGGAGTTTCATGTAAACCTCTTCGTCAAGTATCCCATGCAAAAAGGCATTGTTGACGTCCAATTGAAACAACGGCCAGTCCTTTGCAGCAGCAACAGCGAGTAAGCAGCGAACAGATGTCATTTTAGCGACAGGAGCAAATGTCTCCTGATAATCCAAACCTTCAACTTGCGTAAAGCCACGTGCAACTAACCTGGCTTTATATCGTTCCACACTGCCATCCGAATTGTACTTAACCTTGTAAATCCACTTGCAATCTACAATGGTTTTATCATCAGGAAGGTCGCTGATAACCCATGTGTTATTTGCCTCGAGTGCACTGATTTCCTTGTGCATAGCATCTAACCATTTTGGATCCTTTCGTGCTTGGGCGAATGTAGTAGGTTCCTTTATGGCAGATATACTCATTGCAAACTGATGGTGTAGAGGAGGACATTTAGAATAATGAACCACATGATCCATAGGATGAGGAGACCTCACATGGCAGACGTAATCTTTTTTCCAAGCAGGAGATGTGTGAATACGACCAGACCTTCGTAATGGAGCAATTGAATCCTGAACAGAGACGTCATCAGAAGGAATGAGGGAACTAGTAGAGGGAGTGGCAGAATCTAGGTTCGCTGACAACTCACCCATAGCATCAACATTAATACTCTCGCCATTGGTAATATCCAGAACTTCAATATCGGGAACCACAACAGCAGTAGGCATATGTCGTAAATCTGAAAAATACATATTCATAGGTAAAACAGGACTGGAAGGAACAAAACCAGTTGAAACAGGTTCAGCTACTGATATGGATTTGTAAGGAAAGCTAGTCTCTCGGAAGATAACATTTCTGGAAGTAACAATTTTCTTTGTAGACAGGATCATGACTTTGTAACCTTTCTTTCCATTGGGATAGCCCAAGAAAATACCAGGTAATGCGCGAGGGTCGAACTTATCACGCAAATGAGGAAGAGAACTCACAAAGCTTAAACATCCAAAAACACGTAAGTGATCAATGGAAGCCGGTTGACCAAATAGAATTTGCCAAGGGGACTTCCCTCTCAAGACCTTGGAAGGAAGTCTGTTAATAATGTGAGTGGCTGTCAGGATTCCGTCTCCCAAAAAAAACTTAGGCAAATGTGCGTTGAGTAACAAAGCTCGGCCAATATCCAATAGATGACGATGCTTGCGTTCTACAACACCATTTTGCTGGGGTGTATACGCACAACTACTCTGATGTATGCATCCAACTAATCGAAGAAAAGTACTTAGCTGAGCATTGAAGAATTCACCCCCATTGTCAGACCTGAAACATTTTATCTTTCGACCAAACTGAGTATCAATCATCCTGAAAAAACTGATTATCAAATTACCAGCTTCAGCCTTAGACCTCATGAGATATGTCCAGGTGACTCTAGAGAAATCATCTACCAAGGTGAGAAAATATCTGCAGCCGGTCATGGTTTCCTCATGAAATGGTCCCCATACATCTCCATGGATAAGATCAAAAACAGCAGTGCTGGTGTGAACACTTAACGGAAAAGGTAACTTTGTCTGCTTAGCCAATGGACAGACCAAACATTCCAGTTTATGACCCTGTACAGACTTATTATGACTTCTTAAAAGAGAACTTACAACATCGACTGAGGCATGTCCCAGCCTATTGTGCCACAATTCAATGTCTGTCACAGACTTATCAACATGATTTACAGAAATATCCTGATTCTGAACAATTTTCTTTATGCTGAACAACCCATCATTAGGTTCCCCAGTCCTTAGAAGATTCCTGCACACATGGTCCTGTATAACGCAGGACGTTTTAGTGAACGTAACTGAACAACCATTATCCATCATCAGCTTGCTCACAGATATTAAATTCACTTGGAATTCTGGTATCAGCAAAACATCACGTAATACCAGACCCTTGGTTAGATAGCACACACCACTATACTGAACCCTTAATACTGCACCATTGGGTAACCTCACACTGCATTCAGAGCCCAGCCTACAGATGTCTACTAACATGTTTGCATTATATGTAAAATGACAGGTTGCACCACTATCGACCAGCCATGTCTCATTGTCCATAATAGCAGAAGAAGAGTAAATTGTACCTGCCATTTGAACTTGAGATTGACTTGGTCCAGGCCTGTTGAACATCTCTAGCATCTGACTTATCTGCTTCAGTTGCTCCCTTGAAAATTGCCCTGAGACTCCAGTAGAATTGTCAGTAACTACATCAACATTAGTAGCGTTGAATATACCTGCTTCAGGTCTCCTGATGTCTCTGCTCTTCCATCCAGAAGGATAACCAATGATTTTGTAACAGGTTTCTCTCGTGTGCCCCAGCATTTGACAATTAGTGCACTGCACTTTTGACCTTCCCCTGTTACTATTGCCACCTCTTCCAACAGCATTATGCTTTCCTTGATTGCTGTTGAAATTCCCATACATAGGAGAAGCCTCAATGTGCATCCCTTTGTTTGCGTTTCTCTGTGATTCTTCTTGAGTCACCATTTCAAATATCCTGTCAATATTCGGAACTTCCATCTTCGCAAATATATTTGATCTCACCACAGCAAAATTGTCATTCAGGCCAATCAAGAATCGGACAACTCTGTCTTCTTCTACCTCTTCTTCAATTTCTTTGCAACAGAAACACACTCCAGCGGCAACACAAGATCTTGATTTCTTGATCGAGTCCAACTCTTGCCAATATTTGCTCAGTTTATCAAAGTACGTCACAACATCACTATCACCTTGCGTGCAATTACTGATTTCAGTTATTAAAATAGCTTTTCGTGCAAGATTCGTACCTCCATAACGGACCTTCAAGCCGTTCCAGGCTGTCATCACATCCTTCGATCGCATCACCTGCTCACCAATGCTTTCTGAAACTGAAGAAATCAGCCATGACATCACCACATCATTGCAACGCTGCCAGCGCGCCATCATTATCGGATCTTCCGGTCTTGGATACTCACCTCTCACAAATCCAAGCTGCGATCTACCTGACAGCGCTATTTCCATAGCCGTCCTCCAAGATATGTAATTCCCCCTTCCAATCAAGATTTTCTTTACGATCGACTTGCCGGTGTAGATATCTCCACTACCTATACAATATGGATCTGTTACGAAATTTGGACCTCCGAACATACTTGCACCATTCGGATTCACACTAGCGCCTCCTGCAGCATCGAAATTCGATCCGCCAGACGCTGCACTCAACTCCGCTCTGTACGCCATCTCTTACAAACGATGCAAAACCAAGAAGAAGTCTCGTGCTGCCTACTGAGCACTCCGCCGTCTCAATCCTGCTCTGATACCATGAAGATCGAGCCAATCTAAGCTCCGATCGGACGAATTTAGCAGAAGATGAATCTGACCTAGAAAACGAAAATTGGGAATTTTCTATTTATGAATAAAAAAATGTAAAAACTCGTTCTGTACAATAGCTGTGAAAGTACTTATATACACATAATCCCACGACACGGTTTCCTCCTCCTTCCTCCAATCAGAATAATTCAAAATCCTGCTAAGCTAAACTTGTCAAAACTGAGAGCTGGCCAATACTGGCCAATAACCCTAAGAAGCACCGCACAGCCTCAGTCATTTGCTCCTCCTCCGCTTCGTCTTTCCACTTCAATTCCCTCACTCGATTCTTAACTCAGCCGTCCTTGAAATCAGTCGCTACCTCGTCCCAGGGGTGTAGGATTAGAGCTGCTGTTGACTCATTCGTCAAGGAGGAGCAGTAGCAATGAGCCTAGAGAGACCATAATGTTACCTGGGTGTGATTACAACCATTGGCTGATTGTTATGGAGTTTCCCAAGGATCCGGCTCCGACTAGAGAGCAGATGATTGATACCTATTTGAACACCCTTGCCACTATTCTGGGAAGGTGAACATCTTTCTAGCCGTGTAATTGTTGGAAAATTTTTTAGACTTGCCTTATTTACCCATAAACATTTTTGGTTTGCCCTACTATTTGAAAACCTTTTTGTTTTGCCCTGTTTTTTACCCGGCCGGTCTTATAAAGACCGGTCGGTTACATTTTCTCACCCGGCCGGTCTTATAAAGACCGGACGGTTACATTTTCTCAACCGGCCGGTCTTTATAAGACCGGTCGGTTTTGAAATTAAGATTTAGTTTCGTTTTTTATACCGGCCGGTCTTTCTTGCAACCGGCCGGTCTGATTATTAAGCGGCCGGTCTTAATAAGACCGGCCGCTTGTTGATAAGAAACACACGGTCAGTTTCTTCTCCTCCTCCTCTCCTTTCCCTCTTCCTCTCCTTTCCCTCTTCCTTCTTTCTACACTGCCTCCTCCCTGCCGACATCCTCTCTCGCCGTGGGTTGAAGCTACAACTGGTGTTTAAGGCTGCAGGTAAAAATTGTTCGAAAGTAGTGTATGTATTGTATGTTTGTTCTCCATATGTGATGTAGTGTATGTGTAGTGTATGTTTGTTCGAAAGTAGTGCATGATGCACTGGATCTGAAAATGTGTGAGTATATTATCGATGATGTGAAGATAATGCACATTAAATTGTTGATTTGTTAATTTTTACGTTGATGTTATTTGGAAAAGTGAAAATTATTTATCTTATTTTTCAGGAAAGGTAACATATAAGGATAATATGGATTCAGATCCAATGGTTATGTCCAGCTATGCGACACTTGAAATGCCAGTGATAGACGAGTATGACCGAGATGAAATGGAGCACCTTGAAGAATTAGACTCAGAGGGGGTTTTTCCGGTTCCCGAACCGCAACGTGTATGGGATATTCCTGCATTCAGTGATATATCAGCCTGGGACGATCATAATTTTATTGATGAATATTTGGGTTGTAACTATGGAGGTACGCCGACACTTGGTGTCGGAGCAACATTTAGTTGCAAAGCTGAAGCGATTTACACCGTCCAGAAGTTTTCTATACTGAACCGTGTCGAATATTTGACAAAGGAATCAGAACCACGGTTCTTGGTACTTCATTGTCGAGAAGGTGAGAACAATTGTCCTTGGCGGATAAGGATTGCAATGAGAAAAAATTGTACCTACTGGGAGGTTCGTAAATACAGAGGGGATCATACTTGTGTACACGATCAAATGACAAGCTCAAATGTGCACCTAACCCGACATTTTATAGCAATTGATATTGGCGATGTCATTAGTGAAAGGTTGAGATTATCTCCTGGGGAAATAAGAGCAAGAATATTCAAAGATTATGGATATGAAATTAAGTATTTGCAGGCTTGGCAGGCAAGGCAACAAGCTCTCAAAAATCTATTCGGCGAATGGGATGAATCATTTGGAAGATTGCCCGGATTCATGGATGCATTGCAAGACACAAATCCTGGCACGGTGGTTAAATGGGTTCGATATGTGGATGAGCAGAGTGGTCAGATGGTCGTACATCGTGTATTTTGGGCTTTTGGTCCAACAATTGAAGGTTTTCGACATTGTCGTCCTGTGTTATGCGTTGATGGTACTCATCTTTACGGGAAGTATAATGGTAAATTACTTGTTGCCGTAAGCCTTGACGCGAACAACCATATTTTCTCACTTGCCTTCGCTTTGGTTGAGAGCGAAAACAATTCCAGTTGGAAATGGTTTATGCAGTGTATACGTGACGGCGTTACTGACCGGGATGGGTTGTGCGTCATTTCTGATAGACACAAAGGCATCATTGCGGCGATGCATGATCCAGATTGGTCACCTCCTCGGGCTCATCATAGGGTATGTATCAGACATCTTCAAAGTAACTTCAACATCAAAGTGAAGGATCGCAGTTTGAAGAAGAAACTCGGTCACATTGCTCATCAGCGGCAGAAGATAAAGTTTGACAAAGAGTACGATGAACTGCGTGTCTCGCTGCGTGATAGACCAATGGTTTGGGAGTGGTTGGATGGCATTCCGTTTTCAAAGTGGTCATTAGCTTATGATGAGGGTGGCATGAGATGGGGATCGATGACAACCAATGCTAGTGAATGTTTTAACAACATTCTGAAGGGTTGTCGTGATCTTCCGATATGTGCTCTTGTCCAGTTTACTTACATGCAGTGTAACACATACTTCTGCAAGCGGCGAGATGAGTATCAGAGTGTGACCGGAAGTTTCTTGCCTAAAATAGAGCTGAAGTTACGGGAGATTATGGATAAAGCACAGTACCACCGAGTACAGGTGTTTGACAGAACTAGAGGTGTATTCCAAGTGACAACATTCCGGAAACATCACATATATGCGGTTACACTGGAAGAGGGTACGTGCACTTGTGGAAAATGGGATGCATTCCATTATCCATGTTCTCACGTCATGGCCGTGTGTAAAAGTCAGAATATGTCATACCATGGATTCGTCAATCACCACTATACGATAGATGCGTATAATGCGACCTGGGCCTCCACTTTTTATGTTATTCCAGACGAACGACATTGGCCTCAAATCGATAGGATAACACACGTCCCAGCCCTCGCCTTCAGACGAGACAAAGTTGGACGCCAACCATCGAGGTGAAGACATAACGAGATGGACCAAGGGGAATCCAGCAGCCAAGGCCAGCCACGTGGGCATAAATGCGGTCTTTGTCATGCAACAGGGCATAACAGAAGATCTTGTCCATCCAGACAAGTTTGATATAAGAAGGAAGTGTAATATGTATTTGCAACTAATTGACAACTAATCAAAATGTTTGAGGTGATCATTTTTTTGCAATGCATATTTGAATTGTGATAAAATATGCTAAAATGTTTCAAGACTTGTAATATGTCCGTCATAAATAGTGATAATGCAATTCAAAATGTAAGTCGTACAAGATCGTGATCATTTGAATTTGCTGTAAGTAAGATGCACTGGAGCATTCCTATTCCTAGGCTGCAATTCTTACTGCGGTTGTGAGGGACCTGCCTGACTGGAAGAATCTAGCTGCTGCGACTGAAGAGGTGTAAAAACATTATCGTCATCCTCGTCATCATCATCATGTGCCTCGACAGGAGCTGCGGAACGGACAAATATATCAACATTTGCACTATTCTATATCAACATTAAAGGAACTCATCATCAATATGACAATGTATCACACCAAAATATATCAAGTCGTTAATCTATACCTTCGTAGTTAAATTGAATGGTATCGGGATCTATGCCGATCACATCCTGCTCCCCTAACCGTATAAGCTCCTCATACGCGGAGTGGAATATGCGGTGAGAACTCATCCTCAGGTCAGGGTGACACATAGGGTGCACAAACATTTCTGCAGCTGTCCTGGCATGGAGGACCAATGTCCGGACCTATTTGAGAGCATGGTTAGATCACTCACATAATGTGTTATGAAATATGTACATTAATCAGCATTTAACTTACAGTGCTGGTACGCTCAGGCGCATTAGGCCGGTATGGTTGTGAATCGTCGAACCTAGGCTGCACGAAGCGACGAGTAGTGCTTGAGTACCAAGTCTGATAATCATGTACAGGTACCTCAGCCACGTCCGTAGGTTCTTGCACGACGTGCTCCGACCTTGCAAGCCACGTGTCAATGTATTCTTTCATTTCATTTGCCCAGTCCTTTCTTTTCGCCCTTGTTACCAGATGCTTTGGATCCGATCCCGCACGCGGTGGTGGAGGAATGCCTTGCTTCAACCCAAATTGACGCATAATCCGGGAGGGATGATGCCACTCTACTATGTTAAAACAGACAAGTGGTACCTCCGCCCTCCAACTCAGTCTTCCAGCAATACAATTTGGGTTCAGTAATGGGAGTATCTGATCGTCATATGGAGTCCAACAAAAATCGCCATCTGTCATTCGGTCCAATTGGTCCCGATAGAAAATCAGGGCGCCACGTGGTGTCTCCACATACGACTTCGGGCCATACCATTTCCTGCACGTCAAACAGAAGTTACAGTTTATACAATATGATACGTGGTTCAACAAATATGTACAGAATGACTTTCACTTACGTGTAGCACCACGCTCCACGCAGATACGGATCCATGTCCGCATTAATCGGTTCTAAGGTCCGACAAGAAAGGGAAGGTAGTGGAGAGAAATCCTATCCCCTGATAGATCGGGCATCAGGGATGACCCTATCATACATAATATGTACGCTCTCGCATGCATCTTCACAACTTCCTCTGATGCATCAACCGGTAGCTCGCTCATATTTTCTACAAACCATCTCCTCTTTGCCAATGAAGGCTGCCTCGGACACTCCGGGTATGCGCCTAGTAAACTTATGCTTAATTCCCTCCAATCCTTATCTACACTACCCGTGATTACATTGCTTTCAATAGGCAGGCCAGTCAGGAGTCCCACATCCTCCAGGCTAACAGTAGCCTCTCCGGTTTTGAGGTGAAATGTGTGGGTCTCCTGCCTCCAACGCTCAACTAACGCTGTCAGCAAAGCCCAGTCGGCCTCCATATTTTGGACTTGGGTCCAAGGTAGAAATCCAGCTCTAACTATGTACGGTAGAATACGATGGTCTATCTCCCACATTCTACGATGTACTATCTTTAAAACTTTCCCAGCCTGCAGTGATTTCAAACAAGTACAAATCATTACAAATCACAAACTTTAACTATTGAATAAATTCATTTTCTGAACAATGAATACTAACCTGATTGTTCCAAACTCCCTCCGATCGATGTGTACGTTGTTGTGTAAGGACCGAATGGTTTATTGGTCCAGGCTGATCAATATCATCAATATCCATCTATACGGTATGTATAACTAACAATTGCAAAATATCCTCTTTAATCTTCAAATAAGTACAATGTCACAGTCAAATCAAAACAAAACATAAATTACACATAAACTGTGAATCCAAACTAACCTAAAATTTATAACAATTCAACATTTCTAAAACGAACAATACAACATATATAAGAGTATTTCCCATAATCATAATATCAAACGGACAATAAAACTAGCCTAACACAACAATTCTAATCATATAGAATTAATCATCTACAATTCTAAAACAACATATAGAATTAATCTCAACTGGATAATAAAAATATAATTAATCATAGAAAAACAACAATTCTAATCATATAGAATTAATCATATAAAACAACAATTCTAAAGCAACAATTTAATTCTAAATGAATTCTAACAAGTACAACAAATACAACAAAATGCAAACTCATAATCAATCCAAATTAATCAAATACAAATCTGACCAACCCTAAATTTATCAAAAACATATATACCCTTAACCCTAATCTACACATAATACCCTTAACCCTAATCTACACATAATACCCTAAATCTGACCAACCTAAATTAATCAAACATAACATTAAACTAATATCAATCTGCAACAGATTGGGAATGCCTTGCTTCAACCAAAAATCCCTAAAACCCTAAACAACAAATCGGATATCCCAAAATTCAAACCCTAAATTTAAAAATCACCCCACTTACCTCCAAATTGGACGATTCGGCTGATGAACACCAGGGAAGCAACAACACGGACGTTCGGACAATTCGCCCAGACCAGATTCGTTGCAGGGGAGGAGGGAGGAGGGAGGAGGGAGGAGGAGAAGAGAAGAGAAAGAAGACCGGCCGCGGGATTTGTATTTAACAAGCGGCCGGTCTTATTAAGACCGGCCGCTTAAAAAATCAAACGGGCCGGTCTTACGAAATCCGGCCGGTCTTAAAAATCCTATGGTCCGAATCTAATCGAACTTCCTATAATATGTAACCGGCCGGTTTTATAAAAAGCGGTCGGTTCTATTTTCTAACCAGCCGCTTTTATAAAAGCGGCCGGTTGAGAAAATGTAACCGGCCGGTCTTTATATGATCGGCCGGTTGAGAAAATGTAACCGACCGATTTTTATAAGACCGGCCGGTTGGGAAAATGTAACCGACCAGTTTTTATAAGACCGGCCGGGTAAAAAACAGGGCAAAACAAAAAGATTTTTAAATAGTAGGGCAAACCAAAAATGTTTATGGATAAATAAGGCAAGTCTCAAAATTTTCCTAATTGTTGTTGTTGTGAAAATATGTTATCCTTTGAGAGTCATGTCTGCCAATTTTGTGTACTAGGTTTGGTATGTGCAATTTTTCTGCTTCTAGATGAGCCTTGATCTAGAAAATGACGAGGGTTTGCTGTATGTATGAGTGACTTGAGTAGCACAGAAAATGATTTGAACTGATGAACCCTAAAAAGAGTTGAAGAACTGGGGGTGCATAATCATGTTTGGGTTTATTTTATTTAGAATTGGTAGCTAGGTAGGGATTTTGAGGTTTGAATATGTATTCCTCATGTTTTCGATTGAGGTTTTGTGTGATGTACGCTTACTGCAAAAATTGGAAGACAAACTCTGTAAGGGTTGGCAAGCTGGTAGAGGAGAACGGTCTGTTTATGGGAAACTTGTCTGGCCGAGTCCTGGTTGTAGTGAAAAGAGGTTGAGTGGTGCTACGTAATTAATTTGTTGAAGCTTTGTTTACCAAACTATGAAATTGAATTCGAAAGCACAGAATGAAGAGAGGATTTGATATGTAAGGTGGTCTTCACTTATGGCTGAAGTGACTAAATAGCTTGACAATGTCACTTGGCGCATGACAAAAAGTTTCGTAAATGTTGGGAAGGATTATGGTGCTGGTTGAGAGGGTTCTTATCACCATGCACATTAGTTGAACTCATGCCTCACTTCTTTTTTTCCTTGCTTTTTTCTTATTTAGTATGGAGGAGGCTAAGAAAAATATGTACGCCTTTGGCACCACAACTTATACTGGATTCCAATGCACCGTATCCGAAGAGACGTCTGAGAAGTTCGAAGGCGAGTGTATATACAAGTGGCGATAGATATACTTTTGGTGCTTAATACCTTGTATCTAATTGTTATTATGTTCAGGACTTCCGGGGGTTCTCTGGGTGCTGCCCGATTCGTACATTGATGTAAAAAACAAAGACTATGGAGGTAAAATAACTTTTCAATAGATTTGAGAATCATGCTATTTACCATTGATAGAAATGCAATTTTTTACGCAACAATGCACTTTGTTAATGTACCTTTTTCTAAAGGTGATAAATATATAAACGGAGAAATCATACCTGGTAGCTACCCTGAGAAGAGAATCAAAATACGAGAGTCGACGGTATGAACGAAGAAGGGATGGGCCACCTCCTGAGAAAAGAAAGCCAAGACAAGAAGCAAGTCAACCAGAATCAGCCTCCGAATAAGGTAGGGCAAACAAACAAGTATTTGTTCCACACAAAAACATAATTTGTAAACCGTGCTTTGATATTTGGAGGTATGTGCCTGGCTTTGATAGTTGCCCTCCATTTTGACCAAACAGTTTCTACATTTGAACAGATCATTTTGGAGGATATCAGGATGGATGGTTCTGGTTTGCGGGATCGAATTTGCAGCAGTTTCATCCGGCGAAGGCAGTTGCTATGGTTTTAACTTCAGCTCCAACTTGATTGGGTACGAAAATGATCTGGACAACTGAAAATTTAATCAAAATCTGCATAGTATTCATCACATGTACCCACTTGATGGAATAGAGATCCCTTCACATGCTTGATATCTGCCTATTAGCTATTTTGAGGTTGAGACTTGGTACTTAATTTTGATCCAGTGTATCCTCATTTGTTCAAAATAATATAAAAATCCTGTTAAGGGCAGAAGACTCTCTAGGGAAAAACAACATTGACAACACTTGATGCACCTAGACCTAGTAAGGTATCTGTTGGAACATGAATCTTATGTGGTTTTGATGATGACAATACTCACTAACACTTTAAGTTGAGTGTGTAGGAACCTGCATCAGGATGTGATCATCGGATGGTCAGAAGGACTCTAAGTCAGAGAGCCACGCGAGGGACAAGAACATGTGTTGGACACAGAAGGACTTAAAGGAAATAAAGTCGAAACCGAGTCAACCGAGCAGTTGAGAGAATCATGGACAACGTGAGAAGAGACGTTGGACACATGACGAACTCATTTGACGTCGCCAAGGAGGTGGACTAAGTCATGGAGTTTGTTGGAGAGGTTCAAGGACGTGGGCCGAGAATCTCGGAGGCAGTTGGAGGTCGTGGACTCGACAGTTGCTTTCATATATAAAGTAAGTCAACAGCAACCTGGCGACTGCCCAGTTGTGCAGTGCCGAGAGTGGTGCCGAGCTAGTGCTGAGAGGGTGCCGAGCGGAGCTGTGAGTGCGTCACAAAGCGAAGTGAAGCCAAAATACTTGAGTGAGCCACATCCTATGCATCAAGAAAGCAGATCAGAGTGTGTGAGACGAAGTGGGCGATTCGGAATCGTCGGAGGTATTTGTCTCAGGAAGTCGCGATTGGTGATCCGGGATCATCAGGTTTAGGTGACTTGTTTTGTGATAGTTAGCAACACTATTACAAGTATACAAATAGCTGTAAGTATTTTTACAGTCTATAGATTAATAAAATAATCTTTACACGTATTTTCGCTGTGCATTTATATTCTGAGGTACATATACCTGCCAACTAAGTTTAGGTTCCTAACAGGATCATAAACCCCAAATCGTAAACCATAAACCTTAAACCCTTTGCTCTTGTCGCTCCCTTCATTTGGCATACTGATAAAAAAAATACAGTAAAAAAAAGATGAAAAAAATCGAAATAATTGAAAATAAAATAGTAAACGACTCAGATTACCTCAAAACACATTTAGTCACGAGCAGTAGCTGGTGATTTCCGACCGTATGCTCGTTCCGCTTAAAAAAACATATTACAATAGCCGATCGGACACCCGTGGCAAAAGTTACGCTATCTTGCGCCGAGACACCAAAACAAGCCAAAAAAAGCAGAACCGGACAAATAAAAGCTGGAAACTCTATATTGATGGTGGTAAGTACTGATCGGAAATCAAATGTATTTTGTAACTCCAATACATGAAGAGCAATAAACTTATGTGACGGCCGATGCCAAAATTTGCATTTGCCTTCAATGAGGGTGATGATGGGACAAAGGCTGGCCTTGATTTGATAAGTCCATGCTGCAAATCTGCAGAGATGTGACATGCTGCAAATCTGCAGCAAAAGTAAAAAGTTATTTTTTATCATCAACTTGCTTTCATAAACCTTGAATCTTATGTGACATAAACGAGAGTGTAGTTTCCAGATTGTCGCATAAGTAGTCTTTAATAAACATATAATTTGAAATAAATTAAACACAAACCTAAATTTCATCTTCATCCTCATCTTCAGTAGTGCTTATATTTTCATCGGTTTCCAAGTCATCCTCATCAGATACATTCGCATCAAATCTTACCTGTGAAGGCATTTGTGGTAGAGAGCCTAAATCAATCTCTATACCATTAATTGGTATACTAGGTAATGTACTCGATATATTTTCTTGATACGGTTCTTCTTCTTGAGATAACATTTGAGTCGCCAAATCAGAATTTTAATCTCGACCAAGTGAATTATCACTATATATGTGCAACGATATTAACAATCTTCCAATTGTCTCCGGCCTTTGGATCTTTAAGATAAAACACTTGTCTTGTGGCAGAAGCTAAACAATATGGTGAATCCTCATACCAACTGGAAGACGTGTCAACAGAGAGAAGTCCATGGTCTGTCTTAGTACTCCCTATTTCTAAAGGATCAGCGTTGAACCATTTGCATTTGAAAATAACAACCGACATATCAGTTGGATAACGTAACTCAATGATATTCTCAAGAATTCCATAGTATCTCATGTCTTCATCTTCAACCATTACACCAAAATTTTGTGTCTTCAAGTTTTGATCTCGATCAACCACTACAAATTTCACTCCGTTCACATGACAACTAGAAAAACAGTTGTACACTTGTGGTTGATAAGATAAAACGTGCAATTGATAATCATAGCCTCCGTGCTCTTCTTCTTGCAAATTATCCATCTGCATGCAACCGGTAGAAACATTAAACTAAACAACTAGAAAAATATCCAAACTTGTCCAAAAGAGAGATGTTATGTGTACCCAATTAGAAAAATATTTATGAAAGTGGTTGATGCGTTCTTCACTTGTGGTGTGAGGAAATTCCATCTCGAATTTAAGCTTGTGTCGAGTAATGTAATAGCTTGCTTGGTCACAATGTTCCATGACACACCAGTGTGCAATTTTAATTTGTTCACAGGTCAACCTCACCCGTGGAAGTGATCCACATAGCTTGATAAGATCAGAAGATGCAAAACACGATGTGAGCTTGCGTCATCCACACCTGCAGAATATGAATGGGTCATGTATAATTTACAAAAGTTCACACATTCTTGTGCTATATATTGCTCAGCAATACAACCCTCGGGATACTGTGTGTTTCTAACAGACCTCTTATATTCACCCAATTGCCTGAAATGAAAACAAAAACTTTAATTTAATCAATAAACACCAATATAAATGAATTTAATTTAAATGTACCTTTCAATAGGAAACATCCAACTAAAATGGGCTGGTCCCTTTAACAAGACCTGGTCGGGGAGATGGATCAACAAGTGTACCATGATGGTGAAGAAAGCAGGCAGAAATATCATTTCAAATGTGCATAGTATCATAATTATATCTCCCTTCATTTCAACCAGATCGCTTGATCTTAGCTCTCTGCAACACAATTTTTGAAACCACTTCGATAAAGCAATAAGCGGGCTCACAATTTGGTTTGACAAGTAAAGCCAAATAAAAGCCGGAAGAAGACATTGTAGGATGACATGGCAATCATGAGTCTTCAAACCGTTGAACTTTTTATCGGTAAGATTAATCTTATTCTTTAAGCTTCCTGCGTACCCATGAGGATACTTCACGTCTTTAATCCATTCAAGTATCTCGTTTCTACTTTCGGTTGTCACAGTGTACGGTGCTTGTGGGAATTTATCTTTACTAACCCAAAGATGTTTACGCACGCCTAATTTATTTAATCCTTCCCGAGCCTTAGTGTCATCTTTTGTTTTCCCCTCAAGTCCAAGAATTGTTCCAATAATGTTATCAAACACATTCTTTTCAATGTGCATGACATCCAACGAGTAGGGTTGTCTGAAAAATTTCCAATACGGCAACTCGTAAAAAATAGATCTATGGGTCCAACAACACTTCTTGCCTGTAACTCTCGTTTTCAAATCAGGATGTAGACTTTGAACCGAATATGTGTGCTTATTTATTTCTGACAGAACTTCAATACCTGATAAAGAAGGCGGAGCACCACTAGTCTCATTTTTTCCATTAAATTTGTTAGCTGCCGACCGCCATAGATGACATTCATCAAGCCATCTACGATGGCCCTGATAAGCCATTCTGCCACAAATATGTTGAGCATCAACCTCGTTTAAGCACATTGGACACGCTTTGTACCCTTTTGTTTTCAAACCCCCTAACATTCCCAATCCTGGAAAATCACTTATGGTACAGATAACTGCTGCTCGCATTAGAAATGATGAACCATCATACCTATCAAATGTGACAACACCTTCATTCCATAATGTTTTCAACTCAACAACTAACGGTCTCATGAAGACATCCAAACATTTTCCAGGGGACTTTGGTCCTGAAATCAACATAGTGAGGAAGTTGAACTCTTTCTTCATACACATCGATGGTGGTAAGTTATAGGGCATCACAACAATTGGCCATGTACTATGAGAAAGACCGGATACTCCAAATGGGTTAAATCCATCTGTTGCAAGTCCAAGACAAACATTTCGAATCTCATGAGCAAAGTCTGAAAATCTGTATCAAAATCTTGCCACGCTTTTCCATCGGCTGGATGCCGAATAATATCATCATCTCTGATATGTCTATAACCATGCCATCGCATTTCTTTTGCTATATGAGATGACATGTAAAGTCGTTGTAATCTAGGAGTCAATGGAAAATATTTAACCACTTTTTTGGGGACTTTGCTTGTCCCTTCGTCTTGGATATATCTCGATTCGTTGCAAACAGGGCAATTGTGTAGGTTCTTATTCTCCTTGTAGTATAAAATACAACCATACTCACATGCGTGAATAGTCTCATATCCCAAACCCATATTTCTCAGAATTTTCTTCACATCACGGTAGCAAGCAGGATGCTTATTTTCAACTGGAAGTAAATCTTTAGCATACCACTGAAATTCTTATCAGACCATCCATTATCAACCTTGAGCTGCATTGCTCGCAAAATTGTATCAAGCACAGTTTCACTACCGGCATGAATTGGAGTTTGGGCTTCATGTAGAAGCTTGTGATACTTCTCGGAAGCTTCATTTCCAAAACGATCATGTTGAACATCCTCGTGCATTGTATGTGTGCCCATGTCATGTGCATCTCGGTAAGGGAATGCATTGTTAATGATCTCCATTGTTGGATTTGTAGAATAAGTATCATCAATATGATTCATTTTTCCTCGCATAATCTGCTCTGATACATATTGTTCTCTCATCATGTATACAGAAGGACCGCTAGCAACTTCCCCGTGAGAAGTCCAAGTGTTATAATCACGCATCATACCACTATGAATCAGATGCCCATACATTTCATCCAATGTAAGACGTCTTATGTTGTGCAATTTGCATCGTCTACATGGGCATATATATGGATCCCCCAAACAATTCTGTCTAACAAACTAAATAAATTCGAGAATCCCTTCAGTATATCGAACATCACATCTCTCAAGTTCCATCCATCTTTTATTCATTTCTTGCTGTAAAAATTTATATCATATAACTCGAAAAACTTATAAAACTTATATGACACAATCTGTACGTCGCATAATGTTCGTGTCATATATGACAGTATAAGTTATAGCAATTAAACGTACTAAAATTATTCGTAGTTGATACAAACTAAATTAATGCAGACACATAAAAAGTTTAGAATTACCTGGAACTTATGAGAACGCTTGATGGTGGAAAACAACTTCCCCAGAATTTGCAAACAACTTCAAACAACATGAAAATGGAGGAAAGTGAAGATGGTGGTGGGATAAGCTACAATTGTAGTAGGATTTATATAGGTTGAAGTCATAATTAGTTGGTGAAAATTTTCCCACGCATGCATTTATTTTTCACTATTAGTTGATACAACATTGTGTTCAAATTCAAATTAATATGAATTGTACTTTTGTGACAGCTTATGTGACAATTTGCAGGTTGATGTGACAAGTCAGATCAGTTTCCAACAAAGCTGCATATATAGTACAGAAACGAAATCTGCAGTAAAAAGTAAAAGCAGATTTTTTTTTCAGAGAAGCTGTGTCACTTCATGCCTCCTATATGACAAACACATGTGTGATGTATAAGCTGTGTCACTTCATGCCTCCTATATGACAAACACATGTGTGATATATAAGTTGTGTCACTTAACACCTCCTATACGACACACATGTGTGATGTATAAGCTGTGTCACTTTATGTCTTCTATATGACAACCACATATGTGCTGTATAAGCTGTGTCACTTTGTCTCCTATATAACGGTTGTTTCTCGCGACATAATATGCGTTGTTACGTCACATACTTGTGACATATGTTCATATTACACAATCCAAAAACGTCGCATAAGATGTAAAATGGCGTAGTGAGTGTCATTCAATGGTGGAGCCACTGGAACCAAGATCCCCATCGTGCAAGGTGCAGCCCTGCACTTTGTCGGGGGTGATGTTGGCCAGATGGTACGGCTTCCCATTGAAAACATCATGGAACTCGTGAGCAGATGTCTTTATTTCAACCATGTCTTCAATCTTACCTTTAACCACCATTTTTGCACAATCAAGCAAGTTCTCAGTAATGCACTAAATAAGGTTGAATTGAGGTTCCAGTTATATCGAGGACTTGTTCATGATGAGAGAGAAAGCCAGTTAAAGAATTGTCATAACTATCCAACTGCCAACTGCCAAAAATGATTGTCATTGCATTATCACTATTGCCATGATTGTCCTCTTTTGCAATTGTTTGCAGAATAGTTTCAACTTTTTCCTTCCATTAATATTCAAATTTTACATGGTACATGTTTTCTTTCTGTGTGTCCCAATATATATTTCAATAAGCAATATCTGATAGTTGAATAGATATTCACCTTGTGATACACGTTTCGAGTTTATCTTTTTAGTAATGTTGGTTGAGATTTGGTTATGTTATTATTTGAATCGTTTTGATGGACGGTAGCATAGCATGATCCTTAAATAAATATCCAACCGGGATCCACCACATATATATTTAATGTCGTGCTTGCCATCACTACGCCATTTTACATCCTATGTGACACGTTTGAAATGTCGTTTATGAATGGTTTATGTCGCATGCAGCTAATGTGACAATATATGTGTCATCTGGGTCACGTGGCGTAAGTGCTGTCGCATAACCCTTACGCGACATGATAGTTTTAGACATGTCGCATAGGCTTTAGGACTAAAATAACATAAGTTTGTGCGTCGCGTTAGTATATGTCAAACGTGTCACATAAGAAACCTGTCATCTCAAACTCATCTTAGGAGATATGAGTATTTGTCACGAGAACCGTCTTATGTAACACATGGCTTGTGTCATTTCAATTGTGGGTATCGATAACTTACTAATGTGACAGTCATTATATTAATAAGTTGTCATCTAAGCTATCTTATGTACAAGCTTTTTAAAAAACAATTAGAAAGGATAATGTCACATAAGTCCCAGATGACAAAGCATCAAAAGTCACATAAGTTCCTAGGCCATAAGTAACAAAAGTCATAAAAGTCACATAAGTCACGAACCAATGTCACATAAGTAACAAAGTCACATAGTTTTCCAATCCAAATCATCAAAAGTCACATAGCACCCATCAATTAAGGATAGCTTGCTCCATCGCTTGGGGATGCACCCATCGACCCATTCCTTACAAGCTGCTCTAATGCGCGTATCCGCTCCTCAAACTCGGCAGTTTTAGCCTTTGCTTCTTCCTTCGCTTTTATTAGCTCTTCACGCAATTGTATGTTCTCTGCAGATTGATCAGCAACAGTTCTAGGGCGTGGAGGCTTTTGAAATAAGCTGCGAAGACCATCGACATTGGCTGCCTTGTGCTTTGAGATCACCTCACTAATAATGTTCGCTTGAGTTTGTTCCGGCAGAGCAGCAGCATCATCAACACCACACAAGTCATTCTCAGCTTCCTCATCCAATACTTGTTGAACTTTTTGTTTCATCTCTTCCTACATAAAACAAGTACAATCAAATGATTTGCATATAAAATACAATCAATTGCTGTAAACTACCAACAATATGTAAAATACCAGCAACATTATATCTATCAATTACCAACAGCAACCAGCACATCCACATCAACCAGCACATCCACATCAACTTCATATAAAATACAAGCATCATATAAAACACCAACATCATATAAAATACTAAGGTTGCTGTAAAATACCAACTGCATAATTCACAAACTGCATAATTCACAAACTGCATAATACACAAACTGCATATACAAAAACAGCATATACAAAAACAGCATATACACTTAAAGTACTTAAACTTCATATACACTTAAAGTACTTAAACTTCATATACAAAAACTGCATATACACTTAAAGTACTTAAACTTCATATACACTTAAAGTACTTAAACTTCATATACAAAAACTGCATATACACTTAAAGTACTTAAACTTCATATACACAAATTGAATATACATATTGAAAAAAACAGTAAGATAGATTACCACTAATGGAGCACCAACAGGGTCGGCACCATATGCTACTTCATACGTCCCGACATATGGTGCCCTATGTCCTTCTTGCTGTAATTTTTGAGCTCTATGATAAAAGGACAGCTTTCCAGAATGATGGGTAGGTCGCGTGGCACTATTACGAGTGACCTTCATATTATCACATTTTTCCTAACCAAATCAAATCAAGTCAGTAAGTCAGTCAATATAATTCGTTCAATACAACTGGTGATTAAATACTAACATAATACCTTATATGATTGTTCTTGGAAGTGGTCAACCAGCCAACGCCATTCATTCTCTCGATGCTCAAACTCAACCGGAACCGGCTCAGCACCAAACTCCAAAAAATGCTTCCTGCAGCTATGCTTCCATCCTCTGTATCTGGCGGTGGCAATCTTACAAATATAGTTCCACAGCCAATTGTTTGACACCTCAATTTCAAAATTATCCTAACATTGAAAAATTAATTAAAAGCAACACAAATAGAAAACCCACCCACTGTATTGAACATAAAAAACACAACTAGAATCATTGAAATACAGATTTTACTCTGTTAAATAAATTACTGCAGATACAATCATTGAAAAGACTACAACAGCTTCATCCCAAAAGAGCCTTGTATAATTCTGCTAAAAATAAATGCCAAGTACAAAGTTTAATCAACACAAGTTTAAAAGAGCCTTTTCCACCAAACTAAAGCACCTCAAATTAATTAAAAGCAACACAAGTTTAAAAGACAAATGAACGCGTCAGTAGATAAATAAATGTATTACCATCAGGTGTGTGTAAACTATATTCCAGTTCGCCTTTGGAAGTTCACCGTATGACCTTGCTAACATAGGCACTTTTCCTCTGATGCAGCTGCCTATTTCATGGACAAGCAAAGATTTCGCATTCGGATCAGCTGGGACAAGTCCACACACTCCTGGCTCTATTTTAATCTTTGTCTTCAGCAGTGTTTTCATAGAATACACCTTGGTACCATTGACCAATCCACGTTTATGCTTTTTAATTTGTTCCTCTCCTAAAATGAAATTTGAGTTATAACCAGATTCATAAACACTATGGAAATTGGAAATTATAATTAAGATACAATATGTTACCTATTACGGGTTGGTCTGGATCCGATTTGCACCTGATGCTTCTCCTTGGTAGTAGTGGCAGAGTTGTAGAATGAGAATTCGACTGAGACTGAGATGTTGAAGGGTTAAGTGGTGGTGCGGCCAGAGGATTCAACGGAGACGAGGGAGGAGGATTTAATGGAGGTGAGGGCAGGGGATTCGATGGGGCTGAGGGCAGGGGATTCGATGAGGCTGAGGGCAGGGGATTCAATGGGGCTGAGGGCAGGGGATTCAATGGGGGTGAGGGCGGAGCATTCAGTGAGGAGGTGCTGCACGTCGCGGTTGTTGTCGCTCTGATGGTTTTCCTGTGATGGACATATTTTCCAAACGATTCTGGCGGAGCATTTGAAGGTTGCTGTGGTGGTTCAGAGGGTTGGGGTTGGGAGGGTTGGGAGGGTTGTTTGGCTTCTGCGTTGGTGGAATAGCTTGCTGGGGTTGTGGATTTGCTTGAGAACTGATCACTTCATCGCTCACTATTTGGACTTCGTCCTCCAGGTTCGACCGAAGTCGCTTTCTCGAGGTTCCTTCCGGTGAAAGCTTCTTTGGGGGTTGTCTCAACTTGGGTGGGCGGAGCATCATACGCCGTGTAGTCTCTCCCTGAAAGCTCCTCAAACTTCTCAAACTCCTCTTCTTAATCGGTGGCATTTCTGTGCTTTGCTGGGGACTGGGGACTGGGTTGCAGAAGTGGGGTTTACAGTAGCTGGCTGGAGGAGTGTGGCCGGAGACAGAGAGAGCCGCAGACGCAGACGCAGACACAGAGACGAAGACGCAGACACAGAGACGAAGACGAGGAGTGGAGACGAAGACGAGGAGTGGAAAGTAAACCCTAAAATCGTGCATAGTATATGCAATTGGAATAGGGGCAATTGTGGTTTGGCGGGAAAAAAGCCCCCAAACCTAAAACTCATTAGATTAATTCAATAGTCACGATATCAACCATACTCCCAACCCCAAACCCCAAACCCCAACCATCCAAACCCTCCAAACCCCAACCTCCAACCTCCAACTTAATCGTAAATCCCAAATCGTAAAACCCAAATCGTAAATCATAAACCTTAAATCATTTGCTCTTGTCGCTCCCTTCATTTGACACACTGATAAAAAAAATATAGTAAAAAAAAAAAAGATGAAAAAAAAACTCGCAAAATACAAATAATTGAAAATAAAATAGTAAACGACCTCTGATTGCCTCAAAACACATTTAGTCACAAGCAATAGCTGGTGATATCTGACCGTAGGCTCGTTCCGCTTAAAAAAACATATTACAATAGCCGATCGGACACCCGTAGCAAAAGTTACGCTATCTTGCACCGAAACACTGATCGGTTTCAAAAACTTCAAAACACAAACCTAAATTTCATCTTCATCCTCATCTTCAGTAGTGCTTATATTTGTAGCGTTTTCCAAGTCGTCATCCTCATCAGATACATTTGCATCAAATCTTACCTGTGAAGGCATTTGTGGTAGCGAGCCTAAATCAATCTCTATACCATCAATTGGTATACTAGGTAATGTACTCGATATATTTTCTTGATACGGTTCTTCTTCTTGAGATAATATTTGAGTCGCCAAATCAGAATTTTCATCTCGACCAAGTGAATTATCACTATATATCCCTCGATGTGCAACAATATTAACAATCTTCCAATTGTCTCCGGCCTTTGGATCTTCAAGATAAAACACTTGTCTTGTAGCAGAAGCTAAACAATATGGTGAATCCTCATACCAACTGGAAGACGTGTCAACGGAGAGAAGTCCATGGTCTGTCTTAGTACTCCCTATTTCTGAAGGATCAGTGTTGAACCATTTGCATTTGAAAATAACAACTGACATCTCAGTTGGATAACGTAACTCAATGATATTCTCAAGAATTCCATAGTATCTCATGTCTTCATCTTCAACCATTACCCCAGAATTTTGTGTCTTCAAGTTCTGATCTCGATCAACCACTACAAATTTCACTCCGTTCACATGACAACTAGAAAAACAGTTGTACATTTGTGGTTGATAGGATAAACGTGCAATTGATAATCATAGCCTTCGTGCTCTTCTTCTTGCAAATTATTCATCTGCATAACATCACTAGAAACATTAAACTAAACAACTAGAAAATATCCAAACTTGTCCAAAAGAGAGATGTTATGTGTA
Organism: Umbilicus rupestris; assembly: GCA_963678935.1. NCBI lineage: Eukaryota > Viridiplantae > Streptophyta > Magnoliopsida > Saxifragales > Crassulaceae > Umbilicus > Umbilicus rupestris. The sequence goes on from OY787625.1 coordinate 2,053,136, forward strand.
CCCAATTAGAAAAATATGTATGAAAGTGGTTGATGCGTTCTTCACGTGTGGCGTGAGGAAATTCCATCTCGAATTTAAGCTTGTGTCGAGTAATATAATAGCTTGCTTGGTCACAATGTTCCATGACACACCAGTGTGCAATTGTAATTTGTTCATGGGTCAACCTCACCCGCGGAAGTGATCCACATAGCTTGATAAGATCAGAAGATGCAAAAATGTTAAATCTGTTGTCACTATGTGAGCTCGCATCATCCACACCTGCAGAATCTGAATGGGTCATGTATAATTTGCAAAAGTTCACACATTCTTGTGCTATATATTGCTCACCAATACAGCCCTCGGGATACCGTGTGTTTCTAACAGACCTCTTATATTCACCCAATTGCCTGAAATGAAAACAAAAACTTTAATTTAATCAATAAACACCAATATAAATGAATTTAATTTAAATGTACCTTTCAATAGGAAACATCCAACTAAAATGGACTGGTCCCTTTAACAACACCTGGTCGGGGAGATGGATCAACAAGTGTACCATGATGGTGAAGAAAGCAGGCGGAAATATCACTTCAAATGTGCATAGTATCATAATTATATCTCCCTTCATTTCAACCAGATCGCTTGATCTTAGCTCCCTGCAACACAATTTTTGAAACCACTTCGATAAAGCAATAAGCGGGGTCACAATTTGGTTTGACAAGTAAGGCCGAATAAAAGCCGGAAGAAGACATTGTAGGATGACATGGCAATCATGAGTCTTCAAACCGTTGAACTTTTTATCGGTAAGATTAATCTTATTCTTTAAGCTTCCTGCATACCCATAAGGATACTTCACGTCTTTAATCCATTCAAATATCTCGTTTCTAATTTCGGTTGTCACAGTGTACGGTGCTCGTGGGAATTTATCTTTACTAACCCAAAGATGTTTACGCACGCCTAATTTCTTTAATCCCTCCCGGGCCTTAGTGTCATCTTTTGTTTTCCCCTCAAGTCCAAGAATTGTTCCAATAATGTTATCAAACACATTCTTTTCAATGTGCATGACATCCAATGAGTAGGGTTGCCTCAAAGATTTCCAATACGGCAACTCGTAAAAAATAGATCTATGGGTCCAACAACACTTCTCGCCTGTAACTCTCATTTTGAAATCAGGATGTAGACTCTGAACCGAATATGTGTGCTTATTTATTTCTGACAGAACTTCAATACCTGATAAAGAAGGCGGAGCATCACTAGTCTCATTTTTTCCATTAAATTTGTGAGCTGCCGACCGTCATGGATGACATTCATCAAGCCATCTACGATGCCCCTGATAAGCCATTCTGCCACAAATATGTTGAGCATCAACTTCGTTTAAGCACATTGGACACGCTTTGTACCCTTTTGTTTTCAAACCCCCTAACATTCCCAATCCTGGAAAATCACTTATGGTCCATATAACTGCTGCTCGCATTAGAAATGATGAACCATCATACCTATCAAATGTGACAACACCTTCATTCCATAATGTTTTCAACTCATCAACTAACGGTCTCATGAAGACATCCAAACATTTTCCGGGGGACTTTGGTCCTGAAATCAACATAGTGAGGAAGTTGAACTCTTTCTTCATACACATCGATGGTGGTAAGTTATAGGGCATCACAACAATTGGCCATGTACTATGAGAAAGACCGGATACTCCAAATGGGTTAAATCCATCTGTTGCAAGTCCAAGACGAACATTTCGGATCTCATGAGCAAAGTCTGAAAACTCTGTATCAAAATCTTGCCACGCTTTTCCATCGGCTGGATGTCGAATAATATCATCATCTCTAGGATGTCTATAACCATGCCATCGCATTTCTTTTGCTATATGGGATGACATGTAAAGTCGTTGTAATCTAGGAGTCAACGGAAAATATTTAACCACTTTTTTGGGGACTCTGCTTGTCCCTTCGTCTTGGGTATATCTCGATTCGTTGCAAACTGGGCAGTTGTGTAGGTTCTTATTCTCCTTGTAGTATAAAATACAACCATACTCACATGCGTGAATAGTCTCATATCCCAAACTCATATTTCTCAGAATTTTCTTCACATCACGGTAGCAAGCAGGTTGCTTATTTTCAACTGGAAGTAAATCTTTAGCATACTTTAGCATACCACTGAAACTCTTATTAGACCATCCATTATCAACCTTGAGCTGCATTGCTCTCAAAATTGTATCAAGCACAGTTTTGTCACTACCAGCATGAATTGGAGTTTGGGCTTCATATAGAAGCTTGTGATACTTCTCGGAAGCTTCCTTTCCAAAACGATCATGTTGAACATCCTCGTGCATAGTATGTGTGTCCATGTCATGTGCATCTCGGTAGGGGAATGCATTGTTAATGATCTCCATTGTTGGATTTGTAGCGTAAGTATCATCAATATGATTCATTTTTCCCCGCATAATCTGCTCTGAAACATATTGTTCTCTCATCATGTATACAGAAGGACCGCTAGCAACTTCCCCGTGAGAAGTCCAAGTGATATAATCACGCATCATACCACTATGAATCAGATGCCCATACATTTCATCCAATGTAAGACGTCTTATGTTATGCAATTTGCATAGTCTACATGGGCATATATATGCATCTCCCAAACAATTATGTCTAACAAATTCAATAAATTCGACAATTCCTTCAATATATCGAACATCACATCTCTCAAGTTCCATCCATCTTTTATCCATTTCTTGCTGTAAAAATTTATAAAACTTATAAAGCTTATATGACACAATCTGTACGTCGCATAATGTTCGTGTCATATATGACAATATAAGTTATAGCAATTAAACGTAAACGTACTAAAATTATTCGTAGTTGATACAAACTAAATTAATGCTAACACATTAAAAGTTTAGAATTACCTGGAACTTAAATGAGAACGCTTGATGGTGGAACACAACTTCCCCAAAATTTGCAAACAACTTCAAACAATTTGAAAATGGAGGAAAGTGAAGATGGTGGTGGGATAAGCTACAAGTTTTGTAGTAGTAGGATTTATATAGGTTGAAGTCATAGTTAGTTGGTGAAAATTTGTACTATGCATTTATTTTTAACTATTAGTTAATACAACATTATGTTCAAATTCAAATATAAATTGTACTTTTCTGACAGCTTATGTGACAATTTGCAGGTTGATGTGACAAGTCAAGTCTCCAACAAAGCTGCAAAGTAAAAGCAGATTTCTGACATAGAATTTGTGTCACTTCATGCCTCCTATATGACAAACACATGTGTGATGTATAAGCTTTGTCGCTTAATGCCTCCTATATGACAGCCACATGTGTGATGTATAAGTTGTGTCACTTCATGCGTCCTATATGACAACCACATGTGTGATGTATAAGCTGTGTCACTTCATGAGTCCTATATGACAACCACATGTGTGATGTATAAGCTGTGTCACTTCATGAGTCCTATATGACAACCACATGTGTGATGTATAAGTTGTGTCACTTCACGTCTCTTATATGACAACTACATGTGTGATGTATAAGCTGTGTCACTTTATGTCTCCTATATGACAGTTGTTTCTCGCGACTTAATATTCGTTGTTACATTACACACTTGTGACATATGTTCATACTACACAATACAAAAACGTCACATAAGATGTAAAATGGTGTAGTGCATATATTTATTGTGCTGAAATGCATTATTGAGAAAATAATTGAATATCAAACTCATATCTCAATTATACTTGTAATAACGGAGTGCTAATGAATGAGGATTTTCATTATACTGAAATGCATTATGTGTCATCAACGTGACCACAGGACCCTTTAGAACCATCATAATTGGTCTATCAGGGCGTGGTCTATTGGCAAAAAGGACGTCAAATATTTCAGCGACTAGAGTTCGATTCCTGATGAAGCATGAACTCAGGTGGAAAATAAAAATAGTCACCAAGAACAACTATACTATGCGACACACAGAGCAAATCTCTGTGGCTTAATCTTTATTTAAAAATATGGGGCAAGGAGGGGATTTATTTTCGATTCCCTCAAGAATTTCATGCGACATAAACTTGAACCAAAACTTTATAAAATGGCATCCTTCTCTACTACATAACTTTGTTTTACTAACTTCGAATTTCATATTCGTTACGCTCGAAGATGCTTTTTTACTGATTTGTCTAGCGAGTTTTCACTTTTACGACGACAAACCATTACTTTCTTTTCTATTTGGGGATTGATTTGTCCAGTGAGTTTTCACTTTTGAATCTTAGGGTTTTTTTTTCTAAATAAATTTTCTTATGATTCTTCTCAGACCAGATTTTGCGATATCATATATATGTTGTTGTGATATACTTTTACTAACCTTATTTGGTTTAATAGCATTAGCACTTATGATGTGTCCCTTACGCGACATACTTTATGCGACTACTGGTTTGTCGCCATACGACATTTTTTGAACTTTTGCTACTCATTTAACTATGTGGTATAAAAAGTATTTTGAACAACATCAATTCTTCGTTTGAAGGAACTTTTTATTCAAGCTCGAAATTGATACATACATAACAACACGAGAGAAGGATTCATTTATAAGTACTTAACCAGAAGCATTTCTTCTTCTTCTTGGATGGATGTGAGTAGAGAGCTTCACTTTGCTGCCGGTGCTGCCTCTTGGATATGAGCATCAATGTCGTTGGTGATGTCACAGAGATATTCCAGCAGGGAAGTAGGGACTGGAGTGGTTTCATCAGGCTTCTCATACTCACAAATCCAGACCAATGGTGTCTTCATCGAAAGTTTTCGGGATAGCATCTAGGGTTACAAGTCTACAATTTGGTATCACAATAAGGTAGACAATGACTAACAATAAAAATCCAGTGAGCAATGGTACCTCCATGGCTCCATTGCCAGGTTTCAGGATTTCATCGTAAGTTATTAAACCTTACCTCACAGGCAGTGGCGGATCCAGCCGATCAACAAAGAAAAAGACATCGAGAGTTTAAATCATTTTACTTTATATAAAATGACAATGAAACATAAATATTCAATTTAATTAGTCATCAAAAAGATGTTATAGCTAAATAATCACTAATACTATGTCGTTTTGCCACCGAAGGCGGTAAAAAAAAAAAAGAATTTGTTTGCGAGTCTTCATGTCCTGAAAATAGTGCATTATAACTTCATTGTCGATGTTCTTAAACACATCCCTCTCAATGTAACACACTAAACAATCATTGAGAAATTCATCTCCAATTTTGTTACGCAAATCCGTCTTAACAATCTTCATTGCAAAAAAAACTCTTTTAATTGTAGCTGTCGCAACCGATAACACCAAAATTAACTCAATAATACGATATACCAAGAAAAATGCAGTATAATAACCGACCTCAACCATCTTTCTGGCCACATCTTTAATGTCTTGTATCTTTAAAAATGTATCGTTTTCTCTCATCTCATAAATCCAACCTTTAAGTTCTTCTTCCAACTCCATCAAAGCACACTTGGAGAACTCTTGTGGATAAAGCTCCGGGAGGTGAATTATGTTTGACGCTTTGAAGTTGGAGAATGAGTTCTTAAGATCAAGACATCTGATACAAGTGAATAATTCTGTGTTTGACTTACAAAAGCGATTCTCCATCTCTTGACTAATGCGATCAATTATTTAGAAAATATATTTTATAATATTAACGTACGATTCTCCATCTCTTGAGTTGTAGTAATATTAAAAAAAAAAAAAATTGCATTGGGGGGAGGGGGGGGCAGGTGCCCCCCCTAGCCCCCCCCCCCCCCCCCCCCCCCCCTGGAACCGCCCCTGCTCACAGGTTATGAAAATAGTTTACTGTCCAAAATTTGGAGGGACCATTGTGTAAATATTAGATAGTTTAGATCACGGTATTTAAACAAGCTATAGTGCATTTTTCCTATTAAAACAAATACATCAGGATTTGAATCGGATTTGCTCTTCGATTTTCGACCTCCATCGGGCGTTCGTCTCCGATCAACCTCGTTGAGGTTTTCTCATGGTATCAGAGCGGCCGTGAGCCCAGGTGTGTGAATCTGTTTGCGTTGTTGGGATTGATACTCAGTTTTTATTGGTCATATTGTATCGTTGTGTTATGACGATCGAGAATCAGACTGATTCGTCACCTCTGTCAAATAGTTCTATGGTCAGTATAGGATCGTATGATGATCCGTATTTTGTGGCTAACAATGAAATAACTGGTATATCACTGGTTTCTGAAGTTTTGCTCGGGAGACAAAACTTTATTGATTGGAAAAGATCTATGGAGATATCTCTATCTGGTAGGAACAAACTAGATTTTGTACTTGGACAATTTCCAAAACCAACTGATCGTATTTTAGCTGCCAAATGGAAGAGGCGTAATGATGCTATTATGTCATGGATTATAGAATCTGTTTCCAAAGGAGTTAAGGCTCATATATTGCACTCAAAGGATGTAATGAGTGCCTGGAAAACATTACATGTTAGATATGCTGGTACTAATGCAGCCAGGAAATTTGCGCTTGAAAAAGGTCTGAAAAATTAAAAACAAGTTGATATGGATGTATCTGGTTATTTTGAAAAACTCACCAAGTTTTGGGAAGAACTTGAAGCCATTAGCAGGCTTAGAGACTTGGATTGTGAAGATTATAGTGGTTGTCGTAGATGCAGAAATTTTGATTTTGAAAAAGAAGAAGGGAATGTGATACAGTTTTTAATGGGTTTAAATGACAGTCATGAGCAAGTCAGAACCAACATTTTAGGGATGAGAACCATTCCAGATATTGATGTGATTTATGATATGGTGTCACAGAATGAATCTCAATTATCAGTGACCAAAATGCCTTGTGAAGAAATGTCTGCATTATTTGTTCATGCTCAGAATCAAAATGGAAGCAACTCTAGAGCAGTTCAGACAAATGAAAGAAGTACTGGAAATGGAGGAAATATTCAGCAAAGAAATAAGCCTAGATTCTGCACTTATTGTCAGATGAGTGGACATACAAGAGAGTATTGTTGGGAATTAAATGGCCATCCAACTATTGGACCTGGTAGAAATGGTAGAGGAAGAGGTTATGGAAATCTTAGAGGAAGAGGAAGAAAAGTAATGAGTAATGCAGTGAGTACCACAAATAGCACTGGAAGTACAAGTCAGCAGTGGATGCAACCAACCTCAAGGAGTTGCTGCTGAGGAAAAAGGACCTGTCCAACTTACTAATGAGCAGCTAAGTCAGCTTTTGGCTCTCATCAAGCCAGCATCACATGAGAGTCGATCAAGAAGGACAACGAAGAGGTTCTATGGCAGGTATCGCAATTTATAAGTTCAGTGCAAATTCTTGGATAGTAGATAGTGGAGCTACAAATCATTTTGCATCTAATCCTGAACTATTGATAGATGTTCATGAATTATCTCAAAAGTATAGTGTCTCACTGCCTAATGGACATATTGTTCCAGTTACTCTTGCTGGAAACTGTGTATTGGGCAAATATTTAATTCTGAGAGATATTTTGGTGGTTTCTAGCTTCAACATTAACCTCATCTCAATCAGTAAGCTAATTCAGGATAATCATTGTTACGTCACATTCATTGATTCTGGTTGTACTATTCAGGATCAAGTGTCCAAGAGTATTTTAAAGCTTCGGAATGTAAGCAGTAATCAGAACATTAGCACACATGCAGTTTGAAGTAGTTTTAAGGAGTGGCTGTAGTGGTGTGATCATGTGCAGTACAGTTAGTAAGTTAAGTTAGTGTGGGTCATGGGTAGTTATTTTGAGTTCTTTATATGTAATGTTTTCTACAACTTGAATGTGTGTGGCTAGCAGAACTTTGCAGCACTCGATGTGTTCTTGTGTGAATATTTTCCTTATCGGAAACCAACATTTGGTATCAGAGCCGGCGCACTAAGGACATGTCGGGCAGCTCTAGTATACCAGGAAGTTCCACCGGAAGAATTCAAGCGGCAGGCTTGCCACCGGTGGAAAGACAAGCGACCCGGGACGGGTCCGTAACTCTCCAGTACCCAATGTTATCTAAGGATAACTATGCCTCTTGGGTCATCAAAGTGAAGGTGTTTATGCAAGCTCAAGGAATTTGGGATGTAGTGGAGTCGCCGGCAGCAGCCGCATCTGATCATCGGAGAGACATGATGGCTTTGGCAGCCATATACCAATGTATCCCAGAGGAGACTCTCCTAGCCATTGCGGAGAAGCAAACAGCAAGGGATGTGTGGCTTACCTTGAAAACAATGCACCTTGGAGCAGACCGTGTGAAGAATGCACGAATACAAACATTGCGGACAGAGTTTGAACTTCTCCAGATGAAAGATGCAGAGTCACTTGATGATTTTGTGATAAAACTGACGAGTCTAGTTAACCGCATACGGGGCCTCGGACAAGTCATCGAAGAGGTGCATGTGGTGAAGAAGTTTCTACGTGGAGTGAGCCGTAGATTCCTCCAAATTGTGTCGACCATCGAGCAATTTGGAGATCTCGACAAGATGCCACTTGATGAGGTAATTGGTAGGTAATTTGGAGATCATCGAGCAACTGATGATGTTGAGTCCGAAAAATTGCTGCTGTCACACTCGGAATGGGACTCGCGCATAAAACATGAAGGTAATAAGCCAAGCACAAACCGGTACCCGAGTGAAGAGAAGAGTGAACGTGGCAGATCTCACTGGCGCGGCCGAGGGCGAGGTCGAGGTAGAGGTCGGGGAGGATACAATTGCCAAAATATGTCTCGACAAGATGGTGAAAGTAGCCAAAGAACAAGGCGTGACAAAAACAAAATTAGATGTTTTAATTGTAACTTGATTGGTCATTATGCTTCAGAATGCCAAAGCCGAAAGCGTAATGAGGAGGTTAACTTGTCAAAGGCTCAAGATGAGGAACCAACATTACTCATGGCAGTAATTACGGATGAAGTCATGCTGCAGGAAGGGAACATTACTCCAGAGTTACGAGCTGATTCCGAACCATCTTCATGCTCAGAAATATGGTATTTGGACAATGGGGCCAGCAACCACATGACGGGTGATTACACTAAATTTTACGAGCTGGATAAGAAAGTTGAAGGCATGGTTAAATTTGGTGATGGCTCGGCTGTGAGGATCCATGGAAAGGGCACTGTCTTGTTTAATTGCAAGGATGGAAGTCAGAGACTCATGCAAGAGGTATACTTTATTCCAAATTTCAAAAATAACATCATTAGCCTTGGCCAATTGACAGAGCAGGGAAGCAAGGTGGTACTTGCTGGAGCTTTTCTTAAAGTGTATGACCGGAATGATGCCTTGTTGATGAATGTAAGACGAACTCCAAATCGTCTATACAAAATAGCCCTTGACACATGTAAACCGGTGTGTTTACTTGCAAACTTATCCGAGCCGGCATGGCTTTGGCACGCTCGGCTTGGACACATGAATTTCTTTGCATTAGGGCTGATGACAAAGAAAAACATGGTGCTTGGGGTGCCAAAAATTGAGCACCCAAACCAGATTTGTGAGAGTTGCTTGGTGGCAAAGCAAACAAGGTTCCCTTTCTCGACACAAGCTAACTACAGAGCAACCGAGAAATTAGAATTGGTGCACGCCGACCTTTGTGGCCCCATTACACCTGAGACCCTCGCAGGTAACAAGTATTTTTTGTTATTAGTAGATGACCTAACACGATATATGTGGGTTTATATGTTGAAGTCGAAAGATGAGGCGTATGAAGCTTTCAAAAAATATAAGGCTATGGTAGAGACAGAAAGCAAACTCAACATAAGAACTTTGAGAACTGACCGTGGTGGAGAGTTCATGTCAAAATTATTCATCAAGTTGTGTGAAGAAGAAGGAATACATCGGCATCTCACAGCACCATATTCACCGCAGCAAAACGGAGTGGTCGAGAGGAGAAACCGCACCCTTGTAGCTACTGCAAGGAGTTTGCTTAAAGGCATGCATGTGCCAAGCTACTTATGGGGAGAGGCTGTGAAACATGGTGTATATCTACTGAACAGGTTACCAACCAAAAGTGTGACTGCGATGACACCATTTGAAGCCTGGACCGGACGAAAGCCAAATCTAGCTCATGTAAGGGTGTTCGGTTGCATTGCACATATGAAGATAGCAAGACCTCACCTGAGAAAACTAGATGATAGAAGCTCCCCTATGGTGTACATTGGAGTAGAAGAAGGGAGCAAAGCGCACCGTTTATATGACCCTAACCATCGTAAATTGCAGGTTAGTCGATATGTGTATTTCGAAGAGGACAAAGAATGGAACAGGTATGGTGTAAGTGAACATGGAGAAACTCTACAAGAATTCACAGTTGAAGAACATTCAAGTAATGAGAGGAAAGAAATGGTAAGAACATTCAACTCACCTCCAAGCACACCTGAGACAAGTAAACGAGCAACATCCACTCCAGCACCAGTTCAAGTTGCTGAGAACTCAAGCATCAGAACACCACATGCAGCAACATCACCACCAAGAGTGAGAAGGATGTCTGTCCTCACTTCACCTGGCGACCTATCACCGGAGTCCTCGGATGGCAGGCCATATAAATTCCGCTCTCTAGCTGACATCTACGAGAACACGGAACCAATTGAAGTAGACCCCGATGAACTGATGCTCCTAGGCGCTGAGGAACCGAGCACGTATCATGAAGCTCATGTAGATCCAAACTGGCGAGAGGCAATGCTATAAGAATTGGATTGCATTGAAAAAAATCACACCTGGAAACTTGTTGAGCTGCCATCTGGACACAAACCCATAGGCCTAAAATGGGTATTCAAACTTAAGAAGGACAGCAATGGAAACATCATAAAACACAAAGCGAGATTGGTTGCGAAAGGGTATGTGCAGAAATTCGGAGTAGATTTTGATGAAGTGTTCGCACCAGTGGCTAGATTCGACACCGTGAGACTAATCCTTGCACTAGCAGCAAGCCGAAGCTGGGAAGTGCATCATCTTGACGTCAAGTCGGCCTTTCTGAATGGCGAACTTCAGGAGGAAGTGTATGTGTCCCAACCGGATGGGTTTAAGAAACCAGGCCAAGAAGGTAAGGTGTACAGATTGTTCAAGGCGCTTTATGGACTTCGACAAGCACCCCGGGCATGGAACATCCGCTTAGATCAAAGTCTACAAAGATTTGGCTACGCGAGGTGCAGTCAAGAACAAGCCGTGTATACAAAGAAAGGTAAGAAAGGTGAGCTTATAATTGGTGTCTATGTTGATGATCTAATTGTAACAGGAGGGAGTTCACACCTGATCAAGCAATTTAAAGACCAAATGATGCGGGAATTCGATATGAGTGACCTTGGGTGGCTGTCATATTACTTGAGGATTGAAGTAAAACAGTCAGCCACAAGGATAACACTAAAGCAATCAACATATGCTAGGAAGGTACTCTCATTACTTGGGATGAATGAATGCAATGAAACAAAATGTCCAATGGAACCAAAGTTAAAGCTACGGAAGAACCAAGAGGATGCCCTTGTAAATGAAACTGAATATCGAAGAGTCATCGGATGCCTAAGATACCTCACTCACACTCGACCGGACATGTCATTCTCAGTGGGACTAGTGAGCCGGTTTATGGAAAAACCAACTTCTGTACATTTACAAGCTGTGAAACACATCCTGAGATATCTAAAAGGTACACAACACTATGGCCTCACATATGCCAAAGGAAACAACATTGAGGAACTTGTAGGGTTCTCGGACAGTGACATGGCAGGTGACTTGGATGATAGGCGAAGCACAAGCGGGATGGCGTTTTATTTGGGAGCCAATTTGATCACTTGGAACTCTCAAAAGCAGAAGACAGTAGCACTATCCTCGTGTGAAGCAGAGTTGATGGCAGCGACCTCAGCTGCAAGCCAATCCTTATAGCTGCGAAATTTATTAAGTGAGCTGGTTGGAGAGACGCCAAGGCCAGTTACTCTCTTTGTTGATAACAAATCAGCCATAGCACTTATGAAGAACCCAGTGTTTCACGGACGTAGTAAACATATCGACACCCGATATCATTTCATCCGCGAATGTGTCGAGCGAGGGCAGATCAAAGTGGAGCACGTAAGCTCTAATGAACAAAGAGCTGATATCCTCACTAAAGCACTCTCCAGGGTAAAGTTTACTGAGATGAGGACACTTCTGAATGTTAAAGATATAGAAGAATGTTCTGATTACGGGGGAGAATGTAAGCAGTAATCAGAACATTAGCACACATGCAGTTTGAAGTAGTTTTAAGGAGTGGCTGTAGTGGTGTGATCATGTGCAGTACAGTTAGTAAGTTAAGTTAGTGTGGGTCATGGGTAGTTATTTTGAGTTCTTTATATGTAATGTTTTCTACAACTTGAATGTGTGTGGCTAGCAGAACTTTGCAGCACTCGATGTGTTCTTGTGTGAATATTTTCCTTATCGGAAACCAACACGGAAGGACTATATTGTTTGGAGAAATTTAATACATTGGTGGCAGCTACTACAGAGGTAACGAGTAATAAGTCAGTTTCTTTAGAAACGTGGCATGATAGAATGGGACATATGTCTTAGTTACTTTCGCCCTATGTTTCCTTTAAGAAAATTAGTAATAAGCATTGCAAAGTATGCCCTATAGCAAAACAAACAAAACTGAAGTTCGATTTGAGAAAACATCAGTCTGAATATATATTTCAATTAGTAAATTGTGATGTTTGGGGCCCTTCTACAAACCTAGCCTGTCATGGGCTAGTTATTTCCTTACCGTTTTGGATGATTTTTCTCGCTGCACTTGGACATTTTTATTTAGACATAAAACTGAAGTCCCCGAGCTGCTTATAAATTTCTTTGCCATGGCAAAGACTCAGTTTCAGAAAAATATACAAGTGTAATGGCAGTGAATTTCTGGTGAAACATTAGGGATGTTTACACCAAACGAGTTGTGCTTACACGCCACAACAAAATGATAGGGTTGAACGCAAGCGTAGGCATATTTTGAATATTGCTAGAGCCTTGCGTTTCAGATCAGGAGTTCCCAAACGATTTTGGGGTGAATGTGTGTTAACTGCAACACACATTTTAAATAGGACTCCCTCAAAAGTCTTAAATGGAAAAACTCCTTATCAAATCCTTCATGGAGTCTTGGAGGAAGAAGTCTATATGAGGTTACCACCTGGTTTTTACAAAGAAGATAAAGCTGCTGGTAAAGTGTATTGTAAGCTTGTTAAAAGCATTTATGGCTTAAAAACAAGCTTCTCGTCAATGGTTTGCTAAATTCACTGATGCTTTGCTTCAATTTGTTTTTTCTTAGTGCTCTTACGATTATTCAATGTTCACGTTGTCTCGTGGATCTGATCTGGTGATTCTGCTTGTATATGTTGATGATGTGGTACTTGCTGGCTCTTGTGTGTCTTTGCTGAACCAGATAAAGTCATTTATTCATGACAAGTTTCGAATTAAAGATTTGGGTTATTTCCTTGGTCTTGAAATTGCCCGTAATTCCACTGGAATTTTTTTACATCAAAGAAAGTATGCCTTGGATGTTTTAATTGATTCTCAAATGCTTGATTGCAAACCTGCTTGTTCTCCCATAGACATGAAACACCCAACTTGGCCTCTCCTGCTGCTGTTTTATCTGATCCTTTTGTGTATCGTCCGCTCATTGGAAGATTAATTTACTTGACTCTTACCAGGCCTGATCTCACCTATGATGTCCATATTCTTAGTCAGTTTATGCAGCAACCTAATGAGGATCACTTGCAGGCAGCTAGACGTGTCCTTCGTTTTATTAAAGGTACCCCAATACAAGGCATTTTCTTCAAAGCGGATTGTGTTCTTACCTTAACTGGGTTTTGTGACACTGATTGGGGCGCTTGTTCTCTTACTCGTCGCTCCATCACTGGATATTGTATGTTGTTGGGCAGCGCAGCAGTTTCTTGGAAAGCAAAGAAACAGGCTGCCGTGTCGCGTTCATCAGCTGAATCCGAGTGTAGAGCGATGGCTTTTGCTGCGTCTGAATTAGTTTGGTTATCTAATCTGTTAGCAGCTATGCTTATTGTTGTGCCTCATCCAATGCAGCTATTCTGTGACAATCTTGCTGCCATTCACATTGCCAAAAATCATGTTTTTCATGAGAGGACAAAACATATCGAGATAGATTGCCATTTTATCTGCCAGCTAGTGTCTGCCCAGCTCCTCAACCTTGTTCATCTGCGCACTTCGGATCGACCAGCTGACCTTTTCACTAAAGGGTTATCATCTGATCGTCTGTCTGGTCTTAGCAGCAAGCTGGGTGTGTCCAATTTCTTGCACACACCAGCTTGAGGGGGGTATTAAACCTTCCTCACAGGTTATGAAAATAGTTTACTGTTCAAAATTTGTAGGGACCATTGTGTAAATATTAGATAGTTTAGATCAAGGTATTTAAACAAGCTACAGTGCATTTTTCCTGTTAAAACAAATACATCAGAATTTGAATCGGATGTGCTCTTCGGTTTTCGACCTCCATCCGGCGTTCGTCTCCGATCAACCTCGTTGAGATTTTCTCATAGGTGATGTGGAAGTTGTTGTATTCTTCACTGAATGCCCTCCGATGATCTTGAACACCACCTTGTATTTTCCATCATCCACTTCTATGATCTGTTTAGTGCACTTCTTCTCCCCCTCTGTGTAAAGAATTTAGGGTTTCGTTACAAAAATCATGTCTAGGGTTAGGGTTTAGTTGGAAAATTCATGTCTAGGGTTAGGGTTTAGTTAGAAACGTCATGTCTAGGGTTAGGGTTTTGTGCATGTAAAAGTATATACAATATACATAGATAGTTCAATTCAATTGTGGATCCAGTGGAACCAAGATCCCTAGAGTGCAAGGTGCAGCCATGGATTTTGTCGGTGGTGGTGATGAGATTCTTGGAACCCTACAGCTACAGCTCGGATTGGGACTAGCAAGGGATTGAAATGTCGAGTTGGGAACTGTGCTGAGCCAACTCGGTGGGATAAAGGGATAATATGGTCGGTCTGGTCTACCACTTTCTCCATACCACTATTAAACAACTAAACTAATCTGAACAGAACACTAGCTGGATTATGGACTGAGGATGAGCCTAAACGAGCTGGCGAAAAAAGTGATTTTGACAGCAAAGATTGAAACTTTACTGCAAAAGAAACCAGCCCAGAAAGAGAGCTCGAGGACCCAGGAGCTGATCTCTGCAGAAAGGAGCTGATCTATGATGTTATTGTATATACTCCACTTAAAGATAATGAGGGTGTTGTGGCGATAATTGGTCCTGGTATTAGGCCTGCCATTAAAACATCATGGAACTCCTTAGCAGATGTCTTGATCTCAACCCTGTCTTTAATCTTACCTCTAACCACCATTTTCACACAAAGAAGGCAGCTTACAGAAACCTTGTGAGATCAGATAAGATCAGAGAAGGATTGATTAGCGTGCTGTTCAGATTAAGCTTGGGCTGGTTCCACTTATATAGAGGTCTTGTGGATGAAGAGAGAGGAAATCAGCCAATGAGTTTTCTCAATATATGGTACAGTTATAAATGAGGATTTCAAACAAAAATGGACTAGTCGGACCATCTCAATTTACGATAAGAGTTAATAATAGTTGTTTGCGAAACAAAAGATCATTTCACCTCCGCCAAACCTCTCAATTGCCCAACCACTAGTTGCAAAAATTGATTGTGAGCCGTTGATATCCAAATCCAATCATGCATTACTCTCATTGCCATGATTGTCCTGTTTTGCAATATTTTGCTGAATAGTGATAATGACACAATTTTTTTAACATTGAGTTTTGTCCATGGTACATATTTTCTTCGTCCATGGCCTAATAAAAATTTATATATAAAAACATCTTATTCATGAATAGAAACCCTAAATCCATCTCATGTCAATAAACCCTCCCTACTTGGATTGACTGCTGATTCATTTAGATCTGTTGTACGTTACAGTAAAAATGATCAATGAAGGATTGATTATCAAGTTGGATCGATCATGAACATCACATTTCCAGTTATGAATGTAAATTAATCAAGTAACGCTCCTCACATCACACCACATCATATATATATGCAGGCCGGGTGGGAGGCCTTCATATTGTAGAAAGTTAATCTAAAGTTTTGGGACAAAAAGGAAGGACTCCATCCATCATGTAGCAAGCATATATCAGACATAGCTTCTAATATGATATGGTAGTACAGTGGACCCCAGTTGAGGATAGTAAATGAATGCTGAATAACACAGGCCTTGGACCAAGCCATTTTCTTCCCTTTGAAAACTCCGCTTCTCTCGCTCGATTCGGTTCAGACGCTACCATTTGAAGGTGATGTGAGGTGAGGTGAGATGGAAGGTGCCAGAGGAGTCGTCGAAGGTGGAGTTTTGAACGACTAGAGCTGAGGTCTGGAGAGGAAGCGGATCGTTCTGCAGACGCAAAAGACAGCACTAACCCGAGCTGCCATTGGAGTGAGGGTTGCATCACGGGCTTCTAAACGGGTGCAGATCAGAGGGAGTAGAAGCTCAACCGGGTGGCGGCCGGAGGCTTACAGATCTTGCATCTTTGACCGTTACCACCGCTCCATCCCGTAAGATCACTTTCTTTAACACTCTTCATACTGCAATTTCCACTACCTCATTTTACATCTTATATGACGTTTTTGGATTGTGTAGTATGAGCATATGTCACAAGTATGTAACGTAACAACGAATATTATGTCCCGAGAAACAACCATCATATAAGAGACATGAAGTGACACAACTTATACATCACACATGTGGTTGTCATATAGGAGATATAAAGTGACATATCTTATACATCACACATGTGGTTGTCATATAGGACTCATGAAGTGACACAGCTTATACATCACATATGTGGTTGTCATATAGGAGACATAAAGTGACACGCCTTATACATCACACATGTGGTTGTCATATAGAAGGCATTAAGTGACACAGCTTCTATGAAAAAAAATCTGCTTTTACTTTTTACTGCAGATTTCGTTTCTGTACTATGCTGATTTGTTGTAGACTTATCACATCAACCTGCAAATTGTCACATAAGCTATCACAAAAGTACAATTCATATTTGAATTTGAACACAATGTTGTATCAACTAATAGTAATAAATAAATGCATAGTACAAATTTTCACCAACTAATTATGAGTTCAACCTATATAAATCATACAACAAAACTTGTAGCTTATCGCACCACCATCTTCACTTTCCTCCATTTTCAAGTTGTTTGAAGTTGTTTGCAAATTCTGGGGAACTAAAATAGGAGGTCATCAAGCGCTCAAATTTAAGTTCTGGTAATTCTAAACTTTTTATGTGTTAGCATTAATTTAGTTTGATCAACTACGAATAATTTTAGTACGTTTAATTTGCTATCACTTATACTGTCATAAATGACACGAACATTATGCGACGTACAGATTGTGTCATATAAGTTTTTCGATTTATATGATATAAATTTTTACAGCAAGAAATGGATAAAAGATGGATGGAACTTGAGAGATGTAATGTTCGATATACTGAAGGAATTCTTGAATTTGTTAGACAGAATTGTTTGGGGGATGCGTATATATGACCATGTAGACGATGCAAATTCCGCAACATAAGACGTCTTACATTGGATGAAATGTATGGGCATCTGATTCATAGTGGTATGATGCGTGATTACATCACTTGGACTTCTCACTGGGAAGTTGCTAGCGGTCCTTCTATATACATGATGAGAGAACAATTTGTTTCAGAGCAGATTATGCGAGAAAAAATGAATCATATTGATGATACTTAAGCTACAAATCCAACAATGAAGATCATTAACAATGCATTCCCATACCGAGATGCACATGACATGGGCACACATACTATGAACGAGGATGTTCAACATGATCGTTTTGGAAATGAAGCTTCCGAGAAGTATCACAAGCTTCTATATGAAGCCCAAACTCCAATTCATGCCGGTAGTGACAAAACTGTGCTGGATACAATTTTGCGAGCAATGCAGCTCAAGGTTGATAATGGATGGTCTGATAAGAATTTCAGTGGTATGCTAAAGATTTACTTCCAGTTGAAAATAAGCATCCTGCTTGCTACCGTGATGTGAAGAAAATTCTGAGAAATATGGGTTTGGGCTATGAGACTATTCACGCATATGAGTATGGTTGTATTTTATACTACAAGGAGAATAAGAACCTACACACTTGCCCAGTTTGCAACGAATCGAGATATATCCAAGACGATGGGACAAGTAGAGTCCCCAAAAAAGTGGTTAAATATTTTCCGTTGACTCCTAGATTACAACAACTTTACATGTCATCTCATATAGCAAAAGAAATGTGATGGCATGGTTATAGACATAGCAAAGATGATGATATTATTCGACATCCAGCCGATGGAAAAGCGTGTCAAGATTTTGATACAGAGTTTTTAGACTTTGCTCATGAGATCCGTAATGTTCGTCTTGGACTTGCAACAGATGGATTTTACCCATTTGGAGCATCCGGTCTTTCTCATAGTTCATGGTCAATTGTTGTGATGCCCTATAACTTACCACCATCGATGTGTATGAAGAAAGAGTTCAACTTCCTCACTATGTTGATTTCAGGTCCAAAGTCCCCTGGAAAATGTTTGGATGTCTTCATGAGACCGTTAGTTGATGAGTTGAAAACATTATGGAATGAAGGTGTTGTCACATTTGATAGGTATGATGGTTCATCATTTCTAATGCGAGCAGCAGTTATCTAGACCATAAGTGATTTTCCAGGATTGGGAATGTTAGGGGGTTTGAAAACAAAAGGGTACAAAGCCTGTCCAATGTGCTTAAACGAGGTTGATGCTCCACATATTTGTGGCAGAATGGCTTATCAGGGGCATCGTAGATGGCTAACAAATTTAATGGAAAGAATGAGACTAGTGGTGCTCCGCCTTCTTTATCAGGTATTGAAGTTCTGTCAGAAATAAATAAGCACACATATTCAGTTCAGAGTCTACATCCTGATTTCAGAACGAGAGTTACAGGCGAGAAGTGTTGTTGGACCCATAGATCTATTTTTTACGAGTTGCCTTATTGAAAATTTTTGAGACAACCCTACTCGTTGGATGCCATGCACATTGAAAAGAATGTGTTTGATAACATTATTGGAACAATTCTTGGACTTGAAGGGAAAACAAAAGATGACACTAAGGTCCGGGAAGGATTAAAGAAATTAGGCGTGCGTAAACATCTTTGGATTAGCAAAGATAAGTTCCCACAAGCACCGTACACTGTGACAACCGAAAGTAGAAACGAGATATTTGAATGGATTAAAGACGTGAAGTATCCTCATGGGTACGCAGGAAGCTTAAAGAATAAGATTAATCTTACCGATAAAAAGTTCAACGGTTTGAAGACTCATTATTGCCATGTCATCCTACAATGTTTTCTTCCGGCTTTTATTCGGACTTACTTGTCAAACTATATTGTGAGGCCGCTTATTGCTTTATCGAAGTGGTTTCAAAAATTGTTTTGCAGAAAGCTAAGATCAAGCGATCTGGTTGAAATTAAGGGAGATATAATTATGATACTATGCACATTTGAATGATATTTCCGCCTGCTTTCTTCACCATTATGGTACACTTGTTGATCCATCTCCCCGACCAGGTGTTGTTAAAGGAACCAGTCCATTTTAGTTGGATGTTTCCTTTTGAAAGGTACATTTAAATTAAATTATTTTATATTGGTGTTTATTGATTAAATTAAAGTTTTTGTTTTCATTTCAGGCAATTGGGTGAATATAAGAGGTCTATAAGAAACACACGGTATCCCGAGGGTTGTATTGCTGAGCAATATATAGCATAAGAATGTGTGAACTTTTGCAAATTATACATGACTCGTTCAGATTCTGCAGGTATGGATGATGCGAGCTCGCATAGTGACAACAGATTTAATGGTCGAGATGAAAATTGTTAATGTCATTTCATATCGAGGGATATATAGTGATAATTCACTTGGTCGAGATGAAAATTCTGATTTGGCGACTCAAATGTTATCTCAAGAAGAAGAACCGTATCAAGAAAATATATCGAGTACATTACCTAGTATACCAATTAATGGTATAAAGATTGATTTAGGCTCTCTACCACAAATGCCTTCATAGGTAAGATTTGATGCGAATGTATCTGATGAGGATGACTTGGAAACCGATGAAAATATAATCACTACTGAAGATGAAATTTAGGTTTGTGTTTAATTTGATTTCAAATCATATGTTTATCAAAGACTACTTATGCGACAATCTAGAAACTACACTCTCGTTTATGTTACATAAGATTTAAGGTTTATGAAAGCAAGTTGATGATAAAAAATTACTTTTTACTTTTGCTGCAGATTTGGAGAATGTCACATCTCTGCAGATTTGCAACATGGACTTATCAAATCACAGCTACATGTCTCAGCTTTTGTCCCATCATCACCCCCATTGAAGGCAAATGCAAATTTTGGCATCGGCCGTCACATAAGTTTATTGCTCTTCATGTATTGGAGTTACAAAATACATTTGATTTCCGATCAGTACTTACCACCATCAATATAGAGTTTCCAGCTTTTATTTTTCCTGTTCTGCTTTTTTTTATTGTTTTGGTGTTTCGGCGCAGGATAGCGTAACTTTTGCCACAGGTGTCCGATCGGCTACTGTAATATGTTTTTTTAAGCGGAACGCGCCTACGGTCGGAATTCACGAGCTATCGCTCGTGATTAAATGTGTTTTAGGGCAATCTGAGGTCGTTTACTATTTTATTTTTAATTATTTGTATTTTGGGTTTTTTTCATGTTTTTTTTTACTGTATTTTTTTATCATTATGAAAAATGAAGGGAGCGACAAGAGTAAAGAGTTTAAGGTTTATCGTTTACGATTTGGGGTTTAAGATTTGGGATTTACGATTAGGTTCGAGGTTGGGGTTTGGGGTTTGGGGTTTGAGGTTTGGGGTTGGAAGGGTTTAGATTTAGGGTTTTGAGTCAGGTTTAAACATTTTTCACGAAGGCCTGAACCTGTCTCCGAAATTCGTCTTCGTCTCTGCGTCTGCGTCTCTCTCCATCTCAGGCCACACTCGGTAAATCTCCCTCCAGCTACTGTAAACCCCAGATCTGCAACCCACCCATACCCACATACACCACAAATCCTAGAAATGCCACCGACTAAGAAGAGGAGTTTGAGGAGCTTTCAGGGAGAGACTACACGCCGTATGATGCTCCGCCCACCCAAGTTGAGACATCCGCCAAACAAGCTTACGCCGGAAGGAACCTCGAGAAAGCTACTTCGGTCGAACCTGGAGAATGAAGTCCAAATAGTGAGCGAAGAAATCGATTCTCAAACAAATCCACAACCCCTTCCAGCTATTCCACCAATGCAGAAGCCAAACAGGGCGCCTCAGCAACCCTCTGAACCACCACAGCGACCTTCGAATGCTCCACCAGAATCTTTTGGAAAATATGTCCATCATAGAAAATCCATCAGAGCGACAACATCCGCGACATTCAGTACCCCCTCACTGAATGCTCCGCCCTCACCCCATTGAATCCCCTGCCCTCATCCCCATTGAATCCTCTGCCCTCACCCCAATTGAATCCTCCGCCCTCACCCCCATTGAATCCTCCGCCCTCATCTCCGTTGAATCCTCTGGCCGCACCACCACTTAACCCTTCAACATCTCAGCAAACCGTGAATTCTCATTCTACAAATCTGCCAACTCTGCCTCTACTACCACGAAGGACCATCAGGTGCAAATCTGATCCAGACCAACCCGTAATAGGTAACATATTGTCTCTTAATTATAATCTCCGTAGTGTTTATTGATCTGGTTGTAACTGAAATTCCATTGTAGGAGAGGAACAAATTAAGAAGCATAAACGTGGATTGGTCAATGGTACAAAGGTGTATTCGATGAAAACACTGCTAAAGGCAAAGATTAAAATAAAGCCAAGAGTCTTTGGCCTTGTCCCAGCTGACCCGAATGTCAAAAGTTTGCTTGTCCATGAAATAGGCAGTTGCATCAGAGGAAAAGTGTCTATGTTAGGAAGGTCATACGCTGAACTTCCAAAGGCGAACTGGAACATAGTTTACACACACCTAATGGTAATACATTTATTTATCTATTGACACTTTCATTTGTCTTTTAAACGTGTGTTACTTTTAATTAATTTGAGGTGCATGACAAGAAGGCAAGGCATCAAACAAATCAAAAAAGTGTTCCTGCTTATTGTAGTGTTATTGTACTGTTCCTGCTTTAGTTTGGTGTTTCTGCTGAATAAGTGTTCCTGCTTATTGAACATTTATTTATCTAAGTGTTCCTGTTTTAGTTTGTTGGAACTTTGTACTTGGCATTTATTTTTCACAGAGTTATACAAGGCTCTTTTGGGAAACACTAGTTCTAGTAAAAAAATCGAATAAGTTTCAATGTTTAAGATCCTGGTTTATGTCATCAGTATAGCACATGCAGTTGTTGCAATCTCTTCAATGATTGTAGTAGCTCTTACAGTAATTTCTGTATTTCAGAAACAGGTAAACAAGCAGTAATTTCAATGTTCAAGTCTGTATTTCAGCTCTTGCAGATGTGATGCCACACCTGGATACAAGGGGTTTTCTAGTTGTGTTACTTTTAATTAATTTTTCAATGTTAGGATAATTTCGAAATTGAGGTGTCAAACAATTGGCTGTGGAACTACATTTGTAAGATTGCTACCGCCGGATACAGAGGATGGAAGCATAGCTGCAGGAAGCATTTTTTGGAGTTTGGTGCTGAGCCGGTTCCGGTTGAGTTTGAGCATCGAGAGAATGAATGGCGTTGGCTGGTTAACCACTTCCAAGAACAACCATATAAGGTATTATGTTAGTATCTAATCACCGGTTGTATTGAATGAATTATGTTGACTGACTTAATTTGATTTGGTTAGGAAAAATGTGATAATATGAAGGTAACTCGTAATAGTGCCACCCGATCTATCCATCATTCGGGAAAGCTATCTTTTTATCATAGAGCTCAAAAATTACAGCAAGAAGAACATAGGGCACCATATGTCGGGACGTATGAAGTAGCATATAGTGCCGAACCTGTTGGTGCTCCATTAGTGGTAAACCTATTTTACTGTTTTTTTTTCTCAATATGTTGATAGTACTTTAAGTAAATTTTATATGCAGTTTGTGTATATGCAGTGTGTGTATTATGCAGTTTTTGATATACAGTTTGTGTATATGCAGTTTGTTTATATGCATTGTGTATATGCAGTTTGTGTATTTTACAGCAACCTTAGTATTTTATATGATGTTGGTATTTTATATGATGTTGTTGTTGCTGTTGGTAATTTATATAATGTTGCTGGTATTTTACAGCAACCTTAGTATTTTATATCCAGTTTGTATTTTATATGCAAATGTATCTGTTAAAACAATGTAAATCATTTGATTGTACTTGTTTTATGTAGGAAGAGATGAAACAAAAAGTTCAACAAGTTTTGGATGAGGGAGCTGAGAATGACTCGTGTGGTGTTGATGATGCTGCTCTGTCGGAAGAAACTCAAGCAAACATTATTAGTGAGGTGATCTCAAAACACAAGGCAGCCAATGTCGATGGTGTTCGCAACTTATTTCAAAGGCCTCCACGCCCCAGAACTATTGCTGATCAATCTGCAGAGAATATTCAATTGCGAGAAGAGCTAATGAAAGCCAAGGAAGAAGCAAAGGCTAAGACTGCCGAGTTTGAGAAGCGGATTCGCGCATTAGAGCAGCTTGTAAGGAATGGATCGATGGGTGCGTCCTCAAGCGATGGTGCAAGCTATCCTTAATTGATGGGTGCGTCCACAAGCGATTTATGAATCTTTTGATTTTTTGAATTGGAAAACTATGTGACTTTTGTTACTTATGTGACCTTGGTTCGGGACTTATGTGACTTTTGATGTTTGAGGCCTAGGACTTATGTGACTTTTGATGCTTTGTCATCTGGGATATATGTGACTTTTGATCGTTTTGTGACTACTAATGTGACATTATCCTTCCTAATTATTTTTTAAAAAGCTTGTACATAAGATATCTTAGATGACAACTTATTAATGTAATGACTGTCACATTAGTAAGTTGTCGATACCCCCAAGTGAAACGACACAAACAAGAGTTATATAAGACGGTTCTCGTGACAAATACTCATATCTCCTAAGAGGAGTTTGAGATGGCAGGTTTCTTATGCGACACGTTTGACATATACTAACGCGACGCACAAACTTATGTTATTTTAGTGCTAAAGCCTATGCGATATGTCTAAAAATATCATGTCGCTTAATGGGTTATGCGATAACATTTACGCCACGTGACATATATGACACATATGCTGTCATATTAGCTGCATGCGACATAAACCATTCATAAACGACATTTCAAAATTGTCACATAAGATGTAAAATGGCGTAGTGTTCAAAACAAAGTCATCTTTGGGAGTAGGATATTGATTTGTAGCGCTTCTGCTACATTTCATCAAGCCTGGACATTAAGGAAGCGCGAGCCTCTGAGTCGGTGGAGTAGGATGCCTCTGCCGGTGGGAGTGCATCCATGGAGCCCACTAGATTCTGGTCCGGGCGCAGAGCTTTTCATCTAAGCCATTCAGTCTCCCCCCCCCCCTTTTTTCGCAAAGTTTAGGGAGGAAGACACCTGATTCAGTAAGTTTGACAACATCGTTCATGAATATACAATTCATACTTCAGACTGGACGTGGCATGTGTGATAGGATCGTGATTAGTTCAAAACTAGTAATAGGAACTGTTAGGGACCTAAACTTAGTTGGCAGGTACGTGTACCTCAGAGTATCAATGCACAGCGGAATTCGTCTAAAGATTATTTTATTAATCTATAGACTGTACAAATACTTACACTATTCGTACACAAGTAATAGTATATCTAACTATCACAAAAACAAGTCACCTAGGCCTGATGATCCCGGATCACCAATCGTGACTTCCAGAGACAAGTCCCTCCAACGATTCCCCGAATCGCCCACTCGTCTCCAACACTCCGAAGGTCAGCTCTTGATGCACGGATGTCTTACTCAAGCTTCTGCTCTGCCTTCCTTCTCTGAACTATCTCCGTTCACTCGTTCGCATGTCCTTGTGTCTCTCTTTCACCGAACTTAAAGACTAGCACTTAATCCATGCATTTACTCCATGCAATTATTGCGTGCCTAGCACCTAATCCATGCTTTTACTCCGTTTAATTATTGCGTGCAATTACTGTCTGTATTTACTCCGTGCAATAACTGTCGAGTCCATGGACCTTCAACTTCCTCCGAAGTTCTCGTCCCGCTGTCAACACAGGTTCGTGTCCCTCGCGTGACTCTCTGAGGTTCTTGTCCCTCGCGTGACTCTCTGTCTTAGAGTCTTTCTGACCATCCTGGTACAGGTTCCTACACACTCAACTAAAAGTGTTAGCCGAGTGTTGTCATCATCAAAACCACATGGGGTACATGACCCTCAGGGTCCAACAGTTTCCCCCTTTTTGATGATGACAAACCCTCACGAGAGAACAAGATAATCAACCGTGACAGTCCTCAGTCCTAGTTATCTATCCACTGAATCATAAATGGGAACAATTCCCCCCTAAGCCCAAGCAGGGACTTGTAAGAAGTATGAAGAACAGATACCTGACATGATTCCCCCTGGATAGGTACCCCACTAACTCTTCCCCCTTTTGGCATCATCAAATAAGGGTTAGACAGTTAAAACATATTAGCCATCAGTAGAGTTAGTCAAAACATGCAATTAAAATTGAAATCAAATCAAACTTCAAAATTAAATGCAAAAAGTCACGGGTGCTCATCAGAGTTCAGAGAGGAAAAACAAAAGGATTAATGCGGTGGGGAGCAAGGAATGGGTGAGTCTATGATGGCAAAGTGTATTAGCATTCTCTGATTCAGGTTCTTGAACCTGACCCGGATACTAGGTTCCCAACCCTGACAATCTCTGTCACCGCCTTAACGACTGTTTTTTTCACAGCACCAAACTCTGAGTTTAGCCGTGCCATTCCTTCCTTCAATTCCAAGATCCCATTCTCGATCTTCTGAAGTCTTTGCTCCACACAAACCTTTTCTTCATCATGAGGTTCCTGAACCTCAGCTTCATTTCCCTCATTTGAACAGTCCACCATCTAACTTTACAGGGTCCCGAACCCATCTTTTTAAAGGCTGGACTCGTTTTGCAGTGGGCTTGACTTTCGCCGCCCTCCTCTTTGACTGAACAATGGTCTCGAGGATCTTGACCTCCTCACTGTCCTCCGAGGCGACATCCTTCTCGGATTCTCCCATCATGGTCTGAGGTGTTGCCTTAGTCCTCATCTCTTCTAGCTCCTCCAGAGCTCTTTGAATGAGGGCATCTGAAGCATCCACTCCCTTGGTGCTTCCTTCAAGATTAGGTTTCTTCTCCGAACCATCCGGGTTCTCAACCTCCACCTCATCGGACGGACTGCTGAACACCTCAGCAACATCAACCTCCTGGTTCGTTCCTGAACCTCCTGCAACCATTGGCATCTCGCATCCTGGGTGCCTTCGACGGTCGGTCCCTTGACCGTCGGCTGGTCCGCAATATCCTTTGCGTCCCCATTGCATCTGGACAGGTATCTGACTGGTACACATACCTCAGTGTTCACTCAAGTACCTGGATCTGATCTCTGACCTGAACAAGTGAATGCCATACCCATACCTTTTCATAGACTCCTCAAGGGGCGTTGTGATGGATCGGCTTAACCGAAAAGGTTATATAATGTAACAACATCACAACTGAAATCACTCATTTAAATCACACAAGATGTACCTCGAGTGTTTTTCGAGTCTCAAATGGGTATATGGCTAAGGTGGCTTAGTACACTTCCTTCATGCGGTTTGTGAGGTTCAAGATCCAGAAGGTACATAGGCTGGAAATAAAATATTTCAAGCACAAACATGACACTTTCACATTTAATCAAGAAGTAAGACATGCAATCAACTTATCACATACTGACAGGATCATATACCTCAGGCTAATATGCATAACTACTCTACCCTTACTCTAACCAATCATTGAAGGTTAAGTTAGAGGTACCTCACTGAGTAGATATCATGCCAAGCCCCATCCTGAACTTCTCGAAAGGCTCCCTGCTCAGAGGCTTGGTGAAAATGTCTGCCACTTGTTCCTCAGTCCTGCAGGTCTCCATTGAAACAAGTCCCTTTTCTACACAATCCCTAATAAAATGATGTCTAATTTCTATGTGTTTCATCCTACTGTGGTGTACTGGATTTTTAGCAACACAGATGGCACTGGTATTATCACAATAAATAGGGATTTGATCAAAGAAAAGGTTGAAATCACTTAGCTGGTTCCTCAACTAGAGGATTTGCGCACAACATGAACCTACCGCAACATACTCGGCCTCCGTTGTGGACAAAGCTACTGAATTTTGTTTCTTGGACCCCCATGAGACTAGACAAGACCCAAAGTACTGAGCCATGCCAGATGTGGACTTCCTGTCAGCTCGATCACCGGCGTAATCCGCGTCGGTGTATCCTTCCAGTGTCAGGGACTTGTACCTTGGATACCACAGAACCAGTTTCTTGGTTCCCTTCAGGTACCTCAGAATCCTCTTCACAGCCTTCACGTGTGATTCCCTTGGATCTGCTTGGTACCTAGCACAAACACAGACACTAAACATTATATCAAGACGACTTGCAGTTAAGTATAGAAGTGAACCTATCATCCCCCTGTAAAGTGTTGGATCTGTCTTAGGCGAGCTCTCGTCCCTGGTCAAAGAGACACTGGTAGAACTCGGAGTAGTCGAGGGCTTTGATTGATCAAGTCCATACTTCTTGACTACCTCGGTCAGATACTTCTCCTGATGTATCCGAGTCCCATTTGACTCCTGCTGGATCTGAAGTCCCAAGAAATAAGTGAGTTCTCCAACCATACTCATCTCAAACTCACTCTCCATAAGCTGGGTGAATTTCTTGACCAATTCCTCACTGGTCGACCCGAAGACTATGTCGTCTACATAGACCTGCACCACCAAGAGATGCTTCTTCGTCCTCAGAAGAAACAACGTCTTATCCACGGCTCCCCGCTCATATCCATGAGCTATGAGAAAGTCTGATAACCTCTCATACCATGCTCTAGGTGCCTGCTTTAATCCATAAAGCGCCTTGTCAAGGACATATACCTGGTCTGGATGCTCTGGGTCTTCGAACCCTGGAGTCTGCTTCACGTACACCTCCTCCTTGAGGTTTCCGTTCAGGAACGCCGTCTTCACGTCCATCTGATGGAGCTTGAATCCATGCTGGACAGAGTAAGCAATGAGCAACCTGATAGCCTCCAATCTTGTTACCGGTGCGAAGGTCTCATCGTAATCGATCCCTTCCTGTTGATTGTACCCCTGTACTACCAACCGAGCCTTGTTCCGAACAATAGCTCCCTTCTCATCTCGCTTATTCCTGAAGACCCAACGAGTACCTATCACCTTCCTGTTGTCCGGTCTAGGTACAAGTCTCCACACCTTGTTCCTCTCGAACTGATGCAGCTCCTCATGCATCGCCTGAACCCAGTTGGGATCTTTGAGTGCATCCTGGATTGTCTTGGGTTCCATCAGGGACACGAACGCAGTCTGAACTTGTTCCCCCTGAAATGCAGAATAACACTGAAAATCTTGAAGTCTAGAATTAGGTTGACTAACCCGAGTACTTCTTCTCAGTGGAATCACATCTCCTATGGTTTCCACACCATTGTTATCACCCTCAGATACTTGATCTGGTTCAAGTACCTGACTCTGATCCTCATGCAGTTCATCCGGTACCTGTACCTCGGCTGGATCATCAGCAACATCTGGACCCTGATCAGCTTCCTCCTGATTCTCATCAGCACCCTCTTGTGCTGGAACATCAACACCTCCTTGTGTTGAAATACCTTCTGTGTTGTATGCATCTGGCCGTGCTAACACAAAGATTTCCTCTGCAGGTTCCTGTCTGATACGAGCCTCCACAGGTTGCTGAACCTCTGCAGGGTTTCCTGGCATGACACTCTCGTCAAAGACCACGTGTACACTTTCCTCGACTGTCCTAGTCTTCTTGTTGTACACCTTGTAGGCCTTACTATGTGCTGAATACCCTACGAACACCCCTTCGTCGCTCCTCGGATCTAACTTCCCAAGTTGATCTTTCCCATTGTTGTGAATGAAGCACCTGCACCCAAATACTCTCAAGTGAGATATGTTAGGTTTGCGTACCTTCAACAACTCATACGGAGTTTTATTCAGAAGCGACCTTAAGTAGGCTCTGTTCAGCACATAACACGCTGTGTTCATTGCTTCTCCCCAAAATCTCTTTGGTAAGCCACTTTCCAGCAACATGGTCCTGGTCATATCTTCCAGGGTCCTGTTCTTCCGCTCAACTACCCCATTCTGCTGTGGAGTCCTCGGTGCTGAAAAGTTGTGTTGAACACCTTGCCTAGCACACCAGCTGACGAACTGTGCGTTGTCAAACTCGGTATCATGATCTGATCTGATACTCTTGAGTTTCTGAACGAGGGACGTCTCAACTGTCTTGGCCCAAGCTTCGAACTCCTCAAATACCTGAGTCTTAGAAGATAGAAATATTGTCCACGTGAACCTGGAATAATCATCAACCAGTACGAACACGTACTTGTTCCCTCCAATGGTCTGAGTCCTCATTGGTCCGCATAAGTCCATATGCACCAACTCCAAAGGTCTACTGGTACTCACGACCTTCTTTGGCTGAAATGAGGTTCTTGTCTGCTTACCCCTTGTACAAGCAACACATACCTGATCGGGTACATGTCCCACCTCTGGTAAACCACGGACAAGTTCCAGTCTTTGGAGCTTTCTCATTAACTTTAGATTAACATGGCCCAGACGCCTGTGCCATAAGCTGGAGTCATCTAACCTAGATGACAGGCAGAGGTACTCATCCGGATCCCATTCCGGATCGGTCTTGTATACTCCATTTTCAACCGTGCCCTTGAGAAGAATCTTACCTGTACTCAGAGACTTCACATAGCACCCATTAGTGGTGAAAACAACTTTGTTGTTTCCTCCTTGACAAAGTTGAAATACACTGAGTAAATCAAACTTTAAGTTGTGAACAAAGTTCACACCATCAATACTAACCTTTTCATTCAAACTCACCATACCTATTCCGAAGATCTCTCCTTTACTTCTATTTCCAAAAGTAATGGAACCTTCGGAATGCTGCTGCAGAGAGGAGAAATGGTCCATCCTTCCAGTCATGTGACTCGAGCACCCGCTGTCTACATACCAGGGACCTGTTCCTCTCCCCACCTGCACATAAACAATCAGTTCTTAGGAACCCAAATTGGCTTAGCCTTTTTGGGTTTCCTATCTGAATTAGTTACAACACAGGTAATGAGTTTTGAAGAATTAGTATTTGATTTGACAATAGGATCTCTCCGGGTACTTGTTCCTTGCGTGGAACCACCAGGTCTCTGAACCTTGTCTTTGGAGGTTTGCCTCGCAGTACACTTTGCCCAAAAGTGTCCCTCCTTCCCACAGTGGAAGCAGATCTTCTTCCTTCTGAAATTCACCTTATCAGAGATCTTTTTCTTTTGTTTGTTGAAATTTATGCCGTCTGGTCTCTGTCCCTGAGCGAACTTTGTCCAAATATGGTAACCCTTACCATATGTCTTAGCCTCATCTCCGAGATCCACCTTTACCCGTGGAGTACTCCTGGGCTCTCCAGCTTTCTGAGCTCTCCTTGCGATGGTAACATCACCATAACCCAGACCTGGTTTGGACTTCTTTATTCTGTGAACACTTGCCTTCGCCTTAACACTGGGTTCAAGTACCTGCAATCTGGAAACACCCCTTTGTTTCCCAGCAAGTTCCCTCTGAAGTTGCCGAATCTTGGCAGACTTCTCATCAATTTGAACATATTTTTCAGTGATAATATCAGTTAACTCATCATATTTATCACAAAGACCTTGAATGATAAGCAACAAATCAGCGCGTGATTTAAAATCTGAAGACTTAGAGGAATGTTTTACCTCTGATATAGATGACTCCCCCTTGGCCATGAGACACAAGTTCCTTCGTGAAGACTTGTTCCTGCACTGACTCTCCGAGTCACTGTCCTCTTCCGAGTCACCCCATGCAGCGATCATTGCCCTCTTATCTTTTGACTTTTCATTAGCTGATTTCTCCTTGTTGGACTTGTCCTTCTGTTTCTTCCAACAATCTTTGGCAAAATGACCCTTTTTGCCACAATAAAAGCACTCATCGGTCTTCTTTGCAGTGCGCTTTGAAGATGAACCCTTCGGATTGAATCTCAGGTTCGCGACCTTCAGTGCCTTAGTCAGGAGTACCAACTCAGATTGGTCTCCAGTTTTTCCTTCCGACTCAGGTTTTTTCCCTTTGGACTTCCGGGACTTCTCTTTCTCAGTAACCAGTGCAATCTGCTTAGCTCCTTTCTGAGGTTCACGTCCCTCGAGCTTTCATTTTTCAATGAGCATACTGCTTTCCAGTTTGGAGACCAGCTCTTCCAACGTGATTCTCTTTGTCTCAGCAAGGGCAGCCAGAGTCCTTGAGATGTCATCCCATTCTGGATCGAGTCCTTGTAGGAAATGATGAGTAACTTCCCATTGCTCATACTCCTTTCCCAGTCTTGAAAGGATTGACAGACACCCTTGAAACCTTGAATGGTAGCCATGTATAGATTCGCCCTTAGCTTGACGAAGGCTGTTGTACTTCATCTGGGCAGTGAGGATCCTTTTCCTCCTAACGTCTGCAGAACCATCATAGATCCTCCTGAGAGCATTCCAGACCTCTGACGGGTCTGTATAGATCAGAACCTTGGCAAGATCACCTGGTTCCAATGCTGAATGAAAGTACCTTCATGGCTTGAGCATTCTTTTGCAGCTTTTTAAAGTCCGCGGTAGTGTACCGAGCTCGTGCTTTCTCCTTGGTTTTGTCTGTATCATCCATGATGAGTTGTTTACCTTGTTCAATGATCTGCCAGACCTCACCATCCAGCGAGAGGACATGTTCCTCAAATCCGATAGCCCACGAGTCATATTCGCCTGCCTTCAACTTTGGAGGGGTTGCAAACGAATCACCTGACATACCTGCAATGCTAATCAAAATCTAGAACCAACGGCTCTGATACCAATTGATAGGATCGTGATTAGTTCAAAACTAGTTATAGGAACTGTTAGGGACCTAAACTTAGTTGGCAGGTACGTGTACCTCAGAGTATCAATGCACAGCGGAATTCGTCTAAAGATTATTTTATTAATCTATAGACTGTACAAATACTTACACTATTCGTACACAAGTAATAGTATATCTAACTATCACAAAAACAAGTCACCTAGGCCTGATGATCCCGGATCACCAATCGTGACTTCCAGAGACAAGTTCCTCCAACGATTCCCCGAATCGTCCACTCGTCTCCAACACTCCGAAGGTCAGCTCTTGATGCACGGATGTCTTACTCAAGCTTCTGCTCTGCCTTCCTTCTCTGAACTATCTCCGTTCGCATGTCCTTGTGTCTCTCTTTCACCGAACTTAAAGACTAGCACTTAATCCATGCATTTACTCCATGCAATTATTGCGTGCCTAGCACTTAATCCATGCTTTTACTCCGTTCAATTATTGCGTGCAATTACTGTCTGTATTTACTCCGTGCAATAATTGTCGAGTCCATGACCTTCAACTTCCTCCGAAGTTCTCGTCCCGCTGTCAACACAAGTTCGTGTCCCTCGCGTGACTCTCTGAGGTTCTTGTCCCTCGCGTGACTCTCTGTCTTAGAGTCTTTCTGACCATCCTGGTACAGGTTCCTACACAGTCAACTAAAAGTGTTAGCCGAGTATTGTCATCATCAAAACCACATGGGGTACATGACCCTCAGGGTCCAACAATGTGACTTCTTTAACTTGTTAATTATAGAGACCAGTTTTGTAGGTGATAGTGTTGAGATTACCTTCACCAGCAGCGAGGTTGAAGTATGTTGTGGTAACACTGAGGTGAGCAGAGCTTCCCAGTGAAGCTAATAAATAATCTGATGATATTCCTTCTTTCCATTCCACAACCTTCTTCTATACACTCATTTGTTTCAATCCAATCCTTCAGTCCATTCCGCTAGTTTGCACACGTATTTCTCTTCACCAGTCCTTCTTACTTGCTTCTCCAGGATGCTGCAAAGGCACACTAGGGCTTGCAAAGGTGCTCAACCCATGGATCATTCGATTGTTACTTTCTGTCCTCATATAACATACTACTGCCTTATTTTACATAGCAATATAGCATTAGATTGCACGGAATTTAAAGCTATCTAACATGTTCAG
This sequence comes from Umbilicus rupestris, assembly GCA_963678935.1. Taxonomy (NCBI): domain Eukaryota; kingdom Viridiplantae; phylum Streptophyta; class Magnoliopsida; order Saxifragales; family Crassulaceae; genus Umbilicus; species Umbilicus rupestris. The sequence goes on from OY787625.1 coordinate 2,086,442, forward strand.
AGTTAGAGATGGTTGAGTGCACGTTGCGCATAAGAAGAAGACGAAGAAAAATAGCGCTGAAAACACTCAAGTTAATTCCTCTCATCATGCTGTCATATGTTCTGCATTTGGCACTCGGCTAATTGCTCTGACCAGATTAAGATCAGGCTTTATATTAGAATGCTGCTATACCGGCTAATTGTCCCATTCCAGGACTCCGACCTCACCCTCCCCCTTCTTCCATCTCTTCTTACATCAATCACTGTAAGATCGGACGCATGTGTATTGCCGTGATGTTTGCCATCATCTGCTGTATACACATTGGATATGTTCGCAGACAACACATCTCGGATGGTTTCACTGTAGATTTCCAGACCTTACAAAAATTGGAATGCCAAAAAAACACCATAAGACATCACTGTAAATGTTAAACTTCCAGCCTTGTAGATGAAGCGATTGCTTGGCCTCGAAAATTATGTCTTTGACTCCGCGCTAGCATCATCTTTGTTGGGGTTTTAGGGTGATACATTCTAAGTTAATATGTTAGGTTATGACATTATAACATAGTTAATGCATGAATCAAAGTTTTTCATATGATTTGAAAAACATATAAAATTTTATCATGATAATGCATGAATGTGTATATGGGCAAAAAATACAACTTTTACTCATGCATTTAAATTTAGGGATTAAGGTACATCTCTTGTCTAAAGGCACATCTCTTGTTCAGAGAATGAATTACTCATTTGAACACACAATACAACATATACATTTCTCCTTTTCCTAAGTTATTGAAAACACAGACTCTCTTGTGTTTTTGTACCCAAAAGCTTGTTTTCTCATACGCCTAAGCTACTAAGCTTGATTTCTACTTCTAAAGCCAAGAAGTAGAGATTGTTTCGTTTTGATTATCCCAATTCAAATTTCGTGCAACCTTTGGCTCAATAAGGTCAAAATATTGAATTCAGACAAAAATTTGAGACTGATTACTTAAGTCGCTAGTACATCAATTGGATGTGAAAACGACATTCCTAAATGGAGAGCTGGAAGAAGAGATATACATGAAAAACCTTAAGGATTTATTATGTCAGGACAATAGCACAAGGTGTGCAAACTTGTTAAATCCTTGTATGAGCTTAAACAAGCACCTAAACAATGACATCAAAAGTTTGATGATGTTGTGTTATCCAATGGATTCATTTTGAATCAATCGGATAAATGCCTATATAGCAAATTTGATAACTCCGGAAATGGAATAATCATTTGTCTATATGTAGATGACATGCTGATTTTAGGCACTAACATGGAGTGCATAAATCAAACAAAAGAATTCTTGTCATCTAAATTCTCTATGAAGGACATGGACGAGGCCGAGGTAATTCTTGGGATAAGAATTAAGAAGGTCGAGGAAGGTCTAGCTTTGACACAATCTCACAACATTGAGAAAATGTTAGAGGTTTAACTATATGGATTGTCATTCGGCAAGTACACCATATGATCCATCAACTCGGCTCATGCCTAACACGGGCAAAACAATATTACATTTAAAGTATTCTATAGTCATTGGCAGCTTGATGTATGTCATGACTTGCACAAGGCCGAACATTGCATTTGCAGTGGGTATGCTAAGTCGCTATACTAGCAATCCTAGTATGCAATATTGGCAAGCGATTCATAGAGTACTACGTTATCTCAAAGGGACTATGAACCTAGGTCTTGTATATTCTGATTTTCCCTCAGTTATTGAAGGATATTCAGATGCAAGTTGGATCTCAAATGAGGAGGATCATTCGTCCACAAGTGGATGGATATTCTTACTCGGGGGAGGTGCAATCTCTTGGGCTTCTAAGAAACAAACTTACATCACGAGTTCAACAATGAAATCTGAATTTGTGGCACTAGCTGCCTCGGCAAAGGAAGCCGAATGGCTTAGAAACATGATGTATGAGATTTCAATGTAGGAAAAGCCGATATCACCATTAATGATACATTGTGATAGCGCTGCAACTTTGGCTAAAGCATATAGCCATGTATGGTAAGTCTCGACACTTGGGTGTGAGACATAGTGCTATTAGAGAACTCATATTGCATGGGGTGATATCAGTGGACTTTGTAAGGCGCAACAAAATTTAGCCGATCACTTAACAAAGGGATTAGCTAGAGACTTGGTATCTAAGTCGGTAAAGGGGATGTGACTAAGACCCGTATAATTTCTTAGTGGTGAGATACCCAATTCGTATCTAATTAGCGTTAGAATCGAATTCAATGTGGAAAGCTCACACCTAAGAGATTGATGAGCACAAATAATTATCATCAAGCTAGTGCTCATGACCTACAAAGCGCTTATTGTAATAGGTTGAGGATGAACTCCTCTTAGTAGATTCTTTGACAAAGTGCTTATTGTAGGAGCATGGTATAGTGAGGTTGCCCGCTAAAAGAATTTACCTATGTGAACGTGAAGTTTTTGGTCGCTTCAATGAAATATGGGTTGATTTCAATGCGTTCATGAAAGGATAGGGACTCAAGGGGCCATTAAGAGTCAAGTTTGAGCTTAGAGTTTGGAAGTAACTCAAGTGTGTGTTATCTTCAGGTACCCAGATGGATTGATTGGTCAATCTGCAGTGACACCATGATTTTCGGGTATTTGAAATGTGTAACTATATGCGAAAATTCAATCCTAGTGACATTTTCGCTTATGCTTGATTTACTTAAATAAAGTGTTGCTTGAAAACAAGGTCACCCTAAAAGGGGGAGGATTGTTGGGGTTTTAGGGTGATATACCCTAAGTTAATATGTTAGGATATGACACTATAACATGGTTAATGCATGAATCAAAGTTTTTCATATGATTTGAAAAACATATAAAATTCTATCATGATTAATGCATGAATGAGTATATGGGCAAAAGACACAACTTTTACTCATGCATTTAAATTTAAATTTAAATTTAAGGATTAAGGTACATCCCTTGTCTAAAGGCACATCTCTTGTTCATGCCTTTACATTCTCTATATAAAGAGGATGAGTTACTCATTTGAACACACAATATCACATATACATTTCTCCTTTTCCTAAGCTATTGAAAACACAAACTCTCTTATGTTTTTGTACCCAAAAGCTTGTTTTCTCATACACCTAAGCTACTAAGCTTGATTTCTACTTCTAAAGCCAAGAAGTAGAGATTGTTTCGTTTTGATTATCTCAATTCAGATTTCGTGCAACCTTTGGCTCAATAAGGTGGAAATATTGAATTTGGAAAGCGACTATGCGATCAATATCGATATCCAAGTCACACACTTTCATATCCAAGGCGATTCCATTACTTCCAAAGCCAGGAAGAAGGAGTACTAACAATCTTCGGGTAGTAGTGGTCGCACTCGACAGAGTACTCGAATGTTCCCTTTCAGTTCAATGTTATTCAATGTTTACCGGAGGGATTGAATGCGGAGACCGGGGAAGGCCTAGCGCTGCTTCTGTAAGAAGTCATTCAATGTTGCGGAAGTAGAGAAAGAGGGCAAGCAACGAAAGGGATCAAATCGGTACGCATGACAATGGCCCAAGCCTATTTGTTGTGCAGTTTATGAATTTATTACCTCAAAATATATGGATCGAGGTGGAGGGTGATGTTAAGGTGGTGAGAGGATCTGGGGGAAAATGGAATCTGTGTCGATTTGGGGTTTTATGGTTTTAGATTTGGAGATCGAAAGAGACCTTTTCTCGATCAGCAAAGCCTCGAAATCCTCCTTGGTGATTCAATAGTCCCAGACTAGAATTCTATAACACTAGTAGTCTGAGCCTGACCTGGAGCGCTTCCATTCACCACAGAAAATGCTTTCCTACCACCAACTGCACCTCCAACCATCTTGGTGATTCTTGGCTTCTTGCTTATCAGCCCACCATCCAATGAGATACATCTTGAGCCTGGATTTCATCTTACATTCAACAAAGACTTATAAGAGAAGAACTCCAACAAGTAAGCGATGATCGTGATTCTCACCGCATGGAGTTGGAACAAATGACAGCTGAACTTGAGAAGTTCAAGTTGTGTATTGTTCAACTTGAACTTCTCCAATTCAGCTGTCATTGCATGGGTTGAGAATCACGATCATCCCTTACTTTTTGGAAAAAGCTTCATTCTGTTTCACAGTTCAACTTAAACCCCTGCAAATATAAACTGATAAAAATGATGTACATAGAAAAAGATTGAATAATGAATTAACAAGAACTTAAATGGGAGAACTTAAAATCTAGAAGCAGAGTGACTATATATTAAACAACCTGGAAAACTTCAACTGTTGTTGTTAATAATAAATAAGTGCAATAAAAATAACAAACCGATCATACTCATACATGCATGGACATAATGATGATACATTCTTTCTACACTTCTTGGAGACTAGTATATAATATGTGAGTTGGTTATATGTGACATACCTTACACAATGCCAACTCATCTTGCAATTATTTATTGTGGCTTCTAACACCACTCAAGAACTACTGCTTTTTCTTTCTCAAAGCATTTCGCTTTTCCGCTAGTTGCAGCTCATTCTGCAATTTGGTGACTATTATAGCATTAAACTCTTCCTCTTTGTTTTTCATGAATAATTCTACAAAATATACATTCTAAATTCAGTAAGAATGCTTGACTATTAATTAACCACAAACTGACCATAAGACTATCGTTGTTCTAAAAAAAAGTTACAGACTTCTGGCTCGCTCAAGTCGACATATGACATAAGTTAAAGTAACCTGTTTCATTGCATCTCCTCTCCACCACGTTTAACGTTGTCTGAATCTTCTCTTGCTCCTCCAAATAGTTCCCTTCAAGTTCTAGAAACCATTTGATGCACAGTCGAAGCCTTTTGGTGACAGTCAGTCGTATGATCACATTTTTCCTACAAATGTCCCAATACACGAAATATAAGTATCTTCATAATAGCAATAAAATTCCTAACTGAGCACCCTTGTTAGATGAGTGCTCAGTTAAGAAACTCTCTTTATGCTTTAGCCTTGAATCTTCAGGGGAAGCTATTGCCTCTTCTGGTTCTTGTCTTGATCCCTCTGATCATCTGTACCAGCTCCAATCATCACAGGATGCTATAGCTTCTTCTGGCTCTTTTATTTTGTTAGTCTGCATTTGCAAGTACCAACTCCAAGTACCAGAGGTTGTTGTAGCCTCTTCTTCCTCTAGGCTTCTTTCTCTTTGTCACACAATCCATATCCGTAACAAAATTCAAAGACTCTTCTGATCTCAAGCTATCCCAAGCTTATCTTCATACTCCGGACGCTCTCTGTGCAGCTCCATGTTGATCGGCTGTTCTGCTATAGCTTTGAGTCTTCATGGTATGTTATAACATCTTCTAGGAGTTGGCTTCAGACAACTTGCTTCAACTTCTACTGCCACGGGAAGCTATAGCATTTTCTTTCGCTTGTTTTATCAGTCTGCAGCACATGCTTCAGCCTCTGACCCCACAAGATGCTGCAGCATCTTCTTGCACCTGTTTTGTCAAAGATATCATAACCTTAACAATGTTCCCCCTTGACATTTTTGACAAACCTTCAGCCCTTACAACCTTCACTCTTGACCAACAAAATCTGTCATATCTTAAATAATAATAGGCAGCAGACACTTCTTTTCCTTCTTCTCCCCTTTTTGTCAAAAATAAGAAGAGGCCCTTGCACATAATCTTTTTGTCAGCTTTAGAAACCTGTTTCAGCTTCTAACTACACGAGAGGCTGTAGCAATTTCTTGTGCTGGTTTTGTTAAGGATGTCACATACCTTAATAGAATTCAATGAACATTTAAGTCTAATTTATGAATGGTAGATGAGTATTGAATGAGATCATTTTGATTGCATATTGAACGATAAAATCACATATGAACAAAATATTATGAAAAATGATGGAACCAACAATTTCATGAGCATCTTATTTTAATATATATAAAATATTGATGAGATTATTAGCTTCTTTCTATCCAATTTTCCAAGATCTAACCGGAGAGTTAAAAGTCTTGTGAGGCTCAATAACACAAAATTGTCAAGTTAAAAGGAAAACATGAGATCAGATTCCATGAATACATCTCATCCTATACGAAATGTATCAGGTTGGTTGCAAGAAATGCTTGAAGGTATGGGTTTAACACATCAAAGTTGAATTTTACTTTTGCAAGGAATCTAAACAACTCTTCTTCCAAGTCATGCTTATTAGCACGGGAAGAAGCAGTCATCGTTTATAGTTGAAATCCACTGAAACAAAAGACTTGTTTAGTCTCTACTCGAGCTTCATTTCCTGAAAACTCCATTACTCAAAGCTTTAATTACTCTGTTAAGATGTATATGCAGTAACTAACTCTTGCACAAAATTAGAATCCAAGAGCGACAGATACTAAAAAGCTCCAACCTATGCCAATGGCTATTCCATTTTTGAAGTTGAGTTCAAGTGCTAGGAACTCATGAGACCTTGCGCTTCTTGTTGTGTGTGGATGTTTGCGGCGAGTACGCTTGTAAAGGCAATGCCTTGTCCAACACTGATGTCAAGGCGCAGTGGATGGAGCTCGCAAGAGCCTTCTGTGCATCCATCTTCGCAACTTTCCCATCTGTGGGTATGGAGAGTACAAATTCATTCTTGACTCGTCCCCCGAGCGTTGACATTTCCGACTGTTCTGTATGCAGCTGGAGTCCATTTAGAGCCTGTTTCAGATCAGATAAAAGTTCTGCTCTGTAACTGCAACAGATAGAGGCCTTAAACCATAGGGTTTCTTTATCCGCGACTTGATCCTCTACTGCCTGGACTCTTACTTCATCAGCGTCTAAAGGGATGAGGAGACCTGCTGCTGCGTCTGCTGCTCGTTTTTTTAGTTTCCTGACTTGGGTAATGACCTCAGCCAGTATAGCCGCTTTCTCCATCTGTACGTATTAATTCAACATTTCGTTAGGTCCTAATTGAAAACCTATGAGATCAAATTCAGTGTCAACATTCATTCTCAAAAAAACTACCAGATAGCGGCACAAGCAAGACAATGAGCTTATAATAGAAACAGCAGATTTTTATAATGGAAACAGTACTCGCATCAGCAGCTCGGGCAGTTCGAGCTATTTTAATCAGATAATCGTTGCTCCTCCAGATGAATACATTTTCAGCTACCGAATATAATATTTGCGCTAGTTTAGTCAACTCTGATACACACCTCATCTCTTACCTTAAACTACTGATTCTAGCCCACATCCGAATATTACAGAACCTATTAACTTTGTCAACAAATTCAATCTACGCTAGTTATTAACTTATGACCTATATGATACTTCATTTTTGCTCCCCAGAAGGAACCATAGAATAGGTCCTTAGCGGCTTCTGACAAGAACAGAAATGTTAATTTACTGTATTGCGTCACTGAATACTTTTTCTGATCTGTTGAGTTTTCAGATACTCTACCAATAACTGCTGCCGACAGTGAGCACACATGCCTAAATCTCCAAGGAGCGAGTCCTAAAGCCAGCCATCCCAACAGTTTTATATAGACTGACGCTACATCCGAATCTTCATATTCTAGTCCTACCAACTGTATATGTCTTATAGTTTTTCGGAACATCAAAAGCTCAAATGGCATATAATCATAAGCAGTTTCATGAGATCAAATTAATTCAGGAACGGCAGCGAGATGGGCTGAGAAAAGCGGACCTTATCAGTTGTGGAGGGCACCAGCCCCCTAAGTGTGGCGAAATGAGCATTAATCCGCTCCCTCCGCCGCCTCTCCGCATCACTATGACTCTTCAAAGCCTCTGCACTTTTCACCTGAGAAACCCCTTTCTTCCCAACAGCTCCGGCAGCTGCCTTCACAAGCTCCCCCTTTTCACAATCCAACACCAAAGCCTTGGATGATGGCCCACAATAACCCTGCAGCGAAAACTGGTCAAACCCTAACCCTTCAAAACCCGATCCACAAGTAATCTGAAACTCCATTTAATCAATTTAATTATCGTGTTGCAGTTTACAGTTGCTAGATACTGTCTGATCCGGTTAAGCTGAGCTCCAGTTTTCAAACTGATGCTGGAAAGAGAAGAGGGTGTGGTGTGGATGGTGATTTTGTGGAAAATCGAAACCGAAAGGGTGGGTATAAACAAATCTCTGAATCTCTACCAAAGATCAAACCTTTTCGCCAAAACACACACACCCAGATGATCAAAGTCAAAGATTGATTAGCCCATGTCCGCTTAGGCTCCTCTATTTATACAAACAACTCAATTAATCATTGACTTCACTTCACCTACCTTGCTGTTTTGTACGAATCATTAACCACCCTGCTGCTTCTTTTTTCCACTTTTTTTTTTTATTCTTGCAAGATTCATCATCAATATTGTAACACCCACTTGGCCAAAATACATCATGCATGACCTCAGATCGCTTGTTTTCTGGAAAGGTTTAATGGATAAACTAATGCAATTAGCTTAGTGTGTGTCATCATTAGGGCCCTAATTAGGTTTTCTTCTGGGTTTTATATTGGAGTGACAGGTCTAGATTCATTGAAGTATGCGGAAAAACAACGCCGCATTACATCAAAGATGCGATTTTTTTAATTAAAAAAAAAATGGGTGTAAAGTCTTGCAGTAGTTTGTATGGGCGGGAAATTGAAGAATTCACAATTTAGATCGAAAGATACTGAGGCGAGAATCTTTAACAAGTGGGTGGGTAGAGATTCACAAATACAATTTTGTATGATAAATTAAAACGAGCGAAAAGTAAGTTGAGGTTTGGGTGAGACGTGCAAGGGTTTTACTTTGTAACATCATGCCTGAATTTGACAAGGACGAGAGATTGGCCAGCAGGTACTTTCCCGGCCAGTAGTTGTTAAAATACAAGTTGTGTTGTTTTGAAGCGTTCAAGGGACCAAATGGGATTTAATAATGAACACTCTTAATCCTTCAACCTTATGAAAAGATCATCATCCTATGTATGTTCCAACATTTGTACGCATGTTTCTCAAGAAGAAAACCAATACGCGTACCTAAATTTTCAGTACTATTTATTTATGAAAGTCTAATCTTTTTAAGCTATTATTGTAATGTGAACGTAACTTTTTCTTTCCATTGTGTCATGTAAATTGAGTATTTATGAGTTGTTTCATATTCTATTCAGAATGATCTTTATAAAATAAATATGTATATTAATTTAAAATGGATTACTCTTAACTGAGGTTCAAGTTTAGTGTCAGAAATTGATACTGTTACGATCCCACATCGGCTAGAAGAGAAACCATTTAGTGAGATACAATATCAATGAGTTATCTCCCACATCAGACTAGTCTTTTGTGGTGAGCTCTTCTCTTAAACTTGTGTCCCTAACAGATACATCTTTTATTTATTCTAATTGAAAAATGATATACAATACATACTTTGGTACGATCCGAGTTGATTTTAAATTTGAAGATGAGAATTTATTTGTAAGAGCCAAGTTATTTACATATATAATGTTGAAATTTAGTGTTTGAAAGATATAATATTATAGTATTTAATTAAGTAATTAACTTATTTTTGTTGTGTCGATGTTTAAGATTCAAAATGTAGAAACTCAAAAAAAGCAGGTTAAACCGGTAGACCAAATATTGACTCGTGTCATGCGTAGGTGGTTTGGTTTTATTAACGTTCGAGTAATAAAAGAAGAAAAGTAAATTAGGAGGAGCCGACCCGACCACAACCAACCTCGGCTCCTAGTCTCCTTTCACCGCCATGGATCTGACCACCCGGCCCACAATCACCCCCTCTAACACCTCCGTACCTGCTTCGCGAAACCCTAATTATCCCCAATCAATCCCCACCTCAAACCCTAATCCACTTCCCGCTCACACGACTCCTGACCAATTCACGTACTACCCGCAACCCCAATATCTCCATTATCAACAACCTCAATTCTTACCCACGGATGCTGTTCCTGTTCCTGCCTCCTCCTATCACCAGCCTAATTGGCACTATTACCAGGACAATGCACCGGACTTGCTTGCACATCAACCTGTACGTTTTTTCCCTTCATTGATTTGTTTACTTTAAACTCTATCAACCCCGAAACTTCATCATGTTTCACAGATGACTTTTTTTCTGCTGTTACAAAGTGATATTTTGGTTAGAAAATAACTTTGATTGAATGAATTTGTGAAAATTATTAGCAGTGCGGCTACCAGGTTTAATTTTCTTGGACTGAAACATCATATTCAAAGTCTCATTACCAGCTTGGAGCTGGTTTCATGACTCAAATCAAAACTGCAATGCGCCGGCTCAATATTTTATCAACTGAAACTCATTCCTATTTAGAGGTAGTTGTGCACATATATTTCTGTTGCCTGCACCTTTCCACACCACTTATGACCTTGATCTCTTTCTTGCTTACATATGTTCAATATACTATCTTTTCCATAGAATATTAATGTCCAACGAAAATATTTTAGACTTGCCTTGTTTTTAAAAGATATTTTTGTTTTGCCCTATTATATCCAAACATTTTTTATTTGCCCTGTTTTCTAACCGGCCGGTTAGAAAATCAAACCGACCAGTTTTGTTAGACTGCATATAAAATCAAATCGGCCGGTCTTAACAAAACCGGCCGATTTTGTTAAGACCGGCCGATTGAAAAATAGGGCAAATCAAAAATGTTTTCATATAGTAGGGCAAATCAAAAATAATGTTTCAAAAACAAGGCAAATCTAAAAAAATTTCATGTCCAACCCATCACAAGTGAGCCTTCTCCCATACATCGTCAATTCTCAGAACTAAAACTGTCATGGCTGGAGTAGTTTCCTTATTCTTGATTTTATCTCTTTCATTGCCAAATAAATAAACGCTCATAATGTTTGTAAATTGTCTTCCTCACTATTCATACACCTAAGGCCTTTCTAGTTGTCCCAAAAATTTACTCTCTTGTCTTTGAGGTATCTTTGTTGAAGCTGATGGTGCAGTATGATCCTTTTTTAAATTTCGAACTGTCAGTATTAAAAATCCAAATAGTTGCTGAAATCGAGTTCAGCCTGGGTTCTGGGACTTGACATAAAATGTCAATTTTGGATTCTAATGTTATGGGTTGATATGTATTGGATCCCTTGATCAGCCTTGGCTAATTTTGCTTACCTTTTTCAAAAATCTGATCTGCTATTGCACTTTTCAGTCTTGCATGGTTGGGTTAAGTACTGTTTGTTATGACTAGCTATGCCTCGATAAAAGTTTATCTTTCCAATGTAATCAGTAGTAATTTTATGACTTTGTTTTTCTATGATGAAATAGTAATATGTATATTTTGTTGCAGTGTGTGGTAGTGCCTTCAAATTGGGTGGAGCAACCTGTGACGGCAATACCTATATTGCCAAGCCAGGCAGTCCAATCCTACGGGGCAGGTATTGGAACGTGGAAACGAGTCTCGAAGAAAACAAAAGTAGTTCAATCTGCTTACTGTGACATTTGCAAGGTTGAGTGTAACAGCAATGATATCTTAGAACAACATAAAGTAGGAAAAAGACATTTGAAAAACATGTCTAAGATGGTCCAGTCACCGCCTTCAGTGAATGTTACTGGTAATGCGGTGATTGGGCCAGCTCAGAACCCAGGGAAAACTAAAGATGATGCGGGGAAGAAATCATCAAAAAGAGCAGCCACCTCTCAGCAGGATTTGGAAACCAAGAGAATGAAGGTTGTTGCAGGAGGGGCTGCAGCAGCTGCTGTTAGGGTATGTGCGGCATGTAGTGTGGTTTGCAATAGTGAGACAGTATTTAATTATCATATTGCTGGCCAAAAGCATGCTGCCGCTATGAAGAAGTATTTGGCATCAACAACAGGAAAAACAAATGTTGCATGGAAATAGCACGTGCACTTTTTACAAATGTAGAGCTATAACGGAAATAATTATTACCCGCAACAGCATAGATTAGTATATTCCTCACAGCTGATCAAACAGTGTAGCCAAATACTGTTTAATCACAGAGGCGGACGTAATCAGTATATGCTGGCGTTAACTGGGAGTCAGCTATGTGCGGCAGGGCCTATTGTTCTTATACAGTTATACTTTGGCCTATAGTGATTGCCTGTTTGCAATCGAAGTGACCTGATAGCTCGAGACAATTTGGTCTGGGGGGACTGTTTCTGGCGGCGAGAACTCTTTTACAGCTTGTTTGGCCTCAAACCAAGGAAAAATTGGAGGTTGGGAATTTCCAGGGTAAAGTTTTGCGTCTTGTGTGATAAAAGAATGAGACTTAATATTTGTTTTTAGTGCAATTTTTCTGAAAATTCTACTATTGAACTTTCAATTTTATTTAATTTGTTAACAATTGTCCCTAATTCAAAATTTAGTTTTAAGAAGGTCATCTTTCATGAGGTTTTTTTTTTTCTTTCGGAATTTACACTTTTGGCACAAATCGTTTTTGATTGTGTCTAAAATCAGCCAACTCGTTCGGTTAAAGACTGATGTGGCGCAATTTATGCGATTTGTCTTATTTTCTAAACTAGAGACACTGAGGCCTCTTTATCTTTGGAACAGAATAATATGCCTTTGCAAAAAAAAATTGTTTAAAGAGTCGCTTTGACAGTCATAATGTTCTGTGTTTTATTTATACTCAGGGGTGGAGGCACATCGGAAGTTATAACCCGGGTAGATTTTTTGAAAAAAATAATGAATTTAGTTCAGATTAAAAATATTTTTTTTATAAAGGTATCTTTTTTTGAATTGAAAGTAAATGTTAAATTTAAGCAACAAAAACTAAAAAATTGAACTGATCATAATGATAGTGAATGACTAAAATTTAAAGTAAAGAATACAGGCTTTAAATATAATAAAATTAAAGTTTAACAATCTCATTTTTGTTTGGAATGAGTGAAGTGATGCTTCAAGATGTTTTTTGATCAAATATACCGATCGACTAAAGAATTAAAAAACATGTTACTTACAATTTGTTTAGTTTTTATTACTTGAGTGTTTTACAAAGCATAATTTTGTTTGCTATGAACAATATTGATTGCTATCATGAATTTGATTCATTATTTAATAGAACGCTAATAATGTCAATATTAATTTTAAGTAAAAACCTAAATTATTTCTAAGTGGTATTTTTTCTAATATTGTAATATAATTTATTTGTAATTAGCGTTCCATAGCGAGTAACATAAGATTTTGTTCCTCGCTCGGTAAGAAAGCAGCGAAATTAAAATATGCTAAAAATAAATGCGCTTACTCAATGATGTATAGTGGAAACTCCAATACCTTAACCAGTACCTGAGAGAAAAACCACTACCTTCTAGCAAGTTAGAAGGATTTTGGAATAACTTTTGTATTCACTTTCTGCTAGAGCACACTCCTAAAGTCAGCCGCACCACAAGTAGCGTCTTCGTTCTGACACATATCACAACACCATCTTGTGTTCCCTCTGGAGTAGCACGCTTCTCCCTTCCAATCCTTACGGTGGCGCAATCTACCGAAGCTCAGCTCCTAAGCTTTGGGTACCAAGGACTTCTGGAGAGAACCACGAAATAATGGTAGGCATTCCTCCTATTTATTTATTGTTCTCCTAACAAGAAACCCTATATTTGCTCAACCGCAAATCTTAGATTTTCTTTCCTAATTGGAATAGAAAATCTTTCTATTTGATAACGATCATCCCATAATAATCTTTATCAACTACCCAGCAAAGATTATCTCATACTAATCTTGTTGACCAGCTCTTGATATCTTGAATATCTTGTTTTCTAATTTATAACTCAATGTATCTTGCTTTCTTTTTTTCTTGAGAGAACCATGAAATAATGGTAGGCACGCCTCCTATTTATTTCTTGTTCTCCTAATAAGAAACCATAGATTTTCTTAATCGCAAATCCTAAATTTCTTTCTTAATTGAAATAGAAAATCATTTTAGTTTGTAAAAATCATCTCATAATAAACTTATCAACTACCCAATAAAGATTATCCCATACTAAGTTACGTTGACCGGATTTTGATATCTTGTTTCCTAATTTGTACCTCGATGAATCTTGATATCTATTATATCTTGTTTCCTAATTTGTAGATTGATAGATCTTAAATTCTTTCATTCTTGTTTCCTAAATATTTGCACTAGATCTTCAACTCGTTCATTCTAGATTTTCTTGAACCGAAGATCTCATCCATCATTATCCAATGCCGTAACACCTGTCACAACGCTCAAGTACATTTATCAGCTGAGTGTTTGTCTCATCAAAATTCAGGAATTCAAGAACTCCAACAGTTTCCTCCGTTTTGATGATGGCAAACACCCTTTACGCAAGGAGTATAATATATATATCTATGATTGCATTAGACTCCACAACAAAATATTAGTTCAATTACAGAAGTTCAATATTAGATTCATCCGCTTAGTTCCCCCTTAGATAGGCACTGAAATAGTCATAGGTATTGTTCCCCTCTCAGAATATGTTCTACCCTTTTATCTTCCCCCTTCTGGCATCATCAACAAACGGTACATGAGAGATAAAAATATGAAAACATAGAGTAAAAGATGTAACAGATTCTTTCAAAAGTCAGGGAACCAATCTAGATGAGCGAGAAAGAAAATTGATAGCCTACATCAAAAAGCAAGTTGACAAACATCACCTCATGATTTTTACCAAGGAACAAGGATAATGTAGTAGGGAACAAAACGAAGAGGTGAGACCATGGGATAACTTCTTAGGGAGGTGAGGGTCCAGCAGGGGCATGAGGCTAGGAGGAGAGTCCCTAAACCAGGGCTTCGATTCGTATCATTATTCCCTTAATTTCCTCGAGATCAGAGGAGAGTCGCATCTGTTGGGAAACTAGGACTGATAGTGAGTCCTCAATCTAGCTCAACGTGTTCTGAATGATTCTAGACCTAGTTTTCCCATGCGTCTTGTCCGGTAATTCACTCTCTGCAGACTCTTCAAGCAGCTGATCCACTGGAGGTATGACCGGAGATCTCACCCATCCCTTCCCTTTATTCCTCACAAACTTCATTTTTCTAAGATTTCTTCCGACGAGAAATCACCTCATCCATGTGTTCCCCATAGATCAACTAATACAGTAGGACTTACTTCATGATGGGAGTGCGCATCACTCTGGCAGGCATGTTTCATATGCTGCATGATGGTCTTCGGCAGGTTGACGGGTTCCTTCTTAAAAGTTTGTCAAGCATAATGAACTCTTGGATTATGATGGTATTCCTCTTCTGTTCCCTTGGGGTAACATTAGTCACCACGTATGCATGGAGCAGTCGACCAACTATGCCCATGTTGTTTGTGTTTACATTGGTAATTTCCATAAACGTATCGTGAGCCATTAATTTCCTTCCCGTGTGAGACCATTGAACAATTGTTGCTTGTGTAGTTACCAGCCTTCCTTTTGCAATCATGACATATGTCTTGTGTAGCTTTCCCTTCCCGCGCCATACTCTCGCCTTCCCCATCTTCCTTTGATATTTTTTCGAGGTTTCAGAAGGGGGTATGATGCGGTGAGATTAGCAGAGTGGTACGAGAAGGCATCCTCATGAGGAACGATATCCAATAAGTGAAAGATATCAAGGGGGTCATAGGGTGGTCCTCTCATGAGTCGGCTTGGGATAGTCAAAGATACCTTCCATCATTTTGGGCTTATAGTGTGGGATCAAGACATCAGGAAGGTTATTTTGGGACAGAAAAATATGCCTCTTCATAAGATCGTAAGTAAGCAATTTAGTTCCATTCGTAGCCTCTCAAAGAGTTCCCTGTTCAATGTCTTGATGAATATATCAGCAGTTTGTGCCTTAGTGCTATAGAATTCTACGTTCACCAATCATTTTTCCACAAAGTAATGAAGAAAGTGACGTTTAATTTCAATGTGCATTGTTCTAGAGTGTTGCACATGATTCTTAGAAATATTTATAGCACTAGTATTATCACATAGAATAAGAACAGAACCAAATGATGAAATTCGCAGCATCTCTGAGTTGCAGATTGTGTACAAGCAGTTGTTATAACACACTCTTGTACCTAATCTTTTGCAGCAAGCTAAAACAATGAACAATTTGTTCACCCAGTTCAGCCAAGTGCCTACCTCTGGGAAAGACTAAACCTCAGTCTTTCAATTCACTAGTCTCAAGGTATGTTGTACAACACGGTTCCCTACACACTTGAATTACTTCAGAATAGTTATTCTACTGATCCCACATACTCAGCCTATTCTAATTAAAACAATACTACCGTAGGTTTCCTGTAGCACCCGTTGTAGCAACTAGCTGATGCAGGTTCTGTTCGCGTCACTCCAAAGCTTTCCGCCGAGCCGATCGAACTCTTCCACGAGCGCTCACGCTCTCGAATACTCCCCCTCACTCAGTGACCGTCTGTCACTAGCGAGACCTGACCTTCTGAAGATTGTCCGAGTTCCTCCACTCGACAATACCCTTGCGGCCCGTGTTGATCAACAAACAAGCTCGTCCTGCTCTGAATTGGTTCTATGATCAAGCTCTGACCAGACTCTGCAAGTCTCGATCAGCCTCTGCTTCAGTCACTCAGCTCTGCGCGCACGCTCTGCTCTTCGTGACTCCCCGACTTTCGTTGCGGTATGTAGACTCTCTGTGTATGTGCTCTCAAGCTTTCTCTATTCTCTGCACACCCTTTCTGCACTGACCTTGCCCTCCTTAAGTACTCAACTGATCAGCAACCGAATTTATACTTTTGGAAGTTCCTTAAAGCAACAATATCTCCTAATTTGTAGGAGATTAGATTTGATTGGAGAAACAAATCTTCCACAATCAAATCTTCACTTGGATACGGGAATCTCCACTGAGATATTCTCTCTGAATAATTAGAAGCTCCCCGACACTCTGCTGCTCCTTGTACATCCTTTGAAATCTCTCCAAGAAGAATGCTGATCTGCTGCTACAGCTCCTGCTACAGCACCTGCTTGAGCACTGGGCTTGTTCACTTGTGCTGGTTTTGTCAATAAAATGAGATGTCATATAGTCAGTTATGCTGGTTTTGTCAATAAAATGAGATGTCATATAGTCACTTAGTTGTTGGTTGAGTCATAGAAGCTGAGCGCAGCAGGCGTCAGCTGTTATGTATTCGCCTCTGCTGTAGAGAGAGCCACTGAGTTATGCTTCTTTGATCCCATGAGATAAGGCAAGACCCAAGAAATTGTGCCATTCCAGATGTGGACTTTTGATCTACTTTGTTCCCTGCGAAGTCAGCATCCGAGTATCCGATTAGTCGAAGATCACCATTTTTAGGATACCACAGACACAAGTCCTCTGTTCCTCTCAGATATCTTAATATGCATTTTACAGCCTTGATGTGTGTTTCACGAAGATCAACCTGGAATCTGGCACCCAAACATATTATGTACATAATATCAGGTATGCTTACAGTGAGGTAGAGAAGTTTTCCTATCATCCCTCTGTAGAGCGTTTGATATGTTAAGGTATGACATGCCTTGACAAAACTGCACGAGATTCTGCTTCAGCACTCCTTGAAGATTTGAAGTTGGAGCACAATCTGAAGAATGGGCGAGATACAGCAACCAAGAGCAAGAATCTGCTATAGCACTCTGTGGACCATAAAAGCTAAGGCAAACTGGGCAAAGGCACAAGATAGATTCTACTTTAGCAATCCCTGAAGATTTTAAGCTAAAGCAGAAAAACTGATAAATCTTGAAGATGAACGGGAAAGTCCAGAGGAGTGTTTTCATTGTCTCAGAGGTCCAAGTTGCATTGCAAACGTCCAGCATAGGTCATCACTCAGGCGGAAGAAAAGCTTCAAAAGATAAAGATCCTAAGGTTCAAATTAGGAAATGAAATCTTCAACAACCTTGCAAGAATCTAGGAGGATGATTCTGAAAATGATGGGATGCCCTACGGATCAAAAGGCAACGAGGTTTCCATCGCGGGCAATCGACAAAGATATAAGAGCACGGCAGAGGTTCCACGACTCACATGGACCTCAGCTGCCGACCCGCTCAAAGCAGGACAGTCAACCACATGAACGAAGGTCAATGTACCTGCTGAAGGAGAGGTTCCCTTGATAGCCAGACAGAGTCCCAGCCAAGTGACAAAGAGAATGCTTCAGCAGATGCTGGGTATAGCGCTGACTCAGAAGAAAAAAATACTCGAGCTCAGAACCAAGAAGGTCTTGGACAAGCAGGTTACAGTGGTTCCCACTCCTCCATCAGAGAAAGAGGCATCAGCTGTCAGCAGCAACAGCAGTGAAAAGCAAACAGTAGAAGAAGAGGAGCAAGCTCCCTCCAACGAACTTGTGAGCAAGGGGAAAGAGCCTCTAGTGGTTAGCTCGTCCACTAATGAGGAAACGGAATAAGAAGACTCTGAGTCAGATGACTTCAGAGTTGCTCCTATTCCCCATCCAAAACAAGGACTGCTCCTCCATCAACCAAACCAAGCAAGGTTGTGGTTGATCATCAAGGAATTTGGTTCCGAAACAAACAGGTTGCTGGGTCCTAGGAAGTGATCAATTGAAGAACAGTAGTCCCAGAGAAAATACTGGAAGTTGGGAGATACCGGGTCCCGGAGGTAACTAATATGCTGAGAGAGGTAAATTTGCTAAACTCTCTTACCATTGCTAAGATACATAGTCTGCATTTAGTTAAGGAGTTTTTAGCAAATATTGTTAGCGACTTTAGAGATGTGGACAGTTTATTATACGGGGCTAGTTTTGTGAGAAGACTGAGGGTAGTGATCACACCCACTGTGATCAACAAATACCTGAGGATAAGTGAGACAGCCGATCCTCTTGCTGAGGTGAGTCTAGACTCCCTGGCTATGAAGCTCACTAGGGGACAGTGCAAAACTGGGTGGCACACAACTTGGAAGCGGCTGACTTGTCAACAAAGTATTATATTCTTTACTCTTTTGCGTAAGAAACTGGATGCCGAACTCCCACAAAGGCAAGGTAAGAAGGGCTATGGGGCTGCTATCATTAAGCATCGGGGAAAGAAAGGAAGTCAATCTGGGACAGATTGTCTTTGATCAAATAGCTGCTCATTACTGAAAGTGTGTAGGTACACATTGATTAGGGTAGGCTAAGTCTGCGTGTCAGGTCTGTAGCTATTCATTACTGAAAGTATGTAGGTAACACGAAGAGAATCTGTGTGATCAGACTGCTAGCTAGTCTAGGGGGTTAGACTAAGCGTAAATTTCGACTAGGTGAGAAGTAGAGGTGAGAGTCCTTTGTACTTTGAACCGTGATAGTGAAGTCTTGAGGATCAGAGTATCCTCCCCAGACGTAGGCAAGTTGCAGAACCTGGTGAACCAATTCTTGTGTCTTTTTTATTCATCCGTAGAAAGATACATAGAGTGCTACAATAGAAACTGTAACTCTAGAAGCTATAACTCGAAATCAACAGCACAACGAAATTTTATGATATATTTTTGGTAAGCTCTCATCTTTAGAACAAATTTTTAAAAACTAAGAATGTTTGCATTTCTAGTTTTCATATAAGAGAACATTGCCAAAAGATCCATATAATTCCAAAAATTATATTTAATTGATGGTTTATTATCACCAAAACTAAATTCATTAGTTTTAAGCGGGGAGAACCCCTAATCCTGAAGAGACATAACTCTTTTAATGATAATTTTACTGAACTTATAAACCTCTGCTTGACCACTAGAAAAGTGTTAAAAATCACACCCATTATTAATGAATATGTTTTCATAGTATGACCGAGGCTTATACATTCTTGAGGGATATGATTCTTCCTCTTAATATTTTTTCATAAAGATCCATGGTTCGTCTATCCACTTAGATCTCAAGAAGAATTATAACTTCTTGCTTGTTATTAAGAAGATAACCAACATTTCCTAATTCAATATCCTCATTACCTACTGCAACAGCGAAAGAAGACGAACTATTTTTCACCCCAGACTGAGAGGTAGATCCCTCTTTTTATCTTTTATATGCCAGATATTCCTGGTATTCTTTATTTTGAGATAAAGCAGCGGCTATACCCATAACATTACCGTGTTGGACCAGAATGTTTGGTTGTCTTCCTCTGCCTCTTCCTACTTATAGTAGGAAGAAAATCTACCTCCTATATAAGGAGTATCTTTCCCCCGAGGGATCATGCCTGCAGCATACAAACTCATTGAGTTAGCTCTCTATTAAGAAAATATGGGAGATTATTTCTTCCCCCTTTATTGTAAATGATTTGAAAATCAAATTGAGCTAAATGAGCTTGCCATCTAGCAAACATTATTTTGGACACATCATGTTTAAAATCTTTTTGGAACATAAATTTTGTTGTCTTGCAATCTGTTTTAATTATAAATTTCTGGTTATAATAGTCATCTTAATATTTTAAAACACATTTAACAATTGCAAGAATTTCTGTAACAATTGTAGCATCGTTCGTTTGGGCGTCATTCCATTTCTCTGAATAGAATCTAATAAGATATTCTTGTTTTGATTCTAGGTTAATTTGTTTGATTATTTTTCCGTAACCAATATCAGAGGCGTTTGTCTCAATAATATTTTACCAATATGGGTTAGAAAGCATTAGACAAGGTAAAATTTTTACTTTACTCTTAATTTTTTGGACAGCCTCACTATGCTGTTCTATCCAGGGATTTTGTTTCTTTTGAAGCCTATCATATAAGATAGATGTATCTTTAGTAATATCTCTATAATATGCTGAAATATAATTCAGACTATCCAAAAATCTTTGCAATTGGGTTTATCAGTTATCACAACTAGGAATATATCAGCAAATTCAATGCTTCGGTTTATAAATCTGATTATGTCAATATCTCGATTTTAAGTCAAATTTTGATAATAAATTGGAGTCATATAATCTGTCCAGTAAATACTTTTTGTTTGGAATAAGATACCTAATCCATTTTAAGACTTTATTAAGGGATTTATAGTTAATAACTAATCTCTGCACTCCTCTTTCTTGTTCAATGTGTTTATTAACATAAAAAGTTGTGCATGACTAAGGAGATTTGGAGGGGCTTTTTAGCTTCTTCCGGAGTAAGGTTTCTATGTGCTTTTTACATAGCTCAAGGTACTCCTCCTAGCAAGGTGTTGCCTGGGTGGAGAATTTATCTTAACTGAAATCTTCCTCAATGGGGAGCGGAACTATGTGTTTCTTTTTATTCCAGAAAGAATTAAGGTGATCATTGCAAATATCATTGAAAATTGGTCTGATAATAATTTAACTTTATCCTTTAACTTAGAATTTTTAAGTCTATCTTTGATTGTCAATGTATTAATTCTTGTTTGAGAAAGTTAAGTTAGCTTTCTTTGACTGTTATTGAGTCGTAAATCTCATGTAATGCTTTTGTTAAAGGTTCTGTTCTAAACCTTAGAAAGATATTTCTTCCTTCAAATGTTCTATATTTCCTTCAGCATTTACCTTTTTTAAAAATTAAATTTTCGTTTGAAAATGAGTTCCAAGTATTACTCGGTTGATTATGAAATTATGACGCGCTGCTGGTGACTTATATCAATAGGTTGCTATAACAACCTCTGGATCACTTTGCGGAATTATCTTGCTAAGTCTGAACTTGAAAAACACAAACACTTTGTTCACCTAGCTCGGCCAGAGCCTATGTTTGGGGAGGACTACTCTCAGTCCTCAAGATTCCACTATTACCGGTTAAAGTACAAAGACTCCAATTCTCCACCTACGCTAGAACAACCTCTACTTCTAACCTAGCTAGAATCTCCACTCAGTCCGATCACACAAACTAGCGTACGTACACTGTCAACACAATCCAGTAATAGAATGCTACAACTCTGATCACACAGACTCAGTTTATTCTAAAACAACGTGTTATGACAAGATGATATAACAACCTACTATATCAAGTTGTTATACCTCAGATTCTCCGAGGTCTCCCAGGTTCTTCAATCTGACTTCTCCGAGTTCTCACAACTCCAGCGATGATCCCCTTGATCAGTGACCTCCGCTCAGCGTACGGGTACATTGCTCTGCACTTCGATCGTCCGTGACCGCATCACCCATGACGATTCTTCAACGGCTTATGTACTTGATCTTCAACGAGTCTCCACTCTAGTTGAACTTGCTGATTAAGCATCGATCAAACTCATCTAGTCCTAACATCTCTCCGCTTTTGCAGTGACAACATACTCTAGCTCTTCACTCTTTGTTTATCACTCTTTCTTTGTGTGTGTGTGTGTGTGTGTTGGTGCCCGCTTCTCTATGTGTGTGTGTGTGGCAGCTCTTGGAGATAATGATCTCAGCAATTTAGAACTCTTTCTAAATCCATTTTGGCAATCCCGATCTATGTCAAGATCTTAAGAGTTTGTTGAGATTTGATTGTAACAACTTCTTTCTTAAAAGCAATTTAGAAACCATATCTTCTCCTTGATCTTTATAGGTTGTTGGAAATTCTAATCTTGCTGCAATTTCCTAACATCGTTTAGGAAACTTCCTCCGATCAGCAACCTTTGACTATCTGCTGGTTGACTACAAGTTGACTGTCTTCAGGTTGCTCCAGCAGCTTTCTTCACAAGATGCTTTAGCAATTGCTAGATCATCTTTCACAGATTTGTCAAGGATGCCACACACCTTAACATATTATATTTTTAGCTAGTAAGAAACTTGTTTGGATGCAAACCTTATTAATACATACTTTGGCTTTAGGAAGCTTATAACTAATTTTTAGGTTATCCCCTCCCGCATGGGATAGGACATGAGTAGTTTATGAAAATACCTGGTAGGGATGCAGACCCGGCCCTGGGGGTGGGCAAACATGGCCCACCCCCAGAGAGGGCCCACTCGCCTAAGCTTTTTAGAGCAAATTTTTTTATAAAAAAAAATTACAGAAATGAAGGATTTATTTCAAGTTTAATTATTGCAAAAAATATTGCATAAGATATGGACATAGAACCCGATTTTTCAAAAAAAGACATAGAGTAAAGAAAAATAATTTGTTGAAAATGATCATGTAGAAAAAATACAGTCCGCTGAAGAATTTTGTAGAGTTAATTACTTCTTAGTGATTGTGGATATGAATATTTCATCATTGAAAAGTAGGTTTGAACAATTGCAAATGTTTGAAAGTTTTTTGGATTTTTATTTGATTTTAAAAAAAAATTGAAGTCATTTGATGAAAATGAATTAAGAGAATGTTATAAGAAATTTCATGCTACTTTTTCTCATGACGAAGAGTCAGATGTTGATTTGGATGATTTTATTTGTGAATTGAAAGTATTGCGAATGACTTTACCAGATGATGTGTCTATGTCTCCAATTGAAGTTCTCGAGTTCATAAAAATGGTTGGTTGTTATCCAAATGTTTCTATTGCATATCGAATTCTATTAACTATTGCATCCTTAGAAAGAAGTTTCTCTAAGTTAAAATTATTTAAAAAATTATTTGAGATCTTCTATGTCACAAGAGAGATTGAATGGTTTGACTCTCTTATATATTAAGAGATATATGTTAGAAAAAGTTGATATTGAGACCATTATGATTTTGCATCTAGAAATGATCAATAAAAATTTTTAACTTAACTTTTATGTGTTTTCATATATTTTGTAGGTGATACATATTTACTTTTATGGTTTCGCTCTCATGTGTTTAATTTTATCACTTACTTATTTTTATTTTACAAGTCTTTTTGTATCTTAATGGATGATAACTTTTGTAAGCCACGAAGCGGGTTTTTCGCTTTGATTAGTATCAATAAAGTTTAAGTTTTACTCATAAAGAGTGCCCAAAAACAATTTCCGCCCAGAGCCTACAAATGAATAGGACCGGGGTTGGGAATAAGACCTTCCTAAACTACATTCATCTATGCTCCACTATCAACAAGGGCGGTAAAAGCTTTTGAATAATAATAATTTATTAGAAGAGTGACTTTATGCAATTTTTGAGTTAAACATGTCCAAAGTGGATAAAAAATGCTTATTTGATTCAACATTGTCTAATTATCTTTCATCAAAAGTCACGAGTTTAAAAGGCATTACCTCTTTTCCTTTTCCAGTTTTGAAAATTTTTTGGTCAAGTTTTCTATTTTCTTGCTTTAATTCTTGAATCTCTTTCTTGAAATTATTAATTTCTATAGTAAGATCATATAAACTCCATTGCTTTAATTCTTTCCCCCTTTGTTTTGGTCAATATAGGACTATAAATTCCTTTTTTTTATCCTTAATACGCATATAAACTTTTGTCATAAAATATGATCCGAGGAAGAAGTAAGTATTTCCATCTTCCAATTGATCAATTGATCCTGGATTTTCGAAGTCTTTGAGATATCTTCCAATTGATCAATTATTTTTGACCGTAAAGCTGGATCCTTAATAATTATTAATAATTCCATAACAGTATTGTTGTCTAAAACATTTATCTTGGAATTTGGCTTGAATTTTATATAATTATTCTTTTTCAAGATCACTATCAGAGTCTTGGTTTGGGTAAGATTATCCTAAAATACAAGGTTCATGTTCATGTTCCGATTCAGATTCTTGTCACGACCCAAAAATCCAGGTCGAGACCGGCGCTTGACCAACGATCAAGCAAGCCTCACATATGACAATATTACACAAAAAAATAGGTTTTTCTAATTAATTCAGTCATAAAATTTACAATATTTACGGAAACGAGTTTACTACTAAACTAAGCAAAATGTGCTCCTAGTAACCTGCCCTAGACAACGGAGCATAACTCTAGCCAAAAGGAATCAAAAAGGATAGCTAATAACGAGTCCCAAAAACAAGACAACTGAAGTTTGATGGCACCGTAAGAAAAGATAGCTCTCTCGTCGAGGATAACTGGACCCTTCAGCAGCTACCGATTCACTTATTTGTAAGGAAAGGGTAATAAAGGGTGAGTCGGGAAGACTCAGTGAGGAAATAACCCGCACGTACTCTAGTAAGTGGTTACACACTTACGTATCCAAAAACGATTTATTAAGCTTGTAAATATATAATAACAAGCTACCAAGCAATCAGATATATCAAATGCACATATGCAAATGCGTGAATGCACAAAATGAGAACTGCAACTAACAGAAGCATATAGCTAGGCAATCGTCACTGCCGATCCTGATCATCAAAACGCGGAATTCATCATCGCGTAACAAAATGCGGCATTATCATCGCATAACAAAAGTTGCAGTCTCATGATGCAATATGTATGCACGTGTATGATACTTATTTCAAAGTCTCTTCTCAAATTTAACAGAATCCATTTACGGATGATTATGCAATATGCATAATAAACTTATAATTAATACATAGCGAATACGTGGTAATTATTTACTCACAGTAAACTTTGTTGAGAGCGTGTAGTCACCTCGCTCTACTGACAGTTTCGTTTCCAGAACCTATAACATAATAAAATAGTTATATAGATATTACTATCTCGTCACTCAAAACATCATTAACTGCTAAACTAATCAAAGCCTAGTTCCACTTTCTCTGTCAACCTCTCTATTTTCCACTCAATCATCCTCCACCAATTCATCAAATCATCACGCATAGTTTAACTGCAAAGTAGTAAACCAACCTCTTATTCTTCACCAAATCATCCTCCACCCCATCCTCCATATATAACCACAAAATCAAATCTCTAACTCAACCATATACATCACAATCCAAATCCCTAAAACTAACCACCTCATATCCAAAACCCACCAAACTTCTCATATACATCTCAACTTCCAACAGCCACCCACAAACCACTCCAACCCCTCACTAACCACCATCTCAACAACCAACTACACACCCAAAACACACATAGAAAACAAGAACCCTAACACAACATCCAAGCTTACACAACACCCACAACATCACCCAAAAAGAAATCAAGAACATACCTTATCAAGCTTTGAGGAACTCTAGAAATAGTGGCTAGGAAAGATGGGGAAAGGAGGAGGGGAAGGGGAGATGGAGCACACGGGAAAGAAGAGAGGAGAAGAAGACACGGGGAGATGAGGGAGAAAATAAGGAGGAAGAAGATAAGGGGGGAGAAGGAGAGTTTGACCAAAAATATCTAACCCATTTTTTTTTTTTTTAATCTATGGGCATAACATTCTACCCTCCTTCAAAAAAATTCGGTCCCCGAATTTTATATAGTCATACCTTGAGACTCAAAAAGTTACGGGTATCTGACTTTCATATCCTTCTCTGATTCCCAAGTGGCTTCTGCATTGGAATGATTCTTCCATAACACCTTGACTGAAACTAGATTCCTGTTACGTAGTCTCCTCACATCTCGGTCCACGATGGCAATTGGTTGTTCCTCATAAGACAACGTATCATCTATCTCAAGTTGTTCATGTTCCAATACGTGTGTAGGATCCGAAATATACCTTCATAGCATCGAAACATGAAACACGGGATGGACATTAGATAATGCCGGAGGCAAAGCTAATTTATATGCAACTGTACCAATCCGCTCCAAGATTTCAAAAGGACCAATGAATCGAGGACTAAGTTTCCCTTTTTTGCCAAATCTCATCACACCTTTCATTGGTGACACCTTTAAAAAGACGTGATCACCAACTTGAAACTCTAACTCTCTTCGTTTTGGATCAGCATAAGACTTTTGTCGGCTCTGAGCTGCTAACAGCTTATTTCTGATCAGACGGACCTTCTCATTTGCATCATGTACCAAGTCAGGTCCAATCAACCTACTTTCACCTAACTCGAACCATCCAACAGGCGATCTGCATCTTCTTTCATACAATGCCTCAAAAGGAGCCATTCGAATGCTAGAGTAATAACTGTTATTATAAGCAAACTCCATCAATGGTGTATACCAATCCCAACTACCCTTGAAATTAATAACACAAGCTCTTAACATATCTTCTAACGTCTGAATAGTTCTCTCTGACTGTCCATCTGTCCGAGGATGAAATGCAGTGCTCATGTGTAACTTCGTCCCTAACGCCTCTTGCAGTGACCTCCAAAATCTAGATGTAAACTGCGAACCACGATCAGAAATAATGGAGATAGGTACACCATGTAGGTGCACAATTTCATCGATATACACACGGGCATACTGCTCTGCTGAATAATTTGTCTTTACCGGAATAAAGTGTGCAGTCTTAGTGAACTTATCCACAATCACCCAAATAGAATCATGACCCTTGCTAGTGCATGGAAGTCCGGTAATAAAATCCATAGTGATGCGCTCCCACTTCCATTCCGGAATCTCAATGTTCTGCAATAACCCAGCTGGTCTCTGGTGTTCAGCTTTCACCTGTTGACAAGTCAAACATCTCGAGACAAAGTCAGCCACATCACGTTTCATACCACTCCACCAACAAGTGTCTCGGAGATCATGGTACATCTTACTCGATCCTGGATGCATGACATAAGGTGTACAATGAGCCTCTGTCAAAATCTCTTGACGTAGTCCATTAGTTTGAGGAACGCATAACCGATTTTTAAATCGAAGAATACCATCATCACCAACTGTAAAATCTGCATGTCTACCTTCTCGAACTTCTGTAATCAACCTTCTTAACTCGGGGTCATTACCTTGCATTTCTCCTATCCGAGTCACTAAGGTCGGCACAACTCTGGAATGCGCTAGAAGACCATTTTCTCCTACTTCAAAAGAAACTCCACTGTTTTGCAGTTGTGAGAGTTCCTTTGCAAGTCCTCTCCTGCTATCAGGTATGTGTGCTAAACTGCCCATAGACTTTCTACTGAGGGCAACAGCAACTACATTGGCCTTCCCTGGATGATAAGAAATGGTGCAATCGTAGTCTTTCAGCAACTCCACCCATCTACGCTGTCGAAGATTAAGATCCTTCTGACTGAATATATACTTCAAACTTTTGTGATCCGTAAACACCTCAAATGTCTCTCCGTACAAATAATGTCTTCACATCTTCAATGCAAAAACTACTGTTGCCAACTCGAAGTCATGAGTAGGATAATTATGTTCATGCTTCTTCAGCTGACGAGAAGCATACGCAATAACTCGACCATGCTGCATTAAAACACATCCCAGTCCAACTCCTGAAGCATCACAATACACCGTAAATCCGCCAGTGCCTGAGGGAAGGGCTAAAATTGGTGCAGTAATTAATGCTCTCTTCAGTCTCTGGAAACTCTCTTCACATTTGTCAGACCCGAAAATTTTTACTCCTTTCTGGGTCAACCGAGTTAATGGTGCAGCTATACGAGAAAAATCTTGCACAAATCGACGATAATACCCAGCAAGCCCTAAAAAGCTTCGAATTTCTGCTACCGAAGTTGGCGTCGTGCCAACCTTCAACTGCCGCAACCTTTGAGGGATCAACTTTCACACCCTCATTTGAGACAATGTGTCCGAGGAAAGCAATACTATGTAACCAAAATTCACATTTAGAAAACTTAGCATACAACTTGTGCTCTCGTAGCCTTTAAAGTACTTGTCTCAAATGCGAAGCATGCTCTTCCACAGTTCTCGAGTATACCAGAATATCGTCAATGAACACAATCACAAATTTATCCAAGAAGGACCTAAATACATTATTCATCATTCCCATGAACGCTGCTGGTGTGTTTGTGAGTCCAAATGACATCACCAAAAACTCGTAATGCCCATAACGGTTTCGGAACGCTGTCTTCGGAATATCTTGCTCTCTAATCCGAAGTTGATGATAACCCGAACGTAGATTGATTTTAGAGAAATATTGAGCTCCTTGCAGCTGGACAAACAAATCATCAATCCTTGGAAATGGTACTTATTCTTCACTGTCACTTTGTTTAGCTGACGATAGTCAATGCATAACCTCACCGTTCCGTCTTTCTTCTTCACAAATAAAACAGGAGCACCCCAAGGAGAAACACTAGGACGGATAAAACCCTTGTCAAGTAGCTCTTGCAACTGAGCTTTCAATTCTTTAAGTTCCATCGGAGCCATCCGATAAGGAGGAATTGAGATAGGCTCCGTACCAGGGACTAATTCGATACAAAATTCCACATCTCTCACTGGAGGTAGTCCAACTAAATCCTCTGGAAAGACATCCTCAAAATCAGCTACTACTGGTATCGTATCCAATGTAGACGACTTAGTCTCATTCTTAGCATCCAATATTATTGCCAAGTAGGCCTGGCATCCCTTCCTCATCAACTTATCAGCCATCAGCGCTGATATGAAATAAGGAGACGATAGACTCCTATCACATAAAAATGTGAATTATGGCTCGTCCGGTAACCAAAATGTGATCACCTTCTCACGACAATCGAGAGTGGCATAAGACGAGGATAACCAATCCATCCCCAAAATGACATCAAAGTCTAACATATCAAGCAAAATTAAGTTTGCTTGCATATTATGACCACCAACCGAAATCAAACAAGAACGATATACCGACTTCGCCTCAATACGACCACCAAGTGGAGTAGTTACCCACAAGGGTGTCTCCAACCGTGAAGGACTCATAGTAAGGCGAGATGCAAAATATGGCGAAACAAATGAATGCGTAGCTCCAGAATCAAATAGCACAGAAGCATCAATATTGCAAACAAGTAAGGTACCTATGGCGACTGCATTAGAAGCTTCAGCATCGCGAGGAGTCAGTGCAAAAACTCTAGCCTGTGTGCCTCCATCGAGATGTTGAGGTTGGTTGCTCATAGTCTGACTACTAGTTTGACCTCCAACACTTGTTCCATACTACGCTATCGGAAAACCAGTCCCTCCATACTGACTACTACTGGTACCAGACTGCACCGAAGGCTGAACTAAAGGCGCATATGTGGGAGAAGGATACGCTGCTATGTGATGGATACTCGCACCTCGATGGGGACATTGATTAATAAAGTGCCCTTTCTGACCACACTGAAAACATGCACGCGCCTCGCGATAACAAACACCTGTATGGAATCGACCACAAGTCTTGCACTGCGTCCTCGACTGATCCTGGCTGCTCGAACTTGCATGCTGACCTCCAATACTCTGTTGGGAGGCTTTGCGGTCATGTGAGGTAGTATTAGACCGCTGACCGCGCTGTGATGACTGGAACTGATTCCCTCGCTGAAAACGCTGACCTCTACCTCCTCGAAAGTCTCCTCGGCGCTGGTTCTCATACTGATCATTCTCACGAGGCCTCTTTCTCAGGTCACGAGCAGCTCTCTCTAAAACCTCTCTGTCTTCTACAACTCGAGCAGTATCCACAGCTCTTGAGAAACTAGAGAACTGAGTGATGACCACCGATCAAAAAATATTATGTCGTAATCCCATAACAAAACGCTTAATGCGCATCTGCTCTGTCATCACCAAATGTGGGGCATAAGCTGACAAGATGGTGAACTTATTGGCATACTCCGTAACCGTCATAGCTTCTTGTCTCAACATCTCAAACTCTCTTGCCTTCGCATCCCTCATACTGTCAGGCAGAAATCTCTCCAAGAACAATGTCTTAAATCCATCCCACTCTAAACGCGGCTGCTTTGAGCTCCTACCCCTTATCACAGGATCAAACCAAGCCATAGCAACACCATACAATCTAAAGGAAGCTAACTCCACTAACCTCCAAGCCGGACAATGAAGAACCTGACAAAGACGCTGAGTCTGATCAATAAATGTCTGAGGGTCCTCCCTTTCATCTGTTCCACTAAAAGTAGGTGGCTGATGCCTGATGAACTCATCCAGCTTCACACCTCCATCGTCAACAGTCGGAATTACGCTTTGAGCCGGGGGAAGGTCTACATTACCACCACTTGCTGGTGGTGGGGTCGCGGAATGGCCCTGAGCAACACCCTGTGGCACCATACCATGCAGTGCCTGAATTAAACCTTGAATACTGGTCACGACGTCGGTATATGACATTGTGGTCTGTGGTGGAATAACTGGCTCGCTCCTTGGTGGTTCGCTACGTGCACCTCTCGGATTGGTTCCCGTCCGAGTGCTACGTGGCACAATGTTAGGAAATGGCTGATTAACATTATCAACACCGACACGCGCACCCCTATAATTGTTAACACCTCTGCCAGGTCGAGATGTACCTCTCGAACGAGCTGACCCACGTGGTGCCACCACAACCTATACGAATAATCGTTGTATCAGCAAACCGGAATGTCAAGAAAATGGTTTGACAGCAAATCAGAAGAAATTTCCTGAAGGTCATAGCAGAACATTGTTTATGGTGGTGGCGCGCTACACCACCATAATCAACATTCTACTAAGTCCTAGCTCCGGGTACTAGGGGACGAACCTAGGCTCTGATACCAACTTTGTCACGACCCAAAAATCCAGGTCGAGACCAGCGCTTGACCAACGATCAAGCAAGCCTCACATATGACAATATTACACAAAAAGATAGGTTTTTCTAATTAATTCAGTCATAAAATTTACAATATTTATGGAAACGAGTTTACTACTAAACTAAGCAAAATGTGCTCCTAGTAACCTGCCCTAGACAACGAAGCATAACTCTAGCCAAAAGGAATCAAAAAGGATAGCTGATAACGAGTCCCAAAAAAAAGACAGCTGAAGTTTGATGGCACCGTAAGAAAAGATAGCTCTCTCATCGAGGATAACTGGACCCTTCAGCAGCTACCGATTCACTTATCTGTAAGGAAAGGGTAATAAAGGGTGAGTCGGGCAGACTTAGTGAGGAAATAACCCGCACGTACTCTAGTAAGTGGTTACACACTTACTTATCCAAAAACGATTTATTAAGCTTGTAAATATATAATAACAAGCTACCAAGCAATCAGATATATCAAATGCACATATGCAAATGCGTGAATGCACAGAATGAGAACTGCAACTAACAGAAGCATATAGCTAGGTAGTCGTCACTGCCGATCCGGATCATCAAAACGCGGAATTCATCATCGCGTAACAAAATGCGGCATTATCATCGCATAACAAAAGTTGCAGTCTCATGATGCAATATGTATGCACGTGTATGATACTTATCACAAAGTCTCCCTCAAATTTAACAGAATCCGTTTACGGATGATTATGCAATATGCATAATAAACTTATAATTAATACATAGCGAATACGTGGTAATTATTTACTCACAGTAAACTTTGTTGAGAGCGTGTAGTCACCTCGCTCTACTGACAGGTTCGTTTCCAGAACCTATAACATAATAAAATAGTTATATAGATATTACTATCTCGTCACTCAAAACATCATTAACTGCTAAACTAATCAAAGCCTAGTTCCACTTTCTCTGTCAACCTCTCTATTTTCCACTCAATCATCCTCCACCAATTCATCAAATCATCACGCATAGTTTAACTGCAAAGTAGTAAACCAACCTCTTATTCTTCACCAAATCATCCTCAACCCCATCCTCCATATATAACCACAAAATCAAATCTCTAACTCAACCATATACATCACAATCCAAATCCCTAAAACTAACCACCTCATATCCAAAACCCACCAAACTTCTCATATACATCTCAACTTCCAACAGCCACCCACAAACTACTCCAACCCCTCACTAACCACCATCTCAACAACCAACTACACACCCAAAACACACATAGAAAACAAGAACCCTAACACAACATCCAAGCTTACACAACACCCACAACATCACCCAAAAAGAAATCAAGAACATACTTTATCAAGCTTTGAGAAACCCTAGAATTAGTGGCTAGGAAAGATGGGGAAAGGAGGAGGGGAAGGGGAGATGGAGCACACGGGAAAGAAGAGAGGAGAAGAAGACACGGGGAGATGAGGGAGAAAATAAGGAGGAAGAAGATAAGGGGGGAGAAGGAGAGTTTGACCAAAAATATCTAACCCATTTTTTTTCTTTTAATCTATGGGCATAACAATTCTGACATAAGGTTCTCATTTTTAAGAGTTCTAAGCTCATCACTAGTCAAAGATGACTTAGTTAATTCTGACTCAAGAACTTCCATCTGAGCTAAGGAGTATTTTGGAAAGGATTCCTTTCAATTTTTCATCTTTGTCAAGGCCGTTTAACTTCCTTTTAACCCAGCAAGTTCTGGCATAGTGGCCTAATTTTTCACATTTCCTGCATATAATCTATTTGCTATTATCCCATTTATTTTCCTCCCTAGTGTATTTATGTTGCTTCTTTTCTTCAATTTTTTCTTAGAATATTTTTGTTTCTTTCTTTTATATTCTAATTCGTGTACAGGTTTATATTGTTTGACTGACTTTCTAGTTTTACTGGTTGATGGTTTCTCAATGGCAAATTGGTCACAAAATTGACCTAGCGGTTGTTTTTCTATAAGATTTTGTCTTTTCATTTGATTGTTCAACCTAATTTCATTAAAGAGAGGAGAAATAAAATATGCAGAAAATAAATGCGCTTACTGAGTGATGTATAATAGAAACTCTGGTATCTTAATTAGTACATGAGAGAAAAATCATTACCTTCTAGCAAGCTAGAAAGATTTTAGAATAGCTCTTGTATTTAAGTGTTTATCGGTTACACTGAGACAATGAACCACTAATAGCCAGACACTCCAGTTCACTGTCGGCTAGAGCACACTCCTATGGTCATCTGCACCACAAGTAGCGTCTTCATTCTGACACAGATCACAACACCGTCTTGTGTTCCCTCGAGAGTAGCACGCTGCTCCGTTTTAATCCTTACGGTGCGCAATCTATCGGACCTAAGCTCCTAAGCTTTGGGTGTGGAGAGAACTACAAAATAATGGTAGGCACGCCTCCTATTTATTTCTTGTTCTCCTAACAAGAAATCCTAGATTTGCTCGACCGTAAATCTTAGATTTTCTTTCCTAATTGGAATTGAAAATCTTTCTAGTTGATAAAGATCATCCTATAATAATCTTATCAACTACTCAACAAAGATTATTTCATACTAATATTTGTTGACCGGATCTTGATATCTTCTTTCCTAATTTGTAGCTCAATGAATATTGATTTCTTTCATCTAAATCTTAAGTAAATTTATCAACTGAGTGTTTGTCTCATCAAAACTCAGGAGTTCAAGAACTCCAACAATTTGTTCTCTTGTTTACATTCCTTCCCAAATTCTTCTCATGTGTTAATTCATTCTATTGAATTAAAGTTTTCATGTAACCATTGGTTTCCATTTATTTGTTTCGAATTCTAACCTAATGATCTTTCTTGTCTGAGAAATACGACTGAAATCAATAATTATGTCAGACATAATTGAATTGAAAAATCATTTTCTGATTCGGTTATTTTTTGGGTCTTTAGTGTATTAGGGTCTGTTCTAACTTAAGTACTTAACTTAACTTAAGTGACCTTAACTTAACTTAACTTCACTAAACTTAACTTAAGTACTTAAAATTTTTTTTCACCACCACATAACCCACCGCCACCACTACCACCACCAACACAACCTCCTAAGATATATATATATATATATATATATATATATATATTTTAATTTAATTTGTATGTTATAAATTTTGTTTAGTTTATATGTTGAGTGTGAAGCCTAATCTGCACAAGAAGCGCTACTGAGACCCTACGCAGAGCCGGAAGCTGATCAACCTGCTTGTCTGGAATTTGTATTATTTACATATTTTCAGAGGTGGCAGCGACCGTCGTACGGGTCGCATGGCCAGTACTGGAATTTGTATAAACAGATTGGCATTTTTACATCCTCAGTTGTGTGATGAACAATTAAGATGTACAGCAGATATGCTTCTCCAACTTGTCTGTTAATGTATGTGGCATCATTGACAAACTCCTACAAGGTGAACAAGAGTCTCCTACAGCAAACGTGTGAAGACAGCAGCTGATGCAGAGCGTTCCAGAATGACCAAGCAGAGTGCACAAGGCGTTGCTACAGCAACCTGTGTAACAGAGAGCTGTAGCATCCTAAATAACAGATTTCTGTGTGAAGGACAAGCTGCCCAGAATTAAAGAGAAGAGCAACGGAAGCTTTCTGAATGGAATTTAGAAGATTCCCAAAGTCAATAGCATGCCGATCAACTTAGAGCAGTCCTAAGAACGTACGGAGGGTTGCTGCCAGCATCGCAACAGGTTGAAAGAGTATCGTGAAGATAGAGAGTAAAATGATGCAGCTGCCCGTGTGAAAACAGCAGCGTGTGCAAGTTCAGCACAAGTGAACAAGCAAGTGAACAAAGGAGCAACTATAGCAGGAGGAAGCTTTAGCAGGAGCTTGTTCAGAAGAGCTGTAGTGTCTGTCCGTGCAGCAGCAATCTATTTTTTGGAAAGAAGGTGTGGCAGTCCTTCGAAGAGCATCAGAGGAGGTTCAGAGTTGCTGCAGAGAATATTCCAGAGTGGAGATTCCTAACTGAAGTAGGAGTTTTGGTTTGAATCTCAAATCAAATCTAATCTCCTAGAAATTAGGAGATATTGATGTTGCTAGGGGAACTGCTATAATCTGATAATGATAGTAGTGGACGCGCCTATATAATGGAGACCCTTCAGAGCGATGAGGGGCGATCGAATCAGATATCAAATATTGAGAACACACGCAGAATACCGAGAGAGAGAGATTCAAAGTGCGTGCAAGATTCGATCATCACCAAAGAGCAGAGCGTGCGCGCAGAGCTGTGGTGACTGAAGCAGAGGGTGATCAGGACATGTGTAGTCCAAGTTTGATCTGGAAGCCAATTCAGAGCAGCAGTGCTTGTTGGTTGATCAAGGAAGGTCGCGGAGGAATTGTCAAGTGGAGGTACTCGGGCAATTGGTAGAAGACCTGTTCTCGCTAGTGACAGGAGGTCACTAAGTGAGGGGGAAGTATTCCAGATTGTGCAGCGCTCGTGGAATCGTTAAAACGGCTCAGCGGAAGGCTTCGTAGCGACGCGGACAGTTTGTGCATCAGCTGTGTGCTATAGCAGATGCTATAGCAACCCTGCAGAATCTGAGTATTGTTAAAATAAGCTGAGTTTTGAGGAGACAGTAGCTATTCTAGATAGATATCAGTAGAGGGTGTGCAGACACAAGTCAGAGCCTGTTCTGATTGTGTACGAGGATCCACCTAAGGTTGAGTAGCATAGTGCGTGGGTTGTAACCGTGTGTACTTGGAGACCCTTGAGATTAGTGGATTGAGGACTGAGAATAGTCCTCCCCAGACGTAGGCAATTGGCCGAACTGGGTGAACAAACATTTGTCTTTGTTCTTTCCTGCTGAAATAGTTTTCGAGTGAACAAGAGTGTGTTGTAGCAACTGCTTGTTCACCAATCTGTGTATCAGAGGCGCTGTGAATTTCAATTGGTATCAGAGCGAGAGCTCAACACACAGAGTAAAAGATCCTACATCGCCTCTAAAGAAGTCAAGGAACAATGAAGGAAAGACAAAGCACAAGTCGGCCACCCCTACTAGAAGAAGGAAATTATAGTTGTTGGAAGGCGAAAATAGTTACTTGCCTAAAGGCGATGGATGAGAAGACTTGGAGAGCAGTAGAGTCTGGGTGGTCACACCCACTGACCATCGACGACAAAGGAGTTGCACGGGAGAAACCAGAGGAGACATGGACAGCTGAAGAAGAAGCTGTAGCAATCAGTAACTCCAAAGCCTTGAACGTGATATTTGCCGCTGTTGATGCAAATAATTTCAGGCTGATCTCAGACTGTGAAATTG
Source organism: Umbilicus rupestris (assembly GCA_963678935.1). NCBI lineage: Eukaryota > Viridiplantae > Streptophyta > Magnoliopsida > Saxifragales > Crassulaceae > Umbilicus > Umbilicus rupestris. Next base: position 2,122,875 of record OY787625.1, read on the forward strand.
CCAAGCAAGCTTGGGAGATCCTCCAGACGGCTCATGAAAGGAACAAGACTCCTGGTGCAAACTGGAGAGACGAAGACAGTGAAGATGACTCAGCACAAAGGGATGAAGACAATTAAGATGACTCCGCTGTTGTTCTTATAGCTGCAACGAATATGAAGAACACCATTTCAACAAAGCCAGAAATTGTTCATGGTGTTGAGGAGTCAGACAGTAGTGATGATGAGGAAATCACTAAGGAGTCCATTGCAAGAAACCTTGCCCTGTTGCACGAAGAGTGGCTGCAAGTCATCAAGATCAACAAAGGTTTGACTGCCAAAGTATCAGACCTGGAAGAAAAATAAGAGGAGCTGCTGAAGACGATCACTTCTCTTACGGATCAGGTTGCCCAACAAGAAGAGAAGTTTGCTGCAGAGAAGGAAGAGCTCAATCTCTACAGGAAGACCGCAAAGATGCTTAACAGTGGCTCAAGCACTCTTGAAGATATACTAGCTCGCCAAAGATATGGAGGAGGCTACTCAGGTCTTGGATACACTGGAGAAGAAGGTGCTGAAAGAACTGTATTCATCAAAGCTACGGAGCCAGAAGATGCTGTCAATGGCGTGGAGAAACCGGTCCTGTCCCAGAAACCAGTATAGAAGAAGGTGCCTAGAAGGGTGAACAAGAGGCTGCTACAGCAACCGCTGTACCAACCATCTGTAGCAGAAACGAAACCCAGGAGCAAAAATCGCAGATGCTATTTTTGTGATCAGGAGGGTCACATCCAGAGAAGATTCCCGATCCTGAACAAGTATTGGAGACCTCAGAGATTGCCCACAGACGGACAATGCCAGATGAAGCCAAGGATTAGACGTGGCACACAAGAGACCTTCAGCTCATCAAAGCCAATGAAGGACTGTCACTGTCCAGTTGCGCAAGGAAACATCAGATACGTTGGAGGGACAACGAACTGGAAAATGAGGATTGCAAAAGGCACTAGTGCAGATCGGGTCAGACACCGAAACAATGCCGGAAGGAAAAAAAGAGTTACTGGACATAACAGAGCTCGGAAGCATTGGATACGGAAGCCGGAGCAGGCAGTGATGGAGAAGCAGCCACTAGATAGTCCCCCACAGTCATTGGAAGAGGCACATGATGAGACACCAACAGTTCCCCTTCTTTGGTGGATGGAGAAGAGGCGTTGGCCTATTCGCTGAGTTAAGCTTGAGGCTCCCCCCTTATCATTGGTGACAAAAGGGGGAGAAGATGTGTTCTGCTATTTGTATTGTGTTGGCAGATTTTGTCAGTCGACCCCAGAGGGAGAAGAGGAGCCCCTGAAGAAGATGCTCAGGTTTTGTCAAAAATGCCAAGGGGGAGATTGTTAAGGTAATGGCATCCTTGACAAAACCAGCGCAAGAAGTTGCTACAGCATCCCGAGAAGATTGAAGCTGGAGCTTCTTCAAAAGACTGACAAAACAACAACGAGCAAGAAGTTGGTACACCATCCGATGACAGCAGAAGCTATCTGAACACACTAGTTGAGAAGAAGCCAAAAGACAAGCTAGGGATAGCTTGAGATCAGCAGAGTCCTTGAATTGAGATGAATTCTGAAGAAGCTGCTAGAGAAGGAGTCTGAAGACGAGATGAGGATTGCCTAAGATCAGAAGGGTCTTTGGATTTTGTCAAAATGTCAAGGGGGAGATTGTTAATGTATGTGGCATCATTAACAAACTCCTATAAGGTGAACTAGAGTCTGCCACAGCAAACGTGTGAAGACAGCAGCTGATGCAGAGCGTTCCAGAATGACCACGCAGAGTGCACAAGGCGTTGCTACAGCAACCTGTGTAACAGAGAGCTGTAGCATCCTAAATAGCAGATTCCTGTGTGAAGGACAAGCTGCCCAGAATTAAAGAGAAGAACAACGGAAGCTTTCTGAATGGAATTTAGAAGATTCCCAAAGTCAATAGCATGCCGATCAACTTGGAGCAGTCCTAAGAACGTACGGAGGGTTGCTGCCAGCATCGCAACAGGTTGAAAGAGTATCGTGAAGATAGAGAGCAAAATGATGCAGCTGCCCGTGTGAAAACAACAGCGTGTGCAAGTTCAGCACAAGTGAACAAGCAAGTGAACAAAGGAGCAGCTATAGCAGGAGGAAGCTTTAGCAGGAGCTTGTTCAGAAGAGCTGTAGTGTCTGTCCGTGCAGCAGCAATCTATTTTTTGGAAAGAAGGTGTGGCAGTCCTTCGAAGAGCATCAGAGGAGGTTCAGAGTTGCTGCAGAGAATATTCCAGGGTGGAGATTCCTAACTGAAGTAGGAGTTTTGGTTTGAATCTCAAATCAAATCTAATCTCCTAGAAATTAGGAGATATTGATGTTGCTAGGGGAACTGCTATAATCTGATAATGATAGCAGTGGACGCGCCTATATAATGGAGACCCATCAGAGCGATGAGGGGCGATCGAATCAGATAGCAAATATTGAGAACACACGCAGAATACCGAGAGAGAGAGAGATTCAAAGTGCGTGCAAGATTCGATCATCACCAAAGAGCAGAGCGTGTGTGCAGAGCTGTGGTGACTGAAGCAGAGGGTGATCAGGACTTGTGTAGTCTAATCCAAGTTTGATCTGGAAGCCAATTCAGAGCAGCAGTGCTTGTCGGTTGATCAAGGAAGGCCGCGGAGGAATTGTCGAGTGGAGGTACTCGGGCAATTGGTAGAAGACCTGCTCTCGCTAGTGACAGAGGTCACTAAGTGAGGGGGAGTATTCCAGAGTGTGCAGCGCTCGTGGAATCGTTCAAACGGCTCAACGGAAGGCTTCGGAGCGACGCAGACAGTTTGTGCATCAGCTGTGTACTACAGCAGATGCTATAGCAACCCTGCAGAATCTGAGTATTGTTAGAATAGGCTGAGTTTCGAGGAGACAGTAGCTATTCTAGATAGATATCAGTAGAGGGTGTGCAGACACAAGTCACAGCCTGTTCTGATTGTGTACGAGGATCCACCTAAGGTTGAGTAGCATAGGTTGCGTGGGTTGTAACCGTGTGTACTTGGAGACCCTTGAGATTAGTGGATTGAGGACTGAGAATAGTCCTCCCCAGACGTAGGCAATTGGCCGAACTGGGTGAACAAACATTTGTCCTTGTTCATTCTTGCTTAAACAGTTTCCGGGTGAACAAGAGTGTGCTGTAGCAACTGCTTGTTCACAACCTGCAACTCAGAGGCGCTAGCTATTCTAGATAGATATCAGTAGAGGGTGTGCAGACACAAGTCAGAGCCTGTTCTGATTGTGTACGAGGATCCACCTAAGGTTGAGTAGCATAGGTTGCGTGGGTTGTAACCGTGTGTACTTGGAGACCCTTGAGATTAGTGGATTGAGGACTGAGAATAGTCCTCCCCAGACGTAGGCAATTGGCCGAACTGGGTGAATAAACATTTGTCCTTGTTCATTCTTACTTAAATAGTTTTCGGGTGAACAAGAGTGTGTTGTAGCAACTGCTTGTTCACAACCTGCAACTCAGAGGCGCTGCGAATTTCATTGTCAACTTGATGTTGGCTAGGCAATTTTTAAATGATAGCAGACATATCACTGTTTTGGAACAAATTGGGATGTGTCTGTACATATTGGCTAAAGGGGCTTCCTATAGAGATGTCGCCGATACATTTAAACATTCGCTCTCCACGGTACACAAGTATTTTATTCTCGTGTTAGATGCATTGAAGGAACTTTCATTTGACATTGTTAGACCGCATACGTCATTGCATTTGGTACCGGATAAAATTTCTACCAGCAGCATGTATTCTCCTTTTTTTAAGGTACGATAATCATTCATACTTGTCATTCCCATTGATTATTCAAATAATAGGATGTATGTGTAATCTTTCGTCATGGTTCATTATATGTGCAGGATTGTGTCGGTGCACTAGATGGCATGCATATCGAAGCGGTACTGGGTGATCAGCAAGATGTGCAGTTTTGAGGAAGAAAGGGCATCAAAACATGAAATGTTTTTGCATGTTGCTCATTCGATATGCTATTTACATACGTGCACATTGGATGGGAAGGAAGTGTGCATGATCAAACTGTTTGGAGAGATTCATTAACTCAATCAAAATATTGTTTTCCACATCCTCCTCCAGGTATCACAGTTATTTTGTCTATTGCGTTTATCATACTGGGTTCGTTTACGTTAATAAATTATTAGTATCATCTAAAGTTGCACTTGCACAGGTAAATACTATTTGGTCGACTCTGGTTATCCAAATACACTGGGATATTTGGCTCCGTACAAAGATAGACAAGTTCGTTATCACATGCCAGCGTTCAGGAATGGTCAGCAGCCACTTGGAATGTATGAAAAATTCAATTACCGACATTCTTCACTGCGGACAACCATAGAAAGAGCGTTTGGTGTTTTGAAGAACACATGGAAAATACTTCGGACCATGCCTCAAATGTCAGATGTCCGTCAAATTGACATAATTCTAGCAACATTTACTCTGCATAATTTTATTCGCTTACATAACTTGACTATACCTATATTATCACATGAGTTGGTGCAGGGTACAGCAGATTCTAATCTTTTTGATGTACTCCGAAAACAACAGATGAATCGATGCGAGACTGCATAACATTGGAAATATTTAGAGCATGTCCTGACAGTGAAATAGAAATTAACTTGGACGAAGATGAAATGTAATTTGTGGTCATAATTATTTATCTAACTTTGTTTTGTAAATGTTGTCAACTCATACATTATGAAAATTGTACTGTTAACTTATCATTCTGGAATGTAAAAGTTGTCAACTATTACATTATATAAACATCGACTTAATTTAACTTAAATGATCTTAATTTAACTTACATACTATAAATATAGTTCAAAAGAACATGCCCTTACTATTTAATCCTCTCATAATAATAATATTATAGTAGAAGAGTGGTTGAGTGAGCAATGGTTCAACTTGTTGATATATGTATATGTAATGTAATTCATAATCAATCCGCCCACCAAGGGCTAGTCTAGTGGTGTATTATAAACTCCATGTCACAGGTTCGATTCCTGGTGGGTGTTAGGGCTGGGGCTCTAACGAGGTGGGTTTAAAAAAAAAAATTAAAAAAAAAAAATTCATAATCAATCCGATTTTTAGTTCAGTTAATTTGAAATACTTAAAATTCAAGAATCCATCATTATCTTCTATTGGGTTGGGTTTAATTGAAATCCGATTGAAGGAGAAAAATCGGACCTTTATAGCAAAACCTCCACGACATCATCTTCTCGACAATTCACCAGAACCTCCGATCCTCTTCTTCTTCGTCGTCGTCTTCCAACTCTATAGCCATTAAAGCTTCCATCTTGTCGAGCAACCAGCGTCAATTACCCTCTAACGCCCGTGCTTGTTTTATCTCTCAAAATAATGGCGGCAGATGCTGCCACTATCACTGCCGGACTTGGTATTATCACTCGGAGAGGCTCTTCCTCCTCCCCTTCCATCGCTCCTCACTTCTCCGTCAGTTGTTCTGTTATCCCCAGGACCCAGAAAAATCTAGGCTTTTTGAAACTGAGGGGTGGTGATAGGGTTTTGGCCAGGAGGGTTGAAGGGGTTCAGAAGAGGAGATCCAATTCCGCGTCTTTTGTTGTTAGGTGCAGTACTTCCAGTACCGGGAGGGTGAGAAATTTGATTGAATTTGGGGGATTCAGCTGATGGCTTGTTTCTGATATGGTATTTTTTTTTTCCTTTTTCAGATTACACAGCAGGACTTTACAGAGATGGCTTGGCAAGCTATAGTGGCGAGCCCCGAAGTGGCCAAGGAGAACAAGCACCAGATAGTTGAGACTGAACATTTGATGAAAACTCTACTGGAGCAAAAAAATGGCCTTGCGAGAAGGATATTCTCCAAGGTTGGAGTTGATAACACCCAACTGCTCGGAAGCACCGACAAGTTCATCCAAAGGCAGCCAAAGGTAAATGTTAAATTTTCATCACATTGACCCATGATAATGGTAGGAAATAAATAGAGAACCGGACAATGTTTAGGTTTATACAACTGATGATTGCATCAGTTTCTATGAGATCTTGTTTCTTTTCACGTGTAAGGCTGGGCTAGCTGACAATCGCTCCTCTGTAACTGATTAGGTTCTTGGTGAAACAGCCGGTTCCATGCTGGGAAGGGACTTGGAATCCCTGATTCAACGAGCCAGGGACTTCAAGAAAGAGTACGGGGACTCGTTTGTATCTGTTGAACATCTGGTTCTTGGTTTCACCCAAGACAAGAGATTTGGGAAACAGCTGTTTAAGGATAATCAAATTTCTCTTGAAGCACTAAAATCAGCGGTGGAAGCTATCAGAGGAAGCCAAACTGTGATTGATCAAGGTGATTTATTTATTTCATGTTAATATGATATTTGTGGTGACTATATGTACATCATCAGGACTTGCAAACATTTAATGCATCGCTAATAACCCTCTGACTGGATTCTTGCAGATCCTGAAGGGAAGTATGAAGCACTAGAAAAATATGGAAAAGATTTGACGGCCATGGCAAAAGCTGGAAAGCTTGACCCTGTTATTGGAAGGGATGATGAGATACGCAGGTGCATTCAAATACTATCCAGGAGAACGAAGAACAATCCTGTACTTATTGGTGAGCCTGGAGTAGGCAAAACTGCAATATCTGAAGGGTATGTTTGAAGCCCACTTTTCTTTTTTCTTCTTTTAAGTTAAATAATATTTTCTAAGGCCCTGTCCGGTTCTTAAATTTTGAGGGATGGAAAGAAAATTTGAAGGAAAAATTGATTTTTTTTGTGTTTGGTTTGTCATGGAAAATGAAAACAATATAAAAGAACACATTAGAAACTTTTCCATGGGAAATTCATTTTCCAACTTGTTTTCCATTTCATTTTTTTCCACCACAATTTCCAAGATCCAAATGGAGCCTAAGAGGATAAGTGTAAAAGAAGCTACTTGTCAATTTTGTTGTGGTTTCTTATGTCTACATGTTACTTCTTTGACGAGGCTTGTGCGAGCTCTGAGATGCTAATTATATCACACTGTCAAGTAACTTTGTATGTTGCTGTATTTAAAAGATCCCTTATGACCGTCTTCTTGGAACAGGCTTGCTCAAAGAATTGTCCAGGGAGATGTTCCTCAAGCTTTAATGAACCGGAAGGTGAGTGTTTCTTACTATCCCTTTTACCATTGTGGACATGACTTGTTAATTTGCTTTCCCTATGCACAAGACATGGAAGACTAATTGACAGGAAATGATGATATTTAATTTCTACTAAACTTGTTACCAGTTAATATCTTTGGACATGGGTGCGCTTATTGCTGGAGCCAAATATAGAGGAGAATTCGAAGACCGATTGAAGGCTGTACTAAAGGAGGTAACAGACTCGGATGGCCAAATAGTTCTCTTCATCGATGAAATTCACACTGTAGTTGGAGCAGGTAATTTGATTGTATTTTTACCTACCACAAACTTTAGATATTTTAGTAGCAAAACCGGTAGATCACAGTTACTGAATCAAATATTAGCTGCTTGCGTTTACCAACTGTCACTGATTCAGGCCAAATGTTTCAAGGTTATCAACAGTGGCATTTTGCTTGTGTTCGATTTTGGTGTTTAAAGTGCTTTATTGGCTCATCTGTAAATACTTGAAGCATGAGACATGAACTGATCCTAAGTATTTATGGAATTTGATTTGAAAAAGGTGCTACCAGTGGTGCAATGGATGCTGGCAATCTGCTGAAACCAATGCTTGGCCGTGGTGAGCTCCGTTGTATTGGTGCCACAACTTTGGATGAGTATCGTAAGTATATTGAGAAAGATCCAGCTTTGGAGCGTCGCTTCCAGCAAGTTTATGTTGATCAGCCTACAGTAGAAAATACAATTTCCATACTTCGTGGATTACGTGAAAGATATGAACTACATCATGGAGTGAGAATTTCTGACAGTGCACTCGTAGAAGCAGCCATTCTTTCTGATCGATATATTAGTGGGCGTTTCTTACCTGACAAAGGTAATTGTGTACCCCAATCACTGAACTGTTTTGTGGTTACTTATTATTACAGGGAACTTGATTTTATAAAACCTATAGCCACTCTAGTAAAAATCTCTGATGTTTCAAACGCTTAGAATTAACATTTAGAATATACTAATTATTGGAAGAATTGAACAGAACAAAACGGCCATTTATAGAAAGAGCTGGGGAAAAGTTTATTTTCGGATGGTCTCCGTGGTGTGCGTATATCATTCCTCATCTTTACAACTACCAACAAATAAGACAATTTCACACATTGATTCTTTAACATCTGAGTCTGACATGTGAATTTTAATGCCTGGCTCCCCTAGATTGGATCATAAGCAAAACTTATGAATATAAATGACAATTAGAATTAACATGTATTTTTCTGAGAAATAAAGTAGCATACATCTTATGTCTGCTTAATGATGTTGAATATTTGACAACCCCTTTGTTTTGCAGCCATCGACTTGGTAGATGAAGCAGCAGCTAAACTGAAAATGGAGATCACTTCAAAGCCAACTGCCTTGGATGAAATTAATCGTTCAGTACTGAAGCTGGAAATGGAGCGCCTGTCCCTTACAAATGATACAGACAAAGCTTCAAGAGACAGGTTTAACCGTCTTGAAGCTGAGCTTGCTCTGTTAAAGGAAAAACAAGCTCAGCTAACTGAGCAGTGGGAGCATGAGAAATCTGTTATGACGAACATCCAGTCCATAAAAGAAGAGGTAGGTATTGATTGCTGATTATTTTGCAGAAAGTTTGTCTTTGGAGGTAGTTACAAGTACAACTTGAAAGGTTTCATAACTGTTTGTTGGTTTTTGACATCTCGCATGCGCCCTGATTGGAAAATCATTAACATACACAAAATTTCTTGGATAACCCTGCCATGTCTGACTTTTCTTGTATATGCAGATTGACCGAGTGAATCTTGAGATCCAGCAAGCAGAGCGTGAGTATGATCTTAACCGAGCAGCTGAACTGAGGTATCGGAGCTTGAGCTCCTTGCAGCGCGAACTTGAAGGTGCAGAAAAAGAATTGGGCGAGTATATGAAATCTGGGAAGTCTATGCTGAGAGAAGAAGTGACAGGAACTGACATTGCTGAAATTGTTAGCAAGTGGACAGGCATCCCTGTGTCCAAATTACAGCAGTCTGAAAGGGAAAAACTATTGCATTTGGAGGAGGAATTGCACAAGCGTGTCGTGGGTCAAGATCCTGCTGTGACAGCCGTAGCCGAAGCTATTCAACGATCACGGGCAGGACTATCAGATCCTCACCGCCCAATAGCAAGTTTTATGTTTATGGGCCCCACTGGTGTTGGCAAGACAGAGCTTGCAAAAGCTCTCGCTTCATATATGTTTAACACTGAGGAAGCTCTTGTGAGGATAGATATGAGTGAATATATGGAAAAACATGCAGTCTCGAGATTGATTGGGGCTCCTCCTGGGTATGTTGGATACGAGGAAGGAGGGCAGCTGACAGAGACTGTTCGTAGAAGGCCATATGCTGTTATCTTATTTGATGAGATAGAAAAAGCCCATTCAGATGTGTTCAATGTATTCCTTCAAATATTAGATGATGGTAGAGTGACCGACTCGCAAGGTCGCACAGTGAGCTTTACCAACACTGTCATAATTATGACTTCAAATGTGGGGTCCCAATACATTCTAAACGCAGATAATGAAAGCTCGCCCAGTGGATCGGCATATGAAACCATTAAGAGAAGGGTGATGGATGCTGCTAGATCAGTTTTCCGTCCTGAGTTCATGAATCGGGTTGATGAATACATTGTCTTCAAACCTCTGGACCGGGATCAAATCAACACTATTGTGCAGTTACAAGTAAGTTTTTCCATTTATTTGTTATGTATTATATTACCACACATTCTGATCTATATTTATAGCAGGTGCATTTTGTATGTGTGGAATCGTTTCGTTGCTTCTTTTGGGTGCTATAGCAATTGTTATATTTGATGCATATATGAGCTGTACTTTTTATTTGGGCATGCCTTTGCATGTAGGAGATGGCTTTTTTACTGTGATTCTGTCAGAAGGCAGTTATGTTTTATCTGTGGGTCATACTGGTAACTAATTGCATATTGGTTCTTTCAGTTGGAACGTGTGCAGAAGAGGTTAGCAGATCGCAAGATGAAACTACGTGTGACTGATGGAGCTGTTCAGCTCCTAGGATATCTTGGATACGATCCAAACTATGGTGCTCGGCCAGTGAAGCGTGTGATTCAACAGAATGTAGAAAATGAACTTGCCAAGGGCATTTTAAGAGGAGAATTCAAGGAAGAGGACACTATTCTAATTGACACGGAGGTATCGGCATTTTCCAATGGGCAGCTTCCTCAGGAAAAGCTAGTGTTTAAGCGCTGCGAGTCTGGTGCAGAGTCTCCGCCTTGTGCTCAAGAAGCCCTTTCACCTGCAAGTTAAAGCAGTTAGGTCATGGGGATTTGTACAAGAAAATTCAGGGCAGGAGTAACTATGAGGTTCATCTGCCAGATAATTCGGCCATATAGGTGTAGGAGATTGAAGAATTGTATGTATCTTTTGCCTTCCAGCATGAAATGGTTCAGGAAAGCATTCTCATAATGATGACCTCACCAACAGTATATAGTTAATTACATTTGCAGTAGTAGGTTATTATTGGTTCTTTTCGACATCTACAATGAGGAAGAATTTATATATTAGCTACTGCCAACATTTACTTTGTTCCCACTAAAAAAGACATTTAAATCGATCAAGATTTAGTTGAATATAAAAGAATTACATGCTTTTCCTAACACTTATAGGCTTCACTCAGATAACAGCTAAATGAAATTAGAATTGCTAACCATCCATCATCAACTTCTGTAGAAAAATCTGATTTCTCCACTTTTCAAAATTTGCCTTTAATCCTTCAATTATGGGACTTCATTTGGTGCAAGTGCCACGTTTGATTGTTGTTGTGATTGACGCGTTCTTAAAATTAGAGGGTCTTGCACGCACTAGTTTGGAACAAAGAATTTGGTGTCATTGATGATGTAGCGCCTTGATCAATAAATCTGGAGGTTGATAAACCGAGGGTACCAACCGAACCAAATTACTTCCGACTCTAAATTTCTCTCACACAAAGTAATAGTCCAATTCAATCTGCTTTACACGAGCATGAAAGACCAGATTGTAGACGGCACTCAAGTTATCACAATATAGTAGAATAGGGTAAGGAAGTTCTGACCCAAGTTGTTTCAGCAGAATATGGCAAGGGCTCGTTATTCAGATTCCGCACTGGATCGGGCAACACTTGGTTGCTTTTTGGAGCATTAATTGCTACCAATATAAATAAGATATCCAGAAAGAGAGCGGCGAGATTTTGGACAACCAGTCCAATCAAGAAGCTAGAGTGACCATGATCAATTGTGCCCGTACGATCGGTTTGGCAGCGACAAGAAGAGTGGTACGCGGTTGACTCATGAACTTAGAAATGAAAGTAACTGCATAAACAATATCCGGTCGATGCTGTAAAGATCCAACAATTTCGCGAAATAATGTGTGATTGTCTAGAACAGTGCCATTGGTGGAATTGAGTTGAAGTTTTGATGTCATTGGCGTGCAAACTGGTTGGCTGTGCAAGAGACCACATTTGTCTAGAATATCATGAGCATACTTTAGTTGATTGATGCGAAGTCCATTAGCTACAGAGGTTACCTGAAAACCAAGAAAGTCAAGTTGTCAATGAATTGAGTAAGGAGGGTGTCGTTGTTGGCTGTGACAATAATTTTGATGAGGCGTATTTATACGACTCGCTAAACCGTTTAAACCCAATTATTTCGGCATGTTTTTAAGTGAACAGTTACTTCTTAGTGTTGTTTGCATTTCAGGTGTTCGGAGTACATGAAAAGAACTTGCGACTCAAAATGGTGTTTTTAGGGAGAAAATCGACGTTGAAGGAAATGAGTGCGCATCTCAATGAGTTATGCCCCAGCAGACAACATTAGTGTCGCGCGCCGGACCTTAATGTCTTCTTCGGGCGCGCGAGTTAATGTCTTCTTGGGGCGCGATTTGTGTTTGATCGTCACTAACGGGCCCGCAGCTCGAAATCAATTTTTAGAGCTCGATCTCAATTAGGGTTTCGGAATCAGAGTGAGACGACAGTTTTGGACGACGGAGGCTTGGAAGAGACGACCGGACGGACTTTTGGAGATTTGCGTGAACAGTGTTTTCCGGCTGAACAGTGCATGCCGGCAGTGAACAGTGATCGTGAACAGTTTTTGTCATTCTTTTCAGTTTAATGTATTTTTCAGTTATGACTATGAGTAGCTAAATTTCTGTTTCGGATTAGAGTTTTCAGTTAGTGACATATATGTTTGAGACTTGGATTTAATGTCAATTAAGTTCTGGATCTTAATTTGCATGAATTGTATTGCACGGTTAGCGTATACTTTGTCGTGAAACTATCCACTCATCAATTCTAATTATTAACTCTTGTCGAAGCTTTATCGTGGAAACAAGTAGTAGAATAAGTAGCATTCTTCTTTTTCTTAAAAAAAAGAGATGGTGCGGCGTTCAGAAAGGCTTAGTATCACCTTTGTCGGAATACTTTAGGTTATTATCTTTGTCGGGATGACCACATGTTTGATTAGAATCGCAATCTTTAGAAGTCGATGATAACAGTCACTATTGAATTCCCTGCATTGAGTACTTCTCTTAATATTCACACTTTTTACGTTCTTTCCCGCAATCGACTTGCTCAAAACCCCCTTTAGTTCAGTATTTACAGGAAATCGCTTCACAGTCAGTTCTCTTGGGTACCCTTGCTTGCCGCTACACTAGCTAAAGCTTGGAGATATAAATACAAATTTGGCGCAAACAACGACGCGCGTCAAAATTTGGCGCCGTTGCCGGGGAACTGCTACAGTGAAGAGTTTCTTTTCCTTTTCTTTTTATATTTAGTTTTCAATTATTTTCTTTGTGTTATTCTTTTATGTTGCAGTAAATTGCTCTTTCTAGCATGTCTCACGCAGGTGGTGTTAACGGTGATGGCCGCCAAAACAACGAACATAATCAGATCAACAACAACAACCGTCCTTTACCTCCACCAGAAAATCAAGATGAACAAATTTCACAATTCTATGAAGAGCCTGAGCGAGTATTTAGAGCACGCAAGAGGGAACTTCGTGAAAGAGAATTTCTGGCTAGGGATGTAGGGGCACGAGCAGAAGGTTTCAATGAGCCTAAACCACCGCCTCAGCAATATGTGCAGCAGCAGCCTTACTGGCATCAGCCATACAGGCGTGCCTACAGACCGGAACCAACAATGAGAGAGCTGTCTGCACCAAACTTCAATGAACAGCCATGGTGCATCAGTACTGGCCCCAGAAGAGGACGATTTTGAGATAAAGACTGTTGTGGTGCATCACTTGCCCAAATTTGGAGGATTACCGGAGGAGGCCGCGATGAGCCATTTACAAGAGTTTACCGGAATCTGCCAAACATTGAGACCATACTCAGCTTCGGAGGACAGGTTTAAGCTAAGAGTATTTCCTTTGAGTTTAACTGACTTAGCAAAATTGTGGTTTTTATCTCTTCCCTCAGGTAGTATCCGAACATGGGATCAAATGCAGAGAAAGTTTTTATACAAATACTACCCCGCCAGCAAAGACAACACAAGTGCGCAGAGAGCTCTCCGCGATCAAACAAGGATCCGGTGAGTCAATGTACGACTATTTGGAGCGCTTTAGTTCATTGGAACATAGTTGCTGCAATATTGGGTTGCCTAAAGGGATGATAGTGGAGTATTTGCTGGATGGACTCAGACCCTTGGAGAGGATGATGTTGGATGCTGCAGCTGGCGGCACAATTGAGCCGGAAACATATTTCATAATTTTTGTTCATGGAGATAAGCCTTAGTTTGTCTAAACCAAGTAAGATAATTTGTTTCATTGAGTTTGGTGGTCTGAGTAAGAGGGACAATGGAGTTTGCCATGGGTGAGGAAAAGGAAAGGAGGACGAATAGGGTGAAGAGAGTGAGAAAAAAAAGCTGATACCATGTAGAAAATTCTGATTTCTTGACTTTTCCAAGTTGGCACCTTAGACAAAATCTGCCTTTAATAATGCTAATCCTTCAATTGTAATATACGCTATGGAAATGGGACTTCATTTGGTGCAAGTGCCAGGTTTGATTGTTGCTGTGATTGATTGCGTTCTAATAACTTCTAAAGATGACAGATTGAAGTTGCTGCACAACTCCTTGTTGCCTTGAACCTGAAGCAAACAACTAAGGAGCCCCATATTTGGTTGCAGTAAATTTTGTGACATTAGAACCATACATGTCACGTTTATCCGCATTTCAGCATCTCTATACGTGCATACTGCAACTGCAACTGCAATATGGTAGGTTTCTCTTCTATTTTTGACCCGTCAGTGCCGTCACAGCTGAAATTATTTAAAACACCCTGCCACCTCCTTTCTTCCTGCTTAATCGCTTATTACATCGAAAAACCGACTCGTTCTCCTTTTCCAAATGGAAAATTTTTAACTGTGAATCACTGGAAAAAAGAATAAAAGATGTAGGTTACCGACAAAAAAATTAAAACCAACAGCTTGAATCATCTGAATAACTGCACTGCTACCAGGCCAAATACATAAACCAAGATAGTTATACGGAACCTAAGTATGGATACCTCTCGAAGCCAGAATCTCAGCTCAAATAGAGATAGCTTCTTTTGATGCATGAAGTGCTATCTTCAGCATTGCGCCACAGGAACTTCATAATCCACCATCCATAATTTTAAGAGAACTTAAAGTTGACAATCCACCAGTTCAGCTCATACATAAGCTCACCTAGAGAGTCTGTGGCATTTTCTTCCTCACCAATATTAGTGTTAGACATATATTAGCTCATAAATTTGATGTATATCTTTTTCTATTCGTACATATCATATTGTATTTGTACTTATCAATACACACACTACATTCGTAACAATTATAACCTGTAGATATATAAAAAGAAAACCCCCTAATAAACACATCACCATCTACGCTACTCACTTTAGGGGTGAAAAGTAGGTATTTATCTGAAATGCTTCGTATAAATGAGAGTAATAGTTGTAGCACCAGCCGCTGCGGTCACAAACTACCATATATGAACAAGTTCTTGCATTAGGTGATATAAATACATAAGCGCTTGTTACTTTCATACGTATGTATTTTGGAAAAGAATCAGTTTGCAAATGACAAAACTGATGGGTGAATCTACACACAATTATAAGAAGCTAACTTCAGCTAAAAGTACCTGCTAATGTATGAGATCCTGAAGTCATTTGGCGCTAACAGTTAAAACTGAATGGGTTTCTTTTGGTGGCATACACCATATAGCAGATAACTGTTCCTCCTAATCGTATTGGAATTACAGGTTGTGTCGTTCAGGAAGCTTCTTGTATGTTTGAAGGATAAAGACCCGTGTCTTACCATCTGGTTCAAGATCATATGATAACATCTCGGTGTACAGCTTCCTTGCTGTGTGTAACTTACCCCTCAAGAACATTCCTTGTATTGCAGCATTATAAAGAGATGAATTTGGTGGAACCATCTGCAGGGGAATATTCAGATATTAGTTTCACTGACATGAAATGTGCTCCAAAATGAAAAATACACAGGATACATCTTACAAAGTTTCTGCAAATCATATGATAGTGTGACTTCTCCAATATTTACATTGATGGGAACTGAAAGCAGCTTTAAGAAAGAATAAACTGTGTCTCGTCTAAGATATTTATTCCATTACCAGTAAAGAGAAATGCTATGGATTAAAACACAAATAATCGAAGGAACACAAGCCAACTATTGTAAAATATATATATATATATATATATATATATATATATATATATTGAAATGTTGGAAGATCGAGGTTTTAAAGAATTCACTTACACTTAAAATTTCTTCCACTTTGTCCCATATTGATCCCCAAATGCATCCTCTAATGAGTGACAAGTAAGTGAAAGTATCTGGATGGCAGTTTTGTTGAATCATGTGCTCATAGACTTGCAGTGCAACTTTTGGTTTCCGGGCAACTTCACAGGTATTTAAAACAATATTATATGACATGGCAACAACAGGCAGCCCAGAAGCCTCCATCTGCCACAAAAGCTGCAAGGCTTTTTCCCACAATCGAAGCTTCTTGCAAGACATCAAAATAATGTTGTACAAATGAACATTCAATATGGGACTGTTTTCATCTCTTATGGTTTCGAAAAAATGAAGAGCATCCACATATCGTTTTGCTTGATATAGAGAACCAAGTAATGCCTTCCACGTATATGCATCAGGTGCATGACCCAGATACCTCGTGATTTCATAAACTTCATATGCTTCACTAAAAGTTCCAGCTTTACCAAACATATTAATTAGAATGTTGCATGCGATCAGGTTTGGGCTTAACTTACTATCACGCATCTTTTGAAACACACTATGAGCCATATCCAACTTCCCTTCCTTCGAGCATGCACCTATAACAGCTTCCATAGCATCCTTGCTTGGCTCTAAACCATTTTGGATCAACTCATTGTAGGCATCAATGGCCATATCACTCTGTCCACATCGCACGAAAGTGCAAACCAATATGCAGTAAGTGATAGAATTTCCATTTTGACCATTTTCTTTCATATTTCTCCATATCTTTTCTGCATGGATCCAGTTATTGACATTGGCACAAGCAGAGATGATACTGTTATAGACCACTATATCAAAGTCTTTCTTCACATTGTTGTCCCTTTCCAATTCCCAAAACATCTTTAATGCTGCCTCAAAGCCTTGACGATGTGCAACGGCTTTTAGCATTAAGCTATAAGAATGCCCGGTGGCAATCTTATTTCTCTTCATGAACTCAAAAAGACTGGAAGCATCTCTATGCATTTCATTCCTTAGCAGACATGAAAGTAGCGAATTAACAGCATGTACACCAGGTAGGAGACCACTCAATTTCATGGACTTGAACAATCCCAAAGCACTTCTTATCTGGTTACGCCTACTGAGACTCAATATTCTTACCGATAAAACACGTTCATCCCTCTCCTCCAGAAAAAGGACCTTCTCGTCCTCAACATGAACCATCTTGCTGGAGCTTTTAAAAACATCAGCAACATTTTTGGGTTCCGAACCCTGGCCTCGGCCTACTTCCTCCATTCCCCACGGAGGAAATTCCATTTCAAGATTGCCTACACCCAGTTCACCCCTTTCGCTGCCACTAGACAGACCCTCTCCGCAGTCACCTGCAACTACATAAGCAACATAGCGCAGTATGTTTCTCCTCACACGGACACCGTGTAATCCCCTTAACCGTGCACCACATTCCTGTTTGCCATCTTTCTTGGACTTGAAACAAATCCTCGCATCAGTTATTCTACAACTCTGCCCCTTAATCAACCTTGGAACAAAACAACCACACAGACCTAACCCAAACTGTTTCCCATAAATTCCACCATCATTTGAATAGAGACAAGAGTTACATGAGAAAACAGTGGATGAAATTGAGTGCGCCAACCTCTCCCCCATTTGTCAAAATCAAATAAAACTATAAAAGCTCTCAACAACCTGATGGACACCCCAGATGAGAAAGACAAAACACGTCCCCTGTGCAGCGTACTAGATTTTGAACTGAAGCAACACCACTCCAAACATCAAAATTTCATAACTGAAAATTTCTCAACATCTCGGAGGCAGTTCATGCATTCAGGATATAATTAAGTAAGGAGACAAATACCCATATCCAGTCGTCTTCTTCCGAATTCAAAACTTCTTCACCAAAATCCCCAATTGGATACTGTATTTGTGCCTGCAACATGGACGAAGAACCCTAGCCATGTTACTGTTTAATCGTCCGATTGAATCCTCATCATGAAACAAATACGACGTCGTTTAATCGAATACTGTAACAAAACGCCTCGTTTCGCACTGTGCTTGCAACATGGACGAAGAACCCTAGCCAGTAAAATCCATGTTACTGTTAACAGTTTCATTTGATTGTCGGTGCAGAAAGAAATGGAAGGAGAAAATGAAGCATGTATTAATGGTGAAACTGATATGAAGGAGCACGAGGTGGTGATGGAGGGAGTAGCGTCAATAGCGTTGCTTCCATGTGGGTCAATCTCAGGCCATTTCGTTCATCTTCCCAAATCCACATGTTACGGTCTTCATGGAGTTGGTAAATGTTATACATCACAAGATTTATACTTTGATTTTTGTATTTGGGGCTTTATTGCTAGTTGAATCATGTACGTCACGAATTATGAGAGAAATATTTACTTGCAGAAGTAAGGATGTTGTACAAAAATACTGTGATTAGATGATGTTAGGCAGTAGATCAGCAACTGATGTAGCTTTGCTATTTTTACCTTGGTATTCTCTTTGATGTCTTGAAATAATAGTTGAGTATCCCAAATTAGTTTGGTTGAATTTAAGGAGGGAGGGATAAAAGTATGTGTTGGAAAAGTAATTCGACGCAGAGTTGTTTAGATGTTGGGTATTGAGGTTGCACTCCTTTTCTTTAAATAAGCATTGAGTTTTGGAATTTCGTTTCTGTGGGCGCATTATAAGTTGCTTTTGATTGTTGGTTGTCCTCAGTTTCATACTTGGATGGAGTTTCTTGAGTGAATTGGAAATACAAAGGTCATCTCAGCCCTATTATATGCGTGTTCCATTAGTACTTATCAGTTACACTTTTCTTTGACCGCCATCGTGTTTGTGTTCAACTGTTTAAATTTTAGATAGGCTGGTTGGCATGAAAGGAAATGCTATTAATATTGGTTTTTTTTTTTTTTACATCTTTCCTTTTCATGTTTAAAGAACTAGCTTGTGAAAGAGAGTGTAGTAGGGGGGAGGATTACCGCTTGATCAAGCTTTCAATCCTGGATTTCAGTGTAGGTTCCGCTGGCTTTTCTTTTAATATGTATGTCCCATTTTTCTCACTTGTCCATTCTGGTTCTTCTATCATTCTTTTTATTAATCTTCATTTCTTGTTAGTTTATCGCATTTTTATGGTTGATCATACAACAGAGTGGCAAAGAACAAGCTGTGGTAGTGGAGTGCAGGGGGCATGACGCTGCTCGCCTATCTAATATTGATCATGCTCATGGGTATGACAGCTATATACTTTGTGATTTTTTGTGGCTAAATGAATTTCAATATGTTGTAGGTAACTGAGCTTGCCATTTTAAATGAATATTATAGTCATCAAGCTCAATCACATCTCATGTGTAGCAGCCATCTCAATATGCCCACCCGGTTGCAGTCTGCGGACAAAAATTTTCTCCTTGCATATCTTCAGTTTTGTAATTGTCTCTCTTTGCAGTTGGGAGAATGATGTAGTGGGCATGGTTGAACAAAAGGACCGAAAGAGAAAGCTCTTGATAAATTTTGCTTGCGAGACATTGAAAGCTGAGGAAGTGGCTGAAGACCATATAAAGCAGTTTATGCCCAAGTTGGCTGGGTTAAATGCCATTGGTGAGTGATGTTAACTGTTTTGCACTCTGTTTCCTTAACTAGGCCATGATTGTGCCGTATTATGACTCATGATAACTTTAATTGGAAGATTACGTCATTGATGTGTTCTGTGAATTACAGTGAGGATAGTTAAGTGAATTTATCTAGAAGCTATTTTTCCATAGAATGTAGAAGCACATGAGGTACAAGAGGAAAAAGGTGTGGCAACCACTAACCAGTTACCGTATACATAGCAGAACGAACTCTTGTTTTGGTAGTATTATTTGATCTTTGAGCCTACGGACTGATGTTCCTGTAACTCGTGAGTATTTTGTTGTTGTCTTGTTCTTGTCAATGATTTATAGAAAATTGAGAGGTTGATTATCAAGACATCTTTGAGAATATTAATTATAGTGGATAACTAAGTGGTCATATACATTATGCTTTTATATCCCATTGATACCAGTGTCTTCATGTTGTCTTCGACCTTTGATTTTTGCAGTTAATGTTGGAAGAATGACCATATCTGGGTTAGACTTCAGTGAAGTGGGAAGTTGACATGATAAAGATGGTGTTGTTCAAGATTTGGCATGGTCTTTTTTTTGTCAGTTAAGTTGACATGCTCTGTACTAGCACTAAGTTGTGTAGATTCTGACAATCAGAATATGTCCAATCAGATGTTTATAATTTGGCTAAGACTCAGAATTCAGGTTTTGCCTGACATTTGGCCATTTTCTACACATCCAACTTGCTAGTGAAAAGAAAATTGTGTAGAACGAAAAGTATGTAAAAAATTAGTAGCCTCTCACAAATTTGCTCGAGTTTGTAATTTTGGGAAAAAAAAATAGAATTGGTGAAAAACTTCTTCAACAAATGTCATACATCAAACTTTCTTTCAAATTTGGACAAGACATCTTTGTCAAAGGTGACTTGTTTCAATTTTTAATAGTCAGCGTTGACGGTCTACTATTTGGTTGTCGCGTGGCAAATCCCCTCTGCCATAAGTTGTTTCAATTTTATGTACGATGTGTGCTTTCTCACCATGAGTGAGCAGTGACATAATTCTAGGATTATATGGATCCTGCCACTGAACACGATCTTCATATGACGAATTTATTATATGCAGTTTTATACATATGTATTCATTTGACTCTAGGATTATAAACTTGTCAATGGCAGAGAGTTTAAAAATATGTCATTCAACAAACTCTCGTAAATTTTGAAGTTAGCTGCAAAAGAATCTAAATAGAACTTTTAAAAACTTCTTGTAAACACTATTAGAATTGGTAAATTACAATCCAAAAATTGGAATTCGTGTCCTTGAAAATTTGTCATCTTCCTAAACTTTGTTTGGAATTAACCATAATATCCCATTTAAGCATAGGCAGTTTGTCAATTTTTTCAAATCTTTTGGCGGATTTGGATCATATGTGTTGTTCACATAGGGTACTACTAATGAGATAAGCGATTTCAATTACAAACTGCTTATGACATATGCGGTTTGTAATTGAAAACAAAATTAGAAATTCGCAATCCCAAACCAACAATCGAAGTAACGAAATGAAGATTAACTGTTTAACGATTAGACGGTACTACCTAGCTGAGCGGGACGACTGGCTGACTCAGAGGAAAAATTGGGCAGATAAATGGCGGACGAAATCGGGACTAGCAGTCGAGGAAGAAAGAAAAAGGGTTTTACTTTTTGTATATTAACAAATTGCCTATTGCATATGCAGTGTGTCTTTAACTCATAACGCTTATGACATTACGGTCTGTTACGTGGAAGACACGTAAGGCCCGTCCGATCCGAAATTTAAAAAAAAAAAAACATTTATGTCAAAGACAGTTTGTCAATTTTGTTACAAATCCAAAATAAAGTTTTGGAACATAACATATTTCAAAGGTCTAAACATTTTTAAAAATTCAAGATACATATGTGACCCATTGTCTTAACTCTGAAGTCATCTGACTTAGTGTCTTCTGATTCTATTTTCTCATCAGTGGAAGAACTAACCATCGGAGGCTCTTTTCCCTTGGTGGAAGGAGCTTGCTCCACTTCTTCTGTTGTTTCCTTTTCACTGCTGTTGATGCCTCTTTCTCTGATGGAGAAGTGAGAACCACTGCAACCTGCTTATCAATGACCTTCTTGGTTCTGAGCTCAAGTAATGTTTCTTCAGAGTTAGAGCTAGACCCAGCATCTGCATTCTCTTTGTCACTCTGGCTGAGACTCTTACCGGTGGTTAAGGGTGCTTCACCACCTTTTGACACATTGACCTCCCTTACTGTTGTTGAAGGTCCTTCCTCGGACTGGTCGACAGCTAAGGTCCATGTGAGTCACGGTATCTCTTTGTGTGTACTGGTGCGAAGAGGTGAGCTTCTATCGGTTGCCAGGGGGTTATTCAAGGGCATACTGCTTCTGTTCCGCTTTCGGGTGCTACCCCTGCTGCTGTCTATCTTGGCGCCTCTCGTTCGAACCATTGTATGTTGGAGGTTGACACCGGAGTTGATTGCAAGCCCTAGGTCATAAAAGCAGTTAACTCGGATTTCCCCCTTTCTTCTCTTTCCAAATTTTTTTTATATCAGACACGTGTCGACTCCTGAATGGGCACCCTTCTCTAGAGACAACGTTCAAAAGTTTAATCTTTGGCTCATGATTTTTTTTTCCTTGGCTCCTCCTTCAATGGGGGCATTGAGAGGCTGTTCTTTCATAGCGTGGTTCTTTCTTACCTCCACTGAACGCTTTTGACATTTGTCCTTCCCTGGTGTTTGACCCCTTTTTGCGGTTGTAGATGAACAGTCAATGCTTCTTTTCTTTCTGAGCCTCCTTCTTTGATTTGTTGTCCCTTCAATACTTCTGAAGATTTTATGCACAGTGACAACTATATCCCCAATTCTCTGGCATCTGTGAACTACAGCATTTATGAGTGACTGGCGAATTTCTTGTATCTGAACTGACTCGACAGGTATTATGTGTTCTTCGAGCCTTCCAGTACTTGTACAGGATTGTGTTTTTACCACTCTAATCTAATTCAGGTCAAATTATATTACATCGAGGCTTTGTAGTCTTTTTGGAGCAAAATAAGGCAAAACATAAAGATTCAAACGAATACAGACCAAATCTGGGCAGATTAACCTATTCGCCATCAAAGGCTTGCCTAGAACATGATTCTTATACGATTAAGGCGTTCTATATCTTGTTAGAAAGTTAACTCAAAGAGCTACAACATTTTAGTTTACCACAAGACGTAATTCGAAAGTTTAGATGGTCAAAAACGCAAGAAAAGTCAGATTTAAAGTGATGAGTGAACAATAACCCAGTTCAAGTAATAATCGCCGGTTCATTGGTCAAACCGCTGGTTCACTGGTCAAACCGGCGGTTTACTGGTCAAACCGGCCCCAAAGACAAAATTTCATGATTCTCTGAGAAGAGTCGGTTCAACGTAGAACCGGCGGTTTGAACATTGAAACCGCCGGTTTGATACCAAACCGGGCCGAGAATTAATTCTGAAAATCAGCCTAATTGATTTTCAGTATAAATAGAAATCGACAGCTCATTGGCTAGGGTTGGACGATTTGAAGAACGAAAGCAAGAGAGAAGAGGATAGCTTGGAGTGAAGATCGTCGTCACGGGTTCTTCGTTCTTTATTCTCCTCATTCTTGTATTGGTAGTAATCCCCATGAGTAGCGAGTAGTTTATTTAGTTCTGGGATCCTACGGATCCCATGCCTGTAACCTGATTTCATGTGATCTATACGAACATCAGTTTTAGTCTAATGCAAGTTTATGTTTTTCAATTTCTACTATACTTCATTTTATCGTTTTACCATTGTCGATCATTGATTGGGATCACATGCCTGTAACCTGATTTCATGTGATCTTTACGAACATCAGTTTTAGTCTAATGCAAGTTTATGTTTTTCAATTTTACTATACTTCATTTTATCGTTTTACCATTGTCGATCATTGATTGGGATGACTGCATGTTAGAACGAAATTAGGTTAGATGCTAAAAAGATGATTGGGTCTGAGGTAATTAACCGGATTGAGTAGAGTTGATATCGAAACATGGTAGCTATATTGTTAGTACATGAATCGATAGGAAAGTTGACATCTTTTGTCTAGAAATCCTAGGCTTACTGAATTGAAACTGTTGATAATTCGTGATTGGGCGGCGTTCAATAGGGTAAACTAATTCAGGTGATGATCCATGAATGGGCGGTTCACCTGATATCAATTTGGGTTATTTCCAAAGCTATTTTGCATGACTATATAGTGTGACTGATTGTTGAATTATGTTACGAGCATGGGTGAAGTTCGATCTTGGAATTACTTTCTCTGATTGAATCAACCGTTAGTTATATTAATTAGGATAATTAGAACAAACCCAGAGTTTTCATTAGGAGTAGCTGAACACATATAGTGCTAGCTAGTACATACACGCGCCTGTTCTAAAGATCGACCTTTGGGTTACCAAGGTCTATAAATTGTTTTTGACTATAATTTGACCCTGAAACGTATATCTGACAACTGTATAGCGTTAAAAATACGCATTGTTAGCAACGCCTTCCCGGATCATACTCTGTATGTCGAGTGATCTGCTCTGTTACCTATAAAATTTGACTGCGCTTCTGATCTTGAGTTACAGCTTCCGGAATTACAGCTTCTGTGTAACACTCTCTGTATTTTCCTGCGGAAATTATTCTTCTGACGAATAAGAAACACACATACAATTTGTTCACTCAGTTCAGCAACTTGCCTACGTCTGGCAGGATCACTTTTCGATCCTCAAGACTCCACTATCACCGTTCAAAGTACAAAGGACTCACACCTCTACTTCTCATCTAGTCGAAATCTTTTGCTCAGTCTAACCCCCTAGACTAGCTAGCAGTCTTATTACACAGATTCTCTTCGTGCTACCTACACACTTCCAGTAATGAATAGCTACAAACCTGACACTCAGACTTAGTCTGCCCTATTACAATGTGTAGTACACGAAATGCTTTAGCACAACTTATCTAGCAGACTCTGCCACGCCGTCAAAAACTCGCTCTGAATTCTTCCAATTCAGATGTTGCTCCCCCTTGATCAATGACTGTGTGTCAGTATCAGGTAGCCTCAATCCGTGCTCCAACAGCCTGGAACACCTCTGGTTTGCAGCTGTTCTCTGAAGCTTCTGTTTGATCTTTCAACAAGCCACGCTTCAGTTGAACTCTGCGGATCAAACCTTGATCAAACTCAGCGAGTTCTGATCTGGTCTGCGCACCACACAACTCAGAAAGTCTTCTGCTCTGAACTCTAGTCGTGTGTGTCTTCTGTGTATGTACCTCTCTATGCTCTCTGCACTCTCTCTCTCTCTCTCTCTTTGGAACTGCCTCAAGCCATCCTCTTATATGATTCTCGATTCTCAGAGGCGGAAACCCTGTTTCCTTTGGATCCCTAGGACGGCTGGGCAAAAACAGAATCTTCTCCTAGATTCTTGCAAGGTTGTTGAAGATTTCATTTCCTAATTTGAACTTTAGGATCTTTATCTTTTAGAGCTTTTCTCCGCCTGACTGATGACCTATGCTGGACATCGATGACCTTTGTGGCACATCCTGAACTTCCGTGATGTAAGTTGCACCTCTCTGGACCTTCTCCGTGCATCTTCAGGATGTTCGCCCATTTTGCTCTAGTGTCGGAGCACCATGGTTTGCTGAAGCAGATTCTGTCTCTTGCCTTTTGCCCAGTTTGCCTCAGCTTTAGTGGTCTGCGGAGTGTTGTATCAGATCCTTGTGCTTGGTTGTTATACCTCCCCCATTCTACCGATTGTGTTCCAGGTTCAAATCTTCAGGGAGTGTTGAAGCGGAATCTTGTATAGTTTTATAAAGGTATGACATACCTCAACAGAAAAAAGCGTGATAATATGTTTGAAAAAAGATCATACCTCCATCTTTCTCTCACTCTAGAGAGGCAAATTAAACTAACTTTGACATTATTATAAGGATGCAATCCAATTCAATCTTGTCCTATAAATTAATTATGTTGTTGCATACATTTAGTTGTCGTTGTTAAATTCCTCATTATTTTTGAATTTTTTTGTATTCTTCTTTTTATGCTTCCTAAGAGCGTGTTTTTATCACTGAAAAAAGTTATTGTTGTTTATTACTTTACTGATATTTATTAATATGTATTGATATTTACTGATATGTACTGATATAAGTGAAATATCAGTACATATTAGTTTGTATTTCGACAATTAGGGTCTATTTTTTTGAACTAAATTTATTTGCTTAAGTACTGAACTTAACTTAATTTAATTTATATTAAGGCTCTGTTTTTTAGAACTTAAATTTTTAGTACTTAAGTTAAATTAAATTCAGTTAAGTTAAGTACATTTGTGTGACTGTAAAGTAGGATTGTTGTAATGGTTGTGGGTTGTTGTTGTTGTAGTGGTGGTGGTGAGTTGTTGTTGTTGTTGTTGTGGTGGTGGTGGTGGTGGGTTGTTGTTGTGGCGATGGTTTTGGTGGTGGGTTGTTGTGATGATTGTGGTGGATGGGTTGTTGTGGTGATAGTGGGTTGTTGTTGTTGTGGTGGTGGGTTGTTATTGTGGTGGTGGTTTTGATGGTGCGTTGTTGTGATGGTGGGTGGGTTGTTGGGGTGGATTGTTTCTGGTTTGTGTTTCATTTATGTGAACATCCACAAAATTACAGTATTTTAAAATTAAGTACTTAAGTTAAATTAAATTACGTTAAATATAAGTTCAGTTTTAAAGGACAAAATTATTATTAATCATTTCTTTTTTATCTACCACCACCACCCCCAACATCAAATCACCAACACTAGAACACCACTACCACCACATCACAACCACCACACCAACACAACACTACCACCACCACCACCACAACACTACCATCACCACAACACCTTTACCACCAAATCACAACCACCACACCACCACCACCACCACAACAATAATATTACCACCACATCACAACCACAATACCACTA
Organism: Umbilicus rupestris; assembly: GCA_963678935.1. NCBI lineage: Eukaryota > Viridiplantae > Streptophyta > Magnoliopsida > Saxifragales > Crassulaceae > Umbilicus > Umbilicus rupestris. The sequence continues at coordinate 2,149,328 of OY787625.1, forward strand.
CCATAACAACCCACCACCGCTGTAACACTATCATAATAAAAAAAAAATAATTTATATATTTAACTTAATTTATTTACTAAAATTTAAGTGCAAAAGAACAAGGCCTTAGTGAACGAATCGTTTTTGTAATAACTCCATTAATTATAAGCTGCGTGGATCAAAACTTTACCATTAACATACAAAGTTGCAAAATCAATGTCCTCTCGTATTCAATCACTCCATGGATCAAATTTTGTATAAATTTTGACAAATGGATTGAAAGTAAGACTCCTGAAATTAGGATATTATAACTTATTCGATGCAAGTAGCACATTAACCATGTGCAAAAAAATAGAGTTTGTCAGGGCTGTGATCAATGCAGCACCCAACGCGCAAGCAAGAAAACGAAAACAGCAAGAAACCAATTTTACCGTAATTCACCTTGAGAACAAGGCTACATTCACACAACCCTGACTCAAATTCACTAATGACTTCGAATTTACACTTGCTATCAGTCCATAACAAACTCGATACTACCAGCTCTATATCTGACCCAACAAGTAAACAAACATACACTTTACAGGTCAGCTTGAAAGTGAATAACCAGTGCTAGGCACGGCGCGCTTGAACTGCGGACTGCGGCAAGTCAATCAATGGCTTCTGGAAGCTCGACCGCACCGCCAAGGACTCTTCGACTGCACTGAATCTCAGCCCTAACCGTCCAGCACTTCGTCATCAAAAGCCAATCTTTCTCCTCTTCTTTCTCAGAAAACAGGTGAGTCTCTCTTTCCTTTTTGTGTGCCCTCTCAAATAAAATTGATGATTAAAGGAGTGCAACCTCTTCCCTTTTACACTTAACTAGAGCAGGGACTATAACACTTACAACGCAGCGAGCTTAAATCAACTCTAGGCTCATAGCTAATCCAAAAGAAAAATGCATGACACTTGCAATTACATTTATTTTAATAATAAAAATTATAAGCTATATGTCTTCATTTTCCTTCGTATCTTCTACTTCATTCTCATGATTTGTTTGCATAATTTCATACGGTATCATGTTCCACACATGATTCATGTGCTCTTTTCTACTATCATCGAATAGGTTAGAATCAGTTGTATTTTATACCAACTCATGTGATATAATATATATTTCTAATTTATGCATGCGAATAAGTTGTGCAAAGTAAATATAGTAAAAATTATGTCAATTTGTCGTACATCTGACACCTTAAGGATGATTCGAAGTATCTTCCAAGTGTTTTTCAAAACATCAAATGATCTTTCAATAGTTATCCGTAAAGATGGATGACATTAGTTGAACGTTTCATAAATTTTAGTACGTGGATGACCATTTCGGAATGCTGATATATGATAACGAACTTCCTTATCTTTATAAGTAGCTAAATATCCCAGTATATTTGGATTGCCAAAGTTGAGCAAATAATATTTTCATATAAAAAGAAAAATTATGTGTAGTATGCAAAACATTCTAATTTTGTATCATAATTTTTTTTTCATGTCTACTGGGGGTGGGGGTGGAAAATAATACTTTGATTGCGTTAATGAATCTTTCCAAACATTTTAATCGTGAACACTCCCTTCCCATCCAATATGCGCGTAAAAATAAACAACATATCGAACAAAAGCAATTAAAACTTATGTACTTAAATTAAATATTTAATTACATATTAATAAATATCTGTAAATATCGATCATATAAATCCAGTAATAAATATCAGTAAATTTTTTAATAAAGAACACTCGGTAAGTTTATGGATTAGTTGAAAATGGAATGTTTCTTATTTATTTTCCGAAATAATAAAAAATAAAAATCAGAGTTTTCCATTCCAATCGAGCACAAAACCCTTCCTCCAAGAAAACAAATCACACTCCTCATCAACCATGGCCACACCCAAGCCCCACCGATCTCCGGCCGAGGTCGAGGACATCATCCTCCGCAAAATATTCCTCGTTGCCCTAATCGAACCCATGCAACTCACCCCATCTTCTCCCATCGCGTACCTGGAGATGACCGCTGCTGAAATCCTCAGCGAAGGTAGAGACCTACTCCTCTCCCGGGATTTGATGGAGCGGGTCCTGATCGACCGCCTCTCCGCCCAATTCCCTTCCGCAGATCCGCCCTTTCAGTACTTACTCGACTGCTATAGGCGGGCTCAGGAAGAGTGGAGGAAGATACAGTCGATGAAGGATAAGGATTTGAAGGCCGCCATGGAAGCTGTTGTTAGGGAAGCTAAGAAATTGGTTGTCTCGTACTGCAGAATCCATTTGGGGAATCCCGGGATGTTCCCCGATGATACTCGGGCCAAGTCTAATGTGTCGCCGCTTCTGCCGATGATATTCTCTGAGGTTTCAACGGCGATGGATGGATTTGGAGGGAGTAGCGGCCCTTCTGCTCCGCCTGGCTTCTTGGAGGAGTTTCTTAGGGACTCGGATTTTGATACTTTGGACCCGATTCTGAAAGGGCTGTATGAGGATTTGAGAGGCTGTGTGCTCAAGGTGTCAGCTTTGGGGAACTTCCAACAGCCTTTGAGGGCTTTGGTTTATTTGGTGAAGTTCCCAATTGCAGCCAAGTCGCTTGTGAACCATCAGTGGTGGATTCCTAAAGGCATGTATTTGAATGGGAGAGTAATGGAGATGACAAGCATTCTGGGTCCTTTTTTCCATATCAGCGCATTGCCTGATCCAACTATTTTCAAGAGTCTACCTGACGTGGGGTGAGTTTCTACATGACTTTCAAATTGAAAGTGTAAATTACTTTCGACTTCCTTTTTTTTTTTTTCCACTAATCTAAAGGTTGGCATGTTGCAAAACAAGTCAACAATGTTTTTCAGATGCCGCAACACGCAGACCGGGTGATCTGTTGTCCTCCTTCTCAACAATAAAGACTGTTATGAATAACTTATACGATGGTCTTGCTGAAGTTCTCCTTACCTTACTTAAAAATTCAGAAACAAGAGAGAGTGTTCTTCAGTATCTTGCTGAGGTGATCAACAAAAATGCCTCAAGAGCTCATATGCAGGTGAATTCTTAAGTGTGTTTTTATACTATGTCATCTACTGTGTCTGGAAGCTGAATCTATAAAATTTAGAGATATAACTGAAGTCCTTTTCAGGCATCTGCAGGCAAAGAAACTTTTTCATCTTTTTGAAAGTTTTTATTTTGATTCAGGTAGATCCAATATCGTGCGCAAGTCCAGGCATGTTTGTGAATCTAAGTGCAGTCATGCTTCGGCTGTCCGATCCCTTCTTGGATTCAAATTTGTCAAAGAGGGACAAAATTGATCCTAATTATGTGTTTTACAGTCCACGTCTTGATTTAAGGTGAGTTGAATTGCTTATTACAATTCGACAGTGTTTAATCGTTATGAATTGATGACTTCAATCTCTAATTGTTGACCATGAATAAAATTAGAGGATTGACAGCCTTACATGCATCGTCAGAAGAAGTTGTGAAATGGCTTAATAATGATAGCCATGCAAACTCTGATGGCTCTAAACAGAATAACAATATTGAGAATGGATCAGAAGATTCTCAAAAAGCCAGTCTTTTTGGCGCTGATATTCCTGGATCATCTGTAACCCCGAAGCCAGCTCCATTTGTTGGTGATAAAGCTAAGTTCACGTTTATTTGTGAATGCTTTTTTATGACAGCAAGGGTGCTCAACTTGGGCATACTGAAGGCACTTTCAGACTTCAAACATCTGGTTCAGGTATGACATTGCTTTCATGAGTCCGGATGTAAAGTTCATTTAAGTTTGTTTTCTCCATTTTTGTTTTCATTTAGTTCACGGCTTTGGGTTTGTAGGATATATCAAGAAGTGAGAGCACTCTCTCAAACTTGAAAACCATGCAAGGGCAGACACCTTCTCCGCAACTTAATCTGGAGATAGCCCGTCTTGAAAAGGAAATTGAATTGTATTCCCAGGAAAAGCTATGCTATGAAGCACAAATATTAAGGGTATATGCCCCTGTTTTTAAGTTATTTGCGTCATATGCATTCGTTGTCGTTGAATGATCAGTTTACTTGTGTATAAGAGTTGATGCCCTTTTCTGTCAGTCCTATATCCAACAATGACTGCAGGAAACCGTAAGGGCTAATCGCCGGATTTTCATCCCAATGTCTAATTGAAGAGTGTTGCTTAATTGTACGTTGACATTAATTCATTATGAAGTACTAGCGACTTACCTCCTATTTTCTCTTCAAGAAATTCTTTAGTGATGGAATTAGTAGTTTTAACTGTTTAAGTATCAGTGTCTTGAACCGTAAGCAATCAGGATATTGATAGACACATATATCTGCTAGCCACATTCAAGTAGGCCCTTAGGTAGTTTGGCTCAGTGTTCACTTATTTGCTCATACATTTTGGTTGGCTTTTGCTTGTTAGCCTTCCGTTTTTGTGTTGCTGTCATTTTGTTTTTGCCAGAAAGTCACACTGGTACTCATCTTCTTCAAGTCCTTGTAAAATTATCGTTCTCAGAAATCCTGTTGATCATTGGGTGTGCATTTATCTGCAAAACTTCTGAAGTCTGTCATAACTATCTTAATAATTTGGGTGATCTGTACAGGACGGGCCACTTCTCCAATCTGCCCTCACCTTCTATCGCTTAATGCTGGTTTGGATGGTAAGCTTGGTGGGTGGATTCAAAATGCCGCTCCCAGCTACTTGCCCAATGCAATTCGCTTGCATGCCCGAGCATTTTGTTGATGATGCCATAGAGTTGCTTATATTCGTTTCACGAATTCCCAAAGCCTTGGATGGGATCTTTCTGGTATATTTATGTCATGCTTCATGTCCTAACAGTTTATAGTTTGATAAGCATTAGTTCTTGAAGAACGTACATTAATCTATTACAGGAAGATTACATGAATTTTATAATCATGTTCATGGCAAGTCCAGATTATATCAGGAATCCATATCTAAGAGCGAAGATGGTTGAAGTCCTCAATTGCTGGATGCCCCGTAGAAGGTACCAAAATGTTTCCAAACATTTTGTGTAGTATCCTCATATCATACTCTAACCAGCTTCTAGATGTCCAGTTGCCTTCAGTTTCTTATTGAATATTTAATCTGCTTGCAGTGGCTCATCAGCTACATCTACTTTATTCGAAGGGCACCAGTTGTCTCTTCAGTATCTTGTGCAGAATCTTTTGAAGCTGTATGTTGACATTGAATTCACTGGTTCTCATACACAGGTAAAACCTATGGTGTATGGTTTGTCCACACAGTAGGCAACCCATCATAAAAATTATTTAGGAATTGTTCGAAAAAACTGATGCGTTGAACCAAACGAGTGTGGAATTTCTTGTCTGGTAAACTGTACATAGTCATATAATAACATTGAAGCCTGATTATCGTGCTTCAATCTTTTGTAATAACCTACATGTTTTAAAGACTAGTCTATGCAGCAAGCACTGGCTTGAATCACTAGAGCTAGCAGTTTCTAGTTTAAATATTCAGTGAAACATGCCATTATGTTTTTGAAATATTTATTTATAGAATATCTAAATTCTTTAAGCATGTTTATATGACAACATTAATTGAAAAATTGGACTACTTCTATAGTTTTACGAAAAGTGAGTATACTTTGATATGAAGGTAAATTATAATTCAAGAGATAAAAAAAATTAATTTGAGCGATTATAATTAGAAATATGAAAATTATTAGTTGATGTTTGTTTCGGAAACAATAGCCGGAAAGAGGGAAGGGTTTTATGTAATTTAATAATTTTGATTTACCTAATTACTTCTTGCCTTCATACAACCTAAGATTCATTGATAGATAGATAATATATTAAATACTTTACTATTGAAGAAACGAGCGAAACTAAATGGCATTCTTTGTTCACATATATATATCATCTTTCTTATTAATTTGAAATCTAAAGATATTATTTAACATTTTGACTTAAAAATAAGTTAAGTTATATAATAATTTAAAATTTTAAAACTCAAAATTATAGCTTTTCAGTTCAAAAGAACAAACCATAGTATCCGAAGTAATATAGCTTTGGGTTTTACTACTTTGTATTCGATTGATCAGTGCAACCTCTATTGCACACCAAGGCAAGATTAGTTGTTGATGTTATATACAGCTTTAAAATGCTGGATTGCCTTAGGCGGAGGAGGGTAAAGCATCATACAAGCAGCCATTTCTTGACTTACTCTTATTGTTATCTAATTTTAGTTGAAGTTCAACCTCCTATGTCTCTTTCTGTTGCAGTTCTACGACAAATTTAATATCCGACACAATATTGCAGAGCTGCTAGAATATTTATGGCAAGTTCCTAGTCATCGCAACGCATGGATACAGGTATATATAACTATTTATGAAACTCAATTCACCAATTTCCAGTTATGTGTAACTATTTATGAAACTCAATACAGGTATATATAACTAGTTACTGGGTTTAATGAAATAAATTGTTATAAAAACACATTGTTGTATATAATATTGTGTAAAGTAGCCAGGGTTGAATGCAAAGACGTTGCAACGGAAGATTTGATCAAATTAACTTTTCTCTAATTGTTATTCGTGTTCATGCCTGGCTTTGCTTATAAACAAAATTATAGTTCTAGCATGCATATTTTACTTAGAAACTGGCTTTCACTTAACAGAGTAAACAGACAATAATCTGGGTTACACGTATCTGCTGGAAAAGAACTATATTAAGATCGTCAGGATAAGCATTCAGTAGTCTACTGAACCTGAAATATCTTAATCTCTGTGAAGTTATTGATACTTTTAATACTTGTCCAGATAGCGAAGGAAGAAGAGAAGGGTGTCTACTTGAACTTCCTAAACTTTCTCATAAATGATAGTATATACCTTCTTGATGAAAGTCTCAACAAAATTCTTGAACTGAAAGAGCTAGAAGCCGAAATGTCTAATACTACTGAGTGGGAGAGAAGAACGGCTCAAGAGAGACAAGAACGAACCCGTTTGTTCCATTCACAAGAAAATGTAAGTTTAAAATATCATATTTTATTTCATCACTGTGAAAATTCCTGAAACAGTTCCATGGGTTTCTATAGATTATTCGGATAGACATGAAGTTAGCAAACGAAGATGTGAGCATGATGGCCTTTAGTACTGAGCATATTACTGCTCCTTTTCTCCTTCCTGAGATGGTATGAATTATGATACTACTCTTGTTAAAAAGTCCTCTTTACATAATGTCTTAAATAAATGAGAATGCTGTGTTTTACTGTATCCTAAACTGAATCTTCTTTTATCTATCAGGTCGAACGAGTGGCTAACATGCTTAATTATTTTCTATTGCAACTTGTGGGCCCACAAAGGAAATCTTTGAGCCTCAAGGACCCTGAGAAGTATGAATTTCGGCCAAAAGATTTACTGAAGCAGGTCTGCACAGAATTAATCTTGTGCACTAAATTCCAGTTTAGTTCCTCCATAGCTTAGATACACAATGTCTTATAAGCATCACTAGAAGCCCAAGTTCTTGTTGTTCGGTTAGGATTCACATCTATATACATAAACATTCCATCGCTAATTTCGGCCCAATATCAAAAAGAACATCAGTACAGTACCAAAATAAGAAAGAAGAAGAGTGACTCAATAATATTGTTTAGCCTTACCATCCAGCAAAATATTAGAGTCAGTTCAATTCTATCTCTCTATGCGTGCACTCCGTATAAACACTGACAGAACATGCTAAAGTTTTATGATGATTTCATAAAATTGATGAAAACTGACCATCTGTCTTTTTACTGCTGGAAGATTGTCCATATATATGTTCATCTGGCAAAAGGTGATTTGGGTAACATATTTCCATCTGCCATCTCAAAAGATGGTCGATCATATAATGAGCAGGTAAGCTATTCACTATTCTCTTTTTACTTTTTTTTAATGCAATTCAAAAACACTAAAATTTTCGACACTTCTCAGTAAATAGTTTCAATTGGTGATTTTGTTGATTCATTTTCTGTGCTATAGCTGTTTAGCGCTGCTGTAGATGTTCTTCGGAGAATCGGTGAAGATCCGAGGATTGTACAGGATTTTATTGAACTAGGTAGAAAAGCCAAAATTGCAGCTTCCGAGGCAATGGATACTGAAGAAGCCCTTGGAGAGATACCTGATGAATTTCTGGATCCAATTCAGGTATGAAGTTCCTGTTCTATACTTATTTTTCTATTCCGAGTAACTAATACTTTTTGTGCTTGCTGATGGTTGATATGGTATAACACTAAGCTCTTCTATGCAGTACACTTTAATGAAGGACCCAGTGATCCTCCCATCCTCCAGAATTATTCTTGACAGACACGTTATTACGAGGCATCTTCTCAGTGACAGTGTATGCAAAGCTTTTACGTGTACTTGCTGGTTTCTTTTGTTTGTTAATATCACTTCAATGAGAATGCTATCAAGCAACCTTATAATATTTAAATTGCAGACGGACCCCTTCAACCGTTCACATCTCACCTCTGATATGCTCATTCCTGCGGACGAACTAAGGGCTAGAATTGAAGAGTTCATCAAGTCTCATGAATCCCGGAAGCAAGGGAGCACGTTGTGATATTAAGTAGGACACTACTATTCGGCTAATAGAAAAGGCCCTGCAACTGGACCATGATACATACAAATCAATTTTTAGCTTGCATATGGAAGAAAAAGTTGGCCACCAGAATCCATAATCTGCTTGGCTGTACAATGTCGTGCGTTAGTAGTCTGCTATTCCGTCCTTGAAGCTCAAATGATGGGGGTATTCTTAGAAGCTCAAATGGCAATCTATATTGGTGTTGGAGTCAGAATGATGGGTGCCTCGCTTCCGTATCAGAGGTGGCTGCAAACTTTGTTTCGTGTAATTTTTTGGTATAAAGTATTCAGGCCTATGTGTCAATGTCTAACATAACATGTTTTATGTGCAAATACGATAAACCTAGTTAGTTTTTGGTGAAAAGTAGTATCAATTTCTCTGTTTTTTCCCCAAGAAGTTATCACTTTTTTGTGGCCATGAATAGATTGATAGCCATGGCCGACCCTTTTTTTTTTTTTTTTGTAGTTCCTATTTTTTTTAGATCTTAAATTTTCAGCACTTACGTAAAGATAAATTTAAATTAAATTAAGTTCAGTTAAGTGAAATTAAGTTAAATTAAATTAAACTAAGCTAAGTTAAATTAAATTAATTACTGAAAAAGTAAATCCACCACCATCACCCCAACCCTAACCACCAAATCACCACCTCAATCCACCACTACCATCCCAACCACACCCACCACCACCACCCCAACAACATCCCAACCCACCACCCCAACCACACCACCACCACCACCCCCACACCACCATCACCCCCAACAACACCACCACCCCAACCCACCACCACCATCCCAACACACCACCACAATCCCAACCACACCACCACCACCCCAACCCACGACCACCACCCTAAAATCACCACCACCACCCAAACCACAATATACTTGTTTAATTCCCAGATACTTAAAGGTTAAAAATATGTTTGTAAAAGTAGTTAAGTTAAATTAAATTAAATTAAATTAAATTAAATTAAATTAAGTAAGTATAAGTTCAGCTCTAAAGAACAGATCCTAGGAGAAATTCTACAAAATCCTAAAAAATCTTCCTATTTTCATGGACTGATAAATTATAAAGGAAATAAAAAATTATGGAAAATCACGAGAATCTAAACGATGCTAGGATCGGAACCATGACCATAATTGAATCAATACCGTCATGAACTAAAATCGGTCATTTCAATTCATACTTCAAAATCACAACCCTCGATTTGAAAGCTTAAAACCTTTGTCGGGAGTCAGAATTGACAATACCAGAATCATCAATAACTCTACATGCGAGTAATCGTCTGGCAATATAATGACATTGCATTTTCTTTGTAAACATAAGCACTCGTTGATGACTTCCTATCCCGCAAACATCTTTCACAATGACTTTATATTCATCGAAAATGATTTTCTATTTCTACAGTTTGTACATTGGTGTGAAAATAGGACATCTCATCACTATTCATAAAATAAAATATTATTTTTATAAGTTGTTTCACATAATTAAATTAAATGATGCCGAATAATTACAGAATTAAAATTACATAATACCAAACAACTATGAAATTTACTACATAAAAGTAAAGAATATTAAAACTGTACATTATTCTAATCGTCGAAATTTAGTGGAGGATAACCGTTTGAATAATCATCGGGATTATCTTGGTCATCTTTTTCTTCATATTTTCAAAGGATTTCACCCTTTCTCTTTGACAAATACCACTTAATAATGCTTTGCGTATTCATTTGCATGATTTTTGTCTCCTCCTCCAACTGCCTAATATGGATAGTTTGTTGTTGAATTACTGAGCTTGCTTCACTTATCTTTTTTGCGAGTCAAGAAAATCTTTTTGGTTACTAATAATGCTTTGCAAAGTGTGGTCGTGTATTTATTTTGAAAGGAGATATTTATGAAAAAGAAAGAAAAAAAAGAGTCACAAGAAAGAACACTCTCAAGACAAACGAAACCTGCTCGGGACAAACTTCTTAATGACCAAATTTATAGACACTCGACATCTATAAAACTACTTAACCAAAATACTACTACAAGCACCAACTGAACTGACCTAAGACCTTAAATACTCTGACAAACTAGCGACATTAACAATTAAGCACACCAATATCACCAAGGCTTATCTCACAATCCTAATCTCCTTCAACTATTTAATGTATTGATCATGTTTTCCGGATTGTCAAGAGATGACATTTTGACTTCAAATTTCAGATAATCTCTTTCGCTATTTTTCCTTCGCTACTCATTTCTTTCTTGAACATTCTTTGATTTGTATAGAACCAAATTTCATTAATTGTCATTTTGAATGCCATTCTTGTAAAATTGGTCCTGATAGAATTTTTCCTTAGCTTTGAGAACCATGGGATAAGCAAATGCCATTTGCCTTAAAACGCATTTGTGAAGTGTTTTTGAACCCAAGAGGAAGCCTTTGGCAGGGGCTCTGACCCCCAGTTTGCTCCTTTTATCTTATATTCATTAATCCATCTAATCTACTTATTTTTAGTATGTTCATGAATTCCCCATAATTGAGACATCACTAAAGCTTCATTCATCTTTCTCAAATATTTTATCTTAAGCCCACCTTCTTGTTTAGGTTTGCAGACATTTTTCCAGCTAACCATGTGAACTTCTCTTCTCTTCTTTTTGGCACGGAAATGATCCTTCGTTAAGATGTTATGGGCAAATGCAGACTACAGAAATTTCAACTCCCATGACTTTGGATGGTCCCCAACCAAACTAAGTTGAGCGATTGACAACCTCAGTGTTACAGTCTGTCTGGGGATAGTACGCACTGCTAAAATTTACTGAGTATTTACCATGCGCCAGAAACTCCTCCAAAAGTGACTCACAAAATGGATATCATGGTTCGACACAATCAATGCAGGTAAGCCGTGGAGGTGATATATCTCGCGAAAATAGAGTCAAGCCACATAAAAAGCATTAGTTGTGCGCTTGCAAAAGGCTAATGTGAGCCATTTTGGAAAATCGATCGACCACCACGTAAATAGAGTCGCTGCCACGTTGGGTGCGGGGAAGACCGAGGAAAAGATCCATACTAACGTAAGACCATGGCTGTGTAGGGATAGGATGGGGCATATATAAGCCGGCATTAGTCAAAGCACCCTTATGGCAAACACGGCATCGAGCCACGAATCTGACAACCTCCTTGCACATAGAAGGTCAATAATATGAACCAGCAAGTAATTGAAAAGTGCGATCCCACCCAACATGACCCTTGTTATGCAGCTCCTAAATGAGCTTCAGAACGCAGGCTACAATCAGGGATGCACAACTGAACCCCACGAAAAAGAAAGCCATCCTTTAATAAAAAATCAATGGATTTACTTTGTTGAATTTGCATAATAATATGAGAAAAGATAGGGTCATCTGCGTACAATTTCAGGAACGAATCAAATTCAGGCACCTGAACACGCAACTACGTAAGTAAGGTATCCTGGCGACTTAGTGCGTCATTTACACGATTAGAGATACTAGCCTGTGCTTAATAACAAAAGTGAATTGTTGTAGATATGAGAGCCAATATGCATGACGATGAGAACCTTGTCTTGGCTGCCAAGATGCTTGAGAGAGTCATGATCAGTGTAAAGAACAAACTTGCGTTAAAACAAATAATGACGCCAATGTGTCACAGCTTGAACAAGTGCATAGAACTCCAAATCATACATGCTGAAAAGAAGCTTAACACAAGAGAATTTATCACTAAAATAAGCGACAGGACGTCCAGACTAACTTAGGCCCTGTTCTTTAGAACTTAATTTTTTAGCATTTAAGTTAAGTTAAGTTAAGTTAAATTCAGTTAAATTAAGTTAAGTTAAGTTAAGTACTGAAAATGAACATGTTTTTAAAAAGTAAACCCACCATCACCCCAACCACACCACCACCACCCCAACCACCACCACAACCCCAACCCACCACCACCACCCCAACAACACCACTACCCCAAAGACCACCTTCCCAACACACCACCACCACCACAACCCCAACCCACCACCACCATCATAACCACACCACCACACCAACCACATCACCATCACCCCAACAACACCACCACCCTAACCACATCACCACCACCCCAATAACCATATACTTGTTTAATTCTCAAATACTTAAGGTAAAAAATATGTCTATAAAAGTACTGAAATTAAGTTAAGTTAAGTTAAATTCAGTTAATTTAAGTTAAGGTTCAGCTCTAAGAAACATACCTTTAGAATAACACCAATACCGGTTTTGGAGGCGTCACAATGAAGCTCAAATGACAGGGAAAAGTCAGGGAGCACTAGGATGGGAGCAAAAGTCAGCCGACGCTTAATCTCACAAAACGCAGCTTCAGCGTCATCCGTCCAGTGGAATTTAGTGTGTTTTATGCAATCAGTAATCGGTGTCATAATGCCAATGAAGTTAGGGATAAAATGCCGTTAGAAGGATGCCAAACTATGGAAACTTTGTATTTCAGTAATAGAGGTCGGATGGGGCCACTGCTCAATGGCAACAACTTTGTCCGGATCAGCCTTAAGTCCATCTAGCGAAACCACATAACCCAAGAACTGAACCTAGTCGGTCAGAAATGTGCACTTAGCGGCAGCTACATAGAACTTATCCCGACGAAGAACCAATAACACCTCGCGCAAATGTTCAACATGCATAGTAAGGTTGACACTATAAATCAGAATATCATCGAAAGAAACAACAACAAATTTCCGATGAAGGGGCGTAAATGTTTCATGACGCGCATAAAGGTGCTAGGTGCATTAGAAAGGCCAAACGGCTTCACCACCCATTCGTACAGCCCTTCACGGGTCTTAAAGACCGTCTTCCACTCATCACTTGGGCGAATACAAATCTGGTGGTATCCACTCTTCAAATTCAGCTTGCTAAACACAGAAGCACCACTCAACTGATTTAACAAATCATCCAAATGAGGAATAGGAAACCGATAACCCACCGTAATCTTGTTGATAGCGCGACTATCCACGCACATACGCCATGTACCATCATTTTTGGGAGTAAGGAGGGCAGGAACAGCGCATGGACTCAGAATCTCACAAATGTGACCCTTAGCCAACAAAACCTCCACTTGTCTGTGCAATTCCTCATGTTCCTTTGGGCTCATACGATAATGGGGCCGATTGGGTAAAGCAACCTCGACACCAAATCGATATGAAGTTGAATGTCTCATAAAGGATGTAAATCGGAGGGCAAGGACTCGCGAAACATATCCGTAAATTCCTACAATAATGGTTGAACCGCATCATCTGGAAAAACATGGGTAGTAGTAGTAGCATGATCACAGAATAAAACAAATACCACAATTGACTCTTGCATGGCGGTCTGAAACGGAGCGCAAGACAACAGAGCGGCTTGTGGGGCTGCAGTATCCGATATGGCCACATAAGGCTTAGTCGGGACGAGCAAAATTCTCTTGCCACAGACTACGAATGAATACGTATTGGTACGACCATCATGGGTAACAGAACGATCATATTGCCAAGGCCGGCCAAGCAGTAGGTGACAAGCATCCATAATGAATTGTGAGTAGTCATATTTCTGGGTTACAATGGATCCCGTATTGTTTGAACTCTTTTTATGTGATTGAATGAAGAGTTTATTTCGAATTATATGTATGTGTTGGTTCCTAAATCGCTTAATGCTATGTTTTATTTGTTGTAAGGATAATTAGGTTAAGAGCCAATATCACCATAGTTGAGCTAATTAATCGGAATTATGTAGGATTGATGCCTAATCATAGTAGCTATGTTGGTAGTATATGATTTGGTATAGGAGTTAACATCATTTGTTTGAAAAATATGTTTTTAATGTGTTTCTAAAGTAATTAATAGTTACTAATATTGATTAGTTAATAATTGTTAGGATTAATCGAGTGTATGCCTCGCTAGAGAAACTCGTAGTAGAAGATGTACGAGAAAAGTAATCATTCAGGAGTGTCTGACTTACTTTGATTGTACATGGTTTATTTCCATTCATTGTATGGTTTGAGTAATTATATGTTTTGCTGCATGGATTGAATGAATGCACACGGGTGAAGTATGATTATGAAATACTTTCTGATGATGCAGTATGGCAGTGTTTGACAAAACAAGTACACGTGAACAAGATGCGGCTATAGCAGGAGTCCAGCTTTCGTGAACAAGACCAGTGAACAAGGAGCAGCTATAGCAGGAGCTTGTTCAGAAGAGCTGTAGCGTCTGTCCGAGCAACAGCAGCCTGGGTCTTTGGAAAGAGGGCGTGACAGTCCTTCTAAGAGCATTAGAGGAGTTTCTAAGTTGCTGCAGAGAATATTCCAGTGGAGATTTCTAGCTGAAGAAGGAGATTTGATTGTGGGAGATTTGAATCTCAAATCAAATCTAATCTCCTAAAAATTAGAAGATATTGCTATTACTAGGGAAATTGCTAAATCCTGATAATGATGCAAGTGGGTGCTCCTATACAAAGAAGACCCTTCAGAGCAAGGAAGTAGATCGAAGAAGAGTGCAGAGAGCAAGAACACACACAAAATTCCGAGAAGTATTTTTGGTGTGCGAACGAGATCTTCGATCATCACCGAGAGCAGAGCGTGAGCGCAGAGCTGTGGTCACAGAAGCAAAAGGTGATCAGAACTTGCGTAGTCTGATCCAAGCTTGATCTGGAAGCCAATTCAGAGCAGAGAGTGCTTGTTGGTTGATCAAGGGCAGCCGCGGAAGAACTGACGAGTAAGTGACTCGGTCGAGTGTCTGGGTGGCAGTGCTCGCTAGTGACAGGAGGTCACTGAGTGAGGGGGAGTATTCCAGAGTGTGCAGCGCTCATGGAATCGTTCGAACTGCTCAGCGGAAGGCTTCGGAGCGACGCGGACAATTTGTGCATCAGCTGTGTGCTACAGCAGATGCTATAGCAACCCTGCAGTATCTGAGTTTTCATTAGAATAGGCTAAGTTCGAGATAACTGTAGCTATTCTAGATTGATATCAGTAGAGGGTGTGCAGACACAAGTCAGAGCCTGTTCTGATTGTATTCAAGGATCCACCTAAGGTTGAGTAGCATAGGTTGCGTTGAGTTGTAACCGTGTGTACTTGGAGACCTTTGAGATTAGTGGATTGAGGACTGAGAATAGTCATCCCCAGACGTAGGCAGTTGGCCGAATTGGGTGAACAAACATCTGTCCTTGTTCATTCTTGCTGAAGCAGTTTACTGGCGAACAAGAGTATGCTGTAGCAACTGCTTGTTCACAAATCTGTTTATCAGAGGCGCTGCGAATTTTCACTTTCTTTAAGACCTTGTTCTTTGGACCTTAAATTTTCAGCACTTAAATTAAGTTAAGTTAAATTAAGTTAAGTACATTAAATTATTATTTTTATTAGTGGTGTGTTGTTTTTTTTTAATAGTGGATTATTTTGGTTTTGGAAGTGGGGAAGTAATGTAGTGGTGTGGTGGTAATAGTATTGTGGTGGTGGTGGGTTGTTGTAGTGGTTTGTGGTAGTGGATTGTTTGGTGGTGGTGGATTGTGGTGGTGGTGGTGTAGTCGTGGTGTGGTGGTGTGGGGTGGTGGTATGGTGAGTGGTGTGAGTGGTGGTAGTGGTTGTTCTGGTGGTGGTGTGGTGGTAATGGGGTCGTGGTGGTGGTGTATTGGTGTTGTGGTGGTGGTGGATTGTTGTGGTGGTGGAATTGTTGTGGTGATGGTGGTGGATTGTTGTGGTGGGGTGGTTGTAGTGGTGGTAGATTGTTATTTTGGTGGTAGTGTTGTGGTGGTGTGGTAATGGGGTGGTAGTGGTGTGGTGGTGTGGATGTGTTGTTGTGGGATGGTGGTATGGTGTTGTGGTGGTGGTGGTTGTGGTGGTTTTTGTGGGTTGTGCTGTTGGTGGTGGATTGTTGTGGTGATGGTGGTGTATTGTTGTTGTGGTGGTAGATTATTGTTTTGGTGATGGTGTGGTGGTGGAGGTGTGGTAGTGGTGTGGATTTATTGTTATGGGGTGGTGGTATGGTGTTGTGGTGGTAGTAATTTAAGTACTTAAGTTAAGTTAAGTTAAGTGAAATTCAGTTAAGTTAAGTTAAATTCACTTAAGTTAAGTTAAGATAAGTTAAGTATAAGTTCAGCTCTAAAAAACAGACCCTTTTTTGTAAGAATCTCATTCCGAACATTAGGATACAATAGGTATTTAGAGTCTGTTCTTTTGAACTGAAGTTATTTACTTAAGTACTGAACTTAATTTAACTTAACTTACTATTCACCACAACACATTCACACCACCAACACCACCACTCCACCACCTCCACTATCTTAACATCACAATCACAATATCACCATCAACACCACCACAACAACCCACCACCATAAATAAACAACAACCCACCACCACAAAAATACCACACCACCACAACACAACAACAACCAACTACCACCACAACACCACGACTCCACTACCACTACCACCACCACGCCACTACCTTAACATCACAACCACCACTCAACCAAAATATCAGCACCACCACCACCCCCACCCCCCACAACAATATATTCACACCACCACCACAAAAATACTACTACCACCACCACCATCACAACACCATACCACCACCCCCATAACAAACATCCACACCACCACACCACTACCGCCCCGTTACCATACCATTACCATCACCACAACACATTCACACCACCACCAACAACACTACCACTCCGCTACCACCATCATCATCACCACCACCCCACTACTTTAACATCACCACCACAAAAACACTACCACCACCACAACATAACAACAACCTACCACCATTATCACAACACTACCACCACCATTACCACACCACTACCACTACCACTACCATTACCACAACACTTTCAAAATGACAACAACCCACCACCAATAAAAAATAATAATTAATGTAATTCACTTAACTTTATTTAACTTATTTATTGAAAAATTAAGTGTAAAAGAACAAAACCTTAGTTTGCATCTTTTCTTGGTCGAATAGCTAAGTAAAAATACTTTCTTGTTTGGTACACGTACACGCTTTCTTCTTAGATCGACCCTTGGACTTACCAAGGCTACAAATTGTGTTTAACTGTAATTTGACTCCCGAAACATAAATTGACAATATAAATAGCCAAAAATACGTTTGTCAGCAGACTAGCCTTCACCGACGAACCCATTATGGGCCAAGACGAAAGTTACGCCTGAGACCTAGGAGAAAGGGCATGCAGTGGGCGCATGACCTTCTCACTAAGTTACTCGGTTTACATCGTCTCGTATGTTGTTTGTTGGAGCGACGACTTATTTTCCTTTTTCTTCTTACTTCTTTGACCGCCTCGACTCCGGAAGTCTAATCGGACTTGATGTTCTGGGGTTGTTTTTGAGTGTAGAAAAAATCAGATTTTTAAATTTCACATTTTCTTGTCCTTCACTTAGAAATGCCTCATCAATGGAGGAACTAGCTTCGTTTTTGTAAGACGGTGGCATATTAGTTTTGGTTGGAGGCTTGGAGTAGATGCACTTTTTCCTAACATTGAAAGAGTATGAACTCTTTTTTCTTTTTCGGAATGTACATAATTTGAGCTTTTCTTATGTATTTATCAAATTCAAATTAATAAATAATTGTATTAAATAAAGTATGTAATTCAGTTTAATATGTGCATAAGGAAATACTTACCTCATATTGCAATTTACTTTCAAATTCGAATAAATTACATGGGTTACGGAAGAGATGAATTGATTTGATTTTTTGTTTGGAAGGGGAAACCCCACATGATTCAACCCAAAGTTAAAAGTATTTCAACTTTTAAAGTGAATTGAATGTGTGACCTCGCATAGTCTAGTTTGTCTCCCATCTACTCGGCCACCCCTTCTGGGGCATAAGTTATTTGAGTTTGTGTAAATGAATGGTATAATTGTGGTAAAGCTTAGAGATTTTCAAAATTATTATTTTTGAATTGTTTTGAATTTAAGAGATTTGGGGTTATTTGGACCGTTAGGTTCAAAAAGCTGATTTATTTTAGTATTTTTCTAGATTTTTTCCTTATTTATTTTTTTGACTGAATTCTAATTGAAGCGTGAAACACATGCACCAAAATTAAGTAAAAAGCGCGTGTGTTATATGTGCATTCTCCAAAACAAAATTAGAAAACGTTCGCCCGGACGTACTCCCAAATCCAAAATGTCCTCACCTCCACTGCATGCATCGGCCGCACCTTGGACATCTTCCAATCTCATCCAACACTGGAAATGCTTTTTACAACCATTTCTATGACCATGAGAAGGTCCCATACAAGGGAAAGTTATGGGTTGTACTTGCGCAGTCCTAAAATGAGGGGCAATACGTTGTAGTCCAAATTTCAAGTGAATTATAACTTCTTCTTAAGCCCTCATATTTAAACCTTAAATTTTCAGCACTTAAGTTAAATTAAGTGAAATTAAATTCAATTAAGTTAAGTTAAGTTAACCTAAGCTAAGTTAAATTAAGTACTGAAAAAGTAAACCCACCACCACATCACTCACCACCACCAACCACCATCACCCCAACCTTAATCACCAACCACCACCACCTCAACCCACCACCACCACCCTAACCACATCACCACCACCACCCTAACCACACCCCACCACCACCCCACAACATCACCATACCACCACCATCCCAACCCACCACCACAACCCTAACCCATCACCACCAACCCACCACCCCAACCACACCACCACCAACACCCCAACAACACCACCACACCACACCACACCACCACCATCCCAACCCACCACCACAACCCCAACCCACCACCACCACCCCAACCATACCACCACCACCCACACCACCACCCCAACCCCACCACCACCAACCAAACCACACCACCACCATCCCAACCCACCACCACAACCACAACCTCAACCACACCACCACCATCCCAACCCACCACCATAACTCCAACCACACCACCACTACCACCCCAACCCATAACCACCACCCTAACCACATCACCACCACCATACCAACCATCATATACTTGTTTAATTCCCAGATACTTAAGATTAAAAATATGTTTGTAAAAATACTTAAGTTAAGTTAAGTTCAATTAAATTAAGTTAAATTCAGTTAAGTTAAGGTAAGTTAAATTAAGTATAAGTTCAACTCTAAAGAACAGACCCTTAGTATCATTTTTACCCCAACGTTTGAAGTTATTTCCAATTTCCATCATTAAACATAAAAACAATAGGACGCTACTAATCAAAGTGAAACATTCAAGGAAGAAATGTATCTTGAGAAATACAAGTTGCTGTCTTTTATTAGCATAACAGTTGCACTTAATAAAATATAGAGAATTAAGATATGATTATGTTACTCATTGAGGTATATTTAAATAAATGAAAATTTTTTTAATGAAAAAGTATTTATTGATTTTACACAGCAGAAAAGGAAAGTAATGATAAATATGGAACGAGAAACGCATGCTGATTTCTTAAGCAAATAATAATAAACAAGATAGTTACGACGTAACAAGCCTAACCCTAATACCTTTTTCCTCCCTCCCGCCCGCTTCTTCCTACTTTTCACTTTCGCAACCAAACCTTGTTGCGTTTTTCTTCCCGACGAGTTGTTCTGCTGCTGCTGACCGTGCTCGCAGTCGCTAACGCAAAACTGTTCACTGTGGATGGAATTCCGGCGTTAATTATACCGATTGGGCTTCCGAGAAGCAGTTTTACGCGGGTGATTGGCTCAGTTAGTCCCTACCCCTACCTTATATCATTATATTTATTTATTCATTTGGTCTGGCGTGTTAGAGTTTGTTTTCAGCGAGTATGATGAAGTGAACAACCGAACCAACTATGAGAAATGTATCGAGATGGATTTCATAACTAGAGGCGGCCGGGATGTGTTTCAGCTGAATGATACCAGGCCTTATTACTTCCTAAGCGGATTTGGTAAGTGTTGGGTCGGAGTCAATTCCGCCTCCTCCACCCAAATATGGGCGGAACTCACTCGTGCTCTCGGGGTTGTTGATGCTCGCTTTCCGCATTTCACATTATCTTTTAGCTTGAGGTTTGTCTCACATTTCATGAATGAATTCTCATGCATTCCTTCATTACCAGTTTAGTCATGGAACTTAAAATTGAATTTTCATTTCATCAAGAAAGCATCATGTCAAGATTATTATAATTTTGATACTAAGTAGTCATTGTCTATTAAAAATAAAACAGAAGTATTCAATTTTACGATTCACAACAGTCGAATTTTATACAAGCTTCGAATTCGGATCCAAATAGTTATAAGGCCTGGTGATGTGGACGAGCTAGTAATTTGTGAGTCGGACGGACTTTAATACGGATTGGATGGGACTTGACCCATGAGACTAAAACGTCCGCGCGCTAGTCGGACCTACATGAATTGGTGGCCCGTGAAATGTGATCATCAATCAAGGAAGGATTAGCAGCTTCTCTAAAATTAAAATCGGGAGACAGAAAATTTGACTTGTTACATTTGACCTTTTCAAACAATAAATACATTTCTCAGAGCTGTGGACTGACTTCAAAACTAAACTGCCTTCTCTCCAAACCGAAGCCCTACCTATGTCGGTTTCCCTCTAGACCACATCAAAATGGCCGAATCCCGACTCTCAGCTTCCAATATTTCCTCCTCTCATCCACGCCCGCCCAACATCTCTCTCCCTCCCCGCTCCTCCGCCGAAAACCTCTTCTCCGGAGCCCTGGGCGTCAGTCCAGGCCCCATGACTCTCGTATCCTCCTTCTTCTCCGCCGACGCTTCCGATCCTCGTTCCTTCTCCCAACTTCTCGCCGGCGCCATGGTCTCCCCCACGCCTTCCTTGCCCAACCAGGGTGGAGCTGAGAAGGAGGGTTCCAAGTATAAGCAGAACCGTCCAGTGAATTTAGTTGTCTCCGAGTCGGGATCACCGATGCTCATGATTCCGCCTGGTTTGAGCCCTTCCGGGTTTCTTAATACACCGGGAATCTTTTCTCCTGCTCTGGTAAACTCTCGATTTCCCTTCCGCTCAAATGCTGAAAGTTGTCTGTGTGTCCCGCTTGCTTTTTTGTGAGTGTTTTTCTTATTTTATGCTGCTCCTGGAGATGAGAAATTTAAGAGTGATGTCACCAGGATGATGGTCAGTGTCATTTAGGATTGCAGGATTTCTGTGGCGATATCCACTTGAAGTCAATAATCGAATTCCTGTGAAGGACTAATTTTAGTCGTTCGTTTCTTGCATTTGCAACACTTCCAGTGGCTCTTTTTTATTTTTATTTTGAATTTGTTATGCATAGACTAGACTGGATGTCTTCATCTTTCGCATAGATTCGTATTACAATTTACAGTGATCTGTTATTTTACAAGAAATGGCTTCTATATTACCGCCTTAAAATTTATGTGCAGAGCCCGTTTGGTATGTCCCATCAGCAGGCTTTAGCACAAGTGACTGCTCAGGCTGCTTTTGCTCAGTCCAATATGCACATTCGAGCTGGAATCAGTCGAACTCATTTAGTTAACCCCCCTGAATCTTACAAACCACCATCAGCATTGGAACCCAAGGTCTCCTCCATTGGGCCATCGGAGGTTTCTCATTCTGGTGCTAAGTCCCAAACCCCTATAGTTGCTCCTGATAAACCAGTAGAAGATGGTTATCATTGGCGCAAGTATGGGCAGAAGCAGGTAAAGGGAAGTCAGTATCCTCGCAGCTACTACAAATGCACACATTTTCATTGTCCTGTCAAGAAAAAGGTGGAGCGATCTCCTGAAGGCCTAATTATTGAGATTATCTACAAGGGTCAGCATAACCATGAGCAGCCTCCACCCAAAAAACCTGCAAAAGATGGCAATGCTCTGATTGAAAATGCTAGATCCCCAGCAAACCCTGGTTTTAATCAGCTTGGCCTGGCAGAAGTTCCAAAAAGGTCCGTTGAAGCTGCACCTGATCTGATAGTATATGGGAAGGGTCAAGATTTTCAACAGATTTCTCCAGATTCTCGACCAAGTGCTGAGAAACTAGCCAATGATGAAACAAAAGGAAGTTCAAACACTGATAACGGACCAATTCAGAAGAGAAGGTAAGGCATCTGTCTTCGTATGCCCTGGGCTTTCAGAAGGGTGTATTATATATAGAAATAATATCAATTTGAACATTTCTGCATTTATAACACTCTTAACTGCACGCAGGAGCATGGAGTCTGTGGCAGCTGAGCCAACTCTACCTCAAAACACTGTCGTGGAACCGAAGATTGTTGTTCAAACAAGAAGTGAAGTTGACCTGTTAGACGATGGATTTAGGTGGCGCAAATATGGGCAAAAGGTTGTCAAAGGGAATTGTCATCCCAGGTACTGACGTGGATGATAGCTATGAATAATAATTTTTATTTGTGGCTAATGATGTGGCAAATGTTGGAAGTTTTTTATTAGACTTAAGTGCATTAACTCCATCTTCATAGCCTTGAACTGCCGAAATATTGTGTGGTTTATAACAAAATAAAATTTATTTGTTTTTATCAAGTAAACATACCAGATTATCCAAATCCAACTGGCAGCTTCGTAGTCTGGCCTCAACTCTCTTTGAATTTTCTTAGATATGATAGTGGACGAGGTAACTATTTCATAAAATTCATGTGAAGGAAATGAAGCTAGATTGATTGCGGGCGCTGCTTCTGAAACTCAAAGCTTGTGGCGTATCCCAAAGATGTCATAATTAGTAATATAGTTTGATTGGAATGAGTTTGACATCTCAAATTATGATCTAGTTCTGTTGCTATACTTTTTGTATTTTGTATTTCGTCCTATATCGATATGGAGAACAACTGAAGTTACTGAACCTGACGTCTTGAATAGGAGCTACTACAAATGCACGACTCCAGGCTGCAATGTCCGAAAGCATGTTGAGAGGGCATCAACAGACCCCAAAGCTGTTATTACAACATATGAAGGTAAACACAATCACGATATCCCAGTGGGTAGAGGCAGCAGCCACAGCATATGTAATGGTCTCCCAAACCCGAAATCGAGGATGATGGAGGCTGAGAAGCACACTGTTGATGACAAATAATGGAGAAAAGGATGTGGCTGTTTCGCATCTATAAACAGGTAAATACCTGATTACCTCTGTTAGTATGCGTAACACCTGCATGAAGATGTTGGAGTCAGAGCTATAAATGGTCGGTTGATGGTTAGGTACTTAGGTATAGACTATACAGATTATGTAAAATGAGATGAAGGCTGTAGATCATGTGAATCATTTGTAGTGATGTATTATATGGCTGCAAGTATGTTCCATTGGTGATTAGCTATGTAATAGTCCTTGTGCAGTCTGATATATTTTTGGATCATCACCTCTACTTTGAATGAATTACATCCTTCGAACAACTACTCCAGTTACTTCATAAATACAGCAATATGATAAATGGTGTAAGCCTTTTGCTTTTCTTGACTGCCATTCCGAGCTCAGAAGCTCCTTTTAGAGTGGCTGAGTTTTTTCTTTATTGGCTTGTGATATCTTGAGGAGTCATACAACCTTTGTTATGGTCTTGCATTATGCCACATTCTCTGTCTAACCTGTTAATTTATTAAGGTACAACATATGGCTGATGAGTGGTGACATATTTTATATAACATTCAAGGCACTTGGAGTAACCAATGTAGACACGCGGATTCATGTTTTGAATAAATAAAAAGACCCATAAAGACATAGAGAGGTGCAACTATGGAAGGTCTCGCTATTTCCAGCTCTCATTGTATTTCTGAAGTGGCTGCATTGCAGATAGCTTTCCCATTGGAGACTCAGGTTCGTATGTGTGCCTTTGGACATGCATGGCTCATCATGTTAGTGTTCAATTATTGCCCTGTGCTTAACCTGCTGATACTATATAAGTATAAATTCTCTCCCGCCATCTCTATTAAAATCTTACAAATGAATGTATTCATAAACATCGGATTTCTGTCTTCTTATTCAGATGATGATGATGATGATACATCGATGCAACCGCACATGGAAGCTATTTGGATTCTCTTATGGCGATCTTTTGCACTATGCATTTTGGGTATGTGTTTTCCATGAAAAGGTCCCATAAATCTAGGGACAACCAGAAGTTGCACCTCTCTATGTTTTCTGCATATGCCTAAATTTAGTCCTAAAAGGGAAAAAATCTGATCTTGGGAAACAAAAATTGGTGTCTTTTATTAGGGTCGAATCATCACCCTTCTCCTCCCCCCCGCACCTTTTTATCAGGTTGGTGCAAACTCCAAAATCCCAGCCAACATGGACGATTAGAGAGAGTCGCGCCATTCTCCCATCCGGCGGCCCGTTTCCACATCCGGGTCGATCTGAGAATCGGTCCATGTGAGGCGGGGTTCTGGTTTCCCTTTTGATCCTCATATATAACGTTTTTTCTTGTGAAATGGGTTGCTTCAACTCCAAGCATGCCATTACAGCTCCTTCGCCGTCTTCTGAATTTTCTGTGAGAGGGACTGGTGTGTTGGATCGTTCTGTTGGTGGTAGTAGTGGTGGAGGGTTTGGGCAATCTGGGGAGGATCAGAAGGAGATTGAGAAAAAGAGCCGCGAGATTGGCAAGCCAGGGAGGAAGGGAAGCATCTCAAATAATTCCAAGATCTCGTTTACTTTCAAATTGGGGAGTTTGCACCGGCCTAATGTGGAGGCTGAGCAGGCTGCAGCTGGATGGCCCTCTTGGTTATCTGCGGTTGCTAGCGAAGCCATTCATGGATGGGTGCCTTTAAGGCCAGATTCATTTGTCAAACTGGAGAAGGTAATCTCATCCATATTTTCTAACTTGGCGCGGACATAATTAATTTGTTTTTTTGACTAACATGATACATTTTCTTGTTAATGAAATTGTAGATTGGCCAAGGAACATACAGCAGTGTTTTCAGAGCCCGTGACACGAATACTGGGAAAATAGTGGCACTTAAAAAGGTTCGGTTTGACAACTTTCAGAAAGAGAGTATCAGGTTCATGGCAAGGGAGATCATGATTCTCCGAAGACTCAACCATCCAAATATCATGAAACTTGAGGGTATAATCACTTCTCAGTTGTCCAGTAGCATCTACCTTGTATTTGAGTACATGGAGCATGACCTGTCCGGGCTGATTTCTTGTCCTGATGTTAAATTTAGTGATGCACAGGTTAGTTGCTTAGTTTTATTTGATCTTCTCTGCTAGGCAAAAATAAAAAAATTTAATATTTTTAACCAGTTGTAGTGAAGCATCAAGCCGATAATGTTCGCATTTCCCTGTGTAGATCAAGTGCTATATGCAGCAGATTTTGAATGGACTGGAGCACTGTCACTTGCGTGGCGTAATACATCGAGACATAAAAACATCTAACATTTTGGTAAACAATGAAGGAGTTCTAAAGGTAGCAGATTTTGGATTGGCAAATTTTCTTAGTGCAGGGAATAAACGGCCACTGACGAGCCGTGTGGTAACTTTGTGGTATCGACCACCAGAACTGCTGCTGGGATCAACTAATTACGGGTTATCTGTTGATCTTTGGAGTGTGGGCTGCGTATTTGCCGAACTTCTTATTGGCAAACCATTCATTAAAGGAAGAACTGAGGCGAGTATCTTCAAATTCATTATTTTTAGAACCGGATTTAAGAAAAGTTTATATGGTTCGCAGATGATAATATACATTAAACAAGAGGTAGTGAGATCTGCATCCATGTACGTGTTAATGGAGTTTCTTTGGCATTTGCAGGTTGAACAACTACACAAAATCTTCAAGCTTTGTGGTTCTCCGCCCGAAGAGTTCTGGTCCAAATCTAAACTTCCTCATGCCACCATGTTCAAACCTCAAAACCCATATGAAAGTATTCTGCGAGAAAGGTGTAAAGAATTCCCAGGGACTGCTGTGGATTTGCTAGAAACATTGCTGTCTATCGAGCCTCAAAAGCGTGAGACTGCTTCATCTGCTCTTATGTCTGGGGTAAGTCTCTTGTGCAAAATCTTCCATTTCATAAAACATCATGCTCGTGATGATTGATTAATTGAGAACTTGAGGCAGTTGGTGACCATTCTTAGTAGTTTGCTAGTATTGAGCTGTTTCATTTTTCAGTACTTCCACACGAAGCCTTATGCAAGTGATCCACATAGCTTGCCTACATACCCACCTTGCAAAGAAATTGATGTGAAGAACCATGAAGATGCACAAAGGTATTTTATTTTATTTTTGTTCGTGTTTTTCCCCCTTTGTTTCCTGCTGATTTCTGCAAGGCCAGATTCCCGCTCATGTAAATATGAGGTTTCTTTCTGGTATTCTAACTGTGAAAACTTGTAAATATGAAGTTTCTTTCTGGTGTTCGAACCGTGAAAACTTGCTAATTTCAATATGGTTTTCATCCAGGAAAAAGGATGGCGCTAGATCACGAGCAGCACCAAGAAAACCTAGAAGACTCCCTGGTGTTTATGAGGAAACAAGTGATCCAAGTAAATGGAAAGAGGTCACTTTCTTTCCTAGTCAGGAGAAAATACGATAGTTGAAGCTACATGAAAAATACCACTTGAATGTTTTGTCTTCTTTGTGCAGAACCCACAACCTGATAGTCGCTTGGTTCATACAAACAACGACAACCGGACACATTTATTCAGGGGAAGAGGAGACATGGCAATTGAAGTCCCTTTAAAATCATCATTTGATACCTTATCGGACCTTTCACAGGTTACAACTGCATCTGCAGCCGATGTTTTCCCTTCTGGACCACCTAAAGCCATGCCAACAGGCAGCTTTCTTTGGCCAAATCCCCAAGGACGAAATTTGGGTTCATCTATGCGTGCCAGAACATCCTACCGTAGACATGGTTCTAGAAAAAACATTACAGGTCCATTAGATGAAACAGCGAGCATTTTGTCTGGGGAGTATCCTGAGCACTTGAGTTATCGTGAGAATGAAAGTGCTAAGCCGGGTGGTTCAAGAGGTCACAATATATACAGGCTCGACAGGACTATAACAGTGAAACATGAGAATCAGTTGGACCGATTGAATCCATATGATGCACCGGAAAAATATCACTCTCAAGAACTCTCATCAGAGTTCTATAACAGAGAGGTAAATTTATTTTGACCACATTTGATCAATTCGCAATGCACATGCAGGTGTTAAAAATGCTGAAAGATTATCGTTAATGACACAAATTGTAATGTTTATGCGAATCATTATTTGAATTGGAATAGCAGAAGAACACAGGCTTTGCATCTAAAACCATATGTATTGACCGACCATGTCTACCTACAGAAGCTCTGCTCTCTCGTTGACTGTTTTTTCTTTCTCATATGAAATTCAGAAATACAAGGAGAGAAGGGAAAGAGTGGAAATGTCAGGGCCCTTGTTACTTCAACCACATGATAAGATCGAGGACCTCCTGCAGAGGCATGAGAGCCATATGCGCAATTTACAGAAATCAAGGCTGCAAAGAGGTACCACTTGAATTATAGACAACTTTAAGTACCTGTTTTTTTTTTTTTCCCTTTCAGTTTTCAAAAAGATGGAAAACACATTTGCATAAAACTGATTTCTGTTTTGGTCCATTATTATCCATGGCAGAGGCCTAAGACGAAGAAAATGCAGTCGGTCATCGGATGTCTTTGCAAGTGCAATCCAACGCATCATGATTAAGAGAGACTTCCTAGCCAATCTTTTGACACATTCATCTTTCCGTTGGGCGGCCTATAGCTTTAGGATCTACAGGAGGGAAAGAGAGTATTGGGGAAAACTTGATTGTTTAGGAAACACATAAAGGGCTTTCTGTAAATGCTTGATTATATCCGTTCTAACTCTATTCTTGTAGTTTTAGAATATCTCCTGCAGGAATAGGGAATTTGACAGTTTTATTCTTTTATTTTAAAAACACTCTGCTTCTTCTTCCTCATCTTTCTCCACCTGAAACATGATCTCAAACTCATCATCCTTTATCACCACATTCTCCTTTCGCAGTTGGGCGGGCTCTATGTATATGGTGATTCATGCGAGGATGTGTTTGTATAAGTTTAATACTTGCAAGGAGTCATGTAGCTTACAGGCGACCAGCCTAAGTGTTCTATTTGTAATTGCTCAAGATTTTAGAAACATTTTTTAATTAATAACATGGAGTAAAACAAAAAGTGTAATTATTCCTAAATATGTGCACACAATAATTCCATTACAATATCTTATAAGTTGAAAATGTGGTGGATCAACTAGTTAATTCTTCAGTTATAACGAAGAACGATGCATTATGATTCCTTCTCGAGGTGCCTATGACATGTTTATTCTTGCATATGTCCGAGCGTGTTGTGTCACCTCTATGTGGGACAGTAAAAGACCGTCCTTACATGAATGTGTGCATTCTCGCCTATGTGCGAATTAGTAAGACGACATTCATGATATGTGCTTGAAATATATCAATATGTACGTTAAATGTCTGTTATTATAGTTCATCAAAAAAACATTTTTAAAGTTTATATAAATGAAATTTATATTTTAATATTGTACATGGTAAATTTAATACAAAATATATTACCGAACTCAAATATACTACGGAAGTTGTAGGTATCATGTGATATAATTTATATCATATTACTAATATCACAATATTTTAAATAAATATAACGAAAGACGTGAAATGCACGTTGGTGGCGTCATTTTGTTGAAGACATATGCCACTTCTTTTAAACAAATAGTAACTGTTTAGTGATATTTTTTTGTTTAATTTTCGAGTAAATATTGAATTGATATCTCGTAAGAAAACAACACACCTGTTGTGGCTCTTGCTTTGTTATTCAACACAGTATTTGTAAAGTTTAATGAGTAATGTAACTCTCTTGCAGTTGTTGGAATTTCTGAAATTCTGGATTTTGATGAAATAAATTTTCAGCTGATAAAGTTACTTGAGCGCTCAGATAACGTTACAGGAGACAGATGTTACGACATTAGACAATGACGGAAGGCGTGCCAAAAAAGATCTTCGGTTCAACAAGATCTAGAATGAATAAATCGAACATCCAGTACACATCAATTAAGGAAACAAGAACAAAAGAAAGCAAGATCCACTAGGAAGATTTTCTATTCCAATTAGGAAAGAAAATATAAAATTTGAAGTTGAGCAAATGTAAGGGTTTCTTGTTAGGAGAACAAGAAATGATGGTAGGCACAAGATATAAATAGGAGGCGTGCCTACCATTATTTCTTGGTCGAATACAGAAGTCCTTGACACCCAAAGCTTAGGAGCGGAGGCTCGGAAGATTGAACCACTGAAAGGTTTGGACGCGAGCGGTGTGCTACTTCAGAGGGAACACAAGGCGGTGGTGTGATCTATGTCAGAAAGAAGACGCTACTTGTGTGCGGCTGACCTTAGGAGTGTGCTCTAGCAGACAGTGAACTTGAGTGTCTGGCTGCTAGTTGTTCATTGTCTTAGTGTAACCGATAAACACATAAATAGAAGAGTTATTCCAAAATCCTTCTAGCTTGCTAGAAGGCAGTCGGTTTTCTCTCAAGTACTGGTTAAAGTACCGAAGTTTTCACTATACATCACTGAGTAATCACATTTATTTTCTGCATATTTTATTTCCACACTTTCTTACCGAGCGATGAACAAAACATTTTGTTACTCACTCCGAAACGCTAACTACGATCCAACTCAAGAGCAAGAACCAAAAAAGAAAGACAAATTAGACAAAACTGTACTGTGACACTCAAAAGGAAAATAAAACTAGAGATGGAAACAACACTTTTATTTAAGTATTGAAGAGCTACACTTCATTTGATTCACAATTACACTATATAGATATTAACACAAATCTAGCATCTTCTAGAGATAAGGCTTCTCATCTTCTCAATGTGTCTTTCCGGTTGACGCGCTCTGTAGATTCTCCAAAAATGCCTTTACTATTAATACTCCCTCTTAAAGTCAATTTTGAAAATTAATCCCAGCTTTGCTCGAAGAAACTCAAACAGACCTTTTGACAAGCTCTTGGTAAAAATATCAACAATATTCAACTGATTGTTCCATCAAGTACATTTTCTCTAATAAAATGATGTTGAATCTCAATATGTTTGGTTCTAGCATGACATATCGGGCTATATGAGCAAGTTTGAGCGCATTTGATTATCACCATACAAATCGGTGGCCTTATAAACCGGGTGACATAAATCATTAATAATTCCAAGCTAAACATAATCCTGAGCAGCAAGAGTAGCAGCTTTGTACTCGGCTTCGGTGATAGACAAAGCTATAGTATTCTGCTTCTTTCTGGCCCAAGAAATACTCGTATCATTGCACAAAAACACATAGTCGGATGTAGACTTTCTTCCATCGAAGTTTCTGTTGGATCAAATCATACAGCGGAAACGAATTTGACAGGATCAAACCCATAACAGAATAATTGAGCGTACGTGATTACTGTAAAATAAACATACCTAAATCCATTGACTGAAAGTTACCTGCAACACAAAAGCCTGGGTTGGTGCTTCCAGTCTAACCGTATGTTTCCTGGGTCAGTTTCATTGAGAGTAAGAAACTAGAGAATGATATGAAAGACTGGGGACCATAACCCATATTTATATCTTCTACACGAGAAGATATAATTGAGATAATCATGGATTCCGTCTCTCAAAGATTTCCATAATTATCTCTAGGTATCAACATAGTATATTCCACGATTAAACTTATACCTGATAAGCTTCCCAAAAGATTTGATCACGTTATTTAAGCTTATCATAATGATAGCACATACAATTATCTGATTACACGTTCTGTCCAAATTAGATTAATCATAATAATCTAACAATCTCCCACTGGACCGAATGTGTAACCAAATAAGTGTATAACCAAAAGTGTGCACAAAACTGCTATCATGCCAAAACAGGTATACCAGAAACTATCTGGTCCATTAACTATGCAAACATAGGATCAAGGCGGCCTTCGTAATCATCATCGCTACTCGACCGTGCTTGTCACGTATGCCAACATAGCTAAATGACATGGATTCATCTTGGTGCTTAGCATGGAAATTACATGTAATGTGATCTGCACATGCCTATTTCCAACTGGTCTCCTCAAAAGTGAGATCAACAGAATCATACAGAGTGTACTGTGTAAACATAATTTCTGCATAACATAATCCAAATGGATAGATAGAAAAATCTATGCATCTCATAGAGCGCATCAATACAAAAATACAAACTCTCAGTAATCACGAATATCCACAAATAAAATTACACTCTGCATGCTCATGAAAGACCTTGTGTGTCAATGCTTTCGTAAGCGGATCCGCTAACATGGAGTTTGTCCCAATCTGCTCTATGGATATCATCAGTCAACTCTGTATATTTTCTTTAACAACCAGGAACTTGATATCAACATGCTTTGATTTCGTAGTGCTCTTATTGTTGCGTACATTACTGCTGATCTATTGTCACAGTATAACTTTAGTGGTCTTTCCATATTACTCAAATGCGCAGTCCAGTGACAAAATTTCGCAGCCATATGCCATGATTTGATGCCTCAAAACAAGCTACAAATTCTACTGCCATAGTCGATGGAGCAACGAGCGTCTGTTTGGCAGACCTACAGGAAATGGCTCCCCCAGCTAACAGATAAATATAGCTTGACATGGATCGTCTACTATCTTGGCATCCATCAAAATTAGAGTTGGAGTACCCAATGTTCTCAACATGATCTGATCTCTTATACGTGAGCCTATATTCTTTTGTTCCCTGCAAATATCTCATAACCCGTTTGACTGCTCTCCAATGATCCACTCCCGGGTTACTCAGATAGCTTCCCAACATACCAACAATGTACGCGATATCAGGACGCGTACACACCTGAGCATATATAAGACTTCCTACAGCCGAAGCATACGGAAGCTGCTGCATCTCCTGAATTTCCAGATTAGTCTTAGGTCATTGATCAAGACTAAACTTGTCTCCTTTAGCGACAGAGGTGTCCAATGGTCTACAGTTCTGCATGTCGAATCTTATGAGAACTTTCTAAATGTAATTCCTTTGTGATAATCCCAATATACGCTTCGAACGGTCTTGAACTATCTAGATGCCCAAAACAAAGGATGCATCACTAATGTCTTTCATCTCAAAATGATTCCATAGAATTTCCTTAGTTGCGCGCAGAGTCCTCATAGTAGCCAGCAGTATGTCATCGACATATAGAACCAAGAAAATATGCCTACTCCCACTGAACTTGTGGTACACACATTCATCCATCGAATTTGCCTCAAAGCCATGCGAGACAACAACCTGATGAAACTTAAAGTACCACTGACGAGAAGCTTGCTTGAGCGCATAGATGGATTTCCTTAATTTACAAACCATATTCTTTGCATCCTCAGACACAAAGTGTTCTGGCTGTACCATGTCACCATTGAGAAACGCTATCTTAACATCCATCTGATGCAGCTCAAGATCAAAGTGTGCAACCAGTGCCAGGATTGTCCTAAAAGAGTCCTTCGAAGAAACAGGGGAGACGGTCTCTTTAAAGTCAATCCCTTCCTTCTGCGTAAAGTCTTTAGCTACAAGACGAGCTTTAAATCTCTTCACATTACCATTAGAGTCCCTCTTGGTTTTATATCCATTTACAACCAATGGGTCTCGCATGGTCTGGTAACGGGACAAGTTCCCAAAATCCATTGTCTTGCATAGACTTATACTCCTCATTCATAGCATCAATCCATTTCTGAGATTTTGAACTATCCATGGCTTGTTGGAAGTTGGTTGGATCATCTTCCAACAATCCTTTTTCTCCAAGTTTCAAAAGATATACGATGTAATCATCCGGAATCACATTTCTCCTCTCTCTAATGGATCTACGAAGTGGCACTGTCTCTTGAGGTTGTTGAGTTCGAACATCAGGAACATTGTCCTGATCCAGAACTGGGGATTGAATAACATTCCGAGTAGGTCGATGATCGAAGTCCACTTCTTGATCAATGATAGGTAATATAACCCGATCATTGTCAAAAGTAGTAGGTGATCCCTCTTCCTCAAACACAATGCTCCTGGCAAAAATTCTCCCCCTCAAGCTCAACATCCTCAAAAAATTTTGAATTTCCCGTCCCAAAAAAGTATTTCTGGAAGTAGGATCATAAAATTGAAACCCCTCGATCGCACCACATAGCCAATAAAGTAGCTGCTAACAGTTTTGAAGTCCAAGTTACCTTCATGAGGCCTATAAGGCCCCGCCTCAGATGGACATCCCCAAACATGCAAATGCTTTAGATTGGGCTTACGCCCACACCAAAGCTCAATAGGTGTTTTAGCAGCCGCTTTAGTTGGCACACGGTTAAGAAGATACGCTGCTATCTTAAGTGCTTCACCCCAGACTCTCTGGTAACGAATAATGACTAATTATGCTTCTTACCATATCCTTAAGTATCCGGTTTCGTCTTTCAGCTACACCGTTCATGCTAGGTGAACCTGGCATGGTGTACTGAGGTACGATCCCGCATTCCTCTAGGTATAAAGCGAACGGTCCTGTCATATCTACCATAGTACTCACCACCACGGTCTGATCTGACGCTCTTAATTTCCTTGTTGAGTTGCAACTCAACCTCAGTCTTAAAGGCTTTGAATACATCCAGAGACTGTGATTTCTCATGTATAAGAAATAAGTAGCCAAAACGTGAGTAGTCATCTATGAAACTGATAAAGTACCGTTGACCATTCCAGGAAGCAGTAGAGAACGGCCCACATATATCCGTATGAATCAGTTCCAAGACGCCAGAAGTTCTATCTAATTTCTTAACCTTGGTCTGTTTTCCCTTGATGCACCCGACGCAAGTATCAAGATCAGAAAAGTCGAATGAATCCAACATGCCATTAGACACAAGACGTTGAATCCGAGATCTCGAGATATGACCCAGACGCTTGTGCCACAATGAAGCCGAATCAGTCATTTACGCTTCGTACCATGTGTTTCCACGTGCAGGGTCTCAGAATACGATGGAACAACATCCAACAAGTGTAGATTATCAAAAACATTTAATGTACCGATTCCCACAATTCTAGAATTAATGGACATCTTAAACTGATTGTTTCCGAATGGATAAGAGTAACCAAATTTATCCAATACAGAAATTGAAACTAAGTTCTGGCTAAAAGACGGAACTACAAAAGTATCCACTAAATTTAAGAATTGATCAGATGTCATTAATAATCTAAAGCGACCAATTGCCTCTACTTGCACCGACTCACCATTTCCAACATAGATGCGTCGTTCAACATCATTTGACTTTCGCTGGTTCAGGCAACCCTGCATAGAAACACATATATGAGTGGTAGCATCAAAGTCTATACACCATGTGTTTCTAGGTACCGAAGTTAAATTAACTTCAGAACAGACCAAATTGAGAAACTTGCCCTTCTTATCCTTGAAGTTGGTCCCATTTAACTTATGAGTTGTTTAGGTTGGTAATAGAGGAAGACATTGACATGTAAGCTGAATTAGAGAATAAAAGAATTCGAATAAGTTTAGGCTCAAAGTATACATATAAATGTAAACACTCCAAATATTTAAAAGAAGATTATGACATTCCAAGATACCGGCCACAACATAATAGCAGATCTTAGGACAGTGGTATTAACTGTGAGTGAATATCTTGTTGTAGTGATTAAAACATTGACGAGAATATGTGTCAAAAACCATCTTAGGATGTATTTATTATTCACACTAAGATGCATAAGAAACGTCAAATGTTTATCACCACAGATATGTATGCAGCCATATTGAATATTAATTTACCTTAGGGCTAATTAGATATTCATATGAACTACACACATTCATTCTAACAAACCAAATAAGTCAATCTACGCGGATATGCCACTTAGGTGTACATGTATTTCCGTTTTCAATTAACATATTTTAGAGTGTTAGGGGTCTGTTCTTTTGACCTTAGGTCAGTTATTTAAATATTTAACTTAACTTAAGTACTTAAATTACTATTCATCACCACAACCCACTACCACCACTATCACCACAACAACCCACCACCACCACCACAATAATCCACCACCACCATCGCCACCATAACCCACCACCGCTAACACCACAGCCCATCACCACCACCACCATCACAACAACCCACCATCACATAACCCACCCCGCCACCGCCACCACCCACCACAACCCACCACCACCACCATCACAACAACCCCACCACCACCACAACCAAACACCACCACCATCACAACAATAATCCACCACCACCACAACTACCACAACCCACCACCGCCACCACAACAACCCACCACCACCATCATCATCACCTCCACAACCCACCACCGCCACCACTACCACCCACCACAACCACATCCCATCACCAAACCCACCACCACCATCACAACAACCCCACCACCACCACCACCACCACAACCAAACACCACCACCATCACAACAATAACCCACCACCACCACCATCACAACAATAACCCACCACCACCATCACCACCACAACCCACCACCGCCACCACAACAACCCACCACCATCATCATCACCACCACAACCCACCACCGCCACCACTACCACCACCACAACCCACCACCATCCACCACAACCTCTTAGTGAATAGTGGTGGTGGTGATGAATAGTAGTGGTGGTGGTGGTGATGATGATGAAAGTGGTGGTGGTGATGAATGGTGTTAGGGTGGTGGTGTATAGTGGTGGTGGTGATAAAATGGTGGTGATAGTGGTGGTGACGATGAATAGTAGTGGTTGTGATGGATAGTGGTGGTGATGATGAATAGTGGTGGTTGTGATGGATAGTGGTTGTGATGAATAATGGTTGTTGTGATGAATAGTGGCTGGGTGATAAATAGTGATGGTGATGAATAGTGGTGGTGATGATGGTGATGAATAGTAGTGGTGATGAAAGACGTTATGTATACATGCAGGAATGTACTTAATTTAAGTACTTAACTTAACTTAAGTACTTAAAATTTAAGTGCAAAAGAACAGAGCCTTAGTTCAAAATTGAATGTCAATCTTGCAATTAAATATTTAATAATGTTGGTTCCCAAAATTATGATTCAAAAATTGAACTATAGAACAAATCAGAAAACTGATTGAAACAACATTCAAATTCTGAAAAAAATTAGAATTGAACCAATTCAAAATTGAACCGAACTGAAAATTTGACCGAAACAGAAAATTGAACCAAGTTCAAATTTTGGACCAAACTGATTGAACCGATCAAAAAATCAAACCGAACAAAGACCGGGGCAAACCCTAATCTTCTTTCTCCTTCTCTCTTGCGCCGAAAACCTCTTCTCCCTGCCAGCCGACAGCAGGTCTCCTCCATCAACCGAGCAGCGAGTGAAGCGACGCACAAGGCTTCAGATCCAGGCGAGCAACCGAGAAGAGCAGCGACGCCAGGCTGATCCAGCGAAGGGATTTCGGGTCACTTCGGAGCCGGTCTAAGTCGGCTGAGACGAGGCAGCGCAGCAGGAGGCGCGAGACTTGAGCAATCCGAGAGCGAGCGCGCCCAGATCTGGCAGCGAAGGCGGCCGGACGAAGCGGTGCAGCGGGGCAAAGCGTAGGGCTCACTGAGTCAACTAGGCGAGTTGACTCAAAACCCATAACCCAGTGAGCCAAAACAGTGTACATGCTTAAATTAAAATCAATTTGATTTTCGTTTTATAGTATGTAATCTGATCTGAATTGGTTAACAATCTGAACGAAAATTATCCATGAACTGTTCAGTTTTGACAACGACTAAAATTCATATTCGTATTATGCTCAATTAACTGCATATGGGAGGCGACTGATACCAATTGTTGGATCAAAATCATACATCGGAAATGAATTTGACAGGATCAAACCCATAATAGAATAATTAAGCATACGTGATTACTGTAAAATAAACATACCTGAATCCATTGACTGAAAGTTATCTGCAGCACAAAAGCCCGGGTTGGTGCTTCCAGTCTAACCGTATGTCTCTTGGGTCAGTTTCATTGAGGGTAAGAAACTGGAGAACGATATGATAGACCGGAGACCATGACCCATATTTTTATCTTCTACACAAGAAATATAATTGAGATAATCATGGGTTTCGTCTCTTAAAGATTTCCATAATTATCTCTAGG
The DNA here is from genome assembly GCA_963678935.1 of Umbilicus rupestris. Lineage (NCBI taxonomy): Eukaryota > Viridiplantae > Streptophyta > Magnoliopsida > Saxifragales > Crassulaceae > Umbilicus > Umbilicus rupestris. The sequence continues at coordinate 2,186,958 of OY787625.1, forward strand.
TATCTACACAGTATATTCCACGATTAAACTTATATCTGATAAGCTTCCCAAAAGATTTGATCACGTTATTGAAGCTTATCGTAATGATAGCACATACAATTATCTGATTACACGTTCGGTCCAAATTAGATTAATCATAATAATCTAACGATCTCCACCAAAATCTGCATCACAATAACCTTGAAGCTCAAAAGCACCTCCCCGTTTGTAAAACAGACAAACATCAATTGTCGAATTTATATACTTAAGAATCTTCTTTTGTGCTTCCAAATGAGGCTTCCGCCGCTCTTTCAAATAGAGACCTACAAGTCCAACTGAATAGGCAGTATCCAGACTAGAAATTATTAAAATAAAGAAGGCCAACAACAAAAGCACGATATGTCTTAGAATCCAGTAACCATGAGCCTTCATCCTTCCTTAATTTTTCACTAATGTTTCTTGCTGAGTTTCAATCCATGTTTTTCAATCAACTTGTTAGCATACCCTTCCTGTTTCATCTTTTACTTTTTTCACTTCTAAGCCAAGAAAATGACTAAACTCACCCAAGTTTTTCATCTCAAAACGAGTAAACAACTCAGCCCTTAGCTTCCTAAGCTCATCTTGGTCACTTCCTGTGACAATCATGTCATCCACGTATAAAAGAACCACCACATGCAAGTCTTTGTTTAAGCTCAAGAACTCTGCAATTTTTCCAAACCAAGCTCTTGAAACTTGTTTTAAGCTTTGATCAGTTTACATACGTATGAAGGATGAGACTCGGATTCGTACCCTAATGGCTGCTCCATGTAAATATCTTTGTCAAGATCTCCATATAGAAACACATTTTTAACATCCAGATGCCACAACTTCAATTTTGAGAGGTTGCTAAATAAATTAAAACCCGAACCGATGTCATTTGCCACGGGACTGAAGGTTTCTTCATAATCTGCACCATAGATTTAAGAGAAACCACCAGCCACCAACCTCACTTTAAATCTATCAACCTTTCCGTCCGCCTTCCTTTATAATTTATATACCCTTTTACATGTAATGGGTTTGACATGATCCCGTTTCGGAACAAGGTCTCATGTCTCATTTTTTACTAGTGCATTCATTTCATCATCCATAGCAAATCTCCACTCTTTAAACAAGATAATTCTTGATCATCAACAGGTCCGGTGAAAAAGCATGAATAAGTGCTCAGTAAAATTTTCATTTCGATAGCGTGCCGGCTTTACGATATTTCTTCTTGATCTTTCATCTCCTTGAACATTGGCCACATCATCTCCAGAACCTTCACTTTTAATGGCTGAATTTTGCAAGTCAGTGGTCCCCCTTTCAATTTGCTGCAAACTTTTAGGATTAGAACCATTTGGAGACATTGGTAATACAATAAAATAAAAATCTTGTAGACTTGTCTCTTCCATTCTGGTTGTGATATATATGAGGAGACTTCATCAAATACAACATCTCTTGAAACTCTAAAGGTGTGAGTATCTGGATCCATATATTTCCAGCCCTTTTTCCGCTCATTGTAGCAGATAAAAATGCATTTCTTCTCTTTTGCATCAAACTTAATTCTTGTAGAGCCAGGCACATGAACATATCATATCAACCCAAATACTTTAAAATGTTTTACAGTGGGTTTCTCTCCAACCATCAGCTCATGAGGTGTCTTCATGTTGTTTGGACTCAGCGGGAATCCGTTGATCACATAAGCTGAACACACCATACCCTCTGCACAAAAAGATTTAGGTAAGTTCTTAGCATGTAACCAACTTCCACATCTCTCAGTGAGATGCTCTAATTCCCGATTGCTTAGAGAAGTTGAAAATTTTGTATGAAGTAAACTCTCCCCCATTGTTAGTGCGGAAATTCTTTACTCGTCAATAGCCAAGAACACCTTCCACAGTTTAAAGTTTTGAAATGTAGGAAGAGCATCTGACTTATGTATACCTCGACTAATCGTCCACGATTAATAATTACATACTGAAAACCTGAAAATGAAGGAGTTTTAGTAGGACCAAATAAATCTTCATGAATGCATTCTAGAGGCTCTTTGGTTCGAGTTTGCGATACACCTGAACGACAGGCGGTGAAACTTTCCAAATTGACATCCTTCACAGACTTCTCTGCTTGAAATGTTTGTCAAGTTATGCAGGCCTTTCACCAAATTATTTTGCACCATAGCTTTCAATTTATAAAAGTTGACATTCCCCATGCCACAAAGTTACGTTCTCATTGATGCTCACCTTGTCAATATAAGATGAAGAGGCAGACAACACAAATGTGTCTTTTACCCTTCCGGTATATGTAACGCATGCCTTAATATATTCCAAGTGTCGTAGAAATTTAACATCACGCAGTCCAAAAAGAACATAGTAACCAACGTCAACGGAATTAGGAACTGAAAACATATATTTTTTTCATGCCAGGAACATGAAAAACATCCATTATTGATAACAACAGTGCCTTCATTCTCAACCTTGTGTACTGTGTTGTCGGCCGTCAATATTGCTTCATTTCCAACATGAGATTTTAACTTGACGGACTTTGTTTCATCTCCTGTCAAAGTATTGAGTTTTACCGATTCCGCAATAAAGCATTTTCCCCGGTTATCATCATCATCTTCATAGTTTAAGAATTTTTTTTTTAATATCATGAATTTAAAAATATATTCCTCATCTACCATCTTTCTGAAGTTTATTTCCGAAATATCATAATTTTAACAAACTGCTACTCCTAGTAGCAATTTGACTCTAAATATAGTCAAATCGGAATAGCAGTTTGTGGGAAAGTCCGAGTTCTGTAAAGCCACAAACTGATCAAAATTCGTGATACATCAGCACCATGTCAGCATTAATGTATCCAACGAAAATTAAAATTATTCACAAACTCTATTTGGAGTAGCAGTTTGTTAAAATTATGTCATTTCAAATATAACAAATGAAGAATAAAATTTTAAATTGATGGCATTCAACAACGAATTTCACAATTTGGTACACGAGGGCCACTCTTTTTGTTTGTATAATTTCCGGAATTAAGCTTCACAGTACAAAAGTTCTTATGAGGGGCAGACTCACCGCCTTCTTAAGCTCCTTCTCGAGCCTGAAATTGTTTTTCTATGTGCAACAAGTGCCTCGCCTGTATCATGGGAGGAGCGATTGGGAGGGCTGGGCTGGAGCGATTATCGCGAAAGATGATTAGATGACGGAATCGTGAAAGATGATTAGATGAACGGGAAAGTTAGATAGATTGGGTTTATAGTCGAGAAGGATGATAATTTAAAAACTGAAAAGTTTAATAATAAATATTTATATACACAAAAGAAAAAAGAAATTAAAATAGAAATGAAAAAGCGAAATGATAAGCAGTTGTCTGTGCGCACGCCGAAAGAGCAGATGAGCTGTAGCTTCATCCGACCGCCAATCTCGATTATCCAGGTTCATCATCATCTTCCTCTTTTTCCACATCAACCATTGTTTTCCCTCAACAAACTGAATTAGGGCTTTCATTGGGTTTTTCCGTGTCGACAGATCGCTGAATTAGTTTCGGAAAGATGAGTGATGTGTTTGAAGGATTTGAACGCCAGTACTGTGACCTTTCTGCTAATCTCTTGAGGAAGTGTACGTCTGCTGGTGTCCTGAATGGAGGTAGTTATGATTTCATCCTTTATATTTCATGCAATACCATCATTTTAGATCGACTTTGTTCTGAGGTATATGGTGATGATAGCTGGGACTAATCAATTGGGTTTGTTGAATGTATGTTGGGATATGTTGCAGAATTATCTATGATCCCTTGATGCAATTTTATAACCTCAAATCACTGGTCTTAATTTTCATTTGCCTTGCGTAACTTATTTGATGGTAATTTTGCGCAGAGCAAAAGAAGCAGAAACTCTCTGACATAAAAGGAGGATTGGATGAAGCAGAATCACTGGTAATTCTTTCTCAAATATGTATTTAAAGATACACTTGAATTACACTGATAGTAGCAAATGAAACTCGTATAGATCCGGAAAATGGACGTTGAAGCGAGAAGTCTGCAACCAAATGTTAAGGCAGTTCTGCTTGCCAAACTCAGGGAATACAGATCTGATCTAAACAATTTGAAAAGCCAAGTAAAAAGGATTTCGTCAGGCGATTCAGCATCTGCTCGAGATGAATTGCTAGAATCTGGAACGGCTGATGATACGACGGTATGTGCTGTTCTCTTTTGCTTCATTAAATCGCACTAGGTTGAAATGAGATGACTCAGTTCTGAGTTGTCTATACAAAATATGACCTGTGCTCCTTCAATTTAATGGATCAAACATAGTCATTTTGTTCTTTCATATGCAGGTGTCTTATTTATTGGTCTATTTAACCTGGAAAGGATATTAACAGCCTGCTAATGTAGTTATTTAATCCATGTCTTCGACATTATATTACTCAATATTGGTGATGTATAATTTGGAAATTTTCTGTTAAAAGCCGTCCCTTTTGATTCATAATGTAGTTGCAGCCAGTGTCTTTTGCCTTTCCTTTGAGTGGTTCAGATTTACCGACTTTCACTAACTATCATAGGTATCAGCTGATCAAAGAGGGAGACTTTTAATTTCAACAGGGAGGCTTAATCAGTCTAGTGACAGAGTAAGAGAAAGTAGAAAAACGATGCTAGAGACTGAAGAGCTTGGTGTTTCAATTCTGCATGATTTGCATTCACAGAGACAGGCTCTTCTCCATGCTGACAATACGGTATATCCTTGAAATAAGGGCCCTGGAAATCAAATAATTCACACATTTGTGACTGCATGCGCATCTTTTTTTTTTTCATGATTGTAAAACATTGGATTTATAGTTTGTCTGTATGTTTCAAATTCATATATGGAATAATAGTAAAAAAAAAAAGCCTGTCCTTGTGTTTCAGTTTCCTCAGATAGATGTATTTAGCATTTAAAACGTTTTTTAAAGTCATCATCTCTTGTTACATTGCACCTGAAAATCATCTTATGTGCAGTTTGTAACTTCATATGTATAGATTTGAAGTTTCTCGCATGCGAAATTTGTACAATCATACTATTTCAAATCATGCAAAGAGATGGGTCGTTTCATTATGTTTGGTTGTACAGTGTGGTAATCTTTAGTAAAATGTGAGAGTAAATTTCACAAACTAATTATCATTGGTGGAACTCTGTGCTAATTCATGGTCCATTGTCTTGTCTTTGAATGGAACCGGTAAAGTGAAGATCGGCCGATTAAGTATATATGATGTTGTTTGTGCAGCTTCATGGAGTAGATGACAACATTGGAAAGAGTAAGAGGATCCTGACCAACATGTCAAGGAGGATGAACAAGAACAAGTGGGTAATTGCTGCAGTAGTGACACTCCTGGTTATTGCAATAGGCGTGATCTTATACTTCAAACTCAAGTAGCCAGACCTATTCTCCATCACTCCATGAAAAGTGTTCTGCATTTTGTGAGTTTAAAACCAGAGTCTGTTTTTGAGATCTTGCACTTCAAACACTGTATTGTGTCTCAAGTTGCTGGGTGTTATAAACAGTTCATGCTTAAGCATATGTATGCTAAATGTGATCGAATAAGCATGCATGTCCATAGCGATCAATGTCGATGGGGCTAGACTGAGTATTTTGGGGTCCATAAATGGAAGAATTAACAGAAATGGATCCTCAGAACACTTGATATCAACAAAACCACGCCAAAAAGTAGGTATCAGAAAAATACCTGGAGTCAAGCTTGATGGTCAAAATTCAAATGCTTCAAGACACATCCAGAAACCCATGATATTTGCAAAACACTGAATGAGGTGGTTGACAGTATAACATACAAAACAACCTTAAGAATGTCCGGTTGAATCTAATTGCTGTTTTTATTATAAAAAAGCTGATTGATGGTAAATCTGCAATCTGGTTGACAGAATCTTCACTTGCTATTCTATTTTGGCGATGCTTAAAACCGAAAAGCTCAATGCACTTCAAATACTGGATCACACATTACAACTTGAAAATACTACAGACTTACATAGGAGCGAAAGAAAAGACACCATAGAAATTCCCGGATGAAAGATGATAATACATGCAACAACAACGTTATTTAAATATAGCGGCAACAGCAGCAGCAGAAGAGGTCGAATTATTGGATGTAGAATTCTGGCATGATGCTGAACCTGGTAGCACCCCAAAGCTCAAATGATCCATCGACGAAATTATAATGGCCACCTTTGAGTGAAAGTGTCTTGTTCATCAATCCATCCCTCACAAAAGGGTATGTCAGCAGGTTAGCAAGTGACACATTCACTGCTTCCTGCAACATATCATCCATGTAATGTAATGTAAATATCGGGTGACATGTATGAAGTTATGCAATTGACTACCTTTTCACAAGCGGTAATTTGCTCTTCAGGTGATGCATCGGGTAATTCTGTCTTCACCTTGACTCTAGCAGGCCAACAGATCTTAACCCACTCGTCGATGAAATCGCTGTATTTACCAGAAAGCACGCAAGCTAAGATTAATGTTGGGAAATTGGCTCTTAACCATATTTTTAAAAATAAAATGGGACTAACTTTGAGGTTGTCCCATCTTCTGGGAGTGACATGAGAGCTCCGATTCCTCCACAACTGCTGTGTCCAATAACGACAATGTTCTCAACCTGTTGGTAGCTAAAAAATTATCAACCTGAAAAAAAAGAAGGTACTTTCTTTCTAGAGATGTGTAGTATTATTTACCTTTAAATGCACGACTGCATACTCAATGACAGCGCCAACGCTCGAGTACCTAACCTGTTTGCGCCAATATGAAACGTTAGCTAGCTGCCTCTTAACCAAGATTATATGACACATAAGCATTGACCTTATCATAAGGGGGAACTATGTTGGCAATGTTTCGGGCCATGAAGGCCTCACCGAGCTGGAAATTCAGGACATGGGAAGGGCAGACTCGAGAGTCTGAGCATGAAAACACCAGAAACTGCAGCGGGACAATAAATTACTCATTAGAACAAAAAAAGTTGATGATGACTGATTCTTGGAACTGAAAACTACCTTAGGGGCCTGTCCTTGGGCAAGTGAAGCATACAACTCTGGATTCATACTGTAGTTAAGCGATGAGAGTCAGAAGTATTATAGATGTAACTGGTTTCAAAATATTTAGCTAGATATCTCACTCAAACTTCTCCCTCTTGAAATAAATGAAGCCATCCTTGATCCTCTCAACTGGGTCAAATGGAATGGATCCCGGAACACGGGCAACGGCAGTCAGCTCTGCTGTTATCTGATTGATTTTGGTAGCTGCAGCAGGTTCCAAGTCACAGTGTTCCCTGCAACAAACCAAGTTTCAAATGATTAATCTCTCATGTTAATTATTTTTTGTAATTATAACATTTATACCTCAGAAGCGTCCCAAGGGCTTCCACTGCTGGTTGGTACAACTCATTCCCCATTTCTGGCCTCTGCAAATTCTTCAACATCCTTAATCTCTAAAACAGATCAACTAGCCTCTGCCTTAGTTTTCTACGTGATTAAGCCTAATTTATAACCCCATTCTCATGCATTATTTACTTTTTTAAAACATGTTTCAGGTCTCCTGATTTCCACAGCTAGCTACTAAACAACTTTGGTTTGTTGATTATTTTAAAAAAATCAGCCATGGACTACACGTTTTTATATAATGTAAATGTGTGAGTTGAAGGGCACAGTGGGATTAGGTATCTGACCTCACCAATCTTTTCATTTCTTTTCTTCCCAAACACCGGCCAATGGGTCTTCTCCAACAATTCACAAACACAAAGTGCTTGATGTGCAAATATTCAAGAAGGACAGCCCTTAGTAGTTACACTTACTCCTTTTGATATTTCAACCAAGCTTAATCTTCCAAACCTGAGCTTTACTTTAAATTATTTGCAGCATAGAACACATGCAACAAGTAAAGAATTTCAGGAGGATGGATGTAAGTGAATAAATCACGCTCAGGACCGAGTCGTGCGTCGGCAGGAATGATGTAAATACGTGTGGAGAAGATCAAATGCAAACAGTCCATCATGTCCGGGTAACTTTAATCTCAAGAACACTTCCCGGCCATCGTATAAAATGTCCAAAAAAGAAAGGAAAAATGACAAGCAAATGCATACTGTTGCATGCTTATCTAATTTTAACAACAACAACAACACTGTTAAATTGGCCTGTTTTTATTTTAAAACTAAATTTAACAAAGAAGAGCTCTCCGTCGTAAAAAGGTAATTATTCTGTGTTGGGAATTTTGGGGCTTCTTTCATTTTTATTCCTGGAGTCCGTGGAGGGTTGATGTTCAGGGGTCACTAGTCAAATCAGATGTCTAAGGCATCTTTTGTTTCTCTATTTGAGTCGGTGACAGACCAAGCCCTTGTGATGACCGGGCTGCACCTCGAGATACATTTGGAAAATATTTTCTTAATTAAATATTCAAAATCAAGAAAACACTAATTCATGTCTTCATCTAATCTCCCAAGTCCCAAACATGTCACCTTCTCAATTCTCCACTCCCGTCTCTCGAACACCTTCACACTTTTTGCCTCACTTGTAAATTATAAGCACTAGTGCACGACTCGAAATTCTGTTCGACCACCAAGAAAGGTGAAAGCTAAAAGAGGAGCTCAATTCACATTTCGCAGTATAAGGAATTTTGCTTCAATAATTTGATTCACAAGATTTTGATTTTTGTCTCCTTGTAATATATTTTAAATTTTGAAATTTTAATGAATAAAATAGTCGTGGGATGACCCTCCATTTTGTTTATAAAAAAAAATAGTCCTACATGATTTTAGATCCTGGCTATGCCCCTCACCGGAATTATGTTGAATGTTTTAAGATGAAAATTTTGATAGTGCGTTGCTGACTGTCAAAGTTTTTGATGTTTGGGGTTGCTGACTGTCAAAGTTTTTGATGTTTGGGGTTGCTTCGTGTATGGATCTTGTTGAGCATACTCGTTGTTGGACCCTGAGGGTCATGTATCCCATGTGGTTTTGATGATGACAATACTCGACTAACACTTTAAGTTGAGTGTGTAGGAACCTGTACCAGGGTGGTCAGAGAGACTCTAAGTCAGAGAGTCACGCGAGGAACAAGAACCTCAGAGAGTCACGCGAGGGACATGAACCTGGGTTGGCAGCTGAACGGGCACTTTGGAGGAAGCCGAAGTTCCATGGTTTCAACACTTATTACATGGAGTAATTGGAAGAGTTGAAGCACAAAAGATTGTTGAACGCATTTAGTAAACGGAGTCAATGCAATCTTTGAGTTATTGGCATTAAGTGCTTGTCTTTAAGATCGGGAAGAGGCACAAGTGCTAGAGAGTCGTTCTTGATTCACCTCTCTCAAACGGTTGAGCTGAGTTGTGTTCCGAGAAGGAGGAGCAGAAGGAGCCTGGGTATCACGTCAGTGTGTCAAGAGCTGCTGTTCTGCGAGTGGAGGCGAGTGAACGATTCGGAGGATCGTTGGAGGAACTTGTCCCTGAGAGTCACGATTGATGATTTGGAATCATCAGGTGTAAGTGACTGAGTTTTGTAGTAGTAGTTGATACTATTGCTTGTATACAAATAGTGTAAGTATTTGTATAGTCTATTGATTAATAAAACTAATCATTAGACGAATTCCGCTGTGCACTAAACTCTGAGGTACAAGTACCTGCAAACTACGTTCAGGTCCCTAATAGTTCCTTTACTTAGTTTTGAGCTAATCACGATCCTGTCACTCGTGTTATGAATGTTGAATTGAGGGTGTGGCTGGTTACAATGTTTATTTTTGGAAAGGATTTGCTGAGAAGTATTTGTAGTGTGGGTGTGGCTGTCGACTTGAAATTCACGGTGCCCTATTGCTATACGTGTTATATTTGAATGTTGTTACGCTGAATTTTGTATTTCAGATCATGCCTCAAGTGTCATATGTGCGCCAAATTGATATAATACGACTACTTATACTTTATATTGAAATCTAGAGTTACACTTGATATCATCTGAAATTATGAAAATATATTTCTAGAATGATTCAGAAGATAATATGGACAAAGATGATGGGATTTAAATTTATTTATTGATGAATTTTCATGCAAATTGTTATACTTTAATACTTGTAAATTTTCGTACAACACTATCATTATGTATCTAAGAAAAGATGCTCCGGAAGGTGTTACAAGAAACTTCAATAGCTGGAGTACGGCTGAAATTAAAACAGATATACATGAGGAAAACCCTGACAAATAGAGTATACCAGAGGAAATTCTTTGAATTCAAGATGGCAAAATAAAACCAAGTTGAGGAATGTATCGACCAATTCTCAAAGATCAAAATCAATCTAAGAATATTGGAGTAAAAGATAGAATATGATACGAACCCCACCCTCTAGTGTGATGGAAACCGTTATCTTGAGTTGGATCGTAACCAAAAATCTGCCACAACAAGTTTGTCGAGCTCGATGACCCCTCACCTTATTGTGATGAGAAACCACGACTTCATAGGATGAGTCTTAACCCCTCACCATAAAAAAATTATGTACTTTTGATATAAAAACAAAGAAGAGCTCTCTCACCTACAAACTCCGCCGTAAAAAGGTAAGTATTTTGTGTTGGGAATTTTGGGGCTTCTTTCATTTTTATTCCTGTAATCTGGAGTCGGTGGAGGGTTGATGTTTGAGGGATCACTAGTCAAATCTGATGTCTACGGCATCTTTTGTTTCTCTATTCGAGTCGGTGGCGGACCAACCCTTGTGATGACCGAGCTGCACCTCGAGAAACATTTGGAAATTTTTTTCTTAATTAATATTCAAAATCAAGAAAAACACTAATTCATCTCTTCATCTAATCTCCCAAGTCCCAAACATGGAGAAGCGAGTTTAATCTCAAGAAAGGGGAGAAATACACCGGTTCAATTTTGTGCCGGCCATCGTATAAAATGAAAAAAAAGAAAGGAGGGACAAGCAAGTGCATAGTGTTGCATGCTTATAATTTAACAACAACAAGACTGTGAAATATACTTTTGATATGAAAACAAAGAAGAGTGCCAGAGAGTCTCTCGTCTGAAGAGAACTGTACAAACTGAGCCATAAAAAGGTAAGTGCTGGTTAATTCTGGGTCTTTTTTTTTTTTTTTTTTTCTTCTTGTAATCTGGAGTCGGTGGAGGGTTTGGGGTCACTAGTTTTAATTATTGTCAGACGTCTAGGGCATCTTTTGTTTCTCTACCGGAGTCGATGGCGGATCCGGCCCTTGGGATGACCCGGCTGCAACATGAGTAACATTTGGAAAAGATTTTTTTATATAAATAATTAAATATTAAAATTAAGAAAAACTATAATTCATGTCTTCATCTAATCTCCCAAGTCTCAAACACGTCACCTCCTCCTCAATTCCCATCTCCCGAACACCTTCACCCTTTTTGACTCACTTGTAAGTTGTAAGCACGGGTGCACGACTCGAAGTACTTTTCGACGCCCAAGAAAGATGAGAGTTCGGAGCTTAAAGAAGAACTCAATTCGCATTTGGTAATACAAGGAATTTTGATTCAATAATTTTACACATTTCTGATTTTTGTCTTCTTGTAATATATTTTAAAATTTGAATTTTTAATGAATGAAACAATCGTGGGATGAGCCTCCCATTTTGTTTGTAAAAAAAAACTACATGATTTTAAATCCTGGCTTCGTCCCTAACCAGAAATATGTTGAATGTTTTAAGATGAAAAATTTGATGGTGCGGGATGAATGTCGAAACTTTTGATGTTTTGAGTTGCTTCCTGTTTGGATCTTCATGAGCATACTCGTGTTTTGACTGTTGACTTGAGGGCGTGGCTAGTTTCAATGTTCATTTTTGGGAACGATTTGTGAGAAATATTTTGAGCGTGGGTGTGGCTGTCGACTTGAAATTCAGGGTGCCCTATTACTACAGGTGTTATATTTGGATGTTGTTACGCTGAATTTTATATTTCAAACCATGCCTCAAGTGTCATATATGCGCCAAATGATATAATACTGACTACATAACATCATTCATTTGGAAAACTGAGGATATCTATTTAATCGCATGAGTTGGTGCATGGTACAACTGATTCTAATTTATTTAATGTACATCAAAAACAACAAATGAATTTAATGTACACTTGATATCATCTGAAATTATGAAAATGTATTTTTTTTTAGAATGTTGGAGAAGATAACATGGACAAAGATGATGGCGTTTAGATTTTAATTTTAATTAATTTATTAAATGAATAGCTTTCATGTATATTATTATACTTTGATACTTGCAAATTTATTAATTTATATTAGACATGCTTCACAGAACTTAAATTACTTAATTTAATTGATTTAAGATAAATTGACTTGACACCAATACTTTACCACACATCACTCACAATCCATTGATCTATAAAATAGTTAACTTAGTTTAATATAACTTAACATATTTTTACTTACAATTTAAGTTTAAAAAATAGGCTAGTAACAGTTATAGGAAACTTAGTGAAAGATTACGTTGGCTTGATTAGTTTCGTTAGACTAATCTACAGGTTGTGACCTTGTTTGTTAGGAAAAGCAATAACAACTAGTTTTTGGAAAGTTTGTAAATACGTTAAAGTCTCAGCCTTCTAAAGTGGTTCCTAGTTCTTATGCTTGACAAGAAAAAGCAACAATCATCAATGGAACTTCAAAAAGTTGTTACGATTGAAGCTTTGAAGATCGCAATCATAATTAAGTCTTGAGTACTGTAAACATTTCACAAACTGAAAAGAACCTTACGTCTTGTTGCTAGATGTAAGTCAATGAAAATTGACTGAACTAGGGTAAACCTTGAGAGTTCTTATTTTTCTAGTTTCTATGGTTACATGAGCCATCATTGATCTATCAGAGTCTCTTAGCTGAACGGAGGGATTTTGCGAAGGTAGAAATCGATCGATTTGATGGGAAGAGCAGCTTCACACCATGGAGAAAGAGAACGAATGCAATACATATCCAGAAGAAAGTCGTCAAAGCTCTAAACGATGAAAATAATTTATCAGCTACTATGTCACAAGAAGAGAAGAATAATCTACATGAATTGACGTACACCATTATCATTATGAATCTAGGAGACAATATGCTCTGGAAGGTGTTACGAGAAACTTCAATAGCTAGAGTATGGCCTAAATTAAAACAGATATACATGAGGAAAACTGATGAGACGTATATTTATACGACTGTTAAACTTTTTAAACCCAACTATTTCGACATGTTTTTATGTGAACAATTACTTTTTAGTGTTGTTTGCATTTCACGTAGTTGGAATATATGAAAAGAGTTTCGTGACTTGAAATGGTATTTTTAGAGAGCCGAATGTGAAAATCGACGGTAAAGGAAGTGCAACTCAACTTGTTCCGCGCTGGAAGACAACTTTAGCGTCGCGCGCCAGAGCCTAATGTCTCTTTCTGACGCGGTAGTTAATGTCTTCTTGGGGCGCGGATAATGTTTGTTAACGTCAGAATCGGGCCCGCGATCCGAAATTAAATTTTAGAGCCCGATCTCAATTAGGGTTTCACAATGAGAAGTTACGGCAGCTTTGGGGAAAGAAATTTTGGAAGGGAACGGACAGAATTTTGGAGGGAGACGAAATCTTGCGTGAACAGTATTTTTCGGCGTGAACATTATTTTTCTGCAGTGAACAGTGATTGCGACAGTGAACAGTCTCGTGAACAGTTTTTTTATGCCTTTCAATTTAATGTATTTTTCAGTCATGACTATGAATAGCTAAATTTCTGTTTCAGTTTAGGTTTTTCGGTTAGTGACATACATGTTTGAGACTTGGATTTAATGCTTGTTTCTATTCAATCGTAGTTCTGGATCTTAAATTGCATGAATTGTATTTTGCGGTTAGCGTATACTTTGTCGTGAAACTAATCCAATTATCAATTCTGATTATTTATGCTTGTCGAAACTTTGTCGTGGAAACAAGTAGTAGAATCCAGGTTTAGTATCACCTTTGTCTGGGTACTCTAGGTTATTATTACCTTTGTCGGAATGACCACATGCTTGATTAGAATCGCAATGTTTAGAAGTCAATGATAACAATCACTATTGAATTCCTTGGGCTGAATTCTTCTCTTAATTGATATCCACGTTCTCTTACTTTCTTTCTCGCAATCAACTTGCTTAAACCTCCTTTAGTTTAATATTCATAGGAAATCGCTTCACAGTCAGTTCTCTTGGGTTCGACCCTTGCTTGCCTTTACATTAGCTAAAGCTTGGAATTATAAATACAAATTTGGCGCACACAACGACACGCGTCAAATTTTGGCGCCGTTGCCGGGGAATTGCTACAGTGAAGAGTTTTTTTTTCCTTTTCTTCTTATATTTTGTCTTCGATTATTTTTTTGTGTTATTTTTTTGTGTTGCAGTAAATTGCTCTTTTCAACATGTCGCACAGAGGTAGTGTTAACGGTGATGGCCGCCAAAATAACGAACAAAATCAGGTCAACAACAACAATCGTCTTTTACCTCCAACAAGGGATCAGAGTGTGCAAGTTCAGCAAGTTCCACCACCACTCTACGAAGAGCCTGAATGAGTGTTTAGAGCGCACCAGAGGGAACTTCATGAAAGAGAATTTCTGGCTAGGGATGCAGGGGCAAGAGCAGAACGTTTTAACGAGCCTAACCCACTGCCTCAGCAATATGAGCAGCAGCAGCGTTACGGGCATCCGCCACACAGGCGTGCCCACAGACCGGAACCAACAATGAGAGAGTTGTCCGCACCAAACTTCAATGACTAGCCATGGTGCATCAATATCGACCCAGAAGAGGACGATTTTGAGATAAAGACTGCTGTGGTGCATCATTTACCTAAATTCAGAGGTTTTCCAGGAGAAGTGGCCATAAGACATCTACAAGAATTTGATGGGATATGCCAGACACCGAATATGCAGCTCCTGAAAATCGGTTTAAATTAAAAGTTTTTCCATTATCTTTGACTGATCTCGCTAAATCATGGTTTTTCTCTCTTCCCTCAGGTAGTATCCGAACATGGGATCAAATGCAGAGAAAGTTTCTAGACAAATACTACCCGCCAGCAAAGGCCACACAAGTGTGCAAAGAGCTCTCTACGATCAAACAAGAACCCAGTGAGTCAATGTACGGCTATTTGGAGCGCTTTAATTCATTGGAACAGAGTTGCTGTAATCTTGGGGTGCCTAGAGGGATGACAGTGGAGTATTTACTGGATGGACTCAGACCCTTAGAGAGGATGATGTTGGATGCTGCAGCTGGCGGCACAATTATGAATTTGACTCCCGGAGAGGTCGAGAACTGATTAGAGAAACTGCTGAGAGTGCAGGGTTCAGAGAGAAAACCAGTAAGCGAGAGGATACGAGCAGAACAAGGAGTGTATCACAGGCCGACGCATCAAACAATCAGATGGCTACAGAAATTAAAGAGCTGAAGGACATGATACAAAAAATGATGGTGGGACAAGCTAATGTAGTGAAGCCTTGTGAATTTTGCGGTCATGTTAGCCACAAGACTGATTCGTGTCCATCCTTGTACGAAGAAAATTCAGGAGAGGTAAACGCTCTAGGAGGATACCAGAATTTCAACAACAAATCACCTCAGAGGAAATTTGGATTAGCTGCAAATGGGTACAGTTGAAAGAATGACGAAGGATTTCATAGGGAGCAAGCCGCGCCTCAACAGCAGACCCTGTTTTATCGACCACCATTTCTTCAGCAACAAGAGGGTTACATTATTGCTGATCAGTATCAACAGAGGAAGAACTATAATCAGCCAGGTCAGAGCAACCCGAGCGGTAGGAAATCCACGGAAGAAACCGTTAATGATTTGGCAGTGAATCTTCAACAATTCCAAGCGAAGACGGACGGTGCTATTGCTGAATTATCAAAGCAAATGTCACAGTTGAACACGGTCATTAATGAGTTGATTAATGACCAGGGCAAATTTCCATCTCAAACTGGCCTCAACCCGAAGGGAAAGGTTAGTGCTATGACTTTGAGGCGAGGGAAGATGCTCAAGGATGCAAACCAGGCAATTAAGCAAACAGAGTCAGGGGATACGTCGCCAGATGAGGACATTACTCTGGCGCGTGAGGAATTAAAGTCTTCTCCAGGCGAGCCAATAACGTATGAAGAGGACGTGGTCAATACAACTACGCGCCCCAAGCGTGTCGTTGTCGGCCGTCATTCTCAACCTTGTGTACTTTGTTGTCGGCCGTCAACATTGCTTCATTTCCAACATGAGATTTTAACTTGGCCAACTTTGTTTAATCTCCTGTCAAGTGATGTCAGTCCACAATCCAATCATCTTTGAAATTAATGGAAATCAAAGTATTGAGTTTTACCGATTCCGCCAAAAGGCATTTTCCCCAGTTATCATCATCTTCTTCACAGTTTGGGAATTTTTTTTGAATGTCATGAATTTAAAAATATATTCCTCATCTACCATCTTTTTGAAGTTTGTTTCAGAAATACCACAATTTTAACAAACTGCTACTCTAGTAGCAGTTTGACTCTAAATATGGTCAAACCGCTACTCCCGGAGTAGCAGTTTGTGGGAAAGTCCGAGTTCTGCAGAGCCACAAACCGGTCAAAATTCTTGACACATCAGCGTCATGTCAGCGTTAATGTGTCCAACGAAAATTAAAATTATCCACAAACCTGGAATCTAGCTTGATGGTCAAAATTCAATTGCTTCAAGACACATCCAGAAACCCATGATATTTGCAAAACACTGAATGAGGTGGTTGACAATATAACATACAAAACAACCTTAAGAATGTCCGGTTGAATCTTATTGCTGTTTTTATTATAAATAAGCTGATTGATGGTAAATCGGCAATCTGGTTTACTGAAACTTCACTTGCTATTCTATTTTGGCGTTGCTTAAAACCCAAAAGCTCAATGCACTTCAAATACTGGATCACACATTAAAATACTACAGACTTACATAGGAGTGGAAGAAAACACACCATAGAAATTTCTGGATGCAACCAGAAAGATGATAATACATGCTACAACGTTATTTAAAAGACATGGGCAACGACAGCGAAAGAGGTCCAATTATTGTATGTAGAGTTCTGGCATGATGCTGAACCCGGTAGCACCCCAAAGCTCAAATGATCCATCGACGAAATTGTAATGGCCACCTTTTAAGTCAAAAGGTATGGTATAGCAGGCCTTTCCGAGAGTGAAAGTGTCTCGTTCATCAATCCATCCCTCACAAAAGGGTACTTCAGCAGGTTAGCAAGTGACATATTCACTGCTTTTTGCAACATATCATTTATGTAATGTAAATATCTGTGACATGTATGAAGTTATGCAAGTGACTACCTTTTCACAAGCGGTAATTTGCTCTCCAGGTGATGCATCGGGTAATTCTGTCTTCACCTTGACTCTAGCAGGCCAACAGATCTTAACCCACTCGTCGATGAAATCCCTGTATTTACCAGAAAGCATGCAAATCTTATCCAATTGAGGCGTGCTTTATCTTGCTGGACAGCTAACTCGAATGGCTACAACATTGTAGTTTACACTAAGACGTGATTCGAACGTTTGAATTGTCAAAAACGCTAGCGAAGTTAGAATCAAAGGACAAGTGAACAACGACCCGATTCAATGAAGAACCGGCGGTTAACCGGTTAAACCAACGGTTTATACATTGAGCTGCCGGTTTGGTGTTGAACCGGCCAGCAATGGAAAAATTGGTGATCCACTGAAATAGCCCGGTTTAATGAAGAATCGGTAGTTTTCTAGTTGAACCGACGGTTTGGACACTGAACCGCTGGTTTGACTCTAAACCGGGCCGAAATCAAATTCTAAAAATCAGCCCAATTGATTTTAGTATAAATACCAATTGAGTTCTCATTGGCTAGGGTAGGACGATTTGGAGAACCAAAGCAGGAGAGAAGAGACAAGCTTGGAGTGAAGATCAACGTCACGGGTTCTTCGTTCTATATTCTCTTCATTCTTGTGTTGGTAGTAATCACCATGAGTAGCGAGTAATTTTTAGTTCTGGGATCTTACGGATCCCATGTCTGTAACTTGATTTCATGTGTTTTGTACGAACATCAGTTTTAGTGTAATGCAAATTTATGTTTTTCAATTCTATTATACTTCATTCGATCGTTTTACCATTGTCGATCATTGATTGGGATAACTGCATGTTAGAACGAAATTAGGTTAGATGCCAAATAGATGATTGGGTCTGAGGTAATTAACCGGATTGAGTAGAGTTGATATCAAAACATGGTAGCTATATTGTTAGTACATGAATCGATAGGAAAGTTGGCATCTTCTGTCTGGAAACCCTAGGCATACTAAATTGAAGTTGTTGATAATCCGTGATTGGGCGGCGTTCAATAGTGTAGATTAATTCAGGTGATGATCCGTGAATGAGCGGCTCACCTGATGTCAATTTAGGTTATTTCCAAAGCTATTTTGCATGACTATATGGTGTCACTGATTGCATGAATTGTGTTGCGAGCATGGATGAAGTTCGATCTTGGAATTATTTTCTCTAATCGAATCAACCGTTAGTTATATAATTAGGACAATTAGGAATATTAGAACAAACCCAGAATTTCTATTAGGAGTTGCTGAACACCTATTTAGCAATTAGTTTTTAGCATACATAGTTTAGGACTATTCCATTACTTTGCTGCAATTTTTTTAGTACTCAACACCTATTTTCCTGGGTATTGCAGGAGCATCCTAGACATGCCACGAAAAATGCCGAAGAACAAAAAAAAGGAGCAAGAACCAGTTTTTAGTGCTGAGGAGGAAGACTTGCTCTTCGTAAACTCAGAAACCGAGTAGTTCAGAGGTTGAGACTACAGGAAATTTCAATGGATCCCGGGCAGATTATAGGGAACAACCAGGATGGTAACCGAAACCATCCCGGAAATAATAACAACAATGTTCAACAACCAGCTCGAAGAACACTAAAGGACTACATCCTGCCAACTGATGCAGGATATCAATCGGCTATCACTGCCCCTAATGTCGAAGCCAACACCGTTGAGATAAAAACTGGGCTAAATCAGATGGTCCATGGATGAAGCTTGAGAAAGGTTCAAGGAATTAATGCGTTTATGTCCTCATCATAATCTGGATATCATGACAATCGTCCACACATTCTATGTTGGAGTTGATCAATCTGTCAGGAGTCAGCTGGATCAAGCCGCAGGAGGCGTATTTGTTGAACTGGATGTTAATGAAGCCTATGATTTGATATAAAAACAGCTCCTAACACACACTTATGGGCAAGTGAACGAGCTGCCCTTCGGGATAAAAAGGGGGCTCATGACATATCAGCTCAGTTAGGAACCGTGGGAGTCGTCTCTTCAGTGGCTAATGTTTCGGACACTCCCAGCCAACCCGTTTACTACGAAATATGCGGGTCACAACACACAATTTTGAAACCTGTCCAGTGATGGTATCTGAAAGCAGCAGCATGGTCGAAGATGCAAATTTTGGTTGGTAGAAATCAGGGAAAAAGTTTCGTACCCTGTTCCAACCAAATTTCTACTACAAAAACAACAGCCCTACTCCCCCTGGTTTTCAGCATAAGCAATAACAGAACTCCCCTTATCAACAGAGGAATCAATATCAGGGGCAGAACCAGCAACAACCTTTTCAATCACAGAGCACTGGGAGTTCAAACATAGAGTCGACGCTAGCAGAATTCTTAGCCCAGCAAGCCAAACAAAATCAAGACACCTCCTCAATGTTTCAAGCAACAAACGCAAGAATTGATGGTTTAGCTAAAACAGTCGACCAGCTAACGACTCAAAACAAAATGTTGGAAAATCAAGTTCCTCAACAAGCTAGGAGTGTTGCAAGGGAACATGGCAAGCTACCATCAAAACCAGATCCTAACCCAGAGATGTCCATGCTATAATTCTCAGAGGTGGAAATCAGGTAGAGATCCTACCAAAAAAGCCTAAGACATCGGTGGGCACTCCTGAACGACCACTGATGAGCGGACAAATAACCTTATGTTTGTCCGTATTTTCACTTTACTTCTTGCTTGTTCAGTTATTTTATAAAGTCATTTGATGTTTTCTTTGTCCATTTCAGGTTGAAAATGCGTACTACATGATAAGAAGTGGTCCGAAGAAATTTCGAGTGAATTCTAGTCGATCGAGAGCAAAATCAAGCAAAAGGCAAATTTGATTCCCTCAGGCTAGTTTGATTCGTCCTGGCTGATTGACCTATTCATCTTCGAAGGCTTGCCGAGCACACGATTCTTATCCAATTGAGGCGTTTTATATCTTTTTGGAAAGCTAACTCAAAGGGCTACAACTTTGTAGTTTATATCAAGACGTGATTCAAAGGTTTAAAGGGTCAAAACAGGCAATATTCTAGCACTGCAAGATTGATTCGCCCAAAGAGGAATTCAGGGTAGGCCGAATCACTTTTGATTCGGCCAAAGAAAAGTAATTCGCCCAAGAAGATTACAGCATGACATTATGATTTGGCCGAATCAAATTATGGGGCTGCACGAATCACTTGATTCGGGGATAATTCGCTTGTAGATCAAATCTGGGCAGACTGACCTGTTCATCATCGAAGGCTTTCCGAGCACATGATTCTTATCCGATTGGGACGTGCTATAGCTTGTTGGAAAGCTATTTCAAAGGGCTACAACTTTGTAATTTACATCGAGACGTAATTCAAATTTTTAAAGGGTCCAAAAGGCAAGAGTATAGCACTGCAAAGTTGATTCGGGCACTACGGGTGGTTTGGCAATTTCCAAAAATAGTATAAATAGAAGAAGAGGAGAAAAATAAAGGTGTGCCTTGGGGTGCCTAGGGTTTCTCTAATGGGACGAAACCCTAATTGGAGAACTTGGAGAATTCGAAGAAGACATCATCAATTGAAGATTTTATATCAACCCTTTACTCATTCTCTACTTTCCTACTACTTTACTTTCAATACTTTTCCTTGTTGAACTATTTCATTATGTCTTGTTTCATACTCACCATGAGTGACACATGAGTGAGTAGTCTTTTAGTAGTTGGGATTCTTATGGATCCCTTAGGTTTGATTGTAATTCAACACTTGTCTTTTTATCTATATGAATGAAGTTTGGTTGAAAATTCTCATGCTTTCTCTTCATATCAATTTTGTGCACACCAAGTGTTTGACGAAATACCTAAGTGAGTATGAATTGATAAAACACCTAGGGATGGAATGAGAGTTGAACTTAGGTTGTTTAGAAGATCAAGCATGATTATTTTAGGTTGCATGTGTGCGCAAAAGTGACATACGCATTCCACTAGGCTAAATATTGAGCGACTTTAGTTAACTATCAATAGACCGAGAGGTTGAGATTAGGAGACTTTTGTTCTGCGCGGTTCAATAGAGCGAGAGTTTGAGAACCGTACTTTTATTCCCATTCTAGAGAAGGAGCGAGAGTTGAATTTAGAATGTGTGATACCTTAGCCTAGAACCATCACTCGAATTTACTCATGATTTAGACAAGTTTCGTGTTTCTAATCGTATGACCTAGGGGTGAAGTAGGATTCTGACTACATTTTCTCTCTTACTTTACCTCTTCATAAATTTGAACTTGTCTTTAGTATTCGCTAGAGATACCTCGCATAGTGGAAAAATCACCCCTTTTATTTAGTAGACTTGCATTAGGCATTACTAGCTAGCTTTAGACTAATCTAGGCTTTGGTCTTGGGTTCAACTCGAGGTCACTCGGATAATAAATATTGTTTGAACACCGTGATTGGACTAGTATTTATACTACCGCAATTTTCACAATGTTTCAAAATGGCGCCGTTGCCGGGGATTAGCCATTAGACTAGTTTGCTAGTTAGTATTATTTTAGTTAGTCTACTTTATTTATTTTTATTTTTTTTGTTAATTGTGATTGCGTGTTTACATGTTATTCTTGCTTACTTTGTTTTAAGTTCACACTTATTGATGTTTTCTTCGATTGCTTGGTATGTGTTTGAATGAAAACTAAAGCACGCACGGAAAAGGCACAAGAACAAGCCTCCACATCAACGCCAAACCCGGATCAGAAATTTCCAGATTTTGATACTCCTTCACCTCAAATTTGCGTTGATCAACCACTAACAGAAATTATGGATCAACCAAACTCGAGGA
Organism: Umbilicus rupestris; assembly: GCA_963678935.1. NCBI lineage: Eukaryota > Viridiplantae > Streptophyta > Magnoliopsida > Saxifragales > Crassulaceae > Umbilicus > Umbilicus rupestris. The sequence goes on from OY787625.1 coordinate 2,209,056, forward strand.
GGGAAGGAAATGCCCCTCTTCCGCAAGAGGAAGACGAAAGACCGGTTAAATTCCCACGCTATTGATGCATGCCACTTGAGAAGGGATCCTCGCAAAGAACTTCTCAAGTGTGTTTCTTATGAAGAAGGAGAATCAGCTATGTCTTAGCCAAGACGTGAAACTAGGCTTGTGAGTATTTATGCTTTTTTTTTACATGATTATAGTATAGAACCGTTTTGAAATTTGTGTTGCGCCGTGCACCATATGTTTAATTCTTTTACTTTATATTGCTTAGGGACTAGGCAAATTTTTAAGTGCGGGGTGTTTTGCGCTTTCACTTTTATTTTCTTAACAACATGATTCTATGCTACATATTTACATTGCGCGCATTATACTCACATGATTGCTATCATCCTAGCGTTAAGTATTGATTACATGAAGTAATGTTTGTTAAGCAATTAAGTAGTATCATTTAAAATTTTTAAGTCGATTGACATTCTTTGTGATGATTTTATTCACATGATTCGGTGTTTTTGACTAGCATAGTTCGATTTATTTTTGAGCTCTTTCCGTACATGAAGAATGAAGTTAAGTCTAGCGAGCACAAAAATAAAATAAAAATAGTTTTCATATAAAAACCTCATCTTGTTCTTGTTTGCTTTTAGGTGACTTTAGCATTCCTATTTAGCCTTTGCATTTATTTAGCTCACACTTCATGCTCCATTATATCTCACTTAGGCGCATTGTCAAGTATTAAGTGTGAGGTCGAATAAAGTGTTTGCGAAAAGAGAAAAAAAAAAGAGGCGCAAGAAAGAAAAAATATATATATTTAAGGTCTTACAAATGCTGAGGGTTAGGAAGGTAAGTTCCCCCTTGAAAGCTTTTGTATAAACACAAAAAATATTATTTGTTTGTTTTTTGGGTCAAGGAAAAGTTTTACAAATGTCGAGGGTTAGGATGGTAAGTTTCCCCTTGAAAGCATTTGTATAAACGCAAGAAAAATATTAAACACACTTAATTCTTGACTTTGTGCCTATTCCGTAAATTCTTTCACATGTGTGTGAGTAAGGCATTTGCATTTCGCTTTTAGGAAGTGTCTAAGGTACGACCCTCGTAATTTACTACTTAACCATCAAGATTTGTACGAGTAAATTATAAAATTTTCAATGTCGAAACTCCTCTTCTCTTACGGATTATGCCGTATAGTTTAATACTTGGGAATGAGTTTGTTGTCATGAGCTTATGGACTTGCCCTTAGCAAACATGTGTGATTGACTCGACATATTTTTTGTGCAAGCGACGCTTTTCTTCATACTACTTGCATAGGAAATTGAGCGACAATTTGAATGTGATGAATGCTAGTCTTGATATCGATTCTATGAATATTTGTTGTCACAATGAAGTGAATGATCCTTATAGTTTTCGTGAAGTGAATGATTTGCACAACTTTATTACTATGTGGGCTGATAACGAACTACTTGCTTAGCAAACTATATTTGGATTTTGAACTCTTATGGATGATTGCAAGTGGGATTTGTGAGTACTCCTATTCTGAAAACTCTCGTGAGACTATAACTCGTCCATTGGGATAGCCTAGGGGTTTAAAGGCTTGATGCATACGCTAAATGCATCCGTGATTCGTACGATAGTGAGTTAGGAGTAGATTAATGTTTTTTGTTTAGTTACTTTTAGGTTATGTTATATGAGTAGGGGGTGGATGAGTTATATGTGCGTAAGTTTTGCTACATGCTTTGATATTGTCATATATGATTTAGCATCTTACTCTCCGCTTGACTTGTGCATATATTTGTTCGGGACGAACAAGACTTAAGTGTGGGGTGTTTTGATGAGCGGACAAATAACCTTATGTTTGTCCGTATTTTCACTTTATTTCTTGTTTGTTCCGTGATTTTATTAAGTCATTTGATGTTTGCTTTATCCATTTCAGGTTGAAAATGCGTACTACATGATATGAAGTGGTCCGGAGAAGTTTCGGGTGAATTCTAGTGGATCGAGAGCAAAAGAGAGCAAAATCAACCAAAAGGCAAATTTGGTTCGCCCAGGCTAGTTTGATTCGTCCTGGCTGATTGACCTATTCATCTTCGAAGGCTTGGCGACCACACGATTCTTGTCCGATTGAGGCGTGCCATATCTTGTTGGAATGCTAACTCAAAGGGCTACAACTTTGTAGTTTATATCAAGACGTGATTCGAAGGTTTAAGGGGTCAAAACAGGCGCTACTCTAGCACTGGAAGGTTGATTCGCCCAAAGAGGAATTCAGGCTAAATCGAATCACTTTTGATTCGGACAAAGAAAAGTGATTCGCCCAAGAAGATTACAGCACTGACATTATGATTCGGCCGAATCAAATTATGGGGCTGCACGAATCATTTGATTCGAGGAGAATTCGCTTGTAGATCAAATCTGGGCAGACTGACCTGTTCATCATCGAAGGCTTGCCGAGCACATGATTCTTATTCGATTGGGGCGTGCTATAGCTTGTTGGAAAGATAATGCAAAGGACTACAACTTTGTAGTTTACATAGAGACATAATTATAATGTTTAAAGGGTCAAAAAGACAAGTATCTAGCACTGCAAAGTTGATTCGGGCAATGCGGGTGATTTGGTAATTTCCAAAACAGTATAAATAGAAGAAGAGGAGAAAAATAAAGGTGTGCCTTGGGGTGCCTATCATGGGACGAAACCCTAATTGGAGAACTTGGAGAATTCGAAGAAGATATCATCAATTGAAGATTCTACATCAACTCTTTACTCATGTCTTGTTTCAAACTCACCATGAGTGACACATGAGTGAATAGTCTTTTAGTAATTAGGATTCTTATGGATCCCTTAGGTTTGACTGTAATGCAAGACTTGTCTTTTTATCTATATGAATGAAGTTTGGTTGAAAATTCTCATGCTTTCTCTTCATATCAATTTTGTGCACACCAAGTGTTTGACGAAATACCTAAGTGAGTATGAATTGATAAAACACTTAGGGATGGAATGAGAGTTGAATTTAGGTTGTTTAGAAGATCAAGCATGATTATTTTAGGTTGCGTGTGTGCGCGAGAGTGACATACGCATTCTACTAGGCTAAGTATTGAGCGACTTTAGTTAACTATCAATAGACCGAGAGGTTAAGATTAGGAAATTTTTGTTCTACGCGGTTCAATAGAGCGAGAGTTTGAGAACCGTACTATTTAGGTATTATTCCCATTCTAGAGAAGGAGCGAGAGTTGAATTTAGAATGTGTGATACCTTAGCCTAGAACCATCACTCGAATTTACTCATGATTTAGACAAGTTTCGTGTTTCTAATCGTATGACCTAGGGGTGAAGTAGGATTCTGACTACATTTTCTCTCTTACTTTACCTCTTCATAAATTTGAACTTGTCTTTAGTATTCGCTAGAGATACCTCGCATAGTGGAAAAATCACCCCTTTTATTTAGTAGACTTGCATTAGGCATTACTAGCTAGCTTTAGACTAATCTAGGCTTTGGTCTTGGGTTCAACTCGAGGTCACTCGGATAATAAATATTGTTTGAACACCGTGATTGGACTAGTATTTATACTACCGAAATTTCCACAGCGTTCAACCACCGGCTACTGAAGCAAAGGGAAAAAAACCTCGGGAGGGTGAAATTTCTGAAAAATCAGCAACCCCTCCGTCATATAAACCTCTCGTTCCATTCCCTGAGCGGCTGAAAGCTACCAGGATAGAAAAGGCGTTCAGACAATTCCTTGATCGAGTTAGGACTCTCTACATCACATTTCCGCTCAATGATGCCATTACCCAGATTCCCAGTGAAAAAAATTCCACATTCAAAATAAAATATTAAGGGAAATAAGAAATGAAATGCAAAGGAATGGAAAAACGTTGCAAATATTATGGCAACGATGCCATTTTGAACGTTGTCGAAATTGTGGTAGTAAAAATACTAGTCCAATCATGGTAAGCAAACATATATATAATCCGAGTGACCTCGTTTCGAACCCAAAAGAAAAGCCTATATTAGTCTAGAGATAGCTAGTAATGCCTAATGCGAGTCTACTAAATAAAAAAGGGGGTTTTCCTTTATGCGAGGTATCTCTAGAATACTAAAGACATGATCAAATTTGGTTAAAAGAAAATAATAGAGAAAACAAAATAGTAATCCTATTTCACCCCTAGGTCATGCGATTAGCAACACAAAACGAAAATATATGCATGAGTTAATTTGATTGATAATTCTAGGCTAAAGTATCACGCATGCTAAATTCAACTCTCGATCCTTCTCTAGAATAGGAATGATACCTAAGTGACACAATTCTCAAACTCTCGCTTTGTTGAACCGTGTAGAACAAAAGTCTCATAATCTCAACCTCTCGGTCTATTGATAGTTAACTAAAGTCCGCTTTATGCTTAGCCTAATAGAATGCGAATGTCACTCTCGCGCACAAACGCTAAATCATGCTTGATCTTCTAAATAACCTAAGTTCAATTCTCATTCCATTCCTAGGTATTTTATCAATTCATACTCATTCATGCGTTTCGTCAAACACTTGGTGCGCATAGAATAACATGAAGAACAAGCATAAGAATTTTAATCCAAAAACCTCATTCATAATAAAATTATATGTTTTGCATTACAATTTAACCTAAGGGATCCATAAGAATCTCTACTACTAAACAACTACTCACTCATGGTGAGTTTGAAACAAAACATAATGAAATAGTTCAACAAGGAAAAGTAAAGAAAGCGAAGTGGTAGAGAAGTAGGGTCAAACCCTTCAATTGATACGGTCAAAATCCTTATCGAGGCAAACTGATCTGGGCAGCACACTTCTTTCTTGGGCGAATCAACTTTGCAGTGCTAGAATCTTGCCTGTTTGACCCTTTACAAATTCGAATTAAGTCTTGATATAGACTACAAAGTTGTAGCCCTTAGAATTAGCTTTCCAACAAGCTATAACACGCCTTAATCAAATAAGAATCATGTGCTCGGCAAGCCTTCAAATGTGAACAGGTCACTCTGCCCAGATTTGGTCTCGGGTGAATTCTCCTCGAGTCATTTTTGATCCGGCCAGCATGGAGGTTGATTCGGCCAAGGGGGTGCACGAATCACATATAATTTTGGCGAATCACTTTTGGCTTTTCCTTAATTTTGGGCGAATCACTTTTGGCTTTTCCTTAATTTTTTTCGCTTTTGCTCTCGATCGACAAAAATTCATCCATATTTTTTTCGGGTCACTTCATATCATGTAATACATATTTTCAACCTGAAATGGACAAATAAAACATCATATGATTTCATAAAATAATGGAACAAATAAGAAGTAAAAGGAAAATATGGACAAATATAAGATCATTTATCCGCTCATCAACGCACTCTTAATGACTTTACAAGCATGCTAGAGCAGGATTTTAGTATGCACCTCTCATCAAATGATTTTAGTATGCACCGGCTCATATTGTTCAAAAGAGGGCGGAAAATAGGCTCCAATGAAAAAATTCCACTTCCAACACAAAATATTATGGGAAATAAGAAATGAAATGCAAAGGAATGGAAGAAAAGTTCCCCTTAAGGATGACAAGGCCGAAGGCCATTGTATACTTCTGCTTAAGCTTGACACATTGTATTATACCACTAGTTTATTGTGTGTGTTTGCATCTTGTATTAGAGGTGATGTAAGATGAGTTAAGTAACGACCCTTGTGCTTGCACCGAATCATTAAGAGAGTCTTCGCATCTTTCAAAAATTCCCTAAGCCAGGTTCTTCTTCTCTTATGGTCACTAGCTTAGAATTTGGCACTTGAGAACGAGCTTTGCGCCAAGAGCCCGTGAACTATCCCTAGATAGCATAAGTAAATGGCGAGCATGTTTTGTGTAACTATAATCTTGGTTTCGATGCGTTCAGGAAGGTTGATTAGAGTGAATGACTAGACATTTAATAGCCTTGTGTGCTGATTTTTTTTCTTTTTCGAATGCATTATTCTTGTAAACTACGATGGCTTGGAAGTTTTTCTGATAGTATTTTGAACCATAGACTACACAAGCATGAGTTTGAAAATACGCAGAGTGGACACGCTTGAGCAACGCTTAATTCATGCATTCATGTAAAACTAGCTGCATTTGGGATTTGTAGGTGCTCCCTCTTCTGAAAACCTTCACGAGACTATAACTCGTCCACTAGAACATTCTAGGGGTTTAAATGCTTGATGCATATGTTAAATGCATATACTTTGTAGCCCAGTTAGAGAAAAATGAAGAAAATCACAAGATTCGGACGAATATGATCAAGGAATGCGCAGATTTACCTGTTTGTCATCAAAAGCTTACCGATAACCCAACTCTTTTCCGATTGAGGCGTGCTTTATCTTGCTGGACAACTAACCCAAAGGGCGACAACATTGTAGTTTACACTAAGACGTGATTCGAAATTTTGAATGGTAAAAAATGCAAGCGAAGTCGGCGATTTGTAACCCGGTTCAATGAAGAACCGGCGATTTGTACAATGAACAGCCGGTTTGGTTTTGAACCGGCCAGCAATGGAAAAATTGGTGATCCACTGAGATAGCCTGGTTCAATGAAGAACCGGCGGTTTTCCAGTTGAACTGGCGGTTTGAACACTGAACTGCCGGTTTGAACTAAACCGGGCCGAAATCAAATTCTAAAAATCAGCCCAATTGATTTTTAGTATAAATATAAATTGAGTTCTCATTGGCTAGGGTTGGACGATTTGGAGAACAAAAGCAGGAGAGAAGAGACGAGCTTGGAGTGAAGATCATCGTCACGGGTTCTTCGTTCTATATTATCTTCATTCTTCTGTTGGTAGTAATCACCATGAGTAGCGAATAGTCTTTTAGTTCTGGGATCATACGGATCCCATGTCTGTAACCTGATTTCATGTGATTTGTATGAACATCAGTTTTAGTCTAATGCAAATTTATGTTTTTCAATTCTATTATACTTCATTTGATCGTTTTACCATTGTCGATCATTGATTGAGATAACTGCATGTTAGAACGGAACTAGGTTTGATGCCAAATAGATGATTAGGTCTGAGGTAATTAATCAGATTGAGTAGAGTTGATAAAGAAACATGGTAGCTATATTATTATTACATGAATCGATAGGAAAGTTGACATCTTCTGTCTGGAAACCCTAGGCTTACTAAATTAAAGTTGTTGATAATCAGTGATTGGGCGGCGTTCAATAGTGCAGATTAATTCAGGTGATGATCCGTGAATGGGCGGCTCACCTGATGTCAATTTAGGTTATTTCCAAAGCTATTTTGCATGACTATATGGTGTGACTGATTGCATGAATTATGTTGCGAGCATGGGTGAAGTTCAGTCTTGGAATTATTTTCTCTAATCGAATCAACTGTTAGTTAGATTAATTAGGACAATTAAAAAAATTAGAACAAACCAAAATTTCTATTATGAGTTGCTGAACACTTTGATTGCTAGGTAGTATATACACGCGCCTATTCCTAGGATCGACCCTTGGATTACCAAGGTCTATAAATTATTTTTGACTACAATTTGACCCCAGAAACTTATATCTGACAACTATAAAGGGTTAAAAATATGCATCGTCAAAATGGCGCCGTTGCCGGAGAACAGCGTCTAAGTGTGTTATTAGTTTTTAGCATACATAGTTTAGGACTATTCCATTACTTTGCTGTAATTTTTTTTAGTACACAACACCTATTTTCCTGGGTATTGCAGGAGCATCCTAGACATGCCACTTAAAATGCAGAAGAACAAGAAAAAGCAGCAAGGACCAGTTTTTAGTGCTGAGGAGGAAGACTTGCCACTTCGTAAACTCAGAAAACGAGTAGTTCAGAGGTTGAGACTATAGGAAATTTTAATGGATCCCGGACATATTATAGGGAACAACCAGGATGGCAACCGAAACCATCCCGGAAATAATAACAACAATGTTCAACAACCAGCTCGAAGAACACTAAAGGATTACATCCTGCCAACTGATGCAGGATATCAATCGGCTATCACTGGCCCTAATGTCCAAGCCAACACCTTTGAGATAAAAACTGGGCTAATTCAAATGGTGCCTGCAAATCCTTACACGGGGAAGATGAATGAAGACCCTCACCAGCATTTGCAGCGCTTTATCGAAATTTGCAACACTGCAAAGATGAATGGAGTCTCTCAAGATGCGTTTTATTTAAGGCTGTTTCTATTCACTTTAGCTGATAAAGCTAGGCGATGGTTAGACAACCTAAGGGGACATTCTGTTCCTTTGAAGAGCTTGCCAATTCTTTCCTGAACCAGTATTTTCCACCGTCAAAGACAGCTCATTACAAGAACAAGATCGTGACATTCAGGTCCATGGATGGAGAGAGCCTATATGAAGCTTGGGAAAGGTGCAAGGAATTAATGCGTTTATGTCCTCATCATAATCTGGATATCATGACAATCGTCCACACATTCTATGTTGGAGTTGATCATTCTGTCAGGCATCAGCTGGATCAAGCCGCTGGAGGTGCATTTGTTGAACTGGATGTTAATGAAGCCTATGATTTGATAGAAAAAATAACTCCGAACACACACTTATGGGCAAGTGAACGAGCTGCCCCTCGCGATAAATAGGGGGCTCATGACCTATACTCTGCGGAGTCTTCTAAAGTGTAAGTAAATTAGCGCATAAAATAGATGACATATTAGCTCAGTTAAAAACAGTGGGAGTCGGCTCTTCAGTGGCTAATGTTTCGGACACGCCCAACCAGCCCGTTTAATGGGAAATCTGCGGGTCACCAGCACATAATTTTGAAGTCTGTTCAGTGATGGTATCTGAAAGTAGCAGCATGGTCGAAGATGCAAATTTTGTAGGTAGAAATCAGGGAAACAGTTTCGTACCCTGTTCCACCCAAATTTCTACTACAAAAACAACAACCCTACTCCCCCTGGTTTTCAGCAAAAGCAACAACAGAACCCCCCTTATCAACAGAGGAATCAATATCAGGGGCAGAACCAGCAACAACCTTTTCAATCACAGAGCACTGGGAGTTCAAACATAGAGTCGATGCTAGCATAATTCTTAGCCCAGCAAGCCAAACAAAATCAAGAGACCTCCTCAATGTTTCAAGCAACAAACGCAAGAATTGATGGTTTAGCTAAAACAGTCGACTAACTAGCGACTCAAAACAAAATGTTGGAAAATCAGGTTCCTCAACAAGCTAGGAGTGTTGCAAGGGAACATGGCAAGCTACCATCAAAGCCAGATCCTAGCCCCAGAGATGTCCATTCTATAACCCTTAGAGGTGGAAATCAGGTAGAGATGCTACCAGAAAAGCCTAAGACATCGGTGGACACTTCTGAACACCATCGGCTGCTGAAGCCAAGGGAAAAAAACCTCGGGAGGCTGAAATTTCTGAAAAATCAGCAACCCCTCCGTCATATAAACCTCCCATTCCATTCCCTCTGCTGCTGAAAGCTACCAGGACAGAAAAGGTCTTCAGACAATTCCTTGATCGAGTTAGGACTCTCTATATCACATTGCCGCTCACCGATGCCATTACCCAGATTCCCACCTACACCAAATTCATGAAAGACATACTATGTGGGAAGAGGAAGATCGACGAGGAGGAAATTGTGGCACTAAGCCAGAAGTGCAGCCCTGCCACCCCCAAGCTTCAAGATCTAGGGAGTTTTTCTATCCCTTCTGACATTGGTGGCATTACTATTCAGCGTGCTTTATGTGATTTGGGTGCTAGTGTGTCTATCATGCCATATTCTTTATATGCTAAACTGAATTTAGGCGATCTTAATCCTACTAGCATCACTTTTAGATTGGCTGATCGTTCTTTCAGGCTCCCGAGAGGAATTTTGATGGATGTTCCTGTCAAAGGAGGAAACGTTTATGTTCATGTTGATTTTATAGTTCTAGAGATTGCTGAGGACAAGGATATCCCTATTATTCTCGGTAGGCCTTTCTTGCGCACTGCTGGAGTTCTTATTGATGTTAAGAGAGAGTCCCTAGCTTTAAATGTAGGCATGAACGTATAGTGTGCTACATGCCTGATATTTGTAAAGGCCCTAGCATGTCCTCTGAATTTTGCGAGTCAGTGGTTTCCCTTTCAACTTGCTGCAAACTTTTAGGATTAGAACCATTTGGAGACATTGGTAATACAATAAAATAAAACTTTTGTATACTTGTCTCTTTCATTCTTGTTGTGATATATATGAGGAGACTTCATCAAATACAACATCTCTTGAAACTCTAAAGGTGTGAGTATCTGGATCCATGCATTTCCAGCTATTTTTCCGCTCATTGTAGCAGATAAAAATACATTTCTTCTCTTTTGCATCAAACTTAGTTCTTGTAGAGCCAGGCACATGAACATATCATATCGACCCAAACACTTAAAAATGTTTTACGGTGGGTTTCTCTCCAAACATCAGCTCATGAGGTGTCTTCATGTTGTTCGGACTCAGCGGCAATCGATTGATCACATAAGCTGAACACACCATACCCTCTCTACAAAAAGATTTAGGTAAGTTCTTAGCATGTAACCAACTTCCACATGTCTCTGTGACATGCTCTAATTCCCGATTGTTTAGAGAAGTTGAAAATTTTGTGTGAAGTAAACTCTCCCCCATTGTTAGTGCGGAACTGCTTTATTCGTAAGCCAAGAACACCTTCCATAGTTTAAAATTTTGAAATGTAGAAAGAGCATCTGACTTATGTATACCTCGAATAATCGTCCACAAGGTTACAGTCTCATTGATGCTATCCTTGTCAATATAAGATGAAGAGGCAGACAACACAAATGTATCTTTTACCCTTCCGCCTAAATATATTCAAATTTTCGTAGAAATCTAACATCACGCAGTCCAAAAAGAACATAGTACCCAACGTCAATGGAATTAGGAACTGAAAACATATATTTTTTTTTCATGGTAGGAACATGAAAAACATGATTTAAAGTTGTAAAATCAATACATCCATCATTGATAACAACAGTGCCTTCATTCTCAACCTTGTGTTGTACTGTGTTGTCGGCCGTCAACATTGCTTCATTTCCAACATGAGATTTTAACTTGGCGAACTTTGTTTAATCTCCTGTCAAGTGATGTCAGTCCACAATCCAATCATCTTTAAAATTAATGGAAATCAAAGTATTGAGTTTTATCGATTCCGCCATAAAGCATTTTCCCCAGTTATCATCATCTTCTTCACAGTTTGGGAATTTTTTTTGAATGCCATAAATTTAAAAATATATTCCTCATCTATCATCTTTCTGAAGTTTGTTTCCGAAATACTACAATTTTAACAAACTGCTGCTCCCAGGAGCAGTTTGACTCTAAATATGGTCAAACCACTACTCCCAAAGTAGCAGTTTGTGGGAAAGCCTGAGTTCTGCACAGCCACAAATCGGTCAAAATTCGTGACACATCAACGCCATGTCAGCGTTAATCTGTCCAACGAAAATTAAAATTATCCACAAACCTGAAGTCAAGCTTGATGGTCAAAATTCAATTGCTTCAAGACACATCCAGAAACCCATGATATTTGCAAAACACTGAATGAGGTGGTTGACAGTAGACAAAACAACATTAAGAATGTCCGGTTCAAGACATATAACTCGTGTTGTGACCGTTGAATTGAGGGTGTGGCTGGTTACAATGTTCATTTTTGGGAAGGATTTGCTGAGAAGTATTTTGAGTGTGGGTGTGGCTGTCGACTTGAAATTCACGGTGCCTTATTGCTATAGGTGTTATATTTGGATGTTGTTACGCTTAATTTTGTATTTCAAATCATGCCTCAAGTGTCATATGTGCGCCAAATTGAATAATACTGACTACTTATACTTTACATTGAAATCTAGTGTTAGACTTGATATCATCTGAAATTATGAAAATGCATTTCTAGAATGATTCAGAAGATAATATGGACAAAGATGATTTAGGAGTAGCTGAACACATTGATTGCTAGCTAGTATATACACGCGCCTGTTCCTAGGATCGACCCTTGGCTTACCAAGGTCTATAAATTATTTTTGACTACAATTTGACCCCTGAAACTTATATCTGACAACTGTAAAGGGTTAAAAATACGCATTGTCCAAATGGCGTTGTTGCCGGGAAACAGCGTCTACGTGTGTTATTAGTTTTTAGCATACATAGTCTAGGACTATTCCATTACTTTGCTGCAATTTGTTTTTAGTACTCAGCACCTATTTTACTGGATCTTGTAGGAGCATCCTAGACATGCCACGGAAAATGCCGAAGAACAAGTAAAAGCAGTAAGAACCAGTTTTTAGTGCTGAGGAGGAAGACTTGACTCTTCGTAAACTCAGAAACCGAGTAGTTCAGAGGTTGAGACTACATGAAATTTCAATGGATCCCTAGCAGATTGTAGGGAACAACCAGGATGGTCACTGAAACCATCCCGGAAATAATAACAACAATGTTCAACAACCTGCAACCCCTCAGTCATATAAACCTCATGTTCCATTCCCTCATCGACTGAAAGCCACCGGGACTGAAAAGGCCTTCATACAATTCCTCGATCGAGTTAGGACTCTCTACGTCACATTGTCGCTCACCGATGCCATTACCCAGATTCACACCTACGCCAAATTCATGAAAGACATACTTAGTGGGAAGAGGAAGAAAGACGAGGAGGAAACTGTGGCACTAAGCCAGAAGTGCAGCGCTGCCATCCAGCAAGCCCTGCCACCCCCAAGATTCAAGATCCAGGGAGTTTTTCTATATCTTATGACAATGGTGGCATTACTATTCAGCGTGCTTTATGTGATTTGGGTGCTAGTGTGTCTATCATGCCATATTCTTTATATGCTAAACTGAATTTAGGCAATCTTAATTTTTTTTAACTGAAATTTATTGATAAAGATCCAAACAGCCTGGACCGTGGCGCAAATTACAGATGAGAATCGGAGTGTCCCTCAAGTGCCAGTAAGGGATAATAAAGCTCCCAAACTTAAAAACACCGAACGGGATATAATATACCCCAACCCTAAAAAGATAGAAATCCATCAAAAACAAATACAAACTGGAAACAAATAGAAACCAATGCCAAAAACGATGATGATGGATTTTATAAAAAGCAGGACCAAATTCAAGTGAACCGAAAAATCCCTAGAGAGCTCAACATTGAGATAGCCACTGGATTTGCTACAAATTTGATGGCTGTAGAGCATGATTATGCCTTTGACAGAAATCCATATACTTTGAAAGGAATTTCTGAGAAGCCCCTGCCAAACATAAAACCGGCCTAGGCTTATTGCAGCTGAGACGTCCGCTGGTAGCTGAATAGTCTTTCCCTACTCCCCTTCTCGGCGATGCCGCCTCCCTCAGGCCGTCATGGCCGCCCCCTTTCTTCTAATGCCGCACCAGTGAACCCTAAGCCCCCTGATCCAATGGAGTCTTCTACAGATGTCCAAAAAGAAGGGCTTGGGAAATCCTTTGCATCGATTGTGGCCTCGCGTAAGCGACTTCAGCCTCGTTTCGCCCCAATCAATCTCCCCCCTCGTCAATCTGGAACTCGTGAAGGGAGGCCTTCGGTGACTTTTGAAATTTCAAGTGTCTCTACTTATGCAGATTTGTGAACTAGCAGTTGCTGCAGCACACTCTTGTTCACTTAAATGCAGGCACAGCAGACAATGAATAAGACACAGATTTGTTCACCCAGTTCGGCCAATCTGCCTACGTCTGGGGAGGACTATTCTCCAGTCCTCAATCCACTCAACCAAAGGTTCAAAGCACACTCGGTTACAACGCACGAAACCTATGCTACTTTAACCTCGTGTGGACTACTCAACACAATCAGAACAAGCTCTGATTTGTGTCAGCACACCCTCTACAATATGTCAGTCTAGAATAGCTACAATCCTCTCAAAGAACTCAGCCTATTCTATACTACACTACTCAGCAGGGTTGCTGCAGCAACAGCTGTAACACCAGCTGAAGCACTCTGTCCGCGTCGCTCCAAGGCCTCCTGCCGAGCCGATCGAACCACTCCAAGAGCGCTGCACACTCTGAGTAACTCCCCCTCACTCAGTGACCACCTGCCACTAGTGAGTTCTTCCGCACGAACCTCGACCGAGCCTTCCACCCGTCAGTTCTCCCGCGGCTGCCTTTGATCAACCAACAAGCTCCACAGCTCTAAATTGGCTTCCAGATCAACGCTCGAATCAGTCTCTGCAAGACCTGATTCTCTTCTGCAATACGCACCACAGCTCTGCGCTCAACGCTCTGCCCGTGTGTGTTGATCGAAGAACAACTCTCGTAGCACACCCAGAAAAATCCTCTCTCTGAAATCTGTGTCTACTCTCGTGTATCACTCGCTTCGATCCCCCTCTACAGCCCTCAAACCTTCTGCTTAAATACCCTCACCACTTTAAGCAATTTCCAGGTTTAGGCCATAGTCCCACAAGATCAATTATCTCCTAAAATCTAGGAGATTAGATTTGATTAATATCTTCAATGCAAATCTCCCACTCTGACTAGCAAACCTTGCTGGAATATGCTCAACGGTATTTTAGAAATTCTTCTAAGCACTTTCACAAAGCTGCTATACCTTCAAAATGCACCCAGCACAAAACTGCTACTCGGACAGTTGAACCAGCACTTGAACCAGCACCTGCTGCAGCATCCCCTGCTGCATCTGCTGCTGGTTTACTTCTGCTGGTCTGCTTGATTGTTTGAGCTGCAGCAGCCCCTTGTTCACATATGCTGGTTTTGTCAAATCTGCCACACTTGTATTATCAACTTTCACGAGCGGTGAAGTGCAGGCTGGAGCTAAACGTTTTGGTTCCTCGTTGATTGCAAAATTCACCATGGGTCGACCATCTATTGCTGAGATCCAGAAGGTCTTTCAATCAAGCTGGAAAATCCAGGGGCGCGCCAGTATCAGTGAGATTTGGGATAGCCGACATATTCTGATTATTCTGGATTCAGAAGAAGATGCGGTTGCAGCTCTATCGTGCCCATTGCGCAAAATTAATCACGCTATGTTCCGTTTGTTTAGATGGTCTGAAGATTACAACCCCAAAAAGGAATCCACTTTTACTACGGTATGGCTTCGTCTTCCTGGTCTTCCATTGCCGCTCTTTGATAAATCCTTTATTGGTGCTATTGTCTCTACGTTCTCGTCTTTTCTTGATGTGGATGAGCGAACCAAAGCTTGCTCTTTTCTGAGATTTGCGAGAGCTTGATGTCACCCAACCTATCCCAAATGAGGTCTGGGTTACAATGGGAAATAACGGTGGATATTGGCAAGAAATTCAGGTGGAGAGTAAAATTTCGTACTATTCGAAGTGTAAAATTCATGGCCACGATTTTAGTAGCTGCAGGAAAGCTAAGAATAATTCCTCTTCAGTAAAACAGAAGATTGTTGACACTGGATATGGCCCCGATAATCTCATGCAGGTGACAGTCCCAGCTGCACATGGAAATACTAACACAACCCGTCAAGTGTGCAACACTCCTAACCAGGGATGGACTAAGGTTCAAAAAAAAAAGTACTGCTAAAGATAAGACCGAGAAACATAATGTCCTGACCTTGAGCAAAGTGGGAGACCATATTACTACATATTCCCAAAAGCTGGGAATTGGTGAAAGTTCAAATTTTGTGCAGTAACAAAACAATCAGGAGAATTCTTTGGAATTGCCACAATCCAAATCTATAGAGAGATTGACCACCATGGATGGATCTACACATAACAATTCTTCGCCAGAGATAACTGGTATCTCTACTCTGAGCTATGCAGATAAACATTTTGATCCTAATGTGAAACCAGTTAAATCTATTCTTCGGAAAACACAAGCTGCCAGAGTTGTAGATATGACCTCAGCCCCTACCACAACAGTGGATTATCCTTGAGGAGGGACATCTATGCTTGGGGAGACAAATAAAATTCAAACATCAAATATTTGCGGAAGTTCCATTAATCACAGGTCTGTCACAGGTATAGAGACCACAACAATTAATAACCAACCTGAGCCTGTCCATGATTAATATCGTTTGTTGGAACATCAGAGGTATCCACAGTAGGGGTACTCTTTCCTATCTTAATATTATTCTTTCTCAGCACAAGGTTGACTTGTTAATCCTTACTGAACCTATGGTGGATGGGAATCATATTGAGCAGCTGAGAAATTCTCTTCATTTTGAATACGCTGCTCAAGGTGGCAATATAAACAACAAAATATGGCTGTTCTGGAGAAGACATATTGAAGTTGATATCATTCAATGGCAGCCTCAGCATATCCTTTGCAAGGTATCTACTAATGGCACCAATTTTCTGTTTATTGTTCCTTTGTTTATGCTCTTTGTAGGAGGAGGGAGAGATTATCGCTTTGGCAGGAATTAATTAATATTGCAGACCAATATGATTACCCTTGGTTGGTTGGAGGGGATTTTAATGTTATTGCACAACCGTGTGAAAAGAAAGGTGGTAATCCTCCTGATGATGAGGCTCTATTGGACTTCAATAATTTTTGTTTGCGTGCGGGTCTTAGCGATATTGGTTTTATTGGCCAACCTTTCACTTGGAGTAATAACAGGCAAGGTGTGGAGAACATTTGGGAAAGGTTAGACAGATTTCTTGTTAATGGCAAGTATTTCGACCAGTTCCCCTGCCCCAAAGTGTTCCATCTGACGAGGACATACTCAGACCATTGCCCCCTTTTATTTGAAGCCAATGCCGAGATATCACCAAAAGCGAGATTTCATTATTTTCGTGTTTGGGAATCTCACCCCAGCTTCAAAGAATTCGTAGAAGCTAATTGGAAAGGGAATCTGCATGACAATCCTCTTCGAAACTTTGCTGCAAAATTACAAAGACTAAGGAAGAAGCTTAAAATCTGGAACTGGGAGGTTTTTGGTGACCTGCGGAAGAAAGAAAAAGCCCTTCTTGATGTTATCTCTTCCACTGAAGGATCTCTACTGGAACTGTGGAGTGAGGAGTCCAACCAAAGGCTTAGAAAATTAAAGACACAGTTAGATGATGTTCTTAGTCAAAAAGAGGCTATGACTAAGGATAAAGCTAGAATATCCTGGATCAAAGATGGGGAAAGAAATACTGCCTTTTTCCATGCAGCCATCAAAGCTAGACGGAATTATGCACGTATGAATTTACATCGTGAAGATGGAACAATGACTTGCAATGGAAAGGAAATAGAAGATGCTGCCGTCCAATATTTCAAACATCTTTTCAGTGGGTAAACGCCTCCTCCTAATCTGTCGGATATGGAATTAATTAACGCAGTTATATCTGAAGATTTTAACAATAATTTCATAGCTATCCCGCAAAACGAAGAAATCCATGACACAATTCGTGAAATGAATATCAACGGGGCCCCAGGTCCTGACGGTTTCAGTGTTCCCTTTTATTTAAAATTCTGGTATTTGATTGAAGAGGATTTCAGTAAAGCGGTGCAAGGTTTCTTCAAAGGTTTTCATCTCCCAGCTTCTTGGTCGTCGACAACTCTGTCCCTCATTCCGAAAACTGCCAATGCTACCTGTATTGATCACTTAAGACCTATCAGCTTGTGCAATGTGAGCCATAAGGTCATTTCTAGCATTCTGAACAAGCGTCTTAGTGGAATCCTTCCTTCTATTATCAGTGAGGAACAAGCTGGATTTATTAAAGGCAGAAATATCCATGCAAATCTTGCTCTAACCCATGACCTTGTTCATAGTATTCACAAAACTGGAACAAGTGGGAATTTGTTAATTAAACTGGATATGTCCAAGGCATATGATCGTCTATCTTGGTCTTTCATTATGAATGTCCTTCGAAGGCTAGGCTTCCAGGAACCTGTGTGTGATCTGATTTTCAGATGTATTTCTTACAACTAGTATTCGGTCTGCTGGGAAGGTAGACAATATGATTTCTTTAAATCCAGTTGTGGGGTTCGACAAGGAGACCCTCTGTCGCCGACTCTTTTTGTTATTGCTATGGAATGGCTGTCTAAAGCCATTAACAATGATGTTCATACAGGAGCAATGAAACTGTATAACACGAAGAGGGGGGCTCTACGGGTTAACCATCTTCTATTTGCAGATGATATTCTGATCTTCACAAGGGACTGCCCCCAGTCTATTGAAACTCTCATTTCGATTCTCAATAACTTCTGCAAAATATCTGGACAGATCCTCAACCCATCTAAGAGTCAGATAATTTTCGGTAAAAATACCAGTGAGGACAAGAAGGCACAAATCATTGCCATAACCCAATTTGTGGAGACAAACCTGCCCACAAGGTATCTTGGAGCCCCACTAATGCAAGGCAGAATTAAGAAGATATACTTTGAGAACATTCTTGATAAATTGCGTAAGACAATTGGTGGCTGGACAAAAAATCTTCTATCGATGGGAGGACGGGTGACTCTAATTCAATCGGTGCTGAGTTCTATGAGTTTACATGTCTTGGCTGCTCTTCCTATTCCGAAAGGCGTTCTCAAAAAGGTAGAAAGCCTTCTTGCCAATTTCTTATGGGATCAGCGCTCAACTAAGAAATTCCACTGGATTCGTTATGAATTGGTTTGTAGGCCTAAACATATGGGGGGCTTAGGAATCAGAAGCTTGGCTGATAACATGCTTGCCTTTCAAGGCAAACTTGCCTGGGACTATCTGCAACAAGGCAGTCTTTGGGCTCGTCATGCTAAATCGCGATTTCTTATTGGAAAAAATGGATCTGCTCTATGGAATGCTATTAATCATCTGATTCTTTATCAGAGAAATAAATCGATTTGGGACGTTGGAAATGGATCTATGAAGATTGAGAGGCTTTACTGGTATTTTGGTATTCGCTGCCTAAGTGAAATGCAGGGACAATCCATAAAACAGATTCTTGAGAATCCTTCTCGCAAGTTTTTGTTTCTGTCCGCCCTTCCGAGGCATGCTTACAATTACTACAATGATCTTAATTTGAAGGATAACTCAGCAAGGCTTATTTGGACAGATCATACATCAGGTTTGTTCTCTGTTAAGAATTTTATTGAAACCTATAGTACGAAACATTTATCCCTTGGCTGGGCAAAAGCAATCTGGCAGCAATGGCTTCCACCAAAACTTACTCTGTTTATGTGGCGCTTATTTCTGCGTGGGCTTCCAACTGATGCAAATATTCGCAGAATTGGCATTCCCATTACCTCGCGATGTATTTGCTGCTTTCGTAATGTAGAATCTGAATCCCATATTTCCTTTAATGGAAACTGGGCTAAGACTATGTGGCGTACGCTGGCAGATGCTTTTATTTGTGCTAGACCGTTGTCGCTGGCATCCTTTTTTCGATACTGGGTTAATCCTGTCCAGAAACGGAATGCCTTCTCCTGTTTTAAATTTGGTATGGCGTGCTATGGTCTATGGGAAATTTGGAGGGCTCGAAATAATTATTTACATGAGGGCAGCAAATGCGCCACATGGTTGATAAGCTCTATCACTGGGCTCGTGTCTTAGTCTCTATAATTCCTGGTTTTCAATGGGATGACAAGCTTACTAGGCATGCTTTATTCTTCTTCGATATTCAGACCATACACAAATCTCTCATTTCAGGGCGCTGGAAAATTTGGAATTTTGGAGCTAAAGGTTCTTGTCTAGATATTCATATATTGGATGACTCAGGGACTGCTCTCTTCAGAAATCAGCAAGGGAAATTCCTTCTTGCTGTTAAAATGCAGATTGAGAACTGTTGCTCAGGAGAAGTGTTGCTGAATTTTATTCAACAAGCTCTTCTTGTTGCTGAACGCCATCTCATATCCACAGCAATGATTCAAAGTTCACACTTCAATATGTTCTATGCCACCAAATCTAATCTAAAAGCTGTGCCTTGGAACCTTGTACACAAGGCTAGATACCTGTTTGATCATCTAGGAATTCAGCAGCTACGGCGCATTCCAACCTACATATGCCAGACAGTCATCTGCCTTGCCTATACCTATCCAAACCCCATGGAGGAATCTGACTTTTCCCGGCTTCCCAAGGCAGCTCAAAGAAGCATTCAGCAAGATATGTTACAGCTCCCTGCGTTCTGCCCAATTTCTGAAGAAAACTCAGTTGATGAAGATCCTGTGATTAATTTGAGGGCTACAAGAACTCAGGATGATAATCATTTATCCAGAAGAATTAATGAGCTTCAACACAACTTCAGAGATGACTTGGCAATATAACTCTGCTTGCTTCTTGGTGAAGGTCATGCTCATCCTTTACCATCCTTTTTCCTTGTTGCTGTTTTTACCTGTTATTTTGATTCACGTTTCTGAGTTGGCTGATGTCAACCGGCGTTTGATGGACCTCTTTATTTCCTTCGGAATCTATGGTGGTCTTGGGCTTCCCCAAATCATTTGGCTCTTCTTTTTATTGCTGCTGCCTACTTTCCATCTCTGCAATTTTGGCGCAATGTTTAATGCTCTGGTTTTAGTGAGCTTTGGCCTCCAGATTGACCACCTTGGTAATTTGGGCATGAATCAAGTCCATAGTATCATTCCCTTTTGGCTTATAAGGGTAATGTCCTTCCTTTTATGTAGACTTTTCCTTAAAACCCATTCTGTGGGTTCAGCCATTTGTCTTACTTCTCCTTTCCTCAGTGTATTTTCCAGGTGCCAAAGGCGCCTTTTATTATCATTTAGGTTGAGCTGGGTTTATAATCTGTTCGGTGTTTTTAAGTTGGGAATGCTATCCAACTGGCACTTGAGGATCAAGCTCAACCTCTTTTGTTTTCGCCATGATCCAGGCTCTTTGGATCCTTTTAATAAAAAGAACGTTCGCTAAAAAAAAAACATAAAACCGGCCCGCCCACCCAAACCTGAAAAAACCTGTCATCCACCAGGCGACAAACTCAAAATTCAGGACATACAAAGAAAATCCCCTAAAGGTATATGCGCTGCTCATAGAAGGAAACATGATGAGGTATATGGTCGATGTCAATAGCATATCTAACCGATGTAGGAAGTTCTTCAAGATTCTTGGAAAATAGGTATTTATATCTAGCCCAACACATCGCCTCTGCTGGGCGATTGAGAAAGCTGCAGACCTTGAAAACATCATGCCCCTGTAAACGCCGCACAAGCTGCCTTTTGATGCGAAAAACAGACCAATCCACTTCCGAGTCTCGACTCAAAAGAGATATATCTAGATGAGAGACTTTAAGACAATGAAATTTAACATCATGTCTCTGTAGCTCTTGAATCAAAAGGAACAGACAATTGAGAAAATTCTTTCTCACTGTAACAATCTTAAAACCTGCTATAAAAAGACCGGAACCATTTCGAACCACAGCAGCCAGCAGGGAATTGGTGTTGTTCATATGAACTGCAAAATTACATGTATTACCTATTTGGTTTGGTTTCCAGGAACTCCACAAGGACCTGAAATTACAAACAGCAGGGGAAATGAGAAGAGTCTTGCAAATTAGATTTGAAGAAGAATCTTAAGTAAAAGGCTCCTTAATTGCCTTGGATAAAAAAGACGCCCAACGAAGAATATTGTTTTTATTGAAGCTCCCAGCCTGATCGCCATAATACAACTGATTTCTATGTTCCCAAATATCCCAGAAACAGCAAATCATAAGGCCAAAGCCAAGGCAATCAGAAAATTTGGAGAAGTCAGCCTTAAAACCCCAATCATAGAAAAACTGCTGAAAAATTTGAGGTTTACTCTTCCTGAAAATGGGACAGATTAGATGGAACACCAGATTAGAAAGATCAATATATAAAAACAAATGATTCAAAGTCTCAATTTCTGGCCGTTTGCAACAAGCACACTTGCTAGCAAGTTGAATACCAGCTTTCATAATGTTATCTTGTGTTGCCAGCGCTGAGTGTAAAAGTCGCCACATGAAAACAGAAAATTTTGCCGGAATCCAAGATTGCCATATGATTTTAAATTTTTCAAGATTGGCCAATGAAGGGGCAAAACTCTTTAAAAAGTTGGATGTGGTAACTAAACCATCCGGACTGCCTTCCCAAACAAGCTTATCCTGTTGATTGTCCGTAAAGTTACCGTCAATGGATCCAAAAATCTTAGGATTCATGTTATGAACAAAAATCCTTCGCAATGTAGAATTTAGTATCACCTCTTTGATGGGCTTATATTTGAACCTTTTTGGAAACGGCAAGGCAAGATTCTAGCAAAAAATGTGAGTTTCAGTCTGCCCATTCCCTAACTGCCATCTGCAGTTAAGAGCGATACTCGAGATTAGAGGAGAAATTGTTTTCCATAAATAGGAACCCTTACCAGCAGTAGAAAATCTGCTCCTTGCATGTTTAGACCACAAAGAGGAATTCTCCAGGTAATTCCAGGCCATTTTGCCATGCAGAGCCGTCATAACCTGTTGAAGGGATTTAATCCCAAGACCACCTGCAGATAAGGGCTGACAGACAGTTTTCCAATTAACCCAGTGGCGACGATGATCATTTCCATTATCCCACAAAAAATTCCGCATTAGATGATTAATGGAACTCAAAATACCTTTCGGAACAGGGAGAACTGACATACAGTGTATGGGAATAGATTGCAGAACAGATTTAATTAGAGTGGTTCTACCTACCATGGACAGAAAAGTCTTCATCCAGCCTTTCAGACGATCTTTAATTCTATCAACCAAACCCTGAAAATAAAGAATTTTAGCTTGCCCAGGGAACAGGGGAGCCCCAAGATAACGGACTGGGAACATCCCTTGAGAGTAACCAGAAAGGCGAAGAAGATTTCTTTTCTTTTCACAAGTGATGTGTTTGGAAAAAAAGATCTTACATTTTGAAGCTTGCAGCTGTTGGCCAGAATTAGCACAGTAACAATTCATAATATTTAAGAGCTTAGCAAAGGAAGATTTCCGTCCATTTGTGAAAATTAAAATATCATCAGCATAAAAAATGTGATTGATCGTTAAGGCTTTTTGAGCAGACCAGTAAGGCATGATTCCACCACCGGGCTTACCTGCCTCATTAAGGTTTCGAGACAAAATATCCATGGCAATTATGAATAAGCTGGGAGAGAGCGGGTCTCCCTGCCTTAAACCCCTGTTTGATTTAAAATGACCAAGGATTTCCCACTGATACGAATGGAATACCAGCAGTTACTGATGTTACGGTAGATTAAATCACACCATTTGTCATTGAAACCCAGAGCTTTCATTCCCCGAATAAGAAAAATCCAAGACAGCCTATCATAGGCCTTTGCCATGTCAAGTTTAAGCATAATATTAACACCATGCACCTTCTTGTGAATATCAGAAATCAGATCATGAGCCAGGGCTATACACTGCTGAATAGAACGGCCAGGAACAAAGACTGATTGTTCTAAGCCAATAATTCTGGTAATCAACGATCGGAGGCGTTCATTTAGAATTTTGGATATTATTTTTTGGAGGAAATTGCAAAGGCTAATAGGTCTAAATTGGTCCAAAGATGCTGCATTCTTAACTTTTGGAATTAAGGTAAGGATTGTGGAGGACAAAGATTTTGGCAGATTAAAACCTTTAAAAAATAGTTGGACTGCAGCAATAATGTCATCACTGATAATACTCCAACATTTTTGATAGAAAATGCCAGTAAAACCACACGGTCCAGGGGCACTCTTTTTAGGCAAGGAAGAAACGGCAAGCCACACCTCCTCGGCATTCGGAATACAAACCAGAGCCTCATTTTCATCTTCCGAAATAACCGGTAGAATATTATCAAAATAATTTAAATCTTGAATATCAGAAAAACCACCCAAAAGTTTCTGAAAATATTCCACTTCCAAAGGACCAACCACTATTAAATTGGCTGATCGTTTTTCCAGGCTCCCCAGAGGAATTTTTTGATGGATGTTCCTGTCAAAGTAGGAAACGTTTATGTTCCTGTTGATTTTATAATTCTAGAGATTGCCGAGGACAAGGATATCCCTATTATTCTCGGTAGGCCTTTCTTGCGCACTGCTGGAGTTGTTATTGATGTCAAGAGAGGGTCCCTAGCTTTAAATGTAGGCATGAACGTGTAGTGTTCTACATGCCCGATATTTGTAAAGGCCCTAGCCTGTCCTCTGATTGCAGTTTTCTCGATTTACATGAACTAAAATTTTCCACTGCACTAACCGATCTTAGTTTATATAGCATAAGAGCAGGTTGTCCCATCCCTATGGATCTATACACAATCGATGTTGAGGGGAACACGGCTGAAAATGCTGAATCAAAACCAAAGGCTATGCCTAAGCCTATGCTGACGTCCACTCCCTTGTCGTCTTCCGACCTCCTACCGGCTATTCCGGTTAACCCTAAGTCTTAATCCTACTAGCATCACTATTAGATTGGCTGATCGTTTTTCTAGGCTTGCAAGAGGAATTTTTTGATGGATGTTTCTGTCAAAGTAGGAACATTTATGTTCCTGTTGATTTTGTAATTATAGAGATTGCCGAGGACAAGGATATCCCTATTATTCTCGGTAGGCCTTTCTTGCGCACTACTGGAGTTGTTATTGATGTCAAGAGAGGGTCCATAGCTTTAAATGTAGGCATGAACGTGTAGTGTTCTACATGCCCGATATTTGTAAAGGCCCTAGCCTGTCCTCTGATTGCTGTTTTCTTGATTTACATGAATTAAAATTTTCCACTGCACTAACCGATCTTAGTTTATATAGCATAAGAGCAGGTTGTCCCATCCCTATAGATCTATACACAATCGATGTCGAGGGGAACACGGCTGAAAATGCTGAATCAAAACCAAAGGCTATGCCTAAGCCTATGCTGACGTCCACTCCCTTGTCGTCTTCCGACCTCCTACCGGCTATTCCGGTTAACCCTAAGCCTCCAGATGGTAGCACGAGAACCTCCTTTGCAGAGAAAGTCTCTTTCGTGGCTGCTCTAAACCGACCAATTCTGAAACCTAGATTTTCACCCATCCCTCTTCCGAATTGGCAGTATGGCAGCGTGGATGGCTTCCCGTCGATTCCATTCTCCATCTCAGAGGTTGACACTGGTGCATGTTGTTTTAAGTTTTCGTTAATCGCGAAATTCACGATTGGAAGACCGCCAATCGATGTTATCCGAAGGCTTTTTAGGAGAATTGGGCGATAAAGGGTAGAGCTACTTTGAGTGAGATATGGGACGGCCGCCACTTCCTGGTGATTCTGGATTCTGAGGAGGACATGATGGCTGCCCTTACAAGCCCCCTCAGTAAGGTCCAGACCTCCACGTTCAGGCTGTTTAGATACTCAGTGGATTATGATCCCAGACGAGAATCTAGTGTGACCACCAAGTGGATACGATTACCTGGTTTGCCTCCTCCCTTATTTCATCGTTCATACATTGCTTCCATAGTCAACTCCTTTGCTCGTTTTTTGGATGTCGACGATAGGACTAAAGCGTGTGCCAGCTTGAAGTTTGCAAGAGCATGTATTGAATTAGATGTTACCCATTCTCTTCCTGAGAAAGTTTGGATTTCTCTTCCTGATAATAAAGGTTTTTGGCAAATTATTGAGGTGGAAGGAAATCTGTCGTACTGTGCTCATTGTAAGATACATGGCCATATCCTTGCGGACTGCAGGAAAAAGAAAGTTCTCAATCAGAATAGGATTAAAGAGAAGAGTCACCCCCATAATTTGCAGGTTACTGTCCAAGATGGGGATCGAGATTCTGAATGGAGGAAGGTGTCCAAAAGGAAGCCTTCTGCTAACAATCATCTTCCCATACTGTCCCCTAATCTAGACATGGGATATGGCCCTGATATTCTATTCAATTCCACTATTAGGGTGGAACAAAATCAAGCCAGTCATGGTAATGAGGGTGCTACGTGTGATAAAGATGGGCATAAAACTCAGCCATTAGTGGCATCAAATCTCCCAGACGGTGGACAATTATCTAAAATTAATCCCTTTTCGAGATCGCAATGGAATACCAAAAGTATGCTCAAGGTTTCTGGTATCAGTAGAAAATCTGGTCGCAAACCAATTAGATTTATTTCCACTGATGGACCTCATAACTGTATTGAGGAGCAATGCAATCAGCATATCCAGGGTGCAGGTTCTGGTGCTCCTCTCGCTTTTTCTCAGGCTGATCCCTCTCCTATTGTTGAGCCCTCCAATAGATCTATTTCTACTGATATGGCAGCTACGGAAATAACTCAATATGATATTGATTCTGGTGAGCGGGAGATTTCTAGTGTGGACATCACTCAAAAAGTAATTTGTCATGGTGTTCAAAGCCAGCTTCCGGACATAAGTCCTGGCCCTATAAATCAGTTCCCATCTTCTACGATCACAGGCAGCGAGCAGGGCCTTTCTCCTCCTTTCCAATGATCAGAGGCTTATGTTGGAATGCGGGTGGTATTTGCAATAGAGGTACCATCTGTTTTTTAAACAATTTAATTTCCTGTCACACTATCTCTTTTTGTGCTATTTTGGAACCTAAAGCGCAGGGAAAAAGAATTCATTCCATTGTGAGAAGACTGGGGTTTTCTGACTTTTTGGAGCTAGCCCTTCGAATAAGCATATCTGATTATTTTGGAAGGGAGAGATCACTATTAATGTGTTAAAAGTGAGCTCACAACACATTTCTTGTTCAGTTTCCCTCGCGGATGGTACCTCTGTCTTGTGCTCGGTGGTTTACGCTTCGTGCAAAGCGGAGTCTAGAGCCAGCCTCTGGGATGATCTCAATATGGAGAGCACGGCTATTTCTGTTCCTTGGCTCATTATGGGAGACTTCAACTCCATCACTAATGCTAGTGAAAAGTGAGGAGGTCGTTTTTTCGGGGGCAAGGCTTCAAGGGAGTTCACTGATTTTATTGATAATACTGGCCTTATTGATGCTGGTTTTTTGGGGAGTAAGTTCACCTGGAGCAATAATCAGGCAGGAAGCAATTGTATCCGTATGAGGTTGGATAGAGTCCTTATAAACGAGGAAGCTTCCTTGATGTTTCATAATCTCAAAGTTTCCCATCTTCCTCGAGTTCAATCAGACCACTGTCCTCTACTGATCTCTTTCAGTTAGAAGGAAAACAGGCATGGCTTCTTCAGTTTCAATCCTGCATGGGTTAACCATCATAATTTTCTTTCTATAGTCAGTGAAGCCTGGGATGGTAGACTTCACTCTAACCCTATTATTAATTGCCACCTGAAGCTTAAAGGATTAAGGAGCCGTCTTCGAATTTGGAATTGGGCTGAGTTCGGTGACATTAACAGAAGAATTTCAGATTTAAGCAAGCAAATTGAGGAATCTGAGAAGAGCCTCCAAGATTGTTGGTCACCTGAACTGGAGTGCACTTTAGCAGGTCTTCATAACCGCATTAATTCAGTCATGGATGATAGACAATTATTCCTTAATGCCAAGTCTCATATAGGGTGGCTTCAGGAGGGGGAGAGGAATTCAAAGTTATTCTATGCAGCCATAAATGTGCGAAGGGCCTGTAACAACATTAGAATTACCCTCCCTTCAGGGGATGTTAGTGATGATCAGGATCTTGTCGGTAATATGGCTATCTCATATTTCCAGAATTTGCTTGGTGAATTTTCTGCTCTCCCGGACCCCAGTTATTTTGAGGATATTTCCCCTACTGTTTCGGAGAATGAAAATGCTGTTCTTTCTGCCATCCCTAATAATGAAGAGATATTCCTAGCTATGGTCAGTCTCCTTATTTCTAGTGCTCCTAGGCCTGATGGCTTCACAGGAGGTTTTTATAAGCAATGTTGGGATATCATCGGGGCTGATATTTGTGAAGGCGTGCAATTTTTCTTTAAAGGTCATAGTCTCCCAAAGTCAGTATCTTCGACTATCTTAACTCTCATTCCTAAGGTTAAGAATGCCACTAGCTTGGATCAGACCAGGCCGATCAGCTTATGTAATTTCTTCCATAAGATTATTTCAAAGGTTCTCAATGATCGTCTTCGTCCCTTACTTGATAAATTGGTGAGCCCTGAACAGTTCGGCTTCATTCCGGGGAGGTCCATTCACCAATGCATCGCTCTTAGTCTTGATCTGGCAGCTGACATAAATAAGAATGTTCATGGAGGTAACATTATGGCTAAGCTTGATATGGTGAAAGCATATGACAGGATTTCTTGGCTGTTCATCCTTCAATGCTTGAAATCTCTTGGCTTCAGCAATGTGTGGTGCGATTTGATCTATAGGAATATCAACAATTGTTGGTATTCAATCAGATTAAAGGGCCGTTCCTTTGGTTATTTCAAATCCAATAGAGGCTTGAGACAAGGTGACCCATTGTCACCGAGTCTCTTTGTGATAGCCATGGAAGTTCTCTCCCGCAAACTCAAAGCTGCTGCTAGTCCTGGCGGTGGGATGATGCCCTACTGGTCCTCCCTTAAAGCTTTGGAGATCAATCATTTTATGTATGCAGATGATCCCTTGATTTTTACTAATGGAGGGCAGGCTTCATTCTCTAAGTTCCTAGAGATTATAAAGCTATTTTGTTCGAATTCTGGCCAGCTGCTGAATCCTTCCAAGTGTAAGATATTTTTTTCTAAACATATTAAAGGAGTTAGGAAGTCCAGGCTGCTGCATTTATCAGGCTATGTGCAGGGAGCTTTTCCCATCCGTTATTTAGGAATCCCCTTATTTATTGGGAAGCCCAGGATTCCCTACTTCAATGGTTTGATTGATATGATCAGAAATCGGCTTGAAGGTTGGTTAAAATCCTTCCTCTCTATGGCAGGTAGACTTACCTTGATCAAATCTGTCCTCCAGTCTATCCCTCTTCACTGTTTATCTGTTCTTCCGGTTCCTTAAGGGGTGATTTCCACTATTGAGAGACTTCTGCGGAATTTCCTTTGGAATCAGGGGATGCAAGTTAGGCATCACTGGGTTAACTGGAAGGTCATCTGCCAACCTCTGCAATCTGGTGGACTGGGTATCAGGCCTCTCCATCAAGTCATGACTGCTTTGCACGGTAAACTTGCTTGGAATTATCTTGATAACTCCTCCCTTTGGGCAAAGCACGCTCGGTCTAGATTTTCCATTGGGAGGAAAGGATCCTGCCTGTGGGATAGGGTCTCCCCTTTTATTACCAGTCTGTCTCTTGAAAGCAGATGGATTATTGGTAGGGGTGAGGTTTCCACTGGTGATTTTTTTCACAGCCTTTCTCTTCCTTGTCCTAAGAGGCTTAAGCCCAAGCCTATCAAGGATGTGCTTCAAAACAATGATACTCGACGACTTCTTCTTCACAATGCTAATCCGAGAATTCTGCACTCTATTGAAGGTAACTTTATGGAGGAATTTCCTGACAAATTAATTTGGGAAGGTGATGACTCAGGGACTGTCACCTGCTCCAATTTCCTCAAGAAGCTTTCCACGGCTCCCCTTGTTGTTGGTAAGTTTGCAGCTATTTGGCAGCCTTGGCTACCTTTGAAAATTTCGTGCTTTTTATGGAGGTTGTTGCATGGGGCTATTCCTTCTAATGATAATGTGTGCAAAAAGGGTGTCTTTATGGCCAGTAAGTGCATCTGTTGCTTACAGCCCAAAGGTGAGAGTATGGATCATCTTTTTTTACATAGTGATCTTGCTAATACTGTCCTAGATTTTTTATGCCCTATCTTTCAGAAGTCCAGGCCTGCTTCCTTGCATCAATTATTTTCTGATTGGGGTGTTAATGCCAATTTTAAGAATTATTACGATTGCTTGGGGTTTGGTCTGTTAGTGTGCTGTATTTGGGAGATTTAGAGGTATAGAAACCTCGTCATTTTTGAAGATCATGCTTGCAGCTTCAGCCGTGTGGTTATTTTTAAATGGGCCTCCTTCTTATCCCAGAGCATCTCTGCTCCAGCAGATGTCCTCTCCCCCAGGAAATCAGTTTTTGCTGCCCTTAAAATTAACATCCCCAAGCTGAATAGCTTCCGGGTTCATTGGCTTCGATGGCAACCTTTTTTTAGAGGCTATACGTGCAATGTTGCTATTGCCGATGATGGGGTCACCTCCTATATGTCTGCTGTGGTTCGTAATCATGATAGTTGTTTCATTGCTGGCCTGAAGTGTACCTCAGTTAGTAAGCATTTTGCTCGTTGCTTGCTTCATATTCTGGAAGAGCTTCATCGGCTTAAAGTTGACTACCATTGTCTCAAGATTGCTCGCCCTTGTGCCAGCTTTCTTAGCCGTGATCAAATTGCTGACTGGGATGTTTTTATTATTAAAAGAAGGCTTATCCGCAGCCTTAAGAATGTGAAAGTTTTCCGTACCAGCTACTCCCTTAATAGACCTGCGGATGCACTATGTTACTCGAGCAGCAGATCCTTATTCACTACCCATATCGAGGACCTTCCGAACTCTGTTTTTTGCGCCCTTGCCAATGATGCATATCTCCAGCCGTGCTCCTTTGAAGACCAGATCTTCATTTAATCTATGGCTCATTTGCTATTCTTTTTGGTTTATGTAACAGGCTTGTGTATGGTTAATTGTTTGTTGTGTATCCTAGTGATGGGTATGCCCAATCTAGGTTTTGCTTTAATTGCTTTTGTTTTTTGTTTTAGCTGCAACTGCAGCCCCCTCTGTAAGTGTCGTGGCTCAGGCTTTTTGGACCCCTATTAATAAAAGAGGTTTAAAAAAAAAGGAACGGTAGTGACGACAAGTTGTTGTGTGTGCCAAATTTATATTTATAATCTCCTGTTAACACTTAGCAAGCGGTAAGCAGGGTCGAACCCACGAGAGAGCAGTCAGTGATAAAGTTCTACGAACTAACGGTTGTCACGATAAAAAGGGGGTTGCAGGCAGAATGTTGTTGTCAAATTCAGAAAAAAGTCAGTTCAGGGATATGCATTGCAACTGGTAATCATCGATTGTAACATGCATCAACTAATAAACCATCGCTTTTAGTCTAACAATCCCGCTAGGGTAATGTCGATTCTAGTGTTCTATCTACTCTCAACCGCTAAGTTCTCGAATAGGTTTAACGATTACTCGATTAACGACACCGATTAGATTATACCGCTAGGCTTAGCTAATAAGAAAGTCAATCCAATATCATGCAATAGATATCAACTCGATTTCACCGCTAGGCTATGCTAACTTGATAATCAGAGCATGCAATTCAAACGAAGAACATGAATTTACTGAATTGAATTACGAGACATAAGTATCTCAAACCGTACGTTGCAACACAAAATCGTCAAACTAAAATTAAGGGTTTAGCTACGAGAATCCATCTAATAACAATAATGAAAGTAAACTGAATTCAGAAATAATTACGGAAACAGTGAATAGTAACTCTACGATGAATAGTAATTTCGGCGATTAATAGTAACTCCGACAGTGAACAATAACTCCGCCTCAATCCTCTCCGGCGTTGCTGCTGCCGCCTCTCCTTGACTTTCTAAAACTTTTCTAATAATTATTGTTCTCTTTGGTGTGGCAAGTTTGTATTTATAGGTAATACAGACTTCCAAATCATGCAAACTTCTAAATCTGATTTTGGGCCGTGGACCCAATGCTGACATCATCAAGTGTTGTCCGCTCCGGATGAAGACATTAGAAGCGCGCCGGATGAAGACATTAGCTGCGCGGTCGATGAAGACATTAAGGCACATAAAGTGTTCTTTCGGCGCCGTACTCACTGAGATGCACACTTCCTTCAACGTCAATTTCTGCATCGACTCTCCAAAAATGTCATCAATCTCGAAAGCAATCTTGATACACCTGCGATGCAAAACACTACAAAGAAGTAATCTATCACATGCAAAATGCATTTAAACAATGGGAATAAACAACTCGATGGATCGTACAAATACGCTCCATCAGGGAGCTAGGTAAGGAATCTTGCAAGGTAGAATTGAAACTCCCCAAGTCTCAGGTATGAATTTCTCGGTTCCAACTCTACCTTTCCAGTAATCATAAATGCGACATTGACTGATTTAGAGACTCAAAAATTGCTTGATGTGCTGAGACAATTTCGAAAAGCTTTAGGGTATTCGATTGACGACTTGACTGGTATTAGCCCCAAGATTTGCATGCACATGATTCATTTAGAGGACGTTATGAAACCCATTAGGGAAGCATTGAGGCGCCTAAATCCTAAGTTGAATGATGTAGTGAAAAAGAAATTCTTAAATTACTAGATGCTGGCATCATTTACTTTATTGCTGATAGCGAATGGATTAGCCCCGTTCATGTTGAACCTAAGAAGGGCGGATTGACTGTAGTGTGCAATGAGAAAATGATTTGATTCCTACTCATACTATAACTGATTGGCGCATGTGCATTGATTATAGAAAGTTAAATAAGGCAACTCGCAAGGATCACTTCCCCTTTCCCTTCATTGATCAGATGTTAAAACGCCTTGCGAAGCATAATTCTTTATGTTATCTTGATGGTTACATTGGTTTTTTCCTAATACCTATACACCCGCAAGACCAGGAAAAAACTACATTACTTGCCCGTTTGGGACATTTTCTTATAGTCGTATGCCTTTCGGTTTATGCAATGCACCTGCCACTTTTCAGCGTTGCATGATGGCTATTTTTTCCGATTTTATTGAGCGAAACATGGAGGTCTCATGGATGATTTTTCTGTCTATGGTTGCTAGTTCGATGAATGATTGAAAAACTTGGCTGACATTCTCCAACGTTGTGTTGACACTAACCTAGTTTTGAATTGAGAGAAGTGTCATTTTATGGTGCAGGAAGGAATCGTCCTAGGTCACCTCATCTCCAACAAGGGGATTATAGTAGATAGAGCCAAGGTTGAGGTGATTGAGAAGCTGCCACCCACAAGGGACGAGAAAGGCATCAGGAGTTTCTTAGGACATGCCGATTTCTATAGACGCTTCGTCAAATATTGCAAAACCACTCACTGACCTCTTGTATCAGAATGTTAAGTTCAACTTTGATGAAGCTTGTTTTCACGCATTTCATACTCTTAAGCAAGCTTTGATTTCAGCTCCTATTGTGCAGCTCCCGATTGGGAGCTGCCACTTGAACTAATGTGTGATGCTAGTGATTTTGCAGTGAGAGCAGTTTTAGGACAACGAGTCGACAAAAAGCTGCATGTGATACATTATGCGAGCAAGGTACTTATCAGCGCGCCAGCAAACTACACTACGACCGAAAAAGAGATGCTAGCCATTGTTTATGCATTTGAAAATTTTAGGCAATGCTTGATTGGCTCGAAAACCATAGTTTACACTGATCATGCTGCCATCAAGTATCTTCTGGCTAAGAAAGAGTCAAAACCGAGGTTCATACGCTAGGTACTTTTTTTACAAGAGTTTGACATCAAAATCAAGGACAAATCTGGTGCAGAAAATTCAGTAGCAGACCATTTATTGAGTCTTGAGTTAGGAGAACTCATGCTTGAAAATGATGAGATCCCAATCACTGAATCCTTCGCAGGTCAACAGCTGCTGGCAGTAGAGTCCGACGCGGCTCCATGGTTTATGTCTACTATTTGGCGTGTGGCATTCTTCCCCTCAATTTATCTTACCATCAAAAGAAGAAGTTCCTATCGGACGTGAAGAGGTATTTCTAGGACGATCCTTTTATGTATCGTCTATTTGCTAAAGTTGTCTTCCGGCGCGGAACAAGTTGAGTTGCACTTCCTTTACCGTCGATTTTCGCATTCGGCTCTCTAAAAACACCATTCCAAGTCACGAAACTCTTTTCATATATTCCAAACACGTGAAATGCAAACAACACTAAAAAGTAATTGTTCACTTAAAAACATGTCGAAATAGTTGGGTTTAAAAAGTTTAACGAATCGTATAAATACGTCTCATCAGTATTCCTCATGTATATTTGTTTTAATTTAGGCCATAATCTAGCTATTGAAGTTTCTCGTAACACCTTCCAGAGCATATTGTCTCCTAGATTCATAAAGATAATGATGTACGCAAATTCATGTAGATCATTCTTCTCTTCTTGTGACATAGTAGCTGATAAATTATTTTCATCGTTTACAGCTTTGACGACTTTCTTCTGGATATGCATTGCATTCGTTCTCTTTCTCCATGGTGTGAAACTGCTCTTCCCGTCAAATCGATCGATTTCTACCTTCGCAAAATCCATCCGTTCAGCTAAGAGACTCTGATACCAATTGTAGATGCATGAATCAATCAATGATGGCCCATGTAACCATAGAAACTAGAAAAAAATAAGAACTCTCAAGGTTTACCCTAGTTCAGTCAATTTTCATCGACTTACATCTAGCAACATGACGTAAGGTTCTTTTCAGTTTGTGAAATGTTTACAGTACACAAGACTTAATTATGATTGCGATCTTCAAAGCTTCAATCGTAACAACTTCTTGAAGTTCCATTGATGATTGTTGCTTTTTCTTGTCAAGCATAAGAACTAGGAACCACTTTAGAACCACTTTAGAAGGCTGAGAGTTTAAAGTATTTACAAACTTTCCAAAAACTAGCTGTTATAGCTTTTCCTAACAAACAAGGTCACAACCTATAGATTAGTCTAACGAAACTAATCAAGCCAACATAATCTTTCACTAAGTTTCCTATAACTGTTACTAGCCTATTTTTTAAACTTAAATTTTAAGTAAAAATATGTTAAGTTATATTAAACTAAGTTAATTATTTTATAATTCAACGACAATGGATTGTGAGTGATGTGCGGTAAAGTATTGGTGTCAAGTCAATTTATCTTAAATCAATTAAATTAAGTAATTTAAGTTCTGTGAAGCATGTCTAATATAAATTAATAAATTTGCAAGTATCAAAGTATAATAATATACATGAAAATTATTCATTTAATAAATTAATTAAAATTAAAATCTAAACGCCATCATCTTTGTCCAGGTTATCTTCTGCAGCATTCTAAACAAAAAAATATTTTCATAATTTCAGATGATATCAAGTGTACATTAGATTCATTTGTTGTTTTTGATGTAAATTAAATAAATTAGAATTGCCCACCAAGGGCTAGCCTAGTGGTGTATTATAAACTCCATGTCACAGGTTCGATTCCTGGTGGGTGCTGGGGCTCTAATGGGGTGGATTTAAATATTAAAAAAAATTAATAAATAAATAAATAAATTAGAATCAGTTGTACCATGCACCAACTCATTTGGCGCATATATGACACTTGAGGCATGGTCTGAAATACAAAATTCAGCGTAACAACATCCAAATATAACACCTACAACAATAGGGCACCCTGAATTTCAAGTCGACAGCCACACCCACGCTCAAAATATTTCTCACAAATCCTTCCCAAAAATGAACATTGAAACTAGCCACGCCCTCAATTCAACAGTCAAAACACGAGTATGCTCATCAAGATCCAAACAGGAAGCAACTCAAAACATCAAAATTTTCGACATTCATCCCGCACCATCAAATTTTTCATCTTAAAATATTCAACATATTTCTGGTTAGGGGCGAAGTCAGGATTTAAAATCATGTAGTTTTTTTTTTTACAAACAAAATGGGAGGCTCATCCCACGACTGTTTCATTCATTAAAAATTCAAATTTTAAAATACATTACTATTTTTGCTGGTGATGATAATTCTCGTCTGGATACTTTGGTTCGGGATAGCTATGGTATATTTGTTGATGCCATCAAGATTGTTGCGGCTTGTAAGAATTTTATGCAGGGTCTGCTGCAGATCCTATGTGAATTGCAAGCTCGAAAATTGACCTTTCAGTGTATTCGCATATCTCACCCTGAGGTGCATCTTCTTGGTCAAAACTCCATGGTGGACTGGAAGTTTTTCCAAATTAAAAGGCTGCTAGTTAAAAGGCTCAAGGAGATTGATATATTCAAAGTCAGCCATTCGATTAACCGTCCAGCAGATGCTCTTTGTTGTTCCGATCTTAGGTTTTTTTATACCACCAGATTTGTAGAGATTCCCCAGTCAGTTAAGTATGCTATTGCTAGTGATTTGAAGCCTCATCCCTGCTCTTTTTGGGAGCACCTTATAGTCTTATGAGGGTCTTTGTGCATTTGTTCCTGCTGACTTTGGGCAGGGAAGTGCCTTTCTGTGGGTAACATTGGCTTTCTTTTTAGTTGGTCTTCCTCCATCTTTTTTTAAGATGGAGTTCCTCCTTCTTGCATGTTCAAGCCTCGGCCCAGGCTGTTTGGGCCCTTATCAATAAAGGTGTATCCTGTTAAAAAAAAAAAAACCATCTCAATGCCAAGATTAAAACTTTGAGAACAGATAATGGTGGTGAATACACAAGCAATGCATTCAAACAACACTTAGCCAAACATGGGATTGAGCACCAAACGAGCTGCCCCTACACGCCCCAACAAAATGGAGGTGGCACGCTCTATGATGTTCCACACCAATGTACGTAAAAGGTTCTGGGGGGATGCTGTGATGATGGCTTGCTACCTAATCAACAGAATCCCAACGAGAGTCCTTGAGGACACATCTCCATATGAGGTACTCAACAAAACTAAACCTTCCATTAATCACTTAAGAGTGTTTGGGTGCCTTTGTTTTGTGCTAATCCCAGGTGAGCTACGAAACAAGCTTGAGGCAAAGAGTACGAAGGCTATGTTCATTGGTTATTCAGCAACTCAGAAAGGATATAAGTGCTATGATCCAGTTACAAGAAAGGTGTTAGCGTCCAGAGACGTCAAGTTTGTGGAGACAAAGGGATACTATGAGAAGGGCAGTTGGAACGAACTCAATGACCTCTCTCAAACCCCCTCAGATCGAGCCACTAACTTGAGGAACGTTTTGGAGAGCTTTGGGCACACCCTTCCTACGGATCAAGGGGGAGTAAGGGGAGGTCATGACCCCTTAGCCCCTCAAGAGGTTGAGGAAGCTCCTCATCCTGATCATGAGGGGGAAAACCAAGATGACCAAACTGATCATGAAGAAACTCATCATCCACACAAGAGATTGGCTCATCAAGTCATGATCAGGAGGAGGGCCAAGAAGGATCAGAACCTGACATTGAGAATGATGACCAAGGACTCGAAAGTGCTGATCAGAATGAAGCACCTGTTGAACAAGAACAGCCTCAATAAGCACAAACACAAGTTGAAACCGTGCATGAGCAGCCTCAACAAGAGCAGGTCGTGCAGCATAGAAGGAGCACAAGGTTGAAGAAACCAGCCTCAAATTGGAAGAACACAAGGGTGTTTTACAATGGAACGGCAGTAGCTCATCCAATTCAAGCCGTATGTTCATTGGATCAGTTCCCACAAGAGCATCAAAGCTCCACTGGTATGGAGGGATGCAATCCATGAAGAAACAAAGGCTATGGAAGTGAATGGTACTTGGTATGAATCTGACCTTCCCAAGGAAAAGAAGGCAGTATCTAGCCGTTGGGTCTTCACAATCAAGTATAAGAGTGATGGTTCGATCGAAAGGTACAAAGCCAGATTGGTAGCATGAGGGTTTACTCAGACATATGGAGAAGACTACCTTGATACATTTGCACCGGTAGCCAAGCTCCATTCGGTTAGGATTATTCTCTCAGTTGCTACCAACCTCGGATGGGATCTTTGGCAGATGGATGTCAAGAATGCATTCCTTCAAGGAGAGTTGGAAGAAGAGGTTTACATGCACTTTCCACCAGGCCTAGAAGACACGGTCCAACCAAGGAAAGTCCTTAGACTAAAGAAGGCTATATATGGGCTAAAGCAATCACCTAGGGCGTGGTACCACAAGCTGAGCTCAACCCTTCTCAAAAGAGGATTTAGGAAATCTGAGGCAGATCATACTCTCTTCACCCTATACGGATCATCCGATATAGTTGTTATCCTTGTGTATGTTGATGATATCATCATCACTGGGAGCCACAAGGCAGGGATACTTGAAACTAAATCCTTTCTAAATTCTGTTTTTGATA
The DNA here is from genome assembly GCA_963678935.1 of Umbilicus rupestris. Classification (NCBI taxonomy): domain Eukaryota; kingdom Viridiplantae; phylum Streptophyta; class Magnoliopsida; order Saxifragales; family Crassulaceae; genus Umbilicus; species Umbilicus rupestris. The sequence continues at coordinate 2,246,744 of OY787625.1, forward strand.
TTAAGGATTTGGGTGAACTAAAGTACTTCCTTGGAATTGAAATATGCCAATCGAAAGAGGGGTTGTTTCTCTCTCAAAGGAAGTACACGCTTGATCTTTTGTGTGAAGCAGGAAAACTTGGAGCAAAACCAGCTAAGACTTCACTTGAGGAAGGTTACAAGGTCATTCGAGAGGGGGAGATTGATGACAAGGCTTTTGAAGACGAAAAGCAATATAGAAGGATGGTTGGTAAGTTAATTTATTTGACTATCACGAGACCTGACATTTGTTTTGCTGTGAATCAGGTGAGCCAGCGCATGCAAGGGCCAAAGATGCATCATTGGCGCATGGTGGAGAGGATCCTCAGATACCTCAAAGGCACAGCTGGACAAGGCATTTGGATGGGACGCAATGGGAGCACGGAGATTGTCGGCTATTGTGATGCTGAATGGGCAGGAGATAGGACGAATAGGAGATCGACCACAGGCTATTGTACCTTTATTGGAGGTAACTTGGTTACTTGGAGAAGCAAGAAGCAGAAGGTGATCTCATGTTCGAGTGCAGAGGCCGAGTATAGGGCGATGAGAAAGCTCACAAATGAATTGATCACGGAAAGCTCAGATAGCTCACGGAAAGCTCACAAAGCTCTCCTCAAAGACCTCGACATAGAGACTAGCACGCCTATCACCATGCATTGTGACAATCAAGCAGCCATCCACATTGCGTCAAACTTAGTGTTCCATGAGAGGACAAAGCGTCTTTCAGCATCATTTGGCATGGAGGGTGGTTACAGGTAAAATAAGTAAATATAAATAAAAAGATTACAATCAAGGACAAGCTTAATTTAGAACTTTTCTTGTAATGTTCGTTTATCATAGACACTAAATTTGTAACTATATTTATAAAACAACTCAAGCATACTCTTGATAAATATAATCTACATACCTGCTTCTAATTTAATCATTCACGTAAACGTGGCTCTAATTTAATCATTCACGTTATCATGATAAAAAGAAAATTTCGCATACACACACAAATAAGAAAGAATTAACGATTCAAGCACGTTATCTTAGCTTGTTATTCTCCTAAGTAACCATATTTCATCAACTAATTATTATTTTATGAAGTCGTGTGTAAATTGATTTAAATGATAATATTCAAATAATAATAGGAAATAAATAACATACAAATATAACACTATCACAGATAACTTACTATGAAATTAAACAACATAAAAATACAAGCAGATAAATTAATATAAAATAGATAAAATTAGATTAAGAGCAAGTCTCAAATATACTATCACAAGTTATTTTTTGAGACCAACACTAGATATTAGCATTGCATAATCATAAGCAAATACATCATTAATATATAAAAGTTAAACGGAGAAACCAACAGAATTTTGATGAACGGGAAGACTTTATAGATGTATAGTCCTTTTTTAACTCCTCCCTTATCTCTCTGAAATTCTTTATTATAGAAACACAGTGTATAATGCTTGTGAAATTTTTACGTGATGAGGGAGCCTTCTTTTTATAGCCCACCAAATTTTTATAGATAGAAATCCATAGGAGATATTTAACTTGAGGAATTATCTTATAACATACGAAATTATGTTGAATGTTTTTATTAGTTTTTGCGGAGGGATAAAACAAAAGGTTTGTTTTTGAGCTGAACTTATTTATTGAAGTATCTAATTTAGTTAATTTATCTTAACTAAACTAAACTTAATTTAACTTTTGTAATTACTTTTGTAATGAATTGTGGAAGTTGCTACAAAAAATAGTAAAGCAAGTAGCTGGAGCAACCTCAAGACAGTCAATTTGAAGACAACCAGCGGACGGTCAAAGGTTTCTAATCGGAGGAAGTTTTCTAAATGGTTTTAGGAAATAGTAAAATTGCCAATCATCTTGGAGAAGATTCGGAGAAGATCTACAAAGTTTCCTAAAGGGTTTTAGCAAATAGTTACTGCAACATGTTTTCATATTAACCTGCGAATATCTTGGAGAAGATTCGGTCAGTTGAAAAGCTTTAGGAATTGTTCCTAAATTAAAGAAGTCCTAGTTGGATTAGGATTTGTATAATCTACCGGAGGCTGCCAGTATATAAGGGTAGTGATTCGATGGATAGAGATCATCGAAAAAGAGTTAAAGAAGACGAGCACAAAGAAAGGGCAGTAAGTATAGAGTGGAGAGAGAGTGTGATCACTTAAAAAGCTAAAAGAGATCACGTCTGGATGAGTGTGATCGACGCTTGATCATTGTGTTCAATTGGAGAAGAGTCTCATTGAAGATCAAATACAAGTCCATTGAAGAATCGTCACGATTAGCGGAAGATCAAAGTGTAGAGAAATGTTCACGTACACTGACTGGAGGTTAATGATTAAGAGGGAGCTTCACCGGAGTTGAGTGAACTCGTGGAGGTCAAATTGAGCATCTGGAATAGTCAAAGAGTCCAAGACCTTTGCTACGAAAGAGCAACTTGACTAAGTAAGTTGTTGTAACATCTTTTCATACGCTGTGTTGTGTTGTTGATTGTAAAGGCTAGTCTATGTATCTAAATGAGCAGAGATCTAGCTAGGTTAGAGGTAGAGGTTGTTCTAGCATAGGATGAGAATTGGTACCTGTGTACTATAACCGGTTATAGTGAAATCTGGGGGACTCCAGAGAAGTCCCCCCCAGATGTAAGCATTGGCCGAACTGGGTTATGATAAGTGGACAAATAACTTTATATCTATCTGTATTTTCCCCTTACTTCTTGTTTGTTCCCTTAATTTATGAAGTCGTTTGATGTTTTCTTTGCCCATTTCAGATTAAAAATGCGTACTACATGATATGAAGTGGTCCGAAAGAAGTTTCGGGTGAATTCTAGTCGATCGAGAGCAAAAGAGAGCAAAATCAAGCAAAAGGCAGATTTGATTCGCCCAGGCTAGCTTGGTTCGTCCAGGCTGATTGACCCATTCATCTTTGAAGGCTTGCCGAGCACACGATTCTTATCCGATTGAGGCGGCCATATCTTGTTGGAAAGCTAACTCAAAGGGCTACAACTTCTTAGTAAATCAAGACGTAATTCGAAGGTTTAAAGGGTCAAAACAGGAGAGATTCTAGCACTGCAAAGTTGATTCGCCCAAAGAGGAATTCACGCTAGGCCGAATCAAAAGTTATTCGGCCAAAGAAAAGTGATTCGCCCAAGAAGGAATTGATTCGCCCAGCTTCATTATAGCACTGACATTATGATTAGGGCGAATCAAAATTCTAAGGCTGCACGAATCACTTGATTCGGGGAGAATTCGCCTGTAGATCAAATCTGGTTAGATTGACCTTTTCATCATCGAAGGCTTTCCGAGCGCGCGATTCTTATCCGTTTAAAGCGTTACATAGCTTGTTGGAAAGCGAATTCAAAGAGCTACAACTTTGTAATTTATGTCAAGACGTGATTTGAAGGTTTAAAGGGTCAAAGGAGCTAGTTTCTAACGCTGCACAAGAGATCCGCCCAAGCAGTGGGTAAATCAAAAGTGATTCGGCTAAGGAGAAGGATTTCATCTCATGGACCAAGGGTTGACCGAATCAAAAAGTGATTCGGCCAGGAAAAGTGATTCGGGTAGCTCCGAAACAGCTCTGAGATGTTGATTCGGACAGAATGTCAACCCTTGATGAGTTGATTCTTAATGAGTTGATTCAGACAGAGTTTCCAAATCAACTCATTAAGCCTTGCCCGAATCACTTTTGATTCGGGCACGGCGGGTAACTATAAATAGAAGAAGATGAGAAAAATTAGAAGAGAGCCTTGGGGTGCCTCCGGCGCCTAGGGTTCCTCTCATGGGACGAAACCCTAATTGGAGAACTTGGAGAATTGTCAAGATTCCGGAGAAGAAACCAACAATTGAAGACTCTACATCAACCCTTTACTCATTCTCTAAATCCTATTTCTCTACTTCTTTACTTTCCCTTGTTGAACTATTTCATTAAGTTTTATTTTAAACTCACCATGAGTGACACATGAGTGAGTAGTTGTTTAGTAGTTGGGATTCTTATGGATCTCTTTGGTTTGATTGTAATGCAAGACTTGTATTTTTATCTATATGAATGAAGCTTGGTTGAAAATTCTCATACTTTCTCTTCATATTAATTTCTGCACACCAAGTGTTTGACGAAACGCATGAATGAGTACGAATTGGTAGAACACCTAAGGATGGAATGAGAGTTGAACCTAGGTTGTATAGAAGATTGAGCATGTTAATTCTAGGTTGCGTTTGTGTGCGAGAGTGACAAACGCATTCCACCAGGCTAAGTATTGAGCGACTTTAGTTAACTATCAACAGACCGAGAGGTTGAGATTAGGAGACTTTAAATATTGATCACACGAAGTAATGTTTGCGAAGCAAATAAATAGTATCATTTTAAAAAATAAATTGGAATGAGTAGTGCTTTGAATTCATGAATCGTATCTTTAAGTCGATCGACATTCTTTGTGATGATTTTATTCACATGATTCGGTGTTTTTAACTAGCTTGGTTCGATTTATTTTTGAGCTCTTTCCTTGCATGAAGAATGAAGTTAAGTTTAGCGAGCAAAAAAAATAGTTTTCATATAAAACCTTGTACTTGCTCTTGTTTGCTTTTAGGTGACTTTAGCATTTTAACCTTTGCATTTGTTTAGCTCACACTTCATGCTCCATTATATCTTACTTAGGCACATTGTCAAGTATTAAGTGCGAGGTCAAATAAAGTATTTGCGAAAAGAAAAAAATTGGCGCAAGAAAAGAAAATTATATTTTTAAGGTTTTACAATTGCCGAGGGTTACGAAGGTAAGTTCCCCCTTGAAAGCTTTTGTATAAACACAAACATATTAATTGTTTATTTTTTGGGTCACGGAAAAGTTTTACAAATGTCGAGGGTTAGGATGGTAAGTTTCCCCTTGAAAGCATTTGTATAAACGCAAGAAAAATATTAAACACACTTAATTCTTGACTTTGTGCCTATTCCACAAATTCTTTCACATGTGTGTGAGTAAGGCATTTGCATTTCGCTTTTAGGAAGTGTCTAAGGTACGACCCTCGTAATTTACTACTTAACCATCAAGATTTGTACGAGTAAATTATAAAATTTTCAATGTCGAAACTCCTCTTCTCTTACGGATTATGACGTATAGTCTAAAACTTGGGAATGAGTTTCTTGTCATGAGCTTATGGACTTGCCCTTAGCAAGCATGTGTGATTGACTCGACAAAAGTTTTGTGTAAGCGACGCTTTTTTTCATACTACTTGTGAAAGTTATGAGTCTGTTCGACTCCGGCTGTTCAAGATCGCTTGTTAACCGTTTCAGAAAGCTTTAGCAGATTTCGTTTTGGTGATAGTTAGTTCGAGACAGAAATAGTATGCAGAACAGTAAACGACACAGCATATGTTTATCCTGTTCGGCTCACCAAGCCTACTCAAGGGGGTTGCTCTTGAACCAAAAGTGAGAATCACTTCACAAATATAAGATCAATTACAATAGTTCTTTAAGTAACTAATCCCCGACCGTTACCACTATGCAACTGACTTAATGTGAGTGCGTCTGACTCCCTCAAACGGAGATCCACCTCTTCTCACCTCGATTTGCCTCCCACAAACTGGTAATTCTCTTCCCGAGAATATCAGACCTGAAACAATGTCTGTTCAACTCTGTTCTGCAACTTCTGGCGATCAAGCTCTTGCTCCGTCAACTTTTCCGACCAACTCTGATGAAGATCGCCTGAATACTTCACTGATCTGCCGTTTTACTTTTTCTTAGAATTCATAACAGCTCAGCACACTTCCTGCCTCTCATAAATAGATTGGATCAAATGATCTTCTACGCATAAAATCTAGGATCGGATCCAATCTTTTGATTGCACATAATTTGGGATTCTAAGCGCAGATTCTGGAGGAGAATATCTTCATAATATCTGTGGTATATGTTCTTGCTGACGAGCTTCATCTGCAGATCTTGATTGATCTTCGTAATAACTGCAGTATATGTTCTTGCTGATGTGCTTCATCTGCAGATCTTGATTGCTATCTGTTTGAACAGGTGCTGTCTCACCTCCTATCTCAGCCAAGAACATTGCCTTGTTTTTGTCAAAGAATGTGTCATTCACGATCCATGAACTATATGGATCTAACAATCTCCCCCTTGGCAATTTTTTGACAAAACTAACTCACGCTGCCATTTGCTATAATACTCCCTCTTTTTGTAAACAAAATGACAAGACAATGACCAACCAAACTCTCGCCTCATGAACAGTCTTCCACTTCTTGTCAACCTCACTGTTGCAGAACAATGTTCCTGATACTGTGATAGCCTTTGTCAAAGACTCTCCACTTAGATTTCAAATAGGGTGGACACTTCTGGGACTTCCTTGCACCAATCTTGTTCTTCTTCGTGGCACTGCTCCCCCTATCTTAGTGACTGCGCTCTCCTTTTTCTTTGTTCTACTATCCCTCTTTGGTTAGACTGTCGTGCTGAATAGAGTACTCCATCATTGCCTCATTCTGATTATCTGTCTCAGCAACTGATCATCTGCCTCTTTGTCTGCTCCACCAGAGACTGTCTCAGCAACAAGTCTTTACTCTCCTTGACAGCGCATCCTTTGAATCTTTCTTCAACCCAAATTCTGCCTCCTTTATCTTCTCATCAGGTTTCTGAGCAAGCAGCTTAGCTAGTCTTTTTCCAACAGACTTCAAACAGTTTCTTCTTTGAAACAAGTCTGTTCCACACTTGTCTGCCAAAGAAATCGTCTAAGTCCTCTCGGCAGGCAACTCCCCCTGACTGTCAGAACCTTTGAAACAGGCTCTGTTCAACTGTTGCAGACTTCTGAACAGGAGCTGGCACATGGATGCTCTACAAATATATATAAGGGAAAATTCAAGACACAAATATCAAAGAACTAGAAACCTCAATCAGAATCTCGGATCTTGCTGATTTCTTTTTTCCAAAAGATCTAGAAAATAATTGCCTCGTCATGCATGGCCTGTCACACACCTTCTGCCTCAGACTCTGTTTCACCAACTCTATTAGAAAAACACCAGAACTTCTTCCCCCTGAATTCTTTAACCAGTTCAACAGTTCCTTACGCATTGTTCCAGAACTGGTCAAGCCCTCTTGAACCTGATTATGCGTCGACAGCACATAGACCCAAGACGAGTCTAAGTGTTTCAAACTGAGCATTGTTCAAGGCCTTAGTGATTTTTTTTATTTTAAGTCATTTTATTAAAATAGGATCCAAAAAGCCTGGATCGTGGCGAATACAGACGAAGTTGAGCTTGACCCTCAAGCGCCAGATGGAAATTATAAAACTTTCCAACTTAAAAACTCCGAAGAGGTAAAAACCAGCTCAAATAAACTGACAAAAGCAGCCAAGGAGGATGCAAGATCAGGCATACAAAGACAAAACAAGACTGTAAACCATATATTGGAAACTAACCTGAAGAGTAACCGATGCAAATAAACAATTATGGGAGCAACAAACATATAGCTGGTTAAGCTTATTCCCAAAAAGCAAGCTGGAAGCATGCATTAAAAACCTGCAACACTACCTAGGATTTGAAAAGAATATGCGTTGCTCTTGGAAGGAGCAAGGATGGAGGGAGCAAGGATGGAGGTTACCGTCGTTTTGAAGAGCAACCACAACAGCTTGAGGGAGTTCCTCCATCTGCCTAGTATATAAGAACCTCGGAGAAGACCAACATAATGCATCGGCTGGCCTATTTAATGAGTGGCTGACTTTAAATACCTCAACATTGAGCAATCTTTTAAGAAGTAACCTTTTGATCGAGAAAAACTTCCAATCAACCATATTGTTCCGGCCAAGAAGAGATACATCCGGATGAGATATCCGAAGGCATTGAAAACCCAACTTAAAGCTAAAAACTTCTTGCAGAATATGGAAAACGGATGGCAAAAAGTGTTTACTCAAAGAGACAATTTTGAGAGCAGCAACAAAAGAGCCATTCCTATCTCGAATTAGAGCAGCCATGCGAGATAGATAATCATCTATGAAAATAGCTAAGTTACAAGTGTTACCTTTTATAGAAGGTTGCCAAGGAAGCCACAAAATCTCTACATGGTCCTTGAAAGGAGGATTGAGGTGCAGAGCTTTGTTAATATGACAAAAGGATGGATCCTGCTTTAGGGTAGAAGGAAGATTGCGGGAAATATACAAAGCCCACTTGAAGATGTTACCTTTATTGAAGCTGCCACCATGATCACCATAAATACACTGATTTCTAACTTTCCAAATATCCCAAAGACAACCACATATGATCCCAAAACCCAAATAGTCCTTGTATGTACTGAAATCTACCGAAACACCCCAATCATAGAACAAAGAATGAAGTTTTGTAGGTTTTTTTTTTTTTTTTTAACAATGGGCAGAGAAAATTCAGAGCTAAATTAGCATAATCACTATGCACAAACAAATGCTCCATTGATTCAATACTAGGAGTCTTGCAGCACACACATTTATTGGCAATAGGGATACATATTTTGATGATATTATCATGTGTAGGAAGGCCAGCATGAAGTAATTTCCATAGAAAACAGGAGATCTTAAAAGGAATCCAGGGTTCCCATATAATAACAAACTTTTTGATAGTAGGTAGTAAAGGTGCAAAACTACTCAAAAAAATTGACGTTGTTACCTAGCCTGTAGAATGCCCCTCCCACACAAGTCTGTCCGGTTTATCATCAATGAAACTGCCTTCCATAGATTTGAAGACCCTTGGATTCATATTGTGTAGAAAAGTTCTTTGGAGAGCCGGGTGCTGAACAACCTCCTTAATAGGAAGAATTCTGAATTTCCCTGGACATGTCAAAGCAATATTTTGACAGAAGATAAGAGTGTTGGTTTTACCATTTCCCAAATTCCAGCGGCAATCCAAAGCAATACTAGATATAATGGGAGCGATCTTTTTCCATAGGTGCGAGCCCCTTCCTCCAATTTGAAATCTACTTCTAGCATGTTTTGCCCATAGAGTGGAGTTCATAAGAACATTCCAAACCATTTTCCCATGCAAGGCTGTCATGACCTGATGAAGAGGTTTAACCCCTAAACCACCAGCATGGGTAGGTTTACAGACCTCATTCCAATTGACCCAATGGAGTCTAGAGTCACTGCCCGTGTCCTATAGAAAATTGCGAATGAGGCGACTTATATAGTTAAGAATACTTTTAGGAACAGTTGACACATATATATTTTCTCTAGTAGTTTATTAATTAAATTGTTGACACAATCGCGTACTTTTTGATACAAATATTGACCGGCGATTTTGGAGATTCTAGGGTTCTCTTCTGGCGACTGCCGCTCAGTCTCCCTACGGCCCTCCATGGGCTCTCCCACCCAGGTCAAGACCAAACCATCACATCCCTGTGGAAGCGACCCCCTGGCAGTCTCTGCTTCTGGCGAATCAAAGTCGGAATCCCGACCCTCCTTCGCTGCCTTGGTTGCTTCTGCCCGTCCGAGGTTGCGGCCTCGTTTCCCTCCTCTTTCCCTTCCGACCAGACAGGTAGGCATCAAGGATGGTAGACCAGCAATTGGCTTCTCCGGAGCTGAGATTGGGGCCTGTGAGAAGCGTTTCGAGCACTCCATCATTGCTAAGTTCACAGTCGGTCGCCCCAATCTTACGGAAATTCAGAAAGCTTTTCAGGCCAACTGGGAAATCTGTGGGCGTGCCTCCATGAGTGAGCTATGGGACAGCCGCCATATTCTTATCATCCTTGATTCGGAAGCAGATGTTCGAGTAGCCCTGTCATCTCCGCTTAACAAAGTGGGTCACGCCTTCTTCAGGCTTTTCAGATGGAGTGCGGATTATAATCCTAAGAAGGAATTGACAATTACTACCATTTGGGTTAGACTTCCAGGTTTACCGTTATCCATTTACGATAGTGCCTTCATTGAAGCCATCATCTCTACCTTCGGATATTTTGTCAATGTTGACGATAGAACCAAAGCCTGCACTGCTGTTCAATATGCTAGAGCGTGTGTTGAGTTGGATGTAACCCAAGCCAATTCCTGATTCGGTCTGGATTAATCTGCCGTAGAATCGTGGCTTTCTGGCAGTCTATTGAGGTAGAGACAAAGATGTCTTATTGTAGTAAATGTAAAGTACATGGGCACGCTTTATTAGATTGTCGAAGAAACAAGCTCAACCCCTCTCTCCCTAGATAGCAAGATACCAATGCATCTCGGAGCGCCCCTTTGGAGGGACAGAAAAACAGGCTTCAATTACCTCTACAGGGATCGCTGACAAGAGTGGGGCAGTCAACGAATCAAAATGGAAGTTGGTCAGGTCACGCAAGACCAAAAAAGGTAAAGATATAGCTTCTGAATCCTCGCCTATTGATGATGCCACTATAGATGTCGCTACTCATGCGGCTTCAGGAGATGCTCAGAATGATCAGGATGGGGACCTCTCAAGTAAGAGCGTTGGGGGTGTTCTTGGTTTAGTGGCTGTACCGGGGGACACTGGGAATATCAATCTATCTGATAAGCCAAATTTAGAAGGTACTTCTTCACCTCACCAGCAACTGACTTTGTCAGCACAAGGTTGTCTTGTTAATCCTTATTGAACCTATGGTGGATGGGAATCATATTGAGCGGCTGAGAAATTCTCTTCATTTTGAATACGCTGCTCAAGGTGGCAATATAAACAACAAAATATGGCTGTTCTGGAGAAGACATATTGAAGTTGATATCATTCAATGGCAGCCTCAGCATATCCTTTGCAAGGTATCTACTAATGGCACCAATTTTTCTGTTTATTGTTCCTTTGTTTATGCTCTTTGTAGGAGGAGGGAGAGATTATCGCTTTGGCAGGAATTAATTAATATTGCAGACCAATATGATTACCCTTGGCTGGTTGGAGGGGATTTTAATGTTATTGCACAACCGTGTGAAAAGAAAGGTGGTAATCCTCCTGATGATGAGGCTCTATTGGACTTCAATAATTCTTGTTTGCGTGCGGGTCTTAGCAATATTGGTTTTATTGGCCAACCTTTCACTTGGAGTAATAACAGGCAGGGTGTGGAGAACATTTGGGAAAGGTTAGACAGATTTCTTGTTAATGGCAAGTATTTCGACCAGTTCCCCTGCCCCAAAGTGTTCCATCTGACAAGGACATACTCAGACCATTGCCCCCTTTTATTTGAAGCCAATGCCGAGATATCACCAAAAGCGAGATTTCATTATTTTTGTGTTTGGGAATCTCACCCCAGCTTCAAAGAATTCGTAGAAGCTAATTGGAAAGGGAATCTGCATGACAATCCTCTTCGAAACTTTGCTGCAAAATTACAAAGACTATGGAAGAAGCTTAAAATCTGGAACTGGGAGGTTTTTGGTGACCTGCGGAAGAAAGAAAAAGCCCTTCGTGATGTTATCTCTTCCACTGAAGGATCTCTACAGGAACTGTGGAGTGAGGAGTCCAACCAAAGGCTTAGAAAATTAAAGACCCAGTTAGATGATGTTCTTAGTCAAAAAGAGGCTATGACTAAGGATAAAGCTAGAATATCTTGGATCAAAGATGGGGATAGAAATACTGCCTTTTTCCATGCAGCCATCAAAGCTAGACGGAATTATGCACGTATGAATTTACATCGTGAAGATGGAACAATGACTTGCAATGGAAAGGAAATAGGAGATGCTGCCGTCCAATATTTCAAACATCTTTTCAATGGGTACACGCCTCCTCCTAATCTGTCGGATATGGAATTAATTAACGCAGTTATATCTGAAGATTTTAACAATAATTTCATAGCTATCCCGCAAAACGAAGAAATCCTTGACACAATTCGTGAAATGAATATCAACGGGGCCCCAGGTCCGGACGGTTTCAGTGTTCCCTTTTATTTAAAATTCTGGTATTTGATTGAAGAGGATTTCAGTAAAGCGGTGCAAGGTTTCTTCAAAGGTTTTCATCTCCCAGCTTCTTGGTCGTCGACAACTCTGTCCCTCATTCCGAAAACTGCCAATGCTACCTGTATTGATCACTTAAGACCTATCAGCTTGTGCAATGTGAGCCATAAGGTCATTTCTAGCATTCTGAACAAGCGTCTTAGTGGAATCCTTCCTTCTATTATCAGTGAGGAACAAGCTGGATTTATTAAAGGCAGAAATATCCATGCAAATCTTGCTCTAGCCCATGAACTTGTTCTTAGTATTCACAAAACTGGAACAAGTGGGAATTTGTTAATTAAACTGGATATGTCCAAGGCATATGATCGTCTATCTTGGTCTTTCATTATGAATGTCCTTCGAAGGCTAGGCTTCCAGGAACCTGTGTGTGATCTGATTTTCAGATGTATTTCTTACAACTGGTATTCGGTCTGCTGGGAAGGTAGACAATATGATTTCTTTAAATCCAGTTGTGGGGTTCGACAAGGAGACCCTCTGTTGCCGACTCTTTGTTATTGCTATGGAATGGCTGTCTAAAGCCATTAACAATGTTGTTCATACAGGAGCAATGAAACCGTATAACACGAAGAGGGGGGCTCTACGGGTTAACCATCTTCTATTTGCAGATGATATTCTGATCTTCACAAGGGACTGCCCCCAGTCTATTGAAACTCTCATTTCGATTCTCAATAATTTCTGCAAAATATCTGGACAGATCCTCAACCCATCTAAGAGTCAGATAATTTTCGGTAAAAATACCAGTGAGGACAAGAAGGCACAAATCATTGCCATAACCTAATTTGTGGAGACAAACCTGCCCACAAGGTATCTTGGAGCCCCACTAATGCAAGGCAGAATTAAGAAGATATACTTTGAGAACATTCTTGATAAATTGCGTAAGACAATTGGTGGCTGGACAAAAAATCTTCTATCGATGGGAGGACGGGTGACTCTAATTCAATCGGTGCTGAGTTCTATGAGTTTACATGTCTTGGCTGCTCTTCCTATTCCGAAAGGCGTTCTCCAAAAGGTAGAAAGCCTTCTTGCCAATTTCTTATGGGATCATCGCTCAACTAAGAAATTCCACTGGATTCGTTATGAATTGGTTTGTAGACCTAAACATATGGGGGGCTTAGGAATCAGAAGCTTGGCTGATAACATGCTTGCCTTTCAAGGCAAACTTGCCTGGGACTATCTGCAACAAGGCAGTCTTTGGGCTCGTCATGCTAAATCGCGATTTCTTATTGGAAAAAATGGATCTGCTCTATGGAATGCTATTAATCATCTGATTCTTTATCAGAGAAATAAATCGATTTGGGACGTTGGAAATGGATCTATGAAGATTGAGAGGCTTTACTGGCATTTTGGTATTCGCTGCCTAAGTGAAATGCAGGGACAATCCATAAAACAGATTCTTGAGAATCCTTCTCGCAAGTTTTTGTTTCTGTCCGCCCTTCCGAGGCATGCTTACAATTACTACAATGATCTTAATTTGAAGGATAACTCAGCAAGGCTTATTTGGACAGATCATACATCAGGTTTGTTCTCTGTTAAGAATTTTATTGAAACCTATAGTACGAAACATTTATCCCTTGGCTGGGCAAAAGCAATCTGGCAGCAATGGCTTCCACCAAAACTTACTCTGTTTATGTGGCGCTTATTTCTGCATGGGCTTCCAACTGATGCAAATATTCGCAGAATTGGCATTCCCATTACCTCGCGATGTATTTGCTGCTTTCGTAATGTAGAATCTAAATCCCATATTTTCTTTAATGGAAACTGGGCTAAGACTATGTGGCGTACGCTGGCAGATGCTTTTATTTGTGCTAGACCGTTGTCGCTGGCATCCTTTTTTCGATACTGGGTTAATCCTGTCCAGAAACGGAATGCCTTCTCCTGTTTTAAATTTGGTATGGCGTGCTATGGTCTATGGGAAATTTGGAGGGATCGAAATAATTATTTACATGAGGGCAGCAAATGCGCCACATGGTTGATAAGCTCTATCACTGGGCTCGTGTCTTAGTCTCTATAATTCCTGGTTTTCAATGGGATGACAAGCTTACTAGGCATGCTTTATTCTTCTTCGATATTCAGACCATACACAAATCTCTCATTTCAGGGCGCTGGAAAATTTGGAATTTTGGAGCTAAAGGTTCTTGTCTAGATATTGGATGACTCAGGGACTGCTCTCTTCAGAAATCAGCAAGGGAAATTCCTTCTTGCTGTTAAAATGCAGATTGAGAACTGTTGCTCAGGAGAAGTGTTGCTGAATTTTATTCAACAAGCTCTTCTTGTTGCTGAACGCCATCTCATATCCACAGCAATGATTCAAAGTTCACACTTCAATATGTTCTATCCCACCAAATCTAATCTAAAAGCTGTGCCTTGGAACCTTGTACACAAGGCTAGATACCTGTTTGATCATCTAGGAATTCAGCAGCTACGGCGCATTCCAACCTACATATGCCAGACAGTCATCTGCCTTGCCTATACCTGTCCAAACCCCATGGAGGAATCTGACTTTTCCCGGCTTCCCAAGGCAGCTCAAAGAAGCATTCAGCAAGATATGTTACAGCTCCCTGCGTTCTGCCCAATTTCTGAAGAAAACTCAGTTGATGAAGATCCTGTGATTAATTTGAGGGCTACAAGAACTCAGGATGATAATCATTTATCCAGAAGAATTAATGAGCTTCAACACAACTTCAGAGATGACTTGGCAATATAACTCTGCTTGCTTCTTGGTGAAGGTCATGCTCATCCTTTACCATCCTTTTTCCTTGTTGCTGTTTTTACTTGTTATTTTGATTCACGTTTCTGAGTTGGCTGATGTCAACCGGCGTTTGATGGAACTCTTTATTTCCTTCGGAATCTATGGTGGTCTTGGGCTTCCCCAAATCATTTGGCTCTTCTTTTTAGTGCTGCTGCCTACTTTCCATCTCTGCAATTTTGGCGCAATGTTTAATGCTCTGGTTTTAGTGAGCTTTGGCCTCCAGGTTGACCACCTTGGTAATTTGGGCATGAATCAAGTCCATAGTATCATTCCCTTTTGGCTTATAAGGGTAATGTCCTTCCTTTTATGTAGACTTTTCCTTAAAACCCATTCTGTGGGTTCAGCCATTTGTCTTACTTCTCCTTTCCTCAGTGTATTTTCCAGGTGCCAAAGGCGCCTTTTATTATCATTTAGGTTGAGCTGGGCTTATAATCTGTTCGGTGTTTTTAAGTTGGGAATGCTATCCAACTAGCACTTGAGGATCAAGCTCAACCTCTTTTGTTTTCGCCATGATCCAGGCTCTTTGGATCCTTTTAATAAAACGAACGTTCGCTAAAAAAAAAAAAAAAAAAAGCCTTTCCCTCAACTCGAAGACCCTTTGCTTGATAAAGATGTTATTATCTCTAAAGTCCCGAATGACTAATCTGGTACTGAGATCCGTCGCAGAAAGCAGGGTTCTAATGTGCTGTTTTTTAATGAGGATTTGGGTGTTTTGGTGCAATCTGGGGCTCTCCCACATTATAACAAAATCCAAGAAAAAGCAGGTACCTCAAAGCGTGGGGAAATAAAGCTCACAGAAGCTCTACAAGCATGTATTATCCCAGGCAGCTAGCACTGCCCTACAGAGGCCCCCAAATGATTAGTGGCCTATGCTGGAATGCGAGGGGAATCTCCAATAAAGGTACCATTTGTTTTTTAAAGTCTATCTTAATTAAGCATGATATCTCTTTCTGATTCTGGAACATAAATCGCAAGGTAATCGAATCTCATCAATTGCTCGGAAGCTTGGATTTCCTAATTGTTTGCAGGGTAATCCCAGAAATAACCACATTTGGATTTTCTGGAAAGACTACATCTCAGTTTCCACTCAGCATATTAGCTCCCAACATAGATCCTGTCTTGTCACCCATCCAGCCTCCAATATGTCAACTATTTGCTCGGTGGTTTATGCTTCCTACAAAGTGGTTAATAGAGTACAGTTGTGGGCTGATCTTTCTGCGGAGAATTCTTCTATTGGTATTCCATGGATGTTGATGGGTGACTTTAATGCTGTTAGTCATGCAGATGAAAAAAAGGGTGGGCGTCTTTTTGGTACGAAATCCTCTTCAGATTTTAGAAATTTTATTATGGAGAATGGCCTTTATGATACAGGTTTTGCTGGCAATAAATTTACTTTTTTTTTAATTTTTCTTATTCTACCCCAAACCCCCCAACCAGAGCCCCTGCCCTGCTCTGGCCCCATCAGGAATCGAACCCTAGTCGCTGAGATGTTTGACGTCCCTTTTTGCCACTACACCACGCCCTGATGGGCTCCAAGATAAATTTACTTGGTGTAATAATCAAGCTGGTAGGAATTGTATTTGGATGAGGTTGGATAGGGTGCTTATAAAAAAAAAAAAAAAAAAAAAGGGTGCTTATCAACGGTTTGGCTGCTGTTAATTTTCTGGAGCTGAGAATTTTCCATATGCCGCATGTGCAGTCTGATCACTGCCCTTTGCTTATCTCTTTTAGCAAAAAAGTTCAAGCTCAAAGTATCTTTTCCTTTAATCCTGCGTGGGTCAATCATGCTGATTTTCTTTCGGTTGTTCGGGCTTCTTGGTCAGTTGGAGGACATGCCGACCTAATGCTGAACTGTCATTTTAAATTTAAAACACTGAGGAGTGAGCTCCGTAAGTGGAATTGGAATGTATTTGGTGACATTAATCAGAAGGTTGATGAGCTCAGCAAAAGAAGAGAAGCCACTGAGGAACTTCTTCAGAGTCAGTGGTCCCTCGAAAATGAGGAAGCCCTTGTCTTCTTACATAGTCGCCTCAAAAATGCCCTTGATGACCGCCAGCTTTTCCTCGATGCTAAATCTCATGTTGGTTGGCTCCAAGAGGGTGAAAGAAATTCTAGTTTATTTCATGCCGCCATCAAGGTTCGTCGATCCATTAACAACTTTAGAGTTACCCTCCCTTCTGGTATAGTCTCGGATGATAGAGAGGAGATTGGTTCCCTTGCTGTTGGTTTTTTTTTTTTTTAAACCGTCTAATTTATTAATAACAGGACCCAAAAAGCCTGGGCCGCGGCGCAAACAAATTAAAGGGGTCGCCCAGGGTATATCCGTAGGCGACTAATCAAGGAGCTAGCTGAGGCTCGGGTATACCCATGGCCTGACATCAAAAGAAAGGACATAATAGGGACTCGCATGAAGAGGAAAGGATAAATCACCAAAACCCCCTTCGGCTTCCCTTTACAATGACTCAAAAAAAGGAAAAAACAGTTATAGAGCACTATCATCGCTGGGTCTAACAAACCTGAATCGAGCAGCCGCACCGATACAAAGGTCATCCTGAGTGTGACTGGTAAAACGCGAGGGATTGTTATTCTGCAAAGCAAGGATGTCACAGAAATAGCTCTCCTAGTCACCTGGGGAAGACTAGCCAAATCCCAATAAGTTCCGATAGGAAGAGTACACACGATAGCAATAGCCGCATTATTCTATGCAGGACTAATCCTCTGAAAATTTCCGGTCCCAATAGGTTCAGGATGCGGCGACGTTGATAAACCTCGTCGTTAGGAACCTCATCTTCCCTGGAAGACAACCGCCAAAAGCAAGGATGGGAGGATTGAATGCAGCTAATATTCCAGCTGTTCAGCACAGAATGATCATGAATAATGTTGAGAAAATATTCAAGTTCGACCAATGGACGAGACTGCCTGACCCCATAATTCATGGCGGCAATATACCGGGCATTGGAGTCTCTGATCAGCCCACTCATCATGAGGCTGCCATCACGAATAAGGAAAGCAACATTAAGAGCGAGCCCTGTTCCGGGGGCTTCCAAGCCATCCATCTGGGAATAGTACCAATATTATGCGGCTGTCTAACGTGCAACGCCCGCAGGATAAGAAGCGATTGCTAGTGTTCCTAAACGAAGCCGTAATCAGAGGAGAAAGCTTGATAGACCAGCGCACGCATGCCCTCCAAATATCTTTAGCCTTGTTATCAAAAATCATAGAATTCCTAGCTTTCCAGATTTCCCAAATAGCACAGCAAGCTGTTGTAGTGGCCAGACAATCAATGAAGTCTTTTTTATTGCCTTGTAGCCAGGCGTGAGAGAACCCCCAAAGACCTGCTATTCTTGGGCGATCGAAAATATTTCCGAGAACCCTCCAAATATTAGTTGCCAACTCACTTCGAAACAATAGGTGGTTTGTTGATTCGGTGCTCGGGTTTGAGTAGCAGACACATCGGGAAGCAATGTAAATTTGAAGGCGCTGAATATTATCATCCGTAGGGACCACCTTATGAAAAACCTTCCATAGAAAACAAGATACTTTTGATGCGACTATTGGAGCCAAATCACTTGAAGGTTATAAGCATAATGATCCATTTTCAATTCCTAGTGGGCCAATTACAAGACAAAGAGCAAAGAAGTTATATGAAGCTCTACATGGGCTTATTCAAGAAAGTTGGGCTGATTACCAACAAAGAGCAAATGATATTCAATCTTATCATATCATAAACGCAATGTGAGAAGATAAATATAGACGACTTTTGGAGCGCAAGAAAACTCATGAGTTGGTCTCATCTTCAATCTCATTAAGTTGTTCTTATCTTCATTTTCTAGTCCTTTGAGCTTCTTATCTATTCCCTATATAAGGGATGCTACACTATCATTTTCACCATCCAATGAATAATAAACTTGTGAGAAACATGTGTTTTCTTTGTTCTTGATTGAACTTTCTGAACTTCTCAAGGTTAATCTTGTGGCGTTTGAATCTGAAGTTCTTAGTTTCTCATCACGCTATCCATTTGCGTTACGGTGAGGGGTTAAGACTCATCCTATGCAGTCGTGGTTTCACATCACAATAAGGTGAGGGGTCATCGAGCTGGACAAACTTGTTGTGGCAGATTTTTGTTTACGATCCAACTCAAGATAATGGTTTCCATCACACTAGAGGGTGGGGTTCGTATCAGTTTGGTAATCAGAGCCTTGTTTCAACGCAGGTTTGAGTTATCTTTTTTTTTTTCTGTCCCTTTCATAACTAAGCCTTTCACTTTTCATTTCCTTCTTTTGTTATTCCTTATCGCAATAATAAAAGCAAAAAAAAAAAAAAAAAACAGCAAAGCCAAAAAAAGGGAGCATACAAAAAAAAAAGGCATAAAAAAAAAGTATTCTAGTTGCGAGGAATACAAAAAAAAAATCTTTTGAATATCCTTTACATTCCATTCTTGTCGTTTGATTCTCTTATCCACAAAAATAAAAAAAATCTGTTGGATATCCCTTCACTTTCTTGTATCTCTACCTTCTTTCCTTTTTGTCTTTCCTTTCAAACTTTTGATAAGTTTGGTTATCTACTCATTTTGATATCCACCTGATTCTTCTTTTGATTTCATTGAGTTTGATTTCAGAACATGAGACAAACACATTGAGTGAAAAAAGACAGGAGAGTTTGAGTTCATTTTGAGTGCATACACGAATGGAGTGCATAATATTGAGTGAAACACGTGAGCGAGTGTTTTGTGAGGTCCTTAAATTGTATCTGAAGTTTTTTTTTCTCTCTTCCAAATGGAAAACGATCAAAGAGATGAAGAGGGGCCACATCAACTTCCCAACCTTCAAATGCAAGCATTGTTGGGTGAGATGAGGCGCATGTTGAGGGCTGAAATTGAGTCAATTCATGAAAGGTTTGATCAAGTGGAGGCGAGAGGTCCAAATAGGCAGCAAAACAACAATCACAATAGGCAGCGTGCTAGGCAAGTTGATGATGAGTTTGAGGCTGATGGAGATGTGCGAGAGAGAAGGCCTAGAGTGGACAATGATTTGGGAAGCATAAAGATCAAAATACCCTCTTTTCAAGGAACGAATGATCCTGAAGCGTACTTGGAATGGGAGACAAAGATTGAGATGGTCTTTGAGTGTCACAACTATTCCGAGGTAAAAAAGGTTAAGTTGGCAGCAATTGAATTTACTGATTATGCTATTATTTGGTGGGATCAGCTGCTGGTCAATAGGAGGCGTAATAGAGAGCCACTACTATCGGATGAGATGAAAGGGCTTATGCGAAAGCGTTTTGTGCCAAGCCACTACTATCGGAGTTTGTATCAAAAGTTGCAGCGATTAACTCAATGGCAAAAGAGTGTAGATGAGTACTACAAAGAGATGGAGGTCGCAATAATTCGTGCTAATGTTGAGGAGGATCGTGAGGCTACCATGGCTAGGTTCTTGCACGGGCTGAATCGTGAGATCGCTGATGTTGTGGAGTTGCAGCACTATGTGGAGTTGTCAGATATGGTACATCAAGCCATTAAGGTAGAGGAACAATTGAAAAGGAGAAGTTTGTCTCGAAGAGGACAATCATTGGGGGTGACTAACGCATGGAAGTCATATCCGAAAAGAGAGGAGCAGCCACCATACAAACCGAAATTTGATGCTTCGAAGGGTGTTAAGCCCATGGCCACATCTTCTTCAGGTAGTCATAACCCATCCTCTTCAAAATCTAGTAACATCAAGTGTTTCAAATGTCAGGGAAGAGGGCATATTGCTAGTCAATGTGTAAACAAAAGAGGAATGGTGATAAATGCCTTTGGAGAGTTGGAGTCCGAAGATGAGGAATGTGGAGATACTGAATTGTCACCATTAGAACATGATGGTGATGATGACGAGGAGAATGATATTGTTGGTGATTTGCTAGTGACAAGACGCATTCTCAATGTCCAAGTTAAGGAGGAGGATACGTGCCAAAGAGAAAACTTGTTTTATACGAGGTGCATGGTGAATGGTAAGGTGTGTAGCGTCATTATTGATGGAGGAAGTTGCACAAATGTAGCAAGCAATTATTTGGTGGAAAAGTTGGGATTAAAGACAATGAAGCACAACCAACCATACCGGCTGCGATGGCTTAATGATTGCGGTGATGTTAGAGTTGTCAGCCAAGTAAAGGTACCATTTTCTATTGGTAAATATGACGATGAAGTGCTTTGTGACGTGGTTCCTATGCAAGCTTGTCACATCTTATTAGGGAGGCCTTGGCAGTACGATCGAAAGGCCACACATGATGGGTTCACAAATAAGTATTCTTTCACTATTAGAAAGCAACCTATTACCCTTGTTGCGTTAACTCCAAAACAGGTCATGGAGGACCAATTTCAGTTACAAAAATCCCATGAGAGAATGAGAGGAAAAGAAAATGAGAGAAAAAGAGAAAAATAAAATGAGAGAAGTGAGAAAAAAAGTGACGAGGGAAAAGAAAAAGAGAGAGTTTCTGCCATTATGAGAGCCAGAGAGGAAAAATGTAGTTACATGGCGAGCAAAAGTGAGATAAAAAGAGTGTTGTGTTCACATCAGCCCCTTATAGTACTTATGTACAAGGAGGCCTTTTTATGTACTAATGATCTTGCCGGTTCATTACCGAGCAATGTTGTTTCCCTTTTGCAAGAATTTGATGATGTCTTTCCGGAGGAAATGCCGAATGGATTACCACCAATTAGAGGAATCGAACACAAGATTGATTTCGTACCTGGTTCACCAATTCCAAACCGACCAGCTTATAGGACTAATCCCGAGGAGGCAAAAGAATTACAAAGGCAGGTTACATGATCTATTAGAAAGGGGGTATGTGCGTGAAAGTTTGAGTCCTTGTGCGGTGCCAGTCATACTAGTTCCTAAGAAGGATGGCAGTTAGAGGATGTGTGTTGATTGTCGTGCCATTAACAACATCACGGTGAAGTATCGTCACCCTATTCCAAGATTTTTTTTTTTTAAAAAAAAAACTCTTTTATTGATAGGGGCTCAAAAAGCCAGAGCCGCGGCGCTTACAAATGGGGCTGCAGTGATATGATTGATGAGTTGCATGGTGCTTGTGTGTTTTCAAAAATTGATTTGAAAAGTGGATATCATCAGATTAGGATGCATGAAGGTAATGAATGGAAAACAGCATTTAAAACTAAATATGGTTTGTATGAATGGTTAGTGATGCCTTTTGGTTTAACTAATGCTCCAAGCACATTCATGAGGTTGATGAACCATGTTTTACGTGCATTCATTGGAAAATTTGTTGTTGTGTACTTTGATGATATATTGATTTATAGCAAAAACTTGAAAGAACATGTTAATCATCTTAAATCGGTTTTGAGTGTTTTAAGGGAAGAAAGGTTGTTAACCTCAAGAAGTGCACCTTTTGCACGGATAAGCTCGTGTTTCTTGGTTTTGTTGTTGGAAAGGATGGAATTCAAGTGGATGAGGAGAAGGTGAAAGCAATCCAAGAGTGGCCGACACCTTCAACAATCAGCCAAGTGAGGAGTTTTCATGGATTGGCAAGCTTCTATAGACGTTTTGTTCAAAATTTCAGTAGCTTGGCAGCCCCTCTGACCGAAGTCATCAAGAAGAATGCACCATTCAAATGGGGCAGCGAACAAGAGAAGTCTTTTACGTTAATTAAGGAGAAGTTGACAAATGCTCCTTTGGTTACATTACCTAACTTTACTAAGACATTTGAAATTGAATGTGATGCTTCAGGAATAGGTATTGGAGCTGTTCTAATGCAAGAAGGGCGACCCGTTGCTTATTTTAGCGAGAAACTGAGCGGGGCAGCGTTGAAGTATCCTACTTATGACAAGGAGATGTATGCTTTGGTGAGAGCATTAGAGCATTGGCAGCACTATCTATGGCCAAAGGAGTTTGTTATTCACACCGATCATGAAACCTTAAAGCATTTGAAAGGACAACACAGGTTGAACAAACGACATGCTAAATGGGTAGAGTTCATTGAAACATTTCCTTATGTGATCAAATAAAAGAAAGGTAAGGAAAACATTGTGGCTGATGCATTGTCAAGAAGGTATGTTTTACTTTCTACCTTAGAAACAAAATTGCGTGGTTTTGAATACATCAAGGACTTATATGCAAATGATCCTGATTTTGGCGATGTGTTTCAAGCATGTGATAGAGCATCATTTGGAAAGATCTATATAAATAATGGCTATTTGTTTCGTGAAAGTAAATTATGTGTTCCAATTTGTTCTCTACGTGAATTACTAGTTAGGAAGCACATGGTGGTGGATTAATGGATCATTTTGGTTTTGCTAAGACTTATGGTGCATTGCATGAGCATTTCTTTTGGCCGCATATGAGACGTGATGTTGAACGGATTTGTGAAAAGTGTATAACATGTAAACAAGCCAAGTCTAAATTAAAACCTCATGGTTTGTATACACCTCTACCTATACCAGATCATCCTTGGACTGATATTTCTATGGATTTTGTGTTAGGTTGGCCAAGGACTAAAAGGGGTAAAGATTCAATTTTTGTGGTAGTGGACAGATTTTCGAAAATGGCACATTTCATTGCATGCAATAAAACTGATGATGCTTCCAATATTTCTAATTTGTTCTTCAAAGAAATTGTTAGATTGCATGGAATGCCTAAGACCATTTTTTCGGATCGGGATGCAAAGTTCCTAAGTTACTTTTGGAAAACTTTGTGGGGAAAGTTGGGGACTAAGTTGTTATTTTCGACTACATGTCATCCTCAAACTGATGGGCAAACGGAGGAGCGTCTAAACTAGATGGCAAAAAGAAGGCTGAACTGGTCAAACAAATTCACCAAAAAGCTAAAGAGAACATCGAACGGAGGACTGAGCATTATGTTCAACAAGCCAATGAAGGACGCAAGAAGGGTGTTTCAGCCCGGTGAATGGGTTTGGTTGCATTTGAGAAAAGAGCGTTTTCCTGAAAAAAGGCGATCAAAGCTTCTACCTCGTGGAGATGGACCATTTCAAGTTCTTGAACGCATTAATTATAACGCTTACAAGCTTGACTTACCCGGTGAGTATAATGTTAGCGCAAGCTTTAATGTTGCTGATTTGTCTCCATTTGAGGCAGACGAAGATTTGAGGACAAATCCTTTTCAAGAGGGAGAGAATGATGCGACTATTGGAGCCAAATCACTTGAAGGTTATAAGCATAATGATCCATTTTCAATTCCTAGTGGGCCAATTACAAGACAAAGAGCAAAGAAGTTATATGAAGCTCTACATGGGCTTATTCAAGAAAGTTGGGCTCATTACCAAGGAAGAGCAAATGATATTCAATCTTATCATCTCATAAACGCAATGTGAGAAGATAAATATAGAAGACTTTTGGAGCGCAAGAAAACTCATGAGTTGGTCTCATCTTCAATCTCATTAAGTTGTTCTTATCTTCATTTTCTAGTCTTTTGAGCTTCTTATCTATTCCCTATATGAGGGATGCTACACTATCATTTTCACCATCCAATGAATAATAAACTTGTGAGAAACATCTCCTGTTGTGAAAATCTCCTGTTTTATGCGGAAGGTATTGCATTCTGCTCTTCCCACCAATGACAATGTCATTAGAACTGGTATTCAAATGGCTAGCAGGTGCGTGTGTTGCAGGGTGCCCAAGATTGAGTCCATGGAACATATGCTATTGCTTAGTGATCATGCCAGTCTGGTTTTTGATTTCCTATGTCCACTTTTCCAGAAAGTCAGGCCGAGTACTTTCCCTCAGCTTGTTTATGACTGGGGTTCATCTGCTGATTTTGCTAAGTTTTCAGATTGTTTGGGTTTTGGTCTGGTGATCTGCTGCCTCTGGGAAATCTGGAAACATAGGAACCAGTCTATTTTTGGGGATCACGCTGGCAGATTTAGCCGCTTAACCATTCTCAGATGGGCGGCTGCTATTTCAGTCAATTTGAAGGGTCCTTTTGTTGATAATACGCAGTCTAGGACCTTATGTAGTGCTCTCCATATTCAGGCGCCAGCTGCCAGCAATTGCAAGATTTTCTGGTCCCTTGGCAGCCTAACTGCACCGGCTATACCTGTAATATCGCTATTTCTATTGACAAGGATAGCTCCAGAATGGCTGCAGTGATCCGGGATGGTTACAGCAGGTTTGTTGCAGTGGTTAAGCTTACCTCTTTGAGTAAGCATTTCCTCCTTAGTTTGTTACATATCCTTCATGTGATTGACTCTAACCATTTGTGTTGTAAATGCTTTAAAATATCTCATCCGGATGCGCTTCTTTTGGGTAAGAATTCAGGGGTTGATTGGGCTCTCTTCCCTGCTAAGAGGCAGCTTGGCCAAAGATTAAAAGGTATTGGAATATACATGACCAGCCACTCTCTGAATCGACCGGCAGATGCCCTCTGTTTCTCTAAAGGAAGACACCTGTTTACAAGACACAAAGGCAACCTTCCAGAATCAGTTATTAATGCATTGGACAATGACACAAAGGCTCATCCTTGCTCCTTTCTCGATTTTCCTATTTATGTTTAGCTGCTATTATGGTTCTTTGCAGGCTATGGTTATCTTTATAAGGCTATGCTCCTTGTGTTTGGTTTTGGTTAGTTCCCAGGCTGTGGGTCCAACCTTTTGCTCTTGTTTTCTCTTGAAGCAGGCTCTTTTTAAGCTGCCCCTTCTTCGTTTTAAGCTGTTTAGCCATTTAGTGCTTCAGCTGGCGCTTGAGGGTGGCGTTTCTTACTTTTGTATTTGCCATGATCCAGGCTTTTTGGATCTTAATCAATAAAATAACCTAATTTAAAAATAAAAAAAAAACTTGTGAGAAACATGTGTTTTCTTTGTTCTTGATTGAACTTTCTGAACTTCTCAAGGTTAATCTTGTGGCGTTTGAATCTGAAGTTCTTAGTTTCTCATCACGCTATCCATTTGCGTTACGGTGAGGGGTTAAGACTCATCCTATGCAGTCGTGGTTTCTCATCGCAATAAGGTGAGGGGTCATCGAGCTCGACAAACTTGTTGTGGCAGATTTTTGTTTACGATCCAACTCAAGAACCCACAGCCTGGGAACTAACCATAACCAAGCACAAGGAGCATAGCCTTAAAAAGAAAACTATAACCTGCAAAAAACCATAATAGCATTTAAACATAGATAGGAAGGTCGAGAAAGGAGCAAGGGTGGGGCGCTGTATCGTTGTCCAATGCATGTATAACTGATCTTGGAAGGTTGCCCTTGTGCCTTGTAAAAAGGTATCTATCTTTAGAAAAACAAAGGGCATCTGCCGGACGATTCAGAGAATGGCTGGTCATGTATAATCCAAATCCCTTTAACCTTTGGCCAAGCTGCCTCTTAACAGGGAAAAAAGCCCAATCAACCCCTGAATTCTTTCCCAAAAGAAGTGCATCCGGATGAGATATTTTAAAGCAATGACAGCATAGATTGTGAGAATCAATCACATGAAGTATGTGTATCAAACAAGGAAGGAAATGCTTACTCAAAGAAGTAAGCTTAACCGCTGCCACAAACCTGCTGAAACCATCTCGGATCACTGCAGCCATTCTAGAGCTATTCTTGTCAATAAAAATAGCAATATTACATGTATAGCCAGTCCAATAAGGCTGCCAAGGGACCCAGAAAATCCTACAATTTCTGGCAGCAGGCGCCTGAATGTGAAGAGCATGACATAAGTCCCTAGTCTGCGAATTAACCACAAAACGGCCATTCAAATTGACTGAAATAGCAGCCGCCCATCTGAATATGATTAAACGGCTAAATCTGCCAGCATTCTCCCCATAAATAGACTGGTTCCTATGCTTCCAGATTTCCCAGAGGCAACAGATCACCAAACCAAAAGCCAAACAATCTGGAAATATAGAAAAATCAGCAACTGAACCCCAGTCATAAACAAGCTGATAGAGAGAGCTAGGCCTGACTTTCCGGAAAAGAGGACAAAGGAAGTCAAAGACCAATCTGGCATGATCGCTGAGCAATAGCAAGTGTTCCATGGACTCAATCTTTGGCACCCTACAACACACGCACCGGCTAGCCAGATGAATACCAGTTTTAATGACATTATCATTGGTGGGAAGAGCAGAATGCAAAACCTTCCACATAAAACAGGAGATTTTCACAGGGATCCAAGGCTGCCATATCACTGCAAAATTTTTAAAACTAGCCGAGGGAGGAACAAAGCTTTTTAAGAAACTAGAAGTAGAGACATACCCGGCTGGATCTCCTTCCCAAATGAGATGATCCGGGAAATCATCACAAAAGGCACCTTGAATAGAAAGGAGAATCCGCGGATTCATATTGTGTAGAAAAATTCTGCGCATACAAGGATTTGAAAGGACTTCCTTAATTGTCCAATGACTGATTCTTCTTGGAAAATTCATGGACAAATTCTGGCAGAAAACTGAGATAGGGGTCTGTCCATTACCAATTAGCCAGTGACAGTTTAAAGAGATACTAGTAATAAAGGGGGAGACTTTTTTCC
Source organism: Umbilicus rupestris (assembly GCA_963678935.1). Lineage (NCBI taxonomy): Eukaryota > Viridiplantae > Streptophyta > Magnoliopsida > Saxifragales > Crassulaceae > Umbilicus > Umbilicus rupestris. The sequence continues at coordinate 2,273,864 of OY787625.1, forward strand.
AAACATAAGACCCTTTACCAGATATGGAGAACCTGCTCCTGGCATGTTTGGCCCAAAGTGAGGAATTCTTTAAATAGTTCCATGCCAGTTTCCCCTGCAGAGCTGTCATCATATGACGAAGGGGCCTGATCCCTAAACCTCCTGCAGCAAAGTCTGAGCAGACTGTATCCCATTTCACCCAGTGCCTGCGAGAAGATGGCCCGCTGGCCCAAAGAAAATTGCGGAGAAGCTGATCGATATGCAACAAAACACCTTTCGGAACAGGCATGACAGATAAACAATGAATAGGGATGGACTGAAGAACTGATTTAATTAAAGTGAGCCGACCTGCCATGGAGAGAAAATTCTTCATCCACCCAGAGAGACGATCCTTAATTTTGTCAACCACATCGTGGAAAAAAGAAATCTTGGGCTGACCATTGAAGAGAGGCACTCCAAGATAAGAAGCTGGAAAGGAACCCTGTGAAAAACCAGACAGGCGAAGGAGATGAGCTTTCCTCTCATTTTTAATAAATTTGGAGAAAAAGATTTTACACTTCGAAGCATGGAGTTGCTGTCCTGAGTTGCTGCAAAAGGCGTTCATGACAGCCAGGAAATTGGAGAAAGACGTCCTTCCTCCATTTGTAAAGGCCAAAATGTCATCTGCATAGAAAATATGATTAATCTCCAAAGCCTTCTGTGACGACCAATAGGGCATAATGCCACCACCTGGTTTCCCAGCTAGGTTTAGCTTCCTTGAAAGAAATTCCATGGCGATGATAAATAAACTAGGCGATAGGGGGTCACCTTGCCTCAATCCCCTATTAGATTTAAAGTGACCAAATAGCTTACCTCTTATCCGAATAGAATACCAGCAATTGCTGATATTGCGATAGATAAGGTCGCACCACTTCTCACTGAAACCCATAGCCTTCATTCCCTTAAGTAAAAAATTCCATGAAAGTCTGTCATAAGCCTTTGCCATGTCAAGCTTCACCATAACGTTTCCACCATGTACTTTCTTATGTATGTCAGACGCAAGGTCATGCGCCAGAGCAATGCACTGCTGGATAGACCTGCCAGGAATGAAGCCGGATTGCTCCAGACTGATAAAATGATCTAACAAAGGGCGAACCCTATCATTTAAGACCTTAGAAATAATTTTATGCAGGAAATTGCAGAGGCTAATAGGTCTCGTCTGGTCCAAGGAGGTAGCATTTTTAACCTTAGGGATGAGGATTAGAACTGTGGAAGAGATACCTTTGGCAAGGCTAAAACCCTTGAAAAAATGCTGGACCGCCTCAATAATATCCGCACCAATGATAGTCCAACAAGACTGAAAAAAAAAACCGGTAAAACCATCTGGTCCAGGGGCACTGTTTTCCGGCAGACTGGAGACCGCAGCCCAGATCTCATCAGAAGACGGAATGCTGGTCAATCTGTCATTATCAGCTTGGGAGATAAAAGGTTGAATATCATCAAAATAACTAGCGTGCGGAACAGCTGAGAATCTACCCAAGAGATCCTTAAAAAAATCAACAGCTAGGGAACCAATCACTTCCCTATTATCCGAGACCATACCAGACGGAAGAGTGACTTTAAAGTTATTAAAAGATCTCCTGACCTTGACCGCAGCATGAAAAAATTTGCTATTCCTATCCCCTTCCTGAAGCCACCCAACATGAGATTTCGCATCTAGAAAAAGTTGCCGATCATCAAGAGCTTTGTTGAGGCGACTCTGTAAAAAATTCAGGGCTTTCTCACCCTCCAGAGACCACTGCGACTGTAAATGAAGCTCAGCAGCTTCAAGTCTTTTGCTCAGCTCATCCACTTTCTGATTAATATCCCCATAAACATTCCAGTTCCAGCTCCGGAGCACACTCCTTAATCTCTTCAACTTCAAAAAACAGTTCAACATAGGATCATTATGACCTTTCTCAGCCCAAGAATCCCTGACAACCGAATGGAAATCACTATGACTGACCCAAGACGGATTAAAAGAGAAAAAGCTGTGAGATTGCTCCCTTTTACTAAAGGACACCAGCAAGGGGCAGTGATCCGATTGAACACGAGGCAGATGTAAAACACGCAGCTCAGGGAAGGAGAGCGTGGCCAAGCCATTAACCAGTACCCTATCCAGCCTCATCCATATGCATCTACTACCAGCTTGGTTGTTACACCAAGTAAATTTATTACCCACAAAGCCGACATCAGAAAGGTCATTCCCCCTGATAAAATTCCTGAAATCTGTTGAAGATTTTGTACCAAATAAACGACCACCCTTTTTTTCCTCCGCATGAGTAACAGCATTAAAATCTCCCATCAGAAACCAGGGTAGACAGATAGATGCATTTTTCTGTTGTAAGATCTGACCACAGCTGAACCCTGTTGACTGCTTTATAAGAAGCATAAACTACCGAGCAATAAATTGAATTATTGGAAGTGTCCTGATTTACGATACAGGAAATATGTTGTGAGCTGATTTGCTGGATGACAACTGAGATGGAATCTTTCCAAAAAAGCCAAATGTGCATGTTAGAGGGAGAGCCTTGCAGAAAATTGGGGAAACCAAGCTTCCGAGCGATAGTAAAAATTTTATACCCCTGCACTTTAGGTTCCAAAATTGCACAAAAAGAGATGTCGTGTTTAATCAGAATGGATTTTAAATACAAAATGGTACCTCGATTGGAGATACCCCTGGCATTCCAACAAAAACCATTGATCATTGAGAATCCATTGAAGGGCAGTGCTTGCTGCCAGGAATAATGCAGTCCTGAAGGGCCTCTGAAAGCTTCCTCTCACCCCGGGAAGAAGTTCCAGCTCTTTTCTGAATTTTATCATAGTGAGCCAAAGCACCTGTTTCCACTAGAACACCCAGCTCTTCACTGAAGACCACCGCATTCTGATTTTGCTTTCTGCGGCGCAGTTCGGCACCAGAAAAGTCATTGGGAACATGAGCTCCAGGAGCATTCTCACTATTCGCGGTAGAAGGATCCACTAGGATAGGGATTTGATTAGAAACTTCTCTGCCATCAGGGAAATCCCTGACGACACTAGGGCCAGCATCACCGATAGGACCCGAAATGGAAGCATTACCATCAGTACCAGGAACACCATCAGCCCGGTTATCTCCAATGGGAGGAGCGTCACCAGAAGCTAAAAAAGCCACCTCCTTCCCTTTATTACGGACCAAAGTAGGTTTATCTTTTGAAATAATATTCTCCCCATTCTTGGAAGAATTATGGAAGCTGGGAGCATTTTGCTTTACATTTAAACCCTGCTGTTTAGGGATACTGGAATGCTTGATCCGTCTACAGCCTGCCAAGGAATGACCGTGGACTTTACATTTACTGCAATAAGCCAAGCTAGTTTCAACAACAATAGATTGCCAAAAACCTTGGTTTTCCGGCATCGAAATCCATACCGCATCAGGAATAGGTTTCGTGACATCAAGTTCGACGCACGCGTGAGCATATTTCAGAGAAACACAAGCATTGGTACGTTCATCAACTGCTACGAAATATCCAAAGGTAGAAACAATAGCTTCGACAAAAGCAGTGTCATATAGAGGCAAGGGGAGGTCCGGTAAACGAATCCATACCGTAGTGACTGTAGATTCTTTCTTGGGGTTGTTAAGCGGAGAAGCGAGGGCAGTCCTGACATCGGTCTCTGAGTCAAGGATAATAAGAACATGGCGAGCGTCCCAAATCTCGCTCAAGGTCGCCCTGCCCTTCAAATCCCAATGAGCCTGGAAGGCCTTCTGGATATCCCCAATGCTAGGGCGGCCAACTGTGAATTTGGCTATCAGTGAGAATTGAAAGCGTTTAGCTCCAGCCCCAACCTCGGAGCCGGTGAACCCAATAGCCGGTCGGCCGTCCTTCGACCCAACCTGTCTAGTGGGGAGGGAAATAGGGGCAAACCGTGGCCTAAGCTTTGGTCGGGCAGTGGCAGCAATCGCCGCGAAGGAGGGTCCCAAAGCAGGAGAAGGAATGTCGGGGACAGAAGGCGAACCACCGGAAGAGGTTAAGTCAGGCGGCTTGGATAAGGACGGGGTGGGGGGACCCGTGGCTGGGGAGCCCATGGCGGGCGGAGGAAGGCGCGCGGCAATCGCCGGAGAAAACCCTAAAAATCGCCAAAATCGCCTAGTCAACGGAAGTCAAGCAATGTGAGTATATGTTGGAACAGGATCGTTCCCCTATCGGAATAGCATTAAGGAAAGACAAACGCTGACCTGGATTCTGCAGAACCTGACGAATAGAGTCATACCTGATTGATGCAGAAACATCAACCCCATACCGAGCACAAATCTCTTTAGCAATAGTATTGCCCCGGCCTATCCTCCAAGTCCCCATAAGACGGACCGAAGGGATAAGATGAGAGATGGCATTCCACAGCGGAGATCCAGATTGTCCCAGTCTAAATCGGGAACGAGTATACCTAGCCCAGAGCGAAGTACCAGTGTTATATTTCCATGCCAGTTTCCCGTGGAGAGCTAGCATGACATCTTTCGGATTACGAATGCCAAGCCCTCCAAACTTCCTATCACAACACAGACTCTCCCATCCAATCCAGTGTCTCCGCTTCGATTCGCCACTGTCCCAAATGAAGGCAGCCATAAGAAAAACCAGTCGATCGAGAACAGTACTTGGCACCGGGAGAGTCATCATAGCATGAATTGCCATACTATTGAGAACCGAATTAATCAAGCTGTTGGTTTTTTTAAGGATCTTTTGGGTGAATTTTCTGTTATTCCAGATAGCTCATATTTTCACAATATTCATCCTGTTATCTCCCAGGTTGAAAATGAAACCTTGAGAAGTATCCCAGATTCGGATGAAGTGTGGGTCGCTGTTTCTTGTCTTCCTAAAAGCAGTTACCCTGGTCCAGACGGTTTTACCGGGGTTTTCTTTCAATTCTGTTGGCCCATTATTGGTGCAGATATTACTGCGGCTGTCCAGCATTTCTTCAAAGGATTCAATCTTCCTAAGGCTATTTCTTCTACAATTATAGCCCTCATCCCAAAGGTTAAAAATGCTACTTCCTTGGATCAGCTTAGACCTATCAGCCTCTGCAATTTCCTTCATAAAATCATTTCTAAGATCTTAAATGATCGTCTTCACCCTCTGCTGCCTAAGTTTATCAGTTTGTAACAATCAGGTTTTATTCCTGGCAGGTCCATTCATCAATGTATTGCTTTGGCTCATGACCTTGCCTCAGACATTCATAATAAAGTTCATGGTGGTAATGTCATGGTTAAGCTTGATATGGCAAAGGCTTATGACAGACTTTCTTGGCATTTTCTTCTTCGGGGAATGAGGGCCTTGGGCTTTGATGAACACTAGTATGACTTAGTATATCGCAACATTAGTAATTGTTGGTACTCTATTAGGATCAGAGGAAAGTCCTTTGGACATTTTAAATCCAATCAAGGGTTACGGCAGGGAGACCCTTTATCGGCGAGTCTGTTTATCATTGCCATGGACATTCTCTCTCGCAAATTAAACCAAGCTGGAAAGCTTGGTGGTGGCATTATGCCTTATTGATCTTCACGGAATGCCTTAGAGATTAATCATATTCTTTATGCAGATGATATTTTGGTTTTCACTAATGGAGGCGGGTCTTCTTTTGCTAAATTCCTGGATACTATGAATACTTTTTGTGTGAATTCTGGGAAGAAAATAAGTGCAAAATTTTCTTTTCCAAATTCATTACGGATGGTAGGAAAGGGCGCCTCTTGCATATGTCTGGTTATTCGCAAGGTGCCTTTCCAGTTCGTTATCTTGGAGTCCCTCTATTTACCAGACAACCCAGAATTTCTTACTTTCAAGGCCTGGTCGATAAATTAAGGATCGTCTTGAAAGCTGGATGAAGAATTTCCTTTCTATGGCTGGAAGAATTACGCTTATTAAATCTGTTCTGCAGTCCATACCTATTCACTGCTTATCTGTTCTACCTGTTCCAAAAGGAACATTGATGTCTATTGACCAGCTCATCCGGAATTTTCTATGGGATAATGGACAAGTATCTCGTAGACATTGGGTGAATTGGGATTGTGTTTGCAAGGATCTTTCTGCTGGAGGTTTGGGATTCAGGTCCCTGCATCAGGTCATGACTGCCCTCCAAGGTAAAATGGAGTGGAATTTTCTGACCAATTCTTCTCTTTGGGCGAGACATGCCAGGAGTAGATACTCCGTGGGTGGTAAAGGGTCGTGTCTTTGGAATAAGGTCTCTCCCTTTATCTCCAGCATTTCCCTCAACTGTCACTGGTTGATTGGTAATGGGAAAACTCTAGCTTCTGTTTTCTGCCAAAATTTGGCTTTGCCTCGTCCCAAAAGATTTAAACCTTGGCCTATCAAAAATATCCTTCTTAATCCGGTTCTGCGGCGAGTCTTCCTTCATAATATGAATCCTCGGATTCTCCGGTCAGTTCAAGGGGACTTTGATGATGAATTTTCGGATAAATTAGTCTGGGAAGGTGATCCTACTGGGTATGTTTCTACTGCTACTTTTTTTAAAAGCTTTGTCCCTCCTGTGGTTTGTATTAGAAAGTTTGAAGTTCTATGGCATTCTTGGCTCCCCATGAAAATTTCTTGTTTTCTCTGGAGGCTTTTACATTCAGCTTTGCCCACTAACGAGAATGTGATTAAAACTGGAGTCCAGATAGCTAGTATGTGTGTTTGCTGTAGGGTGCATAAGGCTGAGTCCATGGAACATATTTTTCTGCAAAGTGATCCTGCTAAACTGATATTGGATTTCCTTTGCCCTTTATTCAGAAGAGGGAGACCGAAATCCTTTCATCAACTTTTTTATGATTGGGGTATTAATGCAGATTTTGAGAATTATATGGACTGCCTCGGATTTGGTATGTTAGTTTGTTGTCTTTGGGAAATCTGGAAACACAGAAACAGAATTATTTATGATGATCATGCTGGCAGCTTCAGTAGATGGAATATTTTAAAATGGGCAGCTGCCCTCTCTGGCATTATCAAGGCCCCCTTTGTTCTTGATTCGCGGTCGAGCAATATATGTAAAGCCTTACACATTAATATGCCAGCTGCTAAAAAGTGTAACATCCTATGGTCACCATGGCAGCCTGATTGTAGAGGAAATACATGTAACATTGTAGTTTATGTTGATGATAAGAGCTCTCGTTCGGTTGCAGTGATTCGAGACAGTTATGGCAGATTCTTTGCTGCCATTAAGATAGTTTCACTGAGAAAGCATTTTCTTCATTGCTTGTTTCAAATTCTGCTGGAGTTTTTAGTCATAACATGAGCTTTAAAAGTTTAAAACTCTCCCATCCGGATGTGGCTTTGTTGGGTCGGGATTCAGCAGTTGATTGGGGTTTTTTCTCTATCAAGAGACAACTTGTTCGCAGACTAAAAGGAATTGATATTTTCAAAACCAGCCACTCTCTCAATCGGCCTGCTGCTGCGCTTTGTTTTTCGAATCAAAGGTTTACATTTTCTACACATAGAGAAGACCTTCCGCGGTCTGTTCTTCATGCTCTTGATCAGGATATTAAGCCTCATCCTTGCTCTTTTCTTGAGCATCTTATTTTTCTCTAGCAGCTTTCTGATAAGAATTTGCTGCCTTGTTTTTGCTTTTGCTTATCTGCTTATTTGGCTGCTCGGTGCTATGATTTGCTCGCTGGTTTTCAGAGCCTTTTGTATTGGTTTGATCAGTTTGTTATGTTCTGTGGATGGCCAAGCGCATCTAGCAGGCTCCTTGTTGGTTTATCGCATCCGTATGATTATCATAGGGCCTTGGCATTGTATAGGTATATCCCTTATTTCTTCCTGTGCTGCGATTTCAGAGCTGGGAAATGCCCTAGTCTCGTTTGTTTCTTTAATTATTTGCTATGTGTCGCTAGGCTTTTGATAGCCTCTTTCAGTTTGTTTTTGGGAGGGCTATGGATATACCCAGGTCGTCCCCCAGACTTTGTAAACACCATGATCCACGTTCTTTGGTTCTTTTTTTTAATAAAATGTGCTGGTTTTAAAAAAAAAAAGAAAAAAAGATCATATATTTTCTGATTGATATCTCCATAAACATTCTAGTTCCAGCTACGAAGAACGCTTCTAAGCCTTTTAAATTTGAGATGGCAGTTGAGCATAGGATTGTCATGGGCCCTTTCTAACCAAGAATTTTGAACCACAGTTTGAAAATTTTCATGCTTGACCCAGGCTAGCTTGAAGCTGAAAAAACTGTAGGCACGCTCCCTAGTTCTACTTGTGCGTAAGAGAGGACGAATGGTCAGATTGTACGTGAGGCCAATGGGTCACCTTTAACTCTGGGAACTGCACAGCACCAAGACCATTAACGAGAACCCTATCAAGCCTCATCTAGATGCATCTTAGGCCAGCTTGGTTATTACACCAGGTATATTTATTCCCAGAGTATGATATACATCTCAACTGAATTGAAGTGAATCTAGGTCTAGCAAGAGAATCTAAAGTCGCTCGAATCTAGGGTTTCCCGACATGGGCTCTGCCCCTCCGGCTCTGCCGCCAGAGTCGCTTGCTCCAGGCGTCTCCGATCCCTCGTTAAGCGCTCCCCCGATCGTAGCTCGGTCCTTCGCTAGCACAGTCGCCTCCGTGAGACCTCCTCTGAAGCCGAGGTTTAGCCCCATTCTGCTTCCGTCTAGGCAGGTTGGGTTAAAGGATGGCCGCCCGTCCATCAGCTTCTCGGGACCTGAGCTTGGGGCTGGTGCCAAGAGGTTCGCTTTCTCCCTCATTGCCAAATTCACTGTTGGACGGCCTAGTTTGGGCGAGATCCATAAAGCTTTCCAGGCGAGTTGGTCCATCTCCGGTAGAGCTACCCTCAGTGAGATTTGGGATGCGAGGCATGTCTTAATTATCCTGGATTCAGAAGCTGACATTCGGAATGTCTTGTCGTCCTCCCTCTCAAAGGTTGGCCATGCCTTATTTCGTCTATTTCGATGGTCAGCCGACTACAATCCTAAGAGTGAATCTACGAGCACCTCGGTGTGGGTAAGACTTCCAAATCTACCTCTCCCTCTATATGACAGCGCCTTCATTGAGGCGATAGTCTCTACTTTTGGCTATTTTATTGCAGTGGACGATAGAACTAAGGCTTGTGTTTCAGTCAAGTTTGCTCGCGCCTGTGTAGAGCTAGATGTCACTAAGAATTTACCGGAGGCAATCTGGATTTCTCTACTGGGTAATCAGGGTTTCTGGCAACCTATTGTCGCTGAGACAAAACTAGCCTATTGTAGGGCATCTTTTAGCTATGTGTCGGAAGGTCAAGCAGTCCTTTGATACTCTTAAGACCAAAGATGGGGGATCCATGGTGGTTATCTCGAAAGAAGGAGCTATTAATAATATTCCCAATCAGTCAGGGGATTCCGGATGGGTCAAGGTTGGAAAAAAAAATTCTAGGTCACTGGAGGAATTTACCCCCTGTGATATCAGTGATAAGGCTATCGAGGTTTCTCGGAAGGACTTGGGCTTTGCAGAGGATCCTTCCTTAGTGGTGCTAAAAGATGGGGTTGATCCAAAGGCTAGGAAGGCTTTAGGGAAAGGGGTTTCTTCTGGCAGCTTCAGTGAGGGGGAGCTAGCTAAGGTGGATGCTTCAATCCAGCCAGATAGGGATCATGTGGAAGATAGCTCCGGGGAAAGATCAAAAAAAACTCCGAACGATTTTTCAGAAGCTGAGCTTCGGTTAAAAAAGCAAAGTCCCAATAAAATCTTCTTTAATGAGGAGCTAGGAGTGCTAGTCCATCCTGGATCCCTTCAACATTACAAAAACATTATGGATAAAGCTGGTAGCACAAGGAGCCCTGGTAGGGGTAGAGCAGATAGAAGATTTGCGGATGCTCTCTCAGATTGCATTATCCCTGGCAGCAAGCACTGTCTCTCCAAGGTGTCTCAATGATTAAAGGACTTTGCTGGAATGTAAGAGGGATTGCTAATCGAGGTACCATTTGCTTCCTAAAAAGTTTATTAATCAAGCATGATATTTCATTTTGTGCTGTGCTAGAGCCTAAGTTGCAAGGGGACAAAATTTTTTCTATCGCTAGGAAGTTAGGTTTCTCTAGATTTATGCAGGGGAACCCTACCAATAAACATATATGGCTTTTTTGGAAGGATTCTTTAGCGGTTTCCGTATTAAATATCAGTGAGCAACATTTCTCTTGTGAAGTTTCCATTATTGCGTCTGGTATTAAGTCTATATGCTCTATCGTCTATGCCTCCTACAAAGTAAATGACAGATTGGTATTATGGGAGAATCTTGCTAAAGAGGCCATTTGTATCACAGACCCCTGGATTATTATGGGAGATTTTAATGCAGTTTCTCATGCTAATGAGAAAAAAGGTGGTCAAAAATTCGGAAACAAGGCTTCCTCTGATTTCAATAGATTTATCGCTGACAACGGGCTGACGGATGTTGGGTTTTCTGGTAACAAATTCACCTGGTGTAATAACCAAGCGGGTTTGAGGTGCATATGGATGAGGCTTGATGTGCTTATTAATGGGCTAGCTGCAGCTTGGTTTCCGGAGCTTAAGGTGATACATCTTCCTCGCATACAATCTGATCATTGCCCCTTGCTGGTCTCCTTCAGCAAAAAAGAATTTGTGCAAAGTTTTTTCAGCTTCAATCCAGCCTGGATTAAGCACGCAGATTTGCACTCCTTTGTTCGGACTTCTTGGGATGCTCGGGCTCATGTTAATCCCTTAATTAATTGCTATGCTAAACTTAAAAGACTGAGAGGTGAGCTGCGGAGTTGGAATTGGAATGTCTATGGGGACATTAATCAAAAGATTAGTGATCTCAGTAAACAAGTGGAGGATAATGAATTTGCCCTTCAGAATTGCTGGAGTCCGGAAAGTGAGGAAGATCTAGTTCTTTGTCAAAAGAGGCTCCAAACAGCTCTAGATGATCGACAATTATTTCTAAATGCTAAATCTCAGATAGGCTGGATGAAGGAGGGGGATAGGAACACTGGGCTGTTTCACGCAGCTATTAAGGCTCGAAGGGCTGCCAATAATTTTAAAGTTACTCTCCCCTCGGGATTAGTCTCAGATGACCGAGAGGAGATTGGATCTCTGGCTACTGGTTTCTTTCAGTCCTTAATTGGAGGGTTTTCTGCCATCCCTGAAAGGAGCTTCTTTAATAATATACGGCCCATGATCTCTGCCTCAGATAATTGCAAGCTAAGTGCTATCCCTGATGAAGATGAAATCTGGCTCGCAGTTTCTAATCTGCCAGAGAACAGCTCCCCTGGACCAGATGGTTTTACAGGTGTTTTTTATCAGTCGTGTTGGAATATCATTAGAGAAGACATTATAGAAGCAGTCTAGGTTTTTTTTAAGGGTGTCAGCCTGCCCAGCTGCATCTCAGCTACGGTGCTTACTCTTATTCCGAAAGTTAAGAACGCCACCTCTCTTGATCAATTAAGACCGGTCAGCCTCTGCAATTTTTTTCACAAGATCATTTCTAAGATTTTAAATGATCGGCTTCGCCCCCTCCTTGACAGAATTATCAGCCCGGAACAATCAGGTTTCATTCCTGGGAGGTCCATTCACCATAGCATTGCGCTGGCTCACGATCTAGTTTCAGATATCAATAAAAAAGTTCATGGGGGTAATGTGATGATTAAAATTGACATGGCGAAAGCTTATGATCGGATTTCTTGGGTTTTTCTTCTCCGAGGTATGAGGGCATTAGGGTTTGATGAGAAGTGGTGTGATCTTGTCTATCGGAATATTAGCAATTGTTGGTATTCTATCCGAATTAGAGGGAAATCCTTTGGGCACTTTAAATCCAATAGGGGGCTGAGGCAGGGGGATCCCTTGTCTGCCAGCCTCTTTGTAGTGGCTATGGAATTCCTCTCCAGAATGATGAAGGGGGCTGGTAGGAGGGGAGGAGGTGTAAAACCCTACTGGTCTTCTCTTCAAGCAGCTAATATCAATCATATCCTCTACGCAGATGATGTGTTGGTCTTCACTAATGGAGGGAGGACCTCCTTTACTAAAGTACTTCAGATTCTAAAATGTTTCTGCGTTAATTCTGGCCAGCAACTCAGTGAAAGGAAATGCAGGGTATTCTTCTCCAAGCATATAAATAATGAGAGGAAAGCTATGATTATTCAACTGTCTGGTTTTATCCCTAGTATTTTCCCTGTCCGGTACTTAGGAGCCCCTCTATTTCCAGGGAGGCCTAGAAGATCTTATTTCCAGGGGATGGTTGATGGGATCAAAGGGAGGCTTCTTGGCTGGATGAAATCATTTCTCTCTATGGCCGGAAGGATCACTTTAATCAAGGCAGTCCTTCAATCCATTCCTATCCACTGCATGTCGGTATTACCTATTCCTAAAGGTGCGATAAGGGAGATAGATAAGGTCATAAGGAATTTTTTGTGGGACTCTGGAGGGGCTGCTAGGCATCATTGGGTTAACTGGGAGACAGTCTGCCTGCCTTCTTATGCTGGGGGTCTGGGGATCAGAATTTTGCAGAATGTCATGTCAGCGCTGCAAGGGAAACTAGCCTGGAATTTCCTGCTCAATTCGTCCTTGTGGGCTAAACATGCTAGGAGCAGATTTTGCATTGGAGGCAGAGGGTCTTGGCTGTGGAAAATTATTTCCCCTTACATTTCTAGTATCTCCCTGAATTGCCGGTGGATCCTAGGGAATGGAAAAACTCCTATATCTGATTTCTGCAGGGGCATTGCCATAGAATGCCCTAAGAGTTTAATGAATTACCATATTAAAGAAGTTATCCAGAACTCGGTTCGCAGAAGATTATTTTTGCATAATATGAACCCCCGTATTTATCTGTCCATTGGAGAGTCTTTGTCAGATAACATCGCAGACAGATTAGTTTGGGAAGGGGACAATAGTGGTATGGTTACCACAGCCAACTTTCTGAAGAGCCTCAGGCTCCCTCTTCCTTGTATTAAAAATTTCGAAGTCATATGGAGCTACTTTATCCCTGTAAAAGTTTCCTGCTTCTTGTGGAAGGTTTTACACTCAGCCCTCCCCACCCATGATAATATCATCAAAATTGGTTGCCAGATTGCCAGCAAATGTGTCTGTTGCATTGATCCGAGCACTGAAACTATGGAACATTTGCTCCTTCATAGCAATAAAGCTAATCTGATGTGGGATTTTATTTGTCCTTTATTCTGCAAAAGAAAGCCAGCAACGTTCCACCAGCTTTGTTACGATTGGGGCACTTCAGTTGATCTCAATAATTTTAAAGACTGCTTGGGTTTTGGCCTCATTAGCTGCTGCTTGTGGGACATCTGGAGTTTCAGAAATAAGATGGTCTATAATGATAAGCCAGGGGTCTTTAGTAAATGCAACATTTTCAGATGGGCTGCGATTCTCGTTAACACTATTAAGGCCCCTTGCAATCAAGATTTTTTAGCTATCAATGTTTGTAAAGTGCTCCATGTTAACCCCAATTTATTTAAGTCAGACAGATTGACTTGGTCGCCTTGGCAGCCAACTGCTAAAGGAAACACATGCAATTTTGCTATTTCTATTGGCGAAGATAATTCTAAATTGGCTGCAGTGATCCGGGACCGCTATGGCATTTTTGTTGCTGCTATTAAAATTGATGCAGCTCGAAAGCACTTCCTGCAGGGTTTGCTGCAGATCATTTGTGAGGTGCGAGCTAGAAATCTGAATCTCCAGTGTTTACGGATCTCCCACCCTGATGTGCACCTTCTTGGACACAGTTTCTCGGTTGATTGGAAGTTTTTTCAGATTAAAAGACTGCTGGTTAAAAGGCTCATGAACTGTGACATATTTAGAATTTGTCCCTCCCTCAATAGACCAGCAGATGCCTTGTGTTTCTCTGAGTTTAAGGATTGTTTCTCCTCCAGTTTTGCAGACATTCCAAGGGCTGTCCAGATTGCTATCGCCAGCGACTTGAAGCCTCAACCTTGCTCTTTTAGGGAGCAGCTCATTGCTATTTGAATTGCTAATCTCCGGAGCTTTCTTTTGGTCTAGCTATGGTTGAGAAGGGCGCTGAAGGGATTGTGGTTTGTAGGCTCTTTTTTGGGTCGTTTATTGTTGGGTTTGTGGATCATGTTTTGTGGTTTGTTAGCTTAGATGGGTATCAGCTTGCTGGTTAGTTTTCTAGATAGGTGTTTTGTCCTTTTTTTGCTGGGTATGGTGCTCGTTTGTGAGGGATGAGGGCTAGTAGGTGTAGTTGCTCTTGCAGCCTTGTTTGTAAGTGCCTTGGCCCAGGCTGTTTGGGCTGGGTTTTTAATAGAACCTTGTTTGTGTTAAAAAAAAAAAAAAAAAAATTTATTCCCAGAGTATCCGATATCAGCTAAGCCAACACCGGTAATGAACTCATTGAAATCCGCTGAAGATTTGTTACCAAAGGACCTGCTGCCTTTTTTCTCCAATGCCGATGTAACTGCATTGAAATTTCCCATAATAATCCAAGGGTCGGTGATGGACGAAGATTCAGCTGAAAGATCCCTCCATAGAAAGGCTCTATTGGTAACTTTGTAAGAAATAAACCACTGAGCAGATAGCTTTAGAATCACCAGCCTGATGAGAGATTTCACAAGTAATATGTTGCGAGCTGATATTCTGGAGGGAGACCCTAACCGAGTCCTTACAAAAAATCCAGATATGATTAATCACAGGAGACCCCTGCAAATAACCAGAAAAACCAAGCTTCCTAGCTATCGAGATAATCTTCTTACCCTGCGATTTTGGCTCCAAAATAGCACAAAAGAAAATGTTATGCTTAGACAGTAAAGCTTTTAAATAATGAATGGTATCTCGATTAGAAATACCCCTTGCATTCCAACAGAAGCTGCTTATCATAGTGAGGTCTTGAGGAAGACAGTGCTTGCTGCTTGGGATGATACACTCTTTAAGAGCATCCGATAAATTTCTCTCCGCTCTTGAGGTAGTCGGACGACTTGAACTACCCGCCTTGTTCTGAATGTTTTTGTAATTTTTTTTTTTTTTTTTAGAAAAAAAAAAAAACTGGGCAGCGCCTTTATTGAAAATAAACGATCCAAAAAACCTGGATCATGGTGTATACAAATCTGGAGGACGGCCTGGATAAAGCCAAGGCCATCTAACAAACAACCAAAAAACCAAAGATAAACACCTGCTAATACAAATAGAAAAGAACGCCACCCTCAAGCGCCAGCTGAAGCAATGGCTAAACATCCCAAAGCGAAGAGGGGGCAGCATAGAAAGAACAGGCTTCAAGAGAAGACAAAAACAAAAGGTTGAACCCACAGCCTGGGAACTAACCAAAACCAAACAAAAGGAGCGAAGCCTAAAAAAGAAAACTGTACCCTGCAAAGGACCATAATAGCATTTAAACATAGATAGGAAAGTCGAGAAAGGAGCAAGGATGAGGCACTGTATCGTTGTCCAATGCATGTATAACTGATCCTGGAAGGTTGCCTTTGTGCCTTGTGACAAGGTGTCTACCTTTAGAGAAACAGAGGGCATCCGCCGGACGATTCAGAGAATGGCTGGTCATGTATATTCCAATACCCTTTAGCCTTTGGCCAAGCTGCCTCTTAGCAGGGAAAAGAGCCCAATCAACCCCTGAATTCTTTCCCAAAAGAAGTGCATCCGGATGAGATAATTTAAAGCAATTACAGCTTATATTGTGAGAGTCAATCACATGAAGGATATGTAGCAAACTAAGGAGGAAATGCTTACTCAAAGAGGTAAGCTTTACCGCTGCCACAAACCTGCCGAAACCATCGCGGATCACTGCCGCCATTCTGGAGCTATTCTTGTCTATGAAAATAGCGATATTACATGTATAGCCAGTGCAGAAAGGCTGCCAAGAGGACCAGAAAATCCAGCAATTGCTGGCAACTGGCGCCTGAATATGAAGAGCATTACATAAATTCCTTGACTGCGCATTAACCACAAAAGGACCATTCAAAGAGACTGAGATAGCAGCCGCCCATCTGAATATAATTAATCGGCTAAATCTGCCAGCACTCTCCCCATAAATAGACTGGTTCCTATGCTTCCAGATTTCCCAGAGGCAACAGATCACCAAACCAAAACCCAAACAATCTGAAAATTTAGCAAAATCAGCAGCTGAACCCCAGTCATAAACAAGCTGATAGAAAGTACGCGGCCTGACTTTCTGGAAAAGAGGACAAAGGAAATCAAAAACCAAACTGGCATGATCACTAAGCAATAGCAAATGTACCATGGACTCAATCTTGGGCACTCTACAACACACGCACCGGCTAGCCATCTGAATACCAGTTCTAATGACATTATCATTGGTGGGAAGAGCAGAATGCAAAACCTTCCACATAAAACAGGAGATTTTCACAGGGAGCCAAGGCTGCAATAGCACTTCAAATTTTTTAAATCTAGCCGAGGGAGGAACAAAGCTTTTTAAAAAACTAGAAGTAGTAACATACCCGGCTGGATCTCCTTCCCAAATGAGCTGATCCGGGAAATCATCACAAAAAGCACCTTGAATAGAGAGGAGAATCCGCGGATTCATATTGTGGAGAAAAAATCTGCGCATACAAGGATTTGAAAGGACCTCCTTTATTGTCCTGTATCTGAGTCTTCTAGGAAAATTCATGGACAGATTCTGGCAGAAAACTAAGATAGGAGTCTGTCCATTACCAATTAGCCAGTGGCAATTTAAAGAGATACTAGTAATAAAGGGGGAGAGTGCTGCGCCCCCAGAACCTTCTTTGGTAAAGAGACCCTGCTGGGTCCGATGGTGTGCCCAGAATTCCCGAATTCTCGCTCAAAAGGCCCGATAGGTCCTCCCCCAACGTCGGCTAGGTGAAGGGCTTGAGAGAATTCCTCGGCGAGAACTCCAAAAAGGCTGGATGAATGGTTGATGTGCGCAGTTTGTGGGAAGATGGCTGAAAGTGTGTGGGAAATGGAAAAGAGCTGGGATTTATATTGAATATCGCAAGGGAAAGTGGCCAAAGGCCTAGACGCTACAATACTAAAGGGCGCTGCCCAAACCTATGACTATGAAAGAGAGATTTCTGGGAAAAAAAAAAAAAAAGTATTAAAGGGGGAGACTTTTTTCCAAACATAAGACCCTTTACCAGAAATGGAGAACCTGCTCCTAGCATGATTGGCCCAAAGAGAAGAGTTCTTTAAATAGATCCACGCCAGTTTCCCCTGCAAAGCCGTCATCATATGGCGAAGGGGCCTGATCCCTAAACCTCCTGCAGAAAAGTCTGAGCAGACTGTATCCCATTTCACCCAGTGCCTGCGAGAAGATGGCCCGCTGTCCCAAAGAAAATTGCGGAGAAGCTGGTCGATGTACAACAAAACACCTTTCGGGACAGGCATGACAGATAAACAATGAATAGGAATGGACTGAAGAACTGATTTAATTAAAGTAAGCCGACCTGCCATGGAGAGAAAATTCTTCATCCACCCGGAGAGACGATCCTTAATTTTTTCAACCACATCAAGGAAAAAGGATATCTTGGGCTGACCACTGAAAAGAGGCACTCCAAGATAGGAAACTGGAAAGGAACCCTGTGAAAATCCAAACAAGCGAAGAAGATGGGCTTTCCTCTCATCTTTAATAAATTTGGAGAAAAAGATCTTACACTTTGAGGCATGGAGTTGCTGCAGAAAGCCTTCATGACAACCAGAAAATTGGAGAAGGAAGTCCTCCCTCCATTTGTAAAGGCCAAAATGTCGTCAGCATAGAATATATGATTTATCTCCAAAGCCTTCTGAGATGACCAATAGGGCATAATGCCACCACCTGGTTTCCCAGCTAGGTTTAGCTTTCGAGAAAGAAATTCCATGGC
Source organism: Umbilicus rupestris (assembly GCA_963678935.1). NCBI lineage: Eukaryota > Viridiplantae > Streptophyta > Magnoliopsida > Saxifragales > Crassulaceae > Umbilicus > Umbilicus rupestris. Next base: position 2,291,622 of record OY787625.1, read on the forward strand.
AATGATAAATAAACTAGGCGATAGGGGGTCCCCTTGCCTCAATCCCCTATTAGATTTAAAATGACCGAAGAGCCTTCCTCTTATTCGAATAGAATACCAGCAATTGCTGATATTGCGATAGATAAGGTCGCACCACTTCTCACTGAAGCCCAAAGCCTTCATTCCCCTAAGTAAGAAATGCCATGAAAGTCTGTCATAAGCCTTGGCCATATCAAGCTTCACCATAACGTTACCACCATGAACTTTCTTATGAATGTCAGACGCAAGGTCATGCGCTAGAGCAATGCATTGGTGGATAGATCTGCCAGGAATGAAGCCAGATTGCTCCAAACTGATAAAATGGTCTAATAAAGGGCGAACCCGATCATTTAAAACCTTAGAAATAATTTTATGAAGGAAATTGCAGAGGCTAATAGGTCTTGTCTGATCCAAGGAGGTAGCATTTTTCACCTTAGGGATGAGGATTAGAACTGTGGAAGAGATACCTTTGGCAAAGCTAAAGCCCTTGAAAAAGTGCTGGACTGTCTCAATAATATCCGCACCTATGATAGTCCAACAAGACTGAAAAAAAGAACCGGTAAAACCATCTGGGCCAGGGGCACTGTTTTCCGGCAGACTAGAAACCGCAGCCTAGATCTCATCCGCAGAAGGAATGCAGGTCAATCTGTCATTGTCAGCTTGGGAGATAAAAGGTTGAATATCATCAAAATAACTAGCATCCGGAACAGCAGAGAAACTACGCAAGAGATCCTTAAAAAAATCAACAGCAAGGGAACCTATCACTTCTCTATTATCCGAGACCATACCAGACGGAAGAGTAACTTTAAAGTTATTAAAAGATCGCCTAACCTTGATAGCAGCATGAAAGAATTTGCTATTCCTCTCCCCCTCCTGAAGCCACCCAACATGAGATTTCGCATCTAGAAAGAGTTGCCGATCATCAAGGGCTTTATTGAGTCGACTCTGTAAAAAATTCAGGGCTTTCTCACCCTCCAGAGACCAATGTGACTGTAAATGAAGATCAGTGGCTTCAAGTCTTTTGCCTAACTCATCCACTTTCTGATTAATATCCCCATAAACATTCCAGTTCCAGCTCCGGAGCACACTCCTTAATCTCTTCAGCTTCAAAAAACAGTTTATCATAGGATCATCGTGGCCTCTCTCAGCCCAAGAATCCCGGACGACCGATTGGAACTCACTATGGTTGACCCAAGCCGGGTTAAAAGAGAAAAAGCTGTGGGATTGCTCCCTTTTACTAAAGGACACCAGCAAGGGGCAGTGATCCGATTGAACACGAGGCAGGTGAATAACACGCAGCTCAGGGAAGGAGAGCGTGGCCAAGCCATTAACCAGCACCCTATCCAGCCTCATCCATATGCATCTACTACCAGCTTGGTTGTTACACCATGTAAATTTATTACCCACAAAGCCAATATCAGAAAGATCATTCCCCCTAATAAAATTCCTGAAATCTGTTGAGGATTTCGTACCAAATAAACGACCACCCTTTTTTTCATCCGCATGAATTACAGCATTAAAGTCTCCCATCAGAAGCCAGGGTTGACAGATAGAGGCATTTTCTGTTGTAAGATCGGACCACAGCTGAACCCTGTTGACTGCTTTGTAAGAAGCATAAACCACCGAGCAATAAATTGAATTATTGGAAAGGTTCTGGGTGACGATACAAGAAATATGTTGTGGACTGATATGCTGAATAACAACTGAGATAGAGTCTTTCCAAAAAAACCAAATGTGCTTGTTAGAGGGAGAGCCTTGCAGAAAATTGGGGAAACCAAGCTTCCGGGCGATAGAAAAAATTTTATTCCCCTGCACTTTAGGTTCCAAAATTGCACAAAAAGAGATGTCGTGCTTAGACAGAATAGATTTTAAATAGAAGATGGTACCTCGGTTGGAGATACCCCTGGCATTCCAACAAAAGCCACTGATCATTGAGAATCCATTGTAGGGCAGTGCTTGCTGCCTGGAATAATGCAGTCCTGAAGGGCCTCAGAAAGCTTCCTCTCACCCCGGGTGGAAGAACCAGCTCTTTTCTGAATTTTATTATAGTGAGCCAAGGCACCTGTTTCCACTAGAACACCCAGCTCTTCACTAAAGACAACCTCATTCTGATTTTGCTTTCTGCGGCGCAGTTCGGCACCAGAAAAATCATTGGGAACATGAGCACCAGAAGCAATCTCACTATCCTCGTTAGAAGGATCCACAAGGATAGGGATTTGATTAGAAACATCTCTGCCATCTGGGATATCCTTGACAGCACTAGGGCCAGCATCACCGACAGTACCAGAATTGGAAGGATTACCATTTGTACCGGAGACACCATCACCCCGGTTACCTCCAGTGGGAGGAGCGGCACCAGAAGCTAAAAAAACCACCTCCTTCCCTTTGTTAGAGTTACGAATCACAGGAGGTTTATCTTTTGAGATAATATTCTCCCCATTCTTGGAAGAATAATGGAAATTGGGAGCATTTTGTTTTGACTTTATTCCCTGCTGTGTAGGGCTACTGGAACTCTGCTTGATCCGTCTACAGCCTGACAAAGAGTGACCATGGACTTTACATTTGCTGCAATAAGCCAAGCTAGTTTCAACGACAATAGATTGCCAAAAACCTTGGTTCTCAGGCATCGATATCCATACCGCATCAGGAATAGGTTTCGTGACATCAAGCTCAACGCACGCGCGAGCATATTTCAGAGACACACAGGCGTTTGTGCGTTCATCAACTGATACGAAGTATCCAAAGGTAGAAACAATAGCTTTGACAAAAGCGGTGTCATATAATGGCAAGGGGAGGTTCGGTAATCGGATCCATACCGTAGTGACAGTAGATTCTTTTTTGGGGTTGTAATCAATGGTCCAACGGAATAAGCGAAAAAAAAAGCATGGCCAACCTTATTAAGCGGAGAAGCTAGGGCAGTCCTGACATCGGCCTCTGAGTCTAGGATTATAAGAACATGGCGAGCGTCCCAAATCTCGCTCAAGGTCGCCCTGCCCTTCAAATCCCAATGAGTCTGAAAGGCCTTCTGAATATCCCCAATGCTAGGACGGCCAACGGTGAATTTGGCTATCAGAGAGAATTGAAAACGTTTAGCTCCAGCCCCAATCTCAGAGCCGGTAAACCCAATAGCCGGACGGCCGTCCTTCGACCCAACCTGTCTAGTGGGGAGGGAGATAGGGGCAAATCGCGGCCTAAGCTTTGGTCGGGCAGTGGCAGCAATCGCCGCGAAGGAGGGACCCAAGGCAGGAGAAGGATTGCTGGGGACAGAAGGCGAGCCACCGGGAGAGATTAAATCAGGCGGCTTCGAGATGGACGGGGAGGGGGGACCCATGGCAGGGGAGCCCATGACAGGCGGAGGAAGGCGCGCGCGGCAATCGCCGGAGAAAACCCTAAAAAATCACCAAAATCGCCGAATGTTTTTGTAATGTTGGAGGGAATCAGGATGAGCTAACACATTTAACTCCTCATTGAAAACAATCTGATTGGAACTTTGCTTTTTTAGACAAAGCTCCGCGCCTGAGAAATCATTAGGAGCAGCGCTAATATCACCCTCACCCATCATTCTGGCTAAGCTGAACAATTCCAAGATTTAAATTATTGGCAGATAGAGCAGGAAGAGTAGCAGGGGCTATATACTTGTCACAGAATCATCTTTAAGGTGTTGACCATCCATATCGCCGCTACTCGGATCCTCTTCGAGATCACCATTGCAAGGTTGTTGACAGGACTGTTAACTGCTTGAGAAGCTTCTTTGCTAGAACCAGGAGGCTCCCATCAACTATTTTCCCTCTTCTGGACTTTTTACTTTCAACCCGTGCCCATTCAGTAGCTTCTTTTTCTTTTGAGTAATTCCCATTAATATTAATTGAAGTGGATTTATCTCCAGGCTTCGAGACTTCCCTTGAATCTGCAGTTCTTTGTTGCTTATGGGAAGCATCAGATTGTTTAACTTTACGGCAAATAGCTAAATGGTGCCCATGGACCCTGCATTTGCTGCAATAAGACATCTTAGTCTCTATTACAACTTATTGCCAGAAACCTTGATTTCCTGGCATTGAAATCCAAACGGAATCCGGAATTGGCTTAGTTAGGTCTAACTCAACACAGGCGCAAGCATACTTAACCGAAATGCAAGCATTCGTTCTATCATCAACCCCAACAAAGTACCCAAAAAAAGGAAACAATTGCTTCAATAAAAGCACTGTCATAGAGCGGCAAAGGGAGATTAGGGAGTCTGACTCTCACAGTTACTAAGTAATAGATTCTCTCTTAGGATTATATTCAAGCGCCCATCGAAAAAGGCGGAAGAAAGCATGGCAGACCTTATTCAAGGAGGACGACAGGGCAATCCTAATATCGGCTTCTGAATCTAGGATGATGAGAATGTGGCGAGAATCCCATATTTCGCTAATAGTAGCACGTCCGGAGATTGCCCGGTTAGCCTGAAAAGCTTTTTGCATTTCACCTAGATTAGGGGGGCCAACTATGAACTTTCCTATGAGGAGAATTCAAAACGCTTGGCACCCGCACCAATTTCAGGTCCTGTAAAGCCGATTGACGCCCGACCATCCTTAGTTCCAAACTGCCTAGCTGGAAGATTGATGGGGGAGCAACGCGGCTTCAGCTTAGGCCTGGTAGTGGCAACCAAGGCGGCAAAGGATGGGCGCGATACCGAATTTTCCAAAGAGCCGGAAGGCCACCAGCACCGCAGGGGTCAGGAGGCTTAGGATTGGTTTGGCTGGGGGAGCCCATGTCGGGCAGGAAGATGCCTGAACGACAGTCGCCGGGGAAGAGCCCTAAAATCGCCAAAATCCCTAGAATAGGAAAAATCGCTTGCTGACGTCACCTGTTATGTGTACCAGAGTTTTGTAGACTTTTTAGTGAGAATATCTACTGGCTGTTTATTAGTGGATACATGTTTCAGAGTCATCTCCTCCTGTTTCAGACCATACTCTTCCTGCATATGTTTCATCCTAATCATATGGGTGCAACAGCTTCCTGCAGCTGTATATTCCTCCTGAGCAGAACAGAGTCTGTTCCTGAGATAGAATGGGCTGTCAATCAAGCTTATGTACAGGGTCTGTTCCAAGCTGACTCCAGAATAAGTGTGCTTATGACTTGCATTTTCCAACCCAAACTTCTTCACCAAGTTCCTTGCATCCTTGTGAACGTGCTTTACCCATAGAGTCTTGTATGCTCCCTCTCGCACATAGTTGAACGAGAAATATCCTGAGAAGTTCACACCATGCTTTGGGCGCCTGTTTCAGTCTGTACAAGGCCTTTTTGAGGCGATACACATGATCCCTTCTAATGGAAATAAGAGTTGTGTCTTTCTCACGTTGCAGTCTCAGAATTGGGTGAATCACAGCTCGAACAGTGTCTAATTTCTGTCTTGTCTGTTTTCCTATCTTGCATTCACCACACATAGCATCAGTTTTTCCTGTCAGTTCAGGTATTCCTCGCACCAGTCCAAGTTTAGGTATCTGCCTCATGGCCTTGAGATTCAAGTATCCCAGCCTCTTGTGCCGCAGAATCAGTTCATCCTGCTGAGACAGAAAACAGCGAGGTGTGACAGGCTCTGTGTCAGAATTCAACACATAACAGTTATTTGATGAACGAACTCCTCTCAAAACACACTTCCCTTCACTGTTGATGACATGGCACGAATCTTTGGTGAATTGCACATTTAGCTTTCCATCACACAGCTGACTTGTACTTAGCAAGTTGGCTTGAAGACCTTCCACAAGGAGCACTTTGTCAATTGAGAGCATCCCTTGAACAGATAATGTACATTGACCAATGACCTTTCGTTTTGTTCCATCACCAAATGTAACAAATCTCCCATCCAGGTTCTGTACATCGGTCAGATAACTGGCTTCTCCTGTCATGTGGGCTGAACAGCCACTATCAGAGTACCACCGGTCCTTCTCAAGGTGAGAAGATGAGTTGTATGCGACGTAGCAATAGTTGTCATGAGTTTTTGGGACAGGCACGGATCTTCTCAAGCGATATTTTGCAAGAAATATGGGGCACTTTCTCTGGATGTGGCCTTGAGCTTTGCAAAAGTACGCTTATCCTCTGTCCAACGCTTATTAAATCTGTGACTGGGATGAACATTGTTACCACCGTTAGAATTTTTAGCTTGAACAAACACTGTCTTACCATTTGTCTTTTGATACTCATAGCCCAAACCAGAACTTCCGCTATTCGAACGCTGAGCACCCAAAATCGAATCAAGCTTCTTCGTCCCATTGTTCAACATACTGACATACTTTCTTATTCTTGACAGTTCAGCGACTGTTTTTGAGTGTTGCAACTTTTTCTTTTTGTTTCTTTGCACTTGAACCCATTCTTGTTTCTGGCCGGAGGACAGAAGGGGAGGGGCCGCTTTACATGAGGAGTCGGCAGCAAGGGAGCCAGGGATGGATTTTGTACTTTCCAAATTGGATGGCCTGACTGAAGGATTATCAAGGACATGATGTCTTGATTGCTTTGTTTTCCTACACTCCGTTAGAATATGACCATGGATTTTACAGTGACTACAGAAAGATAGCTTAGTTTCAATCTCAATATTTTGCCAGTAGCTCTTGTCGTTAGGCAGTGAGATCCATACCGCATCAGTAATAGGTTGAGTAACATCTAGCTCGATACAAGCTCTAGCATACCTGAGGGATAAGCAAGCCTTCGTCCTGTCATCAACTCCTATAAACCGCGCAAAGGAGGAGACGATTGCCTCCACGAAGGAACTGTCATATAGAGCAAGAGGGAGATCTGGCAGACGAATCCACGCCGTTGTGACTTTCGACTTCCTTTTAGGGTTGTAATCAGGAGACCACCGAAAGAGCCGGAAGTAGGCAAGACCAATTTTCCTCAGGGAAGAGCCTAGGACGATACGGACATCCTCCTCGGAGTCAAGAATAACCAGAACATGTCTACCGTCCCAAATGTCACTAATCGAGGCATGACTAGAAATGTTCCAATTAGCCTAAAAGGCCTTCTGGATTTCTGGCAGAGATGGCCGACCAAAGGTGAATTTAGCAATCAGCGAGAAAGCAAATCGACTCTCCCCAGCGACAATTTCGGGAAGGGAGAAAGCTAGGGCCGGCCGACCCTCCTTGTAACTGACCTGTCTTGGCAGAAGTTTGATGGGGATCAAAACGCGGTTTGAGGGATTGATTAGGTTTGGACACCATAGCAGCAAAAGAGAGGGGACCGGAAGTGACCAAGGGCAGGGAAGGAGACGGTCCCGCCCCCGGAAGAGGATCTGGTGGTTTGGTCTTGACCTGGGTGGGAGAGCCCATGGAAGGCCGTAGGGACGGGCCCGTAGGGAGCCTGAGCGGCAGTCGCCGGAAGGGGACCCTAGCACTTCAAAACCCTAGCTCCGTTACAAGATTATTCACCTTCTTTTCGCTGATGATATTCTTATATTCACCAATAGTGGTCTACGTTCCTTGACCCAGTTAAAGCAGGTCATTGATTCCTTCTGCAATCTATCGGGGCAAGAACTCAACACTGAAAAAAGTAAGATCTTCTTTTCAAAACACACTGATCAGTCCGCTAAAGAACATATTCTGCACACTCTCCAATTTAAGGAAGGTACTTTCCTTGTTACTTATTTGGGAGCTGCAATTTAAGGAAAGTACTTTCCTTGTTACTTATTAAAGATTCGATATATTGATGGTTTGATAGATAAATTTCGATCTCGGATAGATCGTTGGATGCGACCACTTTTATCGATGGCAGGAAGAATCACCTTGGTGCAATCAGTTCTGAATTCTATGAGCATACATGTCATGTCGATTCTTTCGATTCCTGCAGCAGTCATCAAAAGAATGGAGAGGCTTATTGGCAATTTTATATGGGATCATGGCTCTTCAAAATGGCATCATTGGGTTCGTCGAGAGCTTATTTATCGCCCGAAGGGAGCTAGAGGCCTCGGCATTCATTCTCTGGTGGATGTTATGTTAGCTCTTCATGGGAAGCTTGCTTGGGCTTTCCTGGCTCAGCGCTCCCTGTGGGCTAGATATGTCAAGTCCAGCTCTATCTTCTCCTTTCAAAGATTCTGGATGAAGTCGCTCGCTAAAAATAATTTTCTGCATTGTTTCAAACTTGGTCTTGCGGTGGTCTGTCTTTGGGCTATTTGGAAGAACCGCAACTCTCATTTTTTTGGAGGGCAACCTGTGAACATTATAAAGTTTATTCATGCTTGGGAAATTAAGCTCTCTACTAATATTCCATTTGAGTTTCATACGCAGGCCTTGAGGGTCTTGCTGCTAATGATACCCCGCACGTCATGGGCTCCCCCACCTAGTTTATCCCTAACCCGATTGTTCCGAAACCTCCAGCTCCAGTTCAGGGAGAGGCTCCGCTTCCCTCCCAACCTTTGGGTGCTTCCAGCCCCCTCCCGTTCGCTGCTATGGTGTCCAAACCTAATCAACCCCTCAAACAACGTTTTGATCCCATCAAGCTTCTACCAAGACAGGTCAGTACCAAGGAGGATCGGCCGGCCATAGCTTTCTCTCTTCCCAAAATTGTCGCTGGGGAGAGTCGCTTTGCTTTCTCGCTGATTGCTAAAATCACCACCTACTATCCGAGGTTTAACAATGGAAGAAGAAAAATCCAAAAGATCAGCCCAAAGAGCTCTCCTACCAAGCCCTGTCACGGTCAGCGTAGACAAAAGTAATAAAAAAGGAAGGGTTGCCATCATTATCCATATCCGAACGATAATAGAGGATTTCCAAAGAATCCATATCCGATCATTATCCGACCCCCCGTGAGCTGTAAGATCAAATTGAAGATCTCTTGCGAGACTAGCTAGTCTAGACTCATTACACATAGGCTCGATAAGAACACCAAAGTCAACGGAATGAGCTGCTATAATACTCTTCAGATGAGGTAACGTACCTCTGCTGTTAACTCCTCTTATATTCCAACAAAGAAGCTTGATCATTGATTAAGAGTCAAGGTTTTCGTCTTACCACTGGTGCCTTCGCTAAGAATATTTTGGTCGTTATTAAGGCTCTGCGATTTGTCACAGATACGGGCAATTCTCCTTTCGAGACTCTTTACATCAGGAGGAAGAGTGGAAGACTTCTTCATGATTGACTTCACTGGCAAAAGGGAGGGATCGTAAACAGTCGTGGCGATTCCCGGGCCGTATGGCCTCTCCCACCCAGTCAGTGGTCAGGCCTCCTGACCCGAGTAGTGGCGGTCCCCCATTAGTCACTGAATCTGACATTCCTAGGTCGGATGCTCGCCCTTCCTTTGCTGCGATGGCCGCCTCTGCAAAGCCTAGGTTACGGCCTCGTTTCCCTCCTCTTTCCCTTCCGACCAGACAGGTAGGCCTCAAAGATGGCAGACCAGCAATTGGCTTCTCCGAAGCTGAGATTGGGGATTGCGAGAAGCGTTTCGAGCACTCTATCATAGCAAAGTTCACAGTCGGTCGTCCCAATCTCATGGAAATTCAGAAAGCTTTTCAGGCCAACTGGGCAATCTGTGGGCGTGCCTCCATGAGTGAGATCTGGGACAGCCGCCATATTCTTACCATCCTTGATTCGGAAGTTGATGTTCGCGCTGCCCTGTCATCTCAGCTTAACAAAGTGGGTCACGGTTTCTTCAGGCTCTTCAGATGGAGTGCGGATTATAATCCTAAGAAGGAATCGACAGTAACCACCATTTGGGTTAGGCTTCCAGGTTTGCCTTTATCTATTTACGATAGTGCCTTCATTGAAGCCATCATTTCTACCTTCGGATATTTTGTCAGTGTTGACGATAGAACAAAAGCCTGCACTGCTGTTAAGTATGCTAGAGCGTGTGTTGAGCTGGACGTCACCCAGCCTATTCCTGATTCGGTCTGGATTAATCTGCCGGAGAATCGTGGCTTCTGGCAGTCTATTGAGGTAGAGACTAAGCTGTCTTACTGTAGTAAGTGTAAAGTTCATGGGCACGCTTTGGTAGATTGTCGTAGACACAAGTTCACCTCCTCTCTCCCTAGACAGCAAGCTACCTTTGCAGCTCGGAGCGCCCCTTTGGAGGGACCTCTACAGGGATTGCTGAAAAGAGTGGGGCAGTCAATGAATCAAAATGGAATTTGGTCAGGTCACGCAAGACCAAAAAAGTTAAAGATACTGTTTCTGAACCCTCGCCTATTGATGATGCCACTATCAATGTCGCTTCTCATGCGGCTTCAGGAGTTGCTCAGATTGATCAAGTTGGGGACCTATCAAGTAAGAGCGCTGGGGATTTTCTTGGGTTAGTGGCTTTACCGGGGGATACTGGGACTATCAATCTATCTGATTCGCCATTTCTAGAAGGTACTTCTCCTCCCTTCACCTCACCACCGACTGACAGGCCTTCTATCACTGCTCAGCCCTGCCCTCATATCGCAGCCCCTTTTCCTGATAAAGATGCTATTATTTCTAAAGTCCCAAATGACTTATCTGGTACTGAGATCCGTCGCAGGAAGCAGGGTTCTTCTAATGTGCTGTTTTTTAACGAGGATTTGGGTGTTCTGGTGCAACCTGGTGCTCTCCCACATTATAACAAGATCCAAGATAAAGCAGGTACCTCTAAGCGTGGGGAAATAAAGCTCACAGAAGCTCTACAGGCATGTATTATCCCAGGCAGCAAGCACTGCCTTACAGAGGCTTCCAAATGATTAGTGGCCTTTGCTGGAATGCGAGGGGAATCTCCAATAGAGGTACCTTATGTTTTTTAAAGTCTATCTTACTCAAGCATGATATTTCTTTCTGTGCGATTCTGGAACATAAATCGCAGGGTAAGCGTATGCCATCTATTGCTCGGAAGCTTGGTTTTCCTAACTGTTTGCAGGGTAATCCCATAAACAACCACATTTGGATCTTCTGGAAAGACCACATTTCAGTTTCCACTCAGCATATTAGTTCCCAACATATATCCTGTCTTGTCACTCATTCAGCCTCTGATTTGTCAATTATTTGCTCGGTGGTTTATGCCTCCTACAAAGTGGCTAATAGAGTTCAGTTGTGGGCTGATCTTTCTTTGGAAAATTCTTCTATTGGTATACCTTGGATGTTGATGGGCGACTTCAATGCTGTTACTCAGGCAGATGAAAAAAGGGTGGGCGTCTTTTTGGTACAAAATCCTCTTCAGATTTTAGGAATTTTATAATGGAGAATGGCCTTTTTGATACAGGTTTTGCTAGCAACAAATTTACTTGGTGTAATAATCAAGCTGGTTGTAATTGTATTTGGATGAGGTTGGATAGGGTGCTTATCAACGGCTTGGCTGCTGTTAATTTTCCGGAGCTGAGAATTTTATATTTGCCGCGTGTGCAGTCTGATCACTGTCCTTTGCTTATCTCTTTTAGCAAAAAAGTTCAGGCTCAAAGTATTTTTTCCTCTAATCCTGCGTGGGTCAATCATGCTGATTTTCTTTCGGTTGTACGGGCTTCTTGGTCAGTTGGAGGTCATGCTGACCCAATGTTGAATTGTCATCTCAAGTTCAAAAATCTGAGGATTGAGCTCCGTAAGTGGAATTGGAATGTATTTGGTGACATTAACCAGAAGGTTGATGAGATTAGCAAAAGAATAGAGGCCACTGAGGAACTTCTGCAGAGTCAGTGGTCCCTTGAAAATGAGGCAGCCCTCGTCTTCTTACATAGTCGCCTCAAAAATGCCCTTGATGACCGCCAGCTCTTCCTTGATGCTAAATCTCATGTTGGCTGGCTCCAAGAGGGTGATAGGAATTCTAGATTCTTTCATGCCACCATCAAGGTTCGTCGATCCATCAACAACTTTAGAGTTACTCTCCCCTCGGGTAGTGTTTCGGATGATAGAGAGGAGATTGGTTCCCTTGCTGTTGGTTTTTTTAAGAATCTTTTGGGTGGTTTTTCTGCTTCTCCAGATGGTACATACTTCCACAATATTCAGCCTGTTATTTCCCAGGCTGACAATGGAACCTTGAGTAGTATCCCAGACTTGGATGAAGTGTGGGCAGCTGTTTCTGGTCTTCCTAAAAGCAGTGCCCCTGGTCCAGATGGATTTACCGGGGTCTTCTTCCAATCCTGTTGGCCCATTATTGGTTTAGAAATTACTGCAGCTGTCCAGCACTTTTTCAAAGGATTCAGTCTTCCTAAGGCTATCTCTTCTACAGTTATAGCCCTCATCCCAAAGGTTAAAAATGCCACTTCCTTGGACCAGCTTCGTCCTATCAGCCTCTGCAATTTTCTCCATAAAATCATTTCTAAGATCTTAAATGACCGTCTTTGCCCTCTGCTGGCTAAGCTTATCAGTCCGGAACAATCAGGTTTTATTCCTGGTAGGACCATTCACCAATGTATTGCTTTGGCTCATGACCTTGCCTCAGACATTCATAATAAAGTTCATGGTGATAATGTCATGGTTAAGCTGGATATGGCCAAGGCTTATGACAGACTTTCTTGGCATTTTCTCCTTCGGGGAATGAGGGCCTTGGGCTTTGATGAACAATGGTGTGACCTAGTTTATCGCAACATTAGTAATTGTTGGTACACTATTAGGATCAGAGGAAAGTCCTTTGGACATTTCAAATCCAATCAAGGGTTACGGCAGGGAGACCCTTTATCACCGAGTCTGTTTATCATTGCCATGGACATCCTTTCTCGCAAACTAAACCAAGCTGGAAAACCTGGTGGTGGCATTATGCCCTATTGGTCTTCTCGGAAGGCCTTAGAGATTAATCATATTCTTTATGCAGATGATATTTTGGTGTTCACTAATGGGGGCAGGTCCTCTTTTGCTAAATTCCTGGATACTACGAATACCTTTTGTGTGAATTCTGGTCAGAAGCTGCAAGGTAATAAGTGCAAAATTTTCTTTTCCAAACTCATTTCGGATGGTCGGAAAGGGCGCCTCTTGCGTATGTCTGGCTATTCGCAAGGTGCCTTTCCAGTTTGCTATCTTGGTGTCCCTCTGTTTACCGGACAACCCAGAATCTCTTATTTTCAAGGCCTGGTCGATCAAATTAAGGATCGTCTTGCAAGCTGGATGAAGAATTTCCTTTCTATGGCTGGTAGAATTACGCTTATTAAATCTGTTCTGCAGTCCATACCGATTCATTGCTTATCTGTTCTACCTGTTCCAAGAGGTACTTTGATGTCCATTGACAAGCTCATCCGGAATTTTCTTTGGGACAATGGGCAAAGTTCTCGCAGGCATTGGGTGAACTGGGATCGTGTCTGCAAGGATCTCTCTGCTGGAGGCTTGGGACTCAGGCCTCTGCATCAGGTCATGACTGCCCTCGAAGGTAAAATGGCGTGGAATTTTCTGACTAATTCTTCTCTTTGGGCGAGCCATGCCAGGAGTAGATACTCCGTGGGTGGTAAAGGGTCGTATCTTTGGAACAAGGTCTCTCCCTTTATCTCCAGCATCTCCCTCAACTGCCACTGGTTGCTCGGTAATGGTAAAACTCCAGCTTCTGTTTTCTGTCAGAATTTGGCTTTGCCTTGTCCCAAAAGATTTAAATCTTGGCCTATCAAAAATATCCTTCTTAATCCGGCTTTGCGGAGAGTCTTCCTGCTTGGTATGAATCCTCGGATTCTCCGGTCAGTTCAAGGGGACTTTGATGATGTTTTTCCGGATAAACTCGTCTGGGAAGGTGATCCTACTGGTATGTTTCTATTGCTACTTTTTTTAAAAGCTTTGTCCCTCCTGTGGCTTGTATTAGAAAGTTTGAAATGCTATGGCATTCTTGGCTCCCCATGAAAATTTCATGTTTTCTCTGGAGGCTTCTAAATTCAGCTTTGCCCACTCACGAGAATGTGATTAAAACTGGAGTCCCGATAGCTAGTAAGTGTGTTTGCTGTAGGGTGCATAAGGCTGAGTCCATGGAACATATTTTTCTGCACAGTGATCCTGCTAATTTGATATTGGATTTCCTTTGCCCTTTATTTAGAAGAGTGAGACCGAAATCTTTTCACCAGCTTTTTTATGACTGGGGTATTAATGCAGATTTTGAGAATTATATGGATTGCCTCGGTTTTGGTGTGTTAGTTTGTTGTCTTTGGGAAATCTGGAAATTCAGAAACCAGATTTTTTAAGGAGTTTCGTATATCCCCTGCCTTGTATTGCAAAATTTGAAGCTATATGGCAATCATTCATCCCAATGAAAGTCTCCTGTTTTTTATGGAAGATTCTCCACTCAGCCCTTCCAACAAATGAAAATATCATCAAGACTGGTATACAACTTGCCAGCAAATGTGTTTGCTGCAGTGCCCCCAGGTTTGAATCAATGGAGCATTTGTTTCTTCATAGTGACAAAGCCCTCTTGGTTCTGGATTTGCTCTGCCCTCTCTTCCGTAAAAGCAGGCCTACTTCTTTACATCAGCTCTTCTATGATTGGGGCATTGTGGCTGATTTCACTAACTTATTGGATTGCTTGGGTTTCGGCCTCATGTCTTGTTGTATGTGGGACATTTGGAAATTCAGGAACCAGGCTCTGTATGATGACCATGCCGGCAGCTTCAGCAAGACCAATATTTTTAGATGGGCCTCTCTTCTTGCTAATAATATCAAGGTTCCTTGCGGTCATGACACTTTTTCTAGTAACATTTGCAAAGCTCTCCTTATTAATCCCCTGGTGTTCAAGACGGCTAGAATATTGTGGATTCCTTGGCAGCCTACTCCAAAAGGTAACACTTGCAACATCTCTTTTTTTTGTTGATAATGATAAAAATTGTATGGCTGCTGTGGTTCGTGATAGATATGGTTTATTCCTTGCTGCCTTCAAGACCGTTGCGCTGTGCAAGCACTTTCTGCAGTGCTTGCTACACATTATTAGTGAGCTTAATTGTCTTTTATTGGATCTACATTGTCTTCGTATCTCCCATCCTGAGGTAAGTCTTCTTAGTCGGAACTCTTTGGTGGACTGGGCTTACTTCCAGCTCAAAAGGTCGCTGGTTAGAAGGCTTAAGGAGCTTGAAATCTACAAAGTCAGCCACTCGCTCAATCGTCCGGCTGATGCTCTTTGCTGCTCCAAACTTAGGTACTTTTATACCACCAATTTTGAAGCGCTTCCTTGCTCAGTTAAGCATGCCATTGTAAATGATGTCAGGCCCCACCCATGCTCCTTCATTGAACAGCGCATTGAGACTTGAATCTAGGTTTTTGCTGGCCTTGTTATTTTTTGTTGTTTTGTTTTTGGTCTGGGTAGTTCTCAAAATGTGAGTTCACCCTCTTCTCTTCTTAGATGGTTCTCCATCTCGTCTGTACTTGCCTCGGCCCAGGCTGTTTGGGCCTTTTTTAATAAAGCTCTTTTTTAAAATAAATATAAAAAAAAAAAGATTATCTATTTTTTTTTTAATTTTTTTTTTTAAACTTACCCCGTTAGAGCCCCAGCCCTAACACCCACCAGGAATCGAACCTGTGACATGGAGTTTATAATACACCACCACGACCACTAGGCTAGCCCTTGGTGGGCCAAAAAAAAAAGATTATCTATGATGATCATGCTGGCAGCTTCAGTAGATGGATTATTTTTAAATGGGCAGCTGATCTTTCTGGCACTATCAAGGCCCCTTTTGTTCTTGAATCGCGGTCCAGTAATATCTGTAAAGCCCTGCACATCAACATGCCCGCTGCTATAAAGTGTAATATTCTATGGTCACCATGGCAGCCTGATTATAGAGGAAATACTTGTAACGTTGCAGTTTTTGTTGATGATAAGAGCTCTCGCTTGGCTGCAGTGATTCGAGACAGTTTTGGCAGATTCTTCGCTGCCATAAAGATTGTTTCCCTGAGAAAACATTTTCTGCATTGCTTGTATCAAATTCTGCTGGAGCTTTTCAGTCATAACATGAGCTTTACTAGTTTAAAAATCTCCCATACAGATGTGGCTTTGTTGGGTCGGGATTCAGCAGTTGATTGGGTTTTTTTCTCTATCAAGAGACAACTTGTTCGCAGATTAAAAGGTATTGATATTTTCAAAACCAGCCACTCTCTCAATCGGCCTGCTGCTGCGCTTTGTTTTTCAAAACAAAGGTTTTCCTTTTCTACTCATAGAGAAGACCTCCCGCGGTCTGTTCTTCATGCTCTTGATCATATTTCCATTTGTAAGCGCCGCGACTCTGGCTTTTTGAGCCCCTTTCAATAAAAGAGCGTTTTTTTTTTAAAAAAAAAAAAAAATTTTGAAGTACAAGGACTTACATCTACTTCTCACTAGCCAAAAACTATTGCTCAGTCTAATCTCCTAGACTAGCTAGCAATCTGAACTCACATATTCTCTTGGTGCAGTCTACACACTCTCGGTAATAAATAGCTACAGCTCTGACTCTCAGACTTAGCCTATTCTATTACAATACATAGCTCACGGAATGCTTCAACACACTTTTCACCAAAGTTGCTGTATCTTCAGTCGACGAAACTCCAAACTCTCCCTCCAAGTAGTCGGACACTCTGAGTTCTTCAAAATCAGCGTTTGTTCCCCCTTAATCAATCTCTTGGCGATTTTGAGCCATCCTGCGTTGACCTCTCTCTCCAAGCGATTTTGGCGTTCCTCTAGGGTTTCCCCGGCGATTGCCGTCCGTTCTCTCCGCCCGTCATGGGCTCCCCTGTCACGGGTCCTCCCACCTTGTCCTCCTCGAAGCCGCCTGATTTTAGCCCTTCCGTTGGCTCGCCCCCTGTCCCCGGCAACCCTTCACCTGCCTTGGGACCTTCATTCGCGGCGATTGCTGCCACTCCTCGACCACAACTTAGGCCGCGGTTTGCACCTATATCTCTTCCCTCTCGACAAGTTGGGTCGAAGGATGGCCGCCCGTCCATCGGTTTTACTGGCTCTGAGATTGGGGCTGGCGCGAAGAGATTCCAATTCTCTCTGATAGCCAAATTCACAGTTGGCCGTCCTCCCATTGGGGATATTCAGAAGGCTTTTCAGACTAATTGGGTATTGAAGGGCAGGGCTACCTTGAGCGAGATTTGGGATGCTCGCCACGTCCTTATTATCCTTGATTCAGAGGCTGATGTTAGGACCGCCTTAGCATCTCCGCTAAATAAGGTTGGCCATGCTCTTTTTCGTTTATTCCGTTGGACCCTAGATTACAACCCCAAAAAAGAATCTACTGTCACTACAGTCTGGATTCGACTACCAAATCTCCCTTTGCCTCTTTATGACAGCGCTTTCGTTGAAGCTATTGTTTCCACCTTTGGATATTTTGTTTCAGTTGATGAGCGCACCAAGGCCTGTGTGTCTTTGAAATTTGCTCGGGCATGCGTTGAGCTTGACGTCACAAAACCTATTCCTGATGCTGTTTGGATCTCAATGCCAGAGAATCAAGGTTTCTGGCAATCTATTGTTGTTGAGACTAGCCTGGCTTACTGCAGCAAATGTAAAGTACATGGTCATTCCTTATCTTCCTGCAGGCGGGTCAAGCAGAGCCCCATTACTCCTTCACAGCACGGTTTAAACGCTAAACAAAAATCTTCCAGCTTCAATAATTCTTCCAAGAATGGGCAGAATACTATCACAAAAGATAAACCTGCTGAGGTCCGGAATTCTAAAAAAGGGAAGGAGGTGGCTATTGTTCCTTCTGGTGAAGCTCCTTCCACTGGAGATAATCGGGGTATCGGTGTTTCCGTTAGTGTTGGCGGTCCGTCCATTTCGGGTAGTATCGGTGCAGCTGATCCCTCTGCTGCCCAGGATATCTCTAATGGCAGGGAAGATTCCTCTGCTCAAAATCCTCTCATAGTGGAATCTTTTGATAAGGATAGTGAGAATATTTCTGCTTCTCAAGTCCCTAATGATTTTTCTGGTGCCGAACTGCGTCGCAGGAAACAAAATCAGAATGAGGTATTTTTCAGTGAAGAGCTGGGTGTTCTTGTGCAACCAGGTGCCTTGGATCATTTTAATAAAATCCAGAAAAGAGCTAGCTCTTCTGTCCGGGGTGAGAGGAAGCTATCTGAAGCTCTTCAGGACTGCATTATCCCAGGCAGCAAGCACTGCCCTTCAAAGGACTCCCAATGATCAGTGGTCTCTGTTGGAATGCCAGGGGTATCTCCAATCGAGGTACCATTCTCTATTTAAAATCTATTTTATCAAAGCATGACATCTCTTTTTGTGCTATTTTGGAGCCCAAATCACATGGAAAGAAAATTATATGGGCTGCGAAAAAGTTGGGTTTTTCTGGCTCCTTTCAAGGGGATCCTATTAACACACATATTTGGATTTTTTTGGAAGGATTCGATTTCGGTCACTATTGTCAATATTAGTCCACAACATATCTCTTGTAGGGTGGATCATGCTGCCTTGAATAGCACAACTATTTGTTCAGTGGTGTATGCTTCTTGTAAGGTGAACAATCGAGTGCAGCTATGGTGTGATCTCTCTGCGGACAGCCAATCTTTTTCTGATCCTTGGATCATCATGGGTGATTTCAATGCAGTCACTCATCCTGCGGAAAAAATGGGGGGGCCGTGATGTTGGTAATAAATCCTCCTCGGACTTTAACAATTTTATCACTGGGGCTGGTTTATTGGATGTTGGCTTTTCCGGAACAAATTTACATGGTGTAATAATCAAGCTGGTCGCAGATGTATTTGGATGAGACTTGACAGGGTTTTAATTAATGGTTTGGCTGCTGCGGCTTTCCCAGATATCAAAGTTGTTCATCTCCCCCGTGTTCAGTCAGATCACTGTCCCTTATTGATCTCTTTTCGGAACTTCGAGCGCGCCCAAAGTTTTTTCAGCTTCAATCCTGCCTGGGTTAACCATGAAGATTTTTTTAGAGTTGTTCAGGATTCTTGGAAGGGTACAGCACATGCAAATCTGATGGTAAATTGTCATCTCAAGTTCAAAACTCTTAGATGTGTTCTTCGAAAATGGAATTGGAATGTTTTTGGCGACATTAATCAACGAATTAATGATTTAACTAAAAGAGTAGAGGCAGTTGAGGAAAGCCTTCAGAATCAATGGTCGGAAGATAGTGAAAGAGAATTCGTCTTTCTTCATAATCGCCTTCAGTCAGCTTTGGATGATCGGCAGCTTTTCCTTGATGCTAAAGCGCATGTTGGTTGGCTGCTGAATGGGGATAAAAATACAGGGCTGTTTCATACTGCTATTAAGGTTCGCCGAGCTTGTAATAAATTGAAAGTTACACTTCCGTCTGGCCTTGTCTCTGATGATCGTGAAGTGGTTGGTCCTTTGGCAGTGGATTATTTTCAGCAACTCTTGGGTGGTTTTTCTAATATTCCAGACTCTAATTATTTTGCTAATATTCTTCCGCTCATTTTGGAAGCTGAAAATGAAGCATTGGTCTGTATTCCGAATGCCGAGGAGGTATGGCTTGCCGTCTCTTCTCTGCCTGAAAAGAGTGCTCCTGGCCCATGTGGTTTTACTGGAACTTTCTATCAGAAATGTTGGAATATTATTAGTGATGACATTATTGCTGCAATCCAGTTTTTCTTCAAAGGTTTTAATCTGCCAAAATCTTTGTCATCCACCATTCTTACCTTAATTCCAAAGGTTAAGAATGCAGCATCTTTGGACCAATATAGACCCATTAGCCTCTGCAATTTCCTCCAAAAAATAATTTCCAAAATTCTTAATGAGCGCCTCCGCCCGTTGATTACCAGAATTGTTGGCTTAGAACAATCAGGTTTTGTTCCTGGCCGTTCTATTCAGCAGTGTATTGCCCTGGCGCATGATCTTACTTCTGATTTTCACAAGAAGGTGCATGGAGGCAATATTATGCTTAAACTTGACATGGCAAAGGCCTATGATAGGCTGTCTTGGATTTTTCTTATTCGGGGAATGAAGCTCTGGGTTTCAATGACAAATGGTGTGACTTAATCTACCGTAACATCAGTAATTGCTGGTATTCCATTCGTATCAGTGGGAAATCCTTTGGTCTCTTTAAATCGAACAGGGGTTTAAGGCAGGGAGATCCGCTATCTCCCAGCTTATTCATTATTGCCGTGGAGATTTTGTCTCAAAACCTCAATGAAGCAGGCAAGCCCGGTGGTGGAATTATGCCATATTGGTCTGCTCAAAAAGCCTTAACAATTAATCACATTTTCTATGCTGATGATATCTTAATCTTTACAAATGGACGGAAATCTTCCTTTGCCAAGCTTCTTAATATTTTGAACTGCTACTGTGCTAACTCTGGCCAACAGCTGCAAGCCTCTAAATGTAAGATTTTTTTCTCCAAACACATCCCGTGCGATAGAAAAAGAAATCTTCTTCGTCTTTCTGGTTATTCCCAAGGGATTTTCCCAGTCCGATATCTTGGAGCTCCCCTGTTCCCTGGGCAAGCTAAAATTAATTATTTTCAGGGCTTGGTTGATCGTATTAAAGATCGTCTGCAAGGCTGGATGAAGACCTTTCTATCCATGGCAGGTAGAACCACTCTAATTAAATCTGTTTTACATTCCATTCCCATACACTGCATGTCAGCTCTTCCTGTTCCGAAAGGTATTCTAAAGTCCATTAATCATCTCATCCGGAATTTTTTATGGGACAATGGAAATGATCATCGTCGCCACTGGGTTAACTGGAAAACTGTCTGTCAACCCGTTTCTGCAGGTGGTCTTGGGATTAAATATCTTCATCAAGTTATGACTGCGTTACATGGTAAAATGGCCTGGAATTATCTGGAGAATACATCTTTGTGGGCTATTCATGCAAGAAGCAGATTTTCTATTGCTGGTAAGGGTTCTTGTTTGTGGAAAACAATTTCTCCTCTGATTTCGAGTATCGCTCTTAACTGCAGATGGCAGTTAGGGAATGGGCAGACTGAAACTCACATCTTTTGCCAGAATCTTGCTTTGCCATATCCTAAAAGGTTTAAACATAAACCCATCAAGGAGGTGATTCTTAATCCTACACTGCGAAGGATTTTTGTTCATAACATGAACCCTAGGATTTTTGGATCCATTAACGGTAACTGTTTGGACAATAAACAGGATAAACTTGTTTGGGAAGGCAGTCCGGAGGGTTTTGTTACCACATCCAACTTTTTAAAGAGCTTTGCCCCGTCTTTGGCCAATCTGGAAAAATTCAAAATCATATGGCAATCTTGGATTCCAGCAAAAATTTCTGTTTTCATGTGGCGGCTGCTACACTCAGCGCTGGCTACACAAGAGAACATCATGAAAGTTGGTATTCCTCTTGCTAGCAAATGTGCTTGCTGCATACGGCCAGGAATTGAAACTCTGATCCATTTGTTCTTATATAGTGACCTCTCTGATCTGGTTTTCAATTTTATCTGTCCCATTTTCAGGAAGAGCAAACCTCATTCCTTTCAGCAGTTCTTCTTTGAGTGGGGTTTTAAGGCTGATTTCTCCAAATTCTCGGATTGCCTTGGCTTTGGCCTCGTGATTTGCTGTTTCTGGGATATTTGGGAACATCGCAATCAGTTGTTTTATGGAGTTCAGGCTGGCAGCTTCAACAAAAATAATATTCTTCGTTGGGCGTCTTTTTTAGCTAAGGCAATTAAGGAGCCTTTTATTTTAGATTCTTCTTCAAATCATATCTGCAAATCTCTTTTCCTCTCCCCTGCTTTCTACAAATCCAGTTCTTTGTGGAGTCCCTGGAAACCATACCAAAGTGGTAATACTTGTAACTTTGCAGTTATCATGAACAACACCAACTCCTAGCTGGCTGCTGTGGTTCGAGATGGCTCCGGTCTTTTTATTGCTGGATTTAAAATTGCTACAGCGAGGAAGAATTTTCTCAGTTGTCTGCTTCTTTTGTTTCATGAGATGCAAAGACTTGATGTCAAGTTTCATTGTCTAAGAGTTTCTCACCCAGACATATCTCTGTTAAGTCGAGACTCGGAAGTAGATTGACCTTCTTTTCGCATCAAAAGGCAGCTTGTGCGGTGTTTACAGGGGCAT
This sequence comes from Umbilicus rupestris, assembly GCA_963678935.1. Lineage (NCBI taxonomy): Eukaryota > Viridiplantae > Streptophyta > Magnoliopsida > Saxifragales > Crassulaceae > Umbilicus > Umbilicus rupestris. Next base: position 2,313,485 of record OY787625.1, read on the forward strand.
ATTGTTTTCAAGGTCTGCAGCTCGCTCAATCGCCCAGCAGAAGCGCTGTGTTGGGCTAGATACAATTTCCTTTTTTCCAAGAACCTTGTGGATCTTCCGACAGCAGTTAGATATGCTATGGGTATTGACCATATTCCCCATGATGTCTCCTTTTATGAGCAACGCATATTCCTGTAGGGACTGTCTTTGTTTGGTCGCGCTTCAGGTTTATTTCCTGGTGATGACAGGTCTGCTCTGCTGTTGTGGGCTGGCTGGTTGTTTTTCTGGCAGGGGATATTCAAGTCCTCTATTATATGAGAGATATGAGCATAGGAATATGCGTGCATCTTATTTTCCTCTAGCTGCCTTCTCTTTATATTCTGCTGCCATGATTTTGCTGATATGCTCAATTGGCTGCTCGGTGCTGTTTTTTGCTCGCTGGCTTCCAGCTCCTTTGCTTTGGTTGATCAGGCTTTTATGTTGTGCGGATGGCCAAGCAGGCTCCTTGGTGGGTTTTCGCATCCTCTTGGTTAGCACCGGACCTTGGCAGTGTACAGGTTTCTCTCCCAGTGCCGCTGCTGCCATTTCAGAATTTGGAAATGCCATACTCTCTTTTGCTTCTTTTTATTTTTGCTGTGTTTCTAGGCATTTGTTTGCCTCTCCTTTTTTGTGTTTGGGAGGGATATGGATATTCCCAGGCCGTCTCCCAGACCTTGTATACACCATGATCCAGGTTCTTTGGATCGATTTATCAATAAAATAATGTTTAAAAAAAAAATCAATGCCTCACTCCATCACTATTGGGTAGCCTCGATCAACTCTCCTCAGCCCTCGACAATGCCTATCCGCGGCTGATCACCCAGATCCGATTGTCCCTTCAACGAGCAGCGCTGCAGTTAAACTCCGGATCAATCCCGAACAAACTCCACGAGTTCTGATTCCCTCAGCGCCACACGCGTCTTCAACTCAGTGTATAAAACCCTGCTACCGTAAGTTGATCTTTGTTAACTCTCTGTGTGCTCTCGAGTTGCTCTCTCTGATCCTGCGTCTGTGTGCTCATCCCCGCCTTCCTTTTCAAGCTCTTTAGCACACCAAAAATGCCAAAGATCATTATCAGAATCTTCTCCTAGATTCTAGCAAGTTTGTTGAAGATTTCGTTGCCAAATTTGGACTCTTGGATCTTTATCTTCTTAGACCATGTGCTGGCAATTGCTGAGCTCTTGATGACGTCTGCATACCTTTCTGAGCTTCCCCGATGCGAGCCGGAGCCTCACCGTGCTAGGATTCTGCTCTAGCTCTAGGTCATCACGGAGTGCTGAAGTAGACTCTGTCTCTTGCCCATTCTTCAAATAATGTCTCAGCTTCAGATCTTCAGGGATTGCTGAAGCAGACTCTATCTCTTTGTTGTTGTTTTTTTTGTCAATCTTCAGATTGTGCTCCAGCCACCAATCTTCAGGGAGTGCTTCAGGAGTCTCTTAAGCAGTTTTGTCAAGAATGCCATATCCTCAACAAACCAATATTTATAATTCTAGTGATCTCGGGTCGAACCCAAGAGAAAAGCCTAGATTAGTTGTGGCTTGTTCGGCGTTTTTTAGTTGTGTATCAAAGATACCAACTGGCGCTTGAGAGCCCACCTCATCCTCCTTTATTTTCGCCCCAATCCAGGCTTTTTGGATTTATTAATAAAATCTATTTTAACTAAAAAAAAGTCTCAAGCTAGCTAGTAATGGGTAATACGAGACTAAAGAAAAACGGGGGGTTTTGTTCTCTAGACGTGGTATCTCTAGTAAATACTAAAGACGTAAAGCAATTAAAAAAACGTAGTCGGGATCCTACTTCACCCCTAGGTCATGCGATTAGCAACACAGAACAGCAATACATGCATAAGGTAATTTGAGTGATAGTTCTAGGCTAAAATATCACGCACTGTAAATTCAACTCTCGCTCCTCTAGAATGGGAATAATACTCAAGGGACACGGTTCCCAAACTCTCGCTCTATTGAACCACGTAGAACATCACCCTCTCGGCTATCGATCGATAACTCAAGTCCGCTCTATACTTAGTCTAATAGAATGCGAGTGTCACTCTCGCGCACAAACACTATCTAAAATGAACATGCTTGATATTCTAAACATCCTACGTTCAATTCTCATTCCACCTTTAGGTGTTTTATCAATTCATATTCATTCATGCGTTTCGTGAAACACTTGGTGCGCATAAAATTAACATGAAGATACAGCATGAGAATTTTCAATGAAAAACCTCATTCATAATGATAAATTGCATGTTTTGCCTTACAATTTAACCTAAAAAATCCGTAAGGATCTCTACTACTAAACGACCAATCACTCACGGTGAGTTTGAAAGAAAACATAATAAAATAGTTGAAAAAGAAAAGTAAAATAAGTAAAGTAGTAGAGTAGTAGAAATTGAGTATAGGGATGTTGTGGATTCTCCAATTGTTGATGTCTTCTCCAAGATCTTGAATTCTCTAAGTCTGCGATTTAGGGTTTTTTTTTTTCCAAGAGAGGAACAAGAGGCTCGGAGGTGCCGGAGGCACACTCTGATTTTTCGCATATTTTCTATTTATGCTCGTGAATTTCGGCCCGGTTTACCCGCCGTGCCCGAATCACTTTTGATTCAGGGTAGCTTAGTTAGTTAATTCGAACAGGGTTGGTCGAATCGAAGTCTCAGTATGTTTCGGAGCAGGGCGAATCACTTCTTCTTGGGCGAATCACTTTTGATTCTCCCTGGCCTGAATTCCTCATGGGCGAATCAACTTTGCAATGCTCGAATCTCGCCCGTTTTACCCTTAAAAACCTTCGAATTATGTCTTGATATAAACTAAGAAGTTGTAGCCTTTTGAGCCAACAAGATGTGGCACGCCTCAATCGGATACGAATCATGTGCTAGGCAAGCCTTTGATGATGAACAGGTCAATCTACCCAGATTTGGTCGACGGGCGAATTCTCTTTGAGTCAAGTTGATTCGGGCTGCTGGGAGGTGAAAGAATTTGAGAGTATGTGGTTCGAAGTATGAAGAGACTGGGAGTATGGTAATGCCAAAATCAGATTTGAGAATAGAGATTTTCTTTCTTTATATTAGGGTTACACGAATACATTGTTTATATAGGAGTACATGACTACGTTTAGGAAATCTAACTTTAGGCAAGTAGATAATGATCCCAACACCCTTTAGGAATCCACACGCCAGCCATTAAGGAGATATATTCTCCAAGATTTCCTCTTGTTTCCAACTTGCTTTCCAAGACTCCCAGATTTCCACTTGTTTCCAACTTGCTTTCCAAGACTCCCTTAAATCGTGTATACAGCCTATGTCTTCATTCTCAACACTCCCCCTCAAGCTTGACTCTAGGAACTAGCCAAGCTTGGAACCATGAAGACTTGCCTTATTAAAAACCTAAGTATGGAAAACCACTTGGGACAAAACCATACCTTGGACAAAAAGAGTACAAGCCGTCATGGAAAGGGTCATGTTTAAGGAATACTTGTGAGTCCAAGCTTCGAATGGATGGACTCACACAATTTGCTGCTGGCAGCTTTGGTGAAGATGTCTCCTAGTTGATCCTTGCTCTTTGTATAGCACAGTGGGTCACTCCTTTCTCTACCATTTGCTTTACCTTGTGACAGTCCACTTCTATGTGCTTTGTCCTCTCATGGAACACTGAGTTTCACGCAATGGGGATGGCTGCTTGATTGTCACAATGCATGGTGATAGGCGTGCTAGTCTCTATGTCGAGGTCTTTGAGGAGAGCTTTGATCTAGATCAATTCATTTCTGAGCTTTCTCATTGCCCTATACTCGGCCTCTGCGCTCGAACATGAGATCACCTTCTGCTTCTTGCTTCTCCAAGTAACCAAGTTACATCCAATAAAGGTACAATAGCCTGTGGTCGATCTCCTATCCATCCTATCTCCTGCCCAATCAGCATCATAATAGCCGATAATCTCAGTGCTCCCATTGCGTCCCATCCAAATGCCTTGTCCAGCCGTGCCTTTGAGGTACCTGAGGATGCCCTCCACCATGCGCCAATGATGCATCTTTGGCCCTTACATGTGCTGGCTCACCTGATTCACAGCAAAACAAATGTCAGGTCTCGTGATAGTCAAATAAATTAACTTACCAACCATCCTTCTATATTGCTTTTCGTCTTCAAACGGCTTGTCATCAATCTCCCCCTCTCGAATGACCTTGTAACCTCCTCAGATGAAGTCTTAGCTGGTTTTGCTCCAAGTTTCCTGCTTCACACAAAAGATCAAGCGTGTACTTCCTTTGAGAGAGAAACAACCCCTCTTTCAATTGACATATTTCAATTCCAAGAAGTACAGAATTGTCGCTCCCAGAGATAAATTCCAAGAAAAACAGAATTTAGAAATGATTTAGTTTCAAGTATCCCTGCCTTGTCGCTCCCAGAGATGATGATATCATCAACATACACAAGGATAACAACTATACCGGATGAGATCCGTGTAGGATGAAGAGATTATGATCTGCCTCAGATTTCCTAAATCCTCTTTTGAGAAGGGTGAGCTCAGCTTGCGGTACCACGCCCTAGGTGATTGCTTCAGCCCATATATAGCCTTCTTTAGTCTAAGGGCTTTCCCTGGTTGGACCATGTCTTCTAGGCCTGGTGGAGGGTGCATGTAAACCTCTTCTTCCAACTCTCCTTGAAGGAATGCATTCTTGACATCCATCTGCCAAAGATCCCATCCGAGGTTGGTAGCAACTGAGAGAATAATCCTAACCGAATGGAGCTTGGCTATTGGTGCAAATGTATCAAGGTAGTCCTCTCCATATGTCTGAGTAAGCCCTCGTGCTACCAATCTGGCTTTGTACCTTTCGATCGAACCATCACTCTTATACTTGATTGTGAATACCCAACGGCTAGATACTGCCTTCTTTTCCTTGGGAAGCCAGATTCATACCAAGTACCATTCACTTCCATAGCCTTTGTTTCTTCATGGATTGCATCCCTCCATACCTTATGCTCTTTGGCCTCTTCGTAGGAACTAGGTACATGCCCTTCGTCCAACTTTTTTTTTAACTGAAATTTATTGATAAAGATCCAAACAGCCTGGACCGTGGCGCAAATTACAAATGAGAATCGGAGTGCCCCTCAAGTGCCAGTAAGGGATAGTAAAGCTCCCAAACTTAAAAACACCGAACGGGATATAATACACCCCAACCCTAAAAAGATAGAAATCCATCAAAAACAAATACAAACTGGAAACAAATAGAAACCAATGCCAAAAATGATGATGATGGATCTTATAAAAAGCAGGACCAAATTCAAGCGAACCGTCGCGTTGTATCTGCTGCTTTCGTAATGAAGAATCTGAATCCCATATCTTCTTTAATGGAAATTGGGCCAAGACTATGTGGCGTACGCTGGCAGATGCTTTTATTTGTGCTAGACCTTTGTCGCTGACATCTTTTCTTCGTTTCTGGGTTAATCCTGTCCAGAAACGGAATGCCTTCTCCTGTTTTAAATTTGGTATGGCGTGCTATGGTCTATGGGAAATTTGGAGGGCTCGAAATAATTATTTACATGAGGACAGTAAATGCGCCAACATGGTTGATAAGCTCTTTCATTGGGCTCGAGTCTTAGCTTATATAATTCCTGGTTTTCAATGGGATGACAAGCATACTAGGCATGCTTTATTTTTCTTCGATATTCGGAAGAGGGTGGGGTTCGTATCAGAAGTGAAGAGGTGCCTTTGCTTAGCACAAAAAGAAGGGCCTCAGCAGAACGATTCAAGGCATGACCAACCTTGCTTTTTTTTTTTTTTTTTTAAATGGGCAGCACCTTTATTGAAAATAAACGATCCAAAAAACCTGGATCATGGTGTATACAATTCTGGAGGACGGCCTGGGTAAATCCAAGGCCATCTAACAAACAACCAAAAAGCCAAAATTACAAACCTGTAATAGAGATACGGACAGGGGCATACCCCTGCCCTAAAGCAAGACAAAGCAACAAGAACAACAAGCTGCATATTCAGGATCATTTGACAAGCATATATGGCTATGAGAAGGACTATGAAGATAGCAAAGAGGCACACATTTGTAACTAGCAAAGAGGCTGGCTGCATGGACCAACTTGTAAGCCACAAATAAAAAACACAGCTCCAAAAGAACACATGAGAACCCCAAAAAGAGCTAGAAAGGAGGCCTGGAAGGTCTTCACCCTTAAGAATGCCCAGCCCCTTATAACCAAACAAATCTAGCCAAAAAACCATGGCAAAAAAGAAGGCAGAGGCTTCGCTGGAAATAAAAATCTCCACAAAAATTCTGGGAGAAAAAACTTCACCAAAACTGCCATAAACCTCTCCGCATACGTTGCAAAAGGAAACAATGGAGAAACCCTCCTCAATAGCCAACACTTGTTTCAAGAAAATCATTTGCCAATCCCTCGAAGAACAATTAGGAATCTGCACTTCTTCTAGGATTAGAAAGAAAAATGCATTGCTCTTGGAAGGAGCAAGGATGGAGGTCACTATCTTTATTAATAGCGATCACAACAGCCTGAGGGAGTTTCTCCATTTGTCTAGTATATAAGAACCTCGGGGAGGACCAACACAAAGCATCGGCTGGCCTATTTAAAGAATGGCTGACTTTAAAAACCTCAACGTTAAGCAATCTCTTCAGAAGAAGCCTCTTGATCGAGAAAAACTTCCAATCAACCACATTGTTCCAGCCAAGAAGAGAAACATCCGGGTGAGATATCCGAAGGCATTGAAAGCCCAACTTAAGGCTAACAATCTCATTCAGCATATGGAAAACGGATGGCAAAAAATGTTTACTCAAAGAGACAAGCTTGAGAGCAGCAACAAAAGAGCCATTTCTATCACGAATCACTGCAGCCATGCGAGATAAATAATCATCAGTGAAAATAGCCAAGTTGCAAGTGTTACCTTTCATAGAAGGTTGCCAAGGAAACCACAAAATCTTAAGATGACCAACCTTGCTTAAGCTCAACACCTTTAAGCATTTGAACAATATTTCTTTTAATCTGAAAAACTAACCAATCCACAAAAGAGCCTCGACCAAGACGAGAAATATCCGGATGAGACATCTTTAAGCACTTGAAAGTGATATAATGAAAGAACAGCTCTTGGAGAATATGCATGAGACTCTTGAAAAAATTCTTGCTCACCGAAATAATCTTAAGGCCAGCAACAAAATAACCACAACTGTCACGCACAATAGCTGCCATTCGAGAACTTGTTTCATCAATTGTAATAGCAATATTACAGGTAATACCTTTCGGAGAAGGCTGCCAAGGAATCCATAAAAGTCTGATGGCCACAATTCTCGGTGGATTGGTATGCAAAGCATTACAAACGTCTCTGGACAAATGATCATCAACAAAGGTAGCCTTAATGCTACCAGATAAGGAGGAAGCCCATCTCAAAATATAACATTTATTTTACCTTCCAGAATGTTCATCATAAATAACCTGATTATGGTGTTTCCAAATATCCCAAAGGCAACAACATAGAACACCAAAACCCAAGCAATCAGAATACTTACTAAAGTCAGCCTCAAATCCCCAATAATAAAAAAGCTGGTGGATAGAAATAGGTCTGTTTTTCCGAAAAAGGGGACAAAGAAAATTAAGGGTCATTACAGCATGATCACTATGTAAAAATAAATGCACCATGGATTCAGTTCTGGGATTTACGCAGCACACACATCTGCTGGCCAAATGCACACCAGTCCTCATGACATTTTCATGAGTGGGAATAACTGAGTATAAAATCTTCAAAAAAAAAAGAGAGATATTCACCGAAAGCCAAGAGTGCTAAAGGATATCAAACCTTTTATTAGGAGGTGAGGCAGGGGCAAAGCTTTCCAAGAAGTTCGCCATTGTAACATAACTTGCAGAGTCCCCTTCCCAAACAAGCCGATCAGGGTAGTCGGCCAGCATATTTCCTTCAATAGAGCAAAATATTCTAGGATTAGTGTTATGGAGAAAAGCTCTCCGCAAATCAGGATTTTGAAGAACCGCCTTAATAGTCATATTCTTGAACCTCTTGGGAAAAGACATGGAAAGATTTTGACAAAAAATCGACATCTTAGTCTGCCCATTACCGATGATCCATCGACAGTTGAGGGAGATGCTTGAAATAATAGGGGAAATAATTTTCCAAAGGCAGGAACCTCTCACACAAATAGAGAACCTGCTCCTCGCTTGCCTTGCCCACAAGGAAGCATTTAACAGATATTGCCATGCTAATTTTCCATGCACCACCGTCATAACCTGATCTTTTTAAAATAACCTGCCCTCGTAACAGGTTGGAGTTCACTGAAAATTGGCTTTCTAAAGGTACGAATAAAGATTTTGTGAGTAAGTTTATTGTTGCTATCTCTATGTGTGGTTTATGGGAAGTGTGGAAGTTGAGAAATGGGGCGATTCACAGTAAAATAGCTCCTGATTTTTTTGGTAGTTTGGCTAGGCGGCTCAAATTCTTTTTGAGCAGATCCCAGGGGGAGGAGAAGCTAGAACTGACTTTTTTTTTATTGCTGAAGCCTTTAGTATTAATAACATTAAGAGAAGCAGTTTATTTGGGTCATGGAACCATTGGAATGCTGGTGTTGCTGGGACCTGTTTAAATATAGCTCTTATTGAAAAAGGTCAGGTTATTAAAGGAGCAGCTATTTGTAGAACCAGTGAGGGAGCTTTGCAGCTAGCTTTTGTTGAACAAGTTGAGAAATCTTTTCCTTTGGAGGAGCTAGTTTTATTTATGCGGAGGTCTCTTTTGGTAGCTAAGGATCATCAGATTCAGGTGAAGGCCATTCAAAGTTCCCACCCCGATATGGTCTTCATGGATGGAAACTGTGGAAAGAGGTTTCCCTGGCAGCTTTCTAATGAGTTGAAGCGGCTGGTTTCTGAGTTTAATTTCAGTAGTATGAAAAGAATCAGAAATGCCATCAATCATGTGGCCTTGCTCTTGCTTTTACTTTTCCTAATCAACTTAAGGAAACAAGGATAGCAAACATCCCAAAGGCGGTTCAAAGGAGTTTATGTGCAGATAGGTTGCGGCTAAAATTTTTCTGTCCCAGATTGGATGGCGGGGAAGAGGATGTCGGCGATGACCTCCATACCAATGAAGACATTTTTGAGACAGCTCCTTTTTTTGGAAGATTAGCTAGAGATGACTTGGCTTTATAATTTTGTGGACTTTTATGTCCTTGTTTTTGTAGGAAGGCTCCTTGGAGGAGGTCGTGCTTCTCAGCTCCCAGCTTGTTGGGAGCGCCTTCTCCAGCTTTATTTTCCAGCCAAAGTTTTTATGCTTGTTGAGGTTGCGCATACATTGTTTGTCGATGGTTCGAAGGAGATGGGTATTGCCAGGCCCTATGACCCTTTTGGCTCGTATAGTTATATTTTTCTCTTTGCTTTCGAGTTGGCTAAGCTCAACCGGAGTTTGAGGATTTGGTGTTCAGGTTTTCGTAGGGGCCTCCTTTCTTCAGGGTCTTGTTCAGGGGCAAGTAAGCCCTTCTTTGTTTCTTTTGTGTTTGTTCCTCGTCTATGGGCATGCCTCCGACGAGATACATACATTTTACACCTCATTCGATCTTCTCATACTCTTGTAATTAGTCCATGGGTATGCCCGAGCCATACTTTTGTTTTAGCTGTTATTTGGCGCTTTGTTATTGCCATGACTCAGTCTCCCAATTGACCCAATGTCTGCGAGATTCAGCACCTTTGTTCCATAGAAATTTCCTCATCAGTTGCTCTATGTTGCTGAGAACTCCCTTTGGGACATGTAGGACAGATAAACAATGAATGGGGATGGATTTTTTTTTTTTTTTTAAACTAGCCAGGGCTAGCAATTTTATTGATGAGAGAGAGACTCAAAAAGCCTGAGCCATGGCTAATACAGGAAAAACATAAAACCAAACTTACAAGACCAAACAAATTACATGAGCTGGTCCCGCGTTGGAATCCAGCACCGCATTACTAAGGAAGACGCCATGAAGTGGTTCCAAGTCAAAAATGAAGGAGTGATCCTCAACAAGTCCCAGAACATTACTGGCTAATGTCTCAGCTCCCTGTATCAAAACCTAACGGGTTCTAAATAACCTCCGTTTTCCAGCGCAAAAAAAAAAAAAAAAAAAAAGCCCACCAAGGGCTAGCCTAGTGGTCGTGGTGGTGTATTATAAACTCCATGTCACAGGTTCGATTCCTGGTGGGTGTTAGTGCTGGGGCTCTAACGGGGTGGGTTTAAAAAAAAAAAACCGAATTACATGAGCTCGAACTCTCGATAAGGGAAGAACAACCCCACGGAAAATTCAAGATCTAAAGCACAAAATTGGGAGGCCATCAAAAGCCGGCTGCAGCAACCAGCACAGGAACAATTAGCAGCCTCACAGGCATTTTAACCTTCAAAATTAAAGTAAAGAGGTTTCCTATCAAGGACAAACCTATAAAACCATATCATCTCTTAAGCTAGAAAATAGATCACTGGATTTTGAGTATAAGAAAGAGTCATCTTGGATATTTGTGACCCTCAAATCTGCTGCAACAGAGCCATCATCTGGGTAATTGTCTAAGAAATGGCAGAAAATAGGCAATTGAATACTGTCATGTTTAATGCACCTTTGAACTGCCATGGGAAGACGGAGAACATTATCCTCTTCCAAAACACTCGGACAGGAGAAAGCTAGATAGGTGACCGTTTGACTTAGATAGGTAGGAATGCGGCGCAGTTTTTGTACCCCTAGCTGGTCAAACAGAAGCTTGACCTTGTGAACCAGATTCCAAGGCACATTCTTACAATTATTAATGGTTGCAGAAAACATATTAAAGTGGGAACTCTGGATCACTTCAGGCTGATGTTGTGCCGTTCAGCAATATTTAGAGCTTGTTCCAAGAAAGCCAATAGCCCCTCCCTTGAGCAGCAATTAGGAACCTGCAGAGTAACAGCAAGAAGAAATTTCCCTTGTTGATTTCTGAAAAGAGCAGCTCCAGCCTCCTCAGAAATATACACATCCAGACAATTACCACGCACACCATAGTTCCAGATTTTCCAACTGCCAATAAATAGGGATTTGCGCACAGTTTGGATATCAAAGAAAAATAAAGTACGGCGGATATCTTTATCATCCCAATGAAAACCAGGAATAAGAGAGAATAGAACATGAGCCCAATGAAACAGCTTTTCAATGAGATACAACATTTTGCGCCTTCATGTAGGAAATTATTCCTAGCTTTCCATATCTTCAAAAGACCAAATTTAAGACAAGCAAAGGAGTTATGTTTTTTAACCGGATTTGCCCAAAACTGAGTAAAAGAGTTCATGGACAGCGGTCTGCCACAGTTAAAAGCAGCAGCCAGGGTACGCCAAATAATTTTAGCGCATTCCCCTTTAAAGAAAAGGTGAGTAGCATTTTCTTCAGTCTGAAGGCAACAAGAACAACGTGAAGTAATGGGAATACCAATTCTTCGAATATTATCATCAGTTGGAAGACCATTCAGTAATAACCGCCACATAAAAAGGGTAAGTTTAGGCGGTATCCATTGCTGCCAAATTGCTTTTGCCCAGCCAAGAGGTAAATGTCTCGTAATGTAAGACTCAAGAAAATGTTTAACAGAGAACACACCTGATGAATGACCTCTCCAATTAAGCTTTGTTGGGTCCTTCCAAGAAACATTGTTATAATAGATGACAACAAAAATCGGAAGGGCAGACATCAAAGAAAACTTAAGGCTAGGATTCAAGAAAACCTGTCTAACGGAATTGCCTTGCATGTTACTAAGGCACCTGATACCGTAGTGCCAGCAAAAGCGCTCAATCTTCATTTCCATCACCCATATCCCAAACCGAGTGGTTTCTGAAATAAATAATAAGGTGGTTGATAGCATTCCACAAAGGGGAGCCCTTATTGCCGATAACGAATCGCGATTTAGCATGACGAGCCCACAAGCTATCTTGCTGGAGATAATTCCAGGCCAATTTGCCCTGGAAAGCTAACATGTTATCAGCTAAGCACCTGATACCTAAACCCCCTGCAGTCTTAGGTCTACACACCAGCTCATAACGGATCCAATGGAATTTTTTATTAGAGCCCTAATCCCATAGGAAATTGGCAATAATACTTTCCATCTTCTTGAGAGTACCTTTAGGGATGGGAAGAGCAGCCGAGACGTGAAAGCTCATAGAGCTCAAAACCGATTGGATTAATGTAACCCGCCCTCCCATCGATAAAAGATTCCTCGACCAGACTTCCGTAGAGTGTCAAGAAGGTTCTCAAAATAAATCTTCTTAACCCTACCTTGCATGAGAGGAGCCCCAAGATATCTTGTGGGGAGAGACGACTCCACAAACTGGGTCTGCGAACCCCTCCATTAGGGCTACAAGCCAGGGAGATCCTTCGTCCGGGCGTGCCCGATCCTTTGCCTCGGTGGCGTCACGGCCGCGTCCCCAACCTCGTTTTGGCCCGATTTCTCTTCCCTCTCGGCAGATTGGGTCGCGTGATGGTAAACCGGCTGTCGCCTTCACTGCGGGAGAAGTCCAGGCTGGGGCGCGGAGGTTTAATTTCTCACTAGTAGCCAAATTTACAGTGGGTCGTCCTTCACTAGCCGAGATCCAAAAAGCTTTCCAGGCTGCTTGGCACATCAAGGGGAGGGCTACTATCAGTGAAATCTAGCACAGTAGACACATAACGGTCATGTTGGACTCTGAGGAGGATGTAGTGACAGCTTTGACATGTCCATTGCGCAAAATAAACCATGCTAAGCTCTTTCGCTGGACGGAGGAGTACAATCCTAAGAAGGAGTCAGCATTTACCACGGTATTGCTTAGACTACCTGACTTACCATTACAGTTGTATGATAAGGCCTTTATCGGGGCTATTGTCTCGTCTTTCTCATCTTTCCTTGATGTTGATGACCGAACTAAGGCCTGTCTATCACTGCGTATTGCGAGAGCCTGTGTGGAATTAGATGTCACCCTACCCATACCTCTGAGGTCTGGGTTTCTATGGGGAATGGAGGGGGCTATTGGCAACAAATTGTGGTGGAGAGTAAGCTGGCTTATTGTTCAAAGTGCAGGGTTCATGGGCATGAACTTAGCATCTGTCGGAAATCTAAAGCAAGCAAGCAAGTTGAGGTAGCTCCAGTCATGGGCAGTAATGTAGGTTCAGAGGGACCGATTCAAAAGGAAGTTATGCGGAAAGCGACGGACAAAGACGCCGTTCGGGGTAAGATTGGGGTCATCAAATCACAGGAATGGATTCAGGTGAAGAGTAAAAATAAGAAAACAAGGAAAGTTGATCATGAAACAGCAGACCAGCATGATGGAATGGAAGTGACATTGTTTTCTACGGTCGTGTCTGCTGTTCCAACAGAGAAAGCTCAGCAAATTGTTTCAGCAACGGGAAAAGACGTATCGGGAAAGAGTATTCTGATTAGTGAGCAAGATTCGTCAAGGGTGAAATCCATTCTTCGAAGGCCCAATCCTGCTCCGACCACGGTTAATATTGTCCAACATTTAGACGGTAAGAAGGAGGAATTAGCCAAGGATTTTATTGAGGTGGAAAATAGACTTGCGAGACTTAAAGGGGATAATACCTTCTCAGAGGAAGGTGTAACACATATTGAGACCTCTATGCAGCATCAATCATGATTAATATCCTTTGTTGGAATATCCTCAAACATATTCTTTCTCGGTATCAAGCTGATATTGTAGTGCTACTCGAACCCATGACTGAAGGTCAGTATCTAGATAAACTTTGCCGTTCTCTTAACTTTGGCAAGGTAGTTCATGGTGGGGATAGTAATAATAAGATTTGGATTCTGTGGAAAGATCACATCTGTGTTGAAAATCTTCAGTGGCACACTCAACATGTTTCGTGCAGAGTCTCGGTGACTGGGTCCAGTACTAATATGTTGTGTTCCTTTATTTATGCTTTATGTAGTCGGGTGGATAGACTTCAACTCTGGGAAGAACTAATTCATATTTCTGATACCTACAATATGATTGCACAATTAAAGGAAAAGAAAGGGGGTAATCAACCGGATAGAAATGCTTTACTTGATTTCAATGAGTTCATGCTGAGAGCGGGGCTTAGTGATATAGGATTCAGTGGAAATCCTTTTACTTGGTGCAATAATCGTCAAGGAGAAGAGGTTATTTGGGAAAGGCTTGATTGGTTTTTGGTGAATGGCCGCTTCCTTGCTGAATTCCCTTGTCCCAGAGTGTCTCATCTTTCTAGAGCTTTCTCGGATCACTGCCCTTTATGGGTTGTTATTGATGGGGAAAGCCGTAGAAGACGAAGGTTTCATTATTTTCGTATGTGGGAATCCCACCCTGGCTTCCGATCGGTGGTTGAGGCTAATTGGATAGGAAATCTGCATGATAACCCAATGCATAATTTCTCTTCGAAGCTTAAGCGTCTGAGAAAAGCTCTGAAGAAGTGGAACTGGGAGACTTTTGGGGATATTCGAATTAAGGAAGAACAGCTTTTATCTGAAATTTCCAATGCTGAATCCAGACTACAGTCTCAGTGGGATGAGGATCTTCATCTTGATATCAAGGCTATGAGGACGAGGCTGGAAGATATTTTGATATATAAAGAGTCTATGGCCAAGGATAAGGCGAGGATGGCTTGGTTTAAGGATGGCGATAGAAATACTGCAGTCTATCATGCAGCTATAAGTGAAGCGAGCAAAGGTGAGAATGTCTCTTCAGCAGGAGGACGGCTGTTTTACCTCAGATAAAAATGTTATAGGGAATGCTGTTGTTTGCCTTTACACTAATCTGCTTAATCAGGTACCTCCTCCTCTAAATCTTAGTGACATGGAATTAATTCATCCTGTGATTTCTAACGAAGTGAATATTAAGATCACAGCGGTTCCAGATAGCGCTGAAATTCTGGAGGCCCTTTGTGGGATGAATGTAGACGAGGACCGGATGGTTTTAGTATCCCTTTTTACATTACTTTCTGGAATCTGATTGAGAATGACTTTGTTTTAAGTGTGCAGAACTTTTTTAAAGGGCAACAAATCCCTGTGGCTTGGTCCTCTACTACGATCACCCTCATCCCTAAAAGATCCAATGCTAGTAGTATTGACCATCTAAGACCCATCAGTCTTTGCAATATTAACCACAAGGTAATTTCTAGAATTTTGAGTAATCGCCTTCGTGATATACTGCCTGTTATTATAAGCCCAGAGCAATCAGGTTTTATTAAAGGAAGGGGAATTCATGATAATTTAGCCTTGGCCCATGATCTTCATAAGGAGGGAGTTGATGGTAACATTATGTACAAATTGGATATGGCAAAAGCTTATGACAAGATATCCTGGAATTTCATTTTATATGTTTTGTGTGGATTTGGCTTCAACGAATCTTGGTGTGATCTGGTATTTAGATGTATTTCTAATATTTGGTATTCAGTGGCTTGGGATGGCCAATTATTTGGTTTCTTCAAATCTGGCTGTGGTGTTAGTCAAGGCGATCCACTATCGCCGAGCCTATTTGTGCTTGCCATGGAGTGGTTCTCTAGGGCTATTAACAAAAGTGTAGAACAAGGGGAGCTGCAGTCTTATAAAACAAAGCAGGGAGCTATTAAAATTAACCATCTCTTGTTTGCGGATGACATCCTATTATTCTCCAGGGATTGCCCTGAAACGGTGGCTCGTCTCATAGAAATTATTTCAGAAGTTTTGCTCCATATCTGGCCAAGTCCTCAACCGTAATAAAAGTCAGGTTTTTTTCTCTAAAAGAACCAGCAGTGAAAAGAAAGAACATATTCTTAGTCTGACTCAGTTTGTGGAGGCTTCTCTGCCGACAACATACCTTGGTGCCCCTCTTTTGCAAGGTAGGGTGAAGAGAATCTACTTTGACAGCTTGCTTGATAAGCTACGTGGCAAAATTGAGGGCTGGATGCGAAATATTCTTACTATGGGTGGACGAGTTACTTTAATTCAGGCAGTTTTGAATTCCATGAGCATGCATATCCTGGCTGTTTTACCAGTTCCTAAGAGTGTGCTTAAAAAAATGGAAGGTTTAATTGCTAATTTTCTATGGGATCAGGGTAATGGGAAAAAGCGCCACTGGATTCGGTATGAGCGAATGTGCAGAAATAAAGAAGTGGGTGGATTGGGTTTTAGAAGCCTGGAAAATACAATGCTCGCGTTTCATGGCAAGTTGGCTTGGAATTTTTTTTTTTTTTAAAAGCACATTTTATTGATAAAACGACCCAAAGAACCTGGATCATGGTGTTTTACAAGGTCTGGGGGACGGCCTGGGAATATCCATAGCCCTCCCAAACACAAAATAAGAGAGGCAATCAAAGGCCTAAAAACACAGCAAAAATTAAAAGAAGCAAAAGAGACTATGGCATTTCCAAACTCTGAAATGGCAGCAGCAGCACTGGGAGAGAAATCTGTACACTGCCAAGGCCCTGTGATAATCAAGAGGATGCGAAAACCCACCAAGGAGCCTACTAAATGCGCTTGGCCATCCACACAACATAAAAACCTGATCAACCAAAGCAAAGCCGCTGGAAACCAGCGAGCAAAAAATAGCACCGAGAAGGCCGATTGAGAGAGTGGCTGGTTTTGAAAATATCAATACCTTTTAATCTGCGAACAAGTTGTCTCTTGATAGAGAAAAAAACCCAATCAACTGCTGAATCCCGACCCAACAAGGCCACATCTGTATGGGATATTTTTAAACTAGTAAAGCTCATGTTATGACTGAAAAGCTCCAGCAGAATCTGATACAAGCAATGCAGAAAATGTTTTCTCAGTGAAACAATCTTTATGGCAGCGAAGAATCTGCAAAAACTGTCTCGAATCACTGCAGCCGAGCGAGAGCTCTTATCATCAACAAAAACTGCAACGTTACATGTATTTCCTCTATAATCAGGCTGCCATGGTGACCATAGAATATTACACTTTATAGCAGCGGGCATGTTGATGTGTAGGGCTTTACAGATATTACTGGACCGCGATTCCAGAACAAAAGGGGCCTTGATAGTGCCAGAAAGGTCAGCTGCCCATTTAAAAATAATCCATCTACTGAAGCTGCCAGCATGATCATCATAGATAATCTGGTTTCTGTATTTCCAGATTTCCTAAAGACAACAAACTAACACACCAAATCCGAGGCAATCCATATAATTCTCAAAATCTGCACTAATACCCCAGTCATAAAAAAGCTGGTGAAAAGATTTCGGTCTCACTCTTCTAAATAAAGGGCAAAGGAAATCCAATATCAAATTAGCAGGATCACTTTGGAGAAAAATATGTTCCATGGACTCGGCCTTATGCACCCTACAGCAAACACACTTACTAGCTATTTGGACCCCAGTTTTAATCACATTCTCGTTAGTGGGCAAAGCTGAATTTAAAAGCCTCCAGAGAAAACATGAAATTTTCATGGGGGGCCAAGAATGCCATAGCGTTTCAAACTTTCTAATACAAGCCACAGGAGGGACAAAGCTTTTTAAAAAATTAGCAGTAGAAACATACCCAGTAGGATCACCTTCCCAAACAAGTTTATCCGGAAAAACATCATCAAAGTCCCCTTGAACTGACCGGAGAATCCGAGGATTCATACCATGCAGGAAGACTCTCCGCAAAGCCAGATTAAGAAGGATATTTTTGATAGGCCAAGATTTAAATCTTTTGGGACAAGGCAAAGCCAAATTCTGACAGAAAATAGAAGCTGGAGTTTTACCATTACCGAGCAACCAGTGACAGTTGAGGGAGATACTGGAGATAATGGGAGAGACCTTGTTCCAAAGATACGACCCTTTACCACCCACGGAGAATCTACTCCTGGCATGACTCGCCCAAAGAGAAGAATTAGTCAGAAAATTCCACGCCATTTTACCTTGGAGGGCAGTCATGACCTGATGCAGGGGCCTGAGTCCCAAGCATCCAGCAGATAGATCCTTGCAGACACGATCCCAGTTCACCCAATGCCTGCGAGAAATCTGCCCATTGTCCCAAAGAAAATTCCGGATGAGCTTGTCAATGGACATCAAAGTACCTCTTGGAACAGGTAGAACAGATAAGCAATGAATCGGTATGGACTGCAGAACAGATTTAATAAGCGTAATTCTACCAGCCATAGAAAGGAAATTCTTCATCCAGCTTGCAAGACGATCCTTAATTTGATCGACCAGGCCTTGAAAATAAGAGATTCTGGGTTGTCCGGTAAACAGAGGGACACCAAGATAGCAAACTGGAAAGGCACCTTGCGAATAGCCAGACATACGCAAGAGGCGCCCTTTCCGACCGTCCGAAATGAGTTTGGAAAAGAAAATTTTGCACTTATTACCTTGCAGCTTCTGACCAGAATTCACACAAAAGGTATTCATAGTATCCAGGAATTTAGCAAAAGAGGACCTGCCCCCATTAGTGAACACCAAAATATCATCTGCATAAAGAATATGATTAATCTCTAAGGCCTTTCCGAGAAGACCAATAAGGCATAATGCCGCCACCAGGTTTTCCAGCTTGGTTCAGTTTGCGAGAGAGGATGTCCATGGCAATGATAAACAGACTCGGTGATAAAGGGTCTCCCTGCCGTAACCCTTGATTGGATTTGAAATGTCCAAAGGACTTTCCTCTGATCCTAATAGTGTACCAACAATTACTAATGTTGCGATAAACTAGGTCACACCATTGTTCATCAAAGCCCAAGGCCCTCATTCCCCGGAGGAGAAAATGCCAAGAAAGTCTGTCATAAGCCTTGGCCATATCCAGCTTAACCATGACATTACCACCATGAACTTTATTATGAATGTCTGAGGCAAGGTCATGAGCCAAAGCAATACATTGGTGAATGGTCCTACCAGGAATAAAACCTGATTGTTCCGGACTGATAAGCTTAGCCAGCAGAGGGCGAAGACGGTCATTTAAAATCTTAGAAATGATTTTATGAAGAAAATTGCAGAGGCTGATAGGACGAAGCTGGTCCAAGGAAGTGGCATTTTTAACCTTTGGGATGAGGGCTATAACTGTAGAAGAGATAGCCTTAGGAAGACTGAATCCTTTGAAAAAGTGCTGGACAGCTGCAGTAATTTCTAAACCAATAATGGGCCAACAGGATTGGAAGAAAACCCCGGTAAATCCATCTGGACCAGGGGCACTGCTTTTAGGAAGACAAGAAACAGCTGCCCACACTTCATCCAAGTCTGGGATACTACTCAAGGTTCCATTATCAGCCTGGGAGATAACAGAATGAATATTGTGGAAATATGTACCATCTGGAAAAGCAGAAAAACCACCCAAAAGATTCTTAAAAAAACCAACAGCAAGGGAACCAATCTCCTCTCTATCATCCGAAACACTTCCCGAGGGGAGGGTAACTCTAAAGTTGTTAATGGATCGACGAACCTTGATGGCGGCATGAAAGAATCTAGAGTTCCTATCACCCTCTTGGAGCCAGCCAACATGAGATTTAGCATCAAGGAAGAGCTGGCGGTCATCAAGGGCATTTTTGAGGCGACTATGTAAGAAGACGAGGGCTGCCTCATTTTCAAGGGACCACTGACTCTGCAGAAGTTCCTCAGTGGCCTCTATTCTTTTGCTGATCTCATCAACCTTCTGGTTAATGTCACCAAATACATCCCAATTCCACTTACGGAGCTCAATCCTCAGATTTTTAAATTTGAGATGACAATTCAACATTGGGTCAGCATGACCTCCAACTGACCAAGAAGCCACCCACCAAGGGCTAGCCTAGTGGTCGTGGTGGTGTATTATAAACTCCATGTCACAGGTTCGATTCCTGGTGGATGTTAGGGCTGGGGCTCTAACGGGGTGGGTTTTAAAAAAAAAAAAAAAAAAAACTGACCAAGGAGCCCGTACAACCGAAAGAAAATCAGCATGATTGACCCACGCAGGATTAAAGGAAAATATACTTTGAGCCTGAACTTTTTTGCTAAAAGAGATAAGCAAAGGACAGTGATCAGACTGCACACGCGGCAAATGTAAAATTCTCAGCTCCGAAAAATTAACAGCAGCCAAACCGTTGATAAGCACCCTATCCAACCTCATCCAAATACAATTACTACCAGCTTGATTATTACACCAAGTAAATTTGTCGCCAGCAAAACCTGTATCAAAAAGGCCATTCTCCATAATAAAATACCTAAAGTCTGAAGAGGATTTTGTACCAAAAAGACTCCCACCCTTTTTTTCATCTGCCTGAGTAACAACATAGAAGTCGCCCATCAACATCCAAGGTATACCAATAGAAGAATTTTCCACAGAAAGATCAGCCCACAACTGAACTCTATTAGCCACTTTGTAGGAGGCATAAACCATCGAGAAAATAATAGACAAATCAGAGGCTGAATGAGTGACAAGACAGGATATATGTTGGGAACTAATATGCTGAGTGGAAACTGAAATGTGGTCTTTCCAGAAGATCCAAATGTGGTTATTTATGGGATTACCCTGCAAACAGTTAGGAAAACCAAGCTTCCGAGCAATTGATGGCATACGCTTACCCTGCGATTTATGTTCCAGAATCGCACAGAAAGAAATATCATGCTTGAGTAAGATAGACTTTATAAAACAAATGGTACCTCTATTGGAGATTCCCCTCGCATTCCAGCAAAGGCCACAAATCATTTGGAAGCCTCTGTAAGGCAGTGCTTGCTGCCTGGGATAATACATGCCTGTAGAGCTTCTGTGAGCTTTATTTCCCCACGCTTAGAGGTACCTGCTTTTTCTTGGATCTTGTTATAATGTGGGAGAGCACCAGGTTGCACCAGAACACCCAAATCCTCATTAAAAAACAGCACATTAGAAGAACCCTGCTTCCTGCGACGGATCTCAGTACCAGATAAGTCATTTGGGACTTTAGAAATAATAGCATCTTTATCAGGCAAAGGGGCTGCGATTTGAGGGCAGGGCTGAGCAGTGATAGAAGGCCTGTCTGACGTTGGTGAGGTGAAGGGAGGAGAAGTACCTTCTAGAGATGGCGTATCAGATAGATTGATAGTCCCAGTATCCCCCGGTAAAGCCACTAACCCAAGAACATCCCCAGCGCTCTTACTTGATAGGTCCCCAACTTGATCAATCTGAGCAACTCCTGAAGCCGCATGAGAAGCGACATCTATAGTGGCATCATCAATAGGCGAGGGTTCAGAAACAGTATCTTTAACTTTTTTGGTCTTGCGTGACCTGACCAAATTCCATTTTGATTCATTGACTGCCCCACTCTTTTCAGCGATCCCTGTAGAGGTAATTGAATCCTGTTTCTGTCCCTCCAAAGGGGCGCTCCGAGCTGCAATGGTAACTTGCTGTCTAGGGAGAGAGGAGTTGAACTTGTTTCTACGACAATCTACCAAAGCGTGCCCATGAACTTTACACTTACTACAGTAAGACAGCTTAGTCTCTACCTCAATAGACTGCCAGAAGCCACGATTCTCCGGCAGATTAATCCAGACCGAATCAGGAATAGGCTGGGTGACATCCAGCTCAACACAGGCTCTAGCATACTTAACAGCAGTGCAGGCTTTAGTTCTATCGTCAACACTGACAAAATATCCGAAGGTAGAGATGATGGCTTCAATGAAGGCACTATCGTAAATAGATAAAGGCAAACCTGGAAGCCTAACCCAAATGGTGGTAACTGTCGATTCCTTCTTAGGATTATAATCCGCACTCCATCTGAAGAGCCTGAAGAAAGCGTGACCCACTTTGTTAAGGTGAGATGACAGGGCAGCGCGAACATCAGCTTCCGAATCAAGGATGATAAGAATATGGCGGCTGTCCCAGATCTCACTCATGGAGGCACGCCCACAGATTGCCCAGTTGGCCTGAAAAGCTTTCTGAATTTCCGTGAGATTGGGACGACCGACTGTGAACTTTGCTATGATAGAGTGCTCGAAACGCTTCTCGCAAGCCCCAATCTCAGCTCCGGAGAAGCCAATTGCTGGTCTGCCATCTTTGAGGCCTACCTGTCTGGTGAGAAGGGAGAGAGGAGGGAAACGAGGCCGTAACCTAGGCTTTGCAGAGGCAGCAATCGCAGCAAAGGAAGGGCGAGCATCCGACCTCGGAATGTCAGAACCGGTGGCGAGTGGGGGACCGCCACAACTCGGGTCAGGAGGCCTGACCACAGACTGAGAGGGAGAGGCCATACGGCCCGGGAGACGCCACGGCTGAGAGCGCCAGAGAGCAAAACCTAGAATCGCTCAAAATCGCCTGACGGTACGCCTTCAGGAAAGCAAAACCTAAGATGGAGATCGGGGAAAAAAGAAAAAAAAAAAAGTTGGCTTGGAATTTCTTGAAACAGGAAAGTCTTTGGGCCAGATACGCTAATTCTCGTTTTGGTATTGGAAAACCTGGCTCCCGTCTTTGGAATGCAATCAATCACCTTAATGCAATCAATCAATCTCCATGTCACAGGTTCGATTCCTGGTGGGTGTTAGGGCTGGGGCTCTAACGGGGTGGGTTTTTTTTTTTTTTTTTTTTTAAAAAAAAATATAGTGTATCTTAGAAATCAGGCCATTTTGGAGGTCGGGGAGGGCGGTGTGCTCATCGATAGGATCTGTAACCTTTATGAAATACCTTGCGGGAGTGATTTAAGAGGCCTGACCGTTAGAGAAGTGCTTGACAGACCGGCTCAAAGATTTTCCTTATTAGGAGAATTATTTGGACTCATTCGGCTATCTGTTTAAGGTGGACTGGGCATGAGTCAGGTAATTTCTCTGTCAAAAAGTTCCTTGATTCTTATGCCACAGCTCATCCAGCTCCTGTTTGGGCAAAGGTTATTTGGCAGAAATGGTTTCCCCCAAAGGTCTCTGTTTTCCTATTTTTAAATGGCCTTCCCATTGATACCAATATTAAGAAGCTCGGTATCCCTATTACGTCTCGTTGCATTTGCTGCTTTAAAAGTGAGGAAAACCTCAATCATTTATTTTTTAGAGGCAAATGGACTGCTGAGGTGTGGGGTATTATTACTGCTGCTTTTTCTTGCAATAAGCACCGGCAGATAACCCATCTTGGGAAGGAGATGGGAGCATTCAATCCCTATGACCCTTGCATTTTTCTTTTGTTTAGGCTGTTCAGCACTTTCATGTTGGCTGTGTTCGACCGGTGCTTGAGCAATGCTTTTGTAGTTTTTATATGCTTTTTTAGTCTAGGGGTTGTCCGAGCCAATACCATTTTGTTCGTCTGGTTTTGCTTCCCCATGGGTTATGCCCGAGGGCTATTTTGTTCTCTAGGCCATTCTGTATTTGCCATGACTCAGGTTTTTTGAGTCTCATTAATAAAATAAGCTTATAAAAAAAATCAGGTTGCTATAGCAGCTGATTGTAACGCTTCAAAAACTTAAAGCGCACACACGCACGGTGATAACCTGAACGCTGTGGTTTTTGTGGCAGTAAAAATACTAGTCCAATCACGGTGTTCAAACAATATTAATAATCCGAGTGACCTCGAGTCGAGCCCAAGAGAAAAGCCTAGATTAGTCTAAAGCTAGTTAGCTTAATGCAAGTCTACTAAATAAAAAAGGAGGCTTTTCCTCTAAGTGAGGTATCTCTAGTGAATACTAAAGACAAGTTCAAATTTATGAAGAAGTAAAGTAATAGAGAAAACTTAGTCGGAATCCTATTTCACCCCTAGGTCATGCGATTAGCAATACAAAACTTGTCTAAATCATGAGTAAATTCGAGTGATGGTTCTAGGCTAAGGTATCACACATTCTAAATTCAACTCTCGTTCCTTCTCTAGAATGGGAATAATACCTAAATAGTACGGTTCTCAAACTCTTGCTCTATTTTTTTTTTATTTATTTAACCCACCCCGTTAGAGCCCCTACCCTAACACCCACCAAGAATCGAACCTGTGACATGGGATTTATAATACACCACCACAACCACTAGGCTAGCCCTTGGAACAAAACCCTTGCTCTATTGAACCGCGTAGAACAAAAGTCTCCTAATCTAAACCTCTCGGTCTATTGATAGTTAACTAAAGTCGCTCAAACTTAGCCTAGTGGAATGCGTATGTCACTCTCGTGCACAAACTCTATCTAAAATAATCATGCTTGATCTTCTAAACAACCTAAGTTCAATTCTCATTCCATCCCTAGGTATTCTACCAATTCGTACTCATTCACGCGTTTCGAACACTTGGTGTGCACATAATTGATATGAAGAGAAAGCATGAGAAATTTCAACCAAACTTCATTAATATAGATAAAAAGACAAGTCTTGCATTACAATCAAACCTAAGGGATCCATAAGAATCTCAACTACTAAACAACTACTCACTCATGTGTCACTCATGGTGAGTTTGAAACAAAACTTAATGAAATCGTTCAACAAGGGAAAGTAAAGAAGTAGAGAAGTAGGGTTTAGAGAATAAGTAAAGGGTTGATGTAGAGTCTTCAATTGATGATGTCTTCTCTGAATTCTTGACAATTCGTCATGTTCTCCAATTAGGGTTTCGTCCCATGAAAGGAACCCTAGACGCCGGAGGCAACCCAAGGCTCTCTTCTAATTTTTCCCCATATTCTTCTATTTACATTTAGCCGCCGTGCCCGAATCAAAAGTGATTCGGACAAGGCTTAATGAGTTGATTCGGACAAAGAAATTCTTGCAGAGCTATTATACTCAACACAGGGCTATTCTGTGGAGGAATACAATCTGGAATTCTTGTTTTACAGGGCTTTGCCAGATGTCGGTCGCCTCCCCATCTAACGTACTTGTTTTACCGCCTAAACCACCGGACCCACACGCACTTCCTGTAAAGTCAGACATGCTCCTCAATAACCAGGAAATTGCATCTTCATTGGTTAAAGGTGGCACGATCGCTTTCGCAGCGGCTCTTGCCCGGCAAGTTCCTAAGCCCCGATTTACAGAAATTCCTCTCCCTGCGAGGCAATATGGGAGTTTCGAAGGGAAACCAGCCACTCCTTTCTCTTCATCGGAGGTAAGCGCTGGGGTTGATTGTTTTCAATTTTCTTTGATTGCAAAATTTTCCATTGGTCTGCAGTGATCAAAGAGACTCTGCAGGCTTGTTGGCCAATTAAGGGACGGGCATCTATTAGTGATATTTGGGATGGACGGCACCTTCTTATCATTCTGGATTCGGAAGATGATGTTACTATTGCCCTAACCAGTCAGATGAGGAAGATCCAACATGCTAGTTTTCGATTGTTCAGATACACCCCAGATTACAATCCTAAAAAGGAGTCGACAATTACCACCAAATGGATCCGCCTTCCAGAATTGCCTGCACCCTTCTTTCACCGATCGTATGTCGGAGCCATTATAAATTCGTTTGCCCATTTTCATGATGTTGATGCTCGTACAAAGGCTTGTGCATCAATGCGATATGCTAGGGCGTGTGCTGAAAATCGATGTTTCTCTTCCCATTCCTGATGAGGTGTGGATATCTCTGCCGGATAACAAAGGCTTCTGGCAACGTGTTGAAGTTGAAGGTAATATGGCCTATTGCTCTCACTGTAAAATTCATGGCCATGAGCTGTCCAAGTGTAAGAAAAAGAGACCAGCAAGAATGCAAAGCTCAGATGGTAAATCAGCGGTTCCCCCTCTAGGAAAGACAGATCACACCCAAACTGCTACTATGGGTGCTGGGACTCAAGGGAAGGAATGGCTTTGCAGCTGGCATGGTCTGCTGTGGTCTCTGGGAGATTTGGAAATCCAGGAATTCCTATTTATTTGATGGTAAGGTTCGTGATTGGAGGTTTTATCTGAAAAAGTGGGCTAATCCAGTTGCAGCTGCCATAAAAAGACAGTATATTCCCTCTCTTCAAAATGATCTTATTCTTTCCATAGCCGGTGCTTATATGTCGATCGAGAGAACTCCTTTTGGAAGCTGGAACTATTCGGAGCCAAGGAGCGATAGCTTTATTGCAAGTATTGCCATTCTCCCCTTTCCCAGTTACATTAAATGTGTTGCCATCATTCGTAATTCCAGCGGAGATTTTCAGAGGGCCTTTGTGCAGAAGTTTAAGAAAGATCATTTTTTTCGTATCCTGATTATCTTCGCCGAGCAGATTCTCAGTTCCATCCAAAATCAGTTTGTTGAATTACAGGGCTCTCATCCTTATTTCTTTTCACTTAGAGATGGATCTGGTGGATTAACTTCAGAATTAAAATCCCTTAGGCACAGTCTTTTCTCTAGCTATAATTCCTTTTCTTTCAGGCGCATCAGTCCGGTGGAGAATAAGGCTGCTACAGCCTTAATGTGTACTATGGACGAAGGTTTTTATGATAATTATCAAGACTTACACAAAGCGGTTCAAAGAAGTCTTAGAGATGTTAAAGACTTGCGATCATACTTTTATTCTCCTTTTAGAGATGATGTTTTCATCTAATAGCCTCCTTTTAGAGATGATGTTAAAATCTTGTTCAATGGCTTCTATGATGTTTCTGTTTGGTTTTAGTAACAGGCTTGTGTCTTGTTATTGTGTGTTGTTGTGTTTCCTAGTGATGCCCAATCTAGGTTATGCTTTCAATACTTTTGTGTTTCTTGTCCTCTTAGCTGTTTTTACAGCCTCCGTTGTAAGCGCCTCAGCTCAAGCTTTTTGAGCCCATGTTTAATAAAATCTACCTTTTGGTAAAAAAAAAAAAAAAAAAAAGGGAAGGAATGGCGTGAGGTATAGAGAAAAAAAAGGGGATGAGAATTCAGTCAGAAGAGAGTTTTAAATCCCGTTACAAGAATGTTTCGGATAATCACTTTCCTGAAGAAGAACAACAACCTATTACTTTTCATCAAACTGTGGAGATTCAACCTATAAGTTCCGAGCAGCAGGACAAGAGTTCCGCTTATGTTACAGCTGATGGGAGCAATGTAAGTACTCTTGGATCCAACAACTCTCAATTTAAGGAGGCCCCTGCAGTAGTTTCCCTTGAAGTTAAATCTTTTAATGTCCAACATGAAGAGGTGAGACAATCCACTGATGCTCCGATCAAATCCATTTTGAAGAGATCCTTACCTTTACGTGTTGATGAGGTAGCCAATCGCTTGGCTAAAATGAAAGAGACTAGGGATGTTCCAGATGAGAGGAATGAGATCAGTGTTAGTCTTTCGACTAGACACCCAGACCCAAATGAACAAAAAGACAAATCACACAAATCAGCTACCATTAGCAGCATCAATGTTAACTCAGCGACTCCCTATCTAAAATGATTAATTGCATCATATGGAATATAAGGGGCGTTCATAGCAGAGGAACTATTGACCATCTGAAGAAAATTAGTATTGATCATAAAATTAATCCCCTGGCTATTATTGACCCCCTAGTGGATTTTTCGGGGTTGGAGAATCTCGCAACCTTTCTAGATTTTGATAACTATGCTCATGGAGGAGACTGTAATAAGAGGATCTGGCTTTTATGGAAAAATTCGATTAACATTATTTCGAGCCAATGGTCTTCGCAACAGGTGACATGCACGGTTGGTATTTCCAATGCTAACAAGGACATGGTTTTTTCTTTCGTTTATGCCTCCTATAGAAAGTCTATTCGGGGAGAGCTATGGGAGGACTTTTTGAACCTGGCCAAGGATATAGATAAACCATGGTGATTGGAGGGGATTTTAATGTTACCTCACATTGGTCCGAAAAAAAAGGAGGTGACTCCCAAGATTCTAATTCGATGATGGAATTTAATTCTCTTTTAATGAGAGCTGGTTTGCATGATGCAGGATTCAGTGGTGATCCTTTCACTTGGAGCAATAACAGACGCGGTGACAGCAGAGTTTGGGATTGGCTGGATCGCATCCTGGTGAATGGACATTTTCTGGTTGACTTTCCCTGCTCCAAAGTTCATCATTTGGCTCGTATTTTCTCTGACCATTGCCCGCTACTTATGGAACTTTCTCCTCCCCATCGTATTCGAAGTAGATTTCATTATATGAGAATGTGGGAAGAGCATAGCCAGTTTAAGGATTTGGTTGCTAAAACTTAGCAGAATGATTTAGATGAACAACCTATGATTAATTTTTCCCTGAAAATGAAAAATCTTCGGAGAGCTCTTCGGCGTTGCAATTGGGATGTTTTTGGTGATTTAAAGCGTCGTGAAAAGTCTATTCTTGGCAATATTAACATGATTGAAACCTGCTTATAGGTTAACTGGAATGAAGACCATGCTTAGCGGTTGTGGTGGTGTATTATAAACTCCATGTCACAGGTTCGATTCCTGGTGGGTGTTAGGGCTGGGGCTCTAACGGGGTGGGTTTATAAAAAAAAAGACCATGCTTGTCAATTTTTTATTTAATTTTTTTTCCCCACCCCGTTAGAGCCCCAACCCTAACACCTACCAGGAATCGAACCTGTGACATGAGGTTTATAATACACCACCACAACCACTAGGCTAGCCCTTGGTGGGCTAATTGACCATGCTTGTCAATTAGCCAAGGACAAAGTTGAATACGAAAGCATTCTGGAATTTCAATCTCGGCTAGCAAAAGATAAATCCAAAATTTCATGCTTAGAGGATGGCGGAGAAACACAGCCTTGTTCCATGCTGTTACTAAATCAAGACGAGACAGGATGCCTTTTCGATTTCAGCTGGCTGATGGATCATTCACAGATGATAAGGATATAATTCGAGAAGCTGCTATTTTTTAAAGATCTTTTTACAGGGGAACATACACCGGGTCCTAGTGTTGAGGATCTCAATCTTCTCCAACCGTGTATTACTCAAGAGGATAATTATAAACTCACCAAGTGTCCTACACTTGAGGAGGTTCGCAATGCTATTTTAGAGATGAATGTTGAAGGTGCACCAGGACCGGACGGTTTCACGATTCAGTTCTATGTCACCTGTTGGTATATCATAAAACATGACTTATACAAAGCTATTCAGAATTTCTTTATGGGTCAACAGCTTCCTAAAGATTGGGGTTCTACTCTGCTAACTCTTATTCCTAAAATTCCGAATGCTTCAAGTGTGAACCATATGCGTCATATCAGCCTTTGCTAACTCTAACCAGAATTTCATGGTTAGAGGATGGCGGAGAAACACAGCCTTCTTCCATGCTGTTACTAAATCAAGACGAGACAGGATGCCTTTTCGATTTCAGCTGGCTGATGGATCATTCACAGATGATAAGGATATAATTCGAGAAGCTGCTCTTAAATTTTTTAAAGATCTTTTTACAGGGGAACATACACCGGGTCCTAGTGTTGAGGATCTCAATCTTCTCCAACCACCAGCGGATTTCTCTCTCTAAGTTTTTACCGTTTTACTGAGCGGTCAGCTTACCGTCAGGCCAAGCTTGGCCGCTGGGAGATGTCGGTCCCCCCAATAAACAATGATATCGCCCATCCTCCTAAACCTCCAGACCCCCTTGCTACCAATCTCTCCTCGGGTCCTTCCCTCCCGGTTTTAGCAAATGGGGGTCCTCCGCCGTTAGGGCTTGCAAGGTCTTTCGCGTCTGTTGCGGCTCGCCCGGTCTCTCAACCTCGCTTCGCCCCCATTGTCCTTCCTTCCAGGCAGTTCGGGTCTCGTGATGGTAAGCCGGCTGTCGTGTTCACTTCCGGAGAGGTCCAAGCTGGGGCGCGTCGTTTTGGTTGTTCTCTGGTCGCCAAATTTACTGTAGGCCGTCCCTCTCTGGCTGAGATTCAAAAGGCTTTCCAGGCGGCTTGGCGTATTAAGGGACGGGCTACTATAAGTGAGCTGTGGGACAATAGACATGTTCTGGTAATTTTAGATTCGGAGGTGGATGCAGTGACAGCGTTGTCCTGTCCGCTGCGGAAAATCAATCATGCTATGTTCCGGCTCTCCCGTTGGTTGGAGGACAACAATCCAAAGAAGGGATCTACACTTACAACGGTATGGCTTAGATTGCCTGAGTTACCTCTTCAGTTGTACGATAAAGCTTTTATTGGAGCGATTGTCTCGTCTTTCTCCACCTTTCTGGATGTTGATGACCGTACCAAGGCCTGTCTAGCTATGCGATTTGCGCAAGCCTGTGTGGAATTAGATGTCACCCAACCAATCCCCTCTGAGGTTTGGGTTTCTATGGGGAATGCAGGGGGATACTGGCAACGTATTGTGGTGGAAAGCAAATTGGCTTATTGCTCAAAGTGCAGAGTTCATGGGCATGAACTTAGCATCTGTCGTAAAGCTAAGGCTAGCAAACAAGCTGATACTGCTGTTGATATGGTTAGTTCTGAAGGAACAGCTAAAGTGAACAAAAAGGAAGTTAGTCGAATAGAATTAGACAAAGCAGATGATACGGGGAAGGCTAAAGCTCAGTGGAAACGAGTAGCTAATCGCAAATCCAAAAGAGATAAATCTTCAGATTTTATTCCTGTTCCTGGGAAGGATGGTATTTCCATTGTTGTGATAAATAAGGACAAGATAGAGATCTCTCCTCACAAGGATAATGCACATGTTGGTGAATAAGCCATCAGGGCGTGGTCTAGTGGCAAAAGGGACGTCAAACCTCTCAGCGACTAGGGTTCGATTCCTGATGGGGCCAGAGCAGGGGCTCTGGTGGGGGTTCAGGGGTAGAATAGGAAAATAAATATTAAATTTTTTTTTTAAAAAAAAAAAGAAAAAAGAAAAAGATGCTCCTGTCAACAGTTTATCCCAAGAGGTTTCTGACACAAATTTTCTTTCTCAAGATGACAATATTCTTCTACTAGCTAGCATGGAGGGGAGCCAGAGTATAGTCCCAGCTTCTGCTCCGAATGACCTGTCTGGTGCTGAAATTCGATCGAGGAAACACAACTCTTCTGCGCTTGTTATCAGTGAAGAGTTGGGCGTTCTGGTTCATCCTGACCATGTTCAGCATTATTTAGATATACAAGACAAAGCTGGATCTGCTAGGCGTCTCTCTAAGCAATCGGAAGCTATGAAAAAGAGTGTTTCCCCTGGCAGCAAGCACTGTCCTACCAAAAAGCTTAAATGACTAGTGGTTTATGTTGGAATGCCAGGGGTATCTCCAATCGAGGTACCATTTGTTATTTAAAGTCTATTCTTTCCAAGCATGATATCTCTTTTTGTGCTATTCTGGAACCTAAATCGCAGGGGAACAAAATTATGTCTGTTGCTCGGAAGCTTGGTTTTTCAGGTTTCTTTCAGGGAGAACCAGCTAATAATCATATCTGGTTTTTTTGGAAGGACTCCATTTCGGTCTCCATTTTGAATATTAGCACTCAGCATATTTCTTGCACTATCAATCATGTTGCGATGGATGTTAAAACTAATTGTTCAGTAGTCTATGCCTCTTACAAAGTCTTCGATCGGGTTAAGCTTTGGTGTGATCTTTCTGCGGAGAGCCAATCTTTTTCAGAACCTTGGATCCTTATGGGTGATTTTAATGCAGTCTCTAGTGCTGAAGAAAAAATGGGTGGTCGGGATTTTGGGAATAAATCTTCTTCTGATTTCAACAACTTTACTTTTGGAGCTGGTCTTTTGGACGCTGGTTTTTCAGGAAATAAGTTCACTTGGTGTAATAATCAAGCTGGTAGGCGGTGTATATGGATGAGACTGGATATCGTTTTAAATTTTTTTTTTTTTTTAAAAAAAAAACTGGACTGTGCCAGCACCTTTATTAATCAAAAGATCCAAAAAACCTGGATCATGGTTATTACAAGGCTGAGAACCAAGGTCCCTAAAAAGAACAAAGAACAAGGAACAAAATAATAGCACCAAGGGCTAGCCTAGTGGTCGTGGTGGTGTATTATAAACTCCATGTCACAGGTTCGATTCCTGGTGGGTGTTAGGGCTGGAGCTCTAACGGGGTGGGTTTTTTTTTAAAAAAAAAAAAAAAAAAAAAAGAGCACATCCTCCAGTTTCAGTGGTCGGCGGAAAGTGAGAGAGAATTTGTCTTTCTTCAAGGTCGCCTTAACTCTGCCTTGGATGATCGCCAGCTTTTCCTTGATTCAAAATCTCATGTTGGTTGGTTGCAGAAGGGTGAGAGGAATACGGAGCTTTTCCACACTGCTATTAAGGTTCGAAGATCTAGAAACAATTTCAAAGTGACGCTGTCTGATGGTACTGTCTCAGATGATCGTGTGGTTATTGGTTCTATGGCAGTGGAGTATTTTCATGATCTTTTAGGTGGTTTTTCTGCTGTTCCAGATTATGATTATTTTGATGATATTTTGCCGGTTATTTCGGAAGCTGAGAATGGGGAGCTGATTGGAATTCCATCCGCAGAGGAGGTGTGGCTTGCTGTTTCTTCGCTGCCAAAAGCTAGTGCCCCTGGGCCTTGTGGTTTTACAGGCGTCTTTTATCGCAGTTGTTGGAGGGTTATTAGTGAGGATATAGTAGATGCAGTCCAATTCTTCTTTAAGGGTTTTAGTCTGCCTAAATCTATGTCCTCCACAGTTCTTACTTTAGTTATGAAAGTGAAGAATGCTACCTCCCTAGACCAGCTGAGACCCATTAGCCTATGCAATTTTCTTCAAAAAATCATATCCAAGATTCTTAATGAGCGTATTCGGCCGTTTATGAATAGAATTATTGGCTTAGAACAGTCTGGTTTTGTCCCTGGCCGATCCATCCAGCAGTGTATAGCCCTGGCTCACGACTTTTTTTTTTTTTTTTTTTAAAAACGAAAATCACTTTATTAATGGGGACTCAAAAAGCCTGAGCCATGGCAGTAACAAGCAAGGAAAGAAGGCCAATGCCATACACAAGCAGAGACCAAAAAACTATAGTCACAAGAACCTGCAAAAGCCAAAAGCCATACACAAGCAGTGACCTAAAACTAAATTCACAAGAACCAGCCAAGCCTAGTGGATCCCTGCTAGATAAAATGCCTAAACAAAGCCAATTTGGCCTATGAAAGCTACGCAACGAAAACCTCAAGCACCGGTTGAGCTTTGCCAACACGAGAGTAAGCTGAATAATATAGCTATAAAAGCCAGAAGGGTCACAGGGCTTGGTAGTACCCATCACCTTCGACCCACAATAAATCATCAAACAAATCAACTTAACAAGTAAAAAGGCTGGAAAACACCAGTTGCTGGGAGCTGGGATACCCCACCTACTCCAAGGCACCTCCCTGCACAAAAGAATCACCAAGTCTTCACAATAATAAATCCCAATCATCTCTAGAGATTGTGTCAAGCAGCAAGGGAGCTGCCAAAGAATTGTCTTCATTAGGTTGTCGCTCCTCACCATCTCCTCCATCACCGCCAGCCGCGCTAGGGCAGAAGAACCTCAACCGCAACCTATCAGCATAAAGACTCCTTTGGACCGCCTTATGCAGGAAATTAATCCTAGTTTCAACAAGCTGGTTTGGAGAAGTAAAAGCAAGAGCCAGGGCCACATGATTCATGGAAGTGCTGATTCTCTTCATGCTGGCTCACGACTTGATTTCAGACATTCATAATAAAGTTCATGGTGGGAATGTTATGGTAAAGCTCGACATGTCAAAGGCATATGACAGGTTTTCTTGGATTTTTCTAATTCGGGGAATGAAGGCTTTGGGTTTCAATGATATATGGTGTGATCTGATTTATCGCAACATCAGAATTGTTGGTATTCGATTCGGATAAGAGGGAAGTCATTTGGTCATTTTAAATCCAATAGAGGATTGAGGCAGGGTGACCCTTTATCCCCCAGCCTTTTCATCATTGCTATGGAAGTTTTATCCAGAAAATTAAAGGAGGCAGGTAAACCTGGTGGTGGTATTATGCCATATTGGTCCTCTCTTAAAGCTTTACCGATTTTTGTTTTTTTTTATTTAAAAAAAACGCTCTTTTATTGAAAGGGCTCAAAAAGCCAGAGCCACGGCGCTTACAAATGGGGCTGCAGTGCAGCTAAGACAGCAAAACAAAAAGAGAACTAGGATGGGCATACCCAACACTAGGATACACAGCAAGCAAAAACCAGTCAAAAACCTTAAACAAATACAAAAGGAAAGACAAAAGAGCCATAGATTAAGTGAAGATCAATTGATCTTCAAAGGAGCACGGCTGGAGATATGCATCATTAGCAAGGGCGCAAACAACTGAGTTCGGCAGGTCCTCAATATGGGTAGTGAAAAGAAATCTGCTGCTCGAGAAACAGAGCGCATCTGCAGGCCTATTAAGAGAGAAACTGGTACGAAAAACTTACACATTCATAAGGCTGCGGATAAGCCTTCTTTTAATAATAAAGACAGCCCAGTCAGCAATTTGATCTCTGCCCAGAAAACTGGCACAAGGGTGAGCAATCTTAAGGCAATGAAAGTCTACTTTGAGCCGATGAAGCTCTTCCAGAATGTGAAGCAAGCAGCGAGCAAAGTGCTTACTAACTGAGGTACATTTCAGGCCAGCAATAAAACGACCATCATGATAACGAACCACAGCAGACATAAAAGAGCTGACCCCATCATCAGCAATAGCAACATTGCACGTGTTACCTCTAAAAAACGGTTGCCAACGTAGCCAAAGAACCCGGAAGCTGTTAATCTTGGGGAAATTAATTTTAAGGGCAGCAAAAACTGATTTCCTGGGGGAGAGGACATCTGCTGGAGTAGAGATGCTCCTGGATAGGAAGGAGGCCCATTTAAAAATAGCCACGCGACTGAAGCTGCCCACATGGTCTTCAAAGATGATGAGGTTTCTATACCTCCAAATCTCCCAAAAGCAGCACACTAAGAGACCAAACGCCAAGCAATCATAATAATTCTTAAAGTTGGCATTACTCCCCCAGTCATAAAAAAATTGGTGCAAGGAAGTTGGCCTGGACTTATGAAATATAGGACATAAAAAATCAAGGACAATATTAGCAAGGTCACTATGAAGAAAAAGATGATCCATACTCTCACCTTTGGGCTGTAAACAACAGATGCACTTACTGGCCATAAGGACATCTTTTTTGCGCACATTATCATTAGAAGGAATAGCCCCATGCAACAGCCTCCATAAAAAGCACGAAATTTTTAAAGGTAGCCAAGGCTGCCAAATAACTGAGAACTTACCAGCAACAGGGGGAGCAGTGGAGAGCTTCTTGAAGAAATTGGAGCAGGTAACAGTCCCTGAGTCATCACCTTCCCAAATTAATTTGTCAGGAAATTCCTCCATATACCTTCAATAGAGCGCAGAATTCTCGGATTAGCATTGAGAAGAAGAAGGCGGCGAGAATCATAATTTTGAAGCACATCCTTGATAGGCTTGGACTTAAGCCTCTTAGGACACGGAATAGAAAGGCTGTGACAAAAATCACCAGTGGAAACCATACCCCTACCAATAATCCATCTGCTTTCAAGAGAGAGACTGGTAATAAAAGGGGAAATCCTATCCCACAGGCAGGATCCTTTCCTTCCAATAGAAAATCTAGACTGAGCGTGCTTTGCCCAAAGGGAGGAGTTATCAAGATAATTCCAAGCAAGTTTACCGTGCAAAGCTGTCATGACTTGATGAAGAGGTCTGATACCCAATCCACCAGATTGCAAAGGTTGGCAGATGACCTTCCAGTTAACCTAGTGATGCCTAGCTTGCATACCCTGATTCCAAAGGAAGTTCCGCAAAAGTCTCTCAATAGAAGAAATTACCCCTTTTGGAACCGGAAGTACCGATAAACAGTGAAGAGGAACAGACTGAAGAACAGATTTAATCAATGTAAGTCTGCCTGCCATAGAGAGGAAAGGTTTCAACCAACCTTCAAGCCGATTTCTGATCATGTCTATCAAACCATTGAAATATGAAATCCTGGGCTTCCCAATAAATAAGGGGATACCTAGATAACGAATGGGAAAGGCTCCCTGCACATATCCTGACAAATGTAGCTGCCTGGACTTCCGAGCTCCTTTGATGTGTTTAGAGAAAAATATCTTGCACTTGGAAGGATTCAGCATCTGGCCAGAGTTGGAGCAAAATAACTTAATAATCTCCAGGAGCTTAAAAAGAAGCCTGCCCTCCATTAGAAAAAATCAAGATATCATCTGCATACATAACGTGATTGATCACCAAAGCTTTAAGGGAGGACCAGTAGGGCATCAGCCCACCGCCAGGACTAGCAGCAGCTTTAAATTTAAGGGAGAGAACTTCCATAGCTATCACAAAAAGGCTCGGTGACAATGGGTCACCTTTGTCTCAAGCCTCTATTGGACTTGAATTAACCAAATGAACGGCCCTTTAATCTGATAGAGTACCAACAATTATTGATATTCCTATAGATCAGATCGCACCACACATTGCTGAAGCCAAGAGATTTCAAACATTGGAGGATGAACAGCCAAGAAATCCTGTCATAAGCTTTCACCATATCAAGTTTAGCCATAATGTTACCTCCATGAACATTCTTATTAATGTCAGCAACCAGATCAAGACTAAGGGCGATGCATTGGTGAATAGACCTCCCCGGAATGAAACCGAACTGTTCAGAGCTCACCAATTTGTCAAGTAAGGGCCGAAGACGATCATTGAGAACCTTTGAAATAATCTTGTGGAAGAAATTGCAAAGGCTGATCGGCCTGGTCTGATCCAAGCTAGTGGCATTCTTAACCTTAGGTATGAGAGTTAAGATAGTCGAAGAAACTGACTTTGGGAGACTATGGCCTTTAAAGAAAAATTGCACGCCTTCACAAATATCAGCCCCGATGATATCCCAACAATGCTTGTAGAACCCTCCTGTGAAACCATCGGGCCCAGGAGCACTAGAGAGAGGGAGACTGACCACAGCTAGAAAAATCTCTTCATTATCAGGGATGGCAGAAAGGGCAGCATTTTCGTTCTCCGAAACAATAGGGGAAATATCCTCAAAATAGCTAGGAACTGGGAGAGCAGAAAATTCACCAAGCAAATTCTGGAAATAGGAGACAGCCATATTACCGACAATATCCCGATCATCACTAACATCCCCTGAAGGGAGGGTAAT
Organism: Umbilicus rupestris; assembly: GCA_963678935.1. Classification (NCBI taxonomy): domain Eukaryota; kingdom Viridiplantae; phylum Streptophyta; class Magnoliopsida; order Saxifragales; family Crassulaceae; genus Umbilicus; species Umbilicus rupestris. Next base: position 2,350,261 of record OY787625.1, read on the forward strand.
TCTAATGTTGTTACAAGCCCTTCGCACATTCATGGCTGCATGAAATAATTTTGAATTCCTCTCCCCCTCCTGAAGCCACCCTATATGAGACTTGGCATTAAGGAATAATTGTCTGTCATCCATGACTGAATTAATGCGGTTATGAAGACCTGCTAATGTGCACTCCAGTTCAGGCGACCAACAATTTTGGAGGCATTTCTTAGATTCCTCAATCTGCTTGCTTAAATCTGAAATTCTTCTGTTAATGTCACCAAACTCAGCCCAATGCTTGCTTAAAGCTTTACCGATTAACCATATCTTTTATGCTGATGATATTCTTATCTTCACAAACGGAAGGAAGTCTTCCTTTGCAAAGCTTTTAAATATTATGAATTCCTTTTGTGGAAATTCAGGTCAACAGTTGCAAGCTGGCAAATGTAAGATTTATTTTTCTAAACATATCAATATAGTGAGGAAAGGTAATATTCTTCTTATGTCTGGGTACTCTCAAGGGGTGTTTCCAGTTCGGTATCTTGGAGCTCCTCTCTTTCCTGGCGCAGCTAAAATCTCCTATTTTCAGGGCCTGGTAGATAGAATCAAAGACAGGCTTCAAGGCTGGATGAAGTCTTTTCTCTCCTTGGCTGGAAGAGTCACTTTAATTAAGTCTGTTTTGCAATCTATCCCCATCCATTGTATGTCTGTCCTCTCGGTTCTGAAAGGTATCTTGAACTTCATAAATAAGCTGCTGCGGAATTTTTTATGGGATCATGGCAGTGCCTCGCGTCATCATTGGGTTAACTGGAATACTGTTTGCCAGCCTTTTTCTGCTGGCGGCCTCGGAATTAAATCTTTACAGCAGGTCATGTTTGCGCTGCATGGTAAAATGGCCTGGAATTATCTAGAGAACCAGTCTCTTTGGGCTTTACATGCTAGGAGTAGATTCTCGATTACTCGGAAGGGTTCTTGTTTGTGGAAAACGATTGCTCCCCTGGTGAATAGTATTGCTCTTAACTGCAGATGGGTTTTAGGAAATGGCCAGACTGTGACTTCTATATTCTGCCAGAATATTGTCGTGCCTTTCCCAAAGAGGTTTCAAAGGAAGCCCATCAAAGAGGTCCTTCAAGATTCTACTTTAAGAAGGCTGTTTGTGCATAATATGAACCCAAGGATTTTTGCCTCTATTGAAGGCAATTTTGTAGATAATCAGCAGCAAGACAGGCTGGTCTGGGAAGGTCATCAGGATGGTTTTATAACCACTTCCAATTTTGGGAAGAGCTTTGCCCAACCTATTATTAGTTTGCCCAAGTTTAAAATTATATGGCAATCTTGGCTACCTGCGAAGATATCTGGCTTTCTCTGGAAGATTTTACACTCAGCTCTGTCTACTCATGATAATATTATGAGAGCTGGTGTTTATTTGGCCAGCAAATGTGCCTGTTGTAAAATTCCTAAGACAGAGTCTATGGAGCATTTGTTTTTGCACAGTGACCTATCTGATTTGCTCTTCCATTGTCTTTGTTCCCTCTTCAAGAAGAGCAGACCCCTTAGCTTACATCAGTTTTTCTATGAATGGGGCAGCAATGTGGTTTTTAACAATTTCTCGGACTGTTTAGGATTTGGTCTGGTGAGCTGCGGCTTCTGGGACATTTGGCTTAAAAGGAATCAGGTTTTTTAAGGGGAAAATGTTGGTAGTTTTACCAAGAATAATGTTCTTCGCTGGGCTGCTTTCTTATCTAGGAGCATTAATGTTCCATACACTTCTAGCCCCTCCTCCAGGCATGTCTGCAGTGCACTGCACATCTCTCCCCCAGCTGGTATCATTGGGTGCACCTGGTGGATTCCTTGGCAGCCTATTCATAAAGGTAATATGTGTAACATCTCTATTAATATGTGTAACATCCCTCATGGCTGTTGTGATTAGGAATTGTTCCGCTTCCTTTGTTGCGGGTTTGAAGCTTGTTTCTATGAGAAAGAATTTTTTGAAGTGCTTGTTACATGTATATCAAGAAATCTGTAGATATGGCTTGAATATTCAGTGCATTAAGATAGCTCACCCGGACATTTCCCTCTTGAGTCGAGATTCTGAAGTGGATTGGTCAGTTTTTCGCATTAAAAGGCAGCTTGTGCGTCAATTCCAGGAGGTTGATATTTTCAGAATATGCCCCAATCTAAATTTGCCAGTAGAAGCTTTGTGTTGGTCAAAATATAGCTTCTTATTTGTCAGGAAGATGGAAGATCTTCCTATATCGGTTAGGTATGCTCTTGCCAACGATTATAAGTCTCATCCGTGTACTATCTATGAGCAGCAAATCTTCTTGTAGTTTGGGCCTTGGAGCGATATCAGGGGGTTTGGCTAGGTCTCTTCTTCCTATTATCTTGCTCTTTGTTGGTTTAGTAGGATCGGAAGATTACTGTTTTTGGGCCTCCTCACAGGATATGAATTTGATCTTTTGTAATGTTTGTGTTTTTTATGATGTTATGTATAAGTGTTTTCAGCGCTTTTTATTGTCTTTTATGTTGAGCTGGGTCTATAACCTGTTCGGTGTTTTTAAGTTGGGAATGTATTCCTACTGGCACTTGAGGGTCAAGCTCAACTTTATCTGTATTAGCCATGATCCGGGCTTTTTGGATCCTTTGTAATAAAATCTGGGTTTTTTTAAAAAAAAAAAAAAAAAATCTTCTCCAACGGTGTATTACTCAAGAGGATAATTATAAACTCACCAAGTGTCCTACACTTGAGGAGGTTCGCAATGCTATTTTAGAGATGAATGTTGAAGGTGCATCAGGACCGGACGGTTTCACGGTTCAGTTCTATGTCACCTGTTGGTATATCATAAAACATGACTTATACAAAGCTATTCAGAATTTCTTTATGGGTCAACAGCTTCCTAAAGATTGGGGTTCTACTCTGCTAACTCTTATTCCTAAAATTCCGAATGCTTCAAGTGTGAACCATATGCGTCCTGTCAGCCTTTGCAATGTCAGTCATAAAATTGTCTCTCGGATATTGAATACGAGGCTGGCTGAATACCTCCCTACTTTTATAAGACAGGAATAGGCCGGTTTCATTCGAGGCAGGGGGATCCATGATAATCTTGCATTGGCTCATGATATTGTCCATGATTTACATAGCATGGGAGGGCAAGGTAATGTTGTTATTAAGCTTGATATGGCTAAGGCGTATGATAGAATTTCTTCGAATTTTATCTTAACAAGTTTTCGGGCTCTCGGTTTCTCTGAACAGTGGTGTGATCTCATTTATCGTTGTATCTCCGATAACTGGTACTCAATCAGCTGGGAGGGCAAATCTTATGGTTTCTTTAAGTCCTTCCGTGGGGTTAGACAAGGTGATCCCTTGTCTCCGAGTTTGTTCGTGGTCGCGATGGAGTATTTCTCTCGTTCTATGAATAGGGCTGTGGATGAGGGGAAAATTTTGCCATATCATTCTAAGCGATACGCTCTTCGTATTAATCACCTTTTGTTTGCTGACGACATACTCTTATTTGCTAGCGGCTTTAATGACTCGATTCAAGGGCTCATGACAATTATCATGGACTTCTGTAATCTTTCAGGCCAAGCCCTTAATGGAGAGAAAAGTCTCATTTTCTTCTCCAACAGATTCAGCCAAGTTCAGAGAGATGCTATTATCCACATGACTTCCTTTTTTGAGGGCCATTTCCCTATCCGATATCTTGGTGCACCTTTATTTTGTGGGCGGGTCAGAAGTGAGCATTTTGATTACTTGCTGGAGAATCTTCGAAATAAAATTGGAGGCTGGATGAAGAAATTTCTCTCAATGGCAGGCCGCTTAGCTCTCGTTCAATCGGTTCTTAATTCTCTATCCATTCATGTCATGTCCGTCCTGCCTATCCCTACTTCTGTTCTTGACAAAAAGGAGAGCCTTATTAATAATTTCTTATGGGATCAAGGAGCAGCCAAAAAGCATCATTGGATTAGATTCAGTTTATTATGTATATTAAGAAGATATACTTTGAGAACATTCTTGATAAATTGCGTAAGACAATTGGTGGCTGGACAAAAAATATTCTATCGATGGGAGGACGGGTGACTCTAATTCAATCGGTGCTGAGTTCTATGAGTTTACATGTCTTGGCTGCTCTTCCTATTCCGAAAGGCATTCTCAAAAAGGTAGAAAGCCTTCTTGCCAATTTCTTATGGGATCAGGGCTTAACTAAGAAATTCCACTGGATTCGTTATGAATTGGTTTGTAGGCCTAAACATATGGGGGGCTTAGGAATCAGAAGCTTGGCTGATAACATGCTTGCCTTTCAAGGCAAACTTGCCTGGGACTATCTGCAACAAGGCAGTCTTTGGGCTCGTCATGCTAAATCGCGATTTCTTATTGGAAAAAATGGATCTCCTCTATGGAATGCTATTAATCATCTGATTCTTTATCTGAGAAATAAATCGATTTGGGACGTTGGAAATGGATCTATGAAGATTGAGAGGCTTTACTGGCATTTTGGTATTCGGTGCCTAAGTGAAATGCAGGGACAATCCATAAAACAGATTCTTGAGAATCCTTCTCGCAAGTTTTTGTTTTTGTCCGCCCTTCCGAGGCATGCTTACAATTACTACAATGATCTTAATTTGAAGGATAACTCAGCAAGGCTTATTTGGACAGATCATACATCAGGTTTGTTCTCTGTTATGAATTTTATTGAAACCTATAGTACGAAACATTTATCCCTTGGCTGGGCAAAAGCAATCTGGCAGCAATGGCTTCCACCAAAACTTACTCTGTTTATGTGGCGCTTATTTCTGCGTGGGCTTCCAACTGATGCAAATATTCGCAGAATTGGCATTCCCATTACCTCGCGATGTATTTGCTGCTTTCGTAATGTAGAATCTGAATCCCATATTTTCTTTAATGGAAACTGGGCTAAGACTATGTGGCGTACGCTGGCAGATGCTTTTATTTGTGCTAGACGTTGTCACTGGCATCCTTTTTTCGATACTGGGTTAATCCTGTCCAGAAACGGAATGCCTTCTCCTGTTTTAAATTTGGTATGGCGTGCTATGGTCTATGGGAAATTTGGAGGGCTCGAAATAATTATTTACATGAGGGCAGCAAATGCGCCAACATGGTTGATAAGCTCTATCACTGGGCTCGTGTCTTAGTCTCTATAATTCCTGGTTTTCAATGGCATGACAAGCATACTAGGCATGCTTTATTCTTCTTCGATATTGAGACCATACACAAATCTCTCATTTCAGGGCGCTGGAAAATTTGGAATTTTGGAGCTAAAGGTTCTTGTCTAGATATTCATATATTGGATGACTCAGGGACTGCTCTCTTCAGAAATCAGCAAGGGAAATTCCTTCTTGCTGTTAAAATGCAGATTGAGAACTGTTGCTCAGGAGAAGTGTTGCTGAATTTTATTCAACAAGCTCTTATTGTTGCTGAACGCCATCTCATATCCACAACAATGATTCAAAGTTCACACTTCAATATGTTCTATGCCACCAAATCTAATCTAAAAGCTGTCACTTGGAACCTTGTACACAAGGCTAGATACCTGTTTGATCATCTAGGAATTCAGCAGCTACGGCGCATTCCAACCTACATATGCCAGACAGTCATCTGCCTTGCCTATACCTGTCCAAACCCCATGGAGGAATCTGACTTTTCCCGGCTTCCCAAGGCAGCTCAAAGAAGCATTCAGCAAGATATGTTACAACTCCCTGCGTTCTGCCCAATTTCTGAAGAAAACTCACTTGATGAAGATCCTGTGATTAATTTGAGGGCTACAAGAACTCAGGATGATAATCATTTATCCAGAAGAATTAATGAGCTTCAACACAACTTCAGAGATGACTTGGCAATATAACTCTGCTTGCTTCTTGGTGAAGGTCATGCTCATCCTTTACCATCCTTTTTCCTTGTTGCTGTTTTTACCTGTTATTTTGATTCACGTTTCTGAGTTGGCTGATGTCAACCGGCGTTTGATGGACCTCTTTATTTCCTTCGGAATCTATGGTGGTCTTGGTCTTCCCCAAATCATTTGGCTCTTCTTTTTAGTGCTGCTGCCTACTTTCCATCTCTGCAATTTTGGCGCAATGTTTAATACTCTGGTTTTAGTGAGCTTTGGCCTCCAGGTTGACCACCTTGGTAATTTGGGCATGAATCAAGTCCATAGTATCATTCCCTTTTGGCTTATAAGGGTAATGTCCTTCCTTTTATGTAGACTTTTGCTTAAAACCCATTCTGTGGGTTCAGCCATTTGTCTTACTTCTCCTTTCCTCAGTGTATTTTCCAGGTGCCAAAGGCGCCTTTTATTATCATTTAGGTTGAGCTGGGTTTATAATCTGTTCGGTGTTTTTAAGTTAGGAATGCTATCCAACTGGCACTTGAGGATCAAGCTCAACCTCTTTTGTTTTCGCCATGATCCAGGCTCTTTGGATCCTTTTAATAAAAAGAACGTTCGCTAAAAAAAAAAAAGTTTATTATGTAGACCTAAGATGGCTAGGGGTCTTGGCATCCGGACATTTAAGGATATGAGGCTGGCCTTATATGGAAAGCTTGCGTGAAACTTCCTTAAGCAACAATCTCTATGGGCGAAATATGCTAAATCGCTATTTAAGATTGGAAAAAATGGGTCTGCTATTTGGAATTCAATATCCCAGCTTGTTATTACCCTGAGGAGCCAGTCCATGTGGGTTATAAACAATGGCCAGCTCCCTATTGAGCGCTTTTATGATACCTATGACATTCATGTTCAGCATGATTGGTTGGGAATGTGTATGAAAGATATTTTGGATACCCCTCATATGAGAATGACTTTTCTTTGCCGTATTTCCCCATACCTGAGGCGCTTATATCAGAGTGTGATTTACGGGAGGAGTGATGATCAGCTTGTCTGGAGAGAAAACCCATCGGGAGTTTTCAGTACACAGGTATTTATTCAAAGCTTTGCCACCAAACATCCTACGCTTGACTGGGCTCAGGCCATTTGGAATGTTGGCTGCCTCCCAAAGTTAGCATATTCATTTGGAAATTATTTATGAATGGCTTATCAGTTGATCCCAACATAAAACGTATTGGAATTCCCCTGGCTTCTCGCTGTGTGTGTTGTTGTTTAGAAGAGGAGACCACTACGCATCTGTTCTTTAAAGGAACATGGGCTAGGGAGGTTTGGACCGTCCTTGGGGCCGCCTTCCATCGTCCAAGACCTCTTTCCCTCTCAGCCTTTAAACGGACATGGATTCAGCCTTTCAAAAAGAAAGTTTTTGCTCAATGTTTTATGCTTGGGATGGCCTGTTGTGGTCTGCGAGCCATTTGGAATAATAGAAACAGGTTTCGTCATGGTTCTAGAGTAGATAAACTAAGGGAAACGTTGTTCTCCTGGGCTAGAAATCTTCAAAATCTCATTCCCTATCTTCCGGAGCGGACTGATAAAGAATTTCTTGATTTCTTCCATATCCAGGTGCAAGTTTTTGGCTTTGACCGGGGTCGATGGCTGACTTGGAGGCCAGGTGAGGCTGGTTTATGCCTTAATGTGGCTATGCTGGAGATTGATACTTATACTAGGGAGCTGCTATTGTTAGAGACTTACATGGGAAATTCATTATTGGCATTTCCAAGGTTTTAGAAAAAACCTCAGACATTCGTGGGCTCGTCATTTTTCTGGAAAATACTCTTCGTTATTTGGCGAATGAGGGTATTAAAATCGGTGAGATACACGGATCTCAACCTCAGATGGATTTGCTCTCCAATATTTCTTGTCGGGACTTGCCCCGGGACTTGATCTATTCTGCTCGTGCTATTAGACATCTTTATGAGGTCAAGGTCATCAAACGTATTTGTAGCTTCACCAACATGGCAGCTAGTTGTTACGCATGGAAAGCTCCAAATGATTTATTTATTTATTTATTTATTTATTTATTTATTATTTATTATTATTTATTTTAAAAAAAGGGGCTATATAGATTGAGATCCAAACAGACTGGATCGAGGCAAAACAAAGGAGATGGAAAACCCACCTAACAAGGAAAGGGAGGATGAACCCACATGTTGGGAGCTAACCAACCCAAAAAGCACCAAACAAGGGCATAAAAAGCACCTGAACAGACCTGCGCAGCCCACTAAATTGGGCAAAAAGCTAGAAAATAAGACAGAGCTCAGCGAAGAACCCGGCTGAGACAAAGCCAAAGCAGCCTAACCAAAAACCAATGAGGCAGGAGAGAGCAACAAAAGGACTCATCCAACTAAGACAAAATAAGGCACAAACAGAGAAGAGAAGAACCCAAAAAAATACAGCAAGGAACCTCAAATCAGAGAACAATGCGCTGCTCCATAACAAAGCAAGGTTGGACCCTCAAATCGCTGGCGATCGCATATTTGACTGCCCTCGGGATATCTCCAAAACTGGCAGAGAAGAGGAGATTAGGCTCGGAGAAGCACAGGGCATCTGCTGGCCGGTTAAGGGAGGGGCTGATTTTGAAGACATCAATGAGCTTGAGCCTTTTAACTAGCATCATTTTAACCTGAAAAATTTTCCAATCCACCACCCAACTGTGTCCCAGCTGAAGCACTTCAGGATGAGAGATCCGTAAGCACTGAAAAGCCAAGTTCCTTGATCTTAATTCACAAACAAGCTGCAGCAGACCCTGCAAAAAATGCTTTCGAGCCGCATCAATCTTGAGAGCAGCAACAAAACACCCGTATCTATCTCGAACCACCGCAGCCAGACGGGAGATATCATCACCAGTAACTATAGCAATGTTACAAGTGTTGCCTCTACTAGAAGGCTGCCAAGAAGACCAAAGCAGTCTATCCGACTTAAGCATCTCAGGGTTAACTCGGAGAGCTTTGCAAGCATTAGCAGACAAATAATCTTGAAAACAGGGAGCTTTAATAATGTTAACAAGGACCGTAGTCCATCTGAAAATATTACACCTACTGAAAACTCCCGGCTGCTCGTCAAAAACCATTTTATTGCGGAATTTCCAAATATCCCACAAGCAGCAGCTAATAAGGGCAAACCCTAAGCAATCCTTAAAATTATTAAAATCAGCCATGATACCCCAATCATAGCAGAACTGATGAAAAGACAAAGGCCTGCTTTTGCAGAAAATAGGGCAGAGAAAATTCCAGACCAAGTGGGCTTTGTCGCTGTGAAAAAACAGATGATCCGTCGTTTCAACCCTGGAGTCATTACAACAGACACACTTACTAACAACCTGGCAACCAGTTTTGATGATGTTTTCATAGGTGGGTAGGGCTGAGTGAAGAGCCTTCCATAAAAAACAAGAGACCTTTGAAGGAATGAAATTACTCCAGATAACTTCAAATTTTTTAATGCTAGGAAGGGGCTGACTGAAACTCCTCAGGAAGTTAGCTGTAGTAACCATTCCACTAGAATCCCCTTCCCAAACTAATCTATCTGAGAAATCTTCAGAGAAGTTATCACTAATGGAAAGAAATATCCGAGGGTTCCTATTGAGCAAAAATTCCTTTCTACACTCTGGATTCTGGAGAACCTCCTTAATTTGCAAATCCCTTAGCCTCTTAGGACAATACATGGCAATGCCTTCACAGAAATTAAGGGTAGAGGTTTTGCCATTCCCAATAATCCAGCGACAATTCAAAGAGATGCTAGAAATGAAGGGAGAGATGGTTTTCCATAGCCAGGAGCCTCTGCCTCCAATGGAAAATCTGCTCCTAGCATGATTAGCCCACAAGGAAGAATTGAGCAGGAAATTCCAAGCCAGTTTCCCTTGCAGCGCTGACATAGTCTTCTGAAGAACATTGATCCCCAATCCCCCAGCACTAGAAGGCGAACAAACAGCTCCCCAATTAACCCAGTGATGCCTAGAATCCCCGCCAGAGTCCTACAAAAAATTCCTAAGAACCTTATCCACATCCTTCAACAAGCCTTTAGGAACGGGTATGACCGACAAGCAATGAATGGGAATGGATTGCAGCACTGCCTTGATTAAGGTAATCCTCCCAGCCATAGAGAGAAAGGATTTCATCCATCTTAAAATCCTCCCTTTGATACCATCCACTATCCCCTGAAAAAAGGACCTTCTGGGCCTCAATGAGAACAAAGGGGCTCCTAAATCTCGAACTGGGAATTACTGGAATGAAAACCAGAAAGATTTATTAAAAGACTAGCTTTCCTAGCATTGTTTATATTTTTGGAAAAGAAAACCTTGCATTTCCTTTCATTCAGCTGCTGTCCGGAGTTAATACAGAAACAATTGAGGACCTCCAAAACTTTAGCAAAGGAGGTTTTCCCTCCATTAGTGAAAACAAGGACATCGTCTGCATAGAGGATATGATTAATATCTGTAGCTTGAAGAGAAGACCAATAGGGCATAATCAAGCCTTGGCCATCATTCTTCAATCTAGTGAGAGGAATCTAAAGTCGCACGAATCTAGGGTTTCCCGACATGGGCTCTGCCCCTCCGGCTCTGCCGCCAGAGTTGCTTGCTCCCGACGGATCTGATCCCTCGTTGAGCTATCCCCCGTCCTTGGCTCGGTCCTTCGCTAACACAGTCGCCTCTGTGAGGCCTCCTCTGAAGCCGAGGTTTAGCCCCATTCTTCTTCCGTCCAGGCAGGTCGGGTTAAAGGATGGTCGTCCGTCCATCAGTTTCTCGGGACCTGAGCTTGGGGCTGGTGCCAAGAGGTTCGCTTTCTCCCTCATTGCCAAATTCACTGTTGGCCGGCCTAGTTTGGGTGAGATCCAAAAAGCTTTTCAGGCGAACTGGTCCGTTTCCGGAAGAGCTACCCTCAGTGAGATTTGGGATGCGAGGCATGTCTTAATTATCCTGGATTCAGAAGCTGATATCCGGAATGTTTTGTCGTCCTCCCTAACAAAGGTTGGTCATGCCTTTTTTCGGCTTTTTCGATGGACAGCTGACTACAATCCTAAGAGTGAATCAACTAGCACCTCAGTGTGGGTTAGACTCCCCAATCTTCCTCTCCCTCTGTATGACAGCGCTTTCATTGAGGCGATAGTCTCTACCTTTGGTTATTTTATTGCAGTGGATGATAGAACTAAGGCTTGTGTTTCAGTAAAGTATGCTCGCGCGTGCGTAGAGCTAGATGTCACTCAGAATTTACCGGAGGCTGTATGGATTTCTTTGCCGGATAATCAGGGCTTCTGGTAATCTATTGTCGCTGAGACAAAAATATCTTATTGTAGCAAATGCAAGGTTCATGGGCATCTAATAGCTATGTGTCGGAAGGTCAAATAGTCTTCTGATACCCTTAAGACTAAAGATGGTGGATCCACGCTGGTTATCTCGAAAGCAGGAGCTTTGACTAAAGTTCCCAATCACTCTGGGGATTCCGGTTGGGAAAAAAAATTCTAGGATAGCGGAGGACCTTACCCCCTGCGAATTCACTGTTAAGGCTAATGCAGTCGCTCGTAAGGACTTGGTTATTGCAGAGGACCCTTCTTTAGTAGTTTTAAAAGATGGGGTTGACTCAAGTTCTAGGAAGGTTGACAGGAAAGAGGACTCTTCAGACAGCTTCAGTGTGGGGGAGCTTTCTAAGTTGGTTCCTCCTTGCCAACCTGATAGGGTTCAAGAGGCAGACAGCTCCGGGGAAAGGACTAAAAAACCTCCGAATGATTTTTCAGAAGCTGAGCTTCGGCTAAAGAAGCAAAGTCCCAATAAAATTTTCTTTAATGAGGAGCTAGGTGTGCTAGTTCATCCTGGATCCCTTCAACACTATAAAAACATTTTGGATAAAGTTGGATGCTCAAGGAGCCCTGGTAGAGGTAGAGCGGATAGAAGATTTTCGGATGCTCTTTCAGATTGCATAATTCCTGGCAGCAAGCACTGTCCCTCCAATGTGTCTCAATGATTAAAGGCCTTTGCTGGAATGTTTGAGGGATTGCAAATCGAGGTACCATTTGTTTCCTAAAAAGTTTATTAACCAAGCATGATATTTCCTTTTGTGCTGTTCTAGAGCCTAAATTGCAATGAGACAAAATTAGTTCTATCGCTAGGAAGTTAGGCTTCTCTAGGTTTATGCAGGGGAATCCTACCAATAAACATATTTGGATATTTTGGAAGGACTCTATAACTGTTTCCGTTTTAAATATCAGCTCACAACATATTTCTTGTGAAGTATCCATTATTGCGTCTGGTATTAAGTCTTTATGCTCTATCGTCTATGCTTCCTACAAAGTAAATGACAGATTGGTGTTATGGGAGAATCTTACCAAAGAGGCCTTATATATCTCAGTTCCCTGGATTATTATGGGAGATTTCAATGCAGTTACTCATGCTGGTGAGAAAAAAGGCGGTCAAAAATTCGGCAACAAGGCTTCCTCGGATTTCAATAGCTTTATTGCTAACAGCGGGCTAGCGGATGTTTGGTATTCTGGAAATAAATTCACCTGGTGTAATAATCAAGCGGGTATGAGGTGTATTTGGATGAGACTTGATAGGGTTCTAATTAATGGACTGGCTGCAGCCTTTTTTCCGGAGCTAAAAGTGATACATCTACCTCGCATCCAATCTGATCATTGTCCCTTGTTGATTTCCTTCAGCAAAAAAGAATATGTGCAAAGTTTTTTCAGCTTCAATCCGGCCTGGATCAAGCATGCTGATCTGCATTCCTTTGTTCGGATTTCTTGGGCTGATCGGGCTCATGTCAACCCCTTAGTTAATTGTTATGCTAAGCTCAAAAGACTGAGAAGTTAGCTGCGTAGGTGGAATTGGAATGTCTTTGGGGATATCAATCAAAGGATCAGCGATCTTAGTAAACAAGTGGAGGATAATGAGTTTGTCCTTCAGAACTGCTGGAGTTAGGAAAGTGAGGAAGATCTAGTACATTGTCAAAAGAGGCTCCAAACAGCTTTAGATGATCGTCAATTATTTCTTAACGCTAAATCTCAGATTGGCTGGCTGCAGGAGGGGGACAGGAACACTGGGCTTTTTCACGCAGCTATTAAGGCTCGGAGGGCTGCTAATAATTTTAAAGCTACTCTCCCCTCGGGTTTAGTTACAGATGACCGGGAGGAAATTGGATCTTTGGCTACAGGTTTTTTTCAGGGTTTACTTGGAGGCTTCTCTGCCATTCCTGAAAGGAGTTTTTTTGATAATATACGGCCCATGATTACTGCCTCAGATAATTGCAAACTGAGTGTTATTCCTGATGAAGACGAGATTTGGCTCGCTGTATCCAATCTGGCAGAGAACAGTTCCCCTGGACCAGATGGGTTCACAGGTGTTTTTTATCAGTCGTGTTGGAATATCATTAGAGAAGACATTATAGAAGCAGTCCAGACTTTCTTTAAGGGTGTCAGCCTTCCCAATTGCATCTCAGCTACCGTGCTTACTCTTATTCCGAAGGTTAAGAACGCTACCTCTCTTGATCATTTAAACCGGTCAGCCTTTGCAATTTTTTTTCACAAGATCATATCTAAGATCTTAAATGATCGGATTCGTCCCCTTCTTGACAGAATTATCAGCCCGGAACAATCAGGATTCATTCCTGGGAGGTCCATTCATCATAGGATTGCGCTGGCTCATGATCTAGTTTCAGATATTAATAAAAAAGTTCATGGGGGTAATGTGATGGTTAAAATTGATATGGCGAAAGCCTATGATCAGATTTCTTGGGTCTTTCTTATCCGAGGTATGAGGGCTTTAGGGTTTGAAGAGCAGTGGTGCGATCTTGTCTATCGGAATATTAGCAATTGTTGGTATTCTATCCGGATTAGAGGGAAATCCTTTGGGCATTTTAAATCTAATAGGGGTCTGAGGCAGGGAGATCCCTTGTCTGCCAGCCTCTTCGTAGTAGCTATGGAATTCCTCTCCAGATTGTTGAAAGCGGCTGGTAGGGGGGGAGGAGGCGTAAAGCCCTACCGGTCTTCTCTTCAAGCTGATAATATCAACCATATCCTCTATGCAGATGATGTGTTGGTTTTCACTAATGGAGGGAGGACCTCCTTTGCTAAAGTTCTACAGATTCTAAAATGCTTCTGCGTTAATTCTGGACAGCAGCTCAGTGAAAGGAAATGCAAGGTTTTTTTCTCCAAGCATATATATAATGATAGGAAAGCTTTGCTTATTCAACTTTCGGGTTTTATTCATAGTGTTTTCCCAGTCCGGTACTTAGGAGCCCCTTTATTCCCGGGGAGGCCTAGAAGTTCTTACTTTCAGGGGATAGTTGATGGTATCAAAGGGAGGCTTATTGGTTGGATGAAATCCTTTCTTTCTATGGCCGGGAGGATCACCTTAATCAAGGCAGTCCTTTTTTTTTTTTTTTTATTAAACCCACCCCGTTAGAGTCCCAACCCTAACACCTATTGACATGAAGACTCTATTCAAGACTATATCCAAGAATAGAGCTATCCAAGGATGAAGTAGGAAAAAGAGCCGTTGGAGCTTCCACTTGCCCACTTGCACATTCAAATTCAAATTCGAATTTGAATTTGAATCTAGTTTCTATATAAGCTTGTATATTGTATCAAGTTTGTGTTAACTCAATATAATCTCTTATTCTCTTCATTCACTACTCTCTCTTATTTTCTCCATTCTAACATGGTATCAGAAGCATAGATCCAAATTCCGCAGCATACTCAAACGCATTCTTATTCTCCTTGCATTCAAAACTGTTTTGAGGAAGCCAAACCACAAGCTCATCCAAGATGGATACCAAAGCTGTGGTCATTCCAGTGACTCTAAAGGGAGTGAATTACCTACTATGGTCTAGAATGATCAAAACAGCCTTGGGAGGAAGAGGTCTATGGAGTCATGTCACCAAGAGTGAAGCTCCAAGCCAAATTGTTCAACAAGAAGATGGCAGGGAGATTGTCCTTGTTAATGAGGATAAGTGGCTTCAAGAAGACTTGATGGTTCTCTCCATCATTCAAAGCTCCCTTGAAGCATCAATCTTAGAGGCATACTCCTATTGTGAGACAGCCAAAGACCTATGGGATACACTCCAAACAGTGTATGGGAACACATCCAACTTGAGCAGGGTGTTTGAGGTCAAGAAGGCCATCAACAACCTAAGCCAAGAAGACATGGAGTTCACCCAACACTTCGGGAAGTTTAGGTCCTTATGGGCTGAGCTGGAAATGCTTAGACCAAGCACCACTGATCCAACAACTCTTAATGAAAGAAGGGAGCAAGACAAGGTGTTTGGGCTACTACTTACCTTGAATCCAACCTACAACGACCTGATCAAACACATTTTGAGGGCTGACAAGCTTCCAACACTTGAAGAAGTGTGTGCTCAAATCCAGAAAGAGCGAGGTTCTCTTGGTCTCTTTGGAGAAAAAGGAGAACTCTCCATGACTAACAAAGCTGAAGCAGCTCAGGCCAACAAGGTGGCGTATAAATCAGAGGAGAGGAAGGTCTTGGCATGTGAGTTTTGCAAGAAAAAGGGGCACACGAAGGACAAATGTTGGATCCTTCACCCTCACTTGAAGCCAAACAAGTTCAAGGATGCAAGAGCTCACCTTTCCAATAAGAAAGAAGGGCAAGCCTTGACTGCCATGAAAGGCACTGAGGATGGGATGATCAAGAGATCAGATCTTGATGCACTCATCAAAGCTCTCAAGGAGAACTCTGGTAATACTCTTGGTAAATCATTCTTTGCATCAAACATTTCCAAATCATTGATTATAGACTCAGGAGCCTCTCATCACATGATTAGTAACTCTAAGTTGATTACGGATGTCGAGCCTGCCTTAGGAAATGTTGTGATTGCAAATGGTGATAAGATACCTATTAAGGGTATGGGAAACCTTGAGCTATTTGATAAGAAGTCTAGAGCCTTTTATATGCCTAGTTTTACTTCTAACTTGTTATCTGTGAAAAAGGTTGCAACAGATTTGGATTGCAATGTTATCTTTAGTCCTAATGATGTGAAATTTCAGGATATTAAGAGCAATAAGTTACTTGGAAAAGGAGTAACCAAAGAAGGCTTGTACTTGCTTGAGGACACTAAGTCCCTATCTGTTTTGCTTTGTGCTTTTAGCTCAACTTCTCTTTTATCCAATGATACAATGTGGCATGCTAGATTAGGACATCCTCATGCGAGAGCTCTAAACTTGATGTTGCCTAGTGTTTCTTTTAAGAATGATGAATGTGAAGCGTGTATTTTGGGTAAACATTGCAAATCAGTATTTCCAAGATCTATGACTACTTATGAAAATTGTTTTGATCTTGTTCACTCTGATGTATGGACTGCTCCTTGTATGTGTAGAGAAAACAATAAGTACTTTGTTACATTCATTGATGAAAAATCTAAGTACACTTGGCTAACATGGGATTACACACCAGTAATGGTGGGGAATACACTAGTAATGCCTTCAAGCAACACTTAGCAAAACATGGGATTACACACCAAACAAGCTGCCCATACACTCCCCAACAGAATGGAGTGGCTGAGAGGAAGAATAGGCACTTGATGGAAGTGGCAAGGTCCATGATGTTCCATACCAATGTGCCAAAGAGGTTTTGGGGTGATGCGGTGATGACAGCTTGCTATCTCATCAATAGGATTCCAACAAGGATCCTTGATGACATCTCTCCATATGAGGTACTAAACAAAACCAAACCCTCCCTTGATCACTTAAGAGTGTTTGGGTGCCTTTGTTTTGTGTTAATCCCAGGGGAACAAAGAAACAAACTGGAAGCTAAGAGTGCAAAGGCAATGTTCATTGGCTACTCAGCAAATCAGAAGGGATACAAGTGCTATGATCCAGTAGCAAGGAAAGTCTTAGTGTCCAGAGATGTGCAGTTTGTGGAGAAAAAAGGGTACTATGAAAGTAGGAGTTGGGATGACCTGAAGGACATTTCTCAAGCACCCTCAGATAGAGCCACAAACCTACGGATCATCTTGGAGAGCTTTGGGCTCAATCTGCCCAAGGACCAGGAGGGAACAAAGGATACATCTAAGCCTTTGACACCTCAAGAGAGGAAACTCCTCATCTTGATCATGAGGGGGGAAATCAAGATGAACCAGAAGCACAAGTAGAGCCACAAATACAAGAAGTTGGCTCATCAAGTCATGATCAGGATGGAGTCCAAGTTGAATCAAAGTCTGTTCAATCTGATGATGAAGAGCATCAAGAAGAAGAGCTTGAACAAGTGCAGCCTTTAAGGAGAAGCGCAAGGGTGAAGAAGGATCCTTCTAATTGGGTAAACACAAGAGTCTTTTACAACAACAAGGCGGTAGCTCACCCTATTCAAGCTATGTGTTCTTTGGCTTATTTCCCTCGAGAGCATCAAGTATTCATTGGAAAGGTGGATGAAGGACAAGTGCCAAGATCCTATGAAGAAGCGAAGGAGCATAAGGTGTGGAGCGAAGCTATTTGTGATGAAACCAAGGCAATGGAGGTAAATGACACTTGGTACGAGTCAAATCTTCCCGAAGGAAAGAAGGCAGTGTCAAGCAAGTGGGTCTTCACAATCAAGTACAAGAGTGATGGACAAATTGAAAGGCACAAAGCAAGGCTGGTAGCAAGAGGATTCACTCAAACATATGGAGAGGACTACCTTGATACATTTGCTCCAGTGGCCAAACTACATACTGTCAGAATCATCCTTTCACTTGCAACCAACCTTGAGTGGGAATTATGGCAGATGGATGTCAAGAATGCTTTCCTCCAAGGAGAGCTAGAAGAGGAGGTCTATATGTATCCCCCTTCTGGCCTAGAAGACTCAATCAAGCCAGGAAAAGTGCTTCGATTGAAAAAGGCAATTTATGGCCTGAAACAATCACCAAGAGCTTGGTACCACAAGCTGAGTTCAACTCTTATAAGGAGAGGCTTCAAGACTTCAGAAGCTGATCACACCCTCTTCAACCTCTCTGGTCCAAAAGGTAGAGTTGTCATTCTTGTGTACGTTGATGATATCATCATCACAGGGAGCGACAAGGCAGGTATACATGCTACCAAAGTTTTCTTAAAAACTGTCTTTTTTTTTTTTTTTTTTTTTTTAAAGAAAAACTATTTATTGAATGGGCTCAAACAGCCTGAGCCATGGCCTGAACAACCACAGAGAGCAGGCAGAAGCTGAGTTACATAGAGGCCAGCATCAAAGGATGAAGACAAGCCTTGGAAAACAATAATAACCTGTGAAAATCAGCCCTCAACCACAGGATGAGAGCTGCCATCAAAAAAGCAAAACCAGGAATAAATCTGTACAAGTCAAAAGGGTCATAGAGCTTGGTACTACTCATCACCTTTGACACATGGAAGAAAAAAATAAGAACAAGCACAGCAAGCAAAATGGCTGGATGGGATGACCAGCGTCTGGGCAGGGAGAAGCACCACCTGCTCCTCATAAACTCCCTGCAAAGAAAGGCAGCCAACACCTCACAATAATAGGTGCCAATCATCTCTAGTATATCTGTCAAAAATCAAGGCAGTTGGCAAATCATTGTCTTCATTGGATTGGAGCTCCACTCCTTCAACTCCTATGCCTCCAGCCGAGCTAGGGCAGAAGAACTTGAGCTGTAACCTATCTGCACATAAACTCCTTTGGACCGCCTGATGAATACAATTAAATCTTGTTTCCAAAAGCTGGTTAGGAGAAGTAAAACCCAGAGCAAGAGCCACATGATTCATGGAAGTGCTGATTCTTTTCATTCTGCTGATGCTAAATTCAGAAACCAGCCTCTTCAACTCATTAGATTTCTGCCAGGGAAAACGCATTCCATATCTATCATCCATGAAGACCATATCAGGGTGGGAGCTTTGAATGGCCTGGACCTGAATCTGCTGCTCCTTAGCCACCAAGAGGGATTTCCGCATAAACAGAACAAGCTCCTCCAAAGGAGAGGATTTAACAAATTGATAAACGAAGGCAAGCTGCATATCACCCACGCTAGTTCGACAGATGGCTGCTCCTTTAATATTCTGACCTTTATCAATCAAAGCCAGATTCATACAGGACCCATTGACCCCCGCACTCCAGGAATTCCAAGTCCCATAAACTTTACTTCTCGTAATGAAATTAATACCAAAGGAAGCAGCCACAAACAAGTCATTTCTGGTATCTCCTCCACCTGGAATTTGCTCAACAATAATTTGCGCCCATCTCTTCAAACTAGGAAGTAAATCAGTGGTTTTATTATTGTGAATGACCCCATTCCGCATTTTCCACACTTCCCATAAACCACACATTGAAATAGCAGCAGAAAATTTACTCACAAAATCTTTTTTCAGCCCTTTACCAAGCCAATTCTCGCTGAATTCAGAGCTGTTACGGGGGCAAGCTCTGTTGAAAATAGAAGCCAGACAAGTCCACAGGTTAGTGGCCCAACTCCCTTCGAAGAAAAGGTGCTCCAGATTTTCCTCCCTGTTGCCGCAGCAGTGACATCGCGAGGTAATCGGAATACCAATACGCTTAATATTGGAATCAAGAGGTAAGCCATCTAGGAAGAACCGCCACATAAATAAACAAACAGTGGGAGGAACCCACTTTTTCCAGATCGCTTGACACCACTTCAAAGAAGGAAATTTACTCCGGAAGGATTCCCAAAAAGCTTTGATGTTGAATTGACCCGAGGTATTCCTTTTCCACTGAAGAATCCCATCCCCACTCCCCCAGCATATATTTCTGTAATACTCCCTAGCAACAGGAGGAAATAAAATTAAGAGGTTACTCTTGATAGCATCATTCTCTAGCGCCTCTTTGACTGACAAGTTTCTAGCATCCCAGGGGCACCTAACACCAAAGTGCTAGCAAAGATCCACCATAGCCATGTTACCGTCTCCCACATCCCACAAGGAATCCTGTCTCAAGCTGGCAATCAGAGGTCTAATAGAATTCCAAATGTGGCTCCCTGGCTTATCCTCCGTAAATCTGCCCTTAGCATATTTAGCCCACATAGTATTTTGTTGGAGGAATTCCCAAGCTAATTTACCATGAAAAGCTACCATGTTATCTGCAAGCGACCGGAAACCCAAGCCTCCTTCAACTGTAGGTCTACAAACCAGCTCGCATCGTATCCAATGATGTTTTTTGGTCGGCCCTTGGTTCCAAAGGAAATTGCTAATCAAACTCTCCATTCTCCGGATAATTCTCAGGGGGACTGGCAAGACAGCAAACACATGAAAGGACTGCGAACACAGGACTGATTTAATGAGAGTTACACGCCCTGCCATGGAAAGTAAATTCCTCATCCAACCTGAAATGCGATTTCGAAGCTTGTTAACCAAATCCTCAAAATAATGAATCCGAGTTCTGCCACGATAGAGAGGAACTCCCAAATACTTGACAGGTAATTGGCCTTCCTCAAAATTAGTAAGCACACGCACCAAATGTTTATGAGTAACTGAAGCTGAAGTACCAAAGAACATCTGACTCTTAGCTGGATTAAGGGCCTGCCCCGACAGCAAACAAAATTTCTGTAGGATGTCCAACAAGGCTCGAATAGTGTTCTCGTCGTCCCTTGTGAAGATTAAAACATCGTCAGCAAAGAGGAGATGATTAACCTTTAAAGCACCTCTTTTGGTTTTAAAAGCCTTCATAGAACCCTCCTCCACTCTCTTATTAATCTCCTTTGACAACCACTCCATCACTAAAACAAAAAGAGTGGGGGAAAGGGGGTCTCCCTGGCAAACACCTCTCGCAGATTTGAAATACCCATAGGTATCCCCATTCCAAGCCACAGAATAAAAGTTGTTAGAGATGCCTCTGAAAATTAAATCACACCACCGCTCGCAAAAACCAAAGGATCTCAGCACTTTCAATAAGAATGGCCATGAAACTCTATCATACGCCTTAGACATATCTAGCTTTATAATAAGATTCCCTGGCTCTCCTTTTTTATCTAGGTCATGAATCAGATCATGGGCAAGAGCAATATTAGCATGAATATTCCTCCCTTTTATGAATCCTGCTTGTTCCTCACTCACTAACCTCGGGAGGTGAGTACTAAATCTATCATTAAGGAGCCTCATAATAATTTTGTGGCAAACATTGCAAAGACTAATAGGCCGCATGTCTGAAATCATCTTCGCATTAGAGGATTTGGGAATTAATATGAGGGTCGTAGCCGTCCAAGATTGCGGCAGCTGAAGCCCAAGGAAATAACCTTTAATACTAGCTAAGAAGTCCTCTTTGATCAGGTTCCAGAACTTAATAAAAAATCTGCTAGGAAACCCATCCGGACCCGGCGCACTATCCTGGGACATGGCTGAAATAGCATTGAACACCTCTTTCTCTACTGGGCAGCCAATAAGGAAGGCATTCGTCTCATCGTCAATAACTTTGGTAAAATTATTTAGATCATCCTCCTGAGGATGGGCAGAAGTCCCTGAGAACAGATCTGAAAAATACTCTACTGCTGCCACACCGATCACCTTTTTATCCGAAGAGTAGGAGCCATCAGCCTGCAGCAAAGACATATTAACTGATTTATGTCGCATCTTCATCGCAGCGTGGAAGAAAGCAGTGTTTCTATCCCCTTCTTTGGTCCATAATGCCCGGGCCTTTTGTCTAGCCAACTCAGCTTGGTGACATAAAACATCTTCAAGCTCAGCCTTTTTAGTCTTTAACTCTCTAGCAATCTGGCCAGACCAAGCATTCTGAAGCTGAGCCTCCAAAGATTCAACAGAACCCAATAATCGCCTCTCTCTTTGGCGAACGTCTCCAAAAACCTCCCAGTTCCATTTGTGTAAGATACCTCTCAGCTTCTTGAGTTTCAAAGAAAAATTAACCAAAGGGTTAGGGGATAAGGCCCCAGTCCATGCCTCAGTCACTACTCTGTCAAAACCAGGATGAGATTCCCACATTTTGAGGTAGTGGAATCTGCTCTTTCGCCTATCCTCAGCAGCAGTCTTCACAAGTAACGAGCAATGATCCGAGTTGCACCGAGGAAGATGGTTAACTGTCAGATTGCCAAACTCAGAAATGAATCTCCCATTAATCAAAAATCTATCCAATCTTTTCCAAATACAGCTATCCCCAGTCCTGTTATTAGACCAAGTAAAAGGATTCCCTTTAAACCCCACATCACTAAGCCCAGCCCTCATAAGAAAATTGTTGAAGTCCATAATAGAACCATCATCTACCTTGTTCCCTCCCTTCTTTTCCGACCACTGAGAAATAACATTAAAATCGCCCCCAACCAACCAAGGAGCAGCAATCGAATCAGCCGTCAGAACCAGATCTGTCCACAAGGAATTTCTCTCGGACCTGCTACACAAGGCATAAATGAAGGAGCAAATCATCTTTGAATTGTGAATATTATCCCTAGAAACAGTGCAAGTAACATACTGCTCATTCCAAACTACATCTTGGACTATAATATGGGATTTTCAGAAAAGCCAGATTTTCTTGTTAACTGTCCCACCCGTAAGAAAGAAATCAAAATGAATTGATTTAGCTACCTCTTCACACTGATCACCATTAACCATGGGCTCAAGGAGTACTAGCATTTCAGCATCATGAACATTAATTAACTGGGTGAGGAAAGGGATAGTACCTCTACTCTTGATTCCACGAACATTCCAGCAAATCAGATTCATCAGGACTTGGCATTGAGATCAGCAGGGGAACCCAAAGGGTTTAAATCACGCTTCGCCGACCCACCTCTTATTACTCTAGTATTCAGCCCGCCATGGACATTGGTGACTACATCGTCAGAGGAACCTTTTTTTAATCTTGCCATTCGGCTAGCTAGTTCATCCACCATCAGAGGTCTCTTCAATATACTAACCTGAGGGTTAAGCTGAGTTGTTGAATCAGGGTTAGCAGGGTCTGTCGACTCTTTGGGAGTAAGCGAGGCAGTCAGTCCCGCCTCCTTTTCTTTGAATTGCAAGCTCTCCTCCTGAACACCTGGCTTCTCACTTACTGCTTTCGCCTTGTCAGAGCCCAGAATAACGATCTCCTTACCAGAGTTATTTTTGGGTTCCCCCGAACTCTGCTGGTTACCCGAAGTTTTTTTACCCCGTTTTCTATTTTGTACCTGTGTCCACTCTTGTATAGGTAATTTCTCCAATGGGGAATTTGTTGCTTGCTCACTGGATAGATTCTCATTCACCACTCTAGGCTCATCAACCGAGATCTCAACTGGTTTCAGGACCTTCCTCTTTCGGCATTGAACCAGTTCATGCCCGTGAATCTTGCAGTGGGAGCAATAGGCTAAATTACCTTCATATTCAATCTTCTGCCAAAAGCCTCTATTATCTGGCAAGGCAATCCAGACCTTCTCTGGGATGTTACTCGACACATCTACCTCAATACACGCTCTAGCGTATCTCATGGTTGAACAAGCTTTGGTCCTATCATCCACATCCAGAAAATGTGCGAAGGAATTCAAGATGGCTCCTACAAATGAGCTATGGCACAAGGGCGGGGGCAGACCTGGCAGTCTCACCCATTTGGTGGTGATGGTAGACTCTTTCCTGGGGTTATAGTCATCTGAATAGCGAAAGAGCTTGAAGGCAGCATGTTGTACTTTCCGGATCTGGCTGGTGAGGGCTATAGTTACATCTTCTTCGGAGTCAAGGATTACAAGCAGATGCCTGCCGTCCCAGATCTCACAAATAGAAGCCCTTCCCTTTATCATCCAATTGGCTTTGAAGGCCTGCCGTATAACATCAATGGAGGGGCGCCCCATAGCGAACTTCACTATCAACGAGTGCTGGAAACAACGAACACCTGCCCCATACTCAGCGCCCGAGAAAGGAACAGAGGGAAATCCATCCATCGAACCATATTGCCTAGCCGGGAGGGGGATGGGTTTGAATCGGGGGTTGATTCGAGCCCTAGCTGCGACCGAGGCAAAGGAAGACTTACCCGTGGGAAGATTTAGATCTGGGGGCTTGGGATCCTGAGAAATGACCGGCAGATTCACGGCGTTAGTTGACATGGGCCCCACCTTCACGCCGTCCGGTAACGGCTGATCACTGACTAATGCTGGTCCCTAAAAACTGTCTTTGATATTAAAGATTTGGGTGAGCTAAAGTACTTCCTTGGAATTGAAGTTTGCCAATCTAAAGAGGGGCTCTTCTTATCCCAAAGGAAGTACACACTTGATCTGTTGTGTGAGGCAGGAAAACTTGGAGCAAAACCAACCAACACACCCCTTGAGGAAGGCTACAAAGTCATTAGAGAAGGGGAGATTGAAGATAGGCCATTTGAAGACTTCAAGCAATATAGGAGGATGGTTGGTAAACTCATCTACTTAACCATTTCTAGACCTGATATCTGCTTTGCTGTGAATCAGGTGAGTCAACATATGCAAGCACCAAAGATGCATCATTGGCATATGGTGGAGAGGGTCCTCAGATACCTCAAAGGTTCACCTGGTCAAGGTATATGGATGGGGTGCAATAGAAGCACTGAGATTGTGGGATATTGTGATGCTGATTGGGCTGGCGATAGAGTGGATAGGAAATCTACCACAGGCTATTGCACATTCATCAGAGGGAACTTAGTTACTTGGAAGAGCAAGAAGCAAAAGGTGATCTCATGCTCAAGTGCTGAAGCAGAATATAGAGCAATGAGGAAGCTCACCAATGAACTCATATGGATCAAGGCTCTTCTCAAGGACTTAGGCATTGAGTCTCCAACACCAATCACCATGCACTGTGACAATCAAGCGGCCATACACATTGCATCCAACTCAGTGTTTCATGAGAGGACCAAGCACATTGAAATTGACTGTCACAAAGTGAGGCAAATGGTGAAGCAAGGAGTGATTCGTCCATGCTATACAAGAAGTGAAGATCAGTTGGCAGACATCTTCACCAAAGCTGCAAGCTCAAAGGTGTGTGAGTTCATCCATTCAAAACTTGGACTCACTAGCATTCCTCAGTCATGAGTCCCATGAAGGTCTGCACTCTTTTTCCCTAAGTATGGTTTTATCCCATGAGGTTTTCCATACTTAGGTTTTTTTAATGAGGCCAGTCTTCATGGTTCCAAGCTTGACAAGTTCTGGTCGTCAATCTTGAGGGGGAGTATTGACATGAAGACTCTATTCAAGACTATATCCAAGAATAGAGCTATCCAAGGATGAAGTAGGAAAAAGAGCCGTTGGAGCTTCCACTTGCCCACTTGCACATTCAAATTCAAATTCGAATTTGAATTTGAATCTAGTTTCTATATAAGCTTGTATATTGTATCAAGTTTGTGTTAACTCAATATAATCTCTTATTCTCTTCATTCACTACTCTCTCTTATTTTCTCCATTCTAACAACACCCACCAGGAATCGAAAGTAGAGGTAGTATTCCTTACCTCAAACAACAATTATCTTGTTTTAGCGCTGACATTATAGTTCTTATTGGTGGATGGTAGTTTTTTTTTTTTTAAAAAAAAACGATTATTATTAATGGAAGACTCAAAAAGCCTGAGCCATGGCTTATACAAGGATGCCGACAAAGCTAAATAAACACAAAAAGGCTCGGGCATTCCCATGGCCTGAAAAGTATATGTGAATCTAGGAACTAAACATGTATACCTGTATAATGTATGGAGGACTCATCAAATAACAGAGAACTTACCTGATCCTAGAGTCATCCCTGAAGATGGGGCCTCTATTGATCCGTCTAGAGATAGGGAGGCAATTCATCTCTAGTAGACCAATCCTGAATTGTTGGCTCTGAGTGCCGACAGTCCAGGTTAGGACAAAAGGATTGATGATGGAGTTTGTCTGCTGCGATGCTACGTTGAGAGGCAGTAGAGAGCTCATGAATGGAACGGGATGTCCATTGACTTTTTTTTTTTTTAAACCACAAATATATTAAAAGCAAGGATCCAAAGCATCTGGATCATGGATGGAACAACAGCAAGAGAAAGATCCAGCAACAAAGCACTACCCCAACAAACAAGGTAGAGAGAAAAGACTAAGAACATAGCTACAAACTTAGCAACAAATAGACCTACTCTAACCAGCAACAACAAGTCCTAACCAAGGACCCTCATGAAGCTATAAGATGCTCTCTGACGTAGCAAGGCTGGGCCTTCGAATCATTAGCAATAGCGAGCTTGACTGGCCGGGGCAGCTCCACAAATCTGGTGGTATAAAAATCTCTAAGGGAGGAGCAACAAAGGACCTCTGCTGGCAATTAATAGAGTGACTAACGCCGAAAACATCTATCCCCTTGAGCTTTTTAGTCAGCAGCCTTTTAATCTGGAAGAACTTCCAATCCACCATTGAGTTATGGCTGAGGAGATGCACCTCCGGATGAGATATACGAATACATTTCAAAGGCAATTTCCGAATTTGCAATTCACAAATAATCTGCAACAGACTCTGCATAAAGTTCTTACGCGCCGCTACAATCTTGATGGCAGCTACAAAGGAACCATTACTATCCCGAACCACAGCAGCCAGACGGGAATTGACATCATCATCAACAAGAGCAAAGTTACAGGTGTTACCTTTAACATTAGGCTGCCAAGGAATCCAAAATATTCTTTCTGACTTGATCACTGGGGGAGTAACATGGAGAACTTTGCAGACTGAAATAGACAGGGAGTCTTGACCGCAAGGAGCCTTGATAATTTTAACAAGAGAAGCAGCCCATCTGAGAATATTACACTTACCAAAGGAGCCTGCCTGGTCATCAAACACAATCTGATCTCTGAGCTTCCAAATGTCCCACAAACAGCAACTCAAAAGACCAAATCCCAAACAATCCTTGAAAATTTTAAAATCAGCGGAGATGGCCCAATCATAGAACAGCTGGTGAAAGGAAGACGGCCTGCTTTTCCTAAACAGCGGGCACAGAAAATTCAGAACCAGCCTAGCTTTGTCACTATGGAGAAGCAAGTGATCCGTGGATTCCCCCCTGGAGACACTGCAGCAAACGCATTTACTAGCCAATTGGACTCCAGTCTTGATGATGTTTTCATTAGTTGGAAGAGCCGAGTGAAGAACCCTCCATAGAAAGCAGGAAACTTTCATCGGAATAAACTTGCTCCATATAGCTTCAAAATTCCCTATACTAGGCAGAGAGAAGGTAAAGCTCTTTAAAAAATTAGCTGTAGTAACTATACCACTAGGATCCCCTTCCCACACTAACTTGTCTGGAATATCATCAGAAAAATCCCCTTCAATGGAATTAAACATACGAGGATTCACATTAAAAAGGAGGGTCCTTCTGAAAACAAAGTTATTCAAAACCTCTTTAATTTGCAAATCCCTTAATCTCTTAGGACAATTCATAGCAATACCCTCACAAAAGTCTAAGGCAGAAGTTTTACCGTTACCAAGTAGCCAGCGACAATTCAGGGAAATGCTAGAGATGAAAGGAGATATAATTTTCCATAAACTAGATCCTCTACCTCCAATAGCAAATCTGCTCCTAGCATGAGTAGCCCACAAGGAGGAGTTAATCAAATAATTCCAAGCCAATTTCGCGTGCAGCGCTGTCATGACCTGTTGTAGAATTTTGATCCCCAATCCACCAGCACAAGTAGGCTGGCAAACAGCTCCCCAGTTAACCCAATGATGGCGAGAATCATTTCCAGCATCCCACAGAAAATTCCGAATAGCCTTTTCAATAGCCCTCAAAATACCATTAGGAATAGGAATAACTGACATACAATGAATGGGGATGGATTGAAGGACAGACTTAATTAAGGTAATCCTACCAGCCATAGATAAAAAGGATTTCATCCAACCTAAAAGCCTACCTTTGATACCATCAACCAGCCCTTGGAAAAAGGAAATTCTGGGCCTCCCTGGGAAAAGAGGGGCTCCCAAATATTTAACAGGGAAAGAACTCAGAAGAAATCCGGAAAGATTCAGCAGATAAGCTTTCCTGGCAGAATTCACATGTTTGGAGAAAAAAATCTGGCATTTCCTTGTGTTTAGCAGCTGTCTAGAATTAAAGCAGAAAGATCTTACTACCTCCAATACTTTTGAAAAGGAAGACTTCCCTCCATTGGTGAAGACCAGTACATCATCCGCATATAGAATATGATTGATATCCACAGCTTGGAGAGAAGACCAATAGGGCATAATGCCACCCCCTGCACTTCCAGCCAACTTCATTCTTCTGGACAGAAAGTCCATAGCTAACACAAACAGACTAGAGGACAAAGGATCCCCCTGCCTCAGCCCCCTGTTGGATTTGAAGTGACCGAAGGATTTCCCTCTAATTCGGATGGAGTACCAACAGTTGCTAATGTTCCGATAAACAAGATCACACCATTGCTCATCAAACCCAAGGGCCTTCATTCCACGAAGAAGAAAAACCCAAGAAAGCCTATCGTAAGCCTTCGCCATATCTATCTTAATCAGCACATTGCCTCCGTGGACTTTTTTATGATTATCTGAAACTAGATCATGAGCCAGAGCTATGCTGTGATGGATGGACCTCCCTGGAATAAAGCCTGATTGTTCCGAACAAATAATTCTATCTAGAAACGGACGAATCCTATCATTTAAGATCTTGGAGATGATCTTATGGAAGAAATTGCACAAACTGACTGGTCTTAGTTGATCTAGAGAGGTGGCATTCTTCACCTTTGGGACTAGAATAAGAACTGTAGCAGACAAACAATTGGGTAGGCTGACTCCCTTGAAAAAAAATTGAATTGCCTCAATAATGTCCTCCCTAATGGAATTATGCTCGTATGAATTTACATCGTGAAGATGGATCAATGACTTGCAATGGAAAGGAAATAGGAGATGCTGCCATCCAATATTTCAAACATCTCTTCAGTGGGTACACGCCTCCTCCTAATCAGTCGGATATGGAATTACTTAACACAGTTATTTCTGAAGATTTTAACACTAAATTCATAGCTATCCCACAAAACGAAGAAATCCTTGACACAATTCGTGAAATGAATATTAACGGGGCCCCATGTCCGGACGGTTTCAGTGTCCCCTTTTATTTAAAATTCTGGTACTTGATTGAAGAGGATTTCAGTAAAGCGGTGCAAGGTTTCTTCAAAGGCTTTCAGCTGCCAGCTTCTTGGTCGTCGACAGCTCTGTCCCTCATTCCGAAAACTGCCAATGCAACCTGTATTGATCAATTAAGACCTATCAGCTTGTGCAATGTGAGCCATAAGGTCATTTCTAGCATTCTGAACAAGCGTCTTAGTGGAATCCTTCCTTCTATTATCAGTGAGGAACAAGCTGGTTTTATTAAAGGCAGAAATATCCATGCAAATCTTGCTCTAGCCCATGACCTTGTTCATAGTATTCACAAACCTGGAAAAAGTGGGAATTTGTTAATTAAACTGGATATGTCTAAGGCATATGATCGACTATCTTGGTCCTTCATTATGAATGTCCTTCGAAGGCTAGGTTTTCAGGAACCTGTTTGTGATCTGATTTTCAGATGTATTTCTTACAACTGGTACTCGGTTTGCTGGGAAGGTAGACAATATGACTTCTTTAAATCCAGTTGTGGGGTTCGACAAGGAGACCCTCTGTCGCCGACCCTCTTTGTTATTGCTATGGAATGGCTGTCTAAAGCCATTAACAATGCTGTTCATACAGGAGCAATGCAACCGTATAACACGAAGAGGGGGGCTCTACGGGTTAACCATCTTCTATTTGCAGATGATATTCTGATCTTCACAAGGGACTGCCCCCAGTCTATTGAAACTCTCATTTCGATTCTCAATATTTTCTGCAAAATATCTGGACAGATCCTCAACCCATCTAAAAGTCAGATAATTTTCGGTAAAAATACCAGTGAGGAAAAGAAGGCACAAAGCATAGCCTTAACCCAATTCGTGGAGACACATCTGCCCACAAGGTATCTTGGAGCCCCTCTTTTTTTTTTTTTTCAAAACCCACCCCGTTAGAGCCCCAACCCTAACACCCACCAGGAATCGAACTTGTGACATGGAGTTTATAATACACCACCACAACCACTAGGCTAGCCCTTGGTGGGCATCTTGGAGCCCCTCTAATGCAAGGCAGAATTAAGAAGATATATTTTGAGAACATTCTTGATAAATTGCGTAGGACAATTGTTGGCTGGACAAAAAATCTTCTTTCGATGGGAGGACGAGTGACTCTAATTCAATCGGTGCTGAGTTCTATGAGTTTACATGTCTTGGCTGCTCATTCCGAAAGGTGTTCTCAAAAAGGTAGAAAGCCTTCTTGCCAATTTCCTATGGGATCAGGGCTCAACAAAGAAATTCCACTGGATTCGCTATGAATTGGTTTGTAGGCCTAAACATATGGGGGGCTTAGGGATCAGAAGCTTGGCTGATAACATGCTTGCCTTTCAAGGCAAACTTGCCTGGGACTATCTGCAACAAGGCAGTCTCTGGGCTCGTCATGCTAAATCACGCTTCCTTATTGGAAAAAATGGATCTCCTCTATGGAATGCTATTAATCATTTGATTCTTTATCTGAGAAATAAATCGATTTGGGACGTTGGAAATGGATCTATGAAGATTGAGAGGCTTTACTGGCATTTTGGTATTCGTTGCCTAAGTGATATGCAGGGACAATCCATAAAGCAGATTCTTGAGAATCCTTCTCGCAGGTTGTTGTTCCTGTCCGCCCTTCCGAGGAATGCGTACAACTACTACAATGATTTTAATTTGAAGGATAGCTCAGCAAAGCTTATTTGGACAGATCATACATCAGGTTTGTTCTCTATTAAGAATTTTATTGGAACTTATAGTACGAAATATTTATCCCTTGGCTGGGCAAAAGCAATCTGGCAGCAATGGCTCCCACCAAAACTCACTCTGTTTATGTGGCGCTTTTTTCTGCGTGGGCTTCCAACTGATGCAAATATTCGCAGAATTGGTATACCCATTACCTCGCGTTGTATCTGCTGCTTTCGTAATGAAGAATCTGAATCCCATATCTTCTTTAATGGAAATTGGGCCAAGACTATGTGGCGTACGCTGGCAGATGCTTTTTTTTGTGCTAGACCTTTGTCGCTGACATCTTTTCTTCGTTTCTGGGTTAATCCTCTCCTGAAACGGAATGCCTTCTCCTGTTTTAAATTTGGTATGGCGTGCATTGGAGCCTTGTTCACAAGGTTCGATACCTGTTTGATCAGCTAGGAATTCAGCAGCTACGGCGCATTCCAACCTATATTTGTCAGACAGTCATCTGCCTTGCCTATACCTGTCCAACTCCCATGGAGGAATCTGACTTTTCCCGACTTCCCAAGGTTGCTCAAAGAAGCATTCAACAAGATATGCTTCAGCTCCCTGCTTTCTGTCCAATCTCTGAAGAACACTCATTTCCTGTGATTAATTTGAGGGCTACAAGAACACAGGATGATAATCATTTATCCAGAAGAATTAAAGAGCTTCAACACATCTTTAGAGATGACTTGGCAATGTAACTCTGCTTGCTTCTTGGTGAAGGTCATGCTCTTTCTTTTCCAACCTTTTTCTTTGTTGCTGTTTTTGCCTGCTATATTGTTTCGCGTTTCTGAGTTGGCTGATGTCAACCGGCGTTTGATGATCCCCGCTATTTCCTTCGGATTCTATGGTGGTCTTGGGCTTCTCCAAATCTTTAAGCTCTTCTTTTTAGTGTTGCTGCCTCCTTGCCATCTCTGCAATTTTGGCTCAATGTTTATTGCTCTGCTTTTAGTGAGCTGTGGCCTTCAGGTTGAACACCTTGGTAATCTGGGCATGAACCAAATCCACAGTAGTATTCCCTTTTGGCTTATAAGGGTATGATCCTTCCATTTTAGTAGTCTTTTGCTTAAAACCCATTATGTGGGTTCAGTCATTTGTACTACCTCTCCTTTTCTCAGTGTATTTTCCAGGTGCCAAAGGCGCCTTTTATTTTCATTTAGGTTGAGCTGGGTTTATAATCTGTTCGGTATTTTTAAGTTGGGAATACTGTCCAACTGGCACTTAAGGATCAAGCTCAACCTCTTTTGTTTTCGCCATGATTCAGGCTTTTTGGATCCTTTTTAATAAAAAGATCGTTCCAAAAAAAAAAAACAAAAACAAAAACAAACAAAAAAAAAACAAACAAAAAAAAACAAAAAACAAAAAACAAAAAACAAAAAACAAAAAACAAAAAACAAAAAACAAAAAACAAAAAAAAATGTCCTCCCTAATAATAATCCAGCAGGACCGATAGAAAGCTCCAGTGAAACCATCTGGCCCAGAAGCACTATTCTCGGGAAGATTGGACACAGCAAGCCAGATTTCATCAGCTTCAGGAATAGCCCGCAGAGATTCATTATCAGAGGGAGAGATCTTAGTCCGAATATTGTCAAAAAAGTTCCTTTCAGGCAAGGCAGAAAATTCCCCTAATAAATCCCGGAAAAAATCAGTAGCCATAGATCCTATTTCATCCCGATCATCTGTAACTGAACCAGAGGGAAGGGTAGCTTTGAAATTATTGGCAGATCTGCGAGCCTTGATGGCTGCATGAAAAAGCCCCGTATTCCTATCCCCATCTTGTAGCCAACCCAGTTGAGATTTAGCATTAAGAAAAACCTGACGATCGTCAAGGGCTGTTTGCAATCGCTTCTGAAGCTTAACTAGATCTTCCTCACTCTCCAGATTCCACCGACTCTGAAGCAGGGACTCAGTAGCTTCAACCTGTTTACTAAGATCACAGATCTTCTGATTAAAATCCCCAAAAACATTCCATTTCCAAGTGCGAAGCTCACTTCTCAATCTTTTAAGTTTAGCATGACAGTTAAAAAAAGGATTGGCATGAGCTCGAACAGCCCAAGATTTCTGAACAAAGGCCTTCAAATCAGAATGCTTGATCCAAGCCGGATTAAAGCTAAAGAAACTTTGAATATGATCTTTTTTGGTAGAGGAAATCAGCAGAGGGCAGTGATCAGAGTGAATACGGGGAAGATGTACCACTTTCAATTCCGGAAAACGAGCTGTAGCAAAACCATTAATGAGCACCCTGTCCAGCCTTATCCAGATACATCTCAAGCCCGCCTGATTATTACTCCAGGTGAACTTATTCCCAGAGAAACCCACATCCGATAAACCACTCCCAACTATGAAACTATTGAAATCTGAAGAAGCCTTATTTCCAAATTTTTGGCCACCTTTTTTTCATCTTCAGAAGTCACCGCATTAAAATCCCCCATAAGAATCCAAGGCTCCGTAAAATTAGCAGACTCCTCGTCAAGATGCTTCCTTAAAGAAACTATGTCATTAACTTTATAGGAGGCATAGACCACCGTACAAAAAGACATAATACCGGACGCAGCGAGGGAGACTTCACAAGTAAGATGCTGAGAACTGATATTAACAATGGTAACGTCTATATAATCCTTCCAAAATATCCAAATATGCCTATTAGTTGGGTTGCCCTGCAAAAACCTAGAAAACCCCAGCTTCCGAGCAATGGACACAATTTTTTTCCCTTGCAGCTTAGGTTCCAGAATAGCACAAAAAGAAATATCATGCTTGGAAATTAAACTTTTTAGAAAACAGATAGTACCTCTATTTGCAATCCCTCTCACATTCCAGCAAAGCCCTTTAAACATTAAGACACATTGGAGAGGCAGTGCTTGCTGCCCGGAATGATACAATCTATGATAGCCTCCGATAACCTTCTTTCTCCTCTACCTCTACCAGGGCTTCTTGTGCTTCCCGCCTTATCGAGGATATTTTTATAATGTTGTAGGGACCCTGGATGAACGAGCACACCTAATTCCTCATTAAAAAAAATCTTGTTGGGACTTTGCTTCTTTAGACGAAGCTCAGCTCCTGACAGGACATTCGGAAAAATTTTAGCTTTATCCCCCTCGCTGACAACCTCAAGACTCCCGTCAATCTGGCAAAGAGAAACTAAATCAGTGCTCATCCCCTCATTGAGAAAATCAGTAGCAACCCCTTGGCCGGCGACCTTGCTATGACCCGAATATTCCCCACCGCTAACCTGTGAAGAAGCTGGAATGAAAGGACTTGCCACTTTAAGAATGATCTTAGGATCCTCATCCAAACCCTTAAAAGTAGATAGAGAGCCCTTCCCTTTTCTAGACTTTTTTGTTCCTACCCTATTCCAACCTGAATCTTCTAGCCCTTTAGTAGAATTCCCAGAGACAATGCCCTGGTCAGTCAGAGCCCCTGTGTTCAGCAACCCCTTTGAAGGACCCGCATCTTTGGACTTAAGGGAGCCAATAGACTGTAAAACTTTCCGACAAGATTCTACCAGGTGCCCATGAACCCTACATTTGCTACAATAGGCAATTTTAGTCTCAACCACTATAGATTGCCAGAAGCCCTGATTTTCCGGCATTGAAATCCAAACAGAGTCCGGTAAAGCCTGAGTGACGTCTAACTCCACGCAAGCTCGAGCATACTTGACCGAAACACAAGCCTTTGTTTTATCGTCAATTGCTACAAAATATCCAAATGTGGACACCATAGCTTCGATGAAAGCACTATCATATAGAGGCAGAGGTAAATTGGGTAGTCTAACCCACACTGAGGTGGTCGTAGATTCTCTCTTAGGGTTATAATCAGCCGTCCACCGAAATAAACGAAAGAACGCATGACCAATCTTATTCTGAGAGGAAGATAAGGCATTCCTGATATCAGCTTCTGAGTCCAGAATGACAAGAATATGTCTCGAGTCCCAAATCTCACTGATAGTAGCTCGACCTGAGATAGTCCAGCTGGCCTGGAAAGCTTTTTGAATCTCCCCGAGACTTGGACGCCCAACTGTGAATTTAGCAATGAGGGAGAAATCAAACCTCTTTGCTCCAGCCCCAATTTCCGACCCAGTGAAACCAATGGAAGGACGACCATCCTTCAACCCAACCTGCCTGGTCGGAAGGGAGATGGGGCTGAATCTCGGTTTCAAGAGAGGCCTCACCGAGGCCACCGAGGCAGCATAAGAAGGAGCCGGAACCTTAACCTTCGAACCCGCAGCACTGCCAGAGCCGGAAGAGCCAGAAGGCTCCGAGAGAACCGGAGAGGCCGAGCCCATAGCGGGCTGGCGCCGGTAGAAACCCTAGAAACGACGGAGAGAATCCCTAGAATCGCCCTAGGATGTCCATTGACTTGGAGAGGTATGAAGGAAGCTGATGGCAGCATGGTTAAGGAAGCTGCAAATCCGGTTGAATCGAATTCCTTGATGTTTTCCATTCAAACGCCTACAACCATAGATGATCACCCAGGGCTGATTTCTTTGGGTCCTCTCCAGCAGGCACAGTTGAGGGTGAGATCCTTGAACACAACCTACAGTAAACCTTGCATCAAGGGCAGAATCCAACACTCTATCAATAAAAAAGATAAGTTATCTAGATAATTTAACATAAATCAGCCTTTGCAACATAAATCACAAGGTTATTTCTAGAACCTTGAGTAATCGTTTACGTGATATTCTGCCTGGCTTGATCAATGCTGAACAATCAGGTTTTATTAAAGGAAGAGGTCTGCATGATAATGTAGTGCTGGCGCATGATCTGATTCATGATCTACATAAGAAAGGAACTGATGGAAATATCATGTTCAAGCTGGATATGGAAAAAGCATATGATCGGATTTATTGGAACTTCATTTTATATGCTCTGCGTGGTCTTGAATTCAGTGAAACTTGGTGTGATTTTGATGCGACTATTGGAGCCAAATCACTTGAAGGTTAAGCATAATGATCCATTTTCAATTCCTAGTGGGCCAATTACAAGACAAAGAGCAAAGAAGTTATATGAAGCTCTACATGGGCTTATTCAAGAAAGTTGGGCTGATTACCAAGAAAAAGCAAATGATATTCAATTTTATCATCTCATAAACGGAATGTGAGAAGATAAATATAGAAGACTTTTGGAGCGCAAGAAAACTCATGAGTTGGTCTCATCTTCAATCTCATTAAGTTGTTCTTATCTTCATTTTCTAGTCCTTTGAGCTTCTTATCTATTCCCTATATAAGGGATGCTACACTATCATTTTCACCAATCCAATGAATAATAAACTTGTGTGAAACATGTGTTTTCTTTGTTCTTGATTGAACTTTCTGAACTTCTCAAGGTTAATCTTGTGGCGTTCAAATCCAAACTTATCACCATTCTTGGTGTAGCGTTTGAATCTGAAGTTCTTAGTTTCTCATCACGCTATCCATTTGCGTTACGGTGAGGGGGTTAAGACTCATCCTATGAAGTCGTGGTTTCTCATCACAATAAGGTGAGGGGTCATCGAGCTCGACAAACTTGTTGTGGCAGATTTTTGGTTACGATCCAACTCAAGATAACGGTTTCCATCACACTAGAGGGTGGGGTTCGTATCAGTTTGGTAATCAGAGCCTTGTTTCGACGCAGGTTTGAGTTATCTTTTTTTTTTTTCTGTCCCTTTCATAACTAAACCTTTCACTTTTCATTTCCTTCTTTTGTTATTCCTTATCGCAATAATAAAAGCAAAAAAAAAAAAATAGCAAAGCCAAAAAAAGGCAGCATACAAAAAAGCAGCAAAAAAAAGCATAAAAAAAAGTATTCTAGTTGCGAGGAATACAAAAAAAGAAAAATCTTTTGAATATCCTTTAGATTCCATTCTTGTCGTTTGATTCTCTTATCCACAAAAACAAAAAAAAATCTGTTGGATATCCCTTCACTTTCTTGTATCTCTACCTTCTTTCCTTTTTGTCTTTCCTTTCAAACTCTTGATAGGTTTGGTTATCTACTCATTTTGATATCCACCTGATTCTTCTTTTGATTTCATCGAGTTTGATTCAGAACATGAGACAAACACATTGAGTGAAAAAAGACAGGAGAGTTTGAGTTCATTTTGAGTGCATACACGAGTGGAGTGCATCAATATTGTTGAGTGAAACACATGAGCGAGTGTTTTGTGAGGTCCTTAAATTGTATCTGAAGTTTTTTTTCTCTTCCAAATGGAAGCCGATCAAAGAGATGAAGAGGGGCCCACATCAACTTCCCAACCTTCAAATGCAAGCATTGTTGGGTGAGATGAGGCGCATGTTGAGGGCTGAAATTGAGCCAATTCATGAAAGGTTGGATCATGTGGAGGCGAGAGGTCCAAATAGGCAGCAAAACAACAATCACAATAGGCAGCCTGCTAGGCAAGTTGATGATGTCAATCATGCTGATTTTCTTTCGGTTGTACGGGCTTCTTGGTCAGTTGGAGGTCATGCTGACCCAATGTTGAATTGTCATCTCAAATTTAAAAATCTGAGGATTGAGCTCCGTAAGTGGAATTGGAATGTATTTGGTGACATTAACCAGAAGGTTGATGAGATCAGCAAAAGAATAGAAGCCACTGAGGAACTTCTGCAGAGTCAGTGGTCCCTTGAAAATGAGGCAGCCCTCGTCTTCTTACATAGTCGCCTCAAAAATGCCCTTGATGACCGCCAGCTCTTCCTTGATGCTAAATCTCATGTTGGCTGACTCCAAGAGGGTGATAGGAACTCTAGATTCTTTCATGTCGCCATCAAGGTTCGTCGATCCATTAACAACTTTAGAGTTACCCTCCCCTCGGGTAGTGTTTCGGATGATAGAGAGGAGATTGGTTCCCTTGCTGTTGGTTTTTTTAAGAATCTTTTGGGTGGTTTTTCTGCTTTTCCAGATGGTACATATTTCCACAATATTCATCCTCTTATCTCCCAGGCTGATAATGGAACCTTGAGTAGTATCCCAGACTTGGATGAAGTGTGGGCAGCTATTTCTTGTCTTCCTAAAAGCAGTGCCCCTGGTCCAGATGGATTTACCGGGGTTTTCTTCCAATCCTGTTGGCCCATTATTGGTTTAGAAATTACTGCAGCTGTCCAACACTTTTTCAAAGGATTCAGTCTTCCTAAGGCTATCTCTTCTACAGTTATAGCCCTCATCCCAAAGGTTAAAAATGCCACTTCCTTGGACCAGCTTCGTCCTATCAGCCTCTGCAATTTTCTCCATAAAATCATTTCTAAGATCTTAAATGACCGTCTTCGCCCTCTGCTGGCTAAGCTTATCAGTCCGGAACAATCAGGTTTTATTCCTGGTAGGACCATTCACCAATGTATTGCTTTGGCTCATGACCTTGCCTCAGACATTCATAATAAAGTTCATGGTGGTAATGTCATGGTTAAGCTGGATATGGCCAAGGCTTATGACAGACTTTCTTGGCATTTTCTCCTCCGGGGAATGAGGGCCTTGGGCTTTGATGAACATTGGTGTGACCTAGTTTATCGCAACATTAGTAATTGTTGGTACACTATTAGGATCAGAGGAAAGTCCTTTGGACATTTCAAATCCAATCAAGGGTTACGCAGGGAGACCCTTTATCACCGAGTCTGTTTATCATTGCCATGGACATCCTCTCTCGCAAACTGAACCAAGCTGGAAAACCTGGTGGTGGCATTATGCCTTATTGGTCTTCTCGGAAGGCCTTAGAGATTAATCATATTCTTTATGCAGATGATATTTTGGTGTTCACTAATGGGGGCAGGTCCTCTTTTGCTAAATTCCTGGATACTATGAATACCTTTTGTGTGAATTCTGGTCAGAAGCTGCAAGGTAATAAGTGCAAAATTTTATTTTCCAAACTCATTTCGGATGGTCGGAAAGGGCGCCTCTTGCGTATGTCTGGCTATTCGCAAGGTGCCTTTCCAGTTCGCTATCTTGGTGTCCCTCCGTTTACCGGACAACCCAGAATCTCTTATTTTCAAGGCCTGGTCGATCAAATTAAGGATCGTCTTGCAAGCTGGATGAAGAATTTCCTTTCTATGGCTGGTAGAATTACGCTTATTAAATCTGTTCTGCAGTCCATACCGATTCATTGCTTATCTGTTCTACCTGTTCCAAGAGGTACTTTGATGTCCATTGACAAGCTCATCCGGAATTTTCTTTGGGACAATGGGCAGATTTCTCGCAGGCATTGGGTGAACTGGGATCGTGTCTGCAAGGATCTATCTGCTGGAGGCTTGGGACTCAGGCCCCTGCATCAGGTCATGACTGCCCTCCAAGGTAAAATGGCGTGGAATTTTCTGACTAATTCTTCTCTTTGGGCGAGTCATGCCAGGAGTAGATTCTCCGTGGGTGGTAAAGGGTCGTATCTTTAGAACAAGGTCTCTCCCTTTATCTCCAGCATCTCCCTCAACTGTCACTGGTTGCTCGGTAATGGTAAAACTCCAGCTTCTGTTTTCTCTCAGAATTTGGCTTTGCCTTGTCCCAAAAGATTTAAATCTTGGCCTATCAAAAATATCCTTCTTAATCTGGCTTTGCGGAGAGTCTTCCTGCATGGTATGAATCCTCGGATTCTCCGGTCAGTTCAAGGGGACTTTGATGATGTTTTTCCGGATAAACTTGTCTGGGAAGGTGATCCTACTGGGTATGTTTCTACTGCTACTTTTTTTAAAAGCTTTGTCCCTCCTGTGGCTTGTATTAGAAAGTTTGAAACGCTATGGCATTCTTGGCTCCCCATGAAAATTTCATGTTTTCTCTGGAGGCTTTTAAATTCAGCTTTGCCCACTAACGAGAATGTGATTAAAACTGGGGTCCAGATAGCTAGTAAGTGTGTTTGCTGTAGGGTGCATAAGGCTGAGTCCATGGAACATATTTTTCTGCAAAGTGATCTTGCTATTTGATATTGGATTTCCTTTGCCCTTTATTTAGAAGAGTGAGACCAAAATCTTTTCACCAGCTTTTTTATGACTGGGGTATTAGTGCAGATTTTGAGAATTATATGGATTGCCTCGGATTTGGTGTGTTAGTTTGTTGTCTTTGGGAAATCTGGAAATACAGAAACCAGATTATCTATGATGATCATGCTGGCAGCTTCAGTAGATGGATTATTTTTAAATGGGCAGCTGACCTTTCTGGCACTATCAAGGCCCCTTTTGTTCTGGAATCGCGGTCCAGTAATATCTGTAAAGCCCTGCACATCAACATGCCCGCTGCTATAAAGTGTAATATTCTATGGTCACCATGGCAGCCTGATTATAGAGGAAATACATGTAACGTTGCAGTTTTTGTTGATGATAAGAGCTCTCGCTCGGCTGCAGTGATTCGAGACAGTTTTGGCAGATTCTTCGCTGCCATAAAGATTGTTTCACTGAGAAAACATTTTCTGCATTGCTTGTATCAGATTCTGCTGGAGCTTTTCAGTCATAACATGAGCTTTACTAGTTTAAAAATCTCCCATACAGATGTGGCCTTGTTGGGTCGGGATTCAGCAGTTGATTGGCTTTTTTTCTCTATCAAGAGACAACTTGTTCGCAGATTAAAAGGTATTGATATTTTCAAAACCAGCCACTCTCTCAATCGGCCTGCTGCTGCGCTTTTTTTTTCAAAACAAAGGTTTACCTTTTCTACTCATAGAGAAGACCTCCCGCGGTCTGTTCTTCATGCTCTTGATCAGGACAGTAAGCCTCACCCATGCTCTTTTATTGAGCATCTTATTTTTCTCTAGCTGCCTCCTTTTATATTTTGCTGCCATGTTTTTGCTTATATGCTCAATTGGCTACTCGGTGCTGTTTTTTGCTCGCTGGTTTCCAGCGCCTTTACTTTGGTTGATCAGGTTTTTATGTTGTGTGGATGGCCAAGCGCATTTAGTAGGCTCCTTGGTGGGTTTTCGCATCCTCTTGATTATCACAGGGCCTTGGCAGTGTACAGATTTCTCTCCCAGTGCTGCTGCTGCCATTTCAGAGTTTGGAAATGCCATAATCTCTTTTGCTTCTTTTAATTTTTGCTGTGTTTCTAGGCCTTTGATTGCCTCTCTTATTTTGTGTTTGGGAGGGCTATGGATATTCCCAGGCCGTCCCCCAGACCTTTGTAAACACCATGATCCAGGTTCTTTGGGTCGTTTTATCAATAAAATGTGCTTTTAAAAAAAAAAAAAAAGATGATGAGTTTGAGGCTGATGGAGATGTGCGAGAGAGAAGGCCTAGAGTGGACAATGATTTGGGAAGCATAAAGATCAAAATACCCTCTTTTCAAGGAACGAATGATCCTGAAGCGTACTTGGAATGGGAGACAAAGATTGAGATGGTCTTTGAGTGTCACAACTATTCCGAGGTAAAAAAGGTTAAGTTGGCAGCAATTGAATTTACTGATTATGCTATTATTTGGTGGGATCAGCTGCTGGTCAATAGGAGGCGTAATAGAGAGCCACCTATAGAGACGTGGGATGAGATAAAAGGGTTTATGCAAAAGCGTTTTAAGCCAAGCCACTACTATCGGAGTTTGTATCAAAAGTTGCAGCGATTAACTCAAGGGCAAAAGAGTGTAGATGAGTACTACAAAGAGATGGAGGTTCGTGAGGCTACCATGGCTAGGTTCTTGCACGGGCTGAATCGTGAGATCGCTGATGTTGTGGAGTTGCAGCACTATGTGGAGTTGTCAGATATGGTACATCAAGCCATTAAGGTAGAGGACAATCATCGGGGGTGACTAACTCATGGAAGTCATATCCGAAAAGAGAGGAGCAGCCACCATACAAACCAAAATTTGATGCTTCAAAGGGTGCTAAGCCTATGGCCACATCTTCTTCAGGTAATCATAAACCATCCTCTTCAAAATCTAGTAACATCAAGTGTTTCAAATGTCAGGGAAGAGGGCATATTGCTAGTCAATGTGTAAACAAAAGAGTAATGGTGATAAATGCCTTTGGAGAGTTGGAGTCCGAAGATGAGGAATGTGGAGATACTAAATTGTCACCATTAGAACATGATGGTGATGATGACGAGGAGAACGCTGTTGTTGGTGATTTGCTAGTGGCAAGACGCATTCTCAATGTCCAAGTTAAGGAGGAGGATACGTGCCAAAGAGAAAACTTGTTTCATACAAGGTGCATGGTGAATGGTAAGGTGTGTAGCGTCATTATTGATGGAGGAAGTTGCACAAATGTAGCAAGCAATTATTTGGTGGAAAAGTTGGGATTAAAGACAATGAAGCACAACCAACCATACCGGCTGCGATGGCTTAATGATTGCGGTGATGTTAGAGTTGTCAGCCAAGTAAAGGTACCATTTTCTATTGGTAAATATGAGGATGAAGTGCTTTGTGACGTGGTTCATATGCAAGCTTGTCACATCTTATTAGGGAGGCCTTGGCAGTACGATCGAAAGGCCACACATGATGGGTTCACAAATAAGTATTCTTTCACTATTTTTTTTTCTTTTAAAAAAAAAAAAAAAACTGGGCGGCGCCTTTATTGAAAATAAACGATCCAAAAAACCTGGATCATGGTGTATACAAATCTGGAGGACGGCCTGGATAAAGCCAAGGCCATCTAACAAACAACCAAAAAACCAAAGATAAACACCTGCCAATACAAAAAGAAAAGAACGCCACCCTCAAGCGCCAGCTGAAGCAATGGCTAAACATCCCAAAGCGAAGAGGGGGCAGCATAGAAAGAACAGGCTTCAAGAGAAGACAAAAACAAAAGGTTGAACCCACAGCCTGGGAACTAACCAAAACCAAACAAAAGGAGCGAAGCCTAAAAAAGAAAACTGTACCCTGCAAAGGACCATAATAGCATTTAAACATAGATAGGAAAGTCGAGAAAGGAGCAAGGATGAGGCACTGTATCGTTGTCCAAGGCACATGAAGGATATGTAGCAAACTAAGGAGGAAATGCTTACTCAAAGAGGTAAGCTTTACCGCTGCCACAAACCTGCCGAAACCATCGCGGATCACTGCCGCCATTCTGGAGCTATTCTTGTCTATGAAAATAGCGATATTACATGTATAGCCAGTGCAGAAAGGCTGCCAAGAGGACCAGAAAATCCAGCAATTGCTGGCAACTGGCGCCTGAATATGAAGAGCATTACATAAATTCGTTGACTGCGCATTAACCACAAAAGGACCATTCAAAGAGACTGAGATAGCAGCCGCCCATCTGAATATAATTAATCGGCTAAATCTGCCAGCACTCTCCCCATAAATAGACTGGTTCCTATGCTTCCAGATTTCCCGGAGGCAACAGATCACCAAACCAAAACCCAAACAATCTGAAAATTTAGCAAAATCAGCAGCTGAACCCCAGTCATAAACAAGCTGATAGAAAGTACGCGGCCTGACTTTCTGGAAAAGAAGACAAAGGAAATCAAAAACCAAACTGGCATGATCACTAAGCAATAGCAAATGTACCATGGACTCAATCTTG
Organism: Umbilicus rupestris; assembly: GCA_963678935.1. NCBI lineage: Eukaryota > Viridiplantae > Streptophyta > Magnoliopsida > Saxifragales > Crassulaceae > Umbilicus > Umbilicus rupestris. The sequence continues at coordinate 2,393,166 of OY787625.1, forward strand.
GGCACTCTACAACACACGCACCGGCTAGCCATCTGAATACCAGTTCTAATGACATTATCATTGGTGGGAAGAGCAGAATGCAAAACCTTCCACATAAAACAGGAGATTTTCACAGGGAGCCAAGGCTGCCATAGCACTTCAAATTTTTTAAATCTAGCCGAGGGAGGAACAAAGCTTTTTAAAAAACTAGAAGTAGTAACATACCCGACTGGATCTCCTTCCCAAATGAGCTGATCCGGGAAATCATCACAAAAAGCACCTTGAATAGAGAGGAGAATCCGCGGATTCATATTGTGGAGAAAAAATCTGCGCATACAAGGATTTGAAAGGACCTCCTTTATTGTCCTGTATCTGAGTCTTCTAAGAAAATTCATGGACAGATTCTGGCAGAAAACTGAGATAGGAGTCTGTCCATTACCAATTAGCCAGTGGCAATTTAAAGAGATACTAGTAATAAAGGGGGAGACTTTTTTCCAAACATAAGACCCTTTACCAGAAATGGAGAACCTGCTCCTAGCATGATTGGCCCAAAGAGAAGAGTTCTTTAAATAGATCCACGCCAGTTTCCCCTGCAAAGCCGTCATCATATGGCGAAGGGGCCTGATCCCTAAACCTCCTGCAGAAAAGTCTGAGCAGACTGTATCCCATTTCACCCAGTGCCTGCGAGAAGATGGCCCGCTGTCCCAAAGAAAATTGCGGAGAAGCTGGTCGATGTACAACAAAACACCTTTCGGGACAGGCATGACAGATAAACAATGAATAGGAATGGACTGAAGAACTGATTTAATTAAAGTAAGCCGACCTGCCATGGAGAGAAAATTCTTCATCCACCCGGAGAGACGATCCTTAATTTTTTCAACCACATCAAGGAAAAAGGATATCTTGGGCTGACCACTGAAAAGAGGCACTCCAAGATAGGAAACTGGAAAGGAACCCTGTGAAAATCCAGACAAGCGAAGAAGATGGGCTTTCCTCTCATCTTTAATAAATTTGGAGAAAAAGATCTTACACTTTGAGGCATGGAGTTGCTGTCCTGAGTTGCTGCAGAAAGCCTTCATGACAACCAAAAAAATTGGAGAAGGAAGTCCTCCCTCCATTTGTAAAGGCCAAAATGTCGTCAGCATAGAATATATGATTGATCTCCAAAGCCTTCTGAGATGACCAATAGGGCATAATGCCACCACCTGGTTTCCCAGCTAGGTTTAGCTTTCGAGAAAGAAATTCCATGGCAATGATAAATAAACTAGGCGATAGGGGGTCCCCTTGCCTCAATCCCCTATTAGATTTAAAATGACCGAAGAGCTTTCCTCTTATTCGAATAGAATACCAGCAATTGCTGATATTGCGATAGATAAGGTCGCACCACTTCTCACTGAAGCCCAAAGCCTTCATTCCCCTAAGTAAGAAATGCCATGAAAGTCTGTCATAAGCCTTGGCCATATCAAGCTTCACCATAACGTTACCACCATGAACTTTCTTATGAATGTCAGACGCAAGGTCATGCGCTAGAGCAATGCATTGGTGGATAGATCTGCCAGGAATGAAGCCAGATTGCTCCAAACTGATAAAATGGTCTAATAAAGGGCGAACCCGATCATTTAAAACCTTAGAAATAATTTTATGAAGGAAATTGCAGAGGCTAATAGGTCTTGTCTGATCCAAGGAGGTAGCATTTTTCACCTTAGGGATGAGGATTAGAACTGTGGAAGAGATACCTTTGGCAAAGCTAAAGCCCTTGAAAAAGTGCTGGACTGTCTCAATAATATCCGCACCTATGATAGTCCAACAAGACTGAAAAAAAGAACCGGTAAAACCATCTGGGCCAGGGGCACTGTTTTCCGGCAGACTAGAAACCGCAGCCTAGATCTCATCCGCAGAAGGAATGCAGGTCAATCTGTCATTGTCAGCTTGGGAGATAAAAGGTTGAATATCATCAAAATAACTAGCATCCGGAACAGCAGAGAAACTACCCAAGAGATCCTTAAAAAAATCAACAGCAAGGGAACCTATCACTTCTCTATTATCCGAGACCATACCAGACGGAAGAGTAACTTTAAAGTTATTAAAAGATCGCCTAACCTTGATAGCAGCATGAAAGAATTTGCTATTCCTCTCCCCCTCCTGAAGCCACCCAACATGAGATTTCGCATCTAGAAAGAGTTGCCGATCATCAAGGGCTTTATTGAGTCGACTCTGTAAAAAATTCAGGGCTTTCTCACCCTCCAGAGACCAATGTGACTGTAAATGAAGATCAGTGGCTTCAAGTCTTTTGCTCAACTCATCCACTTTCTGATTAATATCCCCATAAACATTCCAGTTCCAGCTCCGGAGCACACTCCTTAATCTCTTCAGCTTCAAAAAACAGTTTATCATAGGATCATCGTGGCCTCTCTCAGCCCAAGAATCCCGGACGACCGATTGGAACTCACTGTGGTTGACCCAAGCCGGGTTAAAAGAGAAAAAGCTGTGGGATTGCTCCCTTTTACTAAAGGACACCAGCAAGGGGCAGTGATCCGATTGAACACGAGGCAGGTGAATAACACGCAGCTCAGGGAAGGAGAGCGTGGCCAAGCCATTAACCAGCACCCTATCCAGCCTCATCCATATGCATCTACTACCAGCTTGGTTGTTACACCATGTAAATTTATTACCCACAAAGCCGATATCAGAAAGATCATTCCCCCTAATAAAATTCCTGAAATCTGTTGAGGATTTCGTACCAAATAAACGACCACCCTTTTTTTCATCCGCATGAATTACAGCATTAAAGTCTCCCATCAGAAGCCAGGGTTGACAGATAGAGGCATTTTCTGTTGTAAGATCGGACCACAGCTGAACCCTGTTGACTGCTTTGTAAGAAGCATAAACCACCGAGCAATAAATTGAATTATTGGAAAGGTTCTGGGTGACGATACAGGAAATATGTTGTGGACTGATATGCTGAATAACAACTGAGATAGAGTCTTTCCAAAAAAACCAAATGTGCTTGTTAGAGGGAGAGCCTTGCAGAAAATTGGGGAAACCAAGCTTCCGGGCGATAGAAAAAATTTTATTCCCCTGCACTTTAGGTTCCAAAATTGCACAAAAAGAGATGTCGTGCTTAGACAGAATAGATTTTAAATAGAAGATGGTACCTCGGTTGGAGATACCCCTGGCATTCCAACAAAAGCCACTGATCATTGAGAATCCATTGTAGGGCAGTGCTTGCTGCCTGGAATAATGCAGTCCTGAAGGGCCTCAGAAAGCTTCCTCTCACCCCGGGTGGAAGAACCAGCTCTTTTCTGAATTTTATTATAGTGAGCCAAGGCACCTGTTTCCACTAGAACACCCAGCTCTTCACTAAAGACAACCTCATTCTGATTTTGTTTTCTGCGGCGCAGTTCGGCACCAGAAAAATCATTGGGAACATGAGCACCAGAAGCAATCTCACTATCCTCGTTAGAAGGATCCACAAGGATAGGGATTTGATTAGAAACATCTCTGCCATCTGGGATATCCTTGACAGCACTAGGGCCAGCATCACCGACAGTACCAGAATTGGAAGGATTACCATTTGTACCGGAGACACCATCACCCCGGTTACCTCCAGTGGGAGGAGCGGCACCAGAAGCTAAAAAAACCACCTCCTTCCCTTTGTTAGAGTTACGAATCACAGGAGGTTTATCTTTTGAGATAATATTCTCCCCATTCTTGGAAGAATAATGGAAATTGGGAGCATTTTGTTTTGACTTTAATCCCTGCTGTGTAGGGCTACTGGAACTCTGCTTGATCCGTCTACAGCCTGACAAAGAGTGACCATGGACTTTACATTTGCTGCAATAAGCCAAGCTAGTTTCAACGACAATAGATTGCCAAAAACCTTGGTTCTCAGGCATCGATATCCATACCGCATCAGGAATAGGTTTTGTGACATCAAGCTCAACGCACGCGCGAGCATATTTCAGAGACACACAGGCGTTTGTGCGTTCATCAACTGATACGAAGTATCCAAAGGTAGAAACAATAGCTTTGACAAAAGCGGTGTCATATAATGGCAAGGGGAGGTTCGGTAATCGGATCCATACCGTAGTGACAGTAGATTCTTTTTTGGGGTTGTAATCAATGGTCCAACGGAATAAGCGAAAAAAAAGCATGGCCAACCTTATTAAGCGGAGAAGCTAGGGCAGTCCTGACATCGGCCTCTGAGTCTAGGATTATAAGAACATGGCGAGCGTCCCAAATCTCGCTCAAGGTCGCCCTGCCCTTCAAATCCCAATGAGTCTGAAAGGCCTTCTGAATATCCCCAATGCTAGGACGGCCAACGGTGAATTTGGCTATCAGAAAGAATTGAAAACGTTTAGCTCCAGCCCCAATCTCGGAGCCGGTAAACCCAATAGCCGGACGGCCGTCCTTCGACCCAACCTGTCTAGTGGGGAGGGAGATAGGGGCAAATCGCGGCCTAAGCTTTGGTCGGGCAGTGGCAGCAATCGCCGCGAAGGAGGGACCCAAGGCAGGAGAAGGATTGCTGGGGACAGAAGGCGAGCCACCGGGAGAGATTAAATCAGGCGGCTTCGAGATGGACGGGGAGGGGGGACCCATGGCAGGGGAGCCCATGACAGGCGGAGGAAGGCGCGCGCGGCAATCGCCGGAGAAAACCCTAAAAAATCGCCAAAATCGCCGAATGTTTTTGTAATGTTTCTTTCACTATTAGAAAGCAACCTATTACCCTTGTTTTGTTAACTCCAAAACAGGTCATGGAGGACCAATTTCAGTTACAAAAATCCCATGAGAGAATGAGAGGAAAAGAAAATGAGAGAAAAAGAGAAAAACAAAATGAGAGAAGTGAGAAAAAAAGTGACGAGGGAAAAGAAAAAGAGAGAGTTTCTGCTATTATGAGAGCCAGAGAGGAAAAATGTAGTTACATGGCGAGCAAAAGTGAGATAAAAAGAGTGTTGTGTTCACATCAGCCCCTTATAGTACTTATGTACAAGGAGGCCTTTTTATGTACTAATGATCTTGCCGGTTCATTACCGAGCAATGTTGTTTCCCTTTTGCAGGAATTTGATGATGTCTTTCCGGAGGAAATGCCGAATGGATTACCACCAATTAGAGGAATCGAACACAAGATTGATTTCGTACCTGGTTCACCAATTCCAAACCGACCAGCTTATAGGACTAATCCCGAGGAGGCAAAAGAATTACAAAGGCAGGTACATGATCTATTAGAAAAGGGGTATGTGCGTGAAAGTTTGAGTCCTTGTGCGGTGCCAGTCATACTAGTTCCTAAGAAGGATGGCAGTTGGAGGATGTGTGTTGATTGTCGTGCCATTAACAACATAACGGTAAAGTATCGTCAACCTATTCCAAGATTAGATGATATGATTGATGAGTTGCATGGTGCTTGTGTGTTTTCAAAAATTGATTTGAAAAGTGGATATCATCAGATTAGGATGCATGAAGGTGATGAATGGAAAACAGCATTTAAAACTAAATATGGTTTGTATGAATGGTTAGTGATGCCTTTTGGTTTAACTAATGCTCCAAGCACATTCATGAGGTTGATGAACCATGTTTTACGTGCATTCATTGGCAAATTTGTTGTTATGTACTTTGATGATATATTGATTTATAGCAAAAACTTGAAAGAACATGTTAATCATCTTAAATCGGTTTTGAGTGTTTTAAGGGAAGAAAGGTTGTTTGCTAACCTCAAGAAGTGCACCTTTTGCACGGATAAGCTCGTGTTTCTTGGTTTTGTTGTTGGAAAGGATGGAATTCAAGTGGATGAGGAGAAGGTGAAAGCAATCCAAGAGTGGACGACACCTTCAACAATCAGCCAAGTGAGGAGTTTTCATGGATTGGCAAGCTTCTATAGACGTTTTGTTCAAAATTTCAGTAGCTTGGCAGCCCCTCTGACCGAAGTCATCGAGAAGAATGCACCATTCAAATGGGGCAGCGAACAAGAGAAGTCTTTTACGTTAATTAAGGAGAAGTTGACAAATGCTCCTTTGCTTACATTACCTAACTTTACTAAGACATTAGAAATTGAATGTGATGCTTCAGGAATAGGTATTGGAGCTGTTCTAATGCAAGAAGGGCGACCCGTTGCTTATTTTAGCGAGAAACTGAGCGGGGCAGCGTTGAAGTATCCTACTTATGACAAGGAGATGTATGCTTTGGTGAGAGCATTAGAGCATTGGCAGCACTATCTATGGCCAAAGGAGTTTGTTATTCACACCGATCATGAAACCTTAAAGCATTTGAAAGGACAACAAAGGTTGAAAAAACGACATGCTAAATGGGTAGAGTTCATTGAAACATTTCCTTATGTGATCAAATACAAGAAAGGTAAGGGTTTAGGTAAGGGTTTGGCGGCAGCAGCTTTTCCTGAGCTGAAATTAGTTCATCTTCCCCGTGTTAAGCCAAATCATTGCCCCCTTTTATTCACTTTTAGGAATTATGAGCGTTGTCATAGTTTTTTCAGCTTCAACCCCGCATGGGTCAATCATGAGGATTTTATTTCAGTTGTGCGGGATTCTTGGGGAGTTCAAGGTCATTCCAATCCCATGATTAATTGTCATATTAAACTTAAAAGACTGAGGAGCATCCTCCGCAGATGGAATTGGAATGTTTTTGGTGATATCAACCAAAGAATCAATGATTTATCTAAAAGGGTTGAAGCTGTTGAGCACATCCTCCAGTTTCAGTGGTCGGCGGAAAGTGAGAGAGAATTTGTCTTTCTTCAAGGTCGCCTTAACTCTGCCTTGGACGATCGCCAGCTTTTCCTTGATTCAAAATCTCATGTTGGTTGGTTGCAGAAGGGTGAGAGGAATACGGAGCTTTTCCACACTGCTATTAAGGTTCGAAGATCTAGAAACAATTTCAAAGTGACGTTGTCTGATGGTACTGTCTCAGATGATCGTGAGGTTATTGGTTCTATGGCAGTGGAGTATTTTCATGATCTTTTAGGTGGTTTTTCTGCTGTTCCAGATTATGATTATTTTGATGATATTTTGCCGGTTATTTCGGAAGCTGAGAATGGGGAGCTGATTGGAATTCCATCCGCAGAGGAGGTGTGGCTTGCTGTTTCTTCGCTGCCAAAAGCTAGTGCCCCTGGGCCTTGTGGTTTTACAGGCGTCTTTTATCGCAGTTGTTGGAGGGTTATTAGTGAGGATATAGTAGATGCAGTCCAATTCTTCTTTAAGGGTTTTAGTCTGCCTAAATCTATGTCCTCCACAGTTCTTACTTTAGTTCCGAAAGTGAAGAATGCTACCTCCCTAGACCAGCTGAGACCCATTAGCCTATGCAATTTTCTTCAAAAAATCATATCCAAGATTCTTAATGAGCGTATTCGGCCGTTTATGAATAGAATTATTGGCTTAGAACAGTCTGGTTTTGTCCCTGGCCGATCCATCCAACAGTGTATAGCCCGGGCTCACGACTTGATTTCAGACATTCATAATAAAGTTCATGGTGGGAATGTTATGGTAAAGCTCGACATGTCAAAGGAATATGACAGGCTTTCTTGGATTTTTCTAATTCGGGGAATGAAGGCTTTGGGTTTCAATGATATATGGTGTGATCTGATTTATCGCAACATCAGCAATTGTTGGTATTCGATTCGGATAAGAGGGAAGTCATTTGGTCATTTTAAATCCAATAGAGGATTGAGGCAGGGTGACCCTTTATCCCCCAGCCTTTTCATCATTGCTATGGAAGTTTTATCCAGAAAATTAAAGGAGGCAGGTAAACCTGGTGGTGGTATTATGCCATATTGGTCCTCTCTTAAAGCTTTACCGATTAACCATATCTTTTATGCTGATGATATTCTTATCTTCACAAACGGAAGGAAGTCTTCCTTTGCAAAGCTTTTAAATATTATGAATTCCTTTTGTGGGAATTCAGGTCAACAGTTGCAAGCTGGCAAATGTAAGATTTATTTTTCTAAACATATCAATATAGTGAGGAAAGGTAATATTCTTCTTATGTCTGGGTACTCTCAAGGGGTGTTTCCAGTTCGGTATCTTGGAGCTCCTCTCTTTCCTAGCGCAGCTAAAATCTCCTATTTTCAGGGCCTGGTAGATAGAATCAAAGACAGGCTTCAAGGCTGGATGAAGTCTTTTCTCTCCTTGGCTGGAAGAGTCACATTAATTAAGTCTGTTTTCCAATCTATCCCCATCCATTGTATGTCTGTCCTCCCGGTTCCGAAAGGTATTTTGAACTCCATAAATAAGCTGTTGCGGAATTTTTTATGGGATCATGGCAGTGCCTCGCGTCATCAATGGGTTAACTGGAATACTATTTGCCAGCCTTTTTCTGCTGGCGGCCTCGGAATTAAATCTTTACAGCAGGTCATGTTTGCGCTGCATGGTAAAATGGCCTGGAATTATCTAGAGAACCAGTCTCTTTGGGCTTTACATGCTAGAAGTAGATTCTCGATTACTCGGAAGGGTTCTTGTTTGTGGAAAACGATTGCTCCCCTGGTGAATAGTATTGCTCTTAACTGCAGATGGGTTTTAGGAAATGGCCAGACTGTGACTTCTATATTCTGCCAGAATATTGCCTTGCCTTTCCCAAAGAGGTTTCAAAGGAAGCCCATCAAAGAGGTCCTTCAAGATTCTACTTTAAGAAGGCTGTTTGTGCATAATATGAACCCAAGGATTTTTGCCTCTATTGAAGGCAATTTTGTAGATAATCAGCAGCAAGAAAGGCTGGTCTGGGAAGGTTATCAGGATGGTTTTATGACCACTTCCAATTTTGGGAAGAGCTTTGCCCAACCTATTATTAGTTTGCCCAAGTTTAAAATTATATGGCAATCTTGGCTACCTGCGAAGATATCTGGCTTTCTCTGGAAGATTTTACACTCAGCGCTGTCTACTCATGATAATATTATGAGAGCTGGTGTTTATTTGGCCAGCAAATGTGCCTGTTGTAAAATTCCTAAGACAGAGTCTATGGAGCATTTGTTTTTGCACAGTGACCTATCTGATTTGCTCTTCCATTGTCTTTGTCCCCTCTTCAAGAAGAGCAGACCCCTTAGCTTACATCAGTTTTTCTATGAATGGGGCAGCAATGTGGTTTTTAACAATTTCTCGGACTGTTTAGGATTTGGTCTGGTGAGCTGCGGCTTCTGGCTTAAAAGGAATCAGGTTTTTTATGGGGAAAATGTTGGTAGTTTTACCAAGAATAATGTTCTTCGCTAGGCTACTTTCTTATCTAGGAGCATTAATGTTCCATACACTTCTAGCCCCTCCTCCAGGCATGTCTGCAGTGCACTGCACATCTCTCCCCCAGCTGGTATCATTGGGTGCCCCTGGTGGATTCCTTGGCAGCCTATTCATAAAGGTAATATGTGTAACATCTCTATTAATGTTAATGATGCTTGCTCCCTCATGGCTGTTGTGATTAGGAATTGTTCCGGTTCCTTTGTTGCGGGTTTGAAGCTTGTTTCTATGAGAAAGAATTTTTTGAAGTGCTTTTTTTTTTTTTTTAATTTATTTATGGAAGTTGATCTTTATTAAAAGGATCCAAAAAGCCTGGATCATGGCGCATACAAAGGAAGTTGAGCTTGATCCTCAAGTGCCAATTGGAAAACATGGCTTGAATATGTATATCAAGAAATCTGTAGATATGGCTTGAATATTCAGTGCATGTTACATGTATATCAAGAAATCTGCAGATATGGCTTGAATATTCAGTGCATTAAGATAGCTCACCCGGACATTTCCCTCTTGAGTCGAGATTCTGAAGTGGATTGGTCAGTTTTCCGCATTAAAAGGCAGCTTGTGCGTCAATTCCAGGAGGTTGATATTTTCAGAATATGCTCCAATCTAAATTTGCCAGCAGAAGCTTTGTGTTGGTCAAAATATAGCTTCTTATTTGTCAGGAAGATGGAAGATCTTCCTATATCGGTTAGGTATGGTCTTGCCAACGATTATAAGCCTCATCCGTGTACTATCTATGAGCAGCAAATCTTCTTGTAGTTTGGGCCTTGGAGCGATATCAGGGGGTTTGGCTAGGTCTCTTCTTCCTATTATCTTGCTCTTTGTTGGTTTAGTAGGATCGGAAGATTACTGTTTTTGGGCCTCCTCACAGGATATGAATTTGATCTTTTGTAATGTTTGTGTTTTTTATGATTTATGTATAAGTGTTTTCAGCGCTTTTTATTGTCTTTTATGTTGAGCTGGGTCTATAACCTGTTCGGTGTTTTTAAGTTGGGAATGTATTCCTACTGGCACTTGAGGGTCAAGCTCAACTTTATCTGTATTAGCCATGATCCGGGCTTTTTGGATCCTTTGTAATAAAATCTGGGTTTTAAAAAAAAAAAAAAAAACAAGAAAGGTAAGGAAAACATTGTGGCTGATGCATTGTCAAGAAGGTATGTTTTACTTTCTACCTTAGAAACAAAATTGCTTGGTTTTGAATACATCAAGGACTTATATGCAAATGATCCTGATTTTGGCGATGTGTTTCAAGCATGTGATAGAGCATCATTTGGAAAGTTCTATATAAATAATGGCTATTTGTTTCGTGAAAGTAAATTATGTGTTCCAATTTGTTCTCTACGTGAATTACTAGTTAGGGAAGCACATGGTGGTGGATTAATGGGTCATTTTGGTTTTGCTAAGACTTTTGGCAACTATTCCTAACTTCCAGGCCGATTCAAAGGAAATCAAGTTTGCTCTATTTTATTGATATCAATATCCTTCAGCGGCTTGTTCTCAAGGGCAGCTGGAAGTGCTGGATCCTGGTGAAGCAGGATTGTGTTTAGATATTTGCATTGTAGAAACAGGGGAAAGTTTAATTGGTGCAGTTATTTTCAGGAAGAGCCAAGGAAGTTTCTGCCTTGCCTTGACAAAGAAATTACAAAGTGGTAAGTCCCTGGTTGACCTCATTTTCTTTATGAAATCTGCTTTTGAGGTTGCTAACAGGCAGGGAATTAGAGTGGATGTTATCCAGAGTTCCCATCATAAGATGATCTATGATGATCAAACAAGGATTGCAGCGCGCCAATGGAGAACCCAGAATTATATAAAAAGAGTATGGAGTGAAACAAATGCGACGCATCCCTACGATGACTAACCAAGCTGCTACTTGTCTTGCTTATGTAAGCAGGATAGAGTTTTTTGCAGGTTGTCGGACTTACCGAAACCGGTTTTGCGATGTTTACACAACGATCGCTTAAAGGTCAGAGCTTTCTGTCTAGGAAACGTAGATACAAATGGCAGAGTTGGAGGAACTAATGTTTTTAGTTCCTATGGATCCGATTATGGTTTTAGAGAAGATTCATTTCTATAGTGTTTTGGCTTTTGAATTTTCTCTTATACGATCCTTGGTTTGGGTATGCCTCAGCCAAGGGCTTTGTCTTTGTTTTGATAGATTGATCAGATTCGTGATTGTAATAAGGTCATGTGTTTTTCCTTGAACAATTTTTGATCCACCACAAGAACCCGAGGCTCTTCAGAGAGGCCATCAGCCTGCACTTTGAGCTCTGGGTGCTGAGAAGTGATCAGCTCATAGTTGAGCGAGGGAAAAACAATTCCCTGATTGGCCTTTGAGGAAGCAACTTGTGCGGCAATTTGGGGAAGATGATCTTTCCAAGATCAATCTTTACCCTATCAATCTTTCCATGATCTTTCCAAGATCAATAGCTATCCCAAAGCTTTACTGACTTGGTTGTAGACAAGAGAGTACTTGGTTGTCACGTCAGCTGCCTGCAGATTGTGAGTCACCCACACTTTGCGCCCTCCAGTTAGAGTGGATGCCAACACATCCTAACTCACTTCAGCGGGTACTCTTACTTCTCCTTCTATCCCTAGATACTTATTGACCAGCTCAACCGTGATCACCACCCTCTTATTTCTCACATATCCTACTCCAAAATCTGAACTACCAGCTACTCCAAATTCATCAGGCATATTAACCATAGCGTCCCTAACTAATTGACTGCCATACCTCTTAGAAATCATAAAAGATTTCATTAAGTTTACCTCTTCGAGGAGACAGACAATCTCCCGTACCCTGTACCTGCCAACTTCCAACACCCTCTCGTGTATAATGACGCACCTGAAGACAACTTCCCACAATAAGGACACATCCACACTTCTGAACCAGATACCTCTATGAGTAACCCCAAGCACTTCAGGAGGGCTGGCCTTGGAGCGCTTTATTTCTTCCTTAGATGACTCTGATGTGCTTTTCTAGGGAGAAGAGGGGATGGTGACTACTCGGTAGTCATCAGAATCAGATTCCTCTCTTGTGGACTCCATATCCGCCCTTTCTTCCACTTCAGGGGCACAAACCCTTTGCCCTTGTTCTTCTTTTGTTTGGGGCTTTTCTGCAGTACCAGTCGGATTCACTGCTTAAGTTGCTCTGGCAACTACCTTCTTAGCATCACTGTCCCGATCTTCTACGGCTGCTTCGTCCTCAGCCAATGCTGCCATGTACTCACTTTTTTATACGATCCTCTTCCTTCTTCCTCCTTCCTCCCAGTAGGATGAACCTTCTCCTTTTCTTCATCGAACCTTCACCTCTTGGCTCCATCTGGTGGCCGCCGACTGCCGCACTCGGATATGGTGGCTGACAGCCTCGGAATCGCAGTATCCTTGGATGGCCCTTCTTTGATTTGGGCGTGTGACCTTGAATGTGATTCTTTAACCACACGGGCTTTGGAGGCTAGGTGTCTGAGCGTTCTCCCATCTTTCTTTTTCCGACGAGTCTGTCGGCACTAGCCTAGGTACTCTTGGATCCTCTGGTTGCACCATGGTCGTTCATGAGCGAGAGAGATTAGGGTTTCTTGAGAGAGATAATAGTGAGGGCGTTGAACAAGCCCTAGCCCTCCGTTGATATTATTCCCAATTTTCAAATCAACCACACGTGTCACTCACCTGTATCCCCATATATTAGCAATTAAATATTTGGAAAATCATCATTACTCTCGGCGTGACTGGGTGAAATGGGATTTGGTCTGTAATCCTACTAATTCTGGTGGTTTGGGGATCAAGCATCTTGACCTGACTATGATGGCGCTGCATGGGAAGCTCGCATGGCAATTTCTGTCCAATTCATCCTTGTGGGAAAGGCATGCGAGAAGTAGATTTTCTATTGGAGGGAGAGGCTCTTGTCTTTGGAAGAAAATCTCTCCGTTAATATCGAGAATTTCTCTTAATTGTAGATGGATCATTGGAAATGGGCAAACCAATATGAAGACTTTCTGCTAGAATCTTTCCTTGCCTTTTCCTAAAAGGTTCAAAGGTTTTATTGTGAGGAGGTTCTTCAAAATTCTGATATGCGAAGAGCTTTTCTTCACAATGTTAATCCTAGAGTTTTTCGCTCTATTGAAGGGAATATGGTGGCTGAGTTCCCTGATCAGCTTGTTTGGGAGGGTGACCCTGCTGGTCATGTTACTACGGCGAACTTCTTGGTACATTTTGCTCCTCCTGCTCCTTCTAATAAAAGGTTTGCAATTCTTTGGCACTCTTGGCTTCCGTTGAATATCTCTTGTTTTCTTTGGAAGATGTTATATTCAGCTATTCCCACCCATGAAAACATCATGAGGACTGGTCAGTAGATGTGTGTGCTGCCTACATCCCAGAACTGAATCTATGGAACATCTTTTTATACATAGTGACCATGCTGCTATGACCTTAAATTTCCTCTGCCCCATTTTTCTGAAACATAGACCTCTTAGTATACATCAATTATTTTATTATTGGGGTTATGAGGTTGATTTTAGTAAATTTTCTGACTGTTTGGGATTTGGTTTATTGTGCTGCTGCCTTTGGGATATTTGGAAATTTCGAAATCAGATTCTACATGATGATTTTACTGGCAAATATAGTATATGCAATATTTTCAGATGGGCATCTCTGTTATCTGGTATCATCAAAGTTCCCTTAGCTGAGGATGATTTCACCAGGGACATCTGCAATGCTTTGCACATCAATCCTCCAAGAATTATGGGTTTTAAACTTTACTGGATTCCTTGGCAGCCTTCCCATAAAGGTAATACCTGTAATATTGCACTTTCACATGAGGAATCTTGCTCTAGGATGGCAGCTATTGTGCGGGACAGTTGCGGCCTTTTTGTTATTGGCCTGAAAATCAGTTCGGTCAGCAAGAGTTTTATTAGAGTCTTTTGCAGATTCTTCAGGAATTGTCTCTAAAGCATATCAGTTTTTACTGCCTGAAATTGTCTCATCCGGATACAACTTCCCTTGGACGAGGAGCCTCTGTGGATTGGTCTTCTTTTCAGATTAAAAGGAAGATCATTCAAATGATTAGAGATGTAGAGGTTAGCAAGGTGTGTTATGCCTTGAATCGCCCAGCTGAGACGCTACTCTATGCAAAGTAAAGACACATCTTCACCTCTCAGCTTCAAGACCTTCCCAGATCAGTTATTAAAGCTCTCGCTAATGATACTTGCCCTCAGCTTTGCTTCTCCATTTTTTTTTTCTTTTTTCATTGATCAAAGCATTTTTATTTAGCTTTCCGCTCTGTCTTTTTCAGCGCTTGTAGACTGGTTTGGAGCCGTCTCAGCGCTTTAAAGTGTTTCTTTGTTTTCCTTTTCTAGCCCTTTGGTAATCAGCCTTTGTATGAACCATGATCCAGGTTTTTTGGATCTTTATATTAATAAAGGTGCTGGCATAGTCCAGTTTTTTTTTTTTAAAAAAAAAAAATCATCATTACTCTTCATTGCATGGGCTGATACAGGTTGGTATAGAAACCTAGTCTGGAACCACACAAAGACTCAAAGCCGATCTCAACGTTTTTAAGCAAATTCCATCTAATGGCTTGTGAATATGTCATCCAACTTGAAATTTTGACGCGTTGCTGGTGACTTGTATCAACAGGTTGCTATAGCAACCTCTATGTCACTTTGCGGAATTTCTTTGCTTCGGACGAACCTGATGAACACACAAGCTTTGATTAGCCAGTTTGGCAACTGCCTACGTCTTGGGAGGATTTATCTCGGTCCTTAAGATTTCACTATCCCGGTTAAGTACAAAGGATTCCAAACTCAGCAAACGCTATTTTAACCTCTATTTCTATACTAGTCGAAAACTGTGCTCAATCTGATCACACAGATTAATAACACTGTGTGATCCCACAAACTTGCTCACACTGTCTACACACTCGAGTAATAGATAGCTACAATTCACAGACTCAGCCTATTCTAAAACAATGTGTAACAAGAAGCTGCTATAGCAACTTATTCAGTCAAGTTGGTGTAGCTTCTGTCCACGACTCTCCACACACTCCCTACTGAGCAGTCGGACTTCCATGAGTTCTCCTGACTCTGGCAATGCTCTCCTTTGATCAACGACCTCCTGTCAATATCTGGGCACTCTGTTGATCTCCAACAGTCCGCGACAGCTCCTCTCCGCGACTATGCTCCAAAGCAAGTACTTGATCTTTCAACGAGACTACGCACTAGTTGAAGTTCTTAGATCAAGCTTAGATCAGACTCTGCTAGTTGTGATCTTCTCTCAGCTCTTGCACCCATAACTCTGGGTAGCCTTTGGCACCCGCTCTATGCTTGTGCATATCTCTCTATGGTTGTGTTGTTGTGTGTATGCTGCACTCCCATAAATAGCCGCATCACTGAACAAACATAGAAATCCTAATTCCCTTAGGATTCGCGGATCTTTCCAACTAACTTTGCACATAAATCTTCTCCTATATCTTGCAATTTGTTGAGAGTTGATTTCCTAAAACCAATTTACAACCTTTTTTTTTTTAAAGCTGGACACAGCCAGCACTTTTATTGAAATTATGTTCCAAAGAACGTGGAACGTGGCGAGCTACATCTGGCGGCCGACCTGAAAAATGGAAAGGCAGAAGACTCGGACGCAAACTAATACAAAGATCACAAAGCTTCGGACAGTCCCAAAACCTACAAATCATAAAACAGCCACAAAGCTTAGAGAAGGATCGCCAAGAAAAGCTATCAGCAGCGAGCATTGGAAATAAGAAAATCATCTTGAACGCCATCAAGGGGAGATTAGCATAGGCCCTGCAATGCATCGGGCAAAAGACTCGGAGTCCCGAGCAATCATTCTGTAGACAAATCACCACCAGTTTGGGAAGGTCTTTCACCTTTCTATAGATCATTTCTTGTGGACTTTTGAACGCTAGACAATTAGCTGCTTCGGAGGTCAACATGTGGATGCGTCTCATTCTCTGCACCCTATACTTATCCATCAGAGCCTTTACCCTCGACCTGAACCTCCAGTGTAACTTAGAAGTCTCCTTTTGATCCACATAGATCATCTCTGCATGAGAACTTTGAACAATAGTAACTCTAACACTATAGGACTCAGCAATATCAAGGACAAGATCAATAAAATAGATCAAATCAGCCAAAGATTTTCCACTTTGGAGGAACTTAGTAATGGCAAGACAGAAACTGCCTTTAGTGTCTCTGAAAATAGCCGCCCCAATTATCCTTTCACCTGTATCAACAATACAGAAATCAAGACACATGCCAGATTTCCAGGGATCCCAACACAGCCATTTTCCTTGGAGAATAGGGCGCTGCAAATAATCTATATCAAAGTAAAACAAAGTAAATTTTACTTCCCTGGAATCTGTCTGAAGAGCTGGAAGCGAGGACGCCAATATTCTAGCCCACTGGAAGATTCTATCCAATAAGTCTGAGCTCTTATTATTGTGAATTGCATTGTTCCTTGACTTCCAAATTTCCCATAACCCAAAGCAAGCTAGGCCTAGTTTGAAGCACTGCTGAGAATTCCTCTGATTAAATTGAGTTGTCCACTCCTGAGTAAAAACCGACAGGGATGATGGTCTGTTACAAGAAAAGGCCGCAGCAATATTTCCCCATGTAACAGAAGCCCATTTTCCTCTGAAAAATAAATGATTGATAGTCTCTTCATTTCTGAAACAGCAGGTACACTTGGAAGTGATAGGAATTCCAAGTTTCTTAACATTAGTATCAATACAGGGAGGCCATTTAACAGTAGGCGCCACATGAAGAGAGAAATCTTTGGAGGAATCCACTTCTGCCATATGACTTTTGCCCAAGGAGGTACTGGGTGAGCTGTAGCAAAGGAATTAAGAAAGGATTTGATGTTGAAAACACCTGATTCATGCCCTGACCATCTTAAACAACCAGCAGGTTGACCCCATTCAATATTTCTATAATATTCAGCAACATTTCCGGGAAGAGATGATAGGAAAGAGAATCTTTGGGACGGTCTTTCAAGAACCTCTCTAACAGACAATTCTCTTAGATCACTTCCGCAAGAGACTCCATAATGTCTACAGACTCTCTCAATAGGAAAATTACCATCCCCTACCTCTAAAAAAGAATTATTTCTAAGATACACGATAAGGTGGTTTATAGCATTCCAGATAGGAGAACCTGGTTTTCCAATAACAAAACGCGAGCTAGTAGCATATCTAGCCCATAGACTTTCCTGCTTCAGGAAATTCCATGCCAATTTGCCTTGGAAGGCCAGCTTGGTGTGTTCCAAACTCCTAAAGCCCAGACCTCTTGCAGCCTTAGCCCTGCACATCAGGCTATATCGGATCCAATGGCGCCTCTTCTCATTTCCCTGATCCCACAGAAAATTGGAGATTAAACCTTCCATTTTCTTGAGGACACTTTTAGGAACTGGCAGAATAGCCAAGATATGTAAGCTCATCGAATTAAGAACTTACCTCTTTCGATTTACGACAGTGCTTTTATTGAGGCTATCATCTCTACTTTCGGTTACTTTGTTAGTGTTGATGATAGAACCAAAGCCTGTGTTCCTGTGAAATACGCCCGTGCCTGTGTTGAATTGGACGTTACCAAGCCAGTTCCGGATGCAGTTTGGATTACAATGCCGGATAATCGTGGTTTCTGGCAATCCATTGAAATTGAAACCAAGCTCTCCTACTGTAGCAAATGTAAAATTCATGGACACTCTCTATCAGTCTGCCGTAAAAATTCTGGCCAGCAAAGAATTCTTTCCAAAAGGGATGTTGTTCTGAGAGGTGAAAAAGCAGCTTCGGCTACTATTCCACCAAGGGCTAGCCTAGTGGTCGTGGTGGTGTATTATAAACTCCATGTCACAGGTTCGATTCCTGGTGGGTGTTAGGGCTGGGGCTCTAACGGGGTGGGTTTTAAAAAATAAAAATAAAAATAAGGGCAAGAATCCAGCTAGTGTTTCTAATCCTGCTGTGGCTAGTAAGCCTACAGGGGATCCCAAGGTAAGTGTGGTGGGAGATCCCAGTAAGGAAGCGGCGCTAGAGGTTATTGTCTCTGAGAAACCATTAGCGGTCTTGGAGGAAAGACCTGGAGATCTTGTTTCTGCGGATAATAATAACCCCCTTATAGGTGCTGAGTCATGTCAGAATGACACTGAGGTTAGTAATGTAGGCAAAGCCCCCTCTATTTTGCCGAATGATCTCTCTGGTCCAGAACTCAGGCTTAGGAGTCAAAGCTCCAATGCTCTTGTTTTCAATGAAGAGATGGGCATTCTGATCCATCCTGGTTCAATGCAACGTTACATTAATATTCAAGATAGAGCGGGTTTTGCAAGGCAGTCAGTTGACCCAAGTTATTCGGGGAAAATCTTGGAAGCTCTTAAAGCGTGTATTATCCCAGGTAGCAAGCACTGCCTTTCCAAGGATCCTCAATGATCAATGGTATTTGTTGGAATGCCAGGGGTATCTCAAACCGAGGTACCATTTCTTATCTGAAATCTTGTTTAATTAAGCATGACATCTCCTTTTGTGCTATTTTGGAACCTAAAGCGCAGGGTAATAAAATTGGTCCTCTTGCCCGGAAGCTTGGCTTTTCTAACTTTTTGCAGGGAGCTCCTTCCAATAATCATATCTGGATTTTCTGGAAGGATATCATTTCGATATCTATCCAAAACATCAGCTCTCAACATATTTCTTGTGTTATCACTCATGCTGCAACGAACATTAAAACCACCTGTTCTGTGGTGTATGCTTCCTATAAAGTTATCCACAGAGGAGTTCTTTGGGCTGACCTTCTTGCTGAGAATCAGTTTATCTCAGGTCCTTGGATTCTTATGGGGGATTTTAATGCAGTGTCTAGTGCTGAGGAAAAAATGGGGGGCCGTTCTTATGGAAATAAATCTTCCTCAGACTTCAACAACTTTATTTCTGGAGCTGGTCTATTGGACATTGGTTTTTCTGGTAATAAGTTCACTTGGTGTAATAACCAAGCTGGGAATAGGTGTATTTGGATGAGACTGGACAGGGTTTTATTAAATGGTTTGGCTGCTGCGGCTTTTCCTGAGTTGAAAGTGGTTCATCTTCCCCGCGTTAAGTCGGATCACTGTCCTCTGTTGATCACTTTCAAAGATAGTGAGCGTGCCCATAGTTTTTTTAACTTTAATCCTGCCTGGGTCAATCATGAGAATTTTCACCAGCTTGTTCGGGATTCTTGGAATGGCCAAGCGCATGTCAACCCTATGATTAATTGCCACCTTAAGCTTAAGAGACTTAGAAGCGTTCTGCGTCACTGGAATTGGAATGTTTTCGGTGATATTAATCAGAGAATTGATGAGCTGAGTAAACGAATGGAGGATATTGAGCAGAATTTGCAGAATCACTGGTCTGTGGATAGTGAGAAAAATCTCGTTTTTACTCAGAATCGCCTTCACTCAGCCTTAGATGACAGACAGGCCTTTCTCGATGCTAAATCGCGTGTTGGCTGGCTTCAACATGGTGAGAGCAACACTGGACTATTTCATACAGCTATAAACGTTCGACGAGCTTTTAATAATTTTAAAGTTACTCTTCCTTCTGGTAGTGTTTCGGATGATCGCGAGGCTATTGGCTCCCTAGCGGTAGATTATTTTCAAGAGCTGTTGGGAGGTTTTTCTGCTATTCCCGCTAATGATTACTTTGATGACATCCTTCCTGCTATTTCGGAAGCTGATAATGAGTCCCTTACTAGCATACCTAATGCAGATGAGGTGTGGCTTGCTGTTCCAGCTTACCTAAAGCGAGTGCCCCTGGACCTAGTGGTTTTACTGGTGTTTTTTATCAATCCTGTTGGAGATCATTGGAAATGATATCACTGAAGTAGTTCAATTTTTCTTTAAGGGCTTTAGCATGCCGAAATCTTTGTCCTCCACAGTGCTTATTCTTATTCCGAAGGTCAAAAATGCGACTTCTCTGGATCAGCTCAGGCCTATTAGCCTTTGCAATTTCTTTCACAAAATCATTTCTAAGATTCTCAATGATCGGCTGCGGCCTTACTTGGATAAGATTATTAAACCTAGAATAATCAGGTTTTGTTCCAGGCAGATCCATTCATCACTGTATTGCCTTGGCTCATGATCTTGTCTCGGACATCCATAAGAAAGTCCATGGTGGTAATGTAGTGGTCAAGCTTGGTATGGCAAAGGCCTACGATAGGCTCTCATGGGTCTTTCTTATTCGGGGAATGAAGGCTATGGGTTTTAATAATGGCTGGTGTGATCTAGTTTATCGAAATCTCAGTAGTTGCTGGTACTCTATCCGAATTAGAGGGAAATCCTTCGGCCATTTCAAATCTCAGAGGGGCCTGCGGCAGGGAGATCCCCTTTCTCCTAGTTTATTTATTATTGCTATGGAAATTCTTTCCAGAAAGCTCAAGGCGGCTGTTAAGCCTGGTGGCGGAATTATGCCTTACTGGTCTTCTCTTCAAGTAGTTACGATCAGTCATATGCTATTTGCTGATGACGTCCTGATCTTCACTAATGGAGGGAAGACTTCTTTTGAAAACTTCCTGAAAACTATGTCCTCCTTTTGTGACTATTCTGGCCAGAAGCTGCAAAATTCCAAATGTAAAATCTTCTTTTCCAAGCATATAAAGAATGCTAGGATATGCAATCTTCTTCGTTTGTCAGGGTTCTCCCAAGGATTCTTCCCTGTTCGGTATCTTGGAGCCCCTCTTTTTCTTGAAAAGGCCAGACCTTCTTACTTCCAGGGTCTGGTTGACCGCATCAAGGATCGCCTTGCAGGTTGGATGAAATCCTTTCTTTCCATGCCTGGTAGAATCACCTTGATTAAGTCTGTTCTCCAATCTATTCCCATTCACTGTATGTCAGCTCTTCCCGTCTCCAAAGGTACTATAAGTCTATTGATCAGCTTTTGCGCAATTTTTTGTGGGATAATGGTGGTACCTCCAGAAGGCATTGGGTTAATTGGGGAACTGTGTGCAAGCCTCTGTCTGCAGGTGGTCTAGGAATCAATTCCCTCCAGCAGGTCATGACAGCCTTGCATGGTAAAATGGCCTGGAGCTACCTTAAGAATTCCTCTCTTTGGGCAAATCATGCTAGAAGTAGATTCTCTATTGGAGGTAAGGGTTCTTGTCTTTGGAAAATTTAATCTCCTCATGTTTCTAATATAGCTCTCAACTGCCGTTGGCAGCTGGGAAATGGTCAGACTGTCGCATATACTTTTTGTCAAAATATTGCTTTGTCTTGCCCTAAGAGATTTAAATCTAAATCTATTAGAGAAGTGCTCCATGATCCAGAACTGAGAAGGGTTTTTCTTCATAATATGAATCCTAGAATCCTCCTTTCTATAGGGAATTATTTTGATGATGAGCTTGGGGACTCTCTTATCTGGGAAGGAGACCCGTCTGGCAGCATTACTACCTCCAATTATCTGAAGAGCTTTGTCCCCCCTGCTCCCTGCCTTAAAAAATTTGATATTATCTGGCAAGATTGGCTCCCAGTTAAAGTTTCTTGCTTTCTGTGGAAACCTCTTCACTCAGCTCTTCCTACGCATGATAACTTCATGAAATCTGGAGTTTTTTTTAGCCAGCAGGTGTGTCTGCTGCAAAGTGTCGCATTCAGAGTCCATGGAGCACATTTTCTTAAATAGTGACCAGGCAGATTTAGTGATGCAATCCCTCTGCCCCATTTTCCGAAAGGGCAGACCTTTGACTATTCATCAGTTTTTCTATGATTGGGGCATTAGCGTAGATTTCTCTCTTTTCCTTGATTGCCTGGGTTTTGGTTTGATGAGTTGTTGTCTTTGGGATATCTGGAAGTATAGGAATCAGATTGTTTATGGTGATCATGCCGGCAGCTTCAGTAAGTGTAACATCATTCGGTGGGCTTCCTTTTTATCTAGATTCATTAAGGCTCCTTCTGTTTATAACTCCTGCTCCAGAAATATTTGCAATGCGCTTCACATCACTCCCAACTCTTGTAAATCAGCAAGTATTTCTTGGATGTCTTGGCAGCCTATTTTTAGAGGTAACTCTTGCAACTTAGCAATTTATGTTGATGATTGTAGTTCCTATATGGCTGCGGTGATTCGAAACTGCTATGGCAAATTTGTTGGTGGTATTAAACTCATCACTGTGAGGAAGCATTTCTTGAGATGTTTGCTTCATATTATTCATGAACTTGATACTCATGGTATGACCTTCCATGTCATTAAACTCTCGCATCCGGATGTATCTCTTTTGGGGAGAAATTCTGAGGTTGATTGGTCAGTTTTTCGAATTAAAAGGCAGCTTGTTCGAAGACTACAAGATGTGGAAATTTCTAGTCTCTTTTTTTTTTTTTTTTTTTTTTTTTAAACCCAGATTTTATTACAAAGGATCCAAAAAGCCCGGATCATGGCTAATACAGATAAAGTTGAGCTTGACCCTCAAGTGCCAGTAGGAATACATTCCCAACTTAAAAACACCGAACAGGTTATAGACCCAGCTCAACATAAAAGACAATAAAAAGAGTCAGCCATGCTCTTAATCAGCCATGCTCTTAATCATCCAGCAGATGTGCTTTGTTGGTCTAAGCAGAGGTATATTTATGCTACACAGTCTAAAGACCTTCCCCTTGCGGTTAGACATGCCCTTGATCATGATTACAGGCCTCAGCCTTGCTCCTTCGCTGAATACCGCATTTACACTTAATTGTGAGTTTGCTAGGGGCGTCTCTACTGGATCTCCTCTGCCTTCAGTTGGGTTGCGGGAGTATAGATGTAGTTAAGTTCTTTGATGTCATGCTAGATTTTCATTTATTCCAGGTTTTTGTTAGCTTGCTGCGCTTTATCAGCCTGCACTGCCCTATGAAGGTGGCTGCTGCCATATGGTTATCAATTTCTCCCGTCTATCTCCTTTTGCAGCCTTGCTGTAGAAGCTGTAGTTGCTTTATTGGCTATGGGGCTGGCTTAGCTTTAGGGTCGCTGATTGTTGCATTTTCACAGTCTGCAGGCTTGGTCCAAAGAGCTTTGGTTGTTGAGTTATGGGTGATTCCAGTCATTCTTGTGAAGATATGGCCCCTGCGTGATGCCTTTCAATTCCCTTTCTTTTCTTTCTTTTTGTTTTATTCTAGGTGTCAACAGCGCCTCTTATTTTCTTTTAGGTTGAGCTGGGTTTATAATCTGTTCGGTGTTTTTAAGTTGGGAATGTTTTCCAACCGGCACTTGAGGATCAAGCTCAACCTCTTTTGTATTCGCCATGATCCAGGCTTTTTGGATCCTGATTAATAAAGATCACAGTTAAAAAAAAAATTAAGAACTGCTTGAACAAGGGTGACTCAGCCTCCCATAATGAGCAGATTTCTCATCCAGCCCCCAATTTTATTACGTAGTTTATCAAGCATGCTGGCAAAATATATCTTTTTCACTCTGCCTTGCATAAGAGGAGCACCGAGATAGGTTGTCGGCAGAGGCGACTCCACAAATTGTGTCAAGTTCAGAATCTGACTCTTCTTATCATTGCTAGTTCTTTTGGAGAAGAACACCTGGCTCTTATTCCGGTTAAGAGCTAGACCAGTCAACAAGCAAAACTTGTGAATAATTCCGAGAAGATGTTCCATCGTTTCAGAACAGGCCCTAGAGAAAATCAGGATGTCGTCTGCGAACAAAAGGTGATTAATTCTGATCGCACCCTGCTTTGTTTTATATGGCTTCATCTCGCCAAGCTCCACACTTTTATTGATTGCCCTAGAGAACCACTCCATAGCCACCACAAACAAACTCGGGGACAAATGGTCTCCTTGACGGACACCACACCTAGATTTGAAGAAGCCAAATAATTGACCGTCCCATAAGCCACCGAATACCAGTTGTTAGATATACATCTGAAAATAAGATCACACCAGGTTTCACTGAACCCGAAACCACGCAGAGCATAAAGAATAAATTTCTAGGAAACTCTATCATAAGCTTTCGCCATATCCAGTTTGAACATGATGTTGCCTTCAGTTTTTTTTTTTTTTTTTTTTTGAAAAAAAAAAAAAACAAGATGGCTATAAAAACTAAGATCCAAACAGCCTGGATCGGGGCAAAACAAAAGAGGATGGAAAACCCATCTAACAAAGAAAGGAAGGATGAACCCACATGCTGGGAACTACCCAAACCAAAGGACACCAACCAAGATCAATAAGAAAACCTGGGCAAACCTGCGCAACCCACCAAAACTGAGCTGAAAAGCTGGAAAACAGAACAAAGCACACCAACAATCTGGCTGAGACAGATCCAACGAAGCTAAAAACCAAAGCTAACACTAATGGCTAGAGAGAACCAAGCAAGGGCACAACCAAACAGGAGCCAAGCGCTGCTCCAAAACAAAGCAAGGAAGAGAGCGAGCCCATAAAATATAAACTCCAAACCTGCCTGGAGCAAACAAGAGAATTTTCACCAGCTTGTTCGGGAATCTTGGAGAGGCCAGGCACAAGTCAACCCTATGATTAATTGCCACCTTACCCAGCAGCCAACAGCAAAAAGGGACCTGATCAACCTGCGCAAACCTACCAACCTGGACAGAGAGTTGGAGCAGCAGATCCGAACATTCCAAACAATCTGGCAGAAGAAACAAAGAGAACCTCGACCAAATAAAGGATGGAGCCAAAGAGAAACCACAGAGGACCTCAATTCAGAGAGTTATGCGCTGCTCCATAACAAAGCAGGGTTGGGCCTTTAAATCGCTGGCGATCGCAAATTTGACTGCCCTCGGAATGTCTCCAAAGCTGGCAGAGAAAAATAGATTATCCTCGGAGAAGCACAGCGCATCCGCTGGCCGGTTAAGGGAGGGACTGATTTTGAAGACATCAATGAGCTTTAGCCTTTTAACTAACAACATTTTAACCTGGAAAAATTTCCAATCTACCAAACAATTGTGACCCAGCTGGATCACTTCAGGATGAGAGATCCGAACGCACTGAAAGACCAAGTTCCTGGATCTCATTTCACAAAGGAGCTGCAGCAGGCCCTGCAAAAAATGCTTACGAGCCGCAACAATTTTGAGGGCAGCAACAAAGCACCCGTAGCTATCTCGGATCACCGCAGCCAGGCGGGAGGAATCAGCACCAATAATTATAGCAATGTTACAAGTGTTACCTTTACTAGAAGGCTGCCAAAAATCCCAGCTCACTCTATCCGACTTAATCACTTCAGGGCTAACTCGGAGAGCTTTGCAAACATTTGCAGACAAATAGTCTTGATGGCAGGGAGCTTTAATAATGTTAACCAGGGCAGTAGTCCATCTAAAAATGTTACACTTACTGACACCTCCCGGTTGATCATCAAAAATCATTATATTACGGAATTTCCAAATATCCCACAAGCAACAGCTAACGAGGCCAAAGCCTAAACAATCTTTAAAAGAATTAAAGTCAGCCGAGATACCCCAATCGTAGCATAGCTGATGGAAGGACAGAGGCCTGCTTTTGCAAAAAATAGGGCAGAGAAAATTCCAGACCACCTGGGCTTTGTCGCTGTGAAAGAACAGATGCTCCATCGTTTCAACCTTAGGAACAATGCAACAGACACACTTGCTAACAACCTGAAAACCAGTTTTGATGATGTTTTCATAGGTGGGAAGGGCTGAGTGAAGAGCCTTCCATAAAAAGCAAGAGACCTTTGAGGGAATGAAATTACTCCATATGACTTCAAATTTTTTAACACTAGGAGAAGGCTGACCGATACTCCTCAGGAAGTTAGCTGTAGTGACCATTCCACTAGAGTCCCCTTCCCACACTAATCTATCTGGAAAGTCTTCAGAGAAGTTGTCCCTGATGGACAGAAAAATCCGCGGATTTCTATTCAGCAAGAAATCTCTTCTGCACTCTGGATTCTGAAGAACCTCCTTAATTTGCAAAGACCTTAACCTCTTAGGACAATCCAAGGCAATGCCTTCGCAGAAATTAAGGGTAGAGGTTCTGCCGTTCCCAAGGATCCATCGACAGTTCAAAGATATGCTAGAAATAAAGGGGGAGATGGTTTTCCATAGCCAGGACCCTCTTCCTCCAATGGAAAATCTGCTCCTAGCATTGTTAGCCCACAAGGAAGAGTTGAGCAGGAAATTCCAAGCCAGTTTCCCTTGCAGCGCTGACATAGTTTTCTGGAGAACGTTAATCCCCAAACCCCCAACACTCAAAGGCGAGCATACGGCTCCCCAATTAACCCAATGATGCCTGGACTCCCCGCCAGAGTCCCACAAGAAATTCCTAATGACTTTATCAACTTCCTTCAAAAATCCTTTGGGGGCGGGAATGACTGACAGGCAATGAATGGGAATGGATTGCAACACAGCCTTGATTAAAGTAATTCTCCCAGCCATAGAGAGAAAATGTTTCATCCATCCTAAAATCCTCCCTTTGATAGAATCCGCTATCCCTTGAAAATAAGACCTTCTGGGCCTCCCTGGGAACAAAGGAGCCCCTAAGTAACGAACTGGGAAGCTGCTGGAAAGAAACCCAGAAATATTTAGCAGGCTAGCCTTCCTAGCATTGTTAATATTTTTGGAGAAGAAAACCTTGCATTTCCTTTCATTCAGCTGCTGTCCGGAATTAATACAGAACCAATTGAGAATCTTCAATACTTTAGCAAAGGAGGCTTTTCCACCATTAGTAAAAACCAAGACATCATCTGCATATAAGATATGATTAATGTTCGAAGCTTGTAGAGAAGACCAATAAGGCATAATGCCTCCTCCTACCCTTCCAGCCTCATTCAAACCCTTGGAAAGAAATTCCATAGCTATGACAAACAGGCTCGCAGACAGGGGATCCCCCTATCTCAGCCCCCTATTCGATTTGAAGTGACCAAAGGCTTTCCCTCTAATCCGGATCGAGTACCAGCAGTTGCTAATATTCCGGTAAACGAGATCACACCAAAGCTCATCAAACCCAAGAGCTCTCATCCCTCGAATAAGGAAAACCCAAGAGACCCGATCATAAGCTTTCGCCATATCTATTTTGAGCAAAACATTACCCCCATGAACCTTTTTATGAATATCTGCCACCAGATCATGAGCCAACGCTATGCTGTGATGGATGGACCTCCCAGGAATGAATCCTGATTGTTCCTGGCTAATAAATCTGCCTAGCAGCGGGCGAAGCCGATCATTTAAAATCTTTGAAATAATCTTGTGGAAGAAGTTACATAGGCTGACTGGTCTTAGCTGGTCTAGGGAAGTGGCATTCTTAACTTTCGGAATAAGAGTGAGAACAGTGGCTGAGAAGCACTCTGGGAGACTGACTCCTTTAAACACCAGTTGGACAGCTTCTACAATGTCATCTTTAATAATATTCCAGCAGGACTGATAGAAGGAACCTGTGAACCCATCTGGGCCAGGGGAGCTATTCTCCGGAAGATTGGTCACAGCAGACCAGATTTCGTGGACATCAGGGATAGCACTCAGCTTAGCATTGTCTGAAGGGAAAATTCTGGGTCGAAGATTGTCAAAATAATTCCTTTCGGGAATAGCAGAGAACCCTCCAAGTAAATCCTGAAAGAAGCTTGTAGCTAAAGAACCAATTTCATCTCGATCATCAGAGACTAAACCCGAGGGAAGGGTGACCTTAAAAATATTTGCAGCCCTTCGAGCCTTAATGGCTGCATGAAAGAGCCCAGTATTCCTCTCTCCTTCCTTCATCCATCCCAGCTGAGATTTGGCACTGAGAAAGAGGTGACGATCATTTAAAACTGTATGAAGCCTCCTTTGGCAAAGGACAAGGTCTTCCTCACCATCCGGATCCCAACTATTCTGAAGGTTAAATTCAATATCCTCCACTTGTTTACTGAGGTCTCTAATTTTCTGATTGATGTCCCCAAAAACATTCCAATTCCAGAAGCGCAGACCTGATCTAAGCCTTTTAAGTTTGGCATAACAATTAATTAAAGGATTGGCATGCGCACGATCAGACCAAGAGTTCCGGACAAAGGAATGCAGGTCCTCATGCTTGATCCAGGCAGGGTTGAAACTGAAAAAACTTTGCACATGATCTTTTTTACTGAAAGATATCAATAACGAGCAGTGATCAGATTGAATGCGAGGGAGGTGTATCACTTTTAATTCCGGGAAATGGGCTAAAGCCAACCCATTGATGAGAACCCTATCCAGCCTCATCCAAATGCACCTCATCCCCGCTTGGTTATTGCACCAAGTGAAAGGGTTTCCAGAGAAGCCGACATCCATAAGCCCACTACCAGCAATAAAACTGTTGAAATCTGAAGAGGACTTGTTACCAAATTTCTGCCCTCCTTTTTTCTCCCAAGCATGGGTAACGGCATTGAAATCTCCCATAATAACCCAAGGATCTGAGATAGTCAAAGACTCTTTGGCTAGATTATCCCATAGAAACACTCTGTCGCTAACATTGTAGGAAGCATAGACCACTGTGCAAATGGACTTATATCCTGAAGCAGGAATAAGCACTTCACAGGAGATGTGCTGAGAGCTAATATTTAAAACGGACACTGAGATGGAGTCCTTCCAAAAGATCCAGATATGCTTATTGGAGGGATTCCCCTGCATAAACTTATTGTATCCTAGTTTCCTAGCGATAGAAATAATATTTTTACCTTGCAATTTAGGCTCTAGAATAGCACACAAGGATATATCATGCTTGGAAATTAAACTTTTTAATAGACAGGTGGTACCTCGATTTGCAATGCCCCTTACGTTCCAGCAGAGACCTTTAATCATTGAGACACGTTGGACAGGCAGTGCTTGCTGCCAGGGATGATGCAGTCAGAAAGAGCATCCGCAAATCTTCTATCCACTCTAGCTCTTCCAGGGCTTCTAGAGCAGCCTCCTTATCCAGAATATTTTTATAATGCTGGATGGAGCTAGGGTGAACGAGAACCCCTAACTCCTCGTTGAAAAAAATCCTGTTGGGACTTTGCTTTTTCAGCCTGAGCTCAGCTTCGGAAAAATCATTCGGGATAGTTTTAAGCTTTCCCCCATTACTGACCTCCGCAAGATTCCTATCTGTCTTGCTAGATCCTGCTCCCTCCCCAGCACTTACCACTGCTAAGGTGGGATCCTCAACAAAATGCAAATTCTTATTAAAGTCTTCATTAACATTCCCGGGGGGTCTGGCCAGGATAGGGTCCTTCCCTTTCCTAGAATATTTTTTTTTCCAACCTTCACCCATTCAGCAGGCTCTTTATCCAAAGGGGGATTCCCGGAGGGAATGAAGGAGGTAGTCGTGCCCCCTGTGATCGGGGTGATCAAGGTAGAAACCCCGTCTTTAGCCTTAGCCAAAGGATTGATGTGTTTGGTCTTCCGGCACATATCTAAGTGATGTCCATGGACTTTGCATTTGCCACAATAAGAGATTTTAGTCTCCGCAACAATCGATTGCCAGAACCCTTGGCTATCCGGCAAAGAAATCCAAACAGAATCCGGTAAATCTTGAGTGACATCTAGCTCCACGCAGGCACGGGCAAATTTTACCGACACACAAGCCTTCGTTCTATCATCCACTGCAACAAAATTCCCAAAAGTGGACACTATCGCCTCAATGAAAGCGCTATCATACATAGGGAGAGGGAGGTTGGGTAATCTAACCCACACTGTGGTGGTCGTTGACTCCTTCCTAGGATTGAAATCTGCTGTCCAACGAAATAATCGAAAGTAGGCATGTCCAACCTTAGATAGGGGGGAGGACAGAGCACTCCTAATGTCAGCTTCGGAGTCCAGAATGATGAGGACATGCCTCGCATCCCAAATCTCACTAATAGTAGCTCTACCAGCAATGGACCAGTTGGCCTGAAAGGCTTGTTGAATCTCCCCCAGCCTTGGCCGACCAACTGTGAATTTGGCAATGAGGGAGAAAGCAAACCTCTTAGCTCCAGCTCCAATTTCAGAACCAGAGAAGCTGATGGACGGGCGTCCGTCCTTAACTCCAACCTGCCTGGAGGGGAGAGAGATAGGAATGAATCTCGGCTTCAAAGGGGGTCTCGCCGAGACGACCGAGGCAGCAAAGGACCGAGGCAAAACAGAGGAGACGGGAGAGGCGCCCAGCGCGGAAGCAACTCCACCCGGAACAGGAGGCTCTGGCGGCAGAGCCGGGGGGGCAGAGCCCATGGCGGAAGCCCTAGATTTCCTCACTCGGGGACTCACTCAAACCTCACTTTCTCTCTCCTCTCTCCACATTCAAGTCTTCAGTTCCTTCCTTATGCAGGTCATGTATAAGATCATGAGCCAAAACTAAATTATCATGAATACCCCTTCCTTTAATGAAGCCTGCCTGCTCTGCACTGATAATTTCAGGAAGGACATCCCGGAGACGGTTATTCAGGATTTTAGAAATAACCTTGTGATTTATGTTGCAAAGACTGATGGGCCTGAGATGATCAATGCTGCTAGCATTGGATTTCTTTGGAATAAGAGTAAGAGTCGTAGAAGACCAAGCCACAGGGAGCTGCTGCCCTTGAAAGAAATTCTGCACACTTAAAACAAAATCATTTTTGATTAGATTCCAAAAGGTGATATAGAAAGGGATACTAAAGCCGTCAGGACCTGGAGCACCGTCATTATTCATGCCACGGATAGCCTCCAGAATTTCATCTATGTCTGGGATAGCTGTAATTCTGCTATTCACATCATTGGAAATCACGGGTTGAAAAAGCTCCATGTCACACGGGCGCGGAGGAGGAGAAAACTCATTTAACAAACTGGAATAGTATTGGACAGCAGCATTCCCAATAATATTCCTATCTGTAGTGCAGGAGCCGTCCCCCTGTTGAAAAGACATCCGCATCTTAGAGCCCTTCACTTTAGTAGCCGCATGGAAAAAGGCTGTATTCCGATCTCCATCCTTAAACCAGCTCATTCTCGCCTTGTCCTTAGCCATAGAATCTCTATAGAATAGGACATCTTCCAGAAGCGCCTTCTTAGCCTTAACTTCCAGAAAAAGATCCTCATCCCATTGAGATTGTAAACTGGCTTCTGTCTCTGAAATAAAGGTAGTAAGTTGTTCTTCCTTCTTACACCTCCCAGTTCCACTTCTTAATGTCTTTCCTAAGCCGTTTAAGTTTGAGTGAGAAATTATGCATTGGATTAATATGGAGATTCCCTCTCCAGCTAGTCTCTACCATCTTCCGAAAACCAGGATGAGATTCCCACATACAGAAATAATGGAACCTACCTCTCCTACTATTATCCCCATCAACAACAACCGACAGAGGACAATGATCCGAGAACGCCCTAGACAGATGAGTTACCTTCGGACAAGAGAGGTCAGCAAGACATCGACCATTCACTAGAAAACGATCAAGTCTTCCCCAAATAATCCCTTCTCCTTGACGGTTATTGCACCAAGTAAAAGGATTACCACTGAATCCTGTGTCACTTAATCCTGCTCTCATCATGAAATTATTGAAATCAAGCAAAGCGTTTCCATCTGGCTGACAACCTCCTTGCTTCTCATTTGCTGCAGCAATAACATTGAAATCTCCTCCCACCAGCCAGGGGATATGAGACGTATCAGAAATGTGAATCAGATCCTCCCATAGTTGAAGCCTATCCGCACGTCTACATAAAGCGTAGATGAATGAGCACTGAATACTTACATTTGAACCAGTTACCGAAACTCTGCATGAGACATGTTGATCTTTCCATTGGACATTGTCCACAATAATATGATCTTTCCACAAAATCCAAATCTTTTTATTTATGTTCCCACCATGAATTGTGTTGTCAAAACAGATAGACCGACCCAGGTTATCTAGAAAATTGCTGTCTGTCATAGGCTCTAACAGAACTACAATATCAGCACGAAGACGAGCTAAAATATGCTTGAGGTAGGATATACTGCCTCTACTTTGGACCCCCCTGATGTTCCAACAAAGAATACTAATCATAGCTAATGTTGAGTAAAAGTATCATTTTGTTTTACACCTTCATCTGAGAAAGTGTTATCCCCTTCGAGTCTAGCAAGTCTGTGCTCAACCTTAGAAAATTCCTTAGCTAATTCCAACTTATTTCCCTCATACCGCTGCACATTGTTCATAGCATTCGAAGCAGACTGAGATCTTCGTAGGACGAGTTTTTCATTCATCACATTAATCAGATTACTTCTATCCATAACACCTATAAACCCTCTTATCTCAGACTGGAGAGATAGATTCCTCTCCCCTTCATTTCCAACAGATAAAGATTTTTCCAAAAGGGCCGCTGCCTTCTCATTAGGTTGTACTGCGGTTACTTGAGCTGGTTTTTTGACAATGTTATTTCTACTTTTCACCTGAATCCATTCTTGCGAACTGTGAAGACTTATCTTACCCTGCGAGGCTCCTTTATCCAATTCTTTCCGACTAGAGACATTTTTGTTTGAAACGGTTGTCTCTTCTGCACTACGCTTGTCTGGGATAATCACAGCTTGTTTGCTAGCCTTAGCTTTGCGACACATGCTAAGCTCGTGACCATGAACCCTACATTTTGAGCAATAAGCCAACTTGCTTTCCACCAAAATAGTCTGCCAATAACCCCCTGAACTTCCCATTGAGACCCAAACCTCAGAGGGAATGGGTTGAGTGACGTCAAGTTCCACACAAGCTCGCGCAAAACGCAAAGACAGACATGCCTTAGTTCGATCATCTACATCAAGGGCTAGCTTAGTGGTCGTGGTGGTGTATTATAAACTCCATGTTACAGGTTCGATTCCTGGTGGGTGTTAGGGCTGGGGCTCTAACGGGGTGGGTTTTTTTTTAAAAAAAAAAAAAAAAAAAAATAGTTCGATCATCTACATCAAGGAAAGTCGAGAACGACGAAACAATTGCGCCAATGAAAGCCTTATCGTACAATTGTAAAGGCAAATTAGGTAACTTTAGCCATACCGTAGTAAAAGTAGATTCCTTTTTAGGATTATAATCTTCCGTCTAGCGAAATAATCGAAACAAAGCATGGTTAACCTTGCGCACTGGGCAGGACAGCGTGGCCACTGCATCTTCTTCCGAGTCGAGGATAACCAGAACATGCCTACTATCCCACAGCTCGCTGATAGTAGCTCGGCCCTTAATTTGCCACGCTGCTTGGAAAACCTTCTGAATCTCTGCAAGGGAAGGCCTGCCCACCGTAAACTTGGCTACCAGAGAAAATCCAAATCTCCTCGCCCCTGCTTGAATCTCCCCATTCGTGAAGGCAACCGCTGGCCTCCCATCACGAGACCCAACCTGACGAGCGGGTAGGGAAATCGGGGCAAAATGAGGTTGGGGGCGCGGTCGGGACGCCACTACCGCAAAAGATCTGGAAAGCCCTAGAGCTCCTAGATCTGCATAGTTCTGGGTGGTGGACCACACAGGCGAATTTGAAATTGGACCATGTGGGTCCGGAGGACGAGGGGGGAGCTTACTCTCGTTGTTGGGAGGACAGGCCGACAGCTGTCGGTGACCTCATGGCAACCGATTTACAACCTTATCTTCTTCAATCTCTTCTGATAGCTTGATGAAGACTTCTGATCAGCTGTGATAGACTGGGAGACTCCCCAACTTGTTGCGACGCCGTCAACAACCCTCTAGACGCTCTCCATGTTGATCGACTACTTTGCTCTAGCTCTCTCTATGGTATGCTATAGCAACTTCTAGCGGTCGGTTGAACAAAACCGGAACTTTTTTTAAGCTGTATTCTTTATTAAATAGGGATCCAAAAAGCCTGGATCATGGTGAATACAGAAACGATTGAGCTTGATCCTCAAGTGCCAGTTGGAAAAAATTCCAAACTTAAAAACACTGAACAGATTATAAACCCAGCTCAACCTAAACGAAAATAAAATGCATGACCTATGGAAGCCAGCCAGCAGCTCAGGACTACACAGGGACATACACGATAAAGAATAATTATCTAATATCCATGACAACTCCAAATCTTGTAAGATATAGACTTGTATAGGAGAAAATCTCTTTATATGCAACAAGCGGATATTAGGGGGCTGCTGCAATTTGCCAAATCCACAAACTACAAATATCAAAATAAAATGAAGAGCCATAAAGCTATCTGCAAAAGAGAAACTTGGCCGGCCCTCCCGCAGCCAACTAGCCAATAGAAAAACCATGAAGAAGCCTTCAAGCCCCGGTTGAACTCAGCCAACTCGAAAAAGCTGAACAGCAAAAACAAAAAGATGCAAAGGGGCCATAGAGAACATGATGACTAAAGAGAAATATCATCCCTAAAATCTACAAATAAGTTAATAGAATTCCTGGAGATTGTC
This sequence comes from Umbilicus rupestris, assembly GCA_963678935.1. Lineage (NCBI taxonomy): Eukaryota > Viridiplantae > Streptophyta > Magnoliopsida > Saxifragales > Crassulaceae > Umbilicus > Umbilicus rupestris. The sequence continues at coordinate 2,427,575 of OY787625.1, forward strand.
AAGTCATCCTTGGTTGAATGGATAGGAGAAAGGTCCGTGCTCCCATAATCACTAGGATCCTCAGCTGGGCAGAACGTTGCGATCTGCATAATATCATGATTAATACACCTTTGAAAAGCTCTGGATAGTCTAGAGATATCTGTTTCCTCAGTTGGACAAGGGCTGGAAAATGCAAGACAAATAGCTGCTTGGTTGATAAAGGATGGAATGCGCCTCAGCTTCTGAACACCAAATTGTTCAAATAATAGCTGGATGATGTGCGACACTTTCCAGTGGACAAATCAGATATTGTTGTGTGCAGCATGACACATTTCAACATTAGAACTCTGCACTACCAAAGCTGTAATGTTGTGACGCTTAGCAATAGATAAGGCTTGTAATAAAAATTCAAAGAAGCCAGTCAAGTTGTTTCCGGAATTGACTGTCATGGAACAAGCAAGATGAAGTTTGCCGTGCTGATTTCTGAAAAGGCCAGCACCTGTACTCTCATAAATAAAAGCATTCAAGCAAATTCCTCTCACACCAAAATTCCAACATTTCCATCTGCCCGTGATCAGCTCTCTGCCCGTAGCCTTAATATCAAAACAAAAAAGAGCAGCCCCTAGTAGCCCTCCCCTCCCACTGGATTCCAGGTATAAGAAAAACCAAAACGCGAGCCCAATGGTATAACTTAGCTAAAAGATTACCACAAGATTGATCCTCATGTATTACCTTATTTCTAGCCTTCCAGATTTCCCATAATCCATAACAGGCTAAACCGAACTTAAAACAGGCAAGGGCATTATTTTTATGAACATGATTTGCCCAAAATTGAGTAAAAGAGTTAAGAGTCAGGGGCTTACCGCAGGAAAAAGCAGTGGCCAAGACAGATCAAATACCTTTAGCCCATTCCCCTTTAAAGAAAAGATGAGCCAAGGTTTCTTTGCTTTGACGGCAGCAGCCGCACCTCGAGGTAATTGGGATGCCAATCCTTCGAATATTATCATGCGTTGGAAGCCCGCGTAAAAACAATCTCCACATGAATAAAGAAATTTTTGGAGGCAGCCATTGCTGCCGAATAGCCTTTGCCCACCCGAGAGAAGGATATTTAGTACTGAAGGATTTTATGAATTCTTTGACCGTAAAAATCCTCGAAGAATGTCCAATCCATCTCAAAGTAGCAGGTGTCTCTCCCATTTTCACATCTGAGTAATAACTATAGGCAGTGCCTGGAAGAGCGGACAAAAATGAATACCTTGAATATCACTCAAACACTGGATCCCATAATGCCAACAAATCAAATCGACTTTCATAGAACCGTTGCCAATGTCCCAGATCGAATGATTTCTTAAGTAAACAATTTCCAAAGGGGAGACCCATGCTTTCCAATGCTGAAACAAGACTTGGCATGGCGCGCCCATAGGCTTCCCTGTTTTAAATAATCCCAAGCGAGCTTGCCCTGAAAAGCTAGCATAATATCCAGCATTCGGTCTACACACCATCTCAAAGCGGATCCAATGAAACCTTTTCACTAAGCCCTGATTCCAGAGAAAGCTGGAGAGAAGGCTCTCTATATTCAATAAAACCCCTTTCGGAATAGGCAGAACAACCATAGTATGCAGACTCATGGAACCCAAAACAGATTGGATAAGAGTAACTCTTCCTCCCATCGAAAGCAAATTCCTTGACCATCCACTAATAGTGTTACGGATCTTTTCTAAAATATTCTCAAAGAAAATTTTTTTTAACCCTACCTCCCAATAAAGGTGCACCAAGATATCTCGTAGGAAGAAAAGACTCCACAAAACTAGTCATACCCAATATAATCGACTTTCTCTCATCGCCAGTGCCTTTTTTTTAAAAAAAATATTGGGACTTTATTAATAGAGATCCAAAAAGCCTGGATCGAGGCTATAACAAGGGAGATGGAAAAACCCATCTAAAAAAGAAATAAAGGTTGAACCCACATGTTGGGAACTAACCAAGACAAAAACATCAAACAAGGGCATGATATCAACCTGGACAAACCTGCACAGACACTAACCAGGGCAAAATTTGAAAAACAGCTAGATAACAAAGCGGAACTCAGCAAAGGAGCTGGTTGAGAAAAGGCCATTAAAAGAACCTAACCAAAACCAATTTGGCCTATGGAAAATAAGAAACACAGTCCTCAAACACCGGTTGAGCTTAGCCAACTCGAGATCGAAGAGGAGATTAAAACTATACGTGCCAAATGGGTCATAGGGCTTAGGCATACCCATCTCCTTCGAATCAATATAAAAGAAATGGGCTGGAAAGGCACCTGAGCGCTGAGGAGCACAGCCACTCCCAAAGAACCTCCCTGAAGATAATAATACTGTTGGCCATAGAGACCATTCTGCTAACAAAAAACAAGGCTACCATAGAGAACTTTTTTTTTTTTTTTTAAACTGGACTGTGCCAGCACCTTTATTAATCAAAAGATCCAAAAAACCTGGATCATGGTTATTACAAGGCTGAGAACCAAAGTCCCTAAAAAGAACAAAGAACAAGGAACAAAATAAGAGCAAGAGGAGGCGCTAAGACGGCACAAAGCTGTCTACAAGCGATAAGAGACAAACCGTAAAGTTAAATAAAAATGCATTGATCAATGGAGAAGCAAGGCTGAGGGCAAGAGTCATTAGCAAGGGCTTTGATAACTGAGCTGGGGAGAGCTAGAAGCTGAGCGGAGAAGAGCTGTCTTTGCGCTGCATAGAGGAGCGTCTCAGCCGGGCGATTCAAGGAATAACACACCTTGCTGACCTCTACTTCTCGAATCATTTGAATTATCTTCCTTTTAATCTGAAAGGAAGGCCAATCCACAGAAGCGCCTCGACCAAGTAAGGTTGAATCCGAGTGAGCCAACTTCAGGCAGAAATAGCTGACATGCTTAAGGGATAATTCATGAAGAATCTGCAAAAGACTTCTAAAAAAGCACTTGCTGACCGAACTGACTTTCAGGCCACAAACAAAAAGGCCGCAACTGTCCCGCACAATAGCTGCCATTCTAGAGCAAGAGTCATCAATTGAAATTGCAATATTACAAATGTTACCTTGATGGGAGGGCTGCCAAGGAATCCAGAAAAGTTTAAAGCCTTTAGTTCTTGGAGGATTGATGTGTAAAGCAGAGCAGATGCCCCTGGAGAACTCATCCTCAGCTAAGGGGAATTTAATGAGGCCGGATAGCCTAGATGCCCATTTGAAAATATTGCAAATAATGTAGTTGCCAGAAGGATCATCATGTAGAATCTGATTTCGAAATTTTCAGATATTCCAAAGACAGCAACACAATAAACCAAAACCCAAACAGTCAGCAAACTTGCTAAAATAAGCCTCATAACCCCAATAATAAAAGAATTGATGTATACTAAGAGGTCTACGCTTCCGGAAGATGGGGCATAAAAACTTAAAGGTCATGGCAGCATGGTCACTATGAATAAAGAGATGTTCCATAGATTCATTGCTGGGATGGAAATAGCACACACATCTACTAACCAAATTAATGCCAATTCTCATAATATTTTCATGGGTGGGAATGGCTGAATAAGTTATCTTCCAAAGGAAACACGATATATTCAGCGGAAGCCAAGAGTGCCATAAAATAGCAAACCTTTTATTAGAAGGAGCAGGAGGAGCAAAATGAGCCAAGAAATTCGCCGTAGTAACATGGCCAGCAGGGTCACCCTCCCAAACGAGCTGATCAGGGAAATCAGCCACCATATTCCCTTCAATAGATCGAAAGACTCTAGGATTGATATTGTGAAGAAAATCTCTTCGCATACCAGAATTTTGGAGAACCTCCTTTACAGTGAAAGCTTGGAACCTTCTAGGAAAAGGTAATGAGAGATTCTGGCAGAAGGTCTTCATGCTTGTTTGCCCATTTCCAATAATCCATCTACAATTAAGAGCAATGCTCGAAATTAACGGAGAAATTTTCTTCCACAGACAAGAGCCTCTCCCTTCAATAGAAAATCTACTTCTCGCATGCCATAGAGAACATTCTGCTGGCCAAAAAAGCAAGGCTATGCATCCAAATCATCTCTAGAGAGGTTGCCTAAGAAGTGAGGAGCAACAAGAGAGAAAGGCTCTGTTGCGTCCATTGGACCATTCTCCGTAGAACAGAAGAAAGCCAGTCTCATAGCATCTGCACACAAGCTTCGCTGTACAGCTTTATGCAGGAGACTTGTTCTTGTTTCAACAAGCTGAAATTGAGAGGTATAAGCCAAGGCAAGAGCCACATGATTAATGGCAGTGCTGATTCTAAACATTTTTTTATGCAAAACTCAATGACCATATGTTTAATGTCATTAGCAATTCTCCAGGGGAGGTGCTGACTAGAGACCCCATTCATGACCACCATATCTGGGTGTGAGCTCTGGATAACACTAACTGGAATATGATGATCCCTTGCTGCCATGAGAAATCTGCGCATAATAATACAGAGCTCCTCCAACGGGTGAGATTTCCTTATCAGCTCCACTATAGCAAGCTGAAAGTCTCCCTGGTGAGACCTAATAATGCCTGCTCCTTTCATAGCCATTCCATCTTCAACAATCACAAAGTTCAGACAAGAACCAGAGAAATCATTATTCTATTGCCGCCAAGTGCCAAAAAGGCATTCACGCTTCACTGCACTTATACCACAAGCATTGATCACACAAAGATCATTTTTGCTATCTCCTCCCCCTGGAATCTGATCATGGACAATTTGTGCCCATCTCGTAACTTTATTAAAGAAATCAGAGTTAGGATTGTCGTGCAAGGAGCTATTTCTCAACTTCCATATTTTTCACAAACCACACATACTGATGCAATCACAGAATCTACGAAGAAAAATTCTCTGCTTACCATTAGACAGCCACATATTCTCAAAATCTGTCTTATCACGCGGGCAGGCTTTTTTAAAAATGAGGGACATCCAATTCCAAAATTTTCTAGCCCAAGCTCCTTGAAAAAAAAAGATGATTCAGGGTCTCCTGTTTATTACCGCAGCAAACGCACCGGGACACAAAAGGGACACCAATACGTTTAATGTTGGAATCAAGAGGTAAGCCATTGAGGAAGAAGCGCCACATAAATAAACTGACAGATGGGGGAACCCAAGTAGCCCAGACTGCTTTGCACCACCGCAGATTAGTATGATGAGTCCTAAAAGTTTCTACAAAACCTTTAATAGAGAATTGACCAGAAGAGCATCCTGTCCACAGCAGCTTCCCATTCCCTTCTCCCCAGCAAATGTTTTTGTAATAGTCTCTAGCAAAGATAGGGAAAGAAAGCAAAATGTTGTTGCTTAGGGTTTCATTCTCTAGAGCCTCTCTAACTAACTTGTCTTTTGCATCCCAGGGACACCTGATGCCAAAGTGCCAACAAAGCCACTTCATACTCATGCTGCCATCCCCAACATCCCATATAGACTCCTGCCTTAACTTAAGAATCAGATGGTCAATGGAATTCCAGATATGTGACCCTGCCTTTCCTTCCTTAAACCTCACTTTAGCATATCTAGCCCAAATAGAGTCCTGTTTGAGGAACTCCCAGGCTAATTTACCCTGGCAGGCTAGGTTGTTATCCACTAGAGATTTAATGCCCAAACCTCTGTTATGACCCAGTGATGTTTAGGTCTGCATATCAGAGAATATCTGACCCAGTGATGTTTTTTATTTGGCCCTTGATCCCACAGAAAATTGGATATTAAACTCTCCATCCTAAGAAGAATAGTGTGAGGAACCGGAAGAACAGCCAGCACATGAAAGGATAAAGTGCCCAAAACTGGCCCATCAGGGCGTGGTCTAGTGGCAAAAGGGACGTCAAACCTCTCAACGACTAGGGTTCGATTTCTGATGGGGCCAAAGCAAGGGCTCTGGTGGGCGGTTTAGGGGTAGAATAGGAAAAATAAAAAAATAAAAAAAATAAAAAAAAGTGCCCAAAACTGATTGAATCAAAGTAACTCGCCCTGCCATAGACAGTAAACTCCTCATCCACCCAGAGATACGGTTTTTGAGCTTATTAATCAATTCTTCAAAGAAACAAATTCGCGTTCTCCCTTTATAAAGAGGAACTCCCAGTATACCTCGAATTCGCCCACAAGGCATAAACCAGCTTTGTCCTAAATAGTATTTCCCTACTCCTCTCGGCGTCGCCACCTCCCTCAGGCCGTCATGGCCGCCCCCACCCCCTGTCCTCTAATGTCACGCCAGTGAACCCTAAGCCCCCTGACCCAGTGGAATCTACAACAGATAACCATAAAGAAGGGACTGGGAAATCCTTTGCTTCGATTGTGGCTTCGCGTAATCGACTTCAACCTCGTTTCGCCCCAATTAAACTCCCACCTCGTCAATCTGGAACTCGTGAAGGGAGGCCTTCGGTGACCTTCACGAGCGGTGAAGTGCAGGCTGGAGCAAAACGCTTTGGCTCCTCGCTGATTGCAAAGTTCACCATGGGTCGTCCGTCTATTGCTGAGATCCAGAAGGTCTTTTAATCAAGCTGGAAAATCCAGGGACGTGCCAGCATCAGTGAGATCTGGGATAGCCGTCATATACTGATTATTTTGGATTCAAAAGAAGATGCGGTTGCAGCTCTATCGTGCCCATTGCGCAAAATAAACCATGCTATGTTCCGTTTGTTTAGATGGTCTGGAGATTACGACCCCAAAAAGGAATCCACTGTCACTACGGTATGGGTTCGTGTTCCTGGTCTTCCATTGCCGCTCTTCGATAAAGCGTTTATTGGTGCTATTGTTTCTACGTTCTCGTCGTTCCTTGACGTGGATGAGCGGACCAAAGCTTGTTCATTTCTGAGATTTGCAAGAGCCTGTGTGGAGCTTGATGTCACTCAACCTATCCCAAATGAGGTCTGGGTTACAATTATTGACATGAAGACTCTATTCAAGACTATATCCAAGAATAGAGCTATCCAAGGAGGAAGTAGGAAAAAGAGCCGTTGGAGCTTCCACTTGCCCACTTGCACATTCAAATTCAAATTCGAATTTGAATTTGAATCTAGTTTCTATATAAGCTTGTATATTGTATCAAGTTTGAGTTAACTCAATATAATCTCTTATTCTCTTCATTCACTACTCTCTCTTATTTTCTCCATTCTAACATGGTATCAGAGCATAGATCCAAATTCCGCAGCATACTCAAACGCATTCTTATTCTCCTTGCATTCAAAACTGTTTTGAGGAAGCCAAACCACAAGCTCATCCAAGATGGATACCAAAGCTGTGGTCATTCCAGTGACTCTAAAGGGGGTGAATTACCTACTATGGTCTAGAATGATCAAAACAGCCTTGGGAGGAAGAGGTCTATGGAGTCATGTCACCAAGAGTGAAGCTCCAAGCCAAATTGTTCAACAAGAAGATGGCAGGGAGATTGTCCTTGTTAATGAGGATAAGTGGCTTCAAGAAGACTTGATGGTTCTCTCCATCATTCAAAGCTCCCTTGAAGCATCAATCTTAGAGGCATACTCCTATTGTGAGACAGCCAAAGACCTATGGGATACACTCCAAACAGTGTATGGGAACACATCCAACTTGAGCAGGGTGTTTGAGGTCAAGAAGGCCATCAACAACCTAAGCCAAGAAGACATGGAGTTCACCCAACACTTCGGGAAGTTTAGGTCCTTATGGGCTGAGCTGGAAATGCTTAGACCAAGCACCACTGATCCAACAACTCTTAATGAAAGAAGGGAGCAAGACAAGGTGTTTGGGCTACTACTTACCTTGAATCCAACCTACAACGACCTGATCAAACACATTTTGAGGGCTGACAAGCTTCCAACACTTGAAGAAGTGTGTGCTCAAATCCAGAAAGAGCAAGGTTCTCTTGGTCTCTTTGGAGAAAAAGGAGAACTCTCCATGACTAACAAAGCTGAAGCAGCTCAGGCCAACAAGGTGGCGTATAAATCAGAGGAGTGGAAGGTCTTGGCATGTGAGTTTTGCAAGAAAAAGGGGCACACGAAGGACAAATGTTGGATCCTTCACCCTCACTTGAAGCCAAACAAGTTCAAGGATGCAAGAGCTCACCTTTCCAATAAGGAAGAAGGGCTTGCCTTGACTGCCATGAAAGGCACTGAGGATGGGATGATCAGGAGATCAGATCTTGATGCACTCATCAAAGCTCTCAAGGAGAACTCTGGTAATACTCTTGGTAAATCATTCTTTGCATCAAACATTTCCAAATCATTGATTATAGACTCAGGAGCCTCTCATCACATGATTAGTAACTCTAAGTTGATTACGGATGTCGAGCCTGCCTTAGGAAATGTTGTGATTGCAAATGGTGATAAGATACCTATTAAGGGTATGGGAAACCTTGAGCTATTTGATAAGAAGTCTAGAGCCTTTTATATGCCTAGTTTTACTTCTAACTTGTTATCTGTGAAAAAGGTTGCAACAGATTTGGATTGCAATGTTATCTTTAGTCCTAATGATGTGAAATTTCAGGATATTAAGAGCAATAAGTTACTTGGAAAAGGAGTAACCAAAGAAGGCTTGTACTTGCTTGAGGACACTAAGTCCCTATCTGTTTTGCCTTGTGCTTTTAGCTCAACTTCTCTTTTATCCAATGATACAATGTGGCATGCTAGATTAGGACATCCTCATGCGAGAGCTCTAAACTTGATGTTGCCTAGTGTTTCTTTTAAGAATGATGAATGTGAAGCTTGTATTTTGGGTAAACATTGCAAATCAGTATTTCCAAGATCTATGACTACTTATGAAAATTGTTTTGATCTTGTTCACTCTGATGTATGGACTGCTCCTTGTATGTGTAGAGAAAACCATAAGTACTTTGTTACATTCATTGATGAAAAATCTAAGTACACTTGGCTAACATTAATCCAATCTAAGGATAGAGTCCTAGAAGCCTTTATCAACTTTCAAAACTATGCTACTAACCATTTCAATGCCAAGATAAAAGTTTTGAGATCAGATAATGGTGGGGAATACACTAGTAATGCCTTCAAGCAACACTTAGCAAAACATGGGATTACACACCAAACAAGCTGCCCATACACTCCCCAACAGAATGGAGTGGCTGAGAGGAAGAATAGGCACTTGATGGAAGTGGCAAGGTCCATGATGTTCCATACCAATGTGCCAAAGAGGTTTTGGGGTGATGCGGTGATGACAGCTTGCTATCTCATCAATAGGATTCCAACAAGGATCCTTGATGACATCTCTCCATATGAGGTACTAAACAAAACCAAACCCTCCCTTGATCACTTAAGAGTGTTTGGGTGCCTTTGTTTTGTGTTAATCCCAGGGGAACAAAGAAACAAACTGGAAGCTAAGAGTGCAAAGGCAATGTTCATTGGCTACTCAGCAAATCAGAAGGGATACAAGTGCTATGATCCAGTAGCAAGGAAAGTCTTAGTGTCCAGAGATGTGCAGTTTGTGGAGAAAAAAGGGTACTATGAAAGTAGGAGTTGGGATGACCTGAAGGACATTTCTCAAGCACCCTCAGATAGAGCCACAAACCTACGGATCATCTTGGAGAGCTTTGGGCTCAATCTGCCCAAGGACCAGGAGGGAACAAAGGATACATCTAAGCCTTTGACACCTCAAGAGGCTGAGGAAACTCCTCATCCTGATCATGAGGGGGGGAAATCAAGATGAACCAGAAGCACAAGTAGAGCCACAAATACAAGAAGTTGGCTCATCAAGTCATGATCAGGATGGAGTCCAAGTTGAATCAAAGTCTGTTCAATCTGATGATGAAGAGCATCAAGAAGAAGAGCTTGAACAAGTGCAGCCTTTAAGGAGAAGCGCAAGGGTGAAGAAGGATCCTTCTAATTGGGTAAACACAAGAGTCTTTTACAACAACAAGGCGGTAGCTCACCCTATTCAAGCTATGTGTTCTTTGGCTTATTTCCCTCGAGAGCATCAAGTATTCATTGGAAAGGTGGATGAAGGACAAGTGCCAAGATCCTATGAAGAAGCGAAGGAGCATAAGGTGTGGAGGGAAGCTATTTGTGATGAAACCAAGGCAATGGAGGTAAATGACACTTGGTACGAGTCTAATCTTCCCGAAGGAAAGAAGGCAGTGTCAAGCAAGTGGGTCTTCACAATCAAGTACAAGAGTGATGGACAAATTGAAAGGCACAAAGCAAGGCTGGTAGCAAGAGGATTCACTCAAACATATGGAGAGGACTACCTTGATACATTTGCTCCATTGGCCAAACTACATACTGTCAGAATCATCCTTTCACTTGCAACCAACCTTGAGTGGGAATTATGGCAGATGGATGTCAAGAATGCTTTCCTCCAAGGAGAGCTAGAAGAGGAGGTCTATATGTATCCCCCTTCTGGCCTAGAAGACTCAATCAAGCCAGGAAAAGTGCTTCGATTGAAAAAGGCAATTTATGGCCTGAAACAATCACCAAGAGCTTGGTACCACAAGCTGAGTTCAACTCTTATAAGGAGAGGCTTCAAGACTTCAGAAGCTGATCACACCCTCTTCAACCTCTCTGGTCCAAAAGGTAGAGTTGTCATTCTTGTGTACGTTGATGATATCATCATCACAGGGAGCGACAAGGCAGGTATACATGCTACCAAAGTTTTCTTAAAAACTGTATTTGATATTAAAGATTTGGGTGAGCTAAAGTACTTCCTTGGAATTGAAGTTTGCCAATCTAAAGAGGGGCTCTTCTTATCCCAAAGGAAGTACACACTTGATCTGTTGTATGAGGCAGGAAAACTTGGAGCAAAACCAACCAACACACCCCTTGAGGAAGGCTACAAAGTCATTAGAGAGGGGGAGATTGAAGATAGGCCATTTGAAGACTTCAAGCAATATAGGAGGATGGTTGGTAAACTCATCTACTTAACCATTTCTAGACCTGATATCTGCTTTGCTGTGAATCAGGTGAGTCAACATATGCAAGCACCAAAGATGCATCATTGGCATATGGTGGAGAGGGTCCTCAGATACCTCAAAGGTTCACCTGGTCAAGGTATATGGATGGGGTGCAATAGAAGCACTGAGATTGTGGGATATTGTGATGCTGATTGGGCTGGAGATAGAGTGGATAGGAAATCTACCACAGGCTATTGCACATTCATCGGAGGGAACTTAGTTACTTGGAAGAGCAAGAAGCAAAAGGTGATCTCATGCTCAAGTGCTGAAGCAGAATATAGAGCAATGAGGAAGCTCACCAATGAACTCATATGGATCAAGGCTCTTCTCAAGGACTTAGGCATTGAGTCTCCAACACCAATCACCATGCACTGTGACAATCAAGCGGCCATACACATTGCATCCAACTCAGTGTTTCATGAGAGGACCAAGCACATTGAAATTGACTGTCACAAAGTGAGGCAAATGGTGAAGCAAGGAGTGATTCGTCCATGCTATACAAGAAGTGAAGATCAGTTGGCAGACATCTTCACCAAAGCTGCAAGCTCAAAGGTGTGTGAGTTCATCCATTCAAAACTTGGACTCACTAGCATTCCTCAGTCATGAGTCCCATGAAGGTCTGCACTCTTTTTCCCCAAGTATGGTTTTATCCCATGAGGTTTTCCATACTTAGGTTTTTTTAATGAGGCCAGTCTTCATGGTTCCAAGCTTGACAAGTTCTGGTCGTCAATCTTGAGGGGGAGTATTGACATGAAGACTCTATTCAAGACTATATCCAAGAATAGAGCTATCCAAGGAGGAAGTAGGAAAAAGAGCCGTTGGAGCTTCCACTTGCCCACTTGCACATTCAAATTCAAATTCGAATTTGAATTTGAATCTAGTTTCTATATAAGCTTGTATATTGTATCAAGTTTGAGTTAACTCAATATAATCTCTTATTCTCTTCATTCACTACTCTCTCTTATTTTCTCCATTCTAACAACAATGGGGAATAACGGTGGATATTGGCAAGAAATTCAGGTGGAGAGTAAAGTATCGTACTGTTCGAAGTGTAAAATTCATGGCCATGATTTTATTAGTTGCAGGAAAGTTCGATCTATTGAAGGGAATATGGTGGCTGATTTCCCTGATCAGCTCGTTTGGGAGGGTGACCCTGCTGGCCATGTTACTACGGCGAATTTCTTGGCTCATTTTGCTCCTCCTGCTCCTTCTAATAAAAGGTTTGCTATTTTATGGCACTCTTGGCTTCCGCTGAATATATCGTGTTTCCTTTGGAAGATGACTTATTCAGCCATTCCCACCCATGAAAATATTATGAGAACTGGCATTAATTTGGTTAGTAGATGTGTGTGCTGTTTGCATCCCAGCAATGAATCTATGGAACATCTCTTTATTCATAGTGACCATGCTGCCATGACCTTTAAGTTTTTATGCCCCATCTTCCGGAAGCGTAAACCTCTTAGTATACATCAATTCTTTTATTATTGGGGTTATGAGGCTGATTTTAGCAAGTTTGCTGACTGTTTGGGTTTTGGTTTATTGTGTTGCTGTCTTTGGGATATCTGGAAATTTCGAAATCAGATTCTACATGATGATCCTTCTGGCAACTACAGTATTTGCAATATTTTCAAATGGGCATCTAGGCTATCCGGCCTCATTAAATTCCCCTTAGCTGAGGATGAGTTCTCCAGGGGCATCTGCTCTGCTTTACACATCAATCCTCCAAGAACTAAAGGCTTTAAACTTTTCTGGATTCCTTGGCAGCCCTCCCATCAAGGTAACATTTGTAATATTGCAATTTCAATTGATGACTCTTGCTCTAGAATGGCAGCTATTGTGCGGGACAGTTGCGGCCTTTTTGTTTGTGGCCTGAAAGTCAGTTCGGTCAGCAAGTGCTTTTTTAGAAGTCTTTTGCAAATTCTTCATGAATTATCCCTTAAGCATGTCAGCTATTTCTGCCTGAAGTTGGCTCACTCGGATTCAGCCTTACTTGGTCGAGGCGCTTCTGTGGATTGGCCTTCCTTTCAGATTAAAAGGAAGATAATTCAAATGATTCGAGAAGTGGAGGTCAGCAAGGTGTGTTATGCCTTGAATCGCCCGGCTGAGACGCTCCTCTATGCAGCGCAAAGACAGCTCTTCTCCACTCAGCTTCTAGCTCTCCCCAGCTCAGTTATCAAAGCCCTTGCTAATGACTCTTGCCCTCAGCCTTGCTTCTCCATTGATCAACGCATTTTTATTTAACTTTACGGGTTGTCTCTTATCGCTTGTAGACAGGTTTGTGCCGTCTCAGCGCCTCCTCTTGCTCTTATTTTGTTCCTTGTTCTTTGTTCTTTTTAGGGACTTTGATTCTCAGGCTTGTAATAACCATGATCCAGGTTTTTTGGATCTTTTGATTAATAAAGGTGCTGGCACAGTCCAGTCTTTTTTTAAAAAAAAAAATGTTGATGTGCAGGGCTTTACAGATATTACTGGACCGCGATTCAAGAACAAAAGGGGCCTTGATAGTGCCAGAAAGGTCAGCTGCCCATTTAAAAATAATCCATCTACTAAAGCTGCCAGCATGATCATCATAGATAATCTGGTTTCTGTATTTCCAGATTTCCCAAAGACAACAAACTAACACAACAAATCCGAGGCAATCCATATAATTCTCAAAATCTGCACTAATACCCCAGTCATAAAAAAGCTGGTGAAAAGATTTCGGTCTCACTCTTCTAAATAAAGGGCAAAGGAAATCCAATATCAAATTAGCAGGATCACTTTGCAGAAAAATATGTTCCATGGACTCAGCCTTATGCACCCTACAGCAAACACACTTACTAGCTATCTGGACCCCAGTTTTAATCACATTCTCGTTAGTGGGCAAAGCTGAATTTAAAAGCCTCCAGAGAAAACATGAAATTTTCATGGGGAGCCAAGAATGCCATAGCGTTTCAAACTTTCTAATACAAGCCACAGGAGGGACAAAGCTTTTAAAAAAAGTAGCAGTAGAAACATACTCAGTAGGATCACCTTCCCAGACAAGTTTATCCAGAAAAACATCATCAAAGTCCCCTTGAACTGACCGGAAAAATGAGATTTGGGAATAGCATGAGGGTACTAAATGCGCAAACCTGATTGATAAGCTTTATCACTGGGCTCGCGTCTTAGCTTCTCTAATCCCTGGGATTCAATGGGACGACAAGAATACTAGACATGCTTTATTCTTCTTTGATATCCAGACCGTTCACAAATCTCTCATCTCAGGCGCTGGAAATTATGGAATTATGAGGTTCAAGGTACTTGCCTAGATGTTCATATTTTGGATGACTCAGGGACTGCTCTTTTCAGAAATCAGCATGGGAAATTTCTTCTTGCTGTTAAATTGCAGATTGAGAACTGTTCTCCAGGAGAAGTGTTACTGAATTTTATACAACAAGTCCTTCTTGTTGTTGAACGCCACCTCATATCCACAGCAGTGATCCAAAGTTCTCATCTCAATATGTTCTATGCTACCAAAAGTAACCTGAAAGCTGTGCCATGGAACCTTGTTCATCAGACTAGACACCTGTTTGATCAGCTAGGTATTCTGCAGCTACGGCGCATTTCATCTTACATCTGCCAGACAGTCATTTGCCTTGCCTTTACCTGTCCAATTTCCATGGAGGAATCTGACTTTTTCCGGCTCCCCAAGGCAGCGCAAAGAAGCATTCAACAAGATATGCTACAGCTCCCTGCATTCTGCCCAAATACTGAAGAACACTCAGTTAATGGAGATCCTGTGATTGATTGGAGGGCTTCAAAAACACAAGATGATATTTATTTATCCAGGAAAAGTAATGAGCTACAATACAACTTTAGAGATGACTTGGCTATGTAATACTGCATGCTTCTTGGTGAGGTTCATGATCCTGCTCTTCCCTCTCTGTTCTTTGTTGGCTATTATATCTGCTATATTGATTTACGTTTCTGAGTTGGCTGCTGTCAACCGGCGTTCGATGGACCCTCTTTATTTCCCTTTGAGTATATATGGTGGTCATGGGCTTTCCTTAGCTTTAGGCTCTGCCTTTTAGTGCTGCAGCCTCCCTCCCCATTCTGCAATTTTGGCTCAGTGTATATAACTCTGATTTTGAAGAGAATTGGCCGTGAGGTTGATCCTTTTGGTAGTTTGGGCGTGAATCTAGTCCTTGATACTATTATCTTTTGGCTTATAAGGGTATGGACTTCCTTTTCTATAGACATTAGTTTAAAATCCATTCTGTGGGTTCAGCCATTTGTCTTGTTTCTCCACTTTTCAGTGTTATTTCCAGGTGCCAACGGCGCCTTTTGTTATCATTGAGGTTGAGCTGAGTGTATAATCTGTTCGGTGTTTTTAAGTTGGGAATGTTGTCCAACTGGCACTTGAGGATCAAGCTCAACCTCTTTTGTTTTCGCCATGATCCACGCTTTTTGGATCCTTTTAATAATAAGGGCGTTCTCTAAAAAAAAAAAAAAAAAAAAGAGGAACTCCCAGATACTTGACCGGAAATTAACCTTCCTCAAAGAAGGTTAGCGCTTTAATCTGCTGCTTATGAGTGTCTGAAGTCGTACTGCCAAAGAACATCATGCTTTTGCAGGGTTAAGAGACTGCCCTGAGAGCATACAAAAATTTTGCAGGATATTGATCAAAGCTTGAAGAGTACCCAAATCATCCCTTGTGAAAATAAGCACATCATCCGCAAAAAGAAGATGATTCACCTTCAGCGCGTCTTTGCTAGTTTTATAAGGTTTCATAAGCCCAGTCTCCACCCCCTTGTTAATAGATTTAGATAACCATTCCATCACAAGAACAAAAAGAGTAGGCGATAGAGGGTCTCCCTGGCGAACTCCTTGCATAGATTTAAAGAAACCATAATTTTCTCCATTCCAAGCCACCGAGTAGAAAATATTAGATATCCCTCGAAAAATCAGATCACACCATTTCTCGCAGAAACCAAAGGCTTTCAAAATTTTCAATAAGAAGGGCCAAGAAACTCTATCATAGGCCTTTGACATATCCAACTTAATAATCAGATTGCCTGGCGGTCCTTTTTTATCCAAATCATGAACTAGATCATGAGCAAGAGCAATATTGGAGTGAATACTTCTACCTTTAATGAACCCAGCTTGTTCCTCACTTATTAATCCAGGAAGAAGTATACTCAGTCTATCATTGAGGAGCCTCATAATGATTTTATAATAGGGCGAAGGTCAGAAATTCTCCTAGCCTCTGGAGATTTAGGAATCAAGATAAGAGATGTAGCTGACCAAAAATGAGGAAGCTGCAGAAACTGAAAAAACCCTTTGATACCAGCCAGCAGATCATCTTTAATCATGCCCCAAAATTTAATAAAGAAACGAACAGAAAACTCATCCGGCCCTGGCGCACTATCCTGGTCCATGCCTGCAATAGATTTAAAGACCTCTTCTTCATCCGGGCAAGCAACAAGAGAATTATTAGTTTCTTCTCCAATGATCTTATCAAAAAGAGCCATATCCTCCTCTTGAGGGGGAGGAGTATAACCAGAGAAAAGATCTGAGTAGAAATCCACCGCTGCCCTCCCAATCTTATTTTTATCATCAGAATAAGACCCATCTGGCTGAAGGAGCGACAAATTAAACTTGCTTCTCCTTATTCTCATAGCTGCATGAAAAAAAGCTGTGTTTCTGTCTCCTTCTTTTTGTCCACAGGGCTCGGGCCTTTTGTCTAGCCAATTCTGCTTGATGACAAAGAATATCCTCTAATTCTGCCTTGACTGATTTTAGATTTCTGGCCTTCTGATCATCCCATACAGACTGAAGTTGCTGCTCCAGTGACTCAATAGTATCCTTCAAACACTTTTCTTTTTGATGGAGTGCTCCGAAAACCTCCCAATTCCAAGATCGCAAAATACCTCTCAATTTTTTGAGCTTCAATGAAAAAATAATAAGGGGGTTAACATGAATTTGTCCTTCCCAGGATTTCACTACCAAACTATCAAACTGGGGGTGAGATTCCCACATCTTTTTTTTTTTTTTTTTTTTTTTTTTTTTAAACCGCATCTTTATTGAAAATAAACGATCCAAAAAACCTGGATCATGGTGAATACAATTCTGGAGGATGGCTTGGATAAAACCAAGTCCATCTAGCAAAAAAAACAAAAACCAAAGATAAAAAACCTGCAAAAATAGGGACAGGGGCATACCCCAGCCCTAATACAAGCCATGGCAGAAAGAACAACAAGATACATGTCCAAGATCATAAGACAAGCATACATGCCTATGAAAAAAACTAAGAAGATGGCAAGAGGCACACATTTGTAGCTAGCAAAGAGGCTGGCTGCATGATCCAACTTAAAATCCACAAGTAAAGCACACAACTCTGAAAAAACACATGAGGCCCCCAAAAAGAACTAGATAGGAAACCTGGAAGATCTTCATCCTTAATAATGTCCAACCCCATAAGACCAAACAAATCTAGCCAAAACACCATGGCAGAAAACAAAGCAGAGGCTTCTCTAGAGAGAAAAAACTCCCCAGAAATTCTGGGAGCAAACCTACACCAGAACTGGCAGGGAGAAACACTGGAGTGAAACCAGTCAACTACGAATATGCTGCTCAAGGAAGGAGCAAGGTTGCAGCTTGGAATCATTGGCAAGGGCATAGAACACTGACCTCCTGAGATTGCTCCAAAGCTCACACTATAAGAAGATTTGCTGCTCATTGATAGTACATGGATGAGGCTTATAATCATTGGCAAGCGCATACCTAACCGACATAGGAAGTTCTTCCGTTTTCCTGACAAATAAGTAGCTGAATTTTGACCAACACAAAGCTTCTGCTGGCAGATTATGATTGGGGCAGATTCTGAAAATATCAACCTCCTGGAGTTGACGCACAAGCTGCCTTTTAATACGGAAAACTGACCAATCCACTTCAGAATCTCGACTCAAGAGGGAAATGTCCGGGTGAGCTATCTTAATGCACTGAATATTCAAGCCATATCTGCAGATTTCTTGATAAACATGTAACAAGCACTTCAAAAAATTCTTTCTCATAGAAACAAGCTTCAAACCCGCAACAAAAGAACCGGAACAATTCCTAATCACAACAGCCATGAGGGAGCAAGCATCATTAACATTAATAGAAATGTTACACATATTACCTTTATTAGTTGGCTGCCAAGGAATCAGCCAGGGGAACCCAATGATACCAGCTGGGGGAGAGATATGCAGTGCCCTGCAAACATGCATGGAAGAGGGGCTAGAAGTGAAAGGAGCATTAATGCTCCTAGATAAGAAAGCAGCCCAGCGAAGAACATTATTCTTGGTAAAACTACCAGCATTTTCTCCATAAAAAACTTGATTTCTTTTAAGCCAAATGTCCCAAAAGCCGCAGCTCACCAGCCCAAAACCTAAACAGTCCGAGAAATTGTTAAAAACCACATTGCTGCCCCATTCATAGAAAAACTGATGCAAGCTAAGGGGTCTGCTCTTCTTGAAGAGGGGACAAAGAAAACGGAAGAGCAAATCAGCTAGGTCACTGTGCAAAAATAAATGCTCCATAGACTCTGTCTTAGGAATTTTACAGCAGGCACATTTGCTGGCCAAATAAATACCAGCTCTCATAATATTATCATGAGTAGACAGAGCTGAGTGTAAAATCTTCCAGAGAAAGCCAGATATCTTCGCAGGTAGCCAAGATTGCCATATAATTTTAAACTTGGGCAAACTAGTAATAGGTTGGCCAAAGCTCTTCCCAAAATTGGAGGTGGTTATAAAACCATCCTGGTGACCTTCCCAAACCAGCCTGTCTTGCTGCTGATTATCAGCAAAATTGCCTTCAATAGAGGCAAAAATCCTTGGGTTCATATTATGCACAAACATCCTTCTTAACGCAGAATCTTGAAGGACCTCTTTGATGGGCTTCCTTCGAAACCTCTTTGGAAAAGGCACGGCAATATTCTGACAGAATATAGAAGTCACAGTCTGGCCATTTCCTAAAACCCATCTGCAGTTAAGAGCAATGCTATTCACCAGGGGAGCAATCGTTTTCCACAAACAAGAACCCTTCCGAGTAATCGAGAATCTACTCCTAGCATGTAAAGCCCAAAGAGACTGATTTTCCAGATAATTCCAGGCCATTTTACCATGCAGCGCAAACATTACCTGCTGTAAGGATTTAATTCCGAGGCCGCCAGCAGTACAAGGCTGGCAAACAGTATTCCAGTTAACCCAATGATGACGCGAGGCACTGCCATGATCCCATAAAAAATTCCGCAACAGCTTATTAATGGAGTTCAAAATACCTTTCGGAACCGGGAGGATAGACATACAATGGATGGGGATAGATTGCAAAACAGACTTAATTAAAGTGACTCTTCCAGCCAAGGAGAGAAAGGACTTCATCCAGCCTTGAATCCTGTCTTTGATTCTATCTACCAGACCCTGAAAATAGGATATTTTAGCTGCGCCAGGGAAAAGAGGAGCTCCAAGGTATTGAACTGGAAACACCCCTTGAGAGTACCCAGACATACTAAGAATATTACCTTTCCTCACTAAATTGATATGTTTTGAAAAATAAATCTTACATTTGCCAGCTTGCAACTGCTGACCTGAATTTCCACAAAAGGACTTCAAAATATCTAAAAGCTTAGCAAAGGAAGACTTCCTTCCGTTTGTGAAGATAAGAATATCATCAGCATAGAATATATGGTTAATCGGCAAAGCTTTAAGAGAGGACCAGTATGGCATAATGCCACCACCAGGTTTACCTGCCTCCTTTAATTTTCTGGATAGAACTTCCATAGCAATGATGAAAAGGCTGGGGGATAAAGGGTCACCCTGCCTCAATCCTCTATTGGATTTAAAATGACCAAAAGACTTCCCTCTTATCCGAATCGAATACCAACAATTGCTGATGTTGCGATAAATCAGATCACACCATATATCATTGAAGCCCAAAGCCTTCATACCCCTAATTAGAAAAATCCAGGAGAGCCTGTCATATGCCTTTGACATGTCCAGCTTTACCATTACATTCCCACCATGAACTTTATTATGAATGTCTGAAATCAAGTCGTGTGCCAGGGCTATACACTGCTGGATGGATCGGCCAGGAACAAAACCAGACTGTTCTAAGCCAATGATTCTATTCATCAACGGCCGAATACGCTCATTAAGAATCTTGGATATGATTTTTTGAAGAAAATTGCATAAGCTAATGGGTCTCAGCTGGTCTAGGGAGGTAGCATTCTGCACTTTCGGAACTAAGGTAAGAACTGTGGAGGACATAGATTTAGGCAGACTAAAACCCTTAAAGAAGAATTGGACAGCAGCTACTATATCCTCACTAATAACCCTCCAGCAGCTGCGATAAAAAACGCCTGTAAAACCACAAGGACCAGGAGCACTAGCTTTTGGCAGCGAAGAAACAGCAAGCCACACCTCCTCTGCGGATGGAATACCAATCAGCTCCCCATTCTCAGCTTCCGTAATAACCGGCAAAATATCATCAAAATAACCAATATCTGGAACAGCAGAGAAACCACCTAAAAGATCATTAAAATACTCCACTGCCATAGACCCAACAACATCACGATCATCTGAGACAGAACCATCAGGCAGCGTCACTTTGAAATTGTTCCTAGATCTTCGAACCTTAATAGCAGTGTGGAAAAGCTCCGTATTCCTCTCACCCTTCTGCAACCAACCAACATGAGATTTTGAATCAAGGAAAAGCTGGCGATCATCCAAAGCAGAATTTAGGCGACCTTGAAGAAAGACAAATTCTCTCTCACTTTCGGCTGACCACTGAAACTGGAGGATTTGCTCAACGGCTTCTACCCTTTTAGATAAATCATTGATTCTTTGATTGATATCACCAAAAACATTCCAATTCCAACTGCGGAGGATGCTTCTCAGTCTTTTGAGTTTAATATGACAATTAAACATGGGATTGGAGTGACCTTGAACTCCCCAAGAATCCCGCACAACTGAAATAAAATCCTCATGATTGACCCAAGCGGGGTTGAAGCTGAAAAAACTAAGACAGCGCTCAAAATTCCTAAAGGTGACTAGAAGGGGGCAATGATCTGATTTAACACGAGGAAGATGTACTACTTTCAGCTCAGGAAAAGCTGCTGCCGCCAAACCACTAATTAAAATCCTATCCAGTCTCATCCATATACACCGCCTACCAGCTTGATTATTACACCAAGTGAACTTGTTCCCAGAAAAACCAGCGTCCAAAAGACCAGCTCCAAAAATAAAATTGTTGAAATCAGAAGAGGATTTATTCCCAAAATCCCGACCACCCATTTTTTCTTCAGCACTAGAGACTGCATTAAAATCACCCATAAGGATCCAAGGTTCTGAAAAGGATTGGCTCTCCGCAGAAAGATCACACCAAAGCTTAACCCGATCGAAGACTTTGTAAGAGGCATAGACTACTGAACAAATAGTTTTAGCATCCAACGCAACATGATTGATAGCGCAAGAAATATGCTGATTGCTAATATTCAAAATGGAGACCGATATGGAGTCCTTCCAAAAAAACCAGATATGATTATTAGCTGGTTCTCCCTGAAAGAAACCTGAAAAACCAAGCTTCCGAGCAACAGACATAATTTTGTTCCCCTGCGATTTAGGTTCCCACATCTTGAGGTAATGAAATCTACTTTTACGCCCTGTCTCCTCAGACTTTTTAACAAGCAAGGGGCAATGGTCAGAGTTACAGCGAGAGAGGTGCGTGACAGTCGGTAGCCCAAAGGCGGAAATAAATCTGCCATTGACGAGGAACCTGTCCAATCTTTTCCAAATACAACTCTCTCCTAATCTGTTGTTAGACCAAGTAAAGGATTCCCTTTAAAGCCAGCATCACTAAGCCCCGCTCTCAACAGAAAGTTATTAAAATCTAGAATAGAACCATCGTCTGCCTGATTACCTCCCTTTTTTTCAGACCACTAGGAGATAACATTAAAATCTCCTCCAACCAGCCAAGAATCATTATTATCATCCGCAACCGAGACCAATTCGCTCCATAACGAGGCTCTATCCGTGCGACTACACATAGCATAAACAAAGGAACAGAGAACCTTTGAACAATGCAAATCTGATCTAGTAACAGTGCAGGAGACATGTTGACCATACCAAGCAATATTTTGGACATTAATGTGAGATTTCCAGAATAACCAGATTTTCCCATTTACTACTTCACCAGTCCTGAAGGAATCAAAATGAATAGTGCGGCAAAATCCTCACACTGATCTCCACTAACCATAGGCTCCAAAAAAACTAACATCTCAATCGAATGAAAATTAATTAAGTGGGAGAGGTAGGCAAGCGTACCTTTACTTCTGATGCCACGGATATTCCAGCAGAGAATACTCAACATGTTTGAAGAGTTTTGCCATTTAGAGGGCTCAAGGAGTTCAATACGTCAGTAGGAGTAATGGAGGTCTCCTCACTACGGTTTGCAGCAGCTGCATTAATAGAAGGTCCCCCAGAAGGGCCTTGGTGGTGTTGACGGTCATAAGTAGGATTCCCTTTTTTTTTTTTTTTTTTTTTAATTAGGTGATTTTATTGATTAAGATCCAAAAAGCCTGGATCATGGCAAATACAAATAAAAACGCCACCTTCAAGCGCCAGCTGAAGCAATGGCTAAACAGCCCAAAGCGAAGAAGGGGCAGCTTAGAGAGAGCTAGCTTCAAGAGAAAACAAGAACAAAAGGTTGAACCCACAGCCTGGGAACTAACCATAACCAAGCACAAGGAGCATAGCCTTAAAAAAAAAACAATAACCTGCAAAAAACCATAATAGCATTTAAACATATATAGGAAGGTCGAGAAAGGAGCAAGGGTGGAGCGCTGTATCGTTGTCCAAAGCATGTATAACTGATCTTGGAAGGTTGCCCTTGTGCCTAGTAAAAAGATATCTATCTTTAGAAAAACAAAGGGCATCTGCCGGACGATTCAGAGAATGGCTGGTCATGTATAATCCAAGACCCTTAAGCCTTTGGCCAAGCTGCCTCTTAATAGGGAAAAAAACCCAATTAACCCCTGAATTCTTTCCCAAAAGAAGTGCATCCGGGTGAGATATTTTAAAGCAATGACAGCATATATTGTGAGAATCAATCACATGAAGTATGTGTATCAAACAAGGGAGGAAATGCTTGCTCAAAGAAGTAAGCTTAACCGCTGCCACAAACCTGTTGAAACCATCTCGGATCACTGCAGCCATTCTGGAACAATTCTTGTCAGTAGAAATAGCAATATTACATGTATAGCCAGTCCAATAAGGCTGCCAAGGGACCCAGAAAATCCTACAGTTCCTGGCAGCAGGCGCCTGAATGTGAAGAACATGACATAAGTTCCTAGCCTGCGAATTAACCACAAAAAGGCCATTCAAATTGACTGAAATAGCAGCCGCCCATCTGAAAATGATTAAACGGCTAAATCTGCCAGCATTCTCCCCATAAATAGACTGGTTCCTATGCTTCCAGATTTCCCAGAGGCAACAGATCACCAAACCAAAAGCCAAACAATCTGGAAATATAGCAAAATTAGCAGCTGAACCCCAATCATAAACAAGCTGATAAAGAGAGCTAGGCCTGACTTTCCGGAAAAGAGGACAAAGGAAATCAAAAACCAATCTGGCATGATCGCTGAGCAATAGCAAATGTTCCATGGACTCAATCTTTGGCACCCTACAACACACGCACCGGCTAGCCAGATGAATACCAGTTTTAATGACATTATCATTGGTGGGAAGAGCAGAATGCAAAACCTTCCACATAAAACAGGAGATTTTCACAGGGATCCAAGGCTGCCATATCACTGCAAAATTTTTAAATCTAGCCGAGGGAGGAACAAAACTTTTTAAGAAACTAGAAGTAGAGACATACCCGGCTGGATCTCCTTCCCAAATGAGATGGTCCGGGAAATCATCACAAAAGGCACCTTGAATAGAAAGGAGAATCCGCGGATTCATATTGTGTAGAAAAAATCTGCGCATACAAGGATTTGAAAGGACTTCCTTTATTGTCCAGTGACTGATTCTTTTTGGAAAATTCATGGACAAATTCTGGCAGAAAACTGAAATAGGGGTCTGTCCATTACCAATAAGCCAGTGGCAGTTTAAAGAGATACTAGTAATAAAGGGGGAGACTTTTTTCCAAACATAAGACCCTTTACCAGATATGGAGAACCTGCTCCTGGCATGTTTGGCCCAAAGTGAGGAATTCTTTAAATAGTTCCACGCCAGTTTCCCCTGCAGAGCTGTCATCATATGACGAAGCGGCCTGATCCCTAAACCTCCTGCAGCAAAGTCTGAGCAGACTGTATCCCATTTCACCCAGTGCCTGCGAGAAGATGGCCCGCTGGCCCAAAGAAAATTGCGGAGAAGCTGGTCGATATGCAACAAAACACCTTTCGGAACAGGCATGACAGATAAACAATGAATAGGGATGGACTGAAGAACTGATTTAATTAAAGTGAGCCGACCTGCCATGGAGAGAAAATTCTTCATCCACCCAGAGAGACGATCCTTAATTTTGTCAACCACATCGTGGAAAAAAGAGATCTTGGGCTGACCACTGAAAAGAGGCACTCCAAGATAGGAAGCTGGAAAGGAACCCTGTGAAAAACCAGACAGGCGAAGGAGATGAGCTTTCCTCTCATCTTTAATAAATTTGGAGAAAAAGATTTTACACTTCGACGCATGGAGATGCTGTCCTGAGTTGCTGCAAAAGGCATTCATGACACCCAGGAAATTGGAGAAAGACGTCCTTCCTCCATTTGTAAAGGCCAAAATGTCATCTGCATAGAAAATATGATTAATCTCCAAAGCCTTCTGTGACGACCAATAGGGCATAATGCCACCACCTGGTTTCCCAGCTAGGTTTAGCTTTCTAGAGAGAAATTCCATAGCAATGATAAATAAACTAGGCGATAGGGGGTCACCTTGCCTCAATCCCCTATTAGATTTAAAATGACCAAATAGCTTACCTCTTATCCGAATAGAATACCAGCAATTGCTGATATTGTGATAGATAAGGTCGCACCACTGCTCACTGAAACCCAAAGCCTTCATTCCCTTAAGTAAAAAATTCCATGAAAGTCTGTCATAAGCCTTTGCCATGTCAAGCTTCACCATAACGTTTCCACCATGGACTTTCTTATGAATGTCAGACGCAAGGTCATGCGCCAGAGCAATGCACTGCTGGATGGACCTGCCAGGAATGAAGCCGGATTGCTCCAAACTGATAAAATGATCTAAAAGAGGGCCAACCCGATCATTTAAGACCTTAGAAATAATTTTATGCAGGAAATTGCAGAGGCTAATAGGTCTCGTCTGGTCCAAGGAGGTAGCATTTTTAACCTTAGGGATGAGGATTAGAACTGTGGAAGAGATACCTTTGGCAAGGCTAAAACCCTTGAAAAAGTGCTGGACTGCCTCAATAATATCCGCACCTATAATAGTCCAACAAGACTGAAAAAACGAACCGGTAAAACCATCTGGTCCAGGGGCACTATTTTTCGGCAGACTGGAAACCGCTGCCCAGATCTCATCAGAAGACGGAATGCTGGTCAATCTGTCATTATCAGCTTGGGAGATAAGAGGTTGAATATCATTAAAATAACTAGCGTGCGGAACAGCTGAGAATCTACCCAAGAGATCCTTAAAAAAATCAACAGCTAGGGAACCAATCACTTCCCTATTATCCGAGACCATACCAGACGGAAGAGTGACTTTAAAGTTATTAAAAGATCTCCTGACCTTGACAGCAGCATGAAAAAATTTGCTATTCCTGTCCCCCTCCTGAAGCCACCCAACATGAGATTTCGCATCTAGAAAAAGTTGCCGATCATCAAGGGCTTTGTTGAGGCAACTCTGTAAAAAATTCAGGGCTTTCTCACCCTCCAGAGACCACTGCGATTGTAAATGAAGCTCAGTAGCTTCAAGTCTTTTACTCAGCTCATCCACTTTCTGATTAATATCCCCATAAACATTCCAGTTCCAGCTCCGGAGCACACTCCTTAATCTCTTCAACTTCAAAAAACAGTTCAGCATAGGATCATTATGACCTTTCTCAGCCCAAGAATCCCTGACAACCGAATGGAACTCACTATGACTTACCCAGGCCGGATTAAAAGAGAAAAAGCTGTGAGATTGCTCCCTTTTACTAAAGGACACAAGCAAGGGGCAGTGATCCGATTGAACACGAGGCAGATGTAAAACACGCAGCTCAGGGAAGGAGAGCGAGGCCAAGCCATTAACCAGCACCCTATCCAGCCTCATCCATATGCATCTACTACCAGCTTGGTTGTTACACCAAGTAAATTTATTACCCACAAAGCCGACATCAGAAAGGTCATTCCCCCTGATAAAATTCCTGAAATCTGTTGAAGATTTTGACCCAAATAAACGGCCACCCTTTTTTTCTTCCGCATGAGTAACAGCATTAAAATCTCCCATCAGAAACCAGGGTAGACAGATAGATGCATTTTCTGTTGTAAGATCTGACCACAGCTGAACCCTGTTGACTGTTTTATAAGAAGCATAAACCACCGAGCAATAAATTGAAATATTGGAAGGGTCCTGAGTTACGATACAGGAAATATGTTGTGAGCTGATTTGCTGGATGACAACTGAGATGGAATCTTTCCAAAAAAGCCAAATGTGCATGTTAGAGGGAGAGCCTTGCAGAAAATTGGGGAAACCAAGCTTCCGAGCGATAGTAAAAATTTTATACCCCTGCACTTTAGGTTCCAAAATTGCACAAAAAGAGATGTCATGTTTAGACAGAATGGATTTTAAAAATAGAATGGTACCTCGATTGGAGATACCCCTGGCATTCCAACAAAGTCCACTGATCATTGAGAATCAATTGAAGGGCAGTGCTTGCTGCCAGGAATAATGCAGTCCTGAAGGGCCTCAGACAACTTCCTCTCACTCCGGGAAGAGGTTCCAGCTCTTTTCTGAATTTTATTATAGTGAGCCAAAGCACCTGTTTCCACTAGAACACCCAGCTCTTCACTGAAGACCACCTCATTCTGATTTTGCTTCCTGCGGCGCATTTCGGCACCAGAAAAGTCATTGGGAACATGAGCACCAGGAGCATTCTCGCTATTCACGGTAGAAGGATCCACTAGGATAGGGATTTGATTAGAAACTTCTCTGCCATCAGGAACATCCCTTACGACACTAGGGCCAGCATCACCGATAGGACCCGAATTGGAAGCATTACCATCAGTACCAGGAACACCATCATCTCGGTTACCTCCAATGGGAGGAGCGTCACCAGAAGCTAAAATAGCCACCTCCTTCCCTTTATTACGGCTCACAGGAGGTTTATCTTTAGAAGAAGTATTCTCCCCATTCTTGGAAGAATTATGGAAGCTGGGAGCATTTTGATTTAAATTAAAACCCTGCTGTTTAGGGATACTGGAATGCTTGATCCGTCTACAGCCTGCCAAGGAATGACCGTGGACTTTACATTTACTGCAATAAGCCAAGCTAGTTTCAACAACAATAGATTGCCAGAAACCTTGGTTTTCAGGCATCGAAATCCATACCGCATCAGGAATAGGTTTCGTGACATCAAGTTCAACGCACGCGCGAGCATATTTCAGAGACACACAAGCGTTGGTTCGTTCATCAACTGCAACGAAATATCCAAAGGTAGAAACAATAGCTTCGACAAATGCGGTGTCATATAGTGGCAAGGGGAGGTCCGGTAATCGAATCCATACCGTAGTGACTGTCGACTCTTTCTTGGGGTTGTAATCAAGGGACCAGCGGAATAAACGGAAATAAGCATGGCCAACCTTATTGAGCGGAGAAGCTAGGGCAGTCCTGACATCGGTCTCTGAGTCAAGGATAATAAGAACATGACGAGCATCCCAAATCTCGCTCAAGGTCGCCCTGCCCTTCAAATCCCAATGAGTCTGGAAGGCCTTCTGGATATCCCCAATGCTAGGGCGGCCAACTGTGAATTTGGCTATCAGTGAGAATTGAAAGCGTTTAGCTCCAGCCCCAACCTCGGAGCCGGTGAACCCAATAGCCGGTCGGCCGTCCTTCGACCCAACCTGTCTAGTGGGGAGGGAAATAGGGGCAAACGGCGGCCTAAGCTTTGGTCGGGCAGTGGCAGCAATCGCCGCGAAAGAGGGTCCCAACGCAGGAGAAGGGATGCCGGGGACAGAAGGCGAACCACCGGAAGATGGTAAGTCAGGCGGCTTCGACAAGGACGGGGTGGGGAGACCCGTGGCTGGGGAGCCCATGGCGGGCGGAGGAAGGCGCGCGGCGATCGCCGGAGAAAACCCTAAAATTCGCCAAAATCGCCTAGTCAACGGAAGTCAACGAAAAATATTTCTTATCCATGGGATTCCCCTTTTTAAGTCTTGTCATTCTACTAGCTAATTCATCCACCAATAGAGGTCTTTTTGCAGTAGCTACTGTAAGAATGTCTTGTGAATTTTCTATTGATGCCTTGTGCTGGACATTGGACGAAGAAGAATTCATAAAGCCGTTCTCCCAGTCTCTTTCTTCTTTATCAGCACCTTCATGGTTTGTTGTCATAGGTTGGACATTAGTATGAGCAATGGTCTGTACCGAAATCTCCTTGGATTGAGAAGAATCTCGAATAACCCGATGATTACCCAAATTTGTCTTCCGCTGTTTCCTGCTTTGAACCTCTGTCCATTCCTATTGTTGTAAGTTCTCCGTGGATGGTTTTGCTACCACTTCACTTGTGGATTTCTCCTTTAAAATCTTTGGACCTCCTACTGGCTTCTCACTCATTCTTGAGTCCTTTCTCTTTCGCCAGTGCCTTTAGAAAAAATAATCTGACTCTTTAAGGATTAAGGACCTGACCAGAGATTTTACAAAATGAACTCAGCAACTTCGTGAGGTTCCCAACGGAAGAAGGATCATCTCTTGTAAAAATCAAAATATCATCCACAAACAAAAGATGACTAATCTGCAGGGCACCTCGCTTAGTGTTATATGTCATCATTTTCTTATGTCGAACAACATAGTTAATGGCCTTCGATAACCATTCCATAGCTAGGACGAAAAGGGCAGGAGATAGAGGATCTCCCTGTGATACGAACTCCACCCTCTAGTGTGATGGAAACCGTTATCTTGAGTTAGATCGTAAACAAAAATCTGCCACAACAAGTTTGTCGAGCTCGATGCTAACCCCTCACCGTAACGCAAATGGATAGTGTGATGAGAAACTAAGAACTTCAGATTTAAACGCCACACCAAGAATGGTGATAAGTTTGGATTTGAACGCCACAAGATTAACCTTGAGAAGTTCAAAAAGTTCAATCAAGAACAAAGAAAACACATGTTTCTCACAAGTTTATTATTCATTGGATGGTGAAAATGATAGTGTAGCATCCCTTACATAGGGAATAGAAAAAAAAAAAAAAAAATAGGGAATAGATAAGAAGCTCAAAGGACTAGAAAATGAAGATAAGAACAACTTAATGAGATTGAAGATGAGACCAACTCATGAGTTTTCTTGCGCTCCAAAAGTCTTCTATATTTATCTTCTCACATTGCGTTTATGAGATGATAAGATTGAATATCATTTGCTCTTTCTTGGTAATCAGCCCAACTTTCTTGAATAAGCCCATGTAGAGCTTCATATAACTTCTTTGCTCTTTGTCTTGTAATTGGCCCACTAGGAATTGAAAATGGATCATTATGCTTATAACCTTCAAGTGATTTGGCTCCAATAGTCGCATCATTCTCTCCCTCTTGAAAAGGATTTGTCCTCAAATCTTCGTCTGCCTCAAATGGAGACAAATCAGCAACATTAAAGCTTGCGCTAACATTATACTCACCGGGCAAGTCAAGCTTGTAAGCGTTATCATTAATGCGTTCAAGAACTTGAAATGGTCCATCTCCACAAGGTAGAAGCTTTGATCGCCTTTTTTCAGGAAAACGCTCTTTTCTCAAATGCAACCAAACCCATTCATCGGGCTGAAACACAACCTTCTTGCGTCCTTTGTTGGCTTGTTGAACATAATGCTCAGTCCTCTGTTCGATGTTCTCTTTAGCTTTTTGGTGAATTTGTTTGACCTGTCTGGTGCTGAAATTCGATTGAGGAAACACAACTCTTCTGCGCTTGTTATCAGTGAAGAGTTGGGCGTTCTGGTTCATCCTGACCATGTTCAGCATTATTTAGATATACAAGACAAAGCTGGATCTGCTAGGCGTCTCTCTAAGCAATCGGAAGCTATGAAAAAGAGTGTTTCCTTTGGCAGCAAGCACTGCCCTACCAAAAAGCTTAAATGACTAGTGGTTTATGCTGGAATGCCAGGGGTATCTATTTTTTTTTTTAAAAAAAAAAAAAACTGGCTATGAAAAACAGCCCAAACAGCCTGGGCCACGGCGCTTACAACACAGACTGCAAAAGCAGCTAACCCTACTAACCCTAAACCTCACAAAACGGACAAAAAAGCCAGGGAAACCAGCTAAACACCTAGCAAGGGAAAATACAAGAAGGAGCTGCCCAACTAGACCTGCAAACCACAATCCACCATCTCAGCTAAAGCTAAAAAAAAGCAAGCAATACTACAGACCACAAGAACCAGAGATCTTCTCATCCAAAGCTAGAAAAAGAGACTGCGCAGGAGGCCATCAATTCAAATAGCAATGAGCTGCTCCCTAAAAGTGCAGGGTTGAGGCTTCAGATCGCTGGCGATAGCATGTTTAACAGCCCTAGGAATCTCTTCAAATCTGGAGGTGAAGCAGGACTTAGACTCGGAGAAGCACAAGGCATCTGCTGCCTATTAAGGGAGTGACAAATTCTATAAATGTCAAAGTTCTTGAGCCTTTTAACCAGCATTCTTTTGATCTGGAAAAGCTTCCAATCAACCGTGCAGCTGTGACCAAGAAGATGCACATCAGGATGGGAGATACGTAAGCACTGGAAATTCAGATTTCTAGCTCTCACCTCGCAAATAATCTGCAACAATCCCTGCAAGAAATGTTTTCGAGCGGCAACAATTTTAATAGCAGCAACAAACATACCATAGCGATCCCGGATCACTGCAGCCAATCTAGAGTCATCCTCACCAATAGATATAGCAAAATTGCATGTGTTTCCTTTAACAGATGGCTGCCAAGGAGACCAAACCAATCTGTCCGACTTAAACGAACTAGGATTAACATGGAGCGCTTTACAAACATTGTTA
This sequence comes from Umbilicus rupestris, assembly GCA_963678935.1. NCBI lineage: Eukaryota > Viridiplantae > Streptophyta > Magnoliopsida > Saxifragales > Crassulaceae > Umbilicus > Umbilicus rupestris. The sequence goes on from OY787625.1 coordinate 2,458,613, forward strand.
GACAATAAATCTTGATTGCAAGGGGCTTTAATAATGTTGACAAGAGCCGCAGCCCATCTGAAAATGTTGCATTTACTAAAAACCCCTGGCTTGTCATTATAAACCATCATATTTTTGAATTTCCAGATGTCCCACAAGCAGCAGCTAATAAGACCAAAACCTAAGCAGTCTTTAAAAATATTGAGATCAGCTGAAGTTCCCCAATCATAACAAAACTGGAGGAACGTCGCTGGCTTTCTTTTACGGAAAATAGGACACATAAAATCCCACATCAGATTAGCTTTATTACTATGAAGGAGCAGATGCTCCATAGTTTCAGTGCTCGGCTCAATGCAGCAGACACATTTGCTGGCAAACTGATAGCCAGTTTTAATGATATTATCATGAGTAGGGAGGGCTGAGTGTAGAACCTTACACAAGAAACAGGAGACTTTAGCAGGGATAAAACTGCTCCAAATGACTTCGAAATTTTTAATACAAGAAAGGGGTTGTTCCCTAGAGAAAGGGGTTTTAGCAAGGATAGATTGTTGCCCCCTTCGAAATTTATATTCTTGTATTGCCTAGAATAATCAAGGATAGATTTCTCTTAATACAATAAAGGATAGAAAACCTTTAAATCCAATAGGGGGCTGAGGCAGGGGGATCCATTGTCTGCCAGCCTCTTTGTTCTGGCTATGGAATTCCTCTCCAGTTTGCTGAAGGGGGCTGGTAGGAGGGGAGGAGGTGTAAAACCTTACTGGTCTTCTCTTCAAGCTGCTAATATCAATCATATTCTCTACGCAGATGATGTGTTGGTTTTCACCAATGGAGGGGAGGACCTCCTTCACTTAAGTCCTTCAAATTCTAAAATGCTTCTGCGTTAACTCTGGGCAGCAGCTCAGCGATAGAAAATGCAAGGTTTTCTTCTCCAAGCATATAAATAATTCTACGAAAGCCATGATTATTCAGATGTCGGGATTTATCCCTAGTGCTTTCCCTGTCCGGTATTTGGGAGCTCCCTTATTTCCAGGGAGGCCTAGAAGTTCTTATTTTCAGGGGATAGTGGAGGGTATCAAAGGGAGGCTTCTTTGCTGGATGAAATCCTTTCTTTCTATGGCCGGGAGGATCACTTTAATCAAGGCAGTCCTTCAATCCATCCCCATCCACTGCTTGTCGGTCTTGCCTGTTCCTAAAGGTACGATTAGGGATATAGAAAAGGTCATAAGGAATTTTTTGTGGGATTCTGGAGGAGTGTCTAGGCATCATTGGGTTAAGTGGGAGACAGTTTGCTTGCCTTCTAGTGCTGGGGGCCTGGGAATCAGATTTTTGCAGCAGGTTATGTCTGCGTTGCAAGGGAAACTAGCCTGGAATTATCTGCTTAATTCTTCCTTGTGGGCTAAACATGCTAGAACCAGATTTTCCATTGGAGGCAGAGGTTCTTGGTTATGGAAAACTATTTCCCCTTACATTTCTAGTATCTCCTTGAACTGCCGCTGGATCCTAGGGAATGGCAATACTTCCTGTCCTGATTTCTGCAGGGGCATTGCCATAGAATGCCCTAAGAGTTTAAGGAAGTATCAAATTAAAGAAGTAGTTCAGAATCCGGTTTGTAGAAGACAATTCTTGCATAATATGAACCCCCGTATTTATCTGTCCATTGGAGAGTCTTTGTCTGATAGCATCTCAGACAAATTAGTTTGGGAAGGGGACACTAGTGGTTTGGTCACTACAGCCAACTTCCTGAAGACGTTCAGCCTTCCTCAACCTTGTATTAAAAAGTTCGAAGTCATTTGGAGCTATTTTATCCCTGCAAAAGTCTCCTGCTTCTTATGGAAGGTTCTTCACTCAGCCCTCCCCACTCATGATAATGTCATCAAAACTGGCTGCCAGATTGCTAGCAAATGTGTCTGCTGCATTGATCCGAGCATTGAAACTATGGAACATTTGCTGCTTCATAGCAATAAAGCTAATCTGATGTGGGATTTTATTTGTCCTTTATTCTGTAAAAGAAAGCCAACAACGTTTCACCAGCTCTGTTATGATTGGGGAACTTCAGTTGATCTCAATACCTTTAAAGACTGTTTAGGGTTTGGTCTCATTAGCTGCTGCTTGTGGGACATCTGGAATTTCAGAAATAGGATGGTATATAATGATAAGCCAGGGGTTTTTAGTAAATGCAACATATTCAGATGGGCTGCGACCCTCGGCAGCACAATTAAGGCCCCTTGCACTCAAGATTTATTGGCTACCAATGTTTGTAAAGTGCTCCATGTTAACCCCAGATTTGTTAGGTCGGACAGATTATCTTGGGTCACTTGGCAGCCAACGGCTAAAGGAAACACTTGCAATTTTGCTATTTATATTGACGAGAATAACACTAGAATGGCAGCAGTGATCCGGGATCGCTATGGTATGTTTGTTGCAGCTATTTAAATTGTTGCAGCTCGAAAACATTTCCTGCAGGGTTTGATGCAGATTTTTTGCGAGGTGCGAGCTAGAAAGTTAAATTTTCAGTGTTTGCGGATCTCTCATCCCGACGTGCATCTTCTTGGCCACAGCTACTCGGTGGACTGGAAGGTTTTCCAGGTTAAAAGATTGCTGGTTAAAAGGCTCAAGAACCTTGACATCTTTAGTATTTGTCACTCCCTTAATAGGCCGGCTGATGTATTGTGTTTTTCTGAGTTTAAGGCCGGCTTCTCCTCCAGATTTGAAGAGATTCCTAGAGCTGCTCAACTTGCTTTCGCCAGCGACTTGAAGCCTCAACCTTGCCCTTTTAGGGAGCAGCTCATTACTATTTGATTGTTTGTCCTCTTTCTTGGCCTAGCTTTGTTTGAGGAGGGCCTTGCAGGTTTATGTAGTCGGCAGGTTTTTAGTAGGGGTTTGTGTTGGGTTGTGTTATATGGTCTGTAGCTTGGTGTCTTAGTTGAGCAGGGTATTGTTGATGACTGTTGGGCAGGTGGTTCGCCTGTTGTTTAAAAAAAAAAAAAAAAAAAACTAGAAGTTTTGCCATTCCCTAGGATCCACCGGCAGTTCAGGGAGATACTAGAAATGTAAGGGGTAATAGTTTTCCAAAGCCAAGAACCTTTGCCTCTAATGGAAAATCTGCTCCTAGCATGTTTAGCCCACAAAGAAGAATTGAGCAGGAAATTCCAGGCTAGTTTCCCTTGCAACGCTGTCATAACCTGCTGCAGTATTCGGATCCCCAGTCCCCCAGCATTAGTTGGCAAACAGACTGTCTCCCAATTAACCCAATGATGCCGAGAAACCCCTCCAGAGTCCCACAAAAAATTCCTTATGACCTTATCTATCTCCCTTAGCGTACCTTTAGGAACAGGTAAGACCGACATGCAGTGGATGGGAATGGATTGAAGGACTGCCTTGATTAAGGTGATCCTCCCGGCCATAGAAAGAAAGGATTTCATCCAGCCAAGAAGCCTCCCTTTGATTCCATCAACCAACCCCTGAAAATAAGAAACTCTAGGCCTCCCCGGGAATAAGGGGGCTCCTAAATACCGAACAGGGAAAGCACTAAGAATAAAACCGGACTGTTGAATAATCGAAGCTTTCCTGGCATTGTTTATATGCTTGGAGAAAAAAACCTTGCATTTCCTTTCACTGAGTTGCTGTCCGGAATTTACGCAGAAACATTTTAGAATCTGAAGGACTTTAGCAAAAGAGGTCCTCCCTCCATTAGTGAAAACCAGCACATCATTTGCGTAGAGAATATGGTTGATATTAGCAGCTTGGAGGGAAGACCAATAGGGCTTAACACCTCCTCCCCTCCTACCAGCCCCCTTCAACATTCTGGAAAGGAATTCCATAGCCACTACAAAAAGGCTGGCAGACAAGGGATCCCCCTGCCTCACACCCCTATTGGATTTAAAGTGACCAAAGGATTTCCCTCTAATCCGGATAGAATACCAACAATTGCTAATATTCCGATAGACAAGATCGCACCACTGCTCATCAAAACCTAAGGCCCTCATACCTCGGATGAGAAAGACCCAAGAAATCCGATCATAAGCTTTCGCCATGTCAATTTTAACCATCACATTACCCCCATGAACTTTTTTGTTGATATCTGAAACTAGATCGTGAGCCAGCGCAATGCTATGATGAATGGACCTCCCAGGAATGAATCCTGACTGTTCCGGGCTGATAATTCTGTCAAGAAGGGGACGAATCCGATCATTTAAGATCTTAGAAATGATCTTGTGAAAAAAATTGCAGAGGCTGACCGGTCTTAAATGATCCAGAGAGGTGGCATTCTTAACTTTCGGAATAAGAGTAAGCACCTAGTGGTCGTGGTGGTGTATTATAAACTCCATGTCACAGGTTCGATTCCTGGTGGGTGTTAGGGTTGGGGCTCTAACGGGGTGGGTTTAAAAAAAAAAAAAAAAGAGTAAGCACCGTAGCTGAGATGCAGTTGGGGAGGCTGACACCCTTAAAGAAAATCTGGACTGCTTCTATAATGTCTTCTCTAATGATATTCCAACACGACTGATAAAAAACACCTGTGAACCCATCTGGTCCTGGGGAGCTGTTCTCTGGCAGATTGGAAACAGCGGTCCAGATCTCGTCTTCATCAGGAATAACACTCAGCTTGCAATTATCTGAGGCAGTAATCATGGGCCGAATATTATCAAAGAAACTCCTTTCAGGAATGGCAGAAAAACCTCCAAGTAAGCCCTGAAAAAAATCTGTAGCCAAAGATCCAATTTCCTCCCGGTCATCTGTAACTAAACCCGAGGGGAGAGTAGCTTTAAAATTATTAGCAGCCCTCCGAGCCTTAATAGCTGCGTGAAAAAGCCCAGTGTTCCTGTCCCCCTCCTGCAGCCAGCCAATCTGAGATTTAGAGTTAAGAAATAATTGACGATCATCTAAAGCTGTTTGGAGCCTCTTTTGACAATGAACTAGATCTTCCTCACTTTCCGAACTCCAGCAATTCTGAAGAACAAACTCAATATCCTCCACTTGTTTACTGAGATCACTGATCTTTTGATTAATATCCCCAAAGACATTCCAATTCCAACTACGCAGCTCACTTCTCAGTCTTTTGAGCTTAGCATAGCTATTAATTAAGGGGTTGCCATGAGCCCGAGCAGCCCAAGAAGTCCGAACAAAGGAGTGCAGATCAGCGTGCTTGATCCAGGCCGGATTGAAGCTGAAATAACTTTGCACATATTCTTTTTTGCTGAAGGAAATCAATAGGGGACAATGATCAGATTGTATACGAGGGAGATGTATCACTTTAAGCTCCGGAAACCAAGCTGCAGCCAGACCATTAATTAGAACCCTATCAAGCCTCATCCAGATACACCTCAAGCCCGCTTGATTATTGCACCAATGTATTTATTACCAGAAAACCCAACATCCGTAAGCCCGCTGTCAGCAATAAATTTATTGAAATCTGAGGAAGCCTTGTTGCCGAATTTTTGACCACCTTTTTTCTCACCAGCATGAGAAACTGCATTAAAATCTCCCATAATAATCCAAGGAACTGTGTTATATATGGCCTCTTTGGCAAGGTTCTCCCATAACACCAGTCTGTCATTTACTTTGTAGGAGGCATAGACAACAGAGCATAAAGACTTAATACCGGACGCAATAATGGAAACTTCACAAGAAATATGTTGAGAACTGATATTTAACACGGAGACATCTAAGAAATCCTTCCAAAATATCCAAATATGTGTATTGGTAGGGTTCCCCTGCATAAATCTAGAGAAGCCTAACTTCCTAGCGATAGAAAAAATTTTGTCCCCTTGCAATTTAGGCTCTAGCACAGCACAAAAGGAAATATCATGCTTGATTAATAAACTTTTTAGGAAACAAATGGTACCTCGATTTGCAATCCCTCTAACATTCCAGCAAAGGCCTTTTATCATTGATACACCTTGGAGGGACAGTGCTTGCTGCCAGGGATAATGCAATCTGAAAGAGCATCCGAAAATCTTCTATCCGCTCTACCTCTACCAGGGCTCCTAGTGCATCCAACTTTATCCAAAATGTTTTTATAGTGTTGAAGGGACCCAGGATGAACTAGCACTCCTAGCTCCTCATTAAAGAAAACTTTATTGGGGCTTGGCTTCTTTAGCCGAAGCTCAGCTTCTGAAAAATCGTTCGGAGGTTTTTTAGTCCCTTCCCCGGAGATGTCTTCCTCTTGAACCCTATCAGACTGGCAAGGAGTATCCATCTTAGAAATCTCCCCCTCACTGAAACTGTTTGAAAAGTCACCTTTCCGGGTAACCTTCCTAGAGCCTGAGCCAACCCCATTTTTAAAAACTACTAAAGAAGGGTCCTCTGCAATAACCAAGTCCTTACGAGCGACTTCATTAGCCTTATCAGTGACTTCGCAGGGGGTAGGATCCACCACTGTCTTAGAATATTTTTTCCCAACCTTGACCCAACCGGATTCCCCTGAAAGGTTGGGAGCTTTAGCCGAAGCTCCTGCTTTCGAGATAACCACCGTAGATCCACCATCTTTAGCCTTGAGGGTATCAAAAGACTGTTTGACCTTCCGACACGTAGCTAATAGGTACCCATGAACCTTGCATTTGCTGCAATAAGCCATTTTTGTCTCAGCGACAATAGATTGCCAGAAACCCTGATTATCCGGCAAAGAAATCCATACAGCCTCCGGTAAAATCTGAGTGACATCTAGCTCTACGCACGCTCGAGCATACTTAACTGAAACACAAGCCTTAGTTCTATCGTCCACTGCAATAAAATAACCAAAGGTAGAGACTATCGCCTCAATGAAAGCGCTGTCATATAGAGGAAGAGGAAGGTTTGGGAGTCTTACCCACACTGAGGTGCTCGTTGATTCACTCTTAGGGTTGTAATCGGCTGACCAACGAAATAGACGAAAAAAGGCATGACCAACCTTTGTTAGTGAGGACGACAAAACATTCCGGATCTCACTGAGGGTAGCTCTTCCGGAGACTGACCAGCTCGCCTGAAAAGCTTTTTGGATCTCACCCAAATTAGGCCGGCCAACAGTGAATTTGGCAATGAGGGAGAAAGCGAACCTCTTGGCACCAGCCCCAAGCTCAGGTCCCGAGAAGCTGATGGACGGACGGCCATCCTTTAACCCAACTTGCCTGGACGGAAGAAGAATGGGGCTAAACCTCGGCTTCAGGGGAGGCCTCACCGAGGCGACAGTGTTAGCGAAGGACCGAGCCAAGGTCGGGCGGACGCTTAACGAGGGTTCAGATCCGCCGGGAGCAAGCGACTCTGGCGGCAGAGCCGGAGGGGCAGAGCCCATGACGGGAAACCCTAGATTCGTGCGACTTTAGAATCCTTCTCTAGATTCTCTCTCTCTAGCTTTTCCCAAAAATGTGTTGTTTGCCAGGGGTATCTCCAATCGAGGTACCATTTGTTATTTAAAGTCTATTCTTTCCAAGCATGATATCTCTTTTTGTGCTATTCTGGAACCTAAATCGCAGGGGAACAAAATTATGTCTGTTGCTCGGAAGCTTGGTTTTTCAGGTTTCTTTCAGGGAGAACCAGCTAATAATCATATCTGGTTTTTTTGGAAGGACTCCATTTCGGTCTCCATTTTGAATATTAGCACTCAGCATATTTCTTGCACTATCAATCATGTTGCGATGGATGTTAAAACTAATTGTTCAGTAGTCTATGCCTCTTACAAAGTCTTCGATCGGGTTAAGCTTTGGTGTGATCTTTCTGCGGAGAGCCAATCTTTTTCAGAACCTTGGATCCTTATGGGTGATTTTAATGCAGTCTCTAGTGCTGAAGAAAAAATGGGTGGTCGGGATTTTGGGAATAAATCTTCTTCTGATTTCAACAACTTTACTTTTGGAGCTGGTCTTTTGGACGCTGGTTTTTCAGGAAATAAGTTCACTTGGTGTAATAATCAAGCGGGTAGGCGGTGTATATGGATGAGACTGGATAGGGTTTTAAATTTTTTTTAAAAAAAAAAAAAAAACTGGACTGTGCCAGCACCTTTATTAATCAAAAGATCCAAAAAACCTAGATCATGGTTATTACAAGGCTGAGAACCAAGGTCCCTAAAAAGAACAAAGAACAAGGAACAAAATAATAGCACCAAGGGCTAGCCTAGTGGTCGTGGTGGTGTATTATAAACTCCATGTCACAGGTTTGATTCCTGGTGGGTGTTAGGGCTGGGGCTCTAACGGGGTGGGTTTTAAAAAAAAAAAAAAAAAAAAAAGAGGAGGCGCTGAGACGGCACAAACCTGTCTACAAGCGATAAGAGACAACCCGTAAAGTTAAATAAAAATGCGTTGATCAATGGAGAAGCAAGGCAGGACTACTGCCTTAAGATTCTGTGAGGGCATTGTTCTATATTGTCCTAAAAGATTTAGGGCTATGCAAATTAAAGAGGTTCTTCAAAATCCAGCTTTCAGAAGGACATTTCTTCTTAATATCAACCCTCGCATTTTTCAGTCCATTGATGGGGATTTTTCTGATGATTCTCCGGACAGATTAGTCTGGGAAGGTGATCCCACTGGCCAAGTCACCACAGCCACCTTTTTAAGGAGCTTTGTATACTCACTGCCCTGTATTGCAAAATTTGAAGCTGTATGGCAGTCCTTCATTCCATTGAAAGTCTCCTGTTTTTTATGGAAGATTCTCCACTCAGCCCTTCCAACAAATGACAATATCATCAAGACTGGTATACAAATTGCCAGTAAATGTGTTTGCTGCCGCGCTCCCAGATTTGAATCAATGGAGCATTTGTTTCTTCATAGTGACAAAGCTGTCTTGGTGCTGGACTTCCTTTGCCCTCTCTTCCGTAAAAGCAGACCTACGTCTTTACATCAACTCTTCTATGATTGGGGCATTGTGGCTGACTTTACTAAATTTCTGGATTGTTTGGGCTTCGGCCTCATTTCTTGTTGTATGTGGGACATTTGGAAATTCAGGAATCAGGCTCTATATGATGATCATGCCGGCAGCTTCAGCAAGTCTAATATTTTTCGATGGGCCTCTCTTCTTGCTTATAATATTAAGGCTCCTTGCGGCCATGACATTTCCTCCAGTAACATTTGCAGAGCTCTCCTTATTAACCCCCTGGTGATCAAGTCGGCTAGAATTTTTTGGATCCCTTGGCAGCCCTCTCCAAAAGGTAACACTTGCAACATCTCTATTTCTTTTGACAATGATAAATCTTGTATGGCTGCTGTGGTTCGTGATAGATATGGTCTTTTCCGTGCTGCTTTCAAGACTGTTGCGTTGCGCAAGCATTTTCTGCAGTGTTTGATGCACATTCTTAGTGAGCTTAATTATCTTGCTTTGGATAGACACTGCCTTCGCATATCCCATCCTGAGGTCTGTCTCCTTAGTCGGAACTCCTTGGTGGATTGGGCGTTTTTTCAGCTTAAAAGGCTGCTGGTTAGAAGGCTTAAAAAGATTGAGATCTACTACATCAGCCACTCACTCAATCGCCCGGCAGATGCTCTTTGTTGCTCCAAACTTAGGCACTTTTATTCTACCAGCTTTGAAGAGCTTCCCTGTTCAGTTCAGCATGCCATTGTCAATGATGTCAAGCCCCAGCCTTGCTCCTTCAGTGAACAGCGCATCGAGACATGCTCCTAGGGTCTGCTGGCTTTGCTTCTTGGTGTTTTTGCTTATGTTTTGGTGTGTCCAGGTTGTTTTCATGCTATTGTTTGCTGGTTTTGTCTTGGTTAGTTTCCAACATGTGGGATCAACCTTATTTCTTTTAGATGGGCTTTTCCATCTCCCTTGTACTAGCCATGATCCAGGCTTTTTGGATCTCTATCAATAAAGCTTTTTTTGTTTAAAAAAAAAAAAAAATGGAGAAGCAAGGCTGAGGGCAAGAGTCATTAGCAAGGGCTTTGATAACTGAGCTGGGGAGAGCTAGAAGCTGAGCGGAGAAGAGCTGTCTTTGCGCTGCATAGAGGGCCGGGCGATTCAAGGCATAACACACCTTGCTGACCTCTACTTCTCGAATCATTTGAATTATCTTCCTTTTAATCTGAAAGGAAGGCCAATCCACAGAAGCGCCTCGACCAAGTAAGGTTGAATCCGAGTGAGCCAACTTCAGGCAGAAATAGCTGACATGCTTAAGGGATAATTCATGAAGAATCTGCAAAAGACTTCTAAAAAAGCACTTGCTGACCGAACTGACTTTCAGGCCACAAACAAAAAGGCCGCAACTGTCCCGCACAATAGCTGCCATTCTAGAGCAAGAGTCATCAATTGAAATTGCAATATTACAAATGTTACCTTGATGGGAGGGCTGCCAAGGAATCCAGAAAAGTTTAAAGCCTTTAGTTCTTGGAGGATTGATGTGTAAAGCAGAGCAGATGCCCCTGGAGAACTCATCCTCAGCTAAGGGGAATTTAATGAGGCCGGATAGCCTAGATGCCCATTTGAAAATATTGCAAATACTGTAGTTGCCAGAAGGATCATCATGTAGAATCTGATTTCGAAATTTCCAGATATCCCAAAGACAGCAACACAATAAACCAAAACCCTAACAGTCAGCAAACTTGCTAAAATCAGCCTCATAACCCCAATAATAAAAGAATTGATGTATACTAAGAGGTCTACGCTTCTGGAAGATGGGGCATAAAAACTTAAAGGTCATGGCAGCATGGTCACTATGAATAAAGAGATGTTCCATAGATTCATTGCTGGGATGCAAACAGCACACACATCTACTAACCAAATTAATGCCAGTTCTCATAATATTTTCATGGGTGGGAATGGCTGAATAAGTTATCTTCCAAAGGAAACACGATATATTCAGCGGAAGCCAAGAGTGCCATAAAATAGCAAACCTTTTATTAGAAGGAGCAGGAGGAGCAAAATGAGCCAAGAAATTCGCCGTAGTAACATGGCCAGCAGGGTCACCCTCCCAAACGAGCTGGTCAGGGAAATCAGCCACCATATTCCCTTCAATAGATCGAAAGACTCTAGGATTGATATTGTGAAGAAAATCTCATCGCATACCAGAATTTTGGAGAACCTCCTTTACAGTGAAAGCTTGGTACCTTCTAGGAAAAGGTAATGAGAGATTCTGGCAGAAGGTCTTCTTCCCCGTGTTAAGTCAGATCATTGCCCCCTTCTAGGAAGAGGGTTTTAATTAGTGGTTTGGCGGCAGCAGCTTTTCCTGAGCTGAAAGTAGTTCATCTTCCCCGTGTTAAGTCAGATCATTGCCCCCCTTTTATTCACTTTTAGGAATTATGAGCGCTGTCATAGTTTTTTCAGCTTCAACCCCGCATGGGTCAATCATGAGGATTTTATTTCAGTTGTGCGGGATTCTTGGGGAGTTCAAGGTCACTCCAATCCCATGATTAATTGTCAAATTAAACTTAAAAGACTGAGGAGCATCCTCCGCAGATGGAATTGGAATGTTTTTGGTGATATCAACCAAAGAATCAATGATTTATCTAAAAGGGTTGAAGCTGTTGAGCACATCCTCCAGTTTCAGTGGTCGGCGGAAAGTGAGAGAGAATTTGTCTTTCTTCAAGGTCGCCTTAACTCTGCCTTGGATGATCGCCAGCTTTTCCTTGATTCAAAATCTCATGTTGGTTGGTTGCAGAAGGGTGAGAGGAATACGGAGCTTTTCCACACTGCTATTAAGGTTCGAAGATCTAGAAACAATTTCAAAGTGACGATGTCTGATGGTACTGTCTCAGATGATCGTGAGGTTATTGGTTCTATGGCAGTGGAGTATTTTCATGATCTTTTAGGTGGTTTTTCTGCTGTTCCAGATTATGATTATTTTGATGATATTTTGCCGGTTATTTCGGAAGCTGAGAATGGGGAGCTGATTGGAATTCCATCCGCAGAGGAGGTGTGGCTTGCTGTTTCTTCGCTGCCAAAAGCTAGTGCCCCTGGGCCTTGTGGTTTTACAGGCGTCTTTTATCGCAGTTGTTGGAGGGTTATTAGTGAGGATATAGTAGATGCAGTCCAATTCTTCTTTAAGGGTTTTAGTCTGCCTAAATCTATGTCCTCCACAGTTCTTACTTTAGTTCCGAAAGTGAAGAATGCTACCTCCCTAGACCAGCTGAGACCCATTAGCCTATGCAATTTTCTTCAAAAAATCATATCCAAGATTCTTAATGAGCGTATTCGGCCGTTTATGAATAGAATTATTGGCTTAGAACAGTCTGGTTTTGTCCCTGGCCGATCCATCCAGCAGTGTATAGCCCTGGCTCACGACTTGATTTCAGACATTCATAATAAAGTTCATGGTGGGAATGTTATGGTAAAGCTCGACATGTCAAAGGCATATGACAGGCTTTCTTGGATTTTTCTAATTCGGGGAATGAAGGCTTTGGGTTTCAATGATATATGGTGTGATCTGATTTATCGCAACATCAGCAATTGTTGGTATTCGATTCGGATAAGAGGGAAGTCATTTGGTCATTTTAAATCCAATAGAGGATTGAGGCAGGGTGACCCTTTATCCCCCAGCCTTTTCATGATTGCTATGGAAGTTTTATCCAGAAAATTAAAGGAGGCAGGTAAACCTGGTGGTGGTATTATGCCTTATTGGTCCTCTCTTAAAGCTTTACCGATTAACCATATCTTTTATGCTGATGATATTCTTATCTTCACAAACGGAAGGAAGTCTTCCTTTGCAAAGCTTTTAAATATTATGAATTCCTTTTGTGGGAATTCAGGTCAACAGTTGCAAGCTGGCAAATGTAAGATTTATTTTTCTAAACATATCAATATAGTGAGGAAAGGTAATATTCTTCTTATGTCTGGGTACTCTCAAGGGGTGTTTCCAGTTCGGTATCTTGGAGCTCCTCTCTTTCCTGGCGCAGCTAAAATCTCCTATTTTCAGGGCCTGTAGATAGAATCAAAGACAGGCTTCAAGGCTGGATGAAGTCTTTTCTCTCCTTGGCTGTAAGAGTCACTTTAATTAAGTCTGTTTTGCAATCTATCCCCATCCATTGTATGTCTGTCCTCCCGGTTCCGAAAGGTATTTTGAACTCCATAAATAAGCTGCTGCGGAATTTTTTATGGGATCATGGCAGTGCCTCGCGTCATCATTGGGTTAACTGGAATACTGTTTGCCAGCCTTTTTCTGCTGGCGGCCTCGGAATTAAATCTTTACAGCAGGTCATGTTTGCGCTGCATGGTAAAATGGCCTGGAATTATCTAGAGAACCAGTCTCTTTGGGCTTTACATGCTAGGAGTAGATTCTCGATTACTCGGAAGGGTTCTTGTTTGAGGAAAACGATTGCTCCCCTGGTGAATAGTATTGCTCTTAACTGCAGATGGGTTTTAGGAAATGGCCAGACTGTGACTTCTATATTCTGCCAGAATATTGACGTGCCTTTCCCAAAGAAGTTTCAAAGGAAGCCCATCAAAGAGGTCCTTCAAGATTCTACTTTAAGAAGGCTGTTTGTGCATAATATGAACCCAAGGATTTTTGCCTCTATTGAAGGCAAAAAAAAAAAAAAAAAAAAAAAAAAAATTGAAGGCAATTTTGTAGATAATCAGCAGCAAGACAGGCTGGTCTGGGAAGGTCATCAGGATGGTTTTATAACCACTTCCAATTTTGGGAAGAGCTTTGCCCAACCTATTATTAGTTTGCCCAAGTTTAAAATTATATGGCAATCTTGGCTACCTGCGAAGATATCTGGCTTTCTCTGGAAGATTTTACACTCAGCTCTGTCTACTCATGATAATATTATGAGAGCTGGTGTTTATTTGGCCAGCAAATGTGCCTGTTGTAAAATTCCTAAGACAGAGTCTATGGAGCATTTGGTTTTGCACAGTGACCTATCTGATTTGCTCTTCCATTTTCTTTGTCCCTTCTTCAAGAAGAGCAGACCCCTTAGCTTACATCAGTTTTTCTATGAATGGGGCAGCAATGTGGTTTTTTAACAATTTCTCGGACTGTTTAGGATTTGGTCTGGTGAGCTGCGGCTTCTGGGACATTTGGCTTAAAAAGGAATCAGGTTTTTTATGGGGAAAATGTTGGTAGTTTTACCAAGAATAATGTTCTTCGCTGGGCTGCTTTCTTATCTAGGAGCATTAATGTTCCATACACTTCTAGCCCCTCCTCCAGGCATGTTTGCAGTGCACTGCACATCTCTCCCCCAGCTGGTATCATTGGGTGCCCCTGGTGGATTCCTTGGCAGCCTATTCATAAAGGTAATATGTGTAACATCTCTATTAATGTTAATGATGCTTGCTCCCTCATGGCTGTTGTGATTAGGAATTGTTCCGGTTCTTTTGTTGCGGGTTTGAAGCTTGTTTCTATGAGAAAGAATTTTTTGAAGTGCTTGTTACATGTATATCAAGAAATCTGCAGATGCGGGAGCTTGGTAGAGCGTGGTACCGGCAGATGTCGGTCTCCCCCTTCACTAATGAAGTCTCGATTACACCGAGACCACCGGACCCAATTGATGTCAACCCGTCTGTGACTCACTCCATTAGGGCTACAAGCCAGGGAGATCCTTCGTCCGGGCGTGCCAGATCCTTTGCCTCGGTGGCGTCACGACCGCGTCCACAACCTCGCTTTGGCCCGATTTCTCTTCCCTCTCGGCAGATTGGGTCGCGTGATGGTAAGCCGGCTGTCGCCTTCACTGCGGGAGAAGTCCAGGCTGGGGCGCGGAGGTTTAATTTCTCACTAGTAGCCAAATTTACAGTGGGTCGTCCTTCTCTAGCTGAGATCCAAAAAGCTTTCCAGACTGCTTGGCACATCAAGGGGAGGGCTACTATCAGTGAAATCTGGGACAATAGACACATATTGGTCATGTTGGACTCTGAGGAGGATGTAGTGACAGCGTTGACATGTCCATTGCGCAAGATAAACCATGCTCTATTTCGGCTCTTTCGCTGGACGGAGGAGTACAATCCTAAGAAGGAATCAGCCTTTACCAAGCGATTTTGGCGTTCCTTTAGGTTTTCCCCGGCGATTGTCGTCCGTCCCCTCCGCCCGTCATTGGCTCCCCTGTCACGGATCCTCCCACCTTGTCCTCCTCGAAGCCGCCTGATGTTAGCCCTTCCGTTGGCTCGCCCCCTGTCCCCGGCAACCCTTCACCTGCCTTGGGATGTTCATTCGCGGCGATTGCTGCCACTCCTCGACCACAACTTAGGCCGCGGTTTGCCCCTATATCCCTTCCCTCTCGACAAGTTGGGTCGAAGGATGGCCGCCCGTCCATCGGTTTTACTGGCTCGGAGATTGGGGCTGGCGCGAAGAGATTCCAATTCTCTCTGATAGCCAAATTCACAGTTGGCCGTCCTTCCATTGGGGATATTCAGAAGGCTTTTCAGACTAATTGGGTATTGAAGGGCAGGGCTACCTTGAGCGAGATTTGGGATGCTCGCCACGTCCTTATTATCCTTGATTCAGAGGCTGATGTTAGGACTGCCTTAGCATCTCCGCTAAATAAGGTTGGCCATGCTCTTTTTCGTTTATTCCGTTGGACCCTAGACTACAACCCCAAAAAAGAATCTACTGTCACTACAGTCTGGATTCGACTACCAAATCTCCCTTTGCCTCTATATGACAGCGCTTTCGTTGAAGCTATTGTTTCTACCTTTGGATATTTTGTTTCAGTTGATGAGCGAACCAAGGCCTGTGTGTCTTTAAAATTTGCTCGGGCATGCGTTGAGCTTGACGTCACAAAACCTATTCCTGATGCTGTTTGGATCTCAATGCCAGAGAATCAAGGTTTCTGGCAATCTATTCTTGTTGAAACTAGCCTGGCTTACTGCAGCAAATGTAAAGTACATGGTCATTCCTTGTCGTCTTGCAGGCGGGTCAAGCAGAGCTCCAATATTCCTTCACAGCAGGGTTTAAACGCTAAACAAAAATCTTCCAGCTTCAATAATTCTTCCAAGAATGGGCAGAATATTACCTCAAAAGATAAACCTGTTGAGGTTCGGAATTCTAATAAAGGGAAGGAGGTGGTTATTTTTCCTTCTGGTGAAGCTCCTTCCACTGGAGATAATCGGGGTATCGGTGTTTCCGGTATTGATGGCGGTCCGTCCAATTCGGGTAGTATCGGTGTAGCTGATCCTTCTGCTGCCCAGGATATCTCTAATGGCAGGGAAGATTCCTCTGCTCAAAATCCTCTCCTAGTGGAATCTTTTGATAAGGATAGTGAGAATATTTCTGTTTCTCAAGTCCCTAATGATTTTTCTGGTGCCGAACTGCGTCGCAGGAAACAAAATCAGAATGAGGTGTTTTTCAGTGAAGAGCTGGGTGTTCTTGTGCAACCAGGTGCTTTGGATCATTTTAATAAAATCCAGAAAAGAGCTGGCTCTTCTATCCGGGGTGAGAGGAAGCTATCTGAAGCTCTTCAGGACTGCATTATCCCAGGCAGCAAGCACTGCCCTTCAAAGGACTCCCAATGATCAGTGGTCTCTGTTGGAATGCTAGGGGTATCTCCAATCGAGGTACCATTTTCTATTTAAAATCTATTTTATCAAAGCATGACATCTCTTTTGTGCTATTTTGGAGCCCAAATCACATGGAAAGAAAATTATATGGGCTGCGAAAAAGTTGGGTTTTTCTGGCTCCTTTCAAGGGGATCCTATTAACAAACATATTTGGATTTTTTGGAAGGATTCGATTTCGGTCACTATTTTCAATATTAGTCCTCAGCATATCTCTTGTAGGGTGGATCATGCTGCCATGAATAGTACAACTATTTGTTCAGTGGTGTATGCTTCTTGTAAGGTGAAGAATCGAGTTCAGCTATGGTGTGATCTATCTGCGGACAGCCAATCATTTTCTGATCCTTGGGTCATCATGGGTGATTTCAATGCAGTCACTCATCCTGCGGAAAAAATGGGGGGCCGTGATTTTGGTAATAAATCCTCCTCGGACTTTAACAATTTTATTACTGGGGCTGGTTTACTGGATGTTGGCTTTTCCGGAAACAAATTTACATGGTGTAATAATCAAGCTGGTCGCAGATGTATTTGGATGAGACTTGATAGGGTTTTAATTAATGGTTTGGCTGCTGCGGCTTTCCCAGATATCAAAGTTGTTCATCTCCCCCGTGTTCAGTCAGATCACTGTCCCTTATTGATCTCTTTTCGGAACTTCGAGCGCGCCCAAAGCTTTTTCAGCTTCAATCCTGCCTGGGTTAACCATGAAGATTTTTTTAGAGTTGTTCAGGACTCTTGGAAGGGTAAAGCACATGCAAATCCGATGGTAAATTGTCATCTCAAGTTCAAAACTCTTAGATGTGTTCTTCGGAAATGGAATTGGAATGTTTTTGGCGACATTAATCAACGAATTAATGATTTAACTAAAAGAGTAGAGGCAGTTGAGGAAAGCCTTCAGAATCAATGGTCGGAAGATAGTGAAAGAGAATTCGTCTTTCTTCATAATCGCCTTCAGTCAGCTTTGGATGATCGGCAGCTTTTCCTTGATGCTAAAGCGCGTGTTGGCTGGCTGCTGAATGGGGAAAAAAATACAGGGCTGTTTCATACTGCTATTAAGGTTCGCCGAGCTTGTAATAAATTGAAAGTTACACTTCCGTCTGGCCTTGTCTCTGATGATCGTGAAGTGGTTGGTCCTTTGGCAGTGGATTATTTTCAGCAACTCTTGGGTGGTTTTTCTAATATTCCAGACTCTAATTATTTTGCTAATATTCTACCGCTTATTTCGGAAGCTGAAAATGAAGCATTGGTCTGTATTCCGAATGCCGAGGAGGTATGGCTTGCCGTCTCTTCTCTGCCTGAAAAGAGTGCTCCTGGCCCATGTGGTTTTACTGGAACTTTCTATCAGAAATGTTGGAATATTATTAGTGATGACATTTTTTTTAAAAAAAAATGTTTTTTTATTTTTTTAAACCCACCCCGTTAGAGCCCCAGCCCTAACACCCACCAGGAATCGAACCTGTGATATGGAGTTTATAATACACCACCACGACCACTAGGCTAGTCCTTGGTGGGCTATTAGTGATGACATTATTACTGCAATCCAGTTTTTCTTCAAAGGTTTTAATCTGCCAAAATCTTTGTCATCCACCATTCTTACCTTAATTCCAAAGGTTAAGAATGCAGCATCTTTGGACCAATTCAGACCTATTAGCCTCTGCAATTTCCTCCAAAAAATAATTTCCCAAATTCTTAATGAGCGCCTCCGCCCGTTGATTACCAGATTTGTTGGCTTAGAACAATCAGGTTTTGTTCCTGGCCGTTCTATTCAGTAGTGTATTGCCCTGGCGCATGATCTTACTTCTGATATTCACAAGAAGGTGCATGGAGGCAATATTATGCTTAAACTTGACATGGCAAAGGCCTATGATAGGCTGTCTTGAATTTTTCTTATTCGGGGAATGAAAGCTCTGGGTTTCAATGACAAATGGTGTGACTTAATCTACCGTAACATCAGTAATTGCTGGTATTCCATTCGTATCAGTGGGAAATCCTTTGGTCACTTTAAATCGAACAGGGGTTTAAGGCAGGGAGATCCGCTCTCTCCCAGCTTATTCATTATTGCCATGGAGATTTTGTCTCAAAACCTTAATGAAGCAGGCAAGCCCGGTGGTGGAATTATGCCATATTGGTCTGCTCAAAAAGCCTTAACAATTAATCACATTTTCTATGCTGATGATATCTTAATCTTTACAAATGGACGGAAATCTTCCTTTGCCAAGCTTCTTAATATTTTGAACTGCTACTGTGCTAACTCTGGCCAACAGCTGCAAGCCTCTAAATGTAAGATTTTTTTCTCCAAACACATCCCGTGCGATAGAAAAAGAAATCTTCTTCGTCTTTCTGGTTATTCCCAAGGGATTTTCCCAGTCCGATATCTTGGAGCTCCCCTGTTCCCTGGGTAAGCTAAAATTAATTATTTTCAGGGCTTGGTTGATCGTATTAAAGATCGTCTGCAAGGCTGGATGAAGACCTTTCTATCCATGGCAGGTAGAACCACTCTAATTAAATCTGTTTTGCATTCCATTCCCATACACTGCATGTCAGCTCTTCCTGTTCCGAAAGGTATTCTAAAGTCCATTAATCATCTCATGCGGAATTTTTTATGGGACAATGGAAATGATCATCGTCGCCACTGGGTTAATTGGAAAACTGTCTGTCAACCCGTTTCTGCAGGTGGTCTTGGGATTAAATCTCTTCATCAAGTTATGACTGCGTTACATGGTAAAATGGCCTGGAATTATCTGGAGAACACATCTTTGTGGGCTAATCATGCAAGAAGCAGATTTTCTATTGCTGGTAAGGGTTCTTGTTTATGGAAAACAATTTCTCCTCTGATTACGAGTATCGCTCTTAACTGCAGATGGCAGTTAGGGAATGGGCAGACTAAAACTCACATCTTTTGCCAGAATCTTGCTTTGCCATATCCAAAAAGGTTTAAACATAAACCCATCAAGGAGGTGATTCTTAATCCTACACTGCGAAGGATTTTTGTTCATAACATGAACCCTAGGATTTTTGAATCCATTAACGGTAACTGTTTGGACAATAAACAGGATAAACTTGTTTGGGAAGGCAGTCCGGAGGGTTTTGTTACCACATCCAACTTTTTAAAGAGCTTTGCCCCGTCTTTGGCCAATCTTGAAAAATTCAAAATCATATGGCAATCTTGGATTCCAGCAAAAATTTCTGTTTTCATGTGGCGGCTGCTACACTCAGCGCTGGCTACACAAGAGAACATCATGAAAGTTGGTATTCCTCTTGCTAGCAAATGTGCTTGCTGCATACGGCCAGGAATTGAAACTCTGACCCATTTGTTCTTATATAGTGACCTTTCTGATCTGGTTTTCAATTTTATCTGTCCCATTTTCAGGAAGAGCAAACCTCATTCCTTTCAGCAGTTCTTCTTTGAGTGGGGTTTTAAGGCTGACTTCTCCAAATTCTCGGATTGCCTTGGCTTTGGCCTCGTGATTTGCTGTTTCTGGGATATTTGTTTTATGGAAATCAGTTGTTTTATGGTGTTCAGGCTGGCAGCTTCAATAAAAATAATATTCTTCGTTGGGCGTCTTTTTTAGCTAAGGCAATTAAGGAGCCTTTTATTTTAGATTCTTCTTCAAATCTTATCTGCAAATCTCTTCTCATCTCCCCTGCTTTCTGCAAATTCAGTTCTTTGTGGAGTCCCTGGAAACCATACCAGAGTGGTAATACTTGTAACTTTGTAGTTATCATGAACAACACCAACTCCCAGCTGGCTGCTATGGTTCGAAATGGCTCCGGTCTTTTTATTGCTGGATTTAAGATTGCTACAGCGAGGAAGAATTTTCTCAGTTGTCTGCTTCTTTTGTTTCATGAGATGCAAAGACATGATGTCAAGTTTCATTGTCTAAAAGTTTCTCATCCAGACATATCTCTGTTAAGTCGCGACTCGGAAGTAGATTGGTCTTCTTTTCGCATCAAAAGGCAGCTAGTGCGGTGTTTACAGGGGCATATTGTTTTCAAGGTCTGCAGCTCGCTCAATCGCCCAGCAGAAGCGCTGTGTTGGGCTAGATACAATTTCCTTTTTTCCAAGAACCTTGAGGATCTTCCGACAGTAGTTAGATATGCTATGGGTATTGACCATATTCCCCATGATGTCTCCTTTTATGAGCAACGCATATTCCTGTAGGGACTGTCTTTGTTTGGTCTTGCTTCAGGATTATCTAACTGGTGATAACAGGTCTGTTCTGCTTTTGTGGGCTGGCTGGTTTTTTTTTGGCAGGGGGAATACAAGTCCTCTCTTATGTGAGAGATATGAGCATAGGAATATGCGAGCATTCTCCAGCTGCCTTCTCTTTATATTTTGCTGCCATGTTTTTGCTGATATGCTCAATTGGCTGCTCGGTGCTGTTTTTTGCTCGCTGGTTTCCAGCGCCTTTGCTTTGGTTGATCAGGTTTTTATGTTGTGCGGATGGCCAAGCGCATTTAGTAGGCTCCTTGGTGGGTTTTCGCATCCTCTTGGTTATCACCGGACCTTGGCAGTGTACAGGTTTCTCTCCCAGTGCTGCTGCTGCCATTTCAGAGTTTGGAAATGCCATACTCTCTTTTGCTTCTTTTAATTTTTGCTGTGTTTCTAGGCATTTGATTGCCTCTCCTTTTTTGTGTTTGGGAGGGATATGGATATTCCCAGGCCGTCCCCCAGACCTTGTAAACACCATGATCCAGGTTCTTTGGGTCGATTTATCAATAAAATAATGTTTTTTTTTAAAAAAAATCAGCCTTTACCACGGTATGGGTTAGACTACCTGACTTACCATTACAGTTGTATGATAAATCCTTTATCGGGGCTATTGTCTCGTCTTTCTCATCTTTTCTTGATGTTGATGACCGAATTAAGGCTTGCCTATCACTGCGGTTTGCGAGAGCCTGTGTGGAATTAGATGTCACCCTTCCCATACCTTCTGAGGTTTGGGTTTCTATGGGGAATGCAGGGGGCTATTGGCAACAAATAGTGGTAGAGAGTAAGCTAGCTTACTGCTCAAAGTGCAGGGTTCATGGGCATGATCTTAGCAGCTGTAGAAAAGCTAAACCTAGTAAGCTAGTTGAGGTAGCTCCAGTCATGGGCAGGCATGTAGATCCAGAGGGACCGATCCAAATAGAAGTTAGTCGGAATGCGAAGGCCAAAGACGCTGACCAGGGTAAGATTGGGGTCATTAAATCACAGGAATGGATTCAGGTGAAGAGCAGAAATAAAAAACCTAGAAAAGTTAATCACGAGACAGCAGATCAGCAAATTGGAAGGGAAATGACAGTGTCTTCTACGGTCGTGTCTGCTGTTCCAATAGAGAAAGATCAGCCAATGACAGTGTCTTCTATGGTCGTGTCTGCTGTTCCAATAGAAGTTCAACCAAGTGTCTCAGCAGCCGGGAAAGACATACCGGGAAAATGTGATCTGACTAGTGAGCAAGGTTTGTCAAGGGTGAAATCCATTCTTCGTAGACCCAAGCCTGTTCCGAGCACGGATAATCCTGCCCAAATTTTAGACGGTCAGAAGGAGGAACTAGCCAAGGAATTTATTGAGGTGGAAAATAGACTTGCGAGACTTAAAGGGGATAACACCTTCTGAGAGGAAGGTGTACCACATATTGAGACCAGTATGCAACATCAATCATGATTAATATCCTTTGCTTTGCTGCAAAATTACAAAGACTAAGGAAGAAGCTTAAAATCTGGAACTGGGAGGTTTTTGGTGATCTGCCATGGCTTGCTTGTTACTGCCATGGTTTTTGCAACATATTCTTTCCTTGCTTGTTACTGCCATGGCTCAGGCTTTTTGAGTCCCCATTAATAAAGTGATTTTCGTTTAAAAAAAAAAAAAAAAAATCTGGAACTGGGAGGTTTTTGGTGATCTGCGGAAGAAAGAAAAAGCCCTTCTTGATGCTATCTCTTCTACTGAAGGATCTCTACAGGAACTGTGGAATGAGGAGTCCAACCAACGGCTTAGGTAATTCAAAACTCAGCTAGACGATGTTCTTAGCCAAAAAGAGGCTATGATTAAGGATAAAGCTAGAATCTCTTGGATCAAAGATGGGGATAGAAATTCTGCCTTTTTCCATGCAGCCATCAAAGCTAGACGGAATTATGCTCGTATGAATTTACATCGTGAAGATGGATCAATGACTTGCAATGGAAAGGAAATAGGAGATGCTGCCGTCCAATATTTCAAACATCTCTTCAGTGGGTACACGCCTCCTCCTAATCAGTCGGATATGGAATTACTTAACACAGTTATTTCTGAAGATTTTAACACTAAATTCATAGCTATCCCACAAAACGAAGAAATCCTTGACACAATTCGTGAAATGAATATTAACGGGGCCTCAGGTCCGGACGGTTTCAGTGTCCCCTTTTATTTAAAATTCTGGTACTTGATTGAAGAGGATTTCAGTAAAGCGGTGCAAGGTTTCTTCAAAGGCTTTCAGCTGCCAGCTTCTTGGTCGTCGACAGCTCTGTCCCTCATTCCGAAAACTGCCAATGTAACCTGTATTGATCAATTAAGACCTATCAGCTTGTGCAATGTGAGCCATAAGGTCATTTCTAGCATTCTGAACAAGCGTCTTAGTGGAATCCTTCCTTCTATTATCAGTGAGGAACAAGCTGGTTTTATTAAAGGCAGAAATATCCATGCAAATCTTGCTCTAGCCCATGACCTTGTTCATAGTATTCACAAACCTGGAAAAAGTGGGAACTTGTTAATTAAACTGGATATGTCTAAGGCATATATCGACTATCTTGGTCCTTCATTATGAATGTCCTTCGAAGGCTAGGTTTTCAGGAACCTGTTTATGATCTGATTTTCAGATGTATTTCTTACAATTGGTACTCGGTTTGCTGGGAAGGTAGACAATATGACTTCTTTAAATCCAGTTGTGGGGTTCGACAAGGAGACCCTCTGTCGCCGACCCTTTTTGTTATTGCTATGGAATGGCTGTCTAAAGCCATTAACAATGCTGTTCATACAGGAGCAATGCAACCGTATAACACGAAGAGGGGGGCTCTACGGGTTAACCATCTCCTATTTGCAGATGATATTCTGATCTTCACAAGGGACTGCCCCCAGTCTATTGAAACTCTCATTTCGATTCTCAATATTTTCTGCAAAATATCTGGACAGATCCTCAACCCATCTAAAAGTCATATAATTTTCGGTAAAAATACCAGTGAGGAAAAGAAGGCACAAATCATAGCCATAACCCAATTTGTGGAGACACATCTGCCCACAAGGTATCTTGGAGCCCCTCTAATGGAAGGCAGAATTAAGAAGATATATTTTGAGAACATTCTTGATAAATTGCGTAGGACAATTGGTGGCTGGACAAAAAATCTTCTTTCGATGGGAGGACGGGTGACTTTAATTCAATCGGTGCTGAGTTCTATGAGTTTACATGTCTTGGCTGCTCTTCCTATTCCGAAAGGTGTTCTCAAAAAGGTAGAAAGCCTTCTTGCCAATTTCCTATGGGATCAGGGCTCAACAAAGAAATTCCACTGGATTCGCTATGAATTGGTTTGTAGGCCTAAACATATGGGGGGCTTAGGGATCAGAAGCTTGGCTGATAACATGCTTGCCTTTCAAGGCAAACTTGCCTGGGACTATCTGCAACAAGGCAGTCTCTGGGCTCGTCATGCTAAATCACGCTTCCTTATTGGAAAAAATGGATCTCCTCTATGGAATGCTATTAATCATCTGATTCTTTATCTGAGAAATAAATCGATTTGGGACGTTGGAAATGGATCTATGAAGATTGAGAGGCTTTACTGGCATTTTGGTATTCGTTGCCTAAGTGATATGCAGGGACAATCCATAAAGCAGATTCTTGAGAATCCTTCTCGCAGGTTGTTGTTCCTGTCCGCCCTTCCGAGGAATGCCTACAACTACTACAATGATTTTAATTTGAAGGATAGCTCAGCAAAGCTTATTTGGACAGATCATACATCAGGTTTGTTCTCTATTAAGAATTTTATTGGAACCTATAGTACGAAATATTTATCCCTTGGCTGAGCAAAAGCAATCTGGCAGCAATGGCTCCCACCAAAACTCACTCTGTTTATGTGGCGCTTTTTTCTGCGTGGGCTTCCAACTGATGCAAATATTCGCAGAATTTGTATACCCATTTCCTCGCGTTGTATCTGCTGCTTTCGTAATGAAGAATCTGAATCCCATATCTTCTTTAATGGAAATTGGGCCAAGACTATGTGGCGTACGCTGGCAGATGCTTTTATTTGTGCTAGACCTTTGTCGCTGACATCTTTTCTTCGTTTCTGGGTTAATCCTGTCCAGAAACGGAATGCCTTCTCCTGTTTTAAATTTGGTATGGCGTGCTATGGTCTATGGGAAATTTGGAGGGCTCGAAATAATTTTACATGAGGACAGTAAATGCGCCAACATGATTGATAAGCTCTTTCATTGGGCTCGAGTCTTAGCTTCTATAATTCCTGGTTTTCAATGGGATGACAAGCATACTAGGCATGCTTTATTTTTCTTCGATATTCAGACCATACACAAATCTCTCATTTTAGGGCGCTGGAAAATCTGGAATTTTGGAGCTAAAGGTACTTGTCTAGATATTCATATTATGGATGAATCAGGGACTGCTCTCTTCAGAAATCAGCAAGGGAAATTCCTTCTTGCTGTTAAATTGCAGATTGAGACCTGTTGCTCAGGAGAAGTGTTGCTGAATTTTATCCAACAAGCTCTTCTTATTGCTGAACGCCATCTCATATCCACAACAATGATTCAAAGTTCACACTTCAATATGTTCTTTGCCACCAAATCTAATCTGAAAGCTGTGCATTGGAACCTTGTTCACAAGGTTCGATACCTGTTTGATCAGCTAGGAATTCAGCAGCTACGGCGCATTCCAACTTATATTTGTCAGACAGTCATCTGCCTTGCCTATACCTGTCCAACTCTCATGGAGGAATCTGACTTTTCCCGACTTCCCAAGGCTGCTCAAAGAAGCATTCAACAAGATATGCTTCAGCTCCCTGCTTTCTGTCCAATCTCTGAAGAACACTCATTTCCTGTGATTAATTTGAGGGCTACAAGAACACAGGATGATAATCATTTATCCAGAAGAATTAAAGAGCCTCAACACAACTTTAGAGATGACTTGGCAATGTAACTCTGCTTGCTTCTTGGTGAAGGTCATGCTCTTTCTTTTCCAACCTTTCTCATTATTGCTGTTTTTGCCTGCTATATTGTTTCGCGTTTCTGAGTTGGCTGATGTCAACCGGCGTTTGATGATCCCCGCTATTTCCCTCGGATTATATGGTGGTCTTGGGCTTCCCCAAATCTTTAAGCTCTTCTTTTTAGTGTTGCTGCCTCCTTGCCATCTCTGCAATTTTGGCTCAATGTTTATTGCTCTGCTTTTAGTGAGTTGTGGCCTTCAGGTTGAACACCTTGGTAATCTGGGCATGAACCAAATCCACAGTAGTATTCCCTTTTGGCTTATAAGGGTATGGTCCTTCCATTTTAGTAGTCTTTTGCCTAAAACCCATTATGTGGGTTCAGTCATTTGTACTATCTCTCCTTTTCTCAGTGTATTTTCCAAGTGCCAAAGGCGCCTTTTATTTTCTTTTAGGTTGAGCTGGGTTTATAATCTGTTCGGTGTTTTTAAGTTGGGAATACTATCCAACTGGCACTTGAGGATCAAGCTCAACCTCTTTTGTTTTCGCCTTGATCCAGGCTTTTTGGATCCTTTTTAATAAAAAGATCGTTCCAAAAAAAAAAAAAAATCCTTTATTGGAATATCAGGGGAGTCCAGAGTAGGGGTAGCTTCACTTACCTCAAACACATTCTTTCTCGATATCAAGCTGACATTATAGTGCTGCTCGAACCCATGACTGAAGGTCAATATCTAGATAAGCTTTGCCGTGATCTTAACTTTGGCAAGGCAGTTCATGGTGGGATAGTAATAAAAAGATTTGGATTCTGTGGAAAGATCACATCTGCGTTGATAATCTTCAGTGGCACACTCAACATGTTTCGTGCAGAGTCTCGGTGACTGGGTCCAGTAATAATATGTTGTGTTCCTTTATTTATGCTTTATGTAGTCGGGTGGATAGACTTCAACTCTGGGAAGAATTGATTCATCTTTCTGATACCTACAATATCCCTTGGCTGGTGGGTGGGGACTTCAATGTGATTGCTCAATTAAAGGAAAAGAAAGGGGGTAATCAACCGGATAGAAATGCTCTTCTTGATTTCAATGAGTTCATGCTGAGAGCGGGGCTTAGTGATATAGGATTCAGCGGAAATCCTTTTACCTGGTGCAATAATCGTCAAGGAGAAGAGGTTATTTGGGAAAGGCTTGATCGTTTTATGGTGAATGGCCGCTTCCTGGCTGATTTCCCTTGTCCAAGAGTGTCTCATCTCTCAAGAGCTTTCTCGGATCACTGCCCTTTATGGGTTGTTATTGATGGGGAAAGTCGTAGAAGAGGAAGGTTCCATTATTTTCGCATGTGGGAATCCCACCCTGGCTTCCGATCGGTGGTAGAGGCTAATTGGATAGGAAATCTGCATGTTAACCCAATGCATAATTTCTCTTTGAAGCTTAAGCGTCTGCGAAAGGCTCTTAAGAAGTGGAACTGGGAGATTTTTGGGGATATTCGAATTAAGGAAGAACAGCTTTTATCTGATATTGCCAGTGCTGAATCCAGACTTCAGTCTCAGTGGGATGAGGATCTTCATCTTGCCATCAAGGCTATGAGGATGAGGCTGGAAGAAACTATGATATATAAAGAGTCTATGGCAAGGGATAAGGCGAGGATGTCTTGGTTTAAGGATGGCGATAGAAATACTGCATTCTATCACGCGGCTATTAAAGTGAAGCGAGCTAAGGTGAGAATGTCTCTTCAGCAGGAGGACGGCTGTTTTACCTCAGATAAAAATGTTATAGGGATTGCTGCTGTTTGCTTCTATACTAATCTGCTTAATCAGGTACCTCCTCCTCCGAATCTGAATGATATGGAATTAATTCACCCTATGATTTCTAACGAAATGAACACTAAGCTTACAGCAGTTCCAGATAGCGCTGAAATTCTGGAGGCCCTTCGTGGGATGAATGCAGACGGGGCACCAGGACCGGATGGCTTTAGTATCTCTTTTTACATTACTTTCTGGAATCTGATTGAGAATGACTTTGTTTTGAGTGTGCAGAATTTTTTTAAAGGGCAACAAATTCCTGTGGCTTGGTCCTCTACTACGATCACCCTCATCCCTAAAAGAGCCAATGCTAGCAGTATTGACCATCTAAGACCCATCAGTCTGTGCAACATTAATCACAAGGTCATTTCTAGAATTTTGAGTAGTCGCCTTCGTGATATATTGCCTGTTATTATTAGCCCAGAACAGTCAGGTTTTATTAAAGGAAGGGGGATTCATGATAATTTAGCCTTGGCCCATGACCTTATACATGATCTTCATAAGGAGGGAGCTGATGGTAACATTATGTACAAATTGGATATGGCAAAAGCTTATGACAGGATTTCCTGGAATTTCATTTTATATGTTATGCGTGGATTTGGCTTCAACGAATCTTGGTGTGACCTGGTTTTTAGATGCATTTCTAATATATGGTATTCAGTGGCCTGGGATGGTCAATTATTTGGTTTCTTTAAATCTGGCTGTGGTGTTCGTCAAGGAGATCCGCTTTCGCCGAGCCTCTTTGTGCTTGCCATGGAGTGGTTCTCTAGGGCTATTAATAAAGTGTAGAACAAGGGGAGTTGAAGTCTTACAAAACAAAGCAGGGAGCTATTAAAGTTAACCATCTCTTGTTTGCAGACGACATCCTATTATTCTCCAGGGACTGCCCTGAAACGGTGACTCGTCTAATAGGAATTATTCAGAAGTTTTGCTCCATTTCTGGCCAAGTCCTCAACTGTAATAAAAGTCAGGTTTTTTTCTCTAAAAGAACCAGCAGTGAAAAGAAAGAGCATATTCTTGGTCTGACTCAGTTTGTGGAGGCTTCTCTGCCGACAACTTATCTTGGTGCCCCTCTTTTTACAAGGGAGGGTGAAAAGAATCTACTTTGACAGCCTTCTTGATAAGCTGCGTGGCAAAATTGGGGGCTGGATGCGCAATATTCTCACTATGGGTGGTCGAGTTACCTTAATTCAGGCAGTTTTGAATTCCATGAGCATGCATATCCTGGCTGTTTTACCAGTTCCTAAGAGTGTGCTTAAAAAAATGGAAGGCTTAATAGCTAACTTCCTGTGGGATCAAGGTAATGGGATTTCTTTACTGGCTGCGCTTTCCAGAGTTGCTGCAGATTATTATAGGAGCACCAAGTGGACTCATTCGGCTATCTGTTTAAGGTGGACTGGGCACGAATCAGGTAATTTCTCTGTCAAAAAGTTCCTTGATTCTTATGCCACAATTCACTCAGCTCCCGTCTGGGCTAAAGTTATTTGGCAGAATTGGTTTCCCCCTAAGGTCTCTGTTTTCCTGTGGCGCCTGTTTTTAAATGGCCTTCCCATTGATACTAATATTAAGAAGCTCGGCATCCCTATTACGTCTCGTTGTATTTGCTGCTTTAAAAGTGAGGAAAACATCAATCATTTATTTTTTTAGAGGCAACTGGGCTGCTGAGGTGTGGGGTGCTATTGCTGCTGCCTTTTCTTGCAACAAGCCCCTGTCTTTGTCGAATTTTACCCATGGCTGGATGTCGCAGTTCTCTCAGAAATGTTCTCTGCACTGTTTCAAGATTGGTATAGCCTGTTTTGGCTTGTGGGAGATTTGGAAAATAAGGAACAACATGATTCATGATACCAAAGGCCCTGATTTGACGACCAGAATTTCTCACTGGGCTAAAGTCCTTGTGTCCTCTCTGCCAGAATTTCAACCAGACGACAGGAAGGTGAAGTTTGCTCTCTTCTATTTTGATATTACAAGCATTCATCGGCCTTTATGTTACGGAAAGTGGCTATGCTGGGACCCGGGAGAAGTTGGAAATTGCCTAGACGTAAGCATTATTGACATAGCCAACACGACTATTGGAGCTGCCATTGTCAGGAACTCCCAGGGTAGATTTAGGCTGGCTTTGTCCAAAATTCTTCAAGAAGGGAAATCAGTGAATGACTTGCTGAATTTTATTGAAGCTGCCCTTGAGGATGCTGAGAAGCTGGAAGTTAGAATTAAAACGATCAAAAGTGCCCACTCCGAGATGTTTTTCATGGACCACAGGAGGATTTACGCTTGCCAGTGGAAGATCAGGCCTAGGCTGAAGTCCTTGATGGAGAAATTTGATGTTCATCAGATGAGACGCATTCATTTTATGCTTCCTCATGCTACTAACTGCCTTGCTTTCAAAAGTAGGAAAGATGCGATTTATCAACAGGTAGAAGACCTTCCCGTTGCGGTTATTCACTGTTTGAAGGCTGATTACACAGGTCTTAGAAGCTTCTGTCCGCGGCGTATGAACCGTACTCAAGATGAGAACAGCTACATCCATACTTTTCACCATGCTACAACTTCTGGCTCAAGGGATGATAGCTGTCTTTAGGTATATTATTAACATGCCATGTCTCCTAGTGTGCTTGTTTGGGCTTGGCGATAGTGTGTGCTTAGAGTGCAATAGATTGGGCAGCAGCAGTCATATATATCAGTCAATGTATGGTGGTAGAACCTTACTTGTTACTCTTTTGCCTAATGGCTGCTGGTCTAGGTCTTGTATTGTCCATCACTTGAGGGTGGCAAATCCTTTGTGTTTAGGTGGGTCTTGGGTATGTCCAGGCCGACCTCCTGATTGTAGTCGTACCATGGTCCAGGTTTTTTGGATCACTATTTCAATAAAATTGCTGGCTATAGTCAGTTAAAAAAAAATGGCTTGAATATTCAGTGCATTAAGATAGCTCACCCGGACATTTCCCTCTTGAGTCGAGATTCTGAAGTGGATTGGTCAGTTTTCCGCATTAAAAGGCAGCTTGTGCGTCAATTCCAGGAGGTTGATATTTTCAGAATATGCCCCAATCTAATTTGCCAGCAGAAGCTTTGTGTTGGTCAAAATATAGCTTCTTATTTGTCAGGAAGATGGAAGATCTTCCTATATCAGTTAGGTATGCTCTTGCCAACGATTATAAGCCTCATCCGTGTACTATCTATGAGCAGCAAATCTTCTTGTAGTTTGGGCCTTGGAGCGATATCAGGGGGTTTGGCTAGGTCTCTTCTTCCTATTATCTTGCTCTTTGTTGGTTTAGTAGGATCGGAAGACTACTGTTTTTGGGCCTCCTCACAGGATATGAATTTGATCTTTTGTAATGTTTGTGTTTTTTATGATGTTATGTATAAGTGTTTTCAGCGCTTTTTATTGTCTTTTATGTTGAGCTGGGTCTATAACCTGTTCGGTGTTTTTAAGTTGGGAATGTATTCCTACTGGCACTTGAGGGTCAAGCTCAACTTTATCTGTATTAGCCATGATCCGGGCTTTTTGGATCCTTTGTAATAAAATCTGTGTTTAAAAAAATAAATAAATAAATAAAGGATTAAAGCCATACACAATCTCAAATGGTGAAAACTTAGTTGCTGAATGTATGCTTCTATTATAAGCAAATTCAACATGTGGCAAACACTCCTCCCAAGTTTTCAAGTTCTTCTTAATGATTGCACGTAATAATGTAGACAAGGTCCTATTCACCACCTCCGTTTTTTTTTTTTTTTTTTTTTTTTTTTTAAACTGGACTATGCCAGCACCTTTATTGATATATTGATCCTAAAAACCAGGATCATGGTGAATACATATGCTGATGGGCAGTGCCCGAGAGAAAGCAAAATAAAAAGAAAACAAACTATAAGCTGAGACGGCTTACCACCTCCGTTTGCCCATCAGTTTGAGGATGACATGTAGTCGAAAATAGCAACTTAGTTCCCAACTTTCCCCACAAAGTTTTCCAAAAGTAACTTAGGAACTTTGCATCCCGATCCGAAACAATGGTCTTAGGCATTCCATGCAATCTAACAATTTCTTTGAAGAACAAATTAGAAATATTGGAAGCATCATCAGTTTTATTGCATGCAATGAAATGTGCCATTTTCGAAAATCTGTCCACTACCACAAAAATTGAATCTTTACCCCTTTTTGTCCTTGGCAAACCTAACACAAAATCCATAGAAATATCAGTCCAAGGATGATCTGGTATAGGTAGAGGTGTATACAAACCATGAGGTTTTAATTTAGACTTGGCTTGTTTACATGTTATATATATATATATATATATATATATATATATATATATATATATATATATATATATATATATATATATATATTTTTTAAAAAAAAAAAAAAAAACCCACCCCGTTAGAGCCCCAACCCTAACACCTACCAGGAATCGAACCTGTGACATGGAGTTTATAATACACCACCACGACCACTAGGCTCACTTTTCACAAATCCGTTCAACATCACGTCTCATATGCGGCCAAAAGAAATGCTCATGCAATACGCCAAAAATCTTAGCAAAACCAAAATGACCCATTAATCCACCACCATGTGCTTCCGTAACTAGTAATTCACGTAGAGAACAAATTGGAACACAATTTACTTTCATCGCCCATCCTCCTAGACCTCCAGACCCCCATGCCACCAATCTCTCCGCGGGTCCTTCCCTCCCGGTTTTAGCAAATGGGGGTCCTCCCCCGTTAGGGCTTGCAAGGTCTTTCGCGTCTGTTGCGGCTCGCCCGGTCTCTCAACCTCGCTTCGCCCCCATTGTCCTTCCTTCCAGGCAGTTCGGGTCTCGTGATGGTAAGCCGGCTGTCGCGTTCACTTCCAGAGAGGTCCAAGCTGGGGCGCGTCGTTTTGGTTGTTCTCTGGTCGCCAAATTTACTGTAGGCCGTCCCTCTCTGGCTGAGATTCAAAAGGCTTTCCAGGCGGCTTGGCGTATTAAGGGACGGGCTACTATAAGTGAGCTGTGGGACAATAGACATGTTCAGGTCATTTTAGATTCGGAGGTGGATGCAGTGACAGCGTTGTCCTGTCCACTGCGGAAAATCAATCATGCTATGTTCCGGCTCTCCCGTTGGTCGGAGGACTACAATCCAAAGAAGGAATCTACAGTTACAACGGTATGGCTTAGATTGGCTGGTTGCAGGAGAGGGATAGGAACACTGGGCTTTTTCACGCAGCTATTAAGGCTCGAAGGGCTGCCAATAATTTTAAAGTTACTCTCCCCTCGGGTTTGGTTTCAGATGACCGGGAGGATATTGGTTCTCTGGCCACAGACTTCTTTCAGGGATTACTTGGAGGGTTCTCTGCCATTCCTGATAGGAGCTTCTTTAATAATATTCGGCCCATGATTTCTGCCTCAGATAATTGCAAGATGAGTGGTATTCCTGATGAAGACGAGATCTGGCTCGCTGTTTCTAATCTGCCAGAGAACAGCTCCCCAGGTTCAGATGGGTTCACAGGTGTTTTTTATCAGTCGTGTTGGAATATCATTAAAGAAGACATTATAGAAGCAGTCCAGATTTTCTTTAAGGGTGTCAGTCTTCCCAACTGCATCTCAGCTACGGTGCTTACTCTCATTCCGAAAGTTAAGAACGCTATCTCTCTGGATCAACTAAGACCGGTCAGCCTCTGCAACTTTTTCCACAAGATCATTTCTAAGATTTTAAATGATAGGCTTCGTCCCCTCCTTGACAGAATTATCAGCCCGGAACAATCAGGTTTCATCCCCGGGAGGTCCATCCAGCATAGCATTGCGCTGGCTCATGATCTAGTTTCAGATATCAACAAAAAAGTTCATGGGGGTAATGTGATGATTAAAATAGATATGGCAAAAGCCTATGATAGAATGTCTTGGGCCTTTATTATCCGAGGTATGAGGGCCTTAGGTTTTGACGAGAAGTGGTGCGATCTTGTCTACCGGAATATTAGCAATTGTTGGTATTCTATCCGGATCAGAGGGAAAACCTTTGGGCATTTTAAATCTAATAGGGGGCTGAGGCAGGGGGATCCTTTGTCTGCCAGCCTCTTCGTTGTGGCTATGGATTTCCTCTCCAGAATGCTGAAGAGGGCTGGTAGGAGGGGAGGAGGTGTAAAATCCTACTGGTCTTCTCTTCAAGCTGCCAACATCAATCATATTCTCTACGCGAACGATGTTTTGGTTTTCACTAACGGAGGGAGGACCTCCTTTGCTAAAATTCTACAGATTCTAAAATGCTTCTGCGTTAATTCTGGGCAACAACTCAGTGAAAGAAAATGCAAGGTGTTCTTTTCCAAGCATATTAATAATGATAGGAAAGCTATGATTATTCAAATGTCGGGATTTATCCCTAGTGCCTTCCCTGTTAGGTATTTAGGAGCCCCTTTATTTCCAGGGAGGCCTAGAATTTCCTATTTTCAGGGGATTGTTGATGGTGTTAAAGGGAGGCTTCTTGGATGGATGAAATCTTTCCTTTCTATGGCCGGGAGGATCACTTTGATCAAGGCAGTCCTTCAATCCATTCCCATTCACTGCATGTCGGTTCTTCCTGTTCCTAAAGGTACGATAAGGGAGATAGATAAGGTCATAAGGAATTTTTTGTGGGACTCTGGAGGGGTTTCTCGGCACCATTGGGTTAAGTGGGAGACAGTCTGCTTGCCCTCTAATGCTGGAGGTCTAGGGATCAGAATTATGCAGCAGGTTATGTCAGCGTTGCAAGGGAAACTAGCCTGGAATTACCTACTCAATTCTTCCTTGTGGGCTAATCATGCTAGGAGCAGGTTTTCCATTGGAGGCAGAGGCTCTTGGATTTGGAAAACTATTTCCCCTTATATTTCTAATATCTCCCTGAACTGCCGGTGGATCCTAGGAAATGGCAAAACCTCTATTCCTGATTTCTGCAGGGGTATTGCCATAGAATGCCCTAAGACTTTAAGGAATTACCAAATTAAAGAGGTAGTTCGGAATCCGGTTTGCAGAAGACAATTTTTGCATAATATGAACCCCCGTATTTATCTGTCCTTTGGAGAGGATTTGTCTGAAAACATCTCAGACAGATTAGTTTGGGAAGGGGACACTAGTGGTATGGTCACCACAGCCAACTTCCTGAAGAGCTTCAGCCTCCCTCAGCCTAGTATTAAAAATTTCGAAGTCATCTGGAGCTATTTTATCCCTGCAAAAGTCTCCTGCTTCCTGTGGAAGGTCCTGCACTCAGCCCTCCCCACTCATGATAATGTCATCAAAACTGGCTGCCAGATTGCTAGCAAATGTGTCTGCTGCATTGAGTCAAGCATTGAAACTATGGATCATTTACTCCTGCATAGCAATAAAGCTAAACTGATGTGGGATTTTATTTGCCCTATATTCTGTAAAAGAAAGCCGGCGACGATTCACCAGCTTTGTTATGATTGGGGAACTTCAGTGAACCTCAATATTTTTAAAGACTGCTTAGGGTTTGGCCTCATTAGCTGCTGCTTGTGGGACATATGGAACTACAGAAATAGGATGGTCTATGATGATAAGCCAGGGGTTTTTAGTAAATGCAACATTTTCAGATGGGCTGCGATCCTCGTTAACTCTATTAAGGCCTCTTGCAATCAAGACTCTTTGGCTATCAATGTTTGTAAAGTGCTCCATGTCAACCCCAGGTTTGTTAAGTCGGACAGATTGTATTGGATGCCTTGGCAGCCAACTGTTAAAGGAAACACATGCAATTTTGCTATTTATATTGGAGAGAATAACTCTAGATTGGCTGCAGTGATCCGGGATCGATATGGTATGTTTGTTGCTGCTATTAAATTTGTTGCGGCTCGTAAACATTTCCTGCAGTGTTTGATGCAGCTTATTTGTGAGGTGCGAGCTAGAAATTTGACTTTCCAGTGCTTGAGGATCTCCCATCCTGATGTGCATCTTCTTGGACACAGCTACTCGGTTGATTGGAAACTTTTTCAGATTAAAAGAATGCTGGTTAAAAGGATCAAGAATCTTGATTTATATAGTATTTGTCACTCCCTCAATAGGCCAGCAGATGCCCTGTGTTTCTCTGAGTTGAAGGACTGCTTCTTCTCCAGGTTTGAAGACATTCCTAGAGCTGTTCAACTTGCTATCGCCAGCGACTTGAAGCCTCAACCATGCTCTTTTAAGGAGAAGCTCATTGCTATTTGATTTGCTGGACTCTTGTGGTTTTTCTTGGCTAGCTGTGGTTGAGTAGGGTGATGCAGGTTTATGTGGTCTGTAGGATTGCTTTTGGATGTTTTTGGGTTATGGTTTGTTAGCTTTTTAGGGCAGATCCTTGCTGTCTAGCTCCTTGTTTTGTGGCTTCCCTGTATTGGTTTAGGATTCATTGGATTTGGTGTTGGTTTAGGTTGCATTGGCTTTGTCTCAGCCAGAGTGAGCTGCGCAGGTCTGTCCAGGCTCCATTATTGCTCTTGGCTGGTGTTTTTTGGTTTGGGTAGTTCCCAACATGTGGGTTCATCCTCCTTTTCCTTGTTAGATGGGTTTTCCATCCTCCTTTGTTTGCCTCGATCCAGGCTGTTTGGATCTCTTTTTATATATCTATCTGAAAAAAGAAAAAAAAAAAAAAGAAGTTGTACGATAAAGCTTTTATTGGAGCGATTGTCTCGTCTTTCTCCACCTTTCTGGATGTTGATGACCGTACCAAGGCCTGTCTAGCTATGCGATTTGCGCGAGCCTGTGTGGAATTAGATGTCACCCAACCAATCCCCTCTGAGGTTTGGGTTTCTATGGGGAATGCAGGGGGATACTGGCAACGTATTGTGGTGGAAAGCAAATTGGCTTATTGCTCAAAGTGCAGAGTTCATGGGCATGAACTTAGCATCTGTCGTAAAGCTAAGGCTAGCAAACAAGCTGATACTGCTGTTGATATGGTTAGTTCTGAAGGAACAGCTAAAGTGAACAAAAAGGAAGTTAGTCGAATAGAATTAGACAAAGCAGATGATACGGGGAAGGCTGAAGTTCAGTGGAAACGAGTAGCTAATCGCAAATCCAAAAGAGATAAATCTTCAGATTTTATTCCTGTTCCTGGGAAGGATGGTATTTCCATTGTTGTGATAAATAAGGACAAGATAGAGGTGTCTCCTCACAAGGATAATGCACATGTTGGTGATGCTCCTGTCAACAGTTTATCCCAAGAGGTTTCTGACACAAATTTTCTTTCTCAAGATGACAATATTCTTCTACTAGCTAGCATGGAGGGGAGCCAGAGTATAGTCCCAGCTTCTGTTCCGAATGACCTGTCTGGTGCTGAAATTCGATCGAGGAAACACAACTCTTCTGCGCTTGTTATCAGTGAAGAGTTGGGCGTTCTGGTTCATCCTGACAATGTTCGGCATTATTTAGATATACAAGACAAAGCTGGATCTGCTAGGCGTCTCTTTAAGCAATCGGAAGCTATGAAAAAGAGTGTTTCCCCTGGCAGCAAGCACTGTCCTACCAAAAAGCTTAAATGACTAGTGGTTTATGCTGGAATGCCAGGGGTATCTCCAATCGAGGTACCATTTGTTATTTAAAGTCTATTCTTTCCAAGCATGATATCTCTTTTTGTGCTATTCTGGAACCTAAATCGCAGGGGAACAAAATTATGTCTGTTGCTCGGAAGCTTGGTTTTTCAGGTTTGTTTCAGGGAGAACCAGCTAATAATTATATTTGGTTTTTTTGGAAGGACTCCATTTCGGTCTCCATTTTGAATATTAGCACTCAGCATATTTCTTGCACTATCAATCATGTTGCGATGGATGTTAAAACTAATTGTTCAGTAGTCTATGCCTCTTACAAAGTCTTCGATCGGGTTAAGCTTTGGTGTGATCATTGTGGGTCGAAGGTGATGGGTACTACCAAGCCCTGTGACCCTTCTGGCCTGTATAGCTGTTTTATTCAGTTTAATCTTGTTCCTTTCATAGGCCAAACTGGCTGTGGGTTGGCTTTTTATCCAGCAGGGATCTCCTTGGCTTGGGTGGTTTTTGTGACTTTAGGTTTAGGTCACTACTTGTGTATGGCTTTGCCTTCCTGCAGGTTCTTGTCTGCTTGTGTTTGGCATTGGCCTTCTCTTCATGCTTGTTACAGCCATGGCTCAGGCTTTTTGAGTCCCCATTAATAAAGTGATTTTCGTTTGAAAAAAAAAAAAAAAAAAAAGCTTTGGTGTGATCTTTCTGCGGAGAGCCAATCTTTTTCAGAACCTTGGATCCTTATGGGTGATTTTAATGCAGTCTCTAGTGCTGAAGAAAAAATGGGTGGTCGGGATTTTGGGAATAAATCTTCTTCTGATTTCAACAACTTTATTTTTGGAGCTGGTCTTTTGGACGCTGGTTTTTCTGGAAACAAGTTCACTTGGTGTAATAATCAAGCTGGTAGGCGGTGTATATATATATGAGAGAAAGTGA
The DNA here is from genome assembly GCA_963678935.1 of Umbilicus rupestris. Taxonomy (NCBI): domain Eukaryota; kingdom Viridiplantae; phylum Streptophyta; class Magnoliopsida; order Saxifragales; family Crassulaceae; genus Umbilicus; species Umbilicus rupestris. The sequence goes on from OY787625.1 coordinate 2,496,319, forward strand.
GGAGAGAGAATCCGAGGAGAGAGAAAGTGAGGAGAGAGAAAGTGAGTTCGCTTGTGGAGATCTAGGTTTCCCGTCATGGGCTCTGCCCCCCCGGCGTTGCCTCCCGAGCCTCTTGCTCCGGGTGGTGCTGTTTCCGAGCTGGGCGCCTCTCCCGTCTCCTCCAGCTTGCCTCGGTCATTTGCTGCCTCGGTCGTCGCTGCGAGGCCTCCTTTGAAGCCGAGATTCAATCCCATCTCTCTCCCCTCCAGGCAGGTCGGCGTTAAGGATGGACGCCCGTCCATCAGTTTCTCTGGTTCTGAAATTGGAGCTGGAGCTAAGAGGTTCGCTTTCTCCCTCATTGCCAAATTCACTGTTGGTCGGCCAAGGTTGGGGGAGATCCAAAAAGCCTTTCAGGCCAACTGGTCCATTGGTGGTAGAGCTACTATTAGCGAGATTTGGGATGCGAGGCATGTCCTTATTATTCTGGACTCAGAAGCTGACATTAGGAGCGCTCTGTCCTCCCCCCTATCTAAGGTTGGTCATGCCTATTTTCGATTATTCCGTTGGACAACAGATTTCAATCCTAGGAAGGAGTCAACGACCACCACAGTGTGGGTCAGATTACCCAATCTCCCTCTTCCTATGTATGATAGCGCCTTTATTGAGGCGATAGTATCCACTTTTGGGAATTTTGTTGCAGTAGATGATAGAACGAAGGCTTGTGTGTCGGTGAAATTTGCCCGTGCCTGCTTGGAGCTAGATGTCACTCAGGATTTACCGGATTCTGTCTGGATTTCTTTGCCGGATAGTCAAGGTTTCTGGCAATCGATTGTTGCGGAGACTAAAATCTCTTATTGTAGCAAATGCAAAGTGCATGGACATCACTTAGGTATGTGTCGGAAGATCAAACATATCACTCCTTTGGCTAAGGATAAAGACGGAGGACCTTCCTTGAGCATTCCGATCAAAGGGGGCACGACTTCCTCCCTCATTCCCTCCGGGAACCCCCCCTTAGATAAAGAGCCTGCTGATTGGGTGAAGGTTGGAAAAAAAAAACATTCTAGGAAAGGGAAGGACCCTATCCTGGCCAGACCCCCCGGAAATTCTATTGAGGACTTTGATAAGAATCTGCCTTTAGCTGAGGATCCCTTCTTAGCAGTGGCCAGTGCTGGGGAAGGAGCAGGGTCTAGCAAGACTGCTAGGATTCTAGCGGAGGACAGTATTGGGGGAAAGCTCAAATCTATCCCGAATGATTTTTCTGAAGCTGAGCTCAGGCTGAAAAAGCAAAGTCCCAACAGGATTTTTTTCAACGAGGAGTTAGGGGTTCTTGTTCACCCTGGCTCCCTCCAGCATTATAAAAATATTCTGGATAAGGTAGGATGCTCTAGAAGTCCTGGAAGAGCTAAAGTGGATAGAAGATTTGCGGATGCTCTTTCAGATTGCATCATCCCTGGCAGCAAGCACTGTCTGTCCATCGTGCCTAAATGATTAAAGGTCTCTGCTGGAACGTTAGGGGCATTGCAAATCGAGGTACCATCTGTCTATTAAAAAGTTTAATTTCCAAGCATGATATTTCCTTGTGTGCTATTCTAGAGCCCAAATTGCAAGGTAAAAATATTACTTCTATCGCTAGGAAACTAGGTTACAATAAGTTTATGCAGGGGAACCCCTTCAATAAGCATATCTGGATCTTTTGGAAGGACTCCATTTCAGTGTCCGTGTTAAATATCAGCTCTCAGCACATTTCTTGTGAAGTGATTATTCCAGATTCAAGCTATAAGTCCATCTGCACAGTGGTCTATGCGTCCTACAAAGTTATCGACAGAGTGTTTTTATGGGATAATCTAATCAAAGAGTCCTTGAATATCTCTGAGCCTTGGGTTATTATGGGTGATTTTAATGCCGTTTCCAATGCTGGGGAAAAAAAAGGAGGGCAGAAATTTGGTAACAAGGCCTCTTCAGACTTCAATAGTTTTATTGTTGGGTGTGGGCTTTCGGATGTTGGATTCGCTGGCAATCCTTTCACTTGGTGCAATAATCAATCGGGGATGAGATGCATTTGGATGAGGTTGGATAGGGTGCTCATAAATGGGTTGGCTTTGGCCCGATTTCCGGAATTAAAAGTGGTACACCTTCCTCGCATTCAATCTGATCACTGCCCTTTATTGATATCCTTCAGTAAAAAAGATCATGTGCAAAGTTTTTTCAGCTTCAACCCTGCCTGGACCAAGCATGAGGATCTGCAATCCTTTGTCCGGACCTCTTGGTCTGAACGTGCGCATGCCAATCCTTTAACTAATTGTTATGTCAAACTTAAAAGGCTAAGATCAGGTCTGCGCTCCTGGAATTGGAATGTTTTTGGGGACATCAATCAGAAAATTAGTGACCTTAGTAATCAAGTGGAGGGTATTGAATTTAATCTTCAGAATGGATGGCATCCGGATGGTGAGGAAGATCTTGTTCTTTGTCAAAGGAGGCTTCTTACAGCTTTAAATGATCGACATCTTTTTCTCAGTGCTAAATCTCAGCTGGGATGGATGCAGGAAGGGGACAGGAATACTGGTCTTTTTCATGCAGCCATTAAGGCTCGAAGGGCTGCAAATAATTTCAAGGTCACTCTTCCCTCGGGTTTAGTTTCTGATGATCGTGACGAGATTGGTTCTTTAGCTACAGGCTTCTTTCAGGATTTACTTGGAGGATTCTCTGCTATTCCCGAGAGGAATTTTTTTGACAATTTCCGACCCAGAATTTCCCCTACAGATAATGCTAAGCTGAGTGTTATCCCTGATGTCCACGAAATCTGGTCTGCTGTGACCAGTCTCCCGGAGAACAGTGCCCCTGGGCCAGATGGTTTCACAGGATCCTTCTATCAGTCTTGCTGGAATATTATTAAAGAAGACATTGTAGAAGCGGTTCAACTGGTGTTTAAAGGAGTCAGTCTTCCAGAGTGCTTCTCAGCCACTGTTCTCACTCTTATTCCGAAAGTTAAAAATGCCACTTCCCTGGACCAATTAAGACCAGTCAGCCTTTGTAACTTCTTCCACAAGATTATTTCAAAGATTTTAAATGATAGGCTTCGACCGCTTCTGGACAGAGTTATTAGTCAGGAACAATCAGGATTCATTCCGGGGAGGTCCATCCATCACAGCATAGCGCTGGCTCATGATCTGGTGGCAGATATTCATAAAAAGGTGCATGGGGGTAATGTTTTGCTCAAAATTGATATGGCTAAAGCTTATGACCGGGTCTCTTGGGTTTTCCTTATTCGTGGGATGAGAGCTCTTGGGTTTGATGAGCTATGGTGTGATCTTGTTTATCGGAATATCAGTAACTGCTGGTACTCGATTCGGATTAGAGGGAAAGCCTTCGGTCACTTCAAATCGAATAGGGGGCTGAGACAGGGGGATCCCCTGTCTGCGAGCCTGTTTGTTATAGCTATGGAATTCCTTTCCAGGGGCTTGAATGAGGCTGGAAGGGTAGGAGGAGGCATTATGCCTTATTGGTCTTCTCTTCAAGCTTCGAACATTAATCATATATTATATGCAGATGATGTCCTGGTTTTTACTAATGGGGGAAAGCATCCTTTGATAAAGTTTTGAAGACTCTCAATTGGTTCTGTATTAACTCTGGTCAGCAGCTGAATGAAAGGAAATGCAAGGTGTTCTTCTCCAAAAATATTAATAATGCTAGGAAGGCTAGACTGTTAAATATTTCTGGGTTTCTTCCCAGCAGTTTCCCAGTTAGATACTTGGGGGCTCCTTTGTTCCCAGGGAGACCCAGAAGGTCTTATTTTCAGGGGATAGTGGACTCTATCAAAGGGAGGATCCTAGGATGGATGAAATCCTTCCTCTCTATGGCTGGGAGAATTACTTTAATTAAGGCTGTGTTGCAATCCATTCCCATTCATTGCCTGTCTGTCATTCCCGCTCCAATAGGATTGTTGAGGGAAGTAGATAAAGTCATTAGGAATTTTTTGTGGGACTCTGGCGGGGAGTCCAGGCATCATTGGGTTAATTGGGGAGCCGTTTGTATGCCTCTGAATGCCGGGGGATTGGGGATTAATGTGCTCCAGAAAACTATGTCAGCGTTACAAGGGAAACTAGCTTGGAATTTCCTGCTCAACTCTTCCTTGTGGGCTAAACATGCTAGGAGCAGATTTTCCATTGGAGGAAGAGGCTCCTGGCTATGGAAAACCATCTCCCCCTTTATTTCTAGCATATCTTTGAATTGTCGCTGGATTCTGGGGAATGGCAAAACCTCTACTCTAAATTTCTGTGAAGGCATCGCCTTGGATTGCCCTAAGAGGTTAAAGGGTATGCAAATTAAGGAGGTTCTCCAAAATTCAGAGTGCAGAAGAGAGCTCTTGCTGAATAGAAATCCGAGGATTTTTCTGTCCATTAAGGAAATCTTCCCTGAAGATTTTTCAGATAGATTAGTTTGGGAAGGGGACTGCAGCGGCATGGTTACTACAGCTAACTTCTTGAGGAGTCTCGGCCAGCCTTCTCCTAGTGTTAAAAAATTTGAAGTCATATGGAGTAACTTCATCCCCTCAAAGGTCTCCTGCTTTTTATGGAAGGCTCTCCACTCAGCCCTTCCTACTTATGAAAACATTATTAAAACTGGAGTTCAGGTTGTTAGCAAGTGCGTCTGCTGCATTGATCCTAAAGTTGAAACGATGGAGCATCTTTTCTTTTACAGCGACAAAGCCCAGTTGGTCTGGAATTTTCTTTGCCCAATTTTTTGCAAAAGCAGGCCTATGTCTTTTCATCAGCTCTGCTACGATTGGGGTATCTCAGCTGACTTTAACTCTTTTAAAGATTGCTTAGGTTTTGGCCTTGTTTGTTGTTGCTTGTGGGATATTTGGAAATTCCGTAATATAATGATTTTTGATGACCAACCGGGAGTTTTCAGCAAGTGTAACATTTTCAGATGGACTATTGTACTGGCTAACATTATTAAAGCTCCTTGTCATCAAGATCATGTGTCTTCTAATGTTTGCAAAGTTCTTCGAGTTAGTCCTGAAATGATCAAGTCGGATAGAGTGAGTTGGGACTTTTGGCAGCCTTCTAGTAAAGGTAACACTTGTAACATTGCTTTTGTTATTGGTGCTGGATCCTCCAGTCTGGCTGCAGTGATTCGGGATTGCTACGGATGCTTTGTTGCCGCCCTCAAAATTGTTGCGGCTCGTAAGTCTTTTTTGCAGGGCCTGCTGCAGCTCCTTTGTGAATTGAGATCCAGGAATTTGGACTTTCAGTGCGTTCGGATCTCCCATCCTGAAGTGGTTCAGCTGGGTCAAATTTGTTTGGTGGATTGGAAGTATTTTCAGGTTAAAATGTTGCTGGTTAAAAGGCTAAAGCTTATTGAAGTCTTCAAAGTCAGTCCCTCCCTGAATAGGCCAGCGGATGCGCTGTGCTTCTCTGAGGCGAATCTCTTTTTCTCTGCTAGCTTTGGAGACATTCCGAGGTCAGTTAAATTTGCGATCGCCAGCGACCTAAAGGCCCAACCCTGCTTTGTTATGGAGCAGCGCATCGCACTCTGAATTGAGGTCCCCTGTGTTTTTTTATGGCTCCATATTTTGTTTGGATGAGATTTCTTTGTCTATTTTGGATGAGTTCCTTTATTGCTCCCTCTAGCCCCTTTGGATTTGCTGTGGGTTTAGGCTTCATTGTGTTGTCTCAGCTTGTGTGTTGGAGGGTTTTGCCTTGCTTCTTCAGATCCTTGGCCAGGTTGGAGGGTAGACCAGGTATGTTCAGGTTCATTTTGTTTTTGGCTGCTGGATTGTATGGGTTGGATAGTACCCAACATGTGGGCTCATCCTTCCTTTCCTTGTTAGATGGGACTCCATCCCCTTGCTGTATTGCCCCGATCCAGGCTTTTTGGATCTCATGTCATATAGTTTTTCTGTTTTAAAAAAAAAAATAATAATAATAAAAAAAATAATAATAAAAAAAAAAGGCGGTGTATATGGATGAGACTGGATAGGGTTTTAATTAGTGGTTTGGCGGCAGCAGCTTTTCCTGAGCTGAAAGTAGTTCATCTTCCCCGTGTTAAGTCAGATCATTGCCCCATTTTATTCACTTTTAGGAATTATGAGCGCTGTCATAGTTTTTTCAGCTTCAACCCCGCATGGGTCAATCATGAGGATTTTATTTCAGTTGTGCGGGATTCTTGGGGAGTTCAAGGTCACTCCAATCCCATGATTAATTGTCATATTAAACTTAAAAGACTGAGGAGCATCCTCCGCAGATGGAATTGGAATGTTTTTGGTGATATCAACCAAAGAATCAATGATTTATCTAAAAGGGTTGAAGCTGTTGAGCACATTCTCCAGTTTCAGTGGTCGGCGGAAAGTGAGAGAGAATTTGTCTTTCTTCAAGGTCGCCTTAACTCTGCCTTGGATGATCGCCAGCTTTTCCTTGATTCAAAATCTCATGTTGGTTGGTTGCAGAAGGGTGAGAGGAATACGGAGCTTTTCCACACTGCTATTAAGGTTCGAAGATCTAGAAACAATTTCAAAGTGACGATGTCTGATGGTACTGTCTCAGATGATCGTGAGGTTATTGGTTCTATGGCAGTGGAGTATTTTCATGATCTTTTAGGTGGTTTTTCTGCTGTTCCAGATTATGATTATTTTGATGATATTTTGCCGGTTATTTCGGAAGCTGAGAATGGGGAGCTGATTGGAATTCCATCCGCAGAGGAGGTGTGGCTTGTTGTTTCTTCGCTGCCAAAAGCTAGTGCCCCTAGGCCTTGTGGTTTTACAGGCGTCTTTTATCGCAGTTGTGTTGGAGGGTTATTAGTGAGGATATAGTAGATGCAGTCCAATTCTTCTTTAAGGGTTTTAGTCTGCCTAAATCTATGTCCTCCACAGTTCTTACTTTAGTTCCGAAAGTGAAGAATGCTACCTCCCTAGACCAGCTGAGACCCATTAGCCTATGCAATTTTCTTCAAAAAATCATATCCAAGATTCTTAATGAGCGTATTCGGCCGTTTATGAATAGAATTATTGGCTTAGAACAGTCTGGTTTTGTCCCTGGCCGATCCATCCAGCAGTGTATAGCCCTGGCTCACGACTTGATTTCAGACATTCATAATAAAGTTCATGGTGGGAATGTTATGGTAAAGCTCGACATGTCAAAGGCATATGACAGGCTTTCTTGGATTTTTCTAATTCGGGGAATGAAGGCTTTGGGTTTCAATGATATATGGTGTGATCTGATTTATCGCAACATCAGCAATTGTTGGTATTCGATTCGGATAAGAGGGAAGTCATTTGGTCATTTTAAATCCAATAGAGGATTGAGGCAGGGTGACCCTTTATCCCCCAGCCTTTTCATCATTGCTATGGAAGTTTTATCCAGAAAATTAAAGGAGGCAGGTAAACCTGGTGGTGGTATTATGCCATATTGGTCCTCTCTTAAAGCTTTACCGATTAACATATCTTTTATGCTGATGATATTCTTATCTTCACAAACGGAAGGAAGTCTTTGCAAAGCTTTTAAATATTATGAATTCCTTTTGTGAGAATTCAGGTCAACAGTTGCAAGCTGGCAAATGTAAGATTTATTTTTCTAAACATATCAATATAGTGAGGAAAGGTAATATTCTTCTTATGTCTGGGTACTCTCAAGGGGTGTTTCCAGTTCGGTATCTTGGAGCTCCTCTCTTTCCTGGCGCAGCTAAAATCTCCTATTTTCAGGGCCTGGTAGATAGAATCAAAGACAGGCTTCAAGGCTGGATGAAGTCTTTTCTCTCCTTGGCTGGAAGAGTCACTTTAATTAAGTCTGTTTTGCAATCTATCCCCATCCATTGTATGTCTGTCCTCCCGGTTCCGAAAGGTATTTTGAACTCCATAAATAAGCTGCTGCAGAATTTTTTATGGGATCATGGCAGTGCCTCGCGTCATCATTGGGTTAACTGGAATACTATTTGCCAGCCTTTTTCTGCTGGCGGCCTCGGAATTAAATCTTTACAGCGGGTCATGTTTGCGCTGCATGGTAAAATGGCCTGGAATTATCTAGAGAACCAGTCTCTTTGGGCTTTACATGCTAGGAGTAGATTCTCGATTACTCGGAAGGGTTCTTGTTTGTGGAAAACGATTGCTCCCCTGGTGAATAGTATTGCTCTTAACTGCAGATGGGTTTTAGGAAATGGCCAGACTGTGACTTCTATATTCTGCCAGAATATTGCCGTGCCTTTCCCAAAGAGGTTTCAAAGGAAGCCCATCAAAGAGGTCCTTCAAGATTCTACTTTAAGAAGGCTGTTTGTGCATAATATGAACCCAAGGATTTTTGCCTCTATTGAAGGCAATTTTGTAGATAATCAGCAGCAAGACAGGCTGGTCTGGGAAGGTCATCAGGATGGTTTTATAACCACTTCCAATTTTGGGAAGAGCTTTGCCCAACCTATTATTAGTTTGCCCAAGTTTAAAATTATATGGCAATCTTTGCTACCTGCGAAGATATCTGGCTTTCTCTGGAAGATTTTACATTCAGCTCTGTCTACTCATGATAATATTATGAGAGCTGGTGTTTATTTGGCCAGCAAATGTGCCTGTTGTAAAATTCCTAAGACAGAGTCTATGGAGCATTTGTTTTTGCACAGTGACCTATCTGATTTGCTCTTCCATTGTCTTTGTCCCCTCTTCAAGAAGAGCAGACCCCTTAGCTTACATCAGTTCTTCTATGAATGGGGCAGCAATGTGGTTTTTAACAATTTCTCGGACTGTTTAGGATTTGGTCTGGTGAGCTGCGGCTTCTGGGACATTTGGCTTAAAAGGAATCAGGTTTTTTATGGGGAAAATGTTGGTAGTTTTACCAAGAATAATGTTCTTCGCTGGGCTGCTTTCTTATCTAGGAGCATTAATGTTCCATACACTTCTAACTCCTCCTCCAGGCATGTCTGCAGTGCACTGCATATCTCTCCCCCAGCTGGTATCATTGGGTGCCCCTGGTGGATTCCTTGGCAGCCTATTCATAAAGGTAATATGTGTAACATCTCTATTAATGTTAATGATGCTTGCTCCCCCATGGCTGTTGTGATTAGGAATTGTTCCGGTTCCTTTGTTGCGGGTTTGAAGCTTGTTTCTATGAGAAAGAATTTTTTGAAGTGCTTGTTACATGTATATCAAGAAATCTGCAGATATGGCTTGAATATTCAGTGCATTAAGATAGCTCACCTGGACACTTCCCTCTTGAGTCGAGATTCTGAAGTGGATTGGTCAGTTTTCCGCATTAAAAGGCAGCTTGTGCGTCAATTCCAGGAGGTTGATATTTTCAGAATATGCCCCAATCTAAATTTGCCAGCAGAAGCTTTGTGTTGGTCAAAATATAGCTTCTTATTTGTCAGGAAGATGGAAGATCTTCCTATATCGGTTAGGTATGCTCTTGCCAACGATTACTGTTTTTGGGCCTCCTCACAGGATATGAATTTGATCTTTTGTAATGTTTGTGTTTTTTATGATGTTATGTATAAGTGTTTTCAGCGCTTTTTATTGTCTTTTATGTTGAGCTAACCTGTTCGGTGTTTTTAAGTTGGGAATGTATTCCTACTGGCACTTGAGGGTCAAGCTCAACTTTATCTGTATTAGCCATGATCCGGGTTTTTTGGATCCTTTGTAATAAAATCTGGGTTTTTTAAAAAAAAAAAAATTTTACTTTCACGAAACAAATAGCCATTATTTATATAGAACTTTCCAAATGATGCTCTATCACATGCTTGAAACACATCGCCAAAATCAGGATCATTTGCATAGAAGTCTTTGATGTATTTAAAACCAAGCAATTTTGTTTCTAAGGTAGAAAGTAAAACATACCTTCTTGACAATGCATCAGCCACAATGTTTTCCTTACCTTTCTTGTATTTGATCACATAAGGAAATGTTTCAATGAACTCTACCCATTTAGCATGTCGTTTGTTCAACCTTTGTTGTCCTTTCAAATGCTTTAAGGTTTCATGATCGGTGTGAATAACAAACAAACAAACTGCCCACCAAGGGCTAGCCTAGTGGTCATGGTGGTGTATTATAAACTCCATGTCACAGGTTCGATTCCTGGTGGGTGTTAGAGTTGGGGCTCTAACGGGGTGGGTTTAGAAAAAAAAAAAAAAAAAAAGTGTGAATAACAAACTCCTTTGGCCATAGATAGTGCTGCCAATGCTCTAATGCTCTCACCAAAGCATACATCTCCTTGTCATAAGTAGGATACTTCAACGCTGCCCCGCTCAGTTTCTCGCTAAAATAAGCAACGGGTCGCCCTTCTTGCATTAGAACAGCTCCAATACCTATTCCTGAAGCATCACATTCAATTTCAAATGTCTTAGTAAAGTTAGGTAATGTAAGCAAAGGAGCATTTGTCAACTTCTCCTTAATTAACGTAAAAGACTTCTCTTGTTCGCTGCCCCATTTGAATGGTGCATTCTTCTTGATGACTTCGGTCAGAGGGGCTGCCAAGCTACTGAAATTTTGAACAGAACGTCTATAGAAGCTTGCCAATCCATGAAAACTCCTCACTTGGCTGATTGTTGAAGGTGTCGGCCACTCTTGGATTGCTTTCACCTTCTCCTCATCCACTTGAATTCCATCCTTTCCAACAACAAAACCAAGAAACACGAGCTTATCCGTGCAAAAGGTGCACTTCTTGAGGTTAGCAAACAACCTTTCTTCCCTTAAAACACTCAAAACCGATTTAAGATGATTAACATGTTCTTTCAAGTTTTTGTTATAAATCAATATATCATCAAAGTACACAACAACAAATTTGCCAATGAATGCACGTAAAACATGGTTCATCAACCTCATGAATGTGCTTGGAGCATTAGTTAAACCAAAAGGCATCAGTAACCATTCATACAAACCATATTTAGTTTTAAATGCTGTTTTCCATTCATCACCTTCATGCATCCTAATCTGATGATATCCACTTTTCAAATCAATTTTTGAAAACACACAAGCACCATGCAACTCATCAATCATATCATCTAATCTTGGAATAGGGTGACGATACTTTACCGTTATGTTGTTAATGGCACGACAATCAACACACATCCTCCAACTGCCATCCTTCTTAGGAACTAGTATGACTGGCACAGCACAAGGACTCAAACTTTCACGAACATACCCTTTTTCTAATAGATCATGTACCTGCCTTTGTAATTCTTTTTAGTCCTATAAGCTGGTCGGTTTGGAATTGGTGAACTAGGTACGAAATCAATCTTGTGTTCGATTCCTCTAATTGGTGGTAATCCATTCGGCATTTCCTCCGGAAAGACATCATCAAATTCCTGCAAAAGGGAAACAACATTGCTCGGTAATGAACCGGCAAGATCATTAGTACATAAAAAGGCCTCCTTGTACATAAGTACTATAAGGGGCTGATGTGAACACAACACTCTTTTTATCTCACTTTTGCTCGCCATGTAACTACATTTTTCCTCTCTGGCTCTCATAATGGCAGAAACTCTCTCTTTTTCTTTTCCCTCGTCACTTTTTTTCTCACTTCTCTCATTTTTGTTTTTCTCTTTTTCTCTCTTTTTCTTTTTCTCTCATTCTCTCATGGGATTTTTGTAACTGAAATTGGTCCTCCATGATTTGTTTTGGAGTTAAGGGAACAAGGGTAATAGGTTGCTTTCTAATAGTGAAAGAATACTTATTTGTGAACCCATCATGTGTGGCCTTTCGATCGTACTGCCAAGGCCTCCCTAATAAGATGTGACAAGCTTGCATAGGAACCACGTCACAAAGCACTTCATCCTCATATTTACCAATAGAAAATGGTACCTTTACTTGGCTGACAACTCTAACATCACCGCAATCATTAAGCCATCGCAGCTGGTATGGTTGGTTGTGCTTCATTGTCTTTAATCCCAACTTTTCCACCAAATAATTGCTTGCTACATTTGTGCAACTTCCTCCATCAATAATGACGCTACACACCTTACCATTCACTATGCACCTCGTATGAAACAAGTTTTCTCTTTGGCACGTATCCTCCTCCTTAACTTGGACATTGAGAATACGTCTTGCCACTAGCAAATCACCAACAACAGCGTTCTCCTCGTCATCATCACCATCATGTTCTAATGGTGACAATTCAGTATCTCCACAATCCTCATCTTCGGACTCCAACTCTCCAAAGGCATTTATCACCATTACTCTTTTGTTTACACATTGACTAGCAATATGCCCTCTTCCCTGACATTTGAAACACTTGATGTTACTAGATTTTGAAGAGGATGGGTTATGACTACCTGAAGAAGATGTGGCCATGGGCTTAACACCCTTTGAAGCATCAAATTTTGGTTTGTATGGTGGCTGCTCCTCTCTTTTCGGATATGACTTCCATGAGTTAGTCACCCCCGATGATTGTCCTCTACCTTAATGGCTTGATGTACCATATCTGACAACTCCACATATTGCTGCAACTCCACAACATCAGTGATCTCACGATTCAGCCCGTGCAAGAACCTAGCCATGGTAGCCTCACGATCCTCCTCAACATTAGCACGAATCACTGCGACCTCCATCTCTTTGTAGTACTCATCTACACTCTTTTGCCCTTGAGTTAATCGCTGCAACTTTTGATACAAACTCCGATAGTAGTGGCTTGGCACAAAACGCTTTCGCATAAGCCCTTTCATCTCATCCCACGTCTCTATAGGTGGCTCTCTATTACGCCTCCTATTGACCAGAAGCTGATCCCACCAAATAATAGCATAATCAGTAAATTCAATTGCTGCCAACTTAACCTTTTTTACCTCGGAATAGTTGTGACACTCAAAGACCATCCAATCTTTGTCTCCCATTCCAAGTACGCTTCAGGATCATTCGTTCCTTGAAAAGAGGGTATTTTGATCTTTATGCTTCCCAAATCATTGTCCACTCTAGGCCTTCTCTCTCGCACATCTCCATCAACCTCAAACTCATCATCAACTTGCCTAGCACGCTGCCAATTGTGATTGTTGTTTTGCTGCCTATTTGGACCTCTCGCCTCCACTTGATCCAACCTTTCATGAATTTGCTCAATTTCAGCCCTCAACATGCGCCTCATCTCACCCAACAATGCTTGCATTTGAAGGTTGGGAAGTTGATGTGGCCCCTCTTCATCTCTTTGATCGTTTTCCATTTGGAAGAGAAAAAAAAACTTCAGATACAATTTAAGGACCTCACAAAACACTCGCTCATGTGTTTCACTCAACAATATTGATGCACTCCACTCGTGTATGCACTCAAAATGAACTCAAACTCTCCTGTCTTTTTTCACTCAATGTGTTTGTCTCATGTTCTGAATCAAACTCGATGAAATCAAAAGAAGAATCAGGTGGATATCAAAATGAGTAGATAACCAAACCTATCAAGAGTTTGAAAGGAAAGACAAAAAAGGAAAGAAGGTAGAGATACAAGAAAGTGAAGGGATATCCAACAGATTTTTGTTTTTGTTTTTGTGGATAAGAGAATCAAACGACAAGAATGGAATGTAAAGGATATTCAAAAGATTTTTTTTTTTTTTTTTTTTGTATTCCTCGCAACTAGAATACTTTTTTTATGCTTTTTTTTTTTGCTGCTTTTTTGTATGCTGCCTTTTTTTTTTTTTGTATGCTGCCTTTTTTTGGCTTTGCTGTTTTTTTTTTTTTGCTTTTATTATTGCGATAAGGAATAACAAAAGAAGGAAATGAAAAGTGAAAGGTTTAGTTATGAAAGGGACAGAAAAAAAAAAAAAGATAACTCAAACCTGCGTTGAAACAAGGCTCTGATTACCAAACTGATACGAACTCCACCCTCTAGTGTGATGGAAACCGTTATCTTGAGTTGGATCGTAAACAAAAATCTGCCACAACAAGTTTGTCGAGCTCGATGACCCCTCACCTTATTGTGCTGAGAAACCACGACTTCATAGGATCAGTCTTAACCCCTCACCGTAACGCAAATGGAGAGCGTGATGAGAAACTAAGAACTTCAAATTCAAACGCCACACCAAGAATGGTGTTAAGTTTGGATTTGAACGCCACAAGATTAACCTTGAGAAGTTCAAAAAGTTCAATCAAGAACAAAGAAAACACATGTTTCTCACAAGTTTATTATTCATTGGATGGTGAAAATGATAGTGTAGCATCTCTTATATAGGGAATAGATAAGAAGCTCAAAGGACTAGAAAATGAAGATAAGAACAACTTAATGAGATTGAAGATGAGACCAACTCATGAGTTTTCTTGCGCTCCAAAAGTCTTCTATATTTATCTTCTCACATTGCGTTTATGAGATGATAAGATTGAATATCATTTGCTATTTCTTGGTAATCAGCCCAACTTTCTTGAATAAGCCCATGTAGAGCTTCATATAACTTCTTTGCTCTTTGTCTTGTAATTGGCCCACTAGGAATTGAAAATGGATCATTATGCTTATAACCTTCAAGTGATTTGGCTCCAATAGTCGCATCACCCTGCTTCACTCCACAACATGATTTAAAAAAGCCGAAACACTGACCCTCTCTGCAAACCGTGTACCAGGTGTTAGAAACTCATCTAAACACCAAGTCACACCATATCTCGTTAAAGCCATAACCCCGCAGAATATGAATAAGAAAATTCCATGATAGACGATCATATGCCTTGGACATGTCTAGTTTGATAATAATGTTCCCAACAATGTCTTTTTTGTGAAGATCATGTGTAAGGTCATGTGCTAAGGCAAGATTAGCATGAATAGTCCTTTCTTTAATAAAACCAGCTTGCTCCTCATTGATAATAAGCGGAAGAACATCGCCCAGCCTCTTGTAGAGAATGCTGGAAATAGTCTTATGACTCACATTACATAAACTAATAGGTCTAAGGTGATCAATGCTGCTAGGATTATCCTTTTTAGGTATGAGCGTGATAGTAGTGGCAGTCCAAGCAACAGGGAGTTGAAGACCTGCGAAGAAACCTTGTGTTGCCTTGCAAAAGTCCTCCTCAATCAGATACCAAAATGTTAAGTAAAAGGGAACGCTGAAACCATCTGGGCCTGGAGCCCCATTAACATTCATGCCCCGAATAATCCCAAAAATCTCCTCACTGAGGGGGGCTGAGATGAGCTTCCCATTCACTTCATCAGAGATCACAGTTTGAAATAACCTCATATCTGCTGGGGTTGGAGGAGGAGTGTAACCACTAAACAGCTGTTGAAAAAATTGAACTGCCGCATCCCCAATATCTTTACAATTATTAGTACTTGTTCCATCCATACGGGTGAGAGACATATGAGATTTGATGCGCCTAGCTTTGATGGCTGCGTGATGAAAGGCGGTATTTCTATCCCCTTCTTTGAGCCAGGAAATTCTGGATTTATCTCTAGCCATAGCTTCCTTAAGCTGAAGAATATCATCTAACGTGCTTTGTATTTTCTGACTCTTTGGAAATTATCATCGCTCCAAGACCTTTGCAGAATGTCTTCAGCAGAGGAGATGTCCTCTATCGCAAAATTTTCTTTTTTCCTCAGATCACCAAAAACATCCCAGTTCCAAGCCTTGAGTTTTTTCCTGAGCCTTTGGAGTTTGCAGGCAAAATTCTGGTTAACATGTAAAGTTCCTTCCCAATTATTCTCAACAAAGGATCTGAAACCCGGATGAGATTCCCAGATACGAGAGTAATGAAATCTCTCAACAAAACCAAAACTTGCTCCAACTTCTGTTACAATCGGTTGCTATAGCATCTTTTTGTTGTTTTGTCAACTCCAGAACATACTCCAGCTTCTAATTTCTTAGGTTGCTGTAGCAACTTCTTGCGGTTGTCTTCTTGCGTTTTTTTTGTCAAGGATGTCATTACCTTAACACAACTGTTTCTCTGTTGTTACATGTTGTAGGAAAATGATCTTCTTTTCAACTAGAATTAAAAGGCGGCTTGTGCGTCAATTCCAGGAGGTTGATATTTTCAGAATCTGCCCCAATCTTAATCTGCCAGCAGAAGCTTTGTGTTGGTCAAAATTCAGCTTCTTATTTGTCAGGAAAATGGAAGAACTTCCTATGTCGGTTAGGTATGCTCTTGCCAATGATTATAAGCCTCATCCGTGTACTATCAATGAGCAGCAAATCTTCTTATAGTTTGAGCTTTGGAGCAATCTCAGGGGGCTTAGCTATTTCTCTTCTTCCTATTATCTTGCTCTTTGTTGGTTTAGTAGGATTGGAAGTTTATTGCTTTTGGGCCTCCTCTCAGGATATGAATCTGTCTTTTTGTAATGTTTGTGTTTTGTTTGATGGTATGTATAAGCATTTTCTGCGCTTTTTATTGTCTTTTATGTTGAGCTGGGTCTATAACCAGTTCGGTGTTTTTAAGTTGGGAATGTATTCCTACTGGCACTTGAGGGTCAAGCTCAACTTTATCTGTATTAGCCATGATCCGGGCTTTTTGGATCCTTTGTAATAAAATCTGGGTTTAAAAAAAAAAAAAAAAAAAAAAAGATCGCGAATGAAGTTGTGCTTTATATCAATGTGTTTGGTCCTTGAATTCTGAACTGCATTCTTGGAAATATTGATGGCACTCATGTTATCGCAGTAGAGTGTTATAGCATCCTGTGGTACTCTATACTCAGCCAACATTTGTTTCATCAGAGCATTTGAGCACAACAGCTCCCAGCAGCAATATACTCTGCCTTGGCTGTTGATAAGAATATGTTATTTTGCTTCTCGTTGAACCAGGATACCAGGTTGTTTCCCAGGAAGAAGCATCCTCCAGACGTGTGATGGAGCGTATTTCTACGTTCCATCGAGTTATTTATTCTCATTGTTTAGTTGCATTTTGCTTGTGACAGATTATCTTTTTGTAGTGTTTTCCATCGCAGGTGTGTCGGGACTGCTTTGAAGTTTTATTGAACAATTGGAGCATTCTAGGCCTCACTCAATCATTCGGGAATGAAAGGAGCAAAGACTTTGTCGCGAGAGCTAGAGAAAGGGAAATGCTTAGGTGGTTTTGATTAAACCAAAGAGTTGCTTGGTTTAATTAGGTACCTGACTCAATTGGAAACTCTAGAAAACTGAATATTTCAGTTTAGAGCTTGAGATAAAAGGGCGACTGAATAAAAGGGGGCGGGGAATGAAAGAGCAGCTGCAAATGCAGAGGGCTGCGAATGAAGAGCGCAAATCAATGAGTTGCGGGCAAGAAGGAGTGCATAGGAGAAGGGAGCGAGCCGCGGATAGGAGAAGGCAGTGAGGCACGCATAGGAGAAGATTTATAAAGAAGTAGATTCGCTCAGAGGGAGGAGGGATTCTCTCCATCAATTGATCACCGGAGTGACAACGGAAGAAGGATCATTAGAAGAGCCCTGACGGAACTTGCCTCTCAGCGCCTACAACCTTTGTGACAAATATTTATTCTCTGAACTCAGTATTTTCATTAAACTTGATGAATTGTAGTAGTAACTAAACCTGCTCAGTTTAAGGATTTGCATTGCAACACTCAGTTTGAGCCTATGGATTCATGATTTGGTTTAGTGAATTTATGCTCTTCATTTAAAACGCATGTTTTGATTAACGTTCTAGCATAATCTAGCAATGAAACTAGATTGACGTCAATTGCATGATACTGGATTGCTTTGCCATGGTAGTGAAGCCTAGCGGTTAAAGAGTAGGTACAACTCGAGAGTAGTCTTTCAATAGTTGATGCATACTTGGTGGATGATTACTAGTTGAAGTGCATTCCCTAAACTGATTTTTCTGGATTTGATAAACTCTAAACACACTTCGTGAGAATAACTCCATGTTAGTTAAGAGTATGATTCTAGACTAATTGTTCTCTCTTGGGTATGACCCTACTTACCACTTGCTAGTGAAGTAGGTCTTTATAAATTTAAGTTTGCAACACCCAACGACGTGTTGTCAACGAGCTCTTCCTATCTTTGGTACAACAATCTGCCCAGTCAATATTACAATATCCTACCAGACTAGCATTGGTGTCTTTTGTGTACCATAGCCGTAATTAGTAGTTCCTCCGACATATCTGATGATTCTCTTCACAAGTTGTAAATGGCTCTCCTTAGAACAAGCTTGATATCTAGCACACACTCCAACTGAGTATGATAGGTCCGGACGGCTGGCTGTCAGATATAAAGACTCCCAATCATACTCCTATAGACCGTCTGATCAGCAGCATCACTGGCTTCATCTTTAATCACTCTTATGTAGGCTATTGCAGGAGTTCTTTTGTGATTTGACTTGTTCATGTCAAACTGATTCACAAGGTTCTTTCCATATTTGCTTTGAGAGATAAAGATGCCATTTCTTCTGGGTGACCTGTAATCCAAGGAAATATGATAATTCACCAACCATGCATATTTTGAACTCCTTTTGCATTTGAGCAACAGTTTTCTTGACCATCTGCTGCGAGCTTCAACCAAACACTATGTCATCCACATATATTTTAGCAATAACAAAATTTGACATGGTTCTTCTAACATAGAGAGCGTTATGCACTCCCCCTTGATCATAGCTCCATTAAGAACACCGTCAGCTGCTCATACCATGCTCGATGAGCTTTCTTTAATCCATACAGGGCCTTCTTCAAATTGTATACGTAATCAGAATTGTGAGGATCTTCAAATCCCTTTGGCTGAGCCACATATACTTCTTCGGAAAGAATACCATTCAGGATAGCACTCTTGACATCCATTTGATAAAGCTTGAACTTCACACGGCAGACTAGTGCTAGAAGTAATCTGATCGCCTCTAGCCTTGCTTCTGGAGCAAAGGTTTCATCAAAATCGATGCCTTTTGATCGAAGTATAACCTTGAGCAACCAATCTGGTTTTGTTCCTTGTGATATTTCCTTTCTCGTCAAATTTATTCTTGAAGATCCATTTGGTTCCAATGTTGACTCTTTTTCATGATGTTTAAGGGTATGGCATGCTTGTCTTCGCGCTTTTGTTAATGATTATATAACAGTAAGACGAGTTTTGAATTCTTAATGTTTTTGACTGCGGATTTTCACTTAGACTGACATTCTCTTTTGCCTTGTGTGAAGGTAAATATCGCTGCGATAAATAAGGAATGTGGAATGCTAGAGGTTTTATATTTCTGAGGCCCCGGTGAAGAAACACCATTGTATATTTTTTTGGAGATGACATCAATCCCTACAGCCGCAAATTCCGAACACATACTCAATAAAGCGTAGAAGAAATTATGTATGTGAGGAAATTCTTATATTGATGCGCTTACAGTAAACTACGACAGGCTCCTGATGCAGGTCGAGTTTGCAGCAAGTGTGGCAACAAAAGAAACTGATAAACATTTGCGAGCACAATGGTGTGGTCTTGGAAGCTCTCTCAAAAACATGAGGAACGATGAGGCTTTGCAGGAATTCACAACTTCCAACACTTGCTCAGGTTCATTTTTTCAATCAAACTTCATGATTTTTTTTAAAAAGTTGTTGCTTATAACTGACAGGTAGGGTTGAGGGTATACTAGTAAGTGCTACCACCATAAGTGGATTAGAGAAAACCTATGTTTATTTGACTGGGGGCTGAGCCAGGAGGTGAGGGAAAAGATAAGTCAGATTTGAGGTTTCACTGCACTCGACTTGAAGTACATGTGCACATAAGATGGACATAAGCATCTAGACTTCAGGTGAAGTGCTTCTATTTAAAGTTGTGCATGTTGAGATCTGGAGGGTTTTGGTGAAGAGTCTTAAGTCCTTAAGTCCATTTGGTGAGGCTAGACCTAGAGAAGAGGCTTAGGCCTAGAAGGGACAGGATTGGAAGAAGATTAACTAGCAGCTTGAAAATTAATTAGAGGCCAGGTAAAGGTTTTGGGTGTGGGGATGGAGAGGTAATGCTAGTGAGGATGTTGTGGGCTCTCCTCCTATGAGGTTTGTGTGACTTGCATTTTTTTATTTCTATTCCTTTAATGCATGCAACTGCATACTTGTTTAGGTGAGTGACTTGTTCTCAGTTTGCAAATGATCATCTTTCATCCTAATATCCATGATAGAATGAGCCGGCTGAAGACAAAACTTAGATATTTCTCATTGTTGTTGGATATCTTTTGTTGGACTTAATCATTGTAGTTATCTGATTAGATCATTATATTGATGTTTGTTGGACTTCTTTTCCAGATGTTTCAAGAAACCGATGGCGGATTCGTTCTTCAGGTATATTCTGATTCCTGTCTATCAGTCTTTTTAATTTTCTTGGACATGTAGATGACTTCTTTCTATCTATGCCATTGCATGTCTTACTTTCTGGGGCAGTTTCAGCCAAAGGGTCAAGGATCTTTTTGTTTCAGATATGTCATTGCATGTCTTATTTTCTTGGACAGTTTCTGCTAAGGCACTGGTTGAGCAGTTGGAGATGGAATTGTTCAGTTTTTTGGTTTAAACACGTTTGGTGGTGAGTTTTTTTTGATGTATTTAACTTTCTGTGTGTGATAAAGATGTAACTATGTGCATAATAGGCTTGTTAGGAGTTTACTGATTTGGATATTAGAAATCTTGGCCACTGACAAATCTTGGCCACTGTTAGGAGCTATGTTGCGGACATTCCAATGAAAGGAAGAAAATTCACGTGGAGTAACAAACAGGGAGCTAGCAGGCTGGACAAATTCCTTATTTCTCCTAAGATACTTGATCAATGGATTTCTTTGGAACAATGGGGAATGGAGAAAAACCTATCAGATGATGCTCTAATTGTTCTGAAAGAAATAGAGAAGGATTGGGATATGAAACCTTTCCGATTTGAAGATGCTTGGCTGGATCACGCGAACTTGAAAAATATAATCACCAGCACTTGGAATGACACAAAAGTGGAAGGTTGGAAAGGCTATATAGTGCAGAGGAAAATGACAGCGGTGAAGAAAAAATTGATAGAGTGGAACGAATGGTAACATCAAAGTTGAGAACTTATTTTTTGTTGCAACTATGAAGGTACGATTTTTTGTTTTGTTTTGGGAAGTTATTTCATGATTAGTGATCTCATATTCGTGAGTAATGAGTAAAGCTGACTACCTCTGCCCGTGCGATGCTTATCTCAGATGTCACTGCTTTAGGAATGCCACCACTGATCAGAATTTTGGTATGTTCATATTTGAGCCTACCTTTTTGCCATTAACTTGGCAGAACTCTGTTTGTATACACTACCTCGTGCTTTATGGTAATCCACTTGACGGCTTCCAATGCTTTTCTTCAAGCCAGGTGATGATGACACCATCATTGTTGTGGACGATGCTCTTAGTGAGAACAATGCAACCAAATACAACCCATGTTATTTGAGGATGGAGAAGGACGTGAGATAATCTCAACTCAGAAGCTGAAATTCTTCAAAATGGTAAGGCAATTTTTCAAGTTATTGTTTATTGATACTTTTAATTATTCGTCTTCCATTTCTGTGGTTGTAGCTTGGTTGGATTTCTATAATTATATAAAAAAATTGAGATCTATTGTTTCTGAAATATTTCCTGTTGTTTTTGATGATATTTGTTCATTTTTCTGAAGATAGCTAATCAACAATCTCAATGGCAAAAGTTGGGTCTTCCTCAGTGCACGCTAAGGTAGCAGCTTAATGGATAATTGTACCTATTTCTCTGTCAATTCATTCAATGAGTGGATTTTCTGGCTTCTTTGATTTTAATATGGACTTAATTTTATCTACAAGATGAATACTTTGGTTCTCACTAGTTATCAGGGCTTTGGCAGATAAGACTTTCAGCAAAACAACCCGTTATGCAAAGATATTTGTATCACGAGGCGCTACAGAAGCCTTGGTCCACTTATGCTGATGCAAGATAGAAGAGAATGCAGAAAGAGAAGAGCACGACTGAACTTCTAAGTTGGCATGTTCTTTGGAGCATCGTGCCCTTTCAAAGTTACGAAGCTTGCAGATGTGAGGAATGCATACACTCATCCAAGCATGACTTGGTGGTTTATTCAGATAAGCTGATTTGTTTGGTAATTCATAATCATTCAAAAACTTACTTTCTGGCACATCAAACTTAGCACGGTGCTGAAATACTTAAATTGTGAGAGCTTCTAACTAGTTGTTATATTTAGGTAGTGAAGCATGGTCTGGGTCATTTGCCATTTACTGAAAAAACAAGTAGTTACACAGATGAGCATATTCATCTTCGTTCCTCGTCATTGATTTTAAGCTTGCTGACTTTCTGATCGGATGATCTGCAAGCGTAGCAAAGTTGTGGGCTAGCACGTTTGTCGAGAGGTAACTGTTAAGCTTGTTTTTTATAGCTAGGGGATCAAAGCATTTGCAATCTAAAATTCTGATCTGATTTATTTTGCAGTATACATTTTAATAGAGAAAGGTGTGACCTTAGAATGATGAGTGCCGAGAAAATAAGATCGGAGCTTAGCATGTCTAAATGGAAGGAAACGTGGGGTACTTGCAATAAATTTGATTCTGACAGTCATGCATTTCTATACGGGCCAGGTGGTTGCTTAAAAGCATCCACACTAATCTCAAGGTAAGTGGATTCTTACACGAAGATGAATGAGTTTATATGCATTGTGCTTTGTATATCTTAACCCAACTAGCAGCCCCAGAAGCTATTTGTTAGTTTGTAAAAAAAAAAAATCATAGTTGATTTGTAAAGTAGCGTATTTATACTGATTCAAAACTTATACTGGTAGCATAACATAGTCCGTCACGTAGGCCGCCGGTAACCTCCTTTCTCGCTTCCTTTTACAGCAAGGTTGTACCTATGTTTTTTTCTTTATTTTCTGATTTTATAAACATTATAAAACTCATCTATGGATTCCGAACGACTCAATCAGCATAGTTTGGGATAAAAGATGGACAGATTTATGTGTTGTTGATCAGATGCGCAGGGCCTCGAGCATAAAAAAATTATCATAATTGTACTGAGGTCATAATAGTACTTTCTGCCCAAATGCTATTTCTATGTGAACTTAATTTTATTATTTGTAGCATGTGGATGGGACTTTTATTGTTAAGAATCCAGCGTTTAATTTTCTGCAGAGCTTCAATGAAGTCGTCATCCAACGAGTGGCTGTTCCCGAAACATGCCTGTACCAATTACAAATCTGAAAATTGTTCGGGTAAGTTGTTACTATTTGTTCAGCCTACCATGGGTTCATTTACTTATTTTCCTGTTCTTGCTTGAGGATTAATGCTATTTGACATCACACTGCCCCTAAACAAGCATATATTCTTTTACTCTGTGTTTATACAATAAAGCCACCACTGCAATAGTTCGATATATACCTTTTGGAATTATATTTGACACTGCTTTATATGATGTGGATGGATGTCAAACTTTTAGGATATGTAGGATGCAAAATACCAGGTCTATATCTTACTAAATGGTTCCCTATGCCCTACAATTTTATGCCCAGGTACAAATAATTTGCTGACACATTAAGTTTAAAAATAGGAGCTTTATGACATCAAAATAGAACTTCCCTCATAATTTGTTTTTTGTGTTGACTTGATTGAAAGCACAACATTTTGCAATGAATGAAAGTATATGGTCTGCACGATGATAATTTTTCTTAGGAAGCGTACTCTGTAGGGGACTGTATCAAGTATTGCCGCTTCTCATATTCGTCTAAATGCTTCTTTCTTTGTGATTTTTTTTTTGTGTACACTGAATATATGTTTCTTATTGAAGGCTTTGTCTAATAATTTTCTTGTTTGTGCAGTACATTGTAACTGTTATTTAGAGCTAGCATAAGGAGGCTGTGTGAAAGCAATCCCAGATGCACAAGCTTGAGGAATTTTGCTCACTACGGGAAGACACTTTGGTATGAATCTTACTGTGAAAAATACTATGATGTAGGAGATTAGACAAGGATCGTAGAGGAGGTTTTGTGTTGTTACTACATTTCGTTAGTCACTCTTGCTATTAATTGACCGTGTTAAAAGTAATAAACATATTGAGAGCTAGCTAACACATGTCTTTTGGAGTTGTACGCAGGTGAATGCAACATATGAGAAAATGACTGAAAAGGATTTGTGTTAAATGACAAGGAACTTCGGGTTTTCGTTTTTGGGATAATTCATTCATTTTTTTTTCATTTCTCATTTGGACGCAGATGGTTCTCTGCCCATTGCCCATGCCGTCGTTGATTTTCTGTTCGATCTTTCAGTTCTTTTATTTTTGAATCGGATGTTTAAATCTTATGCCATTGCATTCCTTATGTTGTGGTTGTCTATGTTATTTGTCTGTAGGTTTTTTCAAATTGATGAGATATGGGCTTTGTGTTTTTGGGGTATCTGAAGCAGCGGATGATTAAGGTCGAGGGTTTTCTGATCTGGGCTTTTCTCACCATGAACCGATGATATGTATTTATGAGCAAAATGCCGTATTTTGTTTCATATAGTTTTTCATTCGTATACAAAGTGTAATTTTTTCCCTTCAAACTGCTTTGATGAGGTGAAATGCTTTGTATATTTAGCCGTTTAGGTTTGAATATCAAAGGGTGTTATGAATTCCATGCATGCTGCCATTATAAGTCTGGTAATGCTAAAACCCTTAATAGTACTGCTCAGCACGGCTTTTCATTTATTCTCATGCATGTTAATGTAGGCACTTGTGTTTCACTAGTTAGGTAATCCTAATTAATGAAAGTTTTGAACTTGTGATGATTTGTGGATTGGTGTTTGTATTACCGGTGTGATGTTCTTCTTCTATGGTTTTTAAAAGGTAATATAGCTTCTGAGTCTCTTTTATATTTTAGGGCAATCATGTTTTATTTTGATTGGTGGGATTCTATTTCCCTGCTCGTATGATGATGATCTATTATTTACATAATAGATTGAGAGCTTGAAGATTAATGAGAGGCCAGGTAAAGGTTTTGGGAGTGGATGGTGAGACGGAATGCTGGTGAGGATGTTGAGGGCTCTCGTCCTACAAGGTCTGCGTTACTTGCATTTTTTTTATCTTCATTTCATGCATGCGATTGTATTGGTTTAGGTGAGCGACTTGTTCTCAATTAGTATATATTGCCTTTTTAGTGTTATTAATCCAGAGGCTAGGCGATAGGCGTGAACTTCTTCAGAAACTGCAACATTGTAGTGTTATTAATCTTAAATAAGATTTGTTGACTAGTATCTCAGTTAATCTCTAATGTTTTTTTTTACATAATAGCAATTGAGTATTTGCTTCAGTTCTGATGGTTACATTAATCTTGTTTTCGGCAGTAGCCACGGATCTTGTTTCTTGCTGGACCAGCATGTCCTTTTGGTTTTGGATAGGCTGGGTCTTCCTGTGCTCCTACTGATGTAGCTAGCAGAGTCCTCTTCTTGAATGGAAATTCACTTGTTCAAAAAGAAATAGAAGGCTATTCAATGTAAACTAAGGTTACTGGGGATCTGGCAGGAAAATATCTAATCTGCTGGTGTTGTTTTGGACAGTAAGATGCCCTATTCAAGAAATTTCAATAGCAGAGATGCAATGTCAAAATTGTGGAGGTCGTTGATTTAGTTTTTAGGCGATTGCATTACTGAATGGTTTTAACGGTTAAGATTCCATTGTGTGACATAATTTGTGCATTCATTTATATGATATTAGATTCTTTTGGGGATTTAGGGTGTTTCCCTCGGAACATTATCGTCTGTAATTACACTCTTCACCAACTATTTAGTTTGTGCAGTGTTCAGAACTTATTGGCAGCATCACGTAGACGGGTACATAGCTGGCCAGCAGATTCTTGAGACGTTCTGTACCTGGGAGCTTAAAGAAAGAAGTAGGAGACATGTGCAGAACCTTTTGGATAAATTGTTCAGTGCTCGCTACTTCTGCCTCTTTGATGCTTATCTCAGATGCCATTGCTCTAGGACTGCCACCACCGCTGGAAATCAGAACTTTGGTACGTCCATATTTTAGCTTACATTTTTGCCATTGGCTTGACGGAACTTTGTTTGTATACAGTACCTCATGTTGTATATCCAAATGACAACTTCCAATGCCTTTCTTAAAGCCAGGTACACCATCATTGTTCTGGACGATGCTCTTAGTGAGAACAATGCAAACAAATCAACCCATGTCAAGCTGAAATTGGAAACAAGTGGCTGGCTTCGACGCCAATTGATATCAACTCACAACCAGAAATTCTTTGAAATAGTTAGGTAATTTTTCATGTTATTGTCATCTCAGTTGCATATTCTTGTATTGATACTTTTATTTCATTTCTCTTCCATTTTTGTGGTTTGTGCTCTTCTTGGACCATTGCTATGACATCACATCATCCTTAACATGTTCCTTTTTTCTTTATACATCTGCTGAAATCAAATGAAGTCTTCCACCTTCCTTGGGCTATATTCTGAAGCATGGATCAGTAGGCTTTTTCTTATTTCTCTACTGCTATTTTCTTGACAGCATGATGGCTTCAGTCTCTCAAGGGTAGCTAGCTGGTCAAGGTACCTACTTATTTGCTGAGTGATCTTTAACTTAACCTTGGTCAAACATTATATAGAATGTAATAATTCACATTGCGAACTGTGCAGGTAGTTTCTCAAGTCGCCATTATATGATCCAATTTTACTATGCAACTGCATTCCCCCTCAAGGAAAAAGTGATAAATTATATGCTTGTAGTATATAATGTTTGTAGTATGCTTGTACTATATAAAATAAAACAATTAAAAGGCTTAGAGTAATGAACGTAAGGATATAGATGGAATAATTTCTTATTAAGGTTTGACTTTAAATTAGTCGGTCAATGGTTGACGTTTTACTAAAGTTGATTTCCTAAACCAACACTTTCTTTCCCTTATATATATGTATTTTATTACTATTTTGACCCACAGATTCCGAGTCCTACTTCCGAGAATCCCAAGATTTCACCGAGACTTCCTCGTTTGCCACTCAGGTCAGCTCCTCGGCTTCAAATATTCAAATCAGCCGGTCAGTCTTTTTATTTTCAAGCGTTCTTTTTATTTTTGGGTGGCAGTGGCTGGTGTTTTTTGGTTTAGCTTTTGATTTTATTGTTATGTAGGTGTGATGTGATTGTTTGGAATAGGACTAAGAGCAAATGTGATCCCCTCGTCAGCCTAGGTGCCTAGTAAGATTTGCTTGTAGGTTAACAAATCAGAAATGGTGGTAGTTGTATGGTTTTCAAACGCTATATATAAGTCCACACCTGAAGAGGTCGATGCCTCATGCAACATAACATTTTCTATCCTTGCTGATCCACCAAGTGCACCGAGTATGTTCATCCTGAACATTATTCAGGTTCTTACGCAAGAAACTACTAATTAGTTGGTTTATGTGTTTTTTGCTAGTATGATGTTGCTGCTGGTGCGTGCGGAGCATCGAATGGATTGAGCTCTGGGAAAGTGTTGTTGTCAACATGACATTTTTGATTTACCATTGGATTATACTCTCTAATGTACACCTTGGTTTACTATTTCTTTTGATTGGTAGGCTTATGGAGGTCTCCACGTTTGATGCATCCACCTGGAAACCAATTGGTGAGCGGATTAAAGAGACTGGAGCTATGTATTTTAGAGGTAAACAAACATTTCTCTTTTTAAGGCTTGAGTGAGCTGAACATGAAAAACAAATCTCACTCCACTAGCAAATAGCAATACATTGAATTAGGGGGATTTATTCATTGCTATTTTGAGAATGTGGAGGTGGTCTTCGTTACTCTACAAGCCACTCACATTAAATGTTTTTTTCATTTTGCAGGCATTGGAGCACCAGTGCTCCTCGCAGATTGAAATTTTTTTAATGTTTCAAAATCACAATCTCATTTTATGCATTCTCATTTTGGCAGTGCACTGGGGCACAAGTTTTCCTACAACTGGGCAATGCTTTCAATTTGTCTGCAAGATATTCCCATCTTATCGGAAATGGTCCATTTCAAGGAGCCAACAATAGTCTTTCTATTTAATATTTTTTATGATTTGTTTTTTTAGAAAACTGGACGAAGGAATTTGTCTGCCAACTTTTCAATTTTTGTTCAAGTGTACACCACAGTGATTTTTTATTGTTTAATTCAGCTTTGTCAATTTTTGTTTTTTTACCTTTGATGGATGGATGGATGGTTGTCTATTTGAAAGATTCTTTTTGTGTTTTTTTTGTTTATGTAAATCTTTGTTTGCATTCCTGTTCTGTTCACGAATCGTCCGTGGTTTGATGTTTTGTGCTTCAAACTGGGATCCCATGGAAGGTTTCACAGCTAGGAGTATCCCGCTTTCCGTTTCATGTTCTTATATGCGCTCAGTTTGAAGGTTTCCGCGTCTTTCAAGGTACGGTGGCTCTTCTCTTGTATCGCGGAGGTTTTTTGTATATGATATGATCTATTGATTCTTGTGTTTGTTATTGGATTTCTTGACTGGCTCTTTGCTTTAGCAACAACCAAAGGCTTTGTGTAAATTAAAAGTTGGTGTTTTTTGCATTTGCGGAATGATTCCGTTTCCAGAAGTACAATGTGTCAAGTGAAAGCAACAGAAGTTGAGAGCGTTGAGCTGCAGTGGTGGGAAAAGAATGTGCCCACAATATGATAGATAATATTCACAGTACGCAGGATTTTCAAAGTGCATTGAGCCAAGCTGGAGAAAGATCAGTTGCGGTTGATTTTAATGGTACTTGGTGTGGAGCGTTATTTCCAAAGCTCAGTTGTTTTTTATATGATCTAATATATTTTTTTCAATGTTGCAGTTCGTCTTTGTCTAAAGTTATATTTTTTTGCATGGCAAACAATGGTCAAGTCAAATTGCCTGTTCCTTAGAAGTTTTGATATGCTGCCAATATGAAGGAAATGCTCTCCTTAAAACCAGTTCAATAATGGTGTTGTTACTGGACGTTTTGGGGACTACATCAGTTTTGTTGCTTAACATGACACGGCATTTGCCTGCTAAAATTTAGTAGAAACAGAATACGATCTAAGAAAGTTACCATTTTTGCTTGGCAGTTGTTTGATATAGCAAAATTGTTTGTTTGGTAACAATTTTCATATGTTGCCAAATCTATAGAAAATGGTCTCCTTAAAACCAGTTCAACAAGTTTGTTGTTGCCTGGACGTTTTGGGAACTATGTATCTTGCAATATATTATGTGGTGCTTCTATTGGTCAATCATGGACACTCTTGGAGCTCTTGCCTACGAGCCATTGTCGTCTCTCTCGCTGCTTATATTTCAGTGGATGTGGGCCGTTAATGCATTAAGATATTTCACATTTATGTTGCAGCACGTTTTATACAAAACTCATTATTTTCCTACTAGAGATGAAGTAGCTAGCAACCCTTGAGAATACTTGTTTCTAGATGTAGCTTTCTGTTGTATACGAAGCATTCGAAGATTAGCTTGGTTTTTGTTGCTACTTGTCCTTTTAAAGGACTCCCTCCATTTTGCAGGTATAAAATTGGTGTGAACATATCCGATTGGGTTGTTAGGCTGTAAATCTTTGTAATTTCAATATGTCATTCAGTTTACAAGTTGATTGAGATTCCAGGTAGATAGACATGTTGAAGTCTTTTCTATTGATTTGGGTTCTGATTTAAATGGTCAGCGGTTGGAGTTTTTCATTTTCTTCCTGGTTTCATAATCATAAATCGAGAAGGGTACATGGGTGATTGGATCGCGTTTGCAGTGATGCATTTATGTATGCGCTGGTGAAGCTTGTGAGCACTGAAAACTTGCATACTGTATTTTTCTTTTCTATTTATGTCAATTGTTTATTGCCTGTGTTTGACAATCTCGAGTGTGATCAATTCAATTTGAATGTTAATGTATGAATAAGTGATGGATAGTTATATTTGTTAGGCCGTCCACGGTTACAAGTGAGCGCACAATCTGTAAAGTTATTACGGAAGATGATTTACTTTTTGCTATGAAAATGGCTCACTTTCTACTATGAAAGTCCCAACCTTTCGTAGTTCGCCTTAGATCTCTATTATAATTTAAGGCTTCTTGAGACTGTGTTATCTTTAGTTATTAGTTATGACTGTGGCTGTGGCTGTGGTTTTAGGCTGTTCTACTGGTGCAGGTTGCTTGCTGGACCGAGCAGTTTATTGGTCATATAGGGTACAAGGTCAATATTTGTGAAGCATAACTTTGAATACATAATGTAATGTCATCATAAACATGCACCGACTTTGATGGACAAGCAGTAATAGAATAAGTAACTTATATGAAGAACGGAAAAAAAAAAAACACCACAAAATGATAATTGATAAATCAGATATCAGTAACAAATCAGTGAAGTTCTGACTGACATATAAAATGAAAATAATAATGCATTATTAAAGTCAGGGTGTAAGTAACATGTACTGACATTCGAAATAAATGACAATACATAATACTAAAGTGATAAATCTCTTATTTACGGTGGATCTAAAGTGATAAATCTCTCATTGGTTTGCATTATATTTTTCAACATTTGAAGTTACGGACGAAAGTAGGTTTTTCCATCCAAGTCAAGTTTCTCGTGGAGGAGGATGATGAACTTGGAGGTAATTAAACCGAGCCGAACCGAACCGAACCGACAATCAAACGGCTCAATCTTCACAAATTACTCCGATTTGTTTATATCCAACGGTCATATCCTCTAACCGCCATACATGAAAGTATTAAATAATACCTTCGAGCCTTCCCGATGATGTAAAAAAAAAAAAAAAATCGATCCTCCATCGACGGCCGATTCAGATTCATCTCAAGATTTCCTCCCAAGATGTCGACGGTGGGTTTTGGGATCTGGACATGTCGACGCCCGTAGTGACCGACGGATTGGCACGACCAGTTCCTGCTGACCCCCTTCCGCTCTCGGTCTCGAGAGGGGCGAGGCTGGCAAGGCCGAAGCAGATCGATTTCACGCAGCGGTTTCTGATTACTCCGTTTGTGCCGTGTTTCTCTGGTGTTAATGGACTCTCTCTCTCCAGCGAGTCCTCACCATCCCCTTCGGCGTGAATGTGTGAGTTTCTCTATCTTTTTTTTTTTTTTTTCTTTTTTTTGCAGTTTCTTCAGCTTTGATTTCATCAAGCTTTGATCTTTTTGTAGGGGGTTGAAGTGAATTGAAATTGAATTATTTTGGATTGAAATCTGAGTAGAGATTCCTCTCAAGATTTCCTCCCAAGATTTCATGACGTTTCTTTCTTTCCACAAAGAAAGAAGCTGCTAAGGATCTTTTGGCTGCTAAGGATCTTTTGGAATATTGTGTTTACAATAAAGCTACCACTGAATAGTTCGATATATATTTTTTGGATTTGACACTGCTTTATATGATGTGGATGGATGTCAAATTTTTAGGATATGTGTAGGATGCAAAATACCAGGTCTATATGGTGCTAAACGGTTCGCTATGCCCTACAATTTTATGCCCAGGTACAATTAATTTGCTGACACATTAAGTTTAAAGATAGGAGCCTTATTACATCAAAATAGAACTTCCCTCATAATTTGTTTTTTTGTGTTGACTTGATTGAAAGCACAGGGCCATAAATTTGAACATTTTGCAATGAATGAAAGTATATGATCTGCACGAAGATAATTTTTCTTTGGGAGCGTACTCTCTAGCGGACTGTATCAAGTATTGCCGCTTCTCATAGTTGTTTACATGCTTCTTTCTTTGTGATTCTATTTTTTGTGGACTGAATAGATGTTTCTCATTGATGGCTTTGTAATAATTTTCTTGTTTGTGCAGTACATTGTAACTGTTATGTAGAGCTAGCATAAGGAGGCTCTGTAAAAGTAATCCCAGATGCACAAGCTTGAGGAATTTCGCTCACTACGGGAAGACACTTTGGTATGAATCTTACTATGAAAAATACTATGATGTAAGAGATTAGACAAGGAACATAGAGGAGATTTTGTGTTGTTACTACATTTCGTTAGTCACTCTTGCTATTAAATGACCGCGTTAAACTTACAGTTATTTTTTGAAGTAATAAACATATTCCGAGCTAGCTAGCACATGTCTTTTGGAGTTGTACGCGGGTGAATGCAACAGATGAGAAATGATCGAAAAGGATTTGTGTCAAATGACAAGGAACTTAGGGTTTTCGTTTTTGGGATAATTCGTTCATTTTTGTTTGTCCTTTTCATTTCTCATTTGGACGCAGATGGTTCCTCTGCCTTTTGCCCATGCCGTCGTTGATTTTCTGTTCTATCTTTCAGTTCTTTTAGTTTTGAATCGGAGGTTTAAATCTTATGCCATTGCATTCCTTATGTTGTGGTTGTCTATGTTATTTGTCTGTAGGTTTTTTCAAATTGATGAGATATGGGCTTTGTGTTTTTTGGGTATCTGAAGCAGCGGATGATTAAGGTGGAGGGTTTTCTGATCTGGCTTTTCTCACCATGAACCGATGACATGTATTTATGAGCAAAATGCCGTATTTTGTTTCATATAGTTTTTCATTCTTATATAAAGTGTAATTGTTTCCCTTCAAACTGCTTTGGTGAGGTGAAATGCTTTGATTTAGCAGTTTGGGTTTGAATATGAAAGGGTGTTATGAATTCCATGCATGCTGCCATTATAAGTCTGGTAATGCTAAAACCATTAGTAGTACTGCTCAGCACGGCTTTTCATTTTTTCTTATGCATTTTAATGTAGGCACTAGTTAGGTAATCCTAATTAGTGAAAGTGTTGAACTTGTGATGATTTATGGATTGGTGTTTGTATTACCGGTGTGATGTTCTTCTTCAACGGTTTTTAAAAGGTGAGATAGCTTCTGAGTCTCTTTTATATTTTAGGGCAATCATGTTTCTTTTTGATTGGTGGGTTTCTTTTTTCTTGCTCGTATGATGACATTCTATTATTTACACAATAGACTAATGTGGTATCATCTTTTTTACCAGATAGACAGGTGATTTTAAGTGTTCCTTAATATTGAGGCTAGGCGTGAACTTATTCAGAACCTGTGGCAATCTAGTTGTAGTTGTCGTGTTAATAATCTTATACAAGATTTGCAGACGGGTGCATAGCTGGCCAGCAGATTCTTGCGACGTTCCATGCCAGGGAGCCTAAAGAAAGAAGTAGGAGACATGTGCAGAACCTTCTGGATAAATTGTTCCAGCCATGAGTAAAGCTGACTCCCTCTGCCCGTGCGATGCTTATCTCAGATGTCACTGCTTTAGGAATCCCACCACTGCTGAAAATCAGAATTTTGGTATGTTCATATTTGAGCCTACCTTTTTGCCATTAACTTGGCAGAACTCTGTTTGTATACACTTGACAGCTTCCAATGCTTTTCTTCAAGCCAGGTTACGATGACACCATCATTGTTGTGGACGCTGCTCTTAGTGAGAACAATGCAAACAAATACAACCCATGTTATTTGAGGATGGAGAAGGACGTGAGATGATCTCAACTCACAAGCTGAAATTCTTCGAAATTCTTCGAGATGATCCCATGTTATTTCATGTTACTGTCATCTCAGTTTATTGATACTTTTAATTCATTCGTGTTTCATTTTTGTGGTTGTAGCTTGGTTGGATTTCTCTAATTATTTAAAAAAATTGAGATCTATTGTTTCTGATATATTTCCTGTTGTTTTTGATGATATTTATTCATATTTTTGAAGATAGTTAATCAACGATCTCAATGGCAGTTGGTCTCAAAGTTGGCTCTTCCTCAGTGCACGCTAAGGTAGCAGCTCGAAATGGGTAATTGTACCTATTGCTCTGTCAATTCATTCAATGAGTGGATTTTCTGGCTT
Organism: Umbilicus rupestris; assembly: GCA_963678935.1. NCBI lineage: Eukaryota > Viridiplantae > Streptophyta > Magnoliopsida > Saxifragales > Crassulaceae > Umbilicus > Umbilicus rupestris. The sequence goes on from OY787625.1 coordinate 2,529,879, forward strand.
ATTTGATATTAATATGGACTTAATTTTATCTACAAGATGAATACTTTGTTTCTCATTAGTTATCAAGGCTTTGGAAGATAAGACTTCCAGCAAAACAACCCGATATGCAAAGATATTTGTATCACGAGGCGCTACAGAAGCCTTGGTGCACTTATGCTGATGCAAGATAGAAGAGAATGCAGAAAGAGGAGAGCACGACTCAACTTCTAAGTTGGCATGTTCTTTGGAGCATCTTGCCCTTTCAATGTTACGAAGCTTGCAGATGTGAGGAATGCATACACTCATCCAAGCATGACTTGGTGTTTTATTCAGATAAGCTGATTTGTTTGGTAATTCATAATCATTCAAAAACTTACTTTCTTGCACATCAAACTTAGCATGGTGCTGAAATACTTAAATTGTGATAGCTTCTAACTAGTTGTGACATTTAGGTACTGGCGCATGGTCGGGGTCATTTGCCATTTACTGAGAAACGAATAGTTACACAGGTCAGCATATTCATCCTCGTTCCTCATCATTGATTTTAAGCTCGCTGACTTTCTGATCAGATGATCTGCAAACCTAGCGAAGTTGTGGGCTAGTACGTTTGTCGAGAGGTAACTGTTAGTCTTGTTTGTTATAGCTAGGGGATCAAAGCATTTGCAATCTAAAGTTCTGATCTGGTGTATTTTATAGCGTACACTATATAATATAGAAAGTTGTGCATGTTGGATCTGGAGGGTTTGGGTGAAGAGTCTTAAGTCCTTAAGCCCATTTGGTGGGGCTAGACCTAGAGAAAAGGCTTAGGCCTAGAAGGGACAGGATTGGAAGAAGATTGACTAGCAGCTTGAAAATTACTTAGAGGCCAGGTAAAGGTTTTGGGTGTGGGATGGAAAGGGAATGCTAGTGAGGATGTTGTGGGCTCTCCTCCTACGAGGTTTGTGTGACTTGCATTTTTTATTTCTATTCCTTTAATGTATGCAACTGCATACTTGTTTAGGTGAGTGACTTGTTCTCAGTTTGCAAATGATCATCTTTCATCCTAATATCCATGATAGAATGAGCCGGCTGAAGACAGAACTTAGATATTTCTCATTGTTGTTGGATATCTTTTGTTGGACTTAAGTCATTGTAGTTATCCGATTAGATCATTATACTGATGTTTGTTGGACTTCTTTTCCAGATGTTTCAAGAAACCGATGGCGGATTCGTTCTTCAGGTATATTCTGATTCCTGTCTATCAGTCTTTTTAATTTTCTTGGACATGTAGTTGACTTCTTTCTATCCATGCCATTGCATGTCTTACTTTCTGGGGGAGTTTCTGCCAAAGCGTCAAGGATCTTTTTGTTTCAGATATGCCATTGCATGTCTTATTTTCTTGGACAGTTTCTGCCAAGGCACTGGTTGAGCTGTTGGAGATGGAATTGTTCAGTTTTTGGTTCAAACACGTTTTGTTGATGTGTTTAACTTTCTGTGTGTGATAAAGATGTAACTATGTGCATAATAGGCTTGTTAGGAGTTTACTGATTTGGATATTAGAAATCTTGGCCACTGACAAATATTCAGAGCTGATGTGTGATGTTGTGTTATCCTCTGTGGAATGTGCAGCAGAGGTAGGAGCTTTATCATATCTCTACCTTATATAATTTTCTCTCTAGTTTGACATTCCTTGGGTGATTGACCTTTATTATTTGTTTTGAAAACTGAATATTTTTAGGCAACGAGTGAGAACAATTTGAAGCCGATATTCAAACGTCACAAGAGCACTACCTTCTCTTGGCTCAGAAACAACTTCCATGATTGAACATTTGAGGAAAGTTTATGTTTAAAAAAAATTACACGTTTAGACTCTTTATCTTATTTTCGTTGACTAGTTGGAGTTAGTTGTTTTGTTTTTGTGTTTTTGCAGTCATGTTATATTGGATCGCTTTATTCTTCAGGCACCATGAGAACTGAGGAAGTGGCTTGCAGCAAACACCAGTCCTGAAGTTGCTGAACCAGACCGGATCATCTATGGAGGTATTAATTTAACATAATTTATTATGTAAATTTCTTAATATGTTTTGATGGAGTACTTTATAGTGTACTTTATATGAGTAACGGATAATATGTTTTGTTGTTTTTTGATTGTAGTTGGGAATGGGGAGTGCGCTAGAGACGCTGTGTGGCCAAGCATTCGGCGCATGTCAGATTAGGATGCTGGGCATATACTTGCAAAGATCATTGGTCAACTCCAGAAAAAGCCTACTAACTTCCTTAACTTCGCTGAGGTACAAACTCAAGATTTTTGTCAATTCTTTTAGTATTTTTCTTCTTTTGCAACTTCAGAATTCTGCTGGTAGTGTCCCATACCTTCAGCATGAAGCTACTAATAATATGGAGTTACATTACAGGTATCAAGCCTCGAGAACATCCCTTCTGATGGTGGTGTATGTAACCCAGCTCATTTAATAATCTGTATTCTTCTTTAGGAGGGATGTTTGTCAAACGGGATGAAACAAAGTTTGGGAGTCATTTTTGGCAAGGATTGAAGTTGAAGCAATGGCCAACTCTGTTTCATTTTTAATTTTATTTGTTTTTCATTGACAAAATCGAGTTTGAAGTCTAACGTTGCATTAATTTTCATTCGCAGATACGGATCATCTTTCTTAGGGTTTCAACTTGTGTTAACGGGTTTCAAGCAGCGGTCTCGACCTAGGATTTGGGTCTTGATAGTTTGATTGAGTTTATAGTTGTATTGCGTTGATGAATATCGGCGGTTTGGTTCTTTATGGTTTGTTTCAGTGGCATTTCTATGCCAATCATGGTGCTTGTGGTGACGAGAAAGTGGCATTTTCTGTCTGAGAACCTTTTTTAGTTGGACTTGGGTTAGTTAATCCAACTATTTTTGATAAAATTTGATGGCTCTGTCGTGTTGAAGCGTACAAGTTTTCATAAAGATTTTCAACAAGTGTAACTTCCGCTCTCATTTTGTACCACTTCCGGAAAGGTAAAATTAAAATGGATGGAGATTCACAGCTGGCAACATAACATCTCGCTGTTGCTATGTTTTTGTTGGATGCCCAGCTCATCATTCAAGTAGACATATTGATGGCATGATCAAAACTATAAATGTGTTGTTAACTGTTCCATCTGTTTATTTGTTTGTGCAGACTGATCCATTCTATAACAGTTTTATCTGTTCATTTATCTGGTTTTTGAAGTTGTCGAGGGCAAGTCAGGCCGCCACGGTTGACATTCGTCTTCGCCAGACTGAACAAGATACGGAGACAATTTTTTAGGCGAGAATTTGGCGTATCTGTCCGAGAACTTTTGTTAGTTGGATTTGCACGGCTTGGGTTTGCTATCTCCACTTTCCTTCTACTGCTCTGCATCTCTAATTTTCATTTTATAATTTGTGTGGTTGGAAAGACAGTGATGATTGATTTATTTTGAGGTTGGGGCGCGTAGTGGTGATTGATTTCTTTCATTTTTGGGTTCTTATCTTGTCGAGCTGGCTGTGATGATTGATTTCCTTTAGTTGTGGTCTGCAATGTTTGGGGTTTCGAGCTGGCAGTGGTGATTTCAATCTTTCTAATATGGGTTGTATGTTTTTATGGATGGCGGTGTTTATGGTGATGGGTTTCTTTCAACTGTGGGATATGGTGACTTGGTTCATGTTCTTGATTTTAAGTGGGTTTTTGGATTCTAATCTGGTGGAGCAGGCTGTGGTGATTGGTTTCCTTCAGCTATTGATTTTCAGCTGACAGTGGTGATTTCAATCTTTTGAAATGGGTTGTGTGTTTTTATGGTTGGGGGTGTTCTAGCTGGCAGTGGCAATTGGTTTCTTTCAACTATGGGTTGTGGTCTTTTTTATGGTTAGGATGTTTGAGCCAGCAGAGGTGATTGATTTCTTTTGGCTGGGATAATTAGTTAGGCTTTTCTTATTTATCTTTGTGCAGGTTGTTTGCTGATGTGGTTCCTGTACTTGTTTTTGAATTTGAGTTTTATGGGTTTTTATAAGATTCCACTCTCATATGATCAGACTCAAGAATGCTGGCTTGAGATCGTATGAATGAATTATAATAGGGGAGTTTTTTATTTGGTGTTTATTTGGTGTTTAATTTCTTGTTGTTGGGATGCGTAGTTTGCCTTTTTAAATTTCTCTATGCAGGTTGTTTGGTGGCGTGGTTCTTATTCTTGATTTGAATATAAATTGTTTTTTTTTTAATTAAATGGTGTGGGTATCTAATTTTTGGATCTTGTTTGTGATGGTTCTTACTTATTTTTTATAAACTCACCTCTCACATGATCAGACTCACTCCTAGTTATGAGTAATGGATAATGTGTCAAGTAGCTTGCACTTGCCAGTTGCCAAAACTCCCTTCAATAACCACTTTGGGTTAAGGGATGTGCAATGGATTGTTTGTTTTTAAATTTAGAGATAGCATAAGGAGGCTCTGTGAAAGTAATCCCAGATGCACAAGCTTGAGGAATTTTGCTCACTACGGGAAGACACTTTGGTATGAATCTTACTGTGAAAAATAGTATGATGTAGGAGATTAGACAAGGAACGTAGATGAGGTTTTGTGTTGTTACTACATTTCGTTAGTCACTCTTGCTATTAAAATGACCATGTTAAACTTACAGTTATTTTTTGTAATAACATATTGAGAGCTAGCTAGCACATGTCTTTTGGAGTTGTACGCTTGTGAATGCAACAGATGAGAAATGATTGAAAAGGATTTGTGTTAAATGACAAGGAACTTAGGGTTTTTGTTTTTGGTAGAATTCGTTCATTTTTTTTCCTTTTTCATTTCTTATTTGGACGCAGATGGTTCCTCTGCCCATTGCCCATTGCTCTGTCCTGGATAGGCCAGAATGCTAACAACAAAGCAGCCATAGTACTTTCTTAAAGTCTTAAATTCTTTTTATGTTGAGTTGAGTTATGTTATATTGGCATCTTGAGGGTTATGTTTTATTTTATACTCACTTAACTGGACCATTTTCTGCTCATCATTGCAGAATTTAGATGATCGACTTAGCCCATGCTTCTTTTTCCTCGGTACTCTATCGACAACGGGGCTGAAAGGGACATTTGTGATGTTGGTGGATTTAAAGAATTAAAATCCCTGTGACGGAGTAAGTCTTGTTGGTAGGTCTTATTACTAGACTTTAAACTGTGGTGTCATAATCCAGTTTTTCCGTAGATGTGATTAACTAACGACTAAGCTAGGTTATATGCTAATATTTGGATTGTTTGAAGAATTTGCAGGTTCATATTCAAGCATTGCTCTTTCTATAAGCCACAACTACTGCCTGTTCTAGCATTTGAATTTTACTGAAGTTAAACAAAAATGTCCCCGAAAGTGCAATGACCAGAAACTTTCCAAGCGATTTGAGGATGAGGACATTCATATATTCTATGCAAGAGTTATCATTGATTCAATCTCGTTAAGCAGCATTTTGCTACTTGTGAAGTAAAGATCGTCTCATTTAGCTTCTTTGCTTTTGATGCTTGCAGATCAGATTTCGTAACTGGAATTTGTGTTCGTGATCCATGCTTGCAGAGGTTGATAAATCATCCATTCAATGCTGCTTTCGCATAACTGGAATGAAGCTGACTGATATAATTTGTGATGCTTCTGATCTGATGGTGCGGTATTGTCTTTGGCAGATGTTGATCTGTTTATCTCTTATATTTGTGATTGAAGGAGTATGCATATATCTAGATAATATGTGTTGAGGTAATGTTTTGGCTTTCAATCTTCAATATTTTCATGATTAGAATATATCTCTAACACCGCGACTGAGGAAAATTTTAGAATTGGTCTTGCGGTTGGATAAGAATATATGTTGTTTGCAATTTCCGGTACTTAGGCCCAACGGCCCAAGTACGTAATTTCCTGCCAGTTACTTAATTCTATATTCGCTTATAAATACACATCATCATCATCCTGACCAAAACTTCATTAAAGGTTTTCATCTTAGACTCTTAAAGATTTGTTCCTCCTCTCGTCTCTCAACCTTCTTCCATTCATTTTCTTTTCTTTCTTCTTATCAAGATTTGCATGCATTGTTAACCGAATCGTTCAAGATTGCAATATCAGGTATGAAAAATGTTGAATTGCAGTCTTGAGCCAGCAGAGCTTCAATGAAGTCGTCATCCAACGAGTGGCGGTTCCGGAAACATGCCTGTACCCAATTACAACAAGAAATCTGAAAATTCTTCTGGTAACTCGTTACTATTTGAATTATGCTTGTGATTGAAGTCTTTGTCTGTAGCTGTAACTTCAGATAACAATCTTTCTTGTAAGAATTTTCTTGTTTGTGCAGTACATTATAACTGTTGTATAGAGCTAGCAAAAGGAAGCTCTGTGAAAGTAATCTCAATTGCGCAAGCTTGAGGAATTCTGCTCACTGCAGGAAGACACTTTGGTATAAATCTTACTGTGAAAATATTATGATGTATGAAAATTTTAGTTTTTGCAGTGTTCAGAACTTACTGGCAGCATCATGTGGACGGGTACATACATTCCGTACCTGGGAGCTTAAAGAAAGAAGTAGGAGACATGTGCAGACCCTTCTGGATAAATTGCTCCAGGCATGATGGTACTTTTTTTTTGTTGGAAAGTTATTCCATGATTATTATTTTCATTTCAAGTAGCTAAAGCAAATGGCCTCATGGATCAGGATTTCTCATAGAAAGGTGGAGAGGGAATGCTGGTGAGGATGTTTTATGGCTCTCGTCCTACGAGGTTTGTGTGGCTTGCATTTTTTTTCTATTCCTTTAATGTATACGTTTGCATTCTGGTTTAGGCGAGTGACTTGTTCTCAATTTGAAAGTAATATCAGGAACAATTAGGAGCAAAGGAACAATTAGGTCGACTGCCATGACTGCTTTCTTTCCATCTTCAATCCCGAGAGCACATGTATCATCTTCCGCCATAAGAAGACCGCAGTTGTGCTCATTCAGCAAGCGCTTCTCTTCTGTGACAATTTCGGCTGCTGCTAAAGATACTGGATTGTTGTTCAAGTTGCGGGGGTTTGACGGGGTGTGTTGATTTTTGGACATGAGTGAGAAAGTTTGGTTCTTTTTAGGAGATGAGTTGTCTGGAAGTGTTGGGTTCTTGGGACGTGGGATTATGGCACTCCAATGGCGATAATAATTAGGGTGGCAGACTGGCAGTGCCTGGTGTTTTTTTTTAGCTTTTGATTTTGTTGTCGTGCAGGTGTGATGTGATGGTTTTGAATAGGACTAAGAGCAAATGCGATCTCCCTTTTCTGCCTGGGTGCCAAGTAAGATTTGCTTATAGGTTAACAAATCAAAGATGTCGATGGGTTGTGAAATGTTGGTAGCTGTATGGTTTTCGGACGCTAGATATAAGTCCGCAACTGAAGAGGTAGCTGCCTCATGTCGCGTGACATTTGCTATGCTTGCTGATCCACAAAGTGCATTGAGTATGTTCATCCTGGAAATTATTCAGGGTTGTGCGCAAGGGATTACTAATTAGTTGGGTTATGTGTTTTTTGCCTGTTTGATGTTGCCGCTGGTGCATGTGTAGCTGTAAATGGATTGAGCTCTCGGAAAGTGTTGTTGTCATCATGACATTTTTGATTTACCACCGGATTACGCCATCGGATTATACTCTCTAATCTACACATTGCTTTACTATCTTTTTTGATATACCATTATGTTCATTTGTGGGTATATGAGTGTCTCCACGGTTTATGCATCCACCTCGAAACAAATTGGTGAGCGGATTAAAGAGACTAGAGGTATGTATTTTGAGGTAACACAGCATTTCTCTTATTAAGCCTTGGGTGAGCAGAGCATGAAAAGAAATCTCACTACACTAGCAAATAGCAATATTAGAATAAGCGTTGACGGCTTTTGGGAGTTTTGCAATACAGGTTGGGAGCTTGAAGATTAAATGAGAGGCCAGGTAAAGGTTTTGGGAGTGGATGGTGGAGACGGAAAGCTGGTGAGGATGTTGAGGGCTCTCTTCCTACAAGGTCTGCGTGCCTTGCATTTTTTCTCTATTCCTTTAATGCATGCAATTGTATTGGTTTAGCTGAGCAACTTGTTCTCAATTTGTAAATGATGCTTTTTTTATCCGTGATAGAATGAGCCTGCTGAAGATGAAACTTTGATATTTCTTACTGCTAGTGAATATCTTTTGTTGGACTGTAGTGAAAATAGCGATTTGATTAGACCATTTTGCTGATGTTTATGTGTGACACTATCATTTTTCTCGTCAAGATAATATCTAACTTTTTGGATGTCCAAGTCACTGACGTCCTTCAAAGTAGTTCTTCATTTCTACCATGATTTATCAGTTAATACTTATTATCTTTCTGGTGACCAGCCAATTTTCAAGAAGTTGTCTCATTATTAGACATCATGGGAATGGTCGAAGTTCCTCTTGCGATACTGAAAGTTTTGAACTTGTGATGATTAGTGGTTTGGTGTTTGGTTTACCGGTGTGATATTCTTCTTCAACATCTTTTAAAAGGTGAGATAACTTCAGAGTTTCTTTTATTTTTTAGGGCAACCATGATTTTTTAATTTGGTGCGGTTCTTGTTCTTGTTCTTGCTTGTCCGTCTGATGACATTATGCTATTTACAAGATAGGTTGACATGGTATCATATTCTTTACATGATAGACTTGTGATTTTTTAGTGTTCCATAATCCAGAGGCTAGGCGATAGGCGTGAAATTCTTCAGAACCTGCACCATTGTAGTGTTATTAATCTTAAATAAGATTTGTTGACTAGTATCTCAGTTAATCTCTAATGGTTTTTTACATAATAGCAATTGAGTATTTGCTTCAGTTCTGATGGTTACATTAATTTTGTTCAGTGCTTACTACCTCTGCCTCTTTGATGCTTATCTCAGATGCCATTGCTTTAGGAATGCCACCACTGCTGGAAATCAGAACTTTGGTACATCCATATTTTAGCCTACTTTTTTTTTTTTGATAGAGTTTGATGGAACTTTGTTTGTATACAGTACCTCATGTTGTATATCCACATGACAACTTCCAATGCCTTTCTTCAAGCCAGGTACACCATCGTTGTTCAGGACGATGCTCTTAGTGAGAACAATGCAAACAAATACAACCCATGTCGAGCTGAAATTAAAAAGATCCTCATTTGAGGGTTAAGAAGAAGATCAAGATTACACTGAACAAGTGGCTGGCTTCGACGCGAGATGATATCAACTCACAACCAGAAATTCTTCGAAATGATAAGGTAATTTTTCATGTATTGTCATCTCAGTTGCATATTCTTCTATTGATACTTTTATTTCATTTGTCTTCCATTGTTGTGGTTTGTGCTCTTCTTGCACTATTATTGCTTGAACAAATATGAATGGGGAATGCAAATGGCATCTACTTTTTTTACATGTACTATCTTAATATCACCCTTGTTACCTTTTTTTTACGTTAGCTTTTATATTTCACATGTTCCACGTCGTCTACTTTGTTTTAATTATCCAATGGTATAGGTCCGGTTAAATGGCATTGCAATCTTTATTGGCATCGTTGGTCTATCTGTTTCTGTGCTTCTGTTGGTTTTCCTAGTCGTAAGGTAGCCTTCCCTTATCAAGTTGTGCACAATTTTTTCGTTTCTGGACCATAAGAGTGAAACTTGAATAGTTTGCTACTATACAAGTGTTCGATAATGGCAATGGTGTGTTTTGAGACTGAAATTTACTCTCTTAATTAATAAGAGTGCTTGCAATGATGGCTAATTTTGATCCAGACCAAGTCATTATTTGAAAGTTGACTGTGTTGTTTGATGATCAGTATGCAAGTTAAGCGCCATGAGTAGCAACATTATTTTTTATTACTCTTTTTGCTTGGTTCACTAATTGTGGCCTCAATTTTGAGCTTAAGTTGTTGGCGCTAGGTGGAAAAGGTAGTTGCAATCTGAATTTCTGACCTGATATCTATGACTATGTTTTGGAGTGCTAGGGGGCGATATGGGGCTTAGATTTGGTGTTCTTTAAGGCATTATGGAGCTGGAGCCGGTAGACAGTATGTGGTTTCCTTTGGTTTCTTGTTCAATATTTCTAGCTGACATACCAGTTCAATTGTCTTAGTTTTGAAGTTTTTCTCTCTGTTAATGCTGAAGCAATCACTGTCAAAGATGTTTCTGGTAATGTTTATTGTGCTGTCACCACTCATACTGCATTGAGTGTAGCCATTAAAGTTTATTTTAACTCTCCCCTTTGGCAGATATTCCTTACACCTTGCACAAGTAACCTCCCGAATGTGCAAAGCATTATCGGTAATGAGTGCATTACAGATTGCATCTGGTTCAGTTCATCAAATGATTGTATTGCAATGAAGTTAAATTAGCATTTGCATAGGCTGTTCTTCTATTTCTGAAGATGGTTGTTTCACTAGTTGCTGAAATTACTCTATTTGTTCTTTTATTTTAATAGCAAGGCGAAGGATGATTTCGAGTAATTTGGGAGTTCACGGTATGTGGTTTCCTTTTGTTTCTTGTTCAATATTTCTGATTACATGTTCAATTGTGTTCTTGTTTTGTGCGCAGCCTGTACAATGTTAATGTTATGAATTGAATCCTGGCTGTTAAAATGCAGTCCAATGCTCTGTTTTGATGGAGTTTGAATGAATCTTCATCTCCTGTTTACATTTCTACTAGTCCTGAGTTTTGTTTGGTCAGTCTCGACCTTCCTGCAGTTTCTGTTTTGTTATTTCCAAAGTTTTGGATCACATCAGTTCTGTATTTATGATTGTTGCAGATGCCCCTGCTGCTGTTTTATTGGGTCTATGTTTTCGCTCTTTATTTAGGGCCAAACCATCTCATGCATCGGAGCTCTCCAACCATTCACATATACAGTCCAAGTTGTAAGCTAGCAACGGTCAGCGAGGCCTTGTGCTACCTGCACTTCAGAGATTCTTGAGGTACTCATTCAGTATGGTTATTTGAATAGTTACACAACTTACTTATTTGACCTATCTGCTGCAGGAATCCTTGGCTGGAGTAGCCTGATCTTTTCCAGATACATTTGCCAGTAAGCTTACTTGACTTTTTTCAATAGTGTTTCGTATATAGCTTCAAGCAAGTAATCTCCAGAATATTTCAGTCTTTCATGGGACTGTCTGGTGAAGGGAAAATTGCTGGAAGACTATAGACTTTTTTTTAATATCAGAGTATGCTTTTGCATCACACCTATTTCATGAAACTTATTATGCTTCCTGTTTTCAGGTGATCGTGGAAATGGGGGAAGCGGCTCGGTAAAATCGATTCTATGAGTACATGGGTCACTGGAACTCGCGTTAGCTGTTGACTTGCTGGAAATATGCAAGTGTCCCACAATGCTTTTAAATTTATATTGAGCTTTTTCAACTTGGGAAGGACACTCCTGTGTTTATACACATTATTTTTCATCCCTGAAAACATTTATGAATTCAATTTGTTTGCTCAACATGAATGGTTAGGAGCAAGCAGTAGCTTTATATACATACCATTTGAAGTAGAAAAGGTGATGACAAATTTATGCTTTTGCAATAGATGGTGTTTATACACAATAGACTTTTTTTTATGTCAGAGTATGCTTTTGCATCACACCTATTGCATGACACTTATTATTCTTCCTTTTTTCAGGTGACCGTGGAAATGGGCTAGCGACTCGGTAAAGACGATTCTGAGTCAGGTTGCTGCATTTTTTCAATCAAACTTCATTGCTTATTATCAGTCACAAGTTGTTGCTAATAACTTCCCATTAAGGTTGAGATGGATATAGTAGTAAAGCCCTACGCTACCACCACAAGTTGATTAGAGAAAAATCCTATGGTTATTTGTCTGGGAGCTGAGCAAGGAGGAGAGGGAAAAGATTAGTCAGATTCGAGGCTTCACTACACTGGGATGGTGCGATTTGGATATATCCGAGCCTTTTATTTAAGGAGCATTATCATGAGGCAAACATCTTGGTGAAGCAGAATGGTCTATTATATAATAGCTTCGTGCCGGGTTGTTGCAGCAGCTAGTGGTGATGGATCTTTTTCAATTGTGGGTTATAATTTGTGTGGTTGGAATGACAGAGATGATTGATTTATTTTGAGGTTGGGGCGCGTAGTGGTGATTGATTTCTTTCATTTTTGGGTTCTAATCTTCTCGAGCCAGCTGTGATGATTGATTTCTTTGAGAAATGGTCTGCAGTGTTTGGGGTTTCAAGCTGGCAGTGGTGATTTGAATCTTTCTAATATGGGTTGTATGTTTTTATGGTTTGGGGTGTTTATGGTGATGGGTTTCTTTCAACGGTGGGATATGGTCTTTATGGGTGTTCATTGATTAGGTTGGTGACTTGGTTCATGTTCTTGATTTTAAGTGGGTTTTTGGGCTCTAATCTGGTCGAGCAGGTAGGTATTTCTCCGCCATACAATTTCAATAGAACAAATGATGACAGTGTCTTGTAGCTTACATGTTCTCTATGTGTGTTGCAATATCAGGTCAAGGGGATGTTCGAGGCCCTTATTTTTTCATAATACCTGTTCAGTGCTATTAGGTCGACTTCTGTAATTGACCGGCACCTGAGGGCTTCTAGGTTGGTGACTTGGTTCATGTTCTTGATTTTAAGTGGGTTTTTGGGTTGTATTCTGGTCGAGCATGTAGGTATTTCTCCGCCATACAATTTCCATAGAACAAATGATGACAATGTCTTGTAACTTACATGTTCTCTATGTGTGTTGCAATATCAGGCCAAGGGGATGTCGGAGCCTCTTATTTTTTTCATAATAGCCTGTTCAGTGCTATTAGGTCGACTTCTGTCATCGACGGCACTTGAGGGCTTCCACTTTTATGTTTTTGGGTGGGTCATGGGTATATCCAGGCCGGCGACCAGATTATTCAAACCACGATCCAGGTTCTTTGGATCAATCTATTAATAAAAAGGTGCTGGCACTGTCCAGCTTTAAAAAAATATTTAAGTTAAGGGCAAAATTAATCAAAGGATGCGCGTGCAGTGTACCTTGCATGCCATGCAGCTGCAACGACCTCTTTAAAATGATCATGAGACTCCACATGCATATAGTGAAGTCTGCTTTGTCTACGGTTCTCAGGAGATGAATCAAATAATAAAGGGCAATGATCAGAATTTGTCCTCGCAAGTTGGGTCACTTTAGGATGGGGGATGGTGTTAATATAGTGGCATTGATATAGCTTCGCTACCTCGGCGATTGTTACACCAAGTAAATTTATTTTCAAAGAAACCTGCGTCGCTCAGCTACAATTAACACCTTCTCCAAGTTAATTTGGAGAAAATTCTTTCTGCAAAAGCTACAATTACTGAATAGTTAAATAGAGTTCGATATGAAATAAAAATATTTGGATAACAACTAAACACTTCAATTAATTTAAAATTTTCAAATGGAGACACCCATCAGAGGGTTAAGTCATTTGTAACACTTTCAATTCAAAAACAAGCATCCAAATCAACATCTGACTCCCCATTATTAAAAAAGTAATATGAATATGATATTCTTTTAATTCATTTTCATCAATGACTTCCATTTTTTAAATTAAATAAAATCCAAAAAATACTTTTGAGCATCATTAAATGTTCAACCTGCTTGAAGTTGACGTGTATTATAGCGCCTGGATCTGTCAGATTGCTACAACAACCTCTTGCGACACTTGCGGAATAACGTAGCTAAGACAACAGTAAATGGGGACCTCCTGAACTTCTCAAGGTTATCTCAGCCTTGAAGAGGCGATTTTGGTGATTATAGGGTTCCCAACCGACAGCTGCCGACCAGGCATGTCCCCGGCTTTCATGGCCTCTCCCGACCAGTCCAAACTCAAACCCTAAACCAGGAAATCAACCGAAGTTTGCACGATGGCCGCGGCTGCTCGGCCAACTTTGAGACCTCGATTTCCCCCTCTTTCCCTTTCAACCAGACAAGTAGGGATTAAGGATGGGAAATCGGCAATTAGCTTTACCGGTGCTGAAATTGGAGAATGTGAGAAGCGATTCGAACACTTCCTTATCGCGAAATTCACTGTCGGCCGTCCGACTCTTGCGGATGTTCAGAAGGCTTTTCAGGCTAGCTGGAAAATTTCAGGTCGCGCTTCCATCAGTGAGATCTGGGATAGTTGCGTCCTCATCATTCTTGACTCTGAAGCTAATGTTCGTGCTACCCTATCGCTCCATTGAACAAGGTGAGTCATGCTTATTTTCGGTTGTTCAGATGAAGTGCAGATTACAACCCTAAAAAGGAATCCACCGTTACCACCATCTGGGTGCGACTTCCAGGTTTACCTTTATCTATCTATGATAATGCTTTCATTGAGGCCATCATTTCTACTTTTGGTTATTTTGTTAGTGTTGATGATAGAACTAAAGCTTGTGTTTCCGTCAAATATGCTCAAGCCTGTGTTGAACTGGATGTGACTCAACCAATTCCGGTTGCAGTGTGGATTAACATGCCGGATAATCATGATTTTTGGCAATCTATTGAAATCGAAACTAAGCTTTCTTATTGCAGCAACTGCAAAATTCATGGACATTCTCTCTGTCAGTCTTTCGAAAGTACAAGCTTAATCCTAATATTCCTAGGTAGTAGGTAACTGATATACAGAGGAATGTGGTATTGAAAGGAGAGAAAGTCTCGATTACCATTCCAAGTACTGAAGTCAAGTGGAGACGGGCTGAAAGTCGTAAACAAAAAAAAAGGGTAAGAATCCAGTTAGTGATTCTCTACACCTGAAGAGGATTGTAATCCAACTGAAAGTTATATTAAGGAAAGTGTGGAGGGCAATTCTAGTAAGGATGCTGCACAAGACTTCTGCTTTTGACCTATCACTAGCGGTTTTTGAGGGGAACTCCGGAGGTTGTGAACCTGTGGACATTCAGAACCCCTTTAAAGTTGCTGAGCCACCAATGCCTGTCATTAAGGAGAGTAATCAGAGCAGAGCTTCAGCTACATTGCCAAATGACCTCTCTGGTGCATAACTTCGTCTTAGGAATCAAGGCTCTAATGATCTTGTTTTCAACGAAGAGCTGGGTATACTGGTTCATCCTGGCACTCTTCAGCACTACATTAATATCCAAGAAAGAGCTGGATCTGCAAGGCGTCCAAATAACCCAAATGGAGGGGGTAAGATTTCGAAAGCTCTTAAAGCTTGTATTATCCCAGGCAGCAAGCACTGTCCTCCCAAGGATTCTCAATGATCAGCGGTCTTTGTTAGAATGCCAAGGGTATCTCCAATCGAGGTACCATTTGTTATCTGAAATCTATCTTAACTAAGCATGATATTTCCTTTTGTACTATTTTGGAACCTAATCGCAGGGGAATAAAATTGGCTCTCTTGCCCGGAAGCTTGGTTTTTCTGGTTATTGGCAAGAAGACCCAAACAGTAAACATATCTGGATATTTTGGAAGGACTCTATTTCGGTCTCCATTCAAAATATAAGCTCTCAGCATATTTCTTGTGTTGTTATTCATGCTGCAATGAACATTAAAACCATCTGCACAATGGTGTACGCGTCCTACTAAGTCATTAACAGAGAAAAGCTTTGGTCTGCCCTCTCCGTGGAGAATCAATCTAATACAGAACCTTGGATTCTTTTGGGAGACTTCAATGCAGTGACATGTGCTGATGAAAAAATTGGGGGGGGGGGGGGGGGGTCGGAAATTTGGAAACAAATCTTCCTCGGATTTCAATAACTTTATTACTGGAGCTGGTTTATTGGATATCGGGTTTTCTGGTAACAAATATAGTTGGCATAATAACCAAGCTGGAAGAAGGTGTATATGGATGAGACTTGACAGGGTATTAATCAATGGCTTGGCTGTTGCGGCTTTCCCTGAATTGAAAGTGGTACATCTTCCCCGGGTGCATTTTGATCATTGCCCCTTGCTTATTACTTTCAATGATAGTGCGTGAGCCCACAGCTTCTTTAGCTTCAACCCTGCCTGGGTCAACCATGAGGAATTTCAAAAAGTTGTTTGTGAATCATGGAGTGCTCAAGAACATGCTAACCCTATGGTTAATTGTCATCTAAAACTAAAGAGATTGAGGAGCGTTCTTCGTAAATGGAATTGGAACGTTTTTGGCGATATTAATAAGAGAATCAATTATCTTAGTAAAAGGGTGGAGGCTACTGAGCAGAATCTTCAGAATCAGTGGTCGGTGGAAAGTGAGGAAGCTCTTGTCTCCCTATTGAATCGCCTTCATTCAGCCTTGGATGATCGACAGCTTTTTCTTGATGCTAAATCTCGCGTTGGCTGGCTGCAACATGGTGAGAGGAATACTGGGCTTTTCCATACAGCTATCAAGGTACGTAGATCTTGTAATAATTTGAAATTTCGCTTCCTTCCGGTATAGTCTCGGATGATCGCGAGGTTATTGGTTCCTTAGCAGTTGAGTATTTCCAGGAGCTGCTGGGTGGTTTTTCTGCTAACCCAACTAATGATTATTTTGATGACATTCTTCCCGTAATCTCGGAAGCTGAGAATGAGATCCTTAACAGTATCCCTAACGCAGAAGAGGTGTGGCTTGCTATGTCCAGTTTACCTAAAGCGAGTGCTCCTGGCACATGTGGTTTTACAGGTGTGTTTTATCAGTCCTATTGGAGTATTATTGGAGATGATATCATTGAAGCAGTCTAACTTTTCTTTAAGGGATTTAGTCTGCCGATGTCTATGTCCTCCAACTTACTTCTTCATTGGACCAGCTCAGGACCATCAGCCTTTTTTTTAGAAGCTGGGCAGTGCCAGCACATTTATTAATAAATTGATCCAAAGAAACTGGATCGTTGTGTATACAAAGTCTAGAGGACGGCCTGAGTATATCCATGACCCTCCCAAAATCAAAAGAAAAAAGGCTCTCAAGAACCTAACGACACATAACAGACAATAAAAAGAAACTACGAGGCTAGGGCATACCCTTGGCCTGAAAATGCAGTAAGCCACGGAAAAAGGAAAATTCCTATACATTATCAAATGGCCTATGAAAATTGTATGGAGGAGAGAAATCAGCAAGGTATAAGGTTGGGGCCAACCTAGCTCGTGAAAAAGCAGGTGGTTCGGACACCATCTGCAATAAAGATCACAAATATTCGGGCATTCCCAAGCCCAATTGATCACATAATAGCCAAACCATTTAGAGAAAACAAGGCAGGGGGGAGCCTAAACGATCACCAGTGAGTAATCTAAATAGCCAAAACATCCCTAATGACATCGGGGAGAGGAGTAACGCGAGCTCTAAACTGCAGCGGGCAAAAAACTCGAAGTCTAGAGCAATTGTTATGCAAACAGAGAACCACAGGTTTGAGGAGATCCGTCACCTTTCTATAAACCATATCTTGAGAGCTTTTGAACGCTAGACAGTCAGTTGCTTGGGAGATCATCATGTGAATGCGTCTCATTTTCTGCACACCGTATTTCTCCAACAAGGTCTTTATTCTCGTCCGGATCCTCCATTGGGAAATTGTAATCTCCTTATGATCTAAGTAAATCATCTCTGCATGAGAACTTTGAATAGTAGTAACTCTAACACTATGAAAGTCAGCAATTTTAAGGGCACAATCAATAAATGAGATCAAATCAGTCAAAGATACCCCAACAATCCTCGCGCCTGTATCAACAATGCAAAAATCAAGACAAAATCCAGATTTTCCAGGATCCCAGCACAAGCACTTTCCTTGTAAAATAGGGCGATAAAAATAATCAATATCAAAGTAAATCAACGAAAATTTAACTTCCCTGGCATCTGTCTGGAGATCTGGCAGCGAGGACGCTAGAACTTTAGCCCATTGGAAAAGTCTATTCATTAAGTTTGGACACTTATTATCATGTATCGCACTGTTCCTTGTTTTCCAGATTTCCCATAAACCAACATAAGCTAAACCTAGCTTGAAACACTGATGGGAGTTCTTTTGGTGAAACTGAGTAGTCCAGTTGTGTATAAAAGCCGACATAGACACTGGTCTGTTACAAGAAAAGGCCGCAGCAATGCATCCCCATGTTTCAGTAGCCTATTTACCTCTAAAAAATAAATGGTCGAGGCTCTCTTCACTCTGAAAACAGCAGGCACATCTAGACGTAATAGGAATGCCAAGTTTCTTAATATTTGCATCAACTGGAAGCCCATTTAACAACAAACGCCACAGAAATAAAGAAATCTTTGGAGGAATCCATTTTTGCCAGATAACTTTTGTCCAAGGAAGCACTGGATGAGCTGTAGAAAACGAGGAAATAAAAGATTTGATGGTGACAATACCTGACTCATGACCTGTCCATCTTAAGCCAACAGCAGATTGATCCCAATCAATATTTCTATAATAATCAGCAGCATTTCCAGGAAGATAGGAAAAAAAAGAAGAAAATCTCTGAGTCGGTCTATCAAACACCTCTCTGACAGACAATCCCCTTAAATCACTCCTGTAAGGGACTCCATAATGATTACAAATTCTCTCAATTGGAATATTACCATCCCCTACCTCCAAAAAGGACTGATTTCTAAGGTACACAATAAGATGGTTCATAGCATTCCAAAGGGGGGAACCTGTTTTTCCAATAACGAAACGAGATTTAGCATACCTAGCCCAAAGACTCTTCTGCTTCGGAAAATTCCAAGCCAACTTGCCATGGAAAGCCAGCTATTGTATTTTCCAAACTCCTAAAGCCCAAGCCTCCCTCAGATTTAGCCCTGTACATCAGACTATACCGAATCCAATGCCGTCTTTTCTCATTACCCTGATCCCATAGAAAATTGGAGATTAAGCCCTCCCTTTTCTTGAGAACACTTTTAGGAACTGGCAGGACAGCTAGGATATGTAAGCTCATCGAATTAAGAACTGCTTGAACAAGAGTGACTCGACCTCCCATAATGAGGAGATTTCTCATCCAGCCCCCAATTTTTTTTCGAAGCTTATCTAGCATGCTGTCAAAAGAAATTCTTTTCACTTTTGCCCTGCATAAGAGGAGCACCGAGATAACTAGTCGGCAGGGGCGATTCCACAAATTGCGTCAAAGTCAGAATTTGACTCTTCTTTTCATTACTAATTCTTTTGGAGAAAAATACCTCTTATTTCGATTAAAGACTTGACCAGACAGTAAGCAAAATTTGTTAATAATTCCAAGGTGTTCCACCGTATCAGGGCAGTCCCTAGAAAACATCAGAATGTCGTCCGCAAACAAAAGGTGGTTAAATTTTGATCGCACACTGCTTTGTCTTATATGGCTTCATCTCTCCCTCATCCACATTTTTATTGATCGCCCTAGAAAACCACTCCATGGCAATCACAAACAAGCTAGGAGATAAAGGATCTCCTTGTCGAACTCCACAGCTAGACTTGAAAAAGCCAAATAATAAACCATCCCAGGCCACTGAATACCAGTTGTTAGAAATACATTTGAAAATCAGGTCACACCAGGTTTCACTGAACCCAAAACCCTGCAAGGCGTATAAGATGAAATTCTAAGAAATTCTGTCATAAGCTTTCGCCATATCCAGCTTGTACATGATGTTACCTTCAACTCCTTCCTTATGCAGGTCATGTATAAGATCATGTGCCAAAACTAAATTATCATGAATACCTCTTCCTTTAATGAAGCCTGCCTGCTTTGAGCTGATAATCTCAGGCAGCACATCCCAGAGCCGATTGTTCAGAATTCAAGAAATAACTTTGTGATTTACGTTGCAAAGACTGATGGGCTTGAGGTGATCAATACTGCTAGCATTGGATTTCTTTGGTATAAGAGTAAGAGTCGTAGAAGACCAAGCCATAGGGAGCTGTTGCCCTTTAAAGAACTTCTGCACACTCAAAAGAGGAAACTTCCTGCTTGGTTTGTCCTGCAACGTGAACTTTGAAGTTCCGAGTGAAGGCATTTTGGGTTTTATTAATCATGCCCTCGAAATCAGTACTAGTCATTCCATTCAAGTTGGAGTGATTTAGAGCCCCCGTGCTGTTATGTTCTCGGTTGATAAAGACAAGGTTAGAGTTAACATGTGGAGATTAGTAACAAAGATTAAAGATATGATGATCAATTTTGATATTTGCCAACTCCGTCATGTCCCCATGATGACTAGTGGGTCTGTGCAAGCTCTCGCTTACAAGACCCGGGAGTTGCAACAACCTATAACCTATACTAATGATGAATCTGAGCTCCCCGCGGCTGTGAGACTTGCCATGCACCTCGACTGCATGAAACTTAACCACTTCTGCCCCATCAACCCCTTTGAGGTACAGATCCACTACAAAGTTTCTTCAAAGAGGCACCTTCAGTGACGACACTGCTATAAGATGCCCGGATGGCAATGCGAGGGCAGGTATTTTTTGTAGTGATGATCTTAATGTTTAGTGCCCGGTGACTCTTTGAGTATAGGTGGGTTCAACTTTTCTCTTTCACTTTTTTAGATGGAGTTCCATCTCCTTTGTAATAGCCACGATCCAGATTCTTTGGATCTCTATCAATAAAGATGCTGATTAAAAAAAAAAACGAAGTCGTTTTCAATCAGATTCCAAAAAGTAATATAGAAAGGAATACTAAAACCATCAGGACCAGGGGTACCGACACTTCTTATGCCACGGAGAGCCACCAAAATTTCATCTCTGTCCGGGATAGCTGTGATTCTGTTATTCACTTCATTGGAAATCACGGGGTAAAACCAAGAACTCGGAGGAGGAGAGACCTCATTTAATAAGCTGAAATAGTACTGGACAGCAGCATTACCAATAATATACTTATATGAAGTACAGGGAGCCGTCCCCCTGTTGGAAAGACATTCGCATCTTAGAGCGTTTCACTTTAATAGTCGCGTGGTAGAAAGCTGTCTTTCGATCTCCATCCTTAAACTAGTTCATTCTTGCTTTATCCTTGGCCATCGAATTTTTATAAACCAGGACATCTTCCAGGTGTGCCTTCTTAGCCTTAACCTCCAGAAAAAGATCCTCATCCAACTGAATTTGTAATTTGGACTCTGCCTAGAAAATATAATTAATAAGTTGCTCCTCCTTAAGGTGAATATCCCAAAAAACCTCCCAATTCCATTTCTTAATGTCATTCCTGAGGTGCTTAAGATTGAGCGAGAAATTGTGCATTGGATTTATATGGAGATTCCCTCTCCAGCTAGTTTCAACCATCGCCCGAAAACCAGGATGGGATTCCCACATGCGGAAGTAATGGAACCTACCTCTCCTACTGAAATCCCTATCAACTTCAATCGACTGGGACAATGATCCGAGAAAGCCCTAGTAAGGTGAGTCACTCTCAGACAAAAGAAATCAGCAAGAAAACGACCATTCACTAGAAAACGATCTAGTCTTTCCCAAATAATATCTTCACCTTGTCGGTTATTGCACCACTTGTAGAGATTTCCATAGAAGCCTGCATCACTCAGCCCCGCTCTCATCATGAAGTCATTGAAATCAAGCAAGGCGTTGCCATCTGGTTGACAACCCCCTTGTTTCTCATTCACTTGAGCAATAACGTTGAAATCCCCTCCCACCAGCCAAGGGATATTATTAGAATTAGATATGTGAATCAGGTCCTCTCAAAGTTGAAACCTATCCGCACGTCTACAGAAAGCATAAATAAATGAGCACAGGATACTCACATTAGACCCAGCTACCGACACTCTGCATGAGATATGTTGATCTTTCCATTGAACAGTGTCCACAATAATATGCTCCTTCCACAACATCCAAATCTTATTATTAATGTTCCCACCATGGGCTGCCTTGTCAAAACAGAGAGACCGACACAGATTATCGAGAAAAATACCGTCAGTCAAAAGAACTAAAATATCAGCTTGAAAGCGAGATAAAATTTGTTTGAGGTAAGAGATGCTACCTCTACTCTGAACCCCCCCTGATATTCCAACAAAGAATGCTGATCATAGCTGATGGTGGGTGGAATTCTAAATTTGTTTTACACCTTCCCCTGAGAAAGTGTTATCCCCTTGAGTCTTGCAAGTCTGTTCTCCACCTCAACAAAGTCCTTGGCCAATTCCGCCTTATCTCCTCCGGGACGCTGATCAAGGCTCATAGCATTCAAAGCAGATTGAGATCTTCTTAGGATAGGTTTATCGATTGTCACCTGATTGACATTGTACAGAGTGCTCCTATCCATGGCAACACCTTCACTCCCTCTAGTCTCAAGCTGATGGACAATATGTCTCTCCCCTTCTTGTCCAACAGGTAGAGCTTTTGTCGAGAGGATTGCCTCCTTCTCATTAGATTGCACTGTGATTTCTTGACCAAATTTTGTGGCGTTATTATTTCTACTTTTCACCTTAATCCATTCTTGCGAGCTGGTTACACCAGCCTTTCCCCGCGAGGGTCCTTTGTCCAACTCTTTCCGACTAACGTCATTTTTGCTTGACTCGGTTGTCCCCCATGCACTATCCTTGTCTGGATTAATCACAGCCTGTTTACTAGCCTTAGCTTTCCGGCACATGTTAAGTTCGTGACCGTGAATTCTACATTTTGAGCAATAGACCAGCTTACTTTCCACCAATATTTTCTGCCAATAACCCCTGCACTCCCCATTGATACCCACACCTCAAAAGGGATGGGCTGAATGACGTCTGATTCCACACAAGCTCTCGCAAAGCGCAAAGACAGACATGCCTTAGTTCGATCATCTACGTCAAGGAAAGACGAGACAATAGCGCCAATGAAGGCCTTCTCATACAATTGCAAAGGTAAATCAGGAAATCTTAGCCATACCTTAGTAAAGGTAGATTCCTTTTTTGGGTTGTAGTCTGCCTTCTAGCGGAATGGTCGAAATATAGCGTGATTAACCTTGCGCAGAGGGCAGGACAAAGCTGCCACTGCGTCTTCCTCCGAATCAAGGATAACCAGGACATGTCTACTGTCCCATAACTCGCTGATAGTTGCTCGGCCCTTAATTTGCCACGTAGCTTGAAAAACTTTCTGAATCTCTGCGAGTGAAGGTCTGTCCAACGTAAACTTGGCCACCAGAGAACACCCAAATCTCCGTGCTTCTGCCTGGATCTCACCGTTCGTGAAGGCGACCGCTGGCTTCCCATCACGCGACCCAACCTGGAGGGAGGGGAGATTAATCGGAGCGAATCGAGGTTGTGGACGTGTTCGGGACGCCACTGCCGCAAAGGATCTGGACAGTCCGATCGAGTGAATCCCCAGATCTCTAGGGTTCAGGTTAATTTGACTCGCAAAAGACTTAGAAAGGGGATCTTGTGGGTCCGGTGGTTTAGGAGGGAGAGTAATTTCTTTGTTGCCAATCGAAACAGACATCTATCAGTTCACCGGTAACTTTGTTTTCAGACCCATTAGCTTATGTAACTTCTTTCATAAAGTCATCTCCAAGATCCTCAATGATCGTATTCGCCCGCTGTTGGATAATATTATTGGCTTAGAGCAGTCAGGCTTTGTCCCAGGTAGATCCATTCATAAATATTGCCTTGGCCCATGATCTGGTTTCTGATATTCATAAGAGAGTCCATGGCAATGTCGTGGTTAAACTCGACATGGCAAAGGCCTATGATAGGCTCTCATGGTTATTTTTTATTCGGGGAATGAAGGCATTGGGTTTCGATGAGAGATAGTGTGACTTAGTTTACCGCAACCTCAGTAACTGCTGGTATTCAATTCGGATTAGAGGGAAATATTTTGGACATTTTAAATCCAACAGGGGATTACGGTAGGGAGGCCCTCTTTCTCCAAGCCTGTTCATCATTGCTATGGAAATTCTGTCCCGAAAACTAAATGCGGCTAGTAAGCCTGGTGGCGGCATAATGCCCTACTATTCCTCCCTTTCAAGCATTCACTATCAGTCATATTTTATATGCTGATTGGAATTTCACAGTGTCTCAATCCGGCAGATTTGTGAACAAGCAGTTGCTGCAGCACACTCTTGTTCACAAGAATTAATCTCAGCAAGCAACAAACAATGCACAAGTTTCTTCACCCAGTTCGGCCAATCTGCCTACGTCTGGGGAGGACTATTCTCCAGTCCTCAATCCACTCAACCAAAGGTTCCAAGTACACTAGGTTACAACGCACGCAACCTATGCTACTCAACCTCTTGTTGACTACTCAGCACAATCAGAACAAGCTCTGATTTGTGCCAGCACACCCTCTACAATATGTCAGTCTAGAATAGCTACAATCCTCTTCAAGAACTCAGCCTATTCTAGCCTACACTACTCAGCAGGGTTGCTGCAGCAACAGCTGTAACACCAGCTGAAGCACTCTGTCCGCGTCGCTCCAAGGCCTCCTGCCGAGCCGATCGAACCACTCCAAGAGCGCTGCACACTCTGAGTAACTCCCCCTCACTCAGTGACCACCTGCCACTAGTGAGTTCTTCCGCACGAACCTCGACCGAGCCTTCCACCCGTCGGCTCTCTCGCGGCTGCCTTTGATCAACCAACAAGCTCCACAGCTCTAAATTGGCTTCCAGATCAAAGCACGAATCAGTCTCTGCAAGACCTGACTCTCTTCTGCAATACGCACCACAGCTCTGCGCTCAACGCTCTGCCCGTGTGTGTTGATCGAAGAACAACTTCCGTAGCACACCCAGAAAAACCTATCTCTGAATTTCGTGTCTACGCTCGTGTATCACTCAGCTTCGATCAACTCTTCAGCCCTCAAACCTTCTGCTTAAATACCCACACCACTTTAAGCAATTTCCAGGTTTAGGCAATTGACCCACAAGATCAATTATCTCCTAAAATCTAGGAGATTAGATTTGATTAATATCTTCAATGCAAATCTCCTTCTCTGACTAGCAAACCTTGCTGGAATATGCTCAACGGTATTTTAGAAATTCTTCTAAGCACTTTCACAAAGCTGCCATACCTTCAAAACGCACCCAGCACAAAACTGCTACTCGGACAGTTGAACCAGCACTTGAACCAGCACCTGCTGCAGCATCCCCTGCTGCATCTGCTGCTGGTTTACTTCTGCTGCCAGCTTGATTGTTTGAGCTGCAACAACTCCTTGTTCACCTTTGCTGTAGCTGTTTGCTGCTGCTGGAATTTCCTAAATGCATTAGGAAACAATCCCATCAATTCTAAGGAAGATCCTCCAAGATCTCTACAAGATCATATCTTCACTTCAACAAATCTGCCCTTGTTCTTGAGAGACACTCCAGAAATATTCTCCTGAATATTCAGCTCTTTCCGAAAGCCCTTCGGTCCACTGATTTATTGTTTGAATGCAATCTCCGAGAAAGCTGAATTTATGCTACAGCATTTGTGCTGCAGCATCTGCTGTAGCACAAGCTGTCTGAAGGTGTGCAATACTTCTGCTACTGAACTTCTGCTGCTCTTCATCAGCTATTTTCTTTCCATACTTGCTGTAGCAAGCTCTAGTTCACTTTGTAGGAGTTTGTCAATGATGCCACATACCATCACAATCTCCCCCTTGGCATTTTGACAAAATCCAAGAACCCTTCTAATCTTAGGCAATCCTCCTCTCATCTTTGAACTTCTTCTTTTGCAGCTTCTTCAGCTTCAATCTTCAGGGGATGTTGTAGCAACTTCTTGCACTTGTTTTGTCAAGGATGCCATTACCTTAACAATCTCCCCCTTGGCATTTTTGACAAAACAAAACCTGAGCATCATCTATAAGAGCAACTCTTCTCTTCTTCTCCCCTTCTCCTCTTCTCCTCTTCTCCCCCTTTTTGTCACAAATGATAGAGGGGGATACCAGCTAAACTCAGCGAGTATGCCAACGCCTCTTCTCCATCCACAGGAGAGGGCATTCCAATGTGTCAACATGTGCTTCTTTGGTTGGCTTTGGGGGAATATCAGGTGGCTGCTTCTCCACCCATACTTTTACTGGTTTTCGAACATGCTTCTTCCGAGTTTTGTTGTGACCAGCAACTCTTTCTTTCCTTCCGGCATTGTTTCGGTGTCTCATCCTCTCTGTGCCAGCATCCTTCTTGATCCTCATTTTCGTTGTCCCTCCAACATATCTGATGTTTTCGTGCACAACTAGACAATGACAGTCCATCGGCTTTGATGAGCTGGAGGTCACTCGCCTGCCACGCCTGATCCTTGGCTTCATCTGGCGTTGTCCGTCTGTAGGCAATTTCTGAGGTCTCCAATACTTGTTCAGGATCGGGCATCTTTTCTGAATGTGTCCCTCTCGATCACAGAAATAACATCTGCGACTTTTGCACCTGGGTTTCTTTTCTGCTACAGATTGTTGATACAACGGTTGCTGTAGCAGCCTCTTGTTCACCCTTCTATGCACCTTTTTCTGAACTGGTTTCTGCGACAGGACCGGTTCTTCCACGGCAATCTCAGCATCTTCTGGCTCCGTAGCTTTGATGAATACAGTTGTTTCAGCACCTTCTTCTCCAGTGTATCCAAGACCTGAGTAGCCTCCTCCATATCTTTGGCGAGCTAGAATATCTTCAAGAGTGCTTGTTCCACTGTTAAGCATCTTTGTAGTCTTCCGGTAGAGGTTGAGCTCTTCCTTCTCTGCAGCAAACTTCTCTTCTTGCTGGGCAACCTGATCCGTAAGAGAAGTGATCATCTTCAGCAGCTCCTCTTGTCTTTCTTGCAGATCTGAAACTTTAGCCGTCAATCCTTTGTTGACCTCCATGACTTGCATCCACTCTTCGTGCAACAGGGTAAAGTTTCTTGCAATGGACTCCTCAGTGATTTCCTCATCATCACTACTGTCTGACTCATCAACACAATCAACACTTTCTGGTTTTGTTGAAGCGGTGCTCTTCATATCAGTTTCAAACATCAAAGCAACATTGCTAATTTGGTCAGATTTTTCTTCACTGTCTTCGTCTCTCCTATTTGCAGCAGGAGTTTTGTTCCTTTCATGAGCCGACTGGAGGATCTCCCATGCTTGCTTGGCAACTTCACAGTCAGAGATCAGCCTGAAATTATTTGCGTCAACAGCTGCAAATATCGCGTTCAAGGCTCTTGAGTTACTAGTTGCTACAGCTTCTTCTTCAGCTGTCCATGTCTCCTCTGGTTTCTCCAGTGCAACTCCTTTGTCGTCGATGATCAGTGGGTGTGACCATCCAGACACTACTGCTCTCCAAGTCTTCTCATCCATCGTCTTTAGGAAGACCTTCATTCCCGCCTTCCAACATCCATAATTGCTCTCTTCCAATAATGGAGGTCTGCTTGTGCTCTGTCCTTCCTTCATTGTCTTGGCTTCTTCAGAGACACTGTAGGATCTTTTTAACTCTGTGTGTCGAGTTCCCGCTCTGATACCAATTGGAATTTCACAGTGTCTCAATCCGGCAGATTTGTGAACAAGCAGTTGCTGCAGCACACTCTTGTTCACAAGAATTAATCTCAGCAAGCAACAAACAATGCACAAGTTTGTTCACCCAGTTCGGCCAATCTGCCTACGTCTGGGGAGGACTATTCTCCAGTCCTCAATCCACTCAACCAAAGGTTCCAAGTACACTAGGTTACAACGCACGCAACCTATGCTACTCAACCTCTTGTTGACTACTCAGCACAATCAGAACAAGCTCTGATTTGTGCCAGCACACCCTCTACAATATGTCAGTCTAGAATAGCTACAATCCTCTTCAAGAACTCAGCCTATTCTAGCCTACACTACTCAGCAGGGTTGCTGCAGCAACAGCTGTAACACCAGCTGAAGCACTCTGTCCGCGTCGCTCCAAGGCCTCCTGCCGAGCCGATCGAACCACTCCAAGAGCGCTGCACACTCTGAGTAACTCCCCCTCACTCAGTGACCACCTGCCACTAGTGAGTTCTTCCGCACGAACCTCGACCGAGCCTTCCACCCGTCGGCTCTCCCGCGGCTGCCTTTGATCAACCAACAAGCTCCACAGCTCTAAATTGGCTTCCAGATCAAAGCACGAATCAGTCTCTACAAGACCTGACTCTCTTCTGCAATACGCACCACAGCTCTGCGCTCAACGCTCTGCCCGTGTGTGTTGATCGAAGAACAACTTCCGTAGCACACCCAGAAAAACCTATCTCTGAATTTCGTGTCTACGCTCGTGTATCACTCAGCTTCGATCAACTCTTCAGCCCTCAAACCTTCTGCTTAAATACCCACACCACTTTAAGCAATTTCCAGGTTTAGGCAATTGACCCACAAGATCAATTATCTCCTAAAATCTAGGAGATTAGATTTGATTAATATCTTCAATGCAAATCTCCTTCTCTGACTAGCAAACCTTGCTGGAATATGCTCAACGGTATTTTAGAAATTCTTCTAAGCACTTTCACAAAGCTGCCATACCTTCAAAACGCACCCAGCACAAAACTGCTACTCGGACAGTTGAACCAGCACTTGAACCAGCACCTGCTGCAGCATCCCCTGCTGCATCTGCTGCTGGTTTACTTCTGCTGCCAGCTTGATTGTTTGAGCTGCAACAACTCCTTGTTCACCTTTGCTGTAGCTGTTTGCTGCTGCTGGAATTTCCTAAATGCATTAGGAAACAATCCCATCAATTCTAAGGAAGATCCTCCAAGATCTCTACAAGATCATATCTTCACTTCAACAAATCTGCCCTTGTTCTTGAGAGACACTCCAGAAATATTCTCCTGAATATTCAGCTCTTTCCGAAAGCCCTTCGGTCCACTGATTTATTGTTTGAATGCAATCTCCGAGAAAGCTGAATTTATGCTACAGCATTTGTGCTGCAGCATCTGCTGTAGCACAAGCTGTCTGAAGGTGTGCAATACTTCTGCTACTGAACTTCTGCTGCTCTTCATCAGCTATTTTCTTTCCATACTTGCTGTAGCAAGCTCTAGTTCACTTTGTAGGAGTTTGTCAATGATGCCACATACCATCACACTGATGATGTTTTGATTTTCACTAATGGAGGGAAGTCGTCCTTTGCCAAATTCCTGAATGTTATGTATACCTTCTGTGACAACTCTGGCCGCTGCAAGGGTCAAAATGTAAGATTTTCTTTTCCAAAAATATCAATAATGTGAGGAAAGGGAATCTTCTCCGTATGTCAGGGTATTCCCAAGGAGTGTTCCCAATTCAGTATCTTGGAGCTCCTTTGTTTATTGGGCAAGCTAGAATCTCTTATTTTGAAGGGCTGGTCGACAGAATCAAAGATCGCCTTGAAGGCTGGATGAAGACTTTTCTTACCATGGCTGGTAGAGTTACTTTAATCAAGTATGTTCTTCAAACAGTTTCCATTCGTTGTATGTCAGTCCTCCCAATTTCCAAAGGTACTCTCAATTCTATTGATCAGCTTTTGCGCAATTTTTTGTGGGACAATGGGAGTGCTTCTCGACGGCATTGGGTAAATTTGGAAACTGTTTTTAAGCCTTTAACTGCAGGTGGTCTGAGGATTAAACCTCTCCAGCAGGTCATGACAGCGTTGCATGGGAAAATGGCTTGGAACTTCCTCAATAATACCTCTCTTTGAACAAAATGCTTGGAGCAGATTCTCTATTGGTAGAAAGGGCTCTTGTCTTTGGAAAATTATATCTCCCCATGTTACTAGCATAGCTCTACACTGCCGCTGGCAGCTGGGAAATGGCCAGACTGCTAGTTCCATATTCTGTCAGAATCTTGCTATGCCCTTCCCAAAGAGATTCAAAACTAAGCCTATTATAGAAGTGCTCCAAACCCCTGATTTGAGAAGGGTGTTTCTTCATAATATGAATCCTAGGATTTTCCGTTCTATCGAAGGCAATTTTGCTGCCGATCTTCTGGATAAGCTTATATGGGAATGGGATTCGGCTTACTGCATTACAACATCCAATTTTTTGAAGAGCTTTGTCCCTCCATTGGCCGGTATTAAAAAGTTTGATATTATTTGGCAATCGTGGCTACCAGAAAAAATATCTTGCTTTCATTGGAAAATCTTGCATTCAGCACTTTCTACTCATGAGAACATCATGGTTGTTCACGCGCCGCCTCTTCCCTACCCAAAGGCAGCTTTCCTTTCCGGTAAGAAGCCAATTGATATCCATGCATCTTGCATTTCGAACAGGAAAACAATTTACTTTCATACGTAATTTGCTGCCAAAATCCTTTTTTGTTACCAGATGTAATCCACACCTCACCCGAAATAGGTTTAGTTATATCTAACTCAACACATGCCCTGAAGATGAAACTAGGCTATCTTTCTAGAGATGAAGACAGATTTTGTGTCACATGGAGATGAAGACAGATTTGATTTTGATATGACTAGTGATAAGAGAAAGCTCTACAGCCGATAGATTTCCGTCCGGCTACTTCTGCCTAGGCTTCCTTTGCCCGTCATGGGATCTCCCTTTCAATCCAACGCAAAGCCGATTGCTCCGAAACCCCCAGATCCTCTCCCGGGAAAGGCTCCGTTTCCTTCCCAGCCCTTGGTCGCCTCCGGTCCCCTCTCGTTTGCCGCTATGGTGTCCAAACCTAATCAACCCCTTAAGCAATGTTTTGATCCCATCAAGCTTCCTCCAAGACAGGTCAGTTCTAAGGAGGGTCGACCGGCCCTAGCATTTTCTCTCCCGAAATTGTAGCCGGAGAGAGTCATTTCGCTTTTTGGCTGATTGCTAAATTCACTTTCAGGCTTATTGGAACATTTCTGGCCGCGCCTCGATTAGTGACATTTGGGATGGTAGACATATTTTGGTTATTCTCGACTCCGAGGAGGATGTTCGTGTCGTCCTAGCCTCGTCTCTGAGGAAAATTTGTCATGCCTTTTTTCGGCTTTTCCGGTGGACTCCTGATTATAACCCTAAAAGGGAGTCGATAGTCACAACGGCGTGGGTTCGTTTGCCTGATCTCCCCCTTGCTCTAAATGACAGATCTTTTGTGGAGGCAATCGTCTCCACCTTTGCGCGTTCTGTAGGAGTTGATGATAGGACAAAGGCATGCTTATCTCTCAGGTATGCTAGAGCTTGCATTGAGCTTGATGTCACTCAACCTATCCCTGATGCGGTCTGGATCTCACTGCCTAATGATAAGAGCTACTGGCAAAAAAAACTAGGCTATCTTTCTGCAGTCATTGTAAAATTCATGGTCATATATTAGCGGATTGCAGGAAAGCAAAGCAATCTAGATATCACAACCGAGATAACCCTTCTGACAAGCCATCAAATTTGGAAGTTATGAAATCTCTCCCTGATTCCTCAGTCGACAGCTCGTCAGTTAAAGCAGCTTCTCCCCCTTTGTCATCCGGCCAGAAACAAGAATGGGTTCAAGTACAAAGAAGCAAAAAGAAAAATATGTCTTTGTCATCTACTGAACCTTCTATTTTAGTTACCTCTGATTCCTTGGTAGCTGAAACTGCTATGGAAGTGGATCCAGGGAAGCCAGAAGTAGCAGAGTCCCCCAAGAGTAAGGCCCTAGCTGCTATTCACTCTCCAGTCGCATCAGTATCTGAGCAGGTGGAGGTGTGGAGGTTTTGGAAGACTTTTTTGATCCTCCTATGCTAACAACCTCAAGACCTGTCCGGGCTCATCATGGTAATATTTCTTCTGTATACGACCCCTCCCTTATGCCAGTGAAGTCAATCATGAAGAAGCCTTCTACTCATCCCCCTAATGTAAAGAGTCTTGAAAGGAGAATTGCCCGTATATGTGACAAATCTCAGAGCCTGAAAAATGACCAAATTATTCTTAGCAAAGGCACCAGCGATATGATTCAAACCTTGAGCCTATGTGTAATAAGTCTAGACTGACTAGTCTTACAAGAGATCTTCACTTTGATCTCTCCGCTCATGGGGGGGGGGGGGGGGGGGGGGGTCTGATAATGATCGGATATGGATTCTCTGGAAATCCTATATTAACATTCAGAATTTGCAATGGTTTAAACAACATGTGACCATGGAGGTTTTCTCTAATGATGGCAACTCTTCTTTCTTTATTTCTTTGGGCTGATCTTATGGAATTTTCATCCTCCATTGACAAACCTTGGATTGTAGGCGGTGATTTTAATACTATTTCTCAACGGTCTGAGAAGCGTGGAGGTAACCTTTCTAGTGATGGTTCTATGTTAGATTTTTCTTCTTTTATGCTTGGAGCAGGGTTAAGTGATGCTGGGTATCAGGGTTTTGATTTTACTTGGAGTAATAATCGTACGAATGCAAAGTGTATATGGGAAAGACTTGACCGTTTTATCCTTAATGGGCGTTTTATTATGAAATTTCCTTGTCTTCCTGTACAACATCTCTCCTGAATTTACTCAGATCATTGCCCATTATTAGTTGATTTTGTTCCTGACGTTCAGAGAAAAAGCCGATTTCATTATTTAAAAATTTGGAAAGAACATCCTCAGTTTTCTGACTTGGTGAAAAGACAATGGGAGACTATCTGCATCCTAATCCCATGATAAACTTCGTGGCTAAGATTAAAAGACTGAGATCCCTCCTTCGTTCTTGGAACTGGAATACTTTCAGATCTCCGCTTTCGGCAACGAAATCTCCTTCTTTCTATCTCTCTCAAAGAATCTCATCTTCAAAGGGCTTGGGATGATAAACTAGCTACTGAGTTAGCCGCTGAAAGAGCCCATTATGATGACACTATTCGTTTCAAAGACTATCTTGATCGTTCTAAAGTTAAAAATGCTTAGCTTAAGGAAGGGGATCAGAATTCTGCCTTTTTTCATGCGACTATTCTCTCACGCAGTAGTAAAAACTACCTGCGTCTTCAACTTGAAGATGGGTCTTTCACTGAAGATAAAGATATCATAGGAAATGCGGCAGTGAACTTCTTCGGCAATCTATTATCTGGCTATAGCCCTCTTGGTACTAAGAAGGTTGATTCGATTTGCTGGCATTATGGTATCCGGTGCTTGAGTGATACTCAAGGTAAATCTATTAAACAGATTCTTGAGACCAGGCGACTAGATTCTCTTTTCTGTCTAGTCTTCCAAGATCTGTGTACAAATATTATTCAGTGGCTAGAACGAGGGAGCGTCCAGCAACATTAAGATGGACTGGCCATTCATCAGGTAACTTCACGATCAAATCCTTCATTCACTCGTATAGAACCAGTATCCTTCTATAGGGTGGGCCAAGGCTATTTGGAAACAATGGTAGTGTGGGTCAAGGCTATTTGGAAACAATGGCTGCCTCCAAAAATATCTTTATTTATGTGGCGCTTAATTCTTCGTGGGCTGCCAACTGATGATAACATTCAAAGAATCGGGATTCCTCTTACTTCCGGTTGCGGCTGTTGTCTCCAAAACGAAGAAAATCCAACAGACCTTTTCTTTCAAGGGATATGGGCCAGAGGTATTTGGTCTATTTTAGCTAATGCCTTTTCTTGTGATAGACCTATTTCTCTTAGACATTTTATTCAGTTCTGGGCAAACTCTGTCCATAAAAAGAATGCTTTCACTTGCTTTAAGTTTGGATTGGCTTGCTATGGTCTATGGGAAATCTGGAAGGCTAGAAATAATGTCTTGCATGAAGGTCAGACTTGCTATAACTTCTTGGCTAAATTATCTCATTGGGCCCGTGTTTTAATCTCCCTTATTCCTGGGATTCAGTGGGAGGGAAGGGACACAAGGGCTGCCCTGTTTTATTTTGATATCCAGTTTACGGGCAGAGAAATGATATCTGGCAGGTGGAAATGTTGGAATTCTGGTGTGAGAGGAATTTGCATGGACGCTTTTATTTCTGACAATACAGGTGCTGCCCTCTTCCGAAATCAATAGGGCGCTTTTCTGCTTGCATGCTCTTTACCTATGAAATCTGATTGCAATATGTATGATCTCTTTGAATTTCTTCTCAATGCCCTCACCATTGCTCATAGACACAATATCTTAGTGACAATGATACAGAGCTCCAATGCTGATATGTGATATGCTACTCAGAACAATTTCAGAATTGTCCATTGGAAAACCACTCCTATCATCCAACAAATGTTTGAGAGGTTTGGTGTGAAGAAGGTTAGACGCATTCCCTCTTTTCTCAATCAAGCAGCTATATGCCTTGCTTATACCTGCTCTTATTCCATTGAAGAGACGGATCTGCTCAGCCTCCCTAAGATTTTCCAAAGTCGTATTAAAATTGATATAATGCAGCTGGCGGTTTTTTGTCCAAGGCAATCAGCCTCCTCCTTTTGTCCAGCAATCCCTATGACCCTCTTGAAGCTTTCTTTTTTAGGCTCCTCAACAGTCTCGTGTTGGCTGAGTTCGACCGGGGTTTTTGGCCTGCTTCTCCTAGGCTTTTTAGGATCAACAGCCAATTTGGTTTTGGTATTTGCATTGTATTGAATCTAGTTTTTTCGAATTTTCGGTATAGGCCATGGGAAATGCCCGAGCCTACTTTGTATTATCGGCAAGCTTGTACTCGCCATGACTCGGGCTTTTTGAGTCCACTTTTAATAAAAACAAGCTTTCCCTAAAAAAAAAAAAGAAGAAAAAAAAAGGGCATGCCAGGAGCGGATTTTCTGATGGTGGGAGTGGTGGAAAAGGATTTCCCCTTTTGCTAACTATATCTCCCATAACCGTCGGTGGATTATTGGTAATGGTCAAACCTTAATTCCTCATTTTTTTTCATAGTTTGTCTATGCCTTTCCCTAAAAAGCTCAAGAATTTCACATTAAAGGAGGTTCTGCTAAATCCGTCTCTTAGGAGGTTATTCGTCCATAACATGAATCCTAGGATTTTTAAGTACTGATGGGAACTTTTGTGATGATTATCCAGATCACTTAATCTGGGAGGGTGACCCGTCAGGTATTATCACTACTGCTAACTTTACGAAGATTATTGCCCCTATTCCTGTTTATGTTAGTAAGTATGTGATTTTGTGGCACAAATGGCTTCCTGTTAAGGTTTCTATTCTTTTGTGGAAAATTATTCACTGTGCTTTAGCTACTCATGATAATATGAAGGGAGTTGGATGTTTTTGTGCTAATAGATTTTTTGCCTTCTTGTGTCCCATTTTTCGTAAGAAGAGGCCTCAGTTAATGCATGGTTTGTTGTATGATTGGGGAATTGAGGCAGATTTTTCCAGATTCTTGGACTATTTGGGTTTCGATCTTGAAATTCGCAGTGTCTCAGTTCGACAGATTTGTGAACAAGCAGTTGCTGCAGCACACTCTTGTTCACTCGGAAATTGTCTCAGCAAACAATGAACAAGACAAAGTTTGTTCACCCAGTTCGGCCAACTGCCTACGTCTGGGGAGGACTATTCTCCAGTCCTCAATCCACTCAAACCAAAGGTCTCCAAGTACACTCGGTTACAACTCACGCAACCTATGCTACTCAACCTTGTGTGGATCACTCGGCACAATCAGAACAAGCTCTGATTTGTGTCTGCACACCCTCTAAAATATGTCAATCTAGAATAGCTACAGTCTTCTCAAAGAACTCAGCTTATTCTAAACTACACCTACTCAGCAGGGTTGCTGTAGCAACTGCTGTAACACACAGCTGAAGCACAATTTGTCCGTGTCGCTCCAAGGCCTTCTGCCGAGCCGATCGAACGATTCCACGAGCGCTGCCCACTCTGGAATACTCCCCCTCACTCAGTGACCACCTGCCACTAGTGAGTACTGCCGCTTAGACACTCGACCGAGCCACACACCCGTCAGTTCTTCCGCGGCTGCCCTTGATCAACCAACAAGCTCCGCAGCTCTGAATTGGCTTCCAGATCAAGCTTGAATCAGACTCTGCAAGTCCTGATTCCCTTCTGCTTCTGTCACCACAGCTCTGCGCTCACGCTCTGCTCTCGGGTGATGATCGAAGAAAACTTCCGTCGCACACCACAAATTGCTCTCTCTGAATTCTGTGTATGCACTCGTGTATCCCTCAGCTTCGATCAACCCTTCTGCTCTAAACCCCTTCTGCTTAAATAGCATCACCAGCTTTTAGCAATGTCCAGGTTTAGGCAATGTCCAACAAGAACAATTATCTCCTAAAATCTAGGAGGTTAGATTTGATATTTATCTTTAATATAAATCTCCTTCTCTGATTAGTAAACCTCACTGGAATAAACTCTTCAGCAGTTTAGAAATTCTTCAGATGCTCTCCATAGAGTTTCCAGCCCTTCTGGACAAGCCCAGGTTGCTGCTGCTTCTTGGACGGTTGATACAGCTAGTTGAACAAGCTCCTGCTGTAGCATCCCCTGCTGCAGCTGCTGCTAGTTCACTTCTGCTGGCCTGCTTGATAACTTGAGCTGCAGCAACTCCTTGTTCACTTGTGCTGGTTTTGTCAAACACTGCCATACTTACATCATCAATCTCCCCCTTGGCATTTTGACAAAACCTTAGAACACTGGAGCAAACTAACGTGAACCAGAAAGGTTCTAAATCAAAAATCAACAAGAGAACAAGAGAGAAAAATATTTAGAGGGTGGCCACACACAGCCATAGCATGACCACGCAGGGTCAAAAGAAAAAAAAACACCAGTTCATCAATAGCAGTTCAGCAATATAAATCTTCTCTCCCCCTTTTTGTCACAGATGCTCAAGAGGCCTGCTCCTCATCCTCCGGGAACTCCAAGTCTCTGAGTAGACTCCTAATCTGGCCACGCCTGGCATCCCTTCGTTTGGCTTCAGCTTCAAGAATGAGCAGCTCAGACCTGAGATGGCTCACAATTCTGGCACGAAGAGCTGACTGAATTGTTGCAGCAGGGGGAAGAGATTCCTCCAGAGGGGCTGATGCTGAAGAACCAACCAGAAGAGGATCCTCATATGCAATATCCACTGCATGCTTTCCTTTGAATAACTTGTGGTCTACTGTGAAGACCTGCAGCTCCTCAGATAAGCCTTCAGAAATCTCACCAAGCTTCGGATGCTGAGAGACCATTATCCCATAGATGAGAGAGGGTAGCACTATGGGCTTGCTGGAGGAGGCACTCCCGGCATGAGTAGCCAGCTGAGGAAACATAACACTGCCCAGGCTGATTCTCCTCTTCTTCCCAATAGAGTAGAGAAGGTTAGCAAAGTCTCTGCTAACCTTCCCCCTTTGAGAGCTAGGGATCTAGTTTCTGATGCCCAGATGATACAGCAGGGCATTCTTGGAGGTTAGCTCAGCAGCACTGAGGTTTGGACCGCCCCAAGACAGGCACACTCCCCCTGTCAGAACTTTAGCCAATATCTCTGGCTGAACAATAGTGGGAGCTCTGGCATTCTCATGGATCCCAAGAAATTCATCAATTTTTTCAGGGGTAATAATCTTTGTCTTACCCCTTACCCAACTTTTCCCAAACTCATCCGCTCCTTCTTCTCCAAATTTCTCTTCCATATTCACAATAAATTCCCTAACCAGAGCTATGTTGAATCTGAATGGAAAGGTTAGGGACTTGAGAAGGTTTACCTCTGTGAGAAGCTGGATCATAGCTGCTGATTTGTACTTGTCCTGAACCAGTCTCTTTTCGGCCACAATGTGCTTCCTCTCAACAGCACTCCAAGATTGAGACGCACTCCTGCTTCTGAACCAAATACCTTCAACTGTGAGAGCAGATAAGTCTGCCACTGAATGTCCTCTCACAGACGGTTCACCAGAAGCACCTGCATTTGCTTCACTTGATTCTTCTTCTTCACTGCTGGAGACTGAGATTAGGATAGGAGCTTTTCCTTTGTCTGAAGGTGGAGGAGGATGTGCTGCAGCAGGTTCTTGTTCAGGAGACTCGGCTCCTGTTTCCTCCCCTTCACCCACAATGCCAGGGGACATAACAAGTGTTCTGCAACTTTCTTCTGCAGAACCTGCTACAGCATCTTCTGTAGCTTGTTCTTCTCCAGAGTCTTCCTCAGCCACAGCTTCTTCAGATAGCACAGCTGAACTGGATACAGGTTCTCCATCACGTACCAGGCGCCCCTTTTCTGTGAGGTTCCTTCTTGTGAGTTGGGATCGCTGTGCGACACGGGAATAGGAGCTGGTTCCCACACTACCACATCCAGTCGCTGAGCAGGGGCTTCATTGCGAGACTTGGTCCTTCTTTCAGACCTGTTTTATCGGTCTGCTGCCAGATTCTTCTTCAAACCGCGCGTCTTCACCATTGTAGCTAGATTGCAGAAGGTTTAAGGAGCGTTCAGAGGATGATCGGCAGCGATTTTTGGGAAGCGCCTTGCACCTTGTCTTTGCCCTAGAAAATGATTTACCCGTTATTTTCTTTTCCATTTTGAAGTTGTTAGATCACGTGCCTCACATGTGCCTTCTCCCATCATTAACAACCAAAACATGTGAACAAGCTTATTCTTGGCCAGGTTGCTATAGCATATGCGAGCTAGTTCACCTGCTTAGTTCAGACAACAGCTTTGCTCGGAGGATCCTTAAGAGGTTCTGATGGAGATTTCTTTACCCACACCTGAGATACGCCATAGTTTCTCCTTTTCTGACCCTCCAGCCTTCTATCTCTTCGTTTGTCATGTTTGGGTTTCCATACCTGTAAAGTCTGTGGTTTTCCCTTGTCTTTAGCGATTCAGTGCCCTTGTGCAGCAGTCTTAGCAATCATCCTCTGCGATCCTTTCCAGCAAGAAGCTTTTCTTGAAGCTACATGATACGCAGTCTTTATGCAGTATGTGTTGGTTCTGGATTTTGCTCCCCCTTTTTCAACTGAGGAGGTTTTGTGCAGCTGCTTCAGATTGGAGGTAATCTTCTGATTCCCAACACTTGTACAAGAGCCCCTTCTATTCTAAGTCTTTAGCTTTGTTAGAGAAAAATGATGTGCCCGGTGTTGCAGCATCCTCTTGTTCACATGCCTAGTTCCATCTTTCTCTGCAGGTTTTGAAGAGTCATCTGAATTATTCTTTTCATCTATCTCAGCATTTGAGGCTTTAATGAAAACTGTCCCTCTAGAGCTTTCTTCACCAGTATATCCAAGCCTTGTTCTCCCTTTTCCAAGTCTTTGGTAAGACAGTATTTCGTCCAAGATAATATTCTGCGGATCAGCTGTCTTGGCTGTTGCTGGAGAGGATCCAACAGAGATCTGTCTTCCAGAGTCTTCCCTTTTCAGAATGGTGACTTGATTATTGGATGAGAAGAGACTTTTCCTTCAATCTTCTTCCAAGAGATTGACTCTGTCAGTCAATGCTTGATTGGTCTGAAGAACTGCCTCACACTGCTCGAGTATCTTCCTAAGAAGTCAACAAGGCTGTCAGATGGGTCCTCTTCATCTTCACTTTCAGATACTTCAATCCCATAGTGAAATTCTTCCTTCTTAAGCTCTTTGAGGTTGAAATCTGATACACTGGTCAGCACAACACAGTTTTCTTCATCACTTTCATCAGAGTCACTCCATTTTGCTGTCATGGACTTACTGTTCTTTTTCTCTGAGTTTTTGAGGGGTTTGCTTGGACAGTCAGCCTCAATGTGTCCATACCCTTCACAGTTCCAGCATTGAACTCCCTTTTTCATTTCTTTCTTCTCATCTTCATCCTGAGCTGGTTCCTTCCCTTTCCTTTTATTTTCACCACCTCTTCTGAATTGTTTTCGTGAGGAGGAGCTTTTCCCATTTCTTGAGTCCATGTTCTTCAGGAGCTTTCCAAGATTCTTGACAAGCATACTCAGCTGATCATCTGGAACTGTCTTCTTGGCTTCTGTTTCAGCTTTCAGTCCAACATTCTTGTCCTTGGGAGTGGTGTCCTCAAATTGTTTGAGAGACCCCATCAATTCTTCCAACCTCATGAATCTGACATTTTGAGCTTCTTCAATGGCCGTCACTTTCATGTCAAATTTTGTGGGCAGCGATCTGAGAACCTTCCTGATTAGCTTCTCTTCAGGGATAGGTTCACCAAGGGCATGGGCTTCATTTGCAAGATCACAGAGTTTGGCATTAAACTCAGTGACAGTCTCCTCTTCCAGCATTCTCAGATTCTCAAACTGAGTGGCAATGATCTGGAGTCTTGACAGCTTCACTCTATCAGTTCCTTCATGTGCAGTTTGCAGAATTTCCCATGCTTGTTTGGCCATGTCACAATTTGAAATCAGCCTGAAGTTGTTGGCATCAACTGCAGCAAAAATTGCATTCAGGGCCTTTGAATTTCCAGTTGCTGCAGCACCCTCTTCAGCAGTCCATTGTTCTTCAGGCTTTATCCTTGTGACTCCTTGTTCATCAATGGTGATTGGGGGAGACCACTGGATTACGACAGCTCTCCATGTCTTCTCATCAATAGCCTTGAGAAAGGCTTTCATTCTAGCTTTCCAATATCCATAGTTGCTCTCTTCCAACAATGGAGGTCTGCTTGTGCTCTGTCCTTCCTTCATTGTCTTGGCTTCTTCAGAGACACTGTAGGATCTTTTACTCTGTGTGTTGAGCTCCCGCTCTGATACCAATTGAAATTCGCAGTGTCTTAGTTCGACAGATTCGTGAACAAGCAGTTGCTGCAGCACACTCTTGTTCACTCGGAAATTGTCTCAGCAAACAATGAACAAGACAAAGTTTGTTCACCCAGTTCGGCCAACTGCCTACGTCTGGGGAGGACTATTCTCCAGTCCTCAATCCACTCAAACCAAAGGTCTCCAAGTACACTCGGTTACAACTCACGCAACCTATGCTACTCAACCTTGTGTGGATCACTCGGCACAATCAGAACAAGCTCTGATTTGTGTCTGCACACCCTCTAAAATATGTCAATCTAGAATAGCTACAGTCTTCTCAAAAAACTCAGCCTATTCTAAACTACACCTACTCAGCAGGGTTGCTGTAGCAACTGCTGTAACACACAGCTGAAGCACAATTTGTCCGTGTCGCTCCAAGGCCTTCTGCCGAGCCGATCGAACGATTCCACGAGCGCTGCCCACTCTGGAATACTCCCCCTCACTCAGTGACCACCTGCCACTAGTGAGTACTGCCGCTTAGACACTCGACCGAGCCACACACCAGTCAGTTCTTCCGCGGCTGCCCTTGATCAACCAACAAGCTCCGCAGCTCTGAATTGGCTTCCAGATCAAGCTTGAATCAGACTCTGCAAGTCCTGATTCCCTTCTGCTTCTGTCACCACAGCTCTGCGCTCACGCTCTGCTCTCGGGTGATGATCGAAGAAAACTTCCGTCGCACACCACAAATTGCTCTCTCTGAATTCTGTGTATGCACTCGTGTATCCCTCAGCTTCGATCAACCCTTCTGCTCTAAACCCCTTCTGCTTAAATAGCATCACCAGCTTTTAGCAATGTCCAGGTTTAGGCAATGTCCAACAAGAACAATTATCTCCTAAAATCTAGGAGATTAGATTTGATATTTATCTTCAATATAAATCTCCTTCTCTGATTAGTAAACCTCACTGGAATAAACTCTTCAGCAGTTTAGAAATTCTTCAAATGCTCTCCATAGAGTTTCCAGCCCTTCTGGACAAGCCCAGGTTGCTGCTGCTTCTTGGACGGTTGATACAGCCAGTTGAACAAGCTCCTGCTGTAGCATCCCCTGCTGCAGCTACTGCTAGTTCACTTCTGCTGGCTTGCTTGATAACTTGAGCTGCAGCAACTCCTAGTTCACTTGTGCTGGTTTTGTCAAACACTGCCATACTTACATCATCAGATCTTATGTGTTGTCTTTGGGAGATATGTAAGCTGCGAAACAGGGTCCTTTATGAGGGTGGTGAAGGTAGTGTGCCTAAGTTTATCATTCTGAAATGGGCATCTTTTCTATCTGGTTGTATTGATGCTAGTTGTAACAATGATGTCCTTTCTTCTAACTTTTGTAATGCACTGCATATTGATCTGCCTTGTCCTGTTTTATGAAGAGTGTGGTGGCATCCTTGGGTTCCATTCTCTAGAGGTAATACCTGCAACGTTGCTCTTTGTCTGGAGAATGACAGATCTCTTATGGCTGCTATTGTTAGAGACTCAAAAGGGTCCTTTGTTGCTAGTCTAAAGGTTACCTCTTCTAGGAAAGGTTTCTTTCGATGTCTTTTTCATATTTTACACGAGCTTTGATAATGTAGTATGGCAGTGTTTGACAAAACCAGCACAAGTGAACAAGGAGTTGCTACAGCACAAGTATACAAGCAGTCCAGCAGAAGTGAACTAGCAGCTGCTGCAGCAGGGGATGCTATAGCAGGAGCTTGTTCAAGTGGCTGCACCTTCTGTCCGAGTGCAGCAGCTACCTGGGCTTGTCTAGAAGGCCTGGAAACTCTACGGAGAGCATATGAAGAAGGTCTAAATTGCTGTGGAGTATATTCCAGTGAGGTTTACTAGTCAGAGAAGGAGATTTGCATTATAGATAAATATCAAATCTAATCTCTTAGATTTTAGAGATAATTGTTCCTCTTGGGACATTGCCTAAACCTGGACATTGCTTAAAGCTGGCGCTGCTATTTAAGAAGAAGGGGTTTAGAGCAGAAGGATCGATCGAAGTTGAGGGATACACGAGTGCATACACAGAATTCAGAGAAGAGCAATTTTGGTGTGCGACGGACGTTTTCTTCGATCATCACCCAAGAGCAGAGCGTAAACGCAGAGCTGTGGTGATAGAAGCAGAAGGGAATCAGGACTTGCAGAGTCTGATTCGAGCTTGATCTGGAAGCCAATTCAGAGCTTGGTGCTTGTTGGTTGATCAAGGGCAGACGTGGAAGAACTGACGGGTGTGTGGCTCGGTCGAGTGTCTAAGCGGCGGTTCTCGCTAGTGGCAAGTGGTCACTGAGTGAGGGGGAGTATTCCAGAGTGTGCAGCGCTCGTGGAATCGTTCGATCGGCTCGGCAGAAGGCTTTGGAGCGACGCGGACAAATTGTGCATCAGCTGTGTGTTACAGCAGTTGCTACAGCAACCCTGCTGAGTTGAGTGTAGTTTAGAATAGGCTGAGTCTTGAGAAGTCTGTAGCTATTCTAGATTGACATTTGTAGAGGGTGTGCAGACACAAGTCAGAGCCTGTTCTGATTGTGTCAAGTGATCCACACAAAGGTTGAGTAGCATAGGTTACGTGGAGTTGTAACCGAGTGTACTTGGAGACCTTCGGGTTTAGTGGATTGAGGACTGGAGAATAGTCCTCCCCAGACGTAGGCAGTTGGCCGAACTGGGTGAACAAACTTCTGTCTTGTTCATTGTTTGCTGAGACAATTTCCGAGTGAACAAGAGTGTGCTGCAGCAACTGCTTGTTCACAAGTCTGCCTAATTGAGACGCTGTGAAATTTCAAGCTTTGGTGTAGCAAGATGAGTTTTGGTTGTCTCAAACTGTCTCATAACGATGTTTCATTGCTTGGTGTAGCAAGATGACTGGTCAGTTTTTCAGATCAAGAGAAAGCTTGTTCAAAAACTAAGGGATGTTGTCGTTGTCAAAGTTAGTCAGGCTCTAAACTGCCCTGCTAAAGCCTTATGCTTTGCTGCACAGAGATATTTGTTCTCTTCGCGTCTTGGTGACCTTCCCATCCATCTCACTCCAGGTTGCTTTGGCTAAAGACTCAAATCCTCATCCATGGGATACTCATGATCAGCTCATATACTTACAGTTTTGTTTTTGAGTTCTGTCTTTTCTTTGCCTGTTCAGCGTTTGAAGTCATGGCTTGTTGCCAAATCTTTTTTTTTTTTTTTAACAAAGCCAATTTTATTAATGAAGACTCAAAAAGCCTGAGTCATGGCTTCTACAAGTATCCTGATAAAAAGAATCAAAAGAAAGCTTATGGCATGGGCATTTCCGAAGGTCTACTATAAGAAACAAAGAAAACAATGTAAACCGTATATATCTCGTCGAAGGCATTCCCATGGTCGAGATTCAAAGAGAAAAAGACACTGTAAAATAGAATTACCTGATACCAAAATCATCCCTGAAGAGAGTAGCTCGAGCGATCCGGCGAGATGCTGAAATGAATCGTCTAAAGAAGCCCATTCATAAAGATGAGGATCTGGATGACAACATTCAAGATTAGGGCAGAAAGAGGAATGATGCTTAATGTCTGCTGCAATACTACGTTGGAAAGCAGTAGAGAGCTCATGAAGAACATGGAAAGTCCCTTGAATGGGAGTAGTATGAAGGAAACTGATCGCTGCATGGTTAGGGAGGCTGCAAATCCGAAGATAACGAATCCCACGATATTTTCCATTTAATCGCCTACAGTTATAGATGATCGACCAAGGCTGGTATTTTTGACTCTTCTGCAATAAACACAGTTGGGGATGAGATCCTTGAACACACCCAACAGAAAAACCTGCAACCTGAGCATAATCCAAGACTCTTTCAATAAAGAAAATAAGCTCATCAGCTGGATTGGATTTATTAAACAAAAGCATAACTCCCCACAGGAATTTCCCATGCCTGGTTCTTATGATGGCCCCTCCTTTGACCTGAAAATTATTAGATGATAAAGTAAAGTTCAGACAGTTCTTCATCGAACCTGGATCCCAACAAAACCATCTGCCACGGTCTAAAAAAGGATAGGGGCAGTCAAGATGCGCTAAGCACCTTAAAATATCATCACTATGCATCACATACATTCTAAAGAAGGATTGGGTCTAAAGAAGGATTGGGGCAGGTTTTTCAGGGAGCATGGGCAAGCAAACTATGGAAATGGTTGTCCCTCATTTTTAGAAAAACTTGCCCGAGTGATAGATCTCATTTTGAACATACTTGGCTATCTAATGGTAAGCAGAAAACTTTTGTTAGTAGATTCTGTGATGTTATTAGTATGTGTGGCTTGTTGGAAGTGTGGAAACTGAGAAACGGCACTATGCACAATAGCCAAGAGACTCATTTTTATGGGAAAGTGACTAGATGGGCTCAAACTATTATGGTCAGTTTCAAGGGGGAGGAGACTTGAAAAAGGTTTCTTGTGTGACAGAACCTTTTGGTAGCAGTGTCATTAAGCGTGTTTATGTTTCTGGTTCCTGAAAGCAGTGGAATTTTGGATTTTCTGGGTCATGTATGAACTTAGTTCTTATTGAAGATGGCCAAACTATTAAAGGAGCAGGCATTATTACAAATTGTCTCGGTGAGCTGCAACTTGCTATAGTAGAGCAGATTGAGAAGACCCGTCCGATAGAGGTGTTGAAAGGACCCACACGTATAACATCCGCTAAGGATCTATTTCAAGACAATCAACAATTATTCAAG
This sequence comes from Umbilicus rupestris, assembly GCA_963678935.1. Taxonomy (NCBI): domain Eukaryota; kingdom Viridiplantae; phylum Streptophyta; class Magnoliopsida; order Saxifragales; family Crassulaceae; genus Umbilicus; species Umbilicus rupestris. The sequence continues at coordinate 2,574,704 of OY787625.1, forward strand.
CAATCCAAATGAGAGAAAGTAAAACTGCAATGACACACGATTTTTATGTGGAAACCTCTCTGGTGTGGAGAGTAAAAACTACGGGACGTAAGGAGTCCACCTACTCAGCTCTTATTATGAAAAGATTTAGGGTACAAGCAGCCACAATTGACTACAAACGTTCACCAACTACCCACCAACACAAACATGCATAAGAGGCCAATAAGAGAGGGCAGAAATCACCAGAAAACCAAGATCTGTCCAGAAGCGATAACTTTCTCACCAGACCTTCAAATCGAAGCCCAAGATGTCCCTACCAATCTATCAAAATCTCAGCAAAAACGGACAACGTTTGGCCACCGAAACTGTCTCTGCCGTGAAGCACTGTCTAGAAATCGCACTGCCTCCCTTTTCTTTCTAAACCCCCTTGTTGACTGCTGACCCAGAATAAAGCAGAAACTAGGGTTTTGTGCTGACTCAATACGACCAATACGGTCAATACGAGCAATACGGTCAATACGAGCAACGCCGACCGCTACGACCTCCGTGGTCTCGAGGACTCCCCCGTACAAGTCGTACTGCCCGTACTGACCGTACCAATATGACCCGTACGACACTCAACAAGCTGGATCCCAACAAGAGGAACTCATTATTTGTATGCGTCGATTTCTTATGGCAGTAAGGGATCATCAAATTCAGGTGTGTGTTATTCAAAGTTCTCATCCTGACATGTTTTTCATGGATGCTAATTCTGGAAGGAGGTTCCCCTGGCGGCATTCAAATGAATTACAGCGCTTGGTCATTGACTTTAACATCACTAAAATGAAAAGGATAAGCACTTCTATTAACCATGTTGCCCTTGCATTGGTCTGTACCTCTCCTAATCACCTTGTAGAGACAAGGCCAAATCAGCTTCATAAGGCGGTTCAACGAAGCTTGTGAGCAGATTTTATGCGGCTGAGATGTTTCTATCCTAGGGAGGCTGATGCGGATGATAGTGAAGAAGCAGCAGGGGCTGTCCAACAGACCATCGCAGACATGACCAATGGCAACTACTCCAGAGATTACTTGTCCTTATAATGTTTTTTGTAGCTTTGTTTCCTCCCCTTTTTTGCAGGAATGGGCGTCCAGGTGCTCTTAAAGACCTCCCTTCTCCAGGATCTTCTTCAGGGACAAGTAAGCTCTTTTTAGTTTCCTTCTTTACTGATCCCCGTCTATGGGTATGCCTCCGACGAGATACATAAATTTTACATTTCATACGACCTTCTCATACACATGTTATTAGGCCATGGGAATGCCCGAGCCATTCTTTTGTTTTTTAGCTGTTATTCGTCTTTTTGTTATTGTCATGACTCAGGCTATTTGAGTCCCTTTAATAAAATGGTTTTTTTGTTTAAAAACATACTGCGCATCACATGAAAAGGAATGATGTTAACAAGATTTCTGGCCCAATGTTTGACTAACTGCAGAATATTTGTTCTTTTGTTGTCATACATCAAAGAGTTTCTAGCGTTCCAGATAACCCACAGGATGCAAAAGGCCATACCGGCTTTGAAAGCTTGATCAAACTCTTTTTTACTGGAAATCCACAATCGGGTCAAACCATTTATATTAAGAGGGATCATACAATTAAAGGCCAGACTGATATATTTCCAAATACCCGCAGTTTCAGGGCACCGAAAAAAAAAAGATGGTTAATAGATTCTTCGTCTCTGCCACAAAGAACACATCTGGAAGCTATGTGAACACCCATTTTATTAAGATTGGGATCAATAGGCAGACTGGAAATAATCTTATGACTCACATTGCATAAACTAATACGCCAAGATTAGGGTTTAGCCCGTTCGTCGCACTCCCGGGCTCCGGCTTCGGGTGATGGCAGCAGCCACCACCTCAAATCTAAAGCTTACTTCTCATGAACCCAAACCCCCAGACCCAAGTCTTACCACGGAGAGAACCTCCTTTGCTTTCGTCGCATCCAGGGCTAAGCTCAATCCTCGTTTCAAACCCATCCCTCTTCCGGCATGGCAGTATGGGTCGATGGATGGGTTCCCTTCCATTCCTTTCACGGGCGCAGAGTATGGGGCTGAGGTTCGGTGTTTTCAGCACTCCTTGATTGTGAAGTTTGCTGTTGGGCGCCCTTCGATTGATGTAATAAGGCAAACTTTCTAAGCCAATTGGCCGATTAAGGGGAGGGCTTCTATTTGCGAAATCTGGGATGCAAGGCATCTACTTGTGATTCTTGACTCATAAGAAGATGTTACCGTGGCCCTCACCAGCCAGATTAGGAAAGTTCAGCATGCTGCCTTCAGGCTATTTAGGTATTCAGATGATTATATTACCACCAAGTGGGTGAGACTTCCAGGCTTGCCACCGCCCCTTTGTCATAGCTCTTTTGTTGAAGCTATCTTGAATTCCTTTGCTCACTTACTGGATGCGGATGATAGGACTAAAACTTGTTCCACTATGAGATATGCCAGAGTGTGTATTCAAGTTGATGTGTCGAGCACTATCCCAGAGAAGGTTTGGATTGCTTTGCCTGATAATAGAGGCTTTTGGCAGAAGATTGAATTTGAAGGTAATTTAACTTTTTTTTTTATTTAAAGAAAGCCACTTTTATTAAAAAAGACTCAAATAGCCCGAGTCGTGGCAAATACAAGTTGCCTCAAAAATAAAAGCTGTAACAATTTTATGGCTCGGGCATTCCCAAAGCCTCATCAAGAGAGTGTGTAATAGAAATTAATAATTGAAGAAAGAATATACTTTGCACAATGACTATCCCTGTACGAGTATCAAGATAGGAGGAGCCAAGGTGCTCACACAAAACACGCTTACCTGCAATCGGGCTAAACCTAGAGGGAGGAGCTCTCAATCTCCTCTTGAAAGAAGAGATAACCAATGCCAAATTAGAGAGGGGCCTGAGGGCCAAAGAACCATTTCTATGCTGCACAATCATCTCTAGAGAGTTTGCTTATGAGGAGAGAAGCTGCAAGAGATAAGACTGCATTTAGCTAATGGGAATGATCTTCTATATCCAATTAAATGTCCTCCCTAGGACAGAAGAAAGGAAGACTCATAGCATCTGCATACAAGCTTCGTTGAACAGCTTTATGAAGGTGACATTTTCTTGTTTCCACAAACTGAAAGTGAGAAGTATAGGCCAGAGCCAGAGCCGCATGATTAATGGCAGTACTGATCATTTCATTCTTTTGATGTTCAACTCTATAACCATACGCTTAATATCATTAGAATGACGCCAGGGAAGAGTCAACCCAGGCTTCTCATTCAAGAAAATCAACCCACGCTTAATATATGGATGAGAGCTTTGGATAACATTAACCTGAATGTGATGATCCCTAGCTGCCATGAGAAATTTGCACATGAAAATAAAGAGCTCCTCTTGCGGATGAGATTTATCAATAAGCTCCACTATTGCTAGCTGCAATTCCCCCTTATGAAAATCTAATAATGCCAGCTCCCTTCATGGCCATTCCATCTTCAATAGACACAAAACTCAAGCACGACCCAGAAAAACCAGAATTCCATTTCCTCCCTGCGCCAAAAACACTACCACGCTTAACTTCATTAATGTCAAAGGCTTTGATCACGCCAGACTCACTTTCAGATCTCCTCCCCCTGGAATCTGGTCATAAACGATTTGTGCCCATCTAGCCACTTTACTATAGAAATCAATTATTTTACATTTATGCAAAGAACAATTTCTCAGCTTCCATATTTCCCACAATCAACACATACTAATACAAGCACAAAATCTGTTTAAAAAGTTTTTCTGCTTACCATTAGCCATCCACAAGTTCTCATATTCTGTCTTGTCGAGCGGGCAGGTTTTCTTAAAAATGATGGGCAGCCAATTCCAAAATTTTCTGGCCCAATCTCCTTGAAAAAATAGAGGTAATATTAAGCGTATGGGCATGAGTTGATGAAATGCCGTAAGAGGAAGGTTTCGAAAGTGTTTGAGAACTCAATTGGTGGTCCTTGTGTGATGAAGGAGAATCCCTTCAGTGAGAATGTAGCAAATCCCCCCACGGAGATTTTACCTCAACAAGAGTGAAAGGTTGTGCAGAGTAGGAATCAAGGTAAAAAGGCTTTGGGTAAGCAGCGGGTTTCTGTTGATTCCATCTCTATTTCTCGTAAGGAGAACACTGCCTAGGGCTCTGATTGCCAAAAACAGTAATTGAGAATCAAATTTGCAAGGGGAGTGTATGGAAATTAAAGACAAGGACACGGGGCTGACTGTCTCAGCTTCTTACAGAGAGCAGCAAGAGCCAGTAGTTTATGCTCAATCATCTCATGACAGCCCTCCGGTTAATATAATGAAAAGACCCTTATTGGTCGACGAGCTAGCTAGAAGAATGGCAAGACTGAAAAAGGGAACTTATGATGATGTGGTCAAAAATCCCCAAGGAAGCTTAGGGTAGAGGAGATACTTTTAAGGTAGGTACAGGAGCTCTCGGAGGAGTGGTGCCTAAATGGGCGATGAACTCTTTGAGTACCCCTAATGATGTCAATGCCAAATCTTGATGAATCTTCTCTGCTGGAATATTCGGGGAGTCAAGAGTAGAGGTACAATCCCTTACCTCACCCAATTACTTAATGTTCATGATATAGAGATGTTAGTCCTTCTTGAACCCATGGTTAATGGTGATCAGTGTGAAGAGGTAGCTAAATCTATCCATTTTAATTTCTTTCTTATTGGTGGGTCCAAAAAAAGAAAATCTGGCTTTTTTGGAAGCCCCATATTATTGTCCCAGATGTAGTGTGGAATGAGCAGTTTGTTACTTGCACTGTCTCTAGGGACAATATTTCAAATTCAAAGATGTTTTGTTCCTTCATTTATGCGTTGTGTAGTCGTTTGGAAAGAACCCCTTTATGGAGAGATTTGGTCTCGCTTGCGGATACGATTAATGAACCTTGGTTGCTGGGGGGAGACTTAAATGTTATCTCGCAATGGGCTGAAAAGCAGGGAGGGAATCAGGTTGATGATGGTTCTATTATGGATTTCAACAATTTTCTCTTGAGGGCTGGGCTTAGTGATGTCGGGTTTAAAGGGAACCCCTTTACTTGGTCAAATAACAGAAGTGGGGAGAGTTGTATCTGGAAAAGACTGGACAAGTTTCTTGTTAATGGGAGATTCATTTATGCGTTTGGTATGCCAACAGTTACTCATCTTACTCATTGTAACTCGGATCATTGCCCTTTATTTGTGAAAAAATATGAGGAGGATAGGCGTAAGAGTAGATTCCATTATCTCAAGATGTGAGAATCTCACCCTCTGTTTGACAGTTTAGTGGCCGCGTCTTGGACTGGGATCTTATCTGCTAACCCTTTGATTAATTTCTCTCTGAAGCTTACGAATTTGAGAGGTATTTTACACAAATGGAACTGGGAGTTTTGGAGGTTCTCCATCTAAAAGAGAGGTGTTTAATGGGTCCTATTGATTCTATGGAGTCCCAGCTTCAAGCTGACTGGTCTGATCAAGTAGCTAGAGATTTAAAGATTAAAAAAGCCGAGCTGGAGGATGTTTTATGTCACCAAGCTGAGTTGGCGAGACAAAAAGCCCGTGCTTTGTGAACTAAAAAAGGGGACAGAAATACAGCTTTCTTCCACGCTGCGATGAGAATGAGGCGAAGAACTTTTAATTTGGCCTTGTTGCAGACAGATGGTACTTTTTCTTCGGATAAAAAAGTGATTGGTCTGGCAGCAGTAGATTATTTTTTGAATCTTTTCTCAGGTTTTTCTGCCCACCCTCAAGAGGAGGATTTGAAGCTTTTTACCAAGGTTATTGATGAGGAGACTAATTCTTTCTTATTGGCTGTCCTAATGAGGATGAGGTTTTTAATACTGTCTCAGCCATGTCCCAAGATAGTGCTCCCGGTCCAGATGGTTTTTCAGTCAGGTTTTTTGTTAAGTTTTGGAGATCGATCAAAGAGGATTTCTTAGCAGGTATTAAAGGGTTCTTCCTGGGTCTGCAGCTGCCTCAATCTTGGACGGCTACATTTACTACCTAAATCTTCTAATGCTAAGAAGATTTCTGATCTGCGGCCAATTAGTCTCTGCAATGTTTGTCATAAAATTATTATGAGGCTCCTAAATGACAGAATGAGCACCTATCTTCCTGGGTTAGTGAGTGAGGAACAAGCCGGTTTCATTAAGGGGAGAAATATTCATTCCAATATCGCTCTTGCCCATGATCTTGTTCATGATTTAGATATTCCCTTTTTCTGAAAACTCTCACAAGACTACAACTTGTCCTTGTTATTATGATTGCTTACTTCTGGTTACATCACTTTCTAAGTGGAAAATGAATTCCAAGCCTAGCGAAGCCATCTGTGAGGATTTGGGGGGAAACATAAGAAAAACGGAAAGTTTGACCTTCTCAGCTTGTTGTGCTTGCCCAGAGTGCATATGGTATCCAAGTGCATCAATCTATGGCTCAACTCGAAGCACTTCTACTTTTCAGTTTGCACCAAGAGTAGATTCAGTCGTTAATGAGGTCAAACATGAGTAGAAGTCTACTGCAAAGTGCATGTTGGCATGCGCCAGTGTCACCCGTGTCCAGATTTATCGACATGGGCCACATGGGAAAAAATTATAACTTTTCTTAGTTTGGAAAAATATAGGAAAAGCAGATTTAATTCAAAAAAAAAAAGTCGATGGAAGAACTCATGCACCAAAGAAGGGAAGGACCATCGAGAATAAAAATAAAACGAGAACTCAAGGGAAAGGCAACTGATTCAAGGACTACAGATCAAAGAGCAACAACATCGTCATATACACGAAGGTTGTAATCGTTCGTCATCATAATCCATACTCATCGTTTTGAATACAACATTAGTTGTGTATTCACACCCATGACTAGTGAGTAGTGACCCATATTTTGGGGTGCTACGGATCTTGTTTGATTATGAGTCGTTAAATAAAATATTGTTGCATGAATCGGATTGTCTTGCATGATTTCTATTGAACTTGATGAATATTTCCAGCGATGCACGCTAGGTATTTGAAAAAAATTCCTAAGTGCATAGTTTCGAGGCGTTAAGCCAACAACGCCGAAAGGGTGAGGTTCGACGTCAGACTATTAAGTAGAATACACGTTACAATCTTGGTGACTATGAGGGTAGCCCGAGTTTATAACGGAAAAGGCTAGGATTACAACAAGTACTCGACGTGTTTACGCATCGAGAGCTGGTAAACCTCAGCTAGTTACTTGACTCGAATCGATAGCTCTAAGAGGGTGAGGTTCTCATTTGAGATGTGCGGCTGAATTCCAATTATTATAAGCAATTCTTTACATGCTAGATTAATAAACTTGATTCTAGTGTCAAGCAAGTGAAGTAGTTTCCTGAAATACTTCTGGAGATTGAAACAAATTTTTTTCTTACACACTTAGACGTGTTACTTTTATATAGTCTCGAAATACAAACCAACATTCGCTTAAGACTAGGATAAGTAGAAACACAACCTTACATAGTGCATAAGTTTACACTTGCTCCCTTAGACGGCTCGGTTCTTACTGATTTTATAAATTATTTTTTGATCACTATGTAAGGTTGTGTTTCTACTTATCACCATTGGGAGACAGTGGTAGCAGGTCATTGGACGTAATGCCCATTAATGCGCCTAACCCTAAGAGGTTTCAGAGGCTAGCGTAATGCCCGAGAAATAGACAACTTCTTATGAGGCTATCACAATATTTTAAGCCTACATGCATTATAAAGAAGTACAAAAAGAAACAACAACCCTATACCATACGGTCTTGTTATGGTGGAGAAGGAGGGCAAGTGGTATTGTATAATATCGATTTCTTCATGGATTATTTCACGGAACTTAAAGCGTCGATTATACCCAGAGGATGCTGTGAAGGAAATAATAACCATAATACTTAAGATTTCAGACTTATTCGACCAAAACTCTTGGGGATATTTCAAGGATGGTCCCCAATCTCTGGACCAATATCGAGTTGAAGGATAAAGGAGTACAAGATATCTCGTCTACAATTTCTATGATTGAGATACTTACAGTTTATGCAGACGTAAGGAAATGCTCGACACTCAAGCAACACACGACTTCATTTATATGGAGAACCCACAAGAAGAGTCGAGACTCGTGTGGATAGCAGCCTGCTATCCCTCTTTCCCTCGCAATTCGCTATGATGAAATGAGTCTGTTACGGATATGGCATTTATGACAAAGCAGAAGCTTTCGAGCGGAAGAACAGGCTATAACAAACACTGGCACCAGGAGCTGATACTTAACAAAGAAGACTGACAAAAAAAAAAGAGGCAGAAGCTGCTATAGCATCCCCTGACAAATGGAGCTTGTTCAGATGATCAAAACGAATCAAGACAAGGACCAGAAGAGGCTATAGCAACTCTTGAAGATTCAAGGCTAAAGGTAAAGAAAGTATCCTTGTAGCAGATCTATCTTGAGGTGCTCGAAGGATTGATGTCGGCGTAGCACAGGCCAGAGAGAGTCCAGATGATAGTGATCTTCAGTAGAGGCACAAATGGCAGAGATGAAGGCCAATAAGATAAGGTTCCAAATTAGGGAACCAAATCTCAACAACTTCCAGAAATCTAAGAAGGTTTTGGAAGGAAGCATTATCGTGTGGGAATCCAGGAGAATTCGCAAGGTAGGATTATCTACGTTGGTGAGGTGCAAAGCTATATGAGCAGAGGCAGAGACAAAAGCAGACACTCGAAGAGATCGAATCACAGAAGACACACACTGAGTAGAGATCAAAGTAGAGAGTGCTGAAGCGCGAGTTGTGTGAGAGCAGAGGAGTAATCTGGACTGGAGCAGTCTGATTACTATATTGATTTGAGGCAGTCGACTGGAGCGTAGTCTCGGTTAACAGGCTGAAAACCAGACAGTCGCGGAGTGGAGCTTGCGCAGATTGACCCAACATGCTTCTTGATAGTGACTGGAGGTCATTGATTGAGGGGGAGCAGCGCCGTGTGTCCTACACTACTCAGGAGAGAGTGCTTGGAGAAATGAAGGACAGAAGCGACAGCAGCTTGACAACAGAAGTTACTGCAGCATCCGCTGTAACACATTGTAATAGGATAGGTTGAGTCTGTGCGTTCAGTTTGTTAGCTATCTATTACTAGAAGTGTGTTGAGAGTGTAGGCTAGTTTGTGTAGACAGATTGAGCGGAGACTTCAATTGGGTTAGAAGCAGTGGTTAGACTAGCGTGGCTGAGTTGTTGGAAACCATTGTACTCTAACGAAGATAGTGAAGTCTTGAGGACCGTGAGTAGTCCTCCCCAGACGTAGGCTTTTGCCGAACTGGGTAAACAACTTAGCGGAAGAAGTTACTGAAGAAAATCATGGGGTGTCGCTTATAGTTTTGTAGTGCCAATTTCAATTGGTATCAAAGCCGGTCACTCGACACACTGAGTGAAGTCCGGGAAGGCACTGCAGATTGCCACGGTGAAAAAAGGACAGAGCACCAGTCGACCACCACTGCCCGAGGGAGGCAACTATGGCATTAGAAAACATTGCTGAAAGCCTTCCTAAAAGCTATTGATGAGAAGGCCTGGAGATCCGTGATAGCTGAATGGTCACCTCCACTAACCATTGACACCCATGGAGTTACTCAGAGGAAGTCAGAAGACAAGTGGATAGCGGAAGAGGAAGCTACAACATCTGGTAACTCCAAAGCTTTGAATGCTATTTTTACTACTGTAGATGCAAACAATTTCAAGTTGGTATCCAACTGCGACGGAGCAAAAAAGACGAGGGATATTCTTGAGACAGCTCACGAGGGTACTAACAAAGTAAAATGTTCAAGAGTGCATATGATCACCTCGAGATTTGAGAACCTGAAGATGCTGGAGGAAGAGTCCATTACTGAATTCAATGCTCGTATGTGTGACCTGTCCAACAAAGCAATGAAGCGTATGCCCTTGGAGAACCCATATCAAAAGAAAAGCTGGTCAGAAAAGTCCTCAGATCATAGACATCAAAATTTGATATGAAGCTCACAACCATTGAGGAAGCACAAGACATCAAAAACATGAGGCTGGAGGCTCTGATTGGATCCTTAAGGCAGTTCGAAATGAAGAGGACAGAAGATGATACACCAACCTCTAGGAAGAATGTTGAGCTAAAGGCTGAAACCAATGAGAAAGTAGATTCGGTAGAAGAGTTGGGACATCAACTGGGTCTCCTGGCAAAGAACTTCAGCAAGCTATTCAATAAGATAGAGCAAACCTCTTCATCCGCTGGACAAAGATCTGGTGGAAGAAATTAGTCCAGGAGAGGAGGAAATTCCCAAAGGAGAAACCAAAATATAGATTATAGTGAAGAAGAGAAGAATGACAAGGCAAAAGGAATTCAATGCTGGGAATGTGAAGGATACGGTTACAAGCAGGCAGAATGCCCCAGCTTTCAAAATAAGAACAACAAATCTATGACTGTCAATTGGAGTGATGAGGACAGCGAAGAAGAATCTAAGAAGAAAAGCAACGTTGCCTTCACTACTATATCTGCCATTGAACATTCTAATTTAATGAATTCTGAGATTCTCTATGGGATTGTTGAGTCACACAGTAGTGACGATGAAGAATTCTCAGAGAATTCACTAGAAAGGGACTTTGTCTTGTTGCATGAAGAATGGCTGAAAACTATGGAGATCAACAAGGAGCTACAGGCCAAGCTAGTCTCTGTTGAGAAAGAAAGAAATGAACTCCAAAAAACCATTGTCTTTCTTTCGATCAGACCAAGAAACTGGAGATAGAAGAAGAGAATGAAAAGGACAGTCTGGACAATAATACAGAGAAGAGGAACAATTGCAGATCAACAATCTTGGATGAGATATTGTCCTACCAAAGATATGGGGGTGGCAAAGCCGGTCTTGGATACACAGAAGAATGTGGATCTGGAGTTACTACCTTTAACAAAGCTATGGATGCAGAGGGGGTTGATCACAAAGGAAGGAGGCTCCCACCGAGCAAGAAAAACAAGTTCAGAAGAAATAACCAGAGCTTGCTACAGCAACTCATTCCGCTCTCAGGTAGAACTTCATTAAATAAACGTAGGTGTTACTTCTGCAATCAACAAGGGCATATTCAATGGTGCGCACTGGATGCGGAAAGCCCACCAAGGCAAGCTCAAGCATTGGGTCGAGGAAGAGAAAGGGAGTCAGTGCTTAGAAGTCTGTGTTAGAAGGGTCCTAGTGACAGCTTGCGCGCATTCAAATAAAAGAGCCTGTGGGGGTTCCGCTGCTCACGTGGAAGCCGACTGTGCCAGAGGAAGGGCCGACCACAAAAAGAAGGGTGGTTAAAGTTGGTGAGCACCCCTTTGTGGACACTGAGGAAGAACTGGTTTCGGAAAAAGAAAGCGGAAGCCAAGAGGAAGAAGAAGTTGATGTAGCTTCTCATGAAGCTCGTTCTAAGAAGGCTGCCGACAAGCAACTTACAAAGTTGCCGAGTTCTTCCACTGAGGAGTACCAGTCTGAGGAGGAAAGCAATAATGAAGAAGATGAAGAGAGTGCCTCTAAGGAGGCTGTGATCAAGGGCAAGGAGACTATCGAGATTGACTCAACCACTGAAAAGTCTGAATCAGAATCAGCCGACTCCAGATTTTCCCCTCCTACTCGGACCGGAGAATCATCCAAGAGACCTCATGTGCCCCGAAAAAAGTCAACCGGGTTTGTGCACAAGGGGATTTAGTTCAGAAGCAAGAATGTGTTCAGAAGGTGGGAGGTGGCGGCGAAGGGCACCATTATTCACGAGAGGCTCCTGGAGGCAGAGACTTACAAGGTGCCAGAGATCATTAAGCTGCTGAAAGAGGTAAATCTATTTACATTAGTTTCTATGTCAAAAAAGTATTCTAGTCAGCTTGTCAGAGAGGTGATAGTTAATCTACCTGAGTACTTTGGGGAAGAGGGGAAGGTTGACTATGGAAGATGTTATGTGAAGGGTTCGGAAGCTGTGATCACTCCTGCGTTGATCAATGATTATTTTGAGATTAAGGAAGGTACAAGGGTTCCTACCGTGGTGAGTCCTAATGAGCTGGTAGCCACCCTCACCGGTGGGCTGTGCAAAGGATGGACAAGTGATGGGGGGTATTTATACGTCTCGCTAAACCGTTTAAACCCAACTATTTCGACATGTTTTTATGTGAACAATTACTTCTTAGTGTTGTTTGCATTTTAGGTGTTCGGAATACATGAAAAGAGACTTGCGACTCAAAATGGTGTTTTTAGGGAGAAAATCGACATCGAAGGAAATGGGTGCGCATCTCAGTGAGTTCGGCACCAGCAAGCAACATTAGCACCACACGCCGCAACTTAATGTCTTCTCCAAGCGCGCGGGCTAATGTCTTCTTGGGGCGCGGTCAGCTTATGATAACGTCAGCAATCGGGCCCGCGGCCCGAAATCAATTTTTAGAGCCCGATTTCAATTAGGGTTACAACAGTTTTTGACGACAGAGCAGCTTGGACGAGACAGAGTTTTTTTGGAGGTGACGGACATGACGGAATTTTGGAGTTTCTATGTGAACAGTGTTTCCGGCGTGAAAAGTGGATTCCGGCGTGAACAATGTTCGTGAACAGTATTTTCGTTCTTTTCAGTTTAATGTATTTTTCAGTTATGACTATGAGTAGCTAAATTTCTGTTTCAGTTTAGGGTTTTCAATTGGTGACATATACGTTTGAGACTTAGATTTAATCCATGTTTCTATTCAATCGTAAGTTTTGGATCTTAAATTGCCTGAATTGTATTGCACGGTTAGCGTATACTTTGTCGTGAAACTATCTGCTCATCAATTCTGATTATTAACTCTTGTCGAAGCTTTGTCGTGGAAACAAGTAGTAGAATCTAGGCTTAGTATCACCTTTGTCGGGATACTTTAGGTCATTACCTTTGTCGGAGTGACCACGCATTTGATTAGAATTGTATCTTTAGAAGTCGATGATAACAGTCACTATTGAATTCCCTGAGCTGAATATTTCTCTCCATTGACATTCACGTTTTTCTTACATTCGTTCTTGCGACCATTCACTTAAACCCCCCTTTAGTTCAGTATTTACAGGAAACTGCTTCACAGTCAGTTCTCTTGGGTTCGACCCTTGCTTGACGCTACACTAGCTAAAAGCTTGGAGATATAAATTACAAGTTTGGCGCGCACAACGATGCGCACCAACAAGGCACAACCTTGCTATTGGTGACCTCACATCCAAGTATGCCTTGCTATACAACATCTCTGTGAGGAATTGGACTCCCAACACGCACGAAAGGAAGGTGAATAAGAAGACGGCTCGGCTCTTGTATAGCATTGCGACGAGGCATCTATAAGAGTTCACCGGAATCTGCCAAACATTGAGACCATACGCAGCCTATGAAGATAGGTTCAAATTAAAAGTGTTCCCTTTGAGTTTAACTGACCTAGCGAAATCTTGGTTTCTTTCTTTGCCTTCAGGTAGTATAAGAACATGGGATCAAATGCAGAGAAAGTTCCTCGACAAATATTACCCTCCTGCTAAAGCGACTCAAGTCAGAAGAGAGTTATCAATGATCAAGCAAGGATCGATTGAGTTGATGTATGACTATATGGAGAGGTTCAATGCATTAGAACAAACCTGTTACAATTTGGGTGTTCCGGAGAAGATGCTTGTGGAATATCTGCTAGATGGATTGAGACCTCTTGAGAGGATGCTCTTGGATGCCGCAGCTGGTGGCACCGTGCTCAACCTGACACCCGAACAAGTACGTGATTTGCTCTCCGAGACCGCAGAGAGCGCAAGGTTCTGAGAGGAGACGAGTCGAAGGGATGAGAAAATAAGGAATGTGTCTCAAGTAGAGCCAAATAACAGCCAGCAGGTGAGTGAGATCAAGGAGCTGAAGGAGACTATCCAGAGGATGTCAGTGAGCCAAGCCAGCGTAGTGAAGGTTTGTGAGTTTTGCCACGCTGCCAACCACAGAACAGATGAGTGCCCTACACTCCAAGAGGATGAAGTAATGGATATCAACGCGGTAGGCATTTATCAAAACTTCAACAACAGGCCACCGCAGCAGAGGCAGTTTGGGCTGGCAGCAAATGGCTTCAGCTGGAGAAACGAGGGAGGATTTCAGCAGCCCCCAGCGCAGAACCAAGGGCAACCTCAAAATCAGAATCAAAGCCAGCCCTACCGGCCCCCATTCCAACAACAGGAGAGGTACAATAACCAGAATAATCAGTACCCAAGGAAGAATTTCCAACAAGCAGCTCCGAGCACTGGTAAGTCATGGGAAGAGGCGCTCAAGGACTTGGAGAATACCATGCAACGGAACCAGGCCAAGACTGATGAAGTAATATCCGAGCTAACAAAGCAGATGTCGCAGCTAGCTTCCACCGTGTATGAGATGAAGGGCGACACGGGCAAGCTGCCTTCCTAAACAATTCAGAACCCAAAGGGAAATGTGAGCGCAATGACCCTGAGGCATGGGAAGGTGATCCAGGTTGCAGAAGAGCAACTGAAGAAAATGGACTCAGAGGATCAAGCGCCCCATGAGAACATTAGCCAGGCACGCCAGAGCGTAATGTCTTCACCAAGCGCGCCCCTATTGTCTTCACCTGGCGTGGGTAAGTCTGTCTCAGATTTTGAATTTCCCCCTTCTGACCCTCCTTTGCCTTTTCCTATGCAGGTCAAGACCCCTAAGAGGCAAGAGATAGATCAAGAAGTGTGGGACTTGTTCAGCAAGGTGGAAATCAACATCCCTTTATTGGAGGCCATCAAACAAATACCTCGCTATGCTAAGTTTCTCAAGGAATTGTGCACAAACCGTCGTCGATCATCACAGCTGGAAAAGGTAACCCTTAATGCTCATGTAGCCGCTGTTATTCAGAGATCATTGCCTAGGAAATGCAGAGACCTAGGTGTGTTTTCTATTCCTTGCACGATTGGTAGCATTCGCATTAATAATTGTATGCTGGACCTAGGAGCTTCTATCAATGTCTTACCACATTCTATTTACTCGTGCTTGCGTATTGGACCTTTGAAACCTCCTGGACTAACTATTCAGTTGGCAGATAGATCGTGTAAGCAACCTGAGGGTATTATCGAAGATGTACTAGTGCAGGTAGGGGAGCTTGTGTTTCCGGCAGACTTTTATGTATTAAAAATGGATGGTGGAGACCTAGCCGACAGCCCACCAATACTGCTAGGACGCCCCTTTTTGAAGACCTCGAGGATGAAGATTGATTGCGATACCGGCATGCTAACCATGCGAGTCGAGGATGAGGTAGTAGAGGTTGACATCTTCAAAGCAATGAGGCATCCACCGGAGCACAACACAGTAAATACTATTGATGTCGTGGATGACATTGTGAGTGAAGTGAACCCATCCTGTGGAGATGATGGACTCGAGATTGTGTTGGAAAAATCTATCATCGAACCGGATGAATCATACGAGCTGAGGGAGTTAGTGCAGGCAGCCCTCGGGCAATTAGAAGTATCACGCCCGCTGACACCAAGGTATGAAGCTAATCAGATCAGTTTATATAAAACTAGTACCTTGCGGTCTTCTTTTGTGCAGGCCCCAATCATCGAGCTAAAACCATTACCGGAGCACTTGAAGTATGCCTTCTTGGGAAAGGATGACACATTACCGGTGATTATCAAAAAGGGGCTGGAGCTGGAGCAAGAGCACAGGCTCGTCAAGGTTTTGAAAAACAACCAACAAGCAATTGGATGGACACTCGGCGACATTAGAGGAATCAGCCCCACAGTTTGCATGCATAGGATCTTGTTGGAAGAGGGAGCTAAACCGTCGAGAGAACCACAACGCCGACTCAACCCGATAATGATGGAAGTGGTAAGAAAAGAAATTTAGAAATTATTAGACGCTAACATCATTTATCCTATTTCAGATAGCCCATGGGTGAGTCCAGTACATGTGGTCCCGAGAAAGACCGGATAACAGTGCAAGAAAATACAGCCGGCGAGATGGTGACCAAGCGAATTCAGAATGGGTGGAGGATGTGCATCGACTATAGGAAGCTGAATGCAGTCACTCGTGAGGGAGGGGGAAGTGATGGTTTTTCGGGAGGTGATGGGAAGTCAACCGTCAGGATCTTCTGCTTTCTTGATGGTTTTTCGGGATATAATCAGATCCCCATAGCTCCTGAGGATCAAGAGAAAACTACCTTTACATGTCCTTTTGGTACATTTGCATTTAGGCGTATGTCATTTGGTTTATCCAATGCACCGGGAACCTTTCAAAGGTTGGTCACTAGTATTTTTTTCTGACATGTTAGGTAGTTTCATTGAGGTGTTCATGGATGATTTCATTGTACATGGTGACACAATTGATGCGTGTTTAGAGAATTTGAACAAGGTGCTGGAGACATGTGTGTCGATGAACCTTGTTTTGAATTATTAGAAGTGTCATTTCATGGTCACACATGGTGTGGTGTTAGGACATATAGTGTCGCAAGAGGGAATTCAGGTAGACAAGGCAAAGATAGACTTGATTTTTAGTCTTCCTTACCCTCTGAATGTGCGTGATGTTAAGTCTTTTCTTGGGCATGCGGGCTTCTATCGTCATTTTATTGAAGATTTTTCTAAGAAGGCGCTGCCATTAACTAACCTCTTGCAAAAAGATGTTCCTTTTGAATTTTCAGAAAAATGCAAGGAGGCGTTTGATGAGCTTACACACGCATTGACTAGTGCACCCATCATCCAAGCACCAGATTGGACGCAGCCCTTTGAAATCATGTGTGATGCAAGCTACTACGCCGTAGGGGCTGTCCTTGGACAAAGGAAGGAGCAAAAACCAGTGGTGATCCACTACGCCTCGAGGACCTTAGACGTGGCGCAAAAGAATTACTCCACTACGGAGAAAGAGCTCCTGGCCGTAGTGTTTGCATTAGAGAAGTTTCGTCCCTATTTACTTGGTGCTAAAGTCATTGTATTTTCTGATCATGCAGCGATTAGGTACCTAATGTCGAAGAAGGAGTCCAAACCTCGGTTGATAAGATGGATCTTACTACACCAGGAGTTCGACCTGGAAATAAAAGAAAAAAAGGGGATGGAGAACACGGTGGCCGACCACTTGAGTAGGATTGTCACAAAGGAGGAGCCAATAGCCATCACGGAGACATTCCCCGACGAGCATCTCTACGCCGTGCAGGACAAAGCGCCATGGTACGCTCACATAGTGAATTACCTAGTAGGAGGTAAATTTCCCCCTTCCTTCTCTAGACCTCAAAGATTGAAACTCAAGCATGATTCTCGATTTTATATATGGGATGATCCTTTTTTGTGGAAGATTGGGGCTGATCAAATACTTAGGAGATGTGTCCCGGATGATGATATACATTCTATGCTTAATTTCTGCCATGAGCATGCTTGTGGAGGCCATTTCGAACCTCATAGGACCGCTAGGAAAATCCTAGATTGTGGTTTTTAGTGGCCTCATGTGTTTAAGGATGCGTATAACCATTGTAAACATTGCGATATATGCCAGCGTGTAGGAAATATATCTGCTAGGAATGAGATGCCACAAATGCCGATAATTGTTGATGAAGTGTTTGATATTTGGGGCATCGACTTTATGAGACCTTTCCATTCATCTAATGGGTATCAATACATCTTGCTTGCTGTTGATTATGCATCTAAATGGGTAGAAGCGCGGGCCACGCGAAAGGATGATGGCAAAATAGTTGTGGATTTCTTGCGTAGTAACATCTTTTGTAGGTACGGGGTTCCGAAGGCCGTAATAAGTGATCAAGGGTCTCATTTCTGTAACAAGTCCGTGGCTGCCGTTTTCAAACACTTTGGAGTGCATCACCGAGTTTCTACCGCGTATCATTCACAGACTAATGGGCAAGCAGAGATTTCTAACCGAGAGATAAAGCTGATTTTGGAGAAGATGGTTAAGCCATCTAGGAAAGAATGGTCCACACGACTAGATGAAGCATTGTGCGTATCGCACGGCCTACAAAACGCCTATCGGGACCTCTCCATTCAGAGTTGTCTATGGCAAGGCGTGCCACCTGCCGGTCGAGGTAGAACATAAAGCATTTTGGGCTATTAAACAATGTAATTTCGAACTAACTTCTGCAGGCAAGGAGAGGATGCTTCAACTGAACGAACTTGAGGAGCTGCGCCTAGAGGCTTACGAGAGCCAAACAGACTACAAGGCGCGGATCACGACAAATTCATCCTGCGTCGTTCATTTGAAGAGGGACAAAAGGTACTACTTTATTCCTCAAGATTAAAACTGTGGACAGGCCCATACACGGTGATACGAGTGCTCACTCATGGTGCACTTGAGCTGGAAAAAATGAGCACGGGGGAGAAGTTCATGGTGAATGGCCAAAGGGTGAAACAGTACCACAGAGAGGTCATACCACCCGACGAGGAGCTCGAATTGGCTGAGCCGGTAAATGCTTAAGGATGAGAGGTACCGTCGAGCCAACGATGTTAAACAAGTGCGCTTTGCGGGAGGCAACCCGATTTTATTTATTTATTTTCATTTTTAGCGTACCTCAGTGTATATGGCGCCCCAAGGCAACATTAGTTCCGCTCCGGGTTCATACATTAGCGCAGCTAATGTATGCTTGGGGCGCGCAACTTAATGTGTGCATGGGGAGCTTAACTTGCTGAGTTAGGATAGTTTTCTTGTACATTTCTTATTTGTTTCATTTTTTTCTTTGAGCCTTGCATGACTACCCTTCCCGACGATCTTATTGTACCATGAGGACACAGTTTGTTTCAAAAGTGTGGGGTGGGGGAGTTAGTATGTGTCAGCACGTTTACTTTTGTTAGCTTGCATTAGTAGTGGCTAGAGCACGTTTTTAAAATTTTTAGGTGTTGCGATACTGCTGATTTCGTGCGACTATATGCTGCCAATTTTTATGCTATGATGAAGATGCTGATTGTATGAGATGATGTTTGATGCTATGAGGTTCTGAAGTGTGTGCTTTACATGATTTCTACAATTTTGTGATGCTAGTGACTTGATGTTATATGTTCCTTTGAGTTGAGATATTATAGGATGTGGAGTTGATGGAAAATGTCCTAGAGGGACTTGGCAAACATTCAAAGGTTCAAGGGATTAGTCGCGTAGCGCATTGAGTTTGCGGAGGTTGGCATTCCGAGTTATGAGGGGCGAGGCTTTCACTCCATCATTGCAGCGTTTATGCAATAGTGGGACGGGAAAACAAACCATCCTATCTCTAGTCCTAGTAACCGGGAATGGGTGGGTAACCCCTATCTTGACTCGCGCTGAAAGGATAATGATGAGGAAGAGCGGGACGCGCTCCATATGCTGTTATTCGAAGGCGATGATTGGAACGGTTCAAAAGAAAAAAAAAGGGACAAACAATTCACATTGGAGAGCAAAGCTCAAAAGAAAAATTCAAACAGAATAAAAAAAATTCAGAAAAGCAATCGCTTCGAGTGAAGTCTTCGGACCAAAAGAACAAGAAAGTTCAAAAGCTGTCTTCCAAAAGAAGAAGAATGAAAAAGTTGAGTTCCTCATCACTTGAATTTCTCACGTGACAGAGAAAGCAAACTCAGCGTGTGCGTGTGACTATGACCTCGAGCTAAAGAATGGAGTCAGGAGTCTAAAGAGGGCTATCTCCTAGTCATCCATTGGCATTCCATCTCGACATCTCAGGTAACATGTATCATTGTAGTTTCTCGCTGATCTTTATTGAAGAATGAGTGTGAGTATATATTGATGAACTGATTAGTGAGGACATCTCGCATAAATTTAGTGTTGAGTCATTGGCATATTAGAAGTGCTTTGAGCATTGCGAGTCTTGTCTTTATTCTTGTTCGGGACGAACAAGTTTAAGTGTGGGGTAGTTTGATGGAGCGTATTTATACGATCCATCGAGTTATTTATTCCCATTGTTTAGTTACATTTTGTGTGTGAAAGATTACTTCTTGGTAGTGTTTCGCATCTCAGGTGTATCAAGACCGCTTAGAACCTTATTGCGCATTTGGATGGATATATAGCAAATCTGGGCAGATTGACCTATCCGTAGTCGAAGGCTTGCCGAGTGCATGATTCTGATTCGATTGAGGCGTGTTATACCTTGTTGGAAAGTTAACTCAAGGGGCTACAATTATCTAGTTTACGTCCAGACGAGATTTGGAGGTCTAAAGGGTCAAAAAAGTGAGTCTCTGACACTGCAGTGACTACCGCGCCGGAAGCACACTTTAGCAGAGTTAATGTCTTCTTAGAACGCGTATTTAATTTCTTCATGGGGAGCGCGACTAATGTCTTCATCCGGAGCGGAATGCAATTGATGACGTCAGCATTGGGCCCACAGCCCAAAATCAGATTTAGAAGTTTTCAAGATTTAGAAGTCTCTCCATCCTATAAATACAGACTTGCCACAACACAATTGAGCATCAATTCTTAGAGAGAATCTTCAGCACGAGAACCCAGAAGACGAATTCAGAGAAGCGGCCACTACGCGCGGATTTCGAGGCGGATCACTATTCACGGCCGGAATTACTATTCACTGCCGGAGTTATTGTTCACGTAGATTACTATTCACCGCTACAGTATTGTTCCTAAACTCAGTTTATTTACATTGTTTTAGATGACTTGTAGTAGCTAAACCCTTAATTTCAATTTGGGGATTTTGTGTTGCAATGTACGATTTGAGATATTTATGTTTCGTAATTCAACTCAGTAAATTCCTATTCTTCGTTTGAATTGCATGCTCTGATTATCAAGTTAGCGTACCCTAGCGGTGAAACTGAGTTGATGTCTACTACATGATATTGGATTGACTACCCTATTAGCTAAGCCTAGCGGTGTAACCTAATCGGTGTTGTTGATTGAGTAATCGTTAACCCTATTTGAGAACCTAGCGGTTGAGATTAGGTATGAAATTTCACAGCGTCTCAAATTAGACAGATTTTGTGAACAAGCAGTTGCTGCAGAACACTCTTGTTCACTTAAATATTGTCACAGCAAGCAATGAACAAGGCACAGGTTTGTTCACCCAGTTCGGCCAATCTGCCTACGTCTGGGGAGGACTATTCTCCAGTCCTCAATCCACTCAACCAAAGGTTCCAAGTACACTCGGTTACAACTCACGCAACCTATGCTACTCAACCTTGTGTGGACTACTCAACACAATCAGAACAAGCTCTGATTTGTGTCTGCACACCCTCTACAATATGTCAATCTAGAAAAGCTACAATCCTCTCAAAGAACTCAGCCTATTCTAAATTACACTACTCAGCAGGGTTGCTGCAGCAACAGCTGTAACACACAGCTGAAGCACAATGTCCGCGTCGCTCCAAGGCGAGTTCTAAGAGCCTTCTAAGAGCAGCCAGACCTTCAAACCGAGTCCAGCAGACAGCTGCTACTTGGACAGTTGAAACAGCCACTTGAACAAGCACCTGCTGCAGCATCCCCTGCTGAAGCTGCTTCTAGTTCACTTCTGCTGCCTGCTTGTTAATTTGAGCTGCAGCAACTCCTTGTTCACTTGTGCTGGTGTTGTTTGCATCTGCTGGAATTTCCTAAGTGCTTTAGGAAACAATCCCATCAATTTTAAGGAAGATCCTCCAAGATCTCTACAAGATTAGGAGTTTTGATTTTCCAATCAAATCTTCACTCAACAAATCTGCCCTTGTTCTTGAGAGACACTCCAGAAATATTCTCCTGAATATTCAGCTCTTTCCGGAAGCCCTTCGGTCCACTGATTTGTTGTTTGAATGCAATCTCCGAGAAGGCTTTGAATTTTTGCTACAGCATTTTAGCTCCAGCATCTGCTGTAGCACAAGCTGTCTGAAGGTGTGCAATACTTCTGCAACTGAACTTCTGCTCCAGAGGTTGCTATACCACTTGCTTACTCCATTGCTTGAGCACTGAGATAGTCACTCTGCCCAGATTGCACAAGCTGATGTCTTCATGATCACTTTCAGATTTCCGAGCGCCCCAAGGCAACATTAAGTCGCGCTCCTCGTGAAGACATTAGCCACTTAATGTCTTCATCTGGAGCGCCACTTACTGAGTTTGCTCACTCTCGCCACTTAATGTCTTCATCAGCTGTTTTCTTTACATATTTGCTGTAGTAGCCTCTAGTGCACTTTGTAGGAGTTTGTCAATGATGCCACATACCTTCACAAGGTAGAACAGTAGAGTCGGCATTACCCTAGCGGGATTGTTAGACTAGGAACGGTAGTTTACTCGTTGATGCACGTCACAATCGATGATTACCAGTTGCAATGCATATCCCTGAACTGATTTTTCTCTGAATTTGATAACAACAAACGTTATTCCTGCAACCCCTTTTTCATCGTGAAAATTAATTAGTAGAACTTTATAGCTGATTGCTCTCTCGTGGGTTCGACCTTGCTTACCGCTTGCTGAGTGTGAATAGGAGATTATAAATATAAGTTTGGCGCACACAACGACGTGCCGTCAGCTAGTCTGTGTAGACAGATTGAGCGGAGACTTCAATTGGGTTAGGAGTAGTGGTTAGACTAGCATGGCTGAGTTGTTGGAAACCATTGTACTCTAACAAAGATAGTAAAGTCTTGAGGATCGAGAGTAGTCCTCCCCAGACGTAGGCTGTTGCCGAACTGGGTAAACAATTCTGTTTGTGCTTCTCAGGTTTAGCCGAACCAAAGCGTCAGAAACTTAGCGGAAGAAGTTGTTGAAACAAACCGTGCGGTGTCGCTTATAGTTTCGCAGTGCCAATTTCAGAGTCCAAAGAAATTCAAGTAATGTGCGGTATGAGCAAGTATAGTTGCCTCGTGAGACATTGCAAAAGGCTGCATCGAGCATAAAAAAATAAGAAGACAAAAGAAGAAAGAACGTAGATGAAATTAAAATCGCGCTGCCGGTGACGAGTTACAGAGGATACTGTAGCACTCTCTGAGTCACTTTTCAGAATTTGTTTCTCTGGCCAAACTTGAAAGCACTGATAGAGCGTATTTATACGATCCATCGAGTTGTTTATTTCCATTGTTTAATTGCATTTTGCGTGTGATAGATTACTTCTTCGTAGTGTCACATTGCAGGTGTATCAAAACCAATTTTGAGCTTTATCGAGCATTCTAGGCCTCATTCAATCACTCGGGAATGCAAGGGAGCAAAGAGGCTTGATAGCGAGAAGAAGATTCAGGTGAATTCCATTTGATTGAGGGCAAAATCGAGCGGGTGTATCGACGCTATAGAAGTGATTGGCCCAAGTGATTCGCGCAGCCAAAAGTGATTTGCTAGTCAAATGTGATTCGCCCAGCTTTGGAACCTACTGACCATTTGATTCGCCCAGCCAAAAGTGATTCGCCCAGTGAAATTTGATACGCGCAAGCAGTGCACGAATCAAATTTCATTTATGCAGCTCCGGAACACAATGACACTCTGATTCGACCAACCCTGGTCGAATCAACTTGCTGAGCCTGCACATATCACAAATTGTTCGGTCAAAGACGGTCAGGCTGGCCCAAAATCAACGGTATAAGTAAAAAAAACTTCTTTGAGAAAAACCTAACTAGTCGCTCTTGCTAGGAAAAAACCCTAGACTAGAGACACAATTCAAATTGACGCGAAGATCGGCCGGTGAACAATGTGCAATGGGACTGGGCGAATCAATTCCTCTGGGGAGAGTCACTTTTGATTCGCCCACTGCTTGGGCGAATCACTTCGCAGTGTTAGAATCTCGCTCGTTTGACCATTTAAACCTTAGAATTACGTCTAAATGTGAACTAGGAAGTTGTCGCCCTTTGAATTAGCTTTCCAACGAGATAAGACACACCTCAATCAGATAAGAATCATGTACTCGGCAAGCGTTCGACGATGAACAGGTGAATCTGCCCAAATTTGGTATATTTAGTCCCAATGCGCAATAAAGTTCCAAAACGGTCTTGATACACCTGCGATGCAAAACACTACCAAGAAGTAATCTTTCACACATAAAATGAAACTAAATAATGAGAATAAACAACTTTATGTTTCTCTGGCCAAACCTGAAAGCACTGATAGAGAGTATTTACGATCCATTGAGTTGTTTATTCCCATTGTTTAATTGCATTTTGCGTGTGATAGATTACTTCTTCGTAAGGTTTCACATTGCAGATGTATCAAGAAAACTTTTGAGCTTTATTGCATATTTGGAGCCTTCTAGGCCTCATTCAATCACTCAGGAATGTAAGGGAGCAAAGACTTGATTGCGAGAAGAAATTTCGGGTGAATTCCATTTGATCGAGGGCAAAATTGAGAGGGTGTATCGACGCTGCAGAAGTGATTCGCCCAGCCAAAAGTGATTCGCTCAGTCAAATGTGGTTCGCCCATCTTTGGAACCTACTGACCATTTGATTCGCCCAGCTAAAAGTGATTTGCCCAGTCAAATTTGATTCGCCCAAGTAGTGCACGAATCATTTTGGTGTAGCACGAATCAAATTTGATTCGTTCAGCTCCGGAACACACTGAGAGACTCTGATTCGACCAATCCTGGTCGAATCACTTGCTCTCCACGAATCAAAATTTATTAGGTCAAAGACGGTCAGCCCGGCCCAAAATCAAAGGTATAAATAAAAAGAAATTCTTCGAGAAAAACCCTAGCTAGCGACTCTTGCTGGGGAAAAAACCCTAGACTAGAGAAACAATTCCGATTGACGCGAAGATCGGTCAGTGAACAGTGCACGGTGAAAAGTGATCGGTGAACAGTGCAGCGAAGAGTGCGCAACATTTTTCATATTTTATAAACTCACTTTTTGATTATTATTAGATGGACTGTATTAGCTAAACCCTATCTCAGATTGGGGATTTGTAGTACAACATACGGTTTGAGATACTTATGTTTCATAATTGGATCTAGTGAATTACTGTTCTTCGTATGAATTGCATGTTCTGATTATCAAATTAGCATAGCCTAGCGGTGAAACTGAATTAATATCTATTGCATGATACAAGGATTGACTGTCCTATTAGCGAAGCTTAGCGGTAGAACCTAATTGGTGTTGTTAGTCGAGTAATTGTTAACCTATTCGAGAACTTAGCGGTTAAGAGTAGGTAGAACATTGAAGTCGACATTACCTTGGCAGGATTGTTAGACTAGAACAGTAGTTTTACTAGTTGATGCATGTTAGATCGATGATTACAAGTTGCAATGCCTATCCCTGAACTAATTCCTTCTGAAATTGTTCAACAACATTCTTCAGGCAAAACCTCTTTTTGGTGTGACAATTAGTGAAACTCTAGACTCTTTGCTCTCTCTTGGGTTCAACTCTGCTTATCACTAGCTAATAAGTAGGTAATATAAATATAATTTTGGCGCACACAACGATGTGCCATCAAATTTTGGCGCCGGTTCCAGGGAGAGACACTTTAGTACAAAGTTCTAATATTAGTTGTTTTTCTTGTTTTGCTGTTTTTTGTTTTTTTGCTGTTTTTGTTTTGGCGGCGCAGGTAGGTGTTTGGGCTACCGGTGCCCGATCGGCTATTATATAAGGTCTTTTTTTAAGCGAAACGAGCCTACGATCAGATTACACAAGCTTTGCTTGTGATGTAGACATTTTTTCCCCAATCGGAGGTCGTTTGCTATTTTATTTTAATTTTTCTTTCTATTTTACTACGTGTGTCGGCATGTCGCATGCAGGAAGCGCCAATGGCGGTGGACATGATGAAATACCTCCACAGGTCATACCACCATTCTATGACGAGCCGGAACAAGTGTTCAATCAAAGGCAAAGAGCAGCAGCTCGTCAAAGGATGGCATTCCAGAGACAAAATAATAGAGATGCAAGGATGGAGGAGTTTGATGATTATTCCCCACCTCAACCATATGCACGTCAACAAAATGGACAGCCACCACTTCAACAATTATATAGACAACCGGCACGTCACGAGCCGACCATGAGGGAGCTTTCAACCCCTACATTCCAAATCAGCCGTGGTGCATCAACACTGACCCTGAAGAAGACAATTCGAGATCAAAACCGCAGTGGTGCACCATCTACCAAAGTTTAGAGGATTACCAGGAGAAGTCGCAACTAGACACTTACAAGAGTTCAATGGAATCTGCCAAACGTTGAGGCCATACGCAGGTTCGGAGGAAAGGTTTAAGTTGAAAGTATTTCCATTGAGTTTAACTGACCTTGAAAAATCTTGGTTTTTGTCTTCGCCTTCAGGTAGTATAAAGACATGGGACCAAATGCAAAGGAAGTTCCTAGATAAGTACTACCCTCCGGCTGAAGAGACGCAAGTCAGAATAGAGTTGTCAATGATCAAACAAGGATCAAGTGAGTCGATGTATGACTACATGGAGAGGTTCAACTCATTGGAACAAAGCTGCTGCAACTTAGGAGTCCCAGAAAAGATGTTGGATGGATTGACACCTCTTGAGAGAATGTTATTGGATGCCGCAGCTGGTGGCACCGCGTTAAACTTGACTCCAAGTCAAGTGCATGACTTGGTCACCAAGACTGCAGAAAATGCAAGGTTCCGAGAGGAAACGAGTTGTAGGGAGGACCGAACAAGGAATGTATCTCAAGTGGAGGCGAATGACAGCTAGCTGGTGAAGGAGATCAAAGAGCTGAAGGAGACAATCCAAAGGATGTCAGTGAGCCAAGCTAGCACGGTGAAAGGTTTTGAGTTTTTTGGCGATGAGTGCCCTACACTCCACGAAGAGGAAATAATGGATGTTAACGCAGTGGTGAATTTCTAGAATTTCAACAACAACAGGCCGCAACAGCAGAGACAATTTGGACTGGCAACAAATGGTTTTAGTTGGCGAAACTAGGGAGGATTTCAAGGTAACCAAGGACCACCTCAAAATCAGAATCTAGGATAGCTCTACCGCCCTCCATTTCAACAATAAGAGAGGTACAACAATCAGAACAATCAGTACCCAAGGAAGAACTTCAATCAAGTTGGTCCGAGCACTAGTAATCCTTGGGAAGAGTTGCTCAAAAACTTGGAGAGTACGATCCAAAGGAACCAGGCCAAAACTGATGAAGCCATAGCCGAGCTCAATGTCACAGCTAGCTTCCATAGTTTATGAGATGAAGAGTGACAAGGGCAAGCTACCTTCGCAAATGATTCAAAACCCGAAGGGGAATGTGAGCGCAATGACCCTAAGGCATGGGAAGGTGATCTAGGGAGGAGAAGCCGCTGAGGAGAATGCACCGGAAGTTCAAGTCGAGCCTAATGAAGACTTAGCAACTCCTTTGAACTCGACATCATTGACCGCGCGTTGTTGTACGCGACAAATTTAATATTTATAGTCCTTCTTGGCACGTAGATAGTGGCAAGTAGGGACGATCCATAAGGAACTGAAAAAGGAAAGTTCTTTGGAAATAGTTAACACAAGGGGTTGTCACTAGAGATAATGATGCGAATAAATGAACGAGAGTTTTCTTATTTATGATGAAGATCGATTCAGATCAATCACTTGTGAATTATGTTTATCATTAATATGTATTCATGCATCCTATTCCGGCAAAGGTAACATTCATGCACATATCTCGGCAAAAGTGATATGCTTACTGGCTCTCCTAGGTTTGCACACTCCGGCAAAAGTAGTGTTAGGACCTAGGTGTTATTACTTGTCATTACGGCAAGATATCAAACAAGTGTTAACTGACGATAATGAATCACAAGAGAAAGATGCTGTCGGCAAAACCTCACTTAACCTAGCAATTCAACTTCGTAATATGAGAATAGAGAGCAAGTAAAAGAATTCATTAAAGTAATGTGAAACAAGTCTCAAAACATTCCTTCACAAGTTCATGGTCCAAATCGAATAAAAGGTTTAGCTAGACATGCTAGCTGAAGTCAACATCATAAATAATAAGTGAGAACAAAAAGTGGTGAAGTGTGAATAGTAATTTTCGGCTAAAACAGTAACTTCCGGCAATGAATAGTAACTTACGGTGTGAAAAGTACTTCCAGCTTTGGCTTTTGTGATTGATTTTCTCTCTTTCTCATGATTTTGATTCCAAAATTGATCATGTCTAACCCTAGACTGATCTCATGTATTTATACTGGCCAGTGGGGATCAGTTAGGGAAGGTTGTATCTTCTGCAGAATTGGCAGGGGGCATATTCTGGATCAGGTAAGGAAGGTTGCATCTTCTGGAGATTTCGGAAGGTGAATATTCGGCTGTGACGTCATGCTGACGTCAGCCGCGAATGCTGCTTTAATAAATCCCGCGATCATCTTGTATTTTAAGTATTGCTCGTGGCTTCAAAATGGGCATGGTTCGCGGGATAGGTCAGAGGCACATTTTCCTTCTAACTTTGGTCCAGAATCCTTCTTTTTCCGCATTTTCTTCCTAAACATCTTCAATACACCTGAAATACAAAACCGCGCAAAGCGAGTAATCGTGGACAGAAAAGGGTGTACAAATGCATATAGTTAGTTGATTCAATGGACGTATAAATACGACCCATCAATCATCTGAATCTAAAACTCGTGTGCAAGTTAAGAATCCACCTTTGCCTTTTCCTGTGCAGGTCAAAACCCCTAAGAGGCAAAAGATAGATCAAGAAGTTTGGGACCTATTCAGCAAGGTAGAAATCAACATCCCACTATTGGAGGCCATCAAACAAATACCGCGCTACGCCAAGTTAGCCGTCGTCGGTCATCACAGCTGGAAAAGGTAAGCCTTAATGTAAATGTAGCCGCTGTTATTCAAAGATCATTGCCTAGAAAATGCGGAGACCCAGGTGTGTTTTCTATTCCTTATAGAATTGGTAGCATCCGCATTAACAATTGTATGTTGGACTTAGGAGCTTCTATCAATGTATTACCGCACTCAATTTACTCATGCTTGTGTATTGGACCTTTGAAACCTCCTGGACTAACTATTCAGTTGGCAGATAGATCATGTAAGCAACTTGAAGGTATTATCGAAGATGTACTACTGTAGGTAGGAGAGCTCATCTTTCCAGCGGACTTCTACTCTTAAAAATGGATGGTGGGGACTTAGCCAACAACCCACCAATACTATTAGGACGTCCCTTTCTAAAGACCTCAAGGATGAAGATTGATTCCGACATGGGCATGTTGACCATGCGTGTCGAAGACGAGATAGTAGAGTTTGATATCTTCAAAGCAATGGAGCACCCACCGGAGCACAAACATAGTAAATGCTATTGACATCGTGGATGACATTGTGAGTGAGGTGAACCCGTCCTAGGGAGATGATGGACTCGGGATTGCACTGGAAAACTCAGTGTTCAAACCGGATGAATCCTATGAGCTTCGGGAGTTAGTTCAGACAGCTCTTGGACAATTGGAAGTGTCACGCCCACTGACACCTAGGTATGAAGTTAACGAAATCAGTTTGTATAAGACTAATACCTTGCTGTCTTTTTTTGTGCAGGCCCCAATCATCGAGTTGAAACTACTATCGGAGCACTTAAAGTACGCCTTCATAGGAAAGGACGACACATCACCGGTGATTATAAAAAAGAGGCTGGAGCTGAAAATTTGATGGACAATTAGCGACATTAGAGGGATTAGTCTAACAGTCTGCATGCACAGAATCTTGTTTGAAGATGGAGCTAAACCATCGAGAGAAGCATAACGTCGGCTCAACCCGATAATGATGGAAGTGGTAAGAAAAGAAATTCAGAAATTATTAGATGCTAACGTCATTTATCCAATTTCAGATAGTCGCTGAGATGTTTGACGTCCCTTTTGCCACTAGACCACGCCCTGATGGGCAACAAAGAGAATTCAGAATACATGGAGGATGTGCATCGACTAAAGGAAGCTGAATGCAGTCACTCGTAAGGATCACTTCCCCCTCTCGTTCATTGATCGGATAGGCTGGCAGGTAAGCCATTTTTCTGCTTTCGTGATGGTTTCTCGGGATATAATCAAATCCCTATAGCTCCTGAAGATCAAGAGAAAACTACTTTTACATGTTCTTTTGGTACATTTGCATTTAGGCGCATGCATTTGGGTTATGCAATGCACCTGGAACCCTTCAAAGGTTGGTGACTAGTATCTTTTCTGACATGTTAGGTAGTTTTTGAAGTGTTCATGGATGATTTCTGAACGTGGTGGTAATTGTGGTAGTATAAATACTAGTCCAATTTCAGTGTTCAAACAATATTTATAATCCGAGTGACCTCGAGTCGAACCCAAGAGAAAAGCCTAGATTAGTGTAAAGCTAGCTAGTAATGCCTAATGCGAGTCTACTAAATAAAAGGGGGTTTTCCTCTAGGTGAGGTATCTCTAGTGAATACTAAAGACAAGATCAAATTTGGGCTAAAAGAAAGTAATAGAGAAAACGTAGTCGGAATCCTATTTCACTCCTAGGCCATGCGATTGGCAATACAAAACAGAAATATATTCATGAGTTAATTTGATTGATTATTCTAGGCTAAAGTATCACGCATTCAAAATTCAACTCTCGCTCCTTCTCTAGAATGGATGATACCTATGAGACACAATTCTCAAACTCTCGCTCTATTGAATCGTGTAGAACAAAAGTCTCCTAATCTCAACCTCCCGGTCTATTGATAGTTAGCTAAAGTCCGCTCTTTGCTTAGCCTAAGAGATTGCCAATGTCACTCTCGCTCACAAAAGCTATCAAAAATAATCATGCTTGACCTTCTAGACAACCTAGGTTCAATTCTCATTCCATCCCTAGGTGTTTTATAAAGTTATACTCATTTATGCATTTCGTCAAACCCTTTGTGTGCATAGAATTAACATGAAGAACAAGCATAAGAATTTTCAATCC
This sequence comes from Umbilicus rupestris, assembly GCA_963678935.1. Classification (NCBI taxonomy): domain Eukaryota; kingdom Viridiplantae; phylum Streptophyta; class Magnoliopsida; order Saxifragales; family Crassulaceae; genus Umbilicus; species Umbilicus rupestris. The sequence continues at coordinate 2,605,366 of OY787625.1, forward strand.
AAAAACCTTATTCATAATAAAATTGCATGTTTTGCATTACAATCTAACCTAAGGAATCCATAAGAATCCCTACTACTAAACAACTACTCACTCATGTGTCACTGTGGTGAGTTTGAAACAAAACATAATGAAATTGTATAACAAGGGAAAGTAAAGAAGTAGAGTAGTCGACAGAGTGTTTCGGGCAAGGCTTAATGAGTTGATTCGGACAGAGTGTCCGAATCAAACTCTCAGTGCTATTTCGGAGCTGGGTGAATCACTTTCTCTTGGCTGAATCACTTTTGATTCGGTCAACCCTTTATTTGATTTGGTCAAACCTTGGTCCACGAGATGAAATTATTCTCTTTGGCCGAATCACTTTTGATTCGCCCACTGCTTGGGCAGATCACTTCTGCAGCGTTAGACACTCGCTTGTAAATCTTCGCTTTAAGTCTTGACATAAACTAGAAAGTTTTAAATCTTTGCATTAGCTTTCCAACAAGCTATGACACGCTTCAATCGGATAAGAATCGCGCGCTCGGCAAGCCTTCGATGATGAACAGGTCAATCTGTCCAGATTTGATCTTCAGGCGAATTCTCCCCGAATCAAGTGATCTTCAGGTCAATCCCCGAATTAATTCTGTCAGTGCTGTAATGAAGTTGGGTGAATCAATTTCTTCTTGGGTGAATCACTTTTCTTTGGCCAAACCAAAAGTGATTCGGCCTAGCCTGAATTCCTCTTTTGGCGAATCAACTTTTCAGTGCTAACATCTTGCCTTTTTTGACCCTTTAAACCTTCGAATTACATCTTAATATAAATCATGAAGTTGTAGCCCTTTGAGTTGTTGTTCCAACAAGATATTGCACGTCTCAATCGGATAAGAATTGTGTGCTCGGTGAGCCTTCGAAGATGATAAGGTCAATCAGTCTGGACGAATCAAACTACCCTGGGCGAATCAAATCTGCCTTTTGCTTGATTTTGCTCTCGATCGACTCAAATTCATCCAGATTTTCTGCGGGTCACTTCATATTGTGTAGCACACATTTTAAACCTGAAATGGACAAAGAAAGCATCAAATGACTCTATAAAACAACGGAACAAACAAGAAGTAAAGTGAAAATACGAACAAATTTAAGGTCATTTACCGCTAATCAAAACACCCCACACTTAAGTCTTGTTCGTCTCGAACAAGTATATGCACCAGTCAAGCGGAGAGTAAGATGCTAAATCATATATGACAGTATCAAAGCACGTAGCAAATCTTACGCACATAAAACTCAACCATCCCCTACACATGTAGCATAACATAAAAATAACTAAACAAAGAAAATTAAATCTACTCCTAACTCACTGTCGTAGGAATCACGGATGCATTTAGCATATGCATCAAGCCTTTAAACCCCTAAAACTTGGATGCATAAATGGCTGTTGATGTACTGTAATAGAATTTGATATGGTTGGAGGTGATAACAATAATATTCAACTTGACAATGAGCATACAACAAATCTTACACCAACAGAATTATAGTTGCTTTGCTTGCATACAACAAGGCAATAACAATGGAGTCATACATACACTTATGATAGAGCCTATTTTTATGCACTATTTAGATCCTAGCACTATGCTTGTTTGCATTATTTTGTGTACAAGATTACTGGTTTCCGGTGTTTTTGTATTCCAGGACAAAACAAGGGCCTAAGTCGGATACGCGCTAATAGGCGCGTTTAAGGAGCGCAACACAGCCTGTGGAGCTAGCAGCACAAACAGGATAGGAAGTGGCAGATTCAGACTGCGGTGCGCTAACCAACTGCGCAAACCAATGTGCGCAGTGAGCCATGCGCAAGATGTTGGTGTTTCCAAATCTTGAACACCATAGGATTTGGAAGTTGCCAAGATTGTCCTCATGAGCAGTATATAAAGAGAGGAAGGCTAGGGTTTGAAACATAACACAACAACACACGAGAGAGAGCCAGAACTGAAAAACACACGAGCTGCTGCGAGGACCTGCGCTAGCCGACTGCGCGAGCCGAGACAACAGCAACCTGCACGCACCTGCTTGTTACTGTTTCCTTGGACACTTTAGCTTTTATTTACTATTTCTATGATGTTTACTACTAGCATGTCTAGCTAAACGCTTTGTATCGGTTGGGCATGATCCTATGAGTATTTCCTTTGAGACTTGTGCTTAATGCATAGTTTGTTTGCTTGTATTAATTCTGTGCACACGGTTGCCAGCTAGTTGCATGAGTAGGGGAAGCCTTGAACCGCAATCTTACTCTTACTACTTGTTGTTATATGTTAAACTAGTTGGTAGCTTGATGGTGACAACTAGGAGTAACGCGCTAGGATAATCAGCTGCTACTGTGACAGGATTCGTAGCTGCTTAGACTAGTTTCAAGAATTAATAGCTCATGAACTTTGATCGGAACATGCGCACATGTTAGGAAGCCTTGATCGGACACTAACTTCAGTAAATCGAGCTATAGACGTTTAGAGTCGATGATAAGGAATACATTCATAGAGGATTGTCTGCACCGATACTTTTCATAGTCATAGTACTTAATCTCTACTGCCTGCGCACGTCTAGTGCAATTCTGCTTTCAACTACTGTTCATTCGCGCACCTGCGCAACCCAATCACTCACAACCCCAATTTTCGTAAGTTGTAGGTTGCTAGCTAGAACGAGTCTGCTTGCTCCTTGTGGGATCGACCCTGACTTAGCCGCTATACTAAGTAGAGAAGGAAGGATTAATTTGACGCGTACAACGACGCGCGGATCAACTTTTGGCGTCGTTGTCGGGGAGCAACACAGATAAGTTTTAACTAGTTTAAGTTTTCTTTTACAGTAGTTAGTTATTTCTGTTTGCTTTATTTTCCTCGTTGTTGTTTCTGACAGCGCGCAATCAACATCAGCCTGCGCAACCTTGAAACAGTTGCGCTGTGCAGATTATAGTTGCGCACTGACAGACGCGATAGCTTAGTTGTCTTTTAATTTCGTTTTCTTTTAGATTTAGAGCAGGTCATGGAGGATAACAGTGTCATTGGAGATAACTTAGGGGACAGAACCCCGGAGGGACCTAACAATGTTGGAGCAGATAACCGCGCAGTTCGGTTCAGAGAGGAAGTGCAGCGCGAAGTTGAAGCAAGGATGGCCGCCGAAATGTATAATGCGCCACCCGCGCGACAAGTCGCACGACGCAGAACAGTGCGCGAGATGTCAGCTCCAATCACGGTTAACCAGCCATGGTGCATAGTGCTTCCACCAGACGGTCATTTTGAGCTAAGGAGCTCGCTCATTCATCACATGCCCAAGTTTCACGGGATGAACAACGAGAACCCAGTCAAGCATGTGCGAGAATTCCTAGTTATTTGCGAGAACATGAAGGCCGAAGGGGAGAGCGACGAAGCGCTGAAGATGAAGGCATTCCCTTTTTCATTGTGTGATACAGCCAGGCATTGGCTGATGTGCTTACCAGCAGGATCTATTCACACATGGGAGCAGCTTCAGAAGAAGTTCTTGGACATTCTATCCTGCAGCCAAGATCGCGCTACTCAGGAGGGAGTTGGCCCCACCTAGGTAGGGCGCAGGAGAATCACTATCGGAGTATTATGAGCGTTTCAGGGAGCTAGAGGCTAACTGCTACAATCACGGCCTGCCCCAGAATGTGCTGATAGAGAATTTCCTGAACGGATTGCTACCAATGGAGCTGAGATTATTGAATGCATGGGCAGGAGGCGACATTTGCAACATGTACCCAGAGGACGCGTGGCAGCTGATAGAAGACTCTGCTGGACAGGTAAGACATCAGCTAACACTTGAGAATAGTCGTGCTCGTTCTGTGCATCAGGTAGAAACAAGCGGTGAGATAAAGGAGATGAAGGCCATGCTGCAAAAGCTGATGCATGCGCAAGGGGCACAACCAGCCGCGCCAAAGGCATGCGAGTTCTGTACGTCCACTGAGCACAAAACCGATGCATGTCCCACACTTTTCGAGGAATCAGGAGATGTCAATGCTCTAGGAGGATGGGACAATAGAGGGCCGCAGAGGTAGAATCAGCCGCGTTTTGGACTAGCTGCAACAGATGGAAGGAGGACAACAATTTCCAGAGGCAGTCCGCGGAGCAGCGCGCACCACAGCAGACGCAACAAGCTGCGCCCTACAATCCACCTCATCGCCGCACTGACGCGCCAGCGCAAAATAACCAGCAGCCGCGGCGATCCTTAGAAGATATTGTGGGGCAGCTAGCAGACACAGTGCGCAAGAATGATGAGAAGTATGACAAAAGGTTCGAGTCCATTGAAAAGCAGCTGTCACAGATCGCTACCATGGTGTATGAGCTGAAAAAGAGTGATGGCAACCTGCCTTCGCAAGTGATTCAGAATCCCCAGGGAGGAGTCAACGCAGTGACACTGAGGACTGGGCGCACAGTAGGAACAGAGCGGACCGCAGAGGCGCCCGCGCAACCAGCTGCGCAAGCTCCAGCGCCAGCAGAGCGAGATGCGCAACCAGCAGCGCAAGCCACAAACCAGCAGGGCGAGGCGCCAGGTATGGCGCAATCGAAAGACAAAGACATGAATCGTACTAACATACCTGCACCTTTTCCTGTACAGGCACCCATTGGCTAGGAAGGAGGCGCTTGATAAAGAGCTCTACGAGTTATTCAGTAAGGTGGAAATAAACATTCCCCTTATTGAAGCAGTTCGGCGGATCCCTAGGTACGCCAAGTTCTTAAAGGAGTTGTGCACAAACAAGAGTAGGAAAGGCGAGTGCACACAAGTAATGCTAAATGCGCAGGCCTCAGCAATCGTGCAACATAAGGTACCACCTAAATGCCAGGATCCAGGTACGTTCACCATCCCATGCACTTTAGGTAAGACCACGGTAAGTAACTGCATGATTGACTTAGGCGCATCTATAAATGTGCTTCCCTATTCCTTGTATGCGTCACTGTGCCTTGGTCCACTAAAGCCTGCAGGTCTCACCATTCAACTAGCAGATCGGTCGTGCAAGCAACCGACGGGCATGATAGAGGACGTCCTCGTCCGAGTAGGAGAGCTGGTGTTTCCAGCAGACTTCTATGTCGTAGAGATGGAGGGTGAGTCGAGCAAAGGAAGTGCGCAGATCCTATTGGGCAGACCATTTCTGATGACAGCGCGCACAAAGATAGACGTGTGGAGGGGTACGCTCTCAATGGAGGTCGATGGCGAGGAGATTCACTTTAACATATTTAAAGGGATGCAGCACCCTCATGAGGACGCCACAATGCATGCGTTGGACAGCATAGACGACTTGGTTGCAGATGCGCAATGTGCGAGCGCAACAGAAGGACATGAGCCGCTGACACAGGTAGAAATGGAGGCGCAAGAGGCTGAGCTGAGCAGTGCTGAACCAGTATCCAGACAGGTACACGATATAGTTAATGTCTGCACTGCTAATAAAATCTTGCCCTCTATTGAACAGGCACCCAAGGTCGAGCTGAAGCAACTCCCCGAGCACCTCAAATACATATTCTTGGGAAATGAAGACACCCTGCCGGTAATCATAAAGAACGGATTGGAAGAGGAGCAGGAGACACGGTTACAGGAGGTGCTGCGCAAGAACCAGCGCGCTATAGGATGGACACTTGCTGACCTGCGCGGAGTAAGCCCGGACGTATGCATGCACAGGATTCTATTGAAAGATGGTGCCAAACCATCCAGGGAGCCTTAGCGCAGATTGAATCTGAATATGATGGAGGTGGTACAGAAGGAGATCCTGAAGCTGCTTGACGCAGGAGTCATTTACCCAATCTCGGACAGCAAATGGGTGAGTCCAGTGCACGTTGTGCCGAAGAAAGGAGGAATCACAGTAGAGGAGAATGCGCAGGGCAAGCTAGTTCCCAAGCGCATGCAAACTGGATGGCGCATGTGCATCGACTACAGAAAGCTTAACGCAGTCACGCGCAAGGATCATTTTCCGTTGCCCTTCATGGACCAGATGCTAGATTGATTAGCGGGGAAGCCATACTTTTGCTTCCTGGACGGGTACTCAGGGTACAATCAGATACCCATAGCTGCGGAGGATCAAGAGAAAACTACGTTTACCTGCCCATTTAGTACGTTTGCGTTTTGGCGCATGTCGTTTGGGCTGTGTAACGCGCCAGGTACGTTCCAACGTCTAGTCATGAGCATCTTTTCTGATATGATTGGTATATGCATAGAGGTGTTCATGGATGATTTTACTGTGTACGGAGGTACCTTTGACTCATGCTTAATTAATCTTGATAAGGTCTTAGCACGCTGCATTTCAAAAAACCTAGTGCTCAATTATGAAAAATGTCATTTTATGGTATCACATGGAGTAGTACTAGGACATATTATCTCGCAGGAGGGGATCAAGGTAGATAAGGCCAAAATAGATCTTATTTCTATTCTGCCTTATTCCACTAACGTGCGCGATGTGAAATCATTCCTTGGGCATGCAGGGTTTTACAGGCCTTTCATAAAAGATTTTTCTAAGATTTGTATACCCCTGTCTAACCTGCCGTTCGAACTGATGTGCGACGCAAGTGACTATGCAGTAGGTGCAGTCCTGGGATAGCGCGTGGACAGGAAGCCGCATGCCATTTATTATGCATCGCGCACACTGGACGCTGCGCAGAGGAACTACACCACCACGGAAAAGGAACTTCTGGCAATCGTGTTTGCGCTGGAGAAGTTCCGCGCATATGTTCTAGGCGCCAGAGTCATCATCTACACAGACCACGCAGCAATCCGTTACCTGATGTCCAAGAAGGAGACTAAGCCGCGCCTGATGCGCTGGGTGCTCCTACTTCAGGAGTTCGACTTGGAAATCAAGGATAAGAAGGGAACGGAGAACACAGTCGCTGACCACCTGAGCAGGATCGTGAAAGAGGAGGAGCCAGGGCGGATCACAGAGACATTCCCTGACGAGCATCTGATGGCGCTGACAGGTAAGGTACCATGGTATGCGCACATTACGAATTACCTGGTCACAGGTACGTTTCCTCCTCATTTCACTAAAACCCAATGCATGAGATTAAAGCATGAGTCTAGGTATTACATTTGGGATGATCCGTATATGCTCAGAATAGGACCTGATCAGATTTTGAGGCGCTGCATGCCTGACCATGAAATTAACTTGGTTTTAACGTTTTGTCATGCCCACGCAAGTGGAGGACACTTTGGTCCAAAGCGCACGAGCAGAAAGATCCTGGATTGCGGATTTTATTGGCCACACTTGTTTAGTGACTCGTATAACCACTGTAGGAATTGTGACAGGTGTCAGCGCACCGGGGGAATATCAGCGCGCAATGAGATGCCGTAGACGCCAATACTAGTGGATGAAGTATTCGATATTTGGGGGATTGACTTCATGGGGTCATTTCCTCCATCTTCCGGATATGAGTATATATTGGTCGCGGTGGATTATGTCTCCAAATGGGTTGAGGCTAAGGCCACCCGGAAGGATGATGGTAAGACGGTCGCTGATTTTTTGAGAACTAACATCTTTTGCAGGTACGGGGTGCCTAAGGCAATCATAAGCGACCAGGGGACGCATTTTTGCAATAGGATAGTGGCGCAGGTATTCAAGCATTATGGAGTGCGCCACAAGACGTCCACCGCTTACCACCCTCAGACGAATGGCCAGGCCGAGGTTTCCAACCGAGAGATCAAGCGCATCCTGGAGAAAACTGTGAGACCGTCGCGCAAAAACTGGAGCCAGCGCCTTGACGATGCGCTATGGGCATACAGAACTGCACATAAGACACCGATTGGGACTTCACCGTTTCGGTTGGTTTATGGAAAAGCGTGCCATCTGCCAGTGGAGTTGGAACACAAGGCATACTAGGCATTGCGCGTTTGCAATCTGAACCACGACGAGGCAGGTAAGGAGCGCGCATTTGAGCTAAGCGAGTTAGAGGAGCTGCGCCTAGATGCATATGAGGGGCTGCGCGACTACAAGGCGCGCACAAAGGCATTTCACGATAAAAACATCCTCAGATGCACCTTTGAGCCAGGAGACCAGGTACTATTATTCTCCTCGCGCCTAAAGCTAATGCCTGGGAAGCTGCGCAGCAAATGGACGGGACCATACACGGTTACCAAGGTTTTCCCTTACGGAACAATCGAGTTAGAAAACGAGCACCAGCATCGTTTTCAGGTCAATGGGCAGAGAGTCAAAAAGTATTTAGGAGAACCTTGGGATGACACAGCGCGCGAAGTTGACTTGGCAGAGCCAGAAATAAAAGATGCGCAAGTTGCTGCGCCAGAGTCGCCACCAGATGCACCTGAGGGGGAACTGGGAACTATTGCTCATATTTCTTCTCCCTCATTAACTAACCTCGTTACTTATGATTTGTCACATGCTATTAACCACGCTGACCACCCTTCCGATCCTTTGCGCAGGACTAAGAAGAACGCAACGCGCACATGAGCGCGGGGTCACTCAGGAACAAGAGTGGGGGGGGGGGGGGTCACTGGCACACTTTTAAGCAAGTAACGAGGTACGGTCGAGCGAACGACGTTAAACAAGGGCACTTGTCGGGAGGTAACCCGACACGTTTTTCTTTTACACGTTTTTTTATATAGTTTTTCTAGTGTTTTTAGCTAGTTTAGGACTTGCAGTTTTTCTTAGTCGCGCAGCAGTGCATAGGTCAGTGCGCAAATTCAGTGCGCAGAACAGATGCGCCAGACAGGGGGTATAAAAGGCAAGGACTTAGAAAAATTTCAGCATTTTCACATTCGACCGTTGCAAGAAAGCTCCTGCCCTCAGCCTCCGCTCACCGTCCGACAATCAACCAGGCATCCGTTCAGAAAGATTTGAGGAGCTTACCGTCGCACATACGCCAGGTAACCCTTCCCTTCAGTTTGAGCCGACTCAGTTAGGGTTTTGTGCGATAGAGGAGTTGCCTTAGGTTTGAAATTGCACCTAGTTCGACCGCACCATTTAGAGTTCTGGGTGCTGGGTTTTGTTGGCGGAGGATAGGCGACCTTTAGGTGACAGTTTAAGGGCGTAATTCGGAGTTTGGATTTTTGGGCGTTTGTCGAGCTTTGACCATAGTTGACCAGACCATGAGGCCCGCAGAGGATCAGGAGACCCCAGCGTCGTTCGCCAGCAAATATGACGCCTTCATGAGACTGGAGATGTACGGGACCCCGTACATCAGCAGGGACTTCCTGCGCGAAGTCGGGTTGGAGGAGCTGATTGTGGAGAAGCTCGTGTTGGCGGGCTGGGAAGCGCTGTTGGAGGTCAACAGCGCAGCTGATAAGGAAGATACGTGCGAGTTCTTGGCGTCGCTGGAGACAGCCCACTTGGAGATCAGATACCGGCACCGAGGGGTCTAGTATATTGCCTCGGCCAAGAAGCTGAAGCGCACACTGAGGTGCGCCAAGGTGCGTGAGGAGGATGTGGACACGCACACAAATCAGGAGGCATGGCGTGAGATGGCGACCGGCCAAGTTTTTGCCGCGGGGCGCAGCCGAGGACGCGAGCTGCGCGACCCGTGGATGTTCTACCTCTGGCGCATGGTCGCCTATGCAATCATCGGGCACTTTAATGGTGCGCCAAAGATCAGCCTGCTAGACATGGACATACTGAAGGGGTTCTACTATCGGAAGAAGGTGCTGTTGGTCTCAAACATGGTGGTGCATTGGAGTCGGGTCAGCACAAAAGGGCCGCTGACTTGCGGAGGAATGATCACGCACCTATTGCGTGCGCTGCATAGAGAGGCGGAAGTGCCCGAGCACACGGTAGTGCCAGTCGTCCCCCTGGATCGTGCCCATATGCTGCAGCTCCGAGCGGTGACTGCAAGAGAGGACGGGTCCTTAGAATGGTGCTACCAGCTGCAGCCGGCTAGAGCGGCAAAGCACAGAGCAGAGAGCAGCGCGCAGCCAGAAGAGGCCGCTGAGGAAAGGGAGATGGAAGAGGCCCCAGAGCTAGTTGCGCCTCCAGTCAGGCGCATGAGGACTCGTGCGTAGACTGGAGCGCGCAGGAGGGCAAGTGTGCCGTAGGGGGAGCCAGTAACCATAGCCATTGATGATTCTCCCCCGTGCATAGGGAAAGCGCCCCAGGACAGAGGCAGAGGAGGCGCCTGAGGAAGTGTCAGAAGAGTAGCGCATGATGTTCAACGTCATGCGCGTGCTAGAGTATTTAGCGCCAGAGGGGGCAGACCTGAGCGTAAGTCCACCATCAGAGTGGAAATTTGGAGATTCTTTCCCCCCTCTCCTCAGTCTGCGTAGGCCGCCTCCAGGGTCCCCCAGCGAGCAGCGCAAGCCAGCCAGCCCTCCTGCTCAATCCCCGGTCCATTCAGCAGTACCCACCCCAGTAGTAGACCCAGCACCAGCAGCACCCCCTGCGCAGCCCTCTGTACAGAGGTCCTCTGAGGGCAATCCCATCATAGGTTCAAGCTCAGATTCGATATGGGACCCTATCTCGGAGGACGATCTCTTGACCCAGCCCGCCGCAGTTTCTGTCGTGCCGCCAGCCTCCAGTTCCGCATATAAGACAGGTTCCACAGATGAGGAGGCGCAAGGATCCGCGGCTGAGTCCAGCTCCGAGGATGTCTAGAACGCAAGGAGGGCGCTCATTTCTTTCGGGTGGTTTCTTATCTTTTTGAAAACTATTGCTCGATGATATTTTACTATCTTGTGCTGAATATTTCGTGAACTCCTGACTATGTCTTTGCTGCGATGACTATATGTTTTTCTTTCTTATGTCCTTTGTTTTGCTTGCATGCATGTGTGCGCTCTCCGTTGCGCTTGAGCATGAGTCGTGGGGACACGTCTCTGTTTAAGTGTGGTGGGGGAGCGTTACATTTACATTTCATGTTTTTTTGAGCTTTGTAGTGTAGCTTAGTTTAGTTGAAGGGAATAGTAGCAGTGGTGCGCTTGTGTGCGGGTGGCGCACACTTTTCGGCTTGTATTGCCCTATTCATTTTGCATGCGCTGCTATCAACTGTTTAAGTATATTTTTTTTTCGATTTTTCTGCTCTTTTTAGTTGGGATATACAGGGGATGTGGAGTTGAAAGAAAAGCTCTAGAGAGGCGGTTAGTCGTTTTTGCTTCGGAGGTAAGGTATATGGTCGAGAGCGCTAGTGGAGGCCGGTGCTTAGCAACCTTCGGAACAATAGAGCGCGCTCAGCCACGCAGATGCCGAAGGCGAATACCCAAAGCGTGGCGAGGTGGGAAAACAGACCACCTTTCCTCTGGAAGTCGAGCGAGGGAAGGCGGGCGTGGGTGTAAACGCGTGCGCTGAGCTGCGCAAATAGATCAAGGAGGGAGAGCGGAGCGTTGTTCCATAGCTGCTATCCGGAGGCCGAAACTGGAAACGTTCTGGGAACATAGGAACCGTAGATAAAGCTATACAAAAAGAAAGACACCAGCAGATGATATGCGCTAAATAAACCAGCATGCACACAACTCCGTACCAGCGTGCGCAAGTTCACAAGAAAATCATCAAGAAGGCTCGAGTTCCCAGGAAGTGCGCGAAAGAATCACACACCGGAAGAAACTTGCGCTATTAACCATATACCCATACTCGAAGTAGAGACTGACAACCCGGAGCCTATGAGGAGCTATCTCCCAGCCATCCGAAATAATCTCCATCCCAGCTGAGAGGTAACGAATTTCGAAATTGTTATATTAAACTGTTGAAGGCAGATGCGCGCAGGTGATAGAGCAACGCAAGGTAAACGGTTGTGCAGATCGCGCCAGAGTGAAAGACGGTGCGCTAGACTCCAGAGAGGTAATTGTATCCGTGCTTGAGTGCTTGTTCGTGACGAACAAGGGCAAGTGTGGGGGGTTTGATAGAGCCTATTTATACGCACTATTTAGATCCTAGCACTATGCTTGTTTGCATTATTTTGTGTACAAGATTACTAGTTTCCGGTGTTTTTGTATTCCAGGACAAAACAAGGGCCTAAGTCGGATACGCGCTAATAGGCGCGTTTAAGGAGCGCAACACAACCTGCGGAGCTAGCAGCACAAACAGGATAGGAAGTGGCAGATTCAGACTGCGGTGCGCTAACCAACTGCGCAAACCAATGTGCGCAGTGAGCCATGCGCAAGATGTTGGTGTTTCCAAATCTTGAACACCATAGGATTTGGAAGTTGCCAAGATTGTCCTCATGAGCAGTATATAAAGAGAGGAAGGCTAGGGTTTGAAACATAACACAACAACACACGAGAGAGAGCCAGAACTGAAAAACACACGAGCTGCTGCGAGGACCTGCGCTAGCCGACTGCGCGAGCCGAGACAACAGCAACCTGCACGCACCTGCTTGTTACTGTTTCCTTGGACACTTTAGCTTTTATTTACTATTTCTATGATGTTTACTACTAGCATGTCTAGCTAAACGCTTTGTATCGGTTGGGCATGATCCTATGAGTATTTCCTTTGAGACTTGTGCTTAATGCATAGTTTGTTTGCTTGTATTAATTCTGTGCACACGGTTGCCAGCTAGTTGCATGAGTAGGGGAAGCCTTGAACCGCAATCTTACTCTTACTACTTGTTGTTATATGTTAAACTAGTTGGTAGCTTGATGGTGACAACTAGGAGTAACGCGCTAGGATAATCAGCTGCTACTGTGACAGGATTCGTAGCTGCTTAGACTAGTTTCAAGAATTAATAGCTCATGAACTTTGATCGGAACATGCGCACATGTTAGGAAGCCTTGATCGGACACTAACTTCAGTAAATCGAGCTATAGACGTTTAGAGTCGATGATAAGGAATACATTCATAGAGGATTGTCTGCACCGATACTTTTCATAGTCATAGTACTTAATCTCTACTGCCTGCGCACGTCTAGTGCAATTCTGCTTTCAACTACTGTTCATTCGCGCACCTGCGCAACCCAATCACTCACAACCCCAATTTTCGTAAGTTGTAGGTTGCTAGCTAGAACGAGTCTGCTTGCTCCTTGTGGGATCGACCCTGACTTAGCCGCTATACTAAGTAGAGAAGGAAGGATTAATTTGACGCGTACAACGACGCGCGGATCAACTTATCTCAAGATAGACTTGATTCTGTGAAGGTACACAAACAACTCTTATGACAACAGAATTATAGTTGCTTTGCTCTCCTATGACAAAAGAAGCCTATAACACAAAGTATAGATATCATTGAGGACCGTTGTTTTTCATAATCTGAACACACTTATGCGATAGAGGTTAACTATGTCAGTCACATATGATACAGGTTGTTGAATACCCGCTATCAATGCGACCTCCACATTAAAATTCTAAATTTTTAAAATTTTCGGTGTCCACATGTCAGCCTAATTATGATATATAAGCAACAAAAATTACAATGTCACTTGAGCATTATTGCAAAAGATCTCTTAAGGGACGTACTTAAGGTAGTCGCTTAAAGTCTGTCGCATAGGATCTCTTAAGGGACATAATTACATTTATCGCTCTATACATGTCATATAAGACAACTTATCCATATAATGACGCATAATCATTTTCTTCGCACATTTATTCATACTTTTCAAACAATTAGCATCACTTTACACAACTGCTGTTGTGCTGTCTATATCGATCCCTTCACCTACGCCAAACTTGTCATGCTTGCTCCATCACCTTTTCTTCATTAACAACAACTTTGATTGTGTACTCAATCCCATCTGGAGTCCTTGAAGATCTTTCAAATTGATTTCTGATACTAATACAAGATATTATTTGAAATATAGTCAAATTATATTTCGACATACACGCTATATAGGACATTTCTAAAAGTCAAACATCACTTGATACAAATATCGCTCTATCGTTTTCCTTGGTAAAAGACAGACATTCTAATTACCGAAGACTTAATAATACATATTCTGTAAGACAATATTGTCACTTAATTCATTATTAACCAAAAATACCAAAAGTGGTAACTGGTAAGCTTATATCAATGCTATTAGCAAATATAAACGATCTAGGGCACTAGCTAGCAGATTGCTAACCTGCTCGCACGTGAGCTTAACTTGCTTGCTAGCGGATCACGAGGTTAATATAATGTTGATGAGCTGAAGTCAAGCATCTACTGTGATCGAGTCCAGGTCTCACAATTCAATGATCTGCTCGTTTACACATGAGTTAAAATTTCAATCATTTAGTTCGGTTAGTTTTGATCACTTAAAATTAATATATATTTCAGTGAGTTCCAGTACCTTTCAATTAGTATCACTTTCGCTTCAAATCAATTCAGTTTCAGTTCAAAAGAATACACAGCTATAAACGTCTTCCTAAATTTTTTTTAGTTATTTTGTCTTATCTAGAGCGGTGAAAGGAAACATTTAAAAATAAGAAAATGATACAGTATCTTTTTAATCTAGTAGTAATAAGTTTAACGGTTATTTTGATAACGAATGTTCATTTTAGATGATTCTACAAATATAACACTAGGGGATTTGTGGGTACTCCTATTTGTGAATGCCTTCACGAGAAAATTCGTGCTTAGAGTGAATAACATGCATGGTAATCTGAGCTAGGAACAAAAGAATAATGACTTTTTATACACTTTATGTTTGTAGTAAGTTTTGTTTGTTTTCGACAAATTTCTACTTCAATTTCTTAGTAAGTTTTGTTTGTTTTCACGTATTATTAGTCATTAAACCTTTCTCCCTAATGTTTTGGGTCAATGTTGATTGATTAATGCAATTAGGAGCGGGTCAACACAAAACCTTGTAAAATGAATCGAAAGGCGAAGAATTGAAGCAAAATGCATACAGCCGTATCAATAGACCGGTACATGCCGAGGACCTCCCTAAATGTCGAAGGCCCCTACTGACCGTATCATATTTACAGCAGTGTCTTCGTACTTCATCTAGTACAACTATACCACCATGCCAGTTGATATGGATTCAAGATCCAAGTTTATTATTAAGCGCAACAAAAATGGCTACAAGTAAGACCTTCCCCTAAACAATCCTCATAGCAAGGTGATGGGGAAAACAAATGGCGAATTGCCTTGACTCTTGACTAAGATAAAAACCAAAAGGGCGGGTCGCTCTACTTCTAGGACTTGGTGATTGCCTTGACACTTTGCGTGTTCGTAAATAAAAATCAAGATGTGATCCTGCTTGTGTTCTTGTCCCTTTATATAGGCATGGAGGGGAGGCTAAGGGTTGACCGATTTAGATCTCAAAAAGCTAGACGTTGAAAGATGGTGGTTTGGGTCTTTGGCTGGTCTTCCTCGAGATCTCTTGCATTTGGACAGGTGCATGAATCTCCAATGAATGTAATTGTTATTTGCTTGTATTCTCCTCTTTTAGCTCTCCCTCATTTCCCACGTGCTCCATGTGCTCCTTGTGGTTTCTTGGATCTTCAACCTTGCTCATCGTTATTTTTTATGCGAAAAACATGTGCGAAATAGGCTGGGTTGGACGGGTTCTCCTTGCTGGTTTGGATCGGGTCATCTAGTCGGCCTCGTTTGGGCCAAGCGGGTCAGATGTGCGAACCTTGTCGATTTCTGGCTGTTGAGTTGTGCAGACCTTGTCGGGGTTTATAAGCAGACCTCCAGTTGGACCTTTATCAGGGCAGGGTGTTGTTGCTCGGACCTTGTTGGGTCGTGTGCGGGCCCTGGGTAGATTCTTCGGCCAACTTAGGCTTCGCTTGATCCTTTCCCCTTGTGTCTGGACCTCCGGAGGGCTCTTTAGGGATTCTTGATCTTCCGAGGTCTTATCAATACTCTCCTCCCAAGATCCGACCTTGCCCTCAAGGTCAAACTCAAGGAATTATTAATCGAGATCTCACATGGACTCCCAATTGGCATCGTACTTAGCTAGCCTTTTCTATTTGATTAGGACCTCCTTTCCGTCGTCCCTTCTCTTACTCCTTTAAGGGCCTCGGGCTCATGCGTGTGCCGGTATCCCATAAATCATTTTAATGGTTGGTCTTGGTGAGGATCAATGGGCCCTTTTGTTAGCTTGAGTTGTGAGACATGTAACACCACGTGTATTTGAGCTTCTTGAGGTAGCTTTAGATGGTAGGCCAATTCCCTAATGCGTCTTTCCACTTAAAACTGCATGTAATACTTTAGCGCCAGCTTGTAGTTGTCTCTTGTGCAACAGTTTGCTACCTCTTTGGTTGGAGTTTCACATAAACATGGTCGCCCACCTTGTAGTTTTTTTCCCTTCAATGCTTATTGTTTTGCTCCCTCATAGCCCATTGTGCTTTTAAAAGTATGTTCCAATTGTTGCACGGTGCAAGACCCTCTTTCGTAAGAAAGTAATTAACTAATATTTTGCCATGGAAGCCAAGTGACCCATTTCTTTGGTTTGTTCGCCGCCTGAGGTATGTTCCAAGGCTTTAGTTCACCACCTCCTTCTGCACATCAATTTCGGGATGGTATCTCACACTTCTCTTCAGTTGGTTTCCAAATGCTTTGAAGATGTTCTGCCAAAAGTGGCTGAGGAATCTGAGGTCGCGGTCATTGATGATTGCCTCCGGTATCCCTTGGAGCCGAACTATCTCCCTTATGAATGCCTTGGCCACAATTTTTGCGGTGTATGGGTGGCTCAAGGGCACAAAATGAAAATACTTGCTTAGCCAGTCTACATCCACCATGATCACCTAATACCCATCAACCTTGGACAAGCCTTCTTCGAACCTATTATTATCTTGGACCACACTTTGTTGGGTAGCTCTAGCAGTTGGACTCGTATTTCTTGCGTTGGCACTCGTCACATGCGGCTATCATTCTGATGATGTCCTTCCTTATTCCTAGCCAATAGAATTACGACCTACTTGCTGATAGGTTTGGTCATCCCCGAGTGTCCCCTAATGGCTCTCTCATGGAAATCTCGAGGAGTTTTGGAATATGCCTTGAGTTTCTTGGGAGGACTAGCCGTCCCATAAAAAGCAGTCGGCCTCCTACTAGAGAATACCATGAGTTGCCTTGCTTAAGCATCGCGGTGTCTGGGCCTATGTTGTCCTTGTTTAGCGCCTCCCAATCTAAGACTCTATGCAAGAAAATTTCCATATTACGTATCCTCGTTTTGTGCCACCTCCTTGGCTCCCCCGGTGAGCCTGACCTTGGTTCGCTCGAGGTCGAACTCCATCGTAGTTCTTTCCAATATACCTTTGTTTTCCCAATCTTGAGTCATTTTATCCCAAGGATGATGTTGTTCCCCTTAAGGTCCAACTTGACGAAGTCCGTAGTGACTTGGTATCTTGCCATCCTTAGCTGGATCGATGGGCAATAGCCTCGGCTTGACTCAGTCCCACTTATTCCAAGTGTCACTTAAAACTCTCCTTCGTCTTGGGTCTTCAAGGCTACCTACTCGACTATTCTTTGCGCGATGAACTTATGTGTGGCCCCGCTATCAATGATCCACACTCCTCCCTCCGAGTTTCTCTTCTATCTCCATGATTTGTCTTGGTGGGCTTCGTCCTCTCCTTCAAAACAAGACTCGTCTAGTAAGAACTCCTCGTCTTGGACTAAGATGACTTGGAGTGAATACTCCTATCATCGATGCCTTGGATTGAAAGGCTCATTTCTCCAAAAGCATAGGCCTTTGAACCTCTTCTCTCAAGCCTCGGTCATGGTAATGTGCCGATACGCAAGTCGGGCCTCTTCCCAATTGCTCCGTGCCGTTCCCCTTGGTGGTTCTGTCCTTGTCGAGTTGCCTTTTATTGGTGCCCTAGCTCTTGTTCCTTGTTGGCCCCGGTTGGTACGGGCTTTGGGTGGATATTTGACCTTCATTTGTTCTTCTCATTCCCATCTCTTTCTTCAACCAGGTGGGCCAAGGACATCGCCTCGCTTAGGCCTTTAGGGTGGAGTACTCTCAGAAGTACGCTTATGCCTTTGAACCCCCGTTCATGAAGTTTCCCAGCAAAGTTGCTTCCACGATCCCTTCTAGACCTCTCGAGAGTTTTTTAAACTCCTCTCGGTACTCCATGACCGTCTCATATTGTATGAGCGTGAATAAGCGCTCATGGACCTTCCCCTTTCCTATGGCCTTGGAACCTCTCAAGGAGAGCGTCGCGGAAATCTTCCCAAGTGTAGAAAGGTTTCCCTTCCTCTCGTTATTGATACCAAGCGAATGCCTTACCATCCAATCATAAGGTGGCAGCAGTTAGTCTCTAGGCATTGTTGAGGCCAGTCACTAGGAAATCACACTCGGCCTTAGAAACCCATCCGTCCGGGTCATTGCCTTCAAACACCTAATTTTCCAGCTTCCTTACATGAGTTTCCTCCCTCCTTGAGTCAGATCTTTAGGTTAGGATGGATTCTCACAGGGCCCTTCATCTCGGTACATCTCGGCAACATGGTTCGGATATGGCCCATCTAGGCCGCTCCAATCTGGGCCTTGCCCTGCGTAACGTCGGGCGCTGCGACCTTTTCCTTTGTCCCAAGCTGGATTTGATGGCTCCAAATACCTGACAGGTATTAGAAAGTGGCCCTGCTCAAGTCCCCCTCGTCTTTTTTGGGTTTGCCCGAGTCTTCTTGCACAAAACCCAAGGATCGCCTCAATCCTCGGGAGAGGAATGGGATTATCTTTATGCTACCATCAACTCCAGCCTCACTTCCTTCAAACACAAGCTTTTATGGGGTTTATTGGTCTCCTAAGGGCCTCTTCATTCACTTACAATGCCCTTGCCGTGCTTTAAAGTAATAGCAAAATTTTCATTCCAAAATTCATCAAGATTTACCTTCTTTCCCTTAGTTTGGCTCGGTTGGAACAAGTATCTTCAATGTCTCATTGATACTTTTGATGGCTTCTTAAATGCTAGAAAACTTCCCTTCAATGGCAATTAGTCTCTCCTCAACTGCATCAAGGCGGGGCTTAAATGAGTTCACTTCTCCCTCCGAGGGAATTGAGCCTCTCATCAATCTCCGCAAGGTTCCTCATCATGGCCTTTAAGATCTTGTGCTCTGAATATATATATTGATATGGATTCAAGATCCAAATTTATTGCACGCGCCAGAAATGGCGAAAAGAAAGACACTTTCCCTAAACAGCCCTTGTAGCAGGCTTGGGTGAGAGAATAAATGGAGAATTAATGAGTGGGTTTTGTCACGCATTTTAGACGTCATGCTTGAGTGATTTTGATTCGTTTCTCAGTAGTTTTTATCGATTTGATGTCCCTTTTGGTTGCCTTTCAGGACATTTACAATTCAAGAAGGATCAGAGGATGGAACATGAAACAGAGCAAAAGGAAACAAAGAAGAGCGAGAAATGAGCTTACAGAAACCCGAGCACTCCCAATTTGCCAGGTGACGCCTTACATAGTAAAGGAATATCAAGCATCACCTTTCTTAACCAGGTGATGCCTCATTGTTTTTGAAAGTTCAGGCAATGCCTCACTGTTTTACAAGTGTCCGGCGATGCCTTAGTTTGTTACGACATTGTCGAGTGACACATTGCTTTACTAGGCAATGCCTCGAAATATTTAGAAGCCTCCAAGAGAGGCCTAGGTAGAAGACCAGGCAATGCCTCCTTTTCGATATATAAAGTCAGCTTAGACCAGCATTCTTTGAAATTTGCACCTCAAATCCTATTTTTGGAGTGTGATGAAGAGCTAAAGAGCAGGAGCCTCAACCATGGAGCCCTTTGAAGAATATAAAGCAACGATCAAGCTAGTAAGAAAGACTCGTCGTGACATGAATAGCATTTTCTATCTTACTCTCATTTTGTATTCTTATTAATTGGTCATTATATGACTTAGAAAACTTAATTTTCATTATATATTGAGTTTGTTATTCCTTACTCTATATTTTTTGCTCTACTTGCATGATAGGTTGTGTGCCTTCCAGGCTTTCTTAAAGGTTGTTGAGGATATGCCATTCCTTGACAAAATTGCTCAAGAGACTGCTGAAGCACTCCCTGAAGATTGGTGGTTGGAGCACAATTTGAAGACTGACAAAACAACAACAACAAAGAACAAGAGTCTGCTTCAGCAATCCCTGAAGATTTGAAGCTGAGACACTTTCCAAAGAATGGGCGAGATACAACTATGAAGTGACAGATTCTGCTTCAGCACTCCGTGATGATCCAGAGGTAGAGCAAAATGCCCGATCAACCTGGCATTGCACGGTGAGGCTCCGACATGATTCGGCTGGCATCGGGGAAGCTCAGAGAGTATGCAGACGTCATCAAAAGCTCACCAAACGCCAGCACGTGGTCAAAGAAGATAAAGATCCAATAATCCAAATTTGGCAACGGAATCTTCAACAAACTTGCTAGAATATAGGAGAAGATTATGATAATGATTACTGGCGTGTTTGGTGTGCTGGGGCGCTTAAAAAGGAAAGCGGGGATGCAACACAGAACTCTCGATCAGAGAGCAAACACTGAAAGCACAGAGCAAAAAAACAGAGATCAACCACGGTAGCAGGGTTTATACATTGAGTTGAAGACTGGTGTTGTGTGCAGAATGAATCAGAACTTGTGGAGTTTGATTCAGGATTGATCCAAAGTTTAACTGAAGCGCTGCTCGTTGAAGGGATAATCGGAGCACGGTGATCAGCCGCGGACAGACAGTGTCGCGGGCTGGGGAGCATTGATCGAAGCTACCCAATTGTGACTGAGTGAGTCATTGATTGAGGGGGAGCTGAGGCTGAGTGTGAAGAACTCAGAGTGTCCGACAACTTGGCGGGAAAGCTCGGAGTGTCATCGACTGAAGATATAGCAACTTTGGTGAAGAGTATGCTGAAGCATTCCGTGAGCTAGATATTATAATAGAATAGGCTAAGTCTGACAGTCAGGGTTGTAGCTGTTTATTATTGAGAGTGTGTAGGTTGAACGAAGAGGGTCTGTGGGATAAGATTGCTAGCTAGTCTAGGAGATTAGACTGAGCATTAAGTAGAAGTGTGAGTCCGTGTACTTCGAAGTAAGATAGTGGAATCTTGAGGATCGAAGCATCCTCCCCAGACGTAGGCAAGTTTCCGAACTGGGTGAACAAACACTGTGTCTTTCTTATTCTAGCAGTAGAGTAATTTTGCAGAAAGATACAAAGAGTGCTTAAGCAAAAGCTATAACTCCGCATCAGCAACGTAGCAGAATTTCAAAGTTGATCCATTGTATGTTGATCTCTCTAAACTCAGAATAGCACTGCTAATACATAGAACATTAATTGTTTATGATATATTAGGAATTACCATACTTTGTGTGTATGTTCAAATTAGTTCCTTGGACAATCCTAGGTACTGATTTAGGTTTACAAATAATGTTTGACTATAGTGTATTCTCAATAAAACTTTCTTGATTGTTATAGAGGTTAAAAATACTTCCGATCTCAATGGCGATGTTTTCGGTGAACTAAACAAGGGCAGAGCATCTTGACTCAAGAAGAGGACAGTCACCATCGCCGACTACATGGACCGCCTCACCCGCCTCAAGGAGAACCAAGACCGGCTGTAAGATGGTCAGGCCCAGCTCCATTCAAACCTCGATACCATCATTGAGCTCCTACGCACTCGACAAGGGCATCCAGTCCTCCATCCACGGCGACACCTCTACGACCTCGCTCAAACCCGAGTCCTTCCCCCTCACTCCAACGCTTCCCCCACATAGTAAGCCAGAGCACATCTTATGATCCCCCTCTCCATATCTAGCACGCTACGCATCATTCATGAAATGTTGGATGCGGACGATCCATCAGTAATCAATGTTGCTCTTGAGTAGCAATCCACACAGCTTCTCTAACCTACCCCCTTTGTGCCATGGTTGCCAAAAGAGTAGTGTAGGACTATTATTGTATGACTTTACCATTGATGTATCCTAATC
Organism: Umbilicus rupestris; assembly: GCA_963678935.1. Lineage (NCBI taxonomy): Eukaryota > Viridiplantae > Streptophyta > Magnoliopsida > Saxifragales > Crassulaceae > Umbilicus > Umbilicus rupestris. The sequence continues at coordinate 2,627,076 of OY787625.1, forward strand.
CTCGTTTGTATCATACCTATTATAGATATGATGACTTTTATTGTTATTTATCTCACCATCTATCTCTTAAGTTTTTGAGTTTCGCAGCTTTTTGGTGATACATTAAGGTTGGCGCGCTTCATGGTTCTTTGTTGGTTTTGCGACTTTCATGGCAGTGCTACTTTTATTCCCCATGCTTGTTCCTTATTGTTTTCTTGCGAACTAAGAAATTTTTAAGTGTGGAGTGGTGATAGAGCCTAGTTATATGCGCTATTTAGATCTTAACACTGTGCTTGTTTGCATTATTTTGTGTACAAGATTACTGGTTTTCGGTATTTTTGTATTTCAGGATGAAACAGGAGCATAAGTCAGATGCGCGCTAACGGGCGCTTTTAAAGAGCGCAATGCACGACTTGCGGAGCTAGCAGCGCAAAAGGAGATAGGAGATAGCTGATTCAGACTGCAGTGCGCAAACCAACTACGCAAAGCAAGTAGCGCAATCAACGTGCGCAGCGAGCCATGCGCAGGATAGCAGCGTTTCTAAATTTTTATCATCATTATCCCTACAAAATCTCCTAGATTTGGGAAGTAGCTAAGACTCTCACGGGCCAAATCTAAGCATTCCTTGGGCTTCAAGACCAGTATATAAAGAGGAGGGAAGCTAGGGTTTGGAGAGGGATATAGATAGAGGGAGAGACGTATAGCACAAGAAGACACACAAGCTCCAGAAATTCTGCCGCTGAGATTCTGCGCGGACCACCTGCGCCAGCCGAAAACAGCAACCTGCGATTGCACCAGCTTGCTACTTTCCCTTGGCTGCTTTAGTTTTACTTATTATTTCTATGTTGTTTGCTTCTAGCATGTCTAGCTAAACACCTTGTATCGGTTGGGCATGATTCTATGAAGTATTTCCTTTGAGACTTGTGTTTAATGTTTAGTTCGTCTACTTATATTAATTTTATGCACATGGGTGATAATTAGTTGTGCGAATAAGAGAAGCCTTGAACAGCAATCTTATTCTAATTGCTCGTTATTGTATGTTAAACTGGTTGATAACTTGACGGTGACAACTAGGAGTAACACACTAGGATTATTGGCTACTACTGTGATGAGATTCGTAGTTTCTTAGACTAGTTTCAAGAATTAATAGCCCATGGACTTTGATCGGAACATGCGCGCACGTTAGGAAGCCTTGATCGGACACTAACTTAAGTAGAACTGCACTATAGATGTTTAGAGTCAATGATAAGGGATACAATCATAGAGGATTGTCTTTACCGGTACTTTTCATAGTTATAGTACTTAATATCTACTGCCTGCGCACGTATAGTGCAATTCTGCTTTAACTACTGTTCATTCGCGCACCTGCGCAACCCAATCACTCACAACCCCCAATTCCGTAAGTTGTAGGTTGCTAGCGAAGACGAGTCTGCACGCTCCTTGTGGGATCGACCCTGACTTAGCCGCTGTACTAAGTGGAGAAGGAAGGATTAATTTGACGCGTACACCGGCGCGCGATCAAGTGGATAGCATATAGTTTGTCATATAGTTTTTATAGTTCATGGCATATAGTTTGTTTTTGTACTTATTTTTTCTTTGCTTTTTAGACTCGCGTGACTTAGGATCACACACACTTGCTCACATGTTACTGCTACTTGACTATTGTTCTCTTTTTGTGTTGGCTAGGATTCTACCATGATTTCTTGGAACTTTGACTTGATTGTTTGAAGATATTTGCTTAAGTTATAACTCTTCATGCCATGACAATTTTATCAATTGTGCACTCTCGACACTAGAAGCATGCTTAGGATTTTAATGAAATCAAACCACCAACTCTATGAGCATGACATATGCACATGACATGACTTTTCGTAATCTAAGTCTTTTAGTCATGATCTTTGATAACATGTTTGTTTCTCACTCATATCCATCATTACCATATGTTTGAGTTTTAAGTGTGGAGTCCTACCGAATTGAGGAGGACATCAAAAGAAGGCACAAAATAGGCCTCCCAAAAAAATGCGTGTGATATATCAACTTTTGAAAAAGAAAAACAAGGAGAAAAAAAAAGGAAAAAATGAATGAGTCTAGTTGGAAGGTACGTTCCAAACTAAACACAACACTTAAAACTTATTGCATTCCATTTACGCTTGTGAGTGATTTGTATGGACTGTTTCTATTTGAATGATTAATTGACTCGGAAATGATCATTGCACTAAGATCCTGTTCTTTTGCACTTAAATTTTAAGTACTTAGGTTAAGTTAAGTTAAGTATACTTAAGTTAAGTTAAGTTAAGTTAAGTACATTAATTATTATTTTTATTGGTGGTGGAGGTGGGTTCTGGTGGTGGTGGGTTGTTGTGATGGTGGTGGTGGGTTGATGTGGTGGTGGTGGTGGGTTGTTCTGATGGTGATGGTGGGTCGTTGTGGTGATGATGGTGGTGGTGGGTTATTGTGGTGGTGGTGGTGGGTTGTTGTGATGGTGGTGGGGGGTTGTGGTGGTGGTGCTGGTGGTGCTGGGTTGTTCTAATGGTGGTGGTGGGTTGTGGTGGTGATGGTGGTGGTGGGTTATTGTGGTGGTGGTGGTGGGTTGTTGTGATGGTGGTGGTGGGTTGTTGTGGTGGTGGTGGGTTATTGTGGTGGTGGTGGGTTGTTGTGATGGTGGTGGGGGTTGTGGAGGTGGTGGTGGTGGGTTGTGATGATGAATAGTAATTTAATTACTTGTTAAGTAAAGTTAAGTTAAGTACTTAAGTAACTGACTTAAGGTCAAAAGAACAGGCCCTAAGTCTATTATTTGCAATTTTCTCATCTCGAACTTGGTTTGGATTCCTTACGAACACAGACTTTGATTTGTTGACTTCGAAATGAATCCAGTATTAGGACGCCTATGGACTATCCTTCTTGATAGCATAGGTTGACTAACCATAGTGTGATGAATTCTTATCTATATGAATGCATGTCTACAAATTTTTGAGGGTAATCTATGTAGGGAATCAATGACTTATCGTTTAAGCATGTTCTCGAATTTTTCTTGAGTATGATGTTCGAAAACTTGCATGTCTTAGTGACGCAAGTCTATTGAATTCATGGTTAAACATGTTGTTAGAGAACATCTGTTGTATGTACTGACATTATGAGCCCTACATTTATGGTCAGTGAATAAGGATTGTCCTACTTTATGTTTTCCATTTATATTAAGCATGTATATATGATGTGTGACACTTGCTTCGTTCAGCGCGAACGAATCCTAGTGTTGAGTTGTGTGGGTTTTGTCACACATTTAGACTCCACTCCTTATTGATTTTGATTCTTTTCCAAGAGACTTTTATCGAATTGATATCTCTTTGCTTGTTTTTCAAGACATACTTCAAGATGGATCCAGAGGATGGATGACGGCATGTTGTTGTGTGCGTCAAAATTAATTTTCTAATCTCCTATTATGCTAGCAAGAAGTAAGCAGGGTCGAACCCAAAGAGAGCAATCAAAAAAGGGGGTTTGTTTTCAAAGAGTATGTTTGTTATCAAATTCAAAAAGATTCAGTTCAAGGATATGCATTGCAACTGGTAATCATCGATTGAAACATTCATCAATTAGTAAAATTATTGTTCCTAATCTAACAATCCTGCTAAGGTACTGTCGATTTTCAGTTCTATCTACTATTAACCGCTAAGCTCTCAAGTAGATGCAATATTTATCCTCTTAGGCCAGTACTAGTTCCACCGCTAGGCTTACGCTAATGTTGGGCTAATTGAATATCATGCACTGCTAGTCTAACTAGATCACCGCTAAGTTACTCCAATCAAACATACAAGCATGCCATTAAGTTCAAGAACAGTAATTCAGTAAATCAAATTATGAAAATATAAGTATCTCAAACCGTTCGTTGCAACACAAATCCCCAAACCGAATTAGGGTTTTAGCTATCGCTATCCATATAAAACAATAATGAAAATAAACTGAATTCAAAAAATACGAAAACATTGTTCACTACACTGTTCATCAGCGCTGACTTCTCCTCTCTAAGCTCTGGTCTTTTTCCCACTTCAATTCAGGTCTCTCCTTAGTCGTTTCAGCCAAAAAACTCCTCTCAAAAAACCGGCTATTTTTTTCTCCTTTTTACACTTTTGAATTCTGAGCCAGGCTGAACTTTCATTGCACGAATCACTTTTGATTTGTGAAAGCTTTGACAACTGATTCACCCAGGGCTGGGCGAATCAAATGGTCAGTTCCTCTCTCCTGCTGCACTCGGGCAACCTCCAAGGTGACTCGTGCACTCTTGGTCGGATCAAAATGTCTTCATAAGCTGGGCGAATCAATAGTGATTAGGGCTGGCTCCAAATTGATTCGACCTAAGCGTGAGCAAATCAAATACTCAGTGGCCTTCAAAGTTGGTCGGATCAAGTTCTCTTGGGCTGATCACTTCTGATACGCCCACTGCTTTGGCGGATCACTTCTATAGTGTTATAATCTTACTCGTTTGACCCTTGAAACCTTCGAATCATGTTTGGGTGTAAACTATGATGTTGTAGCCCTTTGAATTAACTTTCCAACAAGATATGGCACGCCTCAATTGGATAATAATCATTCGCTTGGCAATCCTTCGACGACGAATAGGTCAATCTACCCAAATTTGGTCTATATTCGTCCAAATGCGCAATAAAGTTCCACGGCGGTCTTGATACACTTGTGATGCAAAAAACTACCAAGAAGTAATCTTTCACACACAAAATGCAATTAAACAATGAAAATAAACAACTCGAAAAATCTTATAAATACGCTCCATCAATGGAACGCAAAAACAGAGACAAAAAAGAGCCGAAAATGAGCATGTAGAAGCCCAGGCATCGCCTCGCCATTTACTAGGTGATACCGCGTACCACTGAGGACATTTCGGGCGTCGTCTTGCTCAACCAAGCGATGCCTCACTATGTTCGAATGCTTCAAGCGACGCCTCACTATTTTAGAAGTTTCCAAGCGATGCCTCACTATGAATCACGTCTGGGTGTAAACTAAGGTGTTGTATCCCTTTGAATTAGCTTTCCAACAAGATATGGCACTACTAAATCGGATAGGAATCATGCGTTCGGCAATCCTTCGACGATGAATAGGTCAATCTGTCCAAATTTGGTCTATATTCATCCAAAACAATAAAGTTTCATAGCAGTCTTGATACACCTGTGATGCAAAACACTACTAAGAAGTAATCTTTCACACACAAAATGCAATTAAACAATGGGAAACTCGATGGATCGTATAAATACGCTCCATCAAACTACCCCACACTTATCTTTGTTCGTCCCCGAACAAGAATGAAATCAAGACTCGCAACACTCAAAACCACTTCTATTATGCAATGAATAAACACTAAATTTACTCGAGATGTTCTTATTAATCAGTTCATCAACACATGCTCACACTCATTCTTTAATAATGATCAACAAGAAACTAAAATGATACATGTTACTTGAAAGGTCGAGATGGATTCAATGGATGACTGGGAGATAGTCTTCTTTAGACTCCTGACTCCATTCTTCAGCTCGATGTCATAGTCACGCGCATAAACTGAATTTGCTTTCTCTGGAAGGTGATAAATTTAAGTCCTGAGAAACTCAATTTTTTCTTATCTTTTGTAGCACAGCTCTTGAAATTTCTTATTTTGTTTAGTCCAAAGACTTCACTGAACTCGATAGCTTTTCTGATTTTTTTTTCTTTCACATTTGTCTGGATTTTCTTTTTGAGCTTTGCTATCCAATGTGAATTGCTTGTCCTTGCATTTTTGCTCTTTGAATCGTTCCAATCATCGCCTTTGAATAACAGCATATAGAGCGCGTCCCGCTCTTTTTCATCATTATTCTTTTAGTGCGAGGCAAGATAGGGGTTATCCACCTATTCCCGGTTACTAGGACTAGAGATAGGACGGTTTGTTTTCTCGTCCCACCATTGCATAAACGTCCCAAAGGTGGAGTTAAAGTCTCACCTCTCATAACTCGGAATGCCAACCTCCACAAACTCAACGCGCTACGCGATTAAGCCCCTGAACCTTCGAATGTGTGTCAAGTCCCTCTAAGACATTTTCTATTAACTCCACATCCTGTAATATCTGAACTAGCATCAAGTCACTAGCATCACAATATTGCAGAAATCATGCAAAGCATACACATCGAAACCTCATAGAATCGAACATCATTCTCATAAAATCAGCATTTTCATGGCAGCATTTGATCGCACAAACTCAACAGCATATAATAGCAAAAGTCTGCAACATCGCAACATCTAAAAAATTAAAAAAGAAACGTGCTCTAACTACTATTAATGCATGCTAATTAAGGTAAACGTGCTGACACAACATACTAACTTCCCCCACCCCACACTTTTGAAACGAACCGTGTCCTCACGGTACAATCAGATTGTCGGGAAGGGTAGTCATACAAGATTCAAAACAAATAACAAAAGAAGCAAATATAAAAAATTCTAACTACGCTCGGGCTGCCTCCCGAGGTGCACACTTGTTTAACGTCGTTGGCTCGACGGTACCTCTCCTCATCCATCATTTATCGGCTCAGCGAGCTCGATTTCCTTATCAAGTGGGATATCCTCTCCAAACGGAACATCTTTTTTTAGCAGTCGAGACACTGGCAATGTTGTCCTTAAAAATCCTTTAAGGAACCTGCGATAAAATCTAACAAACCTGTGATAATATTCAGCATATTCTAGGAAAGACATGATACCTCGCTGGTTAGTAGGAAAATGCAATCCATGAATCAAATCAGTTTTACTTTTGTGTACTTGGCTGCCTTCATGGCCTTCCTCATGCGTATATCCGACTTGCGCGCCGCATTCTCAATAATGTCCAGCGCATGTATTCCTGCAATGTTAGGTGTGTGCTGCATAGACTTGTACATATTAAATTTAATTACTTCCCCATCTACCTCCATGGAGAGATCACCCGTAAATGTAACAATCTTCGTCTTGGCTGTCACCATGAAGGGTCTCCCTAGTAGAACGGGTGAAGTGTATATCGTTCCATCACCCTCCATTTTCATCACATTAAAATCTGCAAGGAACATAAGCTTCCCTGAATGCACTAACATGTCAACAACAATACCCTCTGGCTTCCTACATGATCTATCTGCTAGTTGAATAATCAAGTCATTGTGTTTCAGAGGACCAATATGCAATGCTTGATATAAAGAGTAAGGCAACACATTAACCGATGCACCTAAATCCAACATACAATTATCAATTTTGAATTCATTGATGATGCATGAAATTGTAAATGTACCTGGATCCTTACATTTTTGCTCTGCCTGGCACTGAAGAACGGTTGAGATGTTTCTCCTCAGATTCACCTACTCAGGTTCGAGTCCTCCTCCTTGGTTACTGCACAATACCTTAAGGACCTTAGCATATTTTGGGATCCGCTTTATCGTGTCAAGAAGTGGGATTGTGATCTCGACTCTGTTGAACAACTCCAATAAATTTTAATACGCTGATGGATCCTTCTTAGGAAATGGAAATGGGAGACCATCACAAATTTTTTCAAAAGACTCTGCGGAAGGTTCAGAATTTTTTCTCTTGTTTTCAACTTCCACAGTGCTCGTTGGACTGCCGCTCGTCTGCTCTCCCTCGAGCTTCTTGTCACGGTCAATGCACTAACATTTCCTTAAGGTTAGGAATCGTCTGCGAGGGCAGCTTTCCTTGATCATTCTTGAGTTCGGACACGATGGCTGCTAATTGAGACATATGCTTTGACAACTCAGCTAATGCACCATCGGTCTTCTCTTGATTATTCAACACACTCGTCGCTAAATCCTTAACCACTTTTACTAATGATTTGCCTGTACTTACATTGCTTGGGCCAGCTTGGTCGTAATTCTGCCTCTACTAATGCTGATCATTAGCATTGCCATTGTACCTCTCCTGTTACTGAAATGGCTGACGGTACGGCTGTGCTTGTTGCTGATGCGGCTGCTGATTCTGCCCTTCGTGCTGGAATCCTCCTTCGTTTCTCCAACTAAAAATGTTCGCAGGAAGTCCAAATTGTCTCGGGGCCTGCCTGTTGTTGAAGTCTGGAATCCACCCATGGCATTCACGTCAACTACCTCATCCTTGCAAAGGTTAAGGCACTCATCTGTCTTGTGCCTCGCAGCGCTGCAAAACTCACAAGGCTTGACTCCATTCACCTGCCCAACCATCATCATTTACGTCATTTACTTGAGCTCCTTGATTTCGTTGGCCATCTGGTTGGTGTGGAATCCACCTGTGAAACATTCCACGTCTTGCTTGAGTCATCCCTTCAGCTGGTCTCATCTTGTACCGAGCACTCAGTGGTCTCATTAATAAAATTTCGTACCTTAGACGGTGTCAAGTTCAGCACGGTGCCACCAGCTGCGACATCTAATAACATACGTTCCAGAGGTCTCAATCCATCCAATAAATACTCCACCAGCATCCTTTCTGGAACACCCAAGTTACAGCAACTTTCTTCCAATGCGTTGAATCTCTCCATGTAATCATACATGGACTCGTTGAGTCCTTGTCTCATAGTGGACAGCTCTCTCCTCACTTGAGTCGCTTTCGCAGGAGGGTAATATTTATCGAGGAACTTTCTTTGCATTTGATCCCATGTTCTTATACTACCTGAAGGCAAAGACAAAAACCAAGATTTTGCAAGGTCAGTTAAACTCAATGGAAATACTTGTAACTTGAACTTTTCTTCCGAAGCTGCATATGGTCTCAATGTTTGGCAGATTCTGGTGAACTCTTGTAAATGCCTCGTTGCAAGCTCGCCCAGTAATCCTCCAAACTTTGTTGGGTGGTGAACCACTGCTGTTTTGATCTCAAAGTTGTCTTCTTCTGGGTTAGTGTTGATGCACCACGGTTGATTCTGGAATGTAGGGGCTGAAAGCTCCCTCTTAGTTGGCTCATGACGCGTAGGGTGCCTATATAGCTGCTGAAGTGGTGGTTGTTGTCTATATTGTTGACGTGCATATAGTTGAGGTTAGGCATAATCATCATACTCATCCATTCTTCCACCTCTACCATTGTGTCCTCCCTGGAACTCCATCCTTTGACGAGCTGCTCTTTGTCTCTGATTGAATATCCGCTCCGGCTCGACATAGAATGGTGGTATTACCTATGGGGGGGTTTGTTTTCAAAGAGAATGTTTGTTATCAAATTCAGAAAGATTCAGTCAGAAATATGCATTGCAACTGGTAATCATAGATTAAAACATGCATCAATTAGTAAAACTACTGTTTCTAGTCTAACAATCCTGCAAAGGTAATGTAGACTTCAACATTTATCTACTATTAACCGCTAAATTCTCAAGTAGATGTAATATTTATCCTCTTAGTTACCAGTACTAGTTCCACCGCTAGGCTTACGCTAATGTTGGGCTAATCAAATATCATGCACTACTAGTCTAACTAGATCACCGCTAAGTTCCTCCAATCAAACATACAAGCATGTCATGAAGTTCAAGAACAGTAATTCACTAAATCGAATTATGAAAACATAAGTATCATAAATTGCTCGTTGCAACACAAATTCCCAAACCGAATTAGGCTTTAGCTACTACTATCCATCTAAAATAATAATGAAAATAAACTAAGTTCAGAAACTCGAAAACACTGTTCACCGGAGCTGACTTCTCCTCTTCAAGCTCTGGTCTTTCTCCCACTTCAATTCAAGTTTCTCCTCTGTAGTTCCAGCCAAAAAACTCCTCTCAAAAAGCCGGCTAGGGTTTTTTTCTCCTTTTTACACTTTTGAATTTGGCGTCGGGCTGAACTATCCTTGCACGAATCACTTTTGATTCGTGCAAGCTTTGACAAGTAATTCGTCCAGGGCTGGGTGAATCAAATGGTCAGTGCCTCTCTCCTGCTGCACGAATCAAGTTTGATTCAGCAAGCTCCAAGGTGACTCGTGCACTCTTGGTCGGATCAAAATGTCTTCATAAGCTGGGCGAATCAATAGTTATTAGGGCTGGCTCCAAAGTGATTCGACCTAAGTTTGAGCGGATCAAATACTCAGTGGCCTTCGAAGTTGGGCGAATCAAGTTCTCTTGGGCAGATCACTTCTATAGTTCTATAATCTTGCTCGTTTGACCCTTGAAACCTTCGAATCACGTCTGGGTGTAAACTATGATGTTGTAGCCCTTTGAATTAGCTTTCCAACAATATATGGGACACCTCAATCGGATAATAATCATGCGCTCGGCAATCCATCGACGATGAATAGGTTAATCTGCCCAAATTTGGTCTGTATTTGTCCAAATGCGCAATAAAGTTCCACAGCGGTCTTGATACACTTGTGATACAAAACACTACCAAGAAGTAATCTTTCACACACAAAATCCAATTAAACAATGGGAATAAACAACTAAAAAAATCTTATAAATACGCTCCATCAATGGAATGCAAAAATAGAGACAAAAAAGAGCCGAAAATGAGCATGCAGAAACCCAGGCACCGCCTCGCCATTTACCAGGTGATACCGCGTACCATTGAGGACATTTTGAGCATCGTCTCACTCAACCGCGATGCCTCATTATGTTTGAAAGCTTCAAGCGACGCCTCCCTATTTTAGAAGTTTCCAAGCAATGCATCCCCTACGACCAGGTGTCACCTCAGTCTGTTACGCGGGCGACACTTTGCTTTACCAGGTAAAATATCTACATATTTAAAAGCCTTCAATCAAAGCCCCACACTTTCCGATATATAAAGGCAGCTCATGATCAGCATTCTTCATTTGAGATATGCACTTTAAATCCTATTCTTGGAGTGTGGAGAAGAGCTAGAGAGAAATTATCGAGCTACTAAGGAAGACTTGTCATGTCACGAGGAGGCGCTGCCACTTATATACTAGCAGCTCATTGAGGATTATATAAATCCTAGTCCCATTAGAATCTAGAACACTTCCTAAATCCCTTTTGGCAATCCTGATCTATTCCAAGATCTTTGCATGTTGTTGAGATTTGATTGTAACAACCTCTTTCCTAAAAACAATTTATGAACCATATCTTCTCCTTGATCTTTGAAGGTTGTTAGTCAATTTGTTGCTGCAGAAATGTCTTAAAACCATTTAGGAAACATTCCCCGGACATCGAACCTAGACTCTAGGCAGTTGACTGAAAGTCCTCGGTTGATTGTCTCCAAGATGCTCCAGTTGTTGTCTTCACAGGTTGTTGTAGCATCCCGCCTGATCAAGATGCATGGGTTTTTGTCAAGGATGCCACACTCTTTAACAATCTCCCCTTTTGCATTTTAGACAAAAACCAAGGACTATGATGAATGTCTTTAGACTGCTCTGTTGACTGTTTCAGGTTGCACCAGCTACTTGCTTCATATGTTGCTGTAGTAACTGGCCAGATCAACTTGTGGTGGTTTTGTCAAGGATGCCACAATCGTTAACAATCTCCCCCTTGGCATTTTTGACAAAAGCCAATGACTCTTCTGATCTCAATTTATCCCAAGCTAGTCTTCGGACTCCTTCTCTGGCAGCTTCCTCAGATTCTTCATGATCCAACTGTCCATCTCTTGTGGTGACTTCAGCATTCCACTTGCAGCAATAATCATCACTCCCCCTTTTTGTCAACAAATGGCAAGGGTCAACAAATTATACTCGGAGAATAGGCCTACGCCTCTTCTCCATCCACGTGAGGTAGGATTTCATCAGTGGGGTACTCCACATCCCTCATAAGTCTAGCAATCTGGGCATGGCGGGTGGTATTCTTCTTTGCTTCAGTAGTCAGGTAAGCAAGCTCAGTCTTCAGGTTCCCAACAATCTTTCTGCGCACTACTGCCTGATGACAATCGTATTTTTAACCCTTTATAGATGTCAGATATAAGTTTCAGGGGTCAAATTGTAGTCAAAAACAATTTATAGACCTTGGTAAGCCAAGGGTCGATCCTAGGAACAGCCACGTGTATACACTAGCTAGCAAACAATATGTTCAGCTACTTCTAATGGAAATTCTAAGTTTGTTCTAATTATCCTAATTTTCCTAATTAATATAACTAACGGTTGATTCGATCAGAGAAAGCAATTCCAAGATCGAACTTCACCCATGCTCGCAACCCAATTCATGCAATCAGTCACACCATATAGTCATGCAAAATAGCTTTGGAAATAACCTAAATTGACATCAGATGAGCCGCTCATTCACGGATCATCAACAGTTTCGATTTATTAGACACAAAGGTTTCCAGACAAAATATGTCAACTCTCCTATCGATTCATGTACTAACAATATAGCTATCATGTCTCGACATCAATCCTATTTGTTCCAGTTAACTGCCTCAGACCCATTCATCTTTTTGGCATCTAACCTAGTTTCGTTCTAACATGCAGTCATCCCAATCAATGATCAACAATGGTAAAACGATAGAATGAAGCATAATAGAATTGAAAACATAAACTTGCATTAGACTAAAATTGATGTTTGTACAAATCACATGAAATCAGGTCGGATCCCAGAACCAAATAAACTACTCGCTACTCATCGGGATTACTACCAATACAAGAATGAAGAGAATAAAGAATGAAGAACCCGTGACGACGATCTTCACTCCAAGCTATCCTCTTCTCTCTTGCGTTCGTTCTCCAAAATCGTCCAACCCTTCTGAACTAGCCCTCGATTTATATTTATATGAAAATCAATTGGGCTGATTTTCAAAATTGATTTGCGGCCCGGTTTGGTGCCAAACCGGCGGTTTCAATGTTCAAACCGCCGGTTTAACTTATAAACCGCCGGTTCTACGTTGAACCGGCCCCTTTCAGAGAAAAACGAAATTTTGCCTTTTGGGGCCGGTTTGACCAGTCAACCGGCGGTTCTCACTTGAACCGGGCTACTGTTCACTCAGCACTGTAAATCTGACTTGTCTTGCTTGTTTGACCATCTAAACCTTCGAATTACGTCTTGCTGTAACTACAATGTTGTAGGAGCCCTTCGAGTTAGCTTTCCAACAAGATATAGCACGCCTGAATCGAATAAGAATCATGTTCTCGGCAAGCCTTTGATTACGAATAGGTCAATCTGCCCAGATTTGGTCTGTATTCGTTTAAATCTTTGTGTTTTGCCTTATTTTGCTCCAAACGAACTACAAATCCTCAATTTAATATAACTTGACCTAAAATGAGAGTGGAGCGATGAAAACACAATGAAAAGTTCGGGAGAGAAGCGAAATTCATCATCGAATGAAGCGAATAATCGGTAAGAAATCAACTGATCAAAACACTCCACACTTAGAATTTGTTCGTCCCGAACAAATATAAAATGTACAATGAGTAGCAGAGAAACTCAGTGCAAGTACCAATCAAGTTCATGCGATCTATACTAACTAAACTAATATCCTAAGATATGCAAGTCCTAACTCACTTTCGTAGGAATCACGGATGCATTTAGCATATATACCAAGCTTTAAACCCCTAGGCTACCCTAGTGGACGAGTTTTTGTCTCGTGAAGGTTTTTAGAAGAGGGAATACCTACAAATCCCTAGTGCAGGTGCCCTATATGAATGCATGAAATGGGTGCTCAAAAGTGACAGCATTATTGCAACAATCTCAAACTAATGCGCTAAGCCAACATCCAAGTCAAACTATCTTCAAATGAGTTTTTAAACCTTCATAGTTTAAACAAGATGTTGCACTCAAACAAGTCGGTATTAAAATCATCAAATGACTAACCACGTGTCTTAACATTCTTTTCAAGCTATGCATCCGAAATATAAATCCAGGTTACACAAAACATGCCAGTCATTCACCTATTCTATCTAGGGATAGTCCACAGGCTCTTGACGCAAAGCTCATTCTCAAGTCTTAAAGTCCAGACTTTATAACTCATAAGAGAAGAGGAGCTTGGCTTGGCATTTTACGAAAATTGCATAAGCAAGTCAATGATCAGCAGTTTCCAATATCCGCGGTTTCCTCCTACGAGCAGCGGTGGTCTGCTTGTGATTTATCCCTCTTCATGTTCGTCGTAGACGTCAGCAACGCTTGCCCGGATCTCACTCTGTGCGTTGAGTGATCGGCTCTGATACCAACTGAAATGTCAACGTGTTGTTGGTGACTTGTACCAACAGGTTGCTATAGCAACCTCTGGGTCACTTGCGGAATTATCTTGCTAAGTCCGACTCTAAAAGACACAATTCACCCAGTTCGGCAATTGCCTACGTTTGGGGAGGTTTTCTCTTGAGTCCTCAAGATTCCACTAAGCACCGTTTGTAGTACAAAGATATCAGAACTCAGTCTACGCTAGTCCAACCTTTACTTCTAATCTAGCTTTAAACGGAACATGATCGGATGTGAAATGAGAAGTCCTAGTTTTATGGACCAAAGAGAGGAGAGGAGCTAATCAAACCGGTGTGGATGAGAAGGAATGGAAATATAAAAATGCCATGGTCAGTAGCAGTAACCGAAACCGTTAGCCTTGGATTCCGGATCAGCCGTGAGAGAGATCCTCTTCTGTTACATTTGAACACAAGTGTAAGGAATATAAGTGGGAATTTGAAACAAGGCAGGCATTACAGCTACTTTCTCTCTGGGATCCTGTGGAGGAAACAAGTGTGATTGTGCAGACACGACATGATGTTTTTATGACTTAAAGGAACCAAGGGAATGATGAAAAGTAAAAGCTGAGTGAGCAAAAAATCCATCAAACCAAATTATCAATACAAACAAATCTTAGAAACAAAGTAAGAAGAAGAAGAAGAAGATTGAGAGGGAGAGGGAGAGGGAGTGGGAGTGGGAGTGCTCTCCTCCTTTTATAATTTCAATCCTTCTCATCATATCCATCCCTCCCTCCAGAAGGCACCCACTCAAATCCCAAGCTCATCATGGAAAGCAAACCACACCATCTTCTTCTTCATCATCATCACGACCTCCTTAGCCTTAAATTCAGCATCATCAGCTTTCCCACCATCTCCTTCTCCACCCCAACATCTCCTCCAAAACCATAGTCATGAAACCACCGGCAGCAGCGCATTGGCTTTCCTTGTTGTTCTCGGCATTCTTGTTTTGCGTACTCGTAATAAACCCACTTATCTCTTCTGCTGCAACTCAACTGGACTCTCTTCTGTCCTTAAAGTCATCACTTGCAGACCCCCAAAACACTTTTAGAGACTGGGATCATGATAATGCTACTGCTGCGGGATTGCCTGCCTGGTGCTCTTGGTCTGGAGTTCAGTGCAGCCAGAGAACGTGGGAAGTCATGTCCTTGGATCTTTCTAACCGCAATCTTTCCGGGTCTATCTCTCCCAATATCGCCTCTTTGTCTAGCCTGTTGCACTTGAATTTGAGCTGGAATTCTTTCTCCGGTCCTTTCCCCGCAGTCATTTTTGAGCTGAATCAGTTGAACACACTGGACCTCAACCACAACAGCTTCGATTCTCTTTTCCCACCTGGAGTTTCCAAACTGCGATCCTTGAAGATCTTTGATGCTTACAGCAACAGCTTCATTGGGCCTGTTCCAGAGGAGTTTGTTAAGCTGCCGTTCCTCGAGAAGTTGAACCTCAGCGGGAGTTACTTTGGGGGCAGAATCCCCGACAGCTATGGCGCCTTCCAGAAACTGAAGCTCTTGGGTCTGGCTGGGAATGTGTTGGAGGGAGAAATTCCAGCAGCATTGGGCAGTTCGACCGAGCTGGAATGGTTAGAGATCGGATACAACAAGTTAAGTGGAGCATTGCCTGTGGAACTTGAGAAGCTGCGGAAGCTCAAGTATCTAGACCTGTCCAAGAATAATCTCTCAGGCCAGCTGCCGCCAGAACTTGGGAATCTGACATTGCTTGAAACCATGCTTCTTTTCAAGAACCAATTTTCTGGTGAAATTCCAGCATCATTTTGGAACATGAGAAGAATGAAAGTAGTGGATTTATCGGATAATATCATCAGTGGAATGATACCGGAGGATGGCATAGCTTCTCTGACCCAATTGTCAATATTGAGTCTGATGAACAACCAGCTCAGCGGAGAAGTACCTCAAGGCATAGGGGATCTGCCACAGCTTCACACATTGCTTCTCTGGAACAACTCACTCACAGGTGCATTGCCTGCTAAACTTGGCTCCAACGGCAACCTCGTAAAGCTCGACGTTTCGACAAACCAGCTCACTGGCTTCATCCCACCTACACTTTGCTCCGGTAACAAGCTAACTAAACTTGTTCTTTTCTCCAACAAATTCTCATCCTACGTCCCACCAACCATCGCCTATTGCTCTTCCCTTACCCGCCTCCGCCTTCAAGACAATGAACTAAACGGGACGATTCCATACGGATTCGGACTCCTTGAGAATCTAACTTTCATGGATCTGAGCAAGAACAGATTCTCTGGCAACCTTCCAAGGGACTTGGGAAATGCTGTGAAGTTGGAGTATCTCAACATTTCTGAAAACATGTTCGAAACCCAGTTGCCTGATAATATTTGGAACAACCCGACTTTGCAGATTCTTAGCGCTAGCTCAACGAAACTGATTGGGAAAATTCCAGAATTCAAAGGGTGCAGAAGCTTGTACAAGATCGAGTTGGATGGAAATTCATTGAATGGGAGCATACCGTGGGACATAGAGCACTGCACAAAGCTTCTGAGCTTGAATCTTCGAGGGAATTTACTGACCGGAATAATCCCGTGGGAGATGTCGACTCTGCCATCCATCACAGACATCGATTTGTCACACAACCAGCTCTCTGGTGCCATTCCATCCAATTTTGAAAAGTGCCGTACATTGGAAACCATTAACGTGTCCTTCAATCTGCTGGCTGGAGCTATTCCCTCTGGGACAGCGTTTGCCCCATCCTCGTTCACGGGGAACAGCGCCTTATGCGGCCCTGTTTTGCAAGAACCCTGCTCTGATGCCACTGCACAGAATGGACAAGCTCAAAAACAACCTAGGAATAGGAATAAGTATACTGCTGGAGCCATAGTGTGGATCGTGGCAGCTGTCTTTGGAATCGGCCTCTTCACTCTAGTCGCGGGGAGCCGCTGTTTCCACCACCGATTCGTGAGGCAGACTGAGCTGGGTCCTCTGAAGCTCACTGCATTCCAGCGTCTCAACTTCACAGCTGACGACGTGTTGGAATGTCTGTCGACAGGCGACAAAGTGATAGGAATGGGAGGAGCAGGAACCGTGTACAGAGCTGAAATGCCTGGAGGCGAGACCATAGCGGTGAAGAAACTGTGGGGCAAACACAAGGACATTCTTCGCGGCCGCCGAGGCGTCCTGGCAGAAGTACAAGTCTTGGGTAATGTGAGGCACCGCAACATTGTGCGTCTCCTGGGGTGCTGCAGCAACAAGGAGACCACAATGCTGCTTTACGAGTACATGCCGAATGGAAGCTTGGATGAGTTGCTGCATGGGAAAGTGAAGGGGGTGGCGGACTGGGTGACGAGGTACAAGATTGCAATGGGTGTGGCTCGGGGGATCAGCTATTTACACCATGACTGTGACCCCGTCATCGTACACCGCGACTTGAAGCCCAGCAACATCTTGCTGGATGGGGAGATGGAGGCTCGAGTGGCGGACTTCGGCGTGGCCAAGTTGATTATGAGCGACGAGTCCATGTCCGTCATTGCCGGTAGCTACGGCTACATTGCTCCAGGTACGTAGTTCCATTTTCACTTTAGTTAACCCATTCACTAATATTATGTTTACTCAGTCTCGTCTCCGTCTTTCCCTTTTGGCTTTGAACTTTCATTTGTAACTGTTTCTTTTTGAGTTATAAGAATGAATATATATTACAGAGTACGCTTACACCCTGCAAGTGGATGAGAAAAGCGACATATACAGCTACGGAGTGGTTCTGATGGAGATCCTAAGCGGGAAGAGGTCGGTGGAGGCGGAGTTCGGAGAAGGGAACAGCATAGCGGATTGGGTGCGGCTCCAGATGAAGCAGGAGGGAATGGAGCAAGTGTTGGACAAGAATGCAGGGGCCGGGTGTGGTCGGGTTAGGGAGGAGATGATGTTGTTACTCACAGTGGCACTGCTCTGCACTAGCCGGAATCCGGCTGAGCGCCCTTCCATGAGGGATGTGGTTTCCATGTTGGAAGAAGCAAAGCCCAAGAGGAAGTTGGGTGATGGGAAGGTTGACATTCCACTGCCTGAAAAACCTTCTTGTTAATTACACTTTAGTTACAATGTTGATATTTAAGAGTCCTTTTTTAGGGTTGGGGGATTGGATTGGATTGGTAATTTAGTGTATGAGAGGTCATTTTCATGTTGGTTTTGTTTTATTAGTGAGCTGATTATATGCTAAGTACTTTGACATACTTTTCGACTTCTTTTTTTTTTTTTGTATATTCTGTATATATTTTCGTATATTTTGGGGCGTAGCTGGAGTCAAGGGAGATAAATGGAGCACAGAAGAGAGGAATATCTTTAAGTCAGTGTTGGTTGTTCAGCCAATTGGCTTATGTTCGTGCCTTTTATCATGAATCGTTAAGAGGTTTTGAAGTAAGAGGAGATCAACTGATCAGGACCGTGATGGCGAAGTGGGCTAAGGCCAAGGGTATGGAGTCACCGGCAAAAGTTGTCTTTTGTACGCAGAAGACACTGACGGACGAATTCTTATCAAGGAATTATTGCAATTAGCTTTTACGGTAGAGTTGAGATGTATCAATTATTTGATGACTTATCATTTATAATTGTCTCATATTAAATTATAAAAATTAATAATTTTCAAATAATGGAAACTCAGTCAACTATTATGCCCACGAAAAATATTCCCTCCAATTCTGAAAAGTATGAACATAGATATTTTATTGATGGACTTCTTTCAAGTTCATCCCTCTTGTTCAAGTTGGATCCAAGTATATTTCTAAATCCAGTTGTCATTTAATAAGTACTTTAAACGTCTGGATAGCCAAACACAATTGTTATAAAAGACCCAGGTGATGGTCCGCTCGGAAAGGTACTCTCAAAATTAAGTAGGGAGCAATTTGAAATTAATCGGTTTTGTATTTATTAATAAGAAATATTTGTATATATATCACTAAAATATATATTATAGTATTATAGGAGTGAATCATATAAGAACCACACCTTATTGCCAAGGATTTTAGATTTTGCCCACTCGTGCGGCGCTTAACTATAACTTTCATCCGACTAGTTAAGAAAGCCTTCTCTGAAAGTCGCTTGATGTGCTAAGACAACAAGAGAACTTGAAAGCTAGAGAGCTTGTGAGAGAATGATTTGTATTTTTGAGGTGGTTTGGAGCAAATGACTTCTCTCCTATTCATACACTTAGGCCTCCTCAATGGACGGCCAAGATTATTTCAATCCTACGGCTATAAATACGAGTCTAGAAAGTTCCTACCAAAATATCTAGATATTTACTAGCTAAAGATCCTTCACCAAGCTTCCACACTCTTCTGCAATGTTCCTGGAGGTTCCATGGCCTTTCACACTCTTCTGGAACTTGGGTCGGGCCTTTAGTCATCTTGGGCTAGTGGGCTAATTGATGGACTAGGTCACTTGGTCCAAATCCTTTGTCATGGCCCGGATCAACCCCCATCTTGTGAGTCTAAAACAAACGGGCCGTGACATGCTCCACCACCTAATTCGTCGACGTCCTCGTCGATGCTTCCTCGAACTCCCGAATTTTGTCTTTGAACTGCCAAAGGGAATCGAAGGGTTTCCAACTCGCCTCACTTGCTGGTAGTCCTTTCCAGAAGACTAAGTATTACGTACTCCGAGAATGACTTGGATGCCTTTGAACTCACTTTTATTCGATGTACTCTACAAAGTTGGCGGCAACTCTACCTGATAAGAAGCCTTTCCGACCTTTTGTGTGATGGAGAGGGTTCTTCGTAATGCCTCATCAAACCTTTGTGGAGCATACCTCGCCTACTTCGCTGATCAAGGTTGAGCTTGATGAATACTTGCCCTCCCACGCGAAACTCCACATGTCTCCACTTCTTATCCGCCCACTTCTTCATTTTCTTTGGAACCTTGTCCAAGTACGATCTTGCAATGTCGGCCTGTTCATGCCGTGACTTTGCCTCCTTGAATGCCATTGGGCTCCGCCCCGTGTACTTGGATACTAAACTCTGAGGTGTGAGCGGTTGTTGGCCAGTGGTAAGCTCGAATGGACTTTTGTTCATCAACTCGCTCCTTTGCAAGTTGTATGAAAATTACGCCACGTCCAAGAGCTTGCCCAATCCTTCTGATTCGCACTCACAAAGTGCCTCAAATAGAGCTCCAGTAGTGTGTTGACCCTCTCCGTTTGCCCATCAATTTGTGGATGGAAGCTCATCGAAAATTGTAACTCCCATCCCATGAGTTTAAAGAGCTCCGTCCAAAACTTCTCCGTGAAGCGAGGGTCACGATCACTTACTATGTTCCGAGGCAACCCCCACAATTTCACCACGTTCTTGAAGAATAAGTGGGCTGCCTCATAGGCCGTGCAATCCCGAGGAACCTGTCGACCACAGCCATGATGCTCTCAAATCCTTCAGATTTTGGCAAAGCGCTGATGAAGTCCATACTAATGCTTTCCCAAGGTCGACTAGGTACCGGCAGTGGCTCCAAAATATCCCCGGGTGCTTGGTTCTCCAACTTGTCTTGTTGGCACACAAGGCAAGTCTTCACATACAGCTCGATCTCGTCTCTCATGTTCGGCCAATAGTACTGCGCTTCGATCAGAGCTCGAGTTGGTCTCTGACCTGGATGGCCAACCCACTTCGTGTTGTGACATTCCCGAATGATATCACGCCTAAGTCCTTCATACTTCGGCACGTAGATCCTCCGACCCTTTGTGTAAAGTAGGCCATCCTCCTCCCAAAAGCGCTTAGTGTTCCCTTCCTTTGCCATTTCCATCAATATCTTAGTGACGGAATCGCGCATAAGTCCATTTTTTATGGCCTCTAACATTCCTCCTTGGACTTGTGAAATTGGCGCAAGTTCCGCCTTGCGACTTAGAGCATCCGCGAAGACATTTACTTTGCCCGGCTTGTACTCGAACACTATGTCGAACTCCGCTAAAAAGTCTTGCCACATTGCTTGCTTTAGACTTAGCTTCTTCTGGGTGTTAAGGTAACTCGTCGCCACATTGTCCATCTTGACCACGAACCTCGACCCCAGCAAGTAGTGTCTCCAAACTCGCAGGCAATGGACTACGGCCGTCATTTCTTTCTCTTGGATGGTGTAGCGGCGCTCAGTCTCATTGAGTTTCCGACTCTCGAAGGTGATTGGACGACCTTCTTGTACAAGCACTCCCCCGACGACAAAGTCGGATGCGTTTGTGTGGACCTCGTAGGGCTTAGTGCAATCCGGTAGAGCCAGCATCGTTCCCTTATGAAGGCATCCTCCAACCCTTTGAATGCCTCCTCGCACTTCGCCGTCCGCTCCCAAGCATTGCCCTTCTTCAACAGACCTGTCAAGGGCGCGGCGATAGCGGAATATCCTTGGATAATCTTCGATAGTAATTCACCAATCCAAGGAAAGATCGCAACTCGGTAACCTTCTTTGGCAGTTCCCAATCCTCGATGGACTTCACCTTGGACTTGTTCATCATAAGCTTCCCTCCCTTGATGACATGCCCCAAGAATTGTACGTCTTGTCTCGCAAATGAACATTTCTCCCTTTTGACCTACAGCTCGTTCTCCCGAAGTACTGGGAAGACAGTCCTTAAGTGTTCGACGTGCTCCTCCAGCGTGCTACTGTACATGACGATGTCATCTACGTACACCACCACGAACCGGTCCAAGTATGGATGGTAGATCTTGTTCATCAAGGTGCACAATGTTGTGGGGGCGTTAGTCAACCCAAAGGGCATGACTAGGACTCATAGGCTCCATAGCGGGTCACGCAAGCGGTCTTCGGCTCATCTCCTTCGCCAATCCTTACTTGGTAATATCCCGACCGAAGATCGAGTTTTAAGAAATAACTTGCGTGCCGTAGCTGGTCGAACTAGTCAGCGATAAGAGGAATGGGATACTTGTTCTTGATGGTTATCTTGTATAGCGCCCGATAATCGATACAAAGTCGTAGCAGACCCATCGTGCTTCTTCTAGAATAATACCGGTGCGCCATATGGGGCTTTCGAGGGTTGGATGTACCCCGCATCCAACAGCTCCTTGAGTTGTCTCCGCAACTCTTCCAACTCCGGTGGAGACATTCGGTAGGGCGCGTTCGTTAGTGGTTGAGCCCCCGGCTCCAACTATATGCGATGGTTGACTTCCCTCCTTGGCGGTAGCCTTTTGGGTAACTCGGGTGGCATGACATCTTTGAATTCCCCCAACACCTTCTCGATCTTGGATGGTATCTCACCTTCTTCTTGTTTGGGTTCTTCGTCCACCTTGATTGATGCTAGCCATGTTGCTTGTCCCTCCTTAAGACCATGCTCGACTTGCATGGCCGAGAGATACATGGAGTCTAAGTTTGCCTTAGTTGTGGTAGACACCATGTGCGGATCTCCCTCCATGATTAGCATGGTGTTTTTCTTTGGCCAAGCTAGCACATAGAATTGGCGCAAGAACTCCATCCCCAAAACACACTTAAAATCATCCATATGAGCGATCGAGAAGTTGACATTACCTCGCCACTCTCTGAGCTGTAAATCCACGCCTTTGGCTACCTCGTTTAAGGGTTTTGCCTCGGTGTTCACAGTCTTCAACCAACCTTTGCTCTTTTCCGTCTTTAGCCCCAATCGTCTCGCGTAGCTAGGTTGGATGAAGTTGTGAGTTGCGCCCGTATCCACCATGATGGGAACAATCTTCCCACCGACTTTCCCATCCACGTACATAAGTGTCCAATCCCCAACCTTCTGACGAGTGGGTTTGACCTTCAATTCCCCGAGGAGTTTGATGCATCCCATCGTTGCCTCCTCCTCCTTATCCTCGAGTAGGGCATTGAGTACATTCCTCTTCGGATATTCCTTCGCCTAATGTGGCCCTCCACATAAGAATCAATCGTTCAGCGGCTTCCTTTCAAATGTCTTGCCTTGGAACGCTCCTTTATGGGCTGATTTGCCACCTCCGAACTTAGGCTTCTCACTCTTTTGCTCGTGCGCTCCCCCACCTTTGAAGGAGTTCTCCTTCTTAGCTTTCAGCTTCGAAGATGTCTCTCCCCTTGTGTACTCCGTCAAGGTATCCACAATGGTCATGGCCATTGCGGTGTCCCTCACATCCCTCCTCTCCAACTCCATCCTTGCCCATGATTAAAATCCGTCAATGAAGTTGAAGAATAGTTTCGCTTCATCGACGTCAGGGAGTTGAAGCATAAGGGCCGAGAACTCCCTCACATAGTCTTGAAGGGATGACCCATGCTTCAACTCCTTGAGTTTCTTACGTGCTTCATGGTTAGCATTCGCGGGATAGAATTGCTTCTTGAGTTCTGCGACAAATGCTCCATAAGTGTTGATCGTGCAAAACCCCTTTTGTATCTCATGAAATTTTCTACGCCACCAGGTAGCCCCAAGATCAACTAGATAGAGGGACGCGGTGCTTACCTTATAAGCGACATCCAATCGAATAAACTTCGAAGTAGAGCTCCATATGGCAAAGGAAGTTGTCAATTTCTTCCGTGTTGCGTGATCCCTTGAATTCCTTGGGTTTGAGTACATCCTGGACCCTCAGAATATCCCGTGTGAAAGTGACCACTTCCCCAGTTCTCCCAACTTTCCGCAGCCATTTCCAGGTTGTTCTTCTCTAAAGAAGACTGTAACTCCTGGACTTGAGTAACCAAGGTGTCCACCCTTGCCTGGTACTCCTCCTTCTCACCCCGCCATGCTTCGAGGAATGTGTTGATGTGTTGGAATAGCTTGGCTTGTAGGTCCTCCCCCAAGGACACTACTTGACTTTGAATAACTCCCAACTTGTCTTCCAAAGTCTCGACGTGGTCGTCGCATATCCCAATGCGATCCCACACTTCCCCAATGCCAAGTTCCAACTTAGCAAACCGTTTCTCATTCGCAGAGACAAAATGATATCTTGGTGCTTTCTTCTTCTGGGAATCCTTCTCGGTATTTCTCCCTCGAGTTTCCGTGTCGGAAGCTATGAAGATGTCGAACCTAGCTCTGATACCACTTATCACGGACTTAGATTTTGCCCACTAAGCCGTGTGGCGCTTAGCTAGAACTTTCACCCGACTAGCTAAGAAAGCCTTCCCCGAAGGTTGCTTGATGCGCTGAGGCAACAAGAGAACTTGAAAGCTAGAGAGCAAGAGAGTTTGAGAGAATGATTTGTATTTTTGAGGTGGTTTGGAGCAAATGACTTCTCCCCTATTTATACACTTAAGCCTCCTCAATGGACGGGCAATATTATTTCAATCCTACGGCTACAAATACGAGTCTAGAAAGTTCCTACCAAAATATCTAGATATTTACAAGCTAAAGATCCTTCACCAAGCTTCCACACTCTTCTGCAATGTTCCTGGAGGTTCCATGGCCTTCCACACTCTTCCGGAACTTGGGTCGGGCCTTTAGTCATCTTGGGCTAAGTAATGGACTAGGTCACTTGGTCCAAATCCTTTGTCATGGCCCGGATCAACCCCCATCTTGTGAGTCTAAAACAAATGGGCCGTGACATTATGCTAACAATTAAGAACCATATATAGCCACAAGATATTATGATCTAGTTACTGAGACTAATCCACAATTTAGGTTTTTCATTGTTATTTTCGTCTAATTCATCAGTATACTTCTAAATTTCATTGTTGATTCATTAGCATACGATCGATGTTCAATAGGTTTATCATATCTTTCAACCGATTCATCAATATATTTTCAAAATTTATTGATTTTGATTTTCCAGTTAAAATTTATCATGGTGCTTTTATTGGTAATCGGTTTGTAGTTCCAATTTTAAAAAGTGGTTCTTATCCGAACCTGATCCATAGTATTATACTACCTCAAAAAAGCAAATAGATATTCAATTAACCATAAAAATTAAACTGAACATCAACAATTTACTAACACATCTTATTTTTTAAAAATTCTATTAAATATTTTCATTTTTATAATTTTATAATTTTAAAAAATTCTTTGTGTCAGCGATCGCCGCCATGCGGATAAAAATAAAAGTGGTCGATTATCGATATAATTTAAGTAAATTTTGGAGGTTAGAAACAGAGGGAATCATTATCGCGCATTAGTTTTTCTATAAAGGTAATCAGTATAGCTCATATTAGTTTTTCGATAAAGGTCACATGAGAAGAAACCGGTCACGCCCATATCAAATTTCTTATACGTCATGACATAGGTATTCAAAAATTCAAATTGCATGTATTTGTTACCTCATACGAGCAACAAGGAAGAAAGCTAGCATCGCCCCATCACTTCACTTATGTGGGTTAGATGAAACATTTTGAATTTTTATTTATGAATGAAACTTTATAGACCTAAAGCTGAATCAGATTTTAGAAGTATTTTCTCTGAAAAAATTTTAGACTTGCCTTGCTTTTTAAACAACATTTTTGATTTGTCCTATTTTTCAATCGGTCGGTTAGTTTTTTTGCATGCGGCCGCTCTTTATAGGACCGGCTGGTTAAAAAAACTAATCGGCCGGTCTTACCAACAGCGGCCGATTACAAATTACGTATAATTCGAACTGGAGTTGCATTTTTTAAACAGGCCGGTTTACATTTTTAAGCGGCTGGTCTTATTAAAACGGCCGCTTGTTAAATACAATGCGACCAGTTTCTTCTTCTTCTCTTCTCCTCCTCCTTCCTCCCTGGAATCCCCCTCTACCCTACGTCGAATTAAGGACCTTGATGTGGACAAGGTGGACAAGGATTGGAAGGACACGGGTAATGTGGACAGGGATTGGAAGGAATTAAGTATAAGTTTATTGGCGCATACCCGGAGTGTCTGAGGTCGCCTTCATTGGCCAAGAGTAAATGGTTTGTCGAAAATATGAGTCGGCTGCCAGTTGACGCATCAGAGGAAGTTGTGAAGATGCATGTCAGAGCATACATATTGTGCATGATAGGGTCAGCCCTGATGCCAGATCTATCGGGGGACAGGATTTCTCTGCACTACCTTCCCTTGCTTGCCGACCTCGAAGCAGTCAGCTCGTATAGTTGGGGGAGCATAGTGCTTGCGTATTTGTACAGACAGATGTGCAGCGCAGCAGCTGGGCGGCTGCAGCATTTTACCGCAGATGTGGTGCTGGGAAAGAATTCCCATAGGTCGTCCTAAAGGATTCAGTTGGACTTTACAACCGATTAATGCGGGCATGGACCCGTATCTGCGAGAAGCGTGGTCCTACACGTAAGTGCAAGTGATTATGTTAATATATGTTGAACTACTTATGATATAGATTAAAATTCTCTCATGTTTGATGTGCAGGAAATGGTATGGCCCGAAGTCGTATATGGAGACACCACATGGCTCATTGATTTTCTATCGAGACCAATTAGACCAAATGAGCCAAAGTGATTTTTGTTGGACTCCATATGACGAAGAGCTACTCCCATTACTTAACCCAAATTGTATTGCAAGGAGACTGAGATGGTGGTCGGAGATCCCATTTGTCTGCTTTAACATAGTAGAGTGGCATCATCCGTCAAGAGTGATGCGTCAATTTGGTATGAAGCAAGTCATTCCTCCACCACCACGGGCAGCATCAGATCCAAAACATTTGGTGACAAGGGCGAAAAGAAAGGACGGGCAATGAAATGAGGGAATACATCGACATGTGGCTTGCACGGTCGGAGCACGTCGTCACTGTACCCACCGACGTGGCAGTGGAGGCTGGCCATGATTATCAGACTTGGTAATCAACCACTACTCGCCGCTTCATCCAGCCTAGATTCGACCAATCACAACCATACAGGCCTAATGCGTCAGAGCGTACCAGCACTATAAGTTAAAATCGTTTAATGTACATATTTCATAACACACTTATGTGCGAGATCTAACCATGGTGTCAAATAGGTCCGGACATTGGTGCTCCATGCCAGGACAGCGGCAGAAATTTTTGTGCAACCTATGTGTGATGCTGACCTATGGATGGGTTCTAACCGCATATTCCACTCCGCGTATGACGAGCTGGCACGGCTAAGGGAACCGGATGCGATCGGCATAGATCCCGCGTCGATTCAATTTGACTATGAAGGTATAGATTAACGACTCGGTAGCTCCCATCGACGCACATAATGAAGATGATGATGATGAGGATGACGAGGAGGATGTGACACCTCTTTACTCACAACGGGTAGAGAGTTCCAGTCAACCAGGGCCATCACAACCTAGATATGAAAAACTAGTTAGGGATAAGAGGCCACCAGATCGCTTGTCCTACAGTAGATTTAGATGAAATTCCCATCCACCTACATTTTGGTTTGGCTACAAACACTTTTGTTTTTCTTTCCCTCATTGAACACTTATTACAAGCACTATGTCAACAAGCACATATTACAAACTTCAAGTCTACTAACATAATTCTTATCAACAAGCGGCCAAGATCGACTGCTTAAAATTATAAACCGGCCGGTTTTGTAAAAGACCGGTCGGTCTAAAAAACGCAACTCCCGTTCGAATTACACATAATTTGCCGGCCGCTGTTGGTAAGACCGGCCGGTTAGTTTTTTCAACCAGTCGGTCCTATAAAGAGTGGCTGCATGCAAAAAACGAACTGGCCGGTTGAAAAATATGACAAATCAAAAATATTTTCAAATAGTAGAGCAAATCAAAAATGTTGTTTAAGAAACAAGGCAAGTCTAAAAAAATTTCATTTTCTCTTCAAAAAAGCATTTTTTTAATTTATTTTACCTATTGTATCCCTTCCCATCAGCTCCTTCTCTAGCTCCGTCAGGAATTTAACTTTAATCGTTAAGATATTTGACGTTTTTTTGTCACTATATCATGTCGTGATGGGCTTCAAGAAAGCATTGAAACCTAGATTTGACCTAGATGGGGAAAGTCAACATTACCAACGTCAAGACATAGAGAATAAATGTCGGATCAAGATCAAGTATTTGTATTAGAGAAGCTCTTACTTTCTCATTATTCTTTTGTTTTGCGCTTTTTAATTTTCATAAACGATGTATTATTGTAATTTCACTATAAGTTAGTAATGACATATCTGTAGATGAACATGTTCTTAATGTGTTACTTTGATGTAAGTTATACACGAATATGAAACGGATCTCGGATAGAATTGACATAAAAGCTTATTGACTATGACATTAACTGATAGATTTAATTGGAGAATGAACATTTTTATTTGAAAATGTAGGCCTAGTATATTGCTAATTCGGTGATTCGTCAAACTATAATTGAGGGTTAACAATTAGGAGTAATCGAGTGACATTTTGACAAAAGGGATTCTTGGTTGAGCAGTAAAAGCACAAGGACCGTTGATATTTACTTGGAAATGCATATGGAATTTTATTATTTTATGTTTGGTGCAGGGTAGATCAAATAGGATTCCTAAAATTGCTTATTTATCTTGATTTCTCAAATGGTTATTTTCTTTCCTGTTTCGTTGAGTTTAGTTCTAAAACTTAAATCTTCTAGATTTATCTCAAATAGAAAACAAAATTCTAATTTATATCAGCTAGGCATACAACATTATCTCTTTGAATTTATTGAGAGTATAAATTTAAAACAAAACTTGATAATTATAATTAAAAATACATGTGTCAGACATGGTCGGCAACTAGCAACCAACAAATAATTTCATCATATGAAACTCGGTCGCTTCAACGATTAATGGTTTATTATTTTAAATTGTTAAACTAAGTAAAGTATTTAATTAAATTTAATAGAAGTCAACTTAAAAATAACTTTGAAAGGGTTGTAGGCAGACCATTAACTATTTCTGGCAAATGCCATAAAAAGAAAAAGGCAAGAAATGGCATGGTTTCCTTTGTGCTACGCCACCTAAATAATAATCATTATCCTTGGTATGGTTCCCCCCTTGAGGTAAAAGTATGAATTTAAGGGCTCTGTAATCATGAACGTGGGTCGGGGTACGTTGTTCTCCCAATGAGCCATAACTTTTTGCTCCTCTCTGCCACCTAAAAGGATGCTACTTTCAGATCCAAGTGCTCAGGGAACAAACTAAAGGTTAGGAGGTTACCTCAAGTGATGATACAGTTTCAATCCAGTAACTTAGGTCTTTCAAACACTCCCTTTGCTGCTCTGCAGTGATGCTTAATTGTTGAAGCAAACTGCAGGTCATCTCCACCTTTTTTCAAGTCAGTCCTGAAGTTAGTTTTAAAATGAAATGATTTGGTGATTGAATTTCCTCAAACCAACCTCATCAACAACTAGTCTCGGGATGCACTCTTCCAAAACCTCGATCGCCGTCCTCATCGAATCATACACACTCCCAACACAACCCTGTCATTCTTATATTAGATACGGATATCAAATCTGTCCATTGATATCTGGCTTTAGTAAAAGACCAAGAGAATGATTGATTAGAGACTGAATTAAGTGGAGGAACTGTTACCTCAGCTCCATAAACCAGAGGGAGTTGGACTGAAATGGCGGACAACTTCCTTGTCAACCTGCTCACTGCTTCAAAATTCCTCTTCTCTATTCTCATCCACTCCTCTAGCAAACAAATCTGTGGATTCACAATGTCTAACAATTTGGTCCTCTGCTCATGTTTCTGCACCCACATTCTCTTCTCCATAATCATGTTTCTCATTTTCAATGTTTGGAGCCAAACGGTGAACAGCTTATCCTGAATCATATTTATACATGTTGAAGAACAAGAACTTGTAAAACAACATTAATGATCAAGTATCTGAAAACTGACCTCTGCCTGAACTTCAACAGAAGCCGCGGCGGCCTCAGCCTTTGCATTAGTGAACCTCCACTGCACCAATCTGTTGTGCAACATCCGAAAATGATGAAACTCCCGTTCGGTCATTGGACTTGGCTTCTTTGTCTTGAAGTACTTGAGAACCCCACTGACACCTCCACGACCACTTTTTGTCTTGGATGTCACTACTACCGTCGTCTTTCTCGAGTTTTTATTCAAATGGTCAGGATCTAATGACCTCCCGGGGGACAAGGCCCAAGCGGACTGAGAGCTCCTGTTGCTGTTACTAGTTGCAATGGAATGGTGCAATGGACTTCTTTGGGACTTATTGCTGCGGCTGCTGGTCTCATCATTTCTGGTGGAGTTGGATCTTAGGACGAGTTGTGGGTGTGAAGGCATAGGTTCTGGTGTGCGATTATGCTCCATGGAACCAGAGGAAAAATGTGTGATTTGGAGGAGGAGGGAATTTATTTATTTATGCATGGGACTATCTATCTACAAAGCTTCTAAACTGGTAGTTGCGGGCACGTACGTAAACAAAATTAAGGCTTTCACATATTATACAAACTATTTAAGCTTACCCACAAGTCAAACCAACAATTTATGCCTTGTTCGTATCAACTTGATATGGAAGACTTTTCTACTTTTAAAATACTTTTAATTTCTTTGGTTCAATATTCAACAACATGGGAATGGAAAATAAGATTTTATCATTTTCTATTTGATTGTGATTTTCCCTTAATTTTTGTGGGGAGAATGAACTTTCCAACCCATTAATTTTCTTCCCCATTCACTTTTTTGTAATCAAGCAAACGACCATCCCAAAATAACTTTCCTTCCCCTTATTTTCCATGAACTGAGGTTCATATACATTAGATTAGATGTAAAAGTTGAATATGTCATGCACTCTCCCTGCTCCATAAATAGTCCTTTGTTTGGTTCATGGAAAATAAGGGAAAAATATAGTTTTTGGGATGGAAAATTAAATTAGTCTCATTTGTTACAAGGAAAGTGAATGGAAAAGAAAATTAATGGGAAAATTCAATTGATTTTCCACACAAAAAAAAACTTCCTTCTCCTTATGTTTTCATGAACAAAACAAAGCGTAAAGAATAAGGGCTTTTCATTCGAATGTCCAACAAGAGAGGCAAAATCTCAATGTGTTGATGATATCCTTTAGTTCATCAAATTACTTGATTAACAATGATCTCAATGAAAATTTTTTGAAAATACGACATATAAATTGAACATTTTGTAAAAGGTTACACTTCTTAAAGTCATTACGATTTGCAAATTTTTTAAACAATTACTTTTGGAAAAGATGCTTTGTCATAAAATTCGAATGACCTAGTGCCGAGTTGACATATCCTTAGCGACTTCCCAGAAAGATGATGTTGCCAAAAAAAGTTGGAGTACAAATCACTTTTTGCAAAGACGGCTTGTGTTGCAATGCAATTTAGTGGGTTCTCTCAAAGAGTAAATGAAAGGAAGCGGTTCATGGCAAAAACTGCATCCTAAAAAAATCGCCTTAACATGAATTGTTGCTCTAACAAATAGTATCGTCAAAAATCTCTGTCTTCTTTCCGTACCCTTTTTCTCTCCTCCTTAATTCAATCGATGACAGAATCCGTGCCGCATTTGCTCCCAAAACCCTCATTCATTCTGCTTTGATTTAAGGATTGTTCACCTTCAAACAATTTGCCAATATTCAATTTTTTCAATCCCTAAACCCAAATATTTTATTCCAAAGAAGTATTCATTGATGGAGAGTGTACTATAGTTGGATTAATGGAAGCCAAGTATAATTCCTGAATCGTTGGAGCAAACTCTTCTAGATACCAATTTTTGAAGTACATATGACGGTACCGACTTTGATGTTCCATGACTTGATGATTTTTCATTCTAACACGATGGTAAGAATTTACTATCATCTATTATATCCAACATCTCTTGACATATCAAGTAAAATTTAATACAAGATATACATTCTTTGTAATTATATTCGTTTAGTTTCTCGAGTGATACAATCATTGTATAAAAAGTTTCATTCTAAAAGTAACGTAGCTTCAATGCGTTGGGTCCTTGACCATACCTCTTCATTGTTCTTGATTGCGCTCATTCAAAGTCCTAGTCTTCCAACGATGCTCCAACACCTCTTTATGGCGAAGCTCTCGTGCTCACTCACAATCTCAGTCCGTCCCACTATATTACCAAATTTTTGAATATCGCAACATAGAAAATATGAATTATGCAAAAGAGGAGAAACTATCACAACATGACCTTTGTTGGATGAAACCAACTAATTCAAGTGAACTACTATACTAACTCATGCACTACTGATATTATTATTTTTTGATTTACCCCAATTAAACATCAACGTCCAATATGATCTCTCATTATCCCTAGAATATCTAGAGATCACTACATTGAGTTGAGAATATAAGAAATCTTCAGACCTTCAACCTTTTTAACCATAAAATTAAAGACATGTCTTCAAATTAACATTCTTTTCAACTGCCGAGTGGCTCCGCACTTCATGACTTTTTGACCTTTTACATTATTAGTTGTCTTAACACCATTTTTATCAATGTAAGCCCTATAAGTTTGATTTCTAGCTTGCTTACACTATCTTACTCACTAAGTATTTCAAGCGCTCGATATACTTATTTGGCACATGCTTAATTAACTTGTTATTGAACATTAGAATTGGGGTCGGTACCCTCTGTGTCTTCCTCCTCTCACCATATGATGAAGTATATTGATAAGCGTTTTCTTTAATCCTTTAAAATTTAAATAACTTGATAAGTTCAAGTGACGATTTAAAGAGTAAACATTTTATTAGTAGTGAATATATATTTGCATGGCTACTCTTATAGACTAGACTTTAGCAGTTTACACCTAATTTTGGAGTTGGGATTATTTTTGTCTCAACCAGAAGAAGCAAGCAAGCACGGAAAAGGGCAATAAACTCTGTTGAACATGTCTTCCCACACGCACTTTGGCGCGTATAGAATGGAAAATGTCTTCAATTAATACTATTCCTTTTTGAGAGTTTATCTCTTTATATACTTTTAATTTGTTTGTACCAAATAATTCTTTGGATAATAAAGCATTTTTTTTTCATACAATTTCAGCCAAAATTAACATATCATAAATATATTTATCACGAATGTATCAGGTATAGTAATGAATGGATTTCGTATACATTTTAGGCTTAATTTCTTATAAATTTTGGCTCGTTTCCGAGCGACACATGCTGGTTTGATGTATTCTTTCTTATTTTTCAAAACATGTGCACTTCAACGAAGAGTTGAAGACCAAAACATGTAAACGAGCAAAAAGAGCCGAAACTCAGCCTGCAGATTTCAGGCGGACGCCTCAATTTCAAGGAGACGCCTGACCAATATGGAAGTTTTTCAGGCAAAGTCTCACATTGTTCAGAAGATTTCGAATGACGACTTACTTTGTTGAGAAGATTTCGAGCGACGCCTCACTCCGTTGAGTAGATTTTGGGCGATACCTCATCATTCCAGGTGACACCCGAACCTCAAGCGACACCTCACTATATCAGACAACGCCTGAGATCCATTATATAAGGAAATCTCGAATCCAACATTCATCATTCAAGTTTGATGCCCCGATTCTAGTTTGTAGAAAGGTGAGGCACTTTCCCCGACGTACGAAAAAACTAAATTAAGGATGACGCCTTTCAAAAGACGAGTACGGGAGGAAACATTTCATAGTTAATACCAATTCATCAAAGTACTACTTTTGGAGCCTTTTTGCGATGAAATTTTAATCTTTCATTTGAGGTTGGTAGCTCGGATTAGAACACATGGGGCAGATCCCATCTGTGATCCATAGGTCTGGGTCAAGGCGAGCCGGGCATTAGTATGGCAAGGGTTTTGCTATTTACTTCGAGTTTGAGGAAGAAAGCAATAGCCCCATAGCATAGATACGCGCTTTCCCCTCACTCGTTGTAAAGACAGGAAACGAGGACCAGAATCCTAGTTTGAGACCCCGACGCCTAAGATCTATTATATAAGGAGATCTCGAATCCAGCATTCATCATTCAAGTTTGGTGCTCCGAATCCAGTTTGTAGAGTCTAGATAAGAGCAGAGAAGTTGAACCTCAACCAAGAAGGCCCAAAATCACACTGAGCAACGATCGATGCTCATCAGGTTGTTCCTTTGTGACAGGATTAATTCTTCTCTTATTTTGACGTTCTCGTTATTTTCCTTTATATTTAGAGGCATTCGCAGAACAATCTTAATATATCTTTATACAATGAGTTTGTGCATTGTACTATGTATTTAGTTACTTGTTCGCATGCATGAGTTGTGTGTTCTCTCCTTACTATGTTGAACCGTTTGTCTTGTTCACTTGTTGACTTCGAATTGTCTAGCCAAATATAGAACCTTGATCGGCTAGGATCGACTAGGAATTGTATATTCATAAATGGTGACATCAAACTTTTGAACGACCCTGGGTATTTACTTAGGTTTACAAATATTGTTTAACTACAGCGTACCCTCGAAAACATAAACTCTTTGATAGCTATAGATGTTAAAAATATTGTTGATCATAAATTCCAACAATTATGAATAATCTTTTATTTTCTTTCATTTTCCTCAACAATTTCATTTACACATCATTTTATTGAACTAAATTCTCACAAAAATTAAATCAAAATGGGACCATAGGGTTTTAGCCATTTTGGTGAGAGTGTGAGGTACATGGCCCTGGCAAGGCATCTCTTATGGGAGAGCAATAGGTAAAGAGGAAAAGCAATGCTTGAGAGGGTGCAATAATTCTCCTCCAATCATGTAAGCTATAAGCAAAAGCAGTATAAGAGAGGAAGTAATTTTTTTCATCTCAATTGAGAAAAGAAAAGAGCAACAAGAAAAAAACTCATTTATTGTAATCCAATTATGATATGACATGTGGGATTTCTTGATTCATTTATGTTATTACGGTTTAATTGTAATGCGACACATAGTTAGCTTATCTATTATACTACCAATTCACCCATCAGTGGTTGCACATTCACCCGTCACTGCTTCTCTAGACGCTCTGCTTCTCTAGACGCCCTCCCATTCAGATAGATTTCCTTGGAAGGGAGACCCTATCAATGTGTCCTAGTTTTTTATTTGGGGTCCGGAGTTGGATTTCTGAGCTGAATTTCAGATCCAAGGCTGTGTAGTGGTGAGTGGTTCGGTGCGAGGAGGTGGCCGACTGGACTGCTGTGGGTTCCATACGTGTGAAGGCAGTAGGGGTTTTCTTTGAATCTGTTGGTATTTAGAGTTTGGTGGAGTTAGGGATTTAGGGATGAATCGGAGTTTTAGGGCATAAGAATCGTAGATGACAGTAAAGCAGAGGCAGCAAGTTGCGGCCAGTTTGAGATTGGCTGTTGCACACCAGCTATTTGACGAGTTGAAGGTGTTGGATTTTTGTAGGGAAGGAATCTTTCTAATACTGAGTTTTGTTTGATCGGTGGGTTCGTAGAGGGGAAAGGGACAGAGCGAAAGACAAACGGTTTCAATAAGGATTGAACTTTTTGGGTTTGCACGTATTTGGTTTCTGACGCACATGTTGAAGGAGTCTCAGGACAGTGGTCGCGCAAGTTGAAGGAGACTCGGGACAGTAGTCACACAAGTTGAAGAAGTCTCAGAACAGTCATCAAAATTAAATTTTAGTTTAAGAAAGTTGTGGAATGCGATGGAGTTTCAGGATAGTGGTCTTGTTAATGACGTGCTGGGCGGTTTGGGCTAGTGTTGGAAGTGCCCTTTCTCATTTTTTTTCCTAGATTTGCAGCGAATATGAGGGGCAACAGTGCTTTACGGGATCATATGTCTTGTCACTTGAGGAGGTCGCGGAGTGAGTGCCTGTCTGGAAGGGGGCTGGTGGAGTTAGTTCAACACCTCAGCGAGCATGGGAGATTGTTATGCGGTCGGTGCAGTAAGATGTACAGGGTGGGGACTTGGTGTCGAGGCCGCGATTGTAGAGCCACTTTCGTAGTTTCTGAGAAGTTGCCGATTGGGTCGACGGTGCCATTTTTCAGGGAGTGGGTGGCTGTGAAGCAGGACCGGACAACCTGATCTTGAGGTACTCAAGAAGTTGAGGTGCACTGCGATCCCTACCATAAACTTCATTCCTAGATTTTGTGGGAGAGGTGTGGCTAAGTGTTATGGTTAAGCAATTAAAGCGGTTAATGAGGTTCTTTGTGACCTTAATCGGTGGGGGATCATAAGATTTTTATTGTGTCAATTCTTAGATTTGTCAGAAAAAAAGAAAGGGGTGGCGTCTCCTTGGCTGAGTTGGTGGCTCGTAGGTTAGGGATGTGGAAGAGGGAGGGGATGGTCAACGTCACCTTTGGCAGGAGGCAGTGGGGAAAGGGGATGTCTGGGAAATGGATGCCAATTTTTTCTGAGGAAGACTACTTGAAGATCAATGTGAAGCGGTGCGAAAAGTTGGCGGCGGTTGGTCATCTCGGTGATGCGGCTGGTGCTTTAGTTAGTAGAGGGGTATTGCCGCTGTCTCAAGAGGTGATGGATGAACTCGTCCGGAAGCACCCGCATGCTCCACCCCCAGGGGTTCCCACGGGGCTGCCTCCTGTTTCAGTAGTGCTTTCTTGGGAGGAGGTGTCGCGGGCTCTTCAATCTTTTCCGAGCGGTTCTGTCGGGGGGTGGGATGGGCTAAAGCCGCAGTTTTTATTGGATATGGTTTAGGGGGTCACAGATCGGGTGGAGGAGGTTCAGTTGCAGGAGTTTTTTACCACCCATGTCGCGCTTTTGCTCAGTGGAAGAGCACCTCTTAGTTTGACTCCGCTTCTTATGAATGCTCTTGTTATTCCTCTTGCTAAACTTGGAGGAGGAGTTAGGTCGGTCGCAGTGGGAGAGGCTTGGCGGCGTCTTACGTCGAGAGTGGCTCTAAGTGCTGTTAGAGCTTCAGCGATGTCTCATATGTTGCCTTTTCAGTTGGGTGTGGGAGTGAAAGGGGCAGCAGAGGCTATTACACATTCGTTAAACCACTTGGTTGCGAAGCATTCAGCCGATAAGGGGTTGGGGTTTTTGAATGTGGATCTCACAAACGCTTTTAATCTAATCAACAGAGAGGTTTTCATGGAAGGAGTGCGGCGCCATTTCCCATCGTTGAGCGCTTGAGTTGAGTATTGTTATGGATCTCAAGCGTTGCTCTTTGTTGAAGAGTCTGTCATTTTTAGTTGTCGTGGGGTGCAACAAGGCGATTCATTGGGGCCCTTACTTTTTGCCATCGCTATGCAGCCTTTGTTTCATCGGATTGGAGAGCTATGTCCTCGCTTGATGCTCAACTCTTGGTACCTTGACGATGGTCTATTGATGGGTCATTGTGAGGATTTGTTGGTAGCGTTTGGGGTCATTCAGGATTTGGGGCCCCGGCTTGGGTTAGTTGTGAACCATAGCAAATCCTTATGGTGGTGGCCAGGGAAGACAGGGACCGGCCTCCTGAGGTGCTAGACAGGATTATTATCTTGGGTTCCTCAGCTTTATCTATTTTGGGTAACTCTGTTACAGCGAATGGGAGAGGGGTCAATGGGGTGGTGGGGCAGAGAGTTCTTGGTATTCAGGCCATTCTAAGTGAGGTGTCAAAATCAGATAATCCGTTGTTGGAGTTATTACTTTTGCGGGCTTGCGCAGGCATGCCGAAGATGATGTATAATTTGCGGAGTTCACCACCCGATTTGATTGAGGGGGTCGATTCATTTTTTTGACGCAGCTGTGCATTAGAGTTTGGCGCATATCTGGAACACGGGTCTCACGATTGAGCAAAGGAGGTTGGTGGGTTTGCCTCTAAAGTTCGGTGGGCTAAGAATTTCGGTGGGGAACAATGTGGCTCTCTCGGCTGCAGTGGCTTCCTTAGTGCAGGCAGGGCGTTTATGGGAGATCCTTACGAAGGACTCATTCTCTTCGTCAAGGTGTAGAGTCTTGCTTGAGGAGTGGAATTTGAGATTTCGTCCTGCCTCCCAGTTGGATTGGAGGAGCTTAGGTCGAAGGCTAAGCCACAACAGTGACTTACATATTTGGCGACGGAAGTCATCAGAGAAGAGTTTAAGAGACGGGCAGGGGCCGGGTTAATAATTTGGTCAATGTTGTTTCTGCGTCAGGGAGCGGTATTTGGACCACAGCGATACCTATGCCTTTCTTTGGGCTTCATATGAACCTGATGGCGTATCGCTTGGCCCTCAAGTACCGTACCACGCACAACGTGTTCTCAATTTCTCGTGCTTATATGGCATGTAGGGGGTTGCACACTTCTGACGCGGCCAGTAATCGCGATTTTCATTGTCCGGGGGGGGGGGGGGGAGGAGGATTAAGAGGCATAATGCGGTAAGGGATGCGTTATTCACATTTTTTAGGGAGGCTAATTTGGGGCCTAGACTAGATGTGGCTGGCCTTCTTGCTGTGAGGGAGAAGCCAGCGGATATTTTAGTACCTGCGTGGGATGCAGGAAGAGAGATCTTTGTGTGGATGTATCCATTGTCTCTCCTTTTATGGGAGGAGGGGCATGGCTGGGGTAAGGGGAGGTGAACGCTGTGGTTATTGTGGTAGTAAAAATAACTAGTCCAATCACGGTGTTCAAATAATATTTATAATCCGAGTGACCTCGAGTCGAGCAAAGCCTAAATTAGTCTAAAGCTAGCTAGTAATGCTTAAGATAAGTCTACTAAATAAAAAGGGAGGTTTTTCCTCTAAGTGAGGTATTTCTAGTGATACTAAAGACAAGTTCAAATTATCTACTAGACGATGTACCCGAAGCACTAAAATTTTGTAAAAACTATTCACAACCCTATGATGTGACCTCAAGCCTACTTCTTAGCAAATCAAGAGTCCTACCGGAAGGTTTTGGAATGAGCTTTTAGTATGCTACAATCTCTATTTCTACTTCTGAAAAGGCCTGTTCGTGGACGAGACAGAGAATATCTACAACACATCATGATGACATGCATTATCTTGCATAATATGATTGTCAAATATGAAAGTGATGAATTAGGAGTTTTGAATTGAGATTGATCCCGATGAGGCGACGATGTGACATAGAAGCGCTGAGTTTATGAAAGATCAGACTAAGAGGATATTGAAATTGAGCCAACTCCGAATTAGTTGGTAAATTCATGGCCTATTACAACACTATTACAAGTCATG
This sequence comes from Umbilicus rupestris, assembly GCA_963678935.1. NCBI lineage: Eukaryota > Viridiplantae > Streptophyta > Magnoliopsida > Saxifragales > Crassulaceae > Umbilicus > Umbilicus rupestris. The sequence goes on from OY787625.1 coordinate 2,665,945, forward strand.
TTGGTCATGGTCACTTAAAAAGAAGATTTGGTTAACCATGTTTGAAATTTGAAGATGTAGTAATTTACATATTTCTCTTGTGAATTTCCTTTGTAGTTCCTATATAGATATGAAAATAAGTAAATTCTACCAAACAAACAAGAGAATAATAAATTATGTTTAAGTAATAATAACGTAAACAAAAGTAATAATGAAAATCAAGTCCGTTGCATTTTGACCATTTAAAAACGATTTTAGTTTTGGTAAGAGCTTCATGCCATTTGGTGCATGCGGACCTAATCCTTCTTCAACAAGCTTTACAAGCTCCTCCCATTCTTTCACTAGCATTTTCAGACTTAATATTCTCATGCATAAAGACTATAAAATCCCATAAATTTGTCTTCCCTTAACCGGTGGCTTCATCACCGTTTTTACCAATGCTCACTACCAATTGTACAAAGCAACATCTTCATTGTTTTTCCAAAATTCTCATCTAGCTCTACTCATTTTTTTTGGTATGAAGGGGATGATGAATGAAAGAAAAAAAATGGTAAAGTATAAGTGGGCCTAAATGTGAGGAATAAATGAAGGAGATGTTAATATTTATACGAAAAATTAAAAACATATTGTTGAAATTGCAAAATAATATTATAAATGTAACAATTTTTATTCTTTGTTAATACAATAACTTTTGGCATTGGAATGATCAAATTATGGCAGACATTTGATCTAATGACCATTGGCAACGGATAAATGCAGGTGCTCCACAACCCGGCTCTTTCCCTTGGCCCGTTAATGATTTTATTACTGACACAAGCACGACGTCAGCAAAGCCTCCCATCACGTTACTAACAAATAAACAAAACGTTGACCAAAGTCAAAGTCTGCACACTCATCTCCTTCGTATCGAGTATAACAGCAAGTGGAATAGTCCAACCCTCACCTCCATATAACTCTAGCTAGCGAAGACCCCTTCCTTCATAAATCCCATCGAGCCAGTCAGCCATGGCGGATTCCGATCATCACCGCCGACGACCCGATCGCCTCTCCGTCCCATCTCGCTCCGCCGCCTTCACATCCCGACCCTACCTCCCCTTCCCTTGCACTCCCACCCCAACCCCATCCCCATCCAAACTACACCGACTGCCATCCCTCACTCGTGGACTCTCCTTCCCCTTCGTCCTCCTACTCTCCCTCTGCTCCCTCTACTCCCTCCTTCCCTTCCTCCGATCATCTCCCTCCTTCTCCCTCTTCCCCTTCACCTTCCTCCTCTCTCTCTTTTCCTTCCTTTTCTCCTTGTCCTTCTTCGCCTTCTCGTATGAAAAACAGCCTATTCTCTCACTCCGCGCCGTTACGCTGTCGCAGCACTGCCTATTGCTCGCTAAATCTATTTTACTGGCTGTGGTCTTCCTGCTGAGGTTCCAGGCTCTGAGGTACTGCGGCACGGCCGCGATGATTCTAGCCGAGCTCTCGGGTAGCGCGGTTGCTCGATTTTTCACGGAAGAGATTAATGCTGACTTCGCCGATTCGAGACGTGGCAAGTCGGCCAAGGTGCGTGGCTTTGTGTGTTTGTTTACTGGATTGTTGCTTCTGTCTGTCAGTTGGGATCGGGTGGACTGCTTCCCTTTCTCAGCTTCGAATTTTGGTAAATGGGGATTGCCAGGGAAGGTATGTGTCAGGGCTTGGCCGATGTTGCTTCCATTCTTGTCTGGGTTTCTGGGGAGTTATGAGCGTCAGATGATGAATTGGGGGACGATTAAACAATTGGGGCAGAAAAGGGTTCGATTGATTTGTTTGTTCTACGCGACTGCTGTGCTATTTTTTCCAGCTGCTGTTACTTGCATGGTATTTGGAGGTGGTGAAGGGGATGGAGTTTTTATCGGGAATCTTGTTTGGCCTTTGGTGAACATGGTGGTGTTTGGGGTGCTGTTGAGCGAGAATTACAGTGATGAGAAGGTGGGCAACTCGAACAATTCGCAGACAGACTTTCTTGTCACATTTGCTAGTTTGGTTGTTTTGGAGCTGTTTTACTTCCCCAACCTTTCTCTTTGGGGATTGGTGGTTTGTGGGCTTTTGATTTGGATGGCTGTTAGGGAGTTAAGCAACAATTACTCAAGTTATGCTGAGATAGGTATGGAGATATCAGAATCCCTTGCTAGTTCAACTATGAAAGCAGCTCGACACATATTGAGTGAAAGGAAGCCTCGCAAGATTGCTTTATTCCTCTTAATTAACACATCTTACATGCTGGTGGAGTTTGTTGTGGGTTTCATGTGTAATAGTCTTGGGCTTATTTCAGATGCTTGCCATATGCTATTTGATTGCGCTGCTCTGTCCATTGGACTCTATGCGTCTTATATATCTAGACTGCCTGCAAACCATCAGTTCAATTATGGCCGTGGTAGGTTCGATGTTTTGTCAGGGTATATTAATGCTGTATTCTTGGTTCTTGTGGGAGCACTTATTGTGCTGGAGTCCATCGAGAGGATATTGGATCCACAAGAGATTTCAACTAATAGCCTTCTGACTGTTTCTGTGGGAGGCCTTTTTGTGAATATGATTGGTCTTATCTTCTTTCATGATGAGCATCATCATGCACACGGTGGCTCTGGACCATGTTCCCATTCTCATATCCACGAGTCGCATAGTCATGCTATAACTGACAATCAAAGAAGTCATCATCCACTTGTTGACTGCCATTCTGCTTCACATGATGCTTATGAATGCTTGATTGATGATCGAAAACATCTCAGAGACCATGGATGTAATCACAATGCTCTTTGTAGGGGCAGTAACCTAGAAGACATAAGTGAAAGCCCGGTCTCTCATATTCATCAGCACAACCACTGTGTTCACGATCATCACCATGATCACAGTCATAGCACTCAGCACCACGATCATCAGCACCACCACGAGGAAAACCACAAGCATCAAAACAGTCAGGAATCATGTGCTATGCACAGTTCTCACAAGATGCACTCGTACGGACACAATACTGAGGCTAATCTGCCTGTGGAACCATCAAAGAACCACCACCACCATCGGCATGTTGACCACAATATGGAAGGCATCTTCTTGCATGTTTTGGCTGATACCATGGGAAGTGTTGGTGTTGTTTTGTCCACACTTCTCATTGAGTATAAGGGATGGCTTATTGCAGACCCTGCTTCTTCAATATTTATTTCTATATTGATTGTTTCTTCGGTCATTCCGTTGCTCAGGAAATCTGCAGAGATTTTGCTACAAAGAGTTCCAAGGGTTCATGAGGCAGAACTGAAAGAAGCCTTGGAGAAAATAATAATGATAAAGGAAGTCCGTGGTGTTCAAAATATGCATGTGTGGAGCTTCTCAACCACTGAGGTTGTGGGAACACTTCATGTTCATGTGTCAGCAGAAGTGGACAAGGCTTCTGCAAAGGTTCAGATTTCAGAATTGTTACATGGTGCAGGAGTTCAAGATTTGACCGTACAAATGGAATGTCTCGACCATTGCTAACACAATAGTTTCACACAGCATGAGGAACTTGGAATCACATGAAAAGTCAAAGGTATCTTCTTTTGAGCTCCTAAATGGGGATATCTGCATTTGCAAAGCTGTGGCAATATATATTTGATACCGCTGATTGTGTAATACTTCCTTTGTGTCCTTGGCTCTGTCTTATGACTAGGAAAAGCACCATTGTGTCTTAAATCTATTGGAAGTTAGCAATGACTAGACAGTTCTGCTACAATTGGTTTTCTTTCCAAATGTAGTGGCCAGTTATGGATCTATTCCTCTTATTTATATGTTGCTGGATTACTATGAGCCAGAATTCCATCCATGGTTCAAATGGATTGAACTATTTGGTTATTAATATTTTGGTACCTGGAAAGAACTACTGCTTGCGAAGGATGCTGCAGTTATCAGTTCTTACTTCGTATTTAGTCTAGCTGAAGATGCTCAAGCTAACTTTGTGGAGTGCCAATTTTCTACTGGTATCCAATTCCAGAAGAGAAAAAATGGAGTAGAAAGCTGATGTTGCAGCTTTGTTCTGTACATGAGTTTTGTAAGCTTCACAACCTCTTTCAGAATTTTGTTTCTTAGGTGTTGTAACAAACTTTTGAGGTAGTACAAATATTTTTCTGATATGATCCATTACAGGTTTTGTAGATTCTGAGTTCCTTGCTGTTCATAATCCTGATTATGAAATATACGCTAGTATCTTTATTGTTTTGGTCAACACTTGTTTTTTTATCTTTTTAACTGAAATGAAGATTAATTGAATTGAAGGGATATAGTAATTTAAACATGGACTGTACGAAAAAATTAAGATTAGTGGTGATGTTAATTTAAATTGACAACAAGTTTGCGCCGTCCATAGTGTGAGAGTAATATGTCTACCCTGAATACAGCAGAATGTTTTGCGTGATGTTCATTCTAAATTTGAATTTTCTCTTGTTAAACTTGCTTTAGAAAATTGTGAGTTTGTATTGTTGCATGCAATTAGCTGTAGCCTGGTTCTCTGTTGAATCTTATGTCCCTTGTTAATGATTGTGATTCATGCATTTTCTCATTGCCAAACCAATTTGGGACAAAATAATATATTCTGATTAGTTACAAAAGCGGTCTTCTTCTCCACGCAAGTCAGCTGGACTTGTGTCCTTTACTTTTTTAGAATGACCTTCAACAAGGCTCATGCTCAAATTACGTAGTTCTCACTTCATAGTTCCTTTACCGTGTGATCCAGTTGTTTTCATTTCTTTGCAAATGCCTTGTTCATCAGTTCCTGGTATGAAATTATTTTATAGGTTAATAGGAGTTTGGAACCTATATTAATTTTATGTTAATGTTGACTGTGGTGCAAATCCTCCTTTCAGGTTCTCCAAAAGAAGTAAAAATGTTTCAGTGTTTTAACTTTCGGTTGTCGTTTTCAAGCTCTACTTTTTATCAGCTATTAGTCAGAATTTGGATAACTTTGCTCTATTCTTGCACATACATAATAAATTGAACTGTAGACGCATTTTTAGCTCTCACTTTTGTTGGATTCTATGTCTTTCTTTCTTTTTTGCATTTATCTACAAGGATTGAATCTCATGATGCTTTCTGATGATTCTTTCTGATGTACCTGACCAGGTGGATTTATTCCTGTCAATATCTAAACTGGTTGGTATCATTTTTTTGGGGACTTGCCCAGATACAAGGGAGAGAGTAGAATGAGAGGCGATGATAGGAGATAAAGAGCTGTAGTTTTATGCCCTTATCATAATTGTTTACTGCTTGCGGACCTTGTGTGCAGTGCAGTTGCAACCTAATGTTCCTAATTCTAACGACACTGATTGCACTCCTTTTTTATTTTCTTGGGTCAGTAAGGAAAGCTTTGAAGAAATTTTTCTTTTTGTTAGAAAAAAAAAAAAAAAAACTCTAGAATGGAGGCTGTGGAAAGCAACAAATAAAGCAAGGATCAAATCTTGTTACAACTTTGTAAGCTACTAATCCAACATTTTCAGTTTAAGATACGGTTCTCATTCCACAATCTTCCTTATTCAATAATAGAAATCCTTGAAGCAGCTTGGTTGCCTGTCACGAAATTGTTAGTCTATAAATTTCCATATGAATATAAAATTGAGTGAGTTGTTAGTCTATTCATTTGTGTATCGGAGGATTTGTAAATATGCAAATTGTTTATATTTCACGTCTATAAATGATAAGTATGTGTATTTACTGCTTTATGCTGATAATATGCTATTGATTAGTTGTTGGTTAATTAAAATAAATGATAGAAATGCAAGTTAGTTTTGTTTTTGATATGAAAGATTTTTAGGGAAGGCTAAGAAAATATTATGTATGATTATAGAAAGGAACAAATGTAACAGTTGATTGAAACTTCATCAGAAACCATTTTTGTTTGAGTAGGATAAAATTAATTGTTCCCTTATGGTATCGTCATTGGGTCCTATGATAAGTAGTATTTAACTTTTGTCATTTCATTATTAAGCCGTTTAATGTGTAGCCCTTGTTCAGATGGTTAGAATGCTTTAAAGGTGTAGTGTCATACATTGGACTGACAAATATACTTGACAAACCCTAATGTGCCTCAAATTAACAAGTGAGGAATCTGACAATCTAAACTGAAAGAAATCCAAGGAATGTACATTAAATATTAAACAGGCTTCAAGAAGTCAATTGTAGTGTTTCCTGCAGCCGGGACATCGTGAATCTACCTCTAAAATTCTTTTGTGACAGAAAAGACAGAGCTGAAACCCACATGTGCACGGTTCAAAGCTTGAATCAGTTCCATCGAGATCCTCACAGCATATTGGACAACAACTATTCAACTCGGAGCCTCTTGTATTTGAAAGACTGGGAAGTGATTGTGGACGAAGAGCATCATTTGCACTCCACGCCTGACAAGGAGTGATCAATGTAACTTTTTTAGTTTCTGTCGTGGCAGCTTGACGGCCAAGGCTTTTGTCTTCCTGTGCTGTCAAAGCATCCGCCATAGCCTCCCAGTCTTCCTCCTCGCTGCTGGACCAACAACTGCTACTATTGCTGCTCATTGATTCATTATAGCCTAACACATGACACTTTGTGCTACTCAACGAGTATTCCAAGTTTCTATCATTCCTGCTCGCACCCTTCTCCTCCATTTTGCTCTTCTGTAACAATGCTGCCGGAGATCTTCCATTCTCATTCGACTCTGCTTTGAATTCCTTCGCCTTCACTGTAAATCAATTAGCCATTAAAATGGAGAAATAATAAAATCAAGACTAAATAATAACAGGTTTAAAGAGCACATATATAGAAGATAGTCGGCAATGATATCTGTGACAACCACAACTGAAGACACTAGAAGACAGATTGATGAAAACACAATCCATGGAAACACAGCACAAAAGTTGGCTAGCTTCTTAGCTAAAAGGAGGATGCATCTTTCTCAAAACTCAGTCATAAGAATTTTCAGAAACCAATTTATGATGACAGCAGACCAAACAATAATTACTGGAGCCTCAGCTTGGAGGGCAGTATAAGATATTGAATATGTACTGCTGGCTGCTGCTGCACACCATATTATGCAAAATGTTCTACAGAAGCAAGAATGAGGAGCCAAACAGTAGTATATAATGTACTGTCTTAGAACAAGCACATGGAAAATACTCCTCAAAATCTAATCCACCTTGAGAAAGCCACTGTTCCCTACGAACATCCATTTTGCACTGCTTCAACTTGACCAATCTGTCAGACTGCAAAATGAATAGACATTTTTTAGTGCAAACCAACCCAACCCAGAATGGTAATAGTTTTGGGTCGTACCCTCTTCTTCTTGGAGAATTCCTTGGGCGGGACAGGAGACACAGAGATGGAAACTGAACCCATTGACAAAATGAGATGAGAAATATCTTCTTCACGACAAAGGGGTTTATAAATGTGTCGAGCCTTTTCTCTGCACCTTTTTTTGTTTCGTCTTCTTTTTCGCAACACAGCTGGATGTAATAGAAAAATATCCCGAACAAACATGTGCAATCTGCACCACACTGCTATGTAAAAAATAATTGTTGGATCACGGGGTATCCACTTGGCATGTCCACTTGTTAGATGCTGATTTTAAGCTATTTAAGCCTTGATTTTTGCAAATGTCCTCCCTTTCCACGCCAGATCTGATTCCAATAGTATCATATGATCCGTATTATACTCATTGTTCCCTTGAAATCCTCAGTATCATTTCTGCTGCACGATGCAAAACTCGAAATTTTTTTACAACTGCACCTTTGGCAAAGATTGTATAAGAAAACTCATCCTTCGAAGATTTCTTTACAAAATGCAATTTTTTTGGAAAGTCGCTTTTGATAAAGACGGCTTTCTAAAAGAATTTCAAATTGAATTCAGTCAGCGCTGAGGTGGATATCTACATGGTGTGAGAATCATGAATTGGGCATCAGAGTTGGCGCAGTATGTGACATCATGGAATGACCATCACAACAATATCGTCATGGGTCAGCCATGTATGGATACCTCGTACCTTTCAACATATTTTGATTGGCACAACACGGTCACATTTCGGCAAATTCAACCACATTTGGGCCGTCAGAGCTGCTACTGAAGTGTTTATGATGGAATCATCACAACCTCGATCAAATAAAATTCTCCATGACTTATTCCATTCAAGCTGATCAGATTTGATACAACTTGGAGAAGAGCACACTTTAGATGTTGATCCGTCTCGAATTACATAGCCTAGCAGTGTAAGTGTTTTCCATTTTAATAATTTTTAAATTCAATAAAGGATCATTCTTTGACATCTCTTTTATGTGCATGTAGAGTCCGATGAAGATGAGGATGGGTCGTTTGATGAAAGTCAGTCATCGGGAGATTTTATGGAGGATCCATTTCAAGTCACAGAACAAGAATCTCAAGTGAACATTGGTCGTAGAATATTTTCTTGTTTAAGAAAATGACCCAACGGTACACTCCGACACCTAAGCAACAGCCCCGGTCCTATTCAATTGTAGGCCCTGGGCAAAAAAAAAATTTGGGCCCTATTTATGAATAAAATTTTTTTGGGCCCTATTTATAAATAAAATTTTAAATTTATTGATATTAATAAAAAGAGAAAAAAATTTTACCTTAAATTTTGGAGCCACTACCGATTCCTAGTCGACCTTGGGAAAGGGTTAGTATGGACTTCATAGCGCTTTACCAAAATCCGAAGGATTTGGGAGCATCATGGTAGTAGTCGACAGGTTCTCGAAGTATGGAACATTCATACCCGCCCCTTGGGATTGCACGGCCGATGAGGCAGCCCGGTTATTCTTCAAGAACGTAGTGAAACTTTGGGGCTTGCCGAGGAACATAGTAATTGACTGTGACCCTCGCTTCACGGGGAAGTTTTGGACGGAGCTCTTTAAACTCATGGGGTCGGAGTTACACTTTTCGACGAGCTTCCATCCGCAAACTGATGAGCAAACGGAGAGGGTCAACGCACTACTTGATCTCTATTTGAGGCACTTTGTGAGTGCATATCAAAAGGATTGGGCGAAGCTCTTGGACGTGGCACAGTTTTCATACAACTTGCAAAGGAGCGAGTCGACGAATAAAAGTCCATTCGAGCTTGCCACTGGCCAACAACCGCTCACACCTCAGAGTTTAGTATCCAAGTACACGGGGCAGAGCCCAACGACATTCAAGGAGGCAAAGTCATTGCATGAACAAGCCGACATTGCAAGATCATACTTTGACATGGCTTCAAGGAAAATGAAGAAGTGGGCGGGGAGACATGTGGAGTTTCGCGTGGGAGATCGAGTATTCATCAAGCTAAACCTTGATCAGCGAAGAAGGCGAGGTATGCTCCACAAAGGTCTCATGAGGCGGTATGAGGGACCCTACCTCATCACACAAAAGGTCGGAAAGGCTTCTTATCGGGTAGAGTTGCCGCCAACTTTGAGGAAGATCCACCCCGTCTTCCACGTCAGTTGCCTAAAGCCATATAATGAAGACGAGGAGGATCCTACTAGAAGAGAGTCATCACGAGCACCCCCATCCATCCTCACTTCGTATGACAAGGAGGTAGACTACATAGAATCGAAGAGAGTACAAAGGCGTCCAAGTCATCCTCGCAACACACAATACTTGGTCTTTTGAAGAGGACTACCCGCAAGTGAGGCGAGTTGGGAACCCGTCGAGTCCCTTTGGCAGTTCAAAGATAAAATCTGGGAGTTCGAGGAAGGCTGGCCGAGGACGTCGACGAATTTGGTGGGGGATGATGTCACGGCTCGTTTATTTTGGACTTATAAAAAGGGGGTCCGGGCCATGACAAAGGAATTGGACTAAGTGACCTAACCCATCACTTAACCCAAAGGCTAGCCCAATTAGACTAGCCCAAAGAAGAGGAGGATCTAACCCAAGTTCCGAAAGAGTGTGGAACCTCATAGAAGATCTTGGAAGGTTGGAGAAGAATCCTTCACATATAAATATCTAGATATTTTGGTAGGAACTTTCTAGACTTATATTTGTAGCCGTAGGATTCAATTGATCTCGGCAGTCCATTGATGAGGCCTAAGTGTATAAATAGGGGAGGAGTCATTTGCTCCAAACCACCTCAGAAATACAAAACATTCTCTCAAGCTCTCTTGCACTCAGCTTTCAAGTTCTTTTGTTGCCTTAGCGCATCAAGCGACTTTCGGGGAAGGCTTTCTTAGCTAGTCGGGTAAAAGTTCTAGCAAAGAGCCGCATGACTTAGTGGGCAAAATATAAGTCCATGACACCGTGGTCAGAGAAGATAAAGATCCATGAACACAAATTTGGCAACGAAATCTTCAACAAACTTGCTAGAATCTTGGAGAAGAATCTGATAATGATCCTTGGCATTTTTGGTGTGCTGGTAAGCTTGAAAACGAAAGCGGGAGCGCAACAAAAAAAAAAAACACGGTCAGAGAGCATACAAATAGAGCACGGAGCGAACACACAGAGATCAATGTTGGTAGTAGGGTTTATGCATTTAGTTGAAGACTAGTGTGGTGTGCAGAAGGAATCAGAACTTGTGGAGTTTGATTTAAAAATGGTCCGGAGTTCAACTGGAGCGCTGCTCGTTGAAGGGACAATTGAAGCTCGGTGATCAGCCACGAACAGGCAGTGTCGCGGGTTGAGGAGCATTGATCGAGGCTACCCAACTATAGTGACGGAGTGAGTCATTGATTGAGGGAGAGCAAAGGCTAAGTTTGAAGAACTCAGAGGGTCCGACTACTTGGCGGGAGAGCTTGGAGTGTCGACGACTGAAGATACAACAACTTTGGTGAAGAGTGTGCTGAAGCATTCCGTGAGCTACATATTGTAATAGAATAGGCTAAGTCTAAGACTCAGAGCTATAGCTATTTATTACCGAGAGTGTGTAGGCTGCACAAAGAGAATCTGTGAGTTCAAATTGCTAGCTAGTCTAGGTGATTAAACTGAGCATTAGATTTCGAGTACGTAAGAAGTAGAGGTGTGAGTCCTTGTACTTTGAACTGAGATATTGGAATCTTGAGGATCAGAGCATCCTCCCCAGACGTAGGCAAGTTGCCGAACTGGGTGAACAAACATTGTGTCTCTTCTATTGGTATCAGGCAAAAAGATACAGAGAGTGCTTAAGTAGAAGCTATAACTCCGCATCAACAATGTAACAGAATTTCAATTGGTATCAAAGTGTGATCCGGGAGAGTGTTGTTGTTGATGATGTTGAATTAGTATGGAGGTGGGACGAGCTTTCTCTTCTTGAACTTTCCAAGGTTTTTGACCAGCAGAGACAATTGTTGGTTGACGTCATTTGGGATAACCTCTTTCTTTTTTTCTTAGCTTTCAGCCCGAGGTCTTTCTCAGAAAGTGATGAGGCAGTCTCCGTAACTTTCATCTCGAACTGCCTCAAATGAACCGATCAGCACCTCCAGCCTCATGTTCTTCAAATCTTGGGCTTCCTCGATGGCAGTTACTTTCATATCAAATTTTGAGGTCTGAGATCTGAGAACTTTTCTTACCAGCTTCTCCTCCTTAATTCTCCAAGTACATGGGCTTCGTTTGATATGTCACATAGTCTGGCATTAAACTCAGAGATGGTATCATCTTCCAACATCTTCAAGCTTTCAAATATTTATGTGATCATTTGCATTATGGAGACCTTCACCTTTTATGTTCCCTCATGAGCAGTTTTAAGAATCTCCCATTGATCAACCTGAAATTATTAGCATCCACAGTAGAAGGTCAACCTAAAATTATTAGCATCAATAGTAGCAAATATAACATTCAAAGCTGAGGTTACCTCATCGACAGTCCACATATTTTCAGGTTGCTTGTGGCTAACTCCAGCACTGTCGACGGTCATTTGGGGGGGAGGGGGGGGGGCATTCTGGTATGACAGCCCTCTAAGGCCTTTCATCAATGGCTTTAATGAAAGCCTTCATTCGAGCCTTCTAGTAGTCATAATTAACTCCCTCGAGCAATGGAGGTTGGTTGGTGCTTTGTCCTTCTTTCATAGTGGTCATACGTATCAACAACACTCTCCCGGATCACACTCGATAGCATTCAGATACCAATTGAACACTATGATTTCCAGATTGGAAGGAGAAAGAGACGAGCTTCAAAATATCATCACCTCTTTGTCCAAAGAACAACATTCAGATGATGCTGAATTAGTAAGTGAAAACTGTCAACTGAAAGTTATGTCTGGAGCAAATATAGGAGAGGTATCCATTCTGGATGAAATTTTGGCTTACCAAAGGTATGGAGGTGGGCCTGAAGGTCTCGGGTACACTGGTGATACAGGAACATGTATGACTACATTTGTCAAAGCTACAATTACTGATCAAAGTGCTAGTGTTCAGGATGCTCCTATCACAGTTATTCCGGAAGAAGTACCAGAGAGGAAACACAAGAGAATGCTGAAGCAATCTCTTGATCTATCACCTGCTCGGAATCGCAGATCAAAGAAAAGGAGATGCTACGCGTGCAATCAGACAATACATCTTCAGAGACAATGTCCAAATCTTGGTAAGTGCGGGAAGCCTCGAAGAGCACCAAATACTAGGCAAGTCATAACAAGAAGTCCTTCGATCATCTATGCAGGAAAGCTCAAAGATGCAGGTGAGCAGAGGATATCGTGTTACTGTGCAGAAAATCTTCAGTCGTATTGGAGGGTCAACCAATCAGAGAAGGAGGCACGAAAAGAAAAGAAGCACAGACTGCTCATCCACTGTCGGAAGAAGGGGCAAAACCCTTAAAAAGTGCAAGAGTCAAATGCGCTGGGTGGAGGTAAGAAAGAACACTACTATGAATAAAAAGACCCTTGATGTCCCCACTGAAGTATGAGCCGAGGAACAGAATCATGTGCCAAAGATTATTTCTCCAGAAAAGTCAGCTGAATAGAGTATTGAAGCACTCCCTGGCAATTTGAAGCTATAACTTTTGGTCGTTGTCACCAAAGGTGGGCGTGCACACAGAAATGGACACGTGTCCAGATATTTGAAAAAGAAATTAACAATAGCGAATAAGTTCAATGTGAAGATCAGACACCATCTCAGTCGTGCTCCTGTGGAGAAGAGAATCATTATGAAGAGACAAGTTGCTACTGAGATGAAGCTGGCTAACATATTCACAAAACCATTGGATGGACCTCAGTTCGAGGAGCTCAGAGCAGCCTTGGGTTTATGTGTAGTTCCTGACTGAGTTGACAGCAGGCCCTGTCATTTATGACAAAAAGGAGGAAAGGAATATAATAGGTAGTGCAGTTATCTAGTCTAGCTCTAGTTTTTACCAGAATTTCTAGATCAGTAGTTGTGTTTTGGTATTGTCAAAATTCCAAGGGGGAGATTGTTGAGGATATGGAATCCTTGATGAAACTGCTCGAGAGACTGCTGAGGCACTCCCTGAAGATGGGTGGCAGGAGCATAATCTGAAGACTGTAAAAAAAAAACAACAACAACAAAGAGCCAGAGTCTGCTTCAGCAATCCCTGAAGATCTGAAGCTGAGACACTGTTTGAAGATGGGCAAGAGACAGCTATGAAGAGACAGAGTCTGCTTTAGCACTCCCTTGATATTTCAGAGCTAGAGCAGAATCCTGACGTTAAACGGTGAGGCTCCGGCATGATTCGGCTGGCATCGGAGAAGCTCAGAGAAGGATGCAGACGTCATCAAGAGCTCAACAAATGAAGCACTTGGTCAGAGAAGATAAAGATCCAAGAGTACAAATTTGGCAACGGAATATTCACCAAACTTGCTAGAATCTTGGAGAAGATTCTGATAATGATCCTTGGCATTTTTGGTGTGGTGGTGACCTTGAAAATGAAGGCGGGAACGCAGAACAAAAAACACGATCAGAGCACGGAGCGAACACACAGAGATCAACCTCGGTAGCAGGGTTTATGTGTTGAGTTAAAGACAGGTGTGGTGTGCAGAAGGAATCAGAACGCGTGGAGTTTGATTCTGGAATGGTCTGGAGTTCAACTGGAGTGCTGCTTGTTGAAGGGACAATCGGAGCTCGGTGATCAGCCGCGGACAAGCGGTGTCGCGGGCTGAGGAGCATTGATCGAGGCTACCTAATAGTGACGGAGTGAGTTATTGATTGAGGGGGAGCAGAGGCTGAGTTTGAAGAACTCAGAGTGTCCGACTACTTAGCGAGAGAGCTTGAAGTGTCAACGACTAAAGATACAACAACTCTGGTGAAGAGTATTCTGAAGCATTCCTTGAGCTATGTATTGTAATAGAATAGGCTAAGTCTGAGAGTCAGAGCTGTAGCTATTTATTTCTGAGAGTGTGCGGGCTGCACGAAGAGAATCTGTGAGTTCAGATTGCTAGCTAGTCTAGGTGATTAGACTGAGCATTAGATTTCGACTAGGTGAGAAGTAGAGGTGTGAGTCCTTGTACTTCGAACTGACATAGTGGAATCTTGAGGATCGGAGCATCCTTCCCAGACGTAGGCAAGTTGCTGAACTGGGTGAACAAACAATGTGTCTTTCTTATTCTGTCAGTAGAGTAATTCCTTAGAAAGATATAGAGAGTGCTTAAGCAGAAGTTATAACTCCGCATCAGCGACGTAGCAAAATTTCGGTGCCATTATCGTTTAGGAATGAATTTTCTAAGTTGTTGAGGTGCTGAAGCTATATATGTAGGGCAGAGACTGAAGCAACAAAATTGAATCAAGTACACATAGAGTAGAGATCGGAGTTTGCGGAAGCAGAGAGTGCTGGAGCGTTGGTTGTGTGAGAGGTAAAGAGTGATCAGGAGTGAAGGAGTCTTATCCTACATTGATTCGAGGGAGTCGACTAGAGCGGAGCCTCGTTGAAAAATCGAAGGGTTGACAGTTGCGGAGTGTGACTTACGGAGGCTATCTGAGCATGCTCCTGGATAGTGAAGGGAGGTCATTGATCAATGGGGAGCAGCGTAGAGTGTCTGACCGAATCAACAGAAGGTTGATAGAAGAGTCGTCGATAGAAGTGTTAGCAACTTGGCTGAAGAAGTTGCTGCAGCATCATCTAGGTACACTTTGTAATAGGATAGACTGAGAGTTGTAGAACTGCTAGCTATTTATTATTGAAGTAGATTGCCTATATAGATAATCTATGTATTCAGATTGAGCATAGATTCCAGTTAGGTTAGAAGTAGAGGTTGTTCTAGCATAGGCTGAAAAACGGATCCTTTATGCTTTAACAAGGAATAGTGGAATCTTAAGGACCGAGAGCTGTCCTCCTCAGACTTAGGCTGTTGCCGAACTGGGTGAATAAATCTGGTTGTGTATCTCAGATTTGACCAAAGCACCAACACTTTAGCGGAAGAAGTTGTTGAAGCAACCTGGGGTTTCTCGTCAACGTTAATGCAGTGCCAATTTCACACCTACATGTACCACTCAAGTAGATATTGAATGACACATAAATGTAATGGCTAATAAGAGATGGGAATAGACCGTGTATGTATCCGAGTAAATACCAACTCTCGTTACGCCTCTACCCTTCAAACAAACACCTTAAATATGAGCCCCCTCTATCAAGGCGTATACTCGATTACTTATAGCTCGTTTAATCACCAACTATTGTTGCGCGATTAACCGAGATAAAGATCAAAAGGTCCTAGTCTTCCAAGCTAAAATGTCAACTTCCCCAATAAGATTGTATGTCACCGTCGTGGTCACTACTACTTAAGGTTGATTCAATTGTTAGGCGAGTTTTTTACCTCATCTTGTTGGTTTATTGGTATTAAACTTATGTGTTCAGGCTTTGAGACGTTTCATCAAATAACTTGTATGCATAAACTAAGACATGTAATCATATTAAATCAAATCTTCAAATTGACATCAAACATGTATATTCATGGCATAATCATGAGTTGAGTATAAGTAGGATCCGTAGGACCCTAGAACAAGGGTCTCTACTCATCACATCAAGCTATTGGACATAGCATACATCATAGAAGATAAATCTGGAAGATCTGAAAATACAAAACAATAGAGGAATGACGGAACTTCTCTATGTGTGTTGAATATTCAATTCCCTTGATGTTGCATTCCTTTCATCTATTTTGGACTTGTGTGAGCTTTGTCTTTTCTCTCAAACTAGGTCAAAAAATCTAATTTTCGGACTCCTTTCAAAAATACCCCTTTTTCCATTTATATTCTCAATTTTTTGCTTTTTTTTTTGGGGTTTGCCCGTATCGGTCATATCACATGCCGATACGACAGATACGATCAACGTGATAGGATCTTTCAGGTCTGGTCGTATCGATCGCACTGATACGGGCAATACGGGCGATACCAGAAATAAGGACGGCTGGTCACTCTGCATAATGATTCTTACTTTGGTCGCCATTTTAAACATCTAATCTTCTAATTTTGTATTGGTATACGAAAAGACAGATGTTGTAGCATTTTGCGTTAGCTTTCTAACAAGATATAGCATGCCCAAATCAGACAATGATCATGCGCTCGGAAGCCTTTGAAGACGAATATGTCAATCTGTCCAGATTGGCCTGTATTCGTCTGAATCTTTCTGTTTTGCCATAGTTTCTTCCAAAAGAACTACAAAGCTTCAACTTAATAGAATTCGACCTAAAACAAGATTAACGTGGTAAAATGACAATTAAAGTCCGGGGAAACAAACAAAAGTCTAGTTTTAATTAGGTGAATAATTGGTCGATAATTCGACTGATCACACATCAGAGCCACGGTGGATTGAGGCGCATTTAAGATTAGTGTTGTATTAAAAGCGCTTTTTGGAAAACAACACTTTGACAAAAAAGGGTCACTTAGAAACTAAGTTGAAAATATGGTAATGAATATTATGATTGATCATTAGATCAAATAGTACATGTTTTCTGTAAGAGCTTTCATGGCGTTCTCTAATTCTCTGGAGTTTTCAAAAATAACCTTTCTTCTTCTTCGTCTTTGAATCCATAATTGGGATAAGTTGGAGTTTCACCACTTGGTATTTTTAGATTCTCACGGACCAACCTAAACCTCTTTTCTTTTGGTCTAGTCCATTCAAAAGGATCGGGTGTGACACGCTTCCCCACTTAGTTCTGTGACGCCCTCGTGGTACTATTGGATCTTGTATTTGAATTATCATAGTTTCCCTCTCCACTTGATGAAATACTCCTTATAGCTTGATACACCCCTGTATTGAATTGCCTGGTCCGGGCGTATCTCATCCACTTCCTTGCCAAAAGAGCTGACCACGTCGGTTAATGCCTGATATAAAACTCCTCTTGAAGGGTCTTTCAAGTCATCGTAATATTACTTTAACATACCCACGTGGAAGAAATGATGGATCTTTAACTTAATAAGAGACTTGTTGTTTCCTCGGAAGTGCAATCAGTTGATGCGGCCATGAAAGTGTGTTGAGGATATAACATCCTTGACAAAACAGCTCAAGAGACTGCTGAAGCACTCCCTACAGATTGGTGGCTGGAGCACAATCTGAAGACTAACAAAACTACAACAAGCAACATCAATGAAGAGACAGAGTCTTCTTCAGCACTCCCTGTTGATCTAGAGCTAAAACAGAATGCCCTATCAAATTGGAGATACACGGAGAGGTGTGAGTCCTTTGTACTTCAAACTGAGACAGTGGAATCTTGAGGGCGTATGCAAGTTTCCGAACTGGGTGAACAAATTACTGTGTCTTTCTTATTCTGCCAGTAAAAAAAATTCCACAGAGAGTGCTTAAGCATAAGCTAACCTCTGATTTTGCGGGGATGGGCAAGGGATTTAATAAGTATCCTGACTGATATTTAATTGTATTGTCTTGTTGGAAAATTCTCCATCATTAATTTTCCATCCTAGATCTTCTGCCTAAAGAATAAGACATCCGGCCCTTCTCCTTCTCGATATATAGTCCGTTCTCTGATCGGTCAAATTATCGATTGGATAGTCACTCATTTACATTGGATATTTATTCATCCCGGGCCTTTTAATGTCATTTAACCACATTACTTTTGTTTTAGGTCAAAGTATATTAAATGAAGCTTTGTAGTTCACTCATTACTTTTTTTGGAGCAAAACAAAGCAACACGCGAAGATTGACCTAATATTCTCCGAAAGCTTTCTGATTGCACGAGGATTTTCCGTTGAGACGTGCCATATCTTGTTGGCAACCTAACTCGAAGGGCTATAAATTTCTAGTTTACACCAAGATAAAATTCGAAGGTTTAAAGAGTCGGATAAGAAAGCAAAGCTAGAATTATTTTGAAGAGAACAATAGCCCGGTTCGAGACCCAAACTGCCGGATCATATCAGAAAACCACCAATTTAGGTAAGCAGGCTGAAACATGAATTTTTGAAACCCTTCTTAGATGGGCCGATTTTGGGCTAAAACAGACAATTCAGTAGTAAAATTTGCAATTTGAACTAGTAAATCACTGGTTTCAAGAAAACTGGCCCAAAACGCTGATTTCTAAAACTAGCCCAAATGATTTTGATATAAATAAAGACCTAAAGCCTAGAGTTAAAAATCTAAATTTCCAATTACACGTATGTGTTTGATCCTTCATCGCTTAATGTTATGTTTTATGCGAATTTGTCAGAATGATGATTAAGTTAAGAACCAATATCAGCGTAGTTGATGTAGTTAACCAAAATTATATAAGATTAATATCTAATCATAGTAGCTATGTTGGTAGTAAATGTTTTGGTAGAGGAGTTAACATCAATTGTTCGAAAAAACATGTTCTTAATGTACTTCTAACGATCAATTTTTATTGAATATTATTGGTTAGGAACTACCGAGTGAATGCCTCGCTGGAGGGACGCATAGTACAAGCTATGTCGCGAAAAGTAATGATCTAGGAGCGTCTGGCGAACTTTGAGCATACATGGTTTATCTCCCTTTCATAGTACGATATGAGTAATTATATGGTGCCCGTCAGGGTGTGGCCTAGTGGCAAAAGGGACGTCAAATATCTCATCGACTAGGGTTCGGTTTCTGATAGGCCAGAGCAGGGGTTCTGATTAGGGTTTTGGGATAGAATAGGCACTAAAATCAGTAAATTTTAAAAAGAGTAATTATATGTTTTACTTCATGAAGTGAATGAATGCACATATGTGAAGTCTGATTCTAGAATGCGTTTATTATTAATGCAAGACTCTTTTGTTAATAGGATATATTAGGAAATAAATTTACATGTTTTCTTGGTAGAATAGTTAAGTAGAGATATTTTCTTGCTTGGAACACGTACATGCCAGCTCCTTGGAACTACCCGTGGACTTACCAAGGCTATAAATTATGTTCGATTGCAACTTGACCGTTGAAACATTACTGCCAATATATAGGGTTAAAATTTGTGTTTTCATTGTCCCTTAGTACTTTGAACTGTTCCCTCAAGTGTCCTGCGTGCTCCTTTATGGTTCGGTTATACACCATAATGTCGTCAAGGTAGACGACCATGAAACTATCTAATTAGGGTTGGAACAACTTGACATCAAGGTGCAGAAGGTTTAGGTTGGTCAGACAAAATAACATCAGTAAGAATTCATATGATCCATACCTAATGATGTATACGGTTTTTGGTTCGTCACCTTTAGCTTGCACTAGTATTCCGAACGAAGATCTAATTACGTGAAGTAGGGTGCGTGCCTCAATTGTTTAATGCACATCCATAGCGAACTTTTTCTTTTAGAAGAGTACCGGGGCACCATATGGGGTCTTGGAAGGCCGAATGAATCAACTTCCAAAAGTTATTTTAGTTGCTTGCGTATGGTCTATTTTGTTAGCCAAACTTATTTAATAAAGTACTTATTTTAAATATTTAATTTAACATCATCTTATTCACTCTCACCAATATTCCACCATCAAATAATAACTTAAATTTACTTCACTGAAATTTTAAGTTCAAAAGAACATGGCCTTTGTTCTGCTAACTCGATAGGCGCTATGCGGTATGCACCCATAGTGGGTGGTTTGGCTTCCAACTCCAATTCAACGACATGGTCCACTTCCCTCCTTGGTGGCAGTTTCTTGGGGACCTTAGCCACTTCGTTGAGCATCTCTACATATGGCTGAAACTCCTCATTGGCGTACCCTTGAGGATGAAAAAGTATCTTTCCTCATCTCTCTGAATGTCTTTCTTGAAGTGCATCGCCAGCAACACCTTATTGTCGCGAGGGTTGCTGCTTGTTTCCGGTGCGACGCACACTAGTCGTGGAATTCTAACCTAGGATTACTTCAAATTCATACATAAATGTGATGGTGAAATCAGTGGCGAAGCCAGAAATTGTTCTGACCGGGGGCAATTTTTTTTTCAAAATAATAATAATAATATAAATACATTACAATTGTTGCTTGAGAGCTTTCATTTTTATGAAACGCTCAATCACATCATCGTTACGAATGGTACGAAAAATATCTGAGTGTCGGATGAACAATTGAACAAATACTTGTTTTAGGTTTCTTTTAATATTTTAATTTTAAATTAAAAAAACCTGCCCTCATGCTTGCCCGGGCTGCCCGGAGTCATTTTTATATACATATTTGAACTAATTATACTAAGTTATTATTTATTTGTATTTAAAATGAGAAAAAACCGAAAGATCTTTATTCTATTAATTTGAGTTTGTATTCATCTCGAAATAATGGGGGGCTGTATTCATCTCGAAATAATGGGGGGCGGACATTTAAAATCACCGGGGGCGATTTGTTATAAATCTCAAAAAATTCAAGCTAATCATACGAATATATAGTAACATTTTAAAACTGACCGGGGGCGGCTGCCCCCCCTCCCAACCACATGCCTCCGCCCCTGGGTGAAATCTCCCTACCTACGTTTTTACATGGGTCTTGACTCCTCTTAACGATGCCATGGATGGGTTTTAATGGGGGGTTGATGGTTTTAGTGGAGTCTCCTCTATTACTACATATAAGTCTGAGTCATTAGGCCATCTCGATAGAGATGAAGTTATTGTGTTGCCCCCATGCCGAGCATTGTTGAGGTCTACCTTCCTCCAAGAAAAATGTCGATGAAGAGTGTGTTTTTGGCTGGGACCTTGGGTATTGAGTTGATTACATTAAGCAATTGCATCGATCACATGCGTGCACTATTGTCCTAATCTCATTTGTGATTTTGTAACTCCCAAAAATTGCGTTGAATGCTTTCTTCTATATGTTGTTGACAAATGTATTTTTAACCATTCATATTGTTAATTTATATTTTAGCGGTCCAATTGCAGTCAAACACATTTATAACATTGGTAAGTCCAAGGGTCGATCCAAGGATCAAATGTGTGTGTATAATATGCAAGATAGTGCTTTTGTTTAGCTATTCTAATAAAAAGTTGTAATTATCTAACTAAGTGATTCTAACGCAAGAACAAGATTATGCAAATAAAATCAATATTCCAAAAATTTTAACTTCACCCGTGCGCACCACCCAATTCATGAAATAAAAACATATAGTTATTCATATCATACGATGAATTGGAATAAACCATGTGTGTTATAAGTAAGTCAGACGCTCCTGGATCATTACTTTTTGCGACACATCTTGTACTTCGAGTCCCTCCAACAAGGCATACACTCTATTGTTTCTAATCATTTTTTAATATCCAGTCAACATTGATAATTACTAATTACATTAGGAACATTAAGAACATGTGATGCTCGTTAAAACTTCATTGAGTCTTATAAAGAAAATTGATTGCAAGAATTTATTAAGTCACATCACAACAAGATATAATCATATATTCTTCCAATTTAACAGATACTGCAAACTTGGGAATTAGAGAAATATAAGATGAGTATGTTCTTCTAGGAATGAAATTGGATTTCAAGCTTATGTTAATAGCATTTGTTCAGTCTTAATCAATAGTTTTATCATTCTCTATGAGAGAAATTGCTTGCCACACTTCTGCCCTAGTTACCATACCAACCAGGCTTTTGCATCGGATCTCGTTGATAAATGTTTTTCCTACAAGTCCACCTTTCTTCAAATTCTATCATAACATTTTCAATGCCAACAAATTCTTTCAAATACTTGTTGTCTTGTGTTATTGTCCTCTAAATTAGTGGAATAACTTATGAGTGGATTTTGTTATACGATTTAGATTCCATTCCATAGTGATTTTGACTCGTTTCCGAGCGACATTTGTTAGTTTGATGCCTCTTTTCATACTTTTCAGGATATTTGCACTTCGAGAAAGGTTTGAGGACAAGAATATGAAAAAAAGGAGCAAAAATTAGATGAAATGGAGCTTGCAGAGTTCAGGCGATACCTCACTTTTCTGCCAGTCGATGCCTCAAGGTGACGCCTCACTTTTGTGCCAGGCGACACCTTAGCCCAAGCGATGACTCACTCTAGTACCAGGCGACTACTGATAATTTTGGAAAGCTTATAGGCGACGCCTGACTAATTTGGAAGATTTTCAGGGGATGCCTCACTTTTCCAGGAAACGCGTAACAATTATGGAAAAATTTCCAGGCTATGCCTCACTAATTTTGGAAGCTTCCGGGCAAAGCCTCGTTCATCCAAATGATGCCAAGGTGACGCCTAACTTCCGATATATTTAGGCAGCTCCAAATCTAACTCTCTCTTTTTGCGTATAGGCTCCCATCCTCTTTTTGCGTCATGACTAGCATGTGAAAACCAGTCCAAGATTACATTCAATATGGTCACTAGCAGAGCTGGCTTCTTTGCTATTTTCTGTTGTTGGATCGTTAGTTAGCTTTCCCTCCCATGTAACAGAGTTGTGTGTTACCCGGCAGGTATAGCAGTAGCGGAATATTAAATGCAAAAAAAATGAAAATGGCTTACTCAGTGATTAAAGTGGAAACCTCAGTACTTAATCAAGTAACTGAGTAAAACTACTACCTTCCAATATCTTTTGGAAGGATTTGTGAAAAGATTTGTTCTGTATTTAGGATATGCTTGCCAAGTACAAACGACTAAGTTACTCACTAGTACACCAAATACAAGTTCTAACTTATCTTTGATACTCTGGCTCAACCCAACCCTCGAATAGATTTATCTCACTCTAGAACGTGACCGTCCGAGCTTTTGATGTTCACAATCTCTTCTCTGTTTTGCACGTTCTTCTTGTTTCTCTCTTTTCCGCACACTTCATCCAACTTTCTAGCTCGTCTTTATATAGCTTCTTGTAGCATCAATCAGCCTAGGTTTATTTGATTAAAATTTAACAATCAAAATCAAATATTACTACTAAACCGAATCTTAATCTCTTTTATTTAAATAGGAAAGTTTATCTAATAAAATTAGATATGTTTCCATATTTATTAGAGAGATATATTCATTTTGTCCAAAAATATATCCCATAATATATTTTGGATTTGATGAGAACTTCCCATAAAGTTGTCATCAATATCTTCGGACTTTAAGATCCACCCGAATATCCCGCTAGAGAATATGTTTTTATCTTGTCTTTAATGTAACTCAAGTTTTTTTTCCTGCACACTAATTGAGTACATTACTTAAATGTTTGTTATCATCAAAACCTTAGGAATCCAACATCTGTCTTGCTCTTTTCAGCGCCGTCTTAGATAGAAAAATAGATATTTGACGAATTCTTTTTTCCTCAAGTGTCCCTTTCTTTGCTAGGACCTTTACTACATTCCCTGCTTCAAACGTCCCTTTGATCTTTTGGAATGCATTCTGTTGCTTCTATTGTTGCGGTTCCTTCCTCCTTTATCGGTGAGATAATTTTATCAACTTGAATTCTTTTGATTAAATTATTTCCGTCTTTTCGCTATAAAACACGTAAGAAATCCTCCTTCTGCCTTAACACCGTCCATGTAAATTGGCATTTCCAGCGCTAACTTTTTCCTGGGAGGCTTTGCATTGAAAAATAAGTTACCGTCCCCGTACCCGTATCCGTGCAACATAGAAAGTAACACCCTCACTCCTTATTTCTGCTCCTTGCATTTTTGTTTGCCTATAACTATTTTTGTTGTTGGCTAGGTTAGCTCCAGCTCCCTGGGTTGATTCGGTGGGTGAGAAGAAATTTGTTAGCAAATCAAAAAGCACTTGCAGTAGGCCGTGTCCTAACCCATTTCTTTGTCAGCTCTGCATTCCCCACAAAACGCCAGGATCCTCCATTAATAATCTTTTCTTGGTTCACTACTTCAAGATCTTTGTAAACGCATTCTTAAGAGGATTTGAAAAATAAAGAGAGGAAAGTTGTATGTGAGAGCCAAGTTGCTTATTTCAACATGTTACTTTCGATAAAGCTGAATGGGGGTCGGGTATATCTATCTACACTGACTGTTGACATATCATCCCAAACATTATTTACAAATACGGGCTTCAACATGTCTCTTCTTCCAAATCATACCTTCCTTCCTAGTTACCTTCTACAATCTACATAGCATATCCATTTTGAGGCCGCACCCATAGAATAGAAATTACATTATTTGATTCCCTTCTTCAGTCCTGTAGAAAGGAGGGCAGATTGGGTTCAATAAGCTGCAGTAACAAAATGACAAAGTTGCACAAAATTACAATTGTTTGGCCTTACCTACAGAGTTTTGGCAGCTTGTACTGGGATGCCTCAGTTATTACTGAACGCATGTAATATCCTACCAAAGCGTTCTAGTCTTGACTGCTTGATACGTGAGGTCTTCTCTGCTGGCACATTTTTTCTCTTTCTTTTTGAACGGAATAAGTAGTCCTCCGTATCCAGCACATACGAGATCTGCAACATCGGGAGAAACAATATGAGTAACAAAAAAAAAAAAAAATCCAAGCTCAGTCAAACACATCGAACAGACATGAAAATAGAATATTACCTTTGAAGAGTTGCAAACTATCTTGTACTCCAAGCCATTAATCATTTTCACATTGTCCATGGACTCTGGATTAGGAGGCAATTTATCAAGCCTACTAACCAGTAGACGTTTGTTTCTGCAAATTCAGTGAGCCCAGTCTTAGGGATACGTGGTATCATGTAATAATTAATTCTATTCCAGTTAAATTTCAGGTTTTCAGATTCGGAATCAGGATCTATCATGCTTCATGCTCATACTAATCATTCAAATGAGCAAAAATGTATTAGCAAAAATAAAACATGATTCAGAAAATGCTAATCATAGATTGTCAACCTTTTGAGTTTATCTTCTAAGGCACAGATTCAAGGACAGCTGTGCAATAAACAAAGTTACTATTGTGATTTCTCATGAGAATCGTCTCACATACCTCTGTAACAACACCCCGGAAGGCTCTCGTTTGCTCGGAATCGCTGCAAGAAAGTCATTATGCAGATAACCAGCAAAGTTGGGGTCTATAGAGACTGCAGCAACCTCTGGCTTTTCACGCCTGCTATCCATCAACTGTATGGACAAATGAGGCGACGCAGATGCCTGTATCCATAAAAACAGCAAACAGGTCTTAAAAAATCATGGAAATCTAGTATGCTTAATACTATAATTGATCAAAAGCAGCAGACTCACAAATTCAAATCTGTAAATGTTGTCCTCGTGAAGCAAAATGCGTGCATTTTCATGATAAACTGAATCACCATGGTTCTCGCATCTTCGAGATTTTTCATAGTCATATAGCTGAAGAAGTTTGATGTCCATCTCATCATTTGCAATAGATTGAAGCTGCAATTGTATTTAATAGGAACACTCAGCACCAAAACTCAAAAATAATGATAACAGGCACAATAACAATGAATAAACAGCCAATTTATTGAGGATTCCCATTGATAAGCAAAATCACCTGTTTGACCACTTTATAAATTAATTTGTCTAGCGTGAACAGAACATATGAATGATTTCCAATCAGTGAGCGACAATCATCTTCAAATTTTGCATTATCTGCTGAGCCGTCAAGCAAGCTGTTTAATGCCTTCAGAAATCTATATTAAAGTGCAAAAGATCTTGTTAGAGTCTGAAAGGGATCAGCTGATAGGGCAATAAAAAAGCAGTAAGACCTCGTGAATGGCTCAAGATTGTCGTTATCATTCAAAGATCTTTGTTTCACTTCAGAAGCAACTGTATTGGTTTTAGCAAACATTATTCTCTCGTGCAAAATCTGTCAAGTTCTCAAAAACATAGAACCATATGAGAGTTGCTATGCATCACAACAGAGCAAGTAACAGAATAAGAATTGTAAAAGACAACTGACCTGATGAAGCCTGAAAAGCACATAATAATTGTCATTACCATAGAACACTCGGGTATCTTTCTTTGCCTTGTCACACCACTCCAGAGGAACATACTTAGCGAGAGGTTTAACATTCAACAAAAAACGCTCAGACATTGGTGGCATTGCACCATCGCCAGTAACAAAGTTTGCATCATCGAGCCCTTCTGCCTCACCTTCACTCTCAAGTTTCCCATCTATCCCATCATGCTGTGCTTCTTCTTCATCATGTTCTTCATGAGAACATTCTTCTTCACCAGATTCACTACCTGATACCTCAACAGCCATTGAGGCATTTTCACTGTCTTCATCATCCGCATCAGCATCATTTTCTTCAATGGCATCCTGAGAACATATTGCTTCCCTAACTTCATATCGGGGGCTTCTAGCATCATGATTCTCGACAGGAGAGAGATGAACTTCATACTCAGAATCACCAATAGGTGACAGCTCTCCCTCTTCTTTATCAACCTTTGATGGACCACTGGCTGCACCATGATACCCATTGCTCTTTGTGCAATCTGTAGTCGCTTTCTTTTCTAATTTATCAGATTTTGCAGCAAAGCCATCCTGAACAGAAGAAACATTTGTTGTCATTAAGAAGCCAGCTTCTACAAGCCCATTGCTGAAATGAAAGTGCTTTATTGAAGTATGCAGAGCATAAAAAGTACAAGGAAGAAAATAATCAGAATATAATTTAAATAATTGACATACAACTATACAAGTCTAAAACTTGAAATTCTACCATGAGAAAATCAGTTAGCGTGTAATCAAGTTGATTGCGAAAATTTTTTCCACAACTGCATAAAAGATGATAGATACCATTAGCAGAATACCACTGCTGTTGGGTTTCCCATTAGCACCATTTTCGCTACCACCAATAATATGTCTAGAAGAGGCTGTACCATGAACAAATACTATTGGTCACAGATGGATACTAAAGCACAAAAGCATTATTTAAACAATAAAAGAATACCAGGTGGGGGCATGTCAATAAACATTTTGCTCAGACTGGTTTCGGTGGCAATTGATAGAGGCCCGACAAATTTTCTAAATTGCTGATCGGAAGTAACTGGTACACTGCAACTGGACATCTTAGTGACACAGTTCTTCAGTTCAGTTTCAGGTTGAATAGTATTCAAGTAAGTGCCATCTTTAATACTGGAATCCATGCCAGCTTTGCCGTTATCTTTGGCCGAAGTTTCTCCATGTGCAACACGAGGTTCTGATATAGTGTTTTCATCCCCAACGTCAGATGGCTTCGGCACCCAAGTGTTTTTGATAGTTGAATCATCAATGGGGCTTCCATTAGCTGTATCAGTGCTACCGAGACTAGCTTTTACATTCACTTCCTGTTTTCCATTTGCTGTAGTAATTTTAATACGTTCTCTTTCATCGATCTGTACCGGAATTCCCAGCATGGGCTCTAGAAAGGTTGTCCAGAGTGGCATAACTTTGTTCAACTGCTCTTTGGTAGAGCAGAGCTCTTCACATGAATAGTAAACCAATTTATACAAGTTTTCGTGAATGTCAGGATCAGGGTACTCAAACTCTAGATTTGGAATTATAGGTCGTATGTTTCCCGCTGCTATTGTCAAGAGAATGTCATGCTCTTTCTGCTTAGTCTCTTTAAATTCCTTGATCTCGGCCACTAGAGCTGTACAACAAAATGCATAAAGGATAAGCGATTTGGAGAGCAAAATCGAATATGAACTACTTCTGCATGCAGAATGTAATCAATCTCAGATAGTATAACCAAAAAAGTTGTGCAGCACAGCAGCAGAATTAACATTTCTATTGTGACTCATCCGGAGCCATATCCGGCTTATGTGATTAACATATTGGCTATAAGCTGAATTAGATGTTTGATCAAATTGGATGTTTTATTAAACTTACATTTCATGCTCAAATTCTTTGAATCTTGTTGCTTGAAATAGAAGCTCCTGTGATCAAGTGATTTGTAATGATTCTTCGAATAAATCTCCGCCCAGACCTTGTTAAAGTCAGATCGACATCTTGCCCACTCTTCCCGTTTCTGCTGCAACCGCGTTAGTATCACAGGCAATGCCATGCATGGGTTTTTACGTAGAATGTCTATTGCATCAAGACCATGGTCGCCGTATAATCGCTCTATGCACCTTACATTTAGAGCTGCAATAATAAAGGAACAAATATGTGTTAAACCTAATAATGAAAGTATTCCAATTCAAGGAAGTCTCTAACATTATCAATAAGCAATTCGTTACTAACCACTGAAGTGCTCTTCACAACAAAGTGGTGTCTCAATATCAAGTGTGCCATCGTTGAGCGTATCCAACAATTCCTCCACACGCCTAGAGGCTGAGTTTACTGATTCTAGCAGCATATCCAGTTCAAATCTGACACCGAAAAACCAGACTTTAAAGCACGTCTTGATTAGTAAACCATCCAAGAAAAGAAACCAATGGAATGCTCTCAAGTGAAATGTAGAGCATGCTCAATGAGGAGTTATCATACCTATATATGACCAAACGTGGATTTACAAAAGCAGATACTTTACCTGTCATCTTCACATCTAAAGAGACTTTCTTCATATTGATTCCTGCGCATATGTTTAAAGGAGTAATCTTCACTTCCGGATGTTACAGACACCCAATGGTCATTCAAAACCTCGGCACAGAGCTGAGATCTTTGGCTAGCCCTCTGTATTGGATACTGCAAAATTAAGCCCAAGTGAATCTCTCTCTTCTTAAATCAGTTTTGTTTTTCAACAGAAACAGCAAAATGGAACGAGAACATCTACTTCACTTCTTGAGCAGAAAGAGGAAGAAGAGCATAAAGAACATCGCATAGTCAAATTAGAGTGCATGCCAAGTCTAACACTAAAGCTTAATAAGAGCACCCCAGGAATACAGAAACTAATCAGATATTGAGTGCACAATCCAAAACTGCAGAATTGTACGCCTTAACCATAATTTAGGATACAATACATTCTTACATCCTCAGGTAGAAGTCGGTAGCTAGGGGTACATCTGTGACAGTTAGAGAGGTCAAGGTCTTGTATTGACTTTGCCAGATACTTTTCCTTGTATCTGTCTGTTTCTTTGGCGGCATCCACATCACGCTTGTGAACTTTCTCTCTTTCTTCCACCTTCATCAACTTTGAACCTGGTAATAAATGACTTGGTAATCAAATGAGTAAATACCGGAATCTACCATGTCAAAAATATATTCCTTAAAAAATGGAAGAATAATTGAGTATCATATATCCTAGATGCCTCATTGAAAATGTAAGATGTCACATACTTTTATTCAAGACACTGGCAAGGAACCCATCTGCAACAAAACCTAAGTCAGGTGTACCCTTTGGCAATGATTGAGCAAACAAATAAATGAATCATTGATAAAAAAATACCAATGTTTTCACAACGCTCTAAAAATTCATTGAACCCCTCAACCAGATCTGGATATTTACCAAGCACATCTGCCATCTGGAGTAAATAGATAGTGATTAATGAATCACCATCATACACATCGAATTATGTAAACATTGAAACACAAACAAATACCCATAAGCTTCCTCGAGAAGAAATGAGATTTATATGATGAACTCATGAAATCCATGCATACATTCTAACCAAAATTAAGGAAAGGCCAAAGAAATGCTTCCACGCCAGGCACAAGAGAACAAAAATACAATGTAAGCCACTTGTGAAGCAATTTTTTCATGAGATAGCACAAACAAAAAGAAGTTCCTATTATTTAAGTAGTGCCCCAAACTTATAATGAGATTAACACAGGGCATCAAGAGCTGAGTGGAAAAAAATATGAACAGTAGGAAAAAATTAACATTATTGGGATGCAAGGTCGCAGATGAAACTAGAAGACCGTATTCAACACGTAACTTCACCAATGTAAAACTAAATAGTTAACCCACGACAAGGATGATGCCTTATTTACTTAATAGATTTTTTTTTTTAAACACTTTATAAAGTTCTACAAAGAGAAAAACATGTGGATGACACATACCAAGTTTTGCAGCTCAGTTCTTGAGACAATTTCAGTGCTGTAAATGTTAAGACATTTTAAGAAAGTCTGGTATTCATCTGGATCTGTAACCCTTTCCTTCACCTTGTCACAAAAAGTGAATTCCCGATTGTATAAACCTGACACAAATCTTGAAAGTCAGACTGCTTCAAAACAGATTATATAACAGAAATATCATACTTGAAGACGTTGTATGACTCGCACTGAAAGAATAAGTGATGTCTTAAATCTCAAAATTGAAACATGCAAGCCATTTAGACCAATAATACGTTGGTGAAGGAACTTGATATCCAGCAAGTGCACTCACTCTTTAAGGCATATTTGTCATCTTCATTGGCAATCGAAGGATTACCAAAACCTGCAACTTTTCTAGATGATTTTCTCTCATGCTCAAGCTGTCTATCATCATGGTCACAATGTCTCCTCTCTCGGACCACTTTTTCAGCAAGTTTCCTCTGTTCCTTGAGCATTTTCTTCAAGGCTTTGTGATCTTCCAAGTCAGGACGAACACTCAGGTCACAATAGGTATGGGAAACAGGCATCCTATCACGACAATGTTGCTGTAACAGGGAGCAATAACTGCTTTAACTCTGCTTACATAATGATATACCATCAAAGAAAGAAATTGAAAGGGGATTACATTGTCTACGTGAAATTTCTTTAAACTAGGCATACGGTTATAAGGTGCATGGTGCACTGATGGTGCAGCTGAATTATTTGGCAAGAACCTTGTAAACTCATCAAGCAGGTCAGGATGATCATCAAATAAGGCAGCTACCTGTTCACATACGATTATGTTCAAAATTAATACAGATTATCACATCATTTTGGAGAAAAATTAATTTGTTCTGAAACATACCTCGTGATATACCTCAGTGATCCCCTTATGCTCCTTTCGGTACATATTCAATATGTCCAAAAATGATTTGTATACATGTTCCTCATGCTGAAAACGTTTCTGGAAGAAATAATCATGCATCGAATTTAAGTAATGAAGAGTTTACAGAGAGCTAATCATAGAATGAAACAAGAAAAAATACAACTGTAAAAGCATTGAGCTTTTATCATCCATTTAGATATTTGACTTGTTCAGGGAACCGTAAAACTCCTTAGACTATCATAACATAGAAATAATGGCTTTAACGCCTAATTCTGCATGGTTTTCCAAACAATTCCATTTTCACTCTATTTTAGTACAAGTTCAACGCTGCAAATACCTTTATCTTATTCACAAAACCAATTGCTTCTTCAAATTCCACCGTCTTCTTTTCCTCGAGTGTAATTTCATATCCTTTTGGCAAAAAGGTGTTGAAACCAAGTATAAGGTTGTTATGCCCTTTAAATAAATCCGTCACTCTCTGTATCACTCCAGTTGTGTCAGTTCTATGAGGAGCACGAAAGAAAGAACCCTTATAAGTATCTAACACTAAAATTATATAAATCTTAGGAAAAAAAAAACTGGAACGTGATAAGATGAAACCTTTGAGCCTTAAAGTCTTTCATGGCTTCGAGGAATTGATCATATTTTTCTCTCTGGTCTTGGAACATGTCCTTTACTTCCTTCAGATAAGTCAAAGCATCATTTGTTGTTAGCTTCTGACTAGTACCTTCTCCTCCACCTCCACCGCCAGCTTGAGATTGCACATAACTATATTTACAAACC
Organism: Umbilicus rupestris; assembly: GCA_963678935.1. Classification (NCBI taxonomy): domain Eukaryota; kingdom Viridiplantae; phylum Streptophyta; class Magnoliopsida; order Saxifragales; family Crassulaceae; genus Umbilicus; species Umbilicus rupestris. The sequence goes on from OY787625.1 coordinate 2,697,687, forward strand.
AACCCCACAACATATATTTATAACAACAGATCAGTAAGGAAAAGAAAAAGGACAGCAATCAAATAAAAAATATAACATCCAACAAAATTAAGAAAAACATGCAGCCATCACTTTTTGTATAACGACTAAAGTGGAAACAATCGAAAGCATACTGCATGTCCAGGTTCTCACCTATTACTAAAATTTCCAATCCAAAGATAATAATTCATACAAAATAAACCCGATTCAATAAGTACATGAAATATAGCTCGAATACAGGAAACGAAGCTTAAGATGGAATCTGAATCCAAAGAATTAACACTGCAGAATCCCAAACCCTATGCAACGAATAACGGTGTGGACAAATAGAGAGACAGAAACATAACTGAACCAAATTATGAACCGGTTATAATTTAACATTTGATTCAAGGGATGAACCAAATGTCACTGTGCTAATTCATAACCCTAGTTGAACCTCCTAACCGAATGGTCTGACATTGGAATAAAGATATAAGAACTTGAGCGATGGAACTCCCAACAAGATGAACATGGCTCAAAATCACAACAAAGTAATTTGCAAGGGGTTCACTGAAAACTAATAACCACCATGAAATTTACAAACTGAGAGAACTTTAAAGGCAAGCAAACATACGATTCAGTCCGGAAGGAGACAAAGGGCCGTTTGAATTGCGGCCTGACGTACAAATCGTCCCCTAATCTTTTCATCTCTGCAACCACGAAAAAAGAACACAGTGAGAAACAGAAAAAAGGGTCACCTTTATTTACAGTTTTACATGTTTATGAAGAAGAACAAGTTGCGAGTATCAATTAGAGGCATGCTTCGTGCATTGATGAAGATGAAAAAAAAAATGAATGGAAAGAAGAGTAACTGAGGATATGAATGAAAGCGGCGGTAAGAAAAAAAGACCTCGAAATTGCTCAATTTTTGGGGAAAATTGGAACGCTCCCCAGTTGAAGCAGATCTGAGGAAGGCAGCGCAGTTGATGATCGCCGGCGAGGAGGTACTTCGTTGCTGGTGAAATTACGAATGCGAGCCTACCGAAGGAACGAAATTGAAGAAGCAGAATAGAGAGAGAGAGAACTAGGAAGCAGTAAAAGAAGCAGAAAGAAATAGCGGGGAGTGCCAAAGTGAGATGAAAATATTTATTTGTTCGGAAAATCTAACTTGAAATAAATTAATATTTAATTTATAAATGAAGAAATGATACTGTATCAAAAGTATTACTTTATGAAATTTAACATTTGAATTGTGCATACTTTATAAAATTGTCTCTGCAAATACACTCTCTCTATTGGTTTAAAATTTTTAAAGAACCATTTTCTAAATAGGCTCCATCTAGGTAGCTCAAATTCTATTTTGATGATTTGTCTTGCTGCAAACCAGGGCTAAAATCTATCATGTCATTGAAATTTATTAAATAGAAAAATTTATTTCAGATTCGATTATTTCCGGTTCATGAGTGTGATGTCCATTGTTTCTCACTCCTCTGATAATATTTTCATTGTATAATAAGTATTCTCAATTTTTTCATCCAGAATTGATTCTTATCAAATTTGAGAAGTTACCCCAGATGGAATACAAGGTAGTTCAACAATATAATCTATGAGCATATATGACTGCATTGAAGTGGACCTATTATGTCTTGATGGGAGTAGACTTTAGGGATTTTTTTTTTTTTTTTGAATTGGATGGTGACTGTTCCTTCAGAAGTGTGTAAAACATTCATCAGGTTATTTAACCTTTGGTTGTGAAGGTTCGATATGTTCCAAAATCCAATTTTCTAAGAAACTTATTTCCTCCATTTACTTTTTTTTCTGGCAGTAATATTGGATTTATTAAAATTATTCTCTATAAAAATAGTTTCATTTATGGTTTATCCATTATTTTGAACTAGGGATTTAATGTAAAAAGAGGTTTATAATATATTTGGTAGGAGATTGTTTTCACTTCTGTGCCTGTTTTATAGTTGTAGCCATGTGTTTTAATATTTAATGTTAATGTATCCAAATATTTTATCTGATAAGGAGCGTTGTAAATTGGAATACACATCAAAATATATTGGTCCATGCGCCAGACTAGTCTCAATAATTCCCATTAGGGATTATTTCAAATTTAAATTTTTTCCATCTCTTAAGGCTGCTATGAAGCTTTCTGGAAGCCCTTATAATGTTAAGGGCTTCAATTCTATTTGAACCAACCATATATGTATAAACTTATGAGTTCTGAAATGTGAAAATAAATTGGTTTTATCTACGAGCTTAATTAATAGTTCGCTATTATGTAACGGAATAGTTTCCTCCATAGTTTTGACTACTTTTTGAAATCGAATTTTTCAAATGTATCAAGTTTTTAAATTATTCGAGGTTCCATTTTAGATATTGTCTATTTATTAAGTATGTACATGGGGCATATCATATTCATTGTACTGTGATTTTTAACTAGGCTTTTGCAAATTTATTTTTTCAAAGTTATATGTGATGAATAGTTTCTGACTAGGTATTCCTATCCCTTTCAAAGCTTTGATACCATTCATATATATGGTATACCAACAACGGTCTCCACATAATAGAGAATCCTGATAAATTCTGGACAATTAGATTTATAGATGGAGGGATAATCTATAAGCAAATCGTTAGTAGCTTAATAATATGGTATCAGTTTCAGTAGTCTCGAATGAAACATAGAGTCAAGACTCTGAAAACCGAGAAGTCGGTTAACCAAGACAACTTGGCCCGTCATCATGTTCGAAATCTTAAAAGTTTAACCAAAACCGCCAAACGCAACCAACAGCCCTAAACGCCTTTACATGGCTCTAGCGGGCATAGAAACGAATTTATCTAAACCTTTCAATTTCTAACCATGCCAGATCCAAGCTATCAATCACTCAAGAGTACTATTGAATTGTTTACTTAATACTTTGTTATTTTCGATAAGAATTAGATATCTCCCAACATATATTTAGTTAATTGGTCAAAAATAAAGATCTCTTTTGTGAGGTATCATACTAGCTTAAACATGTTATCTAGGAAATATATGACAAAAATATTCATATATATTCAGACACAATTAATTTAGCCTATAAGGCTAAAGGCCATATTAAGTCAGGAAAATTAAAAAAGATAGAAGAACACATCTGTGTAGAAATTAAAAGAGAGAAGTAACTTATAATAAACCTTAAGGCTTTATTTCTTCAAATTATATTACAAGAGAGAAGCACAACCAGAGAGTGAAAGAGAAGCACAACCAGAAATTGAAAAGAAGGCCCAAACATCCTCCTCTTCCACTTACTTAGTCCTTTTTTTTTTTTTTTATGGGGAGTTACAAGGCTCTTTTTTTTTTAGAAGTCTCTAGATCTTGTGCGTCTTGAAAAGTCGCCATTGTGAAGTGTCTGATTTTGTTGATTTTAGCAAAGTTGTGTCATCATCTATGTTGGGCAATATTGCTTCTTCATGTCTTCAATATATGCTGTTATAAGCTCTTCTTTGGACTTGAACTAAGCTGTCCGTGTTATTAAAGTAGTTTGGGAGGAAGATGCTTCCCTGCTCTCTCTTTTTTTTGCTATTCATAGTTGGCAGTTGTTGACTTGATTAAATCAAATGTTCAATCCCATAGGTTTTTTGGTTTCTAGGTCGATCTTGGATATTTTGTCCCAAAATTTTTGTATAACAGATTCTTTTAAGACAAGGAGTTAGATTTTTAGTATAACTGAATTTAGGTGCCCTCCATATCCATGGGATAGAAAATTTTGTGAAGACTAATAATTTCTCAATTCTTGATGGGAAACAATCTTTCGTCTGATATTCCAAATATCTGGAGGATGTATGAATCCATTTTCTGAAATCCTTTTGAATTCCCCCTAGGAAGAATGTCCTCCGTGTTTCCACACATTTGCCACCATTTTATAAACCAAATTTGATAAAAGCTGAGCAAAGTTGTAGGTTTTGAAGAGAATGTCTTGCCCTATTTTTCATTAACGAGATACATATATAGTGTTACAAAGAATATTCACAAATAAAAGAGATGACGTAAAACTAGCAATTCTAAGCTATGAATGGTAAGGAGATAAGCACGTAGTAATGAAGCTAGAATTTCTCCGTAATACTCCCCTTCAAGTTGGAGCATGAGGGTCAACGATGCCCAACTTGCCCAAGAGAGACTGAAACTGAGTGCGTCCAAGAGCCTTGGTAAAGAGATCAGCAGGTTGTCGTGACGAGGATAAATAACGCGTGATTATAGTGCCTGCTTGAATATGATCACGAATAAGGTGGCAGTCTATCTCAATATGTTTGGTTCGCTCATGAAATACTGGGTTAGCCGCTATATGAAGAGCGGCTTGGCTGTCACAAAAAAGAGACATAGGAGAAGAGTGGCGAACACCAAGGGAGCGTAAAAGAGATTTCAACCAAACAAGTTCGCAGCAAGTTGAAGCCATGGATCGATATTCTGCTTCAGCAGATGACCGAGAAACCGTGGCTTGTTTCTTAGTTTTCCAAGAGATAGGAGAACGACCAAGCATGATGAAGTAACCTGTTAATGAACGCCGAGTGATTGGACATGAGGCCCAATCAGAATCACAATAAGCAATGAGTTGTAACGAACTCGTTGCGGAGAGAAGAAGACCCTGGCCCGGATGACTCTTTAGATAACGCAGGACACGTAAGGCGGCATTCCAATGGTCAATGCGCGGGTGCTGCATAAACTGTGCTAGAGTGTGGACCGAGTAGGAAAGTTCAGGACGAGTAATAGTGAGATAGATTAAACGCCCTACAAGACGGCGATATTGCTCGGGTGTGTCAAACAAGTAACTAGTGGAAGCAGCCAAGCCATGATTTTGCTCCATTGGAAACTCGGATGGTTTGGCGCCAAGGAGACCACTTTCAGAAATAATGTCAATAGTGTATTTGCGCTGGGATAGAAAAATACCTGAAGAGTTGCGGGCTATTTCAATGCCAAGAAAATACTTAAGAACTCCCAAGTCTTTCATGTGGAAACAACTGCCAAGATAGTGTTTGAAACGGGAGATTGCATCCGAATTATTTCCCGCAATAATGAGATCATCGACATAAACAAGGACGTGTATTATAACGGAGCCTGGTGTATAGGAGAATAAGGAGTAGTCTGCTAAACTTTGTCGGAATCCAAAGACACGAAGAGCCTGAGAGAGTTTAGCAAACCAATTTCGAGGAGCCTGTTTGAGACCGTACAATGATTTCCGAAGACGACAAACGTGACCAGGTGGAACGCCACGAAGACCTAGAGGCGGTGTCATATACACTTCCTCATTAAGATCACCATGCAAGAAGGCATTGTGTACGTCCATCTGATGTAATTCCCAATTTCGAACAGCTGCGACGGAGAAAAAGACGCGTACGGAAGTGAGCTTAGCAACAGGTGCAAAGGTTTCCCGGAAGTCAACACCCTCGACCTGTTTGTTTCCGAGGATGACTAGTCTTGCCTTGTAACGTTCAACAGCACCATCGGACTTATACTTAATACGGTACACCCATTTAGAACCAATTGGCTTCTTGTTCAAAGGAAGAGGCGTGAGCGTCCATGTTTCATTTCGGTTCAACGCATCAAGTTCGGATTGCATGGCCATTCTCCAATGTGCATGAAGGACAGCTTCCTTATATGAGGAGGGCTCGGAATGAGCCATGACTGAGGCCGGTGTGAATGCAGACGTAGCTGAGGGTGCATGGGGGTATGCATGAGATACCGTACTGCAAACAAAATCAGTTAGGTGGGACGGTGCATTCCGTACTCGAGAACTACGACGCAGAGGAGCAGACGATGCTGGTGATGTTGTGGATACGTCAGCCGAGTCAGAGGACGGGTCAAAGCTTGTGGAAGTTGGTTCAGAAGGCGGAGCCGTCTGAGGGTCAGTAGAAGAAGGAGCAGGTGACGGTCCGATATGTGGCTCAGAATGAAGAGCAGCGGGACTCCCCCTCACTTGTAAGAACTCAGCATCATCATATGTGGCAGCAGAGGGGATCATCTCAGGCGAGGAAGCAGAGGACGGGTTTACAGTCATGGAGCCAAATGGGAATGTTGTTTCAAAGAATACAACATCACGAGAGGCAAACCGTTCCTTAGTTTCGAGATCATATAATAACCATGCTTGTTTTCCGGTAGGGTAACCAAGAAAGATACATTTTCGACTACGCCGTGAGAATTTGTCACGATTCAAAGGCAGTTGTTTCGCAAAGCATAGACAACCGAAAACCCGAAGCGGAGAATAAGAGGGTGGTCGTTGATACAGTAGCTCATATGGTGTGAGGTTTCCGAGGAGAGGGGATGGAGTTCGGTTGATTAAAAATGCTGCGGTGGCAACACATTCACCCCAAAAATCAATGGGGAGCTCAGATTGAAAACGAAGCGCACGAGCTACGTTTAGCAAATGTCGATGCTTACGCTCCACGCGGCCGTTTTGTTGAGGTGTTGCGACGCAAGAAGTTTCGAAGAGAATTCCATGATCATCAAAGTATGGCCGTAGGGGCATGAATTCTGTGCCATTGTCAGCTCGAACACGAGCAACCTGAGAATGGAATTGAGTATTGACCATAGCATAAAATTATCGAAACCGAGTAGGAACTTGAGCTTTGTCCCTGAGAAAATAAACCCAAACGGCACGGGAATAATCGTCCACAAGTGTAAGAAAGTAGCGAGCACCATCAAGAGAAGGGGTACGATAAGGACCCCATACATCGCAGTGGACCAACTGAAAGAAGGCCGTAGCTTTATGTGAACTCTCTGGAAATGACATGCGAGTTTGTTTAGCGTTAAAACAAGAAGAACATGGTGAAATATGTTTTAATGAAGAACTATCTAAATGAAATGCCGAGCTGGAACTGAGAACCGAATCAGACGGATGGCCTAGACGACGATGCCAAAGTATAGCCGCATCAGCAGAGGAAGCGGAAACAGCAGTTGCACGGCCCATGGTGCCAAACGTTTGGTACCAATAAAAGCCACCATGCATCTTACCCACGCCAATCACTGTCCTCGTACTGATTTCCTGTAGAACAGCAATGTTGGGAGTAAGAAGAACAAGTAAGTTCAGATCACTAGTAAGCTGCGCAAGTGATAGCAAATTAACATCCAAACGGGGCACAAATAAAACTTGATCAAGTTGGAGAGCGCCAAGGCAGAGACGGCCTTGTTGATGAGCTGTGGATAAAGTGCCATTGGGTAGGCGTATGGTGATGCCACAGGTGCAAGGTCAGTTAGAAGGGAACAATCTCCCGTCATATGAAATGATGCACCCGAATCGAGAATCCATATACGAGATATACCCGAGTGAGAAGAAGTGGCTTGCATGGAATTGAACATATTCATCACTGTAGCCCATTGGTCATTGTTGAGAGAAGGACCAAGCGCAGCTTTGTCATTAGAAGTTACCATTGTTGTGGCAGCAGCGGGAGCGTGTATTTGCGTAGCATTTGCAGAGCCCGAACGATCACGAGGACGAGATGTGCGTCCCTTTTCACGAGCAGCAAGGCGCTCTTTGAGTCAATCAGGATAGCCGATGATTTTGTAGCAGGTGCTCTTGTCATGACCGGAACGTGCACAGTGACTACATATTAAAGGACTTTTGTCAGGAGGTGGTGGAATAGGATGAGAGACACGAGAAGGATGCACAGAGGGCTTGTGGCGTGCGGCAAATGCCGCGCCATGATCTGTGCCGGGATCACGATCAGTAACAACCGAACGAAGCCTTTCCTCCTGAATCGCTAATGCGTATACCCGATTTAATGGCGGTATCGGGTCTTGCACCAGAATATTGGATCGTAGAGGTCCAAACATCGTATCATCGAGGCCAATGAGAAACTGATGTACGTGTTCCTCTTCGTGTTCAGAAGTGCGGATAGAGTCAAGTGCACACCTACAGAGGCCGCAAACACAATTACGGACTGGTACATACGCATCGAGTTCCTCCCATAGTTTCTTGAGAGTGTTGTAATATGCGGAATTGCTAAGGCCGGATTGACGACAAGCAGCAATTGTAGCGCGAAGTTGAAGTTTGCGCGGTCCGTTACCAATGTTAAATCGGAGATTGAGATCATCCCATAACTGCCGGACCTCCGGGAAGTATGTTATTGAAGATCGAAGAGACGGATCAATGGATTGAACGACCCTCCCACAAGCATAGAGTTGACAACATACCAATCTTCTAGTGTAGGATGGTCTGTTGCAGTGGCAGCAGGTTTGGAGATCGTGCCATCGAGAAAGCCAATTTTCCGTTTGGCTGAGATTGAATTTCGAAAAGCCAGGACCCATTCATCAAAGTTCTCTCCTTTGAGGCTCACGGGACAAATTACAAGACCGGGGTGGTCGGAGGGATGGAGATAAAAAGGGGAATAATGGCTAAGAGTAGAGTCCATGGGGACAGCAATTGGGGCAACGGTTGGGGCAACGGTTGTGGCAGGCTGAGAGTCCATGGATGTAGGGTATGTGTAGGATCGGATTAGGCTGATACCATGATAAAAGCTGAGCAAAGTTGTAGGTTTTGAAGAGAATGTCTTGCCTTGTTTTTCATTAACGAGATACATATATAGTGTTACAAAGAATATTCACAAATAAAAGAGATGACGTAAAACTAGCAATTCTAAGCTATGAATGGTAAGGAGATAAGCACGTAGTAATGAAGCTAGAATTTCTCCGTAATAAAATTAGAACATCAAAGTCATACACTTTTATTACAAATTTTTAAGAACCATGAGTGTTTTCTTTTATGATTCTCATATAAGACAACCTTTTGAAATGCATCAATATGGTCCCAATAATTATATTTGATTGGGTTTTGATTACTAGGGTAACATGTTTCCTTGATTTTTGCAAAAGAAACTCCCCAATCTGAAATTATGAATCCCCATTTGACCAATTGAAAAGTGTGTTCTTTCGCAACCTTTTTCAATAAGATATGCTCATAATATTGTCTGACTTTGTAAGCTCGAGAAGAGAAGAATTCTTCTCCCATATATTTGTTAACTAAATACCATGGATCAATCTTCCATCTGGAATCTCTTTCTTCAAGAAGAAGAATTACCTCTTAACTGCTATTCAGGTGATATTCAACATTATTATCGCTCTCTTCATTTCCTACTATTGAGGAATAAGACTGGGCGGAGGAATCTTCTTGGGATATATTCCCCTCTTGTTTCTTATATTCTAAAAATTCTTGGTACTTCCTATCTTGGGAAAGGTCTGTAGTTATTAGTCACTAGTTACCATAATTGGCTAAAATATTATTTGGGCTAATGCCTCCTCGCCCCCTGTAAAGGGACCATCTTTGAGAACTTCTTTCTTTATAAGAGGGGGATCCGGAATAAGACGAATACATTCCTGAAAGATTCATTGGATGTATTCTCGTGTTAGGACATCTGAAAGACTATTTTCTTCTCCCTTTTCATAAGCAATACCAAAATCGAAAGGGGCCAGATGAGATTGCCACCTTGCGATCTTTGCCAATTGTTGGATAGTTCTTCTGAGCGTAATTCCATTTACCTAAATGGAATCTGATGAGAATTTCTTGTTTAGTGTCTGTGTAGTTCTAGTGCGACGGTAGAACTTGTCCCAGTTGTTGTTATGACAACTCCTTAGGAAACTCGTTAGGAATGTTTCGAATGAAAGTAAATACCGAAAAGTAAAAACGAGACGTATGGATTTGGTAAACCCACTTCAGGACAATGTGCCCCTAATGTGGGCGGGGGGGGGGGGGGGGGGGGGGGGGGGTTTCCCCTAACCCCAACAAGCAGCAATCCACTAGTAACGATCGGATAACAAAGTACAAACTTGTAAGAATTGCAATATCATTAGCTAAATCTTTATAGTAAGCAAAAATATAATTTAAACACCTACAAATCTTTATAATTGGCTTTTATCATTTTAATATCAGGAAATTTGTCTACAAAGTCTATGCTTCTATTAATTGGAATAATCCTTCTCATTTCAATATTATGTCCAAAATTCTAATGTTTGTTTGAAAAAGGGTCATCTTGGGTTAGGATATTACTAATCCATTTTTAATAATCTCATGTTTAAAATGCATAGACCATCAGGGCGTGGTCTAGTGGTAAAAGTGAAGTCAAACATTTCAGCGACTAGGGTTTGATTCCTGGTGGGGCCAGAGCAGGGGTTCTGGTGGGGGGTTGGGGTGTAAAATAGAAAACAAATGGTGAAAATGCATCCGAATATCTTTAGAGAATACAAGAATGTCATCCGTATAAACTAGGATGAATTCACCATAGGGAATGAAAATATCATTCATGATTTTTTGGAATTCTGAAGGAGCATTTTTAAGGCCGAATAAGGACATTCCATTCATATTGTCCAACAAGGACATTAAATGTCGCCTTATATTTGTTATATTCATGGATTTGGATCTGCCAATATCCCGATTTTAAATCAAATTTGGAGAATGCCAGGGAATCATATAATCTATCTAATAGATCTTTTTTATTAGGAAGCGGATATCTAATCCATTTATCCTTATTTAATTTATAATTATTAACTAACCTACGAACTCCTCGATCCTGTCACTATGTTTATTAACGTAAAATGTTGTACTAAACCATGGGGACTTAGATGGTCTCATTAATCATTTATGTAAAAGGGATTCTATCTCTTTTTTACACAACTCTAAATATTCAGTTTGACAAGGTCTTGCTTTTGTAGGAATTTTATCCTCAGTAAAGTCTTCTTCACAATCCCAAAAGGCATTAAGATGCTCATTATAGATTTCTATAAGAAATTATTTAGTTAATTTTTGGATTTTATCCTGGATACTATCTTTAGATAGTCTTTCCTCAATAGTCATTGAATTTAATTCTTATTTTAGGAACCTCAATTGGTTTCCTTTTTTGTAAATATCATTATAAACTAAGTGTAACATTTTTGTAAATGGTTGTAAATTTTTTTAGATGTATTGGCTTTTTGTCTAAAGTTCTTATAGTTCCTTGATCATCAACTTTCAACAAAGGGTATATTTTTTTCAAGAATGGTGTCCATATTATGATTTGATTTGTAATATTTTTGGGGAGTAAGAAACTAGCATGATTGCAAGTTTTAATAATGCATATCCTTGCTTTAGGAAGTTTGTAATTAATTTGCAATTTTTTTCCTCCCGCGTGAGACAGAATGTGAGTTGTTTTATGAAAATATTTGGTTACAAGTAAACCTTCTTGTATGAGTTCAAATTTGCTCCGTTATCAATTAGAGCATACATTTTTTTGAATAATAAAATCGTCTATCAAAAGAGTAATCTTAACATGCCATTTTTGGTTAATAAAAGTCTCTAATGTAGATAAAAAAGATTCTTTATTTCCTTCATTTTCTTCTTCTGTAATTTTGTCATTTCCTTTTTCCGAATATCTTTCTATTTCTAATTTAGAAATCCGTTTTTCCAATTTCATATTTTCTTTCTTTAAACTATTAACTTCATCTTGGAGATGCTTAATATCGACTATTATGTCATAAGTAGTTGTAGGACTTTCATTAATTTTCTTTTGTTTAATGTGTTTATAAACTTCAGCCATTATATAAGGTTTTGAGCGAATAACATTGCTATTAGCAGTCTATGAAGTGCTAGGAATACTTTCAAGTTGTTCAACAACCTTGAATCTTAAGCATATTGGTTTCTAATTTTTGAAATTGAGAAATGAGTTGATAAAGGGTCTTATCTTCTTGGCGCAAGGTTGTCCTAAACTACAATGTTCATATTCTGATTCTGAAGTTGAGATGATGGTATCATTATCTGCATTTCTTAATTCTTCTTTTGAACTAGAAAATTGTGAGGATTCTGAATCTGAGTCCTCTTCTGAATTGAGTAATACTTTTGAAAGAATATCTTTTATTTTATTATCTTCTTCAAGATTGTTAGTTTTTGTTTTAACCCAATAATTATTTACATAGTGATCATATTTGCCACATTTTCTACAGATTACTAATCTTTTATTTCTATATTTATTATATCTTTTATTTTCTAGCAAAATCTTTACTTTTATTATCTAATTTCTTTTTATAGTACTCATTTTTTTCCTTTTTTTTATAAGGGAATGATTCTTCCTTTCTCGATCTCTTATGCTTACTAGTAGTGGGCATTGTAGTTCTGATGCTGCTCACAGAACTTGTCCCAGCTGTTGTAGTGACAACTGCTGAGAAAACGCGTTAGGAATAATACGATATGTTTCGAGTGGAGAGTAAATACTGTAATCGTAAAGACAAGACGCAGGGATTTGGTGACTCACTTCAGGACAATGTGTCCCTACTGTGGGGGGAGGGATTCTCCTAACCCCGACAAGCAGCAATCCACTAATTTACGATTGGAACAAGAAGTACAAGCTTGCAAGACTCCCTCTTCAAGTCCTTCTACCACCGACTCGTCTGGATGCGCACTGAGCTCCCCTTAGTGCAGAGATCCCTCTCTATGGCTTGTCTCAGCAGCTCCGTTCTCCCGAACAGCTGCTTGTCTACTCAACGTCCTCCCGGATGTCTGGACAGATCTATTCTGTAACAAGGTTTGTTAAACGTGTTGCCTCAACATGTGCTCCTGGTTCTTGTGCTTGAGTGACAACTTTGCTCAGTCCTCCAATGGGTGCTCTCAAAATACTTAACCCGTCCTCTCTGGTATATTGCTATAAAGCCAGAGAGCTGCTTGAATATTTTTCTCGATAATCACTTGGACTCCAGACTGCATCTTTTAAAGCTCTCGACAATTCTCAAAAAGATCTTATTCAAATATTCAATCAGAATATTTGAATGATCTTATTTAGTTGCCATGCCAGGTGATTGGGAATCGGGGATGTCATCGAAGATATTCTGTGGAGCTGAAACTCCAAAGATCTCAGATTCCTTGATCTTTGAGAGCTGCAGAAGATTCTTGGAATCTGCCGAAATCCTTCTCTGGACGACAGCTAGCTCAACTTCAGTATTTGCTTCAACATCTTGTTTTGCTACGCCTGATTTCAGTGATGTACTTGTTCTTTGGCTATTCTACACAAACTTTCTAACTAATTTGAACAACTCTTTGCACAAAAACATGCCATACATAATATGGGACTAACAATCTCCCCCTTGGCAGTTTTTGGCAAGATACATCGCTAGCATATTTGGTCAAGTTAAGCGGCAAAGTAAAACTACTACTCCCCCGTAATCCCAAAATATTCTCCCCCTAAATTGTCATAAACTCGACAAGGGGATGCAAATGTTTTAACATAATGCAAAAAGTTTTACAACTGGAGTTCATTACGATTCGTCAAAGGATGAAAGTTTAGATGTTACCAGCATCAACTTCTTCTGGAGCCAGCTGATGATTATAGCGAAGATCAATGAGCATTTGAACAATTTTCCTTATGCGACGGTTCTGGCTTTCCACAGACTTAGTCAGCGCAATTCTCTCCGCTTCCAGAAGATCAATCATTTGTCCAACCATGCTTTTCCCAATAGCAGCAAATGACGAGCTGCCCTCCTCAGCAAGAGCTCCAACAGGTACTGGAGTCGGATGTTCACCGGTTGGCAAAGGGATATCCAGAACACGCTTGTGGTCGGTTACTAATGCTTTTGGATTGCTAGAAAGCTTGGGTCCCCCTTTCTTGAATTCTGGACATTGATCAATAGCAAGTTCATAGATTAATGAGGGAAACCCAATATTTATATTTAGCCCTTTGAAGATTGCATGCTCTGCTATCTGGTCGAAGAACACTTTCCTCAAGGCCGCGTAACCTTTGTTGATTTTGGTGACATTTTGGGCGTCCACCAATTGTGCTGACTCACGGCATGAATTACCGCATGTTTTGCAGACAATACTCCAGACACCTTTTTTGTACATTTTTCCAGTGATCAGCTTTTGGTCTATTCACAAACCACACCTGGTTTCTCATTACTCCAACCGGTTTGATTGATTTTGATATTTTGCTCGATGGGGCATCTGCAGGGATCTTTCCTTTTCTTTTCTGCCTGCTGGGCCCAGGCTGGTCAACTATTACAGTTTTCTTCACAAGAGCAGGCTGCTCGACCTCTGCATCTGGTCCTGCTTCTTCTAGTGGGACCAAGCTGTCTTCAGATGTCTCTACGTCCTTTGTTGCGGCTTCTTTGGATTGATCTCTCCCTTCCTCATTATGGGTCTGTGTTGTGGCATCATGCTCTGCAAATCTCTTCTCGCCTTCCTCCTCAGACTCTGACTCAAGACTAGCAAGGAAAGTTTCAATAGGGTCTGCACCCCCTGCAGAGCTCTCTTCAGACACTTCATGAGCAACAGTCTTGACAGTCTCCTCAACACTACCCTTTGTGGCTTCTTTGTTCACAGACGGTTCAGCGACCGTTACGATAGTTTCCTCAACAACATGATCAACAACACCTTCAATAATTTTCACAATATTACCAGAAGTGAATATTACCTCAACGGACGGAGCAATATCCTCGCCAACTGATTCAGCAACTGGATCAGCATTCTCTGACCCCCTAATCAGCAGTTCAAGTTCCTTTGCATCACGCTTTAGTTGTTCTGCCCTCTCTCTGGCAGCTTGAATCCTTTCTTCATAGGCCCTTTTCTCTAGCTCACTTCTGGCCATCTGAGCAGCTAATTGGTCAGCCTTCTCTTTTTCCATCAACTCGGTCTCTGTCCTCTTTTCTTCTTCAATTTTTCTGTGGGTCTCAGCTTCATGTTCAGCTTTTTTCTTGTCTCCCGTTTCTCTACTTTTTTTTTTCTTTTTACCTTCGTCCACAGCTTTCTTGGAGCCAGTTCTTTTGGGCTTGGGTGCTGGTTCTTCTTTCTCGGCCGGCATATGAGGCTCAGGTCCTTCTCCAGACTTCTCGGCAAGTATGGCCTTTTTGGAAGCTGTCTTTCTTCCTGTTTTCTTTGACGGCTGAGCTTTGCGACACGTCTTTGGATGTTGCTCTGTCTTGTCGGATTTTGGAGGCGGCACTACAGTGAGAGGAACAAGTAGGTCAGGCTCAGTGGAGCCCATAGTGGCATGCGACGCGCCGGATCTTGCCGCTGGAAAAGCTTCTCGAAGTTCATCATACTGATTGTAGATTTGATCGACTGAGAGACGAGGGTTGGATGAGTGAATTTCAAACTTCAACTTTTAGGGCTTGCTTTGAGATAAAAAACAGATTTCCCAAAAATAAGTAAGTTTCCAAAAGAAACTCCCGTATATCCCTTATTTTCAGCCTCAAATATTGTGGCCTAGATTCGGCCCACTGATAGAGCCTATTTATATGCGCTATTTAGATCTTAACACTGTGCTTGTTTGCATTATTTTGTGTACAAGATTACTGGTTTTTCGGTATTTTTGTATTGCAGGATAAAACATGAGCATAAGTCAGATGTGCGCTAACGGACGTTTCAGAGCGCAATGCACGACTGCGCGAAGCTAGCAGCGCAAAAGGAGAGCTGTTTCGGACTACAGTGCGCAACCCGACTGCGCAAAGCAAGTAGCGCAGTCAGCGTGCGCAGAAGGGCAGAGTTTCTAAATATTGATCTCCTAAATTTGGGAAGTTGCTAAAAGTCTCTCGGGCCAAATCTAAGCATTCCTTGGGCTTCAAGACCACTATATAAGAGGAGGGAAGCTAGGGTTAGAGGGGGAGAGGGGGAGAGAGAGCAGATAGAGAGAATGACACTCGGCAGAAAAACACACGAGCTTCTTCAGCCAGACTCTGCACGAACCACCTGCGCCAGCTGAGAACAGCAACGCGCAATTGCGCCAACCTGCTACGTTTCTCTTGCTACTTTAGTATTTATTTATTATTGCTATGATATTTGTTTCTAGCATGTCTAGCTAAACACATTGTATCGGTTGGGCATGATTCTATGAAGTATTTCCTTTGAGACTTGTTCTTAATGCTTGATACATCTACTTATATTAATTCTATGCATATGGGTGATAATTAGTTGTGCGAATAAGGGAAGCCTTGAACCGCAATCTTATTCTCATTGCTAGTTATTGTATGTTAAACTAGTTGATAGCTTGACTGTGACAACTAGGAGTAACACACTAGGATACTCAGCTGCTACTGTGATAGGATTCGTGGCTGTTTAGACTAGTTTCAGGAATTTATAGCTCATGAACTTTGATCGGAACATGCGCGCACGTTAGGAAGCCTTGACCGGACACTAACTTAAGTAGAACTGCACTATAGATGTTTATAGTCGATGATAAGGGATACATTCGTAGAGGATTGTCTGTACCGATACTCTTCATAGTCATAGTACTTAAAATCTACTGCCTGCGCACATATCGTGCAACTCTGCTTACACACTGTTCATTCGCGCACCTGCGCAACCCAACCACTCACAACCCCAATTTCGTAAGTTGTAGGTTGCTAGCTAAAACGAGTCTGCTTGCTCCTTGTGAGATCGACCCTGACTTAGCCGCTATACTAAGTGAAGAAGGAAGGATTAATTTGACGCGTACAACGACGCGCGATCAAATTTTGGCGCCGTTGCCTGGGAGCAACACAGATAAGTTTTAACTGGTTCAAGTTTTTTTTTTTTTACAGTAGCTAGTTATTTCTTTTTTATTTTCGTTGGTGTTTCTGCCAGTGCGCAATCAACATCCGCCTGCGCAACCTTGAAACCGTTGTGTTGCGCAGATCATAGTTGCGCACAGACAGGGGCAACAACCTAATTTCGTTTGCTTGAAGTCTAGAACAGGGCATGGAGAATAACAGTGTCATTGGCGATAACTTAGGGGACAGAACCCCAGAGGGACCTAACAATGCAAGGGCAGATAACCGCGCAACTCGGTTCAGAGAGGAAGTGCAGCGCGAAGTTGAAGCAAGGATGGCCGCTAAAGTATATAATGCGCAACCCGCGCAACAGATCGTGCGACGCAGAACAGTGCGCGAGATTTCGGCTCCAATCACAGTCAACCAACCGTGGTGCATAGTGCTTCCACCCGATGGGCATTTTGAACTACGGAGCTCATTCATTCATCATATGCCGAAGTTCCATGGGATGAACAACGAGAACCCAGTCAAGCATGTGCGCGAATTCCTAGTTATCTGCGAGAACATGAAGACCGACGGGGAGAGTGAAGAAGCGCTGAAGCTGAAGGCGTTCCCTTTTTCATTGTGTGATATAGCCAGGCATTGGCTGATGAGCTTACCAGCAGGATCTATTCGCACATGGGAGCAGCTCCAGAAGAAGTTCTTGGATAAGTTCTACCCCACAGCAAAGATTGCGCTACTCAGGAGGGAATTTGCCGCACCTAGACAGGGCGTAGGAGAGTCACTATCAGAGTACTATGAGCGTTTCAGGGAGCTGAAGGCCAACTGCTACAATCATGGCCTGCCCCAACATGTGCTGATAGAGAATTTCCTGAACGGGATACAACCGATGGAACTTAGACTGCTGAATGCATGCGCAGGAGGTAATATATGCAACATGTACAGGGAGGATGTATGGCAGATGATCAAGGACTCTGCTGGACAGGTAAGGCATCAACTGACGCTCGATAATAGTCGTGCGCGCGCTATGCACCAGGTGGATTCCAGCGCCGAAATTAAAGAAATGAAAGCCATGCTGCAGAAACTGATGAGTGCGCAAGGCGCGCAACCAGTTGCGCCAAAGGTATGCGAGTTCTGTACGTCCACTGAGCACAAAACCGACGCATGTCCCACACTGTTCGAGGAATCAAGAGATGTCAATGCTCTAGGAGGATGGGACAATAGAGGACCCCGGAGGCAGAATCAACCGCGCTTTGGATTGGCCGCAAATGGATTCAGATAGAGGGAGGACAGCAATCCCCAGAGGCAGCCAGCGAAATATCGTGCACCTCAGCAAGCGCAGCAAGCATACAACCCACCGCACCGCGGCAATGACGTACTAGCACAGAATAACCAGCAACCGCGGCGCTCCTTAGAAGACATAGTGAGTCAGTTGGCAGACACCGTGCGCAAGAACGATGAAAAATATGACAAGAGGTTCGAGTCAATTGAGAAGCAGTTGTCGCAGATTCCACCACGGTCTATGAGCTGAAAAAGAGCGATGGCAACTTGCCTTCGCAAGTGATCCAAAACCCTAAGGGAGGAGTTAACGCCGTAACACTAAGGACTGGGCGCACAGTGGGGACAGCTCCAACCGCAAAGGAGCCAGCGCCGCCAGTTGCGCAACCTCCAGAGCCAGAACAGCCGGATGCGCAACCAGCCGCGCCAGCTACAAACCAGCAGGGGGTGGCGTCAGGTATGATACAATCAGAAAAAAAGAGTACTAATGCACCTGCACCTTTTCCTGTGCAGGCACCTTTAGCAAGGAAGGAGGCGCTGGACAAGGAGTTATACGAGTTATTCAGCAAGGTGGAAATAAACATTCCCCTGATTGAGGCAGTTCGGCAGATTCCCAGATATGCCAAGTTCTTGAAGGAGCTGTGCACAAACAAGAGGAGGAAAGGCGAGTGCGCAATGCTTAACGCACATGCATCAGCAATTGTGCAACACAAGGTACCACCTAAATGCCGGGATCCAGGTACGTTCACCATACCGTGCACTCTAGGTAAGACCATGGTAAGCAACTGCATGATTGATCTCGGTGCATCTATAAATGTGCTTCCTTACTCCTTGTATGTGTCATTGCACCTTGGTCCACTAAAGCCTGCAAGTCTCACCATCCAATTAGCAGATCGGTCGTGCAAACAAGCGGCGGGAATGATAGAGGACGTGCTTGTCCGAGTAGGAGAGCTGGTGTTCTTAGCAGATTTCTACGTCCTGGAGATGGAGGGTGAGCCGAGCAAGGGAAGTGCGCAAATCCTACTGAGCAGACCATTTCTGATGACAGCGCGCACAAAGATAGACGTATGGAAAGGCACACTCTCAATGGAGGTAGATGGCGAGGAGATTCACTTCAACATTTTACAGTCAGACTCTGTTTCAGCGTCTATTGCAGCAGCTTTTAAAGCAATTCCTCTAGTCTTCTTCTCTGCTGACTTTCTGCTGTTTATCTTCATCTCATAGACTCTGAGAGATCCCATGAGAGAGTCCAACTTCATTTTTTCAAGGTTAGCCGTTTGTTCAATGGCTGTTACCTTGACATCAAACTTCTGAGAAAGTGATCTCAGGACTTTATCAACTTGTTCGATTTCTGATGCATACTTTCCAAGAATCCCCATTTTATTTACTATATCCATCAGGCGGTTGTTGAAGTCTGCTAGGTCTCATCATCTTTCATCGTTAGTTGTTCGTAGCTAAGCGTCAGCATCTGCATTCTGGTCTTCTTTACTTTGGCATCTCCTTCAAAGTTTGTTTCCAGAATGGTCCATGCTACTTTTGCTATTTCAACACCAGCAATCAATTTGTAGTTCCGTTTGTCTACTGCGGCAATAATAGCATATAGAGCCTGACTATTTCGTTGAAATAGTTTCTTCTCATCTTCAGTCCAGTCTTTCTCTGGTTTTGGTGCTTTAACTCCAAAAGCATCTGCTGCGCCTAATGGTGCAACCCAACCTTCAACAACTGCCTTCCAAGCGTACTCATTTACTGACCTGATGTATTCTTTCATTTTTGACTTGCAGCTTTTAATGCTTATGAGGTTAGCCTTTAGTCCTTCCACTAGCAAGACATTGCTCAGGTTCGGCATTCCTTCACTGCCAAAGTTCCCTTCAACTGCCAAAGTTAGCTAGGTGATTGCGAATCGGGGATGTCGTCGAAGATATTCTGTGGAGATGATAATCTGCAGATCTCAGATTCCTTGATCTTTGAGATTTGTAGAAGATTCTTGGAATATGCCGATATCCTCCTCTAGACGACTGATAGAGGCTATTTGTACGCATTATTTAAATCATAACCTTATGCTTGTTTGCAATATTTTATGAGCAAGATTACTCGTTTCTAGTGTTTTCGTATTACAGGGCAAAACGAGTCCTTGAGTCGGATACGCGCTAACAGGCAGCGTTCTAGGAGTGAAAGATCCGCCTGCGGAGCTAGCTGCACAAACAGAAGAGAAGTTGGCGAGAGTCAGTAGTGGTGCGCTAGCCGATGCGCTGGCCGAATGCCGTGCGCCAGGCGCAAAGTCCAGTGACCAGATTTGGAAGTTGCCAAAGGTGAACTTCCTGGGCAATATATAAACAAAGAAAGTCTAGGGTTTTAAAGAGAGAGACATCATCCACCACTAGATGACACACATCAGAGATAGCAGCAAAGCTGGAAAACACACGGACTTGTTGAGAGGATTTGCGCCAGCCGACTGCGCCAGCCGAGAAGACAAGCTGCACGCACTGTTTGCTACAGTTTTCTCAGACACATTAGTCATTATTTACTATTCTGTGATGTTTATCACTAGCATGTCTAGCTAAACTCTTAGTGTTGGTCGGGCATGAATCTATGATGTATTATCTTTGAGACTTGAGCTTAATGCATAGTTTACTTACTCGTATTAATCCTGTGCATACGGAGACAGCTAGTTGCATAAGTAGGGGAAGCCTTGAACCGCAATCTTACTTGTGTTGCTTGCTTGTCATATGTTAAACTAGTTGATAGCTTTACGGTGACAACTAGGAGTAACGAGCTAGGGCAAGCAGTTGCTACTGTGACAGGATTCGCAGCTGTTTTAGTCTATGTTCTAAGGATTAATAGCACATGAACTTTGAACGGAACATGCGCATGTGTTAGAAAGCCTTGACCGGACACTAACCCAAGTGAAATCAAGCTATAGACGTTTAGAGTCGATGATAAGGAATGCACTCATAGAGGATTGTCTGCCTAATACTTCTCACAATCATAGTATTTAATCTCTATTGCTTGCGCACGTCTAGTGCAAATTCCCTGCGTTACACTAGTTACTGTTCATTTGCGCATCGCGCATTTCAATCATTCACACACCCCCATTTTCGTAAGTGTAGGTTGCTGGCTAGAACTGAACTTTTGCTCCCTGTGGAGATCGACCCTTACTTAACCGCTGTACTGAGTGGAAGAGGAAGGATTATATTTGACGCGATCAACGACAGCTAGCTCAACTTTAGCATTTGCTTCAACATCTTGTTTTGCTACGCCTGATTTCAGTGATGTACTTGTTCTTTGGCTATTCTACACAAACTTTCTAACTAACTTGAACAACTCTTTGCACAAAAACATGATATACATAATATGGGACTAACAGGCATCTTAGGTATTTTGTTTATGGAAAATTGATCTCAAAATTATCTTAATTGTTGTCTTTCTATCAAGTTTTGATGTTTAATTTGCTGATTTAATTTAATCTCATTGCATAGTGCTAGTCCTTCTTGGGTACATACTCCAATAAGTTTATCATAAGTATATTTTTCATAAGGAATAGTATTATAATGTTATCTAAGAATATTTCTTATTCTTTCAGCATATAGACTGGGAAGACCATCAATAAATTTTGATTTCCAGTGATCACTTGTACATTCAGGGAGTATCATGAATCTGCTAAGGAATGTGCCTTTATACCATCTAAAAGTAAGTGTTTTACACCTTAGGTTTTGTAATAAAGTTCTAGTAGTTTCACTATTATCATAATAACTTCCAGTAAAATGTTTAATGATGTTAATGACCAATGTATAAACTGCTTCTTCTTTGAAGAATTCTCCTTCTTGTTTAATCGTGTTAGAATATCTTTTTTTTTTGTTCAGTGGTAAGGTAATTATCCCACCATCTTTTAAGCCGGCCAGTAAATCCTGATGTAATCATTTTTGCAATAACCTTGTTTGTATTATTATTTTTTTTACAAATTGTTGAATACATTAGCATTCTATGAATTGTGTTATGGATTTGTTGGTGAGCATAACCATCAATATTTCATTTATAGATATGATTTCCACTATAGCTATTAGTTATAACATCATTTGTTTCTTCTAACAAAACATCCATCGAAGTGGTCTAGGATAATAATACTTTCCAAAAATGGGCTTGTCTGCCCATTTATAAATTTTATTAACCTGATCCTGAAACACTTGTTTGTAATCAGGATTTTCTATTAGCTTATCTTTTAAATGTCATCTAATGTTATCATTTTTAAATTCTTAAACTTTTCATCAAGAAAATTTTCAAGTTCTTTCATTGATTGAAGCTTGCATCCTATTATTTCAGGCGGTGGTTGGTCAGTTGGGACTGCCATCTCAATCTTTTCAAATCCTTCACCTATTGTGAGTTTTATGTTATTAATAGCATTAAGTATTTGTCCCACCCTTTCTTCAAGAACCGTAACTCTTTCTCCTAATATATTTCGGTATAAATTTGTATGATTTTGTGCTTCAAATATTTTATTCATTTGTTCACAGGTAAGAATAAAAGTATCGTCTTCTAAAAGTCTATTAATGGCTGTGAATTTATATGTTTTTCCCTATTTTTCAATTTGAAAGCCTGTTGGGGAGGATTTACTTGTTTCAAAATTATTCCATTTTGGAGTTTGTAGTCTCTTTCTAGGATAGAGACATATTGTTCAACATACGTGGTAACAAACCATTAAACAAAATATAATAAACTATTTTCTAAAATGGTCCATTTATTTAGTTAGTCAAGATTCTAGGGCATATCATGTGTTTACGAGTGATATCAGAGAATACATAGTAAGAAATAATTTGTCACATACAACTTAAAAAAATGAGTTTAACTAAAGGCAAATAAAAACATAGTTAAAAATCACATTACAAAAGAATATGATATGCTCCCGAATCTAGACTTATAAATGGATAATTCCAAAAATTGAACCTCAAACAATTTACAAATTTGAACATTTGAAAAATTAGGTCTCTAACAAGTGGTCAAAACTACGGAGGAAACTATTTTGTTACATAATAGCGAACTAGTAATTAAGCTATTAGATAAAAATGATTTATTTTCTCACAATAGTTGAGGGTGTGTTCTTTTTGTGCTTATATTTTGTACTTATATTTATTACTTTACTTATGTGTACTTATATTTACTTATATGTACTTATGTGTAATTATTTTTTACTTATATGTACTTATATTTACTAATAAGTACTTTATAAGTACAAAAGAACATGGTGATTTATATAACCAAAAGTTCTACATTAAAACAGATTGCAAATGTGCCTGTTCCAAAAAGACTTTAAACACGATGTTGCTAAACAAATGTTTGCAAGGTGGCAATCTCATCTGCCCCCTTTCAATTTAGATATTGTTTATAAAAAAAGAAGAAAATAGTATTCCAGATTTTCCAGCACGAGAATATATTCAATGAATCTTTCAGGAATTTATTCGTCCTATTCCGGATCCCCCACTTATTGAGGAAGAAGTTCTCGAGGATTGTCCCTTTATAGGGGTGGGGGCGAGGAGGCAGGAGCCCAAATAATATTTTGGCCTAATATGGTAACCAACGACTAATAGCGAGGGGGTACCAAGAATTTTTAGAATATAAGAAATTAAAGGCGGGGGAATAATTTATTCCTCAATAGTAGGAAATGAAGAGAGTGATAATAATGCTGAATATCACCTGAATAGCAGTTAAGAGGTAATTCTTCTTCGTGAAGAAAGAAATTCCAGATGGAAGAATGACCCATGGTATTTAGTTAACAAATATATGGGAGAAGAATTCTTCCCTTCCCAACTTACAAAGTCAAATAATATTATGAGCATATTCTAATAGAAAATGATTGCGAAAATACACTTTGCAAGAGGTCGGATGGGGTTTCATAATTTCAGCAAGCTTATTATCCAAAGGAATATATTCATTGAATATTGGGGAATTTCTTCTGCAAAAACCAAAGAAATATGTTACCCTAATAATCAAAACCCAATCAAATATTATTATTGGGACTATATTAATGCATTTCAAAAGGTTCTCTTATATGAGAATCATAAAAGAAAACACTCTTGGTTCTTAAAAATTTGTGATAAATTCTATGACTTTGATGTTCCAATTTGGTTTATAAAATAGTGGGAAATGTGTGGAATCTCGGAGGACATTCTTCCAGGGGAAATTCAAAAGGATTTCATAAAATGGATTCATACATCCCCCCAGATATTTTGAATATCAGACCAAAGATTGTTGCCCATCAAAAATTGTGACATTATTATTCTTCATAGAATTTTATATCCCATGACATATGGAAATGGGCACCTACATTCAGGTATACTAAGAATTTAACTCCTTGTCATAAAAGAATCTGTTATACAAAATTTTGGGACAATTTCCAAGATCAACCTAGAAACCAAAAAATCCTGTGGGATTGAAACATTTAATTTAGTCAAGAATTACCGAATATGAAGAGCAAAAAAGAAAGAGCAGGGAAGCATCTTCCTCCTAAACTTCTTTAATAACACGGACAACGTAGTTCAGGACTAAAGAAGAGCTTATAGCAGCAAATATTGAAGACATGAATATGCAATTATTGCCCAACATAAATGATGCTAAGGATAGCACCTATGACAAAAACCATTGCAGCTTAATCTGGTAGTTGTTACAGCAAACAGTAAAGTAAGTAGGCAGTCAACCTGAAGATAACCGGCGGATGGTCAAAGATTTCTAATCGGAGCAAGTTTCCAAGATGGTTTTAGGAAATAGACACTGCAACAGAATAATCTGTCTTCTTGGAGAAGATATGGTTCCTAAATTGTTTTAGGGAAGAAGTTGTTGTAACCGTTTCACAACAACTTGCAAAGATCTTGAAAAAAATCAGGATTGTTAGATGATTTTAGGAAGAGTCCTAAACCTGGATTTCTATAATCCACCCGTGGGCTGCCGATATATATAGTCACAGCGTCTTCTAGCTAGATTAGAAGTAGAGGTTCTTCTAGTATAGGCTGAGAATTGGTACCTTTGCACTTTAACTAATAATAGTAGAATCTTGAGGATTGGAGAGTAGTCCCCCTAGAAGTAGGCACTGGCCAAACTGGGTGTCAATTGCGTGTGTGACTTACGCCTTAGTCTTAGCTACTTGATTCTGCAATTGTTGTGATATGTTGCTATAGCAACTTGACTGATACAGATACCAGCAACACGTCAATTTCAAATGATGACACAATTTCGCTAGATCAACAAAATCAGACACTTCAATGGCGACTGTTCAAGACGCATAAGACCCAGAAGCCCCCCCCATAAAAAAGGAGGACCAAGTAAGTGGAAGAAGAGCATGTTCGGGCCTTCTTTTCAATTTCTGGTTATGCTGCTCTTTCACTCCCTCTTGTAATATTGTTTGAAGAAATCAAGCCTGAAGGTTTATTGTAAGTTACTTCTCTCTTTTAATTTCTGCATACACACGTGTTCTTTTACCCTTTTTTTTAATTTTCCTGGCTTAATATGGCCTTTAACCTTATAGGCTAAATTCAATGTGTGTGATGGAGCGCGTCTGAATATGTATGAATATCTTTAACTAGATGGCATGGATAACATGTTTAAGCTAGTATTATATTGCCTCACATAAAAGAGATCTTTATTTTTTGGCTAGTTAACTTGTTGATGGGGATTTGAAGAGATAACTTGTTGATGGGACGAGATTAAATAATATTGATGAAAATAGAATGAGTGGTGAAATTTGTTGAATAAATACTATTTAATTTAGTAAGTCGCGAGATTATTAAAAAAATTAACCCCAAGTATTTGTTGCCACTAAGATTCGAATTTGAGAGTTGATGATTATTGTTTAAATACTCATCAACATTCATTAGCTTATATCACATGTATTGATCATCCGTAAGTGTAGGAGTATTTAATTCGTAACTTGAATGTAATTTAAAGCTTCTTTATACATTTAGGGTTTAGGGTGGTGGTGAGGTGGTGATGGTGAGTGGTGTCAAGTGGTGGTGGGATGACTGATGGTGAATGGTGGTGGTTGAAAGTGAATGGTGATGAGTTTAAAATGGGTGGTGGCTGTTGGTGTTGGTGACTTTGTAGCACTGAGATGGCGTTTCCGAAATGCGGAATTGGCTGGAAGCGGCAGTTTAAGGTTTATTTTGTAATTTAGGATAACTTATATATTAAAATTTTAAAAGAAACCCTATGTCTCACGCCTGTCGTTCATCTTTCGAGTCTACAGCTTCTCGTAGCCTCCAGCAGCCAGCACTAGCAGGCTCCAACCAGCTTGCAACCGCTTCTCAAGCAGGAGATTGCAACCTCAAGCCTCCAACCAGCTTGTCGGGTGATGTTGTTCACTCCAGCCTTCAGGAAGCAATAAAACCCTTAACACCTTAAGAACTAAGGTAATATTAGGCAGCATTCAGATGATGAAAGTTAATTTGTTCTCGTCTAGATTTTGATTTTATTTTTTTGAGTGCAAAAGTTAATTCGTATCATCAATTTTTCAGATGGAAAATTAGACACAATCTCCTTCAAACGATATCGGAAAGTAGCGAAAGTGTTTCTTTGTCAACACTAGATGACGGAAAATCTCTTTGAAATTTTATTGAAAGAATTTCGAAAACCGGAGGAGGAGGAAATTCGATATGAAGATGCAAAATTTGTCATCAAGAAAAATTAAGGGACTTATACAAGAATTAAGGCTCACTTTTTGAAGATAAAAAAAACAAAGGAATTGCAGTTTGCATAAAGGCGTCAACGCAACAAGTTAGTGAAATGACAAAATTAGAGGAGTATTATGAAAGTAAATTGGTTACTATGATGCCTAAATCAGTTACTCTACCTTCTGGACCTTCGATATCCACTCGCTCACTTCAAATGAGTGGTTATGATTTTGGTACAACAAAGAAGAGAAAAATTGATACTGGCCTTCCTAAAGCTTTCGACATTCAAACTTGAAAAAAAACTCGATTATATAATTGCTAGAATGTTTTACACAGGTGGCTTGCCTTTCACTCTTGCAAGAATTCTTACTATCAAAGTTCTTATATGTATGCAGCTAATCATAATTTTGGTATTCATGTACCTCCGGGGCACAATCACCTAAGAACCATATTGCTCAAACAAGAGAAGAAGCATGTTGATATGTCGTTAGTTTCTATTAAAAGTACTTGGGGAGCCAAATGAGTGACTATTGTGACTGATGGTTGAAGTCACGAAGACCTTTAATTAACTTTATGACTTGTTGTGAAAGAGGTCCAATGTTCATCAAAACTGTAAATTGTGTTGGCGAGGTGAAGGTTAAAGACTTTATTGTTAATCTGCTGAAAGAAGTAATTGATGAGATTGGTCATCAGAATATTGTTCAGGTGATCACTAAGATTCACACTGATGTTGTCCAAATTAAGAACTACATTATGAATCATGGTTTGAGGTTGTCTATTTATATGCGCTTCACTCCTCTCAAGTTGCTTTCAGCTGCTGAAACTCATTTTGCTTCAATAGTTATCATGCTCAAAAGATTTAAACTTGTTAAGCGTGCTTTGGAAGTCATGATTGTGTGTGAGCAGTGGTCGTCGTATCGTGAAGATGATCAAGCTAAGGCTAGATTTGTGTGGAAGAAGATATTGAATGAAAATTGGTGGGAAAAATTGGATTACATTCTTGGTTTTTCAAGTCCAATATAGATATGATCCGAGTTTGCGACACTGATAAGCCTTGTCTTCATTTGGTGTATGAGATGCGAATGTAATGATTGAGAAGGTCAAGAAGGACATTGATGAGTTAGAAATATCCACTTTCTATGATTTGGTGTATAATATCCTTTCTGTGATTTCAATGGAACGAAGAAAGTGTTTTAAAAGAATTTTTCCAAGTCAAGCTGATTACACCAACGTTATGAATGAATATGCTAGTTTTTCTCTTGGAGGAGGGCATTTTGTTGATCTAGATGCGTACACAATGGATCCAAGAAATTGGTGTGTTAACTTTGGAGCAGCAATGCCTTTTCTTCAAAATTAGTTATTCGCTTACTTGGACAACCTACTTCTTCGTCATGTTGTGAAAGAAATTGGAGCACTTATGCCTTCATTCATTCTTTGAAGAGGAATAACTTGAATGCAAAGCGGGCTGAAGATCTTGTGTTTATTCATAGTAACCTTCGTCGTTTATCAAGAAACAAACCACAATATCTTAATGAAAGACTAAAATGTGGGATGTTGGTGGTGGTGTTAATGTATTTGGATCTTTAGAAGATATTGATATTTTTCAATTTGCTGCTCTCTCCCTTGATGATCCAGATGGAGAGTGTATTTTTTGAAGATAATCATGAAGACATATGATGAGTCTTTTACTCTTTTTGTGGTTTTGTTTAAGTTTGAATTATGAATTATTATTATTTTAATGTTAAGAACATTGTACTCACTTATTTCAATTAAGTACCTTTTAGAACATTTATAGTGTTTTTAATAATTATAAATTATATACAAATTTAATTTATATTGACGTTTCCTGCCATTTCCACTTTTTCTAATTTTTTAATTCGCCTCTTCCACGCTTCCTGCCCTTTCCATTACCCATTTCCGCTTCGTGCTACCTAGGTTAGTGATGGGAGATGTGGAGCGTGATAAATAGTATAATGAATTAAGTACTTAAATTAAGATTAGTAACATTAAGTTAAACTAAGTACTTAAATAAATAACTTCAAGTCAAAAGAATTGACCCTTATTCGGATATGAAATTAGAGTTAAACACTAATACTACATACCTAAGATATAACAAATAAGAATTGCAGCAGAACATTTAGAAATCTTTTTTGGCCACATGCAATAACATCTTCAGGAGAAGCTCATTTGGAAAGAAATGTTTTTTATTCAATGAGCATTAATCATTGAATACCATGGAACTATTTGTGATATAAATTGGATATCCTTTGGAATCATTGAATGCTACATACCCTTTGGAACTATTTGGGATATACAACGGATACCCACCGGTCTATTACAAAATTGGTTCATTCCAGATTCTTTTAAAAAAATTTCAGTAGACAATTTTATTTAGTACATTAGATTTCCATTATACAAATCCAAAACGATTCCATATTTTTTCAGTTACGTTCTCGACTCATTGCTAATGTGCAAGTCGATTTTATAGAATATTTTTTAGAACAATTACATCATAAATAGGAACTTGCAATTAATTGTATATGAAATTGAAATTACTGAAACATTAAATTGAACAACAAAAACCAGAATTCTTGTTGAAGCTTGCTCATCAATTTCCTTAAAGCGTAATTGCCCCCTACCGTGTTGGGTGTGGTTTGGCAACAGGCTTCCAAGAATACGACAACAGAGCTTCACGCTGACTGCACTTATCAGCTGAAGCGAATTGGATGCTATAGCCTTATGACTATCATCGAAAATAGAAAACTATTGACACACGAGGGAGATGAGTGATTGCTGGTTTTCTGATACTTTCAAAGGAGTACGCGACCCTCCTTTTATAGTGCTGCAGAGCCAATCGGAGCTGCCTAACTCCTCCGCTTCTCCAGGGTCCTGCGATTATCTAACTTCCTAAAAAGCATGGGAAGTGGGGAAGACCCAGCAGCAGATAAACAAAGACACAGTCCGAGTCTTTTAATCTTCAAATACAAAACTACGTAGTTTTATGACTTAGGAAATTGCATATTATATGGTTGATAATTGCGTAGTTTTATCACATAGTGACTTAGAAAAAATGCAAAACTAAGCGGTCATCTCGCACCCCGATTTCGACGTTTCTTCACGTTTCTTCACGTTTTTGTGTCCGTAACATGCGGGCGCACACAAGTTTCTTCACGTTTTCGACGAAAGCTCTTGATTCCCCCCCTCCCCCGGGCTCCCGCGTAGGTGTTGAAGAATGACTTTCGTTAACGAGTTATACATGCCCAACATGAGTTTATATAGTGAGTTGCACATTTTGCTTCATCCCACCAATGTGTGATATCAACCAAGTGAAAACAACAAAGTCTTGACATACATTCCCAATGGACTCAAACTTCGCTTGTTTTCTATGCAACTTCGAGTATCGATAAATCATTTGATACTTGATCATTTTAGGCATTCGAATAGTCAATCTTATAGCACACCTTGCAAGGATTTTTATCAAGACTTTAACTATCAATTCGATGTATATACGACACCGAAATTGGCTTTCAAAAATAAGACAAACTCATTTTCATCACACTTGAAATTCAAAAATTTCCAACAATCCCCCACATGAAGAAAATCGATAAGTGAAAAACAAATCAAGACTCGACATTGGTGGTGATAGTTTCTGCGGCCAATATCCGCAAATGATAGATGGGCATTTCCCTTGAAAGATATGCATTATTTACTAACTATTCAGTAGACGAGATGTCCTTGAACTGTTTGTCTTATTGTGTAAATCAAGTACACATCTTCCACATATATTGTAGAGGCATACATCCATTTCTCATGGGTGGGTTCGATATGGCCCTGAAACCCATGCCTGGTTCTGCGAGAGTTGCTAAAGAATTAAGTCCACATAATTCTCCTTTGAAGCGGCCACACTTCTCTCTCGCATAGGTGATTCCTATTATGGTAATCCCGCATTACCTTATTTGGAATTTCCAATTCCTACTCCAGAACCATTAAAAGCATCAAGCTAAATCTCGTACGGGAATCATTGATTATTAAGGAATTGATCTAGGGTTTACCCCCCATAGTGACCTTAGTTCGTCTCAGTAAAGAGGTTGTCCCATTGAACCAAGTTCTTGGGATCTCCAGTCATCATGATTGGGTTTTTCCTTTTATCTTGACTTATTTCATTAAGGCTTCAATCCCATTCCTTTAGCCGACTTCTCTACTAGGTCCCTATTTAACCCTTTGGTTAGCGGATCCGCAATATTCTCTTTGGACCTTACATAGTCAATAATAATGACTCCTGTAGAGAGTAGCTGTCCAATGGTATTATGTCGTCGACGAATATGTCTAGACTTACCATCATACATGACATTTTGTGCCCGTCCAATAGCTAACTGATTATCAGTTGATCACAGTGTACGCAAATTACCGGCATAGGTTTTGTTCACTCTGGAATATCCTCTACAAAGTTTCTTAACCATTCAGCTTCTTCACCACATTTATATAATGCGACAAACTCAACTTCCATTATGGATCTAGTTATTATAGTTTGCTTAGAGGATTTCTAAGATATAGCAGCACCTGCTAAGGTAAATACATAACCATTCGTGGCTTTCGAGTCTTTTATATCAGAAATCCAACTAGCATCAGTGAATCCTTCAATGACTCTCACTCGGATCTCGGGTATAGTATAAACCATATTCCCGAGTGAATCGTAGATGCTTTAGTACTCTCATGATTGCCTCCCAGTGTTCTGATCCTGAATTATTTGTATACCTTGCAAGTGTGCTTACAGTATAATTTATGTTTGGTCTTGTACAATTCATTAAGTACATCAAACTGCCTATCACCTTGGCATATTCCAACTGATTGACACTTTCTTTTCTGTTTTTTGACAAGTGTCGTGAAATATCAATTGGAGTTCTAGACATACTGGAACTCTCTTTCCCAAACTTGTCTAGAATTTTATCAACATAATGTGACTGACTTAACTTGAGACCATCGGTTGTGCGTGTAATTTTGATTCCCAAAATCACATCAGCCAGTCCCAGATCTTTCATATCAAACTTAGAGTTTAATATTGCTTTCGTTGACTTCACCATGCCTTCATTGCTTCCCACAATAAGCATATCATCAACATACAGACACAAAATCACATATCCATGAGTAATGTTTTTAATGTATACACATTTGTCACACTCGTTGATTTTGAAACCATTTGACAACATCACACTGTCAAAATTTTCATGTCACTGTTTTGGCGCTTGTTTTAGACCATATAGAGATTTAACAAGTCTACAAACTTTACTCTCTTGGCCAGGCACAACACAACCCTCAGGTTGTTCCATATAGACTTCTTCCTCCAATTCTTCATTGAGAAATGCAGTTTTCACATCCATTTGATGAATTTCCAAATTGCGCAATGCCGCAATGACAATTATCATTCTAATGGAAGTGATTCTTGTCACTGGATAAAACGTATCAAAGTAGTCTAGACCTTCTTTCTGTCTATACCCTTTGACTACAAATCTCGCTTTATACTTATCTATGGCGCCATTGATCTGTCGATTTCTTACCGATTATTCGCTTCATTCGATGATGAATTTTGCTCCTCTCCCGAACTTTTCATTGTGTTTTCACCACTCTACTCTCATTTTAGGTTAATTTATATTAAATTGAGGATTTGTAGTTCGTTTGGAGCAAAATAAGGCAAAACACAAAGATTCAAACGAATACAGACCAAATTTGGGCAGATTGACCTATTCGTCATCAAAAGCTTGCCGAAAACATGATTCTTATTCGATCGAGGCGTGCTATATCTTGTTGGAAAGCTGACTCGAAGACACAACATTGTAGTTTACAACAAGACAAAATTCGAAGGTTTAAATGGTCAAAAATGCAAGAAAATTCAGAACCACAATGTTGAGTGAACAGTAGCCCGGTTCAAGGAAGAACCTCCGGTTCACTAGTCAAACCGCTGGTTCATTGGTCAAACCGGCGGTTTGGTCTCAGAACTGGCCCCGAAGGCAAAATATCGTGATTCTCTGAAACTGACCGGTTCGATTCGAAACCGGCGGTTTAAATATTGAAACCGCCGGTTTAAACATTGAAACCGCCGGTTTGGAAGCAAACCGGGCCGCAAATTAATTCCGAAAATCAGCCCAATTGACTTTCAGTATAAATAGGAATCGAGGGCTCGTTCACAAGGGTTGGACGATTTTGGAAAACAAACGCAAGAGAGAAGAGGATAGCTGGGAATGAAGATCGTCGTCACGGGTTCTTCGTCCTTTATTCTCTTCATTCTTGTATTGGTAGTAATCCCGATGAGTAGCGAGTAGTTTATTTAGTTCTGGGATCCCTGTAACCTGATTTCATGTGATTTGTACAAACATCAGTTTTAGTATAATGCAAGTTGAACCGGGATACTGTTCACTCAACACTGTGATTCTGAATTTTCTTACGTTTTTCACCATCTAATCCTTCGAAATACGTCTTGATGTAAACTACAATGTTGTAGCCCTTCGAGTCAGCTTTCCAACAAGATATAGCACGCCTCAATCGGATAAGAATCATGTTCTCGGCAAGCTTTTGATGACGAATAGGTCAATCTGCCCAAATTTGGTCTGTATTCGTTTGAATCATTGTGTTTTGCCTTATTTTGCTCCAAACGAACTACAAATCCTCAATTTAATATAATTTGACCTGAAATGAGAGTAGAGTGGTGAAAACACAATGAAAAATTCGGGAGAGGAGCGAAATTCATCATCGAATGAAGCGAATAATCGGTAAGAAATCGACCGATCAGCCATGCACCTTCATCTTCCTAGTAAATACCCAACTAGAACTAATTGGTTTATTTCCAAGAGGAAGGCTTACTAACTCCCATGTATGATTCTGCATAATGGAGTCAATTTCACATCTTATGGCTTCTTTCCATAAGGGACCCTCAATAGAGTTTACAGCCTCCTTATATGTTCGAGGTTCTGCCTCTAGCATATATTTTAAGAAATCAAGACCAAAAGACTTTTCGAGTCTCGCTCTTACTTCGTCTTAGATCTTCTGAATCACTCTCATTTTCAGGTTCATCTTCCTGAATTTGAGATGATTCTCCAATTTCTTTAGGAGGTGATTCCTGATTAGGAGGATCCAAATTACTTAGGAGGTGATTCCTGAATTTGAGATGATTCTCCAATTTCTTTAGGAGGTGATCCTTTGTATGGAAAGTCACATTCAAAGAACCACACATTCTTTGATTCCAAAATATCATTCTTAAGAATATTTGGATTCTGTGATTTATAAACCAGGAATCGATATGCATTACTGTTATGCGCATAACCAATGAAACTACAATCAATGGTTTTTGGTCATATTCTCAATTTTTTAGAACCTGGTGCCAAAAAACCTTAGAGAGGCACCCCCGCACTCGCAAGTGTTTATAAGAGGGCTTACGCACTAAAAACATTTCATAAGGAGATTTGTCCTTTCGTTTGCGAGGTATTTCATTTAAGAGATAATTTGCAGATAAGATGGCTTTCCCCCACATTGGCTGGGGTAATCCAGAGCTTAACAGCATTGCATTCATCATCTCTTTTAGTGTTCTATTCTTTCTCTCAGCAACACCATTAGACTGAGGTGAGTATGCTGGGGTCACTTCATGAATAATATCGTGTTGCGCTCAAAACGCCCCGAACGGTTCAACATATTCACCATCACGATCACTTCTCACTCTTTTAATTTTCTTGTCAAGTTGAGTCTCAACTTCTAATTTGTAGGTGGCAAATTTTTCAACAGCTTCATCTTTGCTTTTAAGCAAATATATGTAGCAATACTTTGTACTATCATCAATGAAAGTCACAAAATATTTATTTCCACCTCTACTTGGCAAGAATTTCAAATCACATATACCACTATGTATTAATTCGAGGGGCTCAGTATTTCTTTCAACTCTTTGAAAGGATGTCCTCGTTAATTTAGCTTCAACACATGTTTCACATTTATGTTCGAAGTTAATTTGAACTTTGGGTATACACTCCAAATTCATTAATTTTCTAATGGACTCATTATTTTCATGTCCTAAACGTTCATGCCATAAATTAGAGGACTCAATCAAATAAGCAGAAGAACCAATTTAATTCATAGCTTTGGATTTCACATCAGTTACATCAGATTTGATATCAATAGCATTCAGCTTTCACAAACCATCTTTCACATAGCCCCTACCAACATACATGTCATTTCCACAGAATCACATAGCCTTCTTTCATCAAGTTTGGAATGATGCTTTTTTGATACAAGGATTTTCTAGTTGGAACAAGACAGAAAGACTAGCTTCACATTAATAGTTTTCACAATAAAGCACTCAAAAGATGTGATGATCTGATGAATCATGCTCAGTCAATTGTTGTTGCTCTTCATAAACAAAGTGAAATTGCAAAGAATGAACATCGTATTCGCTTGAATGCTTCTATTGATGTGTCAAAATTTTTATTGAATCAAGAATTACCTTTTCGTGGACACGCTGAATCAGAAGAGTCAACCAATCAAGGAAGTTTTACGGAATTGATCAAGTATACTGCCAGTGAAAATGAAAGAGTTAATAATGTTGTGTTACAAAATGCTCCTGGAAATCACCAAATGACATCTCCAGTGATTCAAAAGTGAAATTCACAGCGTCTCAGTAAGGCAGATTTGTGAACAAGCAGTTGCTGCAGCACACTCTTGTTCACTTAGAAATTGTCTCAGCAAACAAAGAACAAGACAGAAGTTTGTTCACCCAGTTCGGCCAACTGCCTACGTCTGGGGAGGACTAATCTCCAGTCCTCAATCCACTAAACACGAAGGTCTCCAAGTACACTCGGTTACAACTCCACGCAACCTATGCTACTCAACCTTGTGTGGATCACTGGACACAATCAGAACAGGCTCTGACTTGTGTCTGCACACCCTCTACAAATGTCAATCTAGAATAGCTACAGACTTCTCAAGACTCAGCCTATTCTAAACTACACTCACTCAGCAGGGTTGCTGTAGCAACTGCTGTGACACACAGCTGAAGCACAATTTGTCCGCGTCGCTCCAAAGCCTTCTGCCGAGCCGTTCGAACGATTCCACGAGCGCTGCACACTCTGGAATACTCCCCCTCACTCAGTGACCACCTGCCACTAGCGAGAACCACCGCTTAGACACTTGACCGAGCCACACACCCGTCAGTTCTTCCGCGGCTGCCCTTGATCAACCAACAAGCACCACTACTCTGAATTGGCTTCCAGATCAAGCTCGAATCAGACTCTGCAAGTCCTGATTCCCTTCTGCTTCTGTCACCACAGCTCTGCGCTCACGCTCTGCTCTCGGGTGATGATCGAAGAAAACGTCCGTCGCACACCAAAAATTGCTCTCTTTGAATTCTCTGTATGCACTCGTGTATCCCTCAGCTTCGATCAGCCTCTCTGCTCTAAACCCCTTTCTCTTAAATAGCAGCACCAGCTTTAAACAATGTCCAGGTTTAAGCAATGTCCCAAAAGGAACAATTATCTCCTAAAATCTAGGAGATTAGATTAGATTTTTATCTTCAATGCAAATCTCCTTCTCTGACTAGGAAACCTCACTGGAAAATACTCCACAACATTTTAAAAATTCTTCTGATGATCTCCGTAGAGTTTCCAGCCCTTCTAGACAATCCCAGGACGCTGCTGCTTCTCGGAAAGGTGATGCAGGCACTTGAACAAGCTCCTGCTATAGCATCCCCTGTTGCAGCTGCTGCTAGTTCACTTGTGCTGGTCTGCTTGTTCACTTGTGCTGTAGCAGCTCCTTGTTCACTTGTGCTGGTTTTGTCAAACACTGCCATACTACATTATCAATCTCCCCCTTGGCATTTTGACAAAACCCTAGAGCACTTATGCACTCTCCCATGAGCCAGAAAATACTCTAAAAAAAATTCAACAATAGAGAGTATAGCAGTAGCATTTTACTTCTTCTCTCCCCCTTTTTGTCACAGATGCTCAAGGGGCCTGCTCCTCATCTGCCGGGAACTCCAGGTCTCTAAGCAGACTTCTGATCTGTCCATGCCTAGCATCCCTCCTTTTGGCTTCGACTTCAAGAATGACCAGCTCAGATCTGAGATGGCTCACAATTCTGGCACGGAGGGCTGATTGAATTGTTGCAGCAGGGGGAAGAGAATCCTCCAGGGGAGCTGGAGCTGAATCACCAACCAGGAGTGGATCCTCATAAGCTATGTCCACTGCATGCTTCCCTTTGAACAACTTGTGGTCTACTGTGAAGACCTACAGCTCCTCAGATAAACTTTCAGAAATCTTACCAAGCTCCGGATGCTGTGAGACCATCATCCCATAGATGAGAGAGGGGAGCACAATGGGCTTGCTGGAGGAAGCGCTGCCGGCATGAGTAGCCAGCTGGGGAAACATCACACTGCCCAGGCTGATTCGCCTCCTCTTCCCAATGGAGTAGAGAAGGTTAGCAAAGGCTTTGCTAACCTTCCCCCTGTGAGAGCTGGGGATCCAGTTTCTAATGCCCAGATATAACAAGGCATTCTTGGAGGTTAGTTCAGCAGCACTCAGGTTTGGACCGCCCCAAGACAGGCACACTCCCCCTGTCAGAACCTTAGCCAGCATCTCTGGGAGCTCTGGCATTCTCATGGATCTCAAGAAATTCATCAATTTTTTCTGGGGTAATAAGGACTGTCTTACCCCGTACCCAACTTTTTCCAAACTCATCCGCTCCTTCCTCACCAAACTTTTCTTCCATATTCACAATGAATTCCCTAACCAGAGCTGTATTGAATCTGAATGGAAAGGTTAGGGACTTGAGAAGGTTTACCTCAGTGAGAAGCTGAATAATTGCTGTTGATTTGTACTTGTCCAGGTCCAGCCTCTTTTCTGACACAATGTGCTTCCTCTCAACAGCACTCCAGGATTGAGAAGCACTCCTATTTCTGAACCAAATACCTCCCACTGTGGTTGCAGTTGTGTCTACCAATGCAGGTCTTCTCTCAGACGGTTCACCAGTAGCACCTGCATTTTCTTCACTTGATTCTTCTTCTTCACTGCTGGAGACTGGGATTAGGATAGGAGCTTTTCCTTTGTCTGAGGGAGGAGGAGGATGTGCTGCAGCAGGTTCTTGTTCAGGAGACTCAGCTACTATTTCCTCCCCTTCACCCATAATGCCCGGGGACATAACAAGGGTTCTGCACCTTTCTTCTGCAGAACCTACTACAACATCCTCTGTAGCTTGTTCTTCTCCAGAGACTTCTTCAGCCACAGCCTCTTCAGATAGCACAGCTGTACTGGATACAGGTTCCCTGTCACGTACCAGGCGCCTCCTTTTCTGCGAAGTTCCTTCTTGTGGAGAGGGCTCGCTGTGCGACACATGGAGAGGTGCTGGTTCCCACACCACCACATCCAGACGCTGAGCAGGGGCTTCATTGCGCGACTTGGTCCTCCTTTCAGACCTGCCTTGTCGGTCTGCTGCCAGATTCTTCTTCAAACCACGAGTCTTCACCATTGTTGCAGGGTTGTAGAAGGTTTGAGTAACGCACAGTGGGGATGATCAGCACCGATTTCTGGGAAGCCCTTCAACTTGCCTTTGCCCTAGAAATTGATTTACCCGTTATTTTCTTTTTCAATTTGAAGCTTCTGGATCACGTGCCACACATGTGCCTTCTCCCAGCTTTAACAACCAAAACATGTGAACAAGCTTATTTAAACCAGGTTGCTATAGCAGACGCGAGCTAGTTCACCTATTCATTCCGGAAGACAGTTTTGCTTGGCGGATCCTTGACAGGTTCTGATGGTGACTTCTTCACCCATATCTGAGTTTGTCTAGAGTTCCTCCTCTTCCGACCCTCAAGGCTCCTATCTCTTCGTTTGTCATTGATAATGCAAGTATGGCAGTGTTTGACAAAACCAGCATGAGTGAACAAGGAGCTGCTGCAGCTCAATCAATCAAGGAGGCCAGCAGAAGTATACACCAGAAGTAAACCAGCAACAGATGCAGCAGGGGATGCTGCAGCAGGTGCTGGTTCAAGAGCTAGTTCAACTGTCCGAATAACAGTTTTGTGCTGGGTGAGTTTTGAAGGTTTGGCAGCTTTGTGAAAGTGCTTAGAAGAATTTCTAAAATGCTGCTGAGCATATTTCAGCAAGGATTATCAGTCAGAGAAGGAGATATGCTTCAAGATATTAATCAAATCTAATCTCCTAGATTTTAGGAGATAATTGATCTTGTGGGTCAATGGCCTAAACCTGGAAATTGCTTAAAGTGATGAGGGTATTTAAGCAGAAGGTTTGAGGGCTGAAGAGGGTGATCGAAGCTGAGAGATACACGAGTGTAGACACGAAATTCAGAGAGAGGATTTTCTGGGTGTGCTACGGAAGTTGTTCTTCGATCAACACACACGGGCAGAGCGTTGAGCGCAGAGCTGTGGTGCGTATTGCAGAAGAGAATCAGGTCTTGCAGAGACTGATTCGTGCTTTGATCTGGAAGCCAATTTAGAGCTGTGGAGCTTGTTGGTTGATCAAAGGCAGCCGCGGGAGAACTGACGGGTGGAAGGCTCAGTCGAGGTTCGTGCGGAAGAACTCACTAGTGGCAGGTGGTCACTGAGTGAGGGGGAGTTACTCAGAGTGCGCAGCGCTCTTGGAGTGGTTCGATCGGCTCGGCAGGAGGCCTTGGAGCGACGCGGACAGAGTGCTTCAGCTGGTGTTACAGCTGTTGCTGCAGCAACCCTGCTGAGTAGTGTAGGCTAGAATAGGCTGAGTTCTTGAAGAGAATTATAGCTATTCTAGACTGACATATTGTAGAGGGTGTGCTGGCACAAATCAGAGCTTGTTCTGATTGTGTTGAGTAGTCCACACGGGGTTAAAGTAGCATAGGTTGCGTGCGTTGTAACCTAGTGTGATCTGAACCTTTGGTTGAGTGGATTGAGGACTGGAGAATAGTCCTCCCCAGACGTAGGCAGATTGGCCGAACTGGGTGAACAAATCTGTGTCCTTTTCATTGTCTGCTGTGCCTACATTTAAGTGAACAAGAGTGTGCTGCAGCAACTGCTAGTTCACAAATCTGCATAAGTAGAGACACTTGAAATTTCAATTGGTATCAGAGCGGGAACTCGACACACAGAGTTTAAAAGGTCCTACAGTGTCTCCGAAGTTGCCAAGACAATGAAGGAAGGACAGAGCACGAGTAGACCTCCACTCCTGGAAGAGAGCAACTATGGTTATTGGAAAGCTAGAATGAAAGCTTTTCTCAAAGCTATTGATGAGAAGACATGGAGAGCTGTTGTGGTTCAGTGGTCTCCCCCAATCACCATGGATCAGCAAGGAGTGACAAGAATTAAACCTGAAGAGGAATGGACTGCTGAAGAAGGTGCTGCAGCAACTGGTAATTCAAAGGCTCTGAATGCAATTTTTGCTGCAGTTGATGCTAATAACTTCAGGTTGATCTCAAACTGTGACATGGCCAAGCAAGCATGGGAGATTCTGCAAACTGCCCATGAGGGAACTGATAGAGTGAAGCTGTCAAGACTCCAGATAATTGCCACACAATTTGAGAATCTGAGGATGCTGGATGAAGAAACAGTCACTGAGTTTAACGCTAAACTCTGTGATCTTGCAAATGAAGCTCATGCCCTTGGTGAGCCCATCCCAGAAGAAAAGCTTATCAGAAAGGTGCTCAGATCGCTGCCTACAAAATTTGACATGAAGGTGACAGCCATTGAAGAAGCACAAAATGTCAAATTCATGAGGTTGGAAGAGCTGATGGGGTCTCTCAAACAATTTGAGATGAAACTGGTCAAAGAAGACACCGCTTCCAAGGACAAGAATGTTGGTTTGAAGGCTGAAGCAGAAATCAAGCAGACAGTTCCAGACGATCAGTTGAGCATGCTGGTTAAAAATCTAGGAAAGTTTCTGAAAAACATGGAATCCAGAACTGAGAGAAGCTCTTCCTCGCGAAGACAATTCAGACGGGGCAGTGAAAGAAAGAAGAAAGGGAAAGAACCAGCACTGGACGATGATGACAAGAAAGAGATGAAAAAGGGAGTTCAATGCTGGAACTGTGAAGGGTACGGACACATTGAGGCTGATTGTCCAAGCAAACCCTTCAAGAATTCTGAGAAAAAGAACAGCAAATCCATGACAGCAAAATGGAGTGATTCAGATGAGAGTGATGAAGAAAACTGTGTTGTGCTGACAAGTGTTTCAGATGTCCACCTCAATGAGCTAAAAAAGGTAGAAATTCACTATGGGATTGAAGTCTCTGAGAGTGAAGATGACGATGACTCATCTGACAGTTTTGCTGATCTTCTGAGGAAGATACTCAAACAGTGTGAGGCAGTTCTTCAGACCAATCAGACCTTGACTGACAGAGTAAATCTCTTGGAAGAAGAACGAAGGAGATGTCTACCCTCAGTTGATAATCAAGTTACTATTCTAAAAAGAGAAGATTCAGTAAGACAGACCTCTGTTGAATCCACTCCAGCAGCAGCCAAGACAGCTGACCCGCAGAGCAATATTCTGGACGAAATATTATCTTACCAAAGACTTGGAAAAGGGAAAGCAGGGCTTGGATATACTGGTGAAGAAAGCTCTAAAGGGACAGTGTTCATTAAAGCCTCAGATGGTGAGACAGACGAGAAGAAGAATTCAGATGCCTTCTCAAAAATGGCAGAGAAAATTGGATCTAGACATGTGTACAAGAGGATGCTGCAGCATCATGGACAACATTTTTCTCAAACAAAACAAAAGTCTCAGAACAAGTGGAGTACTGGTACAAGTGTTGGGAAGCAGAAGATCAAT
Organism: Umbilicus rupestris; assembly: GCA_963678935.1. NCBI lineage: Eukaryota > Viridiplantae > Streptophyta > Magnoliopsida > Saxifragales > Crassulaceae > Umbilicus > Umbilicus rupestris. The sequence continues at coordinate 2,738,846 of OY787625.1, forward strand.
TTCAATCTGAAGCAGCAACACAGAACTTGCTCAGCTGAAAAAGGGGGAGCAAAGTCCAGAATCAGCACATGTTGCACAAAGACTCCATTTCATGTTGCTGCACAAGGGCACTGGATTACTAAAAACAAGGGTAAATCAAAGATGGTACAAATATGGAAACCCAAACAAAGGGTTAGGAGGCTGGAAGATCAGAAGAAGAAACGCTCTGGTGTATTCCAAGTATGGGTGAAGAAGGTTCCACCAGAATCTCTCAAGGATCCTCTGAGCAAAAATTGCAGCCTGAAGTGAATAGGTGAACAAGCTCACATGTGCTGCAGCAACTTGGTCCGAATTAGCTTGTTCACATGTGTTGGTTGCTTAAGATGGAAAAGAAAATATTTGCACATGAGAGGCACGTGACTTACACTTCAAAAGGGAAAAGAAAATAACGGGTAAATATTTTCTAGGGCACAGATCAAGAGCAAAGGGTGTCTCAGAAATCTCTGCCGATCATCCTCTGTGCGCTCCTCCCTCCTTCCACAGCTCTGCAGAAATGGTGAAGACACGCGGACTGAAGAAGAATCTGGCAGCTGACAGGCAAAGCAGGTCTGAGAGAAGGACCAAGGCACGCAACGAAGACCCTGCTCAGCCGCTGGAGGTGGTTGTGTGGGAACCAAACCCTCTCCCTGTGTCGCACAGTGAGCCCTCTCCCTCTGAAGAAGCTTCGCAGAAGAGGAGGCGGCTGGTACGTGATGGAGAACCTGTCTCCGGCTCTGCTGTGCTGCCAGAAGCGGATATGACTGAAGCTGCTTCAGAGGAAGAACAAGCAGCAGAGACTGCTGCAGCAGTTCCTGCAGGAGAAGAGTGCAGATCACTGGTCATGTCTCCAGGTATTATTGGTGAAGGGGTTGAAACAGCTGATGAGTCCCCTGAACAAGAACCTGCTGCAGCACATCCCCCTTCTTCAGACAAGGGCAAAGCTCCTATCCTGATCCCAGGCTCCAGTAGTGAAAGCTCATCCAGTGAAGAAGGATCTCTTGGTGAACCCTCTGAGAAAGGTCCTGCAGCTGAAGATTTCTCTGCTCTCACTGTTGGAGGCACATGGTTCAGGAACAAAAGCGTCTCTCAATCCTGGAGTGCTGTTGAGAGGAAACACATTGTGCATGAGAAGCGTCTGGTGCAAGACAAGTATAGATCAGCTACTATGATTGAGCTCCTGACTGAGGTAAAACTGCTCAAGTCCCTAACCTTTCCTCACCGTTTCAATATTATTCTGGTTAGAGAATTTATAGTGAATATGGAAGAAAAATTTGGAGAAGAAGGAGCTGATGAGTATGGGAGAAGCTGGGTAAGGGGTAAACAAGTGGTTATTACTCCGGAAATTATTGATGCATTCCTGGGGATTTCTGAGAATGCAAGGGCTCCCACTGATGTGAAGCCTGAATTATTGGCAAAGACCCTTACAGCGGGAGTGTGCCTGTCTTGGGGCGGCCCGAATCTCAGTGCAGCTGAGCTTACCTCCAAGTATGCTCTGCTGTATCATCTTGGTGCAAGGAACTGGATTCCTAGTTCTCACAGAGGGAAGGTCAACAAAGACTTTGCTAACCTTCTTTATTCTATTGGAAAGAGAAGGAAGATCAGCCTGGGAAGTGTGATGTTCCCTCAGATTGCTACACATGCCGGGAGTGCCTCCTCCAGCAAGCCTATTGTGCTGCCCTCCCTCATCCATGGGATCATGGTATCTCAGCACCCAGAGTTCGGAGTGATTACTGAAGGTTTATCTGAGGAGCTGCAGGTCTTTACTGTTGATCACAAATTATTCAAGGGAAGACATGCAGTGGATGTTGCCTATGAGGATCTTCTCATGGGTGGTTCTTCAGCTCCAGCTCCCTTGGAGGAATCTCTTCCCCCTGCTGCCACAATCCAGTCTGCTCTTCGTGCCAGGATTGTGTGCCATCTCCGGTCTGAGCTGGCTATTCTTGATGCTGAAGCCAAGAGGAGAGATGCCAGGCGGGGACAGATCAGGAGCCTCATCAGAGACTTGGAGTTCCTGGAGGATGAGGAGCAGGCCCCTTGAGCATCTATGACAAAAAGGGGGAGAGAAGATTTATATGCTGCTGAATATTGCTGAATATTGATACACTTTTTTTTTGACCCTGCGTGGTCAGTATGCTATGGCCGAGTGTGGCCTCATCTACTTACTCTCTATTAATTTTATTTAGAGTATTTCGTTTCTGGTTTTCGGAAGAGTGCATTGGCCTTAAGGTTTTGTCAAAATGCCAAGGGGGAGATTGATAATGCAAGTATGGCAGTGTTTGACAAAACCAGCATGAGTGAACAAGGAGCTGCTGCAGCTCAATCAATCAAGGAGGCCAGCAGAAGTATACACCAGAAGTAAACCAGCAACAGATGCAGCAGGGGATGCTGCAGCAGGTGCTGGTTCAAGAGCTAGTTCAACTGTCCGAATAACAGTTTTGTGCTGGGTGAGTTTTGAAGGTTTGGCAGCTTTGTGAAAGTGCTTAGAAGAATTTCTAAAATGCTGCTGAGCATATTTCAGCAAGGATTATCAGTCAGAGAAGGAGATATGCTTCAAGATATTAATCAAATCTAATCTCCTAGATTTTAGGAGATAATTGATCTTGTGGGTCAATGGCCTAAACCTGGAAATTGCTTAAAGTGATGAGGGTATTTAAGCAGAAGGTTTGAGGGCTGAAGAGGGTGATCGAAGCTGAGAGATACACGAGTGTAGACACGAAATTCAGAGAGAGGATTTTCTGGGTGTGCTACGGAAGTTGTTCTTCGATCAACACACACGGGCAGAGCGTTGAGCGCAGAGCTGTGGTGCGTATTGCAGAAGAGAATCAGGTCTTGCAGAGACTGATTCGTGCTTTGATCTGGAAGCCAATTTAGAGCTGTGGAGCTTGTTGGTTGATCAAAGGCAGCCGCGGGAGAACTGACGGGTGGAAGGCTCAGTCGAGGTTCGTGCGGAAGAACTCACTAGTGGCAGGTGGTCACTGAGTGAGGGGGAGTTACTCAGAGTGCGCAGCGCTCTTGGAGTGGTTCGATCGGCTCGGCAGGAGGCCTTGGAGCGACGCGGACAGAGTGCTTCAGCTGGTGTTACAGCTGTTGCTGCAGCAACCCTGCTGAGTAGTGTAGGCTAGAATAGGCTGAGTTCTTGAAGAGAATTATAGCTATTCTAGACTGACATATTGTAGAGGGTGTGCTGGCACAAATCAGAGCTTGTTCTGATTGTGTTGAGTAGTCCACACGGGGTTAAAGTAGCATAGGTTGCGTGCGTTGTAACCTAGTGTGATCTGAACCTTTGGTTGAGTGGATTGAGGACTGGAGAATAGTCCTCCCCAGACGTAGGCAGATTGGCCGAACTGGGTGAACAAATCTGTGTCCTTTTCATTGTCTGCTGTGCCTACATTTAAGTGAACAAGAGTGTGCTGCAGCAACTGCTAGTTCACAAATCTGCATAAGTAGAGACACTTGAAATTTCAGTCATGTTTAGGTTTCCACACCTGTATAACCTGTGGTTTCCTGCTGTCTTTAGCAATCCAGTGCCCTGGTTCAGCAGTCCTAGAGATCCTTCTCTGTGGTTCTATCCAGCAATGAGCCTTTCTGGAAGCAACTGGGTACGGAGTCTCTATGCAGCATGTGTTAGTTCTGGATTTTGGTCCCCCTTTTTCAACTGAGGTGGTTCTGTGCTGTTGCTTCAGGTTGAAGGTAGTCTTCTGATTCCCAATACTTGTGCAAGAACTCCTTTTATTCTGACCCTTTTGCTTTGTTTTAGAAGGATGATGTACCAGGTGCTGCAGCATCCTCTTGTTCACCTGTCTAGTTCCAACTTTCCCTGCAGGTTTCAGGGGCTCACCTGTATTAATTTTTTCGTCAATCATGGCATCTGAGGCTTTAATGAAAACTATTCCTCTAGAACTTTCTTCACCAGTATACCCAAGCCCCGTTCTCCCTTTTCCAAGTCTTTGATAAGACAAAATTTCATCCAAGATATTTTTCTGAGAGTCAGTTTCCTTGGCTGTTGCTGGTGAGGAACCAGTGTCAATAACTTGTCTTCCTGTGTCTTCCCTTTTCAGAATGGTTACTTGACTGTTGGAAGTGAGGAGAAATTTCCTTCGTTCTTCTTCCAGAACCTTGACTCTGTCAGTCAAAGCTTGATTTGTCTGAAGAGCTGCCTCACACTATTTCAGGATCTTCCCCAGATACTCAATCAGACTGTCAGATGAGCCCTCTTCATCTTCACTTTCAGATACTTCAATCCCATAGTGAAATTCATCCATCTTTAGTTGTTTGAGGTTGAAATCTGACACACTGGTTAGCACAACACAGTTTTCTTCATCACTATCCTCAGAGTCACTCCATTTTGTTGTCAGAGACTTGCTGTTCTTTTTCTCTGAATTTTTGAAGGTTTTGCTCGGACAGTCAGCCTCAAAATGTCCATATCCTTCACAGTTCCAGCATTGGACTCCCTTTTTCATTTCTTTCTTCTCATCTTCATCCTGAGCTGGTTCCTTCCCTTTCCTTTTATTTTCACTACCCCTTCTGAATTGTTTTCGCGAGGAAGAGCTTTTCCCAGTTCTGGATTCCATGTTCTTCAGGAGCTTTCCAAGGTTCTTAACAAGCATACTCAGCTGATCATCTGGAACTGCCTTCTTGGATTCTGCTTCAGCTTTTAGTCCAACATCCTTGTCCTTAGCAGTGATGTTTTCTTTAACCAGCTTCATCTCAAATTGTTTGAGAGACCCCATCAACTCTTCAAGCCTCATAAATCTGACATTTTGAGCTTCTTCAATGGCCGTCACTTTCATGTCAAATCTTGTGGGCAGCGATCTGAGAACCTTTCTGATCAGCTTTTCTTCAGGGATGGGTTCACCAAGAGCATGGGCTTCATTTGCAAGATCACAGAGTTTAGCATTAAACTCAGTGATAGTCTCCTCTTCCAGCATTCACAGATTCTCAAACTGTGTAGCAATGATCTGGAGTCTTGACAGCTTCACTCTATCAGTTCCTTCATGTGCAGTTTGCAAAATATCCCACGCTTGTTTGGCCATGTCACAATTCGATATCAACCTGAAACTGTTAGCATCAACTGCAGCAAAAATAGCATTCAGGGCCTTTGAATTACCAGTTGCTGCAGCTCCCTCTTCAGCAGTCCATGGTTCTTCAGGCTTAATCCCGTGTGACTCCCTGTTCATCCATAGTAATTGGGGGAGACCACTGAACCATGATTGCTCTCCAGGTCTTTTCATCAATGGCCTTGAGGAAGGCTTTCATCCTAGCCTTCCAATATCCATAGTTGCTTTCTTCCAACAATGGAGGTTTGCTTGTGCTCAGTCCTTCTTTCATTGTCGCGGCAATTTCAGAGACACTGTAGGATCTTTTACTCTGTGTGTCGAGCTCCGGCTCTGATACCAATTGAAATTCACAGCGTCTCAGTAAGGCAGATTTGTGAACAAGCAGTTGCTGCAGCACACTCTTGTTCACTTAGAAATTGTCTCAGCAAACAAAGAACAAGACAGAAGTTTGTTCACCCAGTTCGGCCAACTGCCTACGTCTGGGGAGGACTAATCTCCAGTCCTCAATCCACTAAACACGAAGGTCTCCAAGTACACTCGGTTACAACTCCACGCAACCTATGCTACTCAACCTTGTGTGGATCACTGGACACAATCAGAACAGGCTCTGACTTGTGTCTGCACACCCTCTACAAATGTCAATCTAGAATAGCTACAGACTTCTCAAGACTCAGCCTATTCTAAACTACACTCACTCAGCAGGGTTGCTGTAGCAACTGCTGTGACACACAGCTGAAGCACAATTTGTCCGCGTCGCTCCAAAGCCTTCTGCCGAGCCGTTCGAACGATTCCACGAGCGCTGCACACTCTGGAATACTCCCCCTCACTCAGTGACCACCTGCCACTAGCGTAAAACACCGCTTAGACACTTGACCGAGCCACACACCCGTCAGTTCTTCCGCGGCTGCCCTTGATCAACCAACAAGCACCACTGCTCTGAATTGGCTTCCAGATCAAGCTCGAATCAGACTCTGCAAGTCCTGATTCCCTTCTGCTTCTGTCACCACAGCTCTACGCTCACGCTCTGCTCTCGGGTGATGATCGAAGAAAACGTCCGTCGCACACCAAAAATTGCTCTCTTTGAATTCTGTGTATGCACTCGTGTATCCCTCAGCTTCGATCAGCCTCTCTGCTCTAAACCCCTTTCTCTTAAATAGCAGCACCAGCTTTAAGCAATGTCCAGGTTTAAGAAATGTCCCAAAAGGAACAATTATCTCCTAAAATCTAGGAGATTAGATTTGATTTTTATCTTCAATGCAAATCTCCTTCTGTGACTAGGAAACCTCACTGGAAAATACTCCACAACATTTTAGAAATTCTTCTGATGATCTCCGTAGAGTTTCCAGCCCTTCTAGACAATCCCAGGACGCTGCTGCTTCTCGGACAGGTGATGCAGCCACTTGAACAAGCTCCTGCTATAGCATCCCCTGCTGCAGCTGCTGCTAGTTCACTTGTGCTGGTCTGCTTGTTCACTTGTGCTGGTTTTGTCAAACACTGCCATACTACATTATCAAAAAGGATATTGTTCGTTGTTTTGTCAAGAGGTGATTCGTCGTATTATTGAAGAAGTTGGCGATGATATATTTGCTTTGCTTGTAGATGAATCCAACGATGTTACAAAGAGCAAATGGTTGTGATCCTACGATTTGTTGATAAACTTGGAATTGTTAAAGAGAGGTTCATCGGTATTATTCATGTGAAATATACTTCGTCCGTGTGTCTCAAAAATGCTATCGATTCATTATTTAGTGAATGTGGATTGAGCTTGAAAAGTGTCAGAGGACAGGGTTATGATGGAGCGAGTAATATGAAGGGTGAATTCAACGGACTTAGAGCTTTAATTTTACAAGAAAATTATCCAGCTTGTTATGTACAATGTTTTGCTCATCAACTTCAATTAGTCGTTATGGCAATTTCAAAGAAACACTTTGAAGTCGGAAATTTTTTTGAAAAAATATCTCTTTTATTGATTGTGGTGGGGGCATAATTGTGAAAGAAGAGATATGATTCGAGAAAAGTATCAGCAACAACTGAAAAAAGCCATTGGAAATCGTGAGATTAAAATCGGAAGTGGATTGAATCAAGAACTGTCTTTACAAAGACCTGGAAATACACGATGGGGTTCTCTTTTAGGACACCTTTGCGTTTAGTAAAGCTGTTTCCAAATGTCTTAGAAGTGCTCTAATATATTGAGATTGAAGGTTCAGATACCGTTAATAGGCAATAAGCAAATGGACTTCTCCAATACTTGCATTCTTTTGATTTTGGGTTTTATTTGCAGTTGGTGTTGCTCATCCTTGGTCTTACTGAATCTTTATCAATGGCTCTTCAGAGAAAAGATCAAGATATTTTAAATGTTATGTCAATAGTAACATCAACTAAGCGACAATTGCAGGCAGTTAGAGATTATGAGTGGGATTCCCATATGTCAAAAGTGTCAGCGTTTTGTGACAAGTATGATGTTCAAGTGTTAAATATGGAGGGTGAGTTTGTTGATGCGCGAAGGCCAATGAGAAAGACTAATCTGACCAATTTACAACATCTTCAAAGAGATTTTTTTTACATAGAGGTGGATTTGGTACTTCAGGAGTTCAATGACCGTTTTAATGAGATAAATTCTGAATTGCTTATTTGTATGGCTTCTTTGGGTCGAACTGATTCACTTTGTGATTTTGATTTGTAAAAGTTGATGAGACTGGCCGAGCTTTATCCAGATGATTTTGATTTCGAGGCTCGAATGACTCTTGAGTATCAACTTCGTCTATATATTGATAATGTTCGAGATGATGTAAGATTTTAAAATTTGAAGGATCTTGGGGATCTAGCTAGAGTAATGGTAGATATGAGAAAACATCTTACATATTTTTGATACTTCGACTCTTGAAGCTAGTTTTGACATTGCCTGTCGCCACTGCAACTGTTGAAAGATGCTTTTCTTCGATGTACATTGTGAAGACTAATTTGCCTAATCGGATGGCAGATTCTTTTTATGTGATTGTCTTACTGGCTATATTGAAAAGAATGTATTTCAATCAATAACCAATGAAGATGTAATAGGAAGTTTTATGAAAATGAAGACTCTTGGAGTTCTTAAATATTTTTATACTGCCCTCAATAAAGAAAAATCCTAGATCCGCCACTGCTACAAATTCAACGATGCCTCGGACAACCCCGTATCAAAGGATGGTCTAGGCCTCAAGCTTGCGCTGACTAAACTACAACAACAAACTACTGACCAAATCATTTTTATGATATTACAAATGACCGTTGACCTCCCTTTCATAGTCCCAAATGAATGTGTCCCTTGCTGGCGGAAAGGGTGGGAAGGCAGCCCTTGATTTGTACTCGTATCCCATTGTATGAACATCAAATTCCAAAGCACCTGTTGGCTGGTGGGTGCACTGGATCACTTGAGCAACTTGTCCCAGCTTGCGCTAGTTTTATAAAACTGCCTTGCTGAGTTACCCAGAGCTTATCAAGGTCAATCAGATGTCCCTGGGTCGTTTCAGCACATTTTAGCAAAGTATCCTAGGAGCAGATCGGGCTCCTTTGACCATGCATATTTGATGTTGGGTTATGGAGCATGATGGATTAGACTATTAATTAGAGCCTATATTTTTTAGCCCTTTGTCATTAGTCCAAGTCTGGCCCGGAATAGATTAGGAATCCTAATCGTATTAGGATTTTGTGTGTGTTTTCCTTATATAAACACGTGTTTCTTATTGTGACCCATGAATCAGAAAATAATCAAAAATTCGTAGCTTGGTAGTGCCTCCAGATGTAGTCACATTTTGTTGAACTAGGTGAATAAATTTTTTCTTCTTGTTTTCGTTTTTCTCTCATTCTTGCTTGCGTTAATCCTAACAAATAGTATCAGATTCCCTGTTCTACCGGTCGCAGTTGAAGATGGAAAACTTCTAGTGGAGATATTCGATGGAACGGATTTCGATTTCTGAAAGATGCAGATCGAGGATTACCTATATGGTAAAGATTTGAGCCAACCTTTGGAAGAGAAGCCAACACCATGACGGATGGTGAGTGGAAGTTGTTGGAAAGGAAGGTGATGAGCGTGATTCGTTTATCGTTGTTTAGACACGTGTCACACCACAAGATCAAGGCGAAGACGACTAAGAAGATTCTAAAAATGTTATATGAGAAAACATCAGCATCGAACAAAGTTCATCTGAAATGGCGACTGTCAACTTACAGATGACATAGGGTACAACAACGGCCAAACACTTAAGCAATTTCAACATGACAATCACAGAGTTGAGCTCAGTTGGGATTAATTTAGAGGACGAGGTATAAGCTCTAATTTTATTATCTTCTTTACTAGAGAGTTGGAGCGGGCTTTAGCGGGAAAGGTAAATCTTAAGCTTGATGAAGTCAGAGATCTGATCATTAGCGAAGTAATTCAAAGATGGAGTCGGCCTCCACTTAGGAGTTAGCTTTGCATGCTGGGAACAAGGGTAGTTTAGAGTCCAGATCGAGATGGAATCATGGCAAGTTGAAGTCAAGAGAAAATACTCGACATACTGAAGACAAAAGCAAAATCAAGTGCTGGAAGCGGCCATTACAAGAGTGAGTGTAGGTGTCGTCACATAATTGGTCAGCGAATGATTCTACAGATATATTACTGATGCATTGATTCTGAGCGTGAGCAACATTTTAGAGTCTTGGGTGTTAGATTATGGAGCTTCATTTCATTCTTACATTATGATGGCATAATGGAACCGCGGAGAAGGGAGATATTCAATGGATCTGTGTTATAGTTGCATGGAGTAAAGCACATCCCCGATTTGAAGAGAAACTTGCTTTTGGTTGGACAGTTGGATAACAAGGGTTATATTATAACGATTGGTAGCGGCACCTGGAAGATTACCAAATGAGGTATGGTAATAGCTACAGGTAGGAAGGAGGAAACATTGTACATGACAAACTTTGAGAAGGGGATGAAAGCTCTATGTTCGAAGGGTTTGCTATCAGATCTCAAATCTGTTGAAGTCGGTTCATGTGAGAATTGCGTCTTTGGAAAATAAAAGAGAGTCAGTTTTTCAAAGGGTGACAGAACTTTAAAAAAGTAGAAGTTGGAGTTAGATTATCCAACTCGGATGGGAGTATGGTTGTTGAGGAAGAACCACACTCACCAAAAGATTTATTGCACAGGTCCACTGGAGAATGCAAGTCGCCTGATATGGAGCATGTAAGCCAGAAAGGGATCTCGTAACTAATGAAGAATAAAGGAAGTAAGAATCTTGTTGACATTTTGACTAAGATTTTGACCTAGAGAAGTTAAAGTTATTCATGGCTTCAACTAAAAATAGTTTTAACTAGCCTTGGTACTTATGGTGAGGGTCTGGCACTACCGCTAGCAATGAGATGGTAAAATAAGAAGATGGTTATAATTAGAATCAGTCTCCAGGTGAGAGATTGTTGGGTTATAGGGCCTGATGGATTAGACTGTTAACTAGAGCCCAAATTTTTCAGCCCTTTGTCATTGGTCCAAGTGTTACCACGAATATATTAGAAATCCTAGTCCTAATTGTATTAGGGTTTTTTATGTTGCCTTGTATAATACATGTTTCTTATTGTAACCCATGAATCATAAAATAGCCAAAAATTCCTGGCTTGGTAATGCCTCCAAACATAGTCACATTATGACGAACCGAGTAAACAAATCTTATGTTCTTGCATTCGCTTTTCTCTCATTCCTGCTTGTGTTAATCCTTACATTTGATGGTATCCTAATTTCAAGTCGATCTTTGAGAAAATGGTTTCCCCTTTTAACTTGCCCAGAAGCTCGTTTATCAATGTATTGGAAATTTATCTGCCATTATTTGCTTGTTCAGTGCAAGGTAGTCGATGCATAATGTCCAACTTCCATCCTTCTTCTTGATGTGTAGGATTGGATTGGAAAATGGGATGGAACTTGGCTGAATGATCTTTGCTTCTAACATCTCCTTGACGAGCTTTTCAATCTCGTGCTTTTGTACTTTGGTGTATCGGCACGGACGTACGCTGATTGGTGTTGCCCCCCTCTTTGAGCACAATAGAGTCCTCGTGGCCTCGCTTCGGAGACATGGCTTTGGATGTTTGGAAAATGTCCTCAGAGCCCTTTAGAACCTCTCTGATCATGCTTGGAACTGCCTTGGCTGCCCCCATAAGTCTCACGTCTGCTTGCATGGTCCGGGCCGCAATGATTAGGCTTGTCCCCTTGAGTTTCTTCGATTGGCTTTATGCCAACCAAGTAACACTCAGTTGTGTTCTTTCGCCCACTCACTATGACTTCGAATGAAACCTCGGCCTTGCACAGCCCAGGTTCCCTATTAGGTGCATCTTTTGCCCCGAATCATGAAACTCCGTACGAAGAAGTCGCTAGTTGGTTTTGATGTCTCCTAGGGTTTGCACCCATTGTATTCCCAAAATAGCATCAGTCCTTTTGATATTTAGTGGGAGGAAATTAGCTCGTACCTTATACCTGAAAGTTTTAATTGAACCTTTGGGCTCAATTATTCCCATCCCAAGTGTAACTCGTAAACATCCTTTCTCTTTGACTTTGATGCCTTCTTCACCCGCCGACAATGCGTATTTTTAACCCTTTATAGTTGTCAATTTATGTTATAGGGGTCAAGTTGCAGTCAAAAATAATTTATAACCTTGGTAAGACAAGGGTCGATTCAATGAGCATGTATGTGTGAATAGTATGAAAGATAGTGTCTTCGTTTAGCTATTCTAATAATGAAAATCTAATATTACCTAACTAAGTGATTTTGACACAAGATCAAGATTTTGAAAATAAAATTAATATTCCATAATCAAACTTCACTCATGCCTAACACACGAATCATGCAATAATTCTAACAATCCAATTATATTATGGAACTATGGAAATAACCTAATAACATCAGGCTAGCTGCCCAATCACGAATCATTGCCTGAATTAATCTAGACTGTTGAACGCCGCCTAATCACGGATTATCAACAATTTCGATTTAGTTAGCCTAGAGTTTCCAGAAAAAAGATGTCCACTTTCCTATCGATTCATGTACTAATAATATAGCTATCATGTTTCGCTATCAACCCTATTCAATCCGGTAAATTACCTCAGACCCAATCATCTTTTAGGTCCTTAACCTAATTTCGTTCTAACATGAAAGCATCTCAATTAATGATAATCATACATGAACGATAAGTTAAGAATAGTAGAATTAAAGATTTCCATTAGCATAATCAAATGTTACTAAGATAACATGGTTGAGTATAGGCATGAGATCCAAAGAATCCCAGAATTAAGAGACTCATGGTGATTACCATCAATACAAAAGTGAAGAGAATATAAAATGAAGAAACCGTGACGATGATCTTCGCTTGAGTCTTCAGCCGTCTTTCCTCTCTTACAGAATTTGTTTTAATCTTGCCCAAGTTCAGAATTCTTTATTTATACCAAAATCAATTGGGCAGATTTTAGAAATCAATTTCGGACCGGTTCCGTGTCAAACCAGCGATTCTATGACGGAACCGCATATTTGACCTTCTAAACCTTCGAATTTGTCTTGATGTAGACTAAAGAGTTGTAGCCCTTTGAGTTAGCTTTCCAATAAGATATGGCACGCCTCAGTCGAATAAGAATCATGTGCTCGGGAAGCCTTTGATTAAGAACAGGTCAATCGGTGAACCGACGGTTCTGTGACCAAACCGCAGGTTTGCTTGATGAACCGCCGGTTCGGTTACGAAGCGGGCTGGCTCAGTAGATCTGATTATTTTCATTTTGGGCCGATTCCAAACTGAACCAGCGGTTCAGATCTGAACTGGCTACTGTTCACTCAGCACTATGGTTCTGTCTTTGCTCGCATTCATTACCCTTTAAACCTTCAAATCTGGTCTTGATGTAAACTAATATATTGTAGCCCTTCAAGTTATCTTTTCAAAAAGATATTGCACGCCTCAATCGGATAAGAATCATGTGCTCAGCAAATCTTTGAAGACGAATAGGTCAGTCTTCCCAGATTTATTCTGTATTCGTCTGAATCTGTGTGGTTTGCCTTATTTTGCTCAAAACGGACTACAAAGCCTCAATTTAATATAATTTGACCTGAAACGAGAGTAGAGTGGTAAAAACACAATGAAAAGTTCGGGAGAGGAGCGAAAATCATCATCATATGAAGCGAATAATCGGTAAGAAATTAACCGATCACCCGCCAACTACTGAAAATAAATTATGCATTGCCCCACTATCGACGATCAGTATCACCTTGCATCCATTGATTCTTCTTTTGAGTTTAATCGAGTGTGGAGGTGTGAAACCCGACACACTGATAAGAGAGACCTCGACATTGTCATAGTCTAAGTCCCCCCTCTATTTCCTCATCTTGTGCTCATTGCTCCACTGAGTTCTCCTCTTCATCTTGTAAAAAGATGACTTGAAGTGCCTTGGGATTGCATCGATGGTCTGGAACATATTTTTCGTCACCATTAAAACATAGTTCACTTGCACACTTGGCTCAAATCTCTTCTTCATTCATGTGCTTGAAAACTTATCGCACCTTGCGTGTTTTCTCACTTAAGTCTCCTTGGTTGCTCTCGAGTCCTGCTCAAAACTGGGCATGCCCTGGCTTTGCTAACACCGTTGGAATCCTCCCACACTTGACCTGGCCTTCTCGGATAGGTCTTGCTCTTCCACAAGATATGAGAGTGTCATTGCCTCGTTGAGTCCTCCTGCTCGAGGGACCCTTACTACTGCTTTGCTTGCTAGTTTAAGTCCCTTCATGAAATTCCCATGAGCGCCTCGTCTGAGATTCCCATGAGTCCTCTTGAAAGTGCTTCAATTTGTCCGTTAAAAGTAGTCTATTACGTGAGTGCGAAGAACTTCTCATGCACTTCACCACTGCGCTGCCCTCATAATCTCTCAATTAAGCTCTCTCGGAACTTTTCCCAAAGATAGATTGGCTACCTCTCTTCATGCAAGTGAAACCATGCTAAGGCACGCCCATCCAAACAAGGTGTTGTGGGACTTAGTCTCACCACATCAATTTGAAGGCCATCCACCAAAATAAGTAGCGCTTGGCCTTGTGAAATTGATGTCTTGCTGGTGTCTGGGTCAATCAGGCTGTTATAGTGACGATTGGTCAATAAGACAGAAACTTAAGAACAAATGCACTTTGGTCACCCAATTCTTCAATAGCCTACGTCTGGAGAGGGACTTCTCTCTAGTTCCCAAGATTCCATTATTACCAGTTAAAGTACACATGTACCAATTCTCAGCATCTGCTACAACAACCTCTACTTCTAACCTAGCTAGAATTTCTACTCATTCTGATCACACAAACTAGCCTACTCTGTAAACTACTCACTTCAGTGAGGTATAAAGTAAATTTCCCAATGTTTCCAAATTCATCCAACTTCATACCTTTCTATCTTTCTCCATATGGAAGTGTTGTGGGCACATAGAGATGCGGGTAGAGGAAGCCTCAAAAGCAAAGGCCGAGAGGCTATCTTTAGATACCTGCATTGAGTTGGTGGCTGACTTGGCTTTTTTCCAACATCAAAGGAGATCAGCTCGCCTTCTTCTTATCCAAAAGTAGGTCGAATCGGCTAATATTGTGACTAGCATTTGTTGTAGCAGAATAAACCTATTTAAAAATAGGATAACATGCTCAATAAGGCATGAGTTCTAATATCATAAGAACTGTTTCTCTAGCCCCTCACAGGAAACTCATATAAATGATAGCAAACGTTCGTAATGAGATTGAATAGAGTTTCTAGGAAATATTTGATACTTTTGAGAAGCTTGATTGGTTATGCCCGATGACTCGAAGGATGATCGGGCTTGGGGTTCAATCTCTCACCAAGCTGTATATGAAGACAAGCCAACCTAGGTTGATTAGGAACGTACCCCACCTATCTGACTATTGTTGAGCATTTTTTGGATATCAAACGGACCTCTCTAAAAGATTGAGGGAAGTAGAAGACTAGGAATCAAAAACCAGACGAAATGGTAGGTATAAAGTAAATTTCCCAATGTTTCCTTTGACATGATGCTGCAGCAACTTACTCAGTCAAGCTGCTCTTCCGTAGCATGGGTCTCAAACTCTCTGATCTGTTCCAGATGCTTAGTCCCAGTTCCACTAGTTCACTCGACTCTGACAACGCTCCCTCTTTATTGGCGACCTCCTCTCAGCATATGAGAACGTCGTTCAGCACTTTGATAGTCCGCTTTTAGCTCAACGGCGACGATCCTTCAAAGGGCATGTACTTGATCTTCAACGAGACTTTTCTCCAGTTATACATAATGATAAAAGCTTCGATCACACTCATCCATTTGTGATCTCTCTTAGGCTTTTTAAGTGATCACACTCTCTTTGCTCTATGCTTATCGCCCTTTCTCTTCTCTCTTTCTTCGTACTTATCTTTGATGCCTTTGGAGACACTGCCCATATCTATGTATATGGCAGATTATAGAAGTCTTAGTCCAACTAGGACTTTATCAGATTTAGGACACTTCCTAAAACTTTTTTAGTAATCTGAATCTTCTCATGGATCTTCGTAGGTTGTTTTGTAATTCGGTTGCAACAGCCCTTTCCTAATCAGTTTAGGAAACTTCGGCCAGTTGTTAACGAGTTCACTTTTGCTCTACGAGCTTGCTTCACCACTTACTATAGCAACTGCACAGGTTTTGCCAAGGTTGCCACAATCATTAACACCTTGTATATCCAATCTTCTACATTAATGCCATCAAAGATGGGCATCTCAAGTTTGCAAACTCTTGAGTCTCATACCCTCGGCAATTATCCCAAAGACTGATCTCGGCCCCTGGTCCTATGGTCTTCTCCAAATGCTTCCATATCTACCCTATAGTCTGGGTGATAGCCCCTGATGTTTCTGTGTTCGTCCAACTCAGTACAAAGTTGACCTTGATGAAAGTCAACATACGAGGGTTCTCCGTGCTAAAAAACACCCATGTACCTTTACTTCCCCGAAGGGCCTAGAATGTGAGGAAGGGCCTAACTAGGCTGAATCCTCCCTTATTGCTTCGCTTCCCCCACATATGCAAGGGTTTGCATAGGTGTTGCAGGTGCCTAAAAAGGCCTTGTCTCATCGGCCAAAGTCCCTTTTCCCAATCAGCATTAAGAGGAAAAGCATCAGCTCTTACCTCTTTTATGCTCGCTTTGGTTGCTCCATTAGTGCAAGTTTTCCCATGATGCCTCACACAATATCTTTTAGTTCTGCAAAGTACTCATCTACTTTCTTTTCCGGTGCGTCCAGCCTCCCTTGTAAGGTTAAAAACCTTGCGTTTACACAGGCAAACTTTTCCTCAGCGCTTGCCCGTAACGCTACCACTTCTTCTGTAAGGGCGTTGAGTCTGTCCTCCATGATCACTTTCCTTGCCACAACCATAAACAGCTCTAATATCAAGATGACGTGACTAAAAAATGGATGTTGCTCTTATTGCAATGATGATACAAAGTTAACAATTCCCCGAAGAACCTGTATCAAAGGATGGACTTGACTCTAAGCTTGCGCCGATTAAACTGCTGCTACAAATGAATGACGAAATGATTTCTATGACATTACATATGACCCTGCACATCCCTTTAATAGCCCTAAAAGAATATGCTGTGAAAGCTATACGTCTGTTCTACTCGGGCTGTTTCAGATCACTTGTTAACTATTTCACAAAGCTTTAACAAATTGTGTTTTGTTGTTTGTTAGTCGCAATAGAAACAGTACGAAGAATAGTAAATGACGCAGGATATGTTTACCCTGTTCAGCTCACCGAGCCTACTCAGGGGGTTTCTCGGAACCCCAAGTGGAAATCAAGTACAAAAGATCTTTAAGTAACACAACTCCCTTAGTTACCACTATGTAGTTGATTCACCGTGAGTGCGTCTGACTCCCTAGGACGAGATCCTTCTCTTTCCACCTCAATTTGCCTCCCGCAAATCGGTAATTCTCTTCCCGAGATTATCAGACCTGAAACACAGTTTGTTCAACGCTTTTCTTCAGCTCACGGTGATGATGCTCTAGCTTTGTCGATTTTCTTCAGCTTCAGTCAGTAGCTTTTCTGCCTCTGTTCAATAATTTCAGTCGTCGTGATCAATTCTGCAATCTTCCAGCTCCGCATAAATAGAATAGATCCGCTATCTTTCATCTTTGGAAAGGAGATAATGTTCGATCATACTTTCCATATTCCGGAGCAATCCAATCTGAATAACGCAGAATCTGATCTTTGGAGCGCAAAATCTAGGAGAATATATCTTCGGTATATCTCCAGAATAATTCTTTGCTGATTCGATTCTATTCGCAGATCTCGACTGACAATGTTGCAGCTCCTGTCTGAACAGATACTGTCTCACCTTCTGTCACATCCGAGTTTCTTTGCACTATTTGTCAAAAATATGCCATTCAAAGATCCGTGAACTACTATGATCTAACAATCTCCCCCTTGGTATTTTTTTGACAAAACTTTCTCTTCATAGGGTGCGAAAGGCATGTATCTACCAAGTGTTGAATTCGCCCCTTTCAATACTCCCCCTTTTTGCAAATAAAAGTGACAAGGATATACAAACGTAGACATGGGTGGCTTCGCATCCTCTGCAACTCATTACTCCCCCTTCTTGTCAGCCTCACTGTTGCAGAACCATACTCTTGATACCGTGACAGCCTTTGTCGGAGACTCTCCATTTTGAGTAGATCCAGATTTCTGATTAGGTGGTCACTTCTCGGACTTTCTGGCACAATCTTGCCCTTCTTTTTGACACTGCTCCCCCAGTCTTAGTGACTAAAATTTTCTTGCCCTTTTTGCTTAGACAGTGGTTCTGCAACAGAGGACTCCATCACTTCTTCATTCTGTTTATCTGTCTTAGCAACTGACTCAGGTTCCATGATCTTTGGAAGAAACTTGACTGGAACGGCCTCAGCGTCACTCATCTACCTCTTTGTCCACAAGAGACTGTCTCAACAATTGTCCTTACTTTCTTCTGACGACGCATACTTTGGACCTAGCATCAACCCAAATTCTGGTTCCTTTATCTTCTCCTTAGCTTTCTAAGCAAACAGCTTGGCTACTCTTGAGGCCTGACCCTTTTTCTGAACAACAGACTTCACACATTTTCTTCTTTGGAATAGGTCTGTTTCAGACTTGTCTGCCAGAGAAGTTTTGACCGATTTCGCCTTCTATCATTGAGTCATCTCAGTCCTCTCGGCAAGCAACTCCCCCTGACTGCCAGAACTTGTAGCCACTTGATCTTCCCTAGATTTGCTCCCATTATCAACAACTCCAGCCTCATTCTTCAAGGCTGGTTCATGTTCAGCTTCTACAGACTTCGAAACTGAAGCTTTATCTGAGGGCTTCTTCTTCTTTTCTTCGCTCTTTTTGGCACCTGGATGCTCTGCGAATATATAGGAGTGCATTAGAAATTCAAAACTCAATTTCAAAACAATATAAACCTCAATCTGAGTCTCGGATCTTGTTGATTTCTTCTTTCCAAAGGATCTAGAACATATTAGCCTCGTCGTTCATGACCTGTCACACAGCTCTGCCTCAGACTCTGCTTCACCCAACATGAGAGACAGACATCAGAATCTCCGCCTCTAGATGCTTAACCTGTTTATCAGTTTCTTAAGCATTGTTCCAGAACTGGTCAAGCATATCTGAACTTGACTAGGTGTCAACAACACATAGACCCAAGGCGAGTCTAAGTGTTTCAATTTGAGTATTGTTCAAGGCTTCAGTGAAAATGTCTGCTAGCTGTCCATCGGTGGATTTTAGAGTAATGATCTTATGTTCGACCAACTCACGAATGTGGTGATGCTTGATGTCAATTTGTTTGGTTCTGGAATGCTGAACAGGATCCTTCAAAATGTTGAATGCACTCAAGTTGTCATAGAATAGAGTCATCTCTCCTTGTGTCAGACCATACTCTTCCAGCATCTGTTTCACACTTGCCAAGTGACTTTCTTTGGGGTTAGCCTGGTACCTAGCACATATTCTAACAGCATAACAAATGTCAGGTCCACTAGCAGTGAGATGGAGTAGGCTGCCGATCATGCTTCTGTATAGGGTCTGTTGCAAACTGACTCCAAATTCATCTTTTGTGATTTTTACATGTGTAGTGGCAGAAGTGTGCTTATGGCTGACATTTTCCAATCTGAACTTCTTCACCAAGTTCCTAGCATACTTGCTCTGTGTCACAAATATTCCATCTGATTTCTGAGACACTTGCAGACCAAGAAAGTAGATCATCTCACCCACCATACTCATCTGAAATTCAATCTGCATCTATTTAACAATCTGATTCTGTGATCGATATCCAAATACTATGTCATTTGGATCAATTTTCGCAATGATGAATTCCTTCTAAACGTGCTTCACAAATAGAGTCTTGTATTCTCCCCCTCACACATAGCCATGTTGAACGAGAAATATCCTGAGACGTTCATACCATGCTTTGGGCGCCTATTTCGGTCTGTACAAGGCCTTTTTGTGACGCTACACATGATCTGAGAGATGTGTGTCTTCAAAGCCCTTGGGCTGAGCAACATATACTTCTTCATTCTGCTGCGGATCCCCAATAATGTTGGCCATTGGGTGATTTTGCAGAATACGCTACGGTGGTTGAGTAGCTAGAACTGGCTCTGGTTATGTATCAGATACATGTTCATCATCTTGAATTTCTGGTACAAAGTCTGACACACGCATTTGTTCTTCTTGTGACGGCTTGCTAGTTTCTGAATCAAGTCAGGCAACATTATCTTCATCTGTGTTGATCGAATAATCTGAGTCTTGAATCGCCACGTTAATTGACTCCACAACAGTAAGGACTCTGTTCTGTGTTCCTGGGCGAACAAGGACTCTTTTTAGGGTGTAACAGGCAGTGTTGATCGCTTCTGCCCAGAAAGTGAGAGCCAGCCTTTTTTCATGAATCATGACTCGCATCATCTCTTGAAGGGTGCGATTCTTTCTCTCTGCCACTCCATTTTGTTGTGCCATTATGGGCGCTGAGAATTGATGAAGTATGCCTTGTTCAAGACAAAATTCTTCCATATCGTTATTTTCAAATTCCTTACCATGATCACTCCTGATTGCAATCAGAGTTGTGCCTTTTTCATGTTGTAGTCTCA
Organism: Umbilicus rupestris; assembly: GCA_963678935.1. Lineage (NCBI taxonomy): Eukaryota > Viridiplantae > Streptophyta > Magnoliopsida > Saxifragales > Crassulaceae > Umbilicus > Umbilicus rupestris. The sequence continues at coordinate 2,759,041 of OY787625.1, forward strand.
GAATCAAGTGAATCATAGCTTGAACAATGTCTGATTTCTGTTTGAGAAACACGGTCTAGGTAAAACGGGAAAAATCATCAACACAGACTAGAACGTAGGTCTTACCACCAATGCTTTCGGTTTGCATGGGACCCATCAAGTCCATGTGTAACAATTCAAGAATTCTGGTTTTATGGATCTGATTCGTTCCAAAGTGAGCAGACCTCGTCTGTTTTCCTATCTTGCATTCACCACACATGGCATCCGTCTTTCCCTTTAATTCAAGTATTCCTCGCCGCTTGATCATAGATATCTGTCTCAGTGTTTTGAGATTCGAGTGTCCCAGCCGCTTGTGCCACACAATCAGTTCATCCTGCTGAGATAGAAAACAGCGAGCTGTGACAGGCTTTGTGTCAGAATTCAACACTAACAGTTATTTGATGAACGAACTCCTCTCAAAACACACTTCCTTTCACTGCTGATGACCTGGCATGAATCCTTGGTGAATTGGACAATTATCTTTCCATCACACAGTTGGCTTATACTTACTAAATTGGCTTGAAGGCCTTCCACAAGAAGCACATTTTTTATTGTAGGCATCCCTCGAACTGATACTGTGCCTTGACCAATGGCCTTTCATTTTGTCCCATCACCAAATGTAACAAATCTCCTATCAAGGTTCTGTACATCGGTCAGATAGCTGGCTTCTTTGTCATGTGGGTTGAACAACCACTGTCAAAGTACCACCGATCCTTCTCCAGGTGACTAGATGAGCTGTATGCGAAGTAGCAATCATTGGTGTAAGTCTTTGAGATGGGCACGGACTTTTGTAGACGATATTTTGCAAGAAATTTGGGGCACTTTCTCTGGATGTGGCCTTGAGCTTTGCAAAAATAGCAGATACGCTTGTCCTTTATCCAACGCTTATTAAATCAATGACTGGGATGAACACTGTTAGGATAATTAGGATTTTTAGCTTGAACCACAAGTCTTCTTCTAATGCTCATAGCCCAAACCAGGACTCCCACGATTCGTACGCTGAGCATCCAAGACAGAGTCGAGTTTCTTTGTCCCATTGTTCATCATGCAGACATATTTTCTTACCCTTAACAACTCTGTCACAGCTTCTGAGTGTTAAAGTTTCTCCTTGTCAAGTATTGTTTGTAATCTTTTAGTTGTTTTAGACAGCTCATATTTTTCAGCCTTTAAGCTTACCACTTGCTTGCTTAGTTTGGAATTAACTTTCACTGCTTCCCCCTACTGTTCATACAAAACCTTGTATTTCTCAGCTATTGTTTCTTTGGTGATTTCTATGTCACTATCACTGTCATTGTAATTGTTTGATTCTAAGTTCTTTGGTTCTGTACTGGTAGCCTCTATCACAGCAGTGAGAGCCAGATAATTAAATTCTTCATCTTCTGTTTCAGTTTCTTCTATTTCAGACTCCTCTGACGCATCATCACATCTAGACAAAACATCCCTTTTCTGTTTCTTAAGAGTATTGGCTCATTTTGCTTGGATGTGTCCAAAGCCTTCACATTCCCGACACTGAATTCCTTTATTTTTTTCTCCATTTAGAATTTCAGAGGTTCTTATTTTTCTGAATTTACCATCTTGACGACTTCTGATTCTGTTCCAGATCTATTTCTCTGTTCAGACTAACGCCGGTTTAGTTTCCTCATGAATCTACCAAAATTCTTTGCCAGTAATACCATTTGCTCGGACATCTCTTCCTCATCTTCAACTGATTCTGATGCTTCACTTTTGAGAGTTATTCCCCGCGGTTTCTTTTCAGGTGCTTCAGATATCAGTTTCATCTCGAATTTCTGAAGGATCCCATCAGGATGTCAAGCCTCAGTCCCTTTATGTCCTGGGCTTCGTCAATAGCAGTAACCTTCATTGCATATTTCGGTGGCAGCGACCTCAGCACTTTTCTGACAAGCTTTTCATTGCTGATCGGCTCTCCAAGCGCATGGGCTTCGTTTGCAATGTCCATCATCTTTGCATTAAATTTGGTTATCGACTCTTCCTCCTTCATTTTCATATTCTCAAACCTGGTAGTAATCATCTGTTACCGAGACTGTTTCACCTTGTCAGTTCCTTCGAAGGTTGTCTCGAGTATATCCCATGCGTCTTTTGTTGCTTCACAAGTAGAAATCAGTTTGAAAATGTCTGGTTCAACAGCATTGAAGATCGCATTGAGCGCTTTAGCATTTGTTGTAGTAGCTTTATCCTCATCTGTTGTCCACTGACTTTCAGACTTTGGGTAGGCTACTCCATTTGGTTCATGACCAATGTTGCATCATACTTGGAGATAACTGATTTCCATGCTCGATCATCTACCGATTTGATAAAGGCCCTCATGCGCGTTTTCCAGTAAGGGTAGTTGGACCCATCAAGGAGAGGAGACCGAGAAATATTCTGTCCTTCTCGCGTACTCATCTTGAAGAGCCTTGTTATAGCCCTGAATCACACTCTGTACAGCGAGTGTCCGCTCTGATACCAATTGAAAGTTATACGTCTGTTCTACTCGGGATGTTCCAGATCACTTGTTAACTGGTTCACAAAGCTTTAACAGATTGCGTTTTGATATTTGTTAGTCGCAATAGAAACAGTACGAAGAACAGTAAACGACACAGGATATGTTTACCTAATTCAGCTCACCGAGCCTACTCAGAGGGGTTTCTCGGAACCCCAAGTGGAAATCACTTCACAATGTATATGATCAAGTACAATAAATCTTTAAGTAACACAACTCCCTTGGTTACTACTATGTTGTTGATTCACGTGAGTGCGTCTGACTCCCTACTCTTTCCACCTCGATTTGCCTCCAGCAAATCGGTAATTCTCTTTCTGAGAATGTCAAACCTGAAACACAGTCTGTTCAACGCTTTTCTCCAGCTCAAGGCGATGATGCTCTAGCTTTGTCGATTTTTCGTTTGTCTCAAATGATGATTGCCTGTCAGTAGCTTTTCTGCCTCCGTTTAATAATTTCATTTGTCATGATCAATTCTGCAATCTTCCAGCTTCACATAAATAGAATAGATCAGCTATCTTTCATCTTTGGAAAGGAGATAATGTTCGATCATACTTTCCATATTCCGGAGCGAATCCAATCTGAATAACGCAGAATCTGATCTTTGGAGCGCAAAATCTAGGAGAATATATCTTCGGTATATCTCCAGAATAATTCTTTGCTGATTCGATTCTATTCGCAGATCTCGACTGACAATGTTGCAGCTCCTGTCTGAACAGATACTGTCTCACCTTCTGTCACAACCGAGTTTCTTTGCACTGTTTTTCAAAAATATTTCATTCAAAGATCCGTGAACTACTAGGATCTAACATGCCGCTTACTGGCCGAAAGGGTGGGAATGCAGCCCTTCGTTTGAACATTAAATCCCAAAGCCCCCTCGGCTGGCGGGTGCACTAGATTACTTGATCAGCTTGTCCCAGCTTGGTCTTCTTTGTCTAAGCTGTCTTGCTGAGTTGCCCAAAGCTTATCAAGCTCAATTAGATGTCCTTGGATTGTTTCGGCCCAGTGCCCCAGAAGCTTATCAGAACTCCTCGGGAAGGTCCGGCTTTCATGCAATCCTCGGACGGACCTCCTCGGAATTCGTTGGGCATTGATCGACTATTTGTTGACCTCGCCCAGGTTGGCTCGGAACTGACTTGGTCATGTGCGTACCTCGCTGGGTCATCATCGGAGTCTTTTGGGTCTTATGCAGACCTGGGCAGGAAGGTCTGATTGTTGGGAGGATCTCACTGGCCCTTTTGTGTAGCTGACAGCGCGTCATTATGCGCCTCAAATTTGTATTTATAACTCCTGTTAACACTAAACAGCGGTAAGCAGGGTCGAACCCAAAGAGAGCAAGTGAGCAAGAGTTCTAATGCTAGTCACACAGAAATAAAAACACTGAGGATATCAATTCAGAAAATATCAGTCTAGGGAAATACACTGCAACTAGTTATCATCGATCAAACAACATGCATCAACTAATGTATAATGTCACAATCAGTGTTCTACCTATTCTTAACCGCTAGGTTCTCAAACAGGTTCAATATTTATTCAACTAACACCACAAATTAGTTCCACCGCTAGGCATAACTACAATGCAATTCAGTCGAGTATAATGCAATAGTACCAACCTAGCTTCACTGCTAAGCTATACGAAAATGATAATCAAGCATTCAGTTCATACAAGTCAAGAGGCAGTAAATCAATAGCTCAAATCATGTGTTCACTGACCTCAAACCAAGTGTTGCAATATAAATCCCCAAACTGAGTTTGAGCTTAGCTACTCATAACATCCATCGAATGCAACATAACTCAGTTCAGTACACCACAATGAGTTAAAGTACACGAAACTGAACTAGAATGAAAAACGGCGTGAATAGTACTATGATGAACAGTAAACTGGATGAATTGTAGATTTCGGCGACCTCCGTGAGCAGCTGCTGGTTGCTTCTCTCTCTAAGCTGTCGCCCCTGGTTCTGCCTCCCTAAAGTCCCTTGTGTAAAATGTTTGTCCAAAGTGTTATGCATTTAGGGTTTGACCAACTCTGTTGACTTGACTGTTGTTGACTGCACTGCTGTTGACTTCTGTTGACCGTTGTTGACTTCTTGATATTGAATGAATGCTCGAAATATGCAATAAAATCCAATGCGATCCTGAACACACCTGCGATACGAAATAACTACAAAAGAGTAATCGTTCTAAGGCAAAATGTAATAAACTATGAGAATAAACAGCTCAATGGAGCGTATAAATACGCTCTATCAGTAGCTACGGACCTCACTAGGTCATTTTCAAGATTTTTTCGCTGGGATTTAGGATTCCTTGGGCAACTTTGGTCACCTCGTTCAAGGCCTAACAAATTCACTATTTTGCATAAGTTTTTCTGGTAATTGTAGCATGACATTGCATATTGAGGTATTGATTTGAGAGTGGATTTGATTAATTTCTCCTTACCCGTCGTTGACAATAGCTTATGTCTCTGAATTTTCTCATTCATCCGGTCCTCAATGCCTCCAAACTTGTTTTATTTTTGCATATCACAAATGAATGTTTACCTTACCCCAAGCCCCTCTCCACGTAAATTTTCCTAGTCAATTTACCATTTAAGCTAACTCTATATGTAACTGATTTAACACACCTCATAACTTTTCATACCAACTCCCTGTAGAAGTCCTGTTTCATTAAAGAAAATACAATTCAATCAAAAGTCTTACTCATATTTCAAAGACATAAACTCAGTATACTGTTTTTGAATCCCATGCTCTATTTCATATGTCCCTACAATATTATCTGTTTTAACAACTACACTTCGATTCAATGAAATTATCTCAAGAAGACATTCCTAGAGCATGTTAGCTACAGCCTTCCTAAAGATCTTCATGACAGCTTTACATAGGCAAACGGGCCTCAAATCCTCCGTTATTTTTGTAGTTCTGGCCATCGAAATCAAAATAATTTTTGTAACGTTAAGAGCATTAGAGGAATATCTCATTTGATATTCTATAGGGATATTGAAAATTATATTCGTGATATTGTATTACCCTGCCTGTCATCCATGCATGAGTTATTAGCCTCATATCAATAATAAGTCTCTATATTTATAACATGGCATCAAGAGTTAAGGTTTAGAGGTTTGTTACCCCGATCCTCTTTTGTTCTTTCCAAATTGATTTTATTTCGATCTTTCTTTGATCAATTTTTCTTTTTGCTCTGATCAAGTTTTCACTTTTGATATCTCTTTGTCTTTTCTTCAAAAAAAAATTCTATCGAAGACGATACTGCCGCCGCTGCACCATTATTCTGCAATCTTTCTTTATAGGTCAAAGATAAAAACAAAGCTCATGAAATCTCTAGTAGACAAAGCTCAGGCCACTAACATCATCGTTTTACAGTCGCCGCGAAACGCCGGGCTTACATTGATTCAGCCCGTTACGTACATTTGTCGCTGCTTGCTGCCTCTGTTGCCACTCTGCTACTTAATCTGCAAGCTTCCACTTGCTCTTCCCATGTCGCTTGTTCCGGCACAATTTTCATCTCTTTAATCTCATGCTTGTTCACCCACCATGAGGTATGGGGGTGTTCCTGTATGATATTCTATAGATTCACATTATATTCGCGATATTAAATTACCATCATGTGACCATTGCACTCTATATAATGTGATATTAGCCTCCTAACAAAGAGACTCATTCATATAATCTCCGGCGCACTTCTAATCTCATTAATTAGAAATGATTCACTTAGTTTTCTATTCATCTCGACTGTAACAACTATGAGAAAAGCAACAAGATCATACTTTATCTTTGTTTCCATTAGTGTTGAAAATAAGGTTTTACTTCCGCAACTATTTATTTCATTGAATTTAATTGTCTCTCTCAATTGTCTCTATTTTATTAATGACTTTCCTTTGAGAAGATCTTGCATGAAAATAGTCAAATCCCTCTCTTTATATCATTCCACCCTTGAATATCAGTCTTCAAAGAATCCCTTCCCTTGCCCTTCATTCGTCTAGATAATCTAGTCTCAATTTCTATGCTTTCTCTTGTCCTTGGTACCAATTTTATTTCCACCACCCTCTTTTTTAAATTCCTTAGTTTGTTTTGAATGTTGCCTAGATATTTCTGCTCCATATGTTGAGTTTCTCACCACACTGTTTTAATATGTCTCCTAGTTAACTTGAACTTGATTGTGTTTCATGCCATTACTATATCTAATCCTTTTTGCCAAAACCACATTGATTTAAATCTAAAACACTTATTTAATTTCTCACCTTTCAAATAAATTAGAAGCGCGAAATGGTCTCATGTATGAGCAAATCCATGACCAGTCTCGCGTGGATAAAAGTTCTAGAGCTCGATCTCACCTCTTTCATATCTGTCGTACTTCGCTTCCAACCTTGTTTGGAAGCTTATTTGAAGTCGATTTTGGAGTCAATAAATCATGATTCGTCCCTTTACTTATTAGGTATAATTTTAGTTCAAGCATTTGTTGCATTGTTGAATGATTCATGGGTGAATTCAAGTATTCAACTTTATTTCAAATGAAATTTGCAATCAAAAGTTCAACGCGTTCGAGTTTGATCTATTGTCTTTCATGATTTAAGTGAGATGACAAATTTCTAAGAGTGATTTAATTAGAATTTGTCTCTTAATGAAAGTCATTTTACAAGACCTGGTCTCTTAATGAAACCGAGTTTACTAGAACCGGTCTCTTAATGAAATTGATTTTACTAAAATCTTTCATTGATGTAGGAGGTGGATGGCTAGTTCTAGTGGGACAGATGGGACAAAAATGTCTAGTTAGTATAAAAGTCAAAATATGACATTACTCAAGTATAACATCGAACAAACTCAAATTACAAACTAGGGCAATTCTATATTATATTTGGGTATTTTGTAAGCACTGCCAAGTTAAAAAACTAGATGAAATTTTGATGATGGATTTGAATGGTCTTATACTCTAAAAAAATGCTTAGTCAAAGAATGAAGATGGTTAGGACTCGGACCTGGTGACACTAGTCTGGATGCTAACTAAGTTGAAGTACGACCCAGCCACGCCCTTGCCCATCAACTCCAAGTGACCTCCCTTCTCCACCACCTTCCCCTTCTCCAAAACAGCAATCACATCACACTTGTGTATCGTACTCAGCCTATGCGCCACTACCACGCTCGTTCTCCCTATCATCACCCTCTCCAGCGCCTCTTGCACCACTTTCTCTGACTGCCCATCCAGCGCGCTCGTTGCTTCATCCAGCAACAATATGCTTGGGTTCTTTAGTATCGCTCTAGCTATTGCTATCCGTTGCTTTTGTCCTCCCGACAGCTCCATTCCTCTGTCCCCACACCACGTTTCGTACCCGTCTGATAACCCCGCTATGAACTCGTGCGCATTTGCTGCTTTGGCTGCCTTGATCACTTCAGATTCAGTAGCATTGTTGTCGGGTGTGCCGTACAAGATGTTGTCTCTGATCGTGCCGGAGAAGAGCGTGGGCTCTTGTCCTACCAGGGAAATGTGTTTCCTGAGTGTCCTGAGGTTGTAGGACTTAATATCTCGACCATCGATCATTACCTTTCCTTGAACTGGGTCATAGAATCTCTCTATCAATCCGATTATGGTTGACTTGCCTGATCCGCTTTGCCCGACTAGAGCAGTAGACGTCCCCTGCTGGATATCTAATGTGAAGCCTCTTAATATGAACACGTCCGGCCTTGATGGGTATGCAAAATGCACCTTTTGTAGCTCAATCTGGCCAGCTATTGTATTGGGTTTATGGCCTCGGAGATCATCCGGTTCGATCTGCGTAGGCCGGTCAAGAACTCCAAAAACTGACGCAACAGTGGAAGATCCTTTAGCAAGGTCGGAAGTCATGCTACCTGCTTCTGAAATGACCCGACCCGTGCTGAGCAAGATGATGAAGGTTTGGATCAAGGCTTTTGAGGTGAGGTGCCCTTGGGATATTAGCCTTCCTCCGTACCAGAAATCGAAAGCCCAAATGGTCCACATGAGTCCTTGTGAGCACCCCAAGCCGATCCCAGCCAGCCATGCCTGCTTGATGCACTCTCTTCTCGTTCCGTCATGCGATTGCTCCAGCATTCCGAGTATCCGGTCCTGGGAGGAGAATGCAGTCACGGTTCGGAGGTTTGACACGGCCTCCGCTGCGATCTTGCTGCCTTGGTCTTGCATCCTGATCGATTCTTCAGACATCCTTTTCATAAGAGTATAGCGAATGTAAAATGACATGATAACAATCGGCTGTATGGCAATGATGACTATTGCGAATCGCCATGCAATGACCAAGCCCATCGTGCAAGCGATGATCACGGCCGAGATTGTCTGCACCACCAGCGCTATCCTGTCCCCGACCAACGACCTCACCTGCACCACAAAACACGTCTCATATCTCATCATTTCAAATCAAATAGCTCAAAACAAGATGAGGCTGGGCATACCACAGTAGCATCTTTGGTGAACCGAGAGCAAACAGCCCCAGTGGCATTCTCGTCCTCGTCGAACCATGCAATCTCGAATGTGAGAATCTTGCTCAACATGCTCTCCCTGACTCTCTTCGTCAGCATCTCACCCATATAAGCGAAATTATAGTGCTCCACCACATTCACCAGCATTGAGAATACAGCGAACCCAGCAAAAGAGAGCGAGTACATCTTCGTCTTCTCCTTAATATCGTCGTGACTTGTCAAAAAGTACACTGAAACCATCGATGCCATGGTAACCGAGTAAGTCGGTTGGATGGCTCCAAATAGGCAAGCACTTATGCATCCAACGACGCCCTGCTTCCACTCTGGTGAATTTAACGACATTAGCCTCCAGAGTGATGGCGTTGGGAGAGGTATCTGGTCGACCTGGGCGATGAGGTGGTGGTGGTCGGAGCTTGATCGAACACTGGTGGATCTAAGACTTGGGGGTGATGGCAGCACGTTTGTGTTTTGGTCAGATTGAGAAGAGGGTTGGTCGGGAGTTGATAATTCTTCTTGTGTTTGCTGTTGTTGGAAGTGGATGAGGGATGAGTATGCCCCGGCTGAATTTTGGAGGAGATCAGAGTGGGTTCCTGATTCGATTACTTGACCCTTTTGGATTACAGCTATAAGGTTTGCGTTACGGATGGTTGAGAGGCGATGAGCGACGATGACGGTGGTGCGGCCCCTGGAGGCATTGTCTAGTGCTTCTTGAACTATGCGTTCTGATTCTGTGTCCAATGCACTTGTGGCCTCGTCGAGGAGCTGAATTTTTGGAGACTTTATTATGGCTCTGGCAATGGCTATCCTCTGCTTCTGGCCTCCGGACATTTGTGCTCCTCTTTCCCCAACCTGCCATTCATCATCTCAACATTTTTATCCAAGTAAAACTTTGTACAAGCTTGGATATGTGGCATGGAAGAAGATGCAAACCTGCGTATCATATCCGGATGGCAATTGACTAATGAAGTTGTGGGCATTGGCCGCCCTAGCAGCTTCAACCACTTCCTCCATTGTGCCATCTTCCTTGCCGAAGAGAATGTTATTTTTAATACTTGTTGCAAACAGAGCCGGCTCTTGACTCACTAGCCCCATTTGGGACCTCAGCCACTTGATTTGAAGCTGTCTAATGGAAACCCCATCCAGCACAATCTCCCCTGCAAGCGGGTCATAAAACCTTTGCAACAATGCAACGACAGTAGACTTACCCGACCCACTTCCTCCGACCAGCGCCACTGTTTGTCCCGCAGGAATCTTGAGGCAGAAGCTTCTGAATATGATTGATTCTGGCCTTGATGGGTATGCAAAATCCACATCCTTGTATTCAATGTTGCCTGATACATCTTGAAGAATTTGACCTTCTGTGCTGTCAGAATCGATTTTAGGCGTTCTGTGTATCAACTTCAATATTCGCTCTCCGGCTGCGCTTGCTTCGGTGAAATACTTCAAGTTTGAAAGACCAGATCCCAATGACCTGAGAATATGGTGCATTGAATATGGTGCATCTTGAGGATAAGTTCTGTTGAATATGGTGCAGTTTTCATTTCTGAAGAAGAGGAAAAAAAAAAAGGCCTTACAGTCCACCGGACATGATGCAGCATCCGACTGCAAAGACAGTGCCACCAGGGGCTCCATGATACATAACAAATCTGCTGCCATAGTATGCCATGAATGACCAAATAGCAAAAACAACCCCGTTGCTTCCGATGGCTAGCCCCTTTGCGACTCCTTGCCTCAGGCCCAACTTAAACGACACCTCCAACGCTTTAGAAAAATCCGCAATGACTTTAGTCTCTCCAACAAAGGAGTAAACTGTTCTGGCAGATGATATGGCCTCTTGCACCACCTCACCAGCCTTGATGTACTCGTCGCCAATCTTTCTAGCCAGCTCCTTTAGGGTTCGTCCATACATGATTCCAGGTATTATCAGAAGCAAAATGAATGGCAATCCAACTAAGGTCAGTTTCCACACCATGATGAAGCCGATTATGTAGCTCCCAAAGAAACTAGCGACGCACATGATGAAATTAGGCACCTTTGTACTGACCGCATCTTGAATTACTAAACTGTCGCTGGACATGCTTTGAATGACTTGGGAGGTGCTGGAAACATGTAAGTCAAAGTAAGCTACATCTTGCCTCAACACGGCTTTCAGATATCTCGCCCGCAGTTTCGTCGCTTGCCTCTCTGCTGTTCTTGTCCAGCAATACCCTTCTGCAACATGCCCATTTTCTTACAACATTAGCAACAAATTCCCAGCAATCAAAACCCCAGAACAAAATACTCACCCAAAAAGCAACATATCCATGTCCCACAAGCCAAATATATATATAGTAAGGCAACCTGCGAAAGGAATTAAATCGGATTAAGACAAAAAAAAAAAATTGGACTGCGCAGATTAATGTCATTCAAACCTTATTCATGGTCTGAAGAAATCCAGAAGACTGGGATGAGTAGCCAACATTGTTAAGCATTTTAGAATACAAAAGCAACGAGACTGGAGAAGCCATTCCATCTCCCACGGCTCCAATAAACCCCCAAAACATCAACCATCGGTCAAAAACATCAGCATGCGGGAATATCCAGCATCCTCTTCTCCTCTTCTTCTCCACTTCCACTGTAGAATCACCGTTTTTCCCCATCTGGATTTACTATGTCTCTTCTGCAGGCAGAAAAGAGGTCACAAGATGCGACACCTCCAAAATAGAAAATGAGGATCCTCCTGAATTTGTGAGAATCTGTCTAGGTACGTAGAATTCTATATGTTTTTACATGAAAATGCATTTTTTGCAATACTCAATTATTTCATTCTTATACTTATCCTCTTATTTTGTTTTTGTAACAAATCTATATATTCTCTCTTTTTATGTGTTATTCAAATAAAATCAATTGTCATTAAAACTTATCCTCTTATTTTGTTTTTGTAACAAATCTATATATTCTCTCTTTTTATGTGTTATTCAAATAAAATCAATTCGTCATTAAAATACTAAATTAAATTATATCTCGCTTTTCAATAACAACTAATCACCATTACACTTGCTTCATAAACGATTAAAATTGCCTATTTTGCTGAGGCCCGCCACAACTATTATTTTCGCTTATACATGATGACATAGGACATCATGTATAATAATAAATTTACCATTTACCATTTACTATTTTCTCTTTCAGTTATCTATTATTAGATGAAAGAGTTTTATTCAAAACCAGCATTAATATTTGAAAACATTGTTTTGAAAGAAAAAAAACAGTCTCAGGAATCATTTCTTATTCCGTGTAATTTATTGTAATTAAATTATTTTCCTTTTAGTTGAAATAAGATGGATGTAATTCCTTGATGAAATAATTAGAAACAAAAAAAAAATGATAATGGTAATGCGGCACGTCCAAATCTAGAGAGGAAAGAAATCCATCCCTTCCATGGAGAATCTGTAAATTCCATTTTTAACTATTAATTAAATAATCCAGTAAAAGATGAAATTATCGACTTTTATTAACTGATAATTTGTGAGTCTCTTTATAAAACGACCAAGGGAAAAGAAAATTATTAAGTACTAACGATTTTTAGTGTAATTATACCAAAAATAGAAGAATTTTGAGTCATCGTCCGTTTGAGCCAAAAAAGCAAGAAAAAAAGTGACCCGGTTTGGTTGGGTGCATTGACGGTTCTTTATCACTTGAAATTTCAGCAATCTTAAAATTTTAGTAAATAAATAAAGTTCAGTTAAGTTATTTAAAATATTATGTCATGGTGAACGTGAATATGATGATATTAAATTAAATGCTTACATTAAATACTTGAATTAAGTTAAATTAAAGTATTAAATAAATAAGTTTAACCCAAAAAAATAAACCATGACAATGTGGTGGGATGACTAACCATCTTGGTGATTTTTAAGATAAAGACATTGATGGCATTGCCGTATTTTATTCTATCTAGAGGAACGAACCGTAAATCGTCAAAATTGAACATGAATCTTACATAATAAGAAATATTGAAATAAGCATAAAATGACAGCTCACCGATTACATTGATGCCTTGATTGAAGTGATGCACGAGGTTTCCATAATGCTACAAAGTTCAAGAGGCCTCATTAATATATTGGCATTCTTTTCAGAGACTGGCCTCATGATGTTTCTATGTCAGCTTACAATACTCGAGTATTGGAAGTCAGAAAGTCGCATTTGAACAGGTGTTCAACATGAAATTGAAGCACTTCATCGCCCAAGAACATTTACTTAAGAAGTTGGTAGCACCAAGCACAGCCAATTTAAAAGTTGGTAGCCCAATCGCTTTGCATTTAATTTATCCCCGTACAGTATGAAAGGTTCTTTGAATTAAACAAGTCAAGTCATCCTCAACTTTTCAAAGTTCTCATGAACTATGGGAAATAACCGGCCCATTACAATGTTTTCTTGGAGATTTTGGTATAGAATAAGTCAAAAAGAAAATTGATTCCCAACTAACATCTCGTTAATATTCTTTTACGAACAAACTTTCAAAATTTCCATTTAGAATGTAAATTTTAAAAAAAAACTAACGATATAAACGATGTTTGAAAAATGATGCAGAATGAACTTCATCAAACACCCTAATTCCAAGATCCCTAATTATATTTTTTTAGATAGTATGTTTCTGTAAAACAGCATTCACTCACCCAAGATATATACTTGCACAGCATCCTAGATGAAGATTAAGAATTAAGAGCTAGACACAACTCAACATCTTATAATGGTGGAGTCGGGCCCGGCCCTGAGGGTGGCAAGTAGGGGCAATGATCCAAGGCCCACTCCACTCGGGGGGTCCACATTTTTTTTTTTGTTGCTACTTGCTCGAAGAAGACTGAAGAAGTCCAACAAGTAGCAAACCCTAATCGGCAGTTCCAACAAACTCTTAAATTCTTCCACAGTTCCAGGCTTCCAGTTCCACTTCTTCTAGTTCCAGCTTCTAGTTCCACCCTAATCCATAGTTCGGCAGTTCTACTTCTTCTAGTTCCAGCTTCGGATTGCAATCAGGTATGAATGTATGATTAAGTTTCCAGTTTTCTCCGAGGCTCCGAGCTGAAGACTGAAGTGTGATTTTTTTTTATTCAGGTTTGGGGGAGTGGACAGTAGGGTTTTCAATCTCAATTTGTGTTGTTTGATTGTTTGGTTGCTCTTGCTCTCTTCTTTCCGATTATTTTGAATTTTATTTATTATGCTTTGCTATTTGCTCTTGCTCAATTTTTTATGCTTTGGACAGTATGGACTAGGGAGTTATTATTCTTTTCGTAATTGTTAGTCTAATCTTTTCTACTTTTTGTTTGTGCTTTTGTGTTAGTTACGCCTAAAAAGTATTTATCAGGTGCTCAAAAACGTAACGAAACTAGATGAGCAATTTATTGAATCTCAGAAAGGTGCTCTAGACAAGTTTATTAAAAAATCAAGTACTTCAGAGAACTTAGCTTACACTGAACCTGAAGTGAGTAATGTTGAAAATTCTAATCAAAATTTAGGTTATAAGAATATAGTTAGTGAGGAAGAGAATGATATTTGTGAGCATGATAGTTTAAGAGTCCATCATCCAACATCTCTTGTGGATAAACTTCTCGTTGATTTTTATGATCCTTCGAATTGGGACAATCTTGATAACAAAACTAGAGACTTACTAGTTGAAACAGGGCCAAAGCTGGATTTAAATCTTGTTTTTCCTAAGGACAACATCTCTATACATTTTTCTTACTCATATTATTCTAAAAAGTTGAGTTACGGGTTAAAGACAGAAAATGGTTAGTTTATTCAAAGTGTTTGGAGAAAGTGTATTACTTTTGCTGTAAGTTATTTAAATCAAATCATAGCTTTCTAGCTAACGATGGTTTTAGAGATTGGAAGCATCTTAGTAGTAAACTTGTGGAACATCAACGTAGTGTTGAACATTATAAAAATATGGAGACTTGGTTTTTACTAGAATTTTTAAAGGTTGATAACACTTCAGGCTTGGGCTTTTTGACAAATTAATTGCTGCCCTTAAATCTTTGGACTTAGATATCAATGATGTTAGAGGTCAAGGGTATGACAACGGTTCTAATATGAAGGGGAAACACCAAGGAGTTCAAAAACGATTACTTGAAATAAATCCAAGAGCTTTGTATATGCCTTGCGTTTGTCATAGTCTCAATCTTTCTTTATGTGATATGGCTAATTCATGTGTGAAAGTTGTTTCATTTTTTGGAATTGTGCAATACGTATTTGTATTATTTTCTAGTTCTACAAAACGGTGGAATGTCCTACTTGATAATATTTCTGGTTTGACTGTGAAATCTTTATCTAATACTCGTTGGGAGGCCCGCATTACTCAATTTGTATGATGTTTGTGATGATGCGAAGTCCAAAAGTGAAGTTGAAAGTTTGGCATCTGCGATTGAAATTTTTTGAATATTTACTTGGCATGGTTATTTGGTATAAAATTTTATTTACAATTAATATGGTGAGTGTTGCCATTAAACAATTAGAAAGCATTATGTTGTATTTTGAAAAGTTTAGAATGGAAGGATTTGCCTCTAGTTTAAGCCTAGTAAATGACATTGCATTAGAAATGAGTGTAGATCCAAAGTTTTCTGAAAAACGTACTAAGATTCCTAGAAAACATTTGGATGATAATGATTCTAATGTTGAAGTGCAATCACCAGAGGAGTCTTTTAGAATTAATTATTTTTTGGTTATTGTTGATATTGCTATTGCATTTTTGAAAAATAGATTTGAACAGTTAAGCATGTTTGATAGCATATTTAGTTTTCTATTTAATTCCGAGAGTCGTTAGATGATAATACGTTGAAAGAATGTTATGAGAAGCTTTCAAATGTTTTATTTCATGATGATGCATCGGATTTTGACTTGAAAGATCTTTATTCTGAATTGCAAATACTTTAAGTGACCTTACCAGGTGAGTTTATGTCGGCAGGTGAGATACTTGAATTTATTAGATCGACAGATTGTTATCCCAATGTTTCAATTACTTATCGAACTTTATTAACAATTCCGGTAACTGTAGCATCAACAGAAAGAAGCTTTTCAAAGTTAAAATTGTTAAAAAGTTACATGAGATCTTCAATGTGTCAAGAAAGATTGAATGATCTTGCTATTTTACGCATTGAAAAATATATGTTGAAAAATGTTGATTACGATACCATTATTGACGACTTTGTATCTAAAAATGCTCGAAGAAGTCACTTTCTATGATAGTTTTGTGTTTCTATTTGCAGATTTATTTTTGAGATTCGTTAAATGATGATGCTCGCAGAAGGAGTCCTACATGTATGCTTTGTTCAGGGACCCATAAAATGTCTGGAATGGGCCTAGGTGGAGTTAGAACAATGAAGTTGTTGCAAGTTACAAGCTTATATAGCGGGCCTCACTAAATAAAATCTGCACATCACAGCTACAAAGCTACAAAATGAGGAATAAAATAATTAGTAGTCCGGCCAGCTATATCTGGCTCAACTTGCTTAAGTGCATGTTGCCTCCCATTTCTAGAATTGCAGCCATCTTAATAGCAATATTTTGGACAGTGTCACTATATTTTCTCCTGTAAAATTAGAAGTAATTAATATCTCTGGTTTATATGTTTAATTAAATAAAATTTTAACAATTTGTGCAAGTTTTTCGATCAAGAATCTATACCTGAGACTAATTGTAGCCTTCCATTACTAGTTGATGAGCTCGTGAAATGAGGTTGAGACCATTAGTACAGTTTAAAAGAGCTGTAATTACCTGTCCAAATGTGTAGCCAGCTCCTCACGGAGAGACCAATCGTCTCGCTCTGACCATAAGTAGCTCTGATCCTATACATTTATAGGTCCTAAACATAAATTGGGCATTTTTTTCTATAATTGTATAAATAATTTTTACACTTTAATACTAAATCTTATTAGAATTTTTTAATAATTAATTAATTAATAAGATAAATAAAACTTAAAATTTCTTTGGCCCTTAATAAAAAAATAATTAACTCCAAAAAATTTGATCTCTTAAAAATTAAATTTGGGGTATGAATTAATTTTTTTAAAAAAAATAATTTGGATCCCTCCTAGCATGGGCCCTGGGTTGGTACCCATCTGGCACATGCTCAGGGTCGGGCCTGACTACAAGAGGTCACACATCGATCATTCATGTGAAACATGGATTCAATACAAATATAATAGGTCAAGGTTAAGCAAGAGTCGAGGAAAACTGTTATTGGTCAATTCACCTTCTTAAAAGTATGGTAATCAATAAAACCATAGGCTGGAAGACTTTTAATTTATTCTAGAGTGGGATTTACTATTTATAATATTATGAAGGTATTAAAGTTTTCTGAAATATTTATATAAAAGATTATGTGAAATTGAATCGCCAATTACCTAAGTGATGCTAACAAAGGAATTTTTTGTTTCAAATCATCATGATAAGAGCATAAAATTCGCAGCAAGTTATAGTTGCATTAGTATAATGAATTTTTAAAAAATATGAAAGAAAATCAAAAAAGGGCACAAAATAGCACCTAAAAAAATATTTCTGAAAAAAATAAGAAGAAATAAAATGCAAAGAATGGAAGAAAAGTTCCTACTTAAGTATAATAAGGCCATTAGATATTTCATCTTAAGCTTCACATTATATAGTATACCCCTCTTTTATTGTGTGTGAATGCATCACGTATTGGAAGTAAAATAAGATGAGTGAAGAGACAATCCTTGTGCTTGCACGGAATCACCGACTTGTTTATGCAATTTTTATAAAAAGCCAAGTCAAACTCTCTACTCTTACGTGTTAAAGCCTATAATTAAAGCCTTTAGAGAGCTTTGCGCCAAGAGCTCGTGGACTATTCCTTCATAGCATAGGTGACTGACGGGCATGTTTTGTGTAACTTGAATCTATGTTTCAAATGCATAGTTTCAAAAGAATGTTAAGGCACGTGGTTAGTTATTTAACGGTTTTGGTGCCGACTTGTTTAAGTGTCACATCCTGTTTTGAACTATGAAAGTTTGAAAACTTATTTGAAGATAGTTTGATTTGGATATTGGTGTGGCACATGAGTTTGAGATTGTTGCAATAATGCTGTGATTTTTGAGCACCCATTTCATACATTTATAAAGAATACCTGCATTTGGGATTTGTATTTATTCCCTCTTCTGAAAACCTTTACGGGACTATAATTCGTCAACTAGGAACCTAGGGGTTTAAAGGCTTGATCCATTATGTTGAATGCATTTGTGATTCTAACGAAAGTGAGTTGGGATTAGTTTAGTGATTTACTTTTATTGCATGTTACACGAGTTAGAAAGAATTGCATGAAACTTGAGCGGGTATTTAAAATCGTAACAAACAAATCGTAAGTGTGGAGTGTTTTGATTAGTCGATTTATCGACTAAATTTTCACTCATTTACAAAGGAATTATGTTTGTTTCACAGACTTTTTGTTATCATTGTACCACACTTCTCTTGTTTTTAAGGTCAAATCCTATTAAAGTTGAGCTTTATTCCATTTAGAAAAAAATAAAACAAAACACAAAGTTCAAGACGAAAATAGAAATAAATATAGGCAAATTGACCTATTACTCTTCAAAAACTGGCCAAACGCATTATTATTGATTGATTATGAAGTATCATAACTTATTAGAAAGCTAATTCAAAAAATTATAACTTTGCACCAAAAAAACATTCGAAGGTTTCAAAAGTAATAATCAAACAAAGTAAGAATCATCATGACCATCTGTTCTGGATGGGACAATGTCCCATAATTGTCACCCAACATGATCCAAACCCCAACTTGTGAGTCACAAAGTTGCAAACCCTAAATCAATCATCTCTATTTTTTCTGGGCAACAGACGGTCATCATCATCTTTAAGTAACAGTTTTTATAGCGGAAGAGTTAAGCTATCAGATTAATAATTTCAATCTTGCTAACACCCAATTCATGTGAGTTCGTTGGTTGTTGCTAACGTCCATAATTGGAGAGGGCATCCATAATTACAAATTTTTTCCTCATATAAAAAAAAAATATCTAAAAACATTTCCAGCTTCAAGAGGAGAAGCCGACGCTGCAGAAAATCCGGCGACGGAAACTCCCTACCTCTCTCTCCATCTCTTTGGGTTTTCGATGCATTTATCTGGTTCGCGCCTTCTTCACAGCGGCTTCTACTTTCAAACTACTAAAACGAGCTTTGCTAATCTCACGGTCTTCACATCCCGCAACAAGAGGGCATACACAGCAACAACATCCTCCTCAATGATAGCCATGGCCCACAAAGTACAGTCTTCTTCTTCTATCAGTTTTTATTTGGATTCTGCTTATTGCCATCACATCTCAATGTTGAAAATAGCCTGCTGGGGAGCTGCTTGTGGTGGTTGGAGGAGGTGCGGCTGGAGTTTACGCTGCGGTTAGGGCTAAAACTCTTGTGCCTGATCTTAATGTGCTCGTTGTTGAAAAAGCAAAGCTGCTGTCAAAGGTTAATTTTCGCTCTGAATTTGATTTGTGCTCATCGCATTTTTTTTGTTAGAATGTATGCTTGGTGATTGGAATGTCGATGTATTCTTTGAAAAAATTTACCCTTTGATCAATGTAGTTGTTCCTATCCTGTGCAGGTGAAGATTTCTGGAGGAGGACGGTGCAATGTGACAAATGGGCATTGTCTTGACAGTCAGGTAAGAGTTTGTCCATTGCAGCATTATTAATGAATTATAACCAGTCTAAGAAGGAATGTTGTGAAATGAGCACCTTCTACGAGTATGGTTGTTGGTCGGAAAAGCCTTAATATATCTACTTTTCTGCTTTACACATGTTTTTTTAAAAAGGTCCTTATAGTGTTTACTTTCTGACTTGTTGCTAATGATAACGCATGTGAGTACTGAGCTTGGAAATAGATTTTAGCAGAACATTATCCGAGGGGATACAAGGAACTGCGAGGATCTTTCTTCCAGACCCATGGCCCTGGGGATACCATGTCCTGGTTTTCTGACCATGGAGTAGAACTAAAGGTTGTCTAAACTGTGAACGCATGTCATTGCATCTTCTTTTCTTACAACTGCCAACTTACTTCTGTTGTGTTTTGTTCTGCCAGATTGAGGATGATGGAAGGGTATTTCCGACTAGCAACAGTTCGTCTTCTATCATTGATTGCCTCTTAAACGAAGCAAGACGAAAAGGAGGTTCACATTTCTTCTTTTTTTGAGGCTAATTATACTAGTTCTATCCTTTATGTATTGTTACTTATTTTATTAGTCTTCTATGGGGCACACATCTGAGCTTTTCCTGGTAGAACTAAAGATCTTACTGGTCGTCGTCTAACTTTAAGCTCCTCTTTCAGTTTCATTGCAGACTGGAAAAGTTGTAACTTCAGCATCTTATGAGAGTGGGAAATTTATTGTAAAGATAGAAAAACATTCTATGGACTTAATTGAGCATGTTGAGGCTGACTATACACTAATCGCGAGCGGGAATAGTCGCCAGGTGTGTGGCTCTACGGCCTACTCTAATTGCATAGGTTCAAGCCATATAAATTTATTTAACTGAAATTTCAAAATGTGAAGGGTCATAAACTCGCGGAGCAGCTTGGTCATTCGATCATTGACCCAGTTCCGAGCTTATTCACTTTTAAGGTTGCTGATTCACAATTAGCCGAGTTGTCAGGGGTAATCAATGTTTACTTTCTTTGAAGTGAGGATGTAATAATCTTTCATTTGCTCGACAAGCTTTCAACCAGAAAAATAAAATTTGACTTTCAAATGTGTTCAACAGCTACCTTGAGTGTGTGCTTAATTTCAGGGACAACGTGAGTTGCGTCGCACTTACTATGTTATACATGCTATTTCTTACTAATGTTCCTACTTTCATTTGCGTCTAGGTCACGTTCCCAAAAGTGAAAGCAAAGCTTCACTTACAAGACATGAGAAATATACCACAACTAACTCAGGTTAGCTCACAGCACACCTTTGGGTTTATTGATACGGACGAGATCTTATTTGTTGAATCTTTAGGTTGGACCTATGTTAGTCACGCATTGGGGACTCAGTGGACCAGTAATTCTTCGCTTGTCTGCATGGGGAGCGAGGAATCTTTTTGAAACAGCATATAAAAGTAAATGACTCTGTTTAGTCAGTTTGTTTTCTAGTTTTTCATACAGCTTTCGCAAACTCAGGTAGATTTCTATCGCAGGCAACTTGCTTGTGGATTTTTCCCCTGATATTCATGTGGAAGATTTGAAAGGATTGCTTACCCGACACAAGGAACAGTTTGCTGTAAACTAGTCTATCTGAGCTTGTCTTTTAAAAGAAACTGAATTTTTTCTCTCCATTTCCTGGCATCCGTCGTCAGTTTTGCTAGTTGTCTGTAGTCCCATCCCATTTTCACTGAAGTTAAAAATAAAATTATTCGAGTTCTGATATGTCTCTTTCCTGTTTAACCTGTGGATTTTCTGCATCTTCCAGAAGCAGAAAATTGTAAATTCGCACCCCTCAGAACTTGGCTTGGTGAAGAGATTTTGGAAATATGTGTTAGACCGTGAGGTTGGACATCGGTGTGTTCGACTACCTTACATTTCTTAGTTTTTAAGGATTCTGAGTTCTGATTACTTGTTACAGGGTGTTGATGGGGACATCTTGTGGGCTTCTGTCTCAAACAATGCACTCACTTCTGTTGCATCCCTTTTGAAGAACTGCTCATTTGGAGTGACTGGGAAGGTACCTATCTCTGTATCTGTTTCTTTCCTTCATGTGAATAAGTCAGTTCTTTTGAAGCTAAGAGAATGAAGTTGTCTTTATAGGGACAATTCAAGGATGAATTTGTCACTGCTGGAGGTGTTCCGTTGTCAGAGGTTCATTTTCTGTCTTGTACTTTAATGTGTTTCGTAGATTTGTCCCAGGCATTGTGTGACTTCCATTCCTTGTATTTACATGAAGATTTCACTGAACACAATGGAAAGCAAAGTACAGCCACGTCTATTTTTTGCTGGAGAGGTAATATTTCTTCATCAAAATAGTTTTTCTAAGTTGCCCTGATGCTTCGTCACTTTGGTGGTTATCTCAGCAGTTATATTTTCTTCATGTTACACCCTTTCATCAGTTCAAGTGATCGAGCGATGCATGGGATAACCATATCGGTATGACTCATCAGAACTGAATTCTTCTTCATCTTAGCTTATTTATTTTCCACTTTCCAGGTTCTAAACATCGATGGGGTGACTGGAGGGTTCAATTTCCAGGCAAAAACCTCTGATACTAATACTCATTCATATTAAAGTAGTTTATTGATCAATTATGATAGTAACTTGATTTCAAATTTTACAGAACGCTTGGTCAGGAGGATATATTGCTGGAACAAGCATCGCCAAGCTGGCATCAAATGCCAACCACAGTTGGTCCGAAGAAGTGATACACAACTCTGAAGCCTTACAAAGTTCAAGTTATTAATTCTTTGACGAAGAACCTTCATGGAAGACTACAACCAAAAATTTTAGGACCTACTTGTGTATAGATATTTAGAATGAGGAACCCTAACCTTTTAGCTTGGTAACTGATATTAGAGAGTGAGTGAGAGCCATGTAAGATAAGATGGCTTTTTGGCTGTACTCGCCTCTCTAATTATATTTGTTTTCAAGAACCATACATATGGGTTTATTTCCAATTCTGCCATAGTTGGTCTAAAACATCCCCTTTTATTGAGATTGACCGAGTCAGGCTCCAGCAAATAATTTTTATCTTGTTTGGCACTTCTAACTTCCATATGCATTTCCTTAATGATTCCATAAATCTAGGATCTGATTGCTCTCCCTGTATTCCTTCCCCTTAGCTTTTTTTTTTAAGTGAATAAATGGAAAATTTACCAGAGATGTCCAGGTTCCATCCAGCTGAGCCATCTTGGTGATACGTCTTATTTTAAAGAGGAGATTACCTTTGTAATGCCTTTCCACGCATGTGATGTGATCTAAAATGCTATGGTTATTGCTCTCAAAGTTGCACTAAAAAGAGAGTTAAGTTCAGTCTTAATTCTCCACACTAGCCTCATAATATAAGCATCACTCCAAGTTTTTAAACCTAACCACCACTTTAGTTTGTCCTTGTACAAGATATTTTTTTTTTTGTCTAATCAGTGACTACAGGCAACCTATAGCCTCCCTTTTTTTGACCCCCAACCAAAGGTTTTGCAAATATCCAACTTCAATAAAACCCCCCCTTTTTTTTTCTCTTCCTATTCTTAATATAATGTCTCATTTCTTGTCCCAATAATATATTGTCTGTAATTAGCCTCTCTTTAATAAATGCACTTTGATTCGTACAAATTACTTCTGGTAGAGATTTTTGAAGTCTGTTAGCCAGGATTTTGGTGATAATCCTCATTGCATAAGCTAGTGGCCTGAGGTCTTCAAGTCTTCTTGGGAATCAATATATTTTTTGTATCATTAAGAGATTAGTTGAGGTAGCTATTATTAAGGAAATTTCATACCTCGTTTGTGACTCCTTGCCTCACTACTTCCCAGCTCTTTTAGAAGAACACTGCAGAGAAGTCATCCACACCAGGTGTCTTGGTTGGGTTCATTTTGAAACAGTGCACTTCTAATCTCCTCTTTAGTGTTAGTTTTGCGTTGGTAGCTTCTAAGATAATATTTGAGATTTCCATAAACTCCTTGCCCCAATTTATGTTTCCTCTGTCTCAATCAGAAGCAACAAGATTTCTGAAATAGCTCTCAACTTCTTGTTAAATAAAAATTCGACAATTTGTGAGATAAATAATTAAAAATAAATAAACTATACAAAACCGGAGAAGGAGGAGTTGGACGTTTGGTCAACCGATTTCTTCTTGCACCGAAGAATTGCTCGTCGAACTTTCTTATGCCTTTAGCTATCACCACGACTTTGGAAAACTCAAATAGAGGAGAGATTTCAAAAATCGCCGGCTAGCTCTTCAAGGAGGATTGTTGGTGCATTAGATTGTGTGCTTTTGGTATTTTTACTAATGAAGGGGAGCTTCTCCTTATATAGTATTTGAAAAGTAATGCCTCGGGCGTCGCCTTGCTTCTAAACGAGGCGATGTCTCGTTCATTTGGTGCCAGGTGATGCAGCGTTGCTCATTAATACTCTTAAAAGTCATTTATCGACTCAAGCGTCACCTCGACGTTGAGCCTCCAGACGACGCCTCAACTTGCATGCTCAAACTAAAAAACTAAGTAGAAATAAGAGCAAAATGAGTATGTTCACGTGTGACTAAATCGGTCCAATATTCGCGTCCCGTACATCGCGGGCGCACCCATTGGACCCCGTTTCTGAGCCCGACTTGACTCGTGATTTGCACCCCTGCGCGTAGAGAGAGTTTTCTTAGTTACCATCTTACCAATTAAGTATACTTATATTGTAGTCACTTTTGAAGCAACTTGCGATACTTGCACATTTCTTGTATTTTTAGGTGAATGGTCTATTATTAACCCTTTAGCACTCTAATCTTCATCTGAACATCACCAAAAGTAGAACTATTCCACTCTTAAAGTTTCTCTCCTTCGTTTGAGTTTATCAGTCAAAGAAATATTTCTCCCCCGGGCCAAGTTTGAAAAACCACATTGGTTTTGTTTTGACCTTGTACTCTTTGGTTTCTCCCCCATTTAGAGCAATTAAAAGGGGGCAGCCAGAGTTAGCAAAACCACGCCTGACCTTTGGGAATGCACAGCTCTAGAATGTAAAACCAATGTCAAACAGCATAGCATGCTGGTGCTTAAACAAAAGATCAATTGGACCATATTAACTTGCTTTATTTGCACAACTGCCAAAGATATCCAGGTAGCCCCTAGTCACAGCTGCCCAGAACATATCTGCCTATACCCTTGCAACTACATATATGCAGCACCAATTTCTCCCGGTGGCTACCACATTGGATGTTTGAAATGAATGTATGTAGAAATTACAACTGAATGATATCCAACCAAAGGCCATGAAAAGAAACAGTCTGTCCAAAGTCATTTATTTACTTGATCAAAATAGTATCAACATGTGGGCAGATACTTGATTCTGCACAAGTTACTCTGACAAACAAGCCATATTTGGATTTGCATTGGCATTGCCAGTTGCACATTTCAAAATACGAGAATTTAACTTGGTGGTACCTATTGTTGATACCCACTGACAAAAAACCTATTGGACAGAATAACATGGTCTCAAGCTCTGGTCGACTCTTTTGCACCTTGTTGAAGCGTGTAGGCGCTCTTCATTTCCTCTAGTACACTATCATTAGTGCTGAAAAGAAGAAAAAAACGGTTTTCAGGTGGCCGAATGTGATTAAAAAAACAACAACAAAAAGCACAAAAAAAACATTTAAAATAATATGAACTTATGTACTACCGATGTCACCAAGCTGCTTTTGACAATCAGGTTCCCCTCTTTTTACATGTTCTCATAGCACTTCGGCTTGAATGAATTTGAAGACTATCAGTTCACATCAAGCAAACTATGGAATACTTCATAGTCTTAAGAGCTATTAAATAGGCTAAATTCTAGGATCCTTCACTAAATACAGGACAGTTTTTTTATCTAAGCAGATAAACTACTTTAAGTGATGAAGGAGCAAGGAACAGAGGTTTAATGAGTCAAAGAAGTAGCAAGTTCAGTTTGTTTCACTACAAGTTAAGGTAACAACTTAAATAGAAAATGAGAATGGAGTTATGACAGAGATGAAGATCTTCTATCCTGAACAATCAACACGAAAACACCTAACGGAAAAACCCTCACTGCCATTGAGCCTCAGTTCTCTTACACCACATACAGACAGTTTAAATTTTAAAGTTACACCAGGTACTCTCATAAGAAAAGAAAAGTAAGAAACAGAGGGTAACTGAATGAATCAAAATCAGGAGTTGTGATTTTGAAAGGAAAAAATAAGAGGTGATCTATAGTATTGTCCGAGTCCGGAATCGGTTCACCTCTAAATATGAGCTGGTTTGTATTATGACATGCTAGATTTGCCCATATTCTCAAAAAACCAATGAAACATGAAAATACTTCAAATTCAACCCTAGTCTAAAGAAGGTGACAACTACCAGCACCTTCTAATAGGTTGAGTTGTTTTCCTATGAGCAGTGCTAATAAAAAAAACATAGAACTCCAGTAAAATGTTAGTTTTCATCAAGTCATGAAGGAATCCCTCTAAACAAACATCAACATCACAAATAATAGTTCAAAAGATAAGTTTATAAGGATAGGCAAGAAGAGAGCTATACAGGAAATGTGAAACTTACAATTGATGAAGACAATCATTTAATTCAGCCGCCTGCTCGCGACACTTCCAAACAACTGACAGTGTTCTTCCCGTAGCACACTGCGCATATTTTGATGCGTAAATTTCACATTCCTTCAACGCCTTTTGTTTCATTTTGCTGCGTAAAGCTGCAAGTTTAAGGGTTATAAGAGATTAGGTAATCTGCAGTGTCAGCAATAAGGATTCTCAAGTATCAGAAGTAAGGGATGCATGTAAAGCCACAAACTCGAGAGTAACTTCCAATTCATTAAAATATTCAATGATAGGAACTGAGAAAAAGGAATGATCGGATGATATCTGGTAACATACTTCGTTCACTTTAACAACTAGATGCAATAACACAGCATTCGGAACATTTTAATTAGTAAGATATTAAAAACTAGAATGAAACTCACTGAAAATGTTTCAAATTCAGTTTACTTCTTTTAAACACAAACTGAGAGCATTTATCATATGGCCATACAATACAGCAGAAGCAAAAAACAGTAATACTAAATATTCATCTCAGACAGTAGGCATATTGTTTTAAAATAAATTTTCAACCAAAATTTTCACCATTTAGCTCTCTTGATTTGAAAAGTTTTTCTTAGAAATATCTACGGAACAAAAAGTAATGGCAAAGTAAAAAAGCTTGAAAGGACAAGACAAGAATTCTTCTAAAACTTAATAATTTTAAAGTCTCAATTTAAAGGTGAATTTTTTGTTTCCCTAAACCCTTAACCAAGACAAATATGCCATTAAGCTTTGGATGAGAATCATAAGGGCTTATGCTAAATTTACTATTTTGAAGTGCTTGTTTTTCCTCTACTAAACAAGTACTTCATTACATGCATTCTCGGTTAAAATTGGGAGCAGTTTACCTTCTTCTACCTTCTTCTTGACATGATTTTCTCTGGCTTCTTGAACATATCCCATTATCCTCTTCAGTCAGAGATTCTATCAACTAATTATGTGGGAAAAAAGAAAGAATCAGAAATATTAAAATTTCTGTTGAATGTTTGTCTGTTATAGCCCACTACATAACCAATTTGTAGGTTAACAGAAAACAGTTAGATTATAAAATGGCCAATGATACATAGAGGACACATCCTGCAAGACAATCTGGAGAAATGGATCATGCAAGTAGCATAAAATTCTCAAACATGCATACAGCAAAACATAGCTTTCTCGTATAGCCAACGGTAACTTTTTTTTAGCGCTGCTAGCGAGCTTAAATTTAGAAGCTGAGCCTTTAGCCTACAGATAGATCCAGCTAAATGCTCATCATGTTTTCATCTCATGTGCAAATGATTTAAGATCAGGAATCAGGATAGACTTCTATCACAACTGAGATACCACCCTCTTGCTGACACTAACACATAGCACAGAGCAAGAAAGTCTACAAGATGCAACTGGTGTGAGGGGCAGATGACCATAGCTTAACAACCGCAACTCAAATGACTGACACATCCAGTTTGACTGAAACTCCTGACAAATGAAAGCATTTTGGAAAAGATAAACCAGCTTAACTATCAGAAAACGGATCATCTGTAGAGCCAACTTTAGTGGTACTTTCATTATTATTATAGAAACTTAGAAACTAATACAAAGATAATCTCCTTAGAAACCAGAAATGCAGATTATAAGTAGGATGAAACAGTAGATAGCTGCTGCTAGGAGAAGTTAAAATTCCCAACTAGATGACTTACAGGATCTCAAGATCCAAACTTCATCTATGCCCCATTTCCTAAATGAGCCGATCAATACACTGACCAAATGTCCACCGATCGATCGGTCAATCAAATCATGTACAAGTATGATGTATACGGGAATAATGCTTCCCTATAAAACAAATCAAGTAGCCCAGAACACAAGTCAAAATTTCGTGCTCAATGATTACCTACAAGACAACCGCGATGTGCAACAGAAGCAGAAACACGAGCTCCGCCGCGTTTGCTAGGGTTTTAGCTATTGCCTAAATATTTCCTACCAATTTATTATTTAAATATATAAGTAAATTAGTAACCAATATGTCATACAAATCATGTGGACATACAAAATTTCATCCAAAACGGATGTTTCATGTATGTCACTCCATTTGCTCTTTGTAAATCAACTGCACTGGTAGCCTGATTTTCAAGTTGAGTAATCTAAATAGGACATCTGCAAGCATGACACCGTTGGCATTAGTGTTACAAAGATGTTATACAAATTAAAGAGTTTGGTTGTACCACTAGGAAACATCGTCCAATACACTATTCTTACCCATCACCAAATTATTACGAGATCTGAGCCTACAAAAGCCATTTCTCTCTTTTACAGATTTGACCTTCATTCTCTATTTCATGTTGATTTTCAAATGCTGCCGGGAGGACATCCTTCCCACAAAAGCAATAATCCTTCGCCAAACAACTTTGCATTTTGATTCATCTCAAATCAAAACTGTTTACAAAAATAAATAATAAAATCACAGACAAAATGAAATTATGATGTTCTTCAGACTGTATAACAAAACCATGACCATCCATCACAACCATGTTCACAAGGATGAAGTAAGATCATAGTACAATTATTTTCCATTCAGGATACCCAAACAAAACTCTTTCATGGCTTCAGTGCCAAAGCCAATCCGACCTTAGCGCTTTTCTCAATGGCCTTGGTGTCTACCTCACCGGATATGGTCACCAGAGACCTTGGACGCCATTCATGCTGAATGAGAGCACTTGCCTTGCCAAAGTTGTTCACCCGGGCCTTCACTGTTGTAAGTGGATTTAAAGTGTATTGGGTACCGACCAAGATGGTGTTTTGGTTGGTCGTCAAGCTGTGGGTTACCTCAGCACCAACAGCAGTGTTAGTGATTGGGTTCACAACATGATAGTAAGATGCATTCACAGTGTTTCCTTTGTCATTCCTGCATCCACAAGCAGAATATGAATATTACACTAATAGGTATGCTACACGTTACGAAATCTACTAAGTTTCCATTGCAAGGAC
The DNA here is from genome assembly GCA_963678935.1 of Umbilicus rupestris. Lineage (NCBI taxonomy): Eukaryota > Viridiplantae > Streptophyta > Magnoliopsida > Saxifragales > Crassulaceae > Umbilicus > Umbilicus rupestris. The sequence continues at coordinate 2,788,239 of OY787625.1, forward strand.
GATTACACGAAATGTCACAGTAATTACTATACTAAGTATATTAATTGGCAATGATCCATCACTTACTGCCTTACACATATCATTATACAACGAAAAAAAATCAAGGGAAATAGTGATAGTGAAACACATATAAGTAATAATACCAGTCAGCAATTCCTTGAATTAATAATCTTTCTACATAAACAATTTGAGAGCTGACTTTAACATTGAATAAATTTCACTTACAGTGTAAACGAAGCAATAAGGTCTGCATTAGAGAAACCAAATCCAGCATTGCACTTAACGAGATCCCCAGTTTTGGAATCATAGGATACATCACCACCTAGGGAAACACCATTTGATCCAATTACTCCGGACAAATTAACAATGGGGTTGGCTGTCAGGCCAACACTCGAGCTAATCCCTACATGCTCATGCAGATACTGCAGCTCAACCTGCTTAGCATAATTATATCAGATATATGAGATACTAATGTAAACAATAGGAAGTGGTCTCTGAAGAGTCACATGTAGTTGATCAATGTTACCTTGCCAGACCTTTGATCAGGAACTTTGAAGCTAAAGATTGATTTCAAACCAGGGGTAGGTTCATCAACTGTAATAGTCGAGAAAAGCTGTAACATAAACACAAAATTAATGAGTGATCAGTAGAACAAACATCAACTTTGTCGCATTATACCTGACATCACAATTGAGAATTGGTAACAAATCGGTGAATTATGTCCAACCCAACAAATAAAAGGTTCATAATCAGAAGCAAAGCCACCGCATATTTTGTGAACGCAAGTGTATAAAACATTGAAACATAAAATAAGGGTGAATCGTCTAGTCAACATATAAGCAAAAGATGATGTGCCTAATAAAGACATGAGTCATGTCAATGCACGGGACAAATTGAACTATTAACCAGCTCTAGATAACAATAAACAAGAGGGGCAAGCAGTACAAAAAGGAAACAGAAAAGACATGATTCTCATAGCAATATCCTGCGTAATAAGACTGCATGGAAGTATCCAATATCATAACCCGTGAATGTAAAAACTTTACCTTCTCCACCCAGTAGTACAATATTTATAGCAATTAGAACAATGATCCCCCATTCAATTGGCTAGTCCTTCTGTTGCTTCTAAATTATACACTCAACATCATCTACTTTATAAAAACTGCAAGGGACTCGGTGATTTGACAGCATGCAATTCAAATACAAGACATGAGAATACATGTGTGAACTTTCAGGTTTCAATTTCAGAAACATTGTACAGGAGATGTAGCAGGCAATATAACTAAGAGAGGATCATGACACTATGCCAAAACATAAAGACATCAGCTCTACGCATATAAGATCAGGAAAAAAAGACAGTATCAATTGAGTTACAGGGCTAATCGAGGACTAAAAAGTATAAAAAACCTTCTATTACTGGTTTCTCATGTTGTTTTGCTATCAAGGGAGGAACATAAAAGATTTATGAGAATGGAAGAAATTCTTAGAGGTTGGTCAGAACAATAAACAAAAAGTTAACATGAAGTATATCAGCTGTCCAATAGGTTCGCACTTCGCAGCTCAAAATGCATGCAGCATGTATATCCATAATGTATCTAAAATAGCTTACATTGGAGTTTGTGTCAACTTTAATGTCAGTTGTTATGTTCTTATGCTTGATTTGTGTATTGACATCAGCAAGAAACAAGTCGCCTTTTTTGGTTCCAGATGATGTAATTGCCTGCAATAAACAGTAATATAATAATGGTTAGAACATAGAAATACACCGCAGTGCATCATAGATTGAAACATATCTTATCAACGATAAAGATTCAGAAACAAGAACAGGCTTCACCTAAACACAATGATAATACATAATACTATTATGTTTCAGACAGACCAGTATGCAAATCCACCGTAATTGCATCAAACACAATGATTGGTACTGATTTCTATCAGTTAGTATAGTTCCTCATAACAGATCCATAAACAATAATTTAAATAAGTTGGCATTGCATGTGGCAGGGCAGGCACCACAAAGATTGAAAGTTAGTATCTATAGAACAACCACTCACAGAAAATAACACTAATAAATCAAAACATCTCAGAAACAATAACAAAGGCCAGAAATTTACCACATGACGCCAAAAAATTTAACTGAATCCAAGAGGGAGAAGACAACCAATATGACATTGACATTAGTAGGAAGTCATCAAAAAGGTTAATCAATGAGTTGAGAAAACAAGTGGAATAAACATGGCATATCCAGGAAAAGAATACAACACTTCTTCTATAAGTACATTTCAAAAGGTGAGCATAACATAACGGACGATCCACTGTTGCACCAAATCCTGGACGAATGAAGAGAAATAAAAGACAAACAAATAAATGAGCTAGAACTTACAACTCCGGTTGGGGAGTAGGTGGTGATGGTGAACTTCTGGTCGCTCTGGTAGTCCTTGTAGAGAAGATCTGCGGAGACAGTAAACTAAATACAAGGCGACAAGTACAACGACGACGATAATGGATGATTGAAAAACAAAAACACGGAAACGTGTAGGGGGAGAGAGAGGGATGGTGTGAGATCTACCTCTGGCTTTCTTGCCGATGTCGGAGTAGAGACCAGGACCCTTTCCCATAGCTTCTTCTTCTACTTCTTCCTGCAGAAAATGGGAGCGACGACGAACGATGGGATGAAGAATCAAGATGACGATACAACCAACAAGAAAGAAAGAGAGAGAGAGAGAGCACCGCTTCGTTTGGATCTTCTTCCTCTGCTGCGCTGCGTGCCATTAATGGTTAGTGTTATACTATTCGAGTTGTTGAGTCGACTCGGCATCGTGCGAGCCGCTTACTATTCGAGTTGTTGAGTCAACTCGATGGCGAGCCATTGTGCGAGCGGCTAGCCTGAAAACATTGATTTTCTCTTCTTCTATCCCATCTAATAAAATGTCATTTGGTGGCACATGTCTTTTTTTCAATTAACTTTGCCTTGCTATATGACTGTTTAGTTTGTTCACCATGATTTCATAAATAAATTATGATTCAATTTTACATAAAGTTAAGAAAATATTGGGTTCCAATTGTATTTACAAAATATTTTAAGTTTCTGGTCACAATTTATAACACAGGTTTCTGGGCAAAGTTTCTAATTTCAACGACATAAAATTAACAACATTTTAGAGAGTGCCTAGTTATATATCCGTTCTTATAATTCAATATGAGACAATTACAAATGAGGATCTCAAACAAAAGAGAAAATGATGGACTGACCGGATCATCTCGATTTGCGGCAGGGTCTAATTGTAGTCGTTTCTTTAAAAAAAATTCGTCCGCCAAAGCCTTCTGCAAGACAAAAGACAATTTCTGCTCAAAATAAAGAGCGTTGCCGGTGGCTCCATACCCTTGGCCTCAACCCACATCGCTGCCACTGTCCTGATCAGCTGATCCGCTCTCATTCTGAAACCTTCTATTCCATGATGAAAGGCACGAACATAAGTTTATTGGCTGAACAACCAGCCACATACTTAGAGATCTTTCTCTCCTCAGCTCTTCTAGCTACCTCCCATGACCCCAACCATGCCCCTCCTCACACAAAAGGAGAGACAATGGACACATCCACACAAAAATCTCTACCTGCATCCCACGCAGGTACTAAAATGTCCACTGGCTTCTTCCCCCTGCCCCCAGCGAGAAGGCCAGCCACCTCCAGTTTAGGTCCAAGATTAGCCTTTTAAAAAAAAGGTGAATAATGCATCTCTTACCACGTTATGCCTCAGAATTCTCCTCTCATTCTCCGGACAATGGGAATCGTGATCACCGACCGCATCGAAAGTGTACAACCCCACAGGCCGTACAAGCACGAAAAAACCACGAACATGTCGTACCCGGTACGGTACTTGAGGGCCAAGCGATACGTCATCAAGTTCATACGAAGCCCAGAGAAAGGCGTAGGTATCACTGTGGTCCATATACCGCTCTCCGACGCAGAAACAACATTCACTAAAGTCTTAACCCGGGCCCCTGCTCGTCCCTTGATCTCTTCCCTGATGACTTCCGCGACCAAACCGATAAGTCATTGTTGTGGCTTAGCCTTCGACCTAAGCTCCTCTAATCAAACTTGGGAGGCAGGACTCAATTCCACTCTTCCAGCAAGACCCGTACCTTGACGAAGAGAATGAATCCCTCGTAAGCATCTTCCATAAACTCTCTGCCTACACCAAGGAAGCCACTGCAGCCGAAAGAGCCACATCGTTCCCCGTCGGAATTCCTAGCGCACCAAACTTTAGAGGCAAACTCACCAACCTCCTTTGCTCCATCGTGAAACCCATGTTTCCAAATATGCACCAAACTCTGATGCACCGCTGTGTCAAAAGAATGAATCGACCCCCCCCCCCAATCCAATCGGGCGGTGAACTCCTCAAATTTTAAATCATCTTCGGCATGCCTACGCAAGCCCGCAAAAGTAATAACTCAAACTACGGATTATCCAATTTAGACACCTCAGTTAGGATGGCCTAAATACCAAGAACTCTATGCCCCACCACCAAAATAGGGTTACCTAAGACAGATAAAGTCGAGGAACCCGAGACAACAACCCTATCTGGCACCTCAGGGAGCCGGTCCCTGTCACCACCATAAGGATTTGCTATGGTTGACAACTAATCCAAACCTTGGCCCCGAATCCCGAAAGACCCCAAATGCTGCCAATAAATCCTCTCGATGACTCTAAGGCGATTCCATCATCTCTAAAGCCGACAACAAGAAGAAGAATCTCTAACAATCAAATTTAATATTTTGCAAGATGGCTTCGGTAAGGGACATGACAAGCAACTTTCAAAATCTTGAAAAGTTCGAAGGCTTTTACTTTAGGAGATGGCAAAAGAAGATGCATTTCCTACTCACCAATCTCAAAGTGGTGTATGTCATATCCACTCCTTGCCCCAAAGTTGAAGATAACCATCCGTGGAGTCATTTAGGCGTAGGAGCAAATGGGAGAATGATGACTACATCACAAGAGGCCACATCTTGAACGGCATGTCTGATGCCTTGTTTGATATTTACCAAAATGAAGAGTCTGCAAAATCATCATGTGACTCGTTAGAATCTAAGTATATGGCCGAAGACGCTTCTAGCGTCAAATTCTTGTTAGTAACTTTAATAACTACAAGATGGTGGATACTCGGCCTGTTATGGAACAATTCCATGAGATGCAACACATCTGGGGCAATTTGCCCAACATAAGTTGAAGATGGATGAGTCCGTCGCTGTCTCCAGCATAATAGACAAGTTACCACCAAGTTGGAAGGACTTTAAGCGCACACTTATGCAAAAGAAGGAAAAGATTTATCTTGTGGGGCTTGCTAGTGCACTTCAAATTGAAGAAGAGCTCCGAACACAAGAAGGTGTCAATAAGGAGGAAGTTCACAAGATAAATGTGATGGAGACTAGCAATCCAAAGTGAACAAGAACAAGGGCAAGAAAAAGTCATACCCATAAGCAAGCAATGGTCCTAACAGAAGCATCCTTCTAAGGGGAATGTTTGTTGGATTTGCCGGAAGGCATGACACTTCAAGAAGACTGCCGCGCGGGAAAAGGGAAGAGCATGAAGGCTCAAGGCCAGGATCTTGGTGCTAAAAACCAAGACCTAAGTCTCATCAAGGTTAGAAAAGTTTAGTTTTAAGTTTAGAAACCGTTAATATTACATCTAGTATGGATTATATTTCTATTTTTTTTTTGAGATATGTATGATGCAGGATGATGAGACATCGTGGTGGGTCGACTCAGGTGCTACGGCGCACGTGTGTAGAGATAAATGAATGTTCAAGTTCTTTGCCGCTACAAGTGGAGGAAAAGTACTTCACATGGGAGACGAGTCGACTGCCTCTATATTGGAAGAAGGCCTAGTAGAGTTAGAATTTTCTTCGGGAAAAACTATAGTTCTTGTTAATGTTTTGTATGTACCAAGTGTGAGAAAAAACATTGTGTCTGGTGCTGTTTTAAATAAATTAGGTTATCGGCAAGTGTATGAAGCAAATAAGTTTATATTGTCCAAAGGTGGTATGTATTTTGGACAAGGATACTTGCGTAATGGAATGTTCAAGTAAGTATTAATAAAATTGTTACATCTTTGTTTATGACTTGTGAAAATGTCTCTTTTTCAAATACATCAAATGATCTTTCTAGTTTATGGCATGCTCGCTTACTCGCTTGGGACACATACATTATAAAAGATTACATGAAATGTCCAAGCATGATTTAATTCCTAAATTTGACATGAATATTGATAAATGTAGAACTTGCATGCTAACTAAGATTACTAGGCAACCATTTCATGATGTAAAAAGAGAGAGTAATCTACTTGAATTAATATATACTGATTTATGTGATTTTCATGCATCACCTACTCTCGGAAATAAGAAATATGTAATCACATATATAGATGATTGTTCTAGACTTTGTTATGTATATTTGTAACATTCGAAGGATGAAGCCCTTGATAAATTCAAGGTTTATAAGAACGAAGTTGAACTTCAAAAGAGAAACTTGATTAAAAGTTTGAGCACTGATAGAGGTAGGGAATAATATGATCCAAATTATTTCCAATCTGTTGGGATCATTCATGAAACCATGGCTCCTTATACACCGCAACAAAATGGTATTTCAGAGAGAAAGAACAGAATACTAAAAGAGATGGTTAATTCCATGCTCTCATACTCAGAACTAAATGATGGATTTTGGGGAGAAGCCATGTTAACGACTTGTTATGTATTGAATAGAGTTCCAAATAAAAGGAGCAAGCTTATTCCATATGAAATTTGGTATGGAAGAAAACCAAATTTGAATCATGTTCGAGTTTGGGGATGTAGGGCGGTAGTGAGAGTACATATCTCTAAACATAAAACTTTGGGTGAAAATGGGGTTGAGTGCATATTCATAGGATATGCCGAACACTCCATGGCTTATAAATTCTATGTTATAGAACCTAATAAACATGTTTTGATTCATACAGTTATTGAATCGAGAGACGATATATTTGATGGAAAGAGATTTTCATCAGTTAGCATGAATACAAATTTGAGTCTTGTGCCTAATAAAGAATCAAGTGTCACCCAAAATGAACAAATTCCAGAAATTAAAAGGAGTAAGAGAGTAAGAAAAGAGAAATCATTTGGTAATGATTTTCACATGTACCTAGTAGATGGAACTAGGGACAAGGTTGACTCTCAATACATGTATTGTCATGGGATTGAGACTGATCCCAAAACATTTAATGAGGCCATGAAATCCCAAGACGTATCATTTTTGAAAGAAGCAATTAATGATGAGATGGATTCTATCATGGGTAACAACACTTGGATCTTAGTGGATTTACCACCTGGTTGTAAGCCTTTGGGTAACAAATGAATCTTCAAAAAGAAGATGAAAGTAGATGGAACGGTTGATAAGTTCAAGGCAAGGCTGGTAGCCCAAGACTTTAGACAATAATTTGGGACTGATTACTTTGACACTTATGCACTGGTTGCAAGAGTCACGACTATAAGGTTGTTGATTGGATTATCATCTATACATAAGTTGCTAGTACAGCAAATGGATGTAAAAACTGCATTCCTAAATAGAGAGTTGGAAGAAGAGGTATACATGAAACAACCGGAAAGATTTGTTATGCCAGGACAAGAGCACAAGGTGTGCAAACTTGTTAAATCCTTGTATGGGGTTAAACAAGCACCTAAACAATGACATCAAAAGTTTGATGACGTTGTGTTATCCAATGAATTCATTTTGAATGAATCAGATAAGTGCGTGTATAGCAAATTTGATAACTTCGGAAATGTTGTAATCATTTGTCTATATGTAGATGACATGCTAATTTTGGCACTAACATGGAGTGCATAAATTAAACAAAAGAATTTTTGTCATCTAAATTCTCTATGAAGGATATGAGGGAGGCCGAGGTAATTATTGGGATAAGAATTAAGAAGGCCGAGGGAGGTCTATCTTTGACACAATCTCACTGAATTGAGAAAATGTTAAAGAAATTTAACTATATGGATTGTCATCCGGCAAGTACACCATATGATCCCTCAACTTGGCTCATGCCTAATACAAGCAAAACAATATCACAATTAGAGTATTCTAGTTTCATTGGCAGCTTGATGTATGTCATGACTTGCACAAGGCCGGACATTCCATTTGCAGTGGGTAAGCTAAGTCGCTATACTAGCAATCCTAGTATGCAAGATTGGCAAACGGTTTATAAAGTACTACGTTACCTCAAAGGGACTATGAACCTAGGTCTTGTATATTCTGGTTTTCCCTCAGTTATTGAAGGATATTCAGATGCAAGTTGGATCTCAAATGAGGAGGATCATTCGTCCACAAGTGGATGAGTATTCTTACTAGGGGGAGGTGCAATCTCTTGGGCTTCCAAGAAACAAACTTGCATCTCGAGTTCAATAATGAAATCTGAATTTGTGGCACTAGCTGTCGCGGCAAAGGAAGCCGAATGGCTTAGAAACATGATGTATGAGATTTCATTATGGGAAAAGCCGATATCACCATTAATGATACATTGTGATAGCGCTGCAACTTTGGCTAAAGCATATAGCCATGTATACAATGGTAAGTCTCGACACTTGAGTGTCAGACATAGTGCAATTAGAGAGCTCATATTGCATGGGGTGATATGAGTGGACTTTGTAAGGTCATAACAAAATTTAGCCGATCACTTGACGAAGGGATTAGCTAGAGACTTGGTCTCTAAGTCGGTAGAGGGGATGAGCCTAAGCCCCGTATAATTTCTTAGCGGTGAGATACCCAATTCCTATCTAACTAGCGTTAGAATCGAATTCAATGCGGAAAGCTCACACCTAAGAGATTGATGAGCACAAATAATTATCCCGAAGCTAGTGCTCATGACCTACAAGTAATAGGTTGAGGATGAACTCCTCTTAATATATTCTTTAACAAAATGCTTATTGTAGGAGCATGATTTAGTGAGGTTGCCCGCTAAAAGAATTTGTCTATGTGAACGTGAAGTTTTTGGTCGCTTCAATGAAATATGAGTTGATTTCAATGCATTCATGAAAGGATAGGGACTCAAGGGCCATTAAGAGTCAAGTTTGAGCTTAGAGTTTGGAAGTAACTCAAGTGTGTGTTATCTTCAGGTATCCAGAAAGATTGATTGGTTCAATCCGTAGTGACACCATGATTTCTAGGTATTTGGAATGTGTAACTACACTATGCGGAAATTCAATTCTAGTGACATTTTTGCTTATGCTCGAATTTACTTAAACAAAGTGTTGTTTGAAAACAAGGTCACCCTAAAAGGGGGAGGATTGTTGGGGTTTACCTTAAGTTAATATGTTAGGATATAACATTATAACATGGTTAATGCATGAATCAAGGTTTTTCATATGTTTTGAAAAACATATGAAATTCTAACATGATTAATGCATGAATGGGTACATCCTTTGGCAAAAGGCACATCTTTTACTCATGCATTTAAATTTAAATTTAGGAGTTTGGGTACATCCCTTGGCTAAAGACACATCTCTTGTTCATACCTTTACATTTTCTATATAAAGAGGATAAGTTACTCATTTGTAAATAGAACATATACATTTCTCATTTCCCTAAGCGATTGAAAACACAAACTCTCTTGTGTTTGATACCCAAAAAGCTTATTTCCTCATACACCTAAGCTACTAAGCTTGATTTCTAATTCTAAAACCAAGAAGTAGAGGTTGTTTCGTTTTGATTATCCCAATTTATATTTCGTGCAACCTTTGGCTCAATAAGGTTGAAATATTGAATTCGGAAAGCGACTATGCGATCAATATCGATATCCAAGTCGCACACTTTCATATCCAAGACGATTCCATCATCTCTAAAGCCAACAACAAGAAGAAGAAGGATATCTAACATGTCAAGCTGTGAGATAGTTTTAAAAGATTCACAAAGTACTAGTGAAGTGGCTGAATGAGTGAGAATCGTGGCACAATAAAGTTTGTGCATTGGATCTTCATGAGAAGGATACTAATGAGCTGACAAATAACCTTATATTTGTCTGTATTTTCCCTTTACTTCTTATTTGTTCCATTATTTTATAAAGTTGTTTGATGCTTTATTTGTGCATTTTAGGTTAAATATGCGTATTACAAGATATGAAGGGGCCCGAAGAAAATCTGGATGAATTTTGATCGATCGAGAGTAAAAACGAGCAAAATTAAACAAAAGGCAAAAGTGATTCGCCCAAGGCAGATTTGATTCGCCCAGGGGGTGCACGAATCACATGTGATTCGTGCAACCTTGGTCGAATCAACCTCCCAGCTGCCCGGATCAGAAATGACTCGAGCAGAATTCGTCCTGAACCAAATCTAGGCAGATTGACATGTTCATCGTCGAAGGCTTGCCGATCGTATGATTCTTATCTGATTAAAGCGTGCTATAGCTTGTTGGAAAGGCAATTCAAAGAGCTACAACTTTTTAGTTTACATCAAGATGTACTTTGAAGGTATAGAGGGTCATTCGGGCACTGCAAAGTTGATTCGCCCAAGAGGAATTAAGGCCTGGCGAATCAAAAGTGATCCGCCCAAGGAAAAGTGATTCACCCAGTCATGAAACACACTGAGACTTTGATTCAGACACTCTGCACGAATCAACTCAATAAAGCTACCCCGAATCACTTTTGATTCGGGCACGGCGGGTAAATATAAATAGAATAAAGATGGGAAAAATTAAAGTTTTCCTCTGGTGCCTAGGGTTCATCTCTTGGGAAAAATCCTAAATTGCCAACTTGAAGAATTGGCAAGAATTCGGAGAAGACATCAACAATTGAAGATTCCACAACATCTCTTTACTCATTCCCTACTTCTCTACTACTCTACTACTTTACTTTTCCTTGAACAATTTCATTATGTTTTGTATTGAATTCACCATGAGTGAGTAGTCCCATAGTAGTTGGGTTCCTTATGGATCATTTAAGTTAGATTGTAATGCAAAACATGCAATTTCATTATGAATGAGGTTTTAGATTGAAAATTTATATGCTTTATCTTCATGTTAATTTTATGCACACCAAGTGTTTGACTAAACGCAAGAATGAGTATGAATTAATGAAACACCTAAGGATTGAATGAGAATTGAACTTCAATTATTTAGAAGATCAAGCATGTTTTTTTAGATAGCGTTTGTGCGGAAGAGTGACATTCGCATTCTATTAGGCTAAGTATAGAGTGGACTTTAGTTAACTATCAATATACCGAGAGGTTGTGATTAGGAGGCTTTTGTTCTACACGGTTCAATAGAGCGAGAGTTTGAGAATTGTGTCACTTATGTATCATTCTCATTCTAGAAAATGAACGAGAGTTGAATTTAGAATGCATGATACTTTAACCTAGAATTATCAATCAAATTATCTTATGCATGAATTGCTGTTTTGTGTTGCTAATCGCATGACCTATGGGTGAAATGGATTTTGACTACGCTTCTTTAATTACATTCTTTCAAAACAAATTCAACCTTGTCTTTAGTATTTACTAGAGATACCTCGATTAGAGGGAAAATCCAAGTTTTTATTTAGTAGACTTGCATTAAGCATTACTAGTTAGCTTTGGACTGATCTAGGCTTTGCTCTTGGGTTCGATCCGAGGTCACTCGGATTATAAATATTGTTTGCGTACTGTGATTGGACTAGTATTTTTACTACCACAATTTAGACAACGTTCAGATACCAGTAAAGTAGAAAATAATTGATCAAAGAAAAATATGCATAATTGTTTTTTTAAGTGAGTGGAGACCGTTAAGCTGAGCACTTGACGACATTATTTTGCATCTATCAATAAAGAGAGAACGAGCGAACTTATATTGAAATATAAAACCATGTCTTTTATGTTAGTGCTTTTGACTCAAGTTAATGTCAAATTGCAGAGCAACTTAGGACTTGTTGAAGTTTTAGTGAACTAACTAGACCAGTGAGAGTTTCAAAGTATTTATTAAAGTGTGAGTGTGTTGGCTAGACCAATAAAAGTCGCTGAGAGGCGAAGATTATGAGTTAGACCCAATGAGGAGGGGAGTCACAGAAAAGGATGCACTTATGAGGATGCAATGACTGATAACCAGGAAGTCCGCTACTCAACTTCATCAAGTGCTTTGTAGATGATTATTTAGCGAGTGATGGATGACCCTGGTTAGAGGAATATTGAGGATATTATCCATAAAAGTATTCGTGATGTCATTGATGCAACATTTTCAAAATATATAATCAATTTAATCAATTTACTGAAGTACTTAACTTATTTCAATTTAATTGAACTTAAATACTTAATTTAACTATTCATCATCATTCCTCAACCACCACATTATCCTACCGCCACAACCAGCCACCACCACTTCATACATCCATATCCCACTTCCACACTCACCCCACCACCACCACCCACACCATTATTGCACCACCACAACCACCCGCCGTCACTTCACATATCCACCGCACCACTCACCACCAGCCACCACCACCAGGGACGGAGTTAGGATTCCAAAATATGTAAGGCTAAAATTTTTTTTAATGATTCAAATCAAAATGGAAGGCTCATCTTTCATAACCATTCAAAAAATATAACAAGTTACAAAAAATGTAAATCCTCCAAAATACATGACTAACTAATACGGTCTATAAATGTCCTTTCAACAAAAAAAAACCATGAGATCATCAAGAAATTCATCTTCAGTATTCCTTATGTCGGTGACTAATTGCTTATGTTGAATCTTCACCTTGAGTCTATAAATCTCAGTGACTAATTGCTTATGTCGAATCTTCAGTATGAAATCCTTCAGTTAACAACTCATATTCAAATCTAGGTGGCCTTAAGTTCAAAAAAACACTATACTGTTCCAAACCCTATCACCCAAAGCGTCATTCTTACAAACAGTTGATCTACAAGTTCTTTAAAATCCTATAAATGAAACCCAGCCACAAACCTCAATCATTTCCGCTCAAAATAAATCAAACAAATAGCATACAATGATACAAATCTAACCAAACAGAAAAAGCAATGCAAAATAAGAACATCCAGATTCCAGATTTCAGAACTTTACCTGACCAAGAAACCAAAGCGACTGAGCGAGTCAATTTAAAAAGAACTTCCAACCTGCCATTCACAACCTCAAACCCCCAAATCAAATGTAGAGAGCCACTCTCCCAGTAGCTTCAGAAAGAAACTCAAGCGTTGAACCAATCCCTAATTTCTCTCGAAAACTCAATCACGCATTCGTCTTAACTCTTAGGTAGACTAATCTACTGCCGCCTTTCCGATGCTCGCTGCTGCCGCGTGCCTGAGTGCTGCCTGCCGCTCCAGTTCTGCGATTGAAGTCTTGAAGATTGTCAAGAAGTGTCGCTGGCTGGAATGAAAGGAAAAGAAGCGTGGAAACTGGACCAGAGGCAGGGTTTATTTTTTAATAAAAAAATTCAATTTTTTTTTTTGGGAAAGTTACTTGGGCTATAGCCCAAGTAGCCCATACATCAGATCCGTCCCTGACCACCACTTCATACATCCATAATCCCATTTCCACCACTCACCCCAATACCACTACCATACGCTCACCCCACTATCACTACCACTACACACAAACACATCTTACATTTCAATTTTTTTTTTTAATATCCTAGTTAGGGGCTAGAGTGTGTAAGTTGCACCATGCTTATGTGAATTTGCGTTGAAGCGTAGATGACAAAAGTAAGTTGGAGGACAAGATGCATGTGAATTAGTGATTGAAGTAAAAAGCAGACCAAGTTACATGGGTAGCATAGAAAGGCAAGAACATATGAGATTAGCAAGATAAGAAATGAAGAAGCATACTGTGAGTAAGAGGATTGATGATCAAGTGGTTTTTGTTTTGGGCCATGAGCCAGACCATTTGGGGAATGATACACAATTGAAAATCAGCATCGACAGTCACATTTACCCTCAGTTTGAGCCCTGTTTGGAGTCCTCGGAGCATATCAACTTAATCCAATGTAACTAACTAACTTGGTTCCGATCAGCTCAAGCCAAATAGCCAATGAATAGACCTTTGTGGTTTCTTTTCCTGATTTATTCATTATTCTAAGGAGGTGGTTTATCAAGTCCGTATCCCAGTAGGAATAAAGTTAAACCAAGTGTACATAACTAAGTAGAAATGTCATCATTGCAATTTGCAACCTTCCTTGATACCCAGGCAGCACAGCAAATAACATCTCACTTCAACCACCACACAACTTGAACAGGAAAGACTCGGACTGCTCTCATTTTCACTTCACTTCGACTGCTGTGAATATTGTATTCCATAGCGTTTGAAAAATTCTCTGAACCCATATGGACTGGTGTCATAATTGAACTGAAAGCACCATAAAGGAAATTTATTAGAGCAACATTATGAAATGCTTACCCTGTTTGTTCTTTTGAACAAGAGAAACAACTTACAGGCAGAACTTTCACAGAATATTTCGTGATGTTAGGGTCAGCAATTCTTCCTTCACTGGCCTGCACCAGACGCCCAACCCATTGTTAAATTCAGTAAGTTAAAGCCAATAAGACAACACACAACAACAACCCTGAATGAATACTTATGAAAAGACAAATTTAGACGGTCCATTCTTATAGATGAATCATCCTGTTAGTAAAATAGTCGGTTTTTAACTCGCAGCTTGTGGTGTGACTGACACAATATTCACTACAGAATAATGTATGGTAACAATGCTGAACAAAAACAATTTTCTTGTTGACATTAAATTCAAAATTTTTTACAGCAAAGGAGCATTTATACCAAGTTATCCACTTCACACGGTAATGTACCATCTGAAAGTGATGATAATAACCACCTGACCTTCATGGCACATGGGACTTTAAATTCACCATAAAACCACAGGTCTTACCAATATTTTATCTTTTTGACAACTATTTATTTCAACTACGAAATAACATACTCAGAATTGATAGCCTTTATTATTCAGTATATTACTAAATTAAGATCCAGATTTTTTATTGCAACTTCCAACTGATCGGTTATAAATAACATTATACTTCCATTTTATTCAGTTCTATTGTTAAGGTGTCAATTAGTTGAAGGTGGGAAAAAATTTCTGCAGTATTTCAGAGAATTGATCGTATCTCATCAACCAGAACACTCATGATAGCATCAGCAAGCTTAATTATGCTCCTCTTAGGTTCCTAACTCGAACATACATTATCTTCTAATACTTTATGCAAGTTCTTCATATTTGATCTTATAATTCCACCCATACATACATCTCAGACAGTGAAGATAACCATAAAGCAAGAAGAGAAAAAGAGTACTTGTTCGGGACTATGAAATATTTCGACGAAAGGGTACTCCTTCTTTTGCCGTGTAATGCAAAACCCTGGATATTTTGGACATTCGACCTAAAGTTCCAGCCCGGAAATCAATAAGGATCAGTTGTCGGCAACAAAACAAAATCATATGAGTTACAATTCACCAAAAAGAATTGCATTTTCAAGCATAAATGACGAATATTCTTCACAAAGAGAGTGGAAGATGCTAAGTCACATAACTGTCAGAAAAACTACACAAGACATGCATGAAATGGTATAATGTTTACATGTAACATGTAGCAGTTCATTATTCTCCCAAACAGCTTTCTACACTAACATCATAGTAGGAGAGGTTGATGAGTCCTATAGTTTAATGAGAGAGAATAGTAGCGTACACGCATGAATTTCACATGAGGATAAAACTCAGCAGCAGCTTCCTCAAGAACTTTGTCAAGATGTCTAGAGTAGTTGCTCCTGCAACATCACACTCGTGTAAACAAAAAACAAGTCCAGGAAAGAAGAGGAACAGAAAAATAAGAAGATATCCAGCTCACCTAATAGTAAATGCAACAACTACAGGAAGGCCTTCATGAAGTAGCTGGACAAAATCACGTTCGGAGGTAAAGTGAATGACTCGTGAAGGTCCAAGTTCTTTTGGATAGCCCGTATAATACCTTTAGCAGTAAGAATGAAGTATTGATATTGAAGTTAATGGAAGAAATCGAACAGATGTAGAGTTCTATGTGTTGAACCAGAACAACCACTGTGTGCATCCAGCACCATATGAAACATCTATTTTGGTCCGTAAAATACATAAGAGAACAAGGAAATTTCAGGTATGGGAGACTTAGAAAAAGAAATGGGAAGTGACGGTGCTTGAATGCACAATGAAGAAGATGGAAACAGCTTGACAACAAAATTAGGGAGTGATTGCATTGCAAAACAGGCATTTAAAGGTATATATGTAAAAATAAACTGGAGGTATGATCTGACTTTAGTTCACTTACTTGCATGTCCCTCGCAAATGGCTGATCATATTATCAAAAAATGATTTCTCTTCCATTATATCTTTATACTGCTATCTACTTCGAAATTAAACCTGAAAAGATACTGTACAATCAATGTCTACAACATAAATAAATGTTTAATTAACTCGATCACTATTAAGGAGTCAGCAACCAGTGGAAATCGAGATGCTCCATCTTGATAAAAATATTCGAAGTTTAACATAGAACTAGGTGTATTCAAATGAAGGTCATCAATCCATCAACATATTAATTATTTCTATCTATTGTCAAAACAATCTTTTCATTGCAGCCCGTTTGCAACGTAATGCAAAATTCAATAACCTGAATCACACAAATGTGGATGTACACATGTATTACTATGGGAAAAAAAGGGTCTGATAACAAGTCAAGAAAAGAACAAAAACGTAGTTCCACATAGGCGAGTGCCATAAATTTGTATGTCTCTTGTGAAAATATGTTGTCCCTTTTAAACCTCTCAGGCAAGAAGTTACACAAATATTTCATTAGCATGACAATTCCAAGCAGAACAAGTATGCCAAGCATTTCATCGAACCAGAATCCAGTAAAGTTTTATAAAATATATTCTCTAAAAGAACATCCTTGATTCTTGAATGCGCTTAATTCAAATCAATTTTACCTACGACCATTTCAAGCCTACTAAATCAGTGGGTATATCTTAAAGTTTTAAAACAATTCTCAAATAGTCAATACTACTACTTGCACTTTCTTCTGCCTACATCATTCACACCACAAGATACTCCTAATCATAGCCTTGATGTTGCATCAAGAGTCACACCTTCAATTCCTCATATGTGAATAATGTGATATGATATATACAAGAAAATCATTATGCTGGCATATTAAAGCTCTCACATTATAAACACTACAAATACATCCATAAATATCCAACTGCAGATAATATAGCAACCCCATCAACCCTAAGACAGCTAGAATATCCAACCCTAAGAAAGCTAGAATATCCAACCTAAGACATTAACCAGTTAACCTTACCTTCTTGTTCTTGACGGAGGCGGATCAGAACAAAGTTAATCCCAGAAACACGATGAAGAAAAACGGCCCACACATATCCCAATCCCCGGCGCAAGGTGCCCTTGCCAGGATCCTGACCGAACGGGTTAAGCAACTGTCCGCGGGGCTGAGGAAGGTGGAGGGAGATTGGAAGGGATGAAGGGGGGGAGGTGGTGATGGGGATGAAGGCGTAGGGTTTTTTAGGATTTTAATTTTTAATTTCCACTACACACTTCGACTTATAGCGACGAATAAATCAGCTTTACCGTTGGATATTTCGTAGCTGATACAGCTAGGTGTGTATTTAGTCATTTCTGGCCAGCGAACACCAATTGTACCCTAATTTCTGATTTTGGGAGTTGCAGAGTGAAGACAGCCGCCACTTCCCTCTCCGATCAACTAGGGCGGGAAATTCGAGAAGAGAGGAGAAGCTTTCTGGAATTCGCTGCATAGCTGAGGTTATTTGCTTCTCAGAATTTTCAATTTTGGATTTCATTTTCAAAAACCTCCTCTAAACCCTATTTGTAAAGTTCACTCTTTTATAAGTTTCAGTTCATTTTGCATTTTGGATTTTCAGATAAATTATGTCGGCGAAATGGCGAGCTCTTCAGCACAAACATCGCTACACATACAGTGCGGTGATATTTCCACAACCCTTTATGGACTGCCTGAACTCGTTACCTCCGGAAATATCTTCGTTGAAGTTTTACGAGGAGTTGAAGCAGCTTGTTTCTTTGAACTCGACCTATTCTCAAGTTAATTACGTCAAGAATGTTGCTTCGGCATTTGCTGATTTGTTGTTGGATGAGGAAGGGCGTGTTGTATTTCGAGATGTAAGGTTTTACTTGGAGATTTTGTTTCTAGAGAATTCATTGCCTCTTCATAGAACTTTGATATCAGTTTTGGCGAGGAACCGCAACTATCATTCTCTGGTTAGTGAGTGTTTTAGGTCTTTATGTGATGGTTATAGTGGTGCTGAGGGGAAAGAGAAGAGGTTTTGCTTGTCGAGAGTCTCATTGTCGCTTATGAGTTCGCCAAAATTAGGCTATCTTGTTGAAACTGTGGAGGAATGTGCTGTTTTGGTTGCTTGGGATATAGTTCGAGGGCTCAGTGGCGTAATTTCTGAGATTACAGATTGGTCGCGTCCTTCGCCTGTTGTCATGGAGCAGTGCCAAGAGGCTCTTTCGTGCATGTACTATTTGCTCCAGCGCTTCCCCTCTAAGTTTGCGCATTCTGATGGCATGACGACCCAGGGCTCTAATGTATTGCAAATGGTCATTGAAGTGTTGTTGAAGGTGTTGAAATCGTCAGCCTTTTCAAGGGACTGCTTTGTGGCTGCTGGGGTTGGTCTGTGTGCAGCTCTCCAAGTCTGTTTGACTCCTCAAGAACTTAGCATATTTATCATGGAATGTATACTAAAACAAGCAGCATCCAACTCCTCTGCTGTAGGGAAGACTGTGTATGAAGAAGTCGTTAAGAGGGTCCCATACAAGGGGGATTTATCATCCGAGTTGAATAAGTTTTCTGTAATGAGTAGACTCTGTCTGATCAGAGGAATTCTTACAGCAGTATCCCGTAATGTGTTAAATACCGAGTTATCCTTCTCAAAAAAGGCCCTTGACAATATTGATAACAGCGGAAAATCTGTTCACACTATCCTCAGTAATGGAATTTTGCCTGAGTTATGTAATTACTGTGAGAATCCATTTGACAGTCATTTTAACTTTCACTCGTTGACTGTGATGCAAATCTGCCTGCAACAGATTAAAGCTTCAATGAACCAGGATCCCCCGAATTATGATCCAATTCCTGAAGACATGGGAACTCGAATACTGAAAATTGTATGGAATAATTTGGAAGACCCATTGAGTCAAACAGTCAAACAAGTTCATCTTATTTTTGACATCTTCTTAGATGTCCAAACTGGCCTTCGTTGGGCTGAAGGAAGTGACAATATAAAATCATTCCTGAAGACCATTGCATTTGACCTTCTACGCTTGGGACCCCGCTGTAAAGGTAGGTATGTTCCATTAGCATCTCTGACTAGGAGATTGGGATCCAAGACTATACTAGAAATGTGCCCTGACCTATTATATCAAACTACTCAGTCATACATCGATGATGATATTTGTTGTGCTGCAACTGCATTCTTGAAGTGTTTTCTCGAATGTTTGCGTGATGAGTATTGGAACAGTGATGGTATTGAAGGAGGTTACATAAGTTTAAGAAGGCACTGCTTGCCCCCAGTATTGTTTGGTCTTGCTACTGGAGCTTCAAAGCTTCGCACAAATTTGAACACATATACCTTGCCAGTCTTGCTTGAGGTTGATGTAGATTGTATTTTTCCTATGCTTTCATTTATATCACTGGGAACAGATGATGGCAAAGAGCAGCAGTTATATCCTGAGCTGAGTCATGCAGCCATGTCCCTGACAGTTGAACAGAAAGTTGCTATTCTTGTCTCTTTACTCAAAGTATCCCGCTCACTTGCGTTGATGGAAGGTGACATTGACTTATGTGACAGCTTCTCAACACTCAGAAAGGACCATATATATCAAATACAGAGTGGATATATCAACACTTATATTTGTATCAAAGGGATTAAGTTTTTGGTCCCTGTTGAATGGTTAGTCCTTGCTCTAACTCATGTGGATGATTCTCTCCGTGTAGATGCCGCAGAGACTCTTTTTCTGAACCCCAAGACATCAAGCATTCCTTCAAGTTTGGAGCTTAGATTAATGAAAGCAGCCATTCCCTTGAACATGCGCTGTTGTTCTACTGGATTTCAGATGAAATGGACCAGTTTATTTAGAAAGTTCTTTTCACGCGTCCGGACAGCGCTAGAAAGACAATTTAAGCAAGGTGGATGGAAACCTGCTGTACTACACAAAAATAAGATGCTTACGAGTAACAATACTGATGCAGAAAGTATCAGTTCTGCAGATGATTTATTTCATTTTATGAAGTGGTTTAGTAGTTTTTTGTTCTTTTCGTGCTATCCCTCTGCTCCTTATGAGAGGAAGATAATGGCCATGGAGCTGATGTTGATAATGATTGATGTTTGGTCTATTATACCAACTTCAGGAAAGATACATGTCCCCACTTCTGAATGCATTCTTTATCCGTACAATGAAGGGATAACTTTGCCTAGTTCAACTTTGTTACTGGTTGGGTCGATTGTAGATAGTTGGGATAGGCTAAGAGAAAATTCTTTTAGAATTCTCTTACGCTTTCCAACCCCATTGCCTGGAATCTCAAATCACGTCATGGTTCAGGAGCTTATGAAATGGGCTAAAAAGTTGGTTATCAGTCCTCGTGTCAGAGAAAGTGATGCAGGGGCTCTAACATTACGACTTATATTTAGGAAGTATGTTCTGGATCTTGGATGGACTGTAAGAGCTTCAGATACTGTGGTTAGTGTCCCTTCACTTGCTGAAACACTAAATGGAAATTTCAAGGATTCCAAATTGAAGTTCCCTCTGATAGACTATATCAATTCGATGATTGCTTGGCTTAATGATGTAGTCGAAGAGGGTGAGAAGGATCTATCGGAAGCATGTAAAAGTAGCTTTGTCCATGGAGTTTTACTTGCTCTTCGGTATACTTTCGAGGAAATTGATTGGAATTCTGATGTTGTTTTGTCTAGTGTGTTGGAGATGAGACAGGCATTAGAGAAGCTATTAGAGTTGATCATGAGGATTACTACCTTGGCTCTTTGGGTTGTCTCTTCAGATGCTTGGCATCTCCCAGATGACATGGATGAGATGGCAGAAGATGACAATTTTCTGGTTGAGGCCCCTCCTGCGACAAATGAGCCAAAATCTTCTTCTGACCATGAAATTAATAGCTTAGACCCTATTCGGGATGCTAAACCTTCAGATCAGACTGTCATGGTTGGTTGTTGGCTTGCAATGAAGGAGGTATGCATTTATACATCGTATTTGTTACCCATAGTTTGTTAATTCTTATTTGCAGTTTCTAGAAAAAAAGACTAGGATGCCACATGTATCTCTGCTCATGAGAACATTTGAGGGCTTATCGATCTACCGGTAATCTAAGACTGGAAATTCAACGTAAATATAGTTTTTTTTTTTAATACTGATTACAGCTAGCTGCTTTAAATAGCTGTTCAGGGTTATCACTCATCAAGTATTGAACAAGTTGGTAAATGTACATTTTGGCATTTGTAGTAGTTGCTGGGACTGCCCATCATCAGATTAGGAATTAATATCAAGTTGAGCAGATAAAACATCAAGGAAGAAAATGAGATAAAAAGATGGACAAGTATTTGTGTTGGAGATCATTTGACTACAAACAGGAATTAAACAACTTTCCCAATTATCGGCTTATCTTTATTTTTCCCTTGCATGACCATACAAATTGTAACTTGAGTACATTTTTCATATTCTTTATACATATTAGAGCGAGTAGATAGACAGAATGCATCCGAACATCTTTTGGCTTCTATCATCTTAAATAGAACTTTAAAATGCTACTCCATCTCTCAACATCCTTAGGATCCTTCAATTCGAGTATCTCCCTCATCATTCGTGGACTCATATGTTTCATTAGTGCTTCTAACTGTTTCAGGAGAAAGAAATTTCCCAACAAGTAGAATACTTTTATTTGTAATCTATACTTTTAAAATTTTAATTTCCAATGAGCAGACATTGTGCTGCATCATATGGTACTTCCAATAATTCCTTATCAAATTTTATCTTATGTTGTACTTCTATTATTTATTCTTTTACTTCTTTTTGCTACCATCTGTGGTGGTAATATAATTATTATTTGTTCATTATTTATTTGCACAGGTGAGTCTTCTCCTTGGGACCATCATTAGAAAAATTCCGCTGCCCACTGGCACATTCCTGGATCCATCTAGTCCAGAAGAACACTCTTCGCTTTCTGCTGATTGTATTGTGATGCTTGATCTTCAACAGCTGGAGACAATAGGGAATCACTTTCTGGAAGTGCTTTTGAAAATGAAACACAATGGCGCAATAGATAAGACAAGAGCTGGATTTACTGCTCTGTGCGACCGTTTGCTTTGTTCAAATGATCCAAAGTACGTATCTATTTTGTTAATTTGTGCATTTTCATTTGTTCATTACAGTAACATTCAGTTTTTACTGTTACCATTGTTAATAATTTAAGCCTTTTGTCTCATTATATCCTTTCTGCACGTTGTCATGTCTACTGTAATCCTTATCATAGTTTATAGATATCATGTGCCCTACCTTGATAATTTCTGATTAGCGAGTACAAAAGGCTACTCGATTAGGATTGGAATTGACATTGTTCATTTTGAAAGACCAAACGGTTGGCACATGCCCCTTCACTATTCCCTGGAAATTTCTTCGCCAAATTAGAGAGAATAACGCGCAAGCCAGTCAGTTTCTATCATCTGGTTTTTGTAACTGTGTTTACACTCCTCCTTCCATCTAACAAAAATGTAAATATAAATACATTATGTGACGCCATTTAATAATTCCTTTCAATACATTCTGGTTTATTAAAATTGGAAAAGGCTTTCATTTCTTATATAGGATTTCCGCAATTATGTTGCAGTGCTTATTTCCTTAGCATGCAAGTCAATACCTTGATTCATTTGTTCCTAATGCTTCTGGTCATCTTGGAGTATAAGAGGACAAACAGTCTATGGCTACTTAGTAACTGCAGCAAACTTCATCTCTGGTTGTGGCACACTGTGGTTCAAATACCTTTAACTGTTTGTAGCGTTGTTATCCGCTGAGAAAATCTGAATTGTCTTTTACCGCTGGCAATCACTGCTATTTCATTTTGGTACTCAACAATTCAAGATCAAATAATTGATGCAACCTGACGTGCCTAACACTAGATATGTGCATGGAACGCAAATAAATTTTTGTTTTCCTCTGTTGAATATTTTCTTGGTTGCATGACTTTGTACAGGCTCTGCAAGTTGACAGAACTCTGGATGGAACAGCTTATGCAAAGAACAATTGCCAAGGGGCAAGTTGTTGATGATTTATTGAGGAGGAGTGCGGGTATCCCTGCTGCATTCATCGCCCTCTTTCTTTCAGAGCCAGAAGGTACCCCAAAGAAGCTCCTTCCACGTGCTTTGCGATGGCTTTTAGACGTGGTCAGTAGGTCTCTAGTTCCATCTGAAGCAAACAGTTCAGGTTTACCGTCACATGATATGTTATCACCCAAGCCAGAGGAGCTAACCATGTCTATGTTGCCACCCAAGATGTCGTTGAGTGGAACAATTTTCAAGATTCGAGATGAGGGTGTTGTTCCTACGGTTCATGCATTCAATGTCCTTCGAGCTGCTTTTAATGATGCCAACCTAGCAACTGATACTTCTAGTTTTGCTGCTGAAGCTATAATAATGTCAATACAATCTTTCTCTTCCTCTTACTGGGAAATCCGCAACAGTGCATGTCTTGCCTATACTGCTCTTGTGAAGCGAATGGTTGGCTTCTTAAATGTTCAAAAACGGGAGTCTGCTAGGCGCTCAATTACAGGGCTTGAATTCTTTCACAGGTACGCATATAATCAAGCAGGATTCGGTCATTGAAATATGTGGGACTGTGATATGTATGTCATTAGATACTTTTAGTAGTTCTTGGTTTAAATTGATATTCCGTTTACTCAATAATTATCTTTCAATGAAGGTATCCCGCTCTGCATCCATTCCTGCTTAATGAACTCAAAGTTGCTACAGAATTTCTTAGAGATGGAGCTTCCAGGCAATTGGATTTCAGTCTGGCAAATGCTGTCCATCCTAGTTTGTGTCCTATGCTAATTTTGTTATCTAGACTCAAGCCTTCAACTATTACTAGTGAAGCAGGGGATCCCGTGGATCCTTTCATTTTCCTTCCATTCATTAGGAGTTGCTCAAACCAAAACAATTTAAAAGTTCGTGTCCTCGCTTCAAGAGCTCTATCAGGTTTGGTATCAAATGAGAAATTGATGATGGTTCTTCTCAGCATCGTCTCTGAGTTGCCTTGCATGGAAGATCAGACAACTGTTCCTTCAATTCGAAATTCATACAATTCTATTCATGGAGTACTTTTGCAGTTAAGTTCTCTGTTGGATAATAATTGTAGGAACTTAGTTGATTTTAGAAAGAAAGATCAGATTATTGGTAATTTAATTAAGGCTTTCTCTGCACGCGGCTGGATTGGAAAGCCCAAATGCTGTCCTTGTCCTATCCTAAACGCATCTCTCTTGAAGGTTTTGGAGCTCATGCTAGCTATAGTGAGAACATGTGAGAGTAGTAAGCATATTTGTTCTGTCCGCAACCTTCTTATGGAGGTATCTAGTGCGTGTTTGGATGTGGAAGCTTGTGGCTACTCAAATTATGATCCTACTGTTGCTGAACTTCGCAAGCAAGCTACTACCTCATATTTCAATTGCATATTTGAAGCATCCGCAAAGAAAGACGACGAACTAAGATTTCAAATGCCTCGTTCAAAGTTGTCTATCCCTGAAACAAGGGAAACAGGTACCAGTTTGAATGGAGTTCAAGACAAGCTCAGATTTTTGATGTCAGATCCTATGTATGAGGTTCGACTTGCAACATTGAAGTGGTTATATAGTTTCCTGCTTGTGACAGATTCCCATTATAAGACATCTGAACTGGTCAGTGGAGAGATGGAGCTTTTCTATCGGTGGGTGCAGAGTAGTATCCAGCCAACAATTTTGAAGATATTAGATGACGAGAAGTATCACAAATGTATTTACAACATATTAAGAATTCTTTTCATTTGGAATTCGCAACAGTTCAGGGAGTTGGAATATAACAGATGTGTGGAATCAATCCATGTTGGTGCAATGGGCTTTGATTTAGTGATCAAACTATGGAGTAAGTTGACTTCGATGTACAAGATCACACGGCATGTAAAAGTTCGAGAAATGCTAATTTGTTGCATGGGTGTGTGCATTAAGAGAATTTCAAGTTTGTATGCAGAAGCTATTCTGTTGAATGCGAAGCAAGTGTCTGATGATTGGAGAACATCCAGCAATCTAACAAGACAAACCCAGTCTCATAATTGCATAGTCTACTTTGTGAAACTGATCAAACAGCATGGTGCCCCATCAGAGCCGATAACTGTGCGAAGGGCAGCTGCTGAATCTTTGATAGCATCTGGGTTGTTGGAACAAGCAGAGCTTATTGGATCACATGTACATAATGCGCTAGTCTCTTGTGATACTTCATCTCCTGATTTTAAATCAGTTGAACATGCCGAATTGTATGCTCGAGAAATCATGACCTTATGGCTCATAGGCATCAAGTTACTTGAAGATGAGGATCTGGAGCTTCGACAGAATCTTGCTGTGCAGATTCAACAAGTCGTTTCTCATAAAGTATCCAAAGGAGTTGTTCAGACAGGAGTTGTTCCGACTCAAGTTGAAAAGGTGATTGAATTGAGCTTTGAGTTCCTTTCATCTGTGTTTGGCCACTGGATTGAGTATTTGGATTATCTCCTTCATTCGGTTTTAGATGCTGCAAATTATGTTGCATTAGAAGGTGATCTTGTAAGACGTGTGTTTGACAAAGAGATAGATAATCATCACGAGGAGAAGCTGTTGATCAGTCAAATCTGCTGTTCACATCTGGAGAAGCTTCCTATTTTACAATCATGGGAAGCCAGCTCAATCGACAGGCATGCAGTCAAGACCTATTTACTTGGTTGGAGAACAAAATTTCTCAACCAGTTGATATCTATTGCCAAATATCACTCGGAGAGATTGGGTTCAGTAGGTTGGATTGGTGGCATCGGCAACCACAAAGACACTTTCCTTCCAATATATGCGAATCTGCTTGGATATTACACACTTTCAAAATGTATTACTGATGGGAAATTCACTACGGCATCTCAGGTCATCGTCCTGAAAGATACGCTATCGAACTTCATTGGAAACCCTATGATCAGTAACTTGTATGTATTGATTGCTAAATTGCATGAAGAAGTTACTGGGGCCTCGGGTGACCTTATGCTACAGAAACAGATAGAAGATTGCAGTATCTGGGATGATTTTGACCCTTATTTCCTGATCAGGTGAGCTGAGAAGCAAGTTTTTTGTCAACAAGATGGGTTCTCTGCTGCGCCACTTGAAGTGGTAAACAAATTGGTTAGCATCAATTTCTGCATTTAGTGGAATCATCTATTTAGGTTGATATGTATATTTGAATGAATGACACAAAAAAAGCTCAGCAATCTAAAAGCACGAATTTGCAGTATTTATACTTAAAAAAAGAAAGCTTGTCGTTTCCATTATTGATTTCAAGGAGTTGATGTAGCTTTTCGTTGACTACCAGGTATATAACATTGTAGCAGTATTCAGATAACATTTGAAATGTTTCCGACTACATAGATTCAGTTCTGTTTGAGCACATACACAAGAAAGTTCACTTTCATTTGTGACTGACCTTCTCATATTGGGGACGGCACCGCCAGGAACAAAAAAAGAGGGTATTTGCCAACCAAAATGATCGTTGAAGTTGTGTTCTGCCATGAACAATTCAATTGCTTGGGTATTTCTTCTCGAATCAACAAGCAGCCGAGTTATTGGCTCTTAGCTTCTTCTGTTCTAGATTCCATTGACTTGCAATAATACATGATCGGATAGGGTGCATCAAGGTAGGATGATATACTATGAGCGTGGGGATGAATTGTTACCTGTAGAGGACTCTGTCCTGGACTCAGTGACGTCATTAGATGATCACGCCAAATTTTGAGTTCTCGTCAGTAAACACAGCTGCACCTAAACAATTTTGAACTCTCATTTATAACTGTCTCTTTTTGAGTTATAAAAATGAATATATATTTCGCTTCTGTTACAATTACAAACCTGAACAATGTTCATCACTAGTGAAGCCTTGGAGAGCATTTGGTGATTATCTCATATTTGTGATGTATGAGTTGAGGGCTATTACTTGATAAATCCCATAATAGATGAGTATTGGATTTGGTCAGATGCAGGGTGCTTTGCATCTCCCAGATTTGTCGACGCATGACTTATACAGGACAGCCGCATTTCCACCTCGGTGCATTACTTGTAAGGTTCCACTCACAAAACCGATCTTCTAAAGAAAATAACTGATCAACTTGTTATGAGAAATGAAACGAAGAGTGACATTCTAACCTGAGACGTGGGTGATATTAATCAGCACTTCAACTGCTCAGCCACACCCTCATGGGAAAGAGTAGCCATTTGTTTACGTAAAGTTTTGACGAGTGTTGTCTGGTCCCCAAATGGCTTTATTCAGGTTCAAAAAGTTATTAATAATTACGAACAGTTCGTGAGTTCATTTTAGTCATAAATCAATTAGTCATTTCAGAAATGTTTTAAATTCATTTTTCGTTACTTTTAAACTACCAATTCTTACAACCATCATGTATTTTTTTTGCAAATGTATAAAATTATGATCATTCTAAGTCCAAAATTATTACATAAGCATTATTATCCTCGTCTGAAGTATACTGATAACATTTAATATCCTTTTTCCATATTATTGGGGCATCAACATCTGAGTTTTATGGAAAGCAATGAAAATTCCCTAAACAATCTTTGTAATTTTGTTGGATGGGAGCAACAATGGCGTATCGCCGACACTTGGAACGGGAAATAGCGAGGAAGAGGCCGATCATTCTCTTGCTAGAATAAGATGGATTGCCTAAACAACAATGTAAAATCAAAATGCGTGGGTGACTCCTTTTTTAGACTTGGTGGGGAGCCGGTGCATGGCCCTCCAAGGGAGCCGTTGGAGCACGAACTGGTCTTACTTGAAATCTCCATTCCTTGGCCAGCTGCATACCATTAAGTCCCCTCGGATCTGCAACCTTAGTCCGCTTTGCCTTTGATGTGCAAAACGTGCTCCAAATGAGCCTCCTACTCAAGTCACTCCGGACCTCTCGGGTTGAGAGTGGAGGCCTTACACAGCCTCCTTGGATCTCCAAGGTGCAGACCTTTGGTGCGGACCTTACTGGCCATCTAATCCCGCTAGTCTTCTTTGGAAGTCCTCGGCCCATCAGTGCAGGAACCCTTAGGACTACATGGTCGCATTCGGTAGTCTTCAGCACGACTACCCCGTGCTGCCCCGGTCTAATCGCTCACGCCCGGACCTTGGTAGAGAAAATCGGTCTTCGTCGGACCTCCTTGGTCTACATTGGCCTTCTCTTCCGATGGCCGCGTTTCGTCGAGACTCCTTTGAAGTGTAGGAACAAGCCTTAATTGTCCAGGATAAGTAAATGTCGAACACTAATTCTCACTAATTTTGGTGGAGCTTGGTGGAAGAAAACACACTTGTTTATAAACTAAACTGGAAATATTCGTACAAAGTAAGCTAGAAAAATAATTCAAACTGTACTATATCAAACACACTCAAAATAAAGCTTGCTGCAAGATAGAGAGAAGAAGGCTGAGGGGATGATAATTTCATTTGTTTAGCTTTCCTTTTATATCTGCGTACAAGAGGAGGAGCATTAATGGCGGGAGAAATGGAAGGTGACTTGTTGTAGATCGTTTACGTATTGCAGTCAACTTTGCAAGAAGACTTTAGAGGTGGGATGTTTTCCCTTTTGTGTGGGACCCAGTTGATCATTAATTCAACAAGAAGTTATTGGGCCTCGTCTCCCCAGATCATAACATCTAATCAATATGGACCGAACTACAATGCTTTTGGGGTGATTTGTCACCCCGAACTAAATTAAATTTAAATTTAGTGTCAAATAAATAGTCGTCCTTGTTGTGCATTCTCACGTACCCTGCACCTCATTTGATAGTCCTCTCCTTCATTCTAGGTTTTTTTTTTTCAATTCATGAGATTTTATAACGAATTGGTGGGTGTGGAGCATCTTTTTTCTTTAAAATTCAACCATTTAGGGTGGTTTTTGGGTGTTAGAGGTTGTGTTCTTTTGATATTTGGTGGTGTGGATTGCGTGAATTATGGTTTGTTGGTTTGTGTTATTTTAACCTTGAAATTGGCTAAGAGCCAATTACATCAAATAATTAAACTAGGTTAAATTCGTAAGTGTACAATTTTGTTTTGTCTCGTCAATATTTCACTACAAGGCAAAACAACGGCGACTGCTTCGAAAGCTCATTAGAGCATCCGCACCGTTCGAGCATTTCAATCTCTTTGAGCAGCTCTTCAATGAACAAATTCTATTACTATTCACCAAACAGTAATAGCATTTTGATTTCTACACCAATACAACCTTCAGGAGAAGCTTCTATTACTATTTATCGATTAAAAAATAATATTTTTGTAAACAAAATATTTTTCCGAAGATATTTATGGATTATCGCTAGGAATTTTATCTAGATTTTGCATAGTAAGCTATAATTGGTTTATGAAAACCGGTGAACAATTATAAATATTAGATTGTACGTTTTATTTTTAGTTGTGTGTTGTAATTTCATTGCGAGTTCATATTTAAATTGTGAATTGTATTTTCATTTCACGTTGTATATCAATTAAGTGTTGTATTTCAAATTTCAATAAATTTTATTTTGATTAAATTTTATTTTGATTTTGATTAATTTAGTTTTAAACCCTAAATCTTCTTGGAGCTCCTCCTCCCTCAACTTCTCCAGGGGCTTCTCCCAGAGCACCTCCTCCCTTCGAGCATCTCCTCCAGCACGCCATCTCCTCCAGCTCCTCACCGGTGCATAATTTAATAGGTGAGAAGCTTCTACAATCCGGAGGAGATGGCCACCGGTGCATATGCTCTTATGAATTCAATGATGATTCAAAAAAGATGAGCTATACATCGTTGCGAAGCTAACTCGATGCCCTACAACTCTATTGTTGATACCATGAGACGATTCTGACATTCAGTGGGTATCGGGCGCTAAGAAGACATTGTGAACGTGCACAAGCTCGTACATTAGTTTGTACGTGCGGCTGTAATTTGACCGTCGCGCGAGGACGACGTCAATAACAGAGAATGTTGATGTCAGTAGATTCGAAAATTATTATTTTTTGCAGCTCAAGTTCTGATAATGTTTTTAGGATGTCAACCATTCAAGATTCGAATTCCCAAGATAATTTTAAGAATAAGATAATTCCAAAAAGTTGAATAATATTTAGGAAAGGAATACTACATGCTCTAGGATTTGCAAGCCTTGACGTGTGTATATAGAGTGCCCCTACAAGAGTACCAATCATCCAAGAAATGAGAATTTAAGTCTCATAAAATAGAGTTAAGAGTGTAGAGAAATGTCGAGGAGCAAGGCGACGAAGTCTTGAAGTTCCCCAACAACAACCTTCTTCTACACATTTCTTTTTGTTTTTCCTTTTATTATTTATTATGACTATGTCTAGTTAAAATACTTATTTTAATTGAATGCATAAAATTATGGCAATATGTCTTGAGGTTTGATTTAATGCATATGTTATATTTTCTATCAATTCTTATGATTATTTTATGATCTTAAGTTAGTGGATGTAGTGAATATATGAGTGCGACTTATTTCTTGTGATTTACTTTCTATCGTTAAAATTTGTTGGAAACCTTGCCATAAAGACAAATAGTAATGACTTTGTTAATTATCACATTTACCAGGATATATTAATTGGTTTACTACATTTACTGAAGTAGACTACAAGTTTTGCGACATATGATATTTAATACCTATGATAAACTTTAGTGAAAAATGCTTGTTCTGTACTGATACTTCTCATCAATTGGAAATCCCCACTTGTTCTTTGTCTTCCAAATTACTCACAACCCCTTTTTCATTATTGTTATATGAATACTTTTGCAAGACTCAATTCCTTGTGAATTCGATCTTGACTTACCGCTACTCTAACATTAAGTTATAGTAATCAAATTTAGCGCGTATAACAATGCGTGTCATTCACAACTTTAGTGGGTTTGCTAGTTGTGGAGGTCTATTGTTCGTGTTGACTGTCGGTTAAATCATGCATGGCTGTTGCACAAAGTGATGTCGAGGCTTTAGCGACAACATTTGAGGAAAATATGGATCATGTCCGATCGTCGCGAAAGTTGGGTTTCTCGAAGCGAAACGGTCTTCTGATCAAAACTCACCAGCTTTACTTGTGAAATGTTGTGTTTTCGGCCATTCGGAGTCGTCTCGAGGGCAAAATGGCAGTTTTCCTATTCTCAGATGATTTTCCCGATTTGACAACTTTCTTTAAAATTAGTTATTTTCTCTTTTTAGTAATTTTCTTTTATTTTGCCTAATTTGTGTTTTGGAAACATTTTATGTTTCTTATTTTAGTTTTCATTTGCCATATACCTAATGTATAATGGAAATCATCCTTTAATCAATAAACTTTTAGAGTTTCTCTATATTTCTAGTGGATTTCCAGTTTCCTTATTCTTGTGAATTTATCGCTTGCGAATTCACGTGCTTCCGCTACGTAACAAAATGACAGTGAATGTAAGCCAGTAAGAATGCTTGGTTTTTTTTTTGAAGACTTTGTTTTTTGAACTTAACTTATTTACTAGTTTTTGAAGGCTTGGTTTTTTGAACTTAACTTTTTCATTGAAGTACTTAACTTAACTAACTTAATATAACTCAAATACTTAATCATCCTCTTTAACACGCACCAACAACCATCCACTCAAAATGGCCCCCGAGCACACATTGATGGTTCGTCATAACTTCCACGAAGAGTGTGCTGAAGTTATGCGATAAGCACTATACTCGGACCGCACGGACCGTTTGAAGAATGGTCCGTCCTTTTGTACTCCTCGAGTTAATAGGCCAGAGACGGGATTAATCATGCTCAATGAAATCTAGAGCAGTTGGTAAACCCTAATGACAAATTTGTTAATAGAAAATATATTACGCATAATAATTTTTTAATTTTATAAATTAATTTGTAAAGCTTACTAATCTTGTAAAAGAAAAAGGTGGGGAAGACTCCCAATTGTCGAGAGATGTAAGACCATCTAAAGCGAAAGCCGGATGGACTCTACCTGGATCCGCAAGGCCGGCAGACAATGGTATGATACATATAATCGTTAATACATTTCAACCTTCGTGACCTAACTACTATAATGTATAATTTCAATTACCATACATGATCGATTTGAGGAAAGGCGCAAGGCTCGCATGGAGAACAACGATACCTCCAAAGCTATCCAAGAAATGTTTGCTGCTGAAGTGAGAATCTCTTAGAGACACAAATTGCCAGAGTCATTGGCGTTGCGTCGATTATGGTTAGGGGGAGCCAATTCCAAGGAGATTCTAGCCAATACAATGTGACATCCCCACTCAATCTCACGGAGATCCAATAGTTAATTGAAGCAAACATGGCCATGACGTTCGTAAAATTCACTGAATTGTTCAGCAGTTGGTAAACCCTAATGACAAATTTGTTAATAGAAAATATATTATGCATAATAATTTTTTAATTTTATAAATTAATTTGTAAAGCTTATTAATCTTGTAAAAGAAAAAGGTGGGGAAGACTCCCAATTGTCGAGAGATGTAAGACCATCTAAAGCGAAAGCCTGATGGACTCTACCTGGATCCGCAAGGCCAGCAGACAATGGTATGATACATATAGTCGTTAATACATATCAACCTTCGTAACCTAACTATTATAATGTATAATTTCAATTACCATACATGATCGATTTGAGGAAAGGCGCAAGGCTCGCATGGAGAACAACGATACATCCAAAGCTATCCAGGAGGGCGAGGACCTAGAGATGTTTGCTGCTGAAGTGAGAACTTCTTAGAGACACAAATTGCCAGAGTCATTGGTGTTGCGTCGATTATGGTTAGGGGGAGCCAATTCCAGGGAGATTCTAGCCAACACAATGTCACATCCCCACTCAATCTCACGGAGATCCAATAGTTAATTGAAGCAAACATGGCCATGATGTTCGTAAAATTCACTGAATCGTTCAGCAGTTGGTAAACCCTAATGACAAATTTGTTAATAGAAAATATATTACGCCTAATATTTTTTTAATTTTATAAATTAATTTGTAAAGCTTATTAATCTTGTAAAAGAAAAAGGTAGGGAAGACTCCCAATTGTCGAGAGATGTAAGACCATCTAAAGCGAAAGCCGCATGGACTCTACCTGGATCAACAAGGCCGGCAGACAATGGTATGATACATATAATCGTTAATACATTTCAACTTTCGTAACCTAACTACTATAATGTATAATTTCAATTACCCTACATGATCGATTTGAGGAAAGGCGCAAGGCTCGCATGGAGAACAACGGTACATCCAAAGCTATCCAGGAAGGCGAGGACCTAGAGATGTTTGCTGCTGAAGTGAGAATCTCTTAGAGACACAAATTGCCAGAGTCATTGGTGTTGCGTCGATTATGGTTAGGGGGAGCCAATTCCAGGGAGATTCTAGCCAACACAATGTCACATCCCCACTCAATCTCACGGAGATCCAATAGTTAATTGAAGCAAACATGGCCATGATGTTCGTAAAATTCACTGAATCGTTCAGCAGTTGGTAAGCCCTAATGACAAATTTGTTAATAGAAAATATATTACGCCTAATATTTTTTTAATTTTTGAAATTAATTTGTAAAGCTTATTAATCTTGTAAAAGAAAAAGGTAGGGAAGACTCCCAATTGTCGAGAGATGTAAGACCATCTAAAGCGAAAGCCGGATGGACTATACCTGGATCAACAAGGCCGGCAGACAATGGTATGATACATATAATCGTTAATACATTTCAACCTTCGTAACCTAACTACTATAATGTATGATTTCAATTACCATACATGATCGATTTGAGGAAAGGCGCAAGGCTCGCATGGAGAACAACAATACATCCAAAGCTATCCAGGAGGGCGAGGACCTAGAGATGTTTGCTGCTGAAGTGAGAATCTCTTAGAGACACAAATTGCCAGAGTCATTGGTGTTGCGTCGATTATGGTTAGGGGGAGCCAATTCCAGGGAGATTCTAGCCAACACAATGTCAAATCCCCACTCAATCTCACGGAGATCCAATAGTTAATTGAAGCAAACATGGCCATGATGTTCGGAAAATTCACTGAATCGTTCAAGAGTGACATGACCCAAAACGTCACCCATAACATCACCATAACCTGGCCGAGGCACTGAAGAAGCAGGTTCATGATGCCTTACACGGTTTTTGGAGGACTAATTTTAGGCCTCCGCTATTTGCTGGAGGGGATGACGATAAAGACGGATGCTCTTTCTAGGCGAGGACAATGACGGACACCCTTTCTAGCTATAAGTAGTGTTGCCGGATTCTTATTTTATAATGATATTTTTAATCGTAAACATTTGAAGTTGGTCTATTTAATTTAGATTTTAATGACAATTTGATTGGTATGTAATTTTTAGTATTTGACAATTTAATAATTTCAAATTTAATTAAAAAATTGTTAACTTGGTAATTATTTTATGAAATTGTCTAATATGCATAGAAAAATCGTCGTATCTCGCTTTACATGTTTCAAAACCGTGGTAACTCCATCGTAAACTTCAAATTATAGCGATGCATATTGATGGAGTATATTTATACGATCCATCGAGTTGTTTATTCCCATTGTTTAGTTGCATTTTGTTTGGGATAGATTACTTCTTTATAGTGTTTCGCATCGCAGGTGTATCAAGACCTCTTTGGAGCTTTATTTCATGTTTAAAGCATTCTAGGCCTCACTCAATCACTCGGAAATGCAAAGGAGCAAAGACTTGATCGCGACATTATCGACAGAGCCAAAATGCCAGTCGAACCACTCGTACTGGTCGTATGGGTCGTACTGGATACGGGCGATACGGACGAGCCATGAGAAGCAGAGGTCGTACTGGTCATATGAGTCGTAATGGTCGCACAGGCCCGAATCCCGAGGCCCACATCCAGCAGTCTAGGGTTTGCATCGAATTAAATAGAGAATTTTGAGAGGGAATTCAAAAACAACTCAGAACAACTAAAACAAGTCAAAGGCACAAATCATCGGAGGAGAAGAATTCGAGACACAATTCGGATTGACGCGAAGATCGATTGGTGAACAGTGAATGGTGAACAATGATCGGTGAACAGTGCGCGGTAATTTTTGTATTCTCTAAAACTCAGTTTTTTCATTATTTTTAGATGGATTGTATTAGTAGTTAAACCCTAACTCAGTTTGGAAATTTTGCATTGCAACGTTTGGTTTGAGATATTTATGTTTCATAATTCAATTTAGTGAATTACTATTCTTCGTATAAATTGCATGCCTTGATCATCAAGTTAGCATAGCCTAGAGGTTAAATTGAGTTGATATCTATCGCGTGATACTGGATTGACTGTCATATTAGCGAAGCCTAGCGGTAAAACTAAATTGGTGTTGTTAGTCAAGTAATTGTTAACCTATTCGAGAACTTAGCGGTTAAGAGTAGGTCGAACATTGAAGTCGACATTATTTTAGCAGGATTGTTAGACTAGGATAGTAGTTTTTACTAATTGATGCATCTTCGATTGATGATTACTAATTGCAATGCATATCCCTGAATTGATTATTTATGAAATTGTTAAACAACATTCTTTCTGAGAAAAAACCCTCATTAATTATTAGTAGAACTCTAGAACTGTAGGACTAATTGCTCTCTTTGGGTTCGACCCTACTTACCTCTTGCTAGTGTAGTAGATCTCTATAAATGTAAATTTGGCGCATACAATGACGTGCCGTCACATATGCGACACAGTTCATCACTGGCTTCCATCGTAGAATTGTCGTATTACCATCTTATAATTTATTGTGTTATTTCGACGGTTATACAATGGTACACAAATTACTAGATTTTGCCATATCACCGTCAAAAAACCAATGCTTCCGTTTCGTCGAAACACCATCGAAGAATCACTGTATGTTGAGTTACGGATTTTCGACGGTTGTCCTACGCATTTATGACGGTCATGTATTTCGTCGTAAAAGTGTCGCAAAAATCATTTTATTTCTGTTGGATAAGTTATTTGATGGTTAGTTTACGACGAAATTCTTACCATTGAAAAATCAGTGAATAACAATTCAAAATTTGTAGCGACTGTCCATGCCCATTACACACTCATCGCTCATCCCCACTACCAAACCACTATCAAAATTTACAACCACCGATCACACTTCACCACTACCTTAATACTCACCGGTATTCACCCACCCATCAATATGAAATAATAACATAAAATTAGTTATTTATTTAACGTAAATGTACGTAACCTAATTTAATTTAATTTATTTACTAAAATTTTAAATGCAAAATAATAGACCTTGAGTGTAACGTATACAACAATACTTATTTTAAAATATCATCGTAGCTACAACCGTAAGGTCATTTTACGGTGGTGTAAGATATGGCTTTCTCTTAAAATGCCGTCATAAGTTATCACTTTCTTTTACAAATAAAAATTTTGATATAATGCCATACTTTCCTATGTTTAACTTTTGCCGCTAAAGAAATAAAATTTTTGAGTTTTTCATGCTTTACTCGACATTCTTCAAAATAAGTCGCTTAACCAACCCAACATGTCTTGGAACATTTTATGTACATCAGGGAGTAGTGATAGGCATCAACAGATGATATGTGTTGATGCCTCAGACTGTTTCAGTCTGAGGGAGTCGTCTATTTCAGCCCTCTCTCTTCCCGAGACTATCAGTACTGTGACACAGTCTGTTTCAGCATTTTCTTTGATCTCCTTGCGATTAACTTCTTATGCGCTCAATTTCTGTCAACTCTGATGATGATCGCAGCTCTGATAGATCCTGCTTGCTTAGTTCTGGATTCAAATCATTCGTATGAGCTGATCTTCCATTTTCCGATCCCCTCATCTATATAGATTAGATTACATATGCATCTTTTATGAAACTTGAATAGTGTTTGATCATGCTTTCCTAATTCAGAATCAGAATTTAATCTTCCGGATCCGCAGTATCTAGAAGAATATTGTCACCTGAATATTTCCCAAAATATTTCTTTGCTAACGCAATATTTTAGCCCATCTTGATTGATCCCATTGCACACGTCTGTCTGAATTGGCACTGTCTCACCATCTGTTACAGCCTTGTTGGTTTTGTACCGTTTGCCAAAACACATGCCATACATATACCCATGGGGCACCAGGATATAACAATTTCCCCATTGGCTTTTTTTGGCAAAACTTCTTCAACTCTCACAAGGCAAGAATCCACTGTGAGCCTTCTTGTAACATTACTCCCCATTTTTGTCAACAAAAGTGACAAGGAAATACATGACCAACAAAAAATTGACAGGGGTGTCTTGGTTCATTCTCAATGTCCTTGACATCCCCAGGGACTTCAAAACACTCTCCTGAACAACTCACGTCTCTTAAACAATCTTCCACTTCGTCAATCTCACTATTGCAAAATCATACTCCTGATACCGTGACAGCCTTTGTTAGAGATTCTCCACTTTGAATAGATCTATATTTCTGATGGGGTGATCCCTTCATGAACTTCTTGGCACCAATCTTTCCCTTCTTCTTGACACTGCTCCCCCTCTCAGTGGCCACACTCTTCTTTTGTCTTGTTCTATTGTCCCATTTTGCTTAGACAGTCGTGTTGCAACAGAGGACTCCATCACTTCCTCATTCTATTTAACTGTCTCATCAATTGACTCAGATTCAGTGATCTTTGAAGGAAAACTGATTGGAACGGCCTCAGCGTCACCTATCTGCCTCTTTGTCTGCTCCACCAGAGACTATCTCAACAACCGGATCCGTACTCTCTGCTGACAACGCACACTTTGATCCTTGCATCAACCCAAATTCAGCTCCCTTTACATTCTTCTCAGCCTTCTAGGCAAACAGCTTGGCTGATCTCGAGGCCTGGCCCTGTGTCTGACCAACAGACTTCACACATTTTCTTCTTTGAAACAGGTCCGTTTCAAACTTGTTTGCTAGAGACCTTTTGACCGACTTCGCCTTCTATCGTTGAGTCGTCTCAGTTCTCTCGATAGGCAACTCCCCCTGACTACCAGAACCTGTAGCAACTGGATCTTCCCAGGATTTGCTCTTATCAGCAACAACTCCAACCTCCTTCTCCATTATTATACCTTATGTTTTCTCGGCGTCCCCCACAGGCACAATCATAGACGAATCAATATTCAGGCTCACCTTCGAGGCTGGTTCAGGTTCAACTGCTGCAGACTTTAAAACTGGAGGCTTATCTGAGAGCTTCTTCTTTTCTCCGCTCCTTTTTGGCACTTGGAGCTTTCACCTGGATGCTCTACGGATATATAGGAGCAAATTAGAAATTAAAAACTCAAATTTCAAAACAATAGAAACCTCAATTTGACTCTCGGATCTTGCTGATTTCTTCTTTCCAAAGGATCTAGAACATATCTGCCTCGTCATTCATGACCTGTCACATGCTCTGCCTCATACTCTGCTTCACCCAATATGAGAGACTGAAATCAGAATCTCCGCCTCTAGACGCTTAACCAGTTTATTAGTATCTTAAGCTTTGTTCCAGATCTGGTCAAGCATTTCTGAACCTGACTAAGTGTTAACAACACATAGACCCAAGGTGAGTCTAAGTGTCAAACTTAGCATTGTTCAAGGCTTCAGTGAATTTATCTGCTAGCTATCCATCAGTGGATACATGTTTTAGAGTGATGATCTTCTGTTCAACCAACTCACGAATGTAGTGATGCTTGATGCCAATATGTTTTGTCCTGGAATGGTGAACAAGATTTCTGGAGATGTTAATTGCACTCATATTGTCATAGAATAGAGTCATCTCCCGCTGTTTCAGACCATACTCATCCAGCATCTATTTCACACTTGCCAAGTGACTTTCTTTGGGGTTAGCCTGGTACCTAGCACATACTCCAACATCATAACAAATGTCGGGTCAACTGGCAGTGAGATAGAGTAGGCTGCCGATCATCCTCCTGTACAGGTTCTGTTCCACACTGACACTAGATTCATCTTTTGTGATTTTCACGTGTGTAGCTGCATGAGTGTGCTTATGGCTGACATTTTCCAATCCAAACTTCTTCACCAAGTTCCTACCATACTTGCTCTGTGTCACAAATATTCCATTTGATTTCTGAGATACTTGGAGACTAAGAAAGTAGATAATCTCGCCCACCATACTCATCTGTAATTCACTCTGCATCTGTTCAACAACCTGATCCACCAACTTCTGTGATCGAGATCCAAATACTATGTCGTCCACATAGATTTGTGCAGTGATAAATTCCTCTTGGTCGTGCTTCACAAATAGAGTGTTGTCTTTTTCCCCTCCCACATAGCCATGTTGAACGAGATATATCGTGAGACGTTCATACCATGCTCTAGGCGCTTGTTTCAATCTGTACAAGGCCTTTTTGAGACAGTACACATGAGTAACATATACTTATTCATTCAGCCATCCGTTGAGGAATGCACTTTTCACATCCATCTGAAACATTTTGAATTTGAGGTGACAAGCAAGTGCTAGCAGCAGTCTTATAGCCTGTGTGTCCTTCACGCTATTGTCTCAGAAATAGGTGAATCACGGCTTTAACAGTATCTGATTTATGTCTGAGAAACACAGTCCGGGTGAAATGAAAAATACCATCAATATAAACTAGAACATAGTTCTTACCCCCAATGCTTTCAGTCTACATAAGACCCATCAAGTCCATGTGTAGTAGTTTAAGACTTTTGGTTGTATGGATCTGATTAGTTCCAGGGTAAGCTGACTTAGTCTGTTTTCCTATCTTGCATTCACCACACATAGCATCAGTCTTTCCTTTCAGTTCGGGTACTCCTCGCACCAGTCCATGTTTAGATATCTGCCTTAGAGCCTTGAGATTCAAGTGTCCCAGCCGCTTGTGCCACAAAATCAGTTCATCCTGTTTAGACAAAAAATAGTGAGCTTTAACAGGCTCTGTGTTAGAATTCAGCAGATAACAATTATTTGATGAACGATTGATAGAGCCTATTTATACACATTATTTAGATCATAACCCTATGCTTGTTTACATTATTTTATGTACAAGATTACTGGTTTCCAGTGTTTTTGTATTTCAGGGCAAAACGAGGGCCTAAGTCGGATACGCGCTAACAGGCAGCGTTTAGGACGCGCATCATACAGCCTGCGGAGCTAGCGGCGCAAACAGAAGAATTGGCAGAGTCGACCACGGTCCGCTAACCGTTTGCGCTAACCAAGATGCCGTGCGCCATGCGCAGACAGTGGTGTTTCCAAATCCTGACACCACCAGATTTGGAAGTTGCCAAGAATGGGCCTCTTGAGCAGTATATAAAGAAGAGAAGAAGGCTAGGGTTTTATCATCATATCACATCACAAGCGAGACCAGAGCTTCAGAGACACAAGATATCAGCGAGAGAGAGCTAGATTCAAAAACACACGAGCTTGCTGAGAGGACCTGCGCTAGCCGACTGCGCCAGCCAAGACTGCAACCTGCACGCACTGTTTGCTATTATTTTCTTGCATACTTTAGTATTATTTACTGTTTCTATGATGTTTACCACTAGCATGTCTAGCTAAACGCTTAGTATTGTTGGGCATGAATCTATGAGTATTTCCTTTGAGACTTGCGCTTAATGCATAGCTTGTTTGCTTATATTAATTCTGCGCACATTGTTGGCAGCGAGTTGCATGAGTAGGGGAAGCCTTGAACCGCAATCTTACTCTTGTTGCTTGTTGTTGTATGTTAAACTAGTTGAATAGCCTGACGGTGCCAACTAGGAGTAACGCGCTAGGATAAGCAATTGCTACCTTGATCGGATTCGTAGTTGTTTAGTCTAGTTCAAGAATTAATAGCACATGAACTTTGATCGGAACATGCGCATATGTTAGGAAGCCTTGATCGGACACTAACTTAAGTGAAATCAAACTATAGACGTTTAGAGTCAATGATAAGGAATGCGCTCATAGAGGATTGTCTGCCCAATACTTCTCATAGTCATAGTATTTAATCTCTACTGCCTGCGCACGTCTGGTGCAAGTTCTGCGTTCGCTGCTGTTTACTTGCGCATCGCGCAAACCCAATCACTCACCCCCCCATTTTCGTAAGTGTAGGTCACTGGTTAAAACTGAACTGCTTGCTCCCTGTGGAGATCGACCCTGACTTAACCGCTGTACTAGTGGAAGAGGAAGGATTGATTTGACGCGTACAACGACGCGCGATCAAATTTTGGCGCCGTTGCCGGGGAGAAACACAGCTAAGTTTTAGCTAGTTTACGTTTTTCCTTTTTAGTAACTAGTTATTTCAGTTTGTTTTGTTTTCTCGTTGTTGCTGCTGACAGCGCGCAATCAACATCAGCTTGCGCAACCTTGAAACAGTTGCGCTGCGTAGATTCTAGTTGCGCACTGACAGATGCAGTAGCATTAGTTATCTTTTAATTTCATTTTCTTTGAGATTTAGAACAGGTTATGGAGGATAACAGTGTCGTTGAGGATAACTTAGGAGACAGAACCCCGGAAGAAGCAAGAGCACACAACCGCGCAGCCTTGTTCAGAGAGGAAGTGCAGCGCGAGGTTGAAGCACGGATGGCCGCTGAATTGTATAATGCGCCACACGCGTGACAAGCTGCGCGACGCAGAACAGTGCGCGAGATGTCAGCCCCACTCACTGTTAACCAGCCATGGTGCATCGTGCTTCCGCCAGACGGTCATTTTGAACTAAGGAGCTCGCTCATCCATCACATGCCCAAGTTCCACGGGATGAACAACGAAAATCCAGTCAAGCATGTGCGAGAGTTCCTAGTCATCTGCGAGAACATGAAGACCGAAGGGGAGAGCGATGAGGCGCTGAAGATGAAGGCATTCCCATTTTCACTGTGTGATACAGCCAGACATTGGCTAATGAACTTACCAGCAGGATCAATTCACACATGGGAGCAGCTGCAGAAGAAGTTCCTGGACAAATTCTATCCCGCAGCAAAGATCGCACTATTTAGGAGAGAACTGGCCGCGCCAAGGCAGGGCGCAGGAGAATCACTATCAGAGTATTACGAACGTTTCAGGGAGCTGGAGGCA
Organism: Umbilicus rupestris; assembly: GCA_963678935.1. Classification (NCBI taxonomy): domain Eukaryota; kingdom Viridiplantae; phylum Streptophyta; class Magnoliopsida; order Saxifragales; family Crassulaceae; genus Umbilicus; species Umbilicus rupestris. The sequence continues at coordinate 2,830,574 of OY787625.1, forward strand.
ACTGCTACAATCACGGCCTGCCCCAAAATGTGCTAATAGAGAACTTTCTGAATGGATTGCTACCCATGGAGCTGAGGTTATTGAACGCATGCGCAGGAGGCGACATTTGCAATATGTACCCAGAAGACGCGTGGCAGCTGATAGAAGACTCTGCTGGGCAGGTAAGACATCAGCTAACACTTGAAAATAGTTGTGCTCGTTCTGTGCATCAGGTAGAAACAAGCGCTGAGATCAAGGAAATGAAGGCCATGCTGCAGAAGTTGATGAGTGCGCAAAGCGCACAACCAGCTGCGCCAAAGACATGCGAATTCTACAAGTCCACCGAGCACAAAACTGATGAATGTCCCACACTTTTTGAGGAATCAGGAGATGTCAATGCTCTTGAAGGATGGGATAACAGAGGACCACAGAGGCAGAATCAGCCGCGCTTTGGACTTGCTGCAAATGGGTTTAGATGGAAGGAGGAAAATAATTTCCAGAGGCAGTCCGCGGATCAGCGCGCGCCATAGCAGACGCAACAAGCTGCGCCCTACAATCCACCGCATCGCCGCACTGACGCACCCGCGCATAACAACCAACAACCAAGGCGATCTTTGGAAGATATCGTGGGGCAGCTAGCAGACACAGTGCGCAAAAATGACGAGAAGTATGACAAGCGGTTCGAGTCCATTGAAAAGCAGCTATCACAGATCGCTACCACGGTGTATGAGCTAAAGAAGAGCGACGGCAACCTGCCTTCGCAAGTGATTCAAAACCCCAAGGGAGGAGTGAACGCTGTGACACTGAGGACTGGGCGCACGATAGGAACAGAGCAGACCACGAAGGCGCCAGCGCAACCAGCTGCGCAAGTCCCGGATCCAGCAGATCAGAATGCGCAACCAGAGTCAAACGCGCAACTAGAAGCACTAGCCACAAGCCAGCAGGGCGAAGCGCCAGGTATAACACAAGTGAAAGGCAAGGGCACGAATCGTACTAACATACCTGCACCTTTCCCTGTGCAGGCACCCTTGGCTAGAAAGGAAGCGCTTGATAAGGAGCTCTACGAGTTATTCAGTAAGGTGGAAATAAACATTCCCCTTATTGAAGCAATTCGGCAGATCCCTAGGTACGCCAAGTTCTTGAAGGAGCTGTGCACAAACAAGCGAAGGAAAGGCGAGTGCGCACAGGTAATGCTAAATGCGCAGGCCTCAGCGATTGTGCAACATAAGGTACCACCTAAGTGCCGAGATCCAGGTACGTTCACTATCCCATGCACTCTAGGTAAGACCACAGTGAGCAATTGTATGATTGATTTAGGCGCATCCATAAATTTGCTACCCTATTCCCTATATGCGACATTGCGCCTTGGACCACTAAAGCCTGCAGGTCTCACCATTCAGCTAGCAGATCGGTCGTGCAAACAACCTGCGGGCATGATAGAGGATGTTCTTGTGCGAGTAGGAGAGCTGGTGTTCCCAGCAGATTTCTATGTGCTAGAAATGGAGGGTGAATCGAGCACCAGCAGTGCGCAGATCTTACTGGGCAGACCTTTTCTGATGACCGCGCGCACAAAGATAGACGTGTGGAGGGGCACGCTCTCCATGGAGGTTGATGGCGAAGAAATTCATTTCAACATATTCAAAGGGATGCAGCACCCTCATGAAGACGCCACAGTGCACGCAATGGACAGCATTGATGATTTGGTCGCAGACACGCAATGTGCGAGCGCAACGGTAGGACCAGAGCCACTAGCACAGGCAGAGTTGGAGGAGCAGGAAGACGAGCTGAGCAGTGCTGAACCAGAATGCAAACAGGTACACGATATAGTTCATATCTGCACTGCTAATAAAATCTTGCCCTCTATTGAACAGGCACCCAAGATCGAGCTGAAGCAACTTCCAGAGCACCTCAAATACATTTTCTTAGGAAACGAAGACACCCTGCCAGTGATCATAAAGAAAGGATTAGAAGAGGAACAGGAAGCGCGCTTACAGCAGGTGCTGTGTAAGAACCAGTGCGCCATAGGATGGACACTTGCTGACCTACGCGGAGTGAGCCCAGACGTATGCATGCATAGAATTCTATTGGAGGATGGTGCCAAACCATCCAGAGAGGCTCAGCGCAGATTAAACCCGAATATGATGGAGGTAGTGCAGAAGGAGATCCTTAAGCTACTCGACGCAGGAGTCATTTACCCCATTTCGGACAGCAAATGGGTAAGTCCAGTGCACGTTGTGCCAAAGAAGGGAGGAATCACAGTGGAAGAGAATGCGCAGGGCGAGCTAGTTCCCAAGCGCATTCAGACTGGATGGCGCATGTGCATCGACTACAGGAAGCTTAACGCAGTCACGCGCAAGGACCATTTCCAGCTACCCTTCATAGACCAAATGCTGGACAGATTAGCAGGAAGGCCCTATTTTTGTTTCTTGGACGGATATTCAGGGTACAACCTAGATACCCATAGCTGCGGAGGATCAAGAGAAGACCACGTTCACATGCCCGTTCGGTACGTTTGCGTTTCGGCGCATGTTATTTGGGCTGTGTAACGCGCCAGGTACGTTCCAACGTCTAGTCATGAGCATTTTTTCTGATATGATTGGTATATGCATAGAAGTGTTCATGGACGATTTTACTGTATATGGAGGTACCTTTGATGCATGCTTAACACATCTTGATAAGGTCTTAGCGCGCTGCATTTCAAAGAACCTAGTGCTCAATTATGAAAAATGTCATTTCATGGTATCGCATGGTGTAGTACTAGGACATATCATCTCAGAGGAGGGGATTAAGGTAGATAAAGCTAAGATAGATCTTATTTCTAATCTGCCTTATTCCACTAACGTGCGCGACGTGAAGTCATTCCTTGGGCATGCCGGGTTTACAGGCGTTTCATAAAAGACTTCTCTAAAATTTGTATACCCCTGTCTAACCTCTTGCAAAAGGATGTGTGCTTTGACTTTACTGATGAGTGCAGGGCCGCGTTTACTAAGCTGAAGGAGGCGCTGACAAGTGCGCCAGTGTTACGCGCGCCAGACTGGAGCCTACCATTCGAACTGATGTGCGACGCAAGCGATTACGCAGTAGGAGCAGTCCTGGGACAGCGCGTGGACAAGAAACCGCACGCCATTTATTATGCATCGCGCACACTAGACTCTGCGCAAAGGAACTACACCACCACGGAGAAGGAGCTTATGGCAATCGTTTTTGCGCTAGAGAAGTTCCGCGCATATGTTCTAGGCGCCAGAGTCGTCATCTACACAGACCACGCAGCCATCCGCTACTTACTGTTCAAGAAGGAGACTAAGCCGCGCCTGATGCGCTGGGTACTCCTACTCAGGAATTTGACTTGGAAATTAAGGATAAGAAGGGCACGGAGAATACAGTTGCTGACCATCTGAGCCGGATCGTGAAAGAGGAGGAGCCAGGGCAGATCACGGAGACATTCCCTGACGAGCATCTGATGGCGCTGACAGGTAAGGTACCATGGTATGCGCACCTTGCGAATTACCTGGTCACAAGTACGTTCCCTCCTCATTTCAATAAAACCCAGTGCATGAGACTAAAGCATGAGTCCAAGCATTACATTTGGGATGATCCATATATGCTCAGAATAGGACCAGATCAGATATTGAGGCGCTGCGTGCCTGACCATGAAATTAACTCTGTTTTGATGTTTTGTCATGCGCACGCATGTGGAGGACACTTCGGTCCCAAGCGCACGAGCAGGAAGATCCTGGACTATGGATTTTATTGGCCGCGCTTGTTCAGTGACTCATATAACTACTGCAGGAATTGTGACAGGTGCCAGCGCACAGGGAGCATATCAATACGCAACGAGATGCCACAAACGCCGATTCTAGTGGATGAAGTGTTTGATATTTGGGGAATTGACTTCATGGGGCCATTTCCCCCATCTGCCGGCTATGAATATATATTGGTCGCGGTGGACTACGTCTCCAAATGGGTCGAGGCTAAGGCCACAAGAAAGGATGATGGTAAGACGGTCGCTGAGTTTCTAAACACTAACATCTTTTGCAGGTACGGGGTGCCTAAGGCAATCATCAGCGACCAGGGGACGCATTTCTGCAACAGAGTTGTGGCGCAAGTTTTCAAGCACTATGGAGTGCGCCACAAGACGTCCACCGCTTACCACCCTCAGACGAATGGACAGGCCGAGGTTTCCAACTGAGAGATCAAGCGCATCCTGGAAAAAATCGTAAGACCATCGCGGAAGGACTGGAGCCAGCGCCTAGACGATGCACTGTGGGCATACCAGACCGCGCATAAGACACCAATCGGGACTTCACCGTTTCGGTTGGTCTATGGAAAGGTGTGCCATCTACCAGTAGAATTGGAGCACAAAGCATACTGGGCACTGCGCATATGCAACCTAAACTTGGATGAGGGTGGCAAGGAGCGCGCGTTTGAGCTGAGCAAATTAGAAGAGCTGCGCCTGGATGCCTATGAGGGACTGCGCGATTACAAAGCACGCACCAAGGCATTTCACGACAAGAATATTCTTAGACGCACTTTTGAGCCAGGAGACCAGGTACTATTGTTCTCCTCATGCCTAAAGCTCATGCCAGGGAAGCTGCGCAGCAAATGGACAGGACCATACACGGTTACCAAGGTTTTCCCCTACGGAACAATCGAGTTAGAAAACGAGCATCGGCATTGTTTTGAGGTCAATGGGCAGAGAGTTAAACGGTATCTAGGAGAACCTTGGGATGGCACGGCGCGCGAAATTGAATTGGCAGAACCTGAGATAGCAGATGCACAGGTTGCTGCGCCAGAGTCATCACCAGACGCGCCAGAGGGAGAACAGGGGACTATTGCTCATATTTCTTCTCCCTCTTTACCTTCCCTCGTTGCTTGTAATTTATCACATACTATTAACCATGCTGACCACCCGCCCGACCCTTTGCGCAGGATCAAGAAGAATACAACACATGAACAAGCGCAGGGTCACTCAGGAGCAAGTGTGGGGGAAGCCGCTGGTCTACTTTCACGCAAGTAACGAGGTACAGTCGAGCCAACGACGTTAAACAAAGGCACTTGTCGGGAGGTAACCTGACTCGTTTTATTTTTACATGTTTTTTTAGTGTTTTTAGTGTCTTTTAGCTAGTTTAGGACTTAATAGTTTTTTTTAGTCGAGCAGCAGTGCGCAGGTCCGTGCGCACTTCAGTGCGCAGGACAGCTGCGCCAGTCAGGGGGTATATAAGGGCAGTACTTAGAAAATTTCAGCATTTTTTTACTAGACCGTTGCAAGTACAACTCCCGCCCTCACACCTCCGCTCACCGTCCGGCGCTCACACCAGCTTCCGTCTAGAGAGATTTGAGGAGCACTCCGTCGACCACCCTCCAGGTAACCTTTCCCCCAGATTTGAGCAGATTCCAGTAGGGTTTGTGCGGTAGAGGAGTGCTCTAGGGTTTTGAAATCGCACCAGGCTAGAGTGCACCGATTGGAGTATTGGTTAGAGGGTTTTGTAGGCGGGGAGTAGGCACCCAATTGGTGAAAGTTTCAGAGCATTTAGAGGAGTTTTGATTTTCTGAGCTTTAGAGAGTGTTGACCGGCGTTGACCAGAGAGACCCAGCCACAATGCAGCCTGCCGTGGATCAAGAAACCCCAGCTATTTTTGCCAGCAAGTATGTCGCATTTCTGAGGCTAGAAATGTACGGGACTCCGTACATCAGCAGGGACTTCCTACGCGAGGTCGGACTGGAGGACCTCGTTGTGGAGAGGCTGGCGTTAGCAGGCTGGGAGGCGCTGTTGGAACTCAACAGCGCATCAGACAAGGAGGACACCTGCGAGTTCCTGGCGTCGTTCGAACCAGGTGAGATGGAGATAAGGTACCGGCACCGCGGGGTGTGGTACATTGCCTCGGCTAAGAGGCTGAAGCGCACACTGAGGTGCGCTAAGGTGCGAGAAGCTGACATGGACGCGCACACGAATCAAGCGACGTGGCGCGAGATGGCGACCGGGCCAGTGTTTGCCGCGGGGCACAGCAGGGGACGAGAGCTGCGTGACCCGTGGATGTTCTACTTGTGGCGCCTGGTCGCCTATGCGATCATTGGGCGTTTTAATGGTGCGCCGAAGATCAGCTTGCTGGATATGGAGATTTTGAAGGGGTTTTATTATGGGAAGAGGGTGCTTTTTGTTCTGAACATGGTACACCACTGGAGCCGAGTCAGCACCAAGGGGCCGCTGACTTGCGGAGGAATTATTACGCACCTGCTGCGTGCGTTGCATGGAGAGCCTGAGGTGCCCGAGCACACAATGGTGCCGGCTGTTCCTCTGGACCGCGCCCACATGCTGCAGATAAGGGCGGTAGCCGTGAGGGAGAATGGCACATTGGAGTGGTGCTATCGCCTGCAGCCGGCCAGAGTGCAGCGGCCACGAGCGGAGAGCAGCGCGCAAGCAGCAGAGGCTGCGCAGGAGATGGAGGAGGACGAGGCCCCAGAGCCAGTTGTGCCTCCAGTCAGGCGCGCAAGGACCCGCGCGCAGACTGGAGCGCATCGGAGGGCCCGTGCATCGCAGGGGGAGCTAGTTACCATTTCCATCGAGGATTCTCCCCCGCGTGCACAAAGGAAGCGCCCGAGGACCGAGGCTGAGGAGGCCCCTGAGGAAGCATTAGCAGAGCAGCGCATGATGTTCAACGTCATGCGCGTGCTCGAGTATTTAGGGCCAGAGGGGGCGGACTTAAGCATGAGCCCACCATCAGGGTGGAGATTTGGAGACGCGATTCCCCCTCTCCTCAGCCTGCACCGGCCACCTCCCGGTTCCCCCAGCGAGCCGCACAAGCCAGCCAGCCCTCTTACTCAGCCCCCAGTGCATCCAGCAGAGCCCTCTCCTTCCCCAGCCCCAACACCAGAGCCAGCCCCAGCAGCCCCAGAAACAGAGCCCACCCCCGAACCAGCACAAGTACCAGCACCTGCACCATCCCCTGCCCAGCCGTCCATTCCGAGGTCCCCCGTAGCCGAACCCATCATTAGCACCAGCTCAGACTCGCTTTGGGACCCCGTCTCAGAGGACGACTTCGTGGCGTAGCCTGTCCCCCTTTCTGTTGTCCCGCTGATCGCGCGTCGTTGTGCGCGTCAAATATAATCCTTCCTCTTCCACTAGTACAGCGGTTAAGTAAGGGTCGATCTCCACAGGGAGCAAGTAGTTCAGTTTTAGCCAGTGACCTACACTTACGAAGATTGGGGGGTGAGTGATTGGGTTGCGCAGTGCGCAAGTAAACAGTTGTAAAACGCAGGGAATTGCACTAGACGTGCGCAGGCAATAGAGATTAAGTACTATGACTATGAGAAGTATTGGGCAGACAATCCTCTATGAGTGCATCCCTTATCATTGACTCTAATATGTCTATAGCTTGATTTCACTTGGGTTAGTGTCCGGTCAAGGCTTCCTAACACGTGCGCATGTTCCGTTCAAAGTTCATGTGCTATTAATCTCTAGAACTAGACTAAAACAGCTACGAATCCGTTCAAGGTAGCAACTGATCACCCTAGCTCGTTACTCCTAGTTGTCACTGTAAAGCTATCAACTAGTTTAACATATGACGAGCAAGCAACAAGAGTAAGATTGCGGTTCAAGGCTTCCCCTACTCATGCAACTAGTTGTCTCCGTATGCACAGAGTTAATACAAGCAAGCAAACTATGCATTACGCTTAAGTCTCAAAGGAAATACATCATAGATTCATGCCCAACCAACACTAAGCGTTTAGCTAGACATGCTAGTGATAAACATCATAGAATAGTAAAATAAAGTCTAATGTATCTGAGAAACAAGTAGCAAACAGTGCGTGCAGTATGTCTCTCGGCTGGCGCAGTCGGCTGGCGCAAGTCTTCTCAACAAGTCCGTGTGTTTTCCAGTTTGCCGCTTTCTCGCTCTCTCGTAGCCCTCTGATGTGGGGTGTTGCCTCTTTCTGATGATTGTCGTCTCCGAGTCTCTCTCTAAACCCTAGACCTCCTCCCCTTTATATACTGCTCGAGAGGTCCATCCTTGGCAACTTCCAAATCTGGTCATGTCAGGATTAGGAAATACTGGACTCTGCGCCTGGCGCACGGCGTACTGCTTAGCGCATTGATCGGCGCAACTCTGCTGTGTCTCGCCATTTCTTCTGTTTGCGCCGCTAGCTCCGCAGGCTGTGTGCTGTGCGTCCTAAACGCCGCCTGTTAGCGCGTATCCGGCTTAGGCCCTCGTTTTGCCCTGAAATACAAAAACACTAGAAACCAGTAATCTTGTACACAAAATAATGCAAACAAGCATAGGGTTATGATCTAAATAATGCGTATAAATAGGCTCTATCAAACCCCCCACACTTGCCCCTTGTTCGTCCTCGAATAAGCACTCAAGCACGGATACCATTACCTCTCTGGAGTCTAGCGCACAGTCTCGCACTCTGGCGCGGTCTGCGCTGCTGAACACCTTGCGCTGTTCTACCACCTGCGCACATCTGCTCTCAACAGTTTCAAGTATAGTAATTTCGAAATTCATTACCTCTCAGCTGGGATGAAAAATCATTTTGGATGGCTGGGAGATAGCTCTTCATAGGCTCCAGGTTGTCAGCTCTTTCTCCGAGGATGGGTATATGGTTAACAGCGCAAGCTTCTTCCGATGCGTGATTCTTCCGCACACTTCCTGGGAACTCAAGCCTTTTGGTGATTTTTTCTTTGTGGTCTGTGCGCACGCTGGTTATCAGTGCGCATGTTGATTCTTTTGTAGCGCATATCATCTGCTAGTATTTTTCTGTCGTACAGCTTTGTCTATGGTTCCTATCTTTCCCAGAACGGTTCCAGTCTCGGCCTCCGGATAACAGCTATGGAACACCGCCCCGCTCTCCCTCCTTGGTCTATCTGCGCAGGTCGGCGCACGCGTTTACACCCGCGCCCGCCTTCCTTAGCTCGACTTCCAGAGGGAAGGTGGTCTGTTTTCCCACCTCGCCACGCTTTGGGTATCTCGCCTTTGGCATCTGCGTGACCGAGCGCACTTATTTGTTCCGAAGGTCGCGAAGCACTGGCCTCCACTCGCGCTCTCGACCATATACCTCTCCTCTGAAGCGCGAGCGACTAACCGCCTCTCTGGAGCGTTTCTGTCAACTCCACATCCCCTGTATATCCCAACTAACAGGAGCAGAAAAAATGAAAAAAATATACTAAAAACAGTTGATAGCGCACGGCGCAATATGGATAGCGCAAACAAGCTGATCAGTGCGCGCAACCCGCACATAGCGCACTACTGCTACTGTTCTCTGTAATAAAACTAAGCTACACTAAAAAGCTCAAAAAAAAAACGTGAGAAATGTAAGTGTAACGCTCCCCCCCACACTTAAACAGAGAGGTGTCCCCACGACTGAAGCTCAAGTGCACGGAGGATGCGCACACGCATGCAAGCAAAAATAAAGAACAATATAAAGAAAAACGTGTAAAAGGAAAGCGTGTCGGGTTACCTCCCGACAAGTGCCTTTGTTTAACGTCGTTGGCTCGACTGTACCTCGTTACGTGCCCAAATGTGTGTCAGCGACCTCCCCCACTCTTGCTCCTGAATGATCCTGCGCTCGTGCATGGGTTGTGCTCTGCTTGGTCCTGCGCAAAGGGTGAGAAGGGAAGTCAGCATGGATAATATGTGAGAACTCTGAGTAACGAGGGCAGATGAAGAGGAAGAAGAAATGTGAGCAATAGTCTCTAGTTCTCCCTCTGGTGCATCTGGTGGTGCCTCTGGCGCGTCAGCTGGCGCATCTGTTATTTCTGGTTCTGCCAACTCAATGTCGCGCGTTGTACCATCCCAAGGTTCTCCGAGATACCGTTTGACTCTCTGCCCATTTACCTGAACACGATGCCGGTGCTCGTTTTCGAACTCGAGTGTTCCGTAGGGGAAAACCTTGGTGACTGTGTACGGTCCTGTCCATGTGCTGCGCAGCTTTCCAGGCATGAGCTTCAGGCGTGATGAGAATAATAATACCTGGTCTCCTGGCGTGAAAATGCGTCTGAGGATATGCTTGTCATGAAACGCCTTTGTCCGCTCCTTGTAATCGCGCAGTCCCTCATAGGCATCCAGGCGCAGCTCTTCTAATTCGCTGAGCTCAAATGCACGCTCCTTTCCGGCCTCGTCTAGGTTGAGGTTGCAAATGCGTAAGGCCCAATATGCTTTGTGCTCTAGCTCTACTGGCAGGTGGCACGCTTTTCCATAGACCAACCGGAATGGTGAAGTCCCGATGGGTGTCTTGTGCGCGGTGCGGTATGCCTACAGCGCATCGTCCAGGCGCTGGCTCCAATCTTTGCGCGAAGGTCTGACAGTCTTTTCTAGGATGCGCTTGATCTCTCTGTTGGAAACCTCGGCCTGTCCATTTGTCTGAGGATGATAAGCGGTGGACGTCTTGTGGCGCACTCCATAGTGCTTGAAAACTTGCGCCACAATCCTGTTGCAAAAGTGCGTTCCCTGGTCGCTGATGACTGCCTTAGGCACCCCGTACCTGCAAAAGATGTTAGTTTTGAGAAAATCAGCGACGGTCTTACCATCATCCTTTCGCGTGGCCTTAGCTTCGACCCATTTGGAGACATAGTCCACTGCCACCAATATGTACTCGTATCCGGCAGATGGAGGAAATGGCCCCATGAAGTCAATGCCCCATACATCAAATACTTCATCCACCAAAATCGGCGTCTGCGGCATCTCATTGCGCGCTGATATGCCTAATGTGCGCTGGCACCTATCACAATTCCTGCAGTGATCATATGCGTCTTGGAACAGGTGCGGCCAATAAAATCCGCAGTCCAGGACCTTTCTGCTTGTGCGCTTGGGACCAAAGTGTCCTCCACATGCGTGCGCATGACAGAACAGCAAAACAGAGTTAATTTCATGGTCAGGCACGCAGTGCCGTAATATCTGGTCAGGTCCTATTCTAAGCATATATGGATCATCCCAAATATAATGTTTGGACTCATGTTTTAATCTCATGCATTGGGTTTTATTGAAATGCGGAGGAAACGTACCTGTGACCAGGTAATTCGCAATGTGAGCATACCATGGTACCTTACCTGTTAGCGCCATCAGATGCTCGTCAGGGAATGTCTCCGTGATCTGCCCGGGCTCCTCCTCCTTCACGATCCTGCTCAGGTGGTCAGCAACTGTATTCTCCGTGCCCTTCTTGTCTTTGATCTCCAGGTCGAATTCCTGAAGTAGGAGCACCCAGCGCATCAGGCGCGGCTTAGTCTCCTTCTTGGACATTAGGTAGCGGATGGCTGCGTGGTCTGTGTATATAATGACCCTGGCGCCTAGAACATATGCACGGAACTTCTCAAGCGCAAACACAATTGCCAGAAGCTCCTTCTCCGTGGTGGTGTAGTTCCTCTGCGCAGCGTCCAGTGTGCGCGATGCATAGTAAATGGCGTGCGGCTTCTTGTCCTCGCGCTGCCCCAAGACTGCACCTACTGCATAATCACTTGCGTCGCACATTAATTCAAATGGCAGGTTCCAGTCTGGCGCGCGCATCACTGGCGCACTGGTCAGCGCTTCCTTCAGCTTATCAAATGCTGCCCTGCACTCATCAGTAAAATCGAAGCACACATCCTTTTGCAAGAGGTTAGACAGGGGTATGCAAATTTTAGAGAAGTCTTTTATAAAACGCCTGTAAAACCCCGCATGTCCTAAGAAAGACTTCACATCGCGCACGTTAGTGGCATAAGGTAGATTAGAAATAAGGTCTATCTTAGCTTTATCTACCTTGATCCCCTCCTCTGAGATGATATGTCCTAGTACTACACCATGCGTTACCATGAAATGACATTTTTCATAATTAAGCACTAGGTTCTTAGAAATGCAGCGCGCTAAGACCTTATCAAGATGTGTTAAGCATGCATCAAAGGTACCTCCATATACAGTAAAATCGTCCATGAACACTTCTATGCATATACCAATCATATCAGAAAAAATGCTCATGACTAGACGTTGGAACGTACCTGGCGCGTTACACAGCCCAAATAACATGCGCCGAAACGCAAACGTACCGAACGGGCATGTGAACGTGGTCTTCTCTTGATCCTCCGCAGCTATGGGTATCTAGGTTGTACCCTGAATATCCGTCCAAGAAACAAAAATAGGGCCTTCCTGCTAATCTGTCCAGCATTTGGTCTATGAAGGGTAGCTGGAAATGGTCCTTGCGCGTGACTGCGTTAAGCTTCCTGTAGTCGATGCACATGCGCCATCCAGTCTGAATGCGCTTGGGAACTAGCTCGCCCTGCGCATTCTCTTCCACTGTGATTCCTCCTTTCTTAGGCACAACGTGCACTGGACTGACCCATTTGCTGTCCGAGATGGGGTAGATGACTCCTGCGTCAAGCAACTTTAAAATCTCCTTCTGTACTACCTCCATCATGTTTGGATTTAATCTGCGCTGAGCCCCTGGATGGTTTGGCACCATCTTTCAACAGAATTCTGTGCATGCAAACGTCTGGGCTCACTCCGCGCAGATCTGCAAGTGTCCATCCTATGGCGCGCTGGTTCTTGCGCAGTACCTGCTGTAGGCGCACTTCCTGCTCCTCTTCTAATCCTTTCTTGATGATCACTGGCAGGGTGTCCTCACTTCCCAGGAAAATGTATTTGAGGTGTTCTGGAAGTTGCTTCAGCTCGACCTTGGGTGCCTGTTCAATGGAGGGCAAGATTTTATTAGCAGTGCAAATATGAACTATATCATGTACCTGTGTGGACTCTTGTTCAGCACTGCTCGGCTCGTCTTCCTGCTCCTCCAACTCTGCTTGTGCCAGTGGCTCTGGTCCTACCGTTGCGCTTGCGCATTGCGCGTCTGTGACTAATCATCCAAGTTGTCCATTGCGTGCACTGTGGCGTCATCATGTGGGTGCTGCATCCCTTTGAATATGTTGAAATGGATTTCTTCGCCATCCACCTCCATGGTGTCTTTTTCTTTTCTATGCTGAACATTATTCGATATTCTGTTGCTATATGTGTGCTGAACTCTTGTGCTACATATTTGGTGTCCCTATGCTATATTGCGCTGCTTTGACTATATGTTTTTAGTTTTTATGTTCTATATTTTGCTTGCATGCATGTGCGCGTTCTCCGTGCGCTTGAGCTCGAGTCGTAGGGACACGTCTCTGTTTAAGTGTGGGGGGGGGAGCGTTACATTTACATTTCACGTTTTTTTTTCCAGATTTATAGTGTAGCTTAGCTTAGTTGAAGAAAACAGTAGCAGTAGTGCGCTTAAGTGCGGGTTGCGCACACTATTCAGCTTGTTTTGCGCTATCCATATTGCGTGCGCTGCTACCAACTATTTTAGTATATTTTTTTTTCGTTTTTCTGCTCCTGTTAGTTGGGATATACAGGGCATGTGGAGTTGACAGAAACGCTCTAGAGAGGCGGTTAATCGTTCGAGCTTCGGAGGTGAGGTATATGGTCAAGAGCGCTAGTGGAGGCCTGTGCTTCGCGACCTTCGGAACAAGAAAGCGCGCTCAGTCACACAGATGCCGAAGGCGAATACCCAAAGCGTGGCGAGGTGGGAAAACAGACCACCTTTCCTCTGGAAGTCGAGCTCAGGAAGGCGGGCGCGGGTGTAAACGGGTGCGCCGACCTGCGCAGATAGACCACGGAGGGAGAGCGGGGCGGTGTTCCATAGCTGTTATCCGGAGGCCGAGACTGGAACCGTTCTGGGAAACATAGGAACCATAAACAAAGCTGTACAAAAGAAAAATACCAGCAGATGATATGCGCTACAAAAGAATCAGCCTGCGCACAAATAAGCACCAGCGTGCGCAAAGTCCACAAAGAAAATCATCAAAAGGCTCGAGTTCCTAGGAAGTGCGCGGAAGAATCACGCACCGGAAGAAGCTGCGCTGTTAACCATATACCCATCCTCGGAGTGAGAGCTGACAACCTGGAGCCTATGAAGAGCTATCTCCCAGCCATCCGAAATGATCTTCATCCCAGCTGAGAGGTAATGAAGTGCGAAATCATTATATTAGAACTGTTGAAAGCAGATGCGCGCAGGTGGTAGAGCAGCGCAAGGTGATCAGTAGTGCAGATCGCGCCAGAGTGCAAGACTGTGCGCTAGACTCCAGAGAGGTAATAGTATCCGTGCTTGAGTGCTTGTTCGAGGACGAACAAGGGGCAAGTGTGGGGGGTTTGATAGAGCCTATTTATACACATTATTTAGATCATAACCCTATGCTTGTTTACATTATTTTATGTACAAGATTACTGGTTTCCAGTGTTTTTGTATTTCAGGGCAAAACGAGGGCCTAAGTCGGATACGCGCTAACAGGCAGCATTTAGGACGCGCATCATACAGCCTGCGGAGCTAGCGGCGCAAACAGAAGAATTGGCAGAGTCGACCACGGTGCGCTAACCGTTTGCGCTAACCAAGATGCCGTGCGCCATGCGCAGACAGTGGTGTTTCCAAATCCTGACACCACCAGATTTGGAAGTTGCCAAGAATGGGCCTCTTGAGCAGTATATAAAGAAGAGAAGAAGGCTAGGGTTTTATCATCATATCACATCACAAGCGAGACCAGAGCTTCAGAGACACAAGATATCAGCGAGAGAGAGCCAGATTCAAAAACACACGAGCTTGCTGAGAGGACCTGCGCTAGCCGACTGCGCCAGCCAAGACTGCAACCTGCACGCACTGTTTGCTATTGTTTTCTTGGATACTTTAGTATTATTTACTGTTTCTATGATGTTTACCACTAGCATGTCTAGCTAAACGCTTAGTATTGGTTGGGTATGAATCTATGAGTATTTCCTTTGAGACTTGCGCTTAATGCATAGCTTGTTTGCTTATATTAATTCTGTGCACATTGTTGGCAGCGAGTTGCATGAGTAGGGGAAGCCTTGAACCGCAATCTTACTCTTGTTGCTTGTTGTTGTATGTTAAACTAGTTGAATAGCCTGACGGTGCCAACTAGGAGTAACGCGCTAGGATAAGCAATTGCTACCTTGATCGGATTCGTAGTTGTTTAGTCTAGTTCAAGAATTAATAGCACATGAACTTTGATCGGAACATGCGCATATGTTAGGAAGCCTTGATCGGACACTAACTTAAGTGAAATCAAACTATAGACGTTTAGAGTCAATGATAAGGAATGCGCTCATAGAGGATTGTCTGCCCAATACTTCTCATAGTCATAGTATTTAATCTCTACTGCCTGCGCACGTCTGGTGCAAGTTCTGCGTTCGCTACTGTTTACTTGCGCATCGCGCAAACCCAATCACTCACCCCCCCATTTTCGTAAGTGTAGGTCACTGGTTAAAACTGAACTGCTTGCTCCCTGTGGAGATCGACCCTGACTTAACCGTTGTACTAGTGGAAGAGGAAGGATTAATTTGACGCGTACAACGACGCGCAATCAACGATCTCCTCTCATAACACACTTCCCTTCATTGTTGATGACTTGGCATGAATCCTTATTGAATTGGACATTCAGCTTTCCATCACATAGTTGGCTTATACTCAATAAATTAGCTTGGAGCCCTTTCAAAAGGAGCACCTTTTTGATTGTAGGCATCCCTCGAACTGATGATGTACCTTGACCAATGACCCTTTCTTTTCCTCCATCACCAAATGTAACAAATCGTCCATCCAGGTTCTGTACATCAGTCAGATAGCTGGCTTCTCCAGTCATGTGGGCTGAACAACCACTATCAAAGTACCACTAGTATTTCTCATGGTGACTGGACGAGCTGTATGTGACGTAGCTATGGTTGGTGTAAGTTTTGGCAGGCACAGACTTTTGTAGACGATATTTTGCAAGGAACTGAGGGCACTTTCTCTGGATATGACCTTGAATATTGTAGAAATAACAGATACGGTTATCTTTGGTCAATAGCATGTTGGACCTATGACTGGGACAAGCACTGTTAGCATGATGAAGATTTTTCACTAGAACAAACATAGGCTTACCATAGTCTTCTGATGCTCATAGCCCAGCCCAAGGCTCCCATGATTAGTACGTTGAGCAGCTAAGATGATGTTAAGTTTCTTTGTCCCATTATTCATCATGCTGACTGATAGAGCCTATTTATACGCGCTATTTAGATCTTAACACTGTGCTTGTTTGCATCATTTTGTGTACAAGATTACTGGTTTCCTGTGTTTTTGTATTCCAGGACAAAACAAGGGCCTAAGTCGGATACGTGCTAATAGGCAGCGTTTAAGAAGCGCAACACACAGCCTGCGGAGCTAGCAGCGCAAACAGGATAGGAAGTGGCAGAGTCGGACTACGGTGCGCAGACCGACTGCGCTAACCAATGAGCGCAGTGCGCCATGCGCAGGATATTGGTGTTTCCAAATCTTGACACCATCGGATTTGGAAGTTGCCAAGGCCTTCCTTGGGCCTCATGAGCAGTATATAAAGAGAGGAAGGCTAGGGTTTGAAGGGAGGAACACAGACACACCATAACACACGAGAGAGAGGCAGAACTGAAAAACACACGAGTTACTGTGAGGACCTGCGCTAGCCGACTGCGCGAGCCGAGACACTGCAACCTGCACGCACCTGCTTGTTACTATTTTCTTGGATACTTTAGCTGTTATTTACTATTTCTATGATGTTTACTACTAGCATGTCTAGCTAAACGCTTTGTATCGGTTGGGCATGATTCTATGAGTATTTTCTTTGAGACTTGTGCTTAATGCATAGTTTGTTTGCTTGTATTAATTCTGTGCACACGGTTGACAGCTAGTTGCATGAGTAGGGGAAGCCTTGAACCGCAATCTTACTCTTGCTACTTGTTTGTTATATGTTAAACTAGTTGGTAGCTTGACGGTACTTGTTTTTTATATGTTAAACTAGTTGGTAGCTTGACGGTGACAACTAGGAGTAACGCGCTAGGATAATCAGCTGCTACTGTGACAGGATTCGTAGCTGCTTAGACTAGTCTCAAGAATTAATAGCTGATGAACTTTGATCGGAACATGCGCACATGTTAGGAAGCCTTGATCGGACACTAACTTCAGTAAACCGAACTATAGACGTTTAGAGTCGATGATAAGGAATATATTCATAGAGGATTGTCTGCGCCGATACTTTTCATAGTCATAGTACTTAATCTCTACTGCCGGCGCACGTCTAGTGCAAATTCTGCGTTAACTACTGTTTATTCGCACACCTGCGCAACCCAATCACTCACACCCCAATTTTCGTAAGTGTAGGTTACTAGTTAGAACGAGTCTGCTTGCTCCTTGTGGGATCGACCCTAACTTAGCCGCTATACTAAGTGGAGAAGGAAGGATTAATTTGACGCGTACAACGACGCGCGGATCACTGACACACTTTCTTACTCTCAACAGTTCTTTCACAGCCTTTGAGGGTTCAAGTTCTATCTGCATCCGTTTGATTGATTCTATCAACTCATATTTTCTAGCGTTCAGGCTCACAACTTGCTTGCTCAATCTAGAGTTTGACTTCACTGCCTCTCCCCACTGTTCGTACAGATCTTTGTATTTCTGTACTATGGTTTCTTAGGTGATATCGTATCACCGTCACTTTCACTGTAATTATTTGTTTCAGGGTTCTCAGGTTCGGTCTCTGGAGTTTCTGCGACAGTGGTGAGTGCCAAGTAGTTTGATTTTTCCTCTTCTGTTTCAGACTCTTCTGACTCAGTAAAACCCCATCCAGCCACAACAACCCTTTTCTATTTCTTGAGAGTATTGGCACATTCTGCTTGGATGTGTCCAAAGCCCTCACATTTACGGCATTGAATCCCTTTACCGTTCCCTCCCTTTAGCTCCTTTTGACTTTCAGTAGTTATTATTCTTCTGAATTTTCCATCTTGACGAATTCTGTTGTCTGTTCCAGATTTTTTTTCTGTTAAGACTGACTCTGGTTCAGTTTTCTCATAAATTTGCCAAAGTTTCTTCCTGGTAAGGCCATTTGCTCAGACATTTCTTCCTTATCATTGATTGATTCTGATGCTTCTCTTTTGAGTGCTATTCCTCGAGATTTCTTTTGGGGTGCATCAAATTTGAACTTCATTTCAAATGTCCTAAGAGATCCCATCAGTATGTCAAGTCTCATTGTCTTTATGTCTTGAGCTTCCTCAATGAGAGTTACTTTCATTGCATATTTCTGTTGAAGAGCTCGCAAGACTTTTCTGACAAGTTTTTCATTATTGATTGGCTCTCCAAGGGCATGAGCTTCGTTGGCAATGTCCATCAATTGGTGTTGAATTTAGTTATTGAATCTTCATCATTCATCTTCAGATTTTCAAATCTGGTAGTGATCATCTACAACCGAGACTGTTTCACCTTGTCAGTTCCTTCAAATGCAGTTTCAAGAATATCCCAAGCATCTTTTGCTGCTTCACAGGTTGAGATCAATATGAAAATGTCTGATTCAATAGCATTGAAGATTGCATTGAGTGCCTTGGCGTTTGTTGCAGCAGTTCGATCCTCATCCGTCATCCATTGATTTTCTGGCTTAGGGTAAGCCACGCTATCTGTACTCATGATCAATGGTGCATGATATTTGGAGATCATGGATTTCCATGCTCGATCATATATGGACTTGATGAACACCCTCATGCGAGTCTTCCAATAGGGATAGTAAAAACCGTCTAGGAATGGAGGTTAGGAGAAGTTTTGTCATTCTTTCGTACTCATTTTGAACAGCTGGTTACAACCCCTGAATCACACTCTATACAGCGAGTGTCCCGCTCTGATACCAAATTGAAAGTTATACGTCTGTCCCACAAGAATTGTTCCACTATTCTCTATTAGCTGTTTCAGAATTCTCAAACAGATCGTGTTTCGATAGTTGTTAGTCACAACATAAATAGTACGATGTAATAGAAATGACACATGATATGTTTACCCTGTTAAGCTCACCGAGCCTACTCATGGGGGGTTTTTTTGAACCCCAAGTGGAAAGCACTTCACTATTCGAATGATCAAGTACAATAGATATTAAGTAACACAACTCCCTTGGTTACCGCTATGTAATTGAATCATGGTGAGGGCGTCTGACTCCCTCAGTCTGAGATCCCTCTCTTGTCTACCTCGATCTGCCTCCCACAGATCGGACTATCTCTTCCCGAGACTACCAGTATTGTGACACAGTCTGTTTCAGCGTTTTCCTTGAGCTCCTTGCGATCAACTTCTTATGCGCTCAATTTCTGTCAACTCTGATGATGATCGCAAATTTGATAGCTCTTGCTTGCTTCGTTCTGGAAATCATTCGTATGAGCTGATCTTCCATTTCCCGATCCTCTCACCTATATAGATTAGATTACATATCCATTTTTCAAGAACCTAGAATAGTGTTTGATCATACTTTCCTAATTCAGAATCAGAATCTAATCTTTCGGATCCACAGTATCTTGGAGAATATTGTCATCAGAATATTTTCCAGAATACTTCTTTGCTCACGCAATATTTTCGCCGATTTTGATTGATCCCATTGCCCGTGCCCGTATGAACTGGCACTGTCTCACCATCTGTTACAACCTTGTTAGTTTTGTACCGTTTGCCAAAAAATATGCCATATATATATATCCATGGGGCACTAGGATTTAACAAACACAAACGAAAAGAAAGGTGTGCGACTAATGCAATGCAACTTGTTATGATTTTTGTGAGTGCATATTTGGCATTGGACAAAACTGTACAACTCAGATGTTCAAGATGTTGTCCAAGCAACCTGTGCAGCATATCTGGAAAAATCTGGCAGTCCGAAAAAATAGGAGATTACAACAAACCAGAAGATAAAGCTGCAGATTTATAAGGAGATTACAACAAACAGGAATCAGGTGCAACAAACAAAACCAAGTCAACATCAAATCTCAACAAACTATTCAAAGGATATTCAAAGGAATAAATCTCAACAATCTTTGTGGATTTGGTGGCTGCAATTCAATATAAATATGAGCATCACACAGCTATGAAGAGGGGCTTCCTATGAGAGATACTGTGAGCTGAAACCGGAGAGATTGTCATAGGCATCCAATCTTTATCTATCAACAACAACAAGAAAGTCACTTCGGGAGAAGGGCTGTGACAGTGGGAAGTGACGGGAGGTCTCACATTCAGGGGGAGCCTGAGTGTCGATCACTAGTAGATGAGTAGAGGTTAGAATAGGGAGGGAGTTCGTGGTTTTGTAACGTCCTTATACTTGATCGTAAACTAGTGAATCGGTTCCCACGGGCTTGGGATAAGCCTCCCAGATGTAGGCTGGTTTAGCCAAACTGGGTCACCATCTTTGTGTCTTTAGCAGTAGCTTTTATTTCTGTCATTTTTATTCCGCTGCGTAACTTGTTCAAGGAAGAAGTCTGAACAACAAGTTGGACAAGTTCTCATCAGCCTGCACACAGCAATTTCAATTGGTATCAGAGCAAGCGTGCTCGACATACAGAGTTAGATCTTGGGAAAAGGCTGCAGGAAAATGAGTATGAGAGAAGGACAGAGCATAGCACCACCCCCACTGTTGGATGAAGACAATTACGGCTACTGGAAAGCAAGGATGAAAGCATACATTCAAACTGTTGATGACCGTGCATGGAGAGCTATTCTGAAGCCCTGGAGTGTCCCAACAAAAACGGACAAGGACGGAAACGTGACCGAGAAACCTGAAGAAAAGTGGACAAAGGATGAAGAATGGGCACGAACTAGCAATGCAAGAGCCTTGAATGCCATATTCTCCGGAGTAGATGAGAAGATCTTCAAGCTCATCTCCAAATGCGAAGTTGCCAAAGAAGCGTGGGACATATTGGCTACTCATCATGAAGGAACTGAGAAGGTTAAGTTGTCCCGGATGCAGATGATCAATACACAGTTTGAGGAGTTGAAGATGGACGAAGCCGAGACCATAAGAGAATTCTTCGCAAAGTTGGGAGACCTGTCCAATCAAGCTTTCAACCTAGGAGAACCCATGCCTGAAGAGAAGCTGGTTCGAAAGGCATTGCGATCACTACCTGCCAGATTTGAAATGAAAGTGACCGCGATCGAGGAAGCTCAACATGTGAAAAACATGCGACTTGATGACCTCCTAGGATCACTCACTACCTATGAAATGAGGATAGATAGCAACCGATCTGCATTCAAAGACAAGACTATTGGATTAAAAGCTGAGGCAGCAGACTATGATAGTGGAGAAGAAATCTCAGAAGCAATGGATCTCTTGTGTAAGAAGTTTGAAAAGTTCATGAACAAGTTGAACAAGAAAGTGGCGGGACAATCTACTCAGTACAACAGCCAGTACAGATCCAGAGGAAATTTCCAAACTAGAGGCAGACAGCTGAACTCAAAGGAACAAAGTCATCCTAAGCGGATTCAATGCAGAGAATGCGAGGGATACGGTCACATTCAGGCAGAGTGTGCAAATACTCGCAAAAGGAACAAGTCCTTGACAGCTACATGGAGTGATGAAGATTCTGAAGAGGATATGCCTGAGGAGAACAACAACATTGTGGCCCTGACCTCTACAATTTCAGAAATCTGTACCAGCAGTTGTTCAAGTGAAGAGTTGGACAATGAAAACAGTGAAGATGATGAACCCAGCAAAGAATGCATCATCAAAAAATTCTCCCTCATGCACACAAAGTGGACTGAAGTAGTAAGCATCAATACCAAGCTCAACACCACGATCTGCAACTTAAAAGTGAAGAACACTCAGCTACAAAGCCAGAACAACATCCTGGACAAAGAAAAAGCTGAGCACTGCAGAATCATCAACCAGCTGCAATAAGAACTTGTTGAAGTTACAGAAGAGCTGAGCTCTCTTAAGAAGTTTCAAAGAATGCTCAACTCTGGAACCGAAAAGCTGGACTCTATCTTTGGAACCGAAAAGCTGGACTCTATCCTATCTACGCAAAGACCAAGTAAAGACACGAGAGGCATAGGATTCACTGGATCCAAGAGAACTAACAAGATGGCGTTTGTCAGGGAAGCAGAGAAGACCTCTCCAGTAACATCCACACAAGCAGAAAAATTAGCAGCATGGAAGGAGAAAAAAAAGGTGCTATTACTGCCACAAACCTGGACACATCAGAAGAAACTGCCATATTAGAAGGATGGACTCGAGCATGAGGCGCAACAACAAGTGGATCTGGAGAGCAAAGGAGAGGAGAGACACCTGCCTAGTTGCCTACAACATGGCCACACACAGAGAAAAGGAGAAGGAGTCTCAGGAGCCAGTAAAGGAAGAGACTCAGAATGTACAAGAAACTGTTCGAACAGATGATCCAGTACAGATAGAAGAAAATGGTCAGATTATCAGGCGAAAGATTCGGAAGGCAAAAGAAAAAGGGCATATGACTGGAAGAGAAGAAAGCGTTGTAGATATTTGTCCAACTCAAAATCAGTTTGGTGTACTTGGAGAAGGAAAGAGAGGGAGAGTACTCGGCAGAGGAATTCAAAAGGTACAAGGTCTACTTAGTCTCAAGGATGTTCAACTATTAGAAGCATGGAGAAAATGAGAACATGGTAGAACACTATCTAGGACAACAAGTAAGCCTGATCATGAATATGAAGTATCAGATCCGTACAGAACCTGATGAGTGTCACCCCTTGGATTTGTGACAAAAAGGGGGAGAAGAATATGACATGACTGATATGCTTCCGGTATGCGTGACATGTCTATTATGCTATTTTGCTTGCTTATGCTTTTTGGTTTAACTAACTCTGAGGAGAGACGAGCATATCATCCTGCTGAAGAATCTGTTGTTAGTTTTGTCGCAAATGCCAAGGGGGAGATTGTGAGTGCATATTTGGCATTGGACAAAACTGTACAACTCAGATGTTCAAGATGTTGTCCAAGCAACCTGTGCAGCATATCTGGAAAAATCTGGCAGTCCGAAAAAATAGGAGATTACAACAAACCAGAAGATAAAGCTGCAGATTTATAAGGAGATTACAACAAACAGGAATCAGGTGCAACAAACAAATCCAAGTCAACATCAAATCTCAACAAACTATTCAAAGGATATTCAAAGGAATAAATCTCAACAATCTTTGTGGATTTGGTGGCTGCAATTCAATATAAATATGAGCATCACACAGCTATGAAGAGGGGCTTCCTATGAGAGATACTGTGAGCTGAAACCGGAGAGATTGTCAAAGGCATCCAATCTTGATCTATCAACAACAACAAGAAAGTCACTTCGGGAGAAGGGCTGTGACAGTGGGAAGTGACGGGAGGTCTCACATTCAGGGGGAGCCTGAGTGTGGATCACTAGTAGATGAGTAGAGGTTAGAATAGGGAGGGAGTCCGTGGTTCTGTAACGTCCTTGTACTTGATCGTAAACTAGTGAATCGGTTCCCACGGGCTTGGGATAAGCCCCACAGATGTAGGCTGGTTTAGCCGAACTGGGTCACCATCTTTGTGTCCTTAGCAGTAGCTTTTATTTCTGTCATTTTTATTCCGCTGCGTAACTTGTTCAAGGAAGAAGTCTGAACAACAAGTTGGACAAGTTCTCATCATCCTACACACAGCAATTTCAATTTCTTATGTTCAGACTATTGACAATGCTATTTTTTTAAAGAAAAGTATCATCTTATGTTCGGTATAAAGGGAGTTTCATAAGCACCGTTTATTATTATAGTTAAGCAGCATGTTGTGTATAGTTAAAGATGCTAGGCGGGCATGGTTTACAACATTGCACATGCACAGATTGGCTGGCTGACTTTAGAATGGTATATTATTATTGTGGATGTGGATGATGCAAAATGAAATGATACCCCAGCTTAATTGCGTGCTGTCGAGGGACTAGGAATTTGCGCTCTAGATATCATCACATGCATGCGTCGATCGAGACACTCATCAATCAATCATAAGTTTTATCTGATGATTAAATAGCTGTTTCTCAACTAATTACGATTGATAATCTTCTTGTTACAACAACCAACATGATTAGGGAGATGTGGGTCATTCTTAAATCTAATAATAACATGTCTATTTACTGCCCAGTAGTCTAGTTGACCGCCGCCATGGAGAATTAAGGATCAAGTTTACATATTCTCCGTATATATCACACATAGATAGGCCTGAGAACAACCTTTAATGCCCACTAAATTTTAGTTGCTGAGCATCCATCATTTGTTTTATCACAATCCACTGAAAGTGATGCTTTATACAACTTGATCTTCACATAATACATTTTTTTCAGTGATGTGTTTTTGTATAGACAGCAACTAATTTGTTATACGCTTATTATTGGACATACAGTTTTGGATGCTCCAAGTACAATACCGACAATAATTGGATTATAGCAAATGAGCTAGAGACATGCATTGCAGATAATTAAGCACTACTTCTCAATGTAGATTAACTGCCCATCTTTAGTATGCTCATGTGGAGGAGGATATTGATTCAGGAGGAGGCATGATCTCCACAACCCTCTTGTGGAAGTTGCGGTGGCAGCCACATGCGGCGCAGAGAAGGGGATCCTCAGCTCCCATCGCCATGAACTCCCTGCACCCATCAACCGCATGTCCTCCAACTCCAGCTGCGTGATTCTTCTGGCATTCCTTGTACACCACAAATCTATTGGAAGAAGATGAATTTGAGTTCCTAGATGGCTCTTGTCTCCTGACCACCACCTGCCTCTTTCTCATGACTATCTCGATCCTTTAGTTTACTTCAATAATTGCACCTGTTTAGTGCTAATTAATAGAATAGGAGAGAGAATATATAGAAGAAGTGGGGAGTTAGATTAGTAGCAAAAGCTATGAGTTTATTATATTGGTCATGCCAACATTCATTCTGATCACCACTAATTTATTTAACATGTTCAATTGAAAAGAAGAAATAAGTGTCTCAACTAATCACATAAATAATTACTTATCTTAACAACCTGCTTACTTTGTTAGGTCAACTTGAGTATCAAGAAGCAGTGACATGGAGGGTCAATTTCAATTTGTACATTTTCCTAACCATAACACACACTCATGTCGGGTATAGTATATAAACCCTATTGCTTTCTGATGTGTCTTCTGGTTTGTTTACGAATAACCCACCTACTGTTACTTCGCTTCTTATTCCTAACATCAAAATTGTCCCCTTATGGGA
Source organism: Umbilicus rupestris (assembly GCA_963678935.1). NCBI lineage: Eukaryota > Viridiplantae > Streptophyta > Magnoliopsida > Saxifragales > Crassulaceae > Umbilicus > Umbilicus rupestris. The sequence continues at coordinate 2,855,568 of OY787625.1, forward strand.
CGGTGTTGATAGTGTGGTTTGTCCAGAAGACGGCAAAACAGTCTCACTAAGATGCCAAACACTATAATTAGGTTTCATTACACAGCTCACTACGCCATTTTATATTTTATATGACATTTTTGGATTGTGTAGTATGAACATATGTCACAAGTATGTAACGTAACAACAAATATTATGTCGCGAGAAACAACCGTCATATATGAGACATGAAGTGACACAACTTATACATCACACATGTGGTTGTCATATAAAAGACATAAAGTGACACAACTTATACATCACACATGTGATTGTCATATAAGACTCATGAAGTGACACAGCTTATACATCATACATGTGGTTGTCATATAGGAGACATAAAGTGACACGCCTTATACATCACACATGTGGTTGTCATATAGGAGACATTAAGTGACACAACTTATACATCACACATGTGTTTGTCATATAGGAGGCATGAAGTGACACAGCTTCTATGAAAAAAATCTGCTTTTACTTTTTACTGCAGATTTCGTTTCCGTACTATACAGATTTGTTGTAGACTTGTCACATCAACCTGCAAATTGTCACATAAGCTATCACAAAAGTACAATTCATATTTGAATTTGAACACAATGTTGTATCAACTAATAGTAATAAATAAATGCATAGTACAAATTTTCACCAACTAATTATGAGTTCAACCTATATAAATCATACAACGAAACTTGTAGCTTATCCCACCACCATCTTCACTTTCCTCCATTTTCAAGTTGTTTGAAGTTGTTTGCAAATTCTGGGGAACTAAAATAGAAGGTCATCAAGCGCTCTCATTTAAGTTCTGGTAATTCTAAACTTTTTATGTGTTAGCATTAATTTAGTTTGTATCAACTACGAATAATTTTAGTACGTTTAATTGCTATCACTTATACTTTCATAAATGACACGAACATTATGCGACGTACAGATTGTGTCATATAAGTTTTTCGATTTATATGATATAAATTTTTACAGCAAGAAATGGATAAAAGATGGATGGAACTTGAGAGATGTGATGTTCGATATACTGAAGGAATTCTCGAATTTATTGAATTTGTTAGACAGAATTGTTTGGGGGATGCGTATATATGCCCATGTAGACGATGCAAATTGCACAACATAAGACGTCTTACATTGGATGAAATGTACGGGCATCTGATTCATAGTGGTATGATGCGTGATTACATCACTTGGACTTCTCACGGGAAGCTGCTCATGATGAGAGAACAATTTGTTTCAGAGAAGATTATGCGAGGAAAAATGAATCATATTGATGATACTTACGCTATAAATCCAACAATGGAGATCATTAACAATGCATTGCCATACCTAGATGCACATGACATGGGCACACATACTATGCACGAGAATGTTCAACATGATCGTTTTGGAAAGGAAGCTTCCGAGAAGTATCACAAGCTTCTATATGAAGCCCAAACTCCAATTCATGCTGGTAGTGACAAAACTGTGCTTGATACAATTTTGAGAGCAATGCAGCTCAAGGTTGATAATGGATGGTCTGATAAGAGTTTCAGTGGTATGCTAAAGTATGCTAAAGATTTACTTCCAGTTGAAAATAAGCATCCTGCTTGCTACCGTGATGTGAAGAAAACTCTGAGAAATATGGGTTTGGGCTATGAGACTATTCACGCATGTGAGTATGGTTGTATTTTATACTACAAGGAGAATAAGAACCTACACACTTGCCCAGTTTGCAACGAATCGAGATATATCCAAGACGAAGGGACAAGCAGAGTCCCCAAAAAAATGGTTAAATATTTTCCGTTGACTCCTAGATTACAACGACTTTACATGTCATCCCATATAGCAAAAGAAATGCGATGGCATGGTTATAGACATATCAAAGATGATGATATTATTCGACATCCAGCTGATGGAAAAGCGTGGCAAGATTTTGATACAGAGTTTTCAGACTTTGCTCATGAGATCCTAATGTTCGTTTTGGACTTGCAACAGATGGATTAACCCATTTGGAGTATCCGGTCTTTTTCATAGTACATGGCCAATTGTTGTGATGCCCTATAACTTACCACCATCGATGTGTATGAAGAAAGAGTTCAACTTCCTCACTATGTTGATTTGAGGTCCAAAGTCCCCTGGAAAATGTTTGGATGTCTTCATGTGACAGTTAGTTGATGAGTTGAAAACAATATGGAATGAAGGTGTTGTCATATTTGATAGGTATGATGGTTCATTATTTCTAATGCGAGCAGCAGTTATATGGACCATAAGTGATTTTCCAGGATTGGGAATGTTAGAGGGTTTGAAAACAAAAGGGTACAAAGTGTGTCCAATGTGCTTAAAAAAGGTTGATGCTCAACATATTTGTGGCAGAATGGCTTATCAGGGGCATCGTAGATGGCTTGATGAATGTCATCCATGGCGGTCGGCAGCTAACAAATTTAATGGAAAAAATGAGACTAGTGGTGCTCCGCCTACTTTATCAGGTATTAAAGTTCTGTCAGAAATAAATAAGCACACATATTCGGTTCAGAGTCTACATCCTGATTTCAGAACGAGAGTTACAGGCGAGAAGTGTTGTTGGACCCATAGATCTATTTTTTACGAGTTGCCTTATTGGAAAATTTTGAGACAACCCTACTCGTTGGATGTCATGCACATTGAAAAGTATGTGTTTGATAACATTATTGGAACAATTCTTGGACTTGAGGGGAAAAAAAAAAAGATGACACTAAGGCCCGGGAAGGATTAAAGAAATTAGGCGTGCGTAAACATCTTTGGGTTAGTAAAGATAAATTCCCACACGCACCGTACACTGTGACAACCGAAAGTAGAAACGAGGTATTTGAATGGAGTATCCTCATGGGTACGCAGGAAGCTTAAAGAATAAGATTAATCTTACCGATAAAAAGTTCAACAGTTTGAAGACTCATGATTGCCATGTCATCCTACAATGTCTTCTTCCGGTTTTTATTCGGCCTTACTTGTCAAACCAAATTGTGAGGCTGCTTATTGCTTTATCGAAGTGGTTTCAAAAATTGTGTTGCAGAGAGCTAAGATCAAGCGATCTGGTTGAAATGAAGGGAGATATAATTATGATACTATGCACATTTGAAATGATATTTCTGCCTGCTTTCTTCACCATCATGGTACACTTGTTGATCCATCTCCCCGACCAGGTGTTGTTAAAGGGTTGAAGATGAAGACATGAGATACTATGGAATTCTTGAGAATATCATTGAGTTACGTTATCCAACTGAGATGTTAGTTGTTATTTTCAAATGCAAATGGTTCAACACTGATCCTTCAGAAATAGGAAGTACTAAGACAGACCATGGACTTCTCTCCATTGACACGTCTTCCAGTTGGTATGAGGATTCACCTTATTGTTTAGCTTCTGCCCCAAGACAAATGTTTTATCTTGAAGATCCAAAGGCCGGAGACAATTGGAAGATTGTTAATATCGTTTCACATCGAGGGGTATATAGTGATAATTCACTTGGTCGAGATGAAAATTCTGATTTGGCGGCTCAAATGTTATCTCAAGAAGAAGAACCGTATCAAGAAAATATATCGAGTACATTACCTAGTATACCAATTAATGGTATAGAGATTGATTTAGGCTCTCTACCACAAATGCCTTCACAGGTAAGATTTGATGCGAATGTATCTGATGAGGATGACTTGGAAACCGAGGAAAATATAATCACTACTGAAGATGAGGATGAAGATGAAATTTAGGTTTGTGTTTAATTTGATTTCAAATCATATGTTTATCAAAGACTACTTATGCGAAAATCTAGAAACTACACTCTCGTTTATGTTACATAAGATTTAAGGTTCATGAAAGCAAGTTGATGATAAAAAATTACTTTTTACTTTTGCTGGAGATTTGCAGCATGTCACATCTCTGCAGATTTGCAACATGGACTTGTCAAATCACAGCTACATGTCTCAGCTTTTGTCCCATCATCACCCCCATTGAAGGCATGCAAATTTTGGCATCGGCTGTCACATAAGTTTATTGCTCTTCATGTATTGGAGTTACAAAATACAATTGATTTCCGATCAGTACTACCACCATTTATATAGAGTTTCCAGCTTTTAGTTTTCCTATTCTGGTTTTTTTTTGCTTGTTTTGGTGTTTCGGCGCAAGGTAGCATAACTTTTGCCACGGATGTCCAATCGGCTATTGTAATATGTTTTTTTAAGCGGAACGAGCCTACGGTCGGAAATCACCAGCTACTGCTCGTGACTAAATGTGTTTTAGGGCAATCTGAGGTCGGTTACTATTTTATTTTTAATTATTTATATTTTGCGGTTTTTTTCATGTTTATTTTACTGTATTTTTTTTATCAGTATGCCAAATGAAGGGAGCGACAAGAGTAAAGGGTTTAAGGTTTATGGTTTACGATTTGGGATTTACGATTAGGTTAGAGGTTGAGGTTTGGGGGTTGGGGGTTGGGGTTTGAGGTTGGAAGGGTTTAGATTTAGGGTTTAGATTTTTAGGTTTAAACATTTTTCACGCCGCCCCTTCCTTCAGACATTTTTCACGAAGCCTTGAACCCGTCTCCGAAATTCGTCTTCGTCTCTGCGTCTGCGTCTCTCTCCGTCTCCGGCCACACTCCTTGGTAAATCTCCCTCCAGCTACTGTAAACCCCAGATCTGCAACCCACCCATACCCACATGCACCACAAATCCTAGAAATGCCATCGACTAAGAAGAGGAGTTTGAGGAGCTTTCAGGGAGAGACTACACGCCGTATGATGCTCCGCCCACTCAGGTTAAGACATCCGCCAAACAAGCTTACGCCGGAAGGAACCTCGAGAAAGCGACTTCTGTCGAACCTGGAGAATGAAGTCCAAATAGTGAGCGAAGAAATCGGTTCTCAAACAAATCCACAACCCCTTCCAGCTATTCCACCAATGCAGAAGCCAAGCAGAGCGCCTCAGCAACCCTCTGAACCCTCAGAACCACCACAGCAACCTTCGAATGCTCCGCCAGAATCGTTTGGAAAATATGTCCATCACAGAAAATCCATCAGAGCGACAACATCCGTGACATTCAGTACCCCCTCACTGAATGCTTCGCCCTCACTCGCATTGAATCCCTTGCCCTCATCCTCATTGAATCCCTTGCCCTCACCCCAATTGAATCCTCCGCCCTCACCCCCATTGAATCCTCCGCCCTCATCTCCGTTGAATCCTCTGGCCGCACCACCACTTAACCCTTCAACATCTCAGCAAACTGTGAATTCTCATTCTACAATTCTGCCAACTCCGCCTCTACTACCACGTAGGAGCATCAGGTGCAAATCTGATCCAGACCAACGCATAATAGGTAACATATTGTATCTTAATTATAATCTCCATAGTGTTTATTGATCTGGTTGTAACTGAAATTTCATTGTAGCAGAGGAACAAATTAAGAAGCATAAACGTGGATTGGTCAATGGTACAAAGGTGTATTCAATAAAAACACTGCTTAAGGCAAAGATTAAAATAGAGCCAGGAGTTGTGGCCTTGTTCCAGCTGACCCGAATGTCAAATGTTTGCTTGTTCATGAAATAGGCAGTTGCATCAGAGGAAAAGTTCCTATGTTAGCAAGGTCATACGCTGAACTTCCAAAGGCGAACTGGAACGTAGTTTACACACACCAAATGGTAATACATTTATTTATCTATTGACACTTTCATTTGTCTTTTAAACTTGTGTTACTTTTAATTAATTTGAGGTGCATGACAAGAAGGCAAGGCATCAAACAAATCAAATAAGTGTTCTTGCTTATTGTAGTGTTATTGTAATGTTCCTGCTTTAGTTTGGTGTTCCTGCTGAATAAATGTTCCTGCTGAATAAGTGTTCCTGCTTATTGAACATTTATTTATCTAAATGTTCCTGTTTTAGTTTGGTGGAACTTTGTACTTGGCATTTATTTTTAACAGAGTTATACAAGGCTCTTTTGGGAAACACTAGTTCTGGTAAAAAAATCGAATAAGTTTCAATGTTTAAGATCCTGGTTTATGTTATCAGTATAGCACTTGCAGTTGTTGCAGTCTTTTCAATGATTGTAGTAGCTCTTACAGTAATTTCTATATTTCAGAAACAGACAAACAAGTAGTAATTTCAATGTTCAAGTCTGTATTTCAGCTCTTGCTGATGTGATGCCACACCTGGATACCGTGGGTTTTCTAGTTGTGTTACTTTTAATTAATTTTTCAATGTTAGGATAATTTCGAAATTGAGGTGTCAAACAATTGGCAGTGGAACTATATTTGTAAGATTGCTACCGCCAGATACAGAGGGTGGAAGCATAGCTGCAGGAAGCATTTTTTGGAGTTTGGTGCTGAGCCGGTTTTGGTTGAGTTTGAGCATCGAGAGAATGAATGGTGTTGGCTGGTTAACCACTTCCAAGAACAACCATGTAAGGTATTATGTTAGTATCTAATCACCAGTTGTATTGAATGAATTATGTTGACTGACTTAATTTGATTTGGTTAGGAAATGTGATAATATGAAGGTAACTCGTAATAGTGCCACCCGACCTACCCATCATTCGGGAAAGCTATCTTTTTATCATAGAGCTCAAAAATTACAGCAAGAAGAACATAGGGCACCATATGTCGGGACGTATGAAGTAGCATATGGTGCCGACCCTGTTGGTGCTCCATTAGTGGTAAACCTATTTTACTGTTTTTTTTCAGTATGTTGATAGTACTTTAAGTGAATTTTATATGCAGCTTGTGTATATGCAGTTTGTGTATACGCAGTGCGTGTACTATGCAGTTTGTTATATGCAGTTTGTGTATATGCAGTTTTTAATATGCAGTTTGTGTATATGCAGTTTATGTATTATGCAACTTGTGTATTTTACAGCAACCTTAGTATTTTATATGATGTTGCTGTTGCTGTTGGTAATTTATATAATGTTGCTGGTATTTTTAAATGTTGTTGGTATTTTACAGCAACCCTAGTATTTTATATCCAGTTTGCATTTTATATGCAAATGTTTCTGTTAAAACAATGTAAATCATTTGATTGTGCTTGTTTTATGTAGGAAGAGATGAAACAAAAAGTTCAACAAGTTTTGGATGAGGGAGTTGAGAATGACTCGTGTGGTGTTGATGATGCTGCTCTGCCGGAAGAAACTCAAGCAAACATTATTAGTGAGGTGATCTCAAAACACAAGGCAACCAATGTCGATGGTGTTCGCAGCTTATTTCAAAGGCCTCCACGCCCCAGAATTGTTGCTGATCAATCTGCGGAGAATATTCAATTGCGAGAAGAGCTAATGAAAGCTAAGGAAGAAGCAAAGGCTAAGACTGCCGAGTTTGAGGTGCGTCCCCAATCAAATGATCAATCTAATGATTCGCGCATTAGAGCAACTTGTAAGGAATGGATCGATGGGTGCGTCCCCAAGCGATGGTGCAAGCTATCCTTAATTGATGGGTGCGTCCACAAGTGATTTATGAATCTTTTGATTTTTTGGATTGGAAAACTATGTGACTTTTGTTACTTATGTGACCTTGGTTCGGGACTTATGTGACTTTTGATGTTTGAGGCCTAGGACTTATGTGACTTTTGATGATTTGCCATCTGGGACTTATGTAACTTTTGATCGTTTTGTGACTACTAATGTGACATTATCCTTCCTAATTGTTTTTTAAAAAGCTTGTACATAAGATATCTTAGATGACAACTAATTAATGTAATGACTGTCACATTAGTAAGTTGTCGATACCCTTAACTGAAATGACACAAACAAGGGTTATATAAGACGGTTCTCGTGACAAATACTCATATCTCCTAAGAGGAGTTTGAGATGGCAGGTTTCTTATGCGACACGTTTGACATATACTAACGCGACGCACAAACTTATGTTATTTTAGTGCTAAAGCCTATGCGACATGTCTAAAACTATCATGTCGCTTAATGGGTTATGCGACAACACTTACGCCACGTGACATATATGACACATATATTGTCATATTAGCTGCATGCGACATAAACCATTCATAAACGACATTTCAAAGTTGTCACACAAGATGTAAAATGGCGTAGTGGCTTGTGTAAATAAGGTTTCACATTTACTTGTGATATCATGCCACCAACAGATAGAGTGACAAACTACTTCATGACAAAATTTTAAGAGAAGATTAAAAAAAATGATATATATTAATTTTAATAATTCGATATGAGACAATTACAATTGAGAATCACAAGCAGAGAAGGAAATGACAGACAAGCCGAGCCTCCTTGATCTGCGGCAAGGGCGAAATGTAATCGTTTCTTAATAAAATCCGTCTGTCAAAGCCTTATGCGTGACAAATATAATTTCTGCCTCAAAATAGAGAGTGCTGCCAACGACTCCATTCCCATAGCCTCAGCCCACCACCTCGCCGCCGCGGTTCTGATCAGCTGATCCACTCTCACTCCAAAACCTCATAAAGATTCCATGATGAAAGTCACAAACATAAGCCCATTGGCTGAACAACCATCTCCATTCTTAGAGATCTTCCTCTTCTCTGCTCTTCTAGCCGCCTTGTCTGAATCCATCCCCGCCCCTCCTCCCACAAAAGGGGAGATAATGGACACATCCACACAAAGATCTCTATCTCAATCCCAAGTAAGTACCAAAATGTCCTCTGGCTTCTCTCCCCTAGCGCTCCCCATGAAGACATTCAATACGCGCTCTAAGAAGACATTAACTCTGCTAAAATGTGCTTCCGGCGTGGTAGTCACTGCAGTGTCAGAGACTCGCTTTTTTGACCCTTTAGACCTCTGAATATCGTCTAGACATAAACAAGGTATAACACGCCTCAATCGGATCAGAATCATGCGCTCGGCGAGCCTTCGACTACAGATAGGTCAATCTGCCCAGATTTACTGTATATCCATCCAAATGCACAATAAGGTTCTAAGAGGTCTTGATACATGATAAAGCCTAGTTTTATGCGCTATTTAGATCTTAACACTGTGCTTGTTTGCATTATTTTGTGTACAAGATTACTGGTTTTCGGTATTTTTGTATTTCAGGATAAAACAGGAGCATGAGTCAGATGTGCGCTAATGGACGTTTTAGAGCGCAATGCACGACTGCGCGAAGCTTGCAGCGCAAAAAGGAGAGCTGTTTCGGACTACAGTGCGCAAACCGACTGCGCTAGGCAAGTAGCGCAATCAGCGTGCGCAGAATGGCAGAGTTTCTAAATATTGATCTCCTAGATTTGGGAAGTTGCTAAAAGTCTCTCGGGCCAAATCTAAGCATTCCTTGGGCTTCAAGACCACTATATAAGAGGAGGGAAGCTAGGGTTAGAGAGAGAGAGAGAGCAGATAGAGAGAAGGACACTCAGCAGAAAAACACATGAGTTACTTCAGCCAGATTCTGCGCGAACCACCTGCGCCAGCCGAGAACAGCAACGCGCAATTGCGCCAACCTGCTACGTTTCTCTTGCTGCCTTAGTTTTATTTATTATTGCTATGATGTCTGTTTCTAGCATGTCTAGCTAAACACTTTGTATCGGTTGGGCATGATTCTATGAAATATTTCCGTTGAGACTTGTTCTTAATGCTTGGTACATCTACTTATATTAATTCTATGCATATGGGCGATAATTAGTTGTGCGAATAAGGGAAGCCTTGAACCGCAATCTTATTCTAATTGCTAGTTATTGTATGTTAAACTAGTTGATAGCTTGACGGTGACAACTAGGAGTAACACACTAGGATACTCAGCTGCTACTGTGATAGGATTCGTGGCTGCTTAGACTAGTTTCAGGAATTAATAGCTCATGAACTTTTTTCGGAACATGCGCGCACATTAGGAAGCCTTGACCGGACACTAACTTAAGTAGAAGTGCACTATAGATGTTTAGAGTCGATGATAAGGAATACATTCATAGAGGATTGTCTGTACCGATACTCTTCATTCATAGTACTTAAAATCTACCGCCTGCGCACGTATCGTGCAATTCTGTTTTCACCACTGTTCATTCGGGCACCTGCGCAACCCAACCACTCACAATCCCAATTTCGTAAGTTGTAGGTTGCTAGCTAAAACGAGTGTGCTTGCTCCTTGTGGGATCGATCCTGACTTAGCCGCTATACTAAGTGGAGAAGGAAGGATTAATTTGACGTGTACAACGACGCGCGATCAAATTTTGGCGCCGTTGCCGGGGAGCAACACAGATAACTCTTAACTGGTTCAAGTTTTCTTTTACAGTAGCTAGCTATCTCTTTTTATTTTTGTTGGTGTTTCTGCCAGTACGCAATCAACAGCCGCCTGCGCAACCTTGAAAAAGTTGTGCTGCGCACCTCACCAGGCGCAGCAAGCATACAACCCACCGCACCGCTGCAATGACGCACCAGCACAGAATAACCAGCAACCGCGGCGCTCCTTAGAAGACATAGTGGGTCAGTTGGCAGACACCGTGCGCAAGAACGATGAAAAATATGACAAGAGGTTCGAGTCAATTGAGAAGCAGTTGTCGCAGATTGCTACCACAGTCTATGAGCTGAAAAAGAGCGATGGCAACTTGCCTTCGCAAGTGATTCAGAACCCTAAGGGAGGAGTTAACGCTGTAACGCTGAGGACTGGGCGCACAGTGGGAACAACTCCAACCGCAAAGGAGGCCGCGCAGCCAGTTGCGCAACCTCCAGAGCCAGAACAGCCGGATGCACAACCAGCCGCGCCAGCTACAAACCAACAGGGGGTGGCGCCAGGTATGATACAATCAGGAGAAAAGAGTACTAATGCACCTGCACCTTTTCCTGTGCAGGCACCTTTAGCAAGGAAGGAGGCGCTGGACAAGAAGTTATACGAGTTATTCAGCAAGGTGGAAATAAACATTCCCCTGATGAGGTAGTTCGGCAGATTCCCAGATATGCCAAGTTCTTGAAGGAGCTGTGCACAAACAAGAGGAGGAAAGGCGAGTGCGTACAAGTAATGCTTAACGCACATGCATCAGCAATTGTGCAACACAAGGTACTACCTAAATGCCGGGATCCAGGTACGTTCACCATACCGTGCACCTTAGGTAAGACCACGGTAAGCAACTGCATGATTGATCTCGGTGCATCTATAAATGTGCTTCCTTACTCCTTGTATGTGTCATTACACCTTGGTCCACTAAAGCCTGCAGGTCTCACCATCCAATTAGCAGATCGGTCGTGCAAACAACCGACGGGCATGATAGAGGACGTTCTTGTCCGAGTAGGAGAGCTGGTGTTCCCAGCAGATTTCTACGTCTTGGAAATGGAGGGTGAGCCGAGCAAGGGAAGCGCGCAGATTCTACTGGGCAGACCATTTCTGATGACAGCGTGCACAAAGATAGACGTATGGAAAGGCACGCTCTCAATGGAGGTAGATGGCGAGGAGATTCACTTTAACATTTTTAAGGGGATGCAGCACCCTCATGAGGACGCCACAGTGCACGCATTAGACGGTATGGACGACTTGGTTGCGCATGCGCAGTGTGCGAGCGCAACAGGGGAGCCTGCGCCATTGACACAGACAGAGTTGGAGGAACAAGATGATAAGCTGAGCAGCGCAGAATCAGTGTCCAGACAGGTACTAATAGAATCCTGCCTTCTATTGAACAGGCACTCAAGGTTGAGCTGAAGTAATTGCCCGAGCACTTAAAGTACATCTTTCTGGGCAATGAGGACACCCTGCCTGTCATTATAAAGAAAGGATTAGAGGAGGAGCAGGAGGCGCGATTACAGGAGGTGCTGTGCAAGAACCAGCGCGCCATAGGATCGACATTGGCTGACATGCGCGGAGTAAGCCCTGATGTGTGCATGCACAGAATTCTGCTGGAAAATGATGCCAAACCATCCAGGGAACCTCAGCGCAGACTGAATCCGATTATGATGGAGGTAGTACAAAAGGAGATCCTGAAGCTGCTTGACGCAGGCGTAATATACCCGATTTCAGATAGCAAGTGGGCGAGTCCAGTACATGTTGTGCCAAAGAAAGGAGGCATCACAGTAGAGGAGAATGCGCAGGGCGAGCTAGTTCCTAAGCGCATACAGACTGGATGGCGCATGTGCATTGATTACAGGAAGCTGAACACAGTCACGCGCAAGGATCATTTCCCGCTACCATTCATGGACCAGATGCTCGACCGGTTTGCGGGAAAGCCACACTTTTGCTTCATGGATGGTTACTCAGGGTACAATCAGATCCCTATTGCTGCGGAGGATCAGGAGAAGACAACCTTTACCTGCCCATTCGGTACCTTTGCGTTCCGGCGCATGTCGTTTGGGATGTGTAATGCGCCAGGTACGTTCCAACGCTTAGTCATGAGCATTTTCTCTGATATGATTGGTTTATTTATTGAGGTATTCATGGATGACTTCACTGTGCACGGTGAGACGTTTGATGCATGTTTGGATAATCTTGATAAGGTCTTAGCTCGCTGCATTAGCAAGAACTTAGTTCTCAATTATGAAAAATGTCACTTTATGGTGTCACATGGAGTAGTACTAAGACATATCGTCTCGCAGGGAGGAATCAAGGTCGATAGAGCGAAAATTGATCTTATCTCAAATCTGCCTTATTCCACTAATGTGCGCGACGTTAAGTCATTTCTTGGGCATGCAGGGTTCTATAGGCGCTTTATTAAGGATTTTTCTAAAATATGTATCCCATTGTCTAACCTCTTTCAAAATGATGTGTGCTTTGAGTTCACTGATGAGTGCAGGAATGCTTTTGACAAGTTAAAGGATGCACTGACAAGTGCGCCAGTAATGCGCGCACCAGACTGGAACCTACCATTTGAGCTGATGTGCGACGCCAGTGACTACGCTGTAGGCGCAGTACTTGGCCAGCGTGTGGATAAGTGGCCGCATGCTATCTATTATGCGTCGCGCACACTGGACACTGCGCAGAGGAACTACACAACGACCGAGAAGGAACTTCTGGCAATCGTATTTGCGCTGGAGAAGTTCCGCGCATATGTTCTGGGCGCTAAAGTCACTGTCTACACTGACCACGCTGCTATCCGCTACCTGATGTGCAAGGAAGAGACTAAGCCGCGCCTGATGCGCTGGTTGCTGCTGCTCCAAGAGTTCGATTTAGAGATCAATGATAAGAAGGGAACGGAAAATACTGTTGCTGATCACCTAAGCAGGATAGTGAAGGAAGAGGAGCCAGGCAGATCACGGAGACATTCCCTGACGAACACCTGATGGCGCTGAACGTTAAGGTACCATGGTATGCGCATATTGCAAATTACCTGGTCACAGGTGCGTTTCCTCCTCATTTCACTAAAACTCAATGCATGAGGTTAAAAAACATGAGTCTAAATATTACGTTTGGATGATCCATACATGCTTAGAATAGGCCCTGATCAGATCTTGAGGCGATGTGTGCCTGATCATGAGATGAGCTCTGTTTTGAGATTTTGTCATGCGCACGCGTGCGGAGGACACTTTGGTCCAAAGCGCACGAGCAGAAAAATCGTAGATTGCGGTTTTTATTGGCCGCACTTATTCCGTGACTCACATGACTACTGCAAGGCTTGGAAGGTGCCAGCGCACAGGAAATATCTCAGCGCGCAATGAGATGCCACAAACACCTATACTGGTAGACGAAGTGTTCGATTTGTGGGGAATTGACTTCATGGGGCCATTTCCGCCATCTTGTGGATATGAGTACATACTAGTTGCGGTGGACTATGTCTCGAAGTGGGTCGAAGCTAAGGCCACGCGCAAGGATGATGGTAAAATGGTCGTTGACTTCTTAAGAACTAACATTTTTTGCAGGTACGGAGTACCTAAGGCAATAATCAGCGACCAGGGGACGCACTTCTGCAACAGAATAGTGGCGCAAGTACTAAAGCATTATGGGGTGCGCCACAAGACGTCCACTGCCTACCATCCTCAAACGAACGACCAGGCCGAGGTTTCCAATAGAGAGATCAAGCGCATTCTGGAGAAAACCGTGAGACGATGCACTCTGGGCATACAGGACTGCGCACAAGACACTGATTGGGACTTCACCATTTCGGTTGGTGTACGGAAAGGCGTGCCACCTACCGGTTGAGTTGGAGCACAAGGCATACTGGGCAATGCGCACTTGCAATCTGAACCTTGATGAGGCTGGTAAAGAGCGCGCATTTGAGTTAAGCGAGCTAGAGGAGCTGTGCCTGGATGCATATGAGGGGTTGCGCGACTACAAAGCTCGCACGAAAGCATTTCACGATAAGTACATCCTCAGACGCACCTTCGAGCCAGGAGACCGAGTGCTGTTGTTCTCCTCACGCCTAAAACTGATGCCTGGGAAGCTGCGCAGCAAGTGGACGGGACCTTACACGGTCACAAAGGTTTTCCCGTATGGAACTATCGAGTTAGAGAACGAGCGCAAGCATCGTTTTCAGGTTAATGGGCAAAGAGTCAAGAAATACCTGGGAGAACCATGGGATGAGGCCACGCGAGAAGTTTACTTGGCGGAACCCAAAATAGAAGATGCGCAAGCTGCTGCGCCAGAAATACAACCTGCTGCTTGATTATATATCTTCTCCCTCACTGATTAACCTCGTTACTTATGATGTGCCCCACAATTTTGGCCACACTGACCACCTATCTATTCCTTTGCGCAGGACTAAGGAGGACATAGCACACACAGACGAACCAGAGCGCGTAGAAGCAAGTGTGGGGGTGGTCTGGAGCACGAACTTGAGCAAGTAACGAGGTACTGTCGAGCCAACGACGTTAAACAAAGGCACTTGTAGGGAGGTAACCCGACACGTTTTCCATGTTTTATTTTTACACGTTTTTTAGGATTTGCATTTTAGCTAGGTCAGCACTTGCATTTTTTTTTCTATTCTTTTTCTTGAGTCACGTAGCAATGCGCGAGTCAGTGAGCAGTTCAGTGCGCAGGACAGATGCGCAGGTCAGGGGGGTATATAAGGGCAGATACTTAGAAAAATCTGGCCATTCTGCAATTTCGACCATTAAACACTCTGCGCTGCTGCCAGCCGATCTTTGCCGTCCGCCCACCATTTCCAGCGTTCTCTAGCGAGATTTGAAGAGCACAACAACACCAGCACACTAGGTAACCTCTTTTTTCAGTCATTTTAGTGAGGGTTTGGTGAAGGAACCCGACTGAGGACGTAACCCTAGGATCAAAACCGCACCTAGGTAGCTAGCTCCGTTTGGTGATTTCTTTGCTGGGTTTTGTTGACACGAGTGAGGCGCCCATCTGGTAGGAATTTGTGGGTTTGATTTGAAGTTCTCATTTTGGGGATTCTTAGTAGACCATTGACTACAGTTGACCGCTGTAAATATGAGGCCAGCCGAGGACCAGGACACCCCAGCATCTTTCACACGGAAGTATGATGCTTTCTGGAGGTTGGACATGTATGGCACACCATGCATCAGTAGGGACTTCCTGCGCGAGATGGGTGATAGAGCCTATTTATACGCGCTATTTAGATCATAACACTATGCTTGTTTGCATTATTTTGTGTACAAGATTACTGGTTTCCGGTGTTTTTGTATTCCATGGCAGAACGAGGGCCTAAGTCGGATACGTGCTAATAGGCGCGTTTTAGGAGCGCAACACACAGCCTGCGGAGCTAGCAGCGCAAACAGGGTAGGAAGTGGCAGAGTCAGAGTGCGGTGCGCTAACCAACTACGCGAACCAATGTGCGCAGTGAGCCATGCGCAGGATGTTGGTGTTTCCAAATCTTGAACACCATAGGATTTAGAAGTTGCCAAGATTGTCCTCATGAGCAGTATATAAAGAGAGGAAGGCTAGAGTTTGAAAGAGAGACAATATCGAGGAGAGAGAGCCAGAACTGAAAAACACACGAGCTGCTGCGAGGACCTGCGCTAGGCGACTGCGCGAGCCGAGACACAGCAACCTGCACGCACCTGCTTGTTACTGTTTTCTTGGACACTTTAGCTTTTATTTACTATTTCTATGATGTTTACTACTAGCATGTCTAGCTAAACGCTTTGTATTGGTTGGGCATGATTCTGTGAGTATTTCCTTTGGGACTTGTGCTTAATGCATAGTTTGTTTGCTTGTATTAATTCTGTGCACACGGTTGATAGCTAGTTGCATGAGTAGGGGAAGCCTTGAACCGCAATCTTACTCTTACTACTTGTTTGTTATATGTTAAACTAGTTGGTAGCTTGACGGTGACAACTAGGAGTAACGCGCTAGGATAATCAGCTGCTACTGTGACAGGATTCGTAGCTGCTTAGACTAGTTTCAAGAATTAATGGCCCATGGACTTTGATCCGAACATGCGCACATGTTAGGAAGCCTTGATCGGACACTAACTTCAGTAAATCGAACTATAGACGTTTAGAGTCGATGATAAGGAATACATTCATAGAGGATTGTCTGCGCCGATACTTTTCATAGTCATAGTACTTAATCTCTACTGCCTGCGCACGTCTAGTGCAAATTCTGCTTTCACTACTGTTCATTCGCGCACCTGCGCAACCCAATCACTCACAATCCAATTTTCGTAAGTTGTAGGTTACTAGCTAGAACGAGTCTGCTTGCTCCTTGTGGGATCGACCCTGACTTAGCCGCTATACTAAGTGGAGAAGGAAGGATTAATTTGACGCGTACAACGACGCGCGATCAATACACCTGCGATGCGAAACACTACAAAGAAGTAATCTTTCACACACAAAATGTAATTAAACAATGGGAATAAATAACTCGATGGATCGTATAAATATGATCCATCAAACTACCCCACACTTAAACTTGTTTGTCCCGAACAAGAATAAAGACAAGACTCGCAATACTCAAAGCACTTCTAATATGCCAACGACTAAATACTGAATTTACTTGAGATGTCCTCACTAATCAGTTCATCAATATATACTCACACTCATTCTTCAATAAAGATCAGCGAGAAACTGCAATGATACATGTTACCTGAGATGTCGAGATGGAATGACAATGGATGACTGGGAGATAGTCCTCTTTAGGCTCCTGACTCCATTCTTCAGTTCGAGGTCATAGTCACGCGCATACGCTGAGTTCACTTTCTCTGGCACGTGAGAAATCCAAGCTACGAGGAACTCAACTTTTCTTTTCTTTTTTTCTCTTTGGCAGAACAGCTCTTGAAACTTTCTCGTTCTCTTTGGTCCGAAGATTTCACTCAACTCGATTGTTTTTCTGAATTTTTTTTTCTCTTTCACATTTGACTGAATTTTCCTTTTGAGCTTTGCTCTCCAATGTGAATTGCTTGTCCCCCCTTTTTCTTTGAACCGTTCCAATCATCGCCTTCAAATAGCAGCATATGGAGCGCGTGCCGCTCTTTTTCATCATCACCCTTTCAGCGCGAGCAGGATAGGGGTTACCCACCCATTCTCGGTTACTAGGACTAGAGATAGGACGGTTTGTTTTCCCGTCTCACCATTGCATAAACGCTATAACGATGGAGTGAAAGCCTCGCCCCTCATAACTCGGAAACTCAAACTCAACGCGTTACGCGATTAATCCCTTGAACCTTCGAATGTTTGCCAAGTCCCTCCAGGGCATTTTCTATCAACTCCACATCCTGTAATATCTCAACTCAAAGGAACATATAACATCAAGTCACTAGCATCACAAAATTGTAGAAATCATGTAAAGCGCACACTTTAGAACCTCATAGCATCAAACATCATCTCATAAACTCAACATCTTCATCATGGCACATAATGGCATAAAACTGGCAGCATATAGTCGCACGAAATCAGCAGCATCGCAACACCAAATTTTTTTTTAAAAACGTGCTCTAGCCACTACTAATGCAAGCTAACAAAAGTAAACATGTTGACACATACTAACTCCCCCACCCCACACTTTTGAAACAAACCGTGTCCTCACGGTACAATAAGATCGTCGGGAGGGTAGTCATGCAAGACTCAAAACAAAAGAAACAAAACAAATAAGAAATGCACAAGAAAACTATCCTAACTCAGTAAGTTAAGCTCCCCATGCACACATTCTCCCCATGCACACATTATGTTGCTTCCCCCAAGCATACATTAGCAGAGCTAATGTATGAACCCGGAGCGGAAATAATGTTGCCTTGGGGCACCGTATTCACTGAGGTACGCTAAAAATTAAAATAAATAAAAATTGGGTTGCCTCTCGCAAAGCGCACTTGTTTAACGTCGTTGGCTCGACGGTACCTCTCATCCTTAAGAATTTACCAGCTCAGCCAATTCGAGCTCCTCGTCGGGTGGTATGACCTCTCCGTGGTAGTGTTTCACCCTTTGGCCATTCACCATGAACTTCTCCCCCGTGCTCGTTTTTTCCAGCTCAAGTGCACCATGAGTGAGCACTCGTATCACCGTGTATAGGCCTGTCCAACGCGAACGTAACTTCCCAGGCATTAGTTTTAATCTTGAGGAATAAAGTATTACCTTTTGTCCCTCTTCAAATGAACGACGCAAGATGAATTTGTCGTGATACATCTTTGTCCGCGCCTTGTAGTCTGTTTGGCTCTCGTAAGCCTCTAGGCGCAGCTCCTCAAGTTCGTTCAGTTGAAGCATCCTCTCCTTGCCTGCAGAAGTTAGTTCGAAATTACATTGTTTAATAGCCCAAAATGCTTTATGTTTTACCTCGACCGGCAGGTGGCACGCCTTGCCATAGACAAGTCTGAATGGAGAGGTCCCGAAAGGAATTTTGTAAGCCGTGCGATATGCCCACAATGCCTCATCTAGTCGTGTGGACCATTCTTTCCTAGATGGCTTAACCATCTTCTCCAGAATCAGCTTTATCTCTCGGTTAGAAATCTCTGCTTGCCCATTAGTCTGTGGATGGTACGCGGTAGAAATTCGGTGATGCACTCCAAAGTGTTTGAAAACGGCAGCCACGGACTTGTTACAGAAGTGAGACCCTTGATCGCTTATTACGGCCTTAGGAACCCTGTACCTACAAAAGATGTTAGTACGCAAGAAATCCACAACTGTTTTGCCATCATCCTTTCGCATGGCCCGTGCTTCTACCCATTTAGATGCATAATCAACAGCAAGCAAGATGTATTGATACCCATTAGATGAAGGGAAAGGTCCCATAAAGTCGATGCCCCAAATATCAAACAGTTCATCAACAATTATCGGCATTTGTGGCATCTCATTCCTAGCAGATATATTTCCTACACGCTGGCATCTATCACAATGTTTACAATGGTTATACTCATCCTTAAACACATGAGGCCAATAAAAGCCACAATCCAGAATTTTCCTAGCGGTCCTACGAGGTCCGAAATGGCCTCCACAAGCATGCTCATGGCAGAAACTAAGCACAGAATGTATATCATCATCCGGGACACATCTCGTAAGTATTTGATCAGCCCCAATCTTCCACAAAAAAGGATCATTCCATATATAAAATCGAGAATCATGCTTGAGTTTCAATCTTTGAGGTCTAGAGAAGGAAGGGGGAAATTTACCTCCTACTAGGTAATTCACTATTTGAGCATACCATGGCGCTTTGTCCTGCACGGCGTAGAGATGCTCGTCGGGGAATGTCTCAGTGATGGCTATCGGCTCCTCCTTTGTGACAATCCTACTCAAATGGTCGGCCACCGTGTTCTCCATCCCCTTTTTGTCTTTTATTTCCACGTCGAACTCCTGGAGTAGTAAGATCCATCTTATCAACCGAGGTTTGGACTCCTTCTTCGACATTAGGTACCTAATCGCTGCATGATCTGAAATTACAATGACTTTAGCACCAAGTAAATAGGGACGAAACTTCTCTAATGCAAACACTACGGCCAGGAGCTCTTTCTCCGTAGTGGAGTAATTCTTTTGCGCCACGTTTAAGGTCCTCGAGGCGTAGTGGATCACCACTGGTTTTTGCTCCTTCCTTTGTCCAAGGACAGCCCCTACAGCGTAGTCGCTTGCGTCACACATGATTTTGAAGGGCTGCGTCCAATCGGGTGCTTGGATGATGGGTGCACTAGTCAATGCGTGTGTAAGTTCATCAAACGCCTCCTTGCATTTTTCTAAAAATTCAAAAGGAACATCTTTTTGCAAGAGGTTAGTCAATGGCAGCGCCTTCTTAGAAAAATCTTTAATAAAACGACGATAGAAGCCCGCATGCCCAAGAAACGATTTAACATTACGCACATTCAGAGGGTAAGGAAGACTAAAAATCAAGTCTATCTTTGCCTTGTCTACCTGAATTCCCTCTTGGGACACTGTTTGTCCTAGCACCACACCATGTGTAACCATGAAATGACACTTCTCATAATTCAAAACAAGGTTCATTGACACACATCTCTCTAACACCTTGTTCAAATTCTCTAAACAAGCATCAAGTGTGTCACCATGTCTAGTGAAATCATCCATGAACACCTCAATGAAACTACCTAACATGTCAGAAAAAATACTAGTGACCAACCTTTGAAAGGTTCCTGGTGCATTGCATAAACCAAATGACATACGCCTAAATGCAAGTGTACCAAAAGGACATGTAAAGGTAGTTTTCTCATGATCCTCAGGAGCTATGGACATACTTCAAGTGCTCCGGTAATGGTTTTAGCTCGATGATTGGGGCCTGCACAAAAGAAGACATCAAGGTATTAGTTTTATATAAACTGATCTGATTAGCTTCATACATTGGTGTCAGCGGGCGTGATACTTCTAATTGCCCGAGGGCTGCGTGCACTAACTCCCTCAGCTCGTATGATTCATCCGGTTCGAAGATAGATTTTTGCAGCGCAATCTCGAGTCCATCATCTCCACAGGATGGGTTCACTTCACTCACAATGTCATCCACGACATCAATAGCATTTAATGTGTTGTGCTCCGATGGATGCCTCATTGCTTTGAAGATGTCAAACTCTTCTACCTCATCCTCGAATCGCATGGTTAGCATGCCGGTATCGCAATCAATCTTCATCCTCGAGGTCTTCAAAAAGGGGCGTCCTAGTAGTCTTGGTGGGCTGTCGGCTAGGTCTCCACCATCAATTTTTAAGACATAAAAGTCTGCCGGAAACACAAGCTCCCCGACCTACACTAGTACATCTTCGATTATACCCTCAGGTTGCTTACACGATCTATCTGCCAACTGAATAGTTAGTCTAGGAGGTTTCAAAGGTCCAATACGCAAACACGAGTAAATAGAATGTGGTAAGACATTGATAGAAGCTCCTAGGTCTAGCATACAATTATTAATGCGAATGCTACCAATCGTGCGAGGAATAGAAAACACACCTGGGTCTCCGCATTTCCTAGGCAATGATCTCTGAATAACAGCGGCTACATGAGCATTAAGGGTTACCTTTTCCAGCTGTGATGATTGATCGCGCGTCGTTGTGCGCGTCAAATATAATCCTTCCTCTTCCACTCAGTACAGTGGTTAAGTAAGGGTCGATCTCCACAGGGAGCAAATAGTAAGTCTTTAGCTAGCAACCTACACTTACGAAAATGGGGGGGGGGGTGTGTGAGTGATTGAAATGCGCGATGCTCAAGTGAACAGTAACTAGTGTAACGCAGGAAATTTGCACTAGACGTGCGCAAGCAGTAGAGATTAAATACTATGATTATGAGAAGCATTGGGCAGACAATCCTCTATGAGTGCATTCCTTATCATCGACTCTAAACGTCTATAGTTTTCGGTTTACTTGGGTTAGTGTCCGGTCAAGGCTTTCTAACACGTGCGCATGTTCCGTTCAAAGTTCATGTGCTATTAATCCTTAGAACATAGACTAAAACAGCTGCGAATCCGTTCAAAGTAGCAACTGATCACCCTAGCTCGTTACTCCTAGTTGTCACCGTAAAGCTATCAACTAGTTTAACATATGACAAGCAAGCAACACAAGCAAGATTGCGGTTCAAGGCTTCCCCTACTCATGCAACTGGCTGTCTCCGTATACACAGGATTAATACAAGTAAGTAAACTATGCATTAAGCTCAAGTCTCAAAGAAAATACATCATAGATTCATGCCCAACCAACACTAAGAGTTTAGCTAGCCATGCTAGTGATAAACATCATAGAATAGTAAATAATGACTAATGTGTCTGAGAAAACAGTAGCAAACAGTGCGTGCAGCTTGTCTTCTCGGCTGGCGCAGTCGGCTGGCGCAAATCCTCTCAACAAGTCCGTGTGTTTTCCAGTTCTGCTGCGCAGTGCCTCTTGGTGATCTCTGATGCGTCTCCAGAAAGTCTCTTCTTTTCCTCTTTGTTGCCCTAGCCTTCCTCTTGTTTATTTACTGCTTGGGAAGCTCACTTTTGGCAACTTCCAAATCTGGTCACGTCAAGATTAGGCAGTACTGAACTTTGCGCTTGGCGCACGGCATCGGCTAGCGCATGGGCTAGCGCACCTCTGCTGACTCTCGCCAACTTCTCTCCTGTTTGTGATGCTAGCTCCGCAGGCGGATCTTTCACTCCTAGAACGCTGCCTGTTAGCGCGTATCCGACTCAAAGACTCGTTTTGCCCTGTAATACAAAAACACTAGAAACGAGTAATCTTGCTCATAAAATATTGCAAACAAGCATAGGGTTATGATCTAAATAATGCGTACAAATAGCCTCTATAAAACCCCCCACACTTTCCCCTTGTTCGTCCCGAACAAGCACTGAAGCGCGGATACAATTACCTCTTCTGGAGTTTAGCGCACAGTCTTGCACTCTGATGCAAATGCACAATTGCTCAACTCGTACTGCTCTATCACCTGCGCACAACTGCACTCAACAGTTCTAATATAATAATTTCGAAATTCATTACCTCTCAGCCGGGATGAAGATTTTTGGATGGCTGGGAGATAGCTCTTCTTAGGCTCCAGGCTGCCAGCTCCTACTCCGAAGATAGGTATATGGTGGATAACGCAGCTTCTTCCAGTGCGTGATTCGTCCGCGCACTTCCCGGGAACCTGAGCTTTCTGATGATTTCCTTATGGTCTTTGCGCATGTTGATGCTTGTGCGCATGCTAATTCTTTTGTAGCGCGTATCATCTGCTGGTATTTTTCTCTTGTACATCTTTCTCTTTAATTTCCCACATTCCCAGAGCAGTTCCAATCTCAGCCTTCGGATAGCAGCTATGGAACTCGCCCCGCTCTCTCTCCTTTGGTCTGTCTGCGCAGGTCAGCGCACGCGTTTACATCCGCGCCTGCCTTCCTTAGCTCGATTTCCAGAGAGAAGGTGGTCTGTTTTCCCACCTCGCCACGCTATGGGTATTTCGCCTTTGGCATCTGCGTGACTGAGCGCGCTCTTTTGTCCCGAAGGCTGCGAAGCACCAGCCTCCACTAACGCTCTCGACCATATACCTTGCCTTCGAAGCAAAAGCGACTAACCGCCTCTCTGGAGCATTTCTGTCAACTCCAAATCCCCTGCATATCCCAACTAACAGGAGCAAAAAAATGCAAAAATTATACTAAAACAGAAGATAGCAGCGCACGCAATATGGATAGCGTAAAACAAGCTGGAGCGCATGCGCATCCTTCACTCTAGCGCACTACTGCTACTATTCTCTTTAACTTAAACTAAGCTACGCTAAAATGCTCAAAAACGTGAAAATTGAATGTAACGCCCCCCCCCCCCCCCCCCCCCCCCTCCCCCCCCCCCACACTTAAACAGAGACGTGTCCCCACCACTCAAGCGCAAGCGCATGGAGAGCGCACACATGCATGTAATGCAAAAATAAAGAACATAAGAACAAAAACAAATAGTCACACAGCATAAATGATAGCACAGGGTCGAAGGCGGGGGCTCGTGTGCA
This sequence comes from Umbilicus rupestris, assembly GCA_963678935.1. Taxonomy (NCBI): domain Eukaryota; kingdom Viridiplantae; phylum Streptophyta; class Magnoliopsida; order Saxifragales; family Crassulaceae; genus Umbilicus; species Umbilicus rupestris. The sequence goes on from OY787625.1 coordinate 2,879,252, forward strand.
ACGGTCGAGTGAAAAGTGCTGGATTTTTCCTAAGTCCTGCCTTATATAGCCCCCTGGCTAGCGCATCTGGCCTGCGCATTGCTAGGCGTACGGTCCTGCGCACTACTGCGTGACTAAAAAAACTACCAAGTCCTAAACTATCTAAAAAAACTCAAAAAAAACAAAACAAGTAGAAAATAAAATATGCAAAAGTAAAAACGTGTCGGGTTACCTCCCGACAAGTGCCTTTGTTTAACGTCGTTGGCTCGACTGTACCTCGTTACGTGCAAAAATGTGTGCCTGCGACCTCCCCCACTCTTGCTTCTGAGTGTTCCTGCGCCAGTGTGTGTGTTGCGATCTCATTGGTCCTGCGCAAAGGGTAAGATGGGAAGTCAGCATGGGATAAATTATGCGTAACGAGGGCAAATGCAGAGGAAGAAGAGATATAAGCAATAGGTTCCAGTTCTCCCTCTGGTACATCCGGTGGTGTGTCTGGCGCAGCAGCTTGCGCATCTATTATCTCTGGTTCGGCCAAGTCAATGTTGCGTGCTGTGCTATCCCAAGGTTCTCCTAAGTATCGTTTGACTCTCTGCCCATTAACCTGAAAACGATGCCGGTGCACGTCTTCTAACTCGATTGTTCCGTAGGGGAAAACCTTGGTGACCGTGTATGGTCCCGTCCATTTGCTGCGCAGCTTTCCAGGCATAAGCTTCAGGCGTGATGAGAATAGTAATACCTGGTCTCCTGGTTCAAAAGTGCGTCTGAGGATATGCTTGTCGTGAAAGGCCTTGGTGCGCTCCTTGTAATCGCGCAGTCCCTCATAGGCGTCCAGGCGCAGCTCTTCTAGTTCGTTCAGCTCAAATGCGCGCTCCCTTCCTGCCTCATCCAAGTGCAGGTTGCAAATGCGTAAGGCCCAATATGCCTTGTGCTCGAGCTCTACTGGCAGGTGGCATGCTTTCCCATAGACCAGCCAAAATGGTGAGGTCCCAATGGGCGTCTTATGCGCAGTGCGGTATGCCCATAGGGCATCATCAAGGCGCTGGCTCCAATCTTTGCGCGATGGTCTCACAGTCTTTTCTAAGATGCGCTTGATCTCCCTGTTAGAAACTTCGGCCTGTCCATTCGTCTGTGGATGGTAAGCGGTGGATGTCTTGTGGCGCACCCCATAATGCTTGAAAACTTGCGCCACGACCCTGTTGCAAAAGTGTGTCCCCTGGTCGCTGATTACTGCCTTAGGCACTCCGTACCTGCAAAATATGTTAGTTCTGAGAAAATTAGCGACAGTCTTACCATCATCCTTCCGCGTAGCCTTAGCTTCAACCCATTTGGAGACATAGTCTACTGCCACCAATATGTACTCGTAACCTGCAGATGGAGGAAATGGCCCCATGAAGTCGATTCCCCAAACATCGAACACTTCATCCACCAGAATCGGGGTCTGCGGCATCTCATTGCGCGCGGATATTCCTCCTGTGCGCTGGCACCTGTCACAATTCCTGCAGTGATTATAGGCGTCTCTAAACAGGTGCGGCCAATAGAATCCGCAGTCCAGGACCTTTCTGGTTGTGCGCTTGGGACCGAAGTGTCCTCCGCATGCGTGCGCATGACAAAACATCAAAACAGAATTAATTTCGTGGTCAGGCACGCAACGCCTCAATATCTGATCTGGTCCTATTCTAAGCATGTAAGGATCATCCCAAAGGTAATGTTTGGACTCATGTTTTAATCGCATGCACTGAGTTTTATTGAAATGCGGAGGAAACGTACCTGTGACCAGGTAATTTGCGATGTGCGCATACCATGGTACCTTACCTGTCAGCGCCATCAGATGCTCGTCAGGGAATGTTTCCGTGATCTGCCCTGGTTCCTCCTCTTTCACGATCCTGCTCAGGTGATCAGCAACTGGATTCTCCGTGCCCTTCTTGTCTTTGATCTCTAAGTCAAATTCCTGCAGTAAGAGCACCCAGCGCATCAGGCGCGGCTTGGTTTCCTTTGTGGACATGAGGTAGCGGATAGCTGCGTGGTCAGTGTAGATGATGACTCTTGCGCCTAGAACATATGCTCGGAACTTCTCCAGTGCAAATACAATTGCCAGAAGCTCCTTCTCCGTGGTGGTGTAGTTCCTCTGCGCAGAGTCCAGTGTGCGCGATGCATAGTAAATGGCATGCGGCTTCTTGTCTACGCGCTGCCCCAAGACTGCACCTACTGCATAATCACTTGCGTCGCACATCAGCTCAATTGGCAGGTTCCAGTCTGGTGCGCGCATTACTGGCGCACTGGTCAGCGCTTCTTTCAGCTTATCAAACGCAGCCCTGCACTCATCAGTAAAGTCGAAGCACACATCTTTTTGCAAAAGGTTAGACAGGGGTATACAAATTTTAGAGAAATCTTTGATAAAACGCCTGTAGAACCCAGCATGCCCTAAGAATGATTTCACGTCGCGCATGTTGGTGGCATAAGGTAGATTAGAAATAAGATCTATCTTAGCTTTGTCTACCTTGATCCCCTCCTCTGAAATGATATGACCTAGTACTACTCCGTGCGTTACCATGAAATGACATTTTTCGTAATTTAGCACTAAGTTCTTAGAAATGCAGCGCGCTAAGACTTTATCTAGATGTGTTAAGCATGCATCAAAGGTACTTCCATATACGGTAAAATCATCCATGAACACTTCTATGCATATACCAATCATATCAGAGAAATGCTCATGACAAGGCGTTGGAACGTACCTGGCGCGTTGCACAGCCCAAAAGACATGCGCCGAAACGCAAACGTACCGAACGGGCATGTGAATGTGGTCTTCTCTTGATCTTCCGCAGCTATGGGTATCTGGTTGTACCCTGAATATCCGCCCAAGAAACAAAAATAAGGTTTACCTGCTAAGCGATCCAGCATCTGGTCCATGAAGGGTAGCGGGAAGTGGTCCTTGCGCGTTACTGCGTTAAGCTTCCTGTAGTCGATGCACATGCGCCAGCCAGTTTGTATGCTGATGAGCGGGCAAATAACCTTATATTTGTCCACATTTTTCCCTTACTTCTTGTTTGTTCCGCAATTCTATAAAGCCATTTGATGATTTCTTCGTGTATTTCAGGTTAAAATTATGTATCTCGCAATACGAAGTGGCCCGAAGAAAATCTAGACGAATTCCGGTCAATGGAGATCAAAAGAAGCAAAGCTGAGCAAACTGCAGAAGTGATTCGGCCGAATCACTAGTGATTCGCCCACCAGCTTGACCGAATCACCCTCAGCTGCACGAATTGACCTGATCCGGGGAAGTCCTGAAGGTTTGACCGAATCACATAATGGGTGTGACCGAATCAGTGGTGATTCGGCTAAGAAAATTGATTCGCCCAGTCAAGAAGCTACTGAACAGATGATTCGGCCGAATCAGAGGTGATTCGCCCAGAGGTGCCCGAATCAGTTTAGCTCCACAAGGCGTTTGACCGTATCAAAACAAAGACATTTGACCGAATCAAAAGTGATTCGGCCAGGATAATTGATTCGCCCAAACTCAAAACTGCACTGAACAAAAGGTTCGAGCGAATCACATGGACATTGACCGAATCAAGTGATTCGGTCACTTCGGTCATTTTGTGGGAAACTTCAAAGAGTATAAATAGAAGGAGATAGAAGTGAAGAAAGGGAGCTTGCTTTTTCTCTCAACCCTAGACGACAAGTTTCCACTTTTTTGCAACCCTAGACGACAAAACTCAAGGAAGATCAAGCTTGATGGAAGATTGAAGCTTGGATTGAAGATTCCACATCATCCTCTTCTAAACCCTAACTTTGTATTTACATTTATGCTTCCTTTAGTTGTCATGTTTTTGTACACACTCATTATGAGTGAGTAGTTACTTTTGTGGTTGGGGATTAAATGGATCCCCTAGGATTGGATATGATGTAGAACACTATTGTTGTTGCATTGAATGAAGTTTGGTTTGATCTTATTGTGCCCTAGCTATGTATTCATTGTATGCACACCAAGTGTTTGACGAAATGCTTAAGTGAGTATGCTTGGTTAGAACCCCTAAGGAAGGAGCGAGAGTTGAACTTAGGATGTTTCATAGCTATCGTATGATCATAGATGGAGTGTTTGTGCGTGAGAGCGACATGCATTCTTGACATTAGGCTAAGTTTTGAGCGGATTTGAGTAACCGGCCAATAGACCGAGAGGGTGCGGTTATGGGAGTCATATTCTACACGGTTCAATAGAATGAGAGTTTGAGAACCTTGTCATTTATGTATCCTCTCCATTCTAGGGAAGGAGCGAGAGTTGAACCTAGAGTGGATGATGCATTAGCCTTGCTTTTATCAACCAAATGTAGTTCATGCATGTATTAGTGAGTTATTTCATTTCCTCATATCCTAGGAGAGAAGTTGAATCCCTAGTCACCCCTTTTTATTCATTAAGTAGAACTCAAGAATATCATTTATCTTTAGTGCTTGCTAGAGATACCTCTATAGGAGGACATATTCCCCCCCAAAAACCGTAGACTTACATTAGTAGCATTGATTAGTTGTCAATTAGTCTAAGCTTTTCCCTTGGGTTCGATCCGAGGTCACTTGGTTATAAATATTGTTTGATATTTGCGTGACAAGAATAGCACTTCATTTTGCTTGCCTAAAACGCCAACGTCAAAATGGCGCCGTTGCCGGGGAATTAGCCATTAGACTAGATTGCTAATTAGTTTTACTTTTAGTTAGTTTACTTCACTTTCTATTTTTCTTTTATTTAGTTGTCGTAATTGCTTGCGTACGTGCTATTCTTGTTTGTCTCTATTTAAGTTCACACTTATAAAAGCTCTCTTTGATTGCTTTATAGGTGTTTGAATGCAAACTAGAGCAAAGAGCAAGAGAGTACAAGAACAAGCTTCTACCTCAACTACAAGCCAAACTTCTCATCCCTCCGCTTCACACGAGCTTCACACTCCTCAATTGGATACTCCTTCGCCTACACGAGCCGAACAACCGGGAAATATGGATCCACAAAATCCTAGAAGGCAAGGAAATGCTCCTCTTCCGCAAGAGGAAGAAGAAAGACCGGTTGGGGCATACATCGCCCCAACCATTGGACATTATGGTTCCCCAATTTGTCTACCGGGGGGAGAAGACCAAGAGTTTGAAATCAAATCCGCCCTCCTCCATATGGTGGCCGCAAATCAATTTGACGGATATGGGAACCCAAATGCCCATTTGGCCCAATTTACGGAGCTATGCCGCACATACAAGATGCCGGGCATCCAACAAGAGTGGGTATATATGAAGGTTTTTCCGTTCTCACTTTCCGGGAAATCCAAAGATTGGTTGATGAGTCATGAACCGGATACATTCAATACTTGGGAGGGACTAGCACAAGCCTTTTTAATCCAATATTTCCCTCCCGCCAAGACAAAAAAGATTCGGGATAGAATCAACCAATTTACTCAACGGGACGACGAAACCTTCTATGAGGCTTTTGAGCGCTTCAAAGAGCTTCAAAGAGATTGCCCTCATCATGGATTCAACAAGTGGCAATTATTGCAAAGCTTCTACGATGGAATGGACCAAGATGCAAGGAACCATATGGACCATGCAAGTAATGGAGCGATGATGGACTTAACGGCTACCGATGGTTTCAAGATCATCGAAAAGATTGCACGAAATTCGCATCAATGGGGTGGTGAAAGGAACCACTTGAAGAAAAAGAGCAAGGAGGAAACCTCTAAAGCCGTGACAAAGGAAGATTTCAACTCCCTTGCAAAGACGGTAAATTCCTTGGCACAATCTCTTGGGAACATGAACTTGAACAAGAGAAGAGAACATCCGCAAGCTTGTAGCATTTGCGCTAACCCGTCGCATGACGAAGACTCTTGCACCGCCAAACATGCGGATGAATTTGAAGATGTTAATTATCTTGTGAGGAACCAAGAGAGAGCTTATGTGCCACCTCAATCAAGTGGGTATCAACCGAGAAATCCTCCCTACCAACCAAGGAACCCTCCCCAACATGTAAGGTTCCATGAAGACCCAAACTTTCCGAGGAGAGCGCCCATCAACAATGAGCCAAGGCCTACACCTCCGGGATTTCCACCAAGGAAACAATTACAAGCTCCTTACCAAAGAAACGACGAGAGGCCTAGCCAAGAGGAACCATCCCTATTATCTATTGTTGCTCAATTGGCCGCAACTCAAGCTCAACAACAAAAGGATAACCAACTCATCCTTCAAAGACTTGACCAATTGCAAGCACACAACAAAATGCTTGAGACACAAATTGCTCAACAAGCGAGTTCTTCCTCAAAATATCAAGGGAAATTGCCTTCTCAACCGGATGTGAACTCTTCCGAAACCATAAATGCCATCACCTTAAAGAGCGGAAGAGTCTTAGAAGAGCCCCAAGCGAAGACCAAAATTGCCAACACAACCGTTGAGGTTGAGAAAGAAGGGCCTTCATCTCAAGAGAAGGTTGAGAAGAGAACAAAAGAAAAAGCTCAAGAGCCCGCTCCATATGTGCCTCCCATTCCATTTCCACAAAGATTGAAGAAGAAGGAGGACACACATTTCAAGCGCTTTGCGGATATTTTAAGCAAACTCCAAGTGACTCTCCCCTTCACGGAGGTACTAACTCAAATGCCTACTTATGCAAAATTTCTTAAGGATATTATTTCGCATAGGAGAGAAATGCATGAAATTGATCACGTAGCTTTGGATGCTAATTGTAGCGCTATTATTCAACATAACATGCCTAGGAAGCTACATGATCATGGTTCATTCTCTATTCCTATTGCTATTGGTGATTTTTGCATTGATAGTGCATTATGTGACTTGGGAGCTAGTATTTCTTTGATGCCATTTTCCTTGTTTCAAAAACTTGACATGGGTGAACTCACTCCTACATCCATAAATCTTAGATTGGCGGATAGATCATCTAGGTTACCTAAGGGTATTTTAGAGGATGTTCCAATTAGAGTAGGGAAATTTTATGTTCCCGTTGACTTTTATGTGCTTGAGATGGATGAGGATCGTGAAATTCCTATCATACTAGGAAGGCCTTTCTTGAATACGGTAAAAGCCGTCATTAATTGTGGTGAGGGAGTTATAGAACTAAACTAGGGAACCGACAAAATTAAATTTTACTTGAAAAAAGTTTTAAATGCTCCTAGTAGTTCTATGGATTGTCATTTGCTTGAGATAAATGATGCTTGTGATGTTTTTGATGCTCATGATGAATTGACAAATTTTGAGTACGAGTTGCTCACAAAAGATAGTGGTAGTCCATCTTTCGCCTCATTGATGAATCTTGAGGACGGTGACACTCTCGATGAGGACACCATTGAAGAAGAGCCAAGAAAAGGTAAGGAATTCGGTGAGGGGTTGAAACCCCTTCCACCGAATCTAAGGTATGAATTCCTCGGACCAAACAATTCACTACCCGTAATTATCGAAGCATCTCTTGATGAATGTGAGACCTCCAAGCTTATGCATGTTTTGCAATTGTATAAGGGTGCTATTGGGCATTCCATTGATGATTTGAAAGGGATTAGCCCCAAGGTTTGCATGCATAGGATAAGACTTGAGGAGAATGTGAAACCTAGTCGCGAATTTCTTAGGCGATTAAATCCTAAGCTTGGTGAGGTTGTGTTGAAAGAAGTGACAAAGTTGAGAGATGCGGGAATAATTTACTCGATCCCCGACTCCGAATGGGTGAGCCCAATTCATGTGGTGCCTAAGAAAGGCGGGCTCACCGTTGTGGAGAATGATAGAAATGAATTGATCCCTACGCGCACGGTCACGGGGTGGAGGATGTGCATAGACTATAGGAAATTAAACAAAGCCACCAAGAAAGATCATTTCCCAATTCCTTTTATTGATCAAATGCTAGAAAGATTAGCGGGACATGAATATTTTTGCTTTCTAGATGGTTTTAGTGGTTTTTTCCAAATTCCCATCCACCCCGATGACCAAGAAAAGACAACTTTTACTTGCCCCTATGGCACTTTTGCATATAGAAGAATGCCTTTTGGTCTTTGTAATGCGCCGGGTACTTTTCAAAGATGCATGATGTCCATATTTTCCGAATTTCTTGAAAATTCCATGGAAGTTTTTATGGATGATTTTTCGGTGCATGGATATTCCTTTGATGATTGTCTTACAAATCTTTCACGTGTTTTGGCTAGGTGCATTGAGATGGACTTAGTCCTCAATTGGGAGAAATGCCATTTCATGGTGAAAGAAGGCATAGTTTTGGGACATCGTGTTTCAAAGAGAGGGATCGAAGTCGATAGAGCTAAAATCGACGTGATTGAAAAGTTGCCACCTCCAAGGGATATTAAAGGGATTAGAAGTTTTCTCGGGCATGCGGGCTTTTATCGAAGATTTATTAAGGATTTTTCAAAGATAGCAAAGCCCCTCACAAATCTTCTACGCAATGAGGTGGAATTTATTTTTGATGAGCCTTGTCTTGAGGCATTTGAAGTGTTGAAGCAAGCTTTGGTGACCGCACCTATTATTCAAGCACCGAATTGGGATTTACCATTCGAAATGATGTGCGATGCAAGTGATAGCGCCATTGGAGCCGTCTTGGGTCAACGAATCGATAAGCACCTCCACGTAGTCTATTACATTAGTAAGGCCCTTGACACTACCCAAGCAAACTACTCAACAACGGAGAAAGAGATGCTAGCTATTGTCTATGCCTTTGAAAAATTTAGGCAATACTTGATTGGTTCTAAAACCATAGTCTACACGGATCATGCCGCCATCAAGTATTTGGTTTCAAACAAGGAAGCAAAGCCTAGACTTATCCGTTGGGTACTCCTATTGCAAGAATTTGATATAGAGATTAAGGACAAGAAAGGAGTAGAGAATGTAGTGGCGGATCACTTGTCAAGACTCGAACTAACCAAAGAAGAAGATTCAATAACGATTCCCGTAAATGACACATTCATTGGGGAATACTTGATGAGCATCGAGACCGCGCAAGCTCCATGGTATGCGGACTTCGTGAATTTCCTAGCTTGTGGAATTCTACCGGAGGGAGAAAATTACAATCAAAGGAAGAAATTCCTTCATGATATCAACCGATACTATTGGGATGAGCCTTATCTATATAAGCTTTGTGCGGATGGACTCTATAGATCATGTGTCGCGGAATGCGACCAACAAGGTATTCTTGAAGGATGTCACTCTTCTCCTTATGGCGGGCACGGCTCAAGTTCTAAAACGGCCGCAAAGATTCTTCAAAGCGGATTTTATTGGCCGAATTTGTTCAAAGATGCATATGAGTTCGTGAAGTCTTGCGATGCGTGTCAAAGAACCGGAAATATTTCTAAAAGAGATGAAATGCCTCAAAAGGGTATTCTAGAGGTGGAGATATTCGACGTATGGGGGATCGATTACATGGGACCATTCCCATCTTCTTATGGGAATAAGTATATTTTAGTCGCAGTCGACTATGTCTCAAAATGGGTGGAAGCCACTGCCTCACCTTCTTGCGATGCCAAAGTTGTGATTAAGTTATTCAAGAAGGTCATCTTTCCAAGATTTGGAGCCCCTCGGACCGTGATTAGTGATAATGGTACTCATTTCAAAGAAAGACAATTCGAAGCGATGCTTCGAAAATATGGAGTTTATCACAAAATTGCGACGCCTTATCACCCTCAAACTAGTGGACAAGTTGAAGTTTCTAATAGGGAGATAAAAGCTATTCTCGAAAAAACGGTGGGGAACTCGAGGAAGGATTGGTCTTCAAAGCTAGAAGAAGCTTTATGGGCATATCGCACCGCTTTCAAGACCCCGATTGGCATGTCACCATACCGCTTAGTCTATGGGAAGCCATGCCATCTCCCCGTCGAAATGGAGTACAAGGCCATGTGGGCAATCAAGAAGTTAAATTTTGACTTAAAGACGGCGATGGAAAAGAGAGTCCTCCAACTCCATGAACTAGATGAGATTAAACTCGACTCTTATGAGAGTTCAAGAATTTACAAGGAGAGATCCAAATTGTGGCATGACAAGAAAATTCGGAGGAGGACTTTCTCAAAGGGGGATAGCGTATTGCTTTTCAACTCTAGACTTAGATTATTCCCGGGAAAATTGAAATCAAGATGGTCGGGGCCTTTCAAAGTTGAAAAAGTATATGGAGATGGCCACTTCGAATTATTAAACAAAGAAGGTGAAACTTTCAAAGTAAATGGCCATCGAATTAAAGCCTACCATGGAGAAGTGCAAAGCTTGGAGCTTGGAGACTTCAAACTTGATGATTCTACCTAATTCCCTAATTATTGCATGCCATTTGAGAAGGGATCCTCGCAAAGGACTTCTCATGTGTGTTTCTTATGAAGAAGGGAATCGGCTACGTCTTAGCCAAGACTTTAAACTAGGCTGGTGAGTATTTGTGCTCTTGCTCCCACTTGTTTGTAGTGTAGAATCATGTTTTGACTTTGTGTTGCGCCAAGCCTATATGAAGTTAGAGGTTTTAGGGATTTTTGTGGTTGAGTGCACTCAAATTACCCCTTTTGGTTTGATTATTCATGTGTGAAAATATTTAAGTGTGGGGTGTTTTGAGTGAATATTAGATGTCTTAAAGTGGTTGAGGAATGTGGTGCATTTGAGTGAAAAATTTTGTGCAGAGTTGGCTAACTCCCACCAGTCGGTTCGCCCGAATCAGTTTTCATGAGTGGCCGAATCAGTTGATTCGTGCACCCAAAAATCTATAGCTCGCCACTGAGTAAAAGATTCGGGCGAATCATGGACGGTCTCCCCGAATCACTTGATTCGGTCAAGCAGCTACCCAGATCGATTCGGCCAAGTCTTCGGCCGAGTCAGTTGATTCGTGCACCCAAAAATCTATAGCTCGCCACTGAGTAAATGATTCGGGCGAATCAATGGTGATTCGGGCAGGTCCCCGAATCAAATTCACTGGAAGTTTGAGATTTATTCGTGCGGATCCATCTTATTCGCTCACTCTTCCGCCCGAGCCCTAAACACGTTTCCGTCCGATTACCTCAGACCCCGAGCGTTTCCGTCCGACTACCTCAGACCCCGAGCGCTTCCGTCCGACCGTCCCAACCAAATCCCTCCCTCTCCGAGCTAACCCTAAACCGTGTTCGCACTCCGTGACACCCATTCAGCCGCGGCTTCTCCGAGTCTCCTTCGCCCGAATCAACCGCAGCCTCCTCGAGTCACTTTTCTCCTTCTCCAGCTTCACAATGGCCAGGACTAACTTGACGACTGCGGGAAAGCCTCGACCACCGCCTGCCAAGAAGCTGACAGCAGCTCAAAAGGGTAAGGGCATTGCTAAACCTAAACCTAAAGCCAAAGCTCCAGCCAAAACCAAACCGAAGCCAAAGCGAGCTACTGGTGGTATCGTAATCCGCTCCTCTCCCCCGCCGTCTCCAGTCAAATCATCCTCTTCATCCTCCTCTTCCGACGATTTCAGACCCGTGGGAGAGTCGTCGCGCTCGCAAGCTAGGCTGGCAGTTATCCCTCATTCCGGAGCAGCAGAGACAAGGAGACCCCGCTATCTTACTGAAGAAATCCTTGCTGCGGATGCCAAGATGCAAGCTTTATTGACGCAGCACGAGAATTATGAGGTATTGGCTCCCATTTATCCTGATCATGCCGCACTGAGCAGGCTTAAAGTTATGGATGAAATCAGAAATTACCTTCGTGCTAGTGATATGCATTATATTTTGATGGATGATCCGGGTACTCCTTCGCGGTCTGCTCTGTTCCTACTGTGCGCCCAGTCCTCAGTGTCACTGCATTGACTCCTCCTTTAGGGTTCTGAATCACTTGCGAAGGCAGGTTGCCATCGCTCTTTTTTAGCTCATATACTGTGGTTGCGATCTGCGATAACTGCTTTTCGATGGACTCGAACTTTTTGTCATATTTCTCGTCATTTTTGCGCACTGTGTCTGCTAGCTGCGCCACGATATCTTCTAAAGATCGCCTCGGTTGCTGGTTGTTATGCGCTGGTGCGTCATTGCGGCGATGCGGTGGATTGTAGGGCGCAGCTGGTTGCGTCTGCTGTGGCGCGCGCTGATCAGTGGACTGCCTCTGGAAATTGTTCTCTTCCCTCCATCTGAATCCATTTGCGGCAAGCCTAAAGCGCGGCTGATTCTGCCTCTGCGGCCCTCTGTTGTCCCATCCTCCAAGAGCGTTGACATCTCCAGATTCTTCAAAAAGTGTTGGGCATTCATCTGTCTTGTGCTCGGTGGACCTGCAGAATTCACATACCTTTGGCGCAACTGGTTGTGCGCTCTGCGCACTCATCAATTTTTGCAGCATGGCCTTCATTTCCTTGATCTCAGCGCTTGTTTCGACCTGATGCACAGAACAAGCACGACTATTTTCAAGCGTTAGTTGATGTCTTACCTGCCCAGCAGAGTCTTCTATCAGCTGCCACGCATCCTCTGGGTACATGTTGCAAATGTCCCCGCCTGCGCATGCATTCAGTAGTCGCAGCTCCATGGGAAGCAGCCCATTCAGGAAGTTCTCTATCAGCACATTCTGGGGTAGGCCGTGATTGTAACAGTTGGCCTCCAGCTCCCTGAAACGCTCGTAATATTCTGACAGAGACTCCCCTGCGCTCTGCCTTGGCGCGGCCAGTTCCCTTCTGAGCAGCGCAATCTTTGCTGCTGGATAGAATTTATCTAGGAATTTCTTCTGCAGCTGCTCCCATGTGTGAATGGATCCTGCGGGTAAATTCATCAACCAATGTCTGGCTGTATCACACAATGAAAATGGGAATGCCTTCATTTTCAGCGCCTCATCGCTTTCTCCTTCGGTCTTCATGTTCTCGCAAATGACTAGGAACTCTCGCACATGCTTGACTGGATTTTCATTGTTCATCCCGTGGAACTTGGGCATGTGATGGATGAGCGAGCTCCTTAGCTCAAAATGACCGCCTGGTGGAAGCACGATGCACCATGGCTGGTTAACAGTGATAGGGGCTGACATCTCGCGCACTGTTCTGCGTCGCGCGGCTTGTTGCACGGGTGGCGCATGATACACTTCGCGGCCCTCCTTGCTTCAACCTCGCGCTGCACTTCCTTTCTGAACAGGGCTGCGCGGTTATGTGCTCTTGCTTCCTCTGGGGTTCTGTCCCCCAAGTTGTCTCCTACGACACTGTTATCCTCCATAACCTGTTCTGAATCTCAAAGAAAATGAAATTAAAAGATAACTAATGTTGTTGCGTCTGTCAGTGCGCAACTAGAATCTGCGCAGCACAACTGTTTCAAGGTTGCGCAGGCTAATGGTGATTGCGCGCTGTCAGAAACAACAACGAAAACAAAACAAACTGAAATAACTAGTTACTAAAAAAAAAAAAAAATGTAAGCTAGCTAAAACTTAGCTGTGTTGCTCCCCGGCAACGGCGCCAAAATTTGATCGCGCGTCGTTGTGCGCGTCAAATATAATCCTTCCTCTTCCACTCAGTACAGTGGTTAAGTAAGGGTCGATCTCCACAGGGAGCAAATAGTAAGTCTTTAGCTAGCAACCAACATTTACGAAAATGGGGGGGTGTGTGAGTGATTGAAATGCGCGATGCGCAAGTGAACAGTAACTAGTGTAACGCAGGAAATTTGCACTAGACGTGTGCAAGCAGTAGAGATTAAATACTATGATTATGAGAAGCATTGGGCAGACAATCCTCTATGAGTGCATTCCTTATCATCGACTCTAAACGTCTATAGTTTTCGGTTTACTTGGGTTAGTGTCCGGTCAAGGCTTTCTAACACGTGCGCATGTTCCGTTCAAAGTTCATGTGCTATTAATCCTTAGAACATAGACTAAAACAGCTGCGAATCCGTTCAAAGTAGCAACTGATCACCCTAGCTCGTTACTCCTAGTTGTCACCGTAAAGCTATCAACTAGTTTAACATATGACAAGCAAGCAACACAAGCAAGATTGCGGTTCAAGGCTTCCCCTACTCATGCAACTGGCTGTCTCCGTATGCACAGGATTAATACAAGTAAGTAAACTATGCATTAAGCTCAAGTCTCAAAGAAAATACATCATAGATTCATGCCCAACCAACACTAAGAGTTTAGCTAGACATGCTAGTGATAAACATCATAGAATAGTAAATAATGACTAATGTGTCTGAGAAAACAGTAGCAAACAGTGCGTGCAGCTTGTCTTCTCGGCTGGCGCAAATCCTCTCAACAAGTCCGTGTGTTTTCCAGTTCTGCTGCGCAGTGCCTCTTGGTGATCTCTGATGCGTCTCCAGAAAGTCTCTTCTTTTCCTCTTTGTTGCCCTAGCCTTCCTCTTGTTTATTTACTGCTTGGGAAGCTCACTTTTGGCAACTTCCAAATCTGGTCACGTCAAGATTAGGCAGTACTGCACTTTGCGCTTGGCGCACGGCATCGGCTAGCGCATGGGCTAGCGCACCTCTGCTGACTCTCGCCAACTTCTCTCCTGTTTCTGCTGCTAGCTCCGCAGGCGGATCTTTCACTCCTAGAATGCTGCCTGTTAGCGCGTATCCGACTCAAAGACTCGTTTTGCCCTGTAATACAAAAACACTAGAAATGAGTAATCTTGCTCATAAAATATTGCAAACAAGCATAGGGTTATGATCTAAATAATGCGTACAAATAGCCTCTATCAATGATCGACGACGGTTTGTGCACAATTCCTTGAGAAACTTAGCATAGCGAGGTATTTGTTTGATGGCCTTCAGTAAAGGGATGTTGATTTCCACCTTATTGAACAAGTCCCACACTTCTTGATCTATCTCTTGCCTCTTAGGGATCTTGACCTACATAGGAAAAGGCAAAGGAGGGTCAGAAGGGCGAAATTCAAAATCTGAGACAGACTTACCCGCGCCAGGTGAAGACATTAGGGGCGCGCTTGGTGAAGACATTATGCTCTGGCACGCCTGGCTAATATTCTCCCGGGGCGCTTGATCCTCTGAGTCCATTTTCTTCGGTGCCTCTTCTGCAACCTGGATCACCTTCCCATGCCTCAGGGTCATTGCGCTCACATTTCCCTTTGGGTTCTGAATTGTTTGGGAAGGCAGCTTGCCCGTGTCGCCCTTCATCACATACACCGTGGAAGCTAGCTGCGACATCTGCTTGGTTAGCTCGGCTATTGCTCCATCAGTCTTGGCCTGGTTCCGTTGCATGGTATTCTCCAAGTTTTTGAACGCCTTTTCCCATGACTTACCAGTGCTCGGGGCTGCTTGGTGGAAATTCTTCCTTGGGTACTGATTATTCTGGTTATTGTACCTCTCCTGTTATTGGAATGGAGGCCGATAGGGCTAGCCTTGATTCTGATTTTGAAGTTGCCCTTGGTTCTGCGCTGGGGGCTGCTGAAATCCTCCCTTGTTTCTCCAGCTGAAGCCATTTGCTGCCAGCCCAAACTACCTCTGCTGCTTTGGCCTGTTATTGAAGTTTTGATAATTGCCTACTGCGTTGACATCCATTACTTCATCCTCTTGGAGTGTAGGGCACTCATCTGTTCTGTGGTTGGCAGCGCGGCAAAACTCACAAACCTTCATTGCGCTGGCTTGGCTCACTGACAACCTCTGGATAGTCTCCTTCAGCTCCTTGATCTCCCTCACCAGCTGGCTGTTATTTGGCTATACTTGAGACACATTCCTTGTTTTCTCATCCCTTTGACTCGTCTCCTCTCGGAACCTTGCGCTCTCTGCGGTCTCGGTGAGCAAATCATGTACTTGTCCGGGTGTCAGGTTGAGCACGGTGCCACCAGCTGCGGCATCCAAGAGCATCCTCTCAAGAGGTCTCAATCCATCTAGTAGATGTTCCACAAGCATCTTCTCCTGAACACCCAAATTGCAACAGCTTTGTTCCAATGCATTGAACCTCTCCATATAGTCATACATCGACTCACTCGATCCTTGCTTGATCATTGATAACTCTCTTCTGACTTGAGTCGCTTTAGGAGGAGGGTAATATTTGTCGAGGAACTTTCTCTGCATTTGATCCCATGTTCTTATACTACCTGAAGACTAAGAAAGAAACCAAGATTTCGCTAGGTCAGTTAAACTCAAAGGGAACACTTTTAATTTGAACCTGTCTTCAGAGGCTGCATATGGTCTCAATGTTTGGCAGATTCTGGTGAACTCTTGTAGATGTCTCGTCGCAACTTCTCTTGATAATCCTCCAAACTTGGGCAGATGGTGCACCACTGCGGTTTTGATCTCGAAGTTGTCCTCTTCCGGGTCAGTGTTGATGCACCATGGCTGGTTATGGAATGTGGGGGCCGAAAGCTCCCTCATGGTTGGCTCGTGACGAGGCGGCTGCCTATGTAGTTGCTGAAGTGGTGGCTGCCCGTTCTGATGACGCGCATATGGTTGAGGTGGGGCATAATCATCGAACTCATCCATCCTTCCACCTCTACCATTGTGTCCTCCCTGGAACTCCATCCTCTGACGATTAGCTCTTTGCCTTTGATTGAATACCCGGTTCGGCTCGTCATAGAATGGTGGGATTACCTGTGGGGGCACTTCCTCATTGAATTGGTCAGGGGCATGGTCGCCCTGGACACTCTGGTGGGAACTTATTGCATGGGACATACTGAAAAAGCAAGAGAAATGCAAAAACAGACAAATACTGGAAAAAAACCAAAATGCAAAATATGAAAAAAAAAACTAAACAATTCAAATCGTATACTGAATGTTGCTCTCCCCGGCAAAGGCGCCAAAATTTGACGGCACGTCGATGTGTGCGCCAAACTTATATTTATAATCTCCTGTTAACACTCAGCAAGCGATAAGCAGGGTCGAACCCACGAGAGAGCAATCAGCTATAAATTTCTACTAATTAATTGTCACGATGAAAAGGGGGTTGCAGGAATAACGTTTGTTGTTATCAAATTCAGAGAAAAATCAGTTCAGGGATATGCATTACAACTGGTAATCATCGATTGTGTCGTGCATCAACGAGTAAACTACCGTTCCTAGTCTAACAATCCAGCTAGGGTAATGCCGACTCTACTATTCTACCTAATCTCAACCGCTAGGTTCTCAAATAGGGTTAACGATTACTCGATCAACAACATCGATTAGGTTACACCGCTAGGCTTAGCTAATAGGAAAGTCAATCCAATATCATGCAGTAGACATCAACTCAGTTTCACCGCTAGGATATCTAACTTGATAATCAGAGCATGCAATTCAAACGAAGAACAGGAATTTACTGAGTTGAATTACGAAACATAAATATCTCAAACCGTACGTTGCAACGCAAAATCCCCAAACTGAAATTAAGGGTTTAGCTACTACGAGTCATCTAAAACAATGAAAATAAACTGAGTTTAGGAATAATACTGTAGCGGTGAATAGTAATCTGCGTGAACAGTAACTCCGGTAGTGAATAGTAATTCCGGCCTTGAATAGTGATCCGCCTCGAAATCCGCGCGTAGTGGCCGCTTCTCTGAATTCGTTTTCTGGGTTATCGTGCTGAAGATTCTCTCTAAGAATTTTTGCTCAATTGTGTTGTGGCAGGTTTGTATTTATAGGATGGAGAGACTTCTAAATCTTGAAAACTTCTAAATCTGATTTTGGGCTGTGGGCCCAATGCTGACGTCATCAATTGCATTCAGCTCCGGATAAAGACATTAGTCGCGCTCCCCATGAAGACATTAAATACGCGCTCTAAGAAGACATTAACTCTGCTAAAATGTGCTTCCGGCGTGGTAGTCACTGTAGTGTCAGAGACTCGCTTTTTTGACCCTTTAGACCTCCGAATATCGTCTGGACGTAAACTAATTGTAGCCCCTTGAGTTAGTTTTCCAACAAGGTATAACACCCCTCGGCGAGCCTTCGACTACAGATAGGTCAATCTGCCCAGATTTGCTGTATATCCATCCAAATGCGCAATAAGGTTCTAAGCGGTCTTGATGCACCTGCGATGCGAAACACTACCAAGAAGTAATCTTTCACACACAAAATGTAACTAAACAGTGGGAATAAATAACTCGATGGATCATAAAATATGCTCCATCAATGATCAATATTAGCCTTGAGGTTTTGTGGTGTACCAGACTAGTTTGCTAAAGCAATCTCCAGCAACTCGAGGCTGATGCTCTTAAAATCGATTTTGGCACCAAATGATCGGGAGCTGTCTGGCAAACACGTGTCCCTAATTTCTAAAAGAAAATTGTGTTAACGGAACTTGTCTACGGCTTTGTTCCATAACTGATGCCATTGATTCTCCGATCTCATCTCCATCTCAGAAAAAAATGGTTCGAACAAAGGGAGGTAAGGGTTCAAATACGAGCACTATGTAAGGATCGAGGAAACAAAAGAGCACCAAAGACAAGTCCCCACAACAAATGCCAGAAAGTGACAAAGAAGCTGTGCAAAGGTCCTCCTCAATACAAATTAGAGAACCATTGGCAGTGCCTCGATTGACTTGGAGGCTTACCTCTCAAGCAGAAGAACTGCCTGCGGGCAGCGAGGTGATGGAGCGTATTTATACGATCCATCGAGTTGTTTATTCCCATTTTTTAATTACAATTAGCGTGTGATAGATTACTTCTTTGTAGTGTTTCGCATCGCAGGTGTATCAAGACCGCTTTTGAGATATATGGCATTTTTTGAGAATCGACGTGCATTTCAGTGATTATGGCGCAGGAAGAACACTTTAGGCGCAGCTAATGTCTTCATCGGGCGTGAAATTTCATAGTGTCTTAGTTCGACAGATGTGTGAACAAGCAGTTGCTGCAGCACACTCTTGTTCACTAGAAAATTGTCTCAGCAAACAATGAACAAGGCACAGGTTTGTTCACCCAGTTTGGCCAATCAACCTACGTCTGGGGAGGACTATTCTCCAGTCCTCAATCCACTCAAACCAAAGGTCTCCACGTACACACGGTTACAACTCACGCAACCTATGCTACTCAACCTTGTGTGGATCACTTGACACATCAGAACAAGCTCTGACTTGTGTGTCTGCACACCCTCTGCAATATGTCAATCTAGAATAGCTACAGACTTCTCAAGACTCAGCCTATTCTAAACTACAACTACTCAGCAGGGTTGCTGTAGCAACTGCTGTAACACACAGCTGAAGCACAAATGTCCGCGTCGCTCCAAGGCCTTCTGCCGAGCCGTTCGAACAGTTCCACGAGCGCTGCACACTCTGGAATACTCCCCCTCACTCAGTGACCACCTGCCACTAGCGAGTACTGCCGCACGACACTCGACCGAGCCTTCCACCCGTCAGTTCTTCCGCGGCTGCCCTTGATCAACCAACAAGCTACACAGCTCTGAATTGGCTTCCAGATCAAGCTCGAATCAGACTCTGCAAGTCCTGATTCCCTTCTGCTATAATCACCACAGCTCTGCGCTCACGCTCTGCTCTCGGGTGATGATCGAAGAATTCGTCCGTCGCACACCAAAGATTGCTCTCTCTGAAATCTGTGATGCACTCGTCTATCCCTCAGCTTCGATCACCCTCTCAGCTCTGAACACCTCTCGCTTAAATAGCAGCACCAGCTTTAAGCAATGTCAAGGTTTAGGCAATGTCCCAATCAAGAACAATTATCTCCTAAAATCTAGGAGATTAGATTTGATATTTATCTTCAATGCAAATCTCCTTCTCTGACTAGTAAACCTCTCTGGAATATACTCCACAACATATTAGAAATACTTCTGATGCTCTCCGTAGAGATTCCAGCCCTTCAAGACACGCCCAGGTTGCTGCTGCTTCTCGGACGGTTGAAACAGCCAGTTGAACAAGCTCCTGCTACAGCATCCTCTGCTGCAGCTGCTGCTGGTTCACTTCCACTGGCCTGCTTGAATATTTGAGCTGCAGCAACTGCTAGTTCACTTATGCTGGTTTTGTCAAACACTGCCATACTTGCATCATCAATCTCCCTCTTGGCATTTTGACAAAACCCACCAGAGATTTGCTTGAGCTATTCTCCTCCACTTCTTAGCCCGCTCTTCTCCTCCCCCTTTTTGGAATAAATGACAAGAGGGTGCGCCTGGGGAAACTTATGGAGACAACACGCAGAGCCCCAGAGAGGCTCTCAAGTCTTCGAACCGGGCTGCATCCAGAGCTTTTGTGAAGATATCAGCAAGCTGTTTGGCAGACTCAACATGTTGGAGAGCAATGGTCTTCTTCTCAACAAGATCACGGATGAAGTGATGACGAATGTCAATGTGCTTGGTTCTACTGTGCTGCACCGGATTCTTAGATATGCTGATGGCACTCATATTGTCACAGTAGAGTGTCATTTCATCCTGATGAAGACCATACTCACTCAGCATTTGCTTCATCCACAGCATTTTAGCACAGCAGCTCCCAGCAGCAATGTATTCAGCCTCAGCAGTGGACAGAGAAATGCTGTTTTGCTTCCTGCTGAACCAGGACACCAGATTATTTCCCAAAAAAAAGCATCCTCCTGAAGTGCTCTTCCTGTCCTCCGAGCATCCAGCCCAGTCCGCATCACTGTATCCTACCAGAGTAGCATTTGTGTCCTTAGTATACCAAAGGCCATAGTTCACGGTTCCTCCCACATACCGAATGATTCGCTTGACCAACTGCAGGTGACTGTCTTTGGGAGAGGCTTGAAATCTGGCACAGACTCCTACTGTAAAAGAAATGTCAGGACGGCTGGCAGTCAGGTATAGTAGGCTTCCAATCATGCTTCTGTAGATTGTCTGACTCACAGCCACACCATGTTCATCTTTGATTGCCTTGACATGAGTGGCAGCAGGGGTTCGTTTGTGACTAGCCTTGTCGAGCTGGAATTTCTGCACAAGATTCTTGCTGTATTTGCTTTGAGCAATAAAAATGCCATCTTCTTTCTGGGTAATCTCCAGTCCAAGGAAATATGACAGCTCTCCAACCATACTCATTTGAAATTCCTGCTGCATTTGATTCACAAACTGCTTCACCAGGTGCTGAGACTTGGAACCAAACACAATATCATCCACATAGATTTGTGCAATGACCACATCTGACTTGGTTCTCTTGACAAAAAGAGTTTTGTCAGCTCCCCCTCGTTTGTAGCCATGTTTTTCCAAGAACACTGTCAACCTCTCATACCATGCCCGAGGAGCCTGTTTCAGTCCATATAGGGCTTTCTTCAACTTGTAAACATGCTCTGGGAAGTGAGGATCTTCAAAGCCTTTTGGCTGAGAGACATAAACTTCTTCAGACGGGTCTCCGTTCAGGAACGCACTCTTGACATCCATTTGATACAGTTTAAACCCAAGAAAGCATGACATGGCTAGAAGCAGTCTAATGGCCTCCAGGCGAGCAACTGGAGCAAATGTTTCTTCAAAATCCAGACCCTCAATCTGAGTAAATCCCTGAGCAACCAGACGGGCCTTATTTCTTGTGATGTTTCCCTTCTCATCAGTTTTGTTTTTGAAGATCCACTTTGTGCCTATGATATTCACTCCATTAGGTCTGTCCACCAGATCCCAGACATCGTGTCTTTCGAACTCTGCCAGTTCCTCTTGCATAGCCATCATCCAGAATTCATCGCTCATGGCTTCCTTGAAATTCTTGGGTTCAATGCTAGACATAAAACAAGTATTGAGGTAGGCATGACTTCTGGTTCTTCTTCTATCTGCGGGATCCCCAATCACATTTGTCAGGGGATGCTTCCTCTGAATCTTCTTTGGGGGCTGCCTTGAAGGTGGATCAGGAGCCTCAGTGTGCAGATCATCAGACAGGCTTTCCAATTGATCATCTGGAATTTCTGCTTCAGCACTTGCTGTAGCATCTTCTGGAACCGCAGCTTGTTCACTTCTGGTCTGTCTGTCAGGCACTTCTTCAAGATCAGAGTCTTCTTCACCAGTGTCAGTATCAGGGGTAGACTCTTCTTCTGCATCATTGACAACAACGTTTATGGATTCCATGACTGTATTTGTTCGCTGGTTATATACTCGATAGGCCCTGCTGTTTGTTGAATATCCCAAGAACAATCCAGGATCACTCTTAGGGTCGAGTTTCTTTCTATACTCCCGATCTCTCAGAATGAAACACTCACTTCCAAAGATGTGGAAGTATTTAACAGTGGGCTTTTTCTGATTCCAGAGCTCATAGCAGGTCTGATTGGTTCCTCTCCGTAAGGTGACTCTGTTGATGATATAGCATGCGGTGTTCATGGCTTCTGCCCAAAATCTCAGGGGAACTCTCTTAGCATGAATCATGACTCTGGCCATTTCTTGAATTGTTCGATTCTTTCGTTCCACTACACCATTCTGCTGTGGAGTGATGGGAGAAGAGTACTGATGAGAGATACCCCTTTGACGACAGAAATCATCCATAGCTTCGTTTTCAAATTCCCTACCATGATCACTGCGGATGCTGCTGATTCTGAGGTCTTTCTCTTGCTCTAGGCGAGATACGAGAGACACTATAACTTTCACAGTATCTGATTTTTCTCTGATGAAATCAATCCAAGTGAATCTAGAGTAGTCATCAACACAAACAAAAGCATACCTCTTTCTGCCCAGACTTTCAACCTCCATTGGTCCCATCAGATCCATGTGAATCAACTGTAACGGTCTGGTAGTGCCTACATCTTTGACTCTTGGATGTGTTGCCTTCTTTTGTTTTCCAATCTGACAATCTCCGCAGATGGAAATTGTCTCCCCTTTAAGCTGTGGAATTCCTCTGACTAGCCCTTCTGCTGCAATTCTCTTCAGAGTTCTTAGGTTAACATGCCCCATTCTTCTGTGCCATAAGGTCATTTCCTCGGCCTTAGTCAGCATACATTTCTGAATTGATGGGTTTGAGCTCACATTGAGAAGATAACAGTTGCTCTTTGACCTGGCACCTTCCATTAAACATTTTCCAGATTTGTCGAGTACTTTGCAAGAGTCTTTCGTAAATTTTACTTGCTTAGTCCCATCACACAGCTGACTGATGCTTATGCGATTAGCCTTTAGCCCTTCCACTAGAAGAACATTGCTCAGACTCGGCATTCCTTCCACTGCCAAGGTTCCTCTTCCCAGAACTCTTCCTTTTAGCCCGTTACCAAACTTCACACGTTGTTCCGAACAGGGTGTAATGTTCTTCAGGAAGGATCTTTCTCCTGTCATGTGTCCTGAACAGCCACTGTCAAAGTACCAGCTTATCTTGTCCGAGGAACTAGCTGTGCTGACAAGAGCTAGGAGCTGAGACTGCGCACGCTTCTGTCTGACAGATTCCCTG
This sequence comes from Umbilicus rupestris, assembly GCA_963678935.1. Taxonomy (NCBI): domain Eukaryota; kingdom Viridiplantae; phylum Streptophyta; class Magnoliopsida; order Saxifragales; family Crassulaceae; genus Umbilicus; species Umbilicus rupestris. Next base: position 2,902,359 of record OY787625.1, read on the forward strand.
ACAGAAGTTATTTCAGCATGAGCTGAGGAACAGTTTCTTTTTAAGTGACCTTTCCGACCGCAGCTGTAGCATTTTTTATACTTTGACGCTCTCTTGTGACGGTGATATAGAGGTTGCTGTAGAAGGTCCTGGTTCAATCTTCCTCGTATTTTTCTGCATCTTCTGAACGACCTGTATCTGGCCAAGTTGCACTCATCTTCACTCAGCTCTTTTTCATCTTCACTTCCACTGGCAGAGAGAGCCCTCTTTTTCATCGGTTTGCTAGTGCAGTAAAATTGTCGATGGCCGTAGCCTGCACAATTCCAACATTGGACTCCCTTCTTTAATTCTTTCTTTTCTTCTTCAGTCTGAGCTGGTTCCTTCCCTTTCCTTTTACTTTCACTGCCCCTTCTGAATTGTCTTCGCGAGGAAGAGCTTCTCCCGGTTCTGGATTCCATGTTCTTCAGAAGCTTCCCAAGGTTCTTAACAAGCATGCTCATCTGATCATCTGGAACTGTCTGCTTGGTTTCTGCTTCAGCTTTCAATCCAACATTCTTATCCTTAGGAGTGGTGTCTCCTTTAACCAGTTTCATCTCAAATTGTTTGAGAGACCCCATCAACTCTTCCAACTTCATGAATCTGACATTTTGAGCTTCTTCAATGGCCGTCACTTTCATGTCAAATTTTCTGGGCAGTGATCTGAGAACCTTTCTGATAAGCTTTTCTTCAGGGATGGGTTCACCAAGGGCATGGGCTTCATTTGCAAGATCACAGAGTTTAGCATTAAACTCAGTGACTGTTTCTTCATCCAGCATCCTCAGATTCTCAAATTGTGTGGCAATTATTTGGAGTCTTGACAGCTTCACTCTATCAGTTCCTTCATGCACAGTTTGCAGAATTTCCCATGCTTGCTTGGCCATGTCGCAGTTTGATATCAACCTAAAATTGTTAGCATCTACTCCAGCAAAAATTGCATTCAGTGCCTTTGAATTACCAGTTGCTACAGCACCTTCTTCAACAGTCCATTGTTCTTCAGGTTTTATCCTTGTCACTCCTTGCTCATTGATCGCGCGTCGTTGTGCGCGTCAAATATAATCCTTCCTCTTCCACTCAGTACAGCGGTTAAGTAAGGGTCGATCTCCACAGGGAGCAAATAGTAAGTCTTTAGCTAGCAACCTACACTTACGACAATGGGGGGGTGTGTGAGTGATTGAAATGCGCGATGCGCAAGTGAACAGTAACTAGTGTAACGCAGGAAATTTGCACTAGACGTGCGCAAGCAGTAGAGATTAAATACGATGATTATGAGAAGCATTGGGCAGACAATCCTCTATGAGTGCATTCCTTATCATCGACTCTAAACGTCTATAGTTTTCGGTTTACTTGGGCTAGTGTCCGGTCAAGGCTTTCTAACACGTGCGCATGTTCCGTTCAAAGTTCATGTGCTATTAATCCTTAGAACATAGACTAAAACAGCTGCGAATCCGTTCAAAGTAGCAACTGATCACCCTAGCTCGTTACTCCTAGTTGTCACCGTAAAGCTATCAACTAGTTTAACATATGACAAGCAAGCAACACAAGTAAGATTGCGGTTCAAGGCTTCCCCTACTCATGCAACTGGCTGTCTCCGTATGCACAGGATTAATACAAGTAAGTAAACTATGCATTAAGCTCAAGTCTCAAAGAAAATACATCATAGATTCATGCCCAACCAACACTAAGAGTTTAGCTAGACGTGCTAGTGATAAACATCATAGAATAGTAAATAATGACTAATGTGTCTGAGAAAACAGTAGCAAACAGTGCGTGCAGCTTGTCTTCTCGGCTGGCGCAGTCGGCTGGCACAAATCCTCTCAACAAGTCCGTGTGTTTTCCAGTTCTGCTGCGCAGTGCCTCTTGGTGATCTCTGATGCGTCTCCAGAAAGTCTCTTGTTGTTCCTCTCTGTTGCCCTAGCCTTCCTCTTGTTTATTTACTGCTTGGGAAGCTCACTTTTGGCAACTTCCAAATCTGGTCACGTCAAGATTAGGCAGTACTGGACTTTGCGCTTGGCGCACGGCATCGGCTAGCGCATGGGCTAGCGCACCTCTGCTGACTCTCGCCAACTTCTCTCCTGTTTCTGCTGCTAGCTCCGCAGGCGGATCTTTCACTCCAAGAACGCTTCCTGTTAGCGCGTATCCGACTCAAAGACTCGTTTTGCCCTGTAATACAAAAACACTAGAAACCAGTAATCTTGCTCATAAAATATTGCAAACAAGCATAGGGTTATGATCTAAATAATGCGTACAAATAGCCTCTATCACTCATCCATGGTGATTGGGGGAGACCACTGGACCATGACAGCTCTCCATGTCCTCTCATCAATAGCCTTGAGAAAGGCTTTCATTCTAGCTTTCCAATATCCATAATTGCTCTCTTCCAGCAATGGAGGTCTGCTTGTGCTCTGTCCTTCCTTCATTGTCTTGGCTTCTTCAGAGACACTGTAGGATCTTTTACTCTGTGTGTCGAGTTCCGGCTCTGATACCAATTGAAATTTCACAGTGTCTTAGTTCGACAGATGTGTGAACAAGCAGTTGCTGCAGCACACTCTTGTTCACTAGAAAATTGTCTCAGCAAACAATGAACAAGGCACAGGTTTGTTCATCCAGTTCGGCCAATCAGCCTACGTCTGGGGAGGACTATTCTCCAGTCCTCAATCCACTCAAATCAAAGGTCTCCACGTACACACGGTTACAACTCACGCAACCTATGCTACTCAACCTTGTGTGGATAACTTGACACAATCAGAACAAGCTCTGACTTGTGTCTGCACACCCTCTGCAATATGTCAATCTAGAATAGCTACAGACTTCTCAAGACTCAGCCTATTCTAAACTACAACTACTCAGCAGGGTTGCTGTAGCAACTGCTGTAACACACAGCTGAAGCACAAATGTCCGCGTCGCTCCAAGGCCTTCTGCCAAGCCGTTCGAACAGTTCCACGAGCGCTGCACACTCTGGAATACTCCCCCTCACTCAGTGTCCACCTGCCACTAGCGAGTACTGCCGCACGACACTCGACCGAGCCTTCCACCCGTCAGTTCTTCCGCAGCTGCTCTTGATCAACCAACAAGCTCCACAGCTCTGAATTGGCTTCCAGATCAAGCAGAATCAGACTCTGCAAGTCCTGATTCCCTTCTGCTATAATCACCACAGCTCTGCGCTCAAGCTCTGCTCTCGGGTGATGATCGAAGAATTCGTCCGTCGCACACCAAAGATTGCTCTCTCTGAAATCTGTGTATGCACTCGTCTATCCCTCAGCTTCGATCACCCTCTCATCTCTGAACACCTCTCGCTTAAATAGCAGCACCAGCTTTAAGCAATGTCTAGGTTTAGGCAATGTCCCAATCAAGAACAATTATCTCCTAAAATCTAGGAGATTAGATTTGATATTTATCTTCAATGCAAATCTCCTTCTCTGACTAGTAAACCTCTCTGGAATATACTCCACAGCATATTAGAAATACTTTTGATGCTCTCCGTAGAGATTCCAGCCCTTCAAGACACGCCCAGGTTGCTGCTGCTTCTCGGATGGTTGAAACAGCCAGTTGAACAAGCTCCTGCTACAGCATCCCCTGCTGCAGCTGCTGCTGGTTCACTTCCACTGGCCTGCTTGAATATTTGAGCTGCAGCAACTGCTAGTTCACTTATGCTGGTTTTGTCAAACACTGCCATACTTGCATCATCAGGGCGCTTTTCCAATGTCTTCATCCGGAGCGGAAAGCATTTGATGGCGTCAGCATTGGGCCCACAACCTAAAATCAGATTTAGAAGCTTGCATGATTTGGAAGTTGCATGATTTAGAAAGCATGATTTACCTATAAATTTAGCCTTGCTACTTCGAAAAGGAACAACGAATTTTGAGAGAGTTTTTAGCAACAATTCACAGAGGCAGGAGCGCGCGGAATTTGAGGCGGAGTTACTATTCATCGCAGAGTTACTGTTCATCGCAGAGTTAGTATTCACAGTTTTAGTATTTGACGGCAGTCGTTGTGTGCGCCAAAATTATATTTATAATTTCCTGTTAACACTTAGCAAGCGGTAAGCAGGGTCGAACCTACGAGAGAGCAATCAGCGATAAAGTTTACGAATAATTGTCACACTAAAAGGGGGTTGTAGGAAGAATGTTTGTTGTTGTCAAATTCAGAGAAAAGTCAGTTCAGGGATATGCATTGCAACTGGTAATCATCGATTTGTAACATGCATCAATTAGTAAACTACTGTTCCTAGTTTAACAATCCCGCTATGGTAATGTCGACTCTAGTGTTCTACCTACTCTCAACCGCTAAGTTCTCGAATAGGTTTAACAATTACTCGATAAATGAGTACCTATTTGCTGAAGTTGATGAAGAAGAGGAATCCAGTCGTGAAAGTGAAAGCGAGCCCGACATGGAGGATGTTAAAGCTATCCGTGAAACTCGCTCAAAGAAGGCTGCTGAGCTGAAATCAATGGAAGGGACGAAGGATCGTATTCCATCCATTGAAGAGGATGTGCCAGAAGAAGATAACAGTGAAGAGTTTGAAGAAGCAGGATATCTACCTACTCCCACAACGGCAGTTAAGAAAGGAAAGAAGATAATAGTCGTCGATTATTCCAGCGAAGAATCCGAGCTTGATCAGGGTGGCCCCAATCCCCGTTGACCAGCAGAAAAGGATTTTTTTGAATCCTTACCGGAGGAACCAATGACTCAGCAGTGAGTCTAGTGTTCTACCTACTCTCAACCGCTAAGTTTTCGAATAGGTTTAACAATTACTCGATAAATGAGTACCTATTTGCTGAAGTTGATGAAGAAGAGGAATCCAGTCGTGAAGGTGAAAGCGAGCCCGACATGGAGGATGTTAAAGCTATCCGTGAAACTCGCTCAAAGAAGGCTGCTGAGCTGAAATCAATGGAAGGGACGAAGGATCGTATTCCATCCACTGAAGAGGATGTGCCAGAAGAAGATAACAGTGAAGAGTTTGAAGAAGCAGGATATCTACCTACTCCCACAACGGCAGTTAAGAAAGGAAAGAAGACAATAGTCGTCGATTCTTCCAGCGAAGAATCCGAGCTTGATCAGGGTGGCCCCAATCCCCACTGGCCAGCAGAAAAGGATTTTTGAATCCTTACCGGAGGAACCAATGACTCAGCAGCCCAGCCCCATAATGCCTAGATTCGTTCAAAGAGGCATTTGGTTCAGAAACCAAGAAGTGGCTGGCTCGTGGGAGGTGGTAGCGAGACACACAATAGTCTCTGAGAAGCTGGTGAAGGAAGCTAAATTCAAGGTCCCTGAGGTCATCCTCTTGCTGAAGAAGGTAAACTTGTTTCACTCTCTAACCGTCACTAAGAAATACAATGCTCAGTTAGTCAAAGAATTCGTAGTGAACTTACCTGATGAGTTTGCATCGGCTGGAAGTAGACACTGTGGCAATGGCTTTGTCCCCTGCTGAGATAAATGAATATCTAGGGATAGAGGGAGATGTCAGGCCTCCGGCTAAGGTGAGTCCGGATTTGATAGCTGCAGCCCTAAACGGGGGGCTGTGCTCTACCTGGATCACACACAGCCTTGCACCCTCTGACCTCACTACCAAGTACGCCCTGTTATACACCTTTGTCGTGAGGAACTAGATGCCAAACTCTCACAAAGGCAAAGTAAGTAAGGCCATGGGTCAGCTGCTATACAACATTGGGCAGAGGGAGAAGATCAACATGGGGCAAGTCATATTCCCACAAAATCAAAGTTCACACATGCCTAACACACAATTCATGCAATAATTCAAACTATTTAATTATATTATGTAGTTATGAAAATAACCTAATAACATCAGGCAAGCCGCCCAATCACGGATCATTGGCCGAATTAATCTAGAAACTGTTGAATGTCGCCCAATCACTGATTATCAACAATTTTGATTTATTAAACCCAGGGGATTCAGACAAATAATGTCAACTTTCCTATCGATTCCTATACTAACAGGATAGCTACCATGCTTCAATATTAATTCTACTAAATCAGATTAATTACCTTAGAACCAGTCATCTTTTTATTTTTTTAACATAATTTCATTCTAACAAGAAAACATCCCAATCAATGTCAGACATGCAAGAACGGCGAATTAAGAACAGTAGAATTAAAGAACTCCATTAACATAATCGAAAGGTTTTATTAAGATTGCATGAATAATTGAGTACAAGCATGAGATCTGTAAGATCACAGAACAAGAAGACTACTCACTAATCATGGTGATAAAACCAGAATACATGTATAAAAGAAATATTAAAGAAGAAGAAACGGAAAGTAAAGAAGAATCCTTCACTACGAAGCCGAGTCTTCGATCTTTAATCTTCTTGAAGCCTTGAGTTATATTTCCTCTCTTTAAGAATTAGGTCTAGTATTGCCCAGGTCCAGCATGCTAATTTTAGGCCTTTGGATCACTATTTATAATAAATTTGGCTCGGTTAAATTAGGAAATTCCGTCTGGCCCAGTTCAACTTCAAATCGGCGGTTGGGCCGCAGGTTAAATTGGTGAACCGCCAGTTGGACCATGAGCCAGGCCATCTCATGAGCTCTCCAAAAATCATGTTTTTGGCCGGTTCCAACCTGAATCGGCGTTTGGTCTTGAATTTGGCCATCGCTCACTCTGCACGATGATCCTTTAAACCTTCAAATTTCTTCTTGATGTAAACTAAAAAGTTGTAGCTCTTTGAGTTATTTTTCCAACAAGATATTGCACGCCTCAATCGAATAACGATCATGCGCTCGACATGTCTTTGAAGATGAATATGTCAATCTTCCTATATTTGGTCTATTTTCTTCTGAATCTTTTTTTAGCCTTATTTTGCTCCAAGTGGATTAAAAGCTTCAATTTGGTAAACTTGGACCTGAAACAAGAGCAAGGTAGTAAAAACACAACAAAAATTCCTGAAAACGAACAGAAATCCCTTGTAAACGAGTGAATATAGTCGAAAATCTATTGATAAACGAGTCACTTTATTTTTAAACTTTGTTCTTTCTCATCTTGCTTGTCCATGATTTTTTTCTATCTTTGAACGGTTTCAATAATGCATTTCAAATAGCAACGTATGAATAAACCTCCCGCTCTTTCCCATAATTGCCCTTTTCGACACGACACTAGAATGGGGATTACCACCTTGCCCCGGTTACTTCGGACTAGAGATAAGACTGTCTGTTTCCCGTCCCGCCACTTGATATATTCAGTTTTTATGTGATGGACAAAACTCTAAACTTCAAAAGGGCCTGAAGCTCTAGCCTCCATGATTGCCACCTTATCATACGACTCAAAGTTTGGTCCTTTATCAAAGTTAAGTACACGTCAATTTTCAAAAGGTATACCAATAGGATTAGCGTAGTAATTATGTAAACAACAAATTTCTACCAAAAACATTAAAGGCAAGTAAAATGCATAAAATTACAGTGCAAATTCATAGCAAAATACCCCACCGCACACTTAAAAACAAGTCATGCCCTCATGGTACAACTTAAATTAAACATAAAGTCTGATCGCTTCAAACAAACACAAGTCATGACATAACATGTAGTGTAAAGAGGATTGGATGAAAAGTGAGTATTCCCTTGAGAAGTTAGGAGCCACCACGTGCAACAGCCAGTCTATGTGAAACGGAAATCTCTGTGCATGGTAATAATTCCTTATTTGCATGCGGACCCTGTAGAGATCGCAGATCCCTTCTTATTTATTGATTACATGTAAAGAGGTAATAAGCACCGTGAAATTGCAGCGCCTTCGTATGCTGAGAGTGTACTAGCAGGTTGCTATAACAACCTCTTGTGCCACTGTGCGGAAATAACCTAGTGCAGTAATGAAAGAGAGCACACACGAATTTGGTCACCCATTTCGACCAATTGCCTACGTCAGAGAAGGACTGCTCTGTAGTCCTTAGTAATTCTACTATCCATCGTTTTCCTTACACGGACTTGACTCTACGCCTACACTAGGTCAATCTATGAAGCCTCACTTGATCAGTACGAATTACTCCTAATCTAAACAGACTCAGATCAGCTGCACTCACCTATTCACTCGAGATAAATAAATAGCTACAACACTGCTCATAGTCGTAGCCTATTATAAATAAAACAGTGATTACTGTAGGTTGCTATAACACACTCTTGTGTCGTATAATTTGTGCCGATTCTGTCCGCGTAGCTCCAAGCCTTCTGCTGAGCCGATCGAATTGTTCAGCGAGCGCTGCACACTTCGGAATACTCACCCTTGCTCTGTGACCACCTGTCACTGATGAGAGTGAGTCTTCTACAGTCTATGAGTTCCTCAGATAATAAGCACACAACTTCAATTGACCTTCTTCGATTAGGCACTGATCAGACTCTCCACATCTTGATTAGTCTCTTCTCTTTTCCTTTTATGCTTTTATGTTGGACACTACATCCTTTCCCCTCTTTCTCTAAGATAGCCGCTCAGCAACTGATGGTGCTATTATTTCCTTAACCAGATCATCTGCTACAAGAACTGTCTCAGATCTATCCAGAGTATCTTCTACAATGACTGGCTCGAATGCAGTGGGTTTGATAGGCGATCTGGCAGAATCAGCCTCAGCCTGGGTCATCTTCTGAGTAGGAGACACTATCAGTGGTTTGTAGGCAACCATCGCCATGTCTTCTTGTCGTCCTTTAGTAACCTGAACATTGTCCTCTTTAGCAGCTTCAGCATGGAATACATCAACCACTGGGACTTCATTATGTTCTTCCTCTCCTTTAGCCAACTGGGTGGTATCTTCTGTGACAATTTCCCCACGAATACCTTCAGTCATTAGGAATTCAGTGTCTATGGGAACGGCATCCGCTGAGCTATGTCCTACCCCAACTTCTGTTTTCTCGACTCTCTTCCTAGCCTTTTGTGCGAACACCCTGGATATCCGTGAAGCCTTGCTTTTCTTCTAACCTCGAACTTCCTTTTGTTGAGACAGGCTAGTGCCAATCTTGTCAGCTCGAGACCTCTTGACCAACTCAGCCTTCTGTCGCCTCAGTCCTCTCAGCCAACTGTTTTCCCTGAACGTTTGTGCAAGCAGGTATACTAACCTCCCTAGATATGTTCTCAACACGGGATTATTTCAACTTTCATTCTCACATATTCACTCTTATCACCCTCTACCACAGTAGTAATCACAGGTGAATCAACTTTAGAACTTACCTCTGAGTCGGTCTCATGTTCAGTTACCAACGACTTTGGTACAGGAGGCTTGTCCGCTCCCTTCATACTTCGTCCTCCTTTCTTTGGTGCATGGATTTCAACGGGTATTTGGGAGTCCACAACAGATTTTCCCTTTCTATGTGACGCTGTTGCTCTGGTCAATCTTGCCGGAGCTGATGAGGCAGAGGTATCGGCTGCAGCAATGGCGGAGGCTTTCTTGGATGCTACCATGATTTTTCGATGTCCAGATTTCTTCCAGGGACTAGAGATTTCACTTTTACTTCTCAAAGAAAACTCTGCTAGATATTCTGCGAAAAATCAGGTAATGATTTAGAAGATTTTAAAATTCAAAATTGGAAACCCTAACTATCGTATCAGGAATAAGTTTAGGCTATTTGCTGATTTTCTTTTCCAAAACATATATTCCTTTTGAGATCCATGTTTCAATGTACTTTTTTGGCTAAGACTCTATTTCACCCATCATACTAGATAATCACCAGAACTTCTCCCCCTGAATTCTTTAACTAGTTCATAAAATCCTTGCACAGGGATTAGGAACTGGTCCAGCTTTTCTGGATCCGACTTAAGTGTTGACAACACATAGGCCCAAGGCAAGTTGTTCAAAGCTTTAGTGAAGAATATCAGCTAGTTGTTTATCGGAGGGTATATGTTTTAGTGTGATGACCTTCTATTCAACTAACTCACGAATGAAGTGATGCTTGATGTCAATGTGTTTGGTCTTGGAGTGTTGAATAGGATTTCTGGAGATGTTAATTGCGCTCATGTTGTCACAAAATAAGATCATCTCTTCCTGTTTCAGACCATACTGCTTTGCTTCTTACTGAACCATGATACTAGTTGTTTCCAAGAAAGAAACATCCTTCAGAAGTGCTTTTTCGATCTTCTGCATTGCCCGCCCAATCATCATCCCCATACCCAACTAGATGAGAACTGTGTAATCCTTGGTGTACTAGAGTCCGTAGTTTGATGTTCCACTTATGTATTTGATTATACGTTTTACACTTGCTTGGTGACTTTCTTTTGGGTTTTCTTGGTATCTGGCACAGACTCCTACCGCATAGCAGATGTGACGCGCGTCGTTGTGCGCGCCAAACTTGTATTTATAATTCCAAGCTCTAGCTAGTGTAGCGGCAAGCAAGGGTCGAACCCAAGAGAACTGACTGTGAAGCTGTTTCCTGTGAATACGGAACTAAAGGAAGTTTTGAGTGAGTGGTCGCAAGAACGAATGTAATAAAAGTGTGAAAGTCAATCGAGAGAAATATTCAGCTCAGGGAATTCATTAGTGACTGTTATAATCGACTTCTAAAGATACGATTCTAATCAAATGCGTGGTCACTCCGACAAAGGTAATGACCTGAAGTATCCCGACAAAGGTGATACTAAGCCTAGATTCTACTACTTGTTTCCATGACAAAGCTTCAACAAGAGGTAATAATCAGAATTGATGAGCGGATAGTTTCACGACAAAGTATACGCTAACCGTGCAATACAATTCAGGCAATTAAGATCCAGAACTTACGAATGAATAGAAATATGCATTAAATCCAAGTCTCAAACATGAATTTCACTAATTGAAAACCCTAAACTGAAACAGAAGTTTAGCTACTCGTATTCATAACTGCAAAATACATTAAACTGAAAGAAATAACAAAAACTGTTCGGAATTACTATTCACCGCCGGAAAACACTGTTCAGTGCCGGAAAGTACTGTTCACGCCGGAATCACTGTTCACGCAATCTCCAAAATTCCGTCCGTCCTTCGTCAAACCTCCGTCGTCCCAAAACTTTTCTGTGTCGTCGAAAAAACTGCCGTCCCAATCTTCCGAAACCCTAATTGAAATCGGGCTGTAAATTGATTTCGGACCGCGGGCCCGACTGCTGACGTCATCATAAATTTAGAGCGTCCCATGAAGACATTATTTCGCGCTCCCGAAGAAGACATTAAGCTCCGGCGCGCGACGCTAATGTTGCCTGCTGGAGCGCAACTCACTGCAACGCACCTCCTTCGTCGAGTTTCGCATTCGGCCCTCTAAAAACACCGTTTTGAGTCGCAAGTCTCTTTTCATGTATTCCGAACACCTGAAATGCAAACAACACTAAGAAGTAACTGTTCACATCAAAACATGTCGAAATAGTTGGGTTTAAACGGTTTAGCGAGTCGTATAAATACGTCCCATCAAACCACCCCACACTTAAACTTGTTCGTCCCGAACAAAGAACGAAAGCAAGACTCGCGACACCAAAACAATTCTAACATGCCAACGACTAAACACTGACTTTACTCGAGATGTCGTCACTAATCAGTTCATCAACATATACTCACATTCATTCTTCAATAAAGATCAGCAAGAAACCGTAATGATACATGTTACCTGAGAGGTCAAGATGTAATTTAAGGGATGACTGGGAGATAGTCCTCTTTAGACTCCTGACTCCATTCTTCAGCTCGAGGTCATAGTCGCGCGCATGTACTGAGTTTGCTTTCTCTGGCACGAGAGAAATCCAAGCTACGAGGAACTCAACTTTTCTTATCCTTCTTCTTTTGGTCGGACAGCTTTTGAAACTTTCTTGTTTTGTTTGGTCCGAAGACTTCACTCAACTCGATTGTTTATTTTTCTGACTTTTCTTTCTTTCACATTTGACTGGATTTTCCTTTTGAGCTTTGCTCTCCAATGTGAATTGCTTGTCCCCCTTTTCTCTTTGAACCGTTCCAATCATCGCCTTCGAATAGCAGCATATGGAGCGCGTCCCGCTCTTTCTCATCATTATCCTTTCAGCGCGAGGCAGGATAGGGGTTACCCACCCATTCCCGGTTACTAGGACTAGAGATAGGACGGTTTGTTTTCCCGTCCCACCATTGCATAAACACTGCAATGGTGGAGTGAAAGTCTCACCCCTCATAACTCGGAGTGCCAACCTCCACAAACTCAATGCGCTACGCGACTAATCCCATGAACCTTTGAATGTTTGTCAAGTCCCTCTAGGACATTTTCTTTCAACTCCACATCCTGTAATATCTCAACTCGAAAGCACATATAACATAACGTAACTCGCATCACAAAACTTCAGAAATCATGCAAAACATACGCATCAAAACCTCATAGCATCAAACATCATAGCATAAAGACTGGCAGCATATAGTCACACGAAATCAGCAGCATCGCAACACCTAAAAATTTTAAAAAACGTGCTCTAGCCACTACTAATGCAAGCTAACAAAAGTAAATGTGCTGACACATACTAACTCCCCCACCCCACACTTGTGAAACAAACCGTGTCCTCACGGTACAATAAGATCGTCGGGAAGGGTAGTCATGCAAGACTCAAAAGAAAAAGAAAAAGAAAAAAAACGAAACAAATAAGAAATGCACAAGAAAACTATCCTAACTCAGCAAGTTAAGCTCCCCATGCACACATTAAGTTGCGCGCCCCAAGCATACATTAGCAGCGCTAATGTATGAACCCGGAGCGCAACTAATGTTGCCTTGGGACGCTTTACACACTGAGGTACGCAAAAAATGAAAATAAATAAATAAAAATCGGGTTGCCTCCCGCAAAGCGCCTTTGTTTTACGTCGTTGGCTCGACGGTACCTCTCCTCCTCAATCGATCACCGGTCAGCCAACTCTAGCTTCTTATCAGGTGGGTCATCCTCTCCGAGCGGAACATCTTTTAGCAAAAACCGAGACACTGGCAATGAGGTCTTCAAGAATCCTTTAATGAACCTGCGATAAAATCTGACAAATTTGTGATAAAATCCAGCATATTCCAGGAAAGACACGATACCTCGCTGGTCAGTAGGAAAAGGCAATCCACGAATTAAATCAGTTTTTCCTTTGTGAGGTTGGATGCCTTCCTCATGCTGTCTACCCAACTCAAACGCCGCATCTTCAATGATGTCCAACGCATGTGTTCCTGCAATGTTAGGTGGGTGCTGCATAGATTTATACATGTTAAAATGAATTACTTCTCCGTCTACTTCCATGGAGAGATCACCCGTGAATGTATCGATCTTCGTCTTCGCGGTCACCATGAAGGGTCTCCCAAGTAAGACGGGCGAAGTGTCTAACGCATCACCCTCCATTTTCATGACATAAAAATCTGCAAGGACTGCAAGCTTTCCTATGTGTACTAATACGTCAATAATCATACCCTCTGGCTTACTATATGATTTATTCGCTAGTTGAAGAATCAAATCAGTGGGTGTCAGAGGACCAATACGCAATGTTTGATATAAAGAGTAAGGCAACACATTAACTGACGCACCCAAATCCAGCATACAATGATCAATTTTGAAATTACCAATGACGCATGGAACTGTAAATGTACCTGGATCCTTACACTTTGGTGCTGCCTTGCACTGAACAATTGCAGGGATGTTCTGCCTCAAATTTACCTGCTCGGGCTTCAGTTCTCCTCTTAGGTTAGTGCACAATTCGTCAAGGGCCTTAGCATATTTTGGGATCCGCCTTATTGCGTCGAGAAGTGTGGTTGAGATCCCAACTCTACTGAACAACTCCAATAAAATTTGATACGCTGCTGGATCCTCCTTAGGCTTTGATATATGTATAGGAAATGAAAGAAGTGGGTCAGAACGACGACATTCAAAATCCAAGTCAGGAGGTACCGCGCCAGTAGTGAACGTTATATTCGCGCGCTGGAGGATAATGTTCTCTTCGGGCGCGCTCTTATTGTTGGCTCCAGGCGCGGTCTTTGTGTTGACCGCGTCCGCTTCATACATTATTTGCGCTCCGGGAGAAGACATTACCGCTCCGCGCGTCTGGCTAATGTTGTCATCCGGCGCTGAACTCACTGTTTCCGCTTCCCTCATTGCCTCGTTTGTACTCTTGACCTCCTGTTCTCGCCTTAGGGTAATTGCGCTGACATTTGCCGTCGGGTTAGGAATTGTTTGAGATGGTAATTTGCCCTGGTCATTCTTCAACTCATTGACGACCGTGATCAACTGTGACATTTGCTTTGATAACTCCGCAAGAGCACCATCCGTCTTCGCTTGGTATTGTTGAAGATTCACTGCAAGATCATTAACAGTTAGCGGGTTATTCTGACCTGACTGATTATAGTTCTTTCTCTGTTGGTACTGATGAGCACTGTTGTGACCCTCTTGTTGCTGACAAAATGGTGGCCGATAAAACTAGGTCTGCTGTTGAGGCGCGGCTTGCTCCCTAGGAAATCCACCTTCATTCTTCCAACTATATCCATTCGCAGCTAATCCAAACTTCCTCTGAGGTGGTCTGTTATTGAAATTCTGATATCCTCCTAAAGCATTCGCCTCTGCTGAATTGTTTTCGTACAAGGATGGACACGAATCAGTCTTGTGGCTGGCAGCACCACAAAATTCACAAGGCTTCACCACATTAGCTTGTCCCACCATCATCTTCTGCATCATGTCCTTCAGCTCTTTGATTTGTGCAGCCATGTGATTGTTGGATGAGTCTGCCTGTGATACATTCCTTGTTCTGCTCGTATCCTCCCTTCGACTGGTCTCCTCCCTGAAACGAGCACTTTCAGCGGTCTCATTAATCAAATTACGTACCTCAGATGGTGTTAAGTTCAACACCGTGCCACCAGCTGCAGCATCCAACATCATACGCTCGAGAGGTCTCAATCCATCCAGAAGATATTCTACCAACATCCTTTCCGGGACTCCTAAGTTACAGCAGCTTTGCTCCAATGCGTTGAACCTCTCCATGTAGTCATACATCGACTCGCTTGGTCCTTGTTTGATATTAGAAAGTTCTCTACGCACTTGTGTTGCCTTTGCTGGCGGGTAGTATTTGTCTAGAAACTTCCGCTGCATTTGGTCCCAGGTGCGAATACTACCTGAAGGAAGAGACAGAAACCACGATTTTGCTAAGTCAGTCAAACTCAAAGGAAATACTCGAAGCTTAAACCTGTCCTCAGAAGCTGGGTAGGGTCTCAATGTTTGGCAGATTCCGGTGAATTCTTGTAAATGCCTTGTCGCTACCTCTCCTGGTAATCCGCCAAATTTGGGTAAGTGGTGCACCACAGAAGTCTTTACCTCAAAATAGTCCTCTTCTGCACCAGTATTGATGCACCATGGCTGCTCATTGAAGTCTGGTGCAGCCAGCTCTCTCATTGTTGGTTCCGGTCTTTGGGCACGCCTGTATGGCTGATGCCCGTAAGGCTGCTGCTGCACATATTGCTGCGGCGGTGGGTTAGGCTCATTGAAACCTTCTGCTCGTGCCCCTGCATCCCTAGCCATAAATTCCCTTTCGCGAAGTTCCCTCTGGCGCGCTCTAAATACTCGCTCCGGCTCTTCATAAAATGGTGGAACCTGCACATCCGGATTTCCTGGTGGTGGTAAAGGATGGTTGTTGTTGTTGACCTGATTTTGTTCATTGTTTTGGCGGCCATCACCGTTAACACTACCTGCGTGCGACATGCTGGAAAGAGCAATTTACCGCAACAAAAAAAATACAAAGAAATAATTGAAAACTAAATACAAAAAGAAAAGAAACTGTTCACCGTAGCAGTTCCCCGGCAACGGCGCCAAAATTTGACGCGCGTCGTTGTGCGCGCCAAACTTGTATTTATAATTCCAAGCTCTAGCTAGTGTAGCGGCAAGCAAGGGTCGAACCCAAGAGAACTGACTGTGAAGCTGTTTCCTGTGAATACGGAACTAAAGGAAGTTTTGAGTGAGTGGTCGCAAGAACGAATGTAATAAAAGTGTGAAAGTCAATCGAGAGAAATATTCAGCTCAGGGAATTCATTAGTGACTGTTATAATCGACTTCTAAAGATACGATTCTAATCAAATGCGTGGTCACTCCGACAAAGGTAATGACCTGAAGTATCCCGACAAAGGTGATACTAAGCCTAGATTCTACTACTTGTTTCCATGACAAAGCTTCAACAAGAGGTAATAATCAGAATTGATGAGCGGATAGTTTCACGACAAAGTATACGCTAACCGTGCAATACAATTCAGGCAATTAAGATCCAGAACTTACGAATGAATAGAAATATGCATTAAATCCAAGTCTCAAACATGAATTTCACTAATTGAAAACCCTAAACTGAAACAGAAGTTTAGCTACTCGTATTCATAACTGCAAAATACATTAAACTGAAAGAAATAACAAAAACTGTTCGGAATTACTATTCACCGCCGGAAAACACTGTTCAGTGCCGGAAAGTACTGTTCACGCCGGAATCACTGTTCACGCAATCTCCAAAATTCCGTCCGTCCTTCGTCAAACCTCCGTCGTCCCAAAACTTTTCTGTGTCGTCGAAAAAACTGCCGTCCCAATCTTCCGAAACCCTAATTGAAATCGGGCTGTAAATTGATTTCGGACCGCGGGCCAGACTGCTGACGTCATCATAAATTTAGAGCGTCCCATGAAGACATTATTTCGCGCTCCCGAAGAAGACATTAAGCTCCGGCGCGCGACGCTAATGTTGCCTGCTGGAGCGCAACTCACTGCAATGCACCTCCTTCGTCGAGTTTCGCATTCGGCCCTCTAAAAACACCGTTTTGAGTCGCAAGTCTCTTTTCATGTATTCCGAACACCTGAAATGCAAACAACACTAAGAAGTAACTGTTCACATCAAAACATGTCGAAATAGTTGGGTTTAAACGGTTTAGCGAGTCGTATAAGTACGCCCCATCAAGATGTCAGGTCGATTAAACTCCCAATCATGCTCCTATATAGAGTCTAATCCACACTCACTCCAGATTCATCTTTTGTGATTTTGAACAGTTCTGACGCTTATGTTTGGTTATCAACCCTTGTCATTTTTGCTTGCAAAAAGGGGGAGTAAAAGTACAGCCAACAGGACGAACTCGGCACTCGATGGATACACGCCATTCTTGCCCTATGAGGAGGAAGTTTTGTCAAAAAAATGCCAAGGGGAGAATTTTAGATCCTGGTACTTCATGGATATTTGAATGACATATTTTTGACAAAAGTGCAAACTAACACGACTGTAACAGAGGGTGAGACAATGATGGTTTAGATAGGCGCGTGCAATAAGATCAATCGAGGTTAGTGAATATATTGCGTCAGGGAATAAATATTCTGGGAGATATTCTGAGACCAATATTCTCCAAGATAATTCGGCTCCGGAAGATTAGATTTTGTGCCTGAATTAGGAAAGCATGATCAAACACTATTATGTTTCCTAAGAGACGAAAATATAATCTAATCTATATATGTGAGGGATTGGGAAATGGAGAATTGACTGAACAATCTGATCTGAGAACGAACGAAGATGGAGCTAGCAGAACTGCGATCAACTTCAGAGATCGATAGAAATTGAGTGCACAAGAATCTGATCGCAGAGTGCTCAAACAGAAACGTTGAACAGACTGTGTTACACTGCTGACATTCTAAAGAAGAGAATTACCGATCTGCGGGAGGCAGATCAAGGTGGAAAGAGAAGGATCTCAGTCTGAAGGATTCAGACGCACTCACGGTGATTCAACTACATAGTGGTAACAATCGAAATTGTGTTACTTAAAGATCTATTGTACTTGATCATACACATAGTGAAGTGCTTTTCACTTGGGGTTCAGAGAACTCCCCCTGAGTAGGCTCGGTGAGCTGAACGACATATCCTGTGTCACTTGCATTACATCGTTTCATTTATGTTGTGAGTAACAACTATCGCAATTTCCTGTTTAAGCATTGTAAAACAGCTAATACAGTGGTCTGGAACAGTCACTGTGGGATAGACTATAACTTTCAAAGAGAGTATACGGTTGTTGTTTTTTAGAACACCACGGACCTCAACATCAGGGAAGAGGATGCTTCCGAAGAGAAATCACAATCATTTTCCGATCCTGAAGATGCTAGTGCGTCTTTCATTGAACACCACCACCATTCGGCCGGAACTAGGATCCCTACTCATGATCTGTTGCTAGGGAAAAAGATAAGGCACCGGCGCGTGCTAGAAGAAAATTTTTGTGGAATCTGCTGTCCCAAGATGCTGGAAGGAAAAGATGTTGCTACACTTCTCAACCGAGAGACATGCATGCAGACTTGCTCCTGCCGGAATAAAAATGGGGTAATTCCTGTGGATTACTCTTTTTCTACTGCTGGGTGTTTAATTTATTGTTAGAATTTGTGCTTGTTATTTAACATCTTGCCTTGTGCGGGTGTTTTGTCTTGTGCACTGGATACTTTGTAAAGTTGAGCAGCTTAGTGAATCGGTAATTAGTCCTGGTGGCTTGCGTAGCTGCATTGAAGGAATTATGCCTCAGGTATTTCTTATTCTCCTCATAACAGTGCTAGATTTTAGGATTATTTTCGAAATTGATTTTTCCTATCGTCAAGTACGAGGTACAAATTTGGCATGGAATGAAGATCCAGAAATTTTAGAGAATTGTTCTATTGGTCTGGCTTACCGGATGAAAATAAAAATGACGTTAATAAGGTGTGAAGTGATACATTTTCCAACTTTCTTTTCTTCTCTAACATTTCTGTCTTTTTCTTTTTCAGGTAGAAAGTAGGTGGAGACAGTAGTCTGTAATGAATTTACTTTGGCATTTCCTGTTCATAATCCCTGGAAAAACATGGTCATCCTAATCCATACATACCCCTTTTCTTCATCAATAGCTTCGTTTTATAAAGTATACATTACATACTTGGAAGTTTCTATGTGTTAGGCTTAAGCGTAGTCATTAAACTGAAATCTACAGGCGTACATCTTCATGAGTAGAAGAAGCTGGAGATACTTATACTTCCTTCCCTACCAATCAAGCTCCGAAGAGGCTTTTCACCACTTTGTCTGCCGATACCTGAATCTCGCTGCTGTATTCCTCTTAGACAGACTTGCAGAAAGAAGAAGAAGAAGAGGCTTTTGTCTGCCGATGCGCTCGTCCTCTGCATAGCTGATATTTGGGCTGTGAAAGCTGTTTGGGCTCAAAATCAATATATATATATATATATATGGTTACCGAACTTGGAAAATTTAAAATCAGAAAAACCCTAGCAGCATCAAATGCGAACAGGGTTCGGCATTACTTGGGCGCATTTATCACAAGGCTATGGCCAGCTCGGATCTGTGCAACCCGGAAGTTAATAGGGAGATAAAAAGAAGAGTGATGATTTATAACGGCGAGGAATTTAGTACAGGAAATACCACTTCTGGTTTCCCACCCTCCTACATACAGCCTGAGAACAACCCTGCACGATATCTTGGACGGACGGTTGGCTATTGAACTCGGCGAGAGCGACATTGCTTGCGTGGCGGGGGCGTTTAATGGTCTTATGATGCTGCATGATGATCAGAAGCACACTGTTGTTGTGCTGGAGTTTGAGGAGACGCAGGTTTCTGAAATTATGTATGAGGACGAGGAAGGAGCTGAGGCGAGGATGAGCACCATGATCAGGTTTGGATGAGCATTATGTCGTGCTGGAAGGGAGGGCTGTTTGAGCACTACTACTTGTGCAATTTGTTTGGATGAGTTTTGGGATGAGATTGAGATCGTAAGAACATTTTGCGCGCATATTTTTCATTATCTGTGCTTCAGAAACTGGTTGATGGAGGGCAAGAAGAATGGCTGTCCCATGTGCAGGGCCCTTTTTAGATAGAGGCATTTAGTTACTTAAAGCATAATTCTTCTTTTTTTAATCTGTGAAGAGTAGAAGAATCACATAGGGAGGGACGAACATACAAAAAAAGAAGAAGTCATTTTATCAATTTGTCATGAGCATTAATATATTATCATTCCTTTACTGTTCTCGACATGTGCTTATTTTCTTATTGAAGAAAATTTAAATCTAGCAATCAACTCACAAGATGATTTGCTTTGCTACCCCGCAAAACCTAACCCTCTTACAGCTAGCAATTTGGAGTGTGCATGTGATATGGACCTAGGCAGATCCAATGAGAGAAGCATTAGTTTTGGAATGCGGAAGAGTTCGGACAGAGAGTTCCGCGCCACAGACGTACTTTAGATGTTCCGCGGTGCGGCTATGTTGCTTGGAGGCGCGGGATCTCGGCTGATAACGTCCGGATCTCGCACGGGCCTTGCTGAGAAATGCGGAAAATGGTGGATTTTGATGTAAATGAGTGAGAATGAAAGGAGATGGAGATGGATATGTGTGAGATGAATTTGTGAGCACAATGCTAAGCAGGATACTCAAAAATCAGCAAGCCCCTCGATGAAGTCCATGGTGACCTCCTCCCATACTTTATTGGGAACTCTTAGTGGCTGTAAGAGTCCTCCCGGCCTCCGGTGTTCCACTTTGAGTTCCCTTCCCTTGCAGCCTCCCTTTGTTCCTTGAGTTAATCACTTTGATTATCTTCATCAAGGGCTTCCCAATCCAGCACTCCCGGGATGGTGATCGCCTTCCAAGTTATAGTCTGCTCTCGGCCGAGTTATCCGAGAGGGTGATGGGTTCTTCTCGGGTTCCCTCCTCGAGGGTCATTGTGTGTAGGGCAGGCTCCTCGGCTTCATCTGGTCCGGGGTCTTCTTCCGGTACCTCCTCCACTAAGATGACTTGCAATGTCTTCCGGATATGTACTTCTCGTCGCACTGGAAGCAAAGTCCTTTGGCGCGTTTGGCGTCACACTCCAAAGTGGTGACATAATGGTAAGGTCCGCTCCTAGCTGGTGGTATCTCCTTGGCCTTTTGTGCTTCTCCTAAGGGCTTAGGCCTTGAGAAACTTCCCGCAAGGCGGCTGCTTCTCTCGGCCAAGTCTCGGAACTCCACAAGTTCGGCGAGGGTCATGGTCCGGGAGAGGGTGGTGGGTTGGAGGACTCTTACGGCCGCGCAGATGTTTGGCTTAAGTCCTCGTATAAAATTCCCAAACAAGGCCTCCTCCGTGAAACCATGAAGTTCACTTGAAAGTGCCTCAAATCGGTTACGATAGTCGCCTATCGTTCTCTCTTCAGTAAAAGCAAAGAATTGCTCATGAATTACTTCGGCACTATGGCCTTGGAATCGCTCAAGAAGAGCTGTCTGGAATTCGGGCCATGTGCGGAATACTTGACGATCTTGGCGCCACCTAAACCAAGAGAGTTCTCGGCCTACAAGGTACACAGCCACGGTCTTGATCGCGGTATTGGTTTACCTCAAAGTACCTTTAGGTAGGATAAACCCATGCACTCGCGGCATTTCCCTCGAAGATGGGCATTTCAAGTTTTCGGACTAAAGTCCTCGACTCAACCCTTGATCCCTCATGGGAGTCGGCATGATGGCCTCCCCTCTTTCATAGGGATCTTGCGGAAACCCATAGTCATTGGTGCGACTAGAATTTCCGCGCTCATAGATACCATTGCGCATAGTTTCATCACAAGTCCCACATTGATCTTCACGCGTAAGGCCATGATTTGGAGCAAAGCGTGTCGATCTCCCGTTGGGTGCAAGGTAACTCCCGCGCGGATGACCATGGATGAGATCATCTCGCGGGGCTCCTTCATAAAACGAAACCTGCCCATTTAAGGACCGTTTTCGAGTGTTGTTGCCATTTTCAAAGGCGGGGAATGGATCAAAACCATCCACCGCGTTATTACTTGGCATGTTAATGTTCAAATGAGGGTTTTGGCCTTCGAGATCTGTTTGGCTTTGGTTCTCCTCGGCCTGCCCTTTCCTTTTATCCAAAGAAAAAAAAGAAGGGTTGGTGGGATTTACCTCATTTGCTTGAGTCAAGGAAGACTGGGTGGTGGGTGTGGCCTTCATAAGGCTGGACATGATAGTGATGAGTGCCTCCAACTTCTCCTCAATGGATGCGAACTTATGGGATGCCTCTTTGGAAGGCTTCGTTCTTGTCGTGTCGGATTTGGGCCTCCTCACGGAAAGAGCAAAGGCTTCATGCTTCTCCTCCACAAAGGCTTCATGCTTCTCCTCCATGGTTGCCATTCTTTGCTCCATCTCCGTGGCTCTTGTCATCCCCGGATTGTATGCTCTAGATGCCAAATGATATGGATCTAGGCAGGTCCAATGCGAGAAACCTGCGGAAGAATGCAGAAGAGTGCGGGCAGGGAGTTCCGTGCCAGGGATGTACTTTAGATGTTCCACGGTGCGGGTAATGTTGCTTGGAGGCGAGGGATCTCGGCTATTAACGTCTGGATCTCGCGCAGGCCTTGCTGAGAATTGCGGAAAATGGTGGATTTTGATGGAAATGAGTGAGAATGAATGGAGATGGAGATGGATATGTGTGAGATGAATTTTGTGAGCAAAATGCTAAGCAAGATACTCAAAAATCAGCAAGCTCTGTTACTAAAACCGGCTGCAAAAGAGTGCTACAAAGACAAAAAGATGTTCAACCCTTGTAACTCAAGTTGAACAAATGACTAACTCCTATGCTATGCTACTTGATCAAGAGGTATCCTTTGCTTTGTTTGTTTGATTTCTTGATGAAGAGCAAATGAGGAGCGGCTGGCTTTTATAGGGGAGGGCCAGCCGAGGGGTCACCATGCCCATTATTGCTCCGGTCATTACTCCGATTCCTCTCCACATGTGATCTTCTATTTTTGGCTTCCTTGCTTTCCTCCCAGCCGGCTCCTTGCAATGTACCATCATAAATGCTAGGGGAATCTTTGTGGGATCCGTGTGGAGCATGAAACACATGCTCCACATGAGTTCTAGCCGTTTGCCCCCCATTTATGGCTGTCTAGAACTAAAATCTCCTAATCTCAACCTCTCGGTCTATTGATAGTTAACTAAAGTCGCTCAATACTTAGCCTAGTGAAATGCGTATGTCACTCTCGCGCACACATGCAACCTAAAATAATCATGCGTGATCTCCTAAACAACCTAAGTTTAACTCTCGTTCCATCCCTAGGTGTTTTATCAATTCATACTCATTTAGGTATTTCGTCAAACACTTGGTGTGCGCAAAATTGATATGAAGAACAAGCATATGAATTTTCAACCAAACTTCACTCATATAGATAAAAAGACAAGTCTTGTGTTACAATCAAACCTAAGGGATCCATAAGGACCCCAACTACTGAACAACTACTCACTCATGGTGAGTTTGAAACAAAACATGATATTTAATTGAAATTATTCACCAATTGGATGCAAAGAGGTAGTGGTTGAGTAGAGGGTTGATATAGATTCTCCAATTGTGTGTGTCTTCCTTCAATCCTTGACAATTCTTCAAGTTCTCCAAGAGAATTCGCCTAGGGTTTTCGTTTTCGGAAGAAGAGGTTCTAATTTTACATCTCATTCTATTTATAAACTTTGAAGATTTCCAAAATTTACCCCCAGTGCCCGAATCACTTGATTCGGACAGGCCTTAATAAAACTGATTCGGACAGAGTGTCCGAATCATTTACTCAGAGCTGTTTCGGGCTGGCCGAATCACTTTTCTCTGGCCGAATCACTTTCTGATTCGGTCAACCGTTATTTGATTTGGTCAAACGTCCTTATGGAGCTAAGTCGATTCGGGTACCTGGGCGAATCGACTTCTTTGGGCCGAATTACTTTCTGATTCGGTCAAAGTCCATTTGATTCGGTCAAGATCCTTGTAGAGCTAAACTGATTCGGGCATCTTACTTCTTCCATGACCGAATCACTTTTTGATTCGGTCAACCTCATATGTGATTCGGTCAAACCAGTCAAGTTTTCCCCGAGGCAAGTTGATTCGTGCAGCTGAGTGTGATTCGGCCAAGCTGGTGGGCGAATCACTTTTGCAGCTTCCCCAAACTTGCTGTTTTTGATCTCGATCGATCGGAAATCATCCAGATTTTCTTCGGCCACTTCATATCCTGTAATACATATTTTAAACTTGAAATGGACAAAGAAAGCATCAAATGACTTTATAAAAGAGCGGAACAAACAAGAAGTAAGGGGGAAAATATGGACAAATATAAGGTCATTTGTCCGCTTATCAAAACACCCCAAACTTAAGTCTTGTTCGTCCCGAACAAGTATATGCATAAGTCAAGCGGAGAGTAAGATGCTAGATCATATATGACAATATCAAAGCATGTAGCAAAACTTACGCACATATAACACATCTGAAATTTCAAGTGTCTCTACTTATGCAGATTTGTGAACTAGCAGTTGCTGCAGCACACTCTTGTTCACTTAAATGTAGGCACAGCAGACAATGAATAGGACACAGATTTGTTCACCCAGTTCGGCCAATCTGCCTACGTCTGGGGAGGACTATTCTCCAGTCCTCAATCCACTCAACCAAAGGTTCAGATCACACTAGGTTACAACGCACGCAACCTATGCTACTTTAACCCCGTGTGGACTACTCAACACAATCAGAACAAGCTCTGATTTGTGCCAGCACACCCTCTACAATATGTCAGTCTAGAATAGCTACAATCCTCTTCAAGAACTCAGCCTATTCTAGCCTACACTACTCAGCAGGGTTGCTGCAGCAACAGCTGTAACACCAGCTGAAGCACTCTGTCCGCGTCGCTCCAAGGCCTCCTGCCGAGCCGATCGAACCACTCCAAGAGCGCTGAACACTCTGAGTAACTCCCCCTCACTCAGTGACCACCTGCCACTAGTGAGTTCTTCCGCACGAACCTCGACCGAGCCTTCCACCCGTCAGTTCTTCCGCGGCTGCCTTTGATCAACCAACAAGCTCCACAGCTCTGAATTGGCTTCCAGATCAATGCACGAATCAGTCTCTGCAAGACCTGACTCTCCTCTGCAATGCACACCTCAGCTCTGCGCTCAACGCTCTGCCCGTGTGTGTTGATCGAAGAACAACGTCCGTAGCACACCAAAGAATCCTCACTCTGAAATCTGTGTCTACTCTCGTGTATCCCTCAGCTTCGATCACCCTCTTCAGCCCTCGAACCTTCTGCTTAAATACCCTCACCACTTTAAGCAATTTCCAGGTTTAGGCCATTGACCCACAAGATCAATTATCTCCTAAAATCTAGGAGATTAGATTTGATTAATATCTTGAAGCATATCTCCTTCTCTGACTGATAATCCTTGCTGAAATATGCTCAGCAGCATTTTAGAAATTCTTCTAAGCACTTTCACAAAGCTGCCAAACCTTCAAAACGCACCCAGCACAAACTGTTACTCGGACAGTTGAACTAGCTCTTGAACCAGCACCTGCTGCAGCATCCCCTGCTGCATCTGTTGCTGGTTTACTTCTGCTGTATACTTCTGCTGGCCTCCTTGATTGATTGAGCTGCAGCAGCTCCTTGTTCACTCATGCTGGTTTTGTCAAACACTGCCATACTTGCATTATCAATCTCCCCCTTGGCATTTTGACAAAACCTTAAGGCCAATGCACTCTTCCGAAAACCAGAAACGAAATACTCTAAATAAAATTAATAGAGAGTAAGTAGATGAGGCCACACTCGGCCATAGCATACTGACCACGCAGGGTCAAAAAAAATGTATCAATATTCAGCAGCATATAAATCTTCTCTCCCCCTTTTTGTCATAGATGCTCAAGGGGCCTGCTCCTCATCCTCCAGGAAATCCAAGTCTCTGATGAGGCTCCTGATCTGTCCACGCCTGGCATCTCTCCTCTTGGCTTCAGCATCAAGAATAGCCAGCTCAGACCGGAGGTGACACACAATCCTGGCACGAAGAGCAGACTGGATTGTGGCAGCAGGGGGAAGAGATTCCTCCAAGGGAGCTGGAGCTGAAGAACCACCCATGAGAAGATCCTCATAGGCAACATCCACTGCATGTTTTCCCTTGAATAATTTGTGATCAACAGTAAAGACCTGCAGCTCCTCAGATAAGCCTTCAGTAATCGCTCCGAACTCTGGGTGCTGAGATACCATGATCCCATGGATGAGGGAGGGCAGCACAATAGGCTTGCTGGAGGGGGCACTCCCGGCATGTGTAGCAAGCTGAGGGAACATCACACTTCCCAGGCTGATCTTCCTCCTCTTTCCAATAGAATAAAGAAGGTTAGCAAAGTCTTTGTTGACCTTCCCTCTGTGAGAACTAGGAATCCAGTTCCTTGCACGAAGATGATACACCAGAGCATACTTGGAGGTTAGCTCAGCTGCACTGAGATTCGGGCCGCCCCAAGACAGGCACACTCCCGCTGTAAGGGTCTTCGCCAATAATTCAGGCTTCACATCAGTGGGAGCCCTTGCATTCTCAGAAATCCCAAGGAATGCATCAATAATTTCCGGAGTAATAACCACTTGTTTACCCCTTACCCAGCTTCTCCCATACTCATCAGCTCCTTCGTCTCCAAATTTTTCTTCCATATTCACTATAAATTCTCTAACCAGAATAATATTGAAACGGTGAGGAAAGGTTAGGGACTTGAGCAGTTTTACCTCAGTCAGGAGCTCAATCATAGCAGCTGATCTATACTTGTCTTGCACCAGACGCTTCTCATGCACAATGTGTTTCCTCTCAACAGCACTCCAGGATTGAGAGACGCTTTTGTTCCTGAACCATGTGCCTCCGACAGTGAGAGCAGAGAAATCTTCAGCTGCAGGACCTTTCTCAGAGGGTCCACCAAGAGATCCTTCTTCACTGGATGAGCTTTCACTACTGGAGCCTGGGATCAGGATAGGAGCTTTGCCCTTGTCTGAAGAAGGGGAATGTGCTGCAGCAGGTTCTTGTTCAGGGGACTCAGCAGCTGTTTCAACCCCTTCACCAATAATACCTGGAGACATGACCAGTGATCTGCACTCTTCTCCTGCAGGAACTGCTGCAGCAGTCTCTGCTGCTTGTTCTTCCTCTGAAGCAGCTTCAGTCATATCCGCTTCTGGCAGCACAGCAGAACCGGAGACAGGTTCTCCATCACGTACCAGCCGCCTCCTCTTCTGCGAAGCTTCTTCAGAGGGAGAGGGCTCATTGTGCGACACAGGGAGAGGGTTTGGTTCCCACACAACCACCTCCAGCGGCTGAGCAGGGTCTTCGTTGCGTGCCTTGGTCCTTCTCTCAGACCTGCTTTGCCTGTCAGCTGCCAGATTCTTCTTCAGTCCGCGTGTCTTCACCATTGCTGCAGAGATGTGGAAGGAAGGAGGAGCGCACAGAGGATGATCGGCAGAGATTTCTGAGACGCCCTTTGCTCTTGATCTGTGCCCTAGAAAATATTTACCCGTTATTTTCTTTTCCTTTTTGAAGTGTAAGTCATGTGCCTCTCATGTGCAAATATTTTCTTTTCATCTTTAGCAACCAACACATGTGAACAAGCTAATTCGGACCAGGTTGCTGCAGCACATGTGAGCTTGTTCACCTATTCACTTCAGGCTGCAATTTTTTGCTCAGAGGATCCTTGAGAGATTCTGGTGGAGCCTTCTTCACCCATACTTGGAATACACCAGAGCTTTTCTTCTTCTGATCTTCCAGCCTCCTAACCCTTTGTTTGGGTTTCCATATTTGTACCATCTTTGATTTACCCTTGTTTTTAGTAATCCAGTGCCCTTGTGCAGCAACATGAAATGGAGTCTTTGTGCAACATGTGCTGATTCTGGACTTTGCTCCCCCTTTTTCGGCTGAGCAAGTTCTGTGTTGCTACTTCAGATTGAAGTTGATCTTCTGCTTCCCAACACTTGTACCAGTACTCCACTTGTTCTGAGACTTTTGTTTTGTTTGAGAAAAATGTTGTCCATGATGCTGCAGCATCCTCTTGTATACATGTCTAGATCCAATTTTCTCTGCCATTTTTGAGAAGGCATCTGAATTCTTCTTCTCGTCTGTCTCACCATCTGAGGCTTTAATGAACACTGTCCCTTTAGAGCTTTCTTCACCAGTAAATCCAAGCCCTGTTTTCCCTTTTCCAAGTCTTTGGTAAGATAATATTTCGTCCAGAATATTGCTCTGCGGGTCAGCTGTCTTGGCTGCTGCTGGAGTGGATTCAACAGAGGTCTGTCTTTCTGAATCTTCTCTTTTCAGAATAGTAACTTGATTATCAACTGAGGGTAGACATCTCCTTCGTTCTTCTTCCAAGAGATTTACTCTGTCAGTCAAGGTCTGATTGGTCTGAAGAACTGCCTCACACTGTTTGAGTATCTTCCTCAGAAGATCAGCGAAACTGTCAGATGAGTCATTGTCATCTTCACTCTCAGAGACTTCAATCCCATAGTGAATTTCTACCTTCTTTAGCTCATTGAGGTGGACATCTGAAACACTTGTCAGCACAACACAGTTTTCTTCATCACTCTCATCCGAATCACTCCATTTTGCTGTCATGGATTTGCTGTTCTTTTTCTCAGAATTCTTGAAGGGTTTGCTTGGACAATCAGCCTCAATGTGTCCGTACCCTTCACAGTTCCAGCATTGAACTCCCTTTTTCATCTCTTTCTTGTCATCATCGTCCAGTGCTGGTTCTTTCCCTTTCTTCTTTCTTTCACTGCCCCGTCTGAATTGTCTTCGCGAGGAAGAGCTTCTCTCAGTTCTGGATTCCATGTTTTTCAGAAACTTTCCTAGATTTTTAACCAGCATGCTCAACTGATCGCCTGGAACTGTCTGCTTGATTTCTGCTTCAGCCTTCAAACCAACATTCTTGTCCTTGGAAGTGGTGTCTTCTTTGACCAGTTTCATCTCAAATTGTTTGAGAGACCCCATCAGCTCTTCCAACCTCATGAATCTGACATTCTGAGCTTCTTCAATGGCTGTCACCTTCATGTCAAATTTTGTGGGCAGCGATCTGAGAACCTTTCTGATAAGCTTTTCTTCTGGAATGGGCTCACCAAGGGCATGAGCTTCATTTGCAAGATCACAGAGTTTAGCATTAAACTCAGTGATAGTTTCTTCATCAAGCATCCTCAGATTCTCAAATTGTGTGGCAATAATCTGGAGTCTTGACAGCTTTACTCTATCAGTTCCCTCATGGGCAGTTTGAAGAATCTCCCATGCTTGCTTGGCCATGTCACAGTTTGAGATCAACCTGAAGTTATTAGCATCAACTGCAGCAAAAATTGCATTCAGAGCCTTTGAATTACCAGTTGCTGCAGCACCTTCTTCAGCAGTCCATTCCTCTTCAGGTTTAATTCTTGTCACTCCTTGCTGATCCATGGTGATTGGGGGAGACCACTGAACCACAACAGCTCTCCATGTCTTCTCATCAATAGCTTTGAGAAAAGCTTTCATTCTAGCTTTCCAATAACCATAGTTGCTCTCTTCCAGGAGTGGAGGTCTACTCGTGCTCTGTCCTTCCTTCATTGTCTTGGCAACTTCAGAGACACTGTAGGACCTTTTAAACTCTGTGTGTCGAGTTCCCGCTCTGATACCAATTGAAATTTCAAGTGTCTCTACTTATGCAGATTTGTGAACTAGCAGTTGCTGCAGCACACTCTTGTTCACTTAAATGTAGGCACAGCAGACAATGAATAGGACACAGATTTGTTCACCCAGTTCGGCCAATCTGCCTACGTCTGGGGAGGACTATTCTCCAGTCCTCAATCCACTCAACCAAAGGTTCAGATCACACTAGGTTACAACGCACGCAACCTATGCTACTTTAACCCCGTGTGGACTACTCAACACAATCAGAACAAACTCTGATTTGTGCCAGCACACCCTCTACAATATGTCAGTCTAGAATAGCTACAATCCTCTTCAAGAACTCAGCCTATTCTAGCCTACACTACTCAGCAGGGTTGCTGCAGCAACAGCTGTAACACCAGCTGAAGCACTCTGTCCGCGTCGCTCCAAGGCCTCCTGCCGAGCCGATCGAACCACTCCAAGAGCGCTGAACACTCTGAGTAACTCCCCCTCACTCAGTGACCACCTGCCACTAGTGAGTTCTTCCGCACGAACCTCGACCGAGCCTTCCACCCGTCAGTTCTTCCGCGGCTGCCTTTGATCAACCAACAAGCTCCACAGCTCTGAATTGGCTTCCAGATCAATGCACGAATCAGTCTCTGCAAGACCTGACTCTCCTCTGCAATGCACACCTCAGCTCTGCGCTCAACGCTCTGCCCGTGTGTGTTGATCGAAGAACAACGTCCGTAGCACACCAAAGAATCCTCACTCTGAAATCTGTGTCTACTCTCGTGTATCCCTCAGCTTCGATCACCCTCTTCAGCCCTCGAACCTTCTGCTTAAATACCCTCACCACTTTAAGCAATTTCCAGGTTTAGGCCATTGACCCACAAGATCAATTATCTCCTAAAATCTAGGAGATTAGATTTGATTAATATCTTGAAGCATATCTCCTTCTCTGACTGATAATCCTTGCTGAAATATGCTCAGCAGCATTTTAGAAATTCTTCTAAGCACTTTCACAAAGCTGCCAAACCTTCAGAACGCACCCAGCACAAACTGTTACTCGGACAGTTGAACTAGCTCTTGAACCAGCACCTGCTGCAGCATCCCCTGCTGCATCTGTTGCTGGTTTACTTCTGCTGTATACTTCTGCTGGCCTCCTTGATTGATTGAGCTGCAGCAGCTCCTTGTTCACTCATGCTGGTTTTGTCAAACACTGCCATACTTGCATTATCAACATCCACCCCCTACTCATTTAACCTAACCTAAAATTAACTAGACGAAGAAAACTAAATCTACTCCTAACTCACTGTGGTAGGAATCACGGATGCATTTAGCATATGCATCAAGCCTTTAAACCCCTAGGCTACCCTAGTGGACGAGTTATAGTCTCGTGAGAGTTTTCAGAAAAGGAATACTCACAAATCCCACTTGCAATCATCCATGAGAGTTCAAAATCCAAATATAGTTTGCTAAGCAAGTAGTTATTTATCAGTCTACATAATAATAGTGTTGTGCAAATCATTCACTTCACGCAAACTGTAAGGATCATTCACTTCATTGTGACAACAAATATTCATAAAATCGATATCAAGACTAGCATTCATCAAATTTAAATTATCGCTCAATTTCCTATGCAAGTTTTATGAAGAAAAGCGTCGCTTACACAAAAACTTTGTCGAGTCAATCACACATGCTTGCTAAGGGCAAAGTCCATAAGCTCATGACAATAAACTCATTCCCAAGTTTTAGACTATACGTCATAATCCGTAAGAGAAGATGAGTTTCGACATTGAAAATTTTAAAATTCATCGTACTAATCTTGATGCTTAAGTAATAAATTACGAGGGTCATACCTTAGACGCTTCCTAAAAGCGAAATGCAAATGCCTTACTCACACACATGCGAAAAAATTTGCGGAATAGGCACAAAGTCAAGAATTAAGTGTGTTTATTTATTTTTACGTTTATACAAATGCTTTCGAGGGGGAATTTACCTTCCTAACCCTCGGCATTTGTAAAACTTTTCCTTGACCCAAAAAACAAACAAATAATATTTTTGTGTTTATACGAATGCTTTCAAGGGGGAACTTACCTTTCTAACCCTCTGGCATTTGTAAAACCTTAAAAATATAATTTTTCTTTCTTGCGCCTCTCCTTTTTTTTTCTTTTTTTCGCAAACACTTTATTCGACCTCACACTTAATACTTGACAATGTGCCTAAGTGAGATATAATGGAACATGAAGTGTGAGCTAAACAAATGCAAATGTTAAATAGAAATGCTAAAGTCACCTAAAAGCAAACAAGAACAAGTATGAGGTTTTTGTATGAAAACTATTTTTATTTTATTTTTGTGCTCGCTAGACGTAACTTCATTCTTCATGTACGGAAAGAGCTCAAAAATAAATCGAACTAAGCTAGTCAAAAACACCGAATCATGTGAATAAAATCATCACAAAGAATGTCAATCGACTTAAAGATTCATGAATTCAAAGCACAACTCATTCCAAAAGAATTTTAAATGATTCTACTTAATTTCTTAACAAACATTACTTCATGTGATCAATACTTAAAACTAGGATGATAGCAATCATGTGAGTATAATGTGGGCAAGGTAAATATGTAGCATAGAATCATGTTGTTAAGAAAATAAAAGCGAAAGCGCAAAACACCCCACATTAAAAATTTGCTTAGTCCCTAAGCAATATAAAGTAAAAGAATTAAACATATGGTGCACGGCGCAACACAAATTTCAAAACGATTCTATACTATAATCACGTAAAAACAAAAACATAAATACTCAAAAGCCTAGTTTAACGTCTTCGCTAAGACATAGCTGATTCCTTTCTTGAGAAGTCCTTTGCGAGGATCCTTTCTCAAGTGGCATGCATCAATAGCGTGGGAATTCAACCGGTCTCTCGTCTTCCTCTTGTGGAAGAGCGGCATTTCCTTCCCTCCTCGAGTTTGGTTGATCCATATTTTCTGTTGGTGGTTGATCAACGCAAATTTGAGGAGGGAGTATCCAAATCTGGCAATTTCTGCTCTGGCGTTGATGTGGAGGCTTGTTCTTGTGCCTTTTTCGTGCGTGCTTTGGTTTGCATTCAAACACCTACCAAGCAATCGAATAAAGCGTCAATAAGTGTGAACTTAAAACAAATTAAGCAAGAATATCATGCAAACACGCGATCACAATCAACAAAAAAAAAGAAAAAAAATAAAGTAGACTAACTAAAACAATACTAACTAACAAATTAGTCTAATGGGTAATCCCCGGCAATGGCGCCATTTTGAAACGCTGTGGTTCTTATGGTAGTATAAATACTAGTCCAATCACGGTGTTCAAACAATATTTATAATTCGAGTGACCTCGAGTCGAACGCAAGAGAAAAGTCTAAATTAGTCTAAAGCTAGCTAGTAATGCTTAAGGTAAATCTACTAAATAAAAAGGAGGTTTTTTTGTCCTCTAAGCGAGGTATCTCTAGTGAATACTAAAGACAAGATGAAATATGATCTAAGATGTAAATAAAGAGAAAGTGTAGTTCTATTTCACCCCTAGGTCATACAATTAGCAACAAAAAACTTGTCTAAATAATGAGTAAATTCGAGTGAGGGTTCTAGGCTAAGGTATCACACATTCTAAATTCAACTCTCGCTCCTTCTCTAGAATGAGAATAATACCTAAATAGTACGGTTCTCAAACTCTCGCTCTATTGAACCGCGTAGAACTAAAGTCTCCTAATCTCAACCTCTTGGTCTATTGATAGTTAACTAAAGTCGCTCAATACTTAACCTAGTGGAATGCGTATGTCACTCTCGCGCACACATGTTTGATCTCCTAAACAACCTAAGTTCAACTCTCATTCCATCCCTAGGTATTTTATCAATTCATACTCACTTAGGTATTTCGTCAAACACTTGGTGTTCACAAAATTGATATGAAGAAGAAGCATAAGAATTTTCAACCAAACTTCACTCATATAGATAAAAAGACAAGTCTTGCGTTACAATCAAACCTAAGGGATCCATAAGGACCCCAACTACTTAACAACTACTCACTCATGGTGAGTTTGAAACAAAATATGATATTTAATTGAAATTGTTCACCAATTGGATGCAAAGAGGTAGTGGTTGAGTAGAGGGTTGATGATCGCGCGTCGTTGTGCGCGTCAAATATAATTCCTTCCTCTCCCACTAGTACAGTGGTTAAGTAAGGGTCAATCTCCACAGGGAGCAAGCAGTGAGTTTTAGCCAGTAACCTACACTTAAGAAAACGGGGGTTGCGTGAGTGATTGGGGTTTTGCGCGATGCGCGAGTAACAGCGAATATCGTAACGCGGGGAATTGCACTAGACGTGCGCAAGCAGTAGAGATGAGATACTATGTTTATGAGAAGTGCTGGGCAGACAATCCTCTATGAATGCATTCCTTATCATCGACTCTAAATGTCTATAGTTTGTGTCCTACTTGGGTTAGTGTCCGGTAAAGGCTTCCTAACACACGCGCATGTTCCGTTCAAAGTTCATGTGCTATTAATCCTAGAACTAGACTAAACAGCTGCGAATCCTGTCACAGTAGCAACTGCCTACCCTAACTCGTTACTCCTAATTGTCACGGTAAGTTTGCGGTTCAAGGCTTCCCCTACGCATGCAACTAGTTTAACAGGTGACAAGCAAGCAACACAAGTAAGATTGCGGTTCAAGGCTTCCCCTACTCATGCAACTAACTGTGTCAGTACGCACAGAATTAATACAAGTAAATAAACTATGCATTAAGCTCAAGTCTCAAAGGTAATACATCATAGGTTCATGCCCGACCAACACTAAGTGTTTAGCTAGACATGCTAGTGGTAAACATCATAAAATAGTAAATAACAACTACTGTATCAGAGAAAACGGTAGCAAATAGTGCGTGCAGTGTCTTCTCTTGGCTGGCGCAGTCGGCTGGCGCAACTCTCCTTGACAGGTCCGTGTGTTTTCCAGTTCTGCCGCGCAGTGCCTCTGGAATGCCACTGAGTGATGATGTTCCGATCTTCTGAAACCCTAGACTTTCTTTGTTTAAATAGTGCCCAGGAAGTTCATCTTTTGGCAACTTCCAAATCTGGTCACTGGGACTTTGCGCCTGGCGCACGGCATTGATTGGCGCAATAGGGTAGCGCACCTCTGCTGTCTTTCGCCATTTCTTCTTCTGTTTGCGCCGCTAGCTCCGCAGGCTGATCTTTCACTCCTAGAACGCTGCCTGTTAGCGCGTATCCGACTTAAGGACTCGTTCTGACCTGATATACAAAAACATTGGAAACGAGTAATCTTGCTCATAAAATATTGCAAACAAGCATAGGGTTATGCTCTAAATAATGTGTATAACTAGGCTCTATCAAACCCCCCACACTTGCCCCTTGTTCGTCCCGAACAAGTACTGAAACGCGGATACAATTACCTTTTCTGGAGACTAGCGCACAGCCTTGCATTCTAGCGCAAAATGCACAGTTGCTCAACTTGTGCTGCTCTATCACCTGCGCACAACTGCACTCAATAGTTCTAATATAATAATCCCGAAATTTCATTACCTCTCAACCGGGATGAAGATCTTTGGATGACTGGGAGATAGCTCTTCTTAGGCTCTTGGTTGTCAGCTCCCGCTCCGAAGATAGGTATATGGTTTCTTGCGCGAGCTTCTTCCAGTGCGTGATTCGTTCGCACACTTCCTGGGAACCTGAGCCTTTGATGATATCCTTTTGGTCTTGCGCACGCAGGTACTAAGTAGTGCGCATGCTGATTCTTTGTAACGCAAATCATCTGCTTCTGCTGGTATTTTTCTTTTGTACAGCTTCCTTTCCAATTTGTTTCATTCCCAGAACAGTTCCAATCTCAGCCTTCGGATAGCAGCTATGGAACTCGTTCCGCTCTCCCTCCTTGGTCCGTCTGCGCCGGTCGGCGCACGCGTTTGCAATCGCGCCCGCTTTCCTTAGCTCGGCTTCCAGAGGGAAGGTGGTCTGTTTTCCCACCTCGCCACGCTTTGGGTATTTCGCCTTTGGTATCTACGTGACTGAGCGCGCTCTTTTGTTCCGAAGGTTGCGAAGCACCGGCCTCCACTAGCGCACTGGACCATATACCTCGCCTTCGAAGCACAAGTGACTAACCGCCTCTCTGGAGCATTTCTATCAACTCCACATCCCCTGTATATCCCAACTAACAGGAGCAGAAAAAACGAAAAAATTATGCTAAAACAGTAGAGAACGGCGCACGCAATACGGATAGCGCAAAACAAGCTGGAGCGCATGCGCATCCTGCACCTTAGCGCACTACTGCTACTAATTCTCTTCAACTTAAACTAAGCTATACTAAAAATGCTCAAAACATGAAATGTAAGAGTAACGCCCCCCCCCCCCCCCCACACACTTGAACAGAGACGTGTCCCCACGACTCAAGCTCAAGCGCACGGAGGCGGCGCACATGCATGCAATGCAAAAAGAACGAATATAAGAAAAAAAAACGTGTAAAAGTAAAAACGTGTCGGGTTACCTCCCGACAAGTGCCTTTGTTTAACGTCGTTGGCTCGACGGTACCTCGTTACGTGCCAAGAAGTGCGTCTGCAGCCTCCCCCACTCTTGCTCCTGAGTGTCCTTGCGCCAGTGCTTGTGTTACGATCTCATTGGTCCTGCGCAAAGGATAAAAGGGAAGGTCAGCATGTGATACATTATTCGTAATGAGGGTAGATGCAGAGGAAGAGGAGATATAGGCGATGGGTGCTAGTTCTCCCTCTGAAGCATCTGGTGGTGCGTCTGGCGCAGCAGCTTGCGCGTCCACTATCTCTGGCTCGGCCAAGTCAATGTTGCGTGCTGCGCCATCCCAAGGTTCGCCCAAGTACCGTTTGACTCTCTGCCCGTTAACCTGAAAACGATGCTGGTGCCCGTCTTCTAATTCAATTGTGCCGTAGGGGAAAACCTTGGTGACGGTGTATGGTCCCGTCCACTTGCTGCGCAACTTCCCAGGCATGAGCTTCAGGCGGGATGAAAACAATAATACCTGATCTCCTGGTTCAAACGTGCGCCGGAGGATATGCTTGTCGTGAAATGCTTTGGTGCGCTCCTTGTAATCGCGCAGTCCCTCATAGGCGTCCAGGCGCAACTCTTCTAGTTCGCTCAGCTCAAATGCGCGCTCTTTTCCTGCCTCATCCAGGTTCAGGTTGCAAATACGTAAGGCCCAATATGCCTTGTGCTCGAGCTCTACTGGCAGGTGGCATGCCTTCCCATAGACCAGCCGGAATGGTGAGGTTCCAATGGGCGTTTTGTGTGCAGTGCGGTATGCCCATAGCGCATCATCCAGGCGCTGGCTCCAATCCTTGCGCGACGGCCTCACAGTCTTTTCCAAGATGCGCTTGATCTCTCTGTTAGAAACTTCGGCCTGTCCATTTGTCTGCGGATGGTAAGCGGTGGACGTCTTGTGGCGCACCCCATAGTGCTTGAAAACTTGCGCCACAACCCTGTTGCAGAAGTGCGTCCCCTGGTCGCTGATAACTGCCTTAGGCACTCCGTACCTGCAAAATATGTTAGTTCTGAGAAAATCAGCGACAGTCTTACCATCATCCTTGCGCGTGGCCTTAGCTTCGACCCATTTGGATACGTAATCCACGGCCACCAGTATGTACTCGTAGCCGGCAGATGGGGGAAATGGACCCATGAAGTCGATTCCCCAAACATCGAACACTTCATCCACCAAAATCGGGGTCTGCGGCATCTCGTTGCGCGCGGAGATCCCTCCAGTGCGCTGGCACCTGTCACACTTCCTGCAGTGGTCATAGGCATCTCTGAATAGGTGCGGCCAGTAGAATCCGCAGTCCAAGATCTTCCTGCTCGTGCGCTTGGGACCGAAATGTCCTCCACAGGCGTGCGCATGACAAAACATCAACACAGAGTTAATCTCATGGTCAGGCACGCAACGTCTTAATATCCGATCTGGACCTATTCTAAGCATGTAAGGATCATCCCAAAGGTAATGCTTGGACTCATGTTTCAATCGCATGCACTGAGTTTTATTGAAATGAGGAGGGAACGCACCTGTGACCAGGTAATTTGCGATATGCGCATACCATGGTACCTTACCTGTTAGCGCCATCAGATGCTCGTCAGGGAATGTCTCCTTGATCTGCCCTGGCTCCTCATCCTTTACGATCCTGCTCAGGTGATCAGCGACGGTATTTTCCGTGCACTTCTTATCTTTGATCTCTAAATCGAATTCCTGAAGCAGAAGTACCCAGCGCATCAGGCGCGGCTTGGTCTCTTTTTTGGACATGAAGTAGCGGATAGCTGCGTGGTCCGTGTAGATGATGACTCTGGCGCCTAGAACATATGCTCGGAACTTCTCCAGCGCAAATACAATTGCCAGAAGCTCCTTCTCCGTGGTGGTGTAGTTCTTCTGCGCGGAGTCCAGTGTGCGCGATGCATAGTAGATGGCATGCGGCTTCTTGTCCTCGCGCTGCCCCAAGACTGCTCCTACTGCGTAGTCACTTGCGTCACACATCAGCTCGAATGGCAGGTTCCAGTCTGGTGCGCGCATCACTGGCGCACTGGTCAGCGCTTCTTTCAGCTTATCGAACGCCGCCCTGCACTCATCAGTAAAATCGAAGCACACGTCTTTTTGCAACAGGTTAGACAGGGGTATGCAAATTTTAGAGAAATCCTTAATAAAACGCCTGTAAAACCCAGCATGCCCTAAGAACGATTTCACGTCGCGCACGTTGGTGGCATAAGGCAGATTAGAAATAATATCTATCTTAGCTTTGTCTACCTTAATACCCTCCTCTGAAATGATATGACCTAGTACTACTCCGTGCGTTACCATGAAATGACATTTTTCGTAATTTAGCACTAAGTTCTTAGAGATGCAGCGCGCTAAGACTTTATCTAGATGTGCTAAGCATGCATCAAAGGTACTCCCATATACAGTGAAATCATCCATGAACACTTCTATGCATATACCAATCATATCAGAGAAAATGCTCATGACGAGGCGTTGGAACGTACCTGGCGCGTTGCACAGCCCAAAAGACATACGCCGAAACGCAAATGTTCCGAAGGGGCATGTGAACGTGGTCTTCTCTTGATCCTCCGCAGCTATGGGTATCTGATTGTAACCTGAATATCCGTCCAAAAAACAAAAGTAAGGCTTACCTGCCAAGCGATCCAGCATCTGGTCCATGAAGGGTAGCGGGAAGTGGTCCTTGCGCGTTACAGCGTTCAGCTTCCTGTAGTCGATGCACATGCGCCAGCCAGTTTGTATGCGCTTGGGAACTAGCTCGCCCTGCGCATTCTCCTCCACCGTGATTCCTCCTTTCTTTGGCACAACGTGCACCGGGCTGACCCATTTGCTGTCTGAGATTGGGTATATGACCCCTGCGTCAAGCAACTTCAGGACTTCCTTTTGCACTACCTCCATCATATTTGGGTTTAACCTGCGCTGAGCCTCCCTGGATGGTTTGGCACCATCTTCCAACAGAATTCGGTGCATGCACACGTCTGGGCTCACTCCGCGCAGATCAGCAAGAGTCCATCCAATAGCGCGCTGGTTCCTGCGCAGCACCTGTTGTAAGCGCGCCTCCTGCTCTTTTTCCAATCCCTTCTTGATGATCACTGGCAGGGTGTCCTCATCTCCCAAGAAAATGTACTTGAGGTGCTCCGGGAGTTGCTTCAGTTCGATCTTGGGTGCCTTTTCAATAGAGGGCAAGATTTTGTTAGCGGTGCAAATATGAACTATATCAAGTACCTGTGTGGATGCTGGTTCAGCACTGCTTAGCTCCTCCTCTTGCTCCTCCAGCTCTGCCTGGGTCAGTAGCTCTGGTCCTATGGTTGCACTCGCACACTGCGCTTCTGTGACTAAATCGTCAAAGCTGTCCATTGCGTGCACGGTAGCGTCCTCATGTGGGTGCTGCATCCCTTCGAAGATGTTGAAATGGATTTCTTCGCCATCTACCTCCATGGAGAGCGTGCCCCTCCACATGTCTATCTTTGTGCGCGCAGTCATCAGAAACGGTCTGCCTAGGAGGATCTGCGCACCGCTGGCGCTTGATTCACCCTCCATTTCGAGCACATAAAAGTCTGCTGGGAACACCAGCTCTCCCACTCGAACTAGGACATCTTCTATCATGCCTGCAGGTTGTTTGCACGATCTATCTGCTAGCTGAATTGTGAGACCTGCAGGTTTTAGTGGTCCAAGGCGCAAAGTCGCATAGAGAGAATATGGTAATAAATTGATTGATGCGCCTAAATCGATCATGCAATTGCTTACCGTGGTTTTACCTAAGGTGCAAGGGATAGTGAATGTACCTGGATCTCGGCACTTAGGTGGTACCTTTTGTTGCACGATTGCTGAGGCCTGCGCATTTAGCATTACCTGTGCGCATTCGCCTGTCCTTCTTTTATTTGTGCACAGCTCTTTTAAAAACTTCGCATACCTGGGAATCTGTCGAATAGCTTCTATGAGAGGTATGTTGATTTCCACCTTGCTGAACAGCTCATATAGTTCCTTGTCCAGTGCTTCTTTTCTCGCCAGTGGTGCCTGCACAGGGAAAGGAGCAGGTATGTTAGTACAATTTTTGTCCTTGTTTGTCGAGTGAGACATACCTGGCGCTTTGCCCTGCTGGTTCGTGGTTGGCGCTTCTGATTGCGCCTCTGGCTCTGGTTGCGCACTCTGAGCTGCTGGATCTGGGACTTGCGCAACTGGTTGCGCGGGCGCCTGCGCGGTCTGCTCTGTTCCCACTGTGAGCCCAGTCCTCAGTGTTACTGCATTAACTCCTCCCTTAGGGTTCTGAATCACTTGCGAAGGCAGGTTGCCATCGCTCTTTTTCAGCTCATACACCGTGGTTGCAATTTGTGATAGATGCTTTTCTATGGATTCGAACCTCTTGTCATACTTTTCGTCATTCTTGCGCACTGTGTCTGCTAGCTGCCCCATGATATCTTCCAAGGATCGCTTTGGTTGCTGATTGTTCTGCGCTGGTGCGTCTGTGCGGCGATGCGGTGGATTGTAGGGTGCAGCTTGTTGCGTCTGCTGTGGCGCGCGCTGATCAGTGGCCTGCCTCTGGAAATTGTTCTCTTCTCTCCATCTGAATCCATTTGCAGCAAGCCCAAAGCGCGGCTGATTCTGCCTCTGCGGTCCTCTGTTGTCCCATCCGCCAAGGGCATTTACATCTCCAGTTTCTTCAAAAAGTGTTGGGCATTCGTCTGTCTTGTGCTTAGTGGACCTGCAGAATTCACATACCTTTGGCGCAACTGGTTGTGCGCTCTGCGCACTCATCAGCTTCTGTAGCATGGCCTTCATTTCTTTGATCTCAGCGCTTGCCTCTACCTGATGCACAGAACGATTACGACTACTTTCAAGTGTCAATTGATGTCTTACCTGCCCAGCAAAATCTTCTATCAGCTGCCATGCATCCTCCGGGTACATGTTGCAAATGTCCCCTCCTGCGCATGCATTCAGTAGTCGCAGCTCCATGGGCAGCAGTCCATTCAGAAAGTTCTCTATCAGCACATTCTGAGGAAGCCCGTGATTGTAGCAGTTGGCTTCTAGCTCCCTGAAACGCTCGTAGTATTCTGACAGAGACTCCCTTGCGCTCTGGATAAAATTTGTCTAAGAATTTCTTCTGCAGCTGCTCCCATGTGTGGATTGATCCTGCGGGTAGGCTCATCAGCCAGTGTTTGGCTGCATCGCTCAATGAAAATGGGAACGCCTTCATCTTCAGCGCTTCATCGTTCTCCCCCAAGGTCTTCATGTTCTCGCAAATGATTAGGAACTCCCGCACATGCTTGACTGGATTTTCGTTGTTCATTCCGTGAAACTTGGGCATGTGATGGATGAGTGAGCTCCTCAGTTCGAACTGTCCGTTGGGCGGAAGCACTATGCACCATGGCTGGTTAACAGTGAGTGGGGCTGACATTCCGCGCACTGTCCTGCGCCTCGCGACTGGACGAACGGGTGGCGCAATGTATGGTTCAGCGGCCATCCGTGCGTCGACCTCACGCTGCACTTCCTCTCTGAATAGGGCTGCGCGGTTATGTGCCCTTGCTTCCTCTGGGGTTCTGTCTCCCAGGTTATCTCCAACCACACTGTTATCCTCCATGTCCTGATCCAAACTCAAGAAACGAAATTAAATGGCAACGAAGTTGTTGCGTCTGTCAGTGCGCAACTAGAATCTGCGCAGCGCAACTGTTTCAAGGTTGCGCAGGCTGATGTGATTGTGCGCTGTCAGAAACAACAACGAGAAAACAAAACAAAATGAAATAACTAGTTACTAAAATGAGAAATGTAAGCTAGCTAAAACTTAGCTGTGTTGCTCCCCGGCAACGGCGCCAAAATTTGATCGCGCGTCGTTGTGCGCGTCAAATATAATTCCTTCCTCTCCCACTAGTACAGCGGTTAAGTAAGGATCGATCTCCACAGGGAGCAAGCAGTGAGTTTTAGCCAGTAACCTACACTTAAGAAAACGGGGGTTGCGTGAGTGATTGGGGGTTTTGCGCGATGCGCGAGTAACAACGAATATCGTAACGCGGGGAATTGCACTAGACGTGCGCAAGCAGTAGAGATGAGATACTATGTTTATGAGAAGTGCTGGGCAGACAATCCTCTATGAATGCATTCCTTATCATCGACTCTAAATGTCTATAGTTTGTGTCCTACTTGGGTTAGTGTCCGGTAAAGGCTTCCTAACACACGCGCATGTTCCGTTCAAAGTTCATGTGCTATTAATCCTAGAACTAGACTAAACAGCTGCGAATCCTGTCACAGTAGCAACTGCCTACCCTAACTCGTTACTCCTAATTGTCACGGTAAGTTTGCGGTTCAAGGTTTCCCCTACGCATGCAACTAGTTTAACAGGTGACAAGCAAGCAACACAAGTAAGATTGCGGTTCAAGGCTTCCCCTACTCATGCAACTAACTGTGTCAGTACGCACAGAATTAATACAAGTAAATAAACTATGCATTAAGCTCAAGTCTCAAAGGTAATACATCATAGGTTCATGCCCGACCAACACTAAGTGTTTAGCTAGACATGCTAGTGGTAAACATCATAAAATAGTAAATAACAACTACTGTATCAGAGAAAACGGTAGCAAATAGTGCGTGCAGTGTCTTCTCTTGGCTGGCGCAGTCGGCTGGCGCAACTCTCCTTGACAGGTCCGTGTGTTTTCCAGTTCTGCCGCGCAGTGCCTCTGGAATGCCACTGAGTGATGATGTTCCGATCTTCTGAAACCCTAGACTTTCTTTGTTTAAATAGTGCCCAGGAAGTTCATCTTTTGGCAACTTCCAAATCTGGTCACTGGGACTTTGCGCCTGGCGCACGGCATTGATTGGCGCAATAGGGTAGCGCACCTCTGCTGTCTTTCGCCATTTCTTCTTCTGTTTGCGCCGCTAGCTCCGCAGGCTGATCTTTCACTCTTAGAACGCTGCCTGTTAGCGCGTATCCGACTTAAGGACTCGTTCTGACCTGATATACAAAAACATTGGAAACGAGTAATCTTGCTCATAAAATATTGCAAACAAGCATAGGGTTATGCTCTAAATAATGTGTATAACTAGGCTCTATCAGTTGACATAGATTCTCCAATTGTGTGTGTCTTCCTTCAATCCTTGACAATTCTTCAAATTCTCCAAGAGAATTCGCCTAGGGTTTTCGTTTTCGGAAGAAGAGGTTCTAATTTTACATCTCATTCTCTTTATACCCTTTGAAGATTTCCAAAATTTACCCCCAGTGCCCGAATCACTTGATTCGGACAAGCCTTAATAAAACTGATTTGGACAGAGTGTCTGAATCATTTACTCAGAGCTGTTTTGGACTGGCCAAATCACATTTTGATTCTGTCAACCATTATTTGATTCGGTCAAACATCCTTATGGAGCTAAGACGAATCGGTTACCTGGGCAAATCACTTTCTGATTCGGCTGAATCATTTACTCAGTGGGATTTCTGCTTGGGCGAATCGACTTCTTCTGGTCGAATTACTTTCTGATTCGGTCAAACTCGATTTGATTCGGTCAAGATCCTTGTAGAGCTAAACTGATTCAAGCAACTTGCTTCTTCCGTGGCCGAATCACTTTTTGATTCGGTCAACTTCATATGTGATTCGGTCAAACCAGTCCAGTTCTCCCCGAGTCAAGTTGATTCGTGCAGCTGAGGGTGATTCGGCCAAGCTGGTGGGCGAATCACAAAGTGATTCGGCCGACTCACTTTTGCAGCTTCCCCAAACTTGCTGTTTTTGATCTCGATCGATCGGAAATCATCCAGATTTTCTTCGGGCCACTTCATATCGTGTAATACATACTTTAAACCTGAAATGGACAAAGAAAGTATCAAACGACTTTATAAAAGAATGGAACAAACAAGAAGTAAGGGGGAAAATATGGACAAATATAAGGTCCTTTTTCTCTTATCACAAGGACAGCTATGACTTTGGTTATGTTGTTCGGTTGTTCCTTATGCTGAACTTGTATATGAGTGTCAGAGTGTTGAGGTATAGCATCCCTTGACAAATTTGCACAAGATTCTGCTTCAGCACTCTCTGAAGATTTGAAGCTGAAAAACAATCTGAAGAATGGGCGACATACAACAACCGAGCACAAGGATCTGCTAAAGCAATCTATGGATCACAAAAGCTGAGGCAAACTAAGCAAAAGATAGATTCTGCTACATCATCCCGTGTTGATCTGAAGCTAGAGCAGAATGGGCAAGTATCCTGAATATGCACGAAGAGACTTAGGATAGGTGCTACATGAGTTGCGGAAGTTCAGGGTGTGTCGCAAAGGTCATCAAGTGGCCTAAATCTGATAAGGATCCTAAATCTGATTTAGGAAACAGATTCTTCAACAACTTTGCAAGAATCTAGGAGAAGATTCAGAATATGCTCGGCTGCACTACGAATTCATAGAGCTGGAAGAGGAAGGCAGAGGCAGTTCCTTAGAAGACAGAGAGCAGATAGATATTCACAAAGACACACACCCACTAGAATCAATCGTGGAAGGCGGAGTTGTAGTGGTGTTGTGCGTAGAGGAGATCTGAACTCGCTGAGTTCTATCAAGGTTTGACCCACAGAATTCAACTAGAGTGTGGCTCGTTGAAGGATCAAACAGAAGCTACGGAAAATAGCTACGAACCATGGGTGTTTCAGGCTGTTGGAGCACTGATTGTTGCTACTCGATATTGACAGATTGACATTGATCAAGGGGGAGCATCATCTGAGTTGGAAGAACTTAGAGAGAGAGAATCTAACGGCATGG
Organism: Umbilicus rupestris; assembly: GCA_963678935.1. Classification (NCBI taxonomy): domain Eukaryota; kingdom Viridiplantae; phylum Streptophyta; class Magnoliopsida; order Saxifragales; family Crassulaceae; genus Umbilicus; species Umbilicus rupestris. Next base: position 2,946,928 of record OY787625.1, read on the forward strand.
CAGTGTGTGCTAGATAAGTTGTCGACAAAAGTTACAGCAACTCTGATACAGAGTGTGCTGAAGCATTCCGTGTACTGCAGATTGTAATAAAATAGGCTAAGTCTAAGTGTAAGGTCTTTAGCTATTCTTTATTGGAAGTGTGTAGGGGGTTAGACTGAGCAAAAGATTTCAGCTAGGTGAGAAGTGGCGGTTAGAATCCTTTGTACTTAAACCGTGATAGTGAAATCTTGAGGATCGAGTGTGATGCTTCCCATGTGTAGGCAAGTTGCCAAACTGGGTGAACAAATTATTTGTGTCTTTCCTATTCGTCAGAAGAACAAATTCCGTAGGAAGACACAAAGAGTACTAAAGCAGACACTGTAACTTCAGAAGCTGTAACTCGAGATCAGCAGCGCAGTCAAATTTCACAGAGGTTGGAATAGAACAGCTGTTGAAGGGCCTAAGAAGGTTGTGTTGTAGGTAGATTATGTGTGGCATGTATTTTTGGCAAAACTATTGTATGTTATTCTAGCCGTCCTCGAGTGGAACAAGAAGGCTGGAACAAGATGCGCTGCCATACATATAACTAACTTTCTATATATGGTGCTGCATATCCAGATCCGAGATATTCAAGTAATATTGATAAGATGTTGATGGAATATTCAAGTCTGTTATTGGAGATCATCTAAGGATTGAATGAAAATAAGGAAGATCAAATATTTGAAAAGATATAATTAAATCTTGATGGTGAGATTTGATTGCCAAAAATGGATAAGCAACCTAGACTATAAATTGAGTGCATAGGGCTTGCGGTTGACAAGCACTTTGACCATAATATACATTGACCAAATTTATTGAGTGTCGTCAGCCAGAGAGCTCCATCATCTAGCGCCGGTCTTCATTGTAGCGGAGTTCTCATCGGAAGGTTGCATCAGCCAAAGTTGTTCAACGTTCCAGACGTACACGCCACCATTGCTATGGCAGTCACTGGTAAGCTTTCAAATAGAAAGCTCAGACCTTCTAGAGAAAGATCGTTGGTGGTAGAGGAGAGGCAATAACAAACTCGGTGGTTAATTTGTTCTCACTAGAGGTGTAAAAGTAAGATCGCTTGAGCTTGAGTGTGTCTCGATAAGCACTGTACTTTGTATACTAAACTCTCATAGTGAATTTGTCTACTTGGACTAGGACAAGTCCCCTAAACGTGGGCTATTGTGCCGAACTGGGTAACATATTTTGTGTTCTGTTTTTACATTCCGTATTAAATTTGTTCCCTTGCATGATATTGTCGAAGAGGTTGTTGTAGCATCCTTTAGCAGTTTCTTCTGGATGACTTCTTCTGAATTGATTTTTGAGATTCGACAGGCCTCTGCAGAACTAGTACTTTATCTTCTGTTTGTTCCTGCCATTATTTTGCTTTGACAAAAAGAGTTTTTCTAGTGCCACCCTCACTTGTGTAACCAAGTCCCGAGTTGCCTCCTCTATACCTTTGGCATGCTAGAATGTCATCAAGATTGTTTGATCCACTGTTGAGCATCTCTGTTGTTTTCCTGTAAAGGCTAAGTACTTCCATCATAGTAGCATAATCTGCCCCATGTTGGTTGGCCTGGTCTGTCAGGTTGGAGATGGTCTGACTCAGGTGATCCTTCTCATTTTCAGTATCCACGGTCTTCAGCAACTCTTCTCGTTTATCTTCTAGGCAGGATATCTTGGTATTCAATTCTTTGTTAATCTCAATGACTTCCATCAATTTTTTGTGCATAAGGGAAAAGTTTCTTGCAAGGCACTCCTCAATGATTTCCTCATCACCACTGCTGTCTGAATCTACAACACCATAATCAATGTCTTTCTTTATTAAATCTTTGTTGTCAAATTCTATTAGAGAGGTCATCATCACTGTTGCATTATCTTGTCGGGTGTTGTTTCCATCTCATTTGTTTTAGCCTTCAGTCCAATGTTCTTCTTGTGGGTTGGTGGATCATCCTTTATCAGCTTCATCTGGAATTATTTTAGTGAGCCGATCAATGCCTCTAGCCTCATATTTTTGATGTCTTGTGCTTCTTCTATGGCGGTCACTTTCATGTCGAACCTTGTGGGCAGTGATCTGATGAGCTTTTCTTCCTGCATCGGTTCTCCAAGTGCATGGGCTTCATTAGATAGGTCGCACCACTTTGCATTGAACTTTGTTATGGTTTCTTCTTGTAGCATAATCAGGCTTTCAAACTTTGAGGTGATCATTTGAATTCTTGGAGTCTTCACCTTGTCTAACCCCTCATATGTTGTCTCCAAGATGTCACAAGCATGTTTGGCTATATCGCAGTTTGATGATGCATACTACCATGTGGTGGTGATATCTGAGCTTAATCTGGCGGATTCAAATCCCTAAGAGTGGTGTCTCCAAGAAAGCATTCTCCACATTAGAGCTTCCTGAAGCTGAAGAAAAGCTTTACATGGGTAACTATGCCACCTCGAAGATCAATGGGAAAGGGACGGTTGTCCTAAAGCTGACATCACGGAAGGAGCTAAAGCTGATCGAGGTTCTATATTTACAATTTAATTTCTGGGACATCGTTGGATAGCCATTGCTTTAAAATGGTATTCGAGTCCCAATAAATTATTCATACAAAGAATGGTCTATATTTGGGTAGAGGGTATGTGGAAAATGGAATGTAGAAAATGAATGAAATGGCCATTGTACCCAAGAAGAATATTAATAAAGACAATTCTTCTATTTATTTGCTTGAGTCCTCTAATTTATGGCATAAAACATTAGGTCACGTAAATTATGACACGATAATGAAACTAATGAATTTGGAGTGTATACTCAAATCTCAAATAGATTCGAAACACAAGTGTGAATCTTGCATTGAAGCAAAGTTAATAAGAACCTCCTTTCGGAGTACTGAAAGAAAGACAAAACCTTTTGAATTAATCCATGCAATTTATGTGATTTAAAATTTATGCTAACGCGAGGTGGTAACAATTATTTTGTGACTTTCATAGATGATAGTACACAATATTTTTAATTATATTTGTTTACGGAAAAGATGTCGAAATTGAAAAGTTTGTCAAATACAAACTAGAAGTTGAGAATCAACTTGACAAGAACATAAAGAGGGTGATAAGTGATCATGGAAGTGAATATTATGGTATTATTCACAAGTGATGTTATGAATCATGGTATTTGTAGACTCGATGTTGAGAATTGTCTTTTGAGAATATTTGGCAAATTGAACATAAAGAAATTGAGAATCAACTCGACAAGAACATAAAGAGGGGGCATTTTGCGCACATTATGGTACTATTCACAAGTAACTCTACCGTACTCGCCTCAATCAAATGGGGTTGCCAAATAAAAGAATCGTACTCTGAAAGAATGATGAATGTGATGTTGTTAAGCTCTGGCTTATCCCAAAGAATGTGGGTGGGAAGCCATCTTATTGGCCAATTACCTTTTGAATGAGGTACTTCATAAGCAAGAGGTGAAGTCTTCATATGAGTTATTGAAGAGGATTAAGCCGTTCTATATGAAATTTGACCTGTTCCTGGTGACTTGTATCAACAGGTTCCTATAACAACCTCTGGGTCACTTTGCGAAATTATTTTGCTGAAGCTGAACCTGGAAAACTCAACAACTTGGTTAACCAATTCGGAAATTGCCTACGTAAGGGGAGGAATTCTCTAAAGTCCTCCAGATTCTACTATGCACGGTTAAAGTACAAGGATATCATAACTCACCCTACGCTAGTCCAACCTTTACTTCTAACCTAGCCTGAATCTTTGCTCAATCTGATCACACAGACTAGCTTACACTATTAACACAATCCTGTAAAAGAATGGTATAACTCTGATCACACATACTCAGCCTATTCTAAAACAATGTGTTACGACAGGATGTTATAGCAACTTTGAATGTCAGTCGGACCTCCACGAGTACTTAAGACTCTGGTAGTGCTCCCCCTTAATCAGTGACCTCTCTTCAATTGTAGGGAACTCTGCTTTGATCTTCAATCGCCCGCGGCAGACTCTTCCGCGACGATACTTCAAAGTTTTGTATTTGATCTTTCAACGAGGCTTCGCTCCATTTGAAATCTGATGATCAAGCTTGGATCAGACTTTGCCAGTCGTGATCTCTCTCGGCTCATGCACTCACAACTCTGCGCTCTAGCTTCTAACTATCACTCTTGCTTATGTGTGTGAGTTGTGCGTCTGTGTGCGTGTCGCTCTTGTGTGTCCCACGCTGCTCTTATGTATTGGCAGCCCTCGGGGAATCTAGTAATTGACAAGCATATTCTTTACCCTTTATAGTTATCAATGTATGTTTTAGGGGTCAAGTTACAGTCAAACACAATTTATAAACCTTGGTAAGCCAAGGGTCGATCTAAGGAGCAAATGCGTGTATATAGTACAATTACCTAACTAAGTGATTATTACGCAAGAACAATATAATGCAAATAAAATTAATATTCCAGAATCAAACATCACCCATGTCTAACACACAAATCGAGTAATAATCCAAACAATTCAATCATGCTATGGAGTTATGGAAATAATTTAATAACATTACGCAAGCCACCCAATCACGGATCAGTGCCTGAATTAATCTAGACTGCGGAACGCCGCCCAATCACGGATTTCCAACAATTTCGATTTATTAAACACAGGGTTTTCAGACAAATAATGTCAAATTCCCTATTGATTCATGTACTACTAGTATAGCTACCATGCTTCGATATAAATTCTAGTTAATCCGGTCAATTACTTCAAACCCAGTCATCTTTTTGATTCTTAACCTAATTTCATTCTAGCAAGAAAGCATCCCAATCAATGTCAGACATGCAAGAACGGTGAATTAAGAATAGTCGAATTAAAGAACTTCATTAACATAATCGAAAGGTCTTATTAAGATCGCATGAATTGTTGAGTACTAGCATGAGATCCGTAAGATCCCGGAACGAGATGACTACTCACTATTTTGGCGAGAAAACCAGAATACATGTATAAAATAGAACTAAAGATAAAGAATCTGAAAGTAAAGAAGAATCCTTTACTACAAAGCCGAGTCTTCAATTTTTAATCTTCTTGAAGCCTTAAGTTATCTTTCCTCTCTTCAAGAATTAGGCCTAATCTTGCCCAAGTTCATAATTCTTTTTCCTGGGTTCTAGATCTTTATTTATACCAAAATTTATCGTGCCGATTTTAGAAATCAATTTCGGACTGGTTTGGGGTCACACCGGCGGTTGGCTTGTCCAACCGCCGGTTCAGTTGGTGAACCTCCCTGTGGACCATGAACCGGGCTGGGTCAGTAGATAATGAATTTTTGTCCGGTTTGACCTGAATCGGCGATTCGGTCCGTGAACCTGCGGTTCTGCCTTAAACCAGCCGTTTAGCTCTAAACCGGTCTACTGTTCACTCAGCTAGGTAGTTTTGACTTTGATCGCTTGTTTGGGCTTTTAAACCTTTGAATTTGGTCTTGGTGTAAACTAAAGAGTTGTAGCCCTTTAAGTAAACTTTCCGAAAAGATATGGCACGCCACAATCGGATAAGAATAATGTGCTCGGCAAGCCTTTGATGACGAATAATTCAATCTGCCCATATTTGGTCTGTATTCGTCTAAATCGTTTTTTGCCTTATTTTGACTAAAAAGCCTCAACTTAATATAATTTGACTTCAAATGAGAGTAGAGTGGTAAAAACACAATGAAAAGTATGGGAAATGAGCGAAATTCATCATCGAATGAAGCGAATAATTGGTAAAAGTTAACCGATCAGTAATCCTCGTTCAACTAGGATTTAGACCTCTTCCTAAACTTCTTTTAGCAATCCAACATTTATCCACAGATCTTAGGAGTTTGTTGAGATATGAATGTAACACCCTTCTTTCCAAAAACTTTTTTGGAACCGTATCTTTAACCATGTGCTTTGAGAGTTGATTTGAGTAAACCGTTGCTTCTGGGGATTCTTAATTCTATTAGGAAACCATCCTTGACGAGATTCTCTACTTTCCTAAATTTGGCCGAAACTCTGACATTGTTAGTTTCTACGATTCTCCAGCTGCTGTCTGATGGAGCGTATTTATACGATCCATCGAGTTGTTTATTCCCATTGTTTAATTACATTTAGCGTGTGATAGATTACTTCTTTGTATTGTTTCGTATTGCATGTGTATCAAGATCGCTTTCGAGATTTATGACATTTTTGGAGAATCGATGTGCATCTCAGTGAGTATGGCATCGGAAGAACACTTTACGCGGAGCTAATGTCTTCATCAGGTGCGCGGCTAATGTCTTCATCGGGCGCTTTCCTAATGTCTTCTACTAGAGCGGAAAACATATAATGACATCAGCATTAGGCCCACGGCCCAAAATCAGATTTAGAAGTTTGCTTGATTTGGAAGTCTACATTACCTATAAATATAGAGTTGCCACACCAAAGAGAATAATAATTTTGAGAGAGTTCTTAGCGACAATTCACAGAGGCAGCAGCGCGCGGAATTCGAGGCGGAGTACTATTCACCGCCGGAATTACTATTCACGGCCGGATTTACTGATCATCGCAGCTTACTATTCACAGTTTCAGTATTGTTTCTAAACTCAGTTTATTCTCATTGTTTTAGATGACTCGTAGCAGCTAAACCTTTCGTTCAGTTTGGGAATTTTGTGTTGCAACGTATGGTTTGAGATATTTATGTTTCGTAATTCAATTTAGTAAATTCCTGTTCTTCATTTGAATTGCATGCTCTGATTATCAAGTTAGCACAGCCTAGCGGTGAAACTGAGTTGATATCTATTGCATGATATTGGATTGACTTCCCTATTACTAAGCCTAGTGGTATAACCTAGTCGTGTCGTTAATCGAGTAATTGTTAAACCTATTCGAGAACTTAGCGGTTGAGAGTAGGTAGAACACTAGAGTCAACATTAACCAAGCGGGATTGTTAGACTAGGAACAGTAGTTTACTAGTTGATGCATGTTACAATCGATGATTACCAATTACAATGCATATCCCCGAACTGACTTTTCTCTGAATTTGACAACAACAAACATTCTTCCTACAACCCCCTTTTAGTGTGACAATCATTCATAGAACTTTATCACTCATCGCTCTCTCGTGGGTTCGACTCTGCTTACCGCTTGCTAAGTGTTAACAGGAGATTATAAATATAAGTTTGGCGCACACAATGACGTGCCGTCACTATCTTCATAGGATATTGTAGCATCTCACTTGACCAACTTTTAGGCGGTTGTGATGCTCCAGCTATTGTCTTCACATGTTGTTGCAGCATCTCGCTAGATTAACTTCTGGGCATTTTGTCAACAGATGTCATTATCCATAATAATCTCCCCCTTGGCATTTTTGACAAAACCCAAAGCCTTAGACTTTTTCAAGATCTGGCCGACTCCGTACTCTAGGGTAGGGTGATCTGGCTATTGTTGCCTGTGTACCACCATATGCAATACTATGTCTACTACTAAAGCAACATATATCAACTCACAAACTAGCTATAATAGATCTACCAAACGGTTCACAGAGTATCACGGCCCACATATGGCCTCAAAACAAAGTTTCTACCTATGACACAAATGTTTGTTTTTCTTCTCCCCATTTTTATCACAAATGACATGGGGGGTAATCATACCTGGGATTGTTCATCAAATGTTGGAGGGAAGCATCTCATCAGGTGGATATTCCAAGTCCCTTAGGAGGCTCCGAATCTGATTACGCCTGGAAGCATTCTTCTTCCCCTCAGTAGTCAAGTGAGCAAACTCCAACTTCAAGTGACCCACAATCTTTGCTCGGAGAGCTGCTTGGATAGTGGAGGCTTGAGGCTCTATTGCTGCTTCTT